>CM031236.1:21764060-24505764 GCA_018340775.1 Taxus wallichiana var. yunnanensis | reverse complement strand
AAAAATAAAACTTAACTACAAAACTTGAAATTAAGTACGAAAGGACAATGGAGTAAGTCCCACATAGATCATGCCAAATGTGTGCATGTATAATTTTCTTAATGCTAAATCAAATGAAGCAAGAACTACCACCTAAAATAGTTCTACAATTTAGCTAAAACAAAGCATAAACACCATCATGATAAGAATTAAACAAGGGTTGAATCTTTAGCATTCATCAATACAAACTTTGAAACTAACAATGCTAAATATCTAAACTCCTCTATTCTCTAACAACAAATAAATGAATGGACCTAAGTAAGCTCCATGGCTATCAAAATAGTTGTCCTTAATGTTCCAAGAACCTAGGAATGGGGGCTAATCAAAGTTGGGCTACAAGACCCTTTTGACACCTCCCATATGACCCAAGCACTTTAAGAAAGAGGCTTAACTCTTTAGATGATGAACTCTCAAAAGGGCAAGGTGCAAGCTCTTAGTCTCTTTGCTATATGCTTTGCATTTGCTCTCTAAGGAGTTTAGGTGTAAGTAAAAAGGTAGGTGGAGGGCTCTTTATATAGCCCAAAGGATAAATGATTCAACACATTCTCATGAATGTGGGATAAAGGTAAAACATGATTAGGAATGGATAAGGTTGCTTTATTAAAGGTAACCTTACTTTAGAAGGGTTTAATACATGTTTAGCAAGTCATGGGAGTTGGGGTGTATTTTAATTAATCAAAGGTGATTAATTAATAGTAGTGGTGTAAGCTTATAGAAGCCAATTAGAAGAATATTAGTGCGATTTAGGCTATTAAAGGGGATTAAATCAATTAAATATTGATTTATTGGTTAAATGGAAGGAAAGCTAATTAATTAATAATAACTAATTAGTCTAGGTAGAAGGGGTGATTTATTAATGGAAGGTCGTTAATTAGGGTATTTGTTAGATAGTTGACTTAATTAATTAGCGTATTGTAATTAATTAACGAAAATAAGAGGGAATATGAGTGTTTTTGAAGATATATCGTCGATTTGTGAGAACGGGGATAATTAGCACAATTTAAGTATTTAAATTGTTTGGGCGTAATTATAGGTGTCTACACTTATCTACCAACGTCATAAATTTTGGTGAGTATGACTCGGTATTTTATTAAATGCCTTGGTAGTTACATTTTCTTGTGAATGGTAAGGGGTAGTCTTATGATGAGACACCATGAACTCTGCTAATAAAATCCTAATGGTGTCATTTAGAAATGCATACCGTATCACTTTGGTTAAGATCAACAGGCATCCATACCATGTAACAATATTTTCCCAAAGAAACTTGGATGTTGTAACAGGAATCGATGTACAATACTTAGTAGGCACTCCTTCTACCCATCTTGTCAAATAATTCATCCAAGTGATTACATAGCGTGATCCTATCCTATGCATGGTTGGTGAAATGGGTCCTACAAAACCTATGGCCCATTTTTCAAATGGATCTACACTTGGAATAGGGTGCAAATGCATTTCATCCCTCTACCCTAGTTTTCTAAGGCACTGACAATGATCAAATGCCTTGTAATACTCTTTGCAATCTTGATATAGGGTTTCCCACCATAACTCAACTTGTAATATTTTGCATGTAGTGGTGTTCCTTGTATAGTTTCCACTTGCGCTTCCTCCATGTGCCTCCTCCATAATATCCAGGTGCTCATGTTCTAGCATGCACCAGTCTGCAACACTTCATCACATCCTAGTTTGTACAAGTCACCACTAAGTAGCATGTAGGGTGTGGTGCGTATGGTTAATTACTTCCTCTCTAGTGATTTCATCCCTTTTAGTGCCATACATGTTTTGAGAAACACTGCAATATCTTCCAAGTCTAAGGGGGCACACTTGTAACCTAAACAATTGTGCATCGACATAGTATCCTCAATGCTTTGCACGTCCTCTCTTGAGTCATTATAGACAAGTGATCGAGCCCATAATTACTCTTTCCTAGCTTGACAACCAATGTGAACTCAAATTTTGGAATAGCGGGACTTGTTGACATATGCACCCTTGTAAAATGAGCTTGTTTACCAAGTATTTTAATGCCATGTGGTTCATGTAAAATACAAATGGTGTCACTAGTAGATATTTCCTAAACTTATACAACACGTAGATCATGGATAGTGTTTTACACTCAAAGAGTGGTGTAATTTTGTTCTGTGATGTTAACTTTTGATCACAAAGCACAATGGATGGTCAAAAATCTCTTCACTAGGTTGTGTCGATCTACTCAACGGTCAGGTTGTACTAGAGGCATCCACTTGAACATGGAAAGGTTTATCCCAAATGGGGAAACAAAGAATGGGTGTTGTGACAAGTCTATGCTTTAAAGTGTCTAATGCCCTCTCGCACCCTCTTCCCAATGAAAGGCACTCTTGTTATTGATCGAGAGAGAACACTTGAAAGGAACTCACACAAGAAGTCTATGTGGGAAAACAAGCTAGGTTTAAGGGTACGAATGGGCGGGAAGAACCATGCGCGGCAAGTTCAACATTCAGGACTTAGCTAATTTTGAGCATGAAGATCTATTGTTAGAAGATGGCGTATGTAACACACCAACGATGCAGAGACGTGCATGCCACACATTGAATATATTTGGAGGATTGGATCAAAGTGTTTTCATGGACATGAGCTAAGAATAGGATTTCCACTTCAGTTAACTAAAAGAGGTCTATAGATAGCACACTTACATGTGTGGCTATGCATGTAAACAATGTGTGGCTAATAATAGCATGTGGCCTATTTTTGGAATAGATAAGCGGTGAAGGGAAAGTCCCCACCCTATATATAGGTAGTGAATTACCTGAGAGAGAGAGAGAGAGATGAGAGATATATAGGTATATGTAGAGCGTAAGAGGTAAACATAGTGAGAGATGTACATATGACTGGATTACTTGTATCGATAATCGATCCATGTGTGCATCGGTATAGAATGCCATTATTGTAACGAGATTCTATGTTTATTAATAGATGGAAGTTATTGGATAAATCTAAGTGTCAATCGTGTGTGTAATTAGGTAGTACATGCTCTTGATTCAATCATGATTATTGTTTAAGCTTGTTCTTTCTTAGATCTGAATATGGCATGCAGTGTAGAATGATGGATTAGTTATGGATCTATATGTTTCTTCCTTCATCACACTAACATCTTGCTATAACAACCCTAAAGAGGGACCTGGTACCTTTGCGTGCTTCGAGTGAGTGCTCAGTCTAGGCTGAGTGATGTGCCAGCATGTCTAGGGTGTTATCTGGTAAATTCTAGGCTGTATCATTGGTTCTGCTTCGCCGAGACCTCTTTTTCAATTTTTTTCAGGATGGTTTGTGATGAAGACGTACTGGTTAACTCTAGCAAGTATTGAGGAGTGGATACATGATCTGGAGGAAGAATATGCATGATGGTTCAACATTGGATTTGAGTTTAACGCACGCACTTGGGTAGAAAAAATATGTATGACAACTTATATGAGAGCTTTTTCACCATCTTTCCAGTAGAATTATATGAGTGGCTAATTGCTTATGCATCTAAGTGGAATTGGAGGTATCACACACTTTTCTAGACACAGGAAGAATTTCAGGCCCTTTATGATGTTGATCTGATTTGGACTCACACTATGGATACGTGGTTTCGTGGTGTTCTAAATAGTCATATTCGGAATATTTAATTTCGACGTATTATTTCTCGGAGGTAGTTGAATTCCAATTTTGCAGTATCTAGAGGAGCATATTTGCAAGGCATCCCATTGGCGATCAAGATTTTGATGGTAACTTTGAACTTGGAGAGTAAACTGATGGATAACTAAACCTCACCATGCGTGAGGGAAGGAACAGGTTTGGTGAAAGATGGCAGACTAGCGGTAGAAAGGTAAAGAGAGGAAAGGCGGCTTAAGTATAATGAGGCACATGAGAGGGAGATAGAGAAGTAGCATTTTGTTGCGAAAAGTATGGCATTGAGGAGAGAGATGGATCGTGAAGGATTTATAGCTCACGTAGAAGATGTGGAGCCAGAGCATCAAGAACTCCCCCATCTTGGAAAACATGACAGAGATCCCCCTTAGCCTCACAAGTGTGCACTAGCAGAACTACCTGGGATGCAAGGCACGTATCTTAATCCACTAGTTGCCTAGCCCTTGCACTTATTTTCCAGTATCTAGTATGACAAGTAACCAATAGGATAACTTAGGAAGTAGGAGAGCATGAGTAATTCAGGAGCAAGTACATCAATGGCAGGACATACGACTTCAATGATATTTGGAGGAACATTCTTAGGCATCATCCACACAAATGTGAGTGTGTAAATGTTGTATTCACCTCTGGAAGTGGAAGTACCTCACATGTTGTAGGGGTTTAGTATATTACTAATCTAGAGCACGGGGAGTACATCTATAGGTCATATTATAGCTACAAGTGGAGGATCATGAGGTATAGGTGGTTCTAGTTCCGGTGGATCTGGTGGTTCTAGAGGCAGAGGAAACACAGGAGGTTCTTGGATCAGGTGGTCAAGGCCCGCATCAACCATAGAATATCTATATGGATGTGTCTCTTTGTCTCCCAAAATATAGAGGTATAGAGGATGCTGTTGAACATGTGCATATGTTTGAAATCTTATGGCGCGTGAAAGGGATCATGGCTTCTGAGTGTAAGGAAAGTCAATTTGCTACTACATTACAAGGGCGTGCACATAGCTGGTATAGCAAATTTGACCCTAATCAAAATTGCATGGATTATGCGGTGTTGAAGGATGCATTCATGAAAGAGTTCCATATCCTTGAATTTTAGCAGAAGAGTATAAGCGTGCTCAAGGATATTAAGAAAGACACTATAGAGAGTGTACGTGAGTATTATGCACACTTTAAGACACTTCTATCTAAGTTGTCTTATGATATTCATGCCAGCCAAAGATGCACAATGATTTGTTGGAGGATTTATTACACCATTCAAAAGAGCACCTTTGTCACATAAGACATACATTGATTTGAGTGAAGCACTAAAAGTAGCTTTGTGTGCTGAGGTAGTTGGGAGCATTAAAACTAGTGTTAGTCCATTCTTAGAGGCACAGATTGTAGCTATGGTAAAACAATTAGAGAAACCATCAACCAATTAAGCCCATGAAACGCGCTCAGGGCTTTGGTATATAGATTGTGAAGTGGAAGGTCATACCAAGGATAGTTGTCCTTGAGAGAATAGTACGCTCATAACTATTGGATTGTGAGATATATTATTTGAATCATGATGCTAGTCACCATCCTTTATTACAATGCATGATAAGGAAGAATGTGTCTTATTACTGTAAAATTTTCTGGTCCACGACCCCTAATACGAGAATATTGTTGGTTGATTGATTAGATCCGGATGCTTATAGACATTGGGGTATGACAGACAAGTGTAATGGATAACTATAAGAACAAGAATAAGCACCAGGATCAGGATCATAATCAAATGTGCTATGACAGGAATGAGGGGTGTTTTAAAGGAGGTCGTGGCGGAGGACATGGATATCATGGTGGATATGGAGGATAAGGCCATGGTGGAGGAAGAGGTGATTTACCTCATGGAACATGTTATACGTGTGGATATCCTAACCACTATAGGCATGAATGTCCTTAGAATATTACATGTTATTTCTGTGGAAAGAGCCATAGCTATGAAGAGTGCCCACTTATATGAGCATCTAAGTAAGTAGCATAAGTAAGAAAACAAAGGCATTTGGGATGGTTAGAATCTAGTGCATGGTAGAAGATTAGTGGATGCCTAAGATAGCACCAGGGCCTAAGGCATTAATAGTGAAGATTACTACATGAGCTGAAGTGGCACGTGTAAGAGAGGCATTGCACTAGAAGCCTACGATCACCAAGGAGGAGGTTTTGCATGTAAGGTACCCAGATCCTGCTCATCGAAAGAAGTTTACTAGGATACCATGGAAGTGCTAAGGAATATTCAAGGTGAGATACAATACCTAAAGGAGTAGAAGAAAGCATCAGAGACAATCCAAACTGATATCGATGATCTGAGAGAAGTGTGCAAAATTTTGCGCCAGGAGAACATCATTCCACTATTAGGAAGTTGGTTAAAAGGGAACACTCCATGCATAAGTATTGATACCGGATGATAGATCCTGATGTGAATCTTTCCCCCATAGCATTGACTATGATAAATAAATCACTCTTAATGTTGTTGTGGATGGGTGGTTGTTGATAAATATTTTGATTGACATAGGTGCGGAAGTCAATGTGCTTACATTAGATGCATGGGTACAAATGGGTAGGCCTCCATTGCATCCATCATCTAATGTTTTGTTTATGGAAAATAGGACTAATTCCACTCCCATTGGAGTGTTGAAGGATGCATCCATAACTATACAAGGGCCAATTTCACTGGGGATTTTGAGGTATTAGCACTTGTAGAAGCAGATAGTTTTCTATCCTGCTTGGATGCCCTTGGTGTTATGCAAATAATGTTGACTTGAGATTCAATAAGGGGTATATCAGCTTTGAGAACAAGGAGGAAAGAGTTTTGATACCTCTAACAGATGGGAAGTCTACACCATATGTTGAGCCTCTAAGTGAGGAGGACTTAAACAAAATCTATGTATGCGCTATTCAGGACCCAAAGGTCAATGAGCCATCAAAGGAAGGCATCCTATAGTGGGAGGATTCTCACTCTATTAGTGATACTATGAGTATTTCTTGTGAAAATTGGGCTCATGGTACATATGAACTAGTAGGACGCAAGGTTAAAAGTGTGGTTGCATGCAAGAATGGTTTTTGTTCTATTCAACAGATAGGTAATGCGCAGTACCTTATTATACAGAGCAAAATATCTTCCCGTATTCTTACAGCCATGAGGCATGTTGGATAGACTGGTCAAGAGAAGAGACATGTTAACATATGTCTTACACAGGGACAGCAAGTGCGTTGGTGGGTAGTTCATAGATATAATATTCTAGAGTGGAAGGAGATCAGAGTCTCCCTATCTACTATGTTTGTAAGGAGCAATGCACCTACGCAGATCTGCACTTATACTGGTGATCAACCTATTCAACATCATATTCAGTAGTGTGAGAGACTCTGGATAGTGGGACAAGAAGCATTACCACCTTCACTCTGGGTGCATATATTGTACTCTACTCTATAAGGATGCGCACACGCCTAGTATGTATATGCCAAACTACATCGAGAGACTGGGAATTGGCAAAATTTGACTGTAAGAATGATCCAGACCTTTGACTACTTTTCTTCCCAACCTCCAATAGAAGAGGCATTAAAATTTGTTAAGCGGTTAACCATGGGAGATAGTGCAAAGGAAGAGGAACTCACACAGGGATTATTTAGTGAGGCAAAATTAGGTGTGCATTTTGAAGAAGAAGGAGAAGACTCCATATTACTTGAATGTGCTTTCCTTGAGAAAGAAAAAGGAAAAATGGTTTACATCATGGATGATGAGGAAGTTGAGAACCTAGATATTGAACATTCACAAGGGTGCACGAGGTCTTGGACAATGCAAATAAGGATACGTGCACCTATCATGAACCCATGAAGACAAAGAAGGTCAATATAGGATCGGAGGATGAACCTAAGGAGACCATAATTGGAGACTATTGGTTAGACTTAGAGGTTGAAAATATTATTGATTTATTACGGGATTACCAGGACTTATTCCCTCGAGGGTATCATGAACTTAAAGGTATGCATGAACCATTTGGGGAAATGAATATAAATATTAAGGTGTGCATCCAGTGAGAAAGAGTCCTTACATAATGAATCCTAATTTGCGTGAAAAGGTAAAAGAAGAAATTGATCAAATGTTGAAATTTGGAATTATCAAGCCCCTTGATGAGTTAGAATGGGTTAGTCCAATGGTGATTAGTATCAAGAAGGATGGTAGAATTTTAATATGTGTGGAATAAATGGAGCTAAATTCCGCATGTGTAACAAATCCATTCCCTATGCCATTTACTGAGGAAATACTAGAGGTAGTTGCAGAGGCGTGAAATCTATTCCTTTATAGATGGGTTTTCCGGGTATCATCAGGTTAGGATTGCTTAGGAGGATCAAGAAAAGACAAATTTAACTACTTTTTTGAATGGGGTAGTTTTGCTTATATTGTGTGCCTTTTGGATTGAAAAACATGCATGTTGTATTCTCACGCGTAGTTGTTCAGGAATTCAAAGATTTTATTCACAACTTCTTACAGGTCTACCTTGATGATTGGACAATATATGGGCTTGTTAAGGATCACTGTGACAATCTGCGCTTAATGTTTGACTAGTGTAGACAATTGAGTATCTCTTTGAACATCAAGAAGTGCATATTTGCTACACCTTTTGGAATACTTGTTAGGACACATAATTTACAAGGAGGGATTGCTTGTTGATCTAGCTAAGGTTGCAGTCATTTTAGGGTTGGAGGTGCCTACCATTCAGAGTGAGGTGCATAGATTTTTAGGTCACACAAGATATTATAGAAAATTCATCAAGGGATATGTAAAAATTTATGCACCTCTAGAGGAGTTACTGAAAGGAAAATGTACATTCTATTGGGGAGAATCACAGCAACGCGTGTTCAAACATTAAAAGAGAAACTTACTGCCGTACCTATTCTACATTTTCCTTCATGAGATAAACCATTTCATGTACATGTGGATGCCTTTGGCATGGCCATTGGCATTGTGTTAGCTCAACCTGGAGAAGGTATTATCGATCATCCTATCTACTTTGCTAGTAGGAAGATGACTCTACTTGAATATAATTATACAACTATAGAGCACGAAGCTTTTTCCATGATCTATGCATTACACAAGTTTTGACAGTATTTTCTATCTACACCATTTGTATTCTATACGGATCACATGGCATTGAATTATTTGGTGAAAAAACCCATCTTACAAGGGTGCATATACAGATGGGTACTCCTATTTCAAGAGTTTTATTTCACAGTTATGGTGAAGCTAGGGAAAAGTAACTCTGGACCAGACCACTTGTCTAGAATTAACTTAGGAGAGGAAGCATAGACAATTGAAGAAACCATGCCAGATGCATAGTTATATAGGTTACAATGCATGCCATCAAAATTAGAAGACATTGTTGTCTTTCTACGGAACTGGTGTGGCACCAAAAGGAATGAAGGCATTAGAAAAGAAACAACTTGCTATACGTGTAGCACCATTTATGTTGATCAGTGGTGACCTATACAAGTTAGGAAGAGATGAAGTATTACGCCATTGTGTATTAGAGCATGAGTGCAAGGATATTATGGAAGAATCCCATGGTGGTATTACAAGAGGCCATTATGCAGGTGATGTGACTTCCCGGAAGATCCTACTTGCTGGATTATGGTGGGAGACATTGTATAAGGACTATAAAGAATATTGTAAGGCATGTGATCATTATCAACACTTAGGAAAACTAGGGCAAAGAGATGAGATGCCTTTAAGACTGATTACTAGTGTTGAACCATTTGAGAAATGGGTCATTGACTTTGTAGGACCTATTTCGCTAGCCACGCGTAGGACTGGATCACGCTATATCATTACTTACATAGATTATCTCACATGGTGGGTAGAAGCAGCACCTACGAAGGACTATACAGTAGTTACAATAGCTAGGTTTCTATGGGAGAATGTTCTTACAAGATATGGATGTCCTTTAAGTTTGACAAGTGATAGGGGTACACACTTTTTAAATGAAACCATAAAGATCCTATTAGATGAGTTTATGGTTTCCCACCATAAGACTACACCTTACCACCCTCAGGAAAATGGAACTGCAAGGCTTTCAACAATATTTTAAGCCAGGAATTAACAAAAAATTGTGATGTTGGAAGAAAGGATTGGGATGATAAAGTTTCAGCTATTCTTTGGGCATATATAACAAATTATAAGAGATTGAACAAAGCCACACCATTTCATTTGGTGTTTGGTACATAATCCATTCTCCCTATAGAATTTATGTTACCTTCTTTTCTCATTACGTGTTTTGGAGGTCTAGAATATGATAAGGCTTTAGAAGAGCATATTGAGAAGATGATTCAATTAGATGAGTGACGAGCCATAGCACGATGGAGTCAGAAGTAGGAAAAGGCTAGGTAGAAATTATGGCATGACAGAACATAAGGGATAAGAAGTTTGAGATTGGACAAATGATACTCCTCTATGACTCTAAGTTCTTGTGTCATCCAGGAAAATTAAATTACATTGGTTGGGGTCGTATGTCATCACTTGCATACTTGAATTAGGTGCTTTCGAGTTAGAAGCATTTGATGGAACATGGCTACCGGTTACTTTAACGGAGTAGATTAAAGCCCTACTATAAATAAGTCTTCTTGGTTTTTGTAATAAGGTAGGATTTCCATTTATATTAGGTTTTCAATTTTGTCTTTTCTTAATGTATTTCCTTCATTGTCATTATGCTTTGTCAATTTAGTTATTGTTATTGTGTAATAAGCGCGCTTGTGTGCATGAAGCTAATTACTATGTAAATAATGTTTATGCACAGAGGAATGCACATACTTTTAGTGTGGGGTGGTTGTCGTTATCCAAGAACAAGACTGTGGGAATTGAAAGGTGAAAGGAATAAGTTGCTATAGGTGTGCTTTAAGTCAAAATAATATTGCTTCTCAAAAGTGACCAAGGATGGAGATGAATGAAAGGACAGTATAACACAAGGTAAGTAGAGGCCATGATAACTACCAGGAGAAGGCACGGTGATGAGGTACTCGGGTTCAAGGGTGCACATTGAAGATAATTCTATGACTATAGGGTAGGAAGACACGCTAGAAGGTTATAGTTGGGGCACAAATATGTATCGTGCACAACGGATGAATTTGGCCAATGAATGAGAGGATAGTTGGTAGGTGAAGGAGTAATAAATGCATCAAAATTTGAAATATTATATAAGGATAGGATGGGAATACATTTTTACCATTGCAACTAAGAATATTTGAGGAAATATCTAAGTTCCAAGATCCAAGTGTTTGGGTTAAGGTGCGAAGGGTGTGAAACCAAGTGTGACAAATAGATCTATGTGAAAAGAAGCTTGTGTCCCCGGTGGTGAAGGGTTTGAGTGAAGCAAGGTGATAGAGAGGAGTTAGGGCATGAATTTTCCACCTACGACATGTTGGAATCAAGATAGGGTTTGATTCACAAATTACAGAGTTAAAGAGGAGACGATTGCAAGGTAAAAATGGCACCCAAGAAGGCAATTGCAACAAGAGAAAAAGGAAAGAAGAAGGTGATCATTGAGGAGGAAGAGATAACACCCGAAAGCAATTTTTCAGAAATGCAATATCCAAAAGGAGTCATCATCGGCTAAGAATGGGATTCACACATCAAAAAGAGAAAAGTAAGTGAATACAATCATAGGACCTCAGAGAACAAGAAGGAGCTCGATTCCTTACTCACTACGAGGATGAAAAAACACATGAAGATGACATGCCGGTTTATGATGATGCAGGTAAGAAGCTTCTAAAGAAAATTGGGGTCTACCAATTATATGAGCTTCCATATTTCAAGAAGTATGATCCCTTATACCAGTGGCTCATGAGCAGAGTGCATGAGGACTTCTTCTACTTTGCAGGACGCAGAGTTAGAATCTCATCCACGCTTATCTCATCAGTGATAGGTTTGAAGGCCACAAGAGAGGATATAAAGAATGATCTCACAGATAAAGCCACAATCTTAAAGACCAGACAGAGTTGGGGTACCTAAAGGGTCCACGTGGTATGGATATAGACAAATTGAAGAACTTTCTGGTTGTGCAAGCAACAACACACCTTGTTATAAAGTTGAACGATCAGGAGCGGTGGTCACATGTAAATACTATGTGGTTACACATTGCATGCAAGATGTCAGAAGGATTAGTATATAATATTGTAGGCTACATTATAGAGCAGATAGTCGAGGAAGTGTGCACAGGAGGGAAGATCAGCTTTGGGGTTGTTCTATTATCACTAGTATTCATGGAAATTAGAGTACTAGACGGGTGGAAGGAAAAGGTATGGGAATACCCAATGGATAATAAGTTGTCGGTGAAAGGTTCAACAAGTACCTATGTAAAGGGTCCATAACAGATGACATCAAGAAAAGGGCGAGAAATGGTATGACAACCTACGGGCTCCACATGGCATTTAGAGAAGAGCGGCGCATCCCGAAAGACCTACCATCAAGTAGTGGGGAAACAAGTCCATTTTTTTGTATATCAGCATTTCTACATCACGTGGTACCCAATGAGAGATGGATTCTGGAGCCCTTTGTGTAAATTTCCTTACGCATTCATAGTAAGGTATTTCCAAGCATCTCGTTCACATATTCATAGACATGCACACCCTTTGAATGGTATTCAATGTAAATAAGGTAGATTGTGACTACCATACGTTGAGGAATAAGTATGTGTATCTAGGAAGAAGTTCCTATGACGAGAAGCTCTTCTCATAGGTGTTGAATATTAATCCAATAAGTTTGGCTATAGCAGATGTAGGGGCAACATTATTATACTATAACTAAATCCCAAGATGGAGAACAATAAGTATGTGGAGAATGAATTCACATTCCTAGGGCCACTTTGAAGGGTAATCACATAATGGAAAACATACGATGCAAAGGACAACAAAAATGTTGATGTAGAGGATGAAGAAGAGGAGAGTGAATATAGTGGAGGCTTAGAGCACGAGAAGAAAATAACCATATGACAGAGAGAAGAGTCATGGTGACCACTCTACCTCAAGGATAGGATGAAGAGGAAGATACGGAGGTTGATCAAGGGGACCACAGGTTTAAGAAAGTGTTTAGGCACAAGGACTCAAAGTGGAACCCCACAAATAGTAAGGAAATCACCTCGTCTCTCTCCACACAAGGAGACCACTGAGCGAAAAAAGGAGGATAAATTTGAAGTTAGATGAATAAGTGAAGGAATCGGGGATAGAAATCGTGCATCTCCTACCCCGCTCGAGCAAGAATATGATCCATAGAATGAGGAAGAGAAAAAAATGAAGAGATGAAGAATGGAGAAGAAAGAGAGAAAGAAACCTCCAGATCCACACATGTGACTATTCAAGGCATAATGGGACATGCTCCTAACCTTGAAGCTATAATTCCCAAGGGTCCTAGATTGAAGAGGATGAGTGGAGAGCACATTCCACCAGCCATGGGGTATGCAGAGGACACAGGTAAAATTTTTTGCGCCCACTTCCAGAGCATGATAGCACAGAAGGATTTATTTGGCTAGGAGCTAATGGATGAGGATATGGCGACTATGCGCACTCGAAAGCAACTATCATGGTCAATGCATACCCACATGGATGAGCCTGACTTTGATGTATGTGAAGATTCATGTGTTTCAAGATGGCTAAAGAAGGCACCCCAAGCTAGACATATGACAGTAAAGCCTACTGTCATGTCAGATGAGCAGGTCAACAATGCATTGGTGAAGGTTTCTATTGAAGTTGCAAGAAGAAACATGGACAAGGCCACAACAATTAGAGTGATGCATGAGGAGTTGAAGACAAAGGATGCAGAGATAGCGTACCTAACCCAAGAGAAGGACTTGGAACAGAAAAAGAATAGTGCGTTAATTGGCATGGAAGAGGCCGTTAGAGATCATGTGATGAAAGCGCACTTTCATCGAAATCTAAGGTACCAGAACAATTCACCTCGGTAATGCATTATGTTAGATCTTTGGTGGACTTGGTATTGGAAGAGAACACAATCAGAATGCCAAAACCAAAGAATCCTGAAAAAGAGGTAGAAAGGGCTAAGGCTACAGTAGTTAGAAAAATTACATCATACAAAGGCCTACTGCAAGCGCTCTAAGAAGAATTGAAAAAGGTGGATCATGCCTTAAATATATGCATAGCTCCAGAGGTGTTGATCAAGGTAAAGACTCTGGAAGAAGATAATGCAGTCCAAAAGGCTATGAAGGATGATACCTTGGGCCACGCAGAATGGTTAACACTCGTAAAGAAAAAGCGTGAGGCCCTAACAGTAGCACAAGAGCCACACAAGGAATGATTAGATGAGCTTGGGAAACTCATCACACAAAAGATGGATGCATTGGAAGGAAAACATACTGCAATGTCTAGCATTATGTTGGTATTGCAGAATGAAAAAGGTGAAGTTACCCAAGATGAACTGGAGTCTATTATTGTGGACATACCAGAGCAAGCAGAGAAAGCATTCACCGAGTGGTAGGCCTTGGAGGCCAAAATAAAGGAAGAGTACCCGAGTTGATCCTTCACTCGATACAATGGAGGCTGCCTCATAGAACATTCTTTATTCATTTATAGTCTTTCTTTTTCTTTCCATTCAACATTATTTACTTTAATTTTGGAGATACCCATTGTTAGGGTGACAATGAGATTAGTGTGGGGTAATGTTGATCAAAGTACACTTGTGAACTCACACACGAGAAAATATGCTAGGTTTAAAGGTGTAAATGGATAGGAAAAACCCACGTGTGGAGGGCAAGTTCAATATTCAAGACTTAGCTGATTTTGAGCATGATGACCTATTTTTAGAAGATGGCGTACGGAACACACCAACGATTCAGAGACGTGTGCACCACACATTGTCTATCTTTGGAGGATTAGATATAAGCATTTTCATGGAGACGAGCTAAGAATAGGATTGCCACTTGATTAAGCTGAAAGAGGTCTATAGATAGCACACTTGCATGTGTGGTTATTCCTATAAACGGCGTGTGGATAATAATAGCATGCAACCTATTTGTGGAATAGATAAGCAGTGAAGGGAAAGTCCCCACCCTATATATAGGTAGTGAATTAAATAAGATAGAGAGAGGATGAGAGATATATAGGTATATCCGGAGCGTAAGAGGTAAGCATAGAGAGAGATGTGCATATGAATGATTTCTTGTATCAGATCCGTGCGCGCATTGGTATAAAATTCCATTATTGTAAGGAGATTATATGTTTATTAATAGATGGAAGTTATTGGCTGAATCTAAGTGTCCATCCTATATGTAATTGGGTAGTGCATGCTCTTGATTCAATCATGATTATCTTTTAAGCTTGTTATTTCTTAGATCCGAATATGGCATGAAGTGCGAAATGATGGATTAGCTATGGATCTATATGTTTCTTCCTTCATCATTCTAACATCTTGCTACAAAGAACCCTTAAGAGGGACCGGTACCTTTGCATCTTCACGTGAGTGCTCGGTCTAGGCTGAGTGATGTGACCACGCGTCTAGGGTGTTATCTCGGTAAATTCTAGGTTACATCACTTATGTCTAAGTAAGTCTTCTAATGACACGGCAATCTTGGCATATCCCTTGATGAAATTCCTATAGTAACCGGTATGCCCAAGTGAATCTTGCACATGACACTTTGGCTAGTAGGCTCCCCTAAACCCATGATGGCTGAAACCTTGGTGGGATCTACTAGTAAGCCCTCCTTGCATATGATGTCCCAATAAGGTTCCAAATGGGGTAGCAAAGACACACTTCTTGATATTGAGGATATCCTCAATTTTCGACACCTTTTGAACATCAATCTTAAGTAATCACAATGGTCCTTGACTAGACCATACACAACCCAATCATCTAAATAGACTTGGAGAAATTTATGGATGAAGTTACGAAGGCTTGCACTCTGATGTGTGAGAACACGGTAGGTGTATTATTCAATCCAAAAGGCATGACCGTATAGGTAAAAATTCCCCATTCGGTGGTAAAAGTTGTCTTTCTTTGGTCTTCCTTTGCAATCTGTGCACCGTGGTGGTACCCTAAGAACCCATATGTGAAGGATTAGACTTCACGCTTTGAAACTACCTCTAAAATTTCTTTAGTAAGCGGGGAGGGAGGGATCAATGAAACATCTTGCATTCAAGTCCATGTAGCCAACACCGATCCTTATCCTCCCATCCTTTTTATGTTGATGACCATTAGGCTTATCCATTTTATTCTTCCATAGCCTCGATGATACTTGACACTATCATTTTTTCTATTTCCTCCTTGACCCGTACGCAAAAATTTGGATTCATCTGATATGGCCTCTTCCAGTTGGGTGTAGGCCTTCCTTCGAGTTTTATCTTCATCTCCCCAAAGAATGGTGGACGCCCTTGGGTTCATGATACTTGCAAGGAATAAATACTAGAATTCACATAACGATCAATGATCTTTGAGACCTCCTTTTCTGACCAATAGTCTCCAATGATTGCTTCCTTGGGTTCTGTCTCTAACCCAATGTTAACCTTCTTCATTTTTAAAGGCTCATGGTAAGCGTGCATCCTTTCATCAATGCTATCTACAACATCATGCGTTCCTACAAAGTGGTTAACATCTAGAATCTCCATTTCCTCTCCATCTATGACATAAACCATCTTTCCTTTTTCCTTTTCTATGCATGCTTTCTCAAACGCATCTCCTTTGACTCATCCTCATCGAAGTGTGCCTCTAAACTGGATCACCTAGCAAATCTAGTAGCATGTCTTCTGCCATGGCACTATCCCCCATCATAAGGCACTTGATCACTTGCAATGCCTTATCCACTTGATGGCTTTATGCTCTGATATTCAAAAGCTTGGATGAGATTAGTTGTTAGCTCCTGCCAATTTCCTATCTCTGTTGGTGCGTTTACGAATAGATATACCATGCACGTGTATAACCTTGTAGTGTGGAATATAACTTATGTACCCATAATGATGGTGGAAGGCTTCTACGCCTCCTATCTAGGCCTTCTCACATGCTTGGATATGAAATGAAGTGGTCTCTTTACCATGGTAGTCTTGAATGACCATGGGCACATTGCTCTAGAAAACCTTATAGAGAATGTGATTCTTACCTCGTGCCACTTGTTGTCGTGAAAATGTGCAACAGGGAAATTGGAAGTTTCCAAGCACGAAAACTATACCCCTATGGTGAATTTTTCATGTTTTATCATTCCTAGGCACCCTAGGTCAAATATGTCAATCTGATCACCCCCTATTTGATGTCAATTTGGTCCCCTAGGTGATTTAGGAAATTCTATTCATTCCACCTAGGTGATTTTAGGGAGTTCTAAAAAGACACTATCTTCTAGCAGTATAGGGAAGGGCTATCGCTAGCCTTCCCAGGACTGGATTCAACTCCTTGAGTAGAACGGAAGGGAAAAATTCAACATGGAGATGAAATGAAGACCTTAAAACATAATAGAAATGATTTTTGAAGGTTTGGGGAAGTTTTTCAAGACTTGGAGCAGTCTGAGTAAAAACAAGGTTCACAAGCCTAGGCGGTACACAAGCCTAAAATAGGCTGTTGGCTTTAGAAGAATATTCAGGAGCTCCGGATGGAGTTATGAGAAAAATATATCTCCAAAAATAGGATTCCAAGACCTACATTATGGTGAAATAATATTTTTCACAATACTTTGGCACATCATTTACGGCGGTGTTTCTCAAGGACAAGTGGAGTACAAAATCAAAAATCTAATTTTTAGAGATCAAATGGAATAATAAATACATTATACCCAAACCATTGGATTTAGAAGGCCATTTAAAGTCAGGATCATATAATTTTTTTCCAAAAAAGTCCATCGGGAGCTCAAGTTATCACTATTACAAGTTCAGGACTTAGCCAAATTTTGGGAGGACACGTGTCAGCACCAGGAGCCCGGCGGATTTTTGTCCCTTGTGTCCCCCAAGGTCAGGTACATCAAGGTTGGAAAATTGTGTCCAGCCCCCTTAAATCCCTCTCAGCCTTCATATGACCTCTTATACCCTTATGTGACCTCCAAACTCCACAGTTCAGCCCTGAGGTACATTTTTGAAGCATCCATCCCCTGCCATCGGATTGGGCGCCACGTGTCAGCTCCAGGACCACCATGGAATTTTATTTCCCTTATGTACCTAAGGTGGGGGACATAAAACCTTGAAAAATGCACCCAGAACCCATAGGAGTCTTCTAGACACCCACGTGACCACCTTTTAGCTCTTAGTGCTTTAAAGTAGCTTTTTCCTCCTTCATTCCCCGCTGTTGGATTAAACGCCACATGTCGCCATCTTGCTCATTATGGAAATTGATGTCCCTCACATCCCTGAGGTTAGGGACATCAAAAATGAAAAAATGCACCCAACTCCAACTCAAAAATTTGAAAAATATTCTAACTCTTAGTTGCTTCTAACTACTTACTTGCTTCTCCATTACCAGAAGAAGAGAACACAAGTCCACCACTCCACCATTGCAAGAAACTCAGACCAGATCAGAAAAGGAACTGAAATACCTTTTCCATGGAGATACATAGGTCTTAAAAGGAATTTTCATCAATCTAAGAAGGAGAAATGAAGAACAGAGAAGAAGAACAATGGAAATCCCCATAGCCATGAAAACGAAGATTCAAACATATCTTGCAAACCGGTGCTCAGATTGACAAACCATTTGTTGTTGAGTTTTAATCTCTTGAAGGCCATTAAAAAATCATATTCAAACCTCAAATTTTCATCAAGGATTTTTTGCAGCAAAGAAACCCTCTTTCCAGCTCTACAAAGGAAAAATCTTGATTTCTGTCAAACCGATTGTCGGATTAAAGTAAGATCACATGTGAAGCACCCAAAGAAAAAACCCACATAAAAAATACAATTTTATTCACAAACGGATTAGAAAATGAGACCTACAATTTTGAGGTCCATTAATGGCTTCCATACCTAGAAGCACTACTAGGTCCAAAAATTAAAACTTTAAAATCTCCTGGATTATTAAGCGGGTGGGCCCAAAATTTTAGAGGGATGATATTGGGAAAAAACCCATATCAAAAAAACTTCATTCCACGTCAATCGACTCCCAAAGGCCAAATTTCTAAAAATAGTAGGTCTACTACATAGGAACTATTATTTCAGGAAAGTCATCAACAAAAGAACCTGTGAAGGAGATGAAGACATTGGAGGTGCACTACAGCTAAGAATTCACTAGAACGGAAATTTTTGGCACTTACTAAAAATAGTAAGTGGGCCCTTGAGCACCTGCTAAAAATAGAAATTTGATCCAAAGGAGTGAGGAACGAAGGAGAAAGGGGAATCAAGGTCACAACACTCAGTAAAGGATCGAGGGAGTTATTTTTTCACACTTACTAAAAATAGAAAGTTACACTCAAAGAGAAGTTTTGGCACAATGGGATGTACAAGGATAATCATTCAGGGGGACATCATTATTCAGGAGCATCCTAGTCATTTTTCATAGGGCATTCAAGATCCACCTTAGTTCATTCAACTTAGCGAGTGTTCATGAGCTAATTTGGAGGAGTTTCATAGTGTGCAAGGAGTTTGAAGATTCATATTTTCACTACATTTGGAGCTTTCCATCAACGAGGATCAACAGACTTCAGACTTCATCGAGATGACATCTCCTCTTCTTCTTCTCTCTCTTTCTCTCTCCTCTTCCCCCAACTTTCTCTCACTTTCAAATGTTCTAATTCTTTGTTGGAGTTTACACTTTTTGATATGCCTTTAAGTCACTTAAAAGTGACTTTAGAAACATAATGTAAATTAAGTCACCTTCTTATTATAAAAGGGACTTAAATATTTAAAGTGGAATATGAATAGTCTTAAGTCATATTAAGGCATATGGAGGGTCATGAGGAAGATGATAAGTCACCTCTCATTCTATAAATTGTAACGTCATTCCCATTGCAAAGGGTTGGCAATTGATCTTGTAGACTCAAGAGTGCATTGTACCTAGAGAAAGCAAAGGAGATAGCCATTTTCTTCTACTCTCTTCCCCTCTCAAATTTCTTCCATTCCCACATTATGTACAACTTTGATTTGAGCAATCAATATAAGAAGGAGTTTCTAGCTTTCTTTGACTAAGGGGTTTCTTGATACTTGGTGATCAATAAATTCTATTTGGTCTTGTTGCTATTCATAGAGTTGTTTCTTCCCATAAATGCATGTGTTGAAGTTTCTAACTAGTGTGTGTGTAGGAATCTGATTTTCTACCTACAACATTAGTTCTCCTACCTCTTTTCTCACTCCCCTTTCCCACTCTATAGACAAAGACTTCCCTAGCAAGAGATTGCTAGCTTTGCCGCATAAGGTTAGTGGAGTGCCCACCACGTAAATACACTTTCTCACGCATGCACATACGGAAACTCGCACCGATTAAGTAGAGGACTATTCCCGAGTTGAAAGACCACCATACTCTAGGAGAATGTGTATCCACAGGTTATAACTTATCCCTCTTATTTCGCCTCATGCACATATTTCAATGCCCCTCCCAGGAGTAACTTGCTCCTTTCCTCCTAGGCACTTCGGTGAGTGCACCTTGGTCACTTTTCTTATAGACCCCCTCGGTTGTCACCCAGATTAACTCATGAGTGCCCAACTTGTCACATGCCATGCTTGTGGTATCAAGAAATCCAAAAGTTTTCCACCCTGGAGTAGCCCCGGTCATATGGTGTGGTCATATGAGGGCTTAAAGCTTGTGATTCCTACTAGTAGGTGCTTAACTCCAGCCCCCTTTCATTTTTTTGTGTGGTGAAGGAAAGAGCATTTTATTCTATTGTAGTGGAAACTAAAATAAATAGTAGAGCATAATTATTGAAAAACTTATATCTTTTGATCGCTAACTTGCCCCCTTTCATTTTGTTTTGAGTGCTGTTTTTTTGTAAAAGTATGTGTTTTTTATGCTCTTTCCATTAGAAATATTTATTTTGAGAATCACACTATAATTATAAAGTGCCATATTGTAACATGCACTCATTATAAAGTGCCAAAATATGGGGGGGCTCTTGTTGCATTGTTTAGGAGTCTTGTTACATTACTTGGTTCTTTCATTTCTTTTGGTGATTTTTTCAGGATAGAATCTTTATCTACTTCTACATTAGATCATGTTGAGCCATTAACAACACATGGAAACCAAGAATGGAAACAATAATTAAGCGGAAAGGATTATGGGCTTTAACTTCTTCAGAACAACTAGTGTTCACTAGAGAATATGAAAAATTTCAGTACCAATGCAAATTTGATGAGTGTATGGGTTTGATAGGAACTTATGTAAGTGACAGTCTTTTGTTTCATTTGGAAAAGTGTAACTCTCCTTTCAAAATATGGGAGAAATTGGAGGATTTATTTGGTAAGGTGGATCATATGAGAGCCATGTAACTTGAAATTGAGATCACCTCTCTTAATCTGAAGATTTTCCAACAATTATAGACTATCTTACCAAGTTCAAGCATTTGTTGACACAATTGAAGGGGAGTGGAAGAGATAAGAAAGATGAAGAGTGTGTTTACTTGATTCTATCCAAGTTGAGAGGACCATTCCAAATTTTTTTCTTCTACCTTTTTCTCTAGCATGGATGCCTTAGGTGACACATTCAAAATGCCTAACTTAGAAACATTTTGTGAAAGACTTACTAGGGAAGAATCCAAATTGTCTCACCTTGAGTCTTCCACCTCTCAAAAGGAATTAGTTGCATCTAATCCTAAGGGCAAGGAAAACCAAACAGTAAAACCAAATCCACACCTTCTCCATCTCAAAATGCTCCTAAACCCAAAGAAAACAACTCAAAACCCAAGGAGTCTTCTAAATCCAAGAATAAGTCTAGCCATTCATGCTTTTTTTGTGGGGTAGTAATCATGAAGAACATAGGTGTTATAAGTGAATGCAAGCCTTAGAGGATGCAGTCAAGAAACAAAAATTTATATCTCCACTCCACCTCCTTCTAATCAACATGGAAAAGCACTTAATGTTGTTGGAAGATCTCAGTCATAACTTACAGACAATTGGGTTATAGATTATGGTGCCTCTCATCATATGAATTCTTCCAAGGAGTCTTTTGTTTCTTTAGGTTTGATTTCTACTTCCAAAATTGAGGTTGGAGATTCTTCCTTTCTTTCTGTTGAGGAAAAGGTGATATACAACTTGATGGTGGCAATATCTAAGATGCACTATATGTTCCTAACATCACTACAAATTTTCTTTATGTATATCAAATTTGTCATTTTGGTAAAGGAAAAATAGTGACTTTTACACCACATGGGGCAGAAGTAAGAACTTTTTGGAGCCTTATTCACTTGTTACTCAAGGTATTGTTGATCATAGTTCTAGACTATATCACTTTGAGGGTTTTGATGACACTTCTTTTATAGGGACAGGATTGGTTTCTCATTCAGATTCAGAGAGTAAGCTTTGGCATGAAAGATTTGGACATCTCAATTACAGATATTTGAAGGAGTTGAGCACTCATGGTATGGTAGATGGTCTTCCTAGAGTTTCTTGTCTTGAGGGAGTTTGTCATGGTTGTGCATTAGGAAACAACACCAAGATCCTTTTCCTAAGAATTTGTCTAAGAGAGCTTCTTCACCACTTGAGCTTGTGTATAGTGACTTGATGGTTTTTCCTACCCCATCTTTCAATGGAGCTAAGTATGCACTTACATTTATTGATAATTTCTCGAGGCGTACTTGGGTTTATTTTCTCAAGTACAAAAGTGATGTTTTTCACACTTCAAAGTCTTCAAGGCTTTGGTCGAGAAACAATCTTCTAGTTACATAAAGAACATTCATATTGATAATGGGGGAGTACTTTAACAATGAGTTTTCTAAATTTTTGGCAACTCAAGACATTATTCACCAACATTTTGTTCCTCATACTCCACAACAGAATGGATTAGCAGAAAGGAAGAATAGAACTTTGAAGGAAATGGCTAACTGTATGATGCATTCTAGAGATATACCTCCTATCTATTGGGTAGAAGCAATTAATTATGCTAACTACATTCAGAATCACACACCACACAGAGCACTTAAGCATTTGACTCTAGAGGAAGCTTGGTCCAACACTAAGCCGATGTCTCATTTTTTTGAGTCTTTGGGAGCCATGCTTGGGCCTTTGTGCCAAAGAAGAAAAGGAAAGCTTTGGATAAGAAGAGTAAACCCTTGATCTTTGTAGGGTATTGTGAGGACATGAGAGCTTATCATCTTTTAGATCCTGATACACATGATGTTCTTTTTCAAACACATGTTCAGTTTGATGAGCACTTCACTCCTCATGAATCTTCTTCTTCTTCCATGCTTCCTTCTTCTTCTTCATCTCATCTTGAGGATTCTTTCTTTGAGGAGATTGATGAGGAGGATATAGATGTTGTTGAGGATCCTATTCCCATTGATGTAGTCACTATGCCTAAGTGGGCTTGTACTACAATTTCTAAGGCAACACCTTTCATAGAGGATCTTCCACCCACTAGGCATCATCATGCACATTCTACTAGTTCTATACTTTTGTGTCAAGAAGTTTTGAGGATCCACAATCCTTTTCAAAGGCTCATGGGATACGAGTGGGATGATGCGATGGTAGCTGAGTATTCTTCTTTGATGAAGAATCATACTTGGGATTTGGTATCTCTTCCTAAAGGAAGAAAGATGGTTAGGTGTAAGTGGGTATACCAAACCAAATACATAGCTGATGGGTCCATTGACAAGTATAAGGCTCATCTTGTTGCAAAGGGTTTTTCACAAGTTGAAGGTATTGATTACTCTAAGACTTTTGCACCCATTGCCAAGATGGATTATGTATACCTTGTACTTGCTCTTGCTACATCACAGGGGTGGCCCGTATACCAGATGGATGTGAAGAGTGCCTTCTTACATGGAGATCTACAAGAGGAAATATACATGGAGCAGCCAGGCTGATTTGTTCAGGATTCTTCTCTTATTTATAGGCTCTGAAGGTCTCTCTACGGTCTCAAACAAGCCCCTCGGGCTTGGTATGAGAAGATGGATTCTTTTCTTCTATCTATTGGTTTTGTTTGTTACCACTCGATCATACAGTGTATCTCCAGCATGTTGGTGAGGATATTGTGATACTTGTCTTGTATGTTGATGATTTTTACTTACTAGAAGCTCTTCTTCCCACATTCAGAGTATTCGAGAGGGCTCTTTCTACATAGTTTGACATGACAGATCTTGGGTTATTGCATTATTTCCTTGGTTTGCAGATTTCTCAGACAAATTCAAGGATTCATTTGAGTCAGCAAAAATACACCCATGATCTTCTTCGGTGCTTTGATATGGCTGATTGCAAGCCAATTCCATCTCCTTTTCAGTCTGGGGTTACTCTTACATCCACATGTACCACACCACTTTGTGATCCTACGTTGTATAGGTAGTTGGTTGGGAGTCTCATGTACTTGACCCATACTCACCTTGATATTTCATTTGCAGTAGGGATTGTATCTCGGTTTGCACATTCTCCTCATAGTAGTCATTGGTAGGATGCTAAAAGGATTTTGTGCTATTTATAGGGCATTTCCCACTTTGGCCTACACTACACTAGGGGTTCTACTTAGTTGGTTGGGTATATGATTTAGATTGGACGAGTTCTATTGATGACATACGTTCTACTTCTGGCTATCTTTTCTATCTTGGTTCTTCTCCAGTTGCTTGGGCATGCAAAAAGCAACAAGATATTACACTTTCATCTTCAGAGGCAAAGTACGGGGTAGCGATTTATGATGAGTCAACAGATTCTTTAGCTTTTCTAGTTATTGAGAGTTTGGATTCCCACAGGATTCACCGATTGTACTTTGGTGTGACAACCAAAGTGCAATTCACATTTCTCACAACCCAATTGAGCACTAGCGGACCAAGCATATCGAGATACACATCCACTTCATTCGGCAGCACATTCAGGATGGAGTTCTTTGCTTGGAGTACCTTCCACTTCAGCAGCACGTTGCAGAAATCTTTACGAAGCCTTTTGCATCACCTCGCTACCTTGAGTTGTGTGGAATGCTTGGGGTTTTGGAAGTTGTTCTTGGGGGTGTTCATGAGAACATCTTCCTTCTTCTTCTTCTTCTTTTCCTTATAGCAGGATTCTTTCCTTCTTTTGGTTTGAGATTTCTTCATGGATATATTGTACATGAGTACCTCATCAGGCCTAGTTTCCAGAATCATACTTGTGGACATGCCACTTCTATTTTGGCCCCTAGCTTCACTTGAGGGGGGGTGTTAGAGTAGGTATTTACCTTAGCTCATGTTCACCTAGGTACATTATTTACCTTTATTGTATTTATCCTCACCCACTTATGTGTGTGGATATTTATTTTTATTTATTTAGATATTAGGAGATATTATCTAGTTGTTAGGTATAGTTCTTTCCTTGATCTATGGTATTGACTAGTTCTTTCCTAGATCTATGGTATTGACTAGATCCTTGATGTCTAGTTCTCTCATAAATCTATGGACTTGACTAGTTCTTTGATGACTAGTTCTTTCCATGATTTATGGCTTGATCTACGACCTTGATTGGTTCTTAGATTGTTATTCCTTACCTATATAAGCAAGGTCCATTCTCATTGTATTTCATTGAGTTCCATAATAATATATGATATTGTTGCTCATTTGTTTGCAAAGGTTTATGTAAAGTTATTTTGGAAAATTGCTTTCATCTTATTGATCGTGATGTTTGATTAGCATCTGTGTTTTGGCTTGACATGATCTGGTTCATTTCTTTTTAATTTCTTTGTCATAGTCAAGGCTATGGGGAGGGAGGTTTGCATGCAACACCTTCCTTTTGTGCTTCATTCAAGCATATGGCATCTTCTCCCATATCCATTCTCCTAGCAAGGGAATAATATTCTCTTTCCTTAACATTTTGCATACTTCCTTGACCTCATCTAGGTCCTTCTGCAGAGCCTCAACATTCCTTCTTTGCTCCTGCTACTTGGACTGCTCCTTCAGACACTAGATTTCTCCCTGCAAACTCTGAATGACATCCATTGTTTCTTAATACACTTCCTTCTAGTGGGAAGGGTCCAGATACTTCCCATGCACCACCTCTTCTCTTGAGACTAGAGTCTTTTGCCTTGGTACTTCTTTGACACACATCACCTCTGCTTGTGTTGTCACTAGAATAGGTTCTAACCTTGACTCATGTGTCACTCTAGGCATCCACTATGTGTTAGCCTTCTTTATACTTGCCATCTCAGCACCCTTGTCCTTTCGATGTTCTTTAGCTCATGTGCTCAAACAACTCAGGGAACTCCTCATAATTATGCTTTTTCTCACACCACGAGCACTGTCAAAAATCTAAACACTCTTTATAATGTTCTATAGATCCACAATCATAGCATGTTCCTTATGGGAAATCAATTCTTCCTCAATGGTTATTGTGACCATGAAATCCTCTGTGAGAACCTATCCCATGTGCTCCTCCATCCACTTGTCCTTCATAATAGTGATCATCTTCTTTGGAACCACTGTTAAGGCTAGTTTGGCGCACACCATGATCAATGGCCTCATGCATCTAGTCAATAAGCCTATAATCCTTTATCATGGGTTATATAGGTGTATATATTATAGTAGTAAGACACATTCTTCTAGATTACACACTGCTGTAATAAGGGGCATCTACTCGCATCATGGTCCCCATGACAAATTTCACAATCTACCGCTATGGCGCATACTGACTTCCGAGGGCAACTATCCTTGGCATGCCCCTCTACTTCACAATCCATGCACCAAAGACCACTACAAGTCTCATGTGTAGAGTTTGTAGACAACTTCTCTAACTATTTGGCCATGGCAGTGATTTGAGCCTCTAAAAAGGGATCACACCAATATCAACACTCCCAACTACTTCAACATGTAAGGAAGCCTCTAGAGCCTTGTGTGGGTCAA
The DNA here is from genome assembly GCA_018340775.1 of Taxus wallichiana var. yunnanensis. Taxonomy (NCBI): domain Eukaryota; kingdom Viridiplantae; phylum Streptophyta; class Pinopsida; order Cupressales; family Taxaceae; genus Taxus; species Taxus wallichiana. The sequence continues at coordinate 24,479,153 of CM031236.1, read as the reverse complement.
TAAATGTTTTATGGGACAATTCCCTCCTAAATGGAGTGATCAACCCTCCAAAAACCATTGAGCATGTTGTGAAGGGTGAATTTCATATGACAATTTTGACAAGAGATTCTTAAACCATGCATCATACTCCCACACACTCTCTGTCATTCCCTATTGGATCTCCTTCAAAGTGTTGATGTTCTTCTGCTCAAACTTTGGTATATGGAACTCTTCTAGGAAGGAATTTTTCAATGCGGTGTAGTCTACCACCGTCTGATAGTGGTCATACTTCTTATACTAGCTATGCATGTGTCCTTGTAATATTTTCACAAAATGACTAGCCTTTTGCTTTGGGGTAGTGATCCCCTTCATGCACCATAACAATTCACACTTGTGCACATGTTCTATAGCATCCTCTATACCCTGGTAATCTAGAAAGTGTAAAGAAATTTCAAATATTTCTGAGAAGGTAGTTGAGGCCCAGTCCTTCCGATCCAAATACTTGGTTCCCTCTGGTGTTCCCTCCACTAGATCCACTGGATCTACCAAGTCATGTGCCTCCCGATCCACCAGTTCCACCTCTAGATCCTCTTATAACTGGAAATGGGCCTAAAGTGGTCACACCTAGTGTCCCTAATGTCCCATTGAACTATATGCCAATGGTCTATGAGATTGCTCCACTACCAGAAGTGTATCCCGTGCCACTCCCAGTGTGTTTCCTAAACCTTGTGTACTTTTACTTTGCCCAAAAATTCCTCCAAACACTAGAATGGTATGTGCAGCCATGGATGTTCCAAATAAAAATTATACCTCCTGGTGCCGATTGGTCACTCCCACCGATACCAACTGGGTTATCAATACTCCTATTTGGAAAACCAAACACTAGGGGTTTATTTCTAGGTGGGTTTAGATGCATGCCAACGGATCTCCTTTCTCCATGCGACGAACTCTCATCACAAGCTAAAGGGGCCTCTCTCTTGCACTTTCCAAGATGGGGTAGAACAAACTACTTAAGATCTATGTCCTTTGCATGAACTTTCTACCTCCATAGATCCATCACACTTGCAACCTCATGTTTTCTAGTCATCTCCCTTTCACGAGATTCACTATTCTTGAGACATCTCTCCTCCCTTTCCTTTTCAGCCATAATGTCCACCATCTTCCTCTACCCTAGCTTCCTCTCCCAACACTTAGAGTAGCTTAGCTGGCCATGGGGAATGCTTCTATACCCAAATTAATGACCAATATTTCTATAGCTAGAGGAATAACACTAAAAAATGACCCTCAAGGCTCCCTCGAAACTTGAACTCAACAACTTCTGGGAAAGAATACATTGAAATGGTATATTCTAAAATGTAACTAGCCAGCACTCCCTTCCACCAGTGATCAATAGCATGTGTCCAAGTCAGATCTACATCCTGCAACCTCTGATAGTCATCTTGGGTCCACACGCGTGATCTATAGAACTAGCTTGATCTAGATGTGTATGCCGAGAGCCATTCATATAGCTCTACTAGGAAGCAGCAAAATAATGTCTCATACAACTCATGGTATAGGTTCTCTTCTACCCATCCATGTGCATTAACTTAGGTCCAGTGCTAAATCTTTGAGAAAACTCGTCCTCTGTGCTCTTGAACCACGTTTCAACACTTTATAGAGTTAGGTGTTATATCATTACACATCACAAAGATAAAGATGCATGTCATTTATCATAATAAATTTGAAAAGAGGTCCCATAAATGGAACCAAGATGTATTCATTTTTATGCCCCTTAAAGAACAAGGAAATCCCATTCGCATCGGCCTATCACCCAGCGGACGTTGGGCACTCACCCGAAGCACACATGGGTGCCAAGTCCCTCCTTTATATGAGTTGTGTGAGAATGCATTATTTATGATAGAAACTTAAGTGAATATATTGGAAAGGAACCATTCATCTTAGAGCTCAGAATGGCTTCTAGACCAATGTGTTCATTCATATAAGAAAAGCACTACAAAACATAGATCTGAATCATAATAGAAAAGAAATGCACAAGGATTTATACCCACTCATATGAAATGTACATATATAACTGATCCATACATATGTAAGTAGAACTAGAAACACACATATATTCATATTAAGCATGTTGATAACCACATTACATTAACTGGGGTAGTCACAGATCCATATGATAGTGTAGACCAATGTCATGCATCGAACCTAGACTTAGGCCCTCCATAGTATAAAGAAACATAATGTTCTAAGTTTTTATCCCCTTGATTCAACATACCCCTACGAGATCCTCTAAACTATGCCTATGGAGCTCTCATAGTATTCTTTAACATTCAAGAAACTTCGCCTCTCTTAATTCTCGGTCTCTCCATCTCTCTCTTATATTTTTCTTAAAGGTGCTCATATATATAGCCTTATCAAGCACCTCCATGCTTTTCTAAAGTTTTCAGATCACTTTCCATGTGTCCAAGTGGTCCTTCATGTGGGAGCATGCTTCTTCGGATGTGAGCTTTCCATCCTTTTCCATGACAATCTTCTAGAATCTTATATCGTAAGGTATATTCCTTCCATGGGCACCAAGTTATCAAGTTGGCACCTTATCCACTCCGCATGTGTGAGTCGTCGGTCATGCTTTCCTCATGTTCTACCCATATGCCGAGATATTTCTAAGTCCCTTGTGGTTTCTCAAACTCAATAACTTCAGGAAATAATACGTCAAAATGGCTTATTCTAAAAAATGTAATTATTGCCAGCACTACCTTCCACTCTTGATCACCATAACACACGTGTCCAAGTCAAATCTCTATCATAAATACCTCTAATATTCATCTTGGGTACACATGCTCGATCTATAGAACCCACTCCTAGATGCATATGCAAGAAAATTCATATAACTCTATTAGAAAAAAACAAAATAATGTCTCATACAGAATGGTATAGGTTCTCTTCTACCCATCCACGCTGCATTAAAATTAGGTCAAGTCTAGTTAATCTTTGAGCAAACTCATCCTTCGTGCTCTTGAACCATGTTTCAACACTTTCTAGAGTTAATAATTCTTTCATTACACCTCACAAAGATAAAGATGCATGTCATTTATCACAATAACTTCAACAAGATGTAGTCATTTTTATTCTCTCTCAAAGAATAAGGAAATCCCATGTGCATCGTCCTATCACCTAGCAGTCTTTTTTCACTCACTCGAGGCATGCACAAAATTAGTTGTTGAGTCCCTCCTTTATATGGTTGTGTGAGAATGAATTATTTACTTAAAACTTAAGTGAATAGATTGGAAAGGAACTACACATTCATTTTAGAGCTTAGAATGACTTCTAGACAAATATTTTCATTCATATAAGAAAATAACTATAGAACATAGATCGAATCATAAGGAAAATAAATGTGCGGGGTTTATACCCACTCATATGAAACATACATATATAACCAATCCATGCATATGTAAGTACAACTAGAAACACACATATATTCATATTAAGCATGTTGATAACCACATTACATTAATTGGGGTAGTCACATATCTATATGATAGTGCGGACCAATGTTATGCATCGCATTGGACTTAAACCCTCCATAGTATGAAGAAACATAATGTTCAGATCCATCCCTTTGATACACATAATCCCCTATAGATCCTCTTAAACTCAGCCTATGGATCTCTTATAGTAATAACTCTCATGGCTTTACCTCTCTTCAATTTTGGTCTCTCCATCTCTCTCTATATATCTTTTTCTTCTCACCGGAGCTCGTATATATAGCCTTATCAAGCACCGCCATGCCTTTACGAAGTCATGTAGATTACTTGTCATGTGTCCAAGATTTCCTCCATGGGAGCATGCTTCTTCAGATATGAGCTCTCCATCCTTTTCCATGATGACATTTTGGAATCTTATATCATAAGGTATATTCTTTCCATGGGCACCAAGTTTCTAGGATGCCACCATATCCACTTCACATGTGCTTCTTCTCTCATGGTTTCCTCGTGTTCACTGATATGAAAAATATGTCTAAGTCCCAAGAAACTTGAACTCAATCAATTTCTAGGAAAGAATACGTCAAAAATGGCATATTCTAAAATGTAATCACCTTAGCACTCACTTCCACCCATGATTAATAACATGCGTCAAGTAAGATCTCCATCCTGTAGCCTCGATAGTCATCTTGGGTCCACACAAGTCTATAGAACTTTATCAAATCTAGATGCATATGTTGAGAGCCATTCATATAGCTCTACTAGGAAACAACAAAATAATTTCTCATACATCTCATGGTATAGGTTCTCTTCTACCCATCCACACGCATTAAACTCAAGTCCAAATGAATCTTTGAAAAACTCATCCTCAGTGCTCTTGAACCGTGTTTCAACACTTTCTAGCATTTAGGCATTCTTTCATTACACATCACAAAGATAAAGGTGCATGTCATTTTTCACAATGACTTCAGAAAGAGGTCCCAGCAATGGAACCAAGATGTAGTCATTTTTATGCCCTCTTAAAGAATAAGGAAATCCCATACGCATCAGCTTGTCACCCAATGGGTGTTGGGTGATCACTTGAGGCATGCACTAAGCCGAGTCCCTCCTTTATATGAGTTGTGTGAGAATGTATTATTTACGATAGAAACTTAAGTGAATAGATTGGAAAGGAACCATACATTCATCTTAGAGCTCATAACGACTTCTAGACCAATGTGTTCATTCATATAAGAAAAGCATTATAGAACATAGATCTGAATCATAATGAAAATAAATGCACATGGTTTTATACCCACTCATATGAAATATACATATATAACTGATCCATATAAATGTAAGTAGAACTGAAACACACATATATTCATATTAAGCATGTTGATAACCACATTACATTAACTGGGGTAGTCACAGATCCATATGATAGTGCAGACCAATGTCATGCATCGAAATTGGATTTAGGCCCTCCATAGTACAAAGAAACATAATGTTCAGACCCATCCCCTTGATACAACATACCCCTAAAAATCCTCTAAACCCAGCCTATGGAGCTCTCATAGTATTCTTGCATGGCTTTTCCTCTCTTTAATTCTTGGTCTCTCCATCTCTCTCTATATATCTTTTTCTTCTACCGGCACTCATATATATAGACTTAATAAGCACCATGATGCCTTTCTAAAGTTTTAGATCACTTGTCATGTGTCTAAGTGGTCCTCCATGGGAGCATGCTTCTTCAGATGCAAGCTCTCCATCCTTTACCATGATGACCTTATGGAATCTTATATCACAAGGTATGTTCCTTCTGTGGGCACCAAGTTTCTAGGTTGGCATCGTATCCACTTCGTATGTGTAGTTGGGTCATGCTTTCCTTGTGTTACGCTTTGATATGAAAAATATTTCTAAGTCCCAAGAAACTTGAACTCAATAACTTATGGGCAAGAATACGTCGAAATGGCTTATTCTAAAATGTAACTAACTAGCACTCCCTTCCACCCGTGATAAATAACACATGTCTAAGTTAGATCTACATCCCGTAGTGTCGATAGTCATCTTGGGTCCACACGCATGATCTATAGAACCAACTTGATCTAGATGCATAGGCCGAGAGCCATCATAAAGCTCTATTGGGAAACAAAAAAATGATGTCTCATACAGACTCATGGTATAGTTCTCTTCTACCCATCCACGCGCATTAAACTCAGGTCGATCTTGAATCTTTGAGAAAACCCATCCTCCGTGCTCTTGAACCACATTTCAACACTTTCTAGAGTTAGGCATTTTCTTTCATTACACATCACAAAGATAAATATGCATGTCATTTCTCACAATAACTTTGAAAAGAGGTTTTGATAATGGAACCAATATGTAGTCATTTTTATGCCCTCTCAAAGAACAAGGAAATCCCATGCATGTCGGCCTATCACCCCGTAGTGTTGGGCACTCACCCAAGGCACGCGTGGAATTCGAGTCCCTCCTTTATACGATTTGTGTGAGAATGCATTATTTACGATAAAAACTTAAGTGAATAGATTGGAAAGGAACCATACATTCATCTTAGAGCTTAGAACGACTTCTAGACCAATGTGTTCATTCATATAAGAAAAGCACTACAGAACATAGATTTGAATCATAAAAAAAATAAATGCACATGGGTTTATACCCACTCATATGAAATGTACATATATAACCAATCCATACATATGTAAGTAGAACTGGAAACACACATATATTCATATTAAGCATGTTGATAACCACATTACATTAATTGGGCCAGTCACATATCCATATGATAGGGCAGACCAATGTCATGCATCGAAACTAGACTTAGGCCCTACATAGTACAAAGAAACATAATGTTCAAACCCATCCCCTTGATAAAACATACCCCTACAGATCCTCTAAACCCAGGCCTATGGAGCTCTCATAGTATTCATGTATGGCTTCACCTCTCTTCAATTATCGGTCTCTCCATCTCTCTCTATATATATTTTTCTTCTACCAGGCAACTCATATATATAGCCTTATCAAGCATTGCCATGCCTTTATTAAGTTGTAGATCACTTTCCATGTGTCTAAGTGGTCCTCCATGGGAGCATGCTTCTTCAAATTCGAGTTCTCCATCCTTTTCCATGATGACCTTCTAGAATCTTCTATCACAAGGTATATTCCTTACATGGGCACCAAGTTACTAGTGCACCTTATCCACTTCGCATGCATATTCAAGTCATGCTTTGCTTGTGTTCTACCTGATATGACAAATATGGATAAGTCCCAAGATCGTTTCTTTTCCTTGCGTGCATGCCACTAGTTCTACCAAAACCCTCCTAAAACCTTGTCTTGCGCGCTTTCTCCTTGTGCGCCTTATTCAAATAGGCCTTGTGTGCCCATGCACCTTCTTGTATTTAGTCAATATTTTAGGGGCCAACATAACTCAATTTTAGGATATTAAGGGTTACAAGTAATAATAAGGAGAAAGGTCATGTGGGGGAAGATTAAAAAATCATGTTGTAAATTTATAAATGGGAATGGATTCTTCATTCCAAAAGGTTGACAATTGTTGATTATTTTAAGTTATTGGTTTCACTACTAAATCAAGAAATAAAAGCTATATTTCCTCCATATCATTTTCTATGTTCCTCTATCCTCTTTAATCTCCAAATTTGTAATTTTATGATCTTGTACAACCAAGAAGTATCTTTGTGTTATTGATTAATGGATATGTAGAAGCGTGTGTCTTTGGTTTATTAGTATTGTTGATTTCTTACATTGTTGTGTTCTTCAAATTGAATGTGGACCTAATTTTACTAATTTATGTGACTTTTATAATTCTACTCACAATATTAACCCTCTCTCCCCGTTTCATCTACTTCTCTTTACCTCCATTCATATCAAATTCCTCCATTCTACATTGTACAAGCACTTTTCCATAGGTTTAGTGGAGTTTTCCTGTGTGATCCTCGACCTAAAGATCACCCCAAAATTTTAGTTAGATTACATTCAATAATGGGATCCTCCCTATACCCAATAAGCAGGGACTTATCCTATAACCATTGGTGAAAACCAATAATTTTCACTGCGACAAATTATTTCACCAATATGATGTGTAGACTAATTATGCATCCCAGGAGATTTGAAGATTCTTTGTTTATGGAACTAGATTTGGAGGATGATATGGGATAGATTTGTATGGATAAGGACATCATCATACTATAATTTGGTTCAATTTTATATAGTTATATACTTATATGTGTTAAGGTTGTGCAAATTTAGGTACTCACATATGGTTTATAAATATGCTTTGTTGTTGATGATCATGACTCAAAAATATGAGATACTATATGTAATGACCTATAAAATTTTAAAACCCTAATACATGCAACAAAATTCATACAACCATTAGATAAAAAGGATAATTTAAATTTTGGTTAGGTTGGATTGACTATGGTGCTCAACATATGTTGAACTTGTATAGGCACTGCACTACATCCACTCGAGCGAAGCACAAACATCATCAAATTCTTCAAGTGTTTGTGTAATTGTGAATACAAATATGATACAACCCCATAATGTTCCCTTGAGTCTCTTAACCTTAAGATAGCATGCAAAATTATCGATAGAATGAGATATACCCTTCATCATTATGTATATAGTGCTAGTGTATGTAGACATAAAATGAATAATATTGAAATTTTAGATGTTTGAAATGTGTAACCTTGCAATGACCTTGACAATGGATTGGCTCATGGATAGGGAAGCTAAAATATTTGACCTAGTTGAGTGCTTCAAACCTAATGTATATGTTTCTCCTAAGGATGTTTTTTTGTTATAGATAGAGAGAGAGAGCTTGATAATTCTTTAGAATTTTATTTGTATGAGTGTCTCTACAAAGTGTCAAGTGAGTTCAAATAATGAATTAGAATTTTCTTATATAGGTGTTTTTTATTACTAGTTCATATTTTTACCTAACCTAGAAAATAGAGAATGATCTAAAGAAAGATATCAAATTAAGAAAATATCCATTAGATGTGAAAATGCGAGGGCCATACGGTCATCCCAAGCCATAGTATAAATTGGTTTGGGTCCTTACGGTTTTGGATAGGAACTTCACGTAATTAATATTGAATTGTGGGAGATATTCCTAGGAGTTGTGATCTGATTTGAGTTAATATAATTGGGTATATTGATAATTGAGTAGAGTCAATAGATAAAGTCATGCAATAGGATTGAAAATAAAAACCTAGGATTAGGATGCATGCACAAGTCATAGTGTATGGATGAAGTCAAAGTTTTCATTTCCAAATGATAAATTACCAAATTTATGTGTCTACAAAGAGATTGGCTTGAAAAATTTCTAAATTCTAGATGTGGATACTCAAACCAAGGAAGATAAAATATTTAAAAAAAATTCCTCTGTAACCTCTCCCGACATTCACAATGATGTTTTTCTCTATTCCTTCACACACACACACACACACACACACACACACACACACACACACACACACACACACACACACACACACACACACACAGTCTCTTCTTAACATTTTTTTGCATCTTTTATCACCTTATTTTACATTGAGTAATTGTAAAATTGCATTAAGTGATTATGAAGTGTAACATAAAATGTACTTAAGATATAAATATTAATAAAATGTAGTTTTAGTTTTTTTCTCTTCTTATAAATAAGAGAGCTTGATATTGTAATATACCATTGAATTCCCTCAATTTATTTTTAAAATAATAGAGAAGGAAGAAACTTTGTTTTCTCTTTTTCAAATAAGAAATACATAAATATAAGTAGAATTTTGTGTCTAAATATATCTTATGGTCACATTTAATCTTATGTTGAATTTTTTTCCTTATTGTATTTATTTTACACAACATTTAATTATGGAATTTAATGTTTCTTTATTTCATGATATAATTTCATGTGTATGTGGAAATTAATTGTGTAATGCTCTACTTTTTCATTTTGAAAGTATTGGAAAAGTTAATGCTTATGAATGTCATGTTGATTATATTCATTGAATTTGGTGAGGATTTATTTGGATCCACAACTATTAGTTTTTATTGACATTAGTGTACCATATATGTGAAATCAAATTTAAATTTATAGGATTTTTATTTTATTTTACAATTACTTATTTTATCAATGGTTTTTTTCTAAAGTTGAAATACATCTTATATTATTTATGATTTTTTGTTTCTTTTTCCAATAAATTCATGTCATTAATGCAGAGATCAAGGTCTTTGAAAACTAGGAAAAGAGTAGAAAGTGGCTTTAGTTAAGAAATTAGGATCTTGCATAGTTTAATCTAAATAATGAATTCCTAATTTCTACACATGTAAATATAAGGTAATTACATAAAAATAACTTTGAGTAAGTAGGTGGTTCAATTCAAATATTTTAACAAAGGATAGTTAAATCTTACTATTTATTGTTGTTTTGGTTGCTGCATCTATCTTACATAGCAATTATTTTAACGAGTTTAGAATTTATTCATTTATTTTTATATGATTTACAAATGGAAGCTAAGGCTCGACAAAGTTACCTTATCTTATTTGTTGTACCATGTATTTGATATCAATAATCAATGGTTTCAAATAAAATAGCATCAAAGATTGAGCAAGATGCAATTAGCCTAACCAAAAGAAATCCCAAAGCAATATTGATAATTTTAATTCTTTATTTTCTTTGGCTCATTTTAATTCTCAATCTACATGTAGTGTAGGAAGTGCTTCAAAGCATACACTTCTCATTTTAATTGGTACCGAGTTTTATCAAGTTGTTTAAGACTCTAATTTTTGTAATAATGACCCGATTAATCAAATTTCTCTAATTCCATGTGCATTGCTTTATTAAATTTCAATTTAAGAGCATAAAATATTTTTATTCTCATGATTTTTGTATCTAAATCTATCGATAATTAATTTATCTACACAATTATTATTTTAATTAAGAATCATTTGATTTGAATTTTATGTGTTGTATCTTGGTGTACCAAAAACATTATATCTATCACATAAGTTAGCATGGTTGAAATGTCAACTAACCAATGGGATATTTAGCATTGTTTGGGTTCTATTGTTTCATTATTTGGTCAACAATTTAACTTTCTAACATAATTTTGAGGTTTATGTAGAATGAGTATACCATGTTTGTGAAATCAAAAGCTATAATAGAAAGCAAATCTTCTTTTCGCAATGAATATCTACTCATTTTTATTTCTGGTTTTCAAGTTGGGAAAACACTATTATGATAATACTAATGATCTATTCATGGTTTTTATGAGGTGCCAAAAATAATATAAATCTACATGGTGGTTTATCCCATATTTTCTAAGTTAAATGAAGGAGAAATAAATGCATTTTGTATTTGAAATAAATACATTTCTAAAAAAATATGAATATTCATCCATTATCTTACTAAGATTGAATCTAATTTTAAATATTGGTACACCTAGTTGGGAAATATGGTTTTAGAAATAATATATAAGATTATCTTGTTATCCATTTTCCCCCTGGAAAAATGGACAAATTGGAAACATTAGACTTGGGCATTTTCGGGGGACCTTGGTGAAAATCAGTAAATTTATGTATTTTTTCATGTTTTGGGCACTTGGAATGATTTTAGACATTTCTTTACTTTTGGCCTAACTCCCGGTTCAAGAAAGATCTAAAACACTTAGAAAAATTGAGAAAAATGGAAAATGGGTCATTTTTAGTGTATTTTAGGTTTTTCGGATTTAGAGAGAATAGGAGGAACAAGTTCCTCAGGGTTGAAAGTTCCCCACATTTGGTTTGGACCCATAATATAAAGGATGAGCAAAGAGTTGAATGAAGTGCGAGGTTGGGAGGTGATGTAGAGAACTACATCGGAGGTGGAATTGATTCCATGGGGACGCGAGTTCGCATGGGAGCAATATATCCGCAATGCAAAAGGCAAAAAGTGTTGCAGGAGTTTAGGGCATGGGAAGAATGAGATTACGAGGAACCAAATGGTGAATAGAAATTCCTTGTTAGATTGAGTTCCACGCACATACACCCAAGACGTAAAACAAAGAACAAAGTGGGAGTGGAGATAAAGTGTAATATGGGGTAGAGATGTGGAGAAGCCCAAGACTATTGTAGAAATTACAAGTTCCACGAGAATAGAAGGCACAGTTCCAAAGTTTCATGTGTTCCCTAAAAATCTAATTTATCTACACCACAAGAGAAAATGAATATTAATGTGAATTTTCATAAGGTAAAGAGGAATTGTTTTCCTCATGACACCCCTTCGACCCGATTTGACATATTTCCCTCCCAGGTTATCAAAATTTCAAAAACTTATAATTTTTGGAAATGTTTCTTTAAGTAATACATCATGAAATCTAGAAAATTATATTTTTGCAGAGGTAGGTGGATGTAAATGGAAGAAAAAACTTCCAAAGATTCAAAGCACCACTTGAGGCAATTGAAAGATCAAATTAAAAAATTAACGTACACATTTCTTCTCCGAGAAAGCAAAAGGACATTAGGGAATGGATTTGTAAGGTTGTTTTGGCTCCCAAAATCACACCTCGAGGAAATGAGAAGCTAGCTAGAGTGGGTTGAATTTGAGTGAGTGATGAGCGGTGAAACATTTTTGATTTTTATAGTCAAGGATTTGTTCAAAACTCAACCTACTGACTCAAATTTGGGAGGTGATTTGGAGACACCTTAACAAAGGGGATGGCTTAACCCTACTACTTCTGGATCTACCTAGACCAAGGTGAGAGGACCTAGTTGGAGGATCTGAATAAAGGAAAAGATATTCTAGCTTGGTTTCCTTTATGATTGGTGCAACTTAATTTGAAGCAAGTGCAACCACATATACAATACTCACTCAAAAGAGTTGTCACTTTATTATTGTATGCACTTTACTTATCAATTACAGATAAAAAATAGATAATGGACAATTTCAAATATTATGTTTACGTAATAGTGTCAACCAAGGGTGCTTTAAATGATATTGGATCACATAATTGGTGGGATTCTTAGCAAAGCATACTAGTAATGAACAAATTCAAACACGAATTTGCAAAATAAGAATATGTATGGTATGGAGGTATGATATGCTTAATAGGTGTGAAGATAATTGAATAGTTTAGTTGAAATTGGAGGATGAGGGTAAATGCTTTTGTTAATTTGGTACATTAATGTTCCCATGGAGATAATCCATCCTTTAATGGTGATGTCTGAAAATAAAAATCAATTTAACATAATTTGTGAAATAACATTTGCATTCATTGATACCAAATTTACACAAATTTTATCAACAATCTTCATAATCCTAACTAAAAATCATGGAGTTAGAGTTGAGATAAAGCACTTGCTATATTCATTTCATACACCCAAAATACCCTTAAGGGATAACAATATCCCTTCAAAAGTGATGCTTCCTTTAGGATTTTACAACCGGACTGAACTATTGTAAAGTATACACTACTCTACAATATTCTCACAATGACCAGAAGAATGCAACAACTTGAAGAAGGACCCTTACGTGTAATCAACAAAGTAAAACCCAGACAAGATTTTGATAAAATCTATATTGCCTTGTTCATTTTTTAAAACATGAGAAATATGAAAGTATAGTTTTATCAAAATAGAGAGAATATATTCATGTAAGTTTTTGCAAGGAGACATAAAAAAATTCCTTCAAAATTGCTAATGGTTGTACAACACAACCACCTTAGTGCTTCCTCATAGAACTAGATACATACAAAATGTTTTGTAAAACAAACTAGAAACTGGAACTTAAAACTGAACTTGATCAACAAAATTCTACAACTACCCCCATTCCACCTCTCACTCAAAATGAAATACTTTTACAATATATAGAAGATGAGAGAGAAAAAAAAGAAAAATATTGTTTTCCTCTTTAACCACCAATAAGATGCATTAAAATTATGAAAAGGAGCATGGGCAGCCTACCAAAGTCATTCATTCTTGTTGTCTTGCTTGTTGGAGAAGAAATGGGCACCATACTTCATTAAAGACGGGTGGCTGAAAAACACTTGAACTTGCATCTTAAATTCTGAGGATTTTTTCTTATTTTTCCCACCAACTACCACCAAATTTTTAATTTTATGATGTCAAAGTAAAGGGATTTTAGAGACCTTTCTAATGATATAAATTTTTAATATTTGGAGCAGGGAATTGAAAAATATGGCCTACTAAAGATTTGCGTGTCGGAATGAACAGGTGAATGAAACATGGTAGCCTTTGATTGGCCTCAAATATTTCCTCTTCCTACATGTGCTTTTATTTTCCTTTTCCACGTTTTCACCTTTAATTGTGTCATGGGTTTGGGCTTTGCTTCCTTTTACTTTTCTACATTCCTTTGTCCTTACAAGCAGGCCTATTTCTTAATGAAAAGTGAGCCAATAAGACAATGCCACACTCCTTCACCTTGTCAGACTCTTCTTAGCCCTTATGAAGTGTGAGTCAATGAGAAAGCTCCACACTCCTCACAAATGTTAGGCCATGTCGGACACTGTGGAGAACTTTAATTGACCTGCGAAGCATGAGCCAATAGGGAAGCTCCATAATACTTTTCATGTCAGTCTGTTTAATAGCCCCTTTTGATTTCCATGAAACACGAGCCAATAGAAAAGCTCCACGTATGGCACACATTTTCCTTTTATTGGTTGCACCTTCGCATCAAAATTTCCATCTTGGGTGGACTTAAAAAAATCTTCATAGAATGTTGTCACACATCCCGCCTTGGCCAACATTGTTATTAAGCTTAGTTTATTCCTCTAACTTGAGGTCCATGTGAAATACAAATGTCTTGGAAAGCGTCGAATGCCGACACTTGACATGTATTTGAACATTGATCTTTTGCCGCATAGCCCCATTGATTTTTGGCATTGAAATTAATGGTCAAATACACTTCAAGCATATTTTAAAACATAACCCGCTAATGAATTAGCCATAGTCTCCCACGGGGTTTTGAATGCCAATGGTTGATGCTTTTGACAGAGGTGGAATTTGATGGCCATATGAACATTTTTACCTTGAAAATGGATAAGTCCATTTTAACTGAGTTATTTGATCATGAAGCTTTATACTTTAAGGTCAGGCTGCATGATTTTGGGCTTGCAGAGCTTTGGATTTATGGAGAAAATGAATCATTCGGTGTTGATTTCATGTTCTTCATGAAATATGTAAACGTATCTCGATTTCTTGCAAGTTCGAAGATTTTATACCTTGATCAACCCATCCATTAACTAGTTCTGTTGAATCCTTTCATTTTAATTTGACAAGGCACAAAAATCATTACAAATTGACAATTTTCCATTATTCAAATTGATCTTTGAAGCATGGGGAACAATATGAAGCACACAAATCAGTTACATTTATGGTAATTCTATGAAAAATACCATTTCTATCTAAGGAACTTGATGGAGTACTAACAATGGCTCCTACTTGGGGATGGGCACCCTTTGTGGGTGCCATAAGAACAAAGACCAAATTCTTAGTACATTAGGTAAGGAGTTGTGGAGACAAAACACATAGGAATACCTAAATAGATACATAATAGGTCGAGGGAAAACTGGAAACTAGAGAAACCTAGTCACTGTAGACTAGAACACAAGAATATAGAAATACAACAAAAATAAAACAAAACAACTACACAAAGTTGTACATTGTACAAAAATCATACACGGCCTCTAGCTTATTCTAGGAAATGTTTGAGATGTCTACCATTGATGGGAAACTCTATTAGATGTCCTTCTAAGTCTTTTAGAAATAAAGTATGCTCTCCAATCTTGATGTCAATATAATATGGTCCCATCCATAGGGCATCAAATTTTCCATGTTTTCCTTTGTCTTCATGTTTGTTGTCCCATAATAGGACCAAGTCTCCAACATTGAAAACTCTTAGAGTGACCTTCTTATCAAATATTTTCTTGAATTTTTCTCTGAACTTGACATGTCTTTGATGGGACTCTCTTATTTCCTCATCCAATTCCATAATTTTATTGATCCTTGTCTCATATGGACTTAATTCTTCTCCATCTTCAAATCGATGCATGAACTCATATGCAGAAAGTTGTAAGTATAAGGGGAAAAGGGCTTGAATTCCATAAACTAACTGAAAAGGACTCTTCCCATTAGACCTCTTGGTGGTAACTCTATATGCCCATAGTGAAAATTTAAGTTGCTCACCCCATTTCCTTTTTTTGTTTCCAATGTTATTATGAGGATATTAAGAAAGTTATTATTGCTTGATTATGCTTGGGCATTTCCTCAAGGATTATAATTTGATGCATAACACAAATTTATTCCATATCCATTGCACATTATTTCCAATGGTTTATCTTTGAAGCTCATCGCATTATCAGAAACTACCTTGGTGGGAACCCCAAATATACATATTATGTTATTGAGAATAAAATCCATGACTACTTGATGAGTTGCCTTCCTATTTGGGGTAGCTTCAACCCATTTAATAAAGTAATTAGTGGCTACCAATATCCACTTATGACCAGCACTTGAAGAGTCTGATATTTCACCAATAAAATCCAATCCCCATTGTTTGAATGGAGATTCCATTGACACGTGTTGTAGGGGTAGGGCCCTAGATTCTTTCAATATTCTATAAAAACATTGACAACTCTCACATCTTATAACCAATGAGGAATTATCCTTGAACAATGAAGGTCACCAATAACCTACCCTTAAAATTTTATGAGTAGTGACTCTCCTAGAAAAATGACCTCCACATACTCCCCCATGAAATTATACAATTATTTTAGGTGCCTCTTCTTCAGTGATACATATTAGCAAAAATCCCTCTAGGTTCTTCCAAGCTAGTCCATGATCAATCAAAATATACTTTTGGGAAACCAGCTTGAGTTTCCTCCTTTGATTCTTGTCTAAGTGCATAGGAAAATTCAAATTTATCAAGTAATAGACAATATCTTTATACCAAGCTAAAGTTCTTACCTTTTCATGGGGGTGTGGCCCATATTCTTCAACATTGTGTATCTCAACTACTTACAAATTTCTCTCTACCATAAACCTTACAAGGCCTAGACCTCGCACCATCTTGGTAGTTTGTATGTCCATGTCATATTCTTGAAGCTTGTTAACCTAACAACATATTTTGCTAGACATTTCCATATGAGACAAGATTTCCTTTACCATTATGTGAGGTACATATGATACAACATTTAAACTAATAATATAGGGTCTGAAGATCTTAGTTCCTTTGACTAGAGAAAAAACTTTCTTTTCCATGGAAGAATACTCAACTCAAATCCTTGCAAAGATTTACTAAAAATTCAATATAATTTTCATGACCTTCTTCATTATTTTGTAACAACACGAGGCAATAGTGAATTCAAAGGAAAATGAAAACATCTAAAAATCCTTTCTATAATCGGATTGGCCAACACAGGAGCAATTTTGAGTGCATCCTTCACTCCTTTAAAATCTTGGGTCTCTTCATTACCCCATTTGATCACCTGATCCTTTTTTAACATATTGGTGATTGGTAAAGTGATTTCAAAAAGTTAGAAATGAATCTTCTTATAAAATTAACTTTCCCAAAGAAGGACTGAATACCTTTCTTTGATTGGGGGATAGGAACCCTATCAATAGCTTCTACTCTTTTGGATCAATCATGACTCCTTGGTGAGATACTATGTGTCCAAACAGTTTGGCCTTTTACATGCCAAAATGGAACTTCTTGGGATTCAAAGAGATGTCATATTCCCTACATTGAATCAATATTTTCTCCAAATGTAGCAAGTGATCACCTTTGTTTTACGGAAAAAAATGTGATATCATCTTGATACACAACAATGAACTCATTTATAAATCATGCAAAGGCAACGTCCATTTCTCTCTAAAATGTTGGACAAACATTCATTAGTCCAAAAGGCATTCTAACATACACATAAGTACCCCATGGAGTAGTGAACGTAGTTTTATACTATTATGATTCTTTGACCACAACTTGATTGTATCCTGAGAAACCATCCAAGGTAGACAACAATTCTGATCTTGTTACCTTTTGCAATAAATTGTCCATATTTGGAAATGGATAATTATCTTTAAGTGAAGTCCTATTCATATTTCTAAAATCAAACAAATCCTTATGTCTCCATTTTTTTCCACAGTACTAAATTGGCTACCCATGAAGAGTATCTAGTAGGCTTTATGATACCACCATCTTACAACTTATTCAACTCTTCCTACATCTTGGTTGTAAGAATAGGGTTAATAGGCCTCTACTTTTGTCTGAAAGGCTTAGTGTGGGGTGCTAAGGGTATCTCATGCTGAAACAAATCCTCCTCAGTAAACCTTCAACTCAAAATAAGACCAAGCAAGGAAGTCTTGATACTTTCTTAACAACTTAGTATAAGCCTCTCTTTCTTCCTTATTCAGATTACTCCCTAACCATACATTTCTAGGATCTTGGCATGAACCCAGATTACACTCCACAACATCTCTTGGTAAAGTAGCATATTTACAAACTGCTCTATCAATACTATCAAAGGCATATTCTAAACTAACTAATCCCCTTGGGATTACATTAGTTTTTAATTGAATTACTTATTTACCAAAGAGGGTTTCTTTCCCCTCACACACCTCTACCATAGGTTCCAAATCAATGATCGGTCAGTGAACTCACCTTGAAATTCAAAAATCTATTGATGTGTGAATCATCATCAAATACTTGCCAAGTGTTGAATATTATCAAGTATAGAAGGTTGAACCAATACTTCCACTTCAAACTTATAGTAAGGGGATGAATCTTGATTGTCATATTATGAACCCAAGACTGCTAATCTATCAACTACTACATTTTGGCTTCTCTCATGGTATTCAATATTGAATGAATCAAAACATTCAATGAGATCCCATATTACATTCATGTACTGTTTTAACCTTTTATTTTTTGCCACATATAACTTTATTATTTTCTTAATCACTAACTCAGAATCCCCTTTAACTAGGAGGTCCTTTATCCCATGCCTCTAAGAAATTATCAATCCTAACAGAGTGCCTCATACTTAGCCACATTATTGGTGCATTCAAAATTCAATTTAAAAGAAAATTTGAAAGACTCACTGCTTGGAGAAATCAACACCACTCATGCCCCATTACCACTAATTGAGCATGCTCCATCAAAGATCATTGTCCATGGGACCCCCGAGTCTTCAAACTGAGTATTATCATCCATACATTGGTCTTTGTGTGCATGTGTTTGTTTTCAAAATAATGCTAATATGAGTAAAGAATAACACCTAAATAGTCTTAACTTAGCAATAATTGAACAACAAACTAAACACCATCAAGATAAGAATTAAACAAGGGTTAGATGCTAACATTCATCAATACAAACTTTGAAACTAACAATGCTAAATATCTAAAATCCTCTATTCTCTAACAACAAATAAATGAATGGACCTAAGTAAGCTCCATGGCTATCAAAATAGTTGTCCTTAGTATGCCAAGTAACCTAGAAATGAGGGCTTATCAAAGTTGGGCTACAAGACCCCTTTGACACCTCCCATATGACCTAAGCACTTAAGAAAGAGGCTTAACTCTTCAAGATGATGAGCTCTGAAAAGGGCAAGGTGCAAGCTCTTAGTCTCTTTGCTATATGCTTTACATTTGCTCTCTAAGAAGTTTAGGTGTAAGTAAAAAGGTAGGTGGAGGGCTCTTTATATAGCCCAAAGGATAAAGGATTCAACACATTCTCATGAATGTGGGATAAAGGTAAAACATGATTAGGAATGGATAAGGTTGTTTTATTAAAGGTAACCTTACTTTAGAAGGGTTTAATACATGTTTAGCAAGTCATGGGAGTTGGGGGTATTTTAATTAATCAAAGGTGATTAATTAATAGGTAAGTGTAAGCTTATAGAAGCCAATTAGAAGAATATTAGTGCGATTTAGGCTATTAGAAAGGGATTAAATCAATTAAATATTGATTTACTAGTTAAATGAAGGGGAAGACTAATTAATTAATAATAATTAATTAATCTAGATAGAAGAGGTGATTTAATTAATGGAAGGTCATTAATTAAGTTGTTAGCTAGATAGGTGACTTAATCAATTAGCGTATTGTAATTAATTAATGATGATATGAGGGAAAATGAGTACTTTTGACGATATGTCATCGATTTGCGAGAAAGGGGATAATTAGCGCAATTTAAGTATTTAAATTGCTTGGGCGTAATTATAGGTGTCTACATTTTCCCCTCTTTGGGGTGGCGTAAGTGATGCCACTTCAAAGATAGTAGATAGAAGAGATTTTGAAGGGATAGAAGAAAAATTAGTAGGAGGGAGAGATGCCCCCTCGAGTGTCGATGGGGTGATGGAAGAAGCGATCAACGATCGAAAAGGTGAGATATAGGCAGAAGAAGGGGGACGAGGCAGGATGCCTCGATGAGAGGGAGAATTAGGGGTGAAAGGGAAGTGGTGTAGAAGAAATATGGATGAGGGGGGAGAAGAGCTTAGCCTCTAGCCACGTATTTGTTTGAAACAATTTGGATGTCATCATATTGCCATAGGAACTACGTCATCGGTCCTTATGAAAAATATAAGCATACGACAAAGGTAGAATGACATGAAAATCCATAATACGAATAATTTTCCATTGCTAAAAATACCAACTCCACGCAACATACAAAAATGCAATGCAATACGAGAAGGAAACAAGCTCATCTAACAGGGAAAACAAGTATGAACGCACATATCCAACCCAACAATAGTCAAGACAATTGTACAAATGTTTTGTTATCAGTGCTGAAGAGATCCACAAGTTCATGATTGACGACAAGGGTTAAAAATGATGCCCCGAGCAAGGATACATGCAAGGGGAAATGACAATGGACATGGGTCCATGAAAAGCGTTTGTGCGCAACGAAACAACACCAGGCAACAAAAGTGCCCCGAGTACGATTTGAAGCAAGCAACTAGCTTTGTGAATGGTTTTGAATCCAGTGATCCGTGAGTCATATTAATCGGGGAAGATGTGAGACAAACCAATAGGATATGGAGAAAATACCATGCACAAGACACAAGTTTCAGCCGTAATAAGCAAGTTACCATTTTTGTAGGGTTTTTTACTTTTTAGGATTTTTGTGAAAATTTTTGCCCTATTTTTTTTTTGAATTTTATATATATATATATATATATATATATATTTTTGTTGTTTTTGCTTTCCAAACCGTGGTGAATAGTAGAAGAAAGTAGAAGAAGAAAGCGAAGGGCCTAGAGGTGACAGAGAGTGCCCTTTGATGGGATCCCTCATGATGGATAGGGTGATATGATGATATTGGTGCGGGGGGGATAGATTTTTTATTATGCGCAACCCCTCTTGCCCCCATTGATGATACGATATGTGATGATTAGCTTAGCATACATGCATGATGTAAAACTTAGCATTTTTGTTTATATATGATGTATAGATGATGTTAGATGTGATGATAATGATGGTAACATGATGTGAATGATAACAAAATAGAGCACATGCAAGAAACATAGCCAAATGCTAACAAAGAACACTAGGAATTAATGCAATACACCATGATTCACCATGTCTTATTAACAAGTAACAAACATAACCAAATGTTTAAGAAAGAACATAATGAAATAACACAATACATCATGATTTCCCAAGGTTCACTAGCATGTCGAGACACACCGCAATATGCACAAGAAAGAATGAATCTAATCTAAGCAAGAAAAGATGAACTATGAAAAAGTACACCCAAGCAACAAACAACTCAAAAGCAAGCACACAAAACACTATACAAGAAATGACCAAAGCAAGAAAACAAGTTCATGTAAGTAAATGTTTTTCTAAGATATGTTTTCATAAACTGATTTTCTATTGTTTAGGTTTTTGTGAAACAATTTTATATTGTTTTTGTGTTTTGTGAAAAAAATTTCTATTATTTTTGTGTTTTCTCAAAACAATGTTCTATTGTTTTTGTGTTTTTCTCAAAACAATTTTCTATTGTTTTTGTGTTTTTAATAGTTTTCCAAAGCTATGTGCAGGTAACCAAGAAAGCATGGATGCCCCCAGCGTTAGGTGGGGAATATACAAGGGTAGAATCCACGCACTTATGAACAAGAAGGTGAAGTCGTTGAGTTGCCCCCAATGTAAGATGGGAAATAACCGAAGACCAAGTCCTTTACAGATGAATAGAAGAAGGAAAAGCCGGATCAAGGCTAGACAAGATGGTGTGCACAAGGAAACTCAAAGGCAGAACTAGGTCCAGCCAAAGATAACTACCCTTCTAATACAAAATGCTTGTGAACAACAAATCCTCCCGAGGCACCGAAACCGGTTTTCACCCAAGGACTTGTCCAAAGTGCCACAATTGCGTGGTTTTCACTAGTGGATGACCTGTTTTCTCTTTTTTTTTTTGATTTTTTTTTTGATGTTTTTGTATTTTTTATTTTTGTGCCATGTTCAAGCATAGAACTTCTTAAGATGCATGGCGTTCATTGGCTCTCGAGCTCATCACCATTGGGGTGAGCCAGTTTGTATGCCCCGGTGCCGTACTTGGAAACTATGACATAGGGTCCTAACTAGTGTGGTTTGAACTTCCCTTTCTTTTCTCGCTCCACTCTGGTGTTGAATTGGTTCTCCTTCATGAATAAATCACCAACCTGAAACTGACAAGGGATGATTCTCTTGTTATAGTTTCTGAGACTCTTCATTGATATACTTTCAGGTGATTAAGAGCACGAATGCGCTTCTCATCCAAGTAGCTCCAACTCAGCCAATCTTGCCACTCGGTAATCTTCATCTTTATCTAGATAGTCCCGAAGATAAATTCACAAGGATGGGAGTTCGATCTCTAAAGAAATGATAGATTCTATCCCGAACACTAGGGAATATGGCGTCGCACCCATAGGAGTGTGAATTGATGTTCGGTATGCCCAGAGGGCTGGGTGGATTTGTAGGTGCCAGTTTTGACCGGTTTTACTAATCATCTTCTCCATTATCCTTACCAAAGTCTTGTTTGTTTCCTCAACTTGCCCATTACCCTGAGGGTAATATGGTGTGGACCATTTCAATCTGATTTGAACCGTTGGCAAAGACCTTTCATAGTTTTGTTCTTAAATGACTTCCCATTATCTGTGACAATGGCTATAGGGATACCATATCGGTAAATAATGTGATTCATGATGAATTTAGAAATTTTGCTCCTGTGACATAGGTTAAAGGGACAGCTCCACCCATTTTGTAAAGTATTCTCAGTAGTGATTATATGTGTATGACCATCGATGAGGTAGGAGTAAGCTTCCCTATTAGATCAAGTCCCCACTTGGAGAATGGCCACGGGGTAGTGATTGGTTACAATGGTTGCGATGGAGCATGGATGAAATTTCCATACTTTTGGCAAAGCACACATTTTCTAACATAATTACAACAATCAGTTTCCATGGTGGGCCAATAGTAACCTACTCTTAATAGAGCTTTCTTAGCCAAGACCATTCCATTTGTATGTGCTCCGCATACTCCTTCATGTACTTCTTTAATTTCCTAGATTGACTCCGTCACATCCAGACAACGTAATAGATTCCCGTCATAGCCACAACGATAAAGTGTACCTCCTAAAAGGGTGTAATGAGCTATCTGGTGAATTAGGATTTGCTTTTCAAATAGGAGATATTGGGAGGGAATGTGCTATCCTTAAGATAGGTGAAGATGGGTTCGTACCATGGGAATGGGGACCAACAACCTCACAAGCCGTGCAAAGATTCGGCATGTCATACATGGGCTGGTGTAGATTTTCTATGAATAATGGCATATCAATGTTCCATGGTGGAATACGAAGCATAAATCCCACCGTTTCCATGGCATTTGCTGATCTGCATTACGTATTCTTGGGATCTGCTCAAAGGTAATGCGCACAAAATACTCCTTCAGAGTTTCCACTAACTTCTTGTAAGGTATGAGCTTGTCATCCTTAACTTTATACTCATCATTAACCTGTTTGATGATTAGCTGCAAAATCACCTACCCTTAACGTGTTGAATATTCCACTTGATGGCTAGCTTCATCCCTGCAATGAGTGCTTCATATTCCGTAATGTTTTTCATGCGAGGAAGGCCAAAGTGAAAGCCTACGGTATAGGATCACCCAAAGGAGTAATAAGGACCACTCCTGCACCTGAACCATGAAATGTAAAATATCCATCAAAATTTATCTACCATATGATAGATTCTTCAATGTAGAGAAAAGATGCATCTGGCAGATCCAGACTCAAAGGTTCTGTGCTTTAAAAGGTGTTCCGCTTAGTGGTCGGCAAGTACTTGTCCTTTAACTAATTTTTGATGGACAAATTCTATATCAAACTCACTGAGTAGAATGATCTAATTAGCCATTCTACCTGTGAGGGTGGGTTTGGACAACAAATACTTGAGTGGGTCAACCTTGGATATGAGCTTGGTCTTAGTATTTAGTAGGTAATGGCGAAGTTTCTGAAAGGTAAAAACAACGGCCAAGCAAGCCTTTTCAATCTAAGGATAATTAAGTTCATAGGTGATGAGGGTGCGACTCAGATAGTACACTACTTTCTCTTTATGGCTAAGGTCGTATTGGGTGAAGCAGGCACCAATAGCGTATTGCGTAGTGGAAATATAGAGCAAAAGTGGTTCTCCTGGAGTGGGAGGCATGAGGACAGGTGGATTAGCTAGGTACTATTTAAGCAAAGCAAAGGCTTGTTGTTGCTTAGGTCCCCAGATGAAAGCGATGTCCTTCTTAAGCAAATGAGTGAATGAGTGACATTTATCTACAAGCTAGGAGATAAAGCGGTGAATGGCTTGAATTTTCCCCTACAAGCTACACAGTTGCTTGATATTCTCGTGGAGGCATTTCTGTGATGGCAGACACTTTAGCAAGGTCTACCTCAATACCTCATCTTGACACGATGAATCCCAATAGTTTCCCAGATAGCACACCGAAGACACACTTCTTTGGATTCAGCCTGACTTTGTATTCACGCAGGCATTCAAAGATATGTCATAAAATGATAGGATGATCCTCTCTTGTTTTGGACTTTCCCAAGATGTCATCTATGTAGTCTTCCATGATTTCATGAATCATATCGTGAAATATTACTATCATGGCCCACGATAAGTTGTTCCCGCATTCTTAAGGCCAAATGGCATCACCTCGATAGTAGAAGGTTCCCCAAGGAGTTGTGAAATGTTGTTTTGTGTTGGTCTTCCTTAGCGATCTTAATTTGATTATAACCCGAAAAGCTATCCATGAGTGATAGCATTTTGTACCTGCGGTTGAGTCAATAATCATGTCAATGTTGGGCAATGGAAATTCATCTTTAGGGAAAGCTTTATTGATGTCCCTAAAATCTGTGTAGATTCGGATACCGATAGGTTTCTTATAGACAGGAACAATGTTCGATATCCATTCAGAATAATCAATTGGCTTGATGAATCCTGCTGACTAGCAACCTTTCCAACTCTTCTTTAGCTAACAAGGCCACTCTCGGGAGCATCTTTCAAAGCTTCGTTTGATAGGATTATCATCTAAGTGCACAACCAGGTTGTGCATGACCAAAGTTGGATCTAAGCCGGCATGTCTTTGTAAGACCATGTGAACACATCAATAAACTCTCACAGTAGCATAGTGAACGTCTTTTGTTCTCTAGCCGAGAGTGATGCTTCCAATTTTACTATCTTGGGATCTTCTTCAGTACCAATATTGACATCAATGGTTTCTTCAACTAACAATTTTGATAAATCCTCCATATGCATAGGATCGGGAGGTAGGTTGAGATCTTCATCCAAGGATGTCTCTACGAGATTTTCATCCTTGGCATGGTCACTTTGTTTGTCCTTTGATTTTCTTATTTGTTTGTCAGCTAGTGCCTCAAAGAGGTTTTCACTGTGTGACTTGGACTTCGATTTTTTCCGAGGCTTTTCTTTAGAACTCTTGCCCTCACTTTTCTTTAAATTTTGCTAACCACGAAGTTCAGCCTCCTCGCCGAAGTAGGCACAAGTGTCTAAGTCGATAAAGAAACCCTTCTTGTGATCTCCAATGGGAATTGTATCCCTTATGCCCATGAACTCTGCAATAGCCTCGTCATTCTCGAATAAATCTAGTGGCACGTGATGTTGTTGGTCCCATTCAACAAGGGAAGGGTACACAAGGTCAAGGGTCGGTTCGGTGGGGGTTATGGTCAGGACAACATTGTTCATGAAAAGGTTTGTGGAGGCCAGATCCTCATATAGGCTACAATGGGAATCCGTATCGTTGTCTAGGTACTGGAGCTATCCTCATGCTCAGAACAAGTCGCATCTTGATCGTTGGGGTGTGCTCCATAAGGGTGAATCCCAATGCCATATCTTTCTATTTTGAAATGTGGAAGAGGGACTGGTTCTCTTTGTCCTTGTTCATTCCTCCCACATCCTAGGCCTTTGTAGCCCATGGAGTACATCATTCTACTAGATTTTTCATATTCTAGGGTTTGATAACAAGATGGTTGAGTGTCCTCAAGGACCCAAGTAGTAGGTGGATCAAGCAATTTTTCCTTAGCTAACAAGCCTCCAGGTAGGAATGACCCAATAGTGTGTTCCTCTCTAGGTCTCTTGAAGTGGTAGTTGGGTCGACCTCTAGTCTTGGGCGACAAGGAGAGGTTAGAAACCAAGAGCGCTTGTTGTACATTATACTCCCCACAACCATATTCCAAATTTTCATCTCCCATGAATCAAATGGAGATGTGGAAGTGGACACCCCATGAGCACAAGACCTAAGTGAATCTGAATCCACGCGGGATTCCATAGCCTCAGACTGAAGAGGAACAACTATATCTCGAAGGGACATGCATATGTACCCTTTCGTACAAAGCTATTGAGAGCTCTACAATGAGCAAAGGGCTCTAAATCTCCTGGTATTGTTATCGTATGTCCCTCATGCTTCAACTTGATGCATTGATGAAATGTTGATGGCACGGCCTGCATGGCATGAATCCATGGTCGGCCTAGAAGCATATTATATGGAAGTTCCAAGTCTAGGACATGAAACTTTGTCTGATGACAAGTGGGGCCCACCTCCATGGGCAGCATAATGGTGCCTGCTAACTCTCTTTCTGCGTTGTCGTATGTAGTGATAGTAATAATATGGGACTCAAGATCTTCCTCCGTATGTCCCAATTGTTTGACCAGCTTAAGCGTGCAGATGTTCAATCCCGATCCGTTGTCCACAAGCACCCATTTGATTTTCCCGTGGTGACAACTACCTCGATGTACAAGGGAAGATTATGTGTAGGATTCGTGGCAAGGATCTCCCTATGGTTGAAAGTAAGATGCTCACTTGGGGCAATGGTTGCCACCGTAGCTTGAAGGTGTGTAGGATCGACTTCTAAAGGCACTCCCGACCCCTGAAGAGTTTGATACAGGATGTCCTTATGTACATTGGAAATCTTGAGAAGGTCTAAGATCGAAATCTTAGCAGACGTCTTCTCAAGTTGTTCTAAAAGGTTATACTTACCAGTATGCGGGGTCGACGGAGAGGGGTCCAGAATTACGAGGCGGCGCACCTTGTTACCATAGTGCAGTCCTTTCCCTTAATCTAGATAGTGTTGACACGGTCAGCAGGGGAGTGAATACATCTGATAAGTGAATCATAATGATTGTTATCTCTCTTGGTATACAAGTAATTCATGGCTTTATAGGTTTGGGATGACTCTCCCCGATCCGGTTTTCCTTTTCTAACTTATCATGCTTGGGGAATGGTTCCTTATAAATCCCCATTTTCTCATTAGGTGTTTGCATGTGGCCAGGGTTATCCACCTCTATCTCCCCGTTGTCAATGAGGTCTTGAATATAGTGGTGAAGTCACAAACATTTGTCTATTTTATGACCTTTAACGCAATGCATTTCACAATATTCATGCTCCTTATACCATGAAGGTTTAGGAGTGTTTTCATCAAACAGATTGCATTGTGGATAGGTCATCATGTGGGCCACATCCAACTATTTTAGTATGACGGAAAATGGTTCATTAATGGAGGTGAATGTTCATCGCTTTGGTGGTGGTTGAATTGGGTCCTTGGTCGGGCTTTAAAAGGTTGACTAGTTTGGACCGTTTGAACATGTTTGGAATCGGTGATTCCATCTCCCACCACATTTTTGTTTTTGTTAAAGATCTTCGGCTTTTCAAATGGGTTTGAAACTTTGGTTATCTTTAGATTGGGTTTTGAGGGTGCCTTTGGCAATGAGAGCCTTTTTATTTGAATCCCTTTCTTGATAACCTCCTTAAAGGTGCGGACACAATGCATTTGGAGGTGGAAAGCTATATCTGGGTTGAGATTAGGGACAAAAATACTAACCAACTGCTTCTCAGGGAAAGCGCAAGGGAAGCGACTAGCTATCCCTCTCCATCATTGGAGGAAGCTAGTGAAGGTCTCATTTGGGCGTTGTTTTGCACCGCACAAGTCTGCCATGGTGACATCACTCTCTATGTTATACGAGAAATGACGCACGAATCTTTCCACAATTCTGGCTAGGTGAAAATTGATCCTTGTGGTAAGCGCGTAAACCACTCCAATGCTTGACCTCCGAGACTCTTAGGAAAAAGTATGATGAGGTAATTATCACTATAAGACACCTCTTGACATGCCATGTAGAAATATTTAACATGATCCCTTGGGTCTCCCTTTCCTTTGTATTTGTCAAACTTTGGCATATCAAATTTCTTTGGAAAGGGTTGAAGGGTCATTGTCTTGTCAAAAGGATAGGGGCATAGTTCTTTGTATTGGTATTTCCTAATACTCCCTATATTGCTTTCTTGTATGCTCGCAAGTGTTGCTTTCATATATTGCACTTCTTGTGTGAGAAATTGTTCTCTAGTGGGAGAAGCGGGGACGTGTACACGATGATACCCCGTGTCTTCTTCTCCTTTGTTTTCTCAATGGAGTTCGTGGATCCTAAACTTAGGCCTTGAATTTTGAACGTTCTTGTTTTTGTCTTTCTGTACCTGGAAGTAAGCAAAGCTAGTTGTCGGCTTAGGTTACTGAGTTGTTGTTGGATTGTGACTTGGTTTGTGTCTTCTTCTTCTAAAGGTTCTTCCTCTTCGTATTGTGGAGGTTCTTCCCTGTTTCATGTTCTATCTTGTTTCTTCGTGGCACTTTGATGAAGGGTATTCTATGCCCTACCACTTTATCATTTTCTCGCATAAGAAGTGGAAGCATGCTCGCTATTAAAATATCTTCCATATTGATAAGGGGGCATTCTTCCTTAGTAGTGTCATTTGTAGGTAATATTGGTTCATTCTCGGTGGGAAATTTGGCCCCTAATTCCACGACCGTGCTAAAACTCTATCTTTGTTTCTAAGGAGAAACTCATCTAGTAGAGTAGGGTCAAAATCAAAGTCCGCATGTGGTGACTCTAATTCATTTCCACTATGGTCAACCATTTCTTCTGTTTCCTTTTCTATAGAAAATAGTGGTCCTAGATCATGTCTGATAAATGGGTTTGACCCTTGTCTATTAGAGGTTTCCCAAGCTTGTGCCTGTTGTTCCTCATATGTTTGTTTCTTTAAACCTAGACGTGTCTTGGGAGCCATGTTTTTGTGATAAGTTTCACTAAGGTAAGTTGTAGATTTGTTCAAAATTCAATGACTACCCCTAAGTGAAACACAAGATGTACGTGTTAAGAGTAAATTAACAGTGTGAGAATACCAATGTGATAGAATGATAAAGTCACCAATGAAACAATCATTTGGTACCAAAACTTAATCAAATGAAGTACTTCCTAGACTATGTTTCAAAGTAATTTGCGACGCCAGATGATTAACAAGATGTCTCCACTTATGCCAAGTTCAAAGGAATGAACAAGACGTAAGTAAATACATGAAGTTAAATGTGATCTCCTAATCAAGATATACGACGAGCAAGCAAGCTCAAGTTTGATTAAGACCTATATCTCAAAAAGTGCCAATTACGATTTGTGAATGACACAACAATATCACCAAGATATGTTAACCCACTTTGCAAGAAAGTGAAGTATTGATATCAAGGTGTTATTGATATAACACGCACAAATGGTAGTGCCTAGCACCTTTTGAAATCAAGGTAATAATAAAACCAACAAAAAAATCTCAAAGTATAGCTAGGAATAGTTAAAAATGTGTGCAACGTAACCATACAATATAGGTATTTATGTCGAGTTTACAAGAAACAAGACGTAAATATCAAAATTGTAATGATACGAGACAAACAAGCTAACTCCTCTATGGAAGTCTATGGTGATGAACCATGCCTAACTACAATGATGATCTTGATGTGGGTATCAAGATCACAATGGCTACCAAATGACGTGAAAATGCCTCCGCTCACTTTAGACGTTTAACTAACCCAGCCACAAACATGGATGGGCGTAAATGGACATAAAAGTGAGAGAAACAGTCGAATGGCAACACAAAGGTAATCACACCTCTTTTGATCAACAAAGTGTCAAAAGAATATGAAGGAAATAAATCAAGAAAAATGACGAAAAATGCTAGCCTCACTTCGGCAGAGTTTCACCTCGCCCTAAGGCAAGTAAAAACTAGGCGAAAGTAATACGTCACACATTTCTCAAAAAGAAGGTTCACAACTCAACACTATTTTAAAATGGTCAAAGTGGGCTCCTGGCCAAAGTATATTCTCCTAGGTGGTTCTCTCGCCCTAGGTGTTACAAAGTTGCCACGAGTGAGTGCGCGATTTACCCAAAAAGTCACACTGACTAGTTTGGGAGTATCTCGGCTTTACTTTACCCCCTTCAAGAATAGTAGGCAACTAGTGCGTCTACGTGTACTATCACTGGGGTCACCACAACGGACAACCTGTAACGCTATCTCACAAAGGAATCACTAGTCAAGTAGGTAGTGCGAGCACTTCCCATTTCGTCCACAAGGTTCCCTCTTGCGTGGACTACTTTGGGGTTCCTGGAACCACCCCCATTATTGTAGCTTAAGGCGTTATGCCAAAGGGGTTATGTTCCAGTTGAGCGGAGAGGGACGTACCCTTTTCCAAAACCTGCAATACAGTGTTTTGAATATGTTGTTTTTTTATCTTTTTAATTAGGTGTGGTTTGCTTGAACACCTTTTGGCAACTTATATAACAACTGTATTAGTAGTTTTTGATTTTTTTTGATTCCTCCTTTCTTTGACAAGCATTTTTAGGTCCTGCACTCAAGCGTTAGTAGTTCTCCAAGAAAATCACATTATTTAAAAGAGGATTAAGAGTTGCTTTTGATTCTCAAGATCATCCAAGGATGTAAGAGAAGAGCATACACAACAAATAATCCAACTAAAAAGTAAAGAAAATCTTTTCAATCAATGAACCATACAAAATTCTTGATAAATGTTCATTCCCTAAACCAAAAGTGAAAGATGAAGTTTCCAATTTACCAAATGTTATAAAATGAAGACTAAAGTTGTTTTTTATTCTCAAGATCACCCTAAGGTGCAAGAGAAGAGCATACACAAACTTTATCCTAACTATAGAGAAATGAAAACTTCAAATCAAAGGACCATTGAAAAATGCTTTGTAAAAGGTTTATTCCCTTAAACCAAAAGTGAAAGATGAAGTTTCCAATTTACCAAATGTTATAAAATGAAGACTAAAGTTGTTTTTGATTCTCAAGATCACCCTAAGGTGCAAGAGAAGAGCATACACAAAATTTATCTCAACTATAGAGAAATGGAAAACTTCAAATCAAAGGACCATTGAAAAATGCTTTGTAAAAGGTTCATTCCCTTAAACCAAAAGTGAAAAATGAAGTTTCCAATTTACCAAATGTTATAAAATGAAGACTAAAGTTGTTTTTGATTCTCAAGATCACCCTAAGGTGCAAGAGAAGAGCATACACAAAATTTATCCCAACTATATAGAAATGGAAAACTTCAAATCAAAGGACCATTGAAAAATGCTTTGTAAAATGTTCATTCCCTTAAACTAAAAGTGAAAGATGAAGTTTCCAATTTACCAAATGTTATAAAATGAAGACTAAAGTTGTTTTTGATTCTCAAGATCACCCTAAGGTGCAAGAGAAGAGCATACACAAACTTTATTCCAACTATAGAGAAATGGAAAACTTCAAATCAAAGGACCATTGAAAAATGCTTTGTAAAAGGTTCATTCCCTTAAACCAAAAGTGAAAGATGAAGTTTCTAATTTACCAAATGTTATAAAATGAAGACTAAAGTTGTTTTTGATTCTCAAGATCACCCTAAGGTGCAAGAGAATAGCATACACAAACTTTATCCCAACTATATAGAAATGGAAAACTTCAAATCAAAGGACCATTGAAAAATGCTTTGTAAAAGGTTCATTCCCTTAAACTAAAAGTGAAAGATGAAGTTTCCAATTTACCAAATGTTATAAAATGAAGATTAAAGTTGTTTTTGATTCTAAAGATCACCCTAAGGTGCAAGAGAAGAGCATACACAAACTTTATCCCAACTATAGAGAAATAGAAAACTTCAAATCAAAGGACCATTGAAAAATTCTTTGTAAAAGGTTCATTCCCTTAAGCAAAATGAATAATCAAATTTCCAAGTTTAATCCCAATGTTAAAAAGATATAGATCAAAGTTGTTTTTGATTCTCAAGATCACCAAAAGGTGCAAGAGAAGAGCATACACATGCTTTGGTCTAAATCAAGTAAGCATGGAAATACAACATTCATC
This sequence comes from Taxus wallichiana var. yunnanensis, assembly GCA_018340775.1. Lineage (NCBI taxonomy): Eukaryota > Viridiplantae > Streptophyta > Pinopsida > Cupressales > Taxaceae > Taxus > Taxus wallichiana. The sequence continues at coordinate 24,446,984 of CM031236.1, read as the reverse complement.
AAAATATTAGACATGTTAGAAAATGACCAGTTTTAAACTAACAGAAAAACCTGTAATTTCTATAAGTATAAATCCTAAATTTATGTTTTCATTGCATAGTTAACTTTAATACCTTTCCAACACAAAAAAATGGAGTCATTTCGAGTTCGGGAGAAAAATTTATGGCCTTCGGAAGATGGGTTACGCATATGCTCTTATGCTCACGGGTATGCACTTGACATGCACTCAAAAAATGTCAAAAAACGTCCCTTAATCTGCAAAATGGGAAATTTTTTCCAACCAAGATTCAATTTTGACAACAACCCATCACATTAATATATGAATAAAAGACTCACGCTATCAAACATTAACATACATGCTCAAGAATTTAATATTTTCAAGAAATTGACAAAACTAACATGTAGAATGATGAAAAAGTAAGCTCTAAAAATGAAAACATGATGAAATCTTGAAATTTTCTCACCAAGATTAAATTTTGACAGCAACCCACCACATTAATATGTAAATAGAAGACTCATCACTATCAAACACTAACCTACATGCTCAATAATTTAAAATTTTCAAGAAATTAACAAAACTAGCATGTAGAATGTTGAAAAAGTAAGCTCTAAAAATGAAAACATGGAGAAATCTTGAAATTTTCTCACCAAGATTAAATTTTGACAGCAACCCACCACATTAATATATAAATAGAAGACTCAGCACTATCAAACACTAACCTACATGCTCAAGAATTTAAATTTTTTAAGAAATTAATAAAACTAGCATGTAGAATGTTGAAAAAGTGAGCTCTAAAAATTAAAACATGGAGAAATCTTGAAATTTTCCCATTAATTCCAATTTTGACAGCACTTCACCTCCTTCATACCTACAAGGAAGACCCAACACATGCAAACTCAACAAAACAAGTTAAAAAAAACAAGTTAGATCAACATTTGTAAAAGAGGGTTAGTAACCAAAAATGAAACTTAACTACAAAAACTTGAAATTAAGTGCAAAGGACAATGGAGTATGTCCCACCAGGCATGCCAAATGTGTGCATGTGTTTGTTTTCAAAATAATGCTAATATGAGTAAAGACTAACACCTAAATAGTCTTAACTTAACAAGAATTGAACAACAAACTAAACACCATCAAGATAAGAATTAAACAAGGGTTAGATGCTAGCATTCATCAATACAAACTTTGAAACTAACAATGTTAAATATCTAAACTCCTCTATTCTCTAACAACAAATAAATGAATGGACCTAAGTAAGCTCCATGGCTATCAAAATAGTTGTCCTTAGTATGCCAAGTAACCTAGGAATGAGGGCCTATCAAAGTTGGGCTACAAGACCCCTTTGACACCTCCCATATGACCTAAGCACTTTAAGAAAGAGGCTTAACTCTTCAAGATGATGAACTCTCAAAAGGGAAAGGTGCAAGCTCTTAGTCTCTTTGCTATATGCTTTGCATTTGCTCTCTAAGGAGTTTAGGTGTAAGTAAAAAGGTAGGTGGAGGGCTCTTTATATAGCCCAAAGGATAAAGGATTCAACACATTCTCATGAATGTGGGATAAAGGTAAAACATGATTAGGAATGGATAATGTTGCTTTATTAAAGGTAACCTTACTTTAGAAGGGTTTAATACATGTTTAGCAAGTCATGGGAGTTGGGGGTATTTTAATTAATCAAAGGTGATCAATCAATAGGTAAGTGTAAGCTTATAGAAGCCAATTAGAAGAATATTAGTGTGATTTAGGTTATTAAAAGGGATTAAATCAATTAAATATTGATTTACTAGTTAAATGAAGGGGAAGACTAATTAATTAATAATAATTAATTAATCTAGATAAAATAGGTGATTTAATTAATGGAAGGTCATTAATTAAGTTGTTAGTTGATAGGTGACTTAATCAATTAACGTATTGTAATTAATTAACGATGATATGAGGGAAAATGAGTGCTTTTGACGATATGTCGTCGATTTGTGAGAAAGGGGATAATTAACACAATTTAAGTGTTTAAATTGCTTGGGCGTAATTATAGGTGTCTCATAGTATTTAAAATCAACATTTCCTATAAAATTCTCCATGTCTACATCATCAAAAATATTTCAAAAGAGGCATTGTTAGGATCCTCAATGAGGTGTAACAGTTTATCTTCTCTCAGTATAGCTTTAAAATGTTTTCCTTCCAATGGTATGGAAGTGTTGTCATGCAAATGTGCAACAAGGAAATTGATAATTTCGAGCACGACAATTATACCCTAGTGTCAAATTTTTCAAGTCCTATCATTTCAAGACACCCCAGGTCAAATCCATCAATTTGGTTACCCAATTTTTGTTGTCAAAATTTTCCCCTAGGTGATTTAGGAAATTCTACTCATTCCACCTAGGTGATTTTAGGGAGTTCTAAAAATACACTATCTTCTGGCAGTATAGGGAAGGGCTATTACTAGCCTTCCCAGATCGGATTCAACCCCGGAGAGCGAGAACAAAGGGAAAAATCAACATGGAGGTGAATGGAAGACCTTATAACATCATGGAAATTATTTTGGAAGTTTTGGGGAAGTTTTTCAAGACTTGGAGAAGTCTGAGTAAAAATATGGTTCACAAGCCAAGGCGGTACACAGGCCTAAAACAACTTGTTGGGCTTCAGAAGAAGATTTCGAGAGCTCTAGATGGAGTTAGAAGAAAAAAATATCTCCAAAAAGAGGATTCCAATACCTAAATTATGGTGAAATCATATTTTTCACAACACTTTGGCGCATCAGGTATGTAGGTGGTTTTTCTCAGTATAGTGTGGAGTAAAAAATCAAAACTTCAATTTTTCAGGGATCAAATTGATTAATAAAGATATTATACCCCCACCACTAGATTAATAATGAAATTTCTAGTCAGGATCATATAAATATTTTCCAAAATGTCCATCGAGCTCAAGTTATCACTGTCACAAGTTCAGGACTTAGCCAAATTTTTGGGAGGACACGTGTCAGCACTAGGAGCTTGGCGGGATTTTGTGTCCCTGACATCCCCCAAGGTCAGGTGCATCAAGGTTGGAAAAGTGTTCCCAGCCCCTTTAATCCCTCTCATCTTCATATGACCTCTTTACCCTCATGTGACCTTCGAGACTTGACAGATTCCAGCCCCTAGGTGCATTTTTGGAGCATCCATTCCCTACTGTTGGATCGGGCACCACATGTCACCTCCAAGACCACCATGGAAACTGATGTCCCTTATGTACCTAAGGTTGGGGACATCAAACCTTGAAAAATGAGCCCATCCCCTATGGGGAGTCATTTAGACACCCACGTGACTAACTTTCAATTCCCAGTGCTTTTTTGGAACATTCATTCCCCTCGTTGGATAGGGCACCACGTGTCACTCTAGGACCACCATGGAATTTTATGTCCATTATGAACCTAAGGTGGGGGACATAAGACCTTGAAAAATATTCCCATCTCCTATAGGGATTCTTCTGACACCCACGTGACCGCCTTTTAGCTCCCAGTGCTTTAAAGCAACTTTTTCCTCCTTCATTCCCCACCGTTGGATTAAACGCCACATGTCATCATCTTGCTCATTGTGGAAATTGATGTCCCTCACATCCTTAGGTCAAGGTACATCAAACATGAAAAAATTTTCCCAACTCCAACTCAAAAATTTGAAAAATATTCTAATTGTTAGTTGCTTCTTGCTACTTCTAGTTGCTTCTCCATTACCAGAAGAAAGTTGCAGAGAACACAAGTCCACCACTCCACCATTGCAAGAAAACTAGACCAGATCAGAAAAGGAACTGAAATACCTTTTCCATGGAGATACATAGGTATCAAAAGGAATTTTCATCAATCTAAGAAGGAGAAATGAAGAACAGAGAAGAAGAACAATGGAAATCCCCATAGCCATGAAAACGAAGATTTGAACATATCTTGCAAACCGGTGCTCGGATTGACAAACCATTTGTTGCTGAGTTTTAATCTCTTGAAGGCCATTAAAAACTCATATTCAAACCTCCAATTTTCATCAAGGATTTCTCATAGTGAAGAAACCCTCTTTCTCGCCTCTACGAAGGAAAAATCTTGATTTCCCATCAAACCGGTCACCGGATTGAAGAGAAATTTCACGTGAAGCACCATAATGAAAAACCTATCGCAATGGAGTTGATTTCATCACTAACAGAGACAAAAACTAGACCTGTAATTTTCAAGCTCCATTAATGGCCACCATGACATAGTAATGGAAAAAATCAGTGAGCTACCTCTCCGCTTCTCAAGGTTCTAGTGGGTGAAATCGCCTAAAATTGGAGGAAATGATCGTCGAAAAATCTAGTTTTGCACAAACTAGTTTTCACACCATGAACTCCCTATTTTTAGGGATATGGAGGGCTGTGTTTTTTTCAAAATTCTTCCCTCTTTGAAGAAATTTTCAAATTCCTGAAGATCCGACAGGCAAAATCATCTGAAAATTGGAGGGAACGATCATTGAAAAATCTAGTTTCACATGAACTAGTTTTTGCACCGTGAAGCCCCTATTTTTTAGGGATATGGAGGGCTGTGTTTTTTTTAGTATTCTACCCCTCGATGAAGACATCATTTTCCCACTTGTTCAGATGAAGGAATTACTCCAAATTCAGAGCGTGGAACCTGGAATAAAACCCATAAATTTCAAGACTCATTTCATCGCAATTTGACATTCATGGCACACTTACTAAAAATAGCATGTCTCCTTGCATAGGGGAATGTTACTTTAGGTAAGCCACCATTTTAAGATTCCATGAAGAAGGTGGTGAACATAGAGGGAACATCATAGGAAAGGTCATAAAAAAGGGTCATCTCGGCTCGCAATTCACACTTACTAAAAATAGTAAGTTACACTCAAAAAGTAGTTTTGGCACAATGGGTCATATAAGGATAATCATTCAAGGGGACATCATTGTTTGGGAGCATCCTAGCCATTTTTCACAGGGAATTTGAGATCCACCTTATTTCATTCAACTGGGTGAGCGTTCAGGAGCTAATTTGGAGGAGTTTCACAGTGTGTAAGGAGTTCAAAGATTCAAAGTTTCACTGCATTTGGAGCTTTCCATCAACGAGGATCAACGGACTTCATCGGGTGACATCTCCTCTTCTTCTTCTCTCTCTCTCTCTCTCTCCTCTTCCCCCCAACTTTCTCTCACTTTCAAATGTTCTAATTCTTCGTTGGGTTTACACTTTTTGATATGCCTTTAAGTCACTTAAAAGTGACTTTAGAAACATAATGTAAATTAAGTCACCTTGCTATTATAAAAGGGACTTAAATATTTAAAGTGGAATATGAATAGTCTTAAGTCATATTAAGGCATATGGAGGGTCATGAGGAAGACGATAAGTCACCTCTCATTCTATAAATTGTAACGCCATTCCCATTGCAAAGGGTTGGTGATTGATCTTGTAAACTCAAGAGTATATTGTACCTTGAGAGAACAAAGGAGATAGCCAAATTCTTCCATTCCCCTCATTCTCAAATTTCCTCTATTTCTCCACTATGTACAACTTTGGTTTGAGCAATCAATACAAGAAGGAGTTTCCATCTTTCTTTGACTAAGGGGTTTCTTGATACTTTGTGATCGATAAATTCTATTTGGTCTTGTTGTTATTTACAGAGTTGTTTCTTCTCATGAATGCATGTGTTGAAGTTTCTAACTAGTGTGTGTGTAGGAATCTGATTATCTACCTGCAGCATTAGTTCTCCTACCTCTTTTCTCACTCCCTTCCCTACTTTCAGACAAAGTCTTCTCTAGCAAGAGATTGCTAGCTTTGTCGCAGGGTCAATGGAGTGCCCCTGTTAGATCCCCTACGGTCGAAAGGCCGCCACCGAAGTCCACCTTTTCACACACATGCATATACGGCAGCTTACACCTATTAAGTAGAGGGACTTAGATTCCCAAAGCGTTGGCAAGAAATCCACAAGTTTGTCCACACACAAATTTTTTCTTGCCAACAGGGAAGCATAGGACATATCCATTTGGACATTGCCACCCACATTATCTACCTACTTTCTTAACAACAACATCCCCTATTTGGTAGGGTAATCAATAATGACAACATTCATAATTAAGTATTTTCCTGGATGTGTTGATAAATACACAATCAATTCTTTCACATAGCCCACTACATGTACTTATCTAGAATCCATAACATAACATCTACCAAAAGTAGCAGTTATCTTAATTGTTAACTCATTCATGACTAAAAGAGGCATGATGTTACATGAAGCTCCAAAATCAAACATACAATTGTGTAAGATCCACCCATTTGCAATAAGGGATGTTAAAAAGAGGTCAACATATACTTGTGTTTCTACCAAATGAGTTCCCATATATACTCTAAGTAATAATTTCCATTTCCTCCTTAGTTCCTTGTACTTTAGCTTTAACAATTGTGGGGAATGATCTTTCATCAACATGATCCTTATTGGTAACAATCTCATCCTCTTTAAAACCCAAATACTCAAAGGTCCACTTTTATACTCATAGATCCTTAATAATTCTAGAATTGGACTGTTATCACCAAATCATTGCACCCTTTGAATGATCAACATGTGAGTGTGTCAATGCAAGCAGAGTGACTAGGTAACATGGAATTACTTCAAGGTGTAGGACCTTGAAATAAAGTAATCTGTAGAGAAAGTTGGATCTTCTTCCTAAACTAATGCAATAACTACGCCTAATGGAAAGAAACGTGAATGACTAATTTTAACCTATGACTTCCAAGGAACCAGGGAGAAAGAAATAACATAAAATGAAAGAAATCTAACTCTACAAAAGTGGAAAGTAGGGAATCTCGTCAATGTTTGAAAGTGATAGAAAATGAGGTGCAGAGAGGGTGTAAAAATCACCATAGTCAACAGAAACATCAAGCAAGCTCCTCCATGAAATCACAACAACAATGAAATTTGTAAGACAATTTAGATTGAGACAATATAGCTGCAAGTGAATTGAAAATTTCCCTTTGTTGTGGTGAATTGGACCACCTTTACTTATTTCGAATGACATCTTACTTCCTTGCGAAGTAAGTGTCCCTCTGTTGTCATATTAGCCATTTGTTTTCTATTTGTGATGAGCTCCATTGGGCTCGGCCCTAGCTTTGACATCTCCACAACCTTGTGTTAGTTCCACAAGCCCCCCAATTCATATCATCATGCTATAGGCCTAGGTTTTCATTCTTATTGCATGTGGCCACTTGAATCTGATTAAGCTTTGGCCCATTTAACTTTTGCAAAGGCTCACAAAGTCGAGATCGACTCCTTTGGATATTTCCATGCATACTCAACCTAGTATGATATCCACATGAACTCATTTGATTTATGATAACTTGACCTCCTTAAAGCTCAATGCTTCCTTCATGAGCTCATCGATCTTCACCGCAATGGCTCAACCTTTCCTTTGAATGAATCGACTTATATCTCACTCAAACAACCAACTCAATTCTTCCATATGTATGGCTTGATTCCATGATTCCCCATCACTCGCTCTCCTTTGTACAAGAAAGTTTTATGCATGAGCCAAGTTCTTGGCTCACCTTCAATTTCTATGGGCTCAATTTCTCTCAAGTTGATAAGGCTCATTAATCCCAAGATGGATCGATTCAATGTTGCAAAGAACTCGGTCTCTCCAAAAATCTCACCTACACCTATGAAACTTGGTTATGCTTATTATCCAACTCGGGAGTTTCTTTACATGGACATCTCACTCTTTGACACAAGTTCAAATCAGTTTCTCGAATGTATAGCTCAATCTATTCCCTCATTAAATAACCATCTCAATATATAGAGCCACTCGACCTCCTAATCAAATCGATGAGTTTTTCTTAGAGTTGAAGGTTCCCTCTTTAAAGTCTACACCTCCCTTAAGCATTTTATGGAATTTTTGGATTTCCCAAGTTCACTAGACCTATGAGGAGATGTCAAGGAAATGTTTAAATGAATCATCATATTTTTTCATTTTTCTTACAAGTGGATCCCCATCATCTGCTTCTCTCTAAAGGGAGTCAAAATCTGAACTCGACAAGACCAAGAAGAGAAAAAATTCCTATTGTAACTTTCAACTCTCTCTAAGATCTTGATCCTACCTTGAACACTGAAATCTACATGTGACCTTTAGATGGCTATGAGAGTTTCTTGACAAGTGCTTGTAGGCAATGCTAGTTATCCAATTTCACCCGGGGATGAAATTGGATAACCATTTGGCGACTCACGTGACCATTTGCCTACTAGATGGGGAATGACTAGTTTCCTTGAAAGCATCCATTTAGGGATATAATCTTTTACGTTAACCATGAACTAATCAATCTCAAAACCTATACCACCAAGCCTCGCTTGAACACTACTAACTCCGAAATGACCCATTTCTAATTGGATAAAGCTTTCTCAACACCGTAAGAAAATCCTTGAAATTGGTTTTGTGAGAGTGGAAAATTGTATTAAAACTAGAATTCCACCTTTCCTCTCAACTTAGATTCGTGAGGATGGATGATAAATTCCTATAGTTGTTGCCTCAACATCTAAGTTCTACCAATATCAAACATGACCAACTAACTTTCTAGTCAAGAAAATCATACTCAATTTGGTGCAAAACACCTATTAGTTTGGACATCATGGAACTCTATTAAGTTTTGAATTTTTTCTTCTAATAATTCCATTTCCAAAACACCACTTGTAGTGTCACCGAAGGCTAGAGTTGTTTCTTTGGTACCTAGGGAAAGTTTTCATGGCACTTCCGATTCCTAATTTCTTTACGAGGTATTTTAACATATCGTTTGCTATCCGAAGGAACAAGGGAATGACAATATTGAAAACTATCCCTTAACCTGATTTTAGTTGCTCTTCATTTGAAAAAATTTGAAGATAGAAACGGTTTCCCATGAGCTTGAGATTCTTGCTACAATTCCTCTACTCTAAAGTATAGTGAACTATGAAAAAGATATTAAAGCCATAAAACAAGAACTATATACAAAATACAAAAACATACATGCCTCAAATAAGACATGTAGAGTGTGGATGAGTACTTCTTCTTCTGAAAACAAACCTACTCCTACTCTAAACTAACCAGAAAATGAGAAACTTCAAACAAAACCTGCAGATAGTGATGAGAAGTAACTCCCTTTATCACAAAAGGTATCCATCCAGATGATTTGGCACTAGACACAACTGTAAATAAGTGTGAAAAATTGACTGCAAGCTGATTTTCCATTCTACTCATCGAGGTATCAACTAAGAATAAGAAAAATACCTCCTCTGGCTACTCTTCATTTGGTTCTAAGAATTATTTTAGTTGATCCTCAAGATGCACTCTAAAACTCATCCTTGTGATTAAAAGAAAGAATAACTAGTGGATGATTTTGATCTTGTTGCTCATCCACAAATAATTGATTCTCTGTCTGATGACTGGTATGAAATGGTTATCATCCTTTCTTTTCTCTTCCTCTTCCTCCAATGTCAAACTTGGAAGATTGGATTCCTCCAATATTGATTCAAGAATATTGTTATGAGATGTAAGCTACTTTTGAATGTTTTCTCCCATGGTAACAGACTGACTCTTGTTGTTGAAGGATACAAGATGGAGTAGTGAAATATGTGATCTCCATAGGATCCTATCCATCAAAGCACTCCTCTAATTCAAATAATAAATCAAGCTCATCATTTTCTTGTTATACCAAGGCTTCTCCCTTTTTCATGATGACATCTAAATCTCTAACTTGTTCATCCTATGTGGCTTCCATATTTCACATAAATATGTAAACTTAAACTCTTTGAGAAAGTTAGATTTTTAGAGAGATGAAGTGGGAGAGAGATCTAAAATATCTTGTGCAACTCCGCTCTACACTAAAGACCTTTGAATCTGCATGATTCTCATTAATGGCATGGAGCATGGAGCCCTTGTGATTATTTATTGTACTTGATGATGACTTTGGTGGGCTACTACAACCTCCTAGAAGTGTTGCAAGTTCTTGGCATGTAATGCAATGAGGATCATTGCATTCACCTAAAACACCTTACACACTTGGGATCCTCTCTTCATTTACTTGTATGTGCCTCTCATCATTTACTTTTTCATGCCTCTCTTCTTGCTGATTCAAAGGTGGTTTACCCTCTTCCTTTGCTGATTTTGCAGTTGGTGGATAATTAACAATTTGTGCAAATATGGTGCCATCATGTATAATGCACTCCAGAAAATTTATTATTGATCTCCACTTTCTTCTTCTTTCTCTATTCCTGCTACAAAATTAGTCTTAACCTCTTGTTTTTAGATCTGAACCTTCATTGGAGGCTTAACCATTAAGGGAATTTGATTAATATCAAACTTGGTAGCCCACTCTTTCAATTTTCTTTCCAATTCTTATTTATTTTAAGCTCTTCCTTTTTTTCCTCTCTATTTATTTTTTGATTTTGTTCTTTCAAAAATGGATTTGGGACTACAAGAGGGGTGGGTTAGGATTCAACATGTCTTTACAATTTTTGAGGTAGTGGAAGAGGTAAAAAAAAATTGAGAAGGGGATGACTTCTTAAAAGGTAAAAGGGCGAAACATTGAGATGAGGTGGAAGGTTAGAAGATGGAGAAGTGTATTCCATAATGGGAACAACATGTGATAAGATTGGAAATTGAATCTCAAGATGAAATGGTACTTCTTGGGGAATGGAGAGAGGGTTATGGGATGGAAATGCAAGTGTCTCCCATTAACAGGATGGACCAACACTGGATTCATAAGCCTCTATCTCTTAGACCCATCTTTGAAGTTGAGGCAACATCTTAACTATGAAACAAAGATTATGGTACATGCTATAGTGCATTGGCATGTGACCAACCCATAAATAAGGTGCCATGAATTTGATCCTGAATGCTTTGAGTTGAATTATGGCCCTTGTTTGCACCATAGTTTCCTCCATCTTTCAAACCTCCAACTATAAATCAGCATCACCAGGTGTGAGATAACCTCCAAAATTTTCATACCCCTACTCTTTAACAACTCCATAGTTCGGTGGATAACCAAATTTATCTACATCTTTCTCATATGGGTATGCATACTGCTAATCTTCATTGTAGTATGGATCTGGAGGTGTTTAATAGTAACCTAGAGATAAACCTTGTAAGCTTGGAGGAGGATTGATCTGATATTGTTGTAGCTTCAAGGGTGGATTACATGAAAGGAATGAAGTCATGACTGCACAACTTCATGGGATGGAAAAAATTTGAAGATATGGAAAGAAAGTGGATGGAAATGGATGGAAGAAGGTCTAAAACTCGCATAATGGGTTGTTTAGGTCAGTGGATTTTCCAGATGTGTTTATTTTTGGATTCTTGATTACTTAAGCTTTCATATGTTGTAACTTGAAATAAGTATTCAACTTGAAGTAATCAGCTTGAATTAATACAACTTACTTCTTCCTCTTGATTTTTTTAACTTTTTTACTCCTCTTTGTTCATCACCGATTTGAACCTGCTTTACTTCAGTTTCTTTCTTCCTAGTTCATCGGTGATTTAAACCCCGATTACTTTCTCTTTGTTGCATTGTTTAGAAATTACATTACTTCCCTTTGTTAATCGGTCTTCTTAACCTACTTTACTTAAGTATTTTGATTTGGAGTAATAGCATTACTTAAGTAATAGTACCATAGAATGACACAACTTAAAATAAGTAGAGTCTTTTGCTTGGGAGTAATAATTTTATTTAAGTAGTGTAACTTAGAGGTGCAACTATTTAAGTCTTTCAATTTGAGTAAAGTAAAGTCTTTATTTCCACAACTTTAAAGTAATTCTTTTTGGGCCCCTAATTTATTTCCAAGTACAGAGAGGCACATGGTCACACAAGGCCTATTTGAAGAAGGAACGCAATGAGAAAGTACGCAGGATAGGGTTCTAGGAGGGTTTAGTAGAACAAGTGGTGTGTGGATAGCTTAATGGGTTAGGTTAGGAGTGTGTTCACAAAGGTTATTGCTATTGAAATGGGGTAAGAAACACTCAAGAACCCCAAATATTTGTGCAAAATCCCCTCAATGGACCATATGATAAGAAATGAGCAAGGAATCCTATTTGCATGCATTAACTTGAAGTAAACAAGCAATTTAAACAAATGAAGTTAACCTCTATTCTTGAAAGCTTAAAGTAAATGAACCTAAAAGGATCTAAGCAATCAGTTTATGCTTCAAGAGAATGGGATCTCACCATTAATGGCTTCAAGGCCAATGGTTCTTCCCATTTACTCCATGTTATGTGATAGAAATGCAAAAGCAAAGCAAATAGCTCAATAAAAGGTCCTAATCCTAGCAATAATACTATAGTTTAGGTTAGAGGGAAGAAGTGTTCTTAGAAATGAGAGGGGGTAGTAGGCTATTTATAGTTTTCCATTTGGGAAATGGGAGGATTTTTGGTGCATGTGGGACTAAAAGGGAGTCAACAAGTAAATTAGCAAGTCAAAGTAAGATTTGACTAGTTTTAGAGAGAGGTTGATCATGGTTAAGACTAGCTAACCATGTTTAGAGGGTAATTAATCCTATTTAGAGAGAAATTAGGTTTCGGGAGGGTTCTGAAAGGCCTAATCAATCCAATGAAGTGGATTGATATTCCAGGGAGCTAATAGAGGTGGTAAAGAAGAGAATATTAGCCAAGAAGAGGTTATTATAACCTATTTAATTAGTTTACAAGAGGAAATACGACCAAAAGAGTGTCGTAAGAGGGGAGTTAGATAGATCTAACTGATGAGGTGTTGCCAACTTGTAGGAAGAGGACTAGCTAGGGAAATATTAGGGATAATAGTGCTTTGATCAAACTACATGTGTCTACATTTTCCCCTCTTTGGGGTGACGTAAGCTACATCACTTCAAAGAAAGTAGACAAAACGTAAACAAGTAGAAAATTTTGAAGGGGTAGAAGAAAAATTAATAGGATGAAGGATGCCCCCTCGAGTGTCGATGGGGTGACGGAGAAACTCGATCAACGATCGAAAAGAAAGTAGGAGAGAAAGCGAGAAGAAAGGAGATGAGAAAGTAAAAAGGGATATTGAGCTATCCACAAACCAATGCTTTATAGAAACAATACATAATCATCATTTTGCTTAGAATCCTCATCATTGGTCCTTATTAAAATGTAAGCATATGATGGAGGCATAAAATGACATGAAAATCCAAGATATAAACAACCATCTTGTGCTAAAAAAATGGCCAACTCTATGCAACATACATGAATGCAATGCAATACAAGAAATAAACAATCTCACCTAACAGGAAATAAGTACAATTACACACACTTAAACCAACAACGTTCAAGATAGTTGCACAAATACTTTGTTATCGAGATGTAGTCCCAAATGTTCTGATAAATGAAAAGGGTGAAGGATGATGCCCCAAGAAATGTGTATATGCAAGGGAAAATATGGAGGACACTTGGGTCCAGTGAAAAAGCAATGTGCATGATGAAAATAGTACCAAGCAACTGAGAGTGCCCCAAAGTACAGACGAAGTAAGCAACGTAGCTTGTGTAGGTGATTGAAGATTTAGATGATCCATGAGTCATTGTTTCAAAATATTTGAAAATTTCAGCAAGATATGGGATGAGTGCCATGCGAGAGACACATATTTCAGCTGTAAATGAGCGTTTTACCAATTTTTAGTCCATTTTCGAAGTATTTCAATGTTTTTGGTTTTTAAATGGTTTTACAATTTTTAAATTTTTGATTGGTTGGCAGAATTTGTATAAGAGATCAAAGATCTCCTAAAAATATGCAACTACCTAAAGGCAAAGGCAAAGGTGCCGGGAGCACAGAAAGTGGCCGATGAGAAGAATTATAAGCCAAAAATAATTATTTAATAAAAATAATCATCATGACAAGTGAAAAATAGAGGAAAAAATAGAAGAAAATGATAAGAAATGATGCCTGGAAAATGTGTAAATCATTCCAGTGTAATGAAGAAGTGACCGTAGGGTGACACTAAGCACCCCAACGTGTGAAAATGAGTAAAAATAATTATTTTAATAGAAAAATAATCATCTCAGTGGATAGAAGAAGGGCTAGAATGATCACGGGAGAAAAACATGCCCCGGGGCATCGCGGTAGCCTAATATACCCACCCGGGGGGGGGTAAATCAATCATGATCAATTCATTTCTACCAGAGTTCTTGCAAATTTTTACCACGAGTGAGAGCGACAACCCTGAGTGAGATGGCGAGACTACCGAGTAGGAGGAGATGAGCAGATCACATCCGAGAGTTCATGCGAGACCCAACGGATGGACCCTACGTGAGTGGCCTATCCCTCTTTGTGAATTACACATTTAATGCAATTTTTTAGGGATTTTTAGGCTAGGTAGAAGAATTTTGACGTATGCACACACATGCATGCATTGATGACATATACGCATACATGCATGCAAACCAAACCAGTGGGTACACGTACGCGTATCCATCAAAAAATAGATACACATACGCGTAACCATTGGAGGAAATGATAGGGGCATGCACACACATCCATCAAAAGGGCCGTGTACGCATTCTGGGTGGGGAAATGGGGATGCGCACGTGCATGCATTGTGGAGAGAGGTGTGTGTCGTCATATACTAGGCACACATGCATTTGATGCATGAGAAAAAAAAAGAGAGGGTGTGTACACGCATAGGATGATAGGCATGTATACATTGGGATGGGTATATAGGCATCAAAGGAGGCACACACGTGTGAGAAGGAGCACAACACCTTCCCGACAAAATGGCCAAGGAGAAAAGAAGACAAACTTAGAAGAAAGTGAAATTTTTAGGAAATAAGATAGAAGAATGGTGATTTACCAAATTTTTAGATAGAAGTAGATAGAAATGTCAACTGATACATGTGTGTTTTCTTGTTTACAGCGTATACTACCCATCCTATAGACCATGAGTGATATGGTTGGCTAGCGATGATAGAGGCCCAGTTTGACGATGATGATAGAGTGATATTGGACAACCTTCTATATGTTACGGGATTGGCTCATGTGGTGAGATGCCCCAGATCACATTAGATCATGGCCTTTTGACAGCTATAGCAGAGCGATGAACATGAGAGTCAGTGCTTTCAGCTCCCAACCAAGGAGATCACGATTACTCTTGAGGATGTGTGGCATATTATGCGGGTCCCGATCCAGGTCAACTTATCCAGTCTACGAGCCATTGGACTGATATTCAACGATATATCGTAGAGTTGTTTGGTGTCTTGATGATACCACATGGCGTGGGATGACCATTAGGCTATCACGGTGTATTGAGGACTTAGAGCTAGACCGAGTAGTGGTTTATATGATGGCCTTCATCAGTGGAGTCTTACTCCCTGACAAGACCGGTGCTTCATTTCCGCTCGGCCTCCTTGGAGTGATACGGTTTGGTAGAGGGAGAGACCTACTGTTGGGGTCAGTGCATTTTAGCACATCTATATTGGGACCTTCATTTGATTACCTACTACCATCAAAAGATGGTAGGACCAGCCCACTTGCTTCAGATTTGGGCATGTGGGACCACATTGCCATTGGTCGCCCCTTAGGTGTTTTGAGAGTTTGGGCTCCCGAGGAGCCTTCTACGATGGGTTGGGTCCCGACAGGGGATGATGTGTGGCCATATATGGGGGATGCATATCATATCATATCCATGAGCTTGATGAGTTACAACAGGCTTCCATGGTTTGGAGGCCTTACAGACATTTCCAGTGGCCCGAGGATGGTTTAGAGCTTAGTACTGCCATAGTGGAGCATTTTATATTAGGCAGCCATAGCTATATGCGGGAGTTGTACAGGGTGGATCGGTGCCAGAGGTAGTTTGGCATTACCCAGGATGTTCCTAGGCTAGATAGGTGGTACGCTCGCAGGGCCCGAGAGTACATTGATATGGGTCCACAGATTGCCCGAGATAGAGCACTAGCCAGCTTTCTTGACATGTGGTACCTACTATGTGGGTGCCACTGAGATAGATTAGAGATCCGGTACTACACCTGAGTATGCGCCATGGTACCATGGTGTGCTTCCACATCGTTTTGACTATTTCCAGGGTGGCGTATAACACCGGTGTGAGAGCTCCTCCAGTGGGGCCTCCTAGTGGTGGTGAGGGTGGAGTCATTGGCGGTGATGATAGTGATGATGATGATGACGGTGGTCCCGACTCACACCATTATGTTAGGGGTAGGGGACAGGGTCCAACATTACAACAGCAGCCACAGGGATAGGGCCCCAGGCCTAGGCCGAGATAGGTGTTCAGGGAAGCTGACATAGAGTTTCCCCCAGTAGGCATTCCAGTGGGGATATACACCCCTCTTTAGTAGGTATTTCCAAAGCAGGGCCCGCCACCTCATGCTCCAGGGGGTGGTGGTGATGGTGGACAAATAGCTAGTTACCCTTTAGTAGTAGTTACAAGTGGTGATTGTCATTCGATTCTGGTGGTTGGAGAGAGAGAGAGATGAAGCCAAGGCATAGGTACATGCCCTCATAGGTAGAGTGAGATCAGGCACATGCTCAGGTATAGATTTTGACATTAGAGAGAGATCAGGCTAGAGCACAGGCCACTCAGGGCAGTGATAGTACCCTATGGTAGAGTCGATTAGTGAGATGGCCACACAGGGGGCTTAGATATTGAGCCTTTTACATCAGTCTCAGACCCAGGTGTAGATGGTTGTTTCTCAGAGGGACCACACCCAGGCATAGTCATAGGGTTATATTACATAGAGAGATCAGGCACGAGCCCAGTGTGCAGGTTATTACCATAGATAGAGATCGAGAGGCCACTGCTTCTAGATAGGCTTAGGCTGATAGTGGTAGGTTGATAGGTGAGTGAGATGTTGCCTTATAGAAGCTATCACTTTTGGAGATGTTGATTTGATACGGGATGCCATGAGGTCCGGTGGTGAGGCTTTATATTATAGGACTACTTATTTCAGGGTAGTCCCAACAGAGCAGCGAGTGGTTCCTTTTGAGCAGTCAGATGTGAGTGCAACAGGCTCTAGGTCATGGCGATCAGGCCATTTAGTTAGATCAGTTTGGCAGCCTATTGCAGAGCAGTAAATGACTAGACAACAACCAAACAAACAGGGGGTGATACCCCCGTGCTGGTCCATCATAGCCACCACTCTTCCATCCACTGAGTGTCATGGACTGGGGAACCCCGGAAGAGGGAGAGTTATGGTTGAGCTCTTTACTTCTCCTTTTGTACAGATGTATTGTATATATGCCTCTTATGAAGGCTGATTTTGATGTATAGTTTTATGTACCATTGTTTTGATGATGCCTCTTGATGAAGGCTCGATTATTTTGATGCATGCCCTTTTAGATGGCATATTGTATCGATGATGTACATTTGAGTATTGACATGGACATAATTATACATGTATTATATGGACATTTTGATGATGATTTTGTCATGTTATACTGTGATTATGCTTTGTATGATTATTGATTATTGAATCATGATCATGATGTATGATTTCCCTTTCCTCTATGTATGTGACATACCTTAGATTTAGAGATGTGTATGTTTCATGCTTTCATATTTATGATATATCTATAGATAGTACCACATGTTTTAGATTTATGAGATGTTTCTGAGTTCTTATTCTAGCACTTGGGATGATACTAGATGATATTGGTGTGGGGGGATAGATTTGTGATTATGCAAACCCTCTTGCCCCCATTGATGATATGATATGTGATGATTAGCTTAGCATACATGCATGATGTAATACTTAGCATTTTTGTATATATGATGTAGTAGATGATGTTTTATATGTGATGAATGATAGATGATAGATGTGATAACAAACAACTGCAAGAGACAAATATACAAGAAAAAGTTAACAAAGCTAAACAATTGTACCTATACAACACAACACAACTTATGATGCAAACACATGAATTGATAAAGCATACTAAAAAGATCAAATTGACATTTTAATCTAAGTAAGTAAAATGAACCCTAATAAATGCATACAAGCTACAAATGAATCAAATGCCATACATAATTATTTCAAACAAGATCCAACCCATGCTAAGCAAATAAGTCACAACATCACACGAAAAGGTATTCACAATCAAAACTATACAAACCAACAACTAAAAGTAATTAAATCATTACCTTGTTTTTGTGGGACAACATTGACATATTTTCTAATGTTTTTGGGTTTATCTAAAAGATAAGTTTTCAAGGCTACTGTTCACATTGTTTTCTAAAACAACGTTGTGTGGTTGTCATAGCTTCATCCCTAAAAAGGGATATTTTCTGAATGTTTAGGTTTTTGTGTATCCTTTTCTGAGTGTTTTTTATGTTTTCTAAGGTCATGTTCTAAAAGTAATGTACAAGAACAAAGAAGCGTGGATGCCCCTAGCGTGATGTGGGAATATACAAAAGGTAGAATGCCATGCGCGTATGTACGAGAAGGTGAAAATGTGAGGTTCCCTCAATGTTAGATGGGAGTATGTAAAGGAAATGTCCTTCATGTAGATATAAGAGAAAATAAGCCAGATCACGGTTTCGGAAAAGGTGGCTTTAATAGGGTTCCTAGACCTAGCAAAGGAAGTCATATCTAGAAAGTGGTGACGATTACCCATCCTATTGTAAGAGTGACTTGTGCCCAAAATCTTCCTTGAGTGTCCGAAAACCGGTTTTCACCCAAAGACCTACCCACTGTGCCACAATTACGTGGTTTTCACATGTGGACGACCTACTTTTTCTTTACTTGTTTTCTTAATTTTCCATTTTTTTGCTTGTTTTTTCTTTGTTTTTCTATTTTTAGTTCTTATTTGATATTCTCATCATGCTTAAGCATAGAACCACTTGAGGTGCATGGTGTTCATAGGTTCTGAAGCTCTTCACCATCTCGAGTATGCAAGTTTATAGGCTCTTGATCCATACTTTGCAACTACTACATAAGGACCTAGCCAGTTAGCCTCAAACTTACCTTTCTTTTCTCTATCTTTGACGGTGTTCTTCTGATTTTCTTTTAGAACTAGATCTCCTACATCAAATTCCCGATGAATGATGTGTTTGTTGTATCCCTTGGACACTCTGTTCTGATAGACTTTCAGGTGATTGAGCACTCTAATACGCTTTTCATCTAATAGTTCCAACTCTTCGGTGAGTAACTCTGTAGTCCTCATCTTTATCAAGATAGTCTCTGAGAGATATTATCAGGGAAGGAAGCTCCACTTCCAAAGGTATGATGGCTTTAGTGCCATAGACGAGTGAATATGGGGTCACACCAGTAGGAGTGCGGATGGAAGTTTGATAGGCCCAGAGGGCGGGATGTATCTGTAAGTGCCAATTACGACCGGTTTTACTGACCATTTTCTCCATAATCCATACAAGGGTTTTATTAGTAGCTTCTTCCTATCCATTACCTTGGGGTAATAGGGGTAGACCACTTGAGTTGGATATGGAAATGTTGACACAAGGTTTTAACCATTTTGTTTTTGAAGGATTTACCATTATCAGTGACAATGGCTGAAGGGATCCCGTAATGGTAGATGAGATGGTTCATGATGAATTTTGAAATTTTTGCACTAGTGACATAAGTAAGAGGGATAGACCTCTACCCATTTGGTAAAATATTTAGTGGCAATGATGATGTGAGTATGACCATCTGAAGAAGAAGGATGGAGCTTCCCTATGAGATCTAGGCCCCATTTAGAGAATGGCCAAGGCATTGCAATAGGTTGCAAGGCCTGTGCTAGCATGTATTAAGTTTCCATATTTTTGGCATAGTTCACACTTATTTACAAAGTTGCAGCAATTTGATTCCATGGTAGGCCAATAATAGCCTACTCTTAATAGCTTCTTAGCTAAGACCATGTCGTTGGTGTGCCCTCCATAAATACCACCATGTACTTCCTTAATGGCATGGATCGAGTCAATGCAACATCCAAACAACGAAGCAGATTCCCGTCATAGTAGCCACGATGATAAAGGGTGCCTCCTAGGAGGGTATAATGGGCTATGCGGTGGATAAGGGCTTTCTTTTCAAAATGAGTAATGTCTGTGGAAAAGTGCCATCTTGTAGGTATCAAAAGATTGGATCATACCAGGGGATAAGGGACCAACAACTTCACATGCCAAACATGACTCTGGAATATCATATGCAGGCACTTGTAAATGCTCTACAAAGAAAGGCATCTTACTTTCTTAAGGGGGAATGTGTAACAGAGACCCAATAGTAGCCATAGCATCCACGGATCTATTGTGTGACCTTGGTTTTTGCTCAAATATGATATGTGTAAAGTACTCCTTCAAGGTTTCGACCATCTTTTTATATGGAATGAGCTTCTCATCTTTAACTTTGTACTCATCATTAACTTGTTTAATGATAAGTTGAGAGTCTCTAATGACTCATAGTTGTTGGATGTTCCAAGTAATAGCTAGCTTGAGGCCAGCGATGAGTGCCTCATACTCTACAATGTTATTAGTGCACGGAAATCCCAACCGAATGCTCTTGGTATGACATCACCTATGGGAGTGATGAGCACCACTCCTACTCCGGATCCATGGAAGGTGAAAGATCCATCAAAATGGACTGTCATTCTACAGACTCTTCAATATACATCATAGATGCATCTAGAAAATCTAGGCACAAAGGTTCCATCCCTAGGAGAGGTGCTTCCACCAACTGATCAGCCAACACCTATCCTTTCAAGGATTTCTGATTCACGAAATCAATATCAAATTCACTCAAGAGAATGATCCAATTATCCATTTGTCCTGTGAGGGCAAGTTTGGATAAAAGGTACTTGAGAGGGTCAACTTTGGATATGAGTTTGGTTTTATTGTTCAGGAGATAATGGCAAAGATTTTGGAAGGTGAAGACAACTACCAAGCAAGCCTTTTCTATTTGGGGGTAATTCAACTCGTATACGTAATCAAGGTGCGACTGAGATAGTAAACTACTCTCTCTTTATGGTCTAAGTCATATTGGGCAAGTAGTGCACCAATAGAAAACTGGGTAGTGGAAATGTACAAGAGGAGAGGTTCACCTGGGGTAGGCGGCATGAGTACAGGTGGGCTGACCAAGTACTATTTTAGTAGTGCAAAGGCCTTCTAATAGTCAGTCCCCAATTGAATGTGACATCTTTCTTTAGAAAATGGGTAAAGGGGTGGAACTTATCCACAAGTTGTGAAATAAAGTGATAGATTGCCTGAATTTTCCCTTGTAGACTCCTTAGTTGTTTGAGAGTGGTAGGTGGTGGCATTTCTGTGATAGTTGTAACCTTTGCAGGGTCCACTTCAATCCCTCTTTGTGAAACAATGAACCCTAGAGATTTTCTGATAAAACACCAAAGACACATTTCTTAGGGTTCAAGTGAACCTTATAGTCTCGTAGACACTAAAAATATGCCTCAGTACTTCAGGTGCTCTCCCCTACTCTTGGATTTTTCTAGGATGTCATCAACATAATCTTCCATGATGTCATTCATCATATCATGGAAGATAACAGTCATGGCCCATTGATAAGTAGCCCCAAATTTTGATCCTAAAGGCATGACTTTGTAACAAAATGTCCCCCAAGGGGTGATGAAGGTTGTTTATATTGATCTTCTTTTGCAATTCGTATCTAGTTATAACCTGAAAATCCATCCATTAAGGACAACATTTCATAACCAGCAGTGGAATCAACTATCATGTCAATGTTAGGTAGGGGAAAGTCATCCTTAGGACATGCCTTATTAATGTCATGGAAATCAGTGTAGATTCTTATGCCGATAGGATTTTCTGATATCGGGACTATGTTAGAGATCCATTCTGAATAGTCAATGGGTTTAATAAAATTAGCAACTAACAGTTTTTCCAATTCTTCTTTGACAAGGAGTGCCACCTTAGGATGCATCTTTCTCAAATTTTTCTTAATGGGTTTGGCATCTGGGTGCACACAATGCGTTTGTGCACAACTAGCTCTAGGTCCAAACCAGGCATATGTCCATGTGAATATGTCCGTGTATTCTCTTAAGAGCTCTACAAATATCTTTTTTTCCTGAGCTGAGAGTGAAGCCCCCAACTTTATCATTCTAGGCTGCTCTTCTGAGCCAATGTTGACGTTGATTGTTTCCTCAACAAGCATCTTAGAAGCATCTTCCATCCATGTAGGATTAGGGGAAGAGTAAGATCGACCTCCTACGGTAGCTCATTATCATCTTTAAATGGATAAACCACTTCATCTTTAGACTCTTCGTTCTATTTATCTATGAGTTTTTCAAAGAGTTTGTCACTATGAGATTTCTGTCTATCCTTTTTGTCAGGTTTCTCGAAAGTGGTTGTACTCTTACTTACCATCTTCTTATTCAAATGTCCACACATCTTTGCTTCTTCCCCCAAAGTATGCATAGGTGTCTAGTTGAATTGTAAATCCTTTCTTGTGGTCCCCAACTGGAATAGAATCCTTGAGTCCCATGAACTCTGCAAATGCCTCATCATTTTCAAAGAAGTCTAGGGGCACGTGAAGTTGTTGATCCCAATCTATAAGTTCAGGATATATAAGGGCTACTTGATAATTGTTTAAGGGGATGGATTCGGATAAGGTAAGGACCGTTGAATATGGGAATAGGTTAGTGGAAGAAAGATCCTCATAGAGGCTACATTGGGAATCTATGTCGCTATCAGAATGAGATGAAACATCCTCACATTCAGAAGAGGTGGCGTCATTCTCATAGGGTAGAGCATTATGAGGCCTTATCCCTAGGCCATGCTTATCTAACTTAAAATGAGGGATGGGAATAGGATCTAGTCGGCCTTGTGCATTAATGCCACATCCAAACCCACTATAGCCCATGAAAAACATCATGCGGTGACCTTTGATGTACTGGGGTGCTTGATGGCATGAAGCCATGGTACCTTCCACACTTCTTTGGTAGGATCTTCTAAAATTTTCTCCTCATATAGGAGACCACTATGGAAAAACTTTTCCAATGGTTTAGGACACTACTCACGAGTGCTCTTGAACTGAAAATAAGGCTTACCCCTTGTTTTGGGAGATACTGATAAATCTGATATTAACAAAGCTTGTTCAAGAGTGAATGGCTCACCTAGGCCATATTTTTCCGATGTTGCCTCCCATGAAGAGAATGGGTTGACTAATGAAGGAAAGTCTTGATTATAAGGTGTGAGGGACTCTAAATCTATCTATTTCTTCATAGCTTCCATTTGTAGGGGGATAACAACATCTGCCAAAGGACACTCATAAGCCGCACGAGAAAAATTGTGTAATGCCCTACAATGTGTGAATGGTTCTGGGTCACCCAAAATGGTAACCACTTGACCTTCATGACATAACTTGATGCACTAATGAAAATTTGATGGAATAGCTTGCATGGCATGGATCCATGGGCACCCCAGGAGCATGTTGTATGGAAGGTCCAAGTCAAGGACATGGAATGTCGTGTCATGAAAAGTTGGGCCTACTTCCATGGGAACTACTATAGTACCCATTGATTCTCATTCTTCATTGTCATAAGTCGTGATTGTGATAGTCTTAGCTCCCAGATCTATTTTTGAATGGCCTAGCTGCTTAACCAGCTTCAAAGTGCAAATGTTTAGACCAAATCCACCATCCACAAGTACCCTCTTGATTTTGTGACATGTAACCACCACTTCAAGATACAAGGGTAAGTTATGTTCTGGGTTGTTACGCGGGATTGCGACGATCAAAAGTAATATGATCATTGGAGTCTAGGTGTGTAATCATGGCTTGGAGGTTTGTGGGATCTACATCTGTCAAACCCCTAAATTTTGCAATGTTTTGTATAGTATGTTCTTGTGGGCATTAGATATTTTAAGGAGATCAAGAATAGATATCCTAGCAGGTGTTTTCTCTAACTGATCTATTAAATTATACTAAACTTCTTGAGGGATAGGCATGGGATCTGGTATGATTAAGCAAGCACATCTCGTCCCTACTGCGTAATTTTTTTCTAAAATCTGGATAGTGTTGATTTGTTCATTAGATGAGCTAATACATCCTATGAGAGAATCAAAAGGACTATCATTAGTAGGGTAAACATAAGTGGCAGTTCTATAGTCGTTGGAGGTTTTCCCATGATTTGGTTTCCTTTTCTTTTTATCTGCATGATTAGGAAAAGGTTCTTTGTAGATACCCATTTTCTTGTTTTTCTCGTAATGCACAAGGAAACAACTTGTTAACCATTTCCATCATTGTAAAATCCTACAAACGTCTCATTTGGTTTTTTTTTTTGTATTACATAAATCGTTCATTATGATGTCACTTTCCATATTATAGGAGTAATGTCATACAAATTTTTCTCGCTAATGTGAGCCATGTTGTAATGGATCCCTTGGGTATGCTATAAAACCATTCCAATCCCATGGCAGCCCTAGGATGTGAGGAAAAATTTGTATTAATAAGTTATCGCTATATGTGACCTCTTAGCAAGCCATGTAAAAGTATTTTATATGATCATGAGGATCACTCTTGCACTTATACTTATCAAACTTGGGAACGGTAAAGTGTTTTGGGAAGGGATGGCATGCCAAATGTGTTCAATGAAAGGTTTTGCAAGAGCTATTGAAATGGGGTAAGAAACACTCAAGAACCCCAAAGCTTTGCAAAAATCCCCTCAATGGACCATATGATAAGAAATGAGAAAGGAATCCTATTTACATGCATTAACTTGAAGTAAACAAGCAATTTAAACAAATGAAGTTAACCTCTATTCTTGAAAGCTTAAAGTAAATGAACCTAAAAGGATCTAAGTAATCAGTTTATGCTTCAAGAGAATGGGATCTCACCATTAATGGCTTCAAGGCCAATGGTTCTTCCCATTTACTCCATGTTATGTGATAGAAATGCAAAAGCAAAGAAAATAGCTCAATAAAGGTCCTAATCCCAAAGAATAATACTATAGTTTAGGTTACGGGGAAGAAGTGTTCTTAGAAATGAGAGGGGGGTAGTAGTTATTTATAGTTTTCCATTTGGGAAATGGGAGGCTTTTTGGTGCATTTGGGACTAAAAAGGAGTCAACAAGTAAATTAGCAAATCAAAGTAAGATTTGATAGTTTTAGAGAGAGGATGATCATGATTAATACTAGCTAACCATGTTTAGAGGGTAATTAATACTATTTAGAGAGAAATTAGGTTTCTGGGGGGTTTTGAAAGGCCTAATCAATCCAATGAAGTGGATTGATATTCCAAGAAGCTAATAGAGTTGGTAAAGAAGAAAATATTAGCTAAGAAGAGGTTATTATAACCTATTTAATTAGTTTACAAGAGGAAATATGACCGAAAGAGTGTATAAGTAAGAAGGGAGTTAGATAGATCTAATTGATGAGGTGTTGCCAACTTGTGGGAAGAGGACTAGCTAGGGAAATATTAGGGATAATAGTTCTTTGATCAAACTACATGTGTCTACAAGGAGACCTGTAGGAAAAATGATGTATTAAGGGATGGGTATATGTTTTTCTTTTGCATTGTAAGGGACGTAAGTCCAATTTTTCTACATGGTTCTAATATGCACTATCATTTTGGTCTGTAATGACCCTGATAGATGTAATGTGATTACTAGACATGTTCAAGTATGAATACATGTGGTTCATAGCTCATACATATCTCTTTTTGTTATGTTCAATGTGTTTCACATGAATGAGTATAATCATTATGCATCCTCTTTCCCTCATGGTTTAGATCTATCTTTGTCAATGTGCTTCTTGTCTAAATGAATATATTAGTGTAGCATTTACTCAAAGTTCTCAGTTGAATAAGGATTTTCTTCTATCTTTATTTATGCACATCTATGTTACATTCTTACACAACTCACATAAAAGAGGGGCTCGATGCCCACGTGTGCCTCGGGTGAGCACCCAGCGCCCATTGGGTGATAGGATGGTGTGCATGGGATTGTCCTTATTTGTTAAGGGGTATAAAAATTGACTACATCTTGGTTCTATTGTCAGGACCTCTTTTTGAAGTTGTTGTAAGAAATGGCATGCATCTTTGTATCTATACTATGTGATGATAGGGCATTTAACCTTGGAAAGTGTTGAAACATGGTTCAAGAGCACGAAGGATGAATTTTCTCAGAGATTCAACATTGGACCTAAGTTTGATGCACATAGATGGGTAGAAGAGAACCTCTACCATGAGTTGTATGAAACTTTCTTTGTTACTTCCCAGTAGAGTTGTACAAATGGCTCTCAGCATATGTCTAGATCAAGTCTGGTACTATAGAGCGTGTGTATGGACCCAAGATGATTACTAGAGGCTGCAAGATGTAAATATGACATGGAATCATGTTGTGGATCATTGGTGGAAGGGAGTGTTGGCTAGCTACACTCTAGAATACACCATTTCTATGTACTCTTTTCTAGAAGTTGCTAAGTTCAAGTTTCTAAGGGATCCCAGAGGATCATTTCTATGTGTTATTCCTTTGGTGATGAAGATCTTGATCATTACTTTGAGTTTAGAGGCATTTCCAATGGCCAGGCTAAACCCTTTTGAGTGTTGGGCAAGGAAGCTAGGGTGGAGGAGGATGGAAGACATTGTGACTAAGAAAGAAAGGGAGGAGAGGCGACTCAAGTATAGTGAAGCACGTGAAAGGGAGATTGCTAGACAACGTGAGGTTGCAAGTGTGATGGATCTATGGAGGCAGACATTACATGAAACCTAAGGAGTTTATGCTACCCCATCTTGGCAAGCGTGGGAAAGAGACCCCTTTGGATTCTGATTAGAGTTTGTTACATCGAGAAAGAAGAGTCATTGGCACGCATCTAAACCCACCTAGTGACCAGACCTTGGCACTTGGTTTTCTAGATCAAGGGAGAAGTATTGTCAACCTAGTTTGTATCGGTGGAAGTGACCGATCTACACCCGAGAATATAATTTCTCATTTGGGACTTCTATGGCTGCACATACCATTATAATTTTTGGAGGAACTTTTGGGCAAGGGACAAGTACACAAGGTTTTGGCAACTCATCGGGGAGTGGTGCGGGACACACATCTGGTAGTGGAATGATCTCACGAGACCATTGGAGCACGAGTTCACTAGGACGTTAGGGATACTAGGCATGACCACTTTAGGCCCATTACTAGCCACAGGAGGGTCTGGAGGTGGAACTGGTGGATCAGGAGGCACAGGGCCTAGTGGATCCAGTGGATCTAGTGGAGGGAACATCAGAAGAAACATAGGAGGAAACCAAGGATCTGGATCAGGAGGACAAGGGCCTCAACCACCTCCTCAGGTAATATTTGAAATGTCTTTACACTTGCTAGATTACCAGGGTATAGAGGATGTTGCGAGCATTTTCACAAGTGTGAGATGCTTATGGCACACAAGGGGATCAAAACCCCGAATGAAAGTCCATTCAATTTGCAACAATTTGCAGGGGTGCGCACATATTAGCTGGTATAGGAAGTATGACCCCATCGATGGTGGTAGATTACATTGCGTTGAAAAATGCCTTCCTAGTAGAATTCCACATCCCTGAGTTTGAGCAGAAGAGCATCAGCGCTCTAAAGGAGATTCAATAGGGAATGACAGAGAGTGTGCGGGAGTATGACACACAATTTAAAACTCTCCTTTCAAAGTTATAATATGACATTGACACTTCACAACATGTTCGATGATTTTTGGGGTTTATAACACCATTTAGAAGGGCATTATCACATAAGACTTTCACAGACCCACGCAAGGTGTTGGAAGCTTCTCTACACGTTAAAGTTGTTGGGAGCGTTGATAATGGTGTTAGTCCATTTCTGGAAGCTCAAATCACTCTATGGCTAAGTAGTTGGAAATTTTATCTTGTAAACTTAGCCCATGAGACTTGTAGTGGAATGTGGTGTACAAACTATGAAGTGGAGGGGCATGCAAAGGATATCTGCCCTCAAAATTCAGTACACGCTATAATGATGGACTGTGAAATTTGTCATGGGGACCATGATGCAAGTAGGTTCCCTCTACTACAACGTGCAATCTGTAAGAATGTATCTTGCTATTGCAGATATGTACATCTACATCACATGACACCAAATATTGTAGGTGATTGATCAGATTCATGATGCTATTGATCTTGGTGTGTGCTAGACTAGCCTTATAAGTAGTTCAAAGGATGATGACCACCACTATGAGGGGCACGCAGATGGAAGTGCATGTGGAAAAGGTTTTCATGGAGGATTTTGTGGTCATGGTAACTACGGAGGAGGAAGAAGTGAGTTCCCACGAGGAACCTATTTCAATTGTGGATCTACATAACACTACAAGTGCGAGTGCCCAAAGTTATTACAGTGCTCATGGTGTAGAAAGAAGCACAAGTATGAGGAGTTCCTTGAGTTGTTTGAGCACATGAGCCAACAACACCAAAAAGACAAGGGCACCACAATGGTGAGCGTAAAGAAGGCTGACACATAGTGGATGCCATGGGTGACACATGAGTCAGGATTGGAACCTGTTTTGGTGACAACATGAGTAGAAGTAGCACACGCCAAGGAAATACCAAGGAAAAGGACCCTGTTTCAAGGGAAGAAGTGGTACATGGGAAATACCCAGACCCTGCTCATCAGAAGGAGGTGTATCAAGAGACTATGGATGTCATTCGAGTTTACAAGGAGAAATCCAATGTCTAAAGGAGCATCAGGAAGTAGGAGAAAAGAAGGAATGTTGAGGCTCCACAGAAGGACCTGGATGAGGTCAAGGAAGTATGCAAAATGTTAAGGCAAGAGAATATTATTCCCTTGCTAGGAGAATGGCTACGAGAAAATATTCCATGTGCTAGAGTAGAGCACGAAAGGTAGGTGTTGCATGCAAACCTCCCTCCCCATAGCCTTGATTATGACAAAGAAATCACACTAAATGCGGTGTGGATGGTTGGCTTCTAAGAAACATATTAATTAACACGGGAGCAGAAGTCAATGTTCTTACACTGGATGCCTAGCATCAAATGGGAAGGCCCGCATTGCAGCCATCTTCGAATGTGTTGTATATGGAAAAAAAAACTAAGGCAATGCCCATTGGGGTATTAAAGGATGTAGTAATTACCATTCGGGGGCCAAGTTTACTAGAGACTTCAAAGTCTTGGCACTCACCAAGGAGAAAATTTTCCAGCATTGCTTGGGTGCCCATGGTGCTATAAGAACAATGTTGACCTAAGGTTCAACAAAGGATATATCAGTTTTCAAAAAAAAGGAATAATGGGTCATCATCCCTCTAACGGATGGGAATTCAGCACCTTACACTGAACCTTTGGGAGAAGAGGTCCTTGATAGAATTTATGTGTGCTCCATCAGAGACCCAAGATAATTCACCCTACATAAGGAGTTATCCAATTTGAGGATGCCTAGTCTATGAGTGATACCACAAGCATGGCATGTGACAATTGGGTGCATGGGACCTATGATTTAATTGGGTGAAAATTGAGGGGTTTCTATAACAAAAGTGACTAAGGCACACTCACTCAAGCATCTAGGAGGAAAGAAGTTACCAAGTTACTCTAGAGGGGAACACCTTGAAGTTTTCTTACGAGACATGGAAGCTCAATGGAAAAATGAGGACGAAAGAAGAGAGATGCTTAGTTACTGACCTACTCGAGTGCAACGCATTGGTGGGCTACACATCGGGAGAGCCTCTGAGTGGCACAGGTAAGAATCATTTTCTCGTAAGGTTTTCCAAAAGAAATGCACCCATGGTTATTCAAGACTACCATGGTAAAGAGGCCATTTCATTCCATATCCAAGCATGTGAGAAGGCTTGGGTAGGAGGTGTAGAAGCCTTACCACCATCATTATGGGTACATAAGATGTATTCCACACTACAAGGTTGTGCACGTGTATGGTATATCCATTCAGAAACATGCCGCCAGACTGTAATTGGAAAGAATTGATGGCTGATCTCATTCAAGCGTTTGAGTATCAAAGTACAAAGCCATCAATGGATAAGGCGTTACAGGTTGTCAAGTGCCTTATAATAGGGGATAGTGCTATGGCGGAGGATAGAATACAAGAGTTCTAGGAGAACCTAGCTTGGAGGTGTGCTTTGAGGAAGAAGAATCAAAAGAGATACAACTTGAGCGTGCATGCATGGAAAAAGAAAAAGGGAAGATGGTGTATGTAATTGATGGGGAGGAAGTGGAAAGCTTAGATGTTAACCATTTTATAGGGACACATGAAGTGATAGATAGTGTTGATGAATGGGTGCGTGCCTACCATGAACTATTAAAGACAAAAAAGGTTAACATTGGTATAGAAGAGGAACCTAAGGAGGCCATCATCGGGGATTATTGGTCGAGAAGGAGGTCTCTAAGATCATTGATCTGTTACATGAGTTCCAGGATTTATTCCCTCATGGGTATCATGAACTCAAAGGTGTTCACCATTCCTTGGGGAAATGAGGATCAAGTTGAAGGAGGGTGTGCGCCCGGTTCAAAAGAGGCCATACCAAATGAATCCTAACCTATGCGTGAAGGTCAAGGAAGAAATAGATAAGATGATAGCATCGGGCATCATTAAAGCTTGTTGAAGAGTCAGAGTGGGTAAGTCCAATGGTCATTAGTATCAAAAAGGATGGAAGGATAAGGATCTGTGTAGACTATAGGGAGTTGAATGTAGTTTGTGTCATTGATCCTTTTCCAACCCCCTTCACTGAAGAAATTTTGGAAGGAGTGGCCAGACGTAAAGTCTATTCCTTTACGGATGGATTTTCAGGGTACCACCAGGTTCGGATCGCAAAGGAGGACCAGGAGAAGACAACTTTCACCACTGAGTGGGGAAGTTTTTCCTATATGGTCATGCCCTTTGGGTTAAGAACACGCCGCGGTGTTCTCACGCATTGTGGTACAAGCCTTTTAGGACTTCATCCATAAATTTCTTCAAGTCTATCTAGATGATTGGATAGTGTATGGGCTAGTGAAGGACCACTGTGATAACTTAAGATTAATGTTTGAGAGATGTTGATAGTTGAGAATATCCCTCAACATTAAGAAATGTGTCTTTTCTACCCCATTTGGAACATTATTGGGGCACATCATATGTAGGGAGGGCTTACTAGTAGATCTTGCCAAATTTGTTATCATTATGGGGTTGGGGGAGCCTACTAGCCAAAGCGTAGTGCATGGATTCCTTGGGCATACAGGGTATTACAGAAATTTCATCAAGGGATATGCTAGGATAGCCACACCCTTAGAAGAATTTCTTAAACATAAGAGTGCCTTCCTTTGGGGAGAGGCATAGTAGAAGGCATTTAATACTTTAAAGGATAAGCTTGTCACTGCGCCCATACTATGATTCCCTTCTTGGGATAATCCTTTCCATGTTCATGTTGATGCCTCAGGAATAACCATTGGAGCAGTATTAGCACAACCAGGTGAAGGGATTTTTGATCATCCCTTGTGTTTTTCCAACAAAAATTTAACACTAGCAGAGAAAAATTACACAACTATTGAGCATGAAGCTTTATCCATGATCTACGTGATGCATAAGTTTAGGCAGTATCTATTGGAAACACCCTTTATATTCTACACGGACCACATGGCACTAAAATACTTAGTCAATAAGCTTGTTCTTCAAGGGTGCATATGTTGGTGGGTCCTGTTATTTCAAGAATTTGAGTTCACCATGGTTGTGAAGCTAGGAAAGAGTAATTCTAGACCCGATCATCTATCTAGGATTGACTCAGGGGAGGATGTGCGAGCATTGAGGAGACTATGCCAAATGCACAATTGTTTAGGTTATGGCACACACCCTCAGATTTGGAGGACATTGCAATATTTCTTAAGATAGGTGTGGTGCTAGAAGGAATGAAGGCCTTGGAGAGGAAAAATTTTCCATACACATCATGCCTTACATGTTGATTAGTGGATATCTATAAAAATTGGGCCATGATGAGGTTTTACACCGATGCGTGCTATAACATGAGCGCATTGCAATTATGGAAGAAACGCATGGTGGGATCACAGGAGGACACTATGCGGGAAATGCAACCGCGTGGAAAATTCTACTCGCAGGCTTTGGTGGGAAACCATTTACCAAGATTGTATTGAGTTTTGCAAGGCCTGTGACCATTTCCAATGCCTTGGAAAACCTAGAAAGAGGGATGAAATGCCCTTACGACCAATAGTCGATGAAAAACCATTTGTGAAATGGGCTATTGAATTTTAGGGCCAATCTTGCCAAAGGGCACGAAGGATTGGTTCATGATATATTATCACTTACACTGATTATTTGACACGGTGGGTATAGGTAACACCTACAAAGGATTATATAATAGCTACAACTACCAAATTTTTATGGGAAAATATAATCAACAGGTATGGATGCCCATTGAGTTTGACAAGTGATAGAGGTATGCACTTTCTCAATGAGATGGTCAGGATTCTATTATCGAATTTATGGTGGCCCATCACAAGACTACCCCTATCACCCTTAAGAAAATGGAACTGCTGAGGCATTTAACAAAATACTTAGTCACATGTTGACTAAGATCTGTGATGTTGGTAGACAAGATTGGGATGACAAAGTATCAATCATTCTTTGGGCATATAGGAAAACCTACAAGAGGTTAAATAAGGCCACACCATTTTAATTGGTGTTTGGTGTGGAGGTTTTCCTACCAGTTGAATTCATGTTACCTTCACTACATATAGCGAGTACAACAGGATTAGCCGATGAAAAGTGTTGGAAGAAAGGATTGACAAATTAATGCAGTTGGATGAAAGATGGTCACTCACCAGGTGGAGCTAGAAGACTAAAAAAGAAAAAAAAAGGCATGGCATGATCATCACATCAAGAACAAGAAGTTTGAGGTTGGGTAGATGGTTTTGCTATATGATTCCAAGTTTTACGCCATCCGGGAAGCTAAAAGTCCATTGGTTAGGCCCTTACATCATCTCATACATCCTTGATTCAGGCACATGCCAGTTGTAAGCATTGGATGGGATGAGATTACCAGAACACTTCAATGGGAGTAGGTTGAAGCCCTACTATAAATAATTCTTCTTGGTGTTTGTAAATAAGGCAATGTTAACAGTTATAATAGACTTTCCTTTCATTTTCTTTTTCTTGTGTTTCCCTTTCTTGTTGTTCATTCCTTTTTGTTGTTTTGTTTTGCTGTTGCACCGGTAACCACTTTACGTTTAAAGGTCATGCATGCGTAGAGGACCGCGCATCTATTTTAGTGTGGGGTGGAGTGATACAAAGTATGGGCCTATAATACAAGTGTGTGTTGGTAGTAGAAGTTATGGTGAATGGCCCGGTTAAAGGACTAAAGGCGTGTAAGGTTAATAGGTGCGTAGAGAAGAGATGGATGTAAATGGTTGGTGTCAAGAAATCCTTGAAGAAACCATGTATAGGAAAAAGGAAGAGCGTAGGAACAACATGAGGTAGGTGAGGGAAAAAATAGGGAAAAGGATGGAAGAAGTGCCTTCGGTGCTATGAATGCACACGTAAGAGTCTTCATTTGGGTTGGATTTTTGCATGCCAAAAGGTTGTAAAGGGGTTTGCACGTAAGATGTGGCATGTGGGAAAAGGTTCTTAAGACCAAATTAGTGGAAAAATCTACATTTAAGGTTGAAGTATGGTGGTAGGTGAGAGAGCATTTAATGCTAGGAAAAGAGAAAAACTATAAATAAAAGGTCGAGCACTTCATTATTTGCATTGTGATTACGAAGGGAAGAAAGCTCTTACAAACTAGGGCATCCAAAGCAAGATATTTGTGATGAAGGAATAATTTGAGAGATCTGAAGTGCATAGCTAGGGTAAATTCACAAACTAGTAGGAAAGGAGTACATGGGTGTGGAGAAGTTAAGTAAGCAAGCATCGTCTTGTGGAAGGGTTTTCTCGTTAGGGTTTGACGACTAGGGCACGAAGTTAGAAGGATTTTTCTATGAAGATCGAGCTTAGGGCTGGATAGAGGGGTAAAGCAGAGAGAGGGGAGAAGTTCTAAGTACTAAAACCAGTTAGAAATGGCACCTAGAAAACCAACCATCTCACCAAAGAAGAAAAAGCAAAAGGGAAAGGGAAAACAAACAATAGCCGTCCGTTAGAGCACCAATAAAGAATGGTACAGAGATACAAGACTGCAGATGGGGTGTTGCTTTAGGAAAAGAATGGGAATCACACCTAGGAAGATGACAGTGAGAAATTATAACCATCGCACAACTACAATAGAGAAGGAGATGGCCTTGGAATTGGTGTGCCCAACCAACAAGAGAACACCAGAAGGCATGCCCATTTATAGTGACAAGGTAAAGGTTAAGTTGGAGAAGGCAGGGTTGCTACAACTTTATGAACTACCATACTTGAAAAACCTAAGCACCTCTACCAATGGCTAATGGCATGCATTCATGAAGACCACTTTTATTTTGTGGGGCGCAAGATGTGCATAACTCCCCATTAATTTCCAAGTTCATAGGCCTTATCTGCGAAGGGGATAGCATTGATGATGACCTAAGTGACAAGGAGGCCATCAAGGAAATAAATTTATGCATATGAATATAAGAAAGGATCATGATAATTTGACATCTCTAAGATCCCAGACCCCATGATGAGGATGGTCACATGCTTGGTAACCAAGCTCAATGACCAAGAGAGATGGACTCAAGTGAACAAGGCATGGCTAAACATGTGTCGGAAAATATCTAAGGGGACCATCTACAACTTGTCCACTTTCATCACGGATGAAATCATCAACAATGCACAAGAAGGTGAGAAGATACTATTTGGTAATGTCCTCCTCACAATTGTCTTCTCAAAATTGAGTGCCCAATGGGCCGGAAAGGTTTGTTTGGGAGTACCCAAAAGAGGATCCCTCACCTGTGAAGTAGTTCACAAAATATACTTGTGAGACAATGATAGCCACTCACAAGGCATGTTTAGAAAAATGGTACAAGTGCATGAGGGATGCGTTTGGGGTGGAATGGATAATTCTAGAGTAGTTACCTATGCTCGTGCAAGGAGAAGAAGAATTCACGGTATATCAACACTTTTGCATTGGCAGATTTAGGTTGATGAGATGAAACAATGAGCCCATGGTGCAAGCTTCCTTCTCCTTCACCACGTTATACTTCCAAGTGGGGGTGAACATTCAAAGAAGCCAAGAGACTAAGGTTCGACCTTAGTGAAGTAGATCAAGACCACAGAGAGTTGTGCAAGAAGTTGGTTTACCCTAAGAAGCACGCATACGTGGAGAGATATGTCTCCCACAAGATACAAGATGATGAAACCAGTGACTTTGCCAATCACTGGAAGGGCTGCAACAAGGATATACCTTTGCATCCGGCCAAAATTTGAAAAGGGTGCATACTTGGAAAATGATGTATCCATCCTTGAGGACCCCATAGGTAGAAAGAAGCCCATGCCAAAGAAGAGGGAAATGGAAAAGGTACAAAAAGCACCAAGTTCTCGAAAGCTACACAAGTGGTAAGCATGCTTTGGGAAAAACGCTAAGCCCAACACTTATACATGGAGAAATAATTCCCCGGTGAAAGTAAAGACTCCAAAGGAAGAAGCACCAGAGCACAAGGAACCCATCACCTAGGAAAGGTCACCAGAGGAGGAGGAGGAGAAGGAAATAGAATCCCTTACTAGAAAGAAGTAGAAGGTGACAAGAAAATGATCTCGGAGGATACATAAATCTTGGAGGCCTATATAGGCAAGAGAGATGATGATGATGAAGATGAACCAAGAGGCAGGACCATCCTATCTATGAGGTTCATGACTCAAAGGAGGAAGGAGAGGAAGAAGAAAATGAATACATCTTTTCCAAGAGGGAGAATAACAAGGAAGAAGAAGATACTCATAACATGGGGGTAAGTGAGGAAGTCACCAAAGAACAAAGGACCCCAAGCCTCACTAAGGAACAGATAGACGAGGCTGTGGAGAAGGAAGTCACCAAGATCATTGAAGACCTAGTAGAGCAAGAGATGGAGCGCAGCACGGACCTAGTGATGAAGGAAGAAGAGGAGGGAAGAATAGAAAAGGAATATGGCAGCATGAGAGGGGATCCCATTTTGGTTGTGATATTTCCTAGGCCACACACACAGGAGAGAAAGTGCATGGGAATCACAGTTCATAGGATGGGCTATATTGATGACCTAAACAAGGTGTTGCATGCACATGCTTTTAAAGCACCATACCAATGGAGCGACTCTTGGCTATGGCATCATTTGATGTGGAAGGTGCATATAATCAGACAAGGAAAATGCTTTCTTGGGCATTTGAGTCCCACATCGATGAACCAAAATTCAAGTGAGCCAAGGGGAAATAATGAAGGTACCAGAGTCAAAAGGTGACAACCCCTTGGTAAACACTCAACGGCTATTAGACGAACAAATTTTCAACGCGTTGAATAAAGTTTTAGTGGAAGTAGAGGCCGAGAATATTTGGGAGGAACAACAGTGAAGTTTCTAGAGGTAGAGCTAGATGAAAATAACTAAGGAGTTAAAACATGAGGAACTAGTCAGCACTCAACTAAGGCGTGAATTAAAGGAAGAGAAGGCAAGGGTATGCGAAGTCTCCAAGAAGGTGGAGATGATCAAAAGTGCCATTATCTTGAAGCATCCAGACTTGACACCACCCACGCAAAAATATGAATCAAGCCTGCAATGCCTAGAAGACTTAACTCATGTTCTCATAATGGAAAGACAACCACTAGCCTTAGAGTCTACAGAGGAGGCATCAACACGCAAAGAAAAAGAGGACAAGATGAAGGTTATGGCCATTGTGGCCTAGTATAAGAAAGTCCTCACGGATGTAAAGGCCAACATGCTGATAGCAGAGGATTCCTATGATAATTGCACTGATAGAGATAGAGTGGCAAGAATTCTGGTCACCACCCATGAAGCAAAGCTCAAGGAA
Source organism: Taxus wallichiana var. yunnanensis (assembly GCA_018340775.1). NCBI lineage: Eukaryota > Viridiplantae > Streptophyta > Pinopsida > Cupressales > Taxaceae > Taxus > Taxus wallichiana. The sequence goes on along the minus strand of CM031236.1, from coordinate 24,410,194 downwards.
TTCTAGGAGAAGAATAAGGGGAATAGGGTGGAACGTGACAAAATTCTAGCCAAGGTTGAGAAGAAATCAAAGGCTATTGAGACCTTGTGGGGCTCAATTAAGAACTGGCTTAAAGAATTATATCCCTAGATCACTCATAGGATGGATGCACTTGAGGATATGGGAAAGCAATTAGAAGAGGTTGTGGAAACCATGAGTGCCAAGGGAGAAGGGCTAAGCTTTGAAGAGGTGAGTGCCCTAGTCGGTGACCTTTGTCAGCAAGCACAGTGAAGTCAATACCTAGAATAAGTTGGAGGTAGAATTGATGAAATATTTCCCCTCTCTTGCAGAAATAATCATAGTTCCCCATTATTTCATTCTTCCCCAAAAATTCTTCATTCCTTTATTCTTTCTCCAAACTATTCAAGGATGGTCATTCTTTGAGAAAATTTTCCCACAGATGAAGAATAGGCATAGTGTGGGGTGATGTTGGGCCCCTAATTTATTAGCCAAGTACAGAGAGGTGCGTGGGCATGCAAGGCCTATTTGAAGAAGGATACGTAAGGAGAAAGCACGTAGGATAGGGTTCTACGAGGGTTTAGTAGAACAAGTGGAGTGTGTGTAAGGAAGAGAAAAGGTTTTGGGACTTAGCCATATTTGGCGTATCAGAAAAACACAAGTAAAGCATGACCTGACTGTGCATGAGAAGCGGATAAGGTGCCATCCTGGAAACAAGGTGGCCTAGGAAGGAATATACATTGCGATGGAAGATTCTAGAAGGCCATCATTGTAAAGAGTGGAGAGCTTGAGCCTAAATAAGCATGCTCCCATGTAGTACCACCTTGGAAACATTACAACAGATCTACAACTCCCACGAAGGCTTGAAGAAATTGAGAAAGGCTATAAATACAAGTACCTAGTAAAGGGAAAAGGGGAGATTAGAGAGAGCAGATGAGAGGCGAAGCTCTGTAGAAATACAAGGAGAGCTTTATGGGTTGGGCTAGGAGATCTGTAGGAAGAATGATGTATTAAGGGATGGGTATATGTTTTTCTTTTGCATTGTAAGGGACGTAAGTCCAGTCTTGCTACATGGTTCTAATCTGCACTATCATTTTGGTCTGTAATGACCCTGATAGATGTAATGTGATTACTGGACATGTTCAAGTATGAATACATGTGGTTCACAACTCATACATATCTCTTTTTTATGTTCAGTATGTTTCACATGAATGAGTATAATCATTATGCATCCTCTTTCCCTCATGGTTCAAATATATCTTTGTCAATGTGCTTCTTATCTGAATGAATATATTAGTGTAGCATTTACTCAAAGTCCTCAGTTGAATAAGGAGTTTCTTTTGTCTTTCTATTATGCATCTATGCTACATTATTACACAACTCACATAAAAGAGGGGCTCAGCACCTGTGCATGCCTCGGTGAACGCCAAATCTCTCTGGCTAGGTGATAGGCCGACACGCATGGGATTGTCCTTATTTGTTAAAGGGTAAAAAAATTGGCTATAATTCCTTTCACTTTTGACTTGACTTAAATTAATGCAACTCAACAGTGTAATTACTTAAGTATTTCACTTTGAGTAACTTGAATTACTTACTTTTTCACACAACTTGAAGTAAAGACTTTCAATTTGGAGTAAAGTAATAGTTTAAAACCACACAAATTTACTTTCATTTCTTTGTGGTGATTGAGGAAGCAATTACTTAAGAAAATTAAAGTGAAATCATTGATTGATTATCTCTTCCTTCTTTTTGTAGAACTTCCAAAACCTACAACTTCTTTCCCGAGAACATGTCAACTCGCCTAGAATGAATATTTTTCCATGAAACACTTGGTAAGCACTTGTTTTTACCTCTTTGTCCCACTAGGCATGCCAAAACTATTATCAAGTAGTTAAGGTCGCACGATGGATAATGATTTGTTGCTTGATGTGGAACACCTTTTAAAGAGGAAAACTCTAACTTCACGTGAGGTGCCACCGGGCGTGCCAAAACTTTTATCAAGTAGTTAATTTCACATTGTGGCTAATGATTTGTTGCTTGATGTGAAACACCTTTGAAAGATGAAACTCTAACTTCTGTGAGGTCCCATTGGGCATGCCAAAACTATTATCAAGAGGTGAAGGTCACACGATGGCTAATGATTTGTTGTTTGATGTGAAACACCTCTAAAATATGAAACTCTAAACTTCTATGAGGTCCCACCTAGAGTGCCAGAATGGTTATCAAGCAGTGAAGGTCACACCATGGCTAATGATTTTTTGCTTGATGTGGAACACCTCTGAAATATGAAACTCTTAACTTCTGTGAGGTCCCACCCAGCATTCTAGAACTATTATCACCAAATCATTGCACCCTTTCAATTCTCAAAACGTGAGTCTTTCAATGCAAGAAGAGTGACTGGGTAACATGTAATTGATTCAAGGTGTGGGACCTTGCAGTTGAAGCAATCCTCTAGAGAAATTTGGCTCTTCTTCCTAAACTAATGCAACAACTACCTCTAATGGAAATAAATCTAACAACTACTTCTAACCTATGACTTCCAAGGAACCAGGGAGAGAGAAATAACATAAAATGAAATAAATCTAACTCTACATAGGTGATGCACCAAAAGGGGAAAGTAGGGAATCTCTTGAATGTGTGGAAGTGATAGAAAATGAGGTGCAGAGAGGGTGTAATAGTCACCATAGTCAATAGAAACATCAAACTAGCTCCTCCATGAAAGCACAATAGTAATGAAATCTGCAAGACAATTTATATTGACACAATACAACTGCAAGTGAATTGAAAAGGTAAGTAAAGACAATAGACACAAGAAAAGGGAAGAACACATCCACAATACTTAAATCCACACTTCATTGATTTACACAATTCAATTAATTACAAAGAAAGGCCAGGATCATCATGTAAGATGTCCAAAATGAAGGCCTGCAACACATTTTCTTCCTAGACAAATTTTGACAGAGTTTCGGTAAGCAAATAATCCCCCTTTTTAAATGAAAGAGCTTACAATTTATAGAAGAATTTGGAGAGGAGAGAGAAAGTTGGATTTTCTTGGATGCATGCATTTCTCACCAACCAAGTGCAAATTTTAATTAAAACATCATGAGGCCCCTTACACAACCCATCATTGTTGTATTGTAGCTTATGGGACAAGAAATTTCTCCCATGCCCCATTAATGGTGGTAGATGGTTATACAAAGGCTGCCTAGAGTGCTGGAGAGGAAATTAAATTTTTACCCCCTTATACTCACTGAAAATGAAATCTGAATTTTTTAGTGCATAGAGGACTTTGAGACCTTTCTAGAAAGTCCAATTTTGTGTGAAACAAAGCTCTAGGAAGAAATTTATGGCATTTTTAAGATCCTAGACCAATCGGAGAGCTAGGGGCTATTACTACTACTTCCCAATTCATTGCGTCAATTTGACCATGCACTATTGCCTTTTGCATCACTATTTTTTGAGTTTCTTTACTTCACCCTTTTTTTGAAGTAAAGCAACTCATCTTCACCACATAAATCCATTACTCCATTTTACTTTATTATGGGAAAACGAAGGTGTCTTGGGTGGTGAGCCATCTCACCACCCAACTCACCATTTAACTTGGCTCTTGGCTCGAACTTCCCCATTTGCATTGAATCATCCCTACCTTAATTTTCATGTATCAAACTCATCTTGCTTTATTATTTTAGCAACCCTCCTTCAATTCTCCGTAACACACCTTAGCGACTCACCTATGCTTTGTGTTGAACTCCCTAGATTTACTTGCATTGAATCATGCCCCACTTGTTATTTTAGCAAGTCTCCTCCAAATCACCATAAATCTTCATGGCTTGATCTTCCTCTGCATCGAACTCGGCATACTTCCATTTTTTTAATGAATTGGACCACCTTTACTTGCATCGAATGACATCTTACTTCCTTATGAAGTAAGTGTCCCTTTATCACCGCATTAGCCATTTGTTTTCTCTTTACTCCAAGCTCTATTCGGATTGACCCTAGCTTTGATGTCTCTATAACCTTGTGTTAGCTCCATGAGCCCCTAATCCATATCATCATACTACAGCCCAAGTTTCCATTCTTATTACACGTGACCTCTTTGAATTTGATTAAGCCCTAGCTCATTTAACTTTTACAAAGAATCGCAGAGTGAGCTTGACTCCCTCTCTGGATATTGACATGCATGCTCATCCTAGTATGATCTCCACATGAACTTGGATGATTCATGATAACTTGACATCCTTCAATCTTGATGCTTACGCATTGAGCTCGTTGATCTTCATTGTAATGGCTCGGCCTTTCCTTTGAATGACTAGACTTATTTCTTGTTTCGCATAACCGACTCAATTCTTCCATATGCATATCTTGATTCTATGATTCCCCATCACTCTCTCTCCTTTGTAAATTGTTTTGCATGAGCCAAGTTCCCGGCTCACATTCAATTTCTATGGGCTTGGTTTCTCTTGAGTTGTGACAAGGCTTGTTGATCTCAAGACAACTCAATTCAATGTTGCACCAACTTGGTCTCTCCAAAATCTCATCTACACTTATGCAACTTGGTTACACTTTTTGGCCAAATCGGGAGTTTATTTACATGGACCTCTCACTCTTTGACACAAGTTCAACTCAATTTCTCCAATGTATAGCTCAATCTCTTTCCCCATTAAATAACCATCTCGATAGATAGAGCCAACTCGACCGCTCCTAATCAACTCGATGAGTTTTTCTTAGAGATGAAGGTTCCCATTTAAATTCAACACCTCCCTTAAGCATTTTATGGAATTTTTGGATTTCCCATGTACACTAGAGATACGAGGAGATGTCGCGGAAATGTTTAAATGAATCATCACATTTTTTCATTTTTCTTACAAGTGGATCCCCATCATCTGCTCCTCCAGACTGAGTCAAACTCTTAACTCAAACAAGACCAAGAAGAGAAAAAATTCCTCTTGTAACTCTCAACTCTCTCCAAGATCCTGATCCTACCCTAAACATTGAAATCCACTTGTGAGCTTTAGATGGCTACGAGATTTTCTTGGCAAGTTCTCGCAGTCATTCTTGGTTATCCAATTTCACTCGGGGGATGAAATTAGATAACAGGAACTTTAATATTTATCTGACTTAAAATCCGGGCCATATCACATACATTATATTTGGGAAGAAGAGCATTGGAAGGCACTGTTATAGTTTTTTCAGATGGAAAAAGGTTCTTTTTAGTGGGGTTTTGGGAAGAACTTCATGACTCGGGATGAATCACAGGGGGTTATACTTAACATTTATTTGAGGTGCATATTTTTGGATATTAGAAAGAATAGATACATCCTTACTTTGGATGTAGGAGCAAGTCCTTTAATTTGCCTATTTATGAGATTATATTCCTTTTCCTGAGCAACTGCAACATTGATCAATAATTTTCTATCCTCACTGGAAGGAACATCACCATCATATTTCTTGATCATCAGGGGATCTTAAATACTCAAAATCATGATTAGGTAATTCAAAATATTTGGCTATATTAGCCTCAACATTAATTTCAACAGGGAGAGACCCAACCTTTTCAACACAAGTCCAGAAATCAACCACAGTTTGGGCATAGAGGAGGTCAATAGAAGATACATTCTACTCACATTTTGGTTGACATTCCATCATGCACACATCACCAAAATCAGTTTCATCACTTTCATCATCTACAGTGGATCACAGGGCACATGGGGCAATAATAATTTGTCACACCAATCAATGGCATGTTCTTCCTCAATAACAACTACTCTTCCCACTAAAGGGTCAAGAACTGCTTTGTTATCTCTAAAAATATTGTTTACTAGTGTGACCCATAGGTCCTTTTCCTCTATCTTCTCCCCGAAATATCCTTTAGATTGATTTCCAAATGTATTGTGTCCAAAGTGTTCTAATGGTGATGCTTTGAGGATTGGGATACAATCCATTTTCGATCGAGTGCCAATTTATAAGAAATTTCCTTAACATCCCCTGCCAAAGTTTTGACAACTTCTTCAAGGTCAATTATCTTACTAGTTTGAGGCTTCTCTGTGTTAATCAACTTCAAACCCTCCCTCTTTTGATGTTTCCCATCAGATTTAATATTATTCTCAATCTCTCAAGTAGTGTGTTTTTTTCTTATCAAATGCATCTCAGTACTTAATAAGACAAAACTAATCATTGGGCCTTATATTATTAGGTGACCTTGTCAAGGTTTTATTGACTCGGTATTGAAGTATTAGACACAATCGTTATGATCTTTTATGATGTTTTCAAACTATGGTAAAATAAACTCGAGGTCACCTTATCACCATATTACAATATGAAAGCATTCTTCATTTCTACCCAAGAATCAATTGAATTTTTAGGCAGTAATTTATACCAATTCCTAACATATTATTCTAGTGTATGTATGAATAACTTTACATAAACATCTTCATGTGTCACTCGGATGTTAGCTCCCGAAATATCACCCCAAGGAAATGAGAAGCTAACCGGAGTGGGCTGTTTTGAGGAGTGATGAGCAATGAAAAGTTCTTTGTTATTGATAGTTAGGGATTTGTTCAACACTCAACCTACTAACTCAAATCTAGGAGGTGATCAGAGACACCTTAACAAAGGGGATGGCTTAGCACCATGTTTTCTGGCTCTGCCTAGAACAAGGTGAGAGGACCTAGTTGGAGGATTTGAATAAAGGAAAAGATATCCTGGCTTGGTTTCCTTTATGATTGGTGCAACTTAATTTGAAGAAAGTGCAACCACATATACAATACTCACTCAAAATAGTTGTCACTTGATTATTGTATGCACTTGACACATCAAATACAGATCAAACACGACAGAGATAATGGATAATTTCATATATTATGTTTGTGTAATAGTGTCAACCAAGGGTTCTTTAAATGATATTGGATCACATAATTGGTGGGATTCTCAACAAAGCTTACTAGTAATGAATAAATTTTAAACACAAATTTACACAATAAGCATATGTATGGTATGTAGGTATGATATGCTTAATATGTGTGAAGATAATTGGATAGTTTTGTTGAAATTGGAGGCTGAGGGTAATTGATTTTGTGAATTTGGTATGTTAATGTTCCCATGGAGATAATCCATCCTTTGATGGTGATGTTTGAAAATAACAATCAATTTAACATAATTTTTGAAATAACATTTACATTCATTGATACCCAATTTACACAAATGTTATCAATAGTCTTCAAAATCCTAACTACAAATCATGGAGTTAGAGTTGAGATAAAGCACTTGCTATATTCATTTCATACACCCAAAATACCCTTAAGGGATAAAAATAGTCCTTCAAAAGTGATGTAAAGCATACACTAGTCTACAATATTCTCCAAATGACCACAAGAATGCAACAACTTGAAGAAGGACCCTTGTGTAATCAACAAAGTAAAGCCAATACAAGATTGTAATAGAGACTATATTTCCTCATTCATTCTTTCAAAACATGAGAAAATTGAAAGTATAGTTTGATAAAAAAAATAAGTCTCTTCATGTAAATTTTGGAAAGGATACATAAACAAATGCCTTCAAAACTTGATAATTGATGTACAACAGAACCATCTTAGTGCTTCCTCATAGAACTAGATACATACAAAATGTTTTGCAAAACAAACTTGAAACTGAAACTTAAAAATGAACTTGATCAACAAAATTCTACAACTACCCCCCTTCCACCTCTCGCTCAAAATGAAATACTTTTACAATATATAGAAGATGAGAGAGAGAGAGAGAGAGAGAGAGAAAATTATGATTTTCCTCTTCAACCACCAATAAGATGCATTAAAATTATGAAAAGGAGCATGGGAAGCTGCCAGGTCATTCATTCCTATTTTATTTCTTGTTGGAGAAGAAATAGGCACCATACTTCATTAAGATGGGTGGTTGAACAACACTAGAACTACATCTTTAATGTTGAGGATGTTTTATTATTTTTCTCCCACAAACTACCATCAATTTCTAAATCTAATGATGCAAAGTAAAGGGCTTGAAGAGACCTTTCCAATTATATAAATTTTGTAATATTTGGAGCATAGGAATCAAAATATATGGCCTTATGAAGTTTTGTGTGTTGAGATGAATATGAGAATGACACATGACAGCCTTTGATTGGCCTCAAATATTGCCTCTTTCTACATGTGCTTTTATTTTCCTTTTCCATGTGTTATCCTTTCATTGGGTCACACGTTTCGGATTTTCTTTCCTTTTAATTTTTGCATTCCTTTGTCCTTGCGAGAAGGTCTATTCCTTAATGAAAAGTGAGCCAATAAGAAAATGCCATGCTCCTTCACCTTTTCAGACTCTTCTTAGCCCTTGCGAAGTGTGAGACAATGAGAAAGATCCACACTCCTCACAAATGCCAAGTCGTGTCATACCTATTGAGAACCTTGACTGACCTCTATGAAGCACGAGCCAATAGGGAAGTTCCACGCTACTTCATATGTTAGTATGTTTGATAGCCCCTTCTGACTACCACGAAACACGAGCCAATAGAAAAGCTCCATGTATGGCATGTGTTCTCCTTTCATTGGTTGCACCTTCGCATCGCAATTTCCATCTTGGGTGGAGTTAAAAAAATATTCATAGAATGCTTCCACATATCTTGCCTTTACCGCCCTAACCACCTAATCCAGACATTGTTATTGAGCTTATTTTATTAAGTGCACTTGAGGTCCGTGAAATGTGAATGCTTTGGGGACTTCTAGAATGCCAACACGTGTTATCTTTGACCATTGATCTTCTACCACGTAGCCCCACTAATTTTTGGCATTGAAATTGATGGCCAAATGCACGTCAAGTGAATTTTAAAACATAACCTACTAATGAATTAGCCTTAGTCTCCCAGTGGATTTTGAATGCTAATGATCGGTGATTTTGATATTTGGAATTTCATGGTCGTATTAATTTTTTTACCTTAAAATGGCTAAGTCCATTTTAACTAAGTTATTCAATCATACAGCTTTATACTTCATGGTCGAGATACATGCTTTTGGGCCTTCAAAGATTCGATTTCTAGAGAAATGAATCATTCAATGTTGATTGCAAGTTCTTTGTGAAAGATGTAAACATATCTCAATTATCCACAAGTCTAAATATTTTATACCCTTGTCAACTTTGTCCATTAACTAGTTTCGTTGAATCCTTTCATTTTACTTTGACAAGGAACATAAATAATTACAAATTGACAATTTTACCTTACTCAGACTAATCTTCGAAGCATGGGGAACAATATGAAGAACACATATTAGTTACATTTACAGAAGTCTATGAAAAATACCACTCGATCCAAGGAACTAGATTAAGCACCAACAGGTCACCCATGCTCTTTTCTAGTAAATTAATGCATGTTGTTAGTGCGTAGATGGGGATTTTCAGGATTCTCATCTCTTCTCTCTTTCTCATTTCTTCTATATATTATAAAAACCTCTCATTTGAGAGGGGGATATTTTGTGATGTGGGAAACTCTTTCAAAAAAATTCTCAACACCAATGAGTTGTAAGACATCACATGGGCTTGACAAGTGTTCTTGTGCCTCTATTCTTCACATGTAATGGATTGTGCATATTCTAAAAGAAATAAAATCTATGTTTTTTTGGTGTTTCCTTTAACCCTAACTTTTTTTTATTGTATTTCCTTTCCTCTCTATTCTTTTTGTTGTATTTTATACATGTATTTCTCATTTTCAGGTTCATATTTTGTGTTTCATGGAGAACAAATGGTGAATGAAGCCTTGGGTTTGTGTCATAGTTGTCTAGCCTCTCCCTATTGCATTTTCCTTCTCTCTTCTCCCTCAGTAGGATATGTCCACCCATTTTCTTGGTGCTATCACCTATCTATAGCTTAGGATTTCCTATTTTCATGCATCTTTCTCTTCCACCGGTCCCTTAGAATCATAGAGTAGGATTAGATAGTTGCATTTCCTTCCTTATGAGTAGTTTAGCATTAGGATTAGGTAGAGGAACCAACCTTCTCTAGAGGTTTGTCTCAAGTAGCAAGTCCCAAAACTTGAGAGACAATCCCATGTTACCCAAAAACATTGATTGCTCATCCACACATACATGAAAAATCAGAGGGTGTTGTTTTTTGGTGATAACATATTCTAAAGACTATAAAAATTATAAGGGATTAATACAACTCAAGTATATTTTCATACATTTCTATGTAATATTGTAGCCTTTCCATGGTGTTCACTACATATTTGTCAAACATCATGTTTCTCTTTTACTTGTGATGTATTGATCTTGTTTCGCCAATGAAATACCATCAATCTAGTTTAATTTAGGCATTTTTCACCAAATGCAAACATAAATCTTTAGAACACGATATGGAGATACATCAAAGCATAATGGAAAGGATATTTTTGTTAAATTATGTAGTTTCAAATGCTATAATAAACCAATAAGAAAAGGTCAAATAATGACCCAAAACTTTTCATTTTCCAGATTCCTTGTTTCCCCTTTAACATGCATTATTTTAGAATCCAAAACCACTCAAGGATTTTAAATGCGTATTAATACAATACCCTTCAAATGAATTCCTTTTACCTATCAACAATATAAATATAAAATATGGTACTATGGAGAAATTTCAATTTGTTTTAATTCTTTAAAAACTATTGGATAAACCTCATGTGCATCCCTTAATATTTAACATCATCCAACATAATAATTATTGTATGCATCCCCATATGTGTGATCATCTGCTCCCCATTTTACAAGGCCATCTTCTTCACATGTAATGAAATAAACCTTCTCAAACTAGAATAGTACTGCATTTTTATGTAATTCAATCTATATAAACTTGTTTACCACCCTTCACTAATAAAATCATTATTGATTTCCCTATTAATGCACCCATTGCACCTTTAGCAATTATTGTTATATTGATTGGTTATCTTCAATTGTATTTTTAGATTTAAATGTACACATTTTTTTATTTATAGGAAAAAATCAATCACTTGTTTTATCAATGGATTTTTTCCAATTAGTTGGAAATGTCTATTAAATTATTTATGTTTTTTTAAATTAATGTCTTTGATGCAAAGATCGGGGCTTTTAAAACTATGCAAAGAGTAGAAAGTGGTTGTAAGTAAGAAAGTAGGATAGTACACAATTTAATCTAAATAAATTATTCTTAATGTCTACACATGTAAATCTAAAGAAATTATGTAAAAATGATTCTGAGTAGGTGTTCCATTTCAAATCTATTTGCGAAGGGTAGTTAAATTTTATTGTGTTCTTGTTGTTGCATGTATCATACATACTAGTTATTCATACTAGTTACTTTTTAATGAGTTTTGAATTTTGTTGTTGTTTGTATCATACATAACAATTAGTCACATTAATTATTATTATGGTTTTGAGTTTTTCATTTTTACATGATTGGTAATTGGAAGGTGTGTCTCATAATCTTTACCTTGTCTTAGTTGTTGTACCATGTTTTTGAAATCGAGAAATGTATTCAAATCATGTAACATTAATAATTAAGAGGGATGCAATTTTCCTTATTAGCAAAGACCTCCCAAAGAAACTTTAATAATTTCAATTCTTTATTTGTTTTAACATATTTTAATTCTTAATTTGTATGTATTATAAGAAGTGCTTCAAACATACACTTGAAAGAATTTTTATTGATCTTTGATTTTATAAACTTGTTCGAGACTTGATTTTTTTCTAATAACGATATGATTATTTAAGTTCATCTTGTTTTGTGGAGCAATGCTCTACATTTTCATTTTTATACTTTTTAAAAATATTCTCATGATTTTTTTTTATAGTTAAAGCGGTTGAAGGGACCCGTTCCTATTTACAGTAACAAAGGCCAAGCCTCAAAATTTCAAAGCCAAAACAACAAAATCCCAAAAAATAGTTGGATATACACGAACATAAACCAACACTATTCGAATTACACTATAGCTATAATACTTAGTAAGAGAGGAATTACTCCCCAGTCTCCAATGAGACAACAACACTTGAAGCCAGAGACACCCGACCCAAGCAGTCTTCTTCTTCCAGTTCCACCTTCACCATGCCATCGACTTCAGCATTCACCCAACCCAGCTAAAGAAAATCATATGCCCCCTCATGAGACAATTGCAGCAGTCGTCCCACCCAGACGGGACAGGTTCCAGTGAAGCATTGAGGGCCTGCACATTAGGGAGCACGAGGTGGACACGGTTAGTAGCATGGTCCCAGGCATACACCACTTGATCATAAGTGAAAGCCAGCAAAATACCGAACCTCTTTTCAAGTTCTTTGAAGACACCCACATCCACCCTCGACGCACCCCCGCAACAAATCCTCCGCATGACCCAAATGCCAAGCAACAATTCGCTACTTCAAAGGCTATATTTCCACGAATGTAGATCAAATCCAGTGTAAAGCCAAATTCACCGCATCCAAATTTAAAGGATAGATGATCAGTAGGTTTTCCATGAACACAAAGGTGACGCCATTATTCATGTGTGGCCATCCTTCCGCAAATAGGAAATCACCACCCAAGATAGCTTTGATGGCTTCCATCTCTTCCATGTAGGAAATCTAAAAATCCTCTTCAACCGATTATCCATAATCCTGGACCGAAACACCATCTCACGCAATTCACAACTCAAGGCAATACACGAAAGATGTGGGGCATCCATAGCAAGAAAAAATAAGGAAACATATGCAAGGAGAGACCCTTGACATCAGCTTTAAATAGACCAAACGCTTCACACAAGTGCACCATTAGGTGGAAAAAACTTAATTCCACCTTGCGTGAAACCAATATCTCCAGTCCTTCCCATGCTTTTGCATTGAAGGCCACATTCTCTAATTATGCTTTCTCGATCCCCGCATTTTCCAACTTGTTTACACAATGATTACCTTCCCAAAATAGGTGCTTAATGTTTTGAGAATTGAATTTCTGAGTTGTCAAAGGACCTTTTTGATTCCTAGGTCCAATTTCCAAGACAAAGCTTTCCTTTTAATGATTGCATTCACAATTACTAACGAATCCCCTTCAATTTCCAATTTTTCCACCTTCAAGGAGGCCACTAATTCTAGTCCCTTGCTCAGAGCCTAGAGTTCTGCTGAATTACATGTGTCATCCCTGAGTTTGAAGGAAGATTCTCCCACCAATAGGCCCCTTTCATTTCTTACAATGCAACTAGCACCCGAGGCGCTGGATTACCTCTGGTCGCTCCGTCAAAGTTTAGCTTATGGAACCCGGGATAGGACAATATCATCTAGCCAACCTTCAGTGAGGTGGAATAAATCATAGGAAACTGAGTACCCACCACGGGTTTGATGATTTTTGGCCATCACTACTCGAGATCCCTATCGAAATTGGAGAAGTGGTGAAAGTGAGACCAATTAGCAGAAACCACCTCAGAAATAGCCCATTCCAACCTGAGAATGACCCTTTCCACAGAGTTATTTTCCTCTCTAAATATTCTCTTGTTACACTCCCACCAGATGTGCCAGAGGAGAAGCACAATACTACACAACCAAATCAAGGAGAGAGTGCCAATATGAAGATTAACAGGCCATGCCAAAATGGCTTCAGGAAGGGTAGAGGGTTGGACCCAAGGAAGATTGAGCCTGACACACAACCAACTCCAGCATTCCACCAAAAGGGGAAATGTAGAAATATGTGATCATGATCCTCCTCATTCTTTGCACATAGAAATCACATTGAGGGCTGTTGTCCCTCAAAATTTTCCTTCTTTTTCCCAAGTCTGGACTTAGAGATTTTTGAGTTGTCACCCTTTGAAAATGGTCCAGTCTGAGTTTTTTGAAATCTGGAACTTCCTAAGGGATCAAGGATTCTTAGAAACACCTTCATCAGATAGAGAATTCTTTCCCCTTTCCAGAAAGGTATGGAAGTCCTCCTAACTCCTTGTAGTTTTTGAGTTATGGCTCGGCGGAGGTAAATGGGGAAATTTTCCCTAGGCATGCCCAGCATCCAATAGAGAAGTGCCACGTGTCAAGGTGGAGCGGAGGCAAGGAGATAAATTTTGCACTTAGCCCTTTAGGGGTTAAAAGGCACAAAGTCAAATTTTTTCCCGCAGACCCAAAGAAGGAATGAAGCGCACTCGCAGGGCCAGGGAGAAAATCTTGGCACTTAGCCCTTTTGGGCAAAAAAAACTCAAAGTCATGGCGACCCACGAGCCCGCAAGGAGAAGGGAGAAGCGTTTGGTGGAGCGGCGGGGCATGGAGGTAAATTGGGATTTTTTTCCCAATGTGAATTTCAAAGGAAAAAATGGAGGCACATCCCCCCAAGCAACCAGAGAGGTGCCACATGTCTCGGAGTGGCGGGGCGCGGGGAGTTTTGGGAAATTTTCCCAATATGAAAACGTGAAGGAAAAGGACAGGTCTTCGGCCCACGAGCGAACCAAAAGGTGCCACATGTCTTGGAGTGGTGAACCCATGGATTTTTTTGGGAAATTTTTCCAAAAGGAAAAATTTAAAGTTTGACCCCGCCAACCCTAATTTTGACTCTGTATTTTGTCATTTTTGCCCTAAATCTTCAGAGGGCCATATCTTTCAAACCAGAGCTCGGTTTTTCACATTTTTGATATTAATGGAAAGATGTTGAAATTATCTACATGATGTATGCTTCAATTTTAAATTTTTATGGTGTTTTGTGGGAGAAAATCAAGAAAACGTCTCTGGCATGCAAAAAACTAAAAAAAAGTTCCTCCCAACTTCACTCCAATGTTCTCCTGCCACGTGGATGGCCTGATTTCAAAAAAAAATAGGGCAAAGGATCAAATGGTTTATATGAAAACTGGAAAATTAAAATATAAAATGCATTTTTGCATGCAAAAGCTCTTCTTGGGCTCGTTAGAAGCATTTTCTTTATTTGCGAGGAATCTGGAAGAAGGAAAAATGATCAAATTTGTTTGTAACTACTTCTTGGCGGTTTGGGGAAGTTATAACCACCCCTTGCATGTTATTTCTTGTCCTCGAGATTCATTGTTTGGGCTGGCAATCGAATTTGGAAACTGGAAGCACATTTTTGTGAACAAAGGACAAAAATAATAGTCAGTCTTCTTTTATTCTCCTTCTCTATATTATTTCTTCTATTCCCACTCGTTGTACAAGTTTGAACTCTGAGATCAATAAAAAGGAAGGAATTTTATGTCCCCTAGATGGAAATATCGATTGGTGCTTTGTAACTAGCGTGTTTTATTTTGTCTTGTGCTCAAAAATTGCAAATTTTTCTTTCTTCTGTTAATGAATGCATGTAATGAAACTTCCAGTTGATGTGTGTGGGCATCTAACACTCTACCCACAACATTGAACTCCCCCTCCTTCATTCTCACTCCCTCCCCTTTCTCAAATTGATTTCTGCTATAGCAAGGAGTTGTTATTATTGCCATAGGGACAGTGGAGTGTTCTTGTGGATCTTTGGTTGAAAAACCACCACAAATCCACTTTGGTTTTACATGCTAAACAATGGGAGCTGCACCATTAAAATGTAGAGGGACTTATATTCCCATAGTGTTGCCCGAAATCCATAAATTTGTCCACAAGACAAATTTTCTAGCCAATAGTTTTTGCGCCACCATGGGGTAGAGTTTGCAGCATCTACACCCTAAAATGACCACAAGGTTTTAAAGTATTTCTTAAAAGTTTTTGAAGTCTGAAGTTCCTTGTGATCCACATGAATACGAGTATGACTATTCTTGTAAATCCTCCTAGAGACCTTCTTCATTCTTTCATATCAAAGAAGATATCATTTCAGACTGAAGGAGGCTATTTGGTATAGTAGGCAGAGTGTAAAACATTACTCTTTTGCTACTGGCAATTTTGGTGTAGAAGAAGAACCTACTTTGAGTTTTAAAAAAGATTTCAGCACCTCAAAGAAGATAATAAACTTTCAAGCTAGCTGATAGAAGGTATACTCACCAACTAAGGTAAGGAGGAGTGATTGACCCTACTTTTGAGGAGTTGGAGAGAGAAGAAGTAGAGGTTATAGCTTAGTTTGATAGAGATGAAGAGATTAGAGCTCAAGTTGAAGAAATTGCAAGACTCCAAGCTGCAGCAGAGGAAAGAGAAGCAACCTTAGCTACTGAAGAAGTTAGAAATAGAAACATAATGGCTGATAATGAACATGAAGCACGTACACCCAATGTACCATGGGGAAGAAATACTGGTCCACTTGCTCTCCCACAAATACTCCATGATCTGCTAAGAGGTTCGAGAAAGAATTTTCCCAAATTCAAAGGGGATGGCTCCCAACTCCCTAAAGAACATGTAGTAGCCTTCATCACTACTTGTGGTGTGTTAGGTGTTGAAGATGAAGATGTGTCAATCAGACTATTTGTGGAATCACTTCAGGAAAAGGCTTCTTGAATGGTTTTACATGCTTCTTGTAAGATCTATTACTAGTTGGGAAGATATTAGAAAAGCATTTGAAAATAGATTCAAGAGCACTAAAGATGGTCAAGAGTTGTTAGTGCAATTAGTCCAAATAAAGAAAGAAAGCTCTGAATCCATGAGGGAATTTGTAGCAAGGTTTGACAGATTGACAAGAAGAGTCCCTGAAGATGTGCTACCTCTTGAGAACCACCTGAGAAGATTCTTCATCAGTGCCTTGCCATCAAAAGTTGGTTTCTTCCTCAGAAGAGCCCAACCAAACACACTGAGGGAAGCTCAAAACTTTTCCATTGAAACTGATGATGACTTAATCCTCTCTGGAAAGGTGAAAGGCCCAAATGGGAAGTAGAAGGGTCAGAGTTCGGCTTCAATAACTATAGATCCTATGTTCTAGAAAATGGAAAATGATTTGGTTGCCTTGAAGAAACAGTTGTCCCAAATGACAATGAGAAATGCTCCAAGGAGGCCAAACTTCCCTGATAGACAAAGAATTACACCACCTCCTCACCAACTTTCCCTTGAAGCACCTCTTGTCAATGCTATCTGTGACACCAGAGAATCAAGAGAGGATGCTGAAATTGATGAACTTGAAGGAGAAATAACAGAGGATTACGAAGGCTACCTCGAAATTGAAGAAGTTGATATGCACAATGGCTTGTTTGAGTTTGTTGATGATGGGTAAGAAGAAGAGAAGCCTTAGGCTTCTCATGTGTGTCTTCACTCGAGCTCAATCCAAGAAATATGCTCTACCCTCCATGGCTCAAAAGGAAAAGAAAACTAAAGAAGATCCCACTCCGGTAGCCACACAAAAGAACATCATCGTGAGGGCTCAACATTACCACCCTCAATGGATTAAGATAAAATGAAACTAGGCCAAATGGCTGCTAGAGATCAAGTTGTTATATCTAGTAAGTCACCTTTTCCTTCTTCTAGCTCACAAGTTATTAAAAACACTCCTCCCTCCAATGAATTCTATCCTAAGTCAGCCAAAGTTCCTCAAAGACCCTTACCATGTAAACCTTCCCTCACTCTAGGAACTTCCCCCTCATCCAACATTGTCCCATTTGATTTTGTGGAACATGCAAGTAAGACCAAAGTGTAGCTCTCAGAGATTGAATACTTGCAAACACACCCTGCTCAGTTTGATAGACTAATCAATGTTGTTCGAGAGCAGCAATTCTATACCTTCAAGTTCAAATTATAAAGGTCTATCCTGAAACCATCTACACCACCCACTCAAAACATGTTTTCCCGAGAGCTTCCAAAATAGATAAGGTGGAACCCTTCTACTTGTCTCTTCTCATGAATGGTTTTGAGCTCAACAATTACATCATTGACTCGGAGCTTCTGATAACGTAATGCCACTCAAAGTTGCCAATGCTCTTGGCCTGACACTAACCAAAGTTAATAGAGCTTGTTACTCAATGGAATCTAAGCAAGTACCACTAGTAGGAAGGATAAAAGATGCACAAGTGGCTTTGGCTGAATACCCTGATAAGAAAGTACTTCTAACCATCTTAGTGGTAGACATTCCAACATATTTTGGCATGCTCTTGAGTAGAAGTTTTTGTAGAGACCTTGGTGGAGAGATAAAGATGGATTGGACCTCTGTAACTATTCCAGTAAAGGGTGAGATGAAGAGGCTACTTCCGTAAGAAAAATGAAGTTTATAGTAAGAAGTTCCAGTGACCCAAGAGCTAATATCCTCTTTCAAGATTGTGGATTAGGAAACTATTTCCTTACTTCACAATGAGAAGAAGACTTGCCACTTTCCTCGGAATCAGAGAAATATCAGGTCTGGACTATGGAGTTTGATGGAAGCCATTCCAAAGCAGGCTCAGGGGCTGGTGTTGTGTTGTACTCTCCTTCCAATGTGATGCATCCTTTTACATACAAATTGTAGTTTGACAACACCAACAATACAGTAGAATATGAAGCTCTCCTCTTGGGCATAAGTGAAGTGGAAGGCATGGGAATCAAAAATCTGAGATACCTTGGTGATGCAGAAGTGATAGTGAAGCAAATTTGCCAGCAATACTAGGTGAAGAACCCAAGGCTCAGGAATTACAGGAATAGAGTGTGGGATTGCATTGAATTATTTGATGCATTCTCTATTGAAGCCATCCCAAGATAGCAAAATGAAAGAGCTGATTCTCTTGTAGTATCAACATCCCTATTAACTCCTCATCCTTCTTTTGGCAAGGAAAAATAACCATTGAGATGGTTTTCAGACCAAGTGTTCCTAATAATGCAGATCACTGGAAAGTTTTCAATGACGAAAATCAGATTTTAGCCTTCTTGGAGCAAAGAGACAACTTCAATAATCTCTTCTTTGAGGGAAGTGTTAATCCACATAGAGAAGTTGTGGCTGAAGATGCATTAGATGAAATTGAAAGAGTGGATGATGAAGGCATGATTAGATTGAAAGGTAACAAGATCCCCAAAGGTCTAGTCTCTCTAGAGGACCTGTTTGACAAGCATGACAGATTTATTCATGAAAAGAAAATTTATCTTCTCGCTATCCATCTAATTTTGACAAGGAAAAATTTGAACTTCTGAAGATCCAAGGATGGTCAACATTGGCAAATGTTGCTCACCTGAAGAGAAAAGGAAGTTCGTTGCTTTTCTTAAAAATTACTTTGATGTGCTGGCCTACTCTTATGACAAGCTCAAATATTTTAAACTAAAGGAAATGCATCATTCCATTCCTCTGAAGTAGGATGCTAAGCCCTTCAGGTAGAAGCAAAGACCCTATAATCCAAATACTACTGATGTTATTAAGGAAGAATTGAACAAGATGTTGAATGCCAGAATCATTTTCCTCATTCACCACTCAACATGGGTGGCCAACATTATACCAGTCAAAAAGAAAAATGGGGAGATCGAGAATATGTGTAGATTCACCTGTGTAGATTTCAAAATCTAAATCGGGCATCTCTCAAGGAAAATTACCCTCTTGATCATGGATCATATCCTACAAGCGATTCTTGGATCTCGAGATGTTCTCTTTGCTTGATGGCTTCTCAGTATAATCAAATTAAAGTGGCCAAAGAATATTGTAGCAAGATGGATTTCACAACTACTTGGGGAAATTTTGCTTACAATAGAATGCCTTTTGGCCTGATCAATGCGGGAGCCACCTTCCAAAGAGCCATGGACTTAGCTTTCAAAGATCTCAAGCATTGCATTGTCATATACCTTGATGACTTAACCGTGTTTTCAAAGAAGAGAAGTGAGCATATCTTCCACTTGGAGTAGATTCTTGCAAGATGTAGAAAACATGGAATTTCTCTAAATCCCAAGAAGTGTATCTTTGGAGTCACAAAAGGAAAGCTATTGGGACACATCGTGAATAAACATGGAGCACATATTGACCCTGAGAGGGTAAGTGTTATTCAAGCACTATCTCTTCCCACTAGCAAGAAAGGAGTGCACTCATTCTTTGGGAAGGTAAATTTTCTTCGCCGCTTTGTCCCAATTTTGAACTAACAAAGCATATCACCTCTATGATGAAGCCTCAAACAAGTTTCAAATGGAGTAGTGAAGGAAAATCAGCATTTGAAGAAATCAAGAAGGCCATTTCCAAAGCTCCAACGCTGGTATCTCCAGATTTCAGCAAGGAATTCATCATGTATTGTTATGCCTCAGAGCACACTCTTTTTGTTGTCCTAGTTTAGAAGAATGATGAAGGATTGGAAGCACCTATTGCTTTCATGAGCTTCCCTTTGAAGAAGCATGAACTAAATTACAATCAATTGGAGAAGCATGCATACGTAGTGGTCAAGGCCGTGAAGAATTTCAGATTTTACATACTCAACTCTCACACCATGGTGATGGTCCCCAGAAGTGCAATCAAGTCCATTTTGACACAACAAGATCCCGGAGCCAAAAGAGGAAATTGGATTGCAAGGATCCAAGAGTATGACATGGAGATTAAGCCCTCTAATATGGTTAGAGGAAATGGTTTGTGTAAGTTGATTGTTGAAGATGAATCTCTCAAAGTTCAGCTTGGAGAAAGAGATGACACTTGCCCAACCTGCTCAGAAGATTGCCCACAAGTTCTCTTTGTGAACACTACAGAGGAATGGTATGCAAACATCACTTTCTTTCTTACCTATGGGGACTACCCTCCTCATTTAGATTACAAGAAGTGAAGAAATCTCAGGCTGAAAGTAGCCAAATATGTGATTTGGAATCATGCACTCTACAAGAAAGGGATAGATGGTTGTTTTCTCAAATGTGTTGACAAGGAACAGTAAGAAAAACTCCTCAAAGCCTATCATGATCAAGCTTGTGGTGGAAACTTTTCAGCCATGGTGACTACCCACAAAATTCTCAGAGGTAGATATTATTGGCCTTCTCTTTTTGCTGATACTTAGAGCTAGGTTTCTAAATGTAAAGCATGCCAACAATTTGTTGGAAAACCACAGTTAGTTGCATTGCCTCTCAGGCCTATGATTATTGAAGAACCATTTCAACAATGGGGTTGGACTTCATTGGCATGTTGAATCCCCATTCAAGTGTTGGGCATACTTATGTGCTCACTACCACAGACTACTTCACCAAATGGGTGGAAGTCATTCCAACCAAACAAGCTAGCTCACGAGTTGTCTACAATTTCATAAAAGAGAATATCATTTTCATTTTGGAGTTCCTTAGAAGATTTTTGTGACGATGCCACTTATTTCTCTTCGAAGGAATTGACAGAATTATGTTATGGCTTCAGAAATTTCTCTTGCTCATTCTTCTAACTACTATCCTCAAGGGAATGGTCAAGTTGAGTCAAGAAAAAAAAATATTTGTGACCATTATCTCGCAAGCTTATTGATGAGAATCGAATAATTAGCACAAAAAATTATATGATGCATTGTCAACCTTTATTTCCATGATAGGATCACTCCTAAGAGGGCAATAGGCATGTCACCTTTTCAAATTTGTTATATGGAGTTGAAGCGAGAGATTCCTATTACAATTGAAATGCCAACTCTGAAGCTACTTCAAATAGTGTGAAAGATAGCTAATACTGAGATTCAATTGACAAGAGGATCATTTTCCTTGAGAAGCTAGAAGAGATCGGATACCATGTAGTGGATAGAATTAAAGAACATCACCAGAAAGTGAAGAAGCTCTTTGTGAGAAGAGCCAAAGCAAGGGAGTTTTCCAACACCAACAATGTTGTGAGAATATGAAGCTCTCCTCTTGGGCATAAGTGAAATGGAAGGCATGGGAATCAAAAAGATGAGATGCCTTGGTGATGCAGAAGTGATAATGAAGCAAATCCACCATCAATACTAGGTGAAGAACCCAAGGCTCATGAATTACAGGAATAGAGTGTGGGATTGCATTGAATTATTTGATGCATTCTCTATTGAAGCCATCCCAAGATAGAAAAATGAAAGAGCTGATTCTCTTGCAATATCAACATCCCTATTAACTCCTCATCCTTCTTTTGGCAAGGACAAAATAACCATTGAGATGGTTTTCAGACCAAGTGTTCCTGGTAATGCAAATCACTAGAAAGTTTTCAATGACGACAATCAGATTTTATCCTTCTTGGAGCAAAGAGACAACTTCAATAATCTCTTCTTTGAGGGAAGTGTTAATTCACATAGAGAAGTTGTGGCTGAAGATGCATCAGATGAAATTGAAAGAGTGGATGATGAAGGCATGATCAGATTGAAAGGTAACAAGATCCCCAAAGGTCTAGTCTCTCTGGAGGACCTGTTTGACAAGCATGATAGATTTATTCGTGAAAAATAAAAGCTATCTTCTCGCTTTCCATCTGATTTTGACAAAGGAAAAAATTGGGACTTCTGAAGATCCAAGGATGGTCAACATTGGCAAATGCTGCTCACCTAAAGAGAAAAGGAAGTTCATTGCTTTGCTTAAAAATTACTTTGATGTGCTAGCCTACTCTTATTACAAGCTCAAATCTTTTCAATTGGAGAAATTCATCATTCCATTCCTCTTGAAGCGGATGCTAAGTCCTTTAGGTAAAACAAAGACCCTATAATCAAAATATTGCTGATGTTATCAAGGAAGAAGTGAACAAGATGCTGAATGCCAAAATCATTTTCCCCATTCACCACTCAACATGGGTGGCCAACATTGTACCCAGTCAAAAGAAAAATAGGGAGATCAAAATATGTGTAGATTTCAGAAATTTGAATCAGGCATCTCTCAAGGACAATTACCCTCTTTCGATCATGGATCATATCCTACAAGCAATTACTGGATTTGAGATGCTCTCTTTGCTTGATGGCTTCTCAAGGTATAATCAAATTAAAGTGGCCAAAGAATATTGTAGCAAGATGGATTTCACAACTCCTTGGGGCACTTTTTCTTATAATAGGATGCCTTTTGGCATGATCAATGTGGGATCCACCTTCTAAAGATCCATGGACCTGGCTTTCAAAGATCTCAAGCATTGCATTTGTCATATACCTTGATGACTTAACCATGTTTTCAAAGAAGAGAAGTGAGCATATCTTCCACTTGGAGTAGATTCTTGCAAGATGTAGAAAACATGGCATTTCTCTAAATCCCAAGAAGTGTATCTTTGGAGTCATAGAAGGAAAGTTGTTGGGACACATCATGAATAAGCATGGAGACCCCGACCACTGAGAGGTAAGTGCTATTCAAGCACTATCTCTTCCCACCAACAAGAAAGGAGTGCACTCATTCTTTGGGAAGGTAAATTTTCTTCGTCACTTTGTCCTCGAATTTGTTGAACTAACAAAGCATATCACCTCTATGATGAATCCTCAAACAAGTTTCAAATGGAGTAATGAAGGAAAATTGGCATTTGAAGAAATCAATAAGGCCATTGCCAAAGCTCCAATGCTGGTATCTCTAGATTTTAGCAAGGAATTCATCATGTACTGTTATGCCTCAGAGCACACTCTTTCTGCTGTCCTAGTTCAGAAGAATGATGAAGGATTGGAAGCACCTATTGCTTTCATGAGATTCCCTTTGAAGAAGCATGAACTAAATTACAGTCAATTGGAGAAGCATGCATATGCAGTGGTCAAGGCCGTGAAGAATTTCAGATTTTACATACTCAACTCTCACACCATGGTGATGGTCCCTAGAAGTGCAATCAAGTCCATTTTGACACAACAAGATCTCGGAACCAAAAGAGGAAATTGGATTGCAAGGATCCAAGAGTATGACATGGAGATTAAGCCCTCTAATATGGTTAGAGGAAATGGTTTGTGCAAGTTGATTGTTGAAGATGAATCTCTCAAAGTTTAGCTTGGAGAAAGAGATGACACTTGCCCAACCTACTCAGAAGATTGCCCACAAGTTCTCTTTGTGAACACTACAGAGGAATGGTATGCAGACATCACTTTCTTTCTTACCTATGGGGACTACCCTCCTCATTTAGATTACAAGTAGTGAAGAAATCTCAAGCTGAAAGTAGCCAAATATGTGATTTGGAATCATGCACTCTACAAGAAAGGGATAGATGGTTGTTTTCTCAAATGTGTTGACAAGGAACAATAAGAAAAACTCCTCAAAGCCTATCATGATCAAGCTTGTGGTGGACACTTTTCAGCCATGGTGACTACCCACAAAATTCTCAGAGGTAGATATTATTGGCCTTCTCTTTTGCTAATACTCAGAGCTAGGTTTCTAAATGTAAATCATGTCAGCAATTTGTTGGAAAACCACAGTTAGTTGCATTGCCTCTCAGGCCTATGATTATTGAAGAACCATTTCAACAATGGGGCTAGACTTCATTGGCGTGTTGAATCCTCATTCAAGTGCTAGGCATACTTATGTGCTCACTACCACGGACTACTTCACCAAATGGGTGGAAGCCATTCCAACCAAACAAGCTAGCTCTGAAGTTGTTTGCAATTTCATAAAAGAGAATATCATTGTTCATTTTGGAGTTCCTTAGAAGATTGTTGTGGACAATGCCACTTATTTCTCTTCAAAGGAATTGACAGAATTTTGTTATGGCTTCAGGATTTCTCTTGCTCATTCTTCTAACTACTATCCTCAAGGGAATGGTCAAGCTGAGTCAAGAAAAAAAATATTGTGACCATTATCCACAAGCTTTTTGATGAGAATCGAGTAATTGGCACAAAAAAATTATATGATGCATTGTCGGCCGATAGGATCACTCCTAAGAGGGTAATAGGCATGTCACCTTTTCAGCTGTTATATGGAGTTGAAGCAGATATTCCTATTACAATTTAAATTCCAGCTCTAAAGCTGCTTCAAACAGTGGAAGATAGCCAATACAAAGATTCAATTGACAAGAGGATCCTTTTCCTTGAGAAGCTAGAAGAGATCAGATCCCAGGTAGTGGATAGAATTAAAGAACATCAGCTGAAAGTGAAGAAGCTCTTTGACATAAGAGCCAAAGCAAGGGAGTTCAAAGTTGGAGATTTGGTCCTAATTTGGGATAAGAGGAGAGAGCAAAGGCCATCATGGTAAGTTTGATTCTTTGTGGTTGGGTCCATTTCAAATTCAGGAAGCTTGTGGTGAGAATGCCTTTCTCTTATCATACTTGGATGGAACTCCACTAGGATTGCCTAGAAGTGGGCAATATTTGAAGTTGTACCATTAGTGAAAGTGAGTTTTCCCTCACCTTGTACCATAGTTTTTGTTGTTTCCCCTTTTTTGTGTGTTTTGGTTTGTTTTCTGTCTTGGTGTGGTTTTGGTTGGTGTCCTTCCTTCCTTCTTCCTTTCCTTAGAATTGTACATGACTCTACAAGGCCCAATGGATAAGGCACTAGTCAATGTTATATGTTTTAAAACTTGAGATTCTAGATCCTCATGCCATGTTTTCTCCCTGTTCAATCCATGCCATGTCCCCAAGCTAGAGCCACTGTTGTCCCCTAAAAATTTCCTTCTTTTTCCCAAGTCTGGACTTAGAAATTTTTGAGTTGTCACCCTTTGAAAATGGTCCAGTCTGAGTTTTTTGAAATTTGGAACTTCCCAAGGGATCAAGGATTCTTAGAAACACCTTCATCAGATAGATAATTCTTTCCCCTTTCCAGAAAGGTATGGAAGTCCTCCTAACTCCTTGTAGTTTTTGAGTTATGGCTCAGAGAGGTAAATGGGGAAATTTTCCTAGGTAGGCCCCATCCAATAAAAGAAGTGCCATGTGTCAAGGCAGAGTAGAGGCAGGGGAGATAAATTTTTCACTTAGCCCTTTAGGAGTTAAAAGGAAAAAAGTCAATTTTTTCCCGTGGACCCGAAGAAGGAATGAAGCGCACTCGCTTGAGGCCGGGGAGAAAATCTTGACACTTAGCCCTTGTGGGCAAAAAAACTCATAGTCAAACCGACCCACAGGGCCTACTGGAGGAGAATGGAGAAGTGCATGGCAGAGTGGCAGGGTGTGGAGGTAAATTGGGAATTTTTCCCAATGTGAATTTCAAAGGAAAAAATGGAGCGCATCCTCCCAAGCAACCGGTCAAAGGAGGTGCCACATGTCTCGGAGCGGCGGGGCGCGGGGACTTTTCGGGAAATTTTCCCAATATGAAAACGCGAAGGAAAATAATAGGTCTTTGGCCCATGAGCCAACCAGAAGGTGCCACATGTCTCAAAGTGGTAGACCCGTGGAATTTTTGGGAAAGTTTTCCAAAAGGGAAAAATTTAAAGTTTGACCCTGCCAACCCTAATTTTGACTCTGTATTTTGTCAGTCTTGCCCTAAATCTTCAGAGGGCCATATCTTTCAAACCAAAGCCCATTTTTCACATTTTTAATATCAATGGAAATCTATTGAAATTCTCTACACGATGAATGCTTCAATTTTAAATTTTGATGGAGTTTTGTGAGAGAAATTTGAGAAAATGTCTCTAGCATGCAAAAAACAAAAAAGTTCCTCTTGACTTCGCTCCAATGTTCTCCTGCCACGTGGATGGCCCGATTTCAAAGCAATTAGGGAAAAGGAGCAAATGGTTCATATGAAAATTGGCAAATTGAAATATAAAACACATTTTTCATGCAAAAGCTCTTTTGGGCTCGTCAGAAGCGTTTTTTTTTCTTTGCAGAGGAATCTGGAAGAAGGAAAAATGATCAATTTTTTTGAATGCTTTTCTTGGTGGTTTGGGAAGTTGTAACCACCCCTTGCATGCTATTTCTTGTCCTCTCGAGAGTCATTGTTTGTCTGGAAATCAAATTTGGAAATTGGAAGCACATTTTTGTGAACAGAGGACAAAAATGATAGCTTCAGTCTTCTTTTATTCTCCTTCTCTATATTATTTCTTCTATTCTCACTCGTTGTACAAGTTTGAACTCTGAGATCAATAAAAAAGGAAGGAATTTTATGTCCCTGGATGGAAAGATCGATTGGTGTTTTGTAACCAATGTGTTTTATTATGTGTTGTGATCATAAATTACAAATTTGTCTTTCTTCTATTAATGAATGCATGTAATGAAGCTTCC
Organism: Taxus wallichiana var. yunnanensis; assembly: GCA_018340775.1. Lineage (NCBI taxonomy): Eukaryota > Viridiplantae > Streptophyta > Pinopsida > Cupressales > Taxaceae > Taxus > Taxus wallichiana. The sequence continues at coordinate 24,383,404 of CM031236.1, read as the reverse complement.
ATTTGATGTGTGTGGGAATCTGACACTCTACCCACAATATTGAACTCCCCCTCCTTCATTCTCACTCCCTCCCTTTCTTAGATTGATTTACTGCTATAGCGAGGAGTTATTATTGCCATATGGACGGTGGAGTGTTCTTGTGGATCTTTGGTTGAAAAACCACCACAAATCCACTTCGGTTTACATGCTAAATAATGGGAGTTACACCATTCAAATGTAGAGGACTTAGATTCCCATAGCATTGGCCTAAATCCATAAATTTGTCCACAAAACATATTTTCTAGCCAACATGGCCCATGAAATCCATATCTTTTCCTTCTTTCCTGAGTAATAATTTTGCCTTTAAAATCCATCCAGGCAAAAAGGCCAGCTTTAGGAGGGCAAGAGGATGACCAACAATCATTCCAGATCAGATTCTTTGCATCCTGCTTAGCATGCAACAATTTGTATCCACAGTTTGGGGAATATTTCCCAGAAGAGGCCATTGTCCAAACAATTTCATCTTTACCCCTAGAAATCATAAGTTGTCGTTCCTGCAGGGCCGAATGGAAACTAGCCTTAGTTTCCATTGAGATATTCAGGTGTTCAATACTTTTCCATTCCATCAATGCAGGGGTATTTTACGGAGTCAGCCCATAGTTGGAAACAAATGGACCCCATTCCTCCACCAAAAGCCTCTTGATTTCCCCAAACTCAGGGTTATCCCCAAGCATAGGAAAACCATTCCAAGGATCATCCCGAATAGCACCCTGTCACCTTTTTCAACTTTCCAGGCCGCATTATATAAAAAAACCTCTCTACATTCCACCAAGAAATTCCATATATGAGAACCACGAGGAGGGTTAGCTATACGAAGAATAGATTCGGAAGATGAGCCCCCAAATATTTTTTTCCACCACTTGACTGCAAAGACTCAACGGTTTTGTGAGGAGATTTTAGACCAGCTTGGCACCTAAGGCCAAGTTTTGAAGACCCAAATTGAGGATTCCACCTCTGCCCAATTCTTTGGGTTTAGACAAAATTTCCCAGCTAATCAAAGGGATTTTCCTTTCCGCAGAGGATCCTTGCCAAAGGAACCTTCTCATGATCCCAATAAGCTTTGCTAGAACACCTTTGGGGATTTTCAGAATGGAAAGCATGTATAAAGGGGAGGCACTGAGAACATATTTGATGAGAACCAGTCCCCATCTAGTGATAACCATTTCCCTTTCCAAGAATTTAGCTTCGAATTAATCGAAGAAAGGAGATCATTCCACATCGAGGCCCTACCCGAGCCACCAAAAAGGGGCACACCAAGATATTTGACTAGAAGGGAGCCTTTTTTGAAACCAAAAATTCTTAAAATTCTAGCCTCCAGAGGAGGGGGAACATTAAAAAAGAAGATGAAGGATTTAACAAGGCTAACCTCTTGTTCAACATCGACCGCGTATGCATCTAGAAACCCCTTCAGTTCTCTGACCTCCTGAATACTTTCTTTTCCAAACAAGAATGTATCATCCACGAATTGTTGATGAGAGATAGGATTCACCCCCTCCGTAATTCTCAATCCCTGTAATTTGCCTTCCCGAATTTTATTGCAAATGGCCCTACTCAGAGAATCCGCCACTAAAATGTATAGAAAGGAGATACGGTCCCCCCCTGTCTTAGACCCCAATTTCCTTCAAAGAAACCTTCAACATTACCATTGATTAACACAAAGAAAGAAGGCCCAACAATGCAGCTAAACACCTAGTTATAAAATTGTTCCGAAAAACCAAACTTCCTAAGCACCCTAATTAGAAAACGCCAATTGACCTTATCAAAGGCCTTGTTGATATCCAGTTTTAGCAACATACTCGAAGACTTATTGTTGGAGAGAGAATGAATAAGTTCTTGAGAAAGAAAAATACCATCAAAAATCGACCTCCCTAACATAAACCCAGTTTACTCCGGAGAAACAAGAGGATCCAACAACCCTTTGAGTCTAGAGGCAATGGCTTTCGAGATGATTTTGTATGAAGCATTACACAAGGAAACCAGCTTGAAATCCGTGAATGAAGAAGGCTGAGACAATTTTGGAAAAATACTTATAAAGGTGTAATTCAGTGATTTAAGCACAAATCTAGATCTTGCGAGATTCTTCCATAGCCGCCCAAACATCATAACCAACGATGTTCCAAAATGTTTGAAAGAAAACCGCCTGAAAACCATCTTATCCTAGAGCTTTATTCTTGGCCATGGAAAATACCACTTTCTCCACTTCGCTCATAGAAAAAGGCTTAAGAAGGGCCTCATTTTGAGCATCAGTGATCAAAGTCAGAATATTATCAAGGAAAGAGGATTGATCTGATTCAAAGGATGTGATATCACCACCAAGAAGGGAGGTGAAGAACTAAACCCTTCATCTGAAATCTATTTTTTATCAGAGAGGAAATACCAGCACTATTCCATATTTCAGAGATGAAATTCGAGTTCTTCTTAGCTTTAGCGGCTAATGAAAGAACTTTGAATTCTTGTCCCCTCCATTGAGCCATTTTTCTCAATTTTTGTTTCCAGTAATCTTCCTCTCTCAAAAGTAGCTCACCGAGCTCGGCCAATAAAGACTTCTCCTAAAGAAACTCCACCTCCCCCATGCCGGAAACAATTTTTTTCTCATTCATAGTTTTCAACTCCGCTTCCACTCTATCCTTTTCCTAGAAAATATTTTTAAAACAAAACTTATTCCAATTCCTCAGGTCCCCTTTGAGAAATTTAAGTTTTTGAGCAAGCACAAACATCTTTGATCCTTCGATCTTATAGGAATTCCACCATTGCTTTATGTTATTTTCTAGAGAAGCATCCCTCAACCACATAAGATCAAACTTAAAAGGGGATTTACGAGGGGCAAAGTTGATATTAATCGAGAGGGAAACCGGAAAGTGATCTGAGCTAGACCAGGGCAAAACCGAGCATTCTAAAACAACATTATTCAGAGACCACTTGGGTCCAGCTAAGAACCTATCAAGCCTCTCAACAATATTATTGAATCCCTTCATGCGATTGCTCCAGGTGAACCACCCTTGCTTGGGCTCAATATCAAGAAGTGAGTTATTAGATATGAAAGAACAAAAATCTACTTGGGACTGCCGATTCCTTATAAGACCACCTTTCTTGTCCTTCTCTGAGGTAATAGCATTGAATTCACCACCAAGAAGGAGAAAATGTTCTTCTAAAGGGAGAAAAGACCTGGAGATATTCTTTCAAACCTCTCTTTTGCCAATTATGTTATTCGGACCATACACATTGAAGAGGTAGAAGACCGATTGAGAACACTTAGGGCAGATCCATCCTAACTGCCAACTGAAATTCTGGGAGATAAGATCAACCTGCACCTGACACTCCTTCCACCAGAAGCCCAAACCCCCTGAGGCCCCAGAGGCATCTAAAAATAAATACTTCCAGCCCTTAATAAAATTCCCCCAAAGCTCAGCTGCCTCTACAGCAACCATCTTGGTTTCTTGAAGCAACACCACACTCACCTCCGAAGAAAAAAGATAACGCTTGAACAAGCATTGTTTGTCAGGGGTATTAAGACCCCTGATATTCCAAGAGAGAATCTTCATTTAGGAGAGGGAAGGGAAATCGCCTTCCCAGACACATAGCTTTGGCAAAGTTCAGGACACTTTGTTTCCCCACATCCACTTCCTTCAATGCCAATTCTTTCTTAGATTTTATGCCTCTCCTATCGGCTGAGCCACAAATGAACTCCTTGACCCATCCCGAGAGAGAAGCCAATTTTGAGGGAACTAAAGCCAGCACCAGCATATCCGGCTTAAATTCCCCTTCCTCCAAAATGCTGCCACTTAAAAGGAACTGAAGCTTTTTTTCCTCAACTTTATTCGAAATCCAAGATTGAAGCGAGTTCAGAGAATCTGCTTGCCCTTGCTCTAACCCTTCTTTAATTAGGGAGATTAGCTCCCGGAATTCTTATGCACCTCTTCAGTTTCTTTTAGCAAAGAAAGAGGGGATAAATCTCCCACCAAGGGGGGATCCAAATCACTCTCAACTAGCCCCTCCACCTTAGAAGCAACCTTCTGGGAATCCATCTCCTTGGAATCCTTAGCCAATTTCAAAGTAGGCCTTACTCAAATGTCCCAACTGTCCACAATAAAGCACTTTGCATTCAGACCCTCATACTCAATGGAAAAGCACTTAGGGCCAGATTTAGTTTGGAGGTACAAAGACGACAGAAAAGGGGTAGTCAGATCCATATCCACACAGAGATGCACCGAGCCTTTCCTCCAAAAATTCAAGGAAGGATTTCGGATGGGCACGAAGACCCCCAGAGAGTTAGCAATTGGCTTTAGTATAGACCATTTGCGGAAGTCCGAAGGAAAACCATGAATGCTTAACCAAAGCGGGGCCTTGGAGATTTTTTCCTTCCAGGGATCGAAATTTGGAGACCAAGGGCAAAAGTACAGGCTGGAGGAATTCATGAACCAAGGTCCTTCTTTATACACCAGATTCAACAGATCAGGGGAAGGAAAACAAACTTGGAAAAAACCATTGGCAAGGAAGCTAACTTTTGGTTTAGCTTTGATACCCCAGAACCGCGCCACCCATCTTAAAATCCTCCTCTAAGAGAAGCACGCTCCAACAAACTTGCAACAAATTTCCCTTTTCACCCGAGAATCGAAAAATCATCCTTGGGGAGGAGGCAATGAAAGTTGAAGACTCTCTGCATTAATTTTGAAATTGATTCCTCCGACCTTGAAGTCCTCCGAGCACTTCATCCCAACAGGCTCAACCGAAACTAGATTGAAAGGGACCTCCTGAGACACTCCCTCGGGCGCTGCAAGCCTGAGACATTTTCCTTGCACTAGGTTATCTAACACCAACTCTCCTAACAAGGAAACCAGAGATTTAATAACCAAGCAAGTGTCGAATTTTTTAACAAATTCAAAGACTGCCATTTTCACCTCTAATTCCCGAGCTAGGCCTCGAGCGCCTTCACTCCTACCACTTCCCACCAGGATCTTGTTTGCACTAGTGAGGACCCTAGCACATGGTGTGAAAACCCCATCTCCTGCCACCACCTTATTTTTTGAAAAATCAAACTTTTTGCCCTTTTCATAATTTTTACGATTTTCGCTTAATTCGCATTCTTCGCTAATGCGACACTCCATCGCTTTCAACTCAAATTCTCATTATTGTTGTGTTTGAAGCTTATGAGGATTTATTTAACTACACAACTATTGATTTTTAAGAAGCATTTAAGATTATTTTCATGTGCTCTACTTTGGTGTACCAAAAAGAGCCTATTTATCATATAGGTTAACATGGTTGAAATGTTGAGCGACCAATATTTTTTAGAGCTATTTTTTTGGTTTGCCAACATTTCAACTTGTTAAATATATGTGAGGTTTAGGTTGAATGATTGTAGCGTGTACGTGAAATTAAAAACTATAATAGAAATCAAACCTTCTCTTGTAATGACTATCCACTCATTTATTTTTATTTCTAGTTTTGAAGTCTGGAAAACACTATTATTTTACATAGTACTATTGGTATTCGTGGAATATTTTTTTGATGAGATGCCCAAAATGATATCACATCTTCTTGGTGGTTTTGCCCATATTTTGCTAAGTGAGTTGGATGAATGAGAGACTAATGCATTTCATATTTGAAAAACATATACATTTCTCAAGAACATTATGAATAGCCATCTATTGATATGTTAAGATTAAATCTAATCATATATATTTGTACACCTAGTTAGGAAAGATGATTTTAGAAAAAAATATCAAATTATCATGGAGACTATAAAACTTTTAAGGAAGACAACTCATGTCTCTTTCTCCACATTTCTATGCAATATTTTAGACTTTCCATGGTGTTCATTTGCGTTTTTGTCAAACATCATGTTTCTCTTCTAGTCGCGAGGTATTGATCTTGTTTCATCGATGAAATACGATCATTCTAGTTTGTTCGCAACACTATTTCACTAAATACAAACACAAGTCTTTAGAACAAGATATGGAGATTCATCAAAGCAAAATAGGTAAGGTACTTTGGTCAAATGATGTAATTGTAAATGTACTAATAGATCGAGTATGCAAAGGTCGACAATGACAACTTTTTCTTGATTTGGATTCCCCATTTCCCGCTTGAGTGCATTATTTTAGGCTCCAAAACCTCTCAAGGATTATACATGTGTCCAACACAATACCCTTAAAATGACTTCCTTTTACCTATCAACAATATAAATGTAAAATATAGTACAATAAAAAAATTCTAATTTTTTTAATTCTTCATAAAATATGGGGAAAACCTCTCTTACATCCCTTTATATTTAACATCATGCAACAACACATTGATCAATGTATGCTCCTCATTCTGCAAGTCATTCATTTCACTTGGAATGAATAAACATTCTCATACCATAGTACCTAGTATTGCATTTTCATACATAAATGTGTTTCCCACATTTCACTAATAAAATTGTTCTTGATTTTCCTATCATTGCACCTTTAGCTACCATTACTAGTTTTATTGGTTTTCTCCCATTCGTTTTTAGAGTCAAATATACATATTTTTAATTTGTTTACGAAGGCGTGACTAGCGTGGGACCACAAAAAGCTTGTGGGGAGACCTTTAGGTATAATTATCATTTTGAGGGATTCTTCACCTTCATGTACGCAATGAATTATATTATATAATATAATAGATTACTCTACCCGTGATTTAATTTTCTAATGTTGCGTATTAACAAAATATAATTAAGCATATGAAAGTGACTATTATAATCACACCCCGACCAATAGTGCCAAACTCGCTTTATAATTATTATGAGAATATAAGCAATGAAACTCAGCATAAAGTTATTCCCGCAATATTAGTTAGAAAGAGAAGATTATGTCTTACATGATTTTCACGTCGGTGTTGGGGACTTCCTTTTTTAACTTGGAATAAAAGCCAACACATAATACTAGTTTCCCACCTAAGAGTTTTTAAATCGATAAAAATGATGGTGTATATATATAAGTCTTGAGGACCTTTTCTTTTTAAAAAAAGGATATACATATCAATACTAAGAAGATGGTTGTTTTGTTCATTTATGTGCGGTCAATCCTTTGTATTTACTTTGTTGACACCTAGAGTTGCTCAATCATCTTTGTTGGTTTTATAAGCATTTGGAGGTGGATTTGTACTCTTGTTCAACTATTTCATCCATAGTTATAATATTGGAAATTGGGGTTCTTAGGAAATTCAATTGTGTTATATTTAAATTTGTCATATTGTTCATTCTAAGATTCTTTTTCATTTTTCATTATGAAAAGAAAGGTACAATGTTATTTTCAATCATTTATCTCTATATGGCTGATTTTATGTTACTAACAAAGTGCGAGTGATATAAAATGTGATATTGTGGATACGAGTGCAAGCGAGAGAAGGTCCAACCAGGAGGTTGAACAACTTCATACCCTTTTGGACCATTAGGGGAACACTCCCTACATTGTTAGATGGGTCCCTCTAAACTCTTCTTGCTAACAATCGTCTTCTCAAGGTTCCGGGTTGGGAGCTCATGACGTGTATCATTCACATAACATGCATGATAGTGGCTCACTATATTCATGACCTCCCTCATCAACCAATATCTCTCATGATCTTTGATAGGTTTTCACTTCCATAAATAATTGGATGAAGGTCTCTACAAAAAAGAAGCTTCTTCGGCTTGTCCTACCCATCTTCCATCTAAGTCAAGATCCGGATGAGGATGCTAACATAGAAAAAACTAATTGTGGATGGGAGACATTACGATACTATGTATCCCCCACATGTGGTGGTTGGGGTTGGGTTGATAAGGTGGCGGACTTTTTGCCTCTCTCGTGTTATGTTGATCTTCCATGTGGCTTAGTTCTTATGCCTTGTTGTCATAGTGCATGTTGGGTTTAATATCATATTGTTGGATATTGATTTAATATAAACGAGTTAAATCTAATTTTAGAGTAACTATTGTAACAAATGATTTTCGGATAATTGTTGGAGCTCAAAATTGCACCCTGGATATGATCGATGAGGATCATGAATTCTAAGGCAACATGGGATTGTCTCTCAGTTGTGGGACTGTGAACTGAAATAGACCTCTAGAGAAGGCCGACTTCCTCTATCTATCCTAATGCTAACACTACTCCTAAGAATCAAAATGCAACTATCTAGCTCTACTCTAAAATTCCAAGGGACCAGAGTGAGAAGGAGATGCATAAACGGAAACCTAAACTAGAGAAGGTGATAGCACCAAGAAAAGGGTCGATCACTCTCCACAAGGGCGAAAGAAAGATGGAAAACACGGGTGAGAGGGCGAAACAAATGCGCCACAAATAAGAACCATGCAGACCATGCATTCCTACGCACAAACAACACATGAAATGGAATCCACAAGTAAGGGGAATGCACATCATGCCAAAAATGTGAATGAAAGGCAAGACGCAAACAAAAATGAGAAAAGGGCAGACATAAGTGCCACAAAACCTGATTTTATTGCTTGAAGGGTACACAATCAATTACATTCATAGCAAGAGGTAGGAATACATTACAAAGACCAAACTCAAGGTCTAAAACTTGCAGGAATTTGACCACCATTTTGACATGGTGCCATTACAACAAAAGAGTGATCTGTTTTAATGAGTCGAGCTCTTACATTTATAGAAAAAGAATAAGAGAAGGAAAGGAAAAAGGAGAGGGAAATCAGATTTCAAATTTCCCAACCACCAACAACAAGCAATAAATTTTCTAAGAAAGTTGGGTGCCTCTGGTTATCCACTGTCACATGCCATATTCCTTGTTGGGCACCCATACTGCATTAAATATTGGTAGTTGTGCCACTTGGAACTACACCTTTTACATGTTGGAGAAGTATTCCACCTTTCCACTTATCAATCCTTAGTAAAATTAAGAAATCCAGTTTCCATTGTAAAGAGGATGTTGAGACCTTTCCATCGATATCAAGTTTGTAAAGATTGGATCATCCAATCAAAAGTTATGGCACTTTTAGTCTCCCATGAAAAACTATCATTTTTCTTCAATATGTGGCTTCTCCTTTCAATTTTGTGTGGTTTTTACCTCCGCGGCTTGATCTTCATGTTTTCCACGGATTTTGACTTCTACAGTATTTCTTTCCATGTCACGACCTTTGTTAACCCTCCGCGGTTTTCCCTTTACTGGTGTTACATGTATTCTTTTATCTTGTAGCTTTCCCAACTCTTCTACTTTGACTTCTCATCTACATGTTGAAATGCATCTGCGACTAACATTCCTCTGCTTGTGACTCATTTTTACTACTACGGATGTCTCCAACTCTTCGCAGCCTTTACTCCAAGTTCGCGATAGTTTAAGTTGTTCTATTTTTTGCAAGGGTGAAAAAAAATAAACAACAATAATTAAGTACAATGAATGCGCAAACACTAAGCATTCAATAATGTAAAACATTAAGCAAATGAAGAGAAATATGACTTAGCTGATTTCGGTAGATCTCGGAAGTGATCGGACTGCTCGAGTGTTGGATCTAGCTAGAAATAGTATTTAAATGGTGACTAAGGGTCCTAAAATGTGGTATTGTTTCTGGACATGAGCACTCACAAGAGGATAGGATCGCCCAGGCTACTAGTGACCGATCTAGGTGTCTGTGTCTACTAAGATGCTCATAATCTAGTCTTTTCTAGGTCGGAAGATATTCTCTGTCACTCTCTCTTTGTCGCTCTAGTTTTTTGTAAGGGTTTTAGTCGCACCTATAACCTGCAAAACAAATGACTAGCTACACATGCCCACAAACCACATCAAATCTAATAAACAAGATACATAATGTGGAGTTGGACTGACCCCAATGGTCACCTGAAGAGTGAACTTATGAATGAGTGTTGTACTACATCTCAGACTCCATGTAGTTTGTTATGTGTATGTTTGTTCATGTCTTGTATCTTAGGTTTCCCTTATGCAAGTTGCACGATGATAGTAGGAAAGATCTAGATTTTCCCTAGTATACAAAATGTGTGAGATGAGATAGAATAAACTCCCCTCCTATGCAATGTATGCAGATCAATGTAGCCTTTGTCCCTTGTATGGATGTGCTAGATGTATGCCTTGTAGTGCTCTTGTGCCTTTGTGCAAGCTTAAGTGATGATAGATAATGCTTATAGTGTTTGAATCCTTATTTAGAAGAAGTAATTAAGTATATATATATGATTCCCTTATTTGAATTTTGTAATTAACAACTGAAATTCCAACCCAAAGTGTTAAAAGGTGACAAAAAGGTGAAAATGATCCAAAAGAGTAAGAAGAAGATAAAGAAAGGGTAGGAGCGCTTGGGTGCTTTTGTCCTATTTCGGCGCTCGTGTCTAAGGTCATCAAAATATAAATCAGTCAAGTGCCGACAGAGTTGTAAGATGTGTAAAGCCAATAAAGTGCAATAGATAAAGAAATCAAAAGGACAAAAGGAGTTGTCAACCACTAGTTTTCTTTCTTAGGAATCATGTATACATTAGTATGCTTTATGACCTAGAAATGTACCCAAGTGCATAGATTTTGTGTCTACATTTTCCCCACTTTATGTTGTTGAGTGAATACTTGATATTATAAAGTAGATAGAAGATGTGTACCTTTTGATCCATAGAAGAATGTAGCTGATAGTGTGCTGAGTGTACAATTAGCTATGTGAAGCTTGAAGTGGTCATAATTATTATAATTGACAAGGGACTGAGAGGGGGTGAATCAGTCCTTTAATAAATCTTTTCACTTTTCTATTTCAAAACATCAAACATATACTTTTATACATTAATGTTGGATCATAATCAAATAAAACTCATCAATAGATGCATATATATTAAGGAATAAATAAATATTCTTTATTGGAATACAAATCATATTATAGCTCATTAAATAAGATCACAGCCAACAAAGATATCACCAATTTTGCTTCATTCACATCCTCCTCACGAAACTTCAACTAGCTACAAACCTAGAAGAGACTTCCAGGGGTTTTGGGCTATGCCCAATGGGTTTTTCTTTGCAGAATATTTTTATCCAAGTGAATAGAAAGGGGTTTTTCCAAAATTCATCTCTCAAATGAGCTTACATGAATAGATATACCTCTTAGGCATAGCCTTTGACCTTCCACTTGTCATGACTCTTCAAATCACTCATTCTTTTGTCTTCTAGATCTTAAAACTTGTCCATAAGTATATCAGATTTGTATTCACATGGTGCATGGTCCCACCAAGTCAAATAATGTTCTTTTATTCTTGGAAACTCGCCACATTAGCCAAGATACTTATTTAGGCTCATAGGTGTGCCTAAATCAGCTTCTACAAAAACAGTCCTGAAAAACCATCTAACTAGACCACTTCCACTTATCCTCATGACCCAAGTAATATATAAAAATTAATCTTATGATGTATTATTTAATTAAAATTTACCATAAAGAGCCAACTCAAGGCTTAACACATCAAGAAACACCATTTTGCAAGACTTGCCTAGCTGGTTTCAGCATCTCTGAATTTGGTCTTCAAGAATTAAGTTGATACATACCTCAAATATCTTCATCATGAGGAAAGTAACATATCAATGTAAATATCATGAAGTCTAATATCTCATCCACCTATCATACTACTCCAATTCATGGCATAAGGCTTCCAAAAACTTGGATCTTTGCAACTAGTCTGACTGGTCTGAAAACACAAAAACTAGTCTTCCATACAATGTGGTCAAACACCTCCAAATAACTTTTCAGAGCTCCTATCACCTCCAACACTTCAATTTGGATGTATAAAACATTTTCAGGCATTCATACCCATAGTTCAAATGGAGAGAGTCTCATCTTCATACCCATTCAGACATGCTTCTCAAATAGGCCTAAAGGAGCAATTTTGGCTCAATCACCTTTAAGCAAGAAATGACTTATGAAAACTGAACCAAACACTTACACACATCATATGAAACATGAAAATATGGATCAAGGTAATAAACAACATCAATTCAAATCAATTCAACATGGTTACCTTCATTCTTCTTCACTAGCTTCTCAAAACAAGCTTCTTTTACCGGTATGCCCAAATATGCAACCATTACTCAAATTTTCTCCAAAATAGTAACCCAAGTGACTTCATTAATTTTAATAACACATTACCAACATCATCCACCTCAAATTTTATAATTTGTTCCTTTTCAAGATTTGTCTATGCACTGAAATCTTCACAAAATACTTATTTTTCAATGGGGCCCACCATGCATCATGAACTCAAAATAGAATGGAAATGTTCCTTGAGGAGTCATCTTCATGTTTAAACATGTTTTTAATCAAAATAGTTGATTTTGGTCACCTAACCAACTCAATCTCTCAAAACTATTTAGAACGAGGGGTTTAAAAGGCTACATACATGCTTTCAAAAATGGATAGAACTTCTAAAATACTTAGCCAATCACAAAAAAAATTTTTGCAACATAATTTTATCCCAATTTACTCCATTTTTTTCTCTTATGACTTATCTGAAGGAGGCTCCATAATTTTTTTTGACTGCTAAGAAATTTGGTGCTCAATTTGCATACTTTGAAAAACCCAATTTTGGAAATACTTGCATAACTTGCAAAATATTAATCCTCGGCTTCTAAAATTTTTCTCACACCTTAAGGACACATCCCTCTAACACCTCTAAGTGATATTTTTCTTTGGTTCATCCTGAATCTTTCCATTCCATCTCATCTAGGTGCCCTTTGGTCTTTGATTCTTAGCATTGAACTATGGTGACCTTAACTATTTGTGAGGCCTTTTACACACCATATATCATCATTCCATGCTCACACCATGTTTGGTTTACATCATCACACCTTGGGTCAACATTTCACACCTTGTTTGTTTGTGGATTAGCTTAAGAAAGCTCCATACTAATCTGTTTCAGTCTCATTCACTTAGTTTGTCTCTTGTAACTCTTTTTGCACCTCCTTTGCTAGCTCATAGTGATGAAAAATTTCATTCCCTACTTTGGTTTGATTTAATTCTCATGTTTTCTTGATTTACACCAAGTACTTGCATTAGGCCAAGGCCTAGAATGACTTGACTTGACCCATACATTACATGAATGAACCATTTGGACATGTTACAGACTCATTAACACATCTCACTCACCTCATGGACCTTGTTTGACCTTCATACCACATTTGAGAGACTCAAAACACACATATGCACATTTGGAGACCCCTAGATCACCTATCCAACATACCTAGATCACCTAACCAACATACCCGTATCACCTAGACCACTTTACATCAATGACAATACTACCAAAAAAACTCCCATACAATAATGTGAAGTGTGGAAACTAGGAAAGGGAGGTAGGCCCTAAGGGTGACTTGTATGTGTAGTAGTGTGTTGTTTAATCTTGTGCTTGCTAATGTGAGATGCTTCTTGTTTCTATAAGGACAAACCTACAAAAGAAGAGAAAAAGAGTAGTCAAAGTACCGTGTATGAAAAATCGAGTAGTGTATGTATCGAAGTAAGTAAAATTTTGTAAAAGTAGTAGCTAAGGAAATAATGCACCCGATGTATGAGATAGTATAGCATAGAAATTTGTCTTGTTTTCTTTAGAGAGGTTGCATATTTGAGCATCCTACCACCGAGTGTGAGGTTTTGGGTGATTTCATGCCAAGAGCGAGCTTTTTAGGCTGATCTCATGCCAAGAGCAATTTTTGGGCGATCTCACGCCAAGAATGAGTTTTTTGGGTGATCTCACACCAAGAGTGAGTTCTTTGGGCGATCTCAAGCCAAGAGAAATGTGTTGGGGAGAGAGGTATTTTTTCTCTCTTCCATGATGCTTCTCAAAGTGCCACTACAAATTGGCACGTCCAAATTTATAATCAATTAATAACCAAATTGTAACATATTATAATCGAATGAGTGCATTTTGAATCAAGTCAAGTGTCGATATTGTAGTTCTATACTATAAATTACAAGAAACTATGTTAAACTAATAAACTATATGATTTTTTCCACAGGACACAAGTGCCCACTTGTTCATGTCTACGATCTGAGCACTAGTGTCTTCTCTATGTTTTTGATCCAAGTCTGATTTTGGACCACTTTGTGATTGTATGTTTTTGCCAATTTGTGTATTGTGTTATTTTCATGGTTATTTTGTTCCGAGTTATGTGCTACTAGAAGGGTGATTGGTTCACCTAATAGTTTCCCCCTCATTTGGGGTACGTGTGATGAATGTAGGAGGATGAAACCCAAACAAGAGGACTGAAACTAATATGCATATCAAAGAGTGGTTACCTACGGAGGTAAGAGATGTGCATGGTATAAACCAAGGCACATGTAAACAAGATAGGCTAGAAATAAGTGTTAGTGTAAAAGATCTAGTATGCAATAGAATATAGTGTAGCAAGCAATTGTGAAGACAATAGGTACCGTGAAAATTAGGTTGCATACATGTGACGTTTCTCATAATGTCTCAAGAATTAGGGGCCGAATCGGCCATAGGTGAACAATGATCAAGCATGAAATAGGGCATAGCTCGCAAATAATGTAAAATAATAGAAAATAAGAGGTAACATATAGCCATGGGTGTACAATATCCTGCGAAGGAAAATGCTATAAATGAAGCACCTGTTAACATGTTAGAAAGATAATTAGTATGCCAAGGCATGCATGTATAGATCAGCGAAAAGGAATAGTGATAGTAACAAGAAGTAGGAAATATTGTAACAATAGGACCTATGAGTGTGGAGTATGAGAGTAGTAAAGGTAAATTCCCCTAGGAGCCTCGGTGGGGCCGGGTAAAGAATGATGTCCAACATCATGCATTGTGTAAGAATTTGTGAAAGGCCCTGCATTCACCTTACAGATACCATGTGAACGTGCATGTGTGTATAGAAAAAGATAATGACATATTAAGAATCTTCCTAGCATAGGAAATAAAGTGCAACATGTAAATAGTATAAAATAACAAGAGTAAATAAAACCAAGATGTGCAAATGTCATATGAAATTAATTGTGTGTTGTGATTTGCGGATGGGAGGAGCCACATTTTCACCAAAGTGCATGTGTGTGATGTGAGGTTCATTTAGGAATTGCACCCTCAATAGTCAAGTGTGAACCGTAGAACAAGAGTGCGTCATCGGGTAGCAAAGGTTTGTGTGTGATTGAAACTGGATGCTAAGAAAGATTTATCGTGAAGCACAGAGCGTGAAGTGTAGTAGATAGGTTATGAATAGATGATAAATAAGACCAATAGTGATGGAGGGGGGAAGTACGATGCCCCCAAGTGTGTTAGTAGTGGAGAGATATTCGACGATAGAAAAGAGTGAGGGATTCTTCTTTGGTATCCAAGAAGGAGAAGGCATGTGACCATGGTCTAGGACCGGTGGTGTAGGAGATTAAAGATGTATATTTTAGGAAGACCTATGTGGTAAGGGAGGTGGAGAATGCCTATAGGAATGGGTTTCTCGTGTAGGGTGTTTAGGCCAATAGGGTGGACTAATGGACCGATGATGATGATGAGGTCATGATGTAGGCCGTGTACGAATGGGAGAGCTAGGTGCAGAGATAGATTTAGACTTGGGAGGTGTAGGAGGCCTAGATGCCATGACTAGAGGTACATCGGAGGTAAGAACATGATGAGGTAATGAAATGTGTGGTGGAATACCCTAAATGGTGATAACTTGTGTGTTATGAATGAACTTAAGGCATAAATGGAGCATGGAAGGTACAACTTGGCCAGCTAAAGCCAAGGGAGACCTAAGACCATATCACAATGCTTGATTTCAGATGTAACAAGGAATGGTGTAGGTATGGTAAGGGACCCAACAGTAATAGGAAAGACAACAGGTCTATAATAATTAGGAACTGAAAATGTGATTTGAGAAATTAGAAAGTTGATAGCCAGTAAGAGTGCCACGGAGCATGCATTGGAAAGGGCCGAGGGATGGACCATAGTATTGTTAACTATATGAGTACCAATAGAAGCATCAATATGTAGCTCATTAGAGGAAAATGTAGCATGGTAGTCACAATCTGAAAATGTAATAACTGGTGGTGGCATGTCAGCAGTAGTAATGAGAAAATCAAGTGGATTCGATGGAGGAGGCACAACATGGTATGCATGATTTGTAGAGGAATTATTAGTGGGTTGTCATGTTTTGGTAATGGGTCATTGAATATTTTAAGATTTTGATTATCATTGAAAATTTTAGAAGTATACGGCTCTGGAAGCTCAATTGCATTATTATTAATAAGATCTTGAATGAGATGTTTGAGCTTAAAACAACGATCAGTAGAATGCCCATTGCATTGGTGATAATCACAATGTGCATTTTCATCGTAATTACATCCATGTGGTCAAGAAGGATCTAGATTAAGTGGTGGAGGAAGAGTAATTAGATTTCTTTTGATGAGTTGTGGTAATAGGAGATGAGGTGCACAAGGTATATGAAGGTGCAACAACATATTTACATAGAAAAATATTAATAAAACTCTATGTGATATTTTCGTATAGTAGGGAGATATTTATACAGAAAGTTCTCCTACATAATAGGAGTCAACCTCAACAATAATCCCTATATTTACTCGCATGTTACTATTATAAGTGAGGTTGTTTACAAACAACCTTACATACACCTAACAATATATTAACCCACATAACCATGTGAGTGCTAATAATTCCTAACATTCCCCCTTAATGCAAACATTGGGAAAACCTTCCTTGTTTAGTAATGCGTCGCTTTGTAGCTTGCTCATGATCTAGATGGTTTCTAGGAAAATACCAACAACCTATGGATGGTTTTCCAAGTGGTTAACCAACAACCACATAATAGATGATTTTTTAGACAAGCCGATTAAAACCTTTGGATAGTTTTTCTAGTGGATTACTAACAACCATAATATCATGATATTGCGGTAGTATTTTTATCCAAATAACTCTCCTAGTTATTTGGACAACTTACATACATATTTTGGCTTTGAGATCTTCATTGCAAGTTGTGTGCACCTTAGTTATCTCCTTGGCACATTCACTTGGTCATTGTTTCCTCACGCACCCTTGCGCACTTCCCCTTCTCCCCTTTCTATTTTCCTTTTCCTCTTTGTTCCACTCTTCCTCTTGCATGCATCTTCTGTGCATTCACCTTCCTCCTAGTAGTTATTCATCTTGCGTGTGCATGCCTTGCACTTGCTTCAATCAGCTAAGTCATTGGCCCTCTCACACGCCCCACACATTACTTTGTAATAATTACACCTTGACCATACGTTTCCCTCACCATATTTCGCCCCATTTCCTCCGCGTGTGTTGCGATTGTGCGCACCTTCCTTTTGTCTTTCTCTCGGCCTCGGTCTTTTCGCGTGCATAATTTTTTGCCCTCCTTTGCGCCATTTTGTGCCATGTCATTCTATAACACACTTGAGTGTGCCACACGTAACCAATCAAAGTGCACCAACAAGGCGCCGAATCTTTGCAAAAAATCAATGAGTGACACATGACAAAAAAATGACAAAGCATTTACACAGTTGGCCATCTTATTAGCCAATTGGCGTGCGCCATGTGTTTTGTGTGCCCAAATGGCTTTGACAATCTTCGACAGCCATAAATTTTGCATCGGTGCTCATATCCTTGTGCGCCTTGTCTCATTTGATAGTTGTTGACGTAGGCTACGGTTTGGATATTTAAATTCAAATTTTTGGTAGATCTAGTACGTGAGAAATGTGAAAACATAAATCTAGGCATTGATGAGCAAATTTGATTGCTCTACCCACATGATTTAATCCGATATTCCTTCCTTCCTTCTTTAAAATGCCAAAAAGACTTGGGAAAATGCATTTGATGGATTTGTAGGAATTGAATGCTTCTTGTTGGTGGTTATATTTAAAATTCGGGTTTTCCCTCCTTCTCTTCTTCTTCTTCCATTGATTCATCTATAAATGTAAGATCTATGCTCATTGTTAATGTTGGACATTTTGGATCCTTACGCTTTTGTTGAGGACTTCATATTTATGTATTTTAAGTCACAAACCTCTAGATATGGCTCGTGAATGTGGATATCGGCCTCTTTCACCATTGTAACAATTATGTGCATTTCTAGAAGTAATAGAAGCATCGTTTTGTGACTATTCTTTGTCCTAAGCATGTTGATATTTGTAGTCATATTTGACCTCTATCCTCTAATATTTCTCTTAACCCCAAGCATGTCGGCCTATCACCCAAGTGTTGGGAACTCACCCGAGGTGCACAAGAACCGAGCCCCTCCTTTATGTGAGCCTTATGAGAATTTCCCACCATTAATGGAGGAAAGGTTTGTAGAATAAGAACACATGCATTTAATCTAATACAAAGGTAGTAGATCTAGTTCTAAGCATAAATTCTCCATGAGATAAGCATAAACATCAAAACAACATAATGGAAACAAATATAAACCATGAATAACATGCAAATATACTCGGTTTAGTCCATAGACACAAATATACAAAATAGAGCTCCATATATTGATTAAATCCATTTACAATAGCCATATTACATCAAACAAGGTCATCTCAGACCATAAGCATCATGAAATAATATTCCACCCTACAAAACTACTCTGAATAGAGATCCTAGCTATGATTTCCCATTACTGACCCTTGGTCGACTCCGAGCGCATACATCTATGCTTAGTAATAGCATTCTTACAACGCTTCGTTACTTTTTGCTCTATGTTATCTCTCTCTTTATTTCACCCAAGCACTCCTTTAAATAGAATCAAGATCCACCACTATAGCTTCACCCATGAGCATATCGCATGCCAAGTGGGAGTGTGGTCCTCCATGATTGATCAAGATCTTATGCCACTTACAAAGTCCTCCACTAAATGCAATGATCCTCCTGGGATATTCCCTTCATGGAGTATTCTTTTCTTGACCTCCAAGTCTCCAGGCTAGCACCTTATCCATTCATCACACCTACTCAGGCCCTCACGTGTTTTTCTTGCAACACCACCTTCGAAATGTGGCTAAGTCTCCAAACCTACTTCGCTTCCATGTGCTAACCTCTTCTCATGTGCACCTTTCCTTGAGTGCCTTTTTACTTTCTTTCCTTGCACGCGCATGCTCCTTCTACTTTGGAACTTAGTTAATTCAGGGCCCAACATTACCCCACACTACGCGTGTTATCCGTCCCCGAAACACTCTACTCTTTCATCAAAGAATAAATAATGGGAGAGATGAAATAATCTACAATTGAATAAAGAATGGAAGAATAGAGGGATCTTGTTACTGCTGCATGAGGAGTGGGAAGTCTTTCTTCACGGATGCTTCAATTTTATCCCAAGAATCTACCTCACCCTATGCATGTTGAAGTAAATCACCCACCAGTGTGCTAACCTTGTCAAAACTTAGTTCATCTCCCTTATCCTTTAATGTATCTGCGATGTTTTCCATCTTCTTGCTAAGGTCACCTAAGCGCGTCCATCCTATGAGTGACTTAGGGGTATAATTCCTTCAACTTATTTTTAATCGAAACCCTCAAGGTTTTGATCACCTCTAACTTCTTCTTGACCTCTACCAATATTTTATCTCACTCTGCCCTATTTCCCTTTTTTCTCTTGAAACTCCTTCAGATCCACCTCATGGGTAACAACCAATATGCTTTCTACTCTATCTCTATCACCATAGTTATCATACACAACTTTAGCCATCTACGCCATGGTCTTCACTAAGGCAAGGAGCTCGGAGTATCAAGTTATTGTCTCCCCAATATTCAACTTCTCTTCTTCCTTTTAGCATGCCATCACCTCTTCTACCGACTCCAATGTAAGTGGTTTCCTCTCCATGGTGATTATGTGTGTCAAGTCTTCCAAGAAATGCATGGTTGACTCATATTTCTGCTCAAGAGGGGCCAGTCTCTGGGTGCTTTAAGATAATGGCATTTGAAATAACCTCTATATTTTTGTATACTTCATACGCACCTTTTCCTTTTCATCCCTCATCTCACGCCTTAATTGTGCACTAATCAATTCCTTTTGTTTTATCTCCCTATCCCTCTCAATGATCTCCTCATTATTTTTCTCAAGCTCCTCCTCCAAGACTCTTATTCTATCATTTATGCTAAAAATTATTGCTTCCACCTCCACCAACACTTTGTTGAGCGCATTGCAAAACTTTCTCATCCAACAATTCTTTGGGAATTTACAAGAGGGTTTATTCCCTTGACATCTAGTGTCTTCATCAATGCATCACTATTTACCTCAAACTCGGATCATCAACGTGGGACTCAAAATCCCATGATACGCACCCTCTTCATCAAAATAAAACCAAGTGAGGAGTTTGTATGTGGGCACTATGCTTTGGAAATGTGTACACAACACCTTTTTCGGATCATTAATGTAAGTCATAGTGTGTTCTTGCACCACTATTGTGCCCTTCCCACTTGTGTGCACTACCTTGGGAAAATTACTTCCAAGATGGGATCTCCGCCCATGCTTCCATATTCTTTCCCTACAATCGCACTCTCCTCTATTTTCCTTTAGCACTTCGTTGGCACTTGCACTCTACCTCATGCTCCACTAATTGTTTTATAATACCCGCCACCTCTTTTTCTATAGTGTCATCTATTTGTTCTCTGGTTGGGGTCTGGGGTCTTCTAAGCATGCATGTCTACTTCCTCACTTCCTCCTATATTGTGAGCACCTTCTTCATAGTCATTCTCTCTTCACTAGACTCATGTACATCATGAACAAGGGGACTCTTACCTTCTTCGTGCTCTTCATCTTCCTCCTCAGAGCCATCACCCTTCATGCTCTTTGTCTCCTCAGAATCTAAGCTCTCGGTCACCTTCTACTTCTTCTTAATTGGAGATCCCTCTAACACTAGGGACAACTTCCTTCCGGGAGACTCCTCTCTCTCAGGTGACTTCTCCTTCTCCTACACGAGGGCCTTCTTTCAATATAAATGGTTATGTCTATGCTTGAATCATGTGCCTCTACATTCTGTATTGTATGCGTGTTTGGTGCCTTTGTTGTTGGAGTCTCTTCTCATTCCCTTTTCTTCAACACCGTCTTATTTCTCCCAATGGGGTCCTCTGGGATTGATACATCATCCTCAACGTAAGTTCCCTTCTCAAACTTGGGCCTTAGTCACACATATACCCTTGTTGTCATCCTACCCACAATAGGAAATGTCACTGGTTTTACCATGTGCATGTCATGAGACACGTACTTTTCTACATATGTGCACTTCTTAGGATACACCAATGTCTAACACATCTCGTGGTGATCCTAATCTACAACACTTAGATCAAATCTAAGTTTCTTCACCTCCTTAAACCAGTTGACCACACCTTGAAAATATTGCGTTGTGAAGGAGAAGGGAAATTTACACCAAGGGCTCTTGGTGCCATTTGTCAAAGTAAATCTACCAATACAAAAGTGCTAGTATATGAAAAACTCATCTTCTCCATCCACTAGTGCAGGAAAATGCTACTCGAGTAATCCTCCATTCTACCCCAAATGCATTGTGCATACGTTTATACCATTTTTCCAAGTGCGCCTTATGAGCGACCGTCATGGTGTCACAGGTATACGCTTAAAATATCTTTGTGGGGAGGGGTACTCATCCGGTATTCCTAAACAAACTTATCCGGCCCATCGAGCACTCCAATTTCTAAAAATACAATGGTGAGAAGGACATTACCAAACATAATATTTTCCCCTCATCGCGTGTGCATCTATGATCTCCTCTACAATAAAATTTGAAAGGTTGTAGATGGTTCCCTCTGAGATCTTGTGGAAAACATTCAACCAACCCTTGTTTATCTACATCCATCTCTCCTACCCATTCAATTTTGTAACTAGGTGCACGGCCATCCTCATGATAGGTCGGTCATTTCGAGATATCAAAGTAACATGAACCCTTCTTGTAATCATATGCTTTAACTATTCTCTTGATGGCCTCCTTATCACATAAGTCATCATCTAGCGGTTCTCCTTCAGATAATGTTAGTGTACTTTGAAATCAGTTGAGTAGTTATGTGCATTCTCCATCTCTGCAAAATAAAAATGATCCTCATGCACGCGCGACATTAACCATTGGTATAGTCGCTCGGGTTTTCCAAAATAGGAAACTCGTAGAGTTGCAGGAGCCCAACCTTTTCCAACTTAACCTTTACTTCATCATCATATATGGGCTTCCCATCTGGTGTCCTCTTTTCTGTAGGGTGAACCAACTCTAAAGTCATCTCCTTTTCTATGGTGCTCTTTCATGGTTATAATCACTCATGGCCATCTTTCATATATGAGACACCCACTCCTTTCCTAACAACACACCATCTAGGTACTGCATCTCCGCATACCATTCTTCATTAAAACTGGTCAAAATGGTCAGTTTTCCTTTGCCCTTGCCTTTTCCCTTTTTTTTTTTTCGGTGAAGTGTTCACTCCCTTCCTTGGTGTCATTTTTCTCCTCCTCGGTCCTTTGTAGTTCTTCCCTTACATCAAGTTCACTCAATGCTCAAACCCTCGGCTCCACTTCTATGAAATATCCCTAAAACCTATGCCCTGGTTATAAACCATAACTGGAGCACTTCTTTTCCACAAGGTAGTGTAATCACCCACGGGATCCCAAAAAATAACCTCCTCTGTATATGCTCATGTACTCTACTTCCACACTGGTTCACAAATCCATTGATCTCTTCAACTCCGCACACTACTCTTCGCAACTTCTTCACAAGAATCACCTTAGATCATAAGAACTTCTTCGATATCAAAATACAAGGTGAAAAATAATAGCTCACCGACCTTCTATTTATAGCTTCTGCTTTTCTCTACATTAAATGGTGTGCCACCTACCAACGTACGAATGTAATAAAGTCATATTTTTCTAATGACATCCCATTACACGTTTTGTCTAGCGCTTTCCCTCCGCATGTAAACTCACACAAAAATTTTGTAACCTTATGGCACTCAAGATTTATTTCAAAGTAGAATCACTTACGTGCACCCCTATGCCAAAGTATGTCATCTTCTGCATCCTTTACCAAGTTATTGCATTCACCTACCTCATTTTGTTATGCATTTTATATCCTTGTATGTGGTTTCCTAAAATCCTTTTGACACCATTTTTCTATCATGAACACTTTTGTTACGCACCTTCCTTCATCCTACACACCTTTGACTTCACAACCCAAGCCACCATCCAACATTGCTCTCAGCACTTACCGCATCTTTTTCCTGAAGTTCTCTTTTTCACTCCACCCCACACTAAATAGATGCACGGTCCTCTACGCATAAAAACCCTTTAGATAGTAACTGCTACCAGTGCACAAACATGCCCACAACAAACCAAACAAAAGACAAAGAAAAGTGATGAAAAGGGGAAACACAAAGAAAGGAAATTGCATTAAGGGAAATCCTAAGCTAAATGGCAATACTGCCTTATTTACAAACACAACGAAGACTTATTTATAATAGGGATTCAACCTACTCCCGTTAAAATGACCAAGTAACATTGTTCCATCCAACGCTTGTAACTTGCAAGTGCCTAAATCAAGTATATGAAATATCACGTATGGACCCAACCAATGTACTTTAAGCTTCCTGGGTGGTGCAAAAACTTGGAATCATACAACAGGACCATCTGCCCAACCTCAAACTTCTTGTTTTTATCATGCCATGTCTTCTACCTAGATTTTTCCATTTTCTGACTCCATCGTGCTATGGCATGTCGCTCATCCAACTACATTAACTTTTCAATTCTTTCCTTAAGCATGTATTCATCAGCTAAACCTCTTGCACGCATGATACACAGTGATGGTAACATGAATTCAATAGGTAACATAGCCTCTGTGCCAAACACCATTGAAATGGTGTTGTTGGTGTAAATCTATTAAATTACACCAGATAATCTCATGTAGAGCAAGCAGTTTTATTTTGTTTAATTAGGAGAGTTTGTTCTAACTCCCATACACTCATTATTGAGATATTCTCTCCAACTCCTTGTATGGAATTATTTATCTCCTAGTTTAGCTTGACATTCCTATTATCTAGGAATGTCAAACTACCTATTATTCCTATTTAAATGATTCTCCCGAATGGTGAACATATCAGAGATTAATCTATTTTCTCTGTTTCTAATTATTGAGTTCTTATTTATTTTTCTCCTCTAAGTTATTTTTTGTGCTTTCTCTTCCTGTACTAGATCTCATTGCTTGATTTTTCATGGTATCAGAGCTTTTGCTATTGCAGGAGAGTTGAGCTAGCCACTATCCACTCAGAAGAATGTTCCTACATTTTTCTATTGTTGTGTGTGTTTTTTGCTGGCTCGTGGGTATTTTGGGTTGTTCTACCCTCTGCAGCTTGTTCTGCCCCCTCTGCAACTCGATATGCCTCCTTGGTAACTCATCTTGCCTTCACATTGACTTGACCTTTCTGTTCGGTGACACATTTTATCTCTCAAGGCTCGGTTACCTCTTCATTGACACGGTTTTTTTATTGCTTTGGACCATCTTTTTGGCTTGTTGGGTGAATTATCAGATTGGTGGTGGTTGATTTTTGTCTGGAGTGACTCATTTTGGTTGACTTGACTAAACTGTTGTCATTTTTTTCCTTCTACTCATCCAGATCTTAGCTTGTTACAGACTTCTTGGTGTTCTATTGAGGATAAAATTCACTCTCTTTTTGCTTGGCATAGAACTATGGCCATTTTTTCTCCTATTCAGCAAAGATCACGACCTCTCTATTATTTTTACTCCATGGTGGCTCGATCCTCTTCTATTAGGCATTGAGTGACTCTTGGTGGATCAAATTATGCATTTGGGGGATTGGGAATTCTGACTATGCATTGATTGTTTGAGGATTGACCTCTCTACCTCTTTGCAGGAGTTCACGTGGTTTTGGGAGTAGATCTAACTTAGGTCCACATTTTTTTTTGTTTGGCACTAGACTGGCCAATGAACTATTGGCATTTTCTTGGTGGCTCAACGTCTTCAACCTTCCCTATGCACTCAAGTTGTTCCTTCCTCATGTTTCTCTCTGCTTGGTGATGGTTTGTTCATGTTTGGTGTTGAACAACTTGTGATTTCTTATAATCTCTCGAAGTGACATGGTTGCTTCTAGTATCTCAATATTGCTAGGTGGTTCTATATTGAAAACATGTCGAGAGATTTTCTATCCTCTTCATCTTCTTCCCACACTAGAGATCTATGGCTATTTGAGCTACTAAACTCGACCAACTATCATGCGTGGAAACCAAAATGTAGCAACTCTTGCAGTCTCGTGGCTTATGGCGAGTGTTTGATGATACAGTTCCCACATTCACCACGGAGAAGGATAAATATTTGTATGCATGCAAACAAGATGAAGCTCTCAGATTGATCACTTTGAATGTAGCGGATAATCTCCAGTTCCACATTTCCTCAGCAACAACTCCGAAAGAGGTATGGGAAAAATTTGAAACATTGTTTGGCAAGATAAATGAGTTTAAATTAATTCAACTAGATCACATGAGCTAAACTCTTTGTCACCTTCAAATTTTCCTTCCATAGAAGAATTTCTGTCAAAATTTAAAGAGATTCACAGTCAGTTGAAAGCTGGTGGTAGAACTAAAAAGGATGACAAATGCATCTATACGATCTTAACTAAACTAAAAGGTCCCTTTTCTGTATTTACATCAACCTTCTTTTCTACTATGGATGCACTAGGCACTTAGTTTAAAATGCCTTCATTTGAACAATTTTGTGAACGTCTCTCACGAGAACAAGAAAAATTAATCTCTCTGGATGCTATGCCTACCTCGAATCATGCTCTTGTGGCCAATTCTCCTAAGAAAAATTGGAAAAACAAACCCAAGAAAAGTTATGATAAGCATGTGTCTTCTCACAATGTGGTTTCTAACCCTTCATTTCCTTCTATTGATAAACCACAACATAATGGAAAATCAAAGAAACCATTTCAAAGGGGTGTGTTTGAACCTTGTGCCTTTTTGGGGGAAAATCATCCTGAATCCATTTTTTTAAAAAAATTGGAAGCATTAGAAAAGGCTTTAAAACAACACAAGATCATAGTTCCATCACCTTCATCTACTTCAAATGTTGGCAAGGGTAAGGCTCTTTCTGCTAGAGCTTCTTCTCCTTTGCAAGACCGGTGGATTCTTGACTCAGGGGCTTCTCATCATATTACACATTGCAGGATTTGTTGACTTCTGTTTCTACTTGCAGCACTTCACATATTTCGGTGGGAAATTCTACTTCAGTAGATGTATTGGGTTCTGGTACTGTAAATATGCCAAATGGGCATCTAAATGATGTTCTTTATGTTCCCCATATGTCTAACAATTTTCTTTCCATATATCAAATCTATAATTCTGGTGATGGTAGAACTGTTGAATTCTCACCAGATAGGGTTGTAATCAGGAACTTCATGATCATGATGATATTGTAGCTACAGGATCTGTGGATCCATGTTCACGTTTGTATGTATTTGAGAGTTTTGATAACTCTATAGGATCTTCACTAATTTCTCATGATAATTCTTTGAGAAAATTATGGCACAAGAGGTTTGGTCACCTCAATTATAGATATCTGCAGAACTCTCTTCATAGAATATGGTCACAGGACTTCCGAAGGTAAAATCACATGATGGTGTCTACCCCGGTTGTATGTTGGGTAAGAAACACTTGGATCCTTTTCCAAAAGGACAAGAAAAAAGAGCTAAGGCTCATCTTGAATTGGTACATAGTGATCTTACTTCTTTTCCTCATAGATCATTTTTGGTGCTAAGTATGTACTCACATTCATAGATGATTTTACTAGGAAAACTTGGGTGTACTTTCTCAAATTTAAAATGATGTCCTAGAGAATTTCAAAGTTTTTAAAGCTATTATAGAAAAACAATCTAGACATTGTATTAAAATACTCCATGAAAATTGGGGGAATATGAAAGTAATGAATTTACTACTTTTTGTGCTAATCATGGAATTGTGCACCAATATATTGTTCCTTACACCCCTCAGCAAAATGGAGTTTCCAAATGAAAGAACAGAACACTCAAGGAAATGGAAAATTGCATGGTCCAATCCAAGAACATGGCACCTCAGTTCTGGCGGAAGCAGTCAACTATGCAAACCACATTCAAAACAGAATGCCACATAAAGTAGTGCAAGGGGTTACTCTTGAGGAGGCATGGTCGGGTGAAAAACCTGACGTATCAAAATTCCGGGTCTTCGGATGCAAGGCTTGGGATTTTTTCCCTAATGACACTCAGAAAACCATGGAGAAGAAAAGAAAAGAACTTATTTTTGTTGGTCATTGTGAGCATGTGAAGGCATATCACCTTTTCGATCCCACTACCAAAGATGTTGTGTTTTTGGGATGTCCGTGTTGATGAGACCGAGGCTCCTTTGGATCATACAGTTCTTCCTTCTCCATTATTGTCTCCTGCTCCTACCACTGGTGATGTTTTTGATGGGCCACCTATATTTCTCCTGCTCCTAATCTGTTGCTCTTGCTCCAAATGGTTGAGATCTACATTGGCTGCAGTAGGTGATTTGGCGGGTGATTCACAAGATCTACGACACACTAGAGTTGAGACTTCGGTGTTTTCGATCATCATCCCTATTCTGGTATGGCTCTTATGAGCCAAGCTATTTCTAATGATCATGTTCTTTTTTCACAGGCATCTAGACAACTAGAATGGGATTTAAGCAATGCAAGATGAATATTCTTTGCTTGTGAAGAATAATACTTGGGAGTTGGTTCCTCTTCCTAAGGGAAGAAAGCTTGTAAGATGTAAATGGGTCTATAAGACCAAATATGCAGTTGATGGATCGATTGAAAAATACAAGGCACGTCTTGTCACCAAGGGGTATTCTCAAGTTGAAGGAGTAGATTACTCTGAAACTTTTTCTCCTGTCACAAAGATGGATTTTTTCCTTGTTCTCTCCCTTGCTACTTCTCATCAATGGTCAGTACATCAGATGGATGTGAAGAGTGATTTTTACATGGTGATCTCCATGAGGATATTTATATGGAGCAACCTCGGGGTTCATGCATGACTCTTCACTAGTTTGTAGACTTTTGCGTTCACTCTATGGTCTCAAACAAGCCCCTCGGGCTTGGTATGAGAGGATGGATGCTTTCTTATTATCTATTGGCTTTCATCGTTGTAAGACTGATCATACAGTTTATGTTCTGAAGACTAGTGATGAATTACTTCTTTTAGTATTGTATGTTGATGATCTTCTCATTACTAGCAGTTCAGATTCTCTAACACAGGACATTAAATGAAAATTGAAAGTAGAATTTGACATGACAGATATGGGATTGTTGCACTACTTTCTTGGCCTACATGTTCACCAGTGTTGCAGGCATCTCTATTTTTCAGAATAAGTATGCTACATATCTACTTCAGAGATTTCATATGGCTGATTGCAAGCCATCTCCCACACCTTACCAGTCAGGTATTGAATTGACTGCTACATGTAAGTCTAACTTAGTAGATGCCACTTTGTATAGATAGTTGGTTGGGATCCTTTTGTATCTTGTCTCTCATTTTTCACATGAGCCTCATGAGAGTCATTGGGAAGCATCCAAGCATATCTTGAGATATCTTCAGGGAATTTGAGTTTTGGTATTCATTACACACCTCAGACTATTCCCGGTATTGAGGGATTTATAGATTCTGATTGGGGTGGATGTCACGATACTCATAAATCCACCTCTGGCTTCTTTTTTCATCTTGGTTCTAGTCCAGTTGCATGGTCTTGTAAAAATTAGAATACAATTGCATTATCATCCACTGAGGCTGAGTATCGAGGTGTTATGACAACAGGGCAGGAGGTTCTTTGGCTTCATCAGATTCTTGGTGAGTTTGGTTTTTCACAGGAGTCTCCTTCCATTCTTTGGTGTGATAACCAAAGTGCTATTCACATTACACATAATCCTATTGAGCATCAACACATGAAGCATATAGAGATCCACATGCACTTCATTCGACAGTTGATTTAGGATGGGGTCGTTCAAATGGAGTTTGTTCCTATGGCTGATCAACTCGCAGATATCTTCACTAAGCCCTTGGCTTCTCCTCACTATCTGGAATTGCAAGAAAAACTTGGGGTGAAGGAAGTTTCCTTGGGGGGAGCTTGTATAAGTCCTTCCTTCCTTCTTTTCTAGTATTGTATTGGGTACCTTATCAGGCCTAGTAGCCAGGACCCTTTCTTTTTCTCCCTAGCATTCACTTATGGGAGGGTGTTGGTGTAAATCTATTAAATTACACCGAATAAGCTCATGTAGAGCAAGTAGTTTTATTTTGTTTAATTAGGAGAGTTTGTTCTAACTCCGTACACTCATTGTTGAGATATTCTCTCCAACTCCTTGTATGGAATTAGTTATCTCCTAGTTTAGCTTGACATTCCTATTATCTAGGAATGTCAAACTACCTATTATTCCTATTTAAATGATTCTCTCGGATGGTGAGAATATCAGAGATTAATCTATTTTCTTTGTTTCTAATTATTGAGTTCTTATTTATTTTTCTCCTCTGAGTTATTTGTATGTGCTTGCTCTTCCTATACTAGATCCCGTTGCTTGATTTTTCAGTGTGGCTTTGTTTAATATCTTATAAGTAGTCTGATATGACCATAGCAAAAAAACTTTATCATCCTAGTCTTGTCTGCCAACATCACAAATCTTGGTCAACATGTGACTCAAAATTTTGTGAAAAGCTTTTGTTGTCCCATTAGCTTGTGGGTGATAAGGGGTAGTCTTGTGATAGGCCACCATGAACTCACCCAACAAGATTCTAACCATCTCATTTAGAAAATGAGTTCCCCTATCACTCGTTAAACTCAGCGGGCATCCATACATGTTGATTATATTCTCTCCAAGAATTTATTTATTGTCATGGTCATGCAATCCTTCGTAGGAACCACTTCTGCCCACCATATAAGATAGTATTTGCATGTAAAGATATAACATGAACATGTCCTTCATGTGGTTCAAGTAATAGGGGTAAAGTTGATTTCCCATTTTTGAATGGTTCTTCACTAGTGATAGGCCTTAATGGCATTTCATCTCTTTTCCCTGGTTTACCAAGGCGTTGAAATGGTCACAGGCCTTGCAATACTCAATACAATCCTTGTAAACCATTTCCCACCAAAGGCCAGCTAAAAGGATCTTGCACGTGGTCACATTCCCGTATAGTGTCCTCTTACAATTCCATCATGAGCCTCTTCCATGATTACAGCGTGCTCATGCTCTAGCACGCACCGGCACAAAACCTCATCACAACCTAGCTTGTATAAGTCTCCACCAATTAACATATAGTGCACAGCACGTATGGCTAACTACTTCCTTTCTAATGCCTTCATCCCTTCTAAAGCCCCCACTTATTCATAGAAAGAGGGTGATATCTTTCGATTCGGAGGATGCACACTATAACTTGAACAATTTGCATCTGACATCGTATCCTCAATGCTCTGTGCATCCTCACCTGAGGTAATTCTTGACAAATGATCAGGTCCCAAATTAATTTTTCTTGGTTTCACCATAACTGTAAACTCAAACTCCTGAAAACAATAGTATCCAACGACATATGCACCCTTGCAAAAACGGGCTTGTTCACCAAGTATTTTAATGTCATGTGGTCTGTGTAGAAAATAAAGGAGTTGCTAATAAATACTTCTAAACTTGTGCAAAGCACGTAGATCATTGACAATGCCTCACGCTCCATGGTAGTATAATTCTGTTATGTTGGAGTTAGCTTCCTACTAGCAAAACATAAGGGATGGTCAACAATTCCCTCTCTAGGTTGTGCTAAGACTACCCAATCACCATCTTGGATGCATCAACATGCACATGAAAAGGTTTATCCCAAGAGGGAAAACATAAAATGGGCACGGTGGTAAGCTTTTCCTTCAACGTGTCAAATGCCACCTGTTGCACCTCTCCCCAATAGAACTTACTTTTATGTTTCAATAATTCTTCCAAGGTCACGGAAATCTGGCATAGCTCTTTATGAAATTTCCTATAGTACCATGTATGCCCTAGGAACCCACACACCCACTTTTGACTGGTAGGATTCTCTAATCCTACTATAACAACTTTTGTGGGGTCTACCAGTAAGCCTTATTTGTAAATAATGTGTCCCAACAACATGCCAAAAGGAGTGAAAAAACACACTTCTTAATATTCAGGGATATGCTCAACTGCTTGCATCTCTCAAACATCAACTATATATTGTCGCAGTGGTATTTTACTAATCCATAAACCATCCAGTCATCTAGGTAGACTTGAAGAAACTTGTGAATGAAGTCCTAAAACACCTGAACCACAATACACAAAAACACGGCATGTGCATTATTTAGTCCAAAAGGCATTACCGTAAAGTAAAAACTTCCCCATTCAGTGGTGAACATTGTCTTCTCTTGGTCTTCCTTTGTAATTCAAACTTGGTGATATCCCAAAAACCCATCTCAAAAATGAATAGATCTTGCACTTGGATACTCCTTCTAGGATCTCCTCAGTGAATGGGGTTGGGAAAGGATAAATTATACATACTATATTCAAATACCTATAGTCAACATAAATCCTTATTCTCACATCCTTTTTGATATTGATGACCATCGGGATTACCCATTCAGATTCTTCAATGACTTCTATGATCCCAGATGTTATCATCTTATCAATCTCCTCCTTAAATTTGACACGTAGATTCAGATTCATCCTGTAAGGTCTCTTCCGAATCGGGCATGCACCATCCTTTAACTTGATTCTCATTTCTCCTAGCGAGGGGTGAACTCCTTTAAGTTCATGATACCCATGCGAAACAAATCCTAAAAATCATGCAAAAGCTCAATAATATTTGAGACCTCTGGTATGTCCAATAGTCCCCAATAATAGCTTCACTTGGTTCCACCTCCGTACTAATGTTAACCTTATTTTTCTTCAATGGCTTGTGGTAAACGCATGCTTGCTCATCAACATATCTAACACTTCATGTGTACCTTCTATATGGCTAACATCCAAGTTATCCACCTCTTCATCGTCTATTAAGTAGACCAACTTTCCTTTCTCCTTCTCCAGCCAAGCACACTCAAGCTGTAATTCCTCTTACTCTTCCTCCATAAAGTGCATCCCCAACTCGGTTTACCTAACAACTTTATAATCATGTCCTCCACCATGGCACTATCTCCCAAGGTAAGGCACTTGACTACCTACAATGCCTCATTCATCGATGGCTTAGTACTTTGATATTTAAATGTTTGAACAAGGTCTTGCATCAACTCTTGTAGTTCCTTGTCTGTTACAACTTTGAATGAATATACCATGCACACGTGCAACCTTTAAGGTGGAATGGAACTTATACACCCATAGGGAAGGGGGTAAAGCTTTTGCACCTCCCATCCAATTCTTCTCACACCCTAAACATGACATGAGGCGGATCCATTCCCATTATAGTCATAAATTTGAGATGGTGCATTGCTTCAGAGAAACCTAACAGAGAGTTTGATTCTCACTTCGTGTCACTCTAGAATATTATCTCAATGTATCACTCACAAATATGTTTTTGTCCCACATAAGGTATAGGTAAGCATATTCCTTCTCTCCACTTGACACTTCCACTGGGTCTTCATTTCATGCAGAAAGACATCAGGGTTGGCTTCCCCAGTGTACATGGAAACTACCTACCTCTCAAGCGCTAACTAGCATGTTTTGAAAAATTGAGTCTCAATATCCTTCATATGCCTTCTAACCATCTCGTAAGTCCCATGTACCCAATTATCACAAGTAACGCTAGTTGTATCACTTATGGAATGTGCATCATTCCATTGAATGACCCCTTACTTTGATGGTTGAATGATCTCCGAGTCTCTAGTGTTCTCTTGTTTAAGTCTTCTTCACACATATATCGAGGATTTGGGTAAGAAACTGGAGGATATTATGAGACAATGAGTTGTAAGGGGGGGGGGACTAAGTTTTGAAGAAGTGAGCACCACGGGTGGGTGACCTCTTTCATGCAAGTGTAGGACGAGGTCGACACTTGGGGAAAGTTAGAAGAAGAATTAGGAAAGGATTTCCCTCTCCTCCTCTAGAAATAAAGTTCCCCATTCTTTCATTCTTTTCCCCATTTCTTCATTCCTTTATTCTTCCATTCCAACCATTTTTAAGGATCCACCATTCTTTATTTATTTATTGAAGAGTGTTTGAAGGATGGAGAATAGGCGTAGTGTGGGGTGATGTTGGGCCCCAAAATATCAGCTAATTATAAGAAGGTGTGTGGGCATGTGGGACCTAGTTGAATAAGGGTGCGCGGGTTGAAGGCGTGTAAGGAAGTTCTAGTAGGGTTTTGCAGAACACACGGCGCACACGTGTGTAAGACAAAATAGTTTTGTACTTATCCACATTCGGCATCTCGGGTAGCACGGAGAAAAGCATGACCCTTGTGGATAAGGTGCCGACTGGTGACTACAAGATCAAAAAGGGAATATTCTGGGCATGCGATGGAAGGTTCTAGAAGACATCATTACAAGAAGTGGAGAGCTTGGATCTGAGAAGGCATGCTCCCATGAAGGACCACCTCGACACTTGGCGACATCTCTCGTAACTTCTGAAAGGCATGGTGGTGGGTGTTGAGGTTATAAATACAAGTGCCTGATAAGAGAAAAAGAAGATAGATGGTATGAAGAGTGTGTGGAGAGTGCGGAGGAGAGAAGAAGAGGTGAATCCCTACAGAAATTGAATAAAGGATATTATGGGTTAGGGGTTAGAATAACTCTATAAGCTATGTCACATTTAGGGGATGGGTTTGTATTCTTCTTTGTAATATGATGAGCATACTATGGCTCTGATGCATGACTTTTCTCTACACAGTTAAATGAGGATCTATCATGACCTCAAGGGATTATAATGTGGTTATTGAATCTATTAATATGAATACAATGCTCTTTTATAAATCATATATGTGTTCAAGAGTATAATACTTATGTATTTCCTTTCTGTATGAACCATTTCCTTATGTTGTTTGTTATTTCTCTTTTTTGATGTAATAAGATAATAACTCATTCTAGAATATGGCATGGTTCTTTCTTCTCATTTCCATTTGAATATTTGTTATAAGATGATGCATTCTCATAAGACTCACATAAAGGAGAGACTCGGCACCCACGCGTGCCTCGGTGAGCACCCAGCCCATTGGGTGATAGGTCGGCATGCATGGGATTAGACTATTGGTCTAAGGGTATAAAATATGACTACATCTTGGTTTTGTTTCCAGGACCTCTTTTCAAAGTTGTTGTAAGAAATGGCATGCATATTTTCCCCTATAATGCATGATGACAGAGCATTTGACATTAGAAAGTGTTGAAAGTGGTTCAAGAGCATGGAGGACGTGTTTTCTCAAAGATTCAACACTAGACATGAGTTCGATGCACGTAGATGGGTAGAAGAGAACCTATACCATGAGCTATATGAGACATTATTTTTTTGCTTCCCAGTAGAACTATATGAATGGCTTTTAACATATGCATCCAAATCGATTCGGTACTATAGATCATGCATGTGGACCCAAGATGACTATTAGAGGCTACAGGATGCAGATCTAACTTGGACGCATGTTATTGATCACTGGTGGAAGAGGGTGTTGACCAGTTATACTCTTGAATACACCATTTCTACATATTCTTTCCCAGAAGTTGTTGAGTTCAAGTTTCTAAGGGAGCCTAGAGGATCATTTTTATGTGTTATTCCTTTGGCTATGAAGCTCTTGGTCATTACTTTGAGTTTAGAATCATTTCCCATGGCCGGCTAAGCTTCTCTGAGTGCTAGGAGAGGAAGCTAGGGTGGAGGAAGATGTTAGAAAATTACAGCTGAGAAGGAAAGGGAGGAGATATGACTCAAGTATAGTGAATCTCGTGAAAGGGATATGACTAGATAATGCAAGGTTGTAAGTGTGATGGATCTATGGAGGCGGACGTTGTGGGGAAGGAGTTAAGGTTCATGCAGAGGGACATATAACATGAGCGGTCTGTGCTTTACCCCATCTTGGCAAGTGTGGGAGAGAGGCCCCTTCATCTTTTGATGAGAGTTCATCACATGGAGAAAGAAGAGCCATCGGTGCATCTAAACCCACCTAGTGACCAACCCCTGGATGCTTAGTTTTCTAGATCAAGGGAGAAGTATTGTTAACCTAGTTGGTATCGGTGGGAGTAACCAATCTGCACCCAGGAGATATAATTTATTGTTTGGAACATTCATGGCTACATAAGCCATTCTTGTATTTGGAGGAATCTTTGATAAGGTGCAAGTACGCAAGGTTTGGGTATCACATTTGGGAGTGGCGTGGGACATACAACTAGTAGTGGGATAATATCACAAACCATCGGCATGCAATTCAGTGGGACATTGGGAACACTAGGCGCGACCACTTTGGTCCTTTTCTAACTACAGGAGGTGGATCTTAGTGGGTCAGGAGGAATAGGACCTAATGGATCTAGTGGATATGGTGGAGGAGGAAACACCGGAGGAAACCGAGGCTCTAGATTAGGGGGACAAGGACCCCATCCACCTCCCCAAGTGTTTTTTTAGATGTCTTTGAACTTTTTAAACTATAGGGGTGTTAAGAGATACAGATCATGTACACAAGTGTGAACTACTATGGCACACAAAAGGAATCACTACCCCAGACCGGAAGGCAAGTTAGTTTGCAACAACGTTGCAAGGGTGCGTACATAATTGGTATAGGAAATATGACCCCCATCATACGGTGGTAGACTACACCGCATTGAAGAATGCCTTCCTAGTAGAGTTCCATATCCCTGAGTTTGAGTAGAAGAGCATCAGCGCTCTGAAGGATATCCAACAGGAATGGCAAAGAGTGTGTGGGAGTATGACACATGTTTCAAGACTCTCTTGTCAAAACTATCTTATGACATTCATCCTTCTCAACATGCTCAATGGTTTGTCGGAGGATTGATAACACCATTTAGAAGGGCTTTGTCACACAAGACTTTCACATACCCGCGCGAGGCATTGGAAGCTTCCCTGCACACCGAAGCTATTAGGAGTGTTGATACTAGTGTTAATCCTTTTCTAGAGGCTCAAATTGTTATAATGGCCAAGAAAGTTGGAGAATCTATTTGCAAACTCATCGCATGAGGTTCGTAGTGGGCTTTGGTGTATAGACTGCAAGTGGAGGGACATGCAAAGGATAGTTGCCCTTGAAATTTGGTGCACGCTATGTCGATAGACTATGAGATTTTCCATGGGGATCATGATGCAAGTATATTCCCTCTACTCTAGTGTGCAATCTGTAAGAATTTTTCTTGCTATTGCAAGATCTGATACCTCTACGACCCATGATACCAAGGATTGCAGACTGATTGATCAAATCCATGATGCTATTGATCTGGGTGTGTGCCAAACTAGCCTTGCAAGTAGTTCAAAGGATGATGACCATCATTATGAAGGGCACACAAATGGAGGAATGTGTGGAAGGGGTTTTGTGGAGTATTTTTGGTCATAGTAACTTCACGGTGGAGGAAAAGTGAGTTCTTGAGGAACCTGTTATAATTGTGGATCTACAAAGCATTACAAATGTGAGTGTCATGATCTATTAGAATGCTCATGGTGTGGAAAGAAACATAAGTATGAAGATTGTCCAGAACTTTATGAGCATATGAACCAATAAGCACTAGAAGGAAAAATGTGTTGGGATGGTGAGCATCAAGAAGGCCGATTCAAAATGGATGCCAACAGTGGCGTGTGAGTCGGGACTAGAACTGTGTTGGTGATGATGCAAGGAGAGGTTCGCGCACACCCGAGGAGATGCCAAGACAAAGGACACTAGTTTTAAGAGAGGAAGTGGTACATGGAAAGTATTTGGACCCTGCTCATCAGAAAAAGGTGTATCAAGAGACTATGGACATGATTAAGAGTTTAGAAGGGGAGATCCAATGTTTGAAGGATAAATCAGGTAGTTGAGCAAAGGAAGAATGTCGAGGTTCCAAAGGATGACTTGGATGAGGTCAAGGAAGTGTGTAGGATGTTAAGGTAAGATAATATTATTCCCTTTGTAGGAGAATGGCTGAGAGAGAAGGTATCACATGCCGCGGTAGAGAGCGAAAGATGAGTCTTGCATGCAAACCTTCCTCCTCACAACCTCGACTATGACAAGGAGATTACTTTGAATGTAGTTGTTGATGGATGGCTTCTGAGCAATATTCTCATTGACATGGGAGCAGAGGTCAATGTTCTTACCTTAGATGCCTAGCATTAGATGGGAAGGCTTATGTTAAAACCATCTTCGAATGTCTTGTATATGGAAAACAAGACTAAGGCAATGCCCATTGGTTTCCTAAAGGATGTATTTATCACCATTCAAGGGGCCAAGTTCACTAGAGACTTTGAAGTCTTGGCACTCACCAAGGTAGAAAACTTTCCAGCATTGCTTGGGTGCCCA
The DNA here is from genome assembly GCA_018340775.1 of Taxus wallichiana var. yunnanensis. NCBI lineage: Eukaryota > Viridiplantae > Streptophyta > Pinopsida > Cupressales > Taxaceae > Taxus > Taxus wallichiana. Next base: position 24,345,989 of record CM031236.1, on the reverse strand, counting down.
TGGTGTTACAATAACAATGTCGACCTACGGTTTAACAAAGGGTATATCAGATTTGAGAATAAGGAAGAAAGGGTGATTATCCCTTAACGGATGGGAAATCAATGCCCTATACGGAGCCATTGGGAGAAGAAGTCCTTGATAGAATCTATGTGCGCTCCATCAGAGATCTTGAGATAATTCACCCCATGGAGGGAGTTATCCAATTTGAAGATGCTCAATCCTTGAGTGATACCACTAGTGTGGCATGCAACAATTGGGCACATGGGACTTATGAGTTAATTGGTGACAGTTGAGAGGATCTGTAATAAGGGTAAAAAGGCATGCTCATTCAAGTGCCTAGGAGGAAAGAAGTTACCAAGTTACTCTGGAGGAGCATATCCTAAAATTTTCTTGTGAGAAATGGAAGCTCAATGGAGAAATGAGGATGAGAGAAGAGGAATGCTCAGTTATAACCTACTCGGAACTGCAGCGCACTAGTGGGCTACACATCGAGAGAACCTCCTAGAGTGGTGTGAGGTGAGGATCACATTTTCTATAAGGTTCTCCAGGAGCAACGTGCCCACATTCATACAAGACTACCATGGTAAAGAGACCGCTTCATTTCATATCCAAGCATGTGAGAAGGCCTAGATGGGAAGCACAAAAGTGTTACCACCTTCATTATGGGTGCATAAGTTATATTCCACCTTACAAGGTTGTGCGCGCATGCATGGTATATTCATTCAGAGATGCATCATCAAATAGGTAATTGGCGGAGTTGGTGGCCGATCTCATTCAAGCTTTTGAGTATAAGAGTACCAAGCCATCATTGGATAAGGTGTTGCAAGTAATCAAGCGTCCTTACAATGGGAGATAGTGCTATAGCAAAGGATAGGTTATTAGAGTTACTAGGTGAGCCTTACTTAGAGATGTGCCTCAATGAGTAGGAATCAGAGGAAGTACATCTTGAGCACATGTGCATGGAAAAAGAAAAAGGAAAAATGGTCTATGTAATAGATAGAGAAGAGATGGAGACTTTGGATGTTAACCATTCAAAAGGTACGCATGAAGTCATAGACAAGCTGATGAGTGAGCACGTGCCTACCATGAGCCCTTGAAAATAAAGAAGGTTAACATTGGAATGGAGACAGAACCTAAGGAAGCTATCATCGAGACTATTGGTCGAAAAATAAGTTTCAAAGGTCATTGATCTATTGCATGAGTTCCAAGATTTGTTTCCTCATGGGTACCATGAACTCAAAGGCATTCACCATTCCTTAGGAGAGATGAAGATCAAGTTGAAGGAAGGTGTGTGCCTGATTCGAAAGAGGCCTTATCGGATGAATCCAAATTTATGCGTACAGTCAAGGAAGAAATAGAAAAGATGATAACATCTGGTATCATTGAGGTAGTGGAAGAATCAGAATGGATAAGCCCAATGGTTATCAGTATCAAGAAGGATGGTAGGATAAGAATTTGTGTTGACTACATGGATCTTGAATGTAGTATGTGTCATCGATCCTTTCCCAACCCCCTTTACTGAAGAAATTTTGGAGGGAGTAGCCAAGCGCAAAGTCTACTCTTTCATGGATGGGTTCTCAGGGTATCACCAAGTCAAGATTGCAAAGGAAGACCAGAGAAAGACAACTTTCACCACTAAATGGGGAATTTTTTCCTACACGGTTATGCCTTTTGGATTGAAGAATGTGCTTGTTGTGTTCTCGCATCGTGGTACAAGCATTTCAAGAATTCATCCATAAATTTCTCAAGTTTACTTGGATGATTGGACTATGTATGGATTAGTGAAAGACCATTGTGACAATTTAAGGCTGATGTTTGAGAGATGTCGAAACTAAGGATATCCCTCAATATTAAGAAATGTGTCTTTGCTTACTCCATTTGGGACCCTTTAGGACACATTATATGTGAATAAAGTTTGTTAGTAGATCCCGCTAAAGTTGTAGTTATTGTAGGATTAGGGAGCCTACTAATCAAAGCGCAAGTGTGTAGATTCCTTGGGCATACAAGGTATTATAAAGTTCATCAAGGGGTATACCAAGATCACCGTGCCCTTGGAGGAATTTTTAAAACACAAGAGTGCCTTTCATTGGGGAGAGGCGCAGCAGAAGGCATTTGACACTTTGAAGGATAGGCTTGTCATGGCGCCCATATTACATTTTCCTTCTTAGGATAAGCCTTTCCATGTGCATGTTGATGCCTCAAGGATAGCTATGGGAGTAGTGCTAGCACAACCTACTGAGGGAATTTTTGATCATCCCTTGTGTTTTGCAAGTAGAAAATTGACACCAGTGAAAAAATTACACAACTACTTTGAGCGTGAAGCATTTTCTATGATCTATGCACTCCACAAGTTTAGGTAGTATCTATTGGCAACACCATTCATATTCTACACAAACCACATGGCATTGAAATACTTAGTCAACAAGCCCTTTCTGCAAGGATGCATATGTCATTGGGTCCTATTATTTCAAGAGTTTGAGTTCACAGTGGTCATAAAACCAGGAAAGAGAAATTCAGGGCCTAACCACTTATCAAGGATTAACTTGGGGAGAACGCACAAAGCATTGCTTATGCCCATGTTTACACGTAACTATTTAGGTTACAGACGTGCCCTCAGACTTGGAAGATATCACAGTGTTTGTAAAAAATAGGTGTGGCGCGGAAGGGATGAAGGCTCTGAGAGAAAGTAGTTAGCAATATGCGTCACACCCTACATGTTGATTAGTGGAGATCTGTATAAGTTAGGTCATGATGAGGTTCTACACCAATGCATATTGGAACATGAGCATGCGTAGCCATTATGGAAGAAGTGCATGGTGGGATTGCAGAGGACACTATGCAGGAAATGCTACCACGCGGAATATTTTATTAGCAGGGCTTTGGTGGGAAACCATCTACAAGGATTGTATTGAGTTTTGTAAGGCCTGTGACCATTTCAACACCTTGGCAAACCTGGAAAGAGGTATGAAATTCCTTTTGACCAATAGCCAGTGCTTGAACCATTTGAAAAATGGGAAATTGACTTTATAGGGCCAATTGTGCCAACCACGCGAAGGACTAGGTCACGGTATATCATCACTTACACTGATTACTTGACACGGTGGGCAAGGTAGCGGTGCTATGAAGGATTACACCACAATGGCAACTACTAGATTTTTGTGGAAAACATAATCAGCAGGTATGGTTGCCCTTTAAGTTTAACAAGTGATAGGGGTATGCACTTTCTCAATGAAATAGTCATGGATTTTGTTAGCATAATTTATGGTGGCCCATCATAAGACTACCCCATATCACCCTCAAGTAAATGGAACTACTGAGGCATTTAACAAGATACTAAGTCACATGTTAACTAAGATCTGTGACATTGGAAGATAGGATTGGGATGACAAAGTATCATGCCGTGAGCTATAAACCTACAAAGTTTGAATAAGGCCACACCGTTTGAATTGGTGTTTGGCATGAGTTTGTTTTACCAGTGGAATTCATGTTACCATCGTTGCGTATAATAACATGCACAGGAGGGTTAGCTGACAAACAAGCACTGGAAGAAAGAATTGATAAGTTGATGTAGTTAGACAAAAGGTGATCACTTGCTAGATGGAGTCAGAAGATAGAAAAAGAAAGACAAAAGGCATGGCATGATCCGTCATATAAAGAACAAGAAGTTCGAGGTTGGGTAGGTGGTATTACATTATATGATTCCAAGTATCTTGTGAGATCATCCTGGGAAGTTGAAAGTTCATTGTTGGGACCTTACATCATCTCATACATTCTTGATTCTGGCACTTTCGATTCTAAGCGCTAGATGGGATGAGGTTACGAGGTCACTTCATATGGTAGAGTTGTGAAGCCATACTATAAATAAGTCTTCTTGGTGTTTGAAATAAGGCAAGATTGCAATTAGATTAGAATTTTTCTTAGGCTTTCTTTTCTTGTATTTTCCTTTCTCATTGCTTGTTCCTTTCCTTTTGTTTCGTTTTGTGCCTTGTGTGCATCAGAACCACATTATTTTTTTCCAAGGTTGTGTATGCGTGAGGGACCACGCATTTGTTTTAGTGTGGGATGGAGTGATGACAAAGTTTGAGCTGACGGAGAAGTTGTGGTGAATGGCCCATTTGAAGGTTAACAAGACGTAGGAGAGGTGGAACGAGAATGGTTGGTGTCAAGAACTTTATAAAAACCACGTATAGAAAGGATGAAGAGCGCAGAACAACATGAGGTAGGTGAAGGTAAAAATCGGGTAAATGAAATGGAAAGGTTTGTGTGAGTCAGATATGAAGAAGTGCCTTTGACGTTGTGGGCGTGCATGTAAGAGTCTTCTTGAAGGGTTATATTTTTGTGCATGCCGAAGGTTGCAAATGTTTTTTCGTGGATGTGGACGTGTGGGTAAGGATGATTAAATTCAGCCTAGTGGATGTATTAGGTTAACAAAGACTCATTTTTTTTAAATTCCCAAAACATTCCTAAATGGTGATCAAATGGAAGAACTTAATCTGTTGAGCTTTCCAATGATGCTCCCATGAAGGCAGAATGGATACATGGGTGCTCTAGATATGTCTATGTCGAAGTTAGGTCAACGGAAAGTCAACTCTAGTCAATCGGTCAATAATGGACCAATCGCATTTGCGACACGTGGCGAAAAAGGCAAAATGGAGTTGTTTGTTTGTTTTCGATCACCAATCTTCTACAGCGTAAAAATGGTGCAGGAACAAGAGGCTCAACTTTTATTACGAAGAGGCCCACTACCGATTTGGACTATGGTATTATTGCCAACGTGGTGGGTCCCACAAGCCACATGTGGCTTGCCACCACTCATCGAATTGCTCAATTTTCCTATCATGAGACAACAAGTGGAACATATATTTTACCCAGTTAATTATTTCCATACCACATTACATGGGCTCGAAATTATATTTACTTGTAATTATTCACCATGTTATTCTTGGTAATGTTCGAGGCTTATATTATTCTCCATGGTCGAGTTGATCATATTTCCACATGGCACGTATGTTCGTATTTATATCCCATATTATTCGGGATTGGTCGAAGCCTCGATGAGGTTTGGAATATATACCACATGGTTTGGGATTTACAATATCCCATCGAATGACTTGGTGGTTCCACAAACAAAGCTCGGCCCATATCACGGGCGGTTAATTTAAACCAATGCACAGCCCGAGTAAAATGGGGCCAGGTTACGTGAATTAGTCACGTATATATGGAGTCGAATGATGCCCAATTTAAACCACAAATCATTCCCTTTTGCGGGGAATGTGGGATTCTTATCCCCATGCAAAACAAACTCCGCCAAAATGATGGCCATTGGGATTTGATCCCCGACCTCACCGCTCCAAGACCAATCCTCCAACCAACTCGCCTAGAGGCTTGGGCACATTATAAAACAATCGCTTCCACTTATACAAGAGAGATCATCATATCAAGCAAAAAGGACCGCTTTTAGAGAACGCCATTTTGTAGGCCTTCAAAGTATTTGGGCATCTGGAAGTTGAAAGTCTGAAATGAAGGAAATTCTAAGATGATTCCAACATGTAAGATTTGAAGCTTTTTGCTGAGTTTTAACCTATTTTTGGAAGCTTTAAATGCAGATTTTAACAGGGGGCATCTTCAAGACAAAGTAGTTGAAAACATAAAATAAATGTCACTTCTTCCGAATGTTTGGTAATAAACATGAAAATGTTCATAATTCAAAGGTGATCTCAGAAATATGATTTTCCCTTTCATAGAATGTTTTTAAATCTCCATTTTTAGGTGTTTTTCATTGGTAACCACATTATTTTTCAAAAGTTGTGTATGCCTGGAGGAGGACATTAGCGCCTTCTAAGGGAGATCACATTGTGAAAACACCGTAGTAGCCACGGATCGTTCTTTGGGACATTCTGCATTTGAGTTCTTGGGACATTGATCAGCTCATTTGCAGGTTGTGATTCATTATTTAATGTTTGTAAGAGATATTGTACTCATTTCAATATTATTAATGGATCATTCAATCGAACCTGGATGACGTAGGAATTTTAGAACCCATACGTAAATAATTAAGAGTTTGTTATCAACAATGAGGTAGGAAATGGAAAATTTATTTGGTAACAAGTTTTCCGCAAGTTCTATGGATGCATAATAATCAGAATTTAATCAATTTGTGGAGTTTAGAATACTTAAAATGGTTAAGAAAATCACGATCTTTGGAAACTTTTAAAAGTGATAAAAATGCATGGGTAACTCACGTTTTGGCTTAGTGGAAAAAGCCACATTTAATGTTAAAGTACATTGGTAGGTGGTATAGCATTTAATGCTGGAAAGAAGAAAAACTATAAATAAAAGGTCGAGCAATTCATTTATTACCTTGTGATTACAAAGTGAAAGAAGCTCTTGCGAACTAGAGCATCCAGAGAGAAATTTGTGTGAAGAAAGGAGAATCTGAGGAATTTGAGTGTGCATCTAGAGTAGATCTACAAACCAAAAGGAAGGAGTACATGGCGTGAGGAAGGTTGTGTGAAGAGCATCATCTTGTGGAAGGATTTCTTGTTTAGGTTTGGCAGCTAGGGCATGGAGAAAGAAGGATTCATTTCAAGAGTTGAAGCTTTGGAGTGAGCTTTGGGATTGAACAGAGTAGTAGAGCAAGATGAAGGAATATTTAAGTTCATTCCAACTAGAAAATATGGCACCTAGAAACCAACCATTTCACCGAATAAAACAAAGGGCAAGGGCAAGGGAAAGAAAATCATTGTTGTCACAATCACCAATGAAGAATGGTACGTGAGAAATGCAATACCCAGATGGGGTATTGCTAGGAAAAGAGTGGGAGTCACACTTACAAAAGATGGCCATAAGCGATTATAACCATCACACGAGAAAAATGGAGAAGGAAATGGTGTTGGATTTGGTCCGACCAACTAACAATAGGACACCAAATGGAATGCCCATTTACAACGATGAGGTGAAGGTCAAATTAGAGAAGGTTGGATTATTTAACTATATGAGTTTCCATACTTTGGAAAACCTGAGTGCCTTTACTAATGGTTGATGTCGCGTGTGCATGAGGATCATTTTTATTTCATAAGGTGCAAGATGTGCATAACACCACAACTGATATCCAAGTTCACATGCCTCATTTGTGAAGTAGATATCATTTATGATGATCTGAGTGACAAAGAGGCTATCAAGGATATTGTAGCCATGTATGACTACAAGAAAGGGTCGTGATACTTTGACATCATTGAGATTCCAGACCCAATTATGAGGATGGCCACGCACTTGGTCACTAAGCTCAATGATCAAGAATGATGGACACAAGTAAACAAGGCATGGCTAAATATATGCCAAAGATATCAAGGAACCATCTACAACTTGTCCACTTTCATCATGGATGAGATTATAAGCAACGTGCAGGAGGGAGAGAAGATACTCTTTGGTAACATCCTCCTCACCATTGTATTTTTAGATATTAGAGTGTTCGATGGGCCAGAAAATTTGTTTGGGAATATCCAGAAGAGGATCCCTCACCCAAAAAAGTTTTGTGAAATATACTTGTGAAACCATGATGACCACTCATAAGGCACACCTAGAGAAGTGGTATAAGTGAATGTGTGACGCATTCAAGGCTAAGTGGAGGATCCCAAAGCATTTTCCCATGCTTTTGAATGGAGAGGCAGAATTTGTAGTGTACCAACACTTCTGCATTGGTAGATTTATATTGACAGATGGGAATATGAGTCCATGGTGCAAGCTACCCTTCTCCTTCACCGCACAATACTTCCAAGCTAGAGTTAATCGGTTCAAAGAATCCAAGAGACTAAGGTTCAACCTTAGTGAGGTAGATATAGACCACCATGAGCTGCGTCGAAAGCTTGCCTACCCAAAGAAGCACACATACGTGGAGAGATATGTCTCCCATAAGATACAAATGATGAATCCTTTAACGTTGTTGATTGCAGGAAGGACCGCAGTAAAGGGTGTATCTACGCATAAGGCCAAAATTTGAAAAAGGTGCTTACTTGGAGAATGATGTCTCCATCCCTAAAGACCCTATAGGAAGGAAGAAGGTCATTCCTAGAAAGAGAGAAAGAGAAGAGGTGCAGAAGGCACCAAGTGTTCAAACCACACAAGCAATGTGAAGCACACCGAAGAAGCACTAAACCCTAGTACTTACGCGCAGGGGAATAAGTCTCCAATCAAGGAAAGGGCCCAAGAAGAAGAGGTGTTGGAGCATGAAGATCCCCTCCCCAGAGAAATCACCAAGGAAGACACCACCTATCAAAGAGAAGGAAAAGGAAGAATCTCTTATACTGGGAATCCCGGTAAGGAAGAAGCAAAAGGTGACTGATGAGTCAGTAGATTCGAAGAGATGGAGAATATAGATGCCTACATCAGCAACAAGGATGATGATGATGAGCCGAGGAGGTGAAGACCATCAAGTCTATGAGATACATGATTATGAGGAAGAAGGGGATGAGGAGAAGGAGGAAAAAGAATAAAGAGGAAAAAGGCAAGGGGGGTAGGCGGGAATAAAATACAAAGGATCAAAGGACCCCAAGCCTCATGAAGGAATAGATAGATGAGGCCATAGAGAGAGAAGTGGTGAAAATCATCAAGAACCTGGTGGAACAAGAGGTTGAATGCAGCAGGGGATGTGGTGCTTGAAGGAAGTTGAGGAGGAAAGTGTAGGAAAATAATATGGCAGCATGGGAGGAGATCCTAGTTTGGTTGTAAGCTTTCCAAGGGCCACACGCATAGGGAGAAAGAGCACAGAAGTAACGCAAGGTAAAATAATGGGCTACATCGATGATCCGAACAAGGTGTTGCGCGTGCTTCGAGCACCATGCTTATGAAACGGTTCTTAGCCATGGCTTCATTTGATGAGGAAGGTACATATCCTTAGACAAGGAAAATGCTATCATGGGCATTTGAGTCCCACATTGATGAGCCCAAATTTGAAGTAAGCCAAGGAGCATTGTTGAAGGTGTCAAAAACAAAGGGAGTAAACCCCTTGGTAAACACCCAACAATTATCGATGAGCAAATCAGCATACGCTCAACAAAGTCTCACTTGAGGTGGAAGCCATGATCTTCAAGAAATGACAGGGTAAAGTTCCTAGAGGTAGAGCTAGAGAAAAGGAGGAAGAGCTCCTTGAGAAAAGTAAGGACCTAAAGTAGGAGGAACTAATCGGCGCTTTGAAGATTAAGGTGTGATATAAAGGATGAGAAGGAAAGAGTGCATGAGGCATACAAGAAGATAGAGATGATCATGGATGTCATTGTCTTAAAGCATCCAGACTTAACACCACCCACACAAAAGTATGGATCATCCTTGCAATGCCTAGAGGACTTGACCTGCATAATCACTATGGAGAGGCAACCACTTGCCTTAGAATCCATAGAAGAAGTGTTGGCGTGCCAATAAAAATAAAATAAGATGAAGGTTGTGGAAATTGTTACTCAGTACAACAACATCCTCCCCGATGTAAAATTTTCCACGCAAGTTATTAAGGATGCCTACGATAATTATGAGCGGATAGAGATAGAGTGGCAAGTATCTTAGTTTCCACCCATGAAGCGGAACTCAAGGAGTTCTAGGAAAATAACAAGGGAACAGGGTTGAGCAAGACAAAATCCTATCCAAAGTAGAAAAGAAATCAGATGCCATTGAGACCTTGTGGGGCTCAATCAAAAACCGGTTGAAGGAATTGTACCCCCAAATCACTCGGAGGATGGACACACTCGAGGATTTGGGCAAGAAACTAGAGGATATTGTGGAGACAATGAGCACTAAGGGGAGGAACTGAGTTTTGAAGAAGTAAGCACCCTAGTGGATGACCTCTATCAACAAGCCCAGAAAAGGTTAACACTTGGGGAAAGTTAGAAGCAGAATTAGGAAAGGATTTCCCTCTCCTCCTCAAGAAATAAAGTTCCCCATTCTTTCATTCTTTTCCCCATTTCTTCTTCCTTTATTCTTCCATTCCATCCATTTTTAAGGATCCACCATTCTTTATTTATTTATTGAAGAGTGTTTCAAGGACGGAGAAATGTAGGCGTAGTGTGGGGTGATGTTGGGCCCCAAAATATCAGCTAAGTACAAGAATGCGTGGGTGCACAGACCTAGTTGAAGAAGGGTGCGGGTTGAAGGCGTGTAAGGAAGGGTTTTGGAAGGTTTTAGAACACACGGCACGTGCGTGTAATGAAAAACAAGTTTCGTACTTAGTCAGTATTCAAAGATCCCGGAAGCACACATGAGAAAAGCATGACCCTTGTGGATAAGGTGCCATCTTGGCGACTGTGGGATCAAAAAGGGAATATTCTAGGCATGCAATGGAAGGTTCTAGAAGACATCATTGTAAGAAGTGGAGAGCTCGGATATGAGAAGGCATGCTCCCATGAAGGACCACCTCAACACTTGGTGACTGATTTGTAACTTCTAAAAGGCATGGTGGTGGGTGCTGAGGTTATAAATACAAGCGCTTGATAAGAGAAAAAGGAGATAGATGGTATAGAGAGTGTGTAGAGAGTGTGAAGGAGAGAAGAAGAGGTGAAGCTGTAGAAATTAAATGAAGGGTGTTATGGGTTAGGGATTAGAAGAACTCTATAAGCGATGGCACATTTAGGGGATGGGTTTTTATTCTTCTTTGTAATATGATGAGCATAATATGGCTCTGATGCATGACTTTTCTCTACACAGTTAGATGAGGATCTTTCATGACCTCAAGGGATTGTAATGTGGTTATTGAATCTACTAAATATGAATACAATGCTCTATTATAAATCATCTGTGTCCAGGAGTATAATACTTATGTATTTCCTTTCTATATGAACCATTTCCTTATGTTGTTTGTTATTTCTCTTTTCTAGATGCAATAAGATAACAACTCATTCTAGAATATGGCATGGTTCTTTCTACTCATTTCCATTTGAATATTTGTTATAAGATGATGCATTCTCATAAGACTCACATATTGAGAGACTCGGTGCCCACGCGTGCCTCGGAGTGAGCACCCGGCGCCAGCCAGTAGGTGATAGGCCAACATGCATGGGATTAGACTATTGGTCTAAGGGTAAAAATATGAATATAGCCTCGCGTGCAAGGTAGCCTCTAGGGCCTCATGCGGATCTATGAAGGTCTTGTGTGAAAGCACCCTCCTGAATGGTGTGATCATCCCTCCAACAAACTACTAAGCATGTTTTGAAGGATGAATGGCATAAGATAACTTAGATAAGAGAGTCTCTAAACGTGCGTCATACTTCCACACACTCTCTGCCATTCCTTACTAAATCTCCTTCGATCGATGATGCTCTTTTGTTCAAACTCAAGAATGTGGAACTCCTCCAAAAATGCATCACGTAGCGTGAAGTAATCCACCACCATCTGGTGTGGACCATACTTCTGTACCAAGCATGCACGTGCCCTTATAACATTTTTAGAAACTGACTTGCCTTCCGCTGGGGGAAGTGATACCCTTCACACACCAAAGCATCTCTCATTTGTGCACATGCTCTGCAGCTTCTTCCACACCCTTGTAATCAAGTAAATGCAAAGACATCTCAAAACATACTTGTTGAGATTGTTGAGGCCCTTACCCACCAGATCCTGAACCTTGGCCTCCTCCAATATTTCCACCACCTCTAACACCACTAGATACACTAGTGCCAACCCATCTGGATCCACCAAATCCTCCTCATGTTGTAGGTAAGTGAAATAATGCACAGCCTTGAACCCACCATCATACTAAATCGTGCACCGAGAGTCTCAGAAGTCACCCACTTCTAGTTGTGGCGCTTAAGCCCTACGCATACCCCCACATTGCCCAAATGTTGTACCAGACAGGATCCCTCTAAACATAGGAAATGACTATGCAGCCATAGATGTACCAAATGAAAAATTATATCTCCTAGGTGTCAATTAGCCACTAATACCAAGACCAACCGGTTAAAAATACTTATCTCCGGATATGGAAAACTAAGCACTGTGGTTCGGTCATCGGGTGGGTTTAGATGCGCACCTATGGATCTCCTTTCTCCAAACAACAAGATCTCACCAAAAGTCGAGCAGGTCCCTCTCCTATATTTTCTAGATAGGGTAGCACAAACTTCTCAAATTCCACGCCCTCTACGCAAACTTCAAATCCTTCCCGCAACGTCTGCCTCCATAAATCCATCACTCCAACAACCTCATGTTGTCTCACTAACTCCCTCTCCCGAGCTTCATTGTAATTGATTCATCTTTCCTCTCTTTCTATGTCAACCACAGGGTCCTCCATCTTCTACCATGCCATCTTTTGCGCCTTGTGCCTAGCATGAGTTTAGCCAACCATGGGGAAGGATTCCAAACTCAAAGTAATAGCCAAGATCTTGATAGCCAATGGAATAACATGCAAGAATGATCCTCTAAGCTCCCCCAAGAACTCAAACTCAGCAACCTCCAGGCAAGAATGATTAAGAAATTGTGTATTCGAAGGTATAACTCGTCAACACTCTACTCCACCAGTGATCAACATCGTGATTCCAGGTCAGATTGGCATCATGCATCCTTTGATACTCTTCCCGAGTTTCTACACAACTACCAACTTGACCTTGATGCATATGTTAATAGCCATTCATACAACTCCACAGGGAAACAACAAAAAAATGTTTCATACAGTCATCATATAGGTGTTCTTCCACCCATTTACATGCATCAAACTCAAGTCCAATGTTAAATCTCTAAGAAAAATCATCCTCTGTGCTTTTAATCCATGATTCAACACTCTCTAAGGTCAAACACACTATCATTACACATCATTCTCACAACAGCTTCAAAAGACGTCCCAACAACGGAACCAAGATGTAGTCTTATTTTACCTCTATCCTCTTATCTTTCTCTTAACCCCAAGAGCGTCAACATATCACCCAATTTTTGGGCACTCACTCGAGGAACACGCGGCACCGAGCTCCTCCTTTATGTGAGCCTTGTGAGAATGTTTCGCCATTAATGGAGGAAATGTTTGTAGAACAAGAACACATGCATTTAATCTAATACATAGGTAGTAGATCTAGTTCTAAGCATAAATGCTCCATGAGATAAGCATAAACATCACAACAACATAATGGAAACAAATCTAAACCATGAATAACATGAAAATACACTAGGGTTTAGTCCATAGACACAAATATACAAAACAGAGCTCCATATATTGATTAAATCCATTTATAGTAGCCATATTACATCAAACAAGGTCATCTCAGACCATATACATCATGAAATAATATTCCAACCCTAAAAAACTACTCTAAATAGAGATCCTAGCTATGCTTTCCCATTACAACCCTTGTTCAAACCCGAGCACATACATACTATGCTTAGTAATAGCATTCTTACGCACTTCGTTACCCTTTTGTTCTATATTCTCTCTCTTTATTTCAGACCCAAGCACTCCTTTAAATAGAATCTGGATCCACCACCATAGCTTCACCCATGATCAGATTGCATGCCAAGTGGAAGTGTGGTCCTCCATGATCGATCAAGAGCTTATGCCAGCTTGTAAAGTCCTCCACTAACTACAATGATCCTCCTGGGAATATTCCCTATGTGGAATATTATTTTCTTGACCTCCAAGGCTCCAATTTGGCACCTTATCCATTCATCATGCCTACTTAGGACCTCACGTGTTTTTCTTGTGACACTACCCTCAAAATGTGGCTAAGTCCCCAAACCTACTTCTACTTACCCGTGTCAACCTCTTCTCCATGCGTGCATTTCCTTGAGCGCCTTCTTTCTTGTTTACCTTGCGCGCACTCGCTCCTTCTACTTTTGGACTTGGTTAATTTAGGGCCCAACAATATTCCTTCTTCTTGCCTTCTTTTGCATTGCATGTTTGATGTGTCACTTTACATCCTCAGTAACTCCATTTTTAGTTGTGTTCCATGAAACCGATCTCGGTAAATATGTTTTAGTTTTTGCTACATGTGCCTAGCATTCTTTCATGCCTTTTCCGTTAATTTTCACTCAAAACAAATAATGTTCATCCCTCTTTTTCTAGTGCTATCACCTCCCTTAGTTTAGTTTTCCATTATGTTATCCTTTTATCCCTAGTCCCTTGGCATTATTAGCTTATTTTTCCCTTCTAGAATTAGGAGTAGCAGTAGTAGTAGAAATAGATAGAGGAATTGACCTTCTCTGGAGATCCGTCTCAAGCGCGCAAGGTCCCACAACTTTGAGACGGTTCCATTTTTGTCTCAAACATCTCATTTTTTCCGTCCGAGACACGGGTGCACGTTTTAACGAATAGAATCATCGGTTCTCATCACATTCTTCCTTTAGGAGATTACATAGAAACAACTTTCTTATCACAACAATAGAACATATACTTTGGAAATATTTCACATTACCACTTCTAAGAATCGCAATGTTCTTAGTTTTAGCCATTGTTATCGATCGTTGCCACTCGATCTCAAAAAACATAGGAAACTACCACTGCCATTAGAAGTTTCCCTTAATTTATTCATTTTGGGATCATAATGGAAATGGAACATTGGTGACATGTTCCCCCACAATGTGAAATTTCCACACACGAACATTGAAAAGCAAATTGTATCAAAGTACATACTACTAACCGGATCTTGCTAGTTAGATCTTGTTGCACATGGTCACCATTGCAAGTGAACGTATTCACAAGTGGACCATCTTCCAACGAAGTATAGAATTCAAAGGATCATGTTAGTCAAAGGATCATTGACAGTCATCTGCTCCAACACAACTCTTTTTCTAGCATCCGAACCACACAAAACAGAACATTGAAGTCATAACGTAGTAAAATACACACCACAAAATGCAACCATAGTTTCGTGTGGCCCCATCATTGGTGACTGGCGAGAGGTCGTTGATTGACCTCCAACCTCCATTGTCCTCTTTCCTCTGGTGTGACGCTAGTAGCTCAACGGAATGTGAACATGAAGCTCAAGTTTACATATTGGACGTCACATTCAGCGATAATGCTTTCATGAGGTAAATTTTTTTGGTTTTTTTTACAAGATTTTTTAACTCTAACATGATGAAAATTTACAAAATGACTATTAAAAACCCTAAAATCTATATGACTATTAAAAACCTATATGAATTTAACAACATTGATAGAATTAGTTTATACAACACTTAACTCTCAATGAAGCAACATAAAATAATATAAACAAGGCCATGAAATGGCAAATCCTGCCGATGAAGGTGCATTTTAGTGGAGGAAGAGGTTATGGTGTTGCTTGTGGACCACGCGGTCGATTGCATTTACGGTGGCAAGTATGCGTAAAGAGTCGGGCGAGAAGTTATGATAGAACAATTGGTTATATAATATAGTTAAGTCCCTAGTTTGTTTCTTCACAGTTGCAAATTATATGTTGATGTATGGTGGGAGGCTTATAACCACACTTTCATTTTGTGAAGACTACTATGTAAATTGTAGTAGCATGTCAATATTTGCAACAATTTGGAATGCATGTAGAGTAAATATAGTAATAAATAGAAATTGGAAGCAAAAAATATCATAAAGTGATATTATAATGTTTAAAGTATAGTATATAAAAAACTTGAAAATTCTTGTTTTTATTAATAAAAAAAACTTGAGATGCTTATAATTTATTTTCAGCCAATAGAAAAATAGAATCTACTTTTTGAAAAAATCAAATAAATACATATTTTAAAAAAAACTATATACAAATGATCTAAAATGTAATATGCTTTATTGTGATTGGTCATTAAAAAAGTGAAAATTTAATGTTGTACTTGATACATTAATTACAATAATTTAATATTTTTGTAATTATAATGTTTAAAGTATAGTATATTTTTATAAAAACTATATACAAATGATCTAAAATGTAATATGCTTTATTGTGATTGGTCATTAAAAAAGTGAAAATTTAATGTTGTACTTGATACATTAATTACAATAATTTAATATTTTTGTAATTATAATGTTTAAAGTATAGTATATAAAAAACTTGAAAATTCTTGTTTTTATTAATAAAAAAAACTTGAGATGCTTATAATTTATTTTCAGCCAATAGAAAAATAGAATCTACTTTTTGAAAAAATCAAATAAATACATATTTAAAAAAAACTATGTACAAATGATCTAAAATGTAATATGCTTTATTGTGATTGGTCATTAAAAAGGTGAAAATTAGTTTTTTGAAACCTATATATATTTGCAACCAAGATAATAACGCAACCTAGATTATATGCAATGGTCTTATTTACTTGTCAATACATGAATTTTGACTATTATCACAAAACTATGTAATTAAAACCTAAATACGACTCACACCGACAAATATAAGTTTAATGACTTTTAATACTAATACGACTAAACACTAAAGAAGACTATGAAATCCATTTTACAAAGACATTAAAATCTTAATACACATTGGTGGGTAACCACGACACTTTGATATCAATAATCTAGACTTAATATCAAATGAATATTAACCAAGTCGATGCGAATTAACAATAAATAAAAACATAAATCTTTATTTTCCCACGAGCTTGGAGTGGACAAGTGGTGAATTTGGAAGAAACATTTAATCCAAGGCTATGCAAATTGTCCATGCTTTAAATCAATATTCTCTCTCCTCCATCGACGTGATGTACCCAATCTGATTTACACTAGACTATGTTAATTTTGGAGCGGTCGGAACGAACTGGGAAGTGTGGAGTTTGGATTCACCAACCGACATGGAAATGAGAATCTTGAAGCACACTTTATACATAATAATAGAGACTCCTTTGAATATAACAAAGTTAACGTAGAGCTCTCGAGTTGGTTTCAAAATTTCAACTCTGTAAACAACCGCAGTGCAAATACCAAAACAAAGCTTGGCTTTTGCTTGAGATTCTTTCAACACAACTGAGCAATGATGAATGCCGAGTAGATCTGGATATTTTCTTCACCCAATAATTTTGCAGGTGTTTCTTTATTTACCTCCATGTTTATGTTGCTCTAAAACTTAAAAATATATAGAGGTCTCATTCTATTCAGACCTTCTTCTTATATGTGCACAAGAAAGGACTATCCAATCCTTGTCAGTTGTAATGGATCTTCTAGGATACTTCGGTGTGTAGATAGTGAGATCTCAGATGAGAAAGAAACTCACAAGTCTGAGAATGAAAATAGATTATGCTAGTCAAACTGTGAATGGAACCACATATACAAAACTAAAATACTCTATTTGAGATTTCCATTAATCGAGATTAACACAGAGATCTTCCTCTTCACACTTGTTAATCTATCACCGACATGGATCTTGGATTTCTCTAATACCATTTGAAGGTGTAGTAACATATTTACACAAAAAATAATAATAAAACTCTTTGTGATATTATCTCGTATAATAGGGAGATATTTATACGAAAAGTTCTCCTACATAATAGGATTCAACCTCAACAATAATCCCTACATTTACTCACCTATTTATATTATACATGAGGTTGTTTACAAACAACCTTACATACACCCAACAATATATTAACCCACATAACCATGTGTTTGCTAATAATTCCTAACAGTATCCTAGTAAAAGTGCACCTTGTGGATTACAACTAAAGTTTGGTTGGTGCGAAAAACATTGATGATAGCTTTAGAGTTGATAGGCTTAGTGGATGGTTTGAATGTGGATTTAGCTTGGAACTTGTTGGAGGATGAAGTGGAAGAAGTATCATAATATTTCAATTTACACATAGATAGTAGTTTTTCTTTTGCGTAATTTGAGTGTGTGACACAATTGATCAAAATAAGGAGAAGTCTCAAAAATGACACTCTCTTGGAGTGGAGGAAAAAGAATTTGAATGAATAGGTCTTGCAATTCTGAATCAACTAGAACATTAGTCATTTTGGCAAGGTTGTTCTTATACCATAAGACATAGTCCACAATATGTTCATTAGATCCTTGTTTGATTTTAGCTAGTTGTGCATAGGATATCTTAGTGCCATATTCATAGAAAAATGAGAAAGGAATGCATCGGCTAAATATGTAAAATATGTTACCAAATGGACAAGTAGATCATATAACCATCGCATAGCATAGTCATGTAAGCTTTGAGGAAACAATTTTGCCAATAATGTAAGGTCATCAACATAGTCAACACATGCAATGTGAAAGGAGCAAAGGTGTTCCCGAGGGTCACCATGGCCATTGAAGGTAGGAATATTAGGTGCGAAAAAAATAGTTGGCGGTGGATAAGAGAAGATGGAGGTGCAAAAGGGCTATGAAGGAAGAGTGAAGAATATAAATATGGAGAGGAGGATGAAGAGACTTGTTGTAACTGGTGAATTTGGGCTTGCAAATCATGGTACAATGAAGCTAGGTCATGGGTGTTGGAAGAGGATCCAGGTTATGTATGGGAATTATTGGGAGGAATGAGAGGAGTGGTGGTTGTAGGGATAGAAATGGGAATGGTGGAAGGTGGGGTGTGTAGACATAAAATCACGCACTTGGGTACAACATTAGGTCCTAAAAGCATACTAGTATTTACATGATTCCTATACAAGAAAACTAGTGATTGACAACTATATTTGGCCTCTTTTCTATATCTCTTTCTTTCTCTTTAGTCTTCCACACCCTATAGCCCAATCAAAACTTTTCTTGTTTATATTTTATGGCTTTAGACACCATCTCCCAATGAGGAAAGTAGTGCCCAGTGCTCTTGTACCTCTCAGGTGCCCCGACCCTTTTTTATCTTACTCACTTCTTTTAAGTCTCTTTTATCTTTTTGTCATATTTTTCACTTATGCGTCATCCTTCCATTATCAATTACAAAATCCAATCAAGGGAATCATATAAATACATAGCTATGTGTTCAAAATGAGGGACCAAGTACTAAGCATTACTATCATCACCTAAGCTTGCATTCAAAAGGCACCTAAAACACTCTAAGGCATCCATCTAGCATCCATTCAAGGGACAAGGGACTGCATATTTTGCATACACAACATAGGAAGGGGAAGTTCATTTTATCCCATCCACACATTCTACTACATTGCTACATTCTAGCTACTTCCTGTTATCAAGTGCAACTTGCATAAGGGCATCCTAGGGCATAATTTTTATGCACACTCACAAGAACTACATGGAGTATGAGATGTAATGCAATGTTCAGTTATAATCTCACTCTCTCGGGTGATTTGTTAGGGTTAGTCTAACTCCCAATTTTGCATATTTTTTTAGATTTGATGTGGTTTGTGGGCTTGTGCAGGTGAGCTTCTCTTTTTTGCAGGTTACAGGTACCTTCAATGATCATAGTGCAAACATTAGGTGATCAACACGTGATAATTGTTACACCCTTGCAACATAAAAAAAAAACTAGATCCAAAGGTTTTACGCGTAGTCATTGTTGCTCAAATCTGATCATCTACGCTCGGGTGCCCCTGTCCCTGCTACGTGGGCCCCTATTTAGCCTTGTCATGAGCTCCAAAATTTACAGAGATAACATATGACATTGCTTACATATTGTTCAACACTTCTCCCTCCTCAGATCACTCCTAGATTATGCATAAATTAGATAAGTCCTCTTATCTCATCTTCTTGCTTAGGGTTTCATATTTTAAATCTTAGTTTGCTTGTGTCATTTCTATACTTTACCATTTATACATTAGTTACTCTATAATACTTAGATTTAATTAATTCAAATTAAATTAAATCATTTAGTGAACCCCATCGCTCAAACCTTACCTTCTAAGAATGTATTGCAATCTATCTCCTTCTTCTGAATTCATGGATCAATCTTCATATCCTTCTTTTACTCCAACCAAAGTTTCTGGCATGGCTACCACTACTACTGATTTTATACAAGTTCCTACTCACTATCCTCCTCACTTTATTAATCCAATGCATGATCCAACCATAAATGTAGTCACCACTTGCCACACTCGTCCTCCTACATCTCCACTTGTCTCTATTCCACTGCCTATTATTCCTACAGTTCCTTCCACCACCTCTAAGGGTTATGACATCATTAAGAAACTTAAGAATACACCAATAAAAATCTCTCTTTATGATATTTTGTGCAATGCACCAAATTGTCTTCATACACTAGAGGATTCCCTTCGTTCCATTCACATTAAAAGAAATAATTCACTTGTTTCCTTTACTCACCTCATTCAATCTCTAAAAATATACCACATGTTATATCTTTCAATGATGAGGATATCCCTTCCTCCACTCCTAATGATCCATTCACACCTTTTCTAATCACTTCTACTAGCGGCGCCATCTGTATTAACCGTGTACTCATTAACAATGGTTATGTTATAAATCTATGTGCTCTATCCCTCCTTAGGAAAATCAGCATTACTGATGATTTAATTAATAAATCCTATAAATTCATTCATGGATATGATTCTAATACTCGCACCTGGGTGGGCACTATCACCTTACCTATATAGTTGGGCCTAAATTTGTTCCTACTGTGTTCTTTGTTATTGATGCCTCGTTTCATTTTAATCTCTTACTAGATAGACCATGGATTCATGTAATGCAAGTTGTCCCTTTTACATTTCATCAATGCGTTAAATTCCTACATGATGGCTATGATCATACCATTGTTGTTGACCCTCATCCATTCAATTTTTTCCTCATATACCCTATTATTGTTATGCCTATTCCTCCTTCACAACTTATTCCATATCATAATTTTGGTACATATGATGTTGGTCAATCTAGTGCTTCACAACCTTCCTCCACCTCTACAAGCAGATCATCCATTCCTACTCATATTATCGATATCATTTCACCCACATTGTCTTCTTCCATAGCTATCACTATCCCACCCGTCATGGATCCTATTACTCCTACATATGGCTACATCCTTACTAATATCCTTGATCATTTCATCCAACAAGATAATTCTAGCACTGATGATTCTAATGACAAGGTTGATGTTGTAAATCTTAACAATGAAACATTGCGCAATCTTATCTTTACTCTTCTTGAAATTGATGAATCCTACTTTTAGGATACTTTTTTGCTATTGTCCCTAGTGAATATAAATTCAAAAAAACCCTCCTTTTACTAATGTCATGATACTTTTTCAGGGGTTTGTTCATACATTGGACATCATACCACCTGCCTCATCTCCCCAAGTACACTCTACATCAATGCTTCCTCCTTTCACATGCACTCTTTTCATACATGAATCTTATTGGCCTCACATTCCATTCGATCCCACTTTCTCTGACATTGTTTGCATGCATGATGGCTTAGCTCAGACTAAGACTCACACTTGATTATCTCCTCCCACTACCTCACCCTCCTCACCTTTATCATGGATGTGTATTTGTTACTACTTATGGCCTCCACGTCTTCCACTTATTGATCTTCCTTGCACGTACTCCTCATTCCTCTCCACTCACACTTGGGTAATCTTGGATTGATTACATTGGTGGAACTTTGGATCCTAATCATATTGATATCACATTTCCCATGCCTTTTTCCACATCTATACAATAATCCTATGGACCAACAATACAACATGATTTCTTGGATCTACAATACATGATTTCACAACAACCTATGGATCTACAAGATGAAATACTATGTGTTTTGCATATTATGCAAGCCATTACATTGAGACAAGACAATACAAAGGAAATATAGTAGAAGACATAACCACCTTCTCACCATTTAGATGTACCTGTATTTCCTTCTATCCAACTTCTCTCCATTAAAGCTTTGTCTTCATGCAACCTTTTTCTTCTTTTTCCTCTTCATCATCTTCAACCAAGGAGAATTAACATTATTCCTCTATCCTTATGTTCTAACCCTAGTTTTATAGCTTATATAAGCTTATACAAAGTTAGGGAACCTTTTTTATGAATTTACAACCTTTAGTTGACCTTCTAATCAAAGGTTGGATCTAATCTCGTGTCTAAAATAAAAATGTAAATGCGTAGGTAACCGGTGTTGGCTCCCGATGTTGATCGGTGTCGGTTCCTTGACCAATGCCGCCTCTCCCGTGATCGACATTGGTTCCTTGACCGACGCCGATTCTGTGTAAACCCATAAACCTCAAATGTATGCCTTTGTGAAGCAATTCGGCTCACAACACAACATTATTTTCAGGTTTCTAAGGATTTTTCAGATCTGATCTTGAAGGTTGAAGACATTATCATAGTTGTATTTCTTCATATGTATTCATGAGACATTGATTGTCTTGAGAGCACTTTATTGTATCTTGTGGATCATTGTTGAAGACACTACTCTTTGTGATCTGATTTGAGCATCTATATAAGTGTGTGGATCTAATTTTACTATCAATATATGTGTATTTGAGATCATATTATGTTCTTTGCATTTATTTTACTTCATTGAAAAGGTTTTATGCTTTGATGTGTTTTATATGAGCATGTGTGGTTAGGGTTTGAAGCACAAGTGTGAAAAAGGTTTTATTGGGGAATGATTCACCCTCCCCCTCTCAATCCTTGTCACCTCCAACAAATACTCGACATTCGATGAAAATATTCTTCGAGGAAGTGGAAGATGGAAACTCGACCCCTAATGACCCTCTGCATTGTTGTTACACTATGGAAAGCTCTAATGAAGTTCACCTTGAACACTTTACATCTTGGTTTTGCATATTATGTTGCAAGATGATGTTTCTAAGACACTTATGAAGTTATAATTTCTCTTTTTGAGCTATGAGATCATCTCACAATCCTATGGAGAGTCCAAAAAGTGGAAAGATGAGTGAAAATGGATCCATCTGCAACTTTTTCTATCCAAAATGAAGACTTTCTATTTCTAGCAGGTAGGACCAGGGACTTGCTATTTTGGGACATATCACCTATTTTATTGAATATTACCTTATGACCCTTCTAGAACACTTCATCATATTTTGTTTTTGATATATTGATATTTTTAACAAATTTCTATTTTTAACAAGTTGTTTTTCTAGACCTACTATTTTGGGAAAATTGTCATTTTGTCCTTTCTTCCTCTTTGCATCGTTTTTGACTATCTTGGGTGATCCAAACTTGAAATTCATGGGACTTACTATTTTTATCATGTGGAGGGGAATAGAATCTTAAATTTTTTATTAAGTGACAAAAATAACATTGGTTTGCGATGGGAATATTAATTTTAGATTTGGCTTTGCGTTGTTATCTCGTGCTCCAAATTTCAATGTGTTTCGCCTGTCGAATGCTTGGAAATCAAAAAGAAAATTTTCCTGGTGATGGTTTCAAATATAGATCTTCCATGGTATCCATTAATGGAGTCACCAAGCTTTATATTTCATAGATATTCTTTGGAAAATAAAACTCATCTCAAACCTTGGTACGATCAATTCCTTTGCTCATCGGTAATGAACAAATATTTGTTTTGGAAACCACGATGTTATGAGGGAATTTTTGACATGGTTTCCAAATAATTCATAGGTTTAATGGAGGTTTTTAAGTAGCCTTCATATATTTCTGGAATAAATATGAAGGGGCAATGAGTTGCAATGGCTTTTATACATTCTTTTGGCAACACCTTTCTTGCACACGTGGATGGAAGTAGCACGATAGTTAGATTTTTATGAAATCTAGATTTTTGAATCCTCTTGGACATGGGAAAATTTTGTGTCCCAACTATCCCTGGGGAAGGGATATATGGTGCAATAAAATTCACCTTAACCTCTCACTTTACAAGTTTCATCCCCGATTTTTTAGCGAGGGGAGAGAGAGTGGGCAAAAAGCACCCTAAGGCGGAAACTAGGTCACATGGGGGACCAGAGAAAGGGCTAGGATTGGGCACATTTTTTTGTCCCAACTATCCTAAGGGGATTTCATTGCTCCGTGAGGAAAAGTAAGGATTTCATGGGAGAGGGGGTCAATAATGGCTTGCGGAGCACTTCCCGGGGTCACATGAGGAATCAAGGGCTAGGTTGGGCATGGGGTGAATTTTTGTGTCCCAACTATCCCAAGGGGATATGACACAAGGTGCAAGAAAATTTTCCTCATTTTGGTGATGACAAGTGGCACATGGGGATTCGATGATGGGAAGAGCTGAGGATGGGAGCAAAGGGGCTTAACTTTCATGTTGAGCTTTGTTAGGGTTATATGATGGTCCAGAGGGATTAAATGGAGCTGGGAAAAAAATTGTCCCAAATATCCCAAGGGGATGGGATAGTTGGTGCAATAAATTTTTCCATCACCTGGTGATGACATGTGTCCACCCAAAAAATTGGCTAAGTCCCAAAGCATACCTTAGAGAGAAGCTTGACGACGACATATCTAGAGCATCCGGAGGTCTTTTTAGAAAACATTTTATATGATTTTCACTAAAAACATCACTTTGAGAAGGTTGGGATGGGTCTCATACTCTAATTATTTCTTAAAACTCCTCAAAAATATCATTGTTTCTCGACCGCAGATTGTGTATGTTGAAAATAGATTTTGGAAGAAGTGCTTGTGAAGAATATGAAACCACCATAATTTAGAGATATGAAATAAATTTCCAATGGTGTCTTTTTTTACCTCTAATTCATTACAGAGCTCTCAAAGTCACTTCCCAAAGCTCAAGTGTTGTTTTACACTACAAGCTCCTTCACCTTCAAAACCTACTTTTGTTGAACTTATCCCAAAACCTCTTGAAAATTTCCAAAATCAATTGCACAATGTTCCTAGCTCCTTAATACAAATATTTTATATATTTGGGTTTTCAAATCCTCTTTGAGGGATGTGCACCTTCCTTAAAAAGACCAAAAATATCCCTTCCCGAGTCACTTGAAAAGTTTACCTTGAAAGATATTGTCTCTGAAGCACTTGAATGAACTTGTTTACCTAAATCACTCATGGGAAAGGTTGACATGACACATAAGACACATAAGGATAATATAGGCCTACACATATGGATAGATTGATTTGGAGGAGGGCTCGAGAGAATTTACAAGAAAAATTTTGAGTACTAGGGTAAAGTTGTGATGCTTTCAAGTTGAATTTTACCCTTGCAAAAACACATGAAAATAGTTGGCTCTCACTTGGGGACTCATTCTAGATCAAACAAAGTGAGGAAGAATGATAATTAACTCCATAATATCAATACATAACTTGGACGATGCTTTATCCGTTGGGCTATAGAGTCACTTTGCACAACAAGAGATGGACTAAAAGGAGAACACACATAAAAAAAAGAAAACACACCACACTGAAAAGGAAAAACACGCAAAAAGGGAAAGGGAAACACACATGTTAAACACCTATGGTACATGCCAGATATTTTCTGACAACCCGCTTTCATTGAGGGGTATCACTTTTCATTTTGGAATTTACCTAACCCATGGGTAAGAGGTAATGTTTTGAATGATGATGTTTAGCAAAGCCATTGGTGATTCAAGAGAAGTAGCCTTCTTTCCTCATTATTTATGAAAGCCGGGTGCTTTCATGACTACTTGTAAACTCATGAGGAGTGAGTCTATGTGATATTTTTATGCTTAGAGCTTGAGCGCTCGTAAAGTCCATTTCTCTTATTATCTTTGAAATCTTAGTGGACGTAGCCCAAATTGGGTGAACACAAAATCTTGTCCTTTGTGTGTTCACCCACATTTCTGATTTTTGATTATTTCTCATCATTGCTTCAAAAGGTAATATAATAGCCTAATATAATGCAAGTTTGAATTAAATAAATGAATACTTAAATACTAGTATAATACCCAAGTAAAGTAAGTAGCTTCTTTCCTCAATTTTTAAAATATGAAACCTAATGTGTGAAAGAGGTTTATAAGATCCTTAGTTGATTTTGAAATCGTAGAGGTTGCACCTTTCGTGTTCACCCACATTTCTGATTTTTGTGTCGTAATAGACGGCCTTGAAAATTAAAGATGAATAGGACCATCCCAAAAAGTCCTAGAAAAATGTAGATGTGCGATTATAAGATTTGTTATTTCATGAGGTTGCAGTGGGGCACATGGAGAAAAAGGATACGGGCACATGGAGAAGGATCTAGATTCTAGGTTCTAGGTTCCCTAGTCTACGTAGATGCTCAAAAAACCTCATCTAAGGTGTCACAAGAGGTTCACACTTGTTCCCCTTTTGATGTGTGTATGTCACTGATTTCTAACTAATGTCTCTGTAAATCTAGAATGAATGAATCACATGTAAAACCTAAAACAAAGCATCAAACCCTAAAAATAAATATGTAAATGAAGGGTTCGTATTGTCCTCAGATTTTAAAATGATGGACTTATCATTGAGTGTTGCACTACATCTCAGACCCAATGTAATTTTGTGTGTATGTAGAATTGTGCCCTAGGTTGCTCTTGTGTTAGTTACACATGGATAGTGAGCAAGTAGTTAGATGTAGAATGTAATAACTATGTGCATGGAAATAATAGAGTCCCTTCTTATGAAGTGTGATGCAGATGAACCATCATTTTCCCTTGTGATGGAGCTAGATGGATGAAAATGGAGCTATAGATGCCTTTAATGGATGTAACCTTAGGTGGAGATAGTAGATGTTTAGTGCTTGGTCCCTTATTATGATCACATAACTTTATATTTATATGATTCCTTCACTTGAATTTCATAATTAACCCCAAAAAGGCCAACTACCAAAAATATAAGATGCTCAAATAGCTAGAAAGGACCTAGAAAGTGTGACCAAAGTACAAAGAGGACAAGGGCACCCAGAGGGGATGGGGTGCCTAGTGCTTTGGCATCCTGGTTAGGCACTAGTGTCCATAATGAAAAATTTTGAAAGGTGAAAAGAAAGACTAAGTACAAGTGCAAGACTGAAAGAAGAAGCATAAAGCAAAGAAAGGTGGCCAAAGACATGGGTTAATTAGTAATTTTCTTACTTAGAACCATATGAATAGTAGTATGCAATCAAGACTAGATAATGACTCAAAGTGTGTGATTTTGTGTCTACATTTTCCCCCACTTTATGTTGGTGAGAGAAATGCTCAATAACATAAAGTAGATAGAGATGCATACCTGATATCCATGTAGATTGATGTAGAAAGTGTGTCGAGGGACTAGACAAAGCGTGGAGTGATAAAAAGATGGAGTGTGGAGACTAAAGATGCAAAAGTGTAAAAGGTGATGAAAATGAACCTAGGGTAGAAACATGTGTGTAAATGCCAATATTTGTGTGATGTACCTATTGTTAGTATTATGTTGATGTTGATTGCTTTCTTACCATACGGATGAACTGTAAAATAGAAGATGATCAATTAGTCAAATACACATGTATATGTATAAAAATAATGTAAGGAAGTATGTAAAAGAAAATGTTGAAAATGTGAAAAAGGAACATGTGCACTTGATCCGTGATGAGGAAAGAGTAGAAAGGATCTTGTGGATGATGTTGATGTATGCAAGTTTTTTGGGCAATCTCATGCCACTGGATGAAGAAGTGTAGGGAGGAAAGTTTGATTTATCCTCCAACCTTTAACCGCTTCCCGAAACTATAGAGATCTCTATACTATCTAGTTTTTTGGGCGATCCGATGCCATGACAAAAAGTAGTATAGAGAGGAAGGTCTGGTGTTATCCTCTAACCTTTAATTACTCCCCAAAATAAAACACCATTACAGATGATGTGTACTAACGCATGTGCTAAGGAAAATCTACCCTATAAAATCCGTTGTGTATGAGTTTTGTAGACTATGTTGAACCCAATCGCTATGTAATTTCCCCTAGTTATAGGCGCTCCAGAAAGGCATCACTATAATAAGGACCAAGTCTGATTCTAAGCCCTAAATTGTATTGTACATGTACTATGTTATGTTTTGTACTATGTGTAAACCATTGTATGGGGTGATTGATTCACCCAAATGATCCCCCTCTTTGGGGGCACATGTGACATCATTATAGGAGTATGCGGCCCAAAAGAGGACCAACCACTGAAATTGTGCCCTGCAGGGGAAGGGGATGTGCTTGGTAGAAACCAAGGCACATGTAAATAAGTGGCTAGGAAACAAGTGTTAGTATAAGGAAATACATATATGCATGTATAATACTGAAGTGTAAGATAGGAAGACAATGTGTAAGAAAATAATGTAAACACCCAAGAAGACAAAGTAGACCACAAAAAGTGGCTTGCAAACATGGTACATCACTCATGATGTCATAAGATAATCATTTCTGATGAAGCCAAAGACATAAAAGTGTGCACACAAGATAAAGGGCAAAGCCCACAAATAATGGCATATAATGACAAGCAATTATAAGTGATATAACATATATAACCATGATAGTAAATATACCGCATAACAAATGTTGCACATGAAGCACCCGTTATCATGTTAGAAAGATAAAAATTATGTCAAAGCGTGTATAATCTGATAATGTAAAATGCTAAGTACAAAATGGAACAATAGCACATGTAATGTATGAAAGTGGATGCCCCCAGATCCATTGTGGGACTAGTACTAGGTATTGTGCCAAGCATCCATGTTGCGTGTAATGACCTATATAATCTGTAATCACAACTAGAAAGAAATTGAATGCGCATGTGTGTATGATAAAGATAATGACATATAAGATATCTATCTAGCATGTGTAATAAAGTGAACATGTACAAGTAAATGCAAGCAAGAGTAAATGCAACCAAGATATGCAGTATGTTGTGGATGGATGGAATGTAATGTGCGAGAATGAATGATAGGGTCACGTGCCCCGATTGAATGGAATTGTATGTAGTGGGGTTCATTTACTTATGCCCCTCAACAATCAAAATGAAGTGTAAATGTCGAGTGTGTCATCGGAAATGGTCAAACTATATGTTGTATGTAGTGTGGTGTGATGAATGTGTAGTGATGATATGCGACATAGAGATGAGGTGTAAGAATGTGTGATGATGTAGCCTAAAGCATATATCACAACAAGATAACGGAAGAAGTGATGATTTATCCTAAAGCGTATATCACTAATCTAGGAATTTTGCATGATAGAAATATTAAATGGTTAAATGTGTGAGTGTGATGAGGTCCATTTGATTTGTATACCCTCAACAGTCTAGTATGGATCATGAGACTAGAGTGTGTCATCGGGTAGTAAGCACAACTCATAAAAGTGGATGTGTAAAGTGCATAATATGTGTAATAGATGTGGGGATGAGAAATCACTATGTGATGTGTAATGTGTATTGTGTAATTTAAGATGTATATAAGGTAATGCAAGATACGTAGATGATATAAGATGTGTAGATGCATAGTAAATATAAGACATAAGATGTGATGTGTAGGATGTAGGATGTATATATGTAAGATGTGTGAAGATGTGTGATGTGTAGTGTCTATTATGTAGTGTGTGAGGTTCATGTGTATAGGATTCCCTCAACAATCAAGTTTGAACCGAAGCAAGCACAGAGTGCATCATTGGTAAATTTCTATACTAACTTGTGTGTAGTATAATATGTGGGTTGTCAATTAGGGGGGAAATACGCATGATGCCCCCAAGTGTGTAGTGGTGAGTGAACTATCCAATGAAAGTAAAGGATGAAGGTCCTCTACTCGATGATTGTGGTGATGAAAGCATGTGATCATGCTCTAGGAGTGGTGGTATAGTAGATAAATGTTGTGTAAGTGAGTGAATCCTATGTGCATGTGATGGATGAGTATATGATGTATACCGCAATGTAAAAAATATGTAGGGGATGAATACCTATGTGCAGTAGAACACGGTGGTGATGGACACTTACGTGAAATAAAACAAGGTGGTGATCTATGGCGAGTTGCAGTAACTGTCCGAGGAATGGGCCTATATTTATTTGTTGGACTAGCAGAGTGATGAGATCGTGTAGGTTGTATGTGAGTAGGTGAACTAGGAGTAGATGGTGTTTTAGGTTCTATGGGCCGTGGCATACTAGATGAAGCAGATGATACACTAGTCATTGCGAGAGGTGGTCAGACCATGGAGTAGATGGAGGTACACCATTGATAGAAATGACTTGATTGTTATGAATGAATTTTAGATGCAAATGATTCATGGAGATGATAGACTTAGACCTACAAATCCAATTGAGGCCTAGAAGCATGTCACATCCATCGATTGCTTGTCCAAAAGGAAGGGTAAAAGCATAGTGAGAGGACCTACCGTAACGTGAAGTTTGACAACGCCATCTGAATTATTCATCGGATATGAAATTTGTGATAGTGGATAGCCAATAACAATGAGGATTGTAATATAAAATGCGTTGATTGGACAAGATGGATCAGCCTTAGTATTATTGATATGGAAAAATCCAATAGAGGCATTAATATGTAAGTGGTTAGAAGAAAATTCCGCATGATAATCGCGATCAAAGAAAGAGATGATTGGTGAAGAAATGTCATTGTTAGCAACTAGGAAATCAAGAGCCCCAGATACAAGAGGAGGCATTGCGTGATATACATAATTAGCTAAGGATTCAACTACTTTTGTGTCATGCTTCGGTAGAGGATTGTTAAATATTTTGAGCTTATGATTTTCATTGACAGGTGCAGAAA
Organism: Taxus wallichiana var. yunnanensis; assembly: GCA_018340775.1. Lineage (NCBI taxonomy): Eukaryota > Viridiplantae > Streptophyta > Pinopsida > Cupressales > Taxaceae > Taxus > Taxus wallichiana. The sequence goes on along the minus strand of CM031236.1, from coordinate 24,315,552 downwards.
CCGTAGGTTTTGGAAGCTCAATTTTACCATTGTCGATTAGGCCTAAATAAGAATACAAAGCTTGAAACAACAATTTGTGGAATGCCCTACATATTGATGATAGTCACAATGAGAATTTTCATCATAATTATGCCCTTTTGGTCGAGATGGATCTAATTAGAGTGGAGGAGGAAGTGTGATGAGGTTACTATCGACAAGTTGTGGTAGTAAAATATGTGGGGGAACATAAACTTAGTGAATGTGCACGCTTGAGGCGGTTGTGACTAAAGATATTTAGTGGTGGATACCACGTTGACCGTAATTTTTGTGTTGGTTGGTTTGGTCGTTGAAGGTTTGAATGTTGAATTTCTTTGAAAATGTGTAGAAGATGATGCTTGTTCTTGATATTTAAGCTTTCGATGGATAAAATCTTGGTTTCATGAAGCTTAAGAGTATGAAATAGGTGGTCGAATGAGGGAGATGTCTTAAAAAATAACACTCTCCTGGAGAGGTGGTAATAGACTCTGAATGAATAAAACCTAAGCTCAGAGTCCACAAGTGCATTTGACATCTTAGCTAAGTTGTTTTTGTATTGTAAGACATAGTCTACTAAGTGTTCGTTAGATCCTTGCTTAAGTTGTGCAAGTTGGGCATATGAAATCTTAGAGCTGATATTGATAGATAAGTGAGTGAGAAAATCATTGGTCAGATGTGTGAAATATGTTACCAAGTGGATAGGTAGGTCATAGAACCAACACATCACATACTCTTGGAGACTACGAGGAAAATATTTTCTAGGAGTGTGTGATCATCCGCATAATCAAGACATGCTACATGAAAAGATCAAAGATGATCTTATGGGTCACCATGGCCTTTAAAGATGGGAAATTTAGGAGAGATGGATTTTGGTTGTGGCGGATATGTGGAAATGGTAGGTGCAAAAGGAGGGTGAAGGATTAAAGTGGAGTCAAGAGATACGATACACGAGAAGTGGTGAGCTATCGCTGGAAAATTTGTGTCTGTAAATCCTGATATAAGGAAGTTAAATTAGGAGTATTCGAAGAGGAAGCACGTTGTGTGATGATTTGTGTAAATCTCCTTATAAAAACTCATCTTCTATACTTTTGTTAGCTCATTGTAGTTATGTCCTTGTATTTCCCAATCACACTACTGAACATTATCATCACAACTTGAACTTATGACATAATTGTTGATTAATATAATTATAGTTAATTATCTTTATTTTGTGGTATTTTGAATGTGTATTTATTCTTATGATTGCAATAATTTATTTGAATGATGATATGTGTGATGCCACTCTTGTTTGTAAGCAACTTACTATATGCAACAACTCATATGCGGAAAGGAATCGCTTCATGTAACTCATCCACAAAGAAGGGACCCATCCGCAGAACCTATTTGCATCTAAATAGAATCACCTACAAAAATAATTCACATTATGAAGATCTCTTGAACATGAATAACAACACTCATTTTGAGTGTGTCATGGAAGGAACATTTACAATGGAGAATGTAGAACTGGGAGATAACTCAACCATGGATATGATTATTCATTGCAAACTACATCAAGAACCGATTGATTGAGGTTACACGTGACTAAAGGTATTGGTCAATTAAAATTAACATCATTATTAGTTCTATTGCATGTGTTAAATCTCTTATTGTTATGTTTGAGATCTTCCACTTGTTCTATTGAAGATCTTTCACTTAATTTGTTTGAACTCCTAGTTATTCTTCTCACATCATGTTGTAAATGAGATATATAAAAGACAATGGTTAATGTTGGAAACATAGAGAGAGCATAGAAGAGAGTGTGTGTGTGTATATATATATAGATATTGCTTTTGTTCCTAGATGTAATGTTCATGCCAATTTAATAAAATATCTGAGTTATGTTTAATAGTCTTTAGTGTTAGGGTAAACATATTTTACCTAGGTTAATTTAGCATAGGTAAGTTAATTATTAAATTGTGGTAAGTTGTTATAAACCATATTTTAATTGTATTTGGGAATAGTATTCTTGTAGCATGTTGTTTGTCATTATTTGAGTTATTATATGGTTCAAACAATATATTTGTAATTATATGTGCATGGGTATGTTTATTGTTGCATTGTTGCAACATCCTGTTTGTCTGCACATGGCTATTCAATTCCTATAAGAATTGCAGCACATTCATTGTAATGTTGATTTGATTGATCATTAATAAAAGTGTGAGGATTTCGTCCCTCTTCTACTTTCATTTAGCTATAAGATTTAGGAGAGATTAGCACCCAAGATAGGGCCCACTTGTGGTCTGTTAAACCCCTCCATAGTTTTGTTTCTCTAGTTTCATTGCATATTAGCCTAGGAAGAAATTTATCTTCTTTATCTACATTCTGAATTTACAAGATTTTTTTAGTCATAGTGTTTAGAAACCATTTTCTTTTAGTTCTAATTTTTGTCTACTTTCAAGCATTGTTATTTCAAGTATAGTAGTGACAACTATTTCTTTCCATACCTCCTAAATTCTTTGTAATCTGTGCATACAGCACTGGCATTATTGAAATTTTACGTCCCTGGTTTGATGATTAAATGACTGTGATTCAATGAATAGAATATTAATTGTTGTGAGTTGATTTGCACCACCATCCGTCATTGATCTTACACCATGTGTTCCTTTGTTTAATCATCGTCATGTGTCCGTTGACCTCTGACTTTCTCCTTGTTACACAGGTCCCATTATTTTGTGGTTGATTATTTCACATATACTAAGACTTCACACATCTGTGGAACACTATTCCTTTGTTCTGTGGCTTTCTAAAATTTGAAAATTTATAAATTTTATCCTCTGAATCGTGGCCTTCCATGGTTTGTTTTTTGTGTTTAGCGATTCCCATTTGTTCTAATACCTTGTTTGAGTGTTTTTCATCAAGTTACAAGTTATTTTATTTAAAGTTTTAATCTACGGTATTTTGTTTTTACCACGCTTCTCGTAACTTCAAAAAAACCGCCTAACACTCTATTTTTCAAATTTTGCTAAGTTTTCCTTAAATGACTAGTTCCTCCATTTTTCCATGGATAAATCACATCTTTTAAATGAATCTAATTACAGTATCTAGAGAATTAGGATTAAGGCTATCCTTATGGCTAGAAAGCTATGGGATTTAGTTAGTGGTGTTGAGAAGAAACCCATTGGGAGACAAGCTACTCCTGAGAACCTTAGTGTTTTCTCTCAAAAATCCCAAGAGGTTATGTCCATCTTATTGCAAAGTATCAAAGATGAGTTCTTGTTGCATATTGGACATATGGAATCTCCAACTGATGCATGGGATCAATTGCAAACTATGCATGAGGGTAGCCACCTCTCTAAGATAATTAAGTTAATCATGGAATTATTTACAACCCCGATGAAAAGGTTGTTAATTATCTAGCTAAGATTAAGGATATTAAAGCTCAATTAGATGGATGTAATTGTGAATTGTTTCATGATAAGTTGCTTTACTTCATTATTCAAATTAACATTCATGAAAAGTTTAGAAACTTCATCTCTATTTTGAATTCTAAATATCAAAATGAAGATGATCTACCTGATTTAGACACCTTGTCTTATTATATTAGGAAAAAAATTGATGTTTTATCTAAGTTTCAAGAGTTTAAATCCCTTGTTGAAAACATGGCTAATCTGAAAATTAAAAGAATCAAAATTGATAATGGAGGTGAGTATGTTAATAAGAAGTTTGATGAGTTTTTGTATCTTGTGGAATTCAAAGGGAATTAACAACTCCCTATTCTCCTCAGAAAAATGGCATAGCTGAAAGAAAGAATAGAACAGTCTTAGAAATGGCTAGGACCATGCTTCATGCTTCTAATGTGCCTAAATTTCTATGGGTTGAAGCTATGAACACTATTGTTCATATTCTAAATAGAATTCCTACCAAAGCATTGCATCAAACCACACCTCATGAAGTATGGACTAAGCAAAAACATTATATATCTCATTTAAAGATATTTGGTAGCCTTGCTTCTCTTTGATTTAACAAATATAATAATTTTGTGAAATATTAATTGCAAAAGTCATATGTTATAGATAAAGTAATAATGTATATATCTCAATTAAGCAATAGGTTAAAGAAATATGAAACTCTATGTGCAAGAGAAGGAATATAAGACTTAGCTTATTTCACAATAAATCCCTAAATATACTAGATTGGAAGACTGATGAACAAGAGGAGGAAATTTTCGCAACCGTACCCAAAAAATGTAGGATTATCGTAATATATCGGACCATGGCGCTTCACGGCTAGGTCATGGGCACCTAGGTGTAAGACACCTCCAAGTAGGCTCCAATGATTGTGAAATACTCAAAACTAACTTTTTTTGTGTCGCACAAGTGTCGCTAACCTTCGTTGTTGATCATCTATGTGTCACACTATGACCTCAAAATTCACCTATAACCTAAAAATAAATGATCTCCTACAAAACCCCAAAACACATCGAATCCTAAAAATAAAAATATGCAAATGGGGATTTGAATTGACCCTGACAAACGCCCAAAGATAGTGAACTTACAACCGAGCACTACAATACATCTCAGAATCTATGTAGTTTTGTGTGCATGTGTGTAGAATCGTGCCCTAAGAGGCTCTTGAGAAAATGCAGTCCCTTGTCCCTTGAATGATATTTAGATGGATGTTTTGATGCTCTTAGAATGCCTTTATATGCAACCTTAGATGATGATAATAGATGCTTAGAGATTTGTCCTTTATTATGATCACATAGCTTTATATTTATATGATTCCCTTGTTTGAATTTTGTAATTAACCGCTAAAAGGCCAACCCATAAGAAAACAAGATGCCCAAAAGATGAAAGAGGCCCAAAATGGGTGAGAAAAATATAAATAGGTCGAAGGCACCCGAGAGGGTATGAGGGCACCTAGCGACATCCTAGTTGGACACTAGTGTCCGGAGAGAAGAAAGATAAATTAGTGAAGGTTAAACTAGGAAGTACGGTGTAGAATACTAGAAAGAAGACAATATGCAAACCAAAGAGAACAAATAGAGTGGTTAGTTACTAGTTTTCTCTCTTAGGAATCATATGAATAGTAGTATGTGATTATGACCTAGAAATGTACCTAAGTGTGATTTAGTGTCTACATTTTCCCCCAATTTATGTTGTTGAGTGAATGCTCAATAACATAAAGTAGATAAGAGATGTGTACATATTAACCATGTAGATCGATGGTGAATGCATGCGAGGAGAAAGAAAAAAAGTGTGGAGTGAATAAACTAAATCATGGAGGCTAAGGAAGTGGAAGTGATCCTAGGGGTGAAGTGTATGACGTTGTAGCATGTTGTGTCATGTTGTACCTTTTTTGTTTTTGTGTTGCTTGATGTGTTTGTTGATGTGACTGCTACTTCTCATAAGGATGGACCTGCAAAAAGAAGAGTAAAAGAGTTCAAATATGTGTTTGTGAAAATTTTTATCTAAATATGTAAAGAGTGTGTAAAAATGTGAAAAAGTAGTAAAAGGAACATGTGCACCTGATCTGTGATGAGTGAAAAAGATAGAAAGTGTCCTAAACTTTTGTAGAAGGGTGATTTTTTTGGATGATCTCATGCCAAGAGAGAGTTTTGGGGCAATATCACACCACGATAGAAGAATTTTTAGGGAGAAAGGTCTAGTGTTACTCTCGATCCCTTACTTTCGAACTTTATACACCACTGCAAATGGTGTGATCCTACTTTGTTCCAATTCGATCCAGTTTGATCCCAAAAAAAGAAGAAAAAATGAAGATAGAATGCATTTTGATTGTTGAAGGATTGTGTTTGTACTATGCAAGTTGCTCTGTGCAATGTCAAAAATTGTGTTGATCTAAGAAAATTTATGTAATTCGCCCGGTCATAGGAACCTAGGAAAGGTCAAGAGTGCCCAAGCGCTCATGTCTATATTTGGGTGCCGATATATGTGCTATGTTGAGGACCAAAGTCATATTTTGTGACATTTCTGTAACTAAAGATATTGTTCTATTCGTGTATTGTGCAAGCTTGAACTATGATTGTGTACTGCTAAATCAGTGACTAATTCACCCAATGTATGCCCCCCTCATTTGGGGTGCATGTGACATTGCTAGGAGGATATGGCTCAAAGGATATGACCATTGATCTGAATTTAATACCATGTAGGGGGAGGGATTGTGCATGGTAAAACCAAGGCACGTGCAAATAAAGTAGCGGGAAACATGTGTTAGTGAAAAAAAGACAAATACGCGTATAGAGAGACAATGTGTAACCTAGCAAGAAGGAAAACAACGTAGACCACGCAAAAGTGGGTTACAAACATGGGACATCACTCACAATGTCACAAGAGAATCAAGGTTGAAGCGGCCAAAAGTATACAAGCAATGAACAAACAATACGGAGGGAAAATCCCATAAATAATGACATACAATGAAAAATAATGGCAAGAAAAGTATCAGACAACCATGGTAGAAAATAGTTCCTCCAAAGCAAATGGTGCACATGAAGCATGTGCACCTAATCCGTGATCCAGCGAAAAGATAGAAAGTGTACTAAAATTTTGCACCCATTAGCATGTTAGAAAGATAGAAAGTATGTCAAGACGTGTATATATCGATAGAGTAGTGTGTAAGGAATAATATGAAGTAGTACAAAATGAAACAATAACACTTGTAGTGTGTACAAAAGTAGATGCCCCCAGGAGTCTCAATGAGACCGGTAAGATGTACAAAGATGCAAGCATCTATGTTGCGTGTAAATATATGTGTAGATTCTGCATTCACAACTAGAGAACAAGTGAACGCACATGTGTATATAGAAAATATAATGACATATAAAGTATATGTCTAGCATGGTAAGCAAAGTGTACATGTGAACATAAGTAAGCAACAATAAGTGCAACCGAGATATGCGTATGCATTGGATGAGTGAGGTGGAATGGTATACAATTTGAATGTGATAAGAGCATCATACCCCCAAGTGGATGTGAATGAGCATGAGTGAAATGAGGTTCATTTATAAATGACCCCTCAACAATCAAGAATGAACCATAGAACAAGATTGCATCATTGGGAAATGGTTTGAATTGTATGCGCTAGAAATATATTATCAATGAAGCATAGAGCGTAAAGAGTGTGAATGTGGTGAGGTTCATTTCAAATTTATACCCTCATCACTGAGTATGAACCATGGACTTAGAGTGCATCATTGGGAAATGGTTTGAACTGTGTGCTAGAAAGATAGATCAATGATGTATAGAGTGTGAAGAGTGTGAGATGAGGTGAGGTTCATTTCAAATTTATACCCTCAACAGTCAAGTATGAATCATGGAAATAGAGTGTGTCATAGGGTAGTGTGATGTGTGAGAATGTGAGGCTAGAAATATGTGTCATGAATGCATCGAGTGTAGAAGTGTTTAGTGTGTGAGGTCCATGTATGTAGTATGCCCTCAACAATCAAGTGTGAACCGTAGCACAAGAGTGCATCATATGGTAGTGATGATACAAGTTTTGTGTATCAATGTGTGTATGATGAATGATAAAGACTAGATGTGAAACATGATGTGAAATAGTAGAAATGTGAGACACTTGATAGTGCTATAAGGGGGAGAGAGTAAGCATGATGCCCCCAAGTGTATGATGTGAAGAAGAATCAAGTAACATCATCTAAAAGATCATCATTGTCATGGTCAAATCTAAATGGGGATGCGTCAGAGACTTGGTAAGAAATAGTATTTGGTTGATCATATAAGGAGCCATTACGGCATAAATTGTGCATGCCCATTACGTACTCTTCATCAATGAAAGGTTGTAAAAGAAAACCATGTGCATTCTAGCGAGTAATATTTTTTGAATAGCCAAGAAATGAATCATTGCAAATAAAAACATGATCAAGGGTGGGGAATGATATATCGATGTGATTAGGATCCAAGTGCCCCCAATGTAGCCAAGCCAAGATAGCCTAAGCGTTAACGGAGAAGTGTGAGAAGAGTGTGCAACAAATACTAGTAGATGGAAAACACGAAGACCATAAGCAGCAATAATACAAACATAGCCATGATAGAGATGAGGCAAATGAGGTGGAGGTAGGAGATCATTGAGTTTGAATCCAATTTGATTCAAGCCATCATGTGTACAAATTGTATTAGAAATAGTAGGATTGAACAAAATGTGTGGCCAATAATAAGTATTAATGAAAATATTACATGTAAAAGGTGGAAGCATAGATGCATGTTGCTCATGAGAAGATGAGGAAGGTGGAATGACGTCTAATATATGGACAAACCCCGATAAAGTACCATAGCAATAGTAGTAGGAGGGGGTGAGTATGATGTGAATGGGATGGTGTCTAATGCACAAATAGTTCCTTCGAGTGGAGGCAAGTTGTCCGATAGTCCATGGGTTGTGGATCAACAACAAGATGCATAGTGGCGGTAGTGAGAATAGGTAATGTAGTGGTTTGATCAAGGTGAAAATATTGAAATGGGTTACGATCAGTGGCAACTGTATATTCAAATCCCTCATGTAAGAATTTAACACACCGGTGAACTATAGAAGGCACTTGCTTGCATGATGTGAAGCCATGGCCTACCAAGTAAGAAATTATACTGAACAGGGATATCAATAACAAAGAATACTGTAAGAACTATTTTTGGCCCAACGGTGATAGGAAAAGTAATAGTGCCTATGCATGGACGTGTAGAAGAATCATATGCTTAGAGAGAAATAGATGTTGGGCTAATATAAGTTAAGGAAAGGCTAATATTCTAAATGAATGATAAAGTACAAAGATTGAGATCAGATCCATTATCGACTAGAGTTCACTTGATACCCATGTTATTGATGCATATTTGTATATATAGGGGAGGATCATTGTCATAAACAAAAATATTGGTAGCTATATCAGATGGAAAATTAATTTTTTGAGAAAACGCATCTACAATGTCTGATATACTATGTCTAGATGAGTAATAGAAGGAATGTGAGTATTAGCCAAGAGAGTAATGATTTTAGTGCGAACAATCAGGATTGGCTAGCAAGAAATCATGAATAGAGATATCCATGATGAGAGGATCATAGGAAAATGAAATAAGTGATGAAATGAAGACCCAATGGTGTTCAAATGATTCAAGTTCACCAAATGATTTAACAAATGTAGAATTTTGTGAAATCTTAATTACAGAGTCACATGTGATAGATAAGGCAATAAAGTACATATCTAACCTAAGCAATAAGCTAAAGAAATATGAAACCCTAGGTGCAAGAAAAGGAATAGAATACTTAGTTGATTTCACAATAAATCCCAAAGTATGTTGGACTAGAAGACCGATGAATAGGAAGAGGAAACTATGGAAACCGTACTTAAAAATACATGATTGTCATAATATGTTAGACCGGTGGTGCTTGGGCTAGGTCAAGGGCATCTAGGCACAAGAGACCTCCGGTTGTGTACTATAGTTAGGTTGATCTATCTTCTCAATCCTAACTACTGAATTGGTGTTCAAGCCCTGATGAGGGGGATTATGAGGAGATAGTAAATTTTGTGAGTAGTTGTCATCCCACCCAGACAATGAGGGTGACTTTTATATATTTAATTGGTTGTAGTATGATTCCAAACCTAAAATAGGTCTGACATACTCCTAACCCAACATATTTGGGGGTGTATAAACACCTAGAATAATGGGAAAGGGGAAGAGTCGATGAAAGTAAATTAAAATAAAGAGGACATGAAAAGGAACCATTCCTTCACGTCAAGTTCACCAATTTTGTATGCCTAAAAATTAACACATGATTTCAGACACACACGACCTCCCGAGGTTGTGCCAAGATAACCAAAATTTGATAGATGAGATGGTAATGCGTTAGATAGATAGAGTATAGTTGGGATATGTGGGAAATGATGACAAGAAGTCAAGGCGATTGAATGTTTTCAACTTGAAAAATGGGGATTTATTCATTGAGAGAAATGAATGCTTTCCTAACTTGTTTGAGGGTGATATTATGATCAAGGATGATCACAATACATAGATCAGTATCAATATCAAGTAGAAACAAACAAGACCTGACTCGGTTGTCAAACGTGATGGAATTTTCTAGCTTCGTCCATGTATTCCTCTCTGAAGAGGGTCATAAAGATACAATGGGAGATGTGGCAGGGAGAAATTAATTATTTCAAGGTCTAATCCTATCTACGAGAGGATCTTTTGATCACGAAAATACTCATAAACTATTTTTTTGTCGCACAAGTGTCACTAACCTTCATTTTTATCACTTTTTGTCACACTATGACCATAGAATTCTCTTGTAACCTGCAAAACAAATGATCTCCTGCAAAACCCCAAAACACATCAAATCCTAAAAAATAGAAATATGTAAATGGGGAGTCAAATTGACCCCGGAGGTCACTCCGACATAGTGAAATTACAACCGAGCATTACATTATATCTCAAACTTTATGTAGTTATGTGTGCGATTGTGTAAAATCATGCCCTAAGAGGCTCTTGTGCAAGATGCACTTGATAGCGAGAAATAGCTAGATGTAGTAATGTAAGTAGATGTGTGTATGGAAAAATGAACTTCCCCTCCTATAAAGTGTATGCAAAAATGTAGTCCCTTGTCCCTTGAATGATATCTAGATGGATTCTTTGATGCTCTTAGAATGCCTTTGGATACAACCTTAGGTAATGATAGTAGATGTTTAGAGCTTGGTTCTTTATTATGATCGCATAACTTTATATTTACATGATTCCCTTATTTGAATTTTGTAATTAACCACTAAAAGGCTGACCCATAAGAAAACAATATTCCCAAAAGATAAAAGATACCTAAAAGGGGCGAGCAAGATACAAAGAGGTCCTGGGGCGCCTCGTAGGGGACGAGGGCATCTCAAGCGCTGCATCTTGGCTAGGAATTGGTTTCCAGAGCCAAGAAAGATAAAGCAGTGAAGGTCGACTAGGTATTAGGGTGAAGAAGACTAGAAATAAGATAAGAACTAAAGAAAATAGACCAAAGACAAAGTGGTTAATTACTAGTTTTATCGCTTATGAATCATATGAATAGTAGTGTGTGATTATGACCTAGAAATGTACCCAAGTGTGTGATTTAGTTTCTACACTCTTCGTATCCCTAAATTTAAAAGACAAAAGCTAGATCTTACCTCTTACTCTTGCATTTTTTGTTATGATATTCAAATAAAAGGATTAAGAGTCTATGATCTAGTTAAGCATGTGATTATAGAAAATAGGAATGTGCATGTTCTTGAGAAACCTTTTTGTAAATTTGCCACTCTTCCCTCTTCTAAGTGTCCTAAATTTGAAACTATTTTGCAAGAATTATTTCAAGATCCTTCGATATGAAGGATGTAGACATTTAGGGGAGTTTTCTCAATCCTTGACTCGGACTAGGATTCCTAAATAGGCGAAAAAATTGGTTTTAAACTCTCACCTAATGATTTTTGAAAAATAACTTGTAGTTAGCATTCTTATCATGCCTTGTCAAAATATATGAGGTTGAACCTCAATCTTTTAAAGAATCCAGTCTATATGGAAGATGGGTTGCAGTTATGGAAGCTTAATACAATGCTCTAATCAATAATTAAACCTAGGAGCTAGTCCATCTTCCTTCTAAAAGAAGCATTGTAGGATCTATATGGTTATATAAAATAAAATATAACTCTACTGCAGTAAGATTAATAATTCAATGCAAGATTAGTTGCTAGAGGGTTTACTCAAAAACCTAGTTTGGATTATGTTGAAACCTTTTCTCATGTTTCCAAAATGAGCACTATTAGAATTCTTCTAGCTTTAGCTGCTCAACATGGTTGGGAGATTCACCAAATGGATGTTAAAAATGTGTTTTTAAATGGTGACTTGAAAGAAGAAATTTATATACATCAACCTAAAGGATTTGAAGAACCTAGAAAAGAATTATTTGTGTGTAAACTTAAGAAATCTTTGTATGGTCTTAAACAAGCTCTTAGAGCTTGGTATGCTAAGATAAATAGTTTCTTTCATGAGCTTGGTTTCTCTAACTATTTTGTTGATAATGATTTATTTTTCAAGTATGAAAACAATCATGTTATCATTATTGTCTTATATGTTGATGATCTCTTGATTACTAGTAGTGATAAGAATCTAATTCTTAGAATCAAAGAGAAGTTAAGACAACGTTTTGAAATGACTGATTTAGGACTAGTTAAATCATTTTCTAGGCATGGTTATTTGTCAAAATCACAAATCTATTGTTGCATCACAAGCTCAATATGTTACTAACCTTCTCAAAGGTTTAATATGATTGATTGTAAGCTTGTCTCTACTCCTATGGAAGTTGGTGTTAAATTAGATCCAAAACCTTCTTGTGATAAATTTAATCCTACTTTATATAGACAAGCTGGTTGGTAGTTTGATTTATTTAACTATCACTAGGCCTGATATATCCTATGCAGTTGGAATTATTTCTAGATTCATGCAGGATCCTTATGAGGACCATTGGAAAATGGAAAAAATATATTTTAAGGTATATCAAAGGTACAATCAATTATGGTTTGTGTTATTCTTCTTGTGATAATGCACAATTATTTGGTTATTGTGATTCTGACCATGTTGGTGATATTGTGGATAGAAAATCTACTTCTGGATATGTTTTCAAGTTGGGTGTAGGTGTAATAACTTGGAGCAGCAAGAAGCAACCAACAATATCTATCTCTTCTATTGAAGTAGAGTATAAAAGTGTTATGGAAGTAGCAAAAGAAGCCATGTGGCTCAAAAGACTATTGGAAGAAATTTATATGGGCATCAAAGGAAGAACTCCACTTCTATGTGATAGCCAAAGTTGTATTTCTCTTGTAAACAATCCAGTCCAACATCAAATAACCAAGCATATTGAGATTCATGTGCACTTCATTCGGGAAAAATTTCTCAATGGTGATATTGATCTCAAGTTTTGTTCCACTAATGAGCAGGTTGTAGAAATTTTTACTAAGCCCTTGGGTGTTGCAAAGTTTTGCAAGTTCCATGCTATGTTGGGAATTTCATATATTAGCTCTTATGATCATGTGAATGATGTTAATCTTCACCTCTAAATCATCTGATTTTTGACCTTTCAAAGTTTCCCTTGAGAGGGAAAATAATAAATGAACATATTGCATGTTTTTTCTTGTGCAATGTCATCTCTTAACGGATTAAATGTGTCAAAGTGGATATATGTTGTTTGGATCTTATGATCATGTGAATGACATTGATCTTCACCTCTAAATCATCTGATTTTTGGCCTTTCAAATCTACCCTTGAGGGGAAAAATAAGAAATGAGCATGTTGCATGTTTTTTCTTATGCAATGTCATCTCTTAACGGCTTGAATGTGTCAAAGTGGATACTCCCAAGACTATTTTTATGTTTTTTAAGTAAATTTTCATGTATGTGAAGTTTACTTGTAATCCCAATGAAGCATTAGATATGAAGAGTTTATTAACTCCATAGTCTGATGTAAGTCTTCATCCTTAATCACTTTATCTTGAGAATTTGTATATGTTCCTTTGTATTGTAGTTTTTATGGAATCTTTAGAACACTACTTTGAACCATGACAAAATAGTGTCTCATGGCTTCTCTAAAACCCATAATATGTTTGTGGCTTGTATTATTTCGCAAGACACTTCAAGTTGAAAAAACCCATGGAACTTTGCTTTAGTGCACCGCAGAACTACAAACCCACATATTACAGTTGTTTGTGGCTTTTATAAGTCTATGGGACACTGCGGTAGTGTACTACAGAGTTGAAAAACCTACATGAATTTGCTTTAGTACACCATGGAATTTCAAACCCGTGGAACAAGTGTTTTTGGATGTTATCCTAAATCACACGTTGATTTATGGATTGTAATTCCTTTTGTACTCAAAAGGTGACTTGGCATAAGGAATAAATGTTAACATGTTTTTGCATGTTTCCCTACTTAACATTAAGGGGGAGTGTTGGGTTTATAATATTAAACGAGAAACTGATTTATTTATAAAACCCACCAAAGACCATGTGTTTTGGTTTATAGCTTCTATTTAAAATATAAGCATGTATGGGCCTAATGAGTCGGCTTTTAAGAGTGGATCATGACCACTTGCCTTGTATATAACAAGGTGATCTCATTAGAGATTGGTTACATAGGTTATAATATGTATGTGAGCTATATGTGTGAGTAGATTACAGATATATGAGGTGAATGAGGTAAAACTCATGAGCGAATGTATGAGGTAGTTTGTAATACCTTATTGAAGGTGTAATTGCATGTGGAAATAGTGGGAGTGTTGGGTAAAAGTTTATTCTCAATAAAGATAAGTTATTTTTCAATGGGTTTTTTACCTTCCATGGTTTTTCCACTTATATCTTGTGTCACTATGTTATTTACTTATATCTTGTGTCAAACTTTCAAACTCATGATATTTACATTATGTAATCTACAATATAATCATCTTAATCTATGGTTTTAATTACTACACTTCATAAACTATAATCTTTAGTAATTTATATTGTGGATTTATAATTGTAACATTATTCATCCCTTAAATTTCCTAACAATGGCACACACATTCACATAATCCAAAGAGAAAAAAATGGTGTTAATTGGAGAATCACATAAATCAAATATGAATATAAGTGGAAAGAGTATAGAGTTCATAGAATTGTTCAATGACCTTCACATTTATTTCAATTTTTAAGTGATTAATCTCAACCTTTTTAAGCTTTAGAATGTTATTAAATAACATGCATAAAAAGGATGAATTACTATTACAAGAGGATGTTTTGATTTAATTAACTTCCAACATTAATTACACAAATCAAAATAACAAACACTTTACAAAGTGACTATTGATCTAATAACTATCAAAACACAAAGGAGGAATTGCACTTAGTTGATTTTATGTGAATATGAAATATTTTGAGTGATCTAAATTCATGGACAAGCCAATATGAGGTTGGAAATGCTTTTTTACTGAAACTGACATCCGAGACTAGACCTAGGAAAAACCGTAGAAGTAATTCAAGATCGTTTATACGGTTCGACCCTATTATGACGGTCTTGGTCCTACTTGAAATATGGGCTTGTAACTTCCTGAGTGCTTCACTTCCTAGAAATTTCTATCATTTTATGTTGGTCTTCTTCACTCACCTTTGGAATGGCTCTCGAACTCTTCTCAAACCCTCAAACCCTTATAATATAAGACGGAGTTCCTGCAAAACAAAGTTAGGTGGGTTGTGGGCACCCCTGTGCACCGCCGACATCGCCACTACTCTGAAGATGAATCAAACCACATATCATTCTCCTAGTATGTGATATCTATCGTAGTGCAATCAAAACTTGACAACCGTGCTTTGACAATGTCTTGCTTGAGTTTCACACTTGCTCAAATACTTGGGAAGGGTCACTTTACTTGCTTGTGGAAAGAAGATGGAGACTTATAGACCTGAGAGGAGACTTCAAACATGTAGAGGGTGCTTCCTAATATATTTTCATTAGTTACTTTGTTGTCTAGGGAGCAAGTAAGTGCCTTTTTGTGCTTATTTTAACATGAGGAGAACATAAAGTGTCAGGACCCCAAATGAGGTATGATTGACTTTCTTATATAGGATTTTGATGGTTATTTTTTTGTGAAATTCCAACCAAGAAGGAATATTGGTTCATATGAAGATGATGAAATTGAGAGTTTGGGCCCAAACCATTTCGGTCCAAAACCATACGATAGGGTTAAGATTGACATGTGTCAATTCTAACCAAAACTTGCGATTTTGACTAGAGGGGAAAAATATAGTTTAGCTTTTTGGGTTGGAGGATGGATGTCTTTAGATGCATTTTATGTTATAAAACCTCAGGAACTGATAATGGATATGTATGCAAAGATAAGAAAGTAATCAAAGAGCTATAATGGTATGCTAAGCAAGAGTGTATTTGTGCATACAAGTGTGTCATGTCAAGATCAGCATTATCAAAGGATAGATTACCAAATTTGATTATCTACATTCCCCCCTTTAAGTATGAAATGAAAATTACATGCTTAAAATAAATATATACTTGAATGTGTATATATATTTTATCTTTCTCATGAATAAATTTGTTTTGCAATATTCCATTGTGTTGGTGTTGTACGCTCCAAAATGAAACCTGCAACATAGAGTGTAGTCAATGCCCAAAATAGGAAATTGAACTTTAACTCAAAATGTAATGAGATTATTGTAAAGAAGAGTGTAACAAGAAATGCTAAAAGATATGTAAAACATGGAAGGAGAACACATGTTAGTTTTGCAGAGGGAATGTGCTCCCATTCTTCTGCTTTGAATATTCTAAATTTTTGGAACTTTGATGAAGAATTGGGGATGATCAGTCCCCAATTGTGCCAAGGAGAGGTCGATGTGCTAGGTGTACCAACCCAACACACAAATTCCAAAGAGAAGATCCAAAATACCATTGCGAAGGAGAGGTCAACGTGATAGGTGTACCGACCCAAAACATGAATGTCGAAGAGAAGAACCAAAAAGAGGAGTCAAATCACCCTTGCTGAGGAGGAAGACCATGTATCAAATCCATTTAACAACTCTGATATCTTCCTCTTAAGTATAAATAGGATAGGAAAGCATGCCCATGAAGAACTTAGCTACTTTTCTACCTTCCATAACCCCACATACCATATCGCTACAGATATATATAAGCCCAATTTTGTAACTTGAGAACACATTAGAAAAAAGAAATAAGTGCCCTCATACTCTTCCCATGTGCCGTACAACTAAATAGAAACCAAGTAGACTTGATTGCATGATGAAATCTAAGTGGAAAAAAGAGACCCATGCCCCCAATGTGTCCAAAACTAAAAGTGAAACTGAGTACCATGGAGAAGGAGATAATTAAATAATTTATGTCCCCTAAATCCAAGTCAATATGAATATGAAACCATATAAGAATGTTGTAATAATGATGATAAATATGAAAATGTTTTCAAGTCTAGAGAAATTACCCCATGGGAAAAATTGTATAATGGGTCAAAACCATCTATACGGTCCCGACCAAACTATGCATTCCCCGACCATGTATGGTTTTTTACCAATTTTCTATTCTTGAATCCAATTTTGAATAATTTTTTCCTATCTTTGCATATGTTTGTGCCCAAATTTTTGCATGTATCTACCGACAATGTAGAATAAACCCTGGATGATTTCCTCCACTTTTGAGGCGTGTGTGATGAATAATTTGAGTGTAAAACTCAAAAGAAAAGTTGTATACCCATGTCTAGACGTTGATAACCTATGATACCCTCTCGAAAAGCTGATGTGGTGACCACCAAGAATAAATTGTACCTACAAAGGGGATGTGCATGGTAAAACCATGGCACAAAACAAGACAACAATAAGAAGAAGAAGCATAATAACAAGAGCATTTTCAATTCAACAAAACAACAGTACAACAATGGAAAAAATGTATTAGTAGAAAACAAGTTCATACAATGTAGAAAAAGTGCAAACATGCCAAACAATGTCACATAAAAGGAAAAAATGTCTACAAACATGGGACACCCATGGTGTCAAAACAATCAAGGCTTGTGAGCCTGGAAATAAGAGGTATACAAACACACACAAGGCATAATGCCACAAACATTGGACACCCACGATGTCACAAGACAAGCAAGGCCCTTATGCCACAATCAAAGTAAAAAACAAGCAAACACACACACATACACACACGCACAACTAACAAGCATGGATGAAAAACAAGCATAGCAAGATTGATAAAAATATATGATTTATGATATATGAAAGAGATAGCAATAATTGTAAGCATTGCACAAGACACATGTGTTATTCATGTTAGTCCAAGAGATATCAAATACACAAGATATATATGTAACCAAGCGTAATGAGGAAAGAAAGGAACTATAATGGAAATATAGCACTTGGATGGAGTGTGTAAAAAGAAAATGCCCCAAAGGTTAGCGTATCTAGATAAATGACAGGCCAACCCCTATCGTCGTGTATAAATCTATGTATGTCTAGCATCATGCTCAATATACCACGTGAACACGTGTGTAAAGAAGAAATATTATCTATCAAACTAAAGAAGTAAACAACATGTATAATATAAAGTGCAAACAATGTATGCTATAAAAAACAAGTCTTAATTTCGTATTTTTGTGAATATCTCGAATGTTTTTTTATGTTTTAGGCCCTCTATAAGGGCATAGATGAAAACCTATTCTCCAAAGAGAAGGAAGGGTGATCCAAGAATGCCCCCATGGAGGGGAATAGATAGAAATGATGCAACTAAAGGGGGAAGCAAGATTTCCCCAATGTGTGTGCAAAGTGAGGTTCGGGTGTAGAACTGCTCCTCAACATTTAAGTTAAACCTATGTATGGAGTGCGTCATTGGGAAATGAGTGGAGAATAGCATGGGAACTAGCCCAAAATTACCCTATGAGGAAGTGAAGCATGCCGAAGATGATGGAGGTTCAAGCCTCAAATGTGTCATAGAATGTGACTCAAGTGCAATGGAACCATGATGGTGATATGCACTTTGCAAAAGCCTCTTATGAGAACTATAAAATAGCAAATCATTAACTAGAATGTAATGTGCCATATATGTGGGGTGGACTAGAAGAATGGGAACTCCTTCAAGACCAATGAGAAGATCTAGTGTGATCCATAAAGCTAGAAGATTTGCGTAAGATAGTATGAGGTTGCAAGCTACTAGAGATAATGTGCACAGAAGGAGGCCCAGGGGGAAAGCTAGAGGCCCTAGAATGATGTGATGTAACATGTGCAATTAAAGGCCCATCAAGAGACCTAGAATGATGGGAATCAATGTGTGTAACCAAGGGCCTATTACGGGACCTATGAGGACTAGTGTTATGTGAGGTAGTGTGTGAAATAATAGGCATATCTATAGATGCACTAGGAAGGGGATGGAAACTACGAAAAGAGCAGAATGCACATTGTTGAGATGATGTATTGTTCTATAGAGAAGTCACACATAGGATTCACGCATGGGAACAAGGTGCATTTGAAGGCACGGAAGGATAGGAAAGGAAATGCATGCCAGGACAAGCTGATTCAGACTTAGCCATTTTCATGGATACGGGCTATTTTTGGAAGATAGTGTGTGGAGCACACATTGGGATGGAGACTTGCGCAACACGCAAATGCTATTTTGGGAATGAGCGTCTGATAAGCACCATGCATGAGTTCAAGATAATAATAGGATTACTTCTTCCAGTTAACTATAGGATGTCTATTATTAGCGCACTTGCATGTGTGCATGTTATTGAAAAGACACATGGCTATTATCAGCATGTGACCTATTTTGGGAAGTGCATAGGCGGTGAAGGGCAAGTCCCCACCCCTATAAGTATGTATTGAACTATGTAGTTTAGCAGTAGTGAATTATTGTAGAGTTATGTTGTTGGATCTGATGCGCGCATGACTTATGGTGATGCTTTGTAATGTAAGAAGCTTCTATGTATTACAGTGTTTAATGTAATGGAGTATATTGATGGATAATGGTGTTAAACATGATTATAATTGGTTCTTGTATGGTTAATCTTATTATAGTTATTGTTTAATTCATGATTCTCTAAGATCTAGATCTGGTTAGGCACTGTGGAATGTTTATGGTTATTTATGGTTTTGAATATGCTTTATCTTCATCACACTAACATCTTGTACAAGCAACTCTAAAGAGGAGCCTGGTACCTTTGCACACTTCAGTGAGCATTCAACTCAGTGGGTGATGTGTCAAAGCACCCGAGATTTATACGAGTGGATTATAGGCTACATCACACACAAATAGAGAAAACCTAAAAGGAACACCTTGATAGTAATAACTTGCTAATGACCAATAAATGGATGCACTGATGAACGATGGATGGGACATCCCTAAGAGCACATGGCCAAGGGAGACCTAAATGCAATACCTCAGTGGTAATAAATTTAGCAACCAAAAATGAAGTTTGTGTAGTGATAGATCCAACGGTGATTGGTAGTGTAATGTATCGAAAATGTGGATCGAATCAAGTGTGAGACTCTTAAAACAAATACCAAGAGACTAAACTAATGGCCATGCAAAACATTATGTGTACGATGTGGAGTAACCAAGACACCTAAATAGGAATTAGATGAATAGATACCAAAATAGACAAGTGTATCATCTATACCAGAATCATCAAAAGAAATGACCGGTATAGATAGAGATGATGTGCAAAAAATAGTGTGAATCATAACATCAAATGGGTGATCATAAAAAGGTGGTGGTGGCACCACATGATGTGTGTTATGAACTTCAAGTAGATGGATCATTAGTATGCTTAGGAAGTGGATCATTGAATATTTTCAACTTAGCATTGTTATTGATATGCTTAGAAGATTTAATGGACTCATCCCATTCAATTGCATTAGATTCGATAAGATCTTGAATGGTGTGTCACAACTTAAGACAACGATTTATAGAGTGACCAATGCATCTATGATAATCACAATAAGCATTAGCATCAAAGATCTTACTTTGGGGCTTACTCATATCAAATGGTGGAGGGAGAGACACGAGATTGCATTCAAGTAATTGCTTTAGAACCATGCGTGGAGGATAAGGTAATCTTGTAAATTGTCATCTAGTAGGTTGCGGTGGAGCTTAGTAAGTTGTGCCACAACGTTGACATTGTCTTTAGAAGCGACCTTAGAGTCATGAGTTTTGCCTTTGAAAGTAGGTTTGCTTTGAAACTTGGCATTGGAAGTATTAGAGGTACTAGCAACATACTTGAGTTTATTCGTATATAATAGCTTATCTTCATGTTCTTTCAAAGTGTATGATATAGATGGTCAAAAGATTGAAATTTATCGAATATGACTAATTCTTGCAATGGAGGGAGTAAACTTTGAACAAAAAGGTCTTGTAACTCACTTTCAACTAATATGTTGCTCATCTTAGTAAGCATTGCTTGATAATGCAAAACATAGTCACTAATATGCTCTTCAGATCCTTGTTTGAGTTTGGACATTTATGTGTAAGATAATTTATCCCCAATGTTGATTGAAAATTGTGTTAAGAATTGATTTACCAATGTAGTAAAAGAGTGCACATAATATGTGGGGAGATTATAAAACCATTACAAAACAAATTCCTTAAAGACTTCTAGGGAATAGCTTAGTAAGCAAGATATCATTAGATGCATAGTCAAAGCAAGCAACATGAAAAGATCAAAGATGTTCTTGGGGATCACCCTTGCCATCATAAATAGGAAGCTTAGGTGTAGTGAAACCAATAGGAAAAGGGTATGAGACAACATCATGTGCAAATGGATTATGCGATTTGAGAAGAATCAGTAGCATTAAAAGTATGAGACACCTTATTGCAATTGTAAGGTTTGTGCTTCTAAGGAGTGAACAAGGGACTCCAAAGTCATGTGTGCTAAATGAAGATGCATGCAAGCTAGTATGGTGATAGATATGAGATGTAGCAATAATGGTTGCAAGAATAAACATAGATACATTTTGCATAGGAATGTTAGGTGTTCTCAAAGAAGTAGGCACAACAGTGAGATGTGGGTACACTAAATATGGGTTGAGACCGATCCATAAAAGATGTATCATGAGATTGTTGATCACGAGCAAGCTTAGCAGTAAGGAGAACCTCGATAATAGGCTCAACATGATGTGGATTAGCACGAAGTTGAGTATAAAAATTAGATAAGAGTTCAACTTGATCTTGATCTACATTGTTGCCCTCATCATGATCATAATCATAAGTGTTCACTATTGGTTTCAATGTCATGTAAGGGAACCCGCATGAGGGTGGATTAAAGAGAGAGTTGGAAATAGGAATAGAAGAATCCATTGCACTACGATGCTTGCATGAGTAGGAGGTGAAAGCTCAAGATGCTCAATAGATTGATTAGAAAGATGAGCACTACGTCGATAGGGCATTGAAGGAAAGAATATGGGAACTGAAAGCATATCGGACACGAATATCATATGAAACCCTAAGGCCACTAGGGTTAGGGCTACGATGCTCGATTAGGGAGTCGGGTTCACCAAATGATTTCACTTTTAAGTGATTAATCTCAACCTTTTAAAGCTTTAGAATGTTCCTAAATAACATGCATAAAAATGATGAATTACTATTACAGGAGGATATTTTAATTTAATTAACTTCCAACATTAATTGCACAAATCAAAATAACACTTTACAAAGTGACTATTGATCTAGCAACTATCAAAACACAAAGGAGGAATTGCACTTAATTGATTCTATGTGAATCGGAAAAGTTTGGGTGATCTAATGCAGGACACGGACTAATTTGAGGTTGGAAATGCTTCATTATTAGAACTAGCACCGAGACTAACCTAAGCAAAATTGTAGAAATAGATTAAGACCGTAAGACCATATGTACGCTTCTAACCCTACTATATGGTCTTGGCCCTACTTGGAATTTGGGCTTGCAACTTCCTGAGTGTTTTGTCTCCTCGTAAATGATTGTCATTGTGTGTCGGTCTTCTTCACTCACCTTCGATATGGCTCGTGAACCTTTGCTCAAACCTTCAAACCCTTGTAGTACAAAATGGAGTTCTTGCAAAACAAAGTTGTGGGTTGTGGGCACCCATGTGCACCATTAACGTCGCCACTACTTCAAAGAGGGCTCAAACCACACATTGTTCTCCTAGCATGTGATATCTATCATAGTGCAATCAAAACTTGACAATCATGCTTTGACAATGTCTCACTTGAGTTTCACACTTGCTCAAATACTTGGGAAGGGTCACTTTGCTTGCTTGTGGAAAATAGAGACTTCTAGACCCGAGAGAAGACTTCAAACCCAGTAGAGTGTTCTACCCTAATAGACTTGTATCGCTTACTTTGTTGTCTATGGAGCAATAAGTGCATTTTACACGTATTTTAACATGAAGATAGCATAAAGTGCCAAGTCCCAAATGAGGAATGATTGACTTATTTATATAGGCTTTTGATGGTTATTTTGTCATGAAAAGCCAACCAAGAAGGAATATTAATTCATATGACGACAATGAAATTGAGAGTTTGGGCCCAAAACATGTCGATCCAAAATCGTACAATAAGGTCAAGATTGACATGTCTCAATTCCAACTCGAAACTAATGGTTTTGACCTAGAGGGAAAAAAACATAATTTAGCTTTCTAAGTCAACAAATGGATGTTTTATATGCATTTCATGCTTTAAAACATCGAGAACTAACAACAATAAGATATGCAAATATAAGAAAGCGATCCGAAGAGCTATTAGGGTATACTAAGCAAAGTGAAGAGAGTGTATTTATGCATGAAGAGTGTGTAATGTCAATATCAACATTGTTAAATGATAGATTACTAGATTTGAGTGTCTTTATTGCAAAAAAAAATTGTAAGAGAATTAAATTTGTAAAGAAAATAATAAAGGGAGCTGTTAAATATAGATAGATTACTAGATGTCATTATTAGATGTAAAATGCTAAAGCTGAAATCAAAAAAGAGATTAGTGTGTGATTAAATTTTGGAAGAAAATAATAAAGGAGTTGGAATCTATAAATATAGGGAAGTCTGCCATTAAGGCTATGAAGAATGTGAAGAAAACCGGTTTGTTCAGGATAGACAAGATATGATGATGGGATAAATGTTAAAGCTGAAATTTCACTCAGCTAAGGATCTTCACAATGAAATTGAAGCACACATGGTTACATGCATACTTATCAATGTACAAGTGAGCTACGAGCGCATATATATTCCAAGGAATATTCTTTGCACATGAAAAGAATGTACCATGCAAGAAATTACATGTGAAACACAAGGAAAATTCACATGGTCATGGATCATACAAAGACAAGGGCACATGGGGAATATTTAAAGACTTAAAATGTGTGGCAAGTCAACGACGACCACACACCCATCAAAGGATCTAGGATGGAATCAAAGAACATTTGTCCACCTAATAGAAGGTCTAGGGGTACATGAATACCATAAATAACCCCATGGGGTCCTCATCTCAAAGTATACTTTGGTGAATAGTAAATGGAATTTTAGGCTTTCGGGAACATTTTGTTATATCACATTTTTTAACTTTTAACAATACCACTTTAACTTATATCTTTATTTTATTTTACGAATTAGTTTAATAACTTCTAAGCATTGTTCATGCTTTAAATTGATACTAATAATAATAAATTATTTACAACATTCCGGATCATACATCTAAAGTTTAGATGCAATATATAATTAAAAGATTTAAATATGATAATTCCATCAAAACTGACAGTTCCATCTAAAATTTAGGATACCTTAACAACAAAGTGTACATTATATTTTTTTTTAAAAAGAGGAAAAGAAAAAATCTCTTTCCCATTATACACAATACTAATATTTGCAAAAGCAATTTTAAAAAGACAAATTAATAAAATCAAATAACTATGAACTTCATTCCATAGATTAATACAGATATCTAAAATACATCATCTGAAAATATGCAGAGAAATATCAATTAAAAGGTTTTTATTGTAGAAAACTATTACATTTCCTACCAATTTGGAAAACACATTTGCCCAAGACTCAAATATATATATATATATATATATATATATATATATATATATATATCAATTGAATGGACATCAAATTTAAGATTCAAAAAATAAAAGTGAATTCTACTCCACTCAATGAAACCTTTAGCTGTCATTGTAGAACACCTATCAACATAATTAACAAATACAATTGCCAAAAATATTTTAGTTTTTATCGATAATACATTTCAAAGTGCAAAACCTCAGTATATATTTTCATCATGAGAACATTTCAAACGACAAAAATAAATATTTTCCACAAGAGAACATGTTTTAAACTACAACTTAATCCATCCTCCATTGTGGTAGCTAAGCCCGATAGGGTATAGCAACTAGTTGAAACATTCAAATTTGAAAAAAATTACCATTACATTTTTTTGTATTTGCAATGAAAAATTGTATTTGCCAAGTCTACTTTATACACCAGACAGAATCTACATTATACACCAAACACAATAACCGTATACATCAATGACAAACCAATAAATGGAACCAAGAACTGAAAAGCACCTTCAGTTTTTTTTTAAATATTGCCTTGGAACTTCAAATTAGAAAATTACTTAATACTTTTGATGTTGAAAGAATCTTGGGCTTAATCTAGCTTGTTCAAAACTAAGAATTTCACCTCCCACCCCCGAATCCCCCATTGCATTTGCCAGTCTAAACAGAATCTACATTATACACCAAACACAGTTACTTTATACATGATAAATGGAACTGAAAAGCACCTTGTTTTTTTTTAAATATTGCCTTGGAACTTCAAATTAGAAAATTACTTAATACTTTTGATGTTGAAAGAATCTTGGGCTTAATCTAGCTTGTTCAAAACTAAGACATTTCACCTCCCACCCCGTAAGAGGACCTCCCCAGAAGAGGTTCAGTTTTAGCCACTCCTCCCTTTAAAACCCCCTTCCCCATAGAGGGCCTTCCCACAACAGAAAAACACCTTTTCGCCACTCCTGCCCCCTAATATTTACGCTTAGGACAATGTGGGGCAGGGTGGCTATAATCAGCACAAACACCAACAGGACCATCTATAGTTTCACTCCGGAGACTTGAGGGGAGGAGGGCTCAACTAGCCGAAGCTAGCGAGAGAGCACCCAGTCTACTTCAGGGCATTTAAGCTTTTGACCAAGCTTTTAGGCACTCCTAGCTTGACTAATGGAACAGGACTTGTGCAAAACACATAACAAAGCAAATGGCAGCGAAAAATACAAAAGTAAATCTTTTAAAGTATACGGACAGAGACTGAAGGAAATTTATTGACATGATCAGTCAAAGATAAGGAAGAACACAAACACAGTCAATGGGCTAATTGATAAAATTAGAAATTAATGTACCAACAAATTTACAATAGTTTTCAGTCATTGGGTATATTACCATAGCCTAGTGAGTGCACTGAATCAGTGAATTCAAATATGATGCGAACAATCCCATCTCTCCAAAGATCAGACCACCATCATAACGCTCGAGTTGACAGAAATACATCAACCCAAATGACCTGGCCTAAAATGCCAATGCACGATGAAAGCACATCATTTATTTTGTATATCCAGACAAAGGCATACATCTGTTAAAAAAAAAAAAAAATTACACCCAAACAAAATCAAAAATAGCACAACTGTCATTATAACTTCCCTACCAGTGACATTCTCGTCTTTTGTAATTATAACTAACAGATTTTCAAATAAAAGTGAAAAGAATAATATGATAATTGGAATTCATTAGCATGTGTTCTAACTAGCTAAACACAAGTTCCCACACAGTAAGTTCTACTGTATCAAACAAATCTTGTTAAATGGCATAAAAGGCAAAACATGTGCATATCTTCAAAATCACTACATAAAAAAACTAATTGTTATCCTAACAACCACATTGTACAACAAAGAATAACCTGGTATTTGTATCTTCTGAACACCTAGAACCTCTGACCAATTAATATGTGATATAACAGCTTCTCAATCACCTTCACTTGCTAGCATACAAAGGCAATTCTGAAATATCTCTGCCGTTTTCCTAATGCTTAGACATAGAATGCACATCTAGCACTCTACAGCTTACTCTGGTTGACTAAAACCGATGCATTCCTCAAGGAAAATTTGGCTGCAATAAGTAGCTTCAGTCAATCTTTACTGATGCATAAATAGTCCGCACGAACCAGAAGCAGGCATAGAACCCGATTGTGCCAGTCAATACAAAGAAAGCATATGAGATGATTGTCATGTACCCAAAATACAGGATACCGGACACAAGTTTTGTTATCTCCAGTTTGGTGAAGAAATAGAAAGTGGCGTATAAAAATAAGTATAGTGCAGAGGACCCTGAAGTCAGATAAGCTCTCCACCACCAATTGTAGTCTTCACTGCACAACTGAAAGTAGCAGAGGACGATTGTAATCTCAGCACAGGTGACAATAAGGATAACAAAGACTATGAAAAGGAACCCAAAATTGTTGTAGAATTGATGAAACCAGATGGAGTTTAAGATGAAGAATAATTCAATGAAAACAGCTCCATATGGCAATATGCCTCCTATGAATATTGAGAAAACTGGCTGCATGTACCATGCCTGCTCTGGAATTTGCCTGGGAATTTTATTTGTCTTAACTGGATCCTCAATTGCAGGCTTCTTGTATCCAAAATAACTACCAACAAAGACCAAGGGCACAGATATCCCAAACCAAAAAATTACCAAAACAAAGAATGTTCCAAATGGAACTGCACCAGAGGACTGTTTACCCCACATCAGGGCATTGAGGATAAAGAAAATGACAAAAGCAATGCCAGGGAATGTGAAAGCAGTCTTGATTGCATTTGTTTTCCACTCTATCCCCTTAAACATTTTATACAACCTTGCAGAAGAGTAACTGGCAAACAAACCCATGAAGACCCACAAAAGGACCATAGCTGTTACCAGTCCTCGACCATTGGATGGTGAAAGAAACCCAAGCAGAGCAAATACCATTGTCACAAGTGTCATCGCAAAGAACTGTACTCCAGTTCCTGCATAGACACAGAGTAAGCTTGAGTTGGTTGGGGGCCTGAATACATCTCCGTGGACCAATTTCCATCCTGTTTCTTCTTGGGCTTCATCCCATGTCTCCGACTGATTGTACTTTGAGATATCCCGATACAGTGTTCTCATCATAATCTTTGCCACAAAACCAGTAAGGAATAAAACAATAATTAATGAATTCATTATAGAGAACCCGTGGATCTGATCATCTGTCATGAGAAGATATGCATCCCAACGAGAAGCCCATTTGATGTTGCTTTTCTGCAAGATAGAACTGTTATTTGCATGTACATAGATTAATCATTAACATAAGCATTTAAACAACCCTCAAAGTCCTGGCCATGTATTACAAATTATAAAAAGTAACAAAAAGAGTCAAGTCAATACCGTAAATGTTACATCGTAAGTAAATATAATTTCTTTACCCTCCTCAACTTCTTGGGGAGCATCAGTAGCTGAAACATAGTGCTTGGTGTTTGGGTTGCATGTTGTCAAACGGGGATTCTCCTCAACCAAAGGTTTTCAAACTCATGTTTGACACTGTATTTCAAAATTGAACATATCCCCTAATAAGTAAGAAAATATAACATACCATGCATAAATGTTAGAATCATTTCATCCAATCATGTGGATAAAACAAACTATCATAGCTGAGTCACAAATGCATTCTTTATATTATATCACTGGAGCAGAAGAAACAGGCTCTCAGAAATAGACAAACACTGAAAAACACAAAAGTTACTTGATCAAAAACATAATTAAAACAATCTAGCGATTCCAATCCAGATTTAATAATACCTGTATGGTGTAACTTCAAATCCAACAATCCGAGCAGTATCAGTTTCAATGTCTTCATGAAACTTAACCTCAAAAGACAGATGGTTGTGTATGAAGTACTTTTCTTCTGGATTCTGCTCCCATAAATTGAAACGGGTATCACTTTGGACAAAGAACAATATTTCAAGGTGCTAATATAAAAATTTAATCACATTAGAATCATATCTGAACTTACCCCAGCATAGCTAGCTTTGAACCCAACACGAAAGCCATGCTCATACGAAGCAACTAGATTTCCATCCACCCTTTGTCTGGGTACTGCCACCGGTAGATTATCCAAAATCCTATTTCAATCAAAATTAGACATCAGTAGCCTCTTATAGGAATTTATACGAGAAGAAAAGATCTACTTGGAAACATATCCTGATAAAAATCATATAAAACTAAAAGAGACAGTTAAAATGGGTTTCTGAAAGTAGCAAAGGTTTACATATTAACACGGTATTCGTCATCTATTTTCTCCTTGAAGTCCTTTGCAGACTTTGCATCTAGCATTTTCTTGCATACATAGTTACAGACCTTCCCCTCTCTCATATGAAACTGCAAAAGAAGAAACTGTGTTACAGGCTTGATTGGATAAAGTGGATTTAACTTAGCAGTCTTGGATTTTTGCCAAGAAGTGCTCATGATGAACATTCAAATAAAGTTAAAACATATTCACTCCATCATAGAATGCTAAAGCCCTACTGCAAGAGTTGTGACCTTACAGTACCTTTACTTTGTATAACAAATAAAAGTTAAACTAACACCTTTGAATCTCTCTGCACAACAATCCAGTTAAGAACAGGTTTAAGAATGAATTATAAAACACTCACCACATAAGGTGAGTTCTCAATCCGATCTCCACGAAGAACTTCTCCAAGATTCTCAGCACTGTTGACAATCGCTTTTCGGTTTACAATAATCAAGTGAATAGTGATCATAAGGAAGTTGTGTCTTTGTGGAACTCAATTTGTTGACTTTAACCTGGAGCTCATCACCCTGGTAAACACAAATATATTCAATCTCACTAGGAAATTGTATATTGCACATGAAACCCTCCAAAGGGCACACAATATATTACATTATTGTATCTCAAATTGCAGATTTGTAACAGAGTATGTGTTTTTTCATATATATATAAGTACTTAGATGTGGACAACCAACACTAGAACCAACAAATTCTTTGGATTAATGAAACTGAAATTTTGCTTCACATGATTTACTTTATAGTGAAATTAATTATGATTTCCAAAATTGTTTTTACAGAGGTAGAAATAAGACCAAACAAAAAACAAAAGCGTAAAGGTCACAGCCGTGATTATAAAATAGTGACACTTTGCTGGCTTTTTACTTCATGGTGAAATTACTTCAGATTTCTGAAATTGTTTTTACAGAGGTAGAAATAAGCCCAAAAAAGAAAATCATAAAAACACAGCCATGCTTATACAATAATGGGACTTTGCTGGTTTTTTACTTTCTCCCATCCAATTGAGTTGATTGCAGTTATCCATCTGTCTCTCACAGTCTACATGTGATGTAAGATTGTTATCAATACTTTACGAAAACATATAACTTATAAATATATAATGTAATATACAATTCAACATGTAAGAAAAGTCTAAACTCCAAGTGCACCTCTGAAAATATGCCAGACATTGTATGTACACCTCAACTGAGACTGAATCTTGAAATAAGACCGTTAAGAAAAATAGAAACAAATCAGAGTACACATTATGACTGCATCAAAAACATGCGCAAAACAAAATGACCAGACAAAGCTATTTTGACATAATGCCGAGTAAGGCCGAAAGAACACCAGCACTTTTTCACTCTATAATTTACTTATTCACTATGCAACATATATTCAAGAGTGCTACATCCTACTAAAGACAGTTTCATACGGATCTGTATCTCTACATACGTGGAATTCATTGCAGGCAATTTGAATTAAAATATGCACTTCAAGATTCTTTACTTTTCCTGTTCAGCTACTTTAAGTAATGATACTTTAAGGAACTCGACATTGACTAATTAGGCACTCTGTTCCTGGTCGGATTAATAAATTAAGCTTCAGTAGAATCCTTGATGTCCATCCTTAGCTACTTTGTAAGATGAGGAAAAATAAAATTATTTGAACTTGTCCTCAAAAAAAATGCAAGACAAATATAGTAGATGTTAAAGTTGACCTAATATACCTGTAGGTAAGAACTTGAAAGTGACCGTCAATTCTATACATTATTAAACATAATGAGGGACCATGTAAAAAAGTGCCTG
Source organism: Taxus wallichiana var. yunnanensis (assembly GCA_018340775.1). Classification (NCBI taxonomy): domain Eukaryota; kingdom Viridiplantae; phylum Streptophyta; class Pinopsida; order Cupressales; family Taxaceae; genus Taxus; species Taxus wallichiana. Next base: position 24,284,866 of record CM031236.1, on the reverse strand, counting down.
TCCCTCACAATTTCTATTTGGTCTTATCTTAATTTTCAAAGACAACCCTTCAGCCGATAAGTTTTACCATGATTAGTGATTACCTTGCTTAATATCAAATAGCAATGGCAACCCTTACAAGTTGCTTCAGCATTATATTGCATATAGCTTTTGATCTAATAAGAAAAAGGCATTACATTAAAGGGAAATTTCTAATTCAAAAAGACATTGAGAGGGTACCCTGGATTTTATAGCATAACTAGGTCAAGAGATGCCATGCACATATATTTACACCAGAGCCCATGGTATCAGCACTAGATCTTCCCTCAATCTGTTTGTGGTCCGGATACATGCAGCAAAGGTGGATCTGTTGTGTAGCCATCACTGGTAAGTTGATTCATTCCAGAAACAGATCGGAGGCTGTATCTTGGGTAAAAGAATAAGGTACATTACAAGTCATAAATATGCATGTCTATAAGATCATACCCAATATGGATACATCCCTATGGCAGCAATATTTACTACCCTATGATTGTACCAGCAAAGCCCATTATTAATTACCAAAAGACCCACATTAATGGATCTGTGCCTACAAACGTACAAAGTAATGTTATAACTTTATAAGTAATAAATAATTGTTGTTTGCATCATATTTTGGCACTTGTCATCAATATTTTGAGCATCATATAAATGTATACTTAGCCTTCAACTGAAAATTTGAATCTGGAAATGCTTGTCAATCTTCAATGACTATCTAGATTTGATAGGTGTTGGTTGTACTTTGTGATAGATTGAGTGATACTGGTAACATGAAATCTAAAAGTGTAATGCTTATATAAATAAATTCATTAGTTTATTTTGCTTCTAAAACTTTCAATTACAAGTGCAATGATAATCCAATGACAAATGCATACTCAATACATGAGGTCTTTCTGATTATACTAAGCATCCTCTGCTTACCACTTACCCATGGGCTTGAGGGCAGATGTTCATATGTTTCTGTATATTTTTATATGTTCTAGCACATACAATACAGATCACGAAACAAATCAGAATGTGAATCAGGCTTCAACCCTCGGGATCATCTTCCTGTTTCAAAGCCTTAGGTCATGTGCATGAGCTAACTTGGACTTCTATAACCTTGTGAGCTAGACAAAATGAATTTCAGATCCATGAAATATCATCTTTCATTATAACCGAGGTAAGACCAGCAACTGTGCAGGCCACAGAGATTGTATAAATTAACTCACCCAAAATGCAACCTTAAAGAGGCCAAAATGGGAAATTATTGCATAAGCTCCGGGTAAAAATTCACTAAAAATACTCTAGTGGGCACAGGCAACATAATACGAAGAGCGAAAATGAAATCCAGATCAGACAACCGCCTTATAATGCCCAAATATGATTTTATTTTTTTCTTGTTACAGTACAATCTACAAAACTACAGATCCATGACAACCTACTTATTTTTCTTTTCCCAGAAGAAGACTACTCACTCAAAACAGATTTAAACTTGCAGATCTAAATTTAATTCAGTTAACACCTTCTCAACTCTATCAGTCACAAACGACTAAATACATAAATAAAATCTGACATCTTGAAAGAAAATTGAATATGAGAACTTCCAAAACATACCCTCTTGAAGTCCCGGGAGCTACTCCAGGAAGATAGAAGCAATTTGCTGCTGAAGCCAAACAAAGGAGCAGGAGTGCCCATATAAGGTCATTTGTAGCCATTTTAAGCTCCGAATGAAGTTCTACTAACAGGGTCCAAACCCGTATGATTGGTATGGGTACCGATCTACTCGTGAAACAATGCTCCTATCTGCATTACCTCAGCTCGGCGTGCTGAAATCCAAGGGGTTTCAATGTGGACAATTCGCCATCAAATGGAGGACGATTTTGACCTATTTAATTGACAAATGGAGTCCGGTCTGTTTTTTATTTTTAATTTCAATTTTAAACAATAATGGTTCTTTGTTTAGGTCCATAATTTATGGGACCGCGTTACTCGCAAGTATTAACTTACGCAGCGAAACCATGCGGGGGCAACGGTAATAAAAATGTAAATGAAGGGAGTCCCATGGAAATTTAGAAATCTATTCACAGCATAAAATAGAATATTCTCTTGAAAATGTGAAGCAACAATTTCATAAAAGACCCAGTTTCGGCGATAGGGATAGATGGGGGGCTGAAATATTTTCTTGATGCAGTCCACTCTTTTCGGCCACCTGAGAATAGAACATTGCTTGGAACAGCACTATCAGTTCATAGTGAAAAATAAATGACAATTGCAATAAATATTCACCTTTAAATTTGCAAAAAAAATTATACATCATGGAACCGCAGGGATAATACTTTGTGCAGAAAAAAATTATGCGGCACCCGCAATAAAATTGTGTGTTGCCCCTTGCATGGGACCACAAAGATTATTCCCCTTATACAATTTTTGAGTTACGACAATTTTAGTATTGTTTTTCAAAATATGTGAAGGAGTATTACTTACTCATTACTAACCAAGTGATTTAACCCTAGGTTGAATGAATTTGTGGGGATGGAAAATGTTGAAATTGGGAAATGAGGGGTTGGAAGAAGCAAAAAAAGTAGGAAGAGTTTATGAAGGGGTAATGTGGAGGGCGGGTAAGGATGGTAATATGAATTGCAAAAGACGAAGCGAAAATGGGGAAGGAAGAGGAGGTGGTGTTGGATGATGCACTACAAATGCTCGTGGCACCATCATAGTGTTTTTCAAGAACCGTAGTGCGAGAAACAATTTCATGGCGCCACCCAAATAATGCCTCGTTAAAATGATGTTTTCCCTCGAATTAATTGTTGACGGAAACACTCCAACAAAATGCTCTTCCCTTGTCCTAAAAACCTAAAAATAACCAACTTTACACCCTCAAGTAATCGTAAAAAATATACAAAGCTTCGACTTAAATTTTTGTATATACTACGTATGTGTGCTCCTATGCCCAAGCTCATGGATCGCTGCATTATATTCAAATCTGTCAGGGCATCTACAAATTCAATGGTGCCCCTACAAGTGATTATCATGTGATCATCAATTAGAATTTTCACGAGCAAATAAGGAAAGAATATTTCGTGGGGGGGTGTGAAGGTATGATGAAATAAGTATGGGCCAACATGAGGCAAGTTAATCAAAAAAAGTATTGAGCTTAAGAATAACATTGTACCATGTCTTCTTTAGCTATATGGAGGGGTCGCTTAGTCAGGGTTGTTAACTTGTTCATCAACTTTAGGGTACCAACAATTAGGCCATACAACTATCTTTGGCCTCTTTTCTTTGTTTATTGTCTTCTTTCTAGTCTTTCACACCCTACAAACTCATTCGGTACTTTATTATTTTATCTTTTATGACTCTGCACACTAGCGCCCATGTCTTCTTTCCACCTAGAAAAATTACCAAAATGAAATATAAACAAATAAACAAACCATGCAAACTTCTCAAAGAACCTTGTGTGCAAACCTCGATTAAGAAAACTTTGTAGATGAATACTGAGATGATTGTGGATGCTCTTGAATGCTCTCCAATACGAATGCAAATGCTATCAACACAATAAATTTAATAGAGTTTTTGTGCTTCAAATTCAAGAGGGATTGGAAGGAAGGTAAGCTTGCAATTTATAGAAATAAAAGGTAGTTGGAATTGGTTACACGAATAAATGAACATGATAAAAATAACATTATGGGCAGTTGCAATAGTGTTGGGGGCAATAATAAAATTAATTACAAAAAGTTGCATCCGGAAAGGTGGTTATACATGCATTTTAATTGCCCCCACCTTTCTAGGATTCTAGAAGTGCAGTTAACTAGGGTAGTCAAAGTGGAGTCAAAGTGGAGTTAGATCAAGTGGCAGATGACTAGGATGTGCACACACTTAATTAATTAATTATTTAATTAATAAATAATAATTAATTTAGCCAAAGGGGTACAAAGGGTACATGGGATTAATTTAATTAATCCAAAGGGGTACAATGTGTATCAATTAATCAATTTAATTAATTAATTGCAAATGGGTGAATAACATGGTGTATTAGCATAATACTGGGAACAAGTGGAAACATGAATGTAAATTTGGGGTGTCTACATTTTGCCCCTCTTTAAAGTGTTATTGCAGAGTAATAGTGCTTTAAAGATAGTAGACGCATGTAGATCGGCGAGTGGAAAATTGTGAAGCATTAGGATGCCCCAACAATCAAATGGTAGAGGAATGCCCCCTCAAGTGGGTGGATGACGCAACAAGGTGACAAACAACCACTTGATAGGAAGAAAGCAAGGGATTAAAACAAGGATGGGAAAGGACTGTGTTCATAGCATGAGCGTTATTTGGAGAGTAATTTTTAGAGCAACCTAATTTTTGTTATTGCACAATAGAGTTGTCACCATGATTATGAAAGAATCAAGATGGTTAACCCAGATGCATGTAAACAAACACACACAACAAAGAAAAGATAAAAGGAAAACAAACCCAATATACAAAGTAGGTGTCGACATCAGGGTTATAAAGGAACCAAGATGTGATCACACTACTTGTAAGTGGTCCAAAAAGAGTAAACATCAACAATGCAACACAAAGTCAAAAAGAAGACAATCAACTATGCCCCTAATGCGTGCCACAATGATGATTAAGTAGATACAAATGCTCCCAAATGGGAATATGATCAAACTGAAGAGTGGAGTTAAAGCGACTCCTTATGACACTCTTGTTGAATCTGTTGTGCAAATGATCAAAGTTGAAATTTCCCTAGGTGAAGTTATATCACGAAGGAAAAACAATTTGTGTGACTTGCCCCAAGCAGAGTTAGCATATCATGCAAAGGGAAGAAAGTGATAGTTGTAAAATTGGCATGAGCACTAGAGTAATAGATAAAAGTATGACGTTTATCAAGATTGTATTGAGATGTTGAATGATTTACTTCAAGGGTTTTCCAATTGTATGATTTCTATGAGAAGTGAATGTTTGTTCAATTTTTGTGATTTTTTTATGGATTTTTTTGAAATATTTGATTTTTTTTTTTGGATTTTCGCAAGTTTGGAAATACAAATGCAAACAAAAATGAAGAAATTCCATGGCTTAAATAAACCAGGAGGAAAACACAACACATGCAAATGACAAAAAGATATAAAAGAAGTAACAAAAATAAACCCAATATGAACAGGAAAGAACCACACCAAAGTTATATGTGAACTAGGATGTGAATAAATTTCTTGTAATTGGTCCATAAGTGCATTCCAGATACACAGAGTATTGGTTATTCAAACTATCACACATAAGAAACTAAGCTAAGAATAGACAATACAAAATTCCATATGTACAAATGTTAAACAAGCAAACAAGCTAGTGAACAAAAACACACTAATGTAAAAATTCTAATAAAGAAGCGAATATATACAGATGTCAAGTTGCCCCCAAGAGAAAGCCAAAGCCAAGTGATGTCCCTATGCAAAGTTACATTGCAAAGAGTGGCTTGATTGATTGGAAAAGATGATTGGGAACAATCAGGTGAAGAAAATGGTGAACGAAATGGTGATTGCATGTTTCGTTTTTTTTTTTTTGTCTAAACAATTTTATATTGTTTTTGGGATTTTGAACAATTTTATATTGTTTTTGTAGTTTTTTTGAGACATTTTTTTGAATGTTTTTGGTTTTTTTGGAATTTTGAACCACACGCCAAAGAAGAGGGAAAGGAAATTCCCAAGTCAAAACCAACATGCTAAATGGAAGGTGAACAATGGTGGTAGACAATGGGCACGACAACCTGCCAAGGAGAACATGCGACACACAACGAGGTGAAAAGTTACAAGCGGGAAACAAAGTGAAATGAAAAATAGGTGGATGCACTGACATGCCCCCAATACAAGGGTTACTCTTCGAGACTCAGAGTAGAACTTCTTCGATGAATGGCATTCATAGGCTCCTTCAACTCTTTTCCATCCTCGATAGATAATTTGTATGCACCAGATCCAAATTTAGCAGTTATAACATAAGGACCCAACCAATTAGGCTCAAATTTGCCCTATTTTTCTCATGGTTTTGTTGTGTTCTTTTGATTTTCCTTTAGGACCAAATCACCGATTTCAAACTGTCGAGGTTTGATCTTGTGATTATAATTACGGCGCAATCTATTCTGATATACCTACATATGGTCTAAGGCACGAATCCATCTCTCATCCAGTAATTCTAGCTTTGCAAGGCATGCAACATGGTAATCCTCTTCATGAATGAGATGTTGGAGGGATACAAGTGAAGGCAGCTCAACTTCGATAGGTAATATGGCTTCAGAGCCATATACTAGGGAAAAAGGAGTAGCTCTTGTAGGTGTACGGAAAAGAAGTGCAGTAGGCCCAGAGGGTAGGATATAACTGTGTATGCCAATTACGTCTGTGTTTATTGATAGTCTTTTCCATAATAGACTTGATAGTCTTGTTTGATGCTTCGGATTGGCCATTGCATTGTGGATAATAGGGTGTAGCCCATTTTAGGTGGATATTATATTTCTTAGCTAGGGCCTTGAGATCCTTATTTTTGAAAGAACCACCATTGTCAGTGACAATAGCAAAGGGATGCCAAAACAATAGATAATATGGTTGAAGATGAATTTAGAAATATTACACCCAATAACATTAGTAAGAGGCATAGCCTCAACCCACTTGGTGAAATACTCAATGGCAATTATAATAAAAGTGTGGCCATCGAAAGATGTGGGATTTATTTTTCCAATTAAATCAAGTCCCCATTTTGAAAAAGGCCAAGGTGAAGTAATAGGTGAAAGGCTTGGGATGGTGCATGAATGAGATTACCGTGTTTTTGGCAAGCCTGACATTTCTTCACAAAGTTACATGCATCTTCCTCCATTATGGGCCAATAGTATCCAATGCGTAAAATATTCTTTGCAAGGACTATTCCACTGGTATGGGCACCGCAAAATACCCGAATGTACTTTAGCTAGCATCTGATTAGCTTCATCTTGATTGAGACATCTTAAGAGAGTCCCATCATAGCCTCTTCGATACAAGGTGTCAACAAGAAGGGTGTAGCGTGAAGCACGTTGTGCTAAGGCTCTTTTATTAGCTTGAATTAAAATTAGAGGATAGGCTTTAGTTTGAATGAAGGTGTATATATCATGGTACTAGGGATGATCAGACCAACAATCTCACAAACCATGGTGGACTCCGAAATTCATATGCGGGAACCAAAAGATGTTCAACAAGGAACTCGTTGTGAGTTTGATTAGTGTCAAATGAAAGAAGGGAAGCGATAGTTTCCATGGCATCCGCTACTTTGTTTTGTACGTGAGAACTTGTTCAAAATTGATAATCCGTAAAATACCCTCTAAGGCTATCAACCATTCTTTTATAAGGTAAGAGCTTTTCATCTTTTACTTGATATTCTTCGTTAACTTGATTAATGACTAGAAGAGAATCACCAAGAACTATCAATTCTTACAAGTGCCATGAGATAACAAAGCCTAAGCTCTGCTATCAGTGCTTCATACTCTTTATGTTATTTGTGCAAGGGAAGTTGATACGATAAGATTTAGGTATGAGGTCTCCATCCGGTGTACACAAGACAATTCCTACTCCAGAACCATGGATATTGCAAGATCCATCAAAGAATAATGTCCATAAGGGTGTTGCTTCTATGTACAACAAGTCTTCATCTGAAATTCAAAATTTAGTGGTTGTGAACCTGGTAATGGTGTTGCGCCAATTGATCTGCCAATGCTTGACCTTTGATAGCCTTTTGATTGACAATTTCAATGTCAAATTCACTAAGTAGCGCAATCCAACTAGACATGCATCCTGTTATGACTGGTCTCAAAAGTAGGTACTTAAGAGGATCAACCCATGAAATTAGCTTGGTGGTATGATTTAGGAGATAGTGTCACAACTTGCCAAAAGTATAAGAAACTCGCTAAACAAGCCTTTTCAACCTACGAGTACTTGGTCTCATGTTCAAGGAGAGTTTTGCTCAAGTAATACACAGCTTGTTCCTGACCCTTATCATTGTGTTGCACCAATAATGCCCCAATGGCATGTTCTATTGTAGATGTATACAACAACATAGGCTTATCATGTATAGGCAACATGAGTACCAGTGAGAGATGTCAGGTATTCTTTCAATTTTGCAAAGGCATCTTGACAATCTTGTGTCCATTTGAACTAGACATCCTTTTTAAGAAACTGGTTGAAATGATGGCACTTATCTACCAATTGGGAGATGAAGCGACGAATAGACTATATTTTTCCTTATAGGCCCCTTAATTATCAAAGGTTCTAAGGAGGTGGCATATCTATTATAGCTTTGACCTTGGTAGGGTCCACTTCAATTCCTCTTCGTGAGACAATGAATCCTAGAAGTTTCCCTAAATGACACCAAAGACACATTTTTTTGGATTAAGGTGAACCTTGTACTCCCTTAACCACTCAAATATACACCTAAGAACTGCTGGATGATCCACCCTAGTCTTTGATTTAGCAAGAATATCATCGACATAATCTTCCATTATGTCGTGAAGAAGGTCATGGAAAATAACATTCATGACACGTTGATAAGTTGCACCAACATTTTTTTTTAAGGCCAAAAGGCATGACCTTGTAACAAAATGTCCCCCATGGGGTTGTAAAAGTTGTTTTATGCTGGTCTTCTTCAACAATTTGAATTTGGTTATACCCAGAAAATCCATCCATAAGGGATAACATCTCATGGCCCGCAGTAGAATCGACAATCATGTCAATATTAGGCAAAGGGAAATCATCCTTAGGACATGCCTTGTTAATGTCACAAAAATCTATACAAATACGGATTCTCAGGGGTCTTCTTCACAACTAGTACCATATTATATATCCACTCTGAGTAATCAATGCACCGTATGAAGCCTGCATCCAATAATTTTTGTAGTTCGACCTTAACAAGCAATGCAACCTTGGGATGCATTTTACGTAGTTTTGCTTGATAGGTTTAGCATCTGGGTGCACCACAAGGTGATGAACCACAAGAGAAGGATCAAGACTGGACATATCTTTATAAGACCAAGTGAATACATCCTGAAACTCAGTTAGAAGTGTTGTGAAGGCTTTGATTTCAGTTTCTGATAAACTGGCACCTAGTTGTAACAATTTTGGTTGGTCTTCGCTTCCAATGTTAATGGTTGTCGTCTCTTCTACCAACAACTTAGAAGTGTCATTATCTTGAAATGATGTTGAGGCTTGTGTAGATTGTCGATATTTTTAGATCCAAATCTCCTCTCTCTAGTGCCTCTTCCTTTTCACTAGAGATGCATTTTTTTTTTCTTTTTCTTTTTCATTTTTTGCTTCTCGTATAATGCCTCAGAAAGGTTTTCACTATGCGAGATATAATTTGTCTTTTTTCTATGTTTAATTTATTTTTCTTTAGGACTGGAGATTGTAATTTCTTTCACCAAAGTAAGTGGTAGCATCAAGGTTTATATCAAACCCTTCTTGTGATCCGACAAGGGAAAAGGGTCCGAGCCCCAAGGAACTCCTGGATGGCCTCATCATTTTGAAAGAGATCCATGGAAATATGACACTGTTGGTCCTAATCAATGAGGGAAGGATAAACAACGTCAAGGGTTTGAATGGATAAGTAGTCTAGGAAAAGTGTAGTTTTGGCTAGGTCTTCGAAGAGGCTATGTGTGGAACCGGTCTCAATTTCAAAATCTGAGTCCGCATCGCTAGATAATACCTCAAAGACTATAGGCCTCTTCTCATATGTCTCATATCCTAGACCATATGTGTAAAGGTTAGACTTGATATTCATAGGTTCAAGAACACCATGCCCTTGTGGGCCAAGGCCTCTTCCTTTCTAGTTCATGTTTTTCATCATTTTATGGCCCTTGGTGTAATCGGTGGATTCATAGCATTCTTCCATCCTGTCATCATATAGCCAAGAGTCATCAAAGATTGGAATATGTTCATCTTCTAGATATCCATATCATCTCCAAAGAGTTTTTCCAAGATAGTAAGTTGATGTTCTTGTAGATGAGGAGCGTTAGGATGCCCATAGCTATGAGGCGATAATGGGAGTTTTCCAACAAGGAATGTATTTGTCAAGTGTGTACTCGCCTAAACCTTTATGAGAGAATGTAACGTCAGGTGACACCTTAGATGTAGATGCTTCAGAGGAAGGCGTGGAAGCATGAGGGATCAATAGTATATCTAGGTCAATATGGTTGGTAACAATAGGAGTTGGGCTAGGTTCGGTTGTGCTATCAACAGATGGAAAATAGTTTTCCTTTTTGTACCTTGCTTCAAAAAAATTACAATATTCAAAGGGGTCAATATCACCACACAAGGTGAACTCTCTTCCGTTATGTGGAAACTTTATGCATTGATGGAAAGTGGAAGGTACAACGTGCATGCATCACATGTATCCAAGGTCTACCTAGAAGAAGGTTATATGATGTGTCTATGTCAACTACATGACACATAGTGTCAAGGAGCTACGGGCCTACTTGTATGGGAAGAGTGATGGTGCCACAAGATTGGTGCTCAGTATTATCATAACCATGAATGGTAATGATGTTAGCATCTAAGTCATCTATTGTATGACCAAGGAAACAAAGCATTTTTATAGAACAAATGTTAAGGGCCACTCCATTGTTGATAAGAACTCTCTTGAATTTATGATCGGTAACATAGGCTTCATGTACAAGGAGTTGTTGTTAATCAAATCAATTTGGGTTCAACATATCTTGAGGGCCAAAAGATAGGATAGGAGTTTCAGGTGTAAGGTTTGCGATCATAGCCTGAAACTATTGAACATTGAGAGTATGAGGAACACATGATTCATTTAGAGCACGAGTGAGAATATCTTGAAAGCTAGGTGACTCTTTCAGTAGTTCCATGAGAGAGATATGTGCTGGTGTGGTTGCTAATTGTTTGATGAAGTCATACTAACCTAGAGTGGAAGATTTGGCATTAGAATTTGACTTTTGATTTGAAGGAGTTATTGGTTTGGATGTTTGAGGTTCTACAAAAGACATAGAAGGTTGGTTTTCCACAAGAACCCATATCTTCCATTGGCATGTGGTCACAACATTACTCAAGGTGTGAATTTAATGGTCACCATTATAGATGGTACTTCCTCAATAAATGAGATAATTGAACTAAAATCAGCGTTATTGGTAGAAGGACCTTTTTCAACATTTTTATCATCACCGCCATGTTTGGGAAATGGGTTTGAGAACACCTTAAGATTGTCATTGGGTGTCTTATTTGGTGATGATTCTTCAACAGTGATATCACCACTATCAATGAGATCTTGGACAAAGTGATGTAAGAAAAGCATCGATCAGTCGGGTGACCGTCAATGCGATGAAAATCACAATAAGTATTAGCCTTGTACCAAGTAGGCTTGGGTTCTCCCTCAACCCAAGGTCTGGTGATGGGATAAGTAACCATGTTTGCATTAATGAGTTGTTGAAGGACATTTGATAGAGGTTCTCCCAAAGGAGTGAAACATGTCATTTAGAATCAAGAGAGGATGAAACCTCTTTTCTAGAAACAACAAGAGGTTGTTTACCTTTGTTTGGTCTAGTCTCAGTGTTTTGGATGTTGTGGACATTGTGGTTGTCTGTAATACCATCATTGACCATATTATGATTGTGGTTAACATGTTTAGATTTGTCTTGGTGAGAGCTATTAGAATGGTTACTATGTTGCCCATTGTCTTTTGAATGAGGTTTAATCAAACCTTTTGCAATAAGGGATTTTTCAATCTGTGATCCTTTCTCAATAACTTCTTCAAAGTATTAAGGAAATGCATTTTCATGTGAAAGGATAGCTCACTATTGAGATTGGGTACAAAGATGCTCATGAGCTACTTCTCAGGCATGGAGCATGGGAAATGGCTAGCAATCCCACACCATCTTTGTAGGAATTGTGCGAAGGTTTCATTTGTTCGTTGTTTGGCATTACACAAGTCCATCATTGTAATTTCAAACTCTATGTTGAATGAGAAATGTTTGACAAACTTCTCTTGAGAGGTCCGTGAAAGTTTGCACAGAGCCCTTGGGGAGAAGTAGGAACCAGTCCAAGGCTTGTCTTCCTAGACTTCATGGAAAAAGATGCATTAAGAAGACATCACTATAGGCCACCTCTTGGCAAGCCATATAAAACTCCCTGATATGCTCTCTAGGGTCACTCTTGCCCCTATATTTGTCAAAGTTGGGCATCTCAAAAGATTTTGGAAAAGGAACACGCAAAATGTCCTTATCGAATGGGTAAGGACACATTTCTTCAAAGCTGAATTGTTTTCCTTGATGTTTCATACTAGAGATGGTATCCTTCATCATTTTCCATTCTTGGGAAAATGGTGAGTTGTTCTATAAGAAAGATAAGGAGCCATCACTTGTAGAGTTATTGTTATCTTTGGTGTGCATGGTATGACTCTTAAATGAAGCATCACTAGATTTCTTTGGTGCCTCCTTGTCATGGGATTCATTGGTGACTTTGGAATTTAAAATAGCAAGTTGTTTAGCCATGTCATTAATTTGATTCATGAGGGCTTGAGTAGGATCAATGGCCGAATCAATTGATTTTCCTTTGTTCCTTTCATCATATTTTTCTTTGTTTGATTCATTTCCTTTGGCGTTGTTCGAGGTGGACTTGTTTCGATCATCATTATTCGTGTGACTAGGTCTTGCCTCATCATCATTGTTTTTCAAAATGAAAGGTTCACCCTTGTTAGGTGGTGGTTTTCCAAGTAATGTTTGTAAACTAGCTTCATCAAAGTCAAAGGGTAATTTTTCTCCCATCTCAAGGAGATGAAGCAAAAATTGGTCTTTATTCATACATAAAATATTTTCAACGCATGGATTGTTCTTCGAGTGAGATGTCATTTTGATCATCCTCAGAGTTTTGGTCATTATCACTATCAAAATTTCCAAAAGGATTTCATTCGCCCCTTCCAAAAGGACTATAATCTCTGTGTCGTGTTCCCACCATTTTTAAAAGAGGGAGGGAGAAAAAGAGATATGTGAAAGATAACTCAACCCGCAACAAAGTGAATGTGACGATGGAAGAGAGGTGTGTGATTAAGTTTGATAATAACTTTGTCCCTTAACAAAGTGAATGCTAAGATGGGAAGAGAGTTTGGAAGATATGAGTGACGCAACCCTTAACAAAGTGAATGTCAAGATGGAAGCGTGTGAAAGTGTTTGATAAACTCGACCCTTGACAAAGTGAATGCCAAGATGGAAGAGTGGCGATGTGATGAAGGTTCTCATCCTCTAACAAAGTGAATGCTAGAATGGAGGAGGGTTATAGTGAAAAATTCCAATGTGTTCAACCTCTAACAATGTGAATGCTAGAGTGAAGAAGCAAGGATAGATTGATTGCAAAATGCACTCTACCACCTAGCAAAAATGAATGCTAAATGGGAAGAGGGTATGAAAAAAGGATTCAAATCATATGCGATGTGCTCAACCCTTAACAAGAATTAGTTAAGAAGGAAGAGGCTAATGAAGAGATAAGACTCAAATACTGATAGTGTAAGCATTGAAAAGAAGATATGATGAAGTGTCTAGAACGCAACAAATATGTTGTCAAGTTAGAGATGTGAAGAAAGAAAACATATACAGTTTAACAATGATGTTGTCAAACTAAAGGTCATAAGAGGAGAATGAAGATAAAATGTGATGAAATAAGTTGTGGAAAAGTGAAACACAACACCGATAAGATGTGAGTTGTAAGATGAAAGTGCTTGAGCGAGGACGTGGATATCCACAACTCAAGACTTGATGTCGAAAAGAGGATGAAAACTTAAACTTTAGGAAATGTAATCCAAATGTTTAAGTGTTGAATGAAATGGGAGATGAACTCAAGGAGGTGAATACGAAAGATAGAAGGATTTGATAATCGCGAAAGGGAAGAATCAAATAAGTGAATAAAAACTCCAAATGAGTGAAAGAAGCTCAAATGGAGAAGACAATGAGGATGAAAAGAAGAGAAAATTGAAATAATGAAAAAGAGATGAAAGTTCTAAAAGGGGAAAATTGAGAGTAAAATGAAGGTTAGTGAATGAATGATGATGAGAAGAAAAGAAAATGAGAACAGATGAAATGAGGATGAAAGTAGAATCAAAACAAGGATTGTTTGGAAAAGGAAAAAAGATAAGAAAAGTGAAAGATGAATCCCAAACAAGGAGTGTTTGGGAAAAAGTGAGTGTGGAACACTACGACAAAAAGAAACAAAAACAAAAGAAGAAAGTCAAAATAAAGAAATTTTTGTTTGAATGTTTGTTTGTGGCCTCTACCTTAGATTGGCTTGGACAATGTTTGGATTCCTGGGTGGCTCTCTCAACTAGGTGTCAAAAAAATATCTGAGTGAGTGCGATGCTATTGCTAGCTGACGGCTTTACTTCACCCCCTTTGAAACCCTAAGCAAAGACCTTGCTCAAAATGAATCACACTGGGGTCGCCACTACGGATATTCCGTGACTCTAACTCACAAAGGCTTTACTAGTCAGGTAGGAGAAAAAGGTTCTCATTTTGTCCACCAGTTCCCTCAAGGTGTGGACTACTTTGGGGTTCCTAGAACCACCCCCTTTGTTGTAGCTTAAGGCTTATGCCAAGGGGGTTATGTTCTAGTTAAGTGGTCGAGTCGTAGCTCTTAACCAAACCTACAAATCAAGTGTTTTGAATGTGGTGTTTTTTTAATCTTTTGATTTAGGTGTGGTTTGGTTGAACTCCTTTGACAACCTACAGTTAGTAGTTTTCAATGTTTTAACCACCTTGTGAGAGAGGGTCCTACAAACAATGATTAGAAAGTTTTCCAGAATGAGGTAAAAAAAAAAATGAAAATAAACAAGACAATAAAGCGAACCCACATTTTTGATTTCCAAGATCACTTAAAAAGCACGAGGAAAGAGCATACATGTGGGTTGGCTTTGGTTAAGTGAAACATTAATTCCCAAAAAAAAAAAAAAAAAGAAATAAATGACCACATTTTTGATTCCCAAGATCACTTGAAAAAGCGTGAGGGAAGAGCATACGCGTGATTGTGAAGGATTCATGTTAGTCTCACAAAAACAAAAGAAAATGAAAAAGGAAAAGTATGCAAAAACACGTTAGAAAGGGTTAATCTAGTTTGCAAAAAAAATAAACATGGACAAAAAGACAAAAAAGCATGAAAAAATGGACCGAAACGTCCAATAACACTAAAATTGGTAACATTACAATTAGCTGCACAAGAGAGCTTAAAAGTCATCCATAAAAGGAAAAATGAAATAAAAAGAAACTAGTTTAAGTGCAACTTAAACTAAAAAAATAAATAGTAAATAAATTTAAATAAAATAAATAAGAGAAAAACCTAACCCTAAAACTAAAACTATAGGTATGTTCAAAATAAAATAAAAAAAAACCTAATTTTTATATGGTTATGTGTGTGTGTGTGTGTGCAAAGTTAGGGTGAGAAATGGAGAGAGAGGGTCGGAGAGGAGCTCGGTGTGGTGGAGGGAGGGCTTAGCTGGATAGCTCGAGGCAGGTAGGGGGAGCTAGTGGGAGATGGTCAGCTGTAGGAAGGGGGAGTGGCTCCGATGGGTCTCGCGAGGAGTGAGGTTGAGGGCGAGTGGGGGGCTGGGATCGGAGCGGGAGGTGGGGTGATCGAGGCGGATGGGTTGAGAGATCTAGGGAGAGGGGGAAGGGTCTGCTGAGGTAAGTCGAGGGCTCAAGGGGAGTGGGTTGGGTGAGTGGGGAGGTGGATAGGTCGGGGTCGCAGAAGGGAAGGGGAAGGGATGGGGGTGGGGGTCAGCGGAGAGGTGAGGGAACTGGGAGGCATGGGTAGGTGGGGAGGGGAGGGCGTGGGGAGGTCTGGGTTGGGTGGGGAAGGGACGAGGCTGGGGGTCGTGGGGGGAACAAGGTTTGGATGGGATGTGAGGATGGGGTCTCAGTTGGTAGTTAGGAAAGGGGGGGGGGGAGGATGAGGGCTAGGGGGGGAGGTGGAACGAGGTGTGAGGGGGGAAGTTGGGAATGAGATGAAAATGGGTAGGGACTTGGGGTGGGAGTAGAGGTGGAAGGGAGGGGTCTAGAGAAGTGAGTCGGTAGGGCTCGGGGAAGGGTTAGTGAGGGTCTGGGGGGCTATGGGAAATGGGGAAGGGGTAGGTTGGGGGGGATGGCTCAAGCCGAGCCGGAAGGGGGGGGGGGGGGGAGGGGTAGGGGTTAGTTAGGTTTTGAATTTTTTTTTAATGTTTTCAAATTTTTTTTTTAATTTTTTTTTTTTCTTTTGTTAGATTTGTTTTGAAAAGAAAAGTAAAAAATCTAGACATATATTTGGAATAAAAATGGTTTTTTTTACATATAATATCTAATGTATGCTCTATATGTGTGCAGGTGGTGAGCAATTACAAGGAATTAAAGAAAAGAAAACTATACAAAGATAAAATGCAAACAAAAGACAAATGCAAAACAAAAAATGTTAGCAAGCAAAACCTTGAACCAACAAAAGACAACAATATGTTATTTTGGGTTTGTATGTGGATCTGGGAAACTTGGTGCTTGCTTCAAACCTTCACAAGTGCTTGCTTCCAAACCTACACAACAACACAGAAACACTACAAGAACAAAATTAGATAAAAAAAATGAAACAAAAATGAAAGAGGAGGGGTGCGAGTCCCACCAGGGCGCCAAAATGTAAATAGAGAAAATTACCAAAATGAAAGATAAACAAATAAACAAACCTCTCAAAACCTCTCAACAAACCTCATATAAGGGTCTCATATTGAAACCTTTGTAAAATAATGTCGAATGATTTGTGGGTGCTCTTGAGTGCTCTCCAAGATTTGAAGGAAAATGCTATCAAACAAGAATTTTAACAGAGTTTTTGTGCTTCAAATTCAAGAGGGATTGGAAGGAAGGTAAGCTTGTAATTTATAGAAACAAAAGGTAGTTGGAATTGGTTACACGGATAAATGAACATGCTAAAAATAACATTATGGGTAGTTGCAATAGTGTCGGGGGAATAATGAAATTAATTACAAAAATTTGCATCCGGAAAGGTGGTTGTACGTGCATTTTAATTGCCCCCACCTTTCTAGGATTCTAGAAGTGCAGTTAACTAGGGTAGTCAAAGTGGAGTCTAAGTGGAGTTTGATCAAGTGGCAGATGACTAGGATGTGCACACACTTAATTAATTAATTATTTAATTAATAAATAATAATTAATTTAGCCAAAGGGGTACAAAGGGTACATGGGATTAATTTAATTAATCCAAAGGGGTACAATGTGTATTAATTAATCAATTTAATTAATTAATTGCAAATGGGTGAATAACAAGGTGTATTAGCATAATACTGGGAACAAGTGGAAACATGAATGTAAATTTGGGGTGTCTCAATTGTGTAACAAGAAAAACATGTTTAGAGCTCCTATGTTGTCACAGCCTAACATAGGTCTCTAGCGCTGAGGCACCCTAGTCCACCTCATCTAAAAGTTCCAGAATTTCTTATGAGCATGGTTATAATAGTCTACCTATCATGTTCATTAGTTGTCCTAGTCCAAATCATCTATATGGAAGTGTAAATCAACTAAGTCTCTCTTTCCCTCTCTACACTTAAGGTTTCATATTTATCTAACTTATTCTTTGTGTCAAATCTATATTCTAGCATTTATTTATCACATGTAACTCTAATATCTAGGGTTTAACAATAAGCATAATTCTATATTTGTTAAATCAATTACTTAGAGTCATGTTAGATGGGGAACACCTCAAATGTAGACGTTGATTTAACAAATATTGACTTTGTGAAATCCTAATTACAGAGTCATATGTGATAAATAAAACACTAAATTACATATCTAACCTAAGTAATAAGCTAGATAAAAATGAAACCCTAGGTGCAAGAGAGGGAATATAAGACTTAGCTAATTTCACAATTGATCCTGAAGTATGTTGGGTGGAAGATTGGTGAATAAGAGGAGAAATTATCGCAATCGCATTACGAAAATTGTGGAACTGCTTCAAATAAGTTGGACTAGGGTGCCCAGGCTAGGTCAAGGGCTCTAGGCACTAGAGACTTCACATTAGGTGCTTATGACTATAAAAATGGTCAAAATTTATTCTTCTTGTGTCACACCAATGTTGTTAACCTTCATTGTTTGTTTCATGTATGTCACACTATGTCCACAAAGTTCACCTATAACCTGCAAAACAAATGATCTCTTAAAAACCCCAAAACACATCAAACACTACAAAAAAAGATACAAATGGGGAGTCGTACTAACCCCAAGTGGTCACCCGATAGAGTGAACTTACAACCAAGTGTTGCACTACATCTCAGACTCCATGTAGTTTTGTGTGTGTAAAATTGTGCCCTAGGAAGTTCTTGTGCAAGATGCACTTGATAACGAGCAATAGCTAGATGTAGCAATGTAAGTAGATGTGTGGATATCAAAATGAACTTCCCCTCATATGAAGTGTATGTAGAAAATGCAGTCCCTTGTCCCTTGAATGATAGTTAGATGGATGCTTTGATGCTCTTAAAATGCCTTTGGATGTAACCCGTAGACATAAATTCATGCACTTTGGGTAATTATCTAGTCTTGATTGTATACTACTATTCATATGATTCCTAAGTAAGAGAAGTACTAACTCAACCCATGTCTTTAGCCATCTTTCTTTGCTTTTTGTTGCCACTTTTGGTCTTCCACCTTTACTTACTCGAGTCTACCTTTTTATACCTCAGCATTTATCATCCTGACACCGATGCCTAGCCAGGATGCCGTGCACAGGCGCCTTCGTCCCCTTTGGGTGCCCTTGACCTCAATATACTTTGTTCATGCTTTTTTGTTCCTTTCTAGTCATTTTGAGCATCTTATATTTTTATAGTCGGGCCTTTTGGGGTTAATTACAAAATTCAAGCAAGGGAATCATATAAATATAAAGTTATGTGATCATAATAAAGAACCAAACACTAAGCATTAGCTATCACCACCTAAGGTTGCATCCATCAAGCATCTAAGAGCTTCATTGCATCCATCTAGCACCATCCAAGGGACACAAGGACTGGTTACTCTACATACACACTTCATAGGAGGAAGTTCATTATATTCCATGCACACATATATTACATTTCTTTACATCTAGCTTACTTTCTCGCTATCAAGTGCGACACACGCGTAAGAACTACCTAGGGCATAATTCCACACACACACATAGAACTACATTGGGTTTGAGATGTAGTGCAACACTCAATCATAAGTTCACCATTGTGATAGTTGAGGATAGTCTGACCCCTCATTTTGCATCTTTATTTTTAGGATTTGATGTCTCTTTGAGGGTTTTGTAGGTCATTTCTTCATTGCAGTTTCCAATGACTCCGACGATCATTGTGTGACTTCATAAAGAACCAAAGGTGAACAAAAGTGAATACCTCACAACCACTCAAAGGAGGTTTCTTAAGCATTTCCATAGACATAAGCACCTAAAATCAGGTTTAGGGCACCCATAGGTGCCCCTATCCCTCTCCGGCACCCTAGTCCAAGCAGCTTGTCAACTCACATACTTTCTTGAGGCTCTGTGCGACGCTTCTCCTTCCTTATTCATCTGGTCAACACTTCAGCATGGTCCAGATATAACTGTGAATCATCTAAGTCATCTTACCTCTTCTTTTCACTTAGGTTTTTACATATTTTGGCTTGGTTTTCTTGGGTTAATTTATGTACTGTATTTGATTGTATATTCGTTTCTTATCTACAATAACAATCAGATTAGGCATATATTTCCATATTTATCTTAATCATTTTGGTGAACCCGACCTCTTTGAACACACTTAGGATCTTTCTTTTTCTCTTCTTACATCTTTCTAAGATCCTCTCATCATGAATATTTATATTCATGATTTCTTACTCCTTCATCCTGAGCTAAGGGCTAAGATCATCACTCTCTTGACTACTACTCGTGTTCCTTCTGACATTCATCCAGACTTAGTCTATAACACATTTGTAGATGCATTTTCTCAACACATTTCTTTTTGAGCTAATCCTATTGCTGATCTTACTACTTTTAACAATGATCCTCCTTTATACATCATGATGTGCATCCATAATATTGGTGTCAAGAAATTTTTAGTCGATAATGGATCTAAACTTAATTTGTACACTCTAACCTTCCTTAAGGCTTTAGGTCTCTCAACTGTTAATGTCATTCCTTCATCTATTTCTCTTCACGCATACGATGGTTCCATTCATCCATGCATCAACCATATTACTTTACCCATTATTGTTGGGCCAAAAACCCTTAATACAATTTTCTTTGTCATGGACTTCCTAGTTTCATACAATTTCTTACTTGGTAGACCATGGCTTCATGCCATGCAAGTTGTACCTTCCACAAGTACATCGATGTGTCAAATTCTTACATGAGGGTATTAAATACACCATTCCTATTGATCACGAGCCATTCAAATATTACAAACATGATCCCACCACTACGATCCCTACTCTACAATCTATTACTACGGATGAACCACAACCTCTGGATCCTCTACCTAACTTAGAGGCTACTATTTACATGTTGGATAATGTTCCATCCATGTCATCTCCCCCTCTTGCTACTATAAATGCTATGGTACTTTATCGGGGCCTATCCACACATCAAATGTCATTCCACCTACTTCACTATCACATGTGCATCCACCATTAACACGTCCTCCCTTTACATGTACACTTTTCATGAATGATTCTTATTGGGAGCATATTCCATTTGATCCTACTTGTGATGACACTATATGCACACATGATGGCTTGGCTCGGCTAGGATTTACATTTGACGACATCTTTCCTCCGCCTCATGATCATCATCTATATCATGGATTTTTTCACATTTTCACTACTTATGGTCTTCGAGTCTTTTATCTCATGGTATTTCTTGCACGTGTTCCCGCACTATTCCACTTACTCTTGGACAATCTTGTCTTGATTACATTAGGGGTGCATTAGATCCTGATCATACTGATATATCATTTCCCACACCATTTGGTTGTGTTTTCATTTGCAATGACTCATTTCTTGGTTATTCACCAAATCTCACTCGCTTTTATGCACATGGGTGTCTATTACATCCTTTCACATATGAGGAATACACTATGGGCATGTATAATTTGTATCTTAATGGCTCCTTGCTTGATCAACCTAACACTATTACCTATTAAATTTCAGATGCTTCACCTTTCGGTTTTGATCATGACAATGACCTCCTCTTAGATGACATTACTTGATCACACTCATCATTACATACTTGGGGGCATCACACTTATTTCCCCCTTTTTTTCTAGAATCAACAAGCATCTTATTTTCCCATCACCGTCTATCACATACACTATATACATTTTGATACATGCGTGTATCATCATTTCCCAATGACGCACTCTTGTGTTTTGGTTCACACTTGACTATTGAGGCATATTATACACATGAACCTCACACACTGCACATTATACATTTGAATTTACACACTACATACTTCACACATCGTGCATCATACACTTATGACATATTCTCTCGTAACATCCACTACACACTTTATGTCTTATTCACTCTACACATTCATACTACATTTCTGTTACATCTACACATTGCAATCATTACCCTATGACGCACTCTAGTTATGTGGTTCATACTCGAATGATGAGGGCTGCAATCAAAATGAACCTCACCACATTCATGTGTTCAATCACTCACTCACACACTTATCCTCTACACTTTACACTTTCACGCTCACATCTTTTTATACAACATTTGACTCATTTCTCGATGACACACTCTTGTGCTTTGGTTCACACTTGACTGTTGAGGGCATCTTATACACATGAACCTCACCCACAACATGCTACCCCATCTACATACTACATAATACACATCACATTACAAATTTCACACCTTGCATATTTATCTCCTTCCCAACATCTTCTCTCCACATACACAACATTTTTTAACATCCACTTCTACATGTTGCGATCATTACCCTATGATGCACTCTAGTTCCATGATCCATACTCAACTATTGAGGGTATACATCTCAAATGGACCTCACCACACTCACACGTTATACCTACTTACACATTTACTCATGCATTTACACTCTACACTTTGCACTTTGACGATCACATCTTTTTAGTACATACAATTCAAACCATTTCCCGATGACATACTCTTATTTACGATTCATTCTTGACTGTTAGGGGAATATATAAATGAACCTCATCTCATACATACACATCCACTTAGGGGGCATGCGGCTCCTATCATTCACACTGCATTCCATTCCATCTCATCCACAACATACTTGCATATCTTAGTTGCATTTATTCTTGCTTATTTATGCTTACATGTTCACTTTATTACACATGCTAGATAGATATCTTGTATGTCATTATCTTTATCATACACACATACACGTTCACTTTCCTTTCTAGTTGTGATCGTAAATTATAAAAATCTATTACATGTAGCATGGATTTTGGCGCATTACCCATTACCAATCCAACAGAGGCTCCTGGGGGCATCCACTTTCATACACTATAGGTGTTATTATTTCATTTTGTTTCATAACACTTATTATCGAATTATACACACTTTGACATAATTTTTTTATCTTTCTAACATGCTAATGGGTGCTTCATGTGTATAATTTGTTATGCATGATTATTTCTTCCATGGTTGTCTCATTACATTGATTGTCATTATTTTATCTTTATATGCTCTTGCTTTACAGGCTTTTCCCTTTATCTTGTGTGCACAATGTCTACTTTTGGCTTCATTGAACTTGATTGTCTCTTGTGACATCGTGAGTGGTGTCCCATGTTTACAACCCACTTTTCATGGTCTATATTGTCTTCTTGTATGTTTACATTGTCTTCTTGCATCTTAGATTACACATTGTCTTCATGTCTGCTAGCTTACATTTTACATGCATGTTTTCTTGTACTAACACTTGTATCCCAACCACTTTATTTGTGTGTACCTTGGTTTCTACCAAGCACATTCCCTTCCCCTGCAGGGCATAGTTTCAGCACAATGGTTGGTCCTCTTTTGGGTCGCATACTCCTTCAACGACATCACATGCACCCCAAATGAGGGGGCATCATTTAGGTGAATCAATCACTACATATAACAATGATACAACATTACACAACACAACACAAGTACTAGTACAACATAGTTTTCAATTTCATGGCTCAAAATCAAACTTGGGTCCTTAGCACATCACAACCCTTCCTGGAATCCTATACCTAGGGGAAATTACACAACATTTGGTAGTTCAACATAGTCTATAGAACTCCACACAACAAATTTTACAGGGCATACAATCCTTAGCACTTTTACATTGGATTGAATTGTTCAAATTTTACACACCATCTGCAGTGGTTTCCTACATTATGGGAAGAAGTTAAAGGTTAGAGGATAACACTAGACTTTTCTCCCTACACTTATTCCATGATGTGGCATGATATTGCCCCAAAAACTCACGGATCAGGTGCCCATGTTCCTTTTTCACATTTTTCATTTTACATACTTATTTACATGTTTTTCACACATACACGTGTATTTGACTACTTGTTCATTCTTCTCTTTTACATGTCCATTCGTATGGGAAGAAATAGTCAACATCATTGACAACATCAACAACAACAACATCAACATCAACAATAGGCACATCACGACATATACACATGTGTTTCCGCCCTAGGTTCATTTTCATCACCACTTTTTGCACTTTTTCCTCCTTAGCATCCACACTTCACACTTTTATCACTCCACACTTTGTCTTGTCCCTCGGCATGCTCTTTCTACATCAATCTACATGGTTATCAGGTACGCATCTCTATCTACTTTATGTTACCAAGATTTTCGCTCACCAACATAAAGTGGGGGAAAATGTAGACATAAAATCACACACTTTGGGTAATTATCTAGTCTTATTACATATTACTATTCATATGATTCCTAAGTAAGAGAAGTACTAATTAACCCATGTCTTTGGTCATCTTTCTTTGATTTTTGTTTCCACTTTTGGTCTTACAACTTCACTTGCTCAATCTGCCTTTTCATACCTCAACATTTATCATCCCGAACACTAGCACCCGATCAGGGACGCTAGCATCGTGTGCCCTTGACCTCAATATACTTTGTTCACACTTTTTGGGTCCTTTTTAGCCATTTGAGCATCTTATATTTTTGGTAGTTGACCTTTTCGGGTTAATTACAAAATTCAAGCAAGGGAATCATAGAAATATAAAGTTATGTGATCATAATAAAGGACTAAGCACTAAACAATAGCTATCACCACCTCAAGTTGCATCCATCAAATATCTAAGAGCTCCATTGAATTTATCTAGCACCATCCAAGGGACACAAGGGTTGGTTACTCTGCATACACACTTCATAGGAGGAAATTTCATTTTATTCCATGCACACATATATTACATTTCTTTACATCTAGCTTACTTTCTCGCTATCAAGTGTAACATGCACAAGAGCCACCTAGGGCACAATTCTACACACACACATATAACTACATTGGGTATGAGATGTAGTGTAAACATTCAATCATAAGTTCCCCATTATGATCGTGAGGACAATCGACCCCTCGTTCTACATCTTTATTTTTAGGATTTGATGTCTCTTTGAGGGTTTTGTAAGTCATTTCTTCATTACAGGTTTCTAGCGACTCGATGATCATTATGCTACTTCATAGTGACCAAAGATGAACAACAAAGAATACCTTATAACCACTAAGAGGAGGTTTCATGAGAATTTCCACAAACATATGCACCCGTATCGGTCTAGGGTGCACATAGGCACCCCTATTCCTCTCCAGCGCCCTAGTCTAGGCAGATTGTCAACTCGCACACTTTCTTGAGGCTCTATGTGATGCTTTTATCTCTCTATGTTAGGAAATATATCTTATTAGCGCATACATTATTGTTATTTGTTGAGTTGTTAAAACAACTCACGTAGATAGAAATATTTGGTAGGAGATTGTTGGGTTTGTTAAGGCTATTTCCTATAATAGTGGAGATCATTAAGCCTACATATTTATACCTAATGTTGAATGAAATATACGAAGATTATTGTTTATGTGTTAATTTACTCTACCAAAACATTTGTTATCAAAGTAGTTTAATCCACGGAATTCTGAGATTAAATTAGGGGCAATTAATATCTTCTATTTGCCCCATATGATGTCTTAAACTTCTTATTTTGTGATTTCAGTTTCAGTGTCGATTTAAGGTGTTCTTTAGAAGCCGCCACTATATTCTTATGCTCAGTCAAACACATCAAGCATCTATTGGTCTGTACTCCATTGCATTAGTTAAAATAAGAGGTGTATGTGTGAAGGGGTGTGGCATTCTATACATTTGTGACATGCATGGGATTCAATTAAATTCTTTTCTAGTTTCATTATTGGCTACATTGAATGGTTGCAGATTCTATCAGTGTAAAAATCATGTCCATATTTCCTTGCATGTAATGAGCACCATTCTATTGTATCAATATTTTTGTATAAGTTGAGAGCTCATTTATTGACGTTGTGAATAATTTGCATCCACAATAGTTCGTCATATATTATTTCTCGGATGACATTCAAGCAGTTTAGACTTGCAGATTATTTTCTATTATACTAGAATCGAACCCACCTTTGACTCATTGTTATCCTTCACAATAGTTGTTGGAATCATTATTGAAATAGAAAAAGTTGTGCATCATAAATTTTCTCACACCTCACTCACATATAAAGTTGCATAGTGGACATCTCTATCCACATGATTTAATGCTCAATGCATTGGCTCATATATGTTTGGCAAGCATATACCAAACAACACCCTTTACGAAAAAAAAACCAATTTGTCTCCACATCTTCACGCTTGTATAAAGAGGTCATGGAAATCTGGGTTCCAACCATTATTTACATTTAATTTCTCTTGTATTAGGTCATGTTGTGTATTTATTATAGTGGTCGATTACTTATGTTTAGTATATTCGATGATGTGTGAGGATCATTAGTTGTTTAAATTCTTCATTAGCTTTATTATAGTCTTGTCTATTATCTTTGTTTGTCATAAAGTCAATATTTTTCATTCTATTAGTGGTCTTTAATCGTTGAGTATAAATTCATTTCTTATGTAGTAGAGTGACTAAAAGATATAAAGCTACCATAATTAAAGCTATTATAATTCTTTTGTTGTGTCATTTCGTATATCCATTTTAAGTGTCATCTTATCAAATTTGAGTTATTATCACCTTGTCTATTGTCTTGTCTCAAATAGTGTGTTTAGGTGAATAATAGGTTATTGAGCCCAATTTTGTGTCATTATAAAAATCAAAAATCAAGTCTTAGTAAAAGTCTAAAATATAAAAACAATCTCACTTTTAGTCAGACGCATTATCGGTGGAATCCGACTTAGAGTTATAAATGAGCACCATGATCAAATCAAGTTAAGTTAGCAACACATCTACTAGAGGGCAATGAAGGTTGGGGGTCAATCAATGACCTCTCGTCGATCCACCAATGATGGGGCCGCATATCAGCTATGGTGACATTTTTATGGTGTGAGCATTTATTTTCATTTTGTGGTGTGCTTTCCATTATTTTCAGTGTTCCCATTTCAGAGTGCTTCAATTTGTATTGTTCCTATTTTCAATAAGTAGAAATTTCACATTAAGGGGGAACATGATCCAATGTTCCATATATATTTTCAGGTTTGTAATATGTGAGCATATTTTCCTATTTTATTCCTTGTAGTGAGATATTGATGAGAGCCGGTAATAGTACTTGGCACATCATGATGTAGGTTGTAGGTAAATCGCTTGAAAACCTTCATTTATGGTTTGTGGTAAACCAATTGTAAAACCACCATTCTTGGTTGTTAGTAAACCATTCACAAAACCATCACCTTGTGGTTTGTGGTACTCCAAATGTAAAACCACCATTCTCAGTTTGTATAACTATCCTTGAGGTTTGTGATCATCATATGAAAATCACCAAATCATGAGTAAGTGTAAGTACAAAGGCAGGTTTTCCCCATGTTCATACTAGGGGAAATGTTAGGAAATATGTCTTATTAGTGTGTACACAGATTGTTATTTGTTGAGTTTTAAAAATAACTCACGTAGATAGAAATATTTGGTAGGAGATTGTTGGGTTTTTTAAGGTTATTTCCTATAATAGTGGAGATTATTAAGCCTATATATTTGTACCTAGTGTTGAATGAAATATATGAAGATTATTTTATGTGTGCTACTTTACTATACCAAAACACCTCTATTCCTCCAGTCAACACTTTGCACAACCCATATATCATCCTTGCGAATCAACTAAGTCATCTTACCTCTTCTTTGCACTTAGGGTTTCATATATTTTGGCTTGGTTTGTTTGGGTTAATTTATGTATTTAATTGTATATTCATTTACTACTACAATAACAATCAGATTAGGCATATATTTTCATATTTAGCTTAATCACAACCTTTGGTGGTGATAGTAGATGTTTAGAGCTTGGTCTTTTATTATGGTCACACAACTTTGTATTTATATGATTCCCTTGTTTGAATTTCATAATTGAAAACTAAAAGGCTGACTCATAAGAAAACAAGATGCCTAAAAGATAAAATAGGCCCAAAAGGGGCGAGCAAGATACAAATAGGTCGGGGTGCCAAGAGGGGATGAGGGCACACGGGAATTGGTGTCTGGTGGGCGTTGGTGTCTAGAGTCAATAAAGATCAAATTGGGATGTGGATGTGTGTAAGACCAAAGAGGAAACCAAAAAGACCGAAAAGAGGCCAAAGATAGATGTTAATTACTAGTTTTCTCGCTTAGGAATCATATGAATTGTGGGTAAGTGCACCAAGTTGGGGGGCCAAAAGGGGTCCTAAGTGGAATCTTTTTTCTAAAAAATAAAAATCTTCAACTTCTACGAGTTATTTGAAATAGTTACACTCAAAATTGGAAGATGTTATAAGAACATGAATCGTAACATTTTGAGTCTAGTTTCTAAGCTAATTTTTTTGAAAATGGTTAAGTGTAAGTGGGTTAAATATCTAAAATACCAATAAGTGCTCTTGTTTTTGTTAAAAACATAGTAGACAGTCGGTCACACCCCTTCCCCCATTTTTAGCAATATTTAGTATTTTTAAATACCCTTTGGTAGAAAGATAGGTAGGAGCATCTAGTTTGGGATAGAATTTATTTTTTTTTTTTAGTGAGTATTTTTTTAATGATTTTTCAAGTACAAATATTTTAAATTTTAAAAATAAGGGATAATCAACCGTGCCCCCTAACTACCTCAAAAATATCAAAAATTAGTTTTTTTTAATATGTATAGAATTAGTCCTAGTTTGGGACTATATAATTTTTATTCAATTTTGATGAGTTGAACAAAATATACATGATGAAAGATAGAAGTCAAATCCAAGATGAAATAAAGACCTACAAGAGACCACAAGAAGTATCAAAAACCCTAAAAAAGAAGAATGCAAATGAATAGGTTGGACTAACCTTAGCTACCACAACAGAGGACTTACTAACTGAGTGATGCACTACATTCCAAACCCAAATGTAGTTCTAATGTGTGTGTGTGTGTGTGTGTGTGTGTGTGTGTGTGTGTGTGTGTGTGTGTGTGTGTGTGTGTGTGTGTGTGTGTGTGTGTCATGTGCCCTAGGTACTTTGTGCCGATCCACAGTTTTGTGAAAGTAACGAGCAATAACTAGATGTAAAAATGTAGTAGAATGGTGGATGGAATAGAATAGAATCCCCTCCTATGCTTGTGTGATGCAGATGAACCAACCTTGTCCTTTGTGATGGAGCTAAGTGAATGAAAATGATCTCTAAATGCCTTAGATGAATGCAACCCTAAGTGGATGATAATAGTGACTAGTGTTTGGTCCCTCATTATGGTTTCATAACTTTATATTTATAGGGTTCTCTTGATCTAATTTCATAATTAACCCCAAAATGGCCAACCACAAAAAAGATAAGAAGCTAAAACGGCTAGAAAGTGCCCAAAAAGTGGTGGAAAGTTCAAAAAGGGTCGGGTCACCCATGGTGTGACCAAGACACCCATGGGCACCCTAGTCAAAGCTAAAATAACGCAAACTGACAAAAATTGATTGGGCATGCGGGTGTAAGAGGTCGGGAATGACAAAAGAAAATAAAGTAAGATAGCTAAAAGATGGGGGTTAATTTGTACTTTCTTCACTCA
The DNA here is from genome assembly GCA_018340775.1 of Taxus wallichiana var. yunnanensis. Lineage (NCBI taxonomy): Eukaryota > Viridiplantae > Streptophyta > Pinopsida > Cupressales > Taxaceae > Taxus > Taxus wallichiana. The sequence continues at coordinate 24,255,647 of CM031236.1, read as the reverse complement.
AAACCTTCTAAATAGTGTCTAAAGTGCATGATTTTTTGACTACATAAATGTACTTGATGTTTTAGAAAATGAGGATGAAATACATAATGCAATTATTGAGAATAATGATTTTGTAATGAGTGTTGATAATGAATTGAATGATAATGTTGTTATGGATAAAGAATTTGGTATGAATCCAAATGTTGAACCTTTACTTGAGAATCCAAATGTTAATCTTGAAATTTGCATGGAAACATTAAATGAAGAAAGTAACCTTGTTAATGAATCTTTACCTCTAAGAACACCTCCTTCCATTTTGCATAGAAAACTCATTCACTTAATTGAAATTGATGAAAACATTATAAAACCAATGCCTAACAAAATTCTAAAAAAGAAATGTGAGAAGAAAAGCTATGAGAATTTGGGATAATTACTTTGAGAAATTAAATGATACACAAAGATGTCAATTATTTGTTACGTTGATGAAATTAATTAAGATGAGACCTACAATGAAGACCCTAGGGTTAAGAACATCTAATGTTGATGATCGAAATGCAACAATTGTTGAAAATATACATAAAGCATACCATATTGTAGGTGTTAAAAACACTCCAAAGATAGTAATGTTACACAATGTGCACTTACTAATTGTATAGTAAGTGATAAAATAGTTAATAAATGCTTGATTAGAAAAACAAGTAGAGCTTTGAAGCTAAACAGAAAAACACTAATGAAAGCAATAGGGAGATGCAAAAGTCTTGAGTCAACCAATAACACTGACTATTGGGCATTCTCTAGTAGACTCCCATGGAAAGACAAGGATGCATATGATATTCTAAAAGAATTACTTGTAAATTTTTGGAATGAGAACACAAGGGTGTCATTGAATAAAAGAGATACAATAAAAATAAGAATAGGTTCTCGTAATCATGAAGTGCATGCAAAAATTTCTTGGATATGACTCAAACACAATTGTTCTCTAAGTTTAAGAATGAAAATCCAGAAATTAACATTAGCCAAATATTTTTTGAAATGAACAAACCCTTTTATGTGAAAATCAATCACTCACGTACCACTTATTGTTGTAGGCATCATGTTGAATTTTCAATGCATTATGATGTTTTTCAAGTACGTTGTGTTTTGCATACTAAAATCATGTTGTAGGAGTGTGGATTAAATGTCCCACCAAAATCTGCAAGGGAATTTATTCCTATGATATTTTGTGAAAGGTCAATTGGTCAATTTTTTTATAACAAAGCATGTTTGGATGGAACATGCAATGTATGTGGTGGCTTACCGAAATTGAAAATTTGTATCCATGAGGAGAGTACACATTCAATAGGAAAATAATTAGTTGGTTTCAACAAATATAAATATGTGGCATATCAATTAAAAGATGGAAAAGAATCTAAGAGGTGTGAGCTTGTTATAGAACAATTACCTGTATCATAATATATGGTCAAATTTAGAGAGAAAATTGTTTATGAGTATGCAAGGCACACACATAGCTTGATGGTTGGATGAATAATTCAAGTTAAGTAAGGACACATTCCCACTTGGTACTATTGTTTTAGTAGTTGACTTCATAGAGAATACTCATTGCAACCAAAAATGGAGGTTCAATCACAATACTATAACTCAGTGAAAGTTGTTATTTTCATGCATATAACATTCATGCACTCTTTGGAAAGCACTGAGCAAGATTGAAAAATATTAAGAGAGTATCATTTCTACATCAGTGATGATCGACACATTTTATAGAATATGTACAAGGGTGTTTCTAGTTGTTTTATGCGAACTTGGATGAGAGGAACATTTCTTTCAATCAACATTACATTTACAAGTGCACAACATATCTAGAGTTTTACTGAGGCATGACATGGGAAAGGAGAGTATGATGGTGTAACAATATGTGTGAAAAGAGGCCTTACAAGAGAAGAATTGAAGCTCAAAGATGGGGCTAGATTTACAGTGCAAAAAACATTGTTGATTGGTGTAATAAGAACATGGGCCATGAATCTCAAGAGAGTTCAACAATTCGTAGATATTTCTAGTTGATAGAGGAAGAACATTTGGAAAGCTATGAAGATTGTATGACAGTTACATGATCAAGTGATATGCACTCATTCCATAGTTCAAATGTAAGTTCTTGCACTATTCATACTAGGTGCATGGCATGTTTTTGTATATCATGCATTGATTTTGTGTGGAATTAATGTGAGTCACAATAAGTGGGTGGATGAATGGACTTGTAGACATTTGATTCCACTCGACACATATCAAGCTCCATGAGCATTAAAACTTACAGTGTCTTTAGATCATATGACAACATCACCTAACTTTGACCAAGTCTTTAATTTAGTGCAATAAGGTATATATACATGTCACATTTTAAAATTATTAAATGATAATCTCTTAATGTATTTTAAATTTGAATTGAGTTTTTCTTTGTGACACAGGGCATGTTTTTGTAGTTATTGAGACAAAAAATTTAATGAAGAGGGAACATACTACTTCTTGTCTTGTTGTGTTGAGGTAGTTTTTTTTTACTTCCACAGTCATTAATGGTGAAAACCTTGAGTATCCCACTTTGGGTTAGTGGTAGTCACTAGAACTTGGCTTCAAGATATCCTATCAAAAAATCAAATACTTGGTTTTTTGAAGACTATGAAATACATAGAAAGATACTTCACTATTCACATTTGGTTCTTGCAAAAAATATTCAATTGATCAAATATCGAGGTAGGCCATCAAACAAGAATTTGTGGAAGGTTGAATCGATCATGAAGTAATTCTTGTTACTGTCAAAGAGTAGAGTTGATCCTTGTGGTTCATTGGATTGAATTTCCAAATGTATGTTCACTTAAGATTAGATATACATCTACATGAATTTAATTTGAATATTTACTTTAATGATTTTGTTTAAATTTTGTAGGTTTTAAAATTTTATTTAATTACTTACTAACATGTTTACGTAGGTTAGTGGTGCCAAAAAAATCTTACACCTTCACGTGGTTGACACTTTTAGTAGAGAATTTATTATTCTCAAAGCTAAGAGAACCTAAGGAAAATCTAATAAACAACAAGCAAAATTCTCATTTCACCACCTATACTTTGTATGAAAAATCTCTTCTTACAATTCTCATTTCACCACCTATATTGTATGAACAATCTCTTCTTAACATGTTTCCTAGTACTTATTTCACATTGAAGGATTTTGGGCACCAAAATGAAGCCTCACCCACTATTTACTAGGCCACCAAAGCGCGTGTGTGTAGTTGGTTCGGTGCAAGAGCTTTCATTTACAAAATATTACATTAGACAACCTTATAATAACTCACACTACATTATTTGGCATGATTGCAAACAATAGGGCCGAATTGAGATGGGGAAAACTGAGACATGCTTTCATAGAGGCTCCTAACACAAAGGTGTAGAATCGAAGAGACCTTTCAAGGTGCCACAAAGACCAAGAAATCACCTGGAGAACTTATAGTTGTATTTGCTCTTAGGGCTCTTAAGGGACTATGTCTGGATGAAGCTAGAGACATGAATAATCGACATCATTGGGCACTAAAAAAAGTATTACCCACCATTTACTAAGCCAATCTAGTGCATTGTGTAGTAGGTTCGATGCTTAGGAGTTTCTGTTTGTAAAATATAACATTAGAGAACCTTACACTGACTCAAACAAGACTATTCAATGTTGTTGCAAAAAATAGGACAACGAGAGGACTGGATTGAGATGGGGTAACCCAAGAGAGGGTTTCGTAGAGGGTCCCAATGTGGAGGTGTAGTATCGATGATAACTTTCAATGTGCCATAGATACCGAGAAATCACCTAGAGAACTTATAGCCTTTTTTTTTCTCTCATGGCTATTAAGGGACTACGCTTTAACAAAGTATCCTGGAAGCATCGACACCGTTGGGCACCAAAATGAAGCATTTCCCATTGTTTACGAGGATAACTTGATGCGTGTGTGCATTAGATTTGGTGCCACGAGCTTCTGTTTGAAAAATATAGCATTGGACAACCTTACACCGACTCACATTGCGGTATTCGATACTTTTTTGCAAACAATAGGATAACAAGAGGGACAAATTGAAATGGAGAAAACCGAGTCAGTATTTTGTAGAGGGTCCCTACGCAGATGTGTAGGATTAGACGACGAGACCTTTCAAGGTGTAACGAGATGCGAGAAATCACCTAAAGAACTCATAACCTCTTTTTCTCTCGGATCTTAAGGGACTATGCCTAGATGAAACAACCCTAAGCACCAACAACATTGGGCACCAAAACAAAGTCTCCCCAAGAATTTACCAGGCCACCCCAATGCATGTGTGCGATCGATTACGTATCGAGCTTCGTTTGTAAAATATTGCATTGGACAACCTTACACTGACTCACACTACAATATTCAACACGGTTGCAAACAATAGGAAAATGAGAGGACCAAATTGATATGGGGAAAACCGAGACATAATTTCATATAGGGTCCCAACATGGAGGTGTAGGATCAGACAAGGCCTTTGAAGGTGCCACAAAGAATGAGAAATCACCTAGAGAACTTATAACTTTTTTTTGGTTCTCTCAGTGGCTATTAAGGGACCACGCCCAAATGAAGTATCCTAAAAGCACCGAAAAAATTGGGCTAAAAAAGAAGCATTTCCCACCATTGATTAGGCCACCCCAATGCGTGTTTATAGCCGCTTTGTTGTCGGGAGCTTCTATTTGTAAAATATAGCATTGGACAACCTTACACGACTCAGATCGGACTATTTAGCACTATTGTTGCAAGTAATAAGACAATGAGAGGACCAAATTGAGATGGGGAAAACCAAGAGATAATTTTGTAGAGGGTCCCAAAGTAGAGGTGTAGGATCATACGAGACCTTTCAATATGCCACGAAGACCAAAAAATCAACCGAATAACTTTTATCCTTTTTTGGTCTTAGGGCTCTTAAGGGACTACACCCAACCGACATAGCCGAAGCACCGAAATCATTGGGCACCAAAACAAAGGCTTTCCAAGCATTTACCAAGACACTCGACTTTTGTGCATAGTCAATTTGGTGCCATGAGCTTCCGTTTGTAAAATATAACATTGGACAACCTTACATTGACTCACACTACATTATTCGATGCTTTTGCAAACAATAGGACAACGAGAGGACCAAATTGATATGGAGAAAACCAAGATAGAATTTCATATAGGGTCCCAATGCGGAGGTGTAGGATCATACAAGACCTTTCAAGGTGCCACAGAGACCAAGAAATCAATTGGAGAACTTATAACCTTTTTTTGCTCTCGGGGCTCTTAAGGGACTACGCCCGACCGACGTAGCTTAGAAGAACCTAAACCGTTGGGCACTAAAAAAAGCCTTCCCAAGAATTTACTAGGCCAACCCGATGCGTGTGCACATTTAGTTTGGTGCCATGATTTTTCCATTTGCAAAATATAACATTGGACAACCTTACACTGACTCACACTGTAGTATTCAACGCTTTTGCAAACAATAAGACAATGAGAGGACCAAATTTTAATGGAGAAACCAAGAGAAAATTTCATATAGGGTCTTAACACAGTGGTGTAGGATCATACGAAACTTTTCAATGTGCCATGAATACTTTGAGAAATCAATCGGATAACTTATAGCCTTTTTTTGTCTCAAGGATCTTAAGGGACTATGCCCGGAAGCACCAACACTATTGGACATCAAAAGAATCCTTCCCAAGCATTTACTAGGTAACCCCGATGCATGTGCATAGTCATTTTGGTGCTTAGGAGATTCCGTTTACAAAATACAACATTGACAACCTTACACCGACTCAAACAAAACTATTCGACAATGTTGCAAACAATACTACAATGAGAGGAACAAATTGAGATGGGGAAATCCGAGAGAGGGTTTTGTAGAGGGTCATAATGCAGAGGTGTAGGATCTAACGAGACCTTTTAATGTGCCACAGAGACTAGAAATTAACTAGAGAACTTATAGCCTTTTTTTCTCTCAGGGATCTTAAGGAACTATGCCCGACCGACGTATCTCTAAGCACTGACACCATTGGGCATAAAAAAGCATTCCCAAACACTTATCAGGCCACCTTGACACGTGCACATAGTCATTTTAGTGACATGAGCTTCCGCTTGCAAAATATAGCATTGGATAACCTTACACTAACTCAAACAGGACTATTTGGCATTGTTTACAAATAATAAGACAACAAGAGGACCGAATTGAGATGGGGAAAACCGAGAGAGAATTTTGTAGAGGGTCCCAATGCAGAGGTGTAGGATTTGATGATACATTTCAAGGCTCCACAAAGACCAAGAAATCTCTCGGAAAACTTATAACCTTTTTTGATTGTGAGGGATTTTAAGGGACTACGCCTAGCCGATGTAGCATATGAAACAATGACATCATTGGGCACCAAAACGAAGCATTCCCAAGTGTTTACCAGGACACCCCAACATGTGTGTGCACTCTATCCCATGCCACAAGCTTTCCATTTGCAAAATATTGCACACACACTCTCTCTCTCTCACACACACTCTCTCTCGCACTTTCTTTGTCACTCTTTCTCTCATTCTCTCTCGCTCATTCGCACTTTCCCTCATTCTCTCTTTGTCTCTCTCTCACTCTCTTTTCTATCTCTCTCTCATGATCTCTCTCACTCTCACTCTCACTCCTTATCCCTTGCTCATTTTCTTTCTCTCTCTCTCTCTCTCTCTATTTTAACTCAAACAAACTTGATTTTTATTGAGGACTCAACTAGGAGGGCATAATAACCACAAGGAAACACGAGATTGTTTAAAATTGCTCTAGTTTATTGAAGAGAAAATATTCAAAGGATATCAAGAATGTTTTAGGTAATTATTTGGGATCATCGTAATTAGACAAGGAAAGAAGATATTCAATTAAATTTGCACATATATTTGAGCCTCCATACAAGATATTTATGAGACAAAATATCATGTGATCTTTAATACTAATAGAAAAATTTTGAACTGCAAATTATATATCTTAAAGTTTCAAAGAGCATCGTGTCATAGAAACTATTAAGGCACAACATTGACTCCTTCCTGCATCCTTAAGGAGGATTATAAGGTGATTTTGGATAATATGAATGCAAGAACCAACCATTGGACTGACCTCTTTAGTTATCATTGGTAGGTTAGAGTCATCCTAATTAAATAGGTCCTTCAGGAGCTCCCTATATACATATTTTATGGCCACCATCACAACACAAAAATTAATCTCAAAGGAAATGGATGAAACACATAATATAATATTTATATATCATAGATGTAATGTAAAATCTTAAGTATATTGAATGTTTTGAACATTGATCGTACTATAAAATATTAAGTATATTGAATGTTTTGAACATTCAATGTAAAATCTTAAAATCTTAAGTATCTTGAAACACATCTCTTTGTCTCTCTTTTTTCTCTCTCTCACACCCTTTCTCTCTCTTTATTTCTCTCACTCTCTCATGACCTCTCTCTCTCTCACACACTTTCTTTGTCCCTCTCTCTCTCTCACTCTCACTCGCACTCACTCTCACTCTCACTCTCACTCTCACTCTCGCTCTCTCACTCTCTCTCTCACATTCTTTTTTCTTCTCTCACACCCAATCTCTCTTTCTATGTCTATCCCTCTCTCTCTTTCTCTCTATAGTTACAATATAATTATTAGAATTAATATAATATTGTGTTGTCTCGTTACATATACATTTCATTTGAATTATTGAGATTCTAGGAAGTGGATGTTGAGTGCGGAGCTTAATTGCTTCACAGAAAGCTTGTTTTTACATGTTGTTGGATTTGATAGTGATTGACATCGGTCAGGAAGTGATTGACATTGGTCAAGAAGTGACCAAATCAGTCAGTTATCAACCAACATGGGTCAGGAAGTGACCGACATTGGCTAGGCGGTGACATGCATCGGTCAGAAATGCCCTGTAACGGTCGAGTCAGCAAAGATATCGACACCCGATTAACTTGTGTGATGGTGCTTTGTTTTTGGCCTAGAATTAGAATAAATCTTTTGCTTTAAATACAATTTCTTGATTATAGAATCATAATTAGTTTCCCAAAATAGATATATATATATATATATATGCATATATGCATGTATGTATGATGAGGGTATGAGAGAAGAAAATAACAATTGTTTACATGTTAGTTTTCTTGGCAAGCAAGAAAAAGTAGCTGAGTGAGGGAAAAATATTGAACAACCAAAGTGAGGTGTTGAAAGACATTAGATCTTCATTGTAATATTTCCTCTCAAAGTATTGAATAATAATTTTGGCCATTTCTTGGTGGATGTAGCCCACATTAGGTGAACCACGTTAAATATGGTGTTATCTTTCTCTTGTTTATTTTATCTTCTGGTTTATTTCCACATTCATTGCTTGTATGCTTTATCTTATTTTAGATCTATGCAACACTATTATATGGTTAAACCCCAACAACTAGTATTAGAGCTTTGTTTGGAGGTTTTGTGTGTTGATAGGATTTACTCACAGAGGGTTTTTTGATTGAGTGGGAGCATAACAATGGCAAAAGATAGTAAATACCGAGTACAAAAATTTGACGGTCATAATTATCAACTATGGAAGTGTTGTTTCCAAATCACTGCACCCCCGAATGGCTTGAAAGTGAACACGATATTTAGTGTGATTGGGACACATGGGATCACCTCTCAAGCTGTGGGACTTGGGCTCAATGTGAACCTCCGGGGAAGGTTGGCTTCCTCTTCCTAAACTAAGCACTACACTACTCCTAATGCAATAAAACTATCTAACTAAACCTATGCTAACATTTTTAAAGGGATTAGGTAGAGAGATTTGCAAGGAAATAAAACCTATACTAGAAGTGGTGATGCACCAAGAAAGGGTTTTGCTAGAAAAAATTATAGCTTGCCAAATGAAGAGAGATGATCATGAGGAAGAATGACATGCATTACAAACCCACTTTACATACATTACTTCACTCCTTAATAAGCACAATGACCTCCAAAACTTGCAAAAGAAACCCTAGTTACACAATTCACTGAAAACATGAGAGAGGCAAATAGAAGCAGAAAAATCATGAAAGGACATATAATTGATCACAAAACATAATTTCCATTACTTCAAGCACTTGCACAGTGCATCATTACATCAGGGAAAAGGCATAGGTTGCCATTACAATTTGAGAAGAAAGGCTTGAGAGCCTACAAATTCACAACATCTCATCTTGTGAAGAGAGGGGAAGCTTGGAAAGTGTCTAACTTGTCCAACTTGTATGACTTGTTGGAACCCCTTGGAATGAGCTTCCAACTTACATTTATAGAAGAAATTGAGAGAGAGGAGAGGAGTCATAAATTTCCTTCCTAAATTGAAGGTACATGATGTATCACTTATTACAGTCGGTTGAATCACTTGAGAAAGTTCCATCATGTGCCATTAATTACTTGTTGACATAGTCTTCACAATTAATTAAAAGAATATTTAAATAATAATAATAAATATTATTATTAAAATATTAAATTAATTAAATTAAAGTGGGCCCTACTGAAAATTAGTTTGCACTGAAGGGGAAATTATGGGGAAAATGCCAAAAATAGCCCAACTCGGTGGTTGGCTCACCGGCCAACTCACCGAGTTGGGTCCAAGCTCTTTTATCTCTACCATAACCAAGTTGAGCTCCTACCACTGAACAACTCCCATCGAGCTCTTTCTCATTTTATCCAGCTCCAATTACGAACCGAGCTCATAAGCCATTCCCGTAACCGAGCTCCCACATCAAACTCACAAAGTGAGCTTTCCACCGATCTCTAAACTGAGCTCCAACTTGAGCTCTATTTCCTTGGCTAGCTACATTCACGAACCGAGCTCTTCTTGACTGACTTGCTCAAAATTAACCGAAATTGAGATTTTTTGAAAGAATCAAGCTCCTTCATCCTTACGTGCGAATGAGCTCATACATCAAAGATCGAGCTCCTCTTGTAACCACATCGAGCGAGCTCCCTTTCCTTTCACCAAGTTGGTTGGATTTTCTATGTAGCTCACTACATGATGTCGAGCTCCTTCCATGAGATCACCGTGCATTGGCTGATCCATCCCATGCATCATATCAACTGAGCTTTGAACCTACCAATTGCTCTCGTCATGAGCTCACTACCATCATCCACCGAGATGACTAACCTTTACAAATTCATGTCGAGCTTTAACCTCAACCGAGTCACACATTTTAACCATCAACCCTATAAAGTTCTAGACTCACCAAAATTTTTTCCTTTCTCAGACTGTGCTTCCAAAAATTCCTCTAAGATGCTCAACTCAGGCTCGACATCTCCCTCCATAGCATCTTAGACTCCATCATGTAGAACTTGTTCTAATCAGATTGATCTTGATTGTCACCTCTTCATCTGTCGAATTAAACCATGTCTCCAATCTTTCAAATGTTATGGAAAATCCTTCACTCACTTTAGCATGTCTGACTTGGCAAAGTTGAACAACATCATCTCCTTTATGCAACCACAAAAATTATCCATCAGATGAGTCCTAGACTTACCAATATTCTACGAGCTCACCTAAATGTGCACGGAGTTTGTCAACCGATCTTGAGTTCCTCTGAACTCATGCAAATCAGCCATCATTGGGCTCACTGAAACGAGCCATACCTCAGCGTTCTTGGTCCATGAGCAATACAAAATTCATTATCGTGCATCACCTACAATGTATTGCCGAACTTATTGTGTGAGATCATGTTTAATCCATGACATTCATACATTTTTGATTGAGCTCATTCAATGAGCTGAGTTCCTATACTATGGAGCCATTTATTGAGTATTGGTTTGCTATACTATTAAGTGAAACAGACATCCACCGATCCTTTGTTGATAACAAGTTCAATCTCAAATATGAGCCATTGTGACTCACCGTCCCCCACCGAGATACTGAGCACAATATTTCTTCATCACATAACGCATCATCTACTCGTTTCTATGACTAGCAAGATGGGCACATTCCAAAGCTCCCGATGTCAGTTTATTTCCTTCCTTGTGTCAAATCCATGGATCAACCCTACTTCATCATTCCCCTTGGCTAACTCAAGGCTTTTTATGCATTCCACATTGCCTTTCATGAACCATCTACGAGCTTCCCCACTTTTGAACCTACTGAGTTAACCATCGAGCTAATACTTAGCTCATCCTTACTGCATTGTTTTGGAATCCCCCATCGACGCTAAACTCCATGACCGCTGAGCTCTGTGTGAGCTGGTTGATTCTCTAGTGAGCTCATCTCTAGTTCATGAGCCCATCATATTACATGCAACCACCCGAGCCTTCACACAAGCTTACTATATACTCGAACACCTTTAGGTGAGCTCATCCTCGCAAATTGAGTAACGATATGACCGGATCCCACGTGTAAGTCAAATGGGCCAATGGCTCTTCCACCCTATCGCTTCATCGAGTTAAAAAAAACCATTCCACCACATCATCGCTTCCAACTCCGAGCTCCAAGTACCACTTCACGATCATCAGACGACTCGCCGTGCTTTGTATTCGTTCTATTGACTCACCACCGGATCTTGACCAAGCTCACCTTTCGGGCTTTGAAAACCAACTTCTCACTTGCTAAACTTAATCACCCCGATCCATACACTCCCAAATCCCAAAACTCGAATTTTAGAGTTTTAGGCTTCAGAAGTATCTAACTTTCTTGACATTTTTGATCCCAAAAAATCTGAATGCCAAAATGGCTAACCTCAAAACACGACTCCAAAATACGATTTAACTTGGCTCACCTTATTCTTGAGCTTCAAGACAAACCCTCCATGTTGAGCTATTGATTAGCTTGAACCCTGTTTGTGAGCACCTCACCTCTCCAAACAATAATCGACCCTATAATTTTTCGCATGGCCTTGATCTCATGAGCATTGTTATCCAGCTAATTCGATGACCCGCATGGCCTCTCCAGTAGAGTTTGAGCCCTTAGTCTCTTTGTTTTATGTGAGTGAGCTAAGTCAATGTGTTATTTAACCGAGCCCCTTTGCTTATGGATTCGAGTTCATGCATATTGAGCCGAGCCCGATTTTCCTTCTCTACCGAGCTTGTCAAGTTGGTCTTGAACAAGCTTTGTGACTCCTCATCGAATAAAGTTTACTCATGCTTAGTCATTTAAACTTTAATTGAGCTCAATAACCTAGCTTTAGCTTACTTCCGCGATCTCACCTCATGTTGTGCCATGCACCGAGCTTTAACCCCCATGGCTACTCCAATTCACTCATTTTGTGCTCGAATCCCCAAGCAGCCCAAGCAAGCTTTCCCAAACGCCGAGCTCCCGTGATAACCCCGATAGATCCCGACTTGGTTTCTGTAGGAAAACTCACCGGTTTTTCATTGATTCCTTAGTGCCGCTCGACCTAGGCTCAACCACCTTATTCCTTCTTCCATGTCACAATGGGTTTCTCACAATTCATTTTCTAGATTGGCCTTACTCCACGCATGAGCCAAATCACCGAGTACTCTAGAGCCACATCTATCTTTCCTTATCGTTGTGTTACCACGTTGTATTCTTCATGGCTCCTTGAGACCTGGGTATTCGACTAGTCCACACATTGATTTTAGCACCTTCAAGTCATGCTTCTTATCACCTTTCACCCTACGAACTATTCTCAACTAGCTCGATTCAATAAGCTTATGGTTTCAACTCGATGGTCCGAGTTGCTTCGACCTACGATAAGCTTTTCCATTGGCATGATTCAGCCTTGCAAAACTATCCAACCACTTACACATCGAGTTAATTTGGTGTCGGAATCCTTAGACATAGCTCACCTTTTTAGCTCAAATGAACTATACTCATTTAAATACATAGCTAATATTGAATCTGAGCTATTAGCTATCAACACGAGACATCAAAATAGAGCTTAATGCATTGAATTTTGATTTTCCTAAATCCTAGATCTCTTAAGGAATGAATAAAAACACAATAAATCCCCTTAAGACATTATTTATCAATTCTATCATTTTTTCCATTGTTCACAGGAAGTGGGCTCTCAGGGCATTTGTCTAATTTTTATCCAAGAGGGAAAAATTTGACAACAAGAAGATGCAGGTAGAGGATTATTTCTATCAAAATGATCTATACTTAATGTTGGATGAGCATGCATAACCAAACATAATGAATGATGAAGAATGGAAGGTTCTTGACAGAAAGGCTCTGGGATCTGTAAGATTGATCCTAAAAACATCGGTGGCTTCAAATTTTACAGATGTAAAAACCACGATAGAGTTGATGAAATATTTAGCAAATTTGTATGAAACTCCTAGTGCTTCAATAAGGTTTATTTGATTTTTTTTTAATTCTAAGATGCAAAAAGTGGATCTGTATCTAATCATTTGAATGATTTCCACTCTATTGTAAATTAATTACAATCGTAAAAATTCCGTTTGATGATGAAGTGAAAGCACTTTTATTCTTATGCTCTTTGTTAGATAGTTGAGATAACTTGGTAATGGCTATTAGTAATACAACGTCTACTTCTAAAGGTTTGAAATTTGATGATGTGATTAGTGTAATCCTTAATGAGGAAATACACAAGAAAAACTCGGAGAAACATCATCTAGAAACAATTTAAATGTAGAAAGTAGGGGAAGATCTAAGGAGAGATCATCAAAGAGCAAGAAGAATGGGAGATCAAAGTCAAGAAATGGCAGATCTAGATCCAAGTACAAAGATTTACTTTTCTAGAATTATGGAAAGAGAGGACATGTAAAGGAGTGTTGGTCCAAGGAAAAAAAGAGAATACATCGATAAAGGTAAAGAAAAAGGTAAAGAGGAAAATGTTGCAAGTGAGGTAAAACAAGATGCCCTTATTCTCTCCTTAGATAATAAATTAGAATCTTGGGTTTTAGATTCTGGAGCTTCTTTCCATGCTACCCCTAATAAGGGTTATTTTAGAAATTATGTTCAGGGTGATTTTGGACAAGTTTATTTAGGAGATGATGAGCCATGCAATATTACTAGTAAAGGTGATGTTCATCTAAAGTTGCAGAATGGAAATCCATGGGTATTGAAAGATGTGAGGCATGTGCCAAGCCTCAAAATAAATCTAATATCTATAGGACAACTAGGTGAATCTAGATGCATGGTTACATTCACAACCAATTCTTGGAAGGTTACCAAGGGATATCTTGTTGTGGCAAGAGGTAAGAAGGTAGGAACTTTATATCTATCTACCTATGTTACTAATTCCTTTTTTGTGCTATCTACTATAGATTCAGATGCAACCATGTGGCATAATCAGCTAGGCCATATTAGTGAAAAGGAATGCAGATCCTAAAGGCTAAGGGTAAGTTATCAGATTTTAAACAATTAGTTCTTGAATTTTGTGAGCATTGTATATTTGGAAAGAAGAAGAGAGTGAGATTTCTCAAGGTTGGGTCAACAAAGAAGGAGCAAAAATTGGAGCTTGTACACTCATATGTGTGGGGACTAGCTCAAGTAGCTTCTATTAGAGGATCCCAATATTATGTGACTTTCATTGATGATGCCACAAGGAAGGTATGGATTTATTGTATTAAGCGTAAATATGATGTTTTTGAGACTTTTAAAAGGTGGAAATCCCTTGTGGAAAATGAAACAAACTTAAAATTAAAGTGCCTTAGATCTAACAATGGTGGTGAGTATTGCAACAAGGCTTTCAATGATTATTATTCAATGAATGGAATACGAAGAGAAAGAACGGTTCCTAGAACTCCATAGGAGAATGAAGTTGTAGAAAGAATGAATAGAACAATCATGGAATGTGCTAGAAGCATGAGGATACATGTCAGTTTGCCTTTGAAGTTTTGGGTAGAAGCAGTGGATACAATAGTGTACTTGATCAACCGTGGGCCTTCAATAACACTAGATGGTGGAATACCAGAAGAATCTTGGTCTAGAAAAGAGGTAGATTTTTCTTTTCTTAGATTTTTTAGCTCAGAAGCATTTTGTGCATGTTGATAGGGAAAATAGAAGAAGTTGGATGTTAAATATAAGAGATGTACTTTCATTGAGTTATGGCTATGGTGATTTCGGATATTGTATTTGGGATTTAGAAGATTATAAGATTGTTAAGAGTCGTGACATTGATTAGAATGAAAAAGAATGTACATGGATCAAGTTTTGGTGCGTAAACATGAACAAGTTGATGAGATTTTGAAGGAAAATCAACTTTCAGATCTAAAATAGACATCATCATCAATTCTACGAGAATCGATGTCGGTCAAACTAACTGGGATCGACAGACATGATTGGGTTCAGAATAGACAACTACTAAAACCAATGTTAGTACTCCTCGAACCGGTGGTGGTGAGGCAACCGCAGTCAGTCAATAGATAAAGGAACCATGATCGGTTATAGAACCATGGTTGGTATCGGGGGATAGATTTTGGTCACCGACATAGATTGAAATGAATGTGTAAAAGACACATAATGAGCCCCAGACACCAAAATCTCAGTGAGAAGGTAAAAAGAGTAAGTAGACCTCCAGAGAGATTTTCACCTTCCTTTTCTTATTTATTATTGAATGATAGTGGTGAACCAGAAAGATTTGAATAAGCAATGTAGGTAGATACCCACATGTAGTGGGAGCATGAAATGGATGAGGAGATGGACTCCTTGGAACAAAATCAGACATGGGATTTGGTCAAGTTTCTAACATGTAAGAAAGCACTACAGAACAAATGGGTTTACATGATCAAGGAAGAAGAAGGTGGACTGAAAAGATATAAGGTGAGGCTTGTGGTAAAGGGATTTACACATAAAGAAAGTATTGACTTTGATGAGATTTTTTCTCCTATAGTTAAGATGACTTCTATTCGCACTTGTTCTAAGTTTGGTTGCAATAGAAGATTTTCATTTAGAACAACTTGATGTTAAGATGGATTTTCTTCATGGCGATTTGGAGGAAGAAATTTATATGCAACAACTGCTTGGTTATGAGGTCAAGGGTAAGGATAAACTTATGTGTAGATTGAAAAAGATCCTATATGGGCTCAAAGCAAGCTCCAAGGAAATGGTATTTGAGATTTGATAGTTTTATGCATGAGCATGGTTATATGAGATGTGAATTTGACCATTGTGTTTATTTTAAGAAGCTTGAAAATTAGAGCTATGATATTTTGTTACCGTATGTGGATGATATAATGATTGTTGGATCTATTATGCAGGACATTGGTAAGCTTAAAGAAAGGCTAGCTCACACATTTGCAATGAAGGATTTGGGAGCTACAAAGAAAATCCTTGGCATGCAAATTCACCGAGACAGAAAAACAAAAGTTGTATTTGTCTCAGGAGGTTTATATCAATAAGGTGTTGGAAAGGTTTAACATGCATAATTCAAAACTTGTTAGTACACCTATGGTTAAACACTTCAAATTGAGCAAAGATCAATGTCCTTCATCACACAAGGAGGTTGAGTACATGGCACGTGTTCCCTATGCTTCATCAAGTAGGAAGTCTTATGTATGTCATGGTTTGTACTAGACCAGACATTGCATAGGCAGTGAGAGTTGTGAGCAAGTTTATGGCTAATCCAGGTAAAGAACATTGGAAAGTAGTCCAATGGATTCTTAGGTATTTAAGAGGGACATCCGACATGGAGTTATGCTATGGAGGGTTAGATACTTCTTTACGTGGCTATGTTGATTTAGATATGGTTGGAGATTTGGATGGTAGGAGGAGCACCACTTGGATATGCCTTCACAAGTAGCGTAATGGCAATTAGCCGGATTTTGAGATTACGAAAGTTGTGGCTTTGTTTACTATGCAGAGGAAGAGTATGTTGTAGCTATAGAAAGCTAGTAAGGAGATGATATGGATGAGTAGATTCATGGAAAGAGTTAGTCAAGGAGTAAGAGGATTACAGATTATACAGTGATAGTTAGAGCACGATCCATATGAAAAGAACACAAATTTTCATTCAAGAACGAAACACATTCAATTGAGGTATCACTTCATACAACAGGTGTTGGAGGATGGGTAGTCTGAGTTAGAGAAAATCCATATGGATGAGAACCCTGTGGATATGATAACGAAGCCATTGGTAAAGGAGAAGTTAGAGCTTCACTCCACTTCATTGGTCTTCGAGTTTGAGACTTGAAGAGGAAGAAAGCAAGCCAAGGAAAAGGATCCAAGGATGGTGATGTATAATACAGTGCAACAATTGATCTCCAAGTGGGAGATTTTTGAGTGTGGAGCTTAATTGCTTCACAAAAAGCTTGTTTTTACATGTTTCTAGATTTGATAGTGACCAACATCGGGAAGTGACCGACATCGATCAATTATCAACTAGCATGGGTTAGGAAGTGACCGACATCGGTCAGAAGTAATCGACATCGATCAACCTCTGTGCGATGATGCTTTGTTTTTTGGCCGAGAATTAGAATAAATATTTTTCTTTAAATATGATATCTTGATTTTAAAATCATATTTATTTACCCAAAATATATGTATGAGGGTATGAGAGAAGAAAATAACAATTGTTTGCATGTTAGTTTTCTTAGCGAGCAAGAAAGAGTAATTGAGTGAGGGAAAAATATTGAATAACTTTGTGAGGTGTTAGAAGACAACAAATCTTCATTGTATTTCCTCTGTAAAGCACTGAATAATAATTTTGGCCATTTCTTGATGGACGTAGCCCACACTAGGTGAACCACGTTAAATATGGTATTATCTTTCTCTTGTTTATTTTATCTTCTGATTTATTTATGTATTCATTGCTTGTATGATTTATCTGATTTTAGATTTGTGCAACATTGTTATATGGTTAAACCCAGTGAGAAGGATGCCATTGACATTATATTATTATAATTAATGACATTGAATGATTATAGTAGTGGCAAAATTGTAAATTATTTACATAGATATTTTAATTCCAATGTTTAAAACATAAAAAAATAACATCAAATCATATCAATCCACTTAGATACATGTATAACACATGTTTCATCCACTATACAATATTTAAAACAAAATATTTTTATCTCATACATTACATTGATTCAAAAATCCTTGATAGCATACAAAATTTGATCAAAATCAATGTCTTAACAAAGCCACGTAGGCATATACAATGATATATGTAGGCACCTAAAAGTCTGCCTACACAGCTTTTAATACTAAAATTGCACATCATTTCCGTTATAATTAGTGATTTTCTACTAATTAACTAATATTCCCACATGTTATAATTAGTGATTTTATGTTAATTAACTAATATTCCCATGTATTTCATTCAATTAACGATACTTCATTAATTAACTAACCTTTAGCCCATTCTCGATGCCATTAAACGACACTTCGTTAAATAATCCTCTTTGAATCAATTAATTAACTATTATTAGTTAATTAAGCCTTTATAACCTTTTATTTAATTAATAAACCTTCTTATTAATTAAATCCCCTTTAAATCATCTCAATCCTACCTATTTTCCTCTAAAATCCCCTCTAAATAGCTTTAAATCTTATCCTTGCCTATTAATTAATCCCATTGATTAATTAAATCATCCCCAACTCCCATGAGTTGCTTATTCTAATCGATCCTCTAAATCATACCTATTTTCCTCTAAATCATCTCTAAATAGCTTTCTAAGATTATTCTAGCCTATTAATTAATCCTAGTTTATTAATTAAATCATCTCCAACTCCCATGAGTTCTAATCACTTGTTAATTCTTCTAATCAAGCTTATTTCTTCTAAATCTACTTTATCCTTTATCCCACATGCACTAGTTTGTAAGCTTCTCCCAAATTGGAAAGCTATATAAAGGACCCTCCTACCTTCTTTCACACATACACCACACTTTTGCTAGTGATTACTATAGGCATATGATAAAGGCATTCTCCATTGTTGGAATAACTTCTTCATCTTTGCATCCATTCTCTCATATTTGAGTAGTAAAGGAAGATCTACACATGACTTTGTAGATCTTTTTAGTGAGATTATTTTCTCATCTAGAGATAACATACAATTTTATTGCTTATGATCTAAATAGGCTCATACTTTGATAACAATCATACATTTACAAGAGTAGGAATGGCTTAGCATTAGATGTTCATTCATGTTTATGCATTAGAATAGTTATTTCCTTTAAGCTCTTATCATGATGTTAATGGTATATTTTCTTTTCTTTTGAAGCTTCTAGGTGTTAGTTTCATTTCAATAGCATAATAAGTTTTGCATAGCAACATTTGGCACGCTCGGTGGGACACCCATTTGTCTCACACGCATTATTTATTTTGTTAAGTTTCTTTTTGCATACTAACCCTCTTTTTGAATATATTGACATAACTTGTTTTTTAACTTGCTTTGTTGAGTTCGCATGTGTTGAGTCTTCTTTGTAGGCATAAAGGAGGCAAAGTACTATCAAAATTGAATCTTTATGAGAAAAATTTAATATTTCTTCATGTTTTCATTTTTAGAGTTTCATTGTTCATCATTCTACATGCTAGTTTTGTCAATTTGTTGAAAATCTTAAGTTTTTGAGCATGTAGTTAGTGTTTGATAGTGTTGAGTCTTATTTTCACATATTAATGAGATGGGTTGCTGTCAAAATTGAATCTTGGTGGGAAAAATTTGATCTTTTTACAAATTTTGGATTTTTTTTTACATTTTTGAGTACAGGTTAAGTGCATACCCATGAGTATAAGAGCATATGCATAACCTATCTTCCGAGGTCATAACTTTTGTTACCAAACTCGAAACGACTCTATTTTTTTGTGATGGAAAGGTATTGAAGTTAACTATGCAATGAAAAACATAAATTTGGGAATTAGAATTAAAGAAAGTGTAGGGCTTTAATTTTTTATAAAAACTTATCATTTTTTGAATGTAGATTTATTTTTGATCAACACCACATATGCTCTTCTCTTGCGCTTTCAAGCAACCTTAAGAATTAGAAGTGACTCTAATTATGGATATTTTTCTAACAAATTTAAATACTTTAATGAATGCCATTTTTCCATTTTACTTGATTTCGATCAATGCTTGTGTATGCTTTTCTTTGCACTTTTTGGCAATCTTGAGAATCAAAAGCAACTTTGGTCTTCTTGTCTAACATTTGTGTTACTTAGAAATTTCATCATTTAAATTGTTTGAAGGAATTAATCTTTCGAAGCATTTAATTGATTATTGATTTAAGTATTTCCATTTTTATCTAGTTGGATCAATCATTGTGTATGCTCTTCTCTTACACCTTTGGGTGATCTTGAGAATCAAAAGCAACTTTGATCTTCATTTACTAACATTTAGATTAATTTAGAAAACTTCATCATTTCAAATTGTTTAAGGGAATTAATATTTTCATAAAGCATTTTAATGGTCATTTGAATTAAAAATTTCCATTTCTATCTAGTTGGATTAATTGTTGTGTATGCTCTTCTCTTACGTCTTTGGACGATCTTGAGAATCAAAAGAAACCTTTAATCCTCTTTCATAATATTGTGGATTTCTTGGAAAACTACTAACTCTTGAGTGTAGGACCTAATTCACTTGTCAAATAATCGAATCAAAAATAAATACTAGTGACATTTGTTGTAGGTTGTCAATGGTGTGCTAAACCACATTTTTAATTCAAGATAAAAAAACACACACTTCATTCAAAACATTGTATTTGTAGGTTTAGATAAGGGCTTAAAACCCATCCGATTTAAATTGTGGGAAGTATCTTGGTATAATCCATAAAAATCATTATGAGGATTACCACAAGAACCCCAAAGTAGTCCACACCTTGAGGGAATTGGTGGACAAAATGGGAAGTTCCCCACTACCTACTTGAATAGAAAAAAAATCACATGAGAATAAGCTTCAAGTTTCCCGTATGAGGCCTCGTTCATTAATTTGATTGTGGGGTAATGGTCATTTGTCTAGTTTACTAGAAAAACATACCTCTCTTAGGAAATAATTGGTGAGTGTTGAGAACAAAATCTTAGGAAACCATTTGGCATTGGGGCCAACTTGAATTTATCCATCATGTTCTAAAGATTTCACAAAGAAATGACTTTCTCATTGGATGAGTCAAAACCTTGTTATTCAATAAGGGAGAGTCCATTAAAGTTGACACCACATGACATTCATCATGAAACTTACAAAGTAAAACTTTGTCCTAGTTTCTACCTTGCCATAACACAAGGTGAAACTCTGCAAAATTTATACCACGTATTTTTCATCCCCATTTGATCTATATCCTTTGTTCTCTTCTTGTCATTCCTTGGACAAAAGAGAAAAACATAAGTGGAACTTTAAAAATAATCATGTCCACCACTTTTGTAGTCACTTACATGACCATGTCACGGTAGGAATGTTAAGTGTTGAAAGTGTACTAGTACATCCTCATGTTTTGGTAAGCCTATATCTTGACACCCACATTAAGATCATCTCATTGTAGTTAGGTTGTCTCATCATTGATTTCCCCTTGAGTTGTTACGTTGCTTGCATCATATCCATACATTTTGGATACTTACATCTTGTTTTCTTGTAAAACTTGATATAAGTTTCTTGATTGTATTGTTACGTTGTTGCATAATATCAATTCCTTGTTATACTTAGACTTTGTTTTTTGACCAAACATTGCCTTAGGTTTTGGAAAGTGTCGTTGTTACATTGTTCACATCGTGTCAATACCATTTTGATACTAACATCTCTTTTTTCCTAAAAGCTTGATTAAAAGTATCCAAGTTGTATTGTTGCGTTGCTCACATTGGTAACCTCCATTTTTAAAAACTTGGACTTTGTTTGTCTTAAAATTGTTTGGGTATACCTTGAATTGAAATCACTTCAACCCCATTTTAATACTTAAACCTTGTTTATTCCAAACTTGATTTAAGTATTGAGATTGTGTTGTCATTTTGAACTAAACCACCTTTGAGATTTAGGGAGTAGATTCTTTTACGATTGGATCATTTTTTAAACCTTGTTTTGATTTTCTTTGGTACTTCTCACCATACAATGTCATATACTTAGGGTATTATTTGATTCCTTTATTCAAATTTCCTTGATTCTTTGAGATTCCTTTCCATTTATTGTGACATTTGCAGTCGTTACGCTACTCAATTTTTCCTAGGATTGTTGTAATATTTGTACACATTTTTCAAAACCTTAGAAAAAACATTTCCTATCAAGAAACTCTTGAGACAATTTGAACATTGGAAATGTTTCCTTTACAACCATTACATTGCTAAATTTTAATCAACCATTTTGACATTTACACTTACAAATTGTTGTCTAAACCTTGTTGGATTGTCAAAATTGTGTCATCACGATGTTTGTTTTCCTTATATTCCCTTTGGAAAATCACACGAGCATCTCCATACTTACAAAATGTCTAGTTGGTTGCCATTATGCTTCCCGAATCGATATGGAAATTCCTTCCATTTGAAGGAGTTCAATCATACAATCTAGGTCTAGGCATTTGGTCCCAACAATGTCAACCATGACTAACTATTACATGGTTCCTCACACTTACGACAATAGGGAACCTAGGTTTAGGAATTCACATTAAAATACACCTATCATGACTAAACCTCGATTGGTTCTTCACACTAGAGAACCTGTTCGGTTACCCCTTTCCCCACCTTCATCTCATAGTCGATGGTATGATTATGATGCTTCTAATCCATGTTATTCTTCTTATTCTCCTTAGTCTCCTGATGCTTCTAATCCATGTTATTCTTCTAATTCCCCTCAGTCTCTTGATTATTCTAATCTAAACTATTATTCAGATTCCCCTCAGTCTCCTGAGCCTCATCTGATAAAATTTCTTCTAAGGAATAATCAGTCACCTAAACAATGTTTTCCTCCTCTAAGGATTTGTGTCACCACAAATTCTTCCCATCATTCCTCTAATTCAAATCCTGATTCATGGTCCTCCCTTTCTCCATAGGACCCCCTTTATTAGTTGCCTCATCATCATCTTCCTCCTTTGAAGATCTGTATGACTCAAAATTGTTCTAATTATTCATCTAATTTGACTCTTGAGTCGCGGTCCTCCCTTTCTTCGTAACCCCTTTATCAGTTGCCTCAATGATGTCTTCCTCCTTTGAAGATCCATGTAAATCTAAGTTCCTTCAATCAAACATCTAATTCAACTAGTGAGTTTTTTTCTTCCCTTTCTCCACATGACCCCCTTTATTAGTGACCTCAATGACATATTCCTCCATTGAAGATTTGGGTGACTCTAATTTCCTCAATCAAACATCTAATTGAAATTTTTGAGTCATAGCCCTCCATTTCTTTAGACCCACTTTATCACCACCTCAATGACCTCTTCCTTTGTCAAAGATCCGTGTGACTCAAAATTCCTCTAATCAATCATCCAAGTCGACCCCTACGTTGCAATCTATCAATGTCTATACGATCCTATTTTTGTACTTGCACTATGTCATCTTTTAGGAAAACCAATACCAACCTATTCCAAATTCATATCTTCTTATACTCACGAGACAGAAATCTAAATCTAATTCATCTCTAGATTCATCTTCAACACTTGTTGACCCATTTCTTCCAATCAACCTACTATGATCGAACGATAACGATCCATACCAATTAATTTATTTCAGAGTGAAGAAGCAATCAAAGAATTGATGGGGCTACATGATGACATTCCTTTAGAGGAATATGAGCCAGGATTCTCTTTTGAGCTCGATGCGTTTGAGTATTGTGGGGAAGAGGTTGATTCCTTTGTCAAAAATAGAGGAAGATCCTAAGATCATCAAACTTGATCCTCTTCTTGTTCTTCCATTTTCACATTCCCATTACATGGAGAAATTCTTGGGTCTGTCATTGATCCTTGGCCTATCTTATCATCACCCAATCATTCCTTACATATCACAATTCCTCAATCAAAATATCTCCTTGGGTCACCTCCTAGTAGCCCTTCATCTTCTTCTATATGTGGGCCACCTCCTAGTATCCCATCTTTGTCTTCCCTTGGGTCATGTCCTAGTAGCCCATTATCTTCTATATGTGGCTCACCTCCTAGTAGCCCATTATATTCTATACTTGGGCCACATCCTAATAGCCCTTTATCATATATTCTTGGGCCACATCTTAGTATCCCTCATCTTCTATACTTGGGCCACATCCTAGTAGCCCTCCATATTCTATTTATGGGACACCTCCAGGTAGCCCATAATCTTCCATCTATGGGACACCTCCTGGTAGCCCATTTTCTTCTATACTTAGGCCACATCCTAGTATCCCTTCATCTTCTATCTATGGCTCACCTCTTGGTAGCCCATTTTCTTCCATCTTGGGGCCACATCCTAGTATCCCTTCATCTTCTATTTGTGGCTCACCTCCCGGTAGCCCATCCTCTTCAATTCTTGGACCATATCCTCTTCATCCATCATATCATCCTTCTATCAAAAATTGTGGCAAGCCCACCATCATCCCTAATGTTCCTATCATCAATCCTAAACATCCACTTTCTTCTCCCACTTCTCGGGATCAGACAAATCACACATTAGCTTATATGAAACCCAAATAGTTTCTTCATCAAGCTAAGATAAAAAAATCCAAAGAGCTCCAAAGCTCCCAACAAGTTAAATAACCATAAAGTTAAAAATCAAATGTGATTCAATAATGCACACCAATGCAACCATCAAGTATGGAAAAAGTGAAAAATATATGGATTGAGAACTCAAACTCCCACATACAAAATCCATGTTGAAAGATAAGTACAACTACTTATCGAGTATGATCTCACCACGATAATCGAGATTGGAGATAATATCACTCTTGATAAGCAAAAACTCCTAGTCTCTCTCATAAAAGAAATTGCAAACATTTTTGTTGGATCTTATCACAAAGAGTGACATTGTTGGTCCCAATATCCCAAAATTTAAAAAATGAGAAAACATTAAAACATTACAAAAATAAAAGGTACAAAGATCAAACATTGTAATCAGGTATTGCATACACATGGATGTTCTTTCTTCCCTTTCTTTCCATTCCTCTGTAAGTCATCCACCATGTTCATCCCTTCGATGATATTTTGGTTAGTCTATTCACACTCATTTTGTGACATTTATCTCTATAGTATTTGTTTGACCTTGGTCTTTCATCACCTTGGTAAATTAAAGAACGACTGACCTCTTAGAGATCCTCTCACTATCCACATCTAATAAACTTGTAGTGAAGACCTTTGGATGTATTTTTAACACTATCCAATGTCGTCATCACAATCACTTCCAAATCCTTCCATCAAGCCATATGTGGTTCTTAACCCCTTATCAAAACAATCGAGAGAGCTGAAATATTTTTCGAAAGTAAAAAATCAATCAAAAATCAAAAAATCAAAAGCAAATCAATATATAACTCTCTCTTTGGGTATTTCTAGTATCTCTATCGGGCTATAAACGCTTAGATAATAGTAGAGCAATGTTGTGACTAGAATCAAATACATTTCCATCAGGGCCTGGACTAGAAGCGAGAAATGTACGGATCTCCTTCCACCCTCCATTCACAAATCACCTATCAAAATAAATCATTCCTACACATTGGCTAGTATGTCTTCACTTATTGCTTGTCAAAATCTTCCCTTCAAGAGGTAATTAATTTCCATGCACACATTGGATCTCGATGAGAAAACATGATTAGTATGTTACCAAGTGTTGTTTAGACCTTGTTCATACTCTTGCTTTAGTTTGTATCTTGTCTCATGATTTGTGCCTTTGGCTAATCACTTTTTCATCGTGAGTCTTCTAGCTACATTTTCCATATCTATCCATAACATTCACACTTTTCTTCTACTTTGTTCAGAACATCCATGTGTATAAGATTGACTTTTTACCATGTTTGAGGGAAAATTTGTCCCTTCTTTCAATAAACAATCTTGTCCTTCTTTATATCTTTTGTTTCTTGGCTAGCTTGCATTGGGGGCATGCTTTCTCCTTAACACTTCATTGGTTTGATTTTATCATCATGTTGAACCTATTTGTCTTGGCCTTGATTCAAATTATTTTCCTCTTGTATATGCACAAATTTTCCCTTGTACATTCTCACATCTCGTTGGGGGCATCTTTGCATCTTCATTTTCTTGTACATAGCGTCGGTAAAACCTCAAAAATAAAAAAACATTGGTAAAACATCAAAATCCAAAAACATTGGTAAAACATTCAAAATTGGTAAAAATTCAAAAAAAAAATTGGTAAAATTCATTCACACATCTAAATCATTTACAAGACACGATGTCCTCAAACATTGAAATTTTTCCTACAAAACATCTTTCTTTGGTCCTCACTTATTCCCACGCATAACTTACAGATCATTTGGATCTACCTCCATTAACAAAGCTGATTTTCCTACTATGTCTGCCCTTCCTTGCACATCTAGTTGCTTGGGGAAGTTTCATAGAGCATGAATGCATTTTCATAAGACCCCGTGTCCTCCTTTTATTCACCTTGCATGTATCCTTTCTTGGGGTGCCATTTTAAACCATTTTCGTTAACTTAAACATTTGGGAAATACAGGTTAGATAATAAAAATGTCGGTGCAACTATCTTAAATGTTGTTTGTTTGTGCTTGTTTCTTTGTTGGTTTGCTTGTTTACTTTCTCGGATAACATTATGTTGGGCCTCGGAATAGTGACTAAGTACAAGAAGGTGCATGGGCATGCGGGACCTATATGAAGAAAGGTGCGTAGGGTGAAGGCGTAAAGGACAAGGTTTTGGAAAGGTTTGGTAGAACCCAAGGTATATGCGCGAAGGTAAAATAAGGGTTTTGAGACTTAGCCATATTCGATCATAATAGCAGAAACAGAAAAGCGTGACCCGTCTAGCATGCAGAGTGGATAAGGTGCCATCCTGACAGCTGTATGGTCAAGAAAGGAATATTCCATGCATGTGATGGAAGGATCTAGAAAGACATCATTATAAAGAGTGGAGAGCTCGGATCAAAGGAAGCATGCTCCATTGGAGGACCACATGGACACTTGGCAATTGATCTATTACCTTAGGAAGGCATGGCGGTGGAGACTAAAGCTATATATAGAGATGCTCAGGTAGAAGAAAGGAGACACCAAGAGTGGCATCATATAGCGTTGGATAGGAAAATCTCTGCAGAATAATGAAGGATCCTTTGGGTTAGGATTAGGGGAACCGTAGGAGTAATGACATATTTAGAGGGATGGGCTTGTGACCAATTTTGTAATGTGTATAGTTCAAGATCCTAATGCATGACTATGATCTGCATTTCATATTCACTTGTTATGGCCTTAATGAATGTAATGTGGTTATTGAACTTGTTAATATGAATATAAGGTTATGTTCTAAATTATAAATGTTGTTCATGGGTATAAACCCTAGTGCATTTCCTTTCTGTCATGAACTAGATTTGCATTTTGTTTGATACTTCTCTTTTGTTATTTGAATGTATGTATTGGTATAATAACTCATCCTAAGTTCTCATAATGAATGCATGGTTCTTTTCTTTCCTACATCTAACTCTATCATAAATGATGTATTCTCACACAACTCAAACAAAGGAGGGGCTCGATGCCCGCGCATGCCTTGGGTGAGTGCCCAACACTCGTTGGGTGATAGGCCGACGTGCATGGGATTAGACTATTGTTCTAAGGGTATAAAAATGACTACATCTTTATTCCATTGTTGTGACCTCTTTTCAAAGTTGATGTGAGAAATGATATACATTTTGGTTCCTGTGATGTGTGATGACATAGTGATTGACCTTAGAAAGTGTCGAAGTACATGATTTAAAATCACGGAGGATGAGTTTTCTCAAAGGTTTAGTATCGGACTTGAGTTTGATGCATGTAGATGGGTAGAAGAGCATATGTATCATGAGTTATATGAGACCTTCTTTTTCTATTTCCTAGTAGAACTATATGAATGGATTTTAACATATGCATCCAAATCAAATTCATACCGTAGATCATGCGTATGGACCCAAGATGATTACTAGAGGTTGTAGGATGTATATCTGACTTGGACACATGTTGTTGATCACTAGTGGAAAGGAGTCCTCACCAATTATACTATAGAATATGCCATTTATATGTATTCTTGCCCAGAGGTTGCTGAGTTTGAGTTTCTAAGGGAGCCCAGATGATCATTTTTATGTGCTATCCCTTTGGCTATGAAGATCTAGGTCATTACCCTAAGTTTAGAAGCATTCCCTATGGCCGGCTAAGTTTATCTTAGCATTGGGAAAGGAAGCTAGGGTGGAGGAAGATGGAAGATATTGTGGCTGAAAGGGAAAGAGAAGAGAGATGACTCAAGTATAGTGAAGCTTGTGAAAAGGAGATGGCTAGACAATGCGAGGTTGTAGGTGTGATGGATCTATGGAGGCAGACATTACGGGAAGGAGTTGAGGTTCACGTGTAAGACGTGAAAAATGAGCATTCTATGCTTTACCCCATCTTAGCAAGCGCGGGAGAGAAGCCCCTTTAGCTTCTGATGAGAGTTTGTCACATGGAGAAAGGAAAGCCATTGATGCACATCTGAACCCACATGATTACCAACCCTTGGTACTTGGTTTCTCCATCAAGGAAGAAGTATTGCTAATCCGGTTAGTATTGGTGGAAGTAACCGATCTATGCCTAGGAGATATAATTTATCATTTGGGACATCCATGGCTACACAAACCATTCCCATATTTGGAGGAATTTTTGGACAAGGTGCAAATACACAAGGTTTGGGTATCACATCTAGAAGTGGCACAAGACATATAAGTGGTAGTGGGAAAATATCACAAACCATCGGTGCGTAGTTCAGTGGGATGTTGGGAACACTAGGTGTGACATCTTCAAGCCATTTACTAGCTACAAGAGGTGGATCTAGTGGTATAAGAGCTGGAGGACTTGGTGGACCCAGTGGATCTAGAGGATCCGATGGGTCGGGAGGAACATGACTGGTGGATCCAAAGTGGATCTGGTGGAGGAGGAAACATCGGAGGGAACTAAGGCTCTAGATCAGGAGGACAAGACCGCAACCACCTCCACAAGTATTCTTTGAGATGTCTTTACACTTACTAAACTACAAGGGTATTGAGGATGCTACAGAGCATGTCCACAAGTGTGAATTACTATGGCACGCAAAAGGGATGAATACATGGAGTAGAAGGCAAGTCATTTTGCAATGATTTTGCAAGGGCACACACATAGTTGGTATCAGAAGTATGACCCCCATCAAATGGTGGTAGACTACACTACATTGAAGAAAACCTTCTGGCAGAGTTCCATATCCTTGAATTTGAGCAGAAGGGAATCAATGCTCTGAAGGAGGTGTATCAAGAGACTATGGATGTGATTCGAGTTTACAAGGGGAAATCCAATGTCTAAAGGAGAAGTGAAAGAAGTTGGAGTAAAGGAAGAATAGTGATGAAGTTTCGCACAAGGATTTGGATGAAGTTAGGGAAGTGTGCAAAATGTTACGGCAAGAGAATATTATTCCTTTGCTAGGAGAATGGTTGTGGAGAAGTTACCACGCATCGGGCGAGTGTAAAAGGAAGGTTTTACATGCAAACCTTCCTCCTCACAGCCTTGACTATGATAAAGAGATTACATTAAATGTAATTGTTAATGGGTGGATTTTGAGCAATATCCTCATCGACACAGAACAAAGGTCAATGTTCTCACCTTAGATGCATGGCATAAAATGGGAAGGCCCACATTACAACCATCTTCAAATGTGTTATATATGGAAAACAAGACAAAGGTAATGCCCATTGGAGTTTTGAAAGATGCGGTTATCACTATTCAAGGGGCCAAGTTCATTGGGACTTTAAAAGTCTTGGCACTAACCGAGATGGATAATTTCCAACATTACTTGGGTGCCCTTTGTGTTATAAGAACAATGCTGACTGTGGTTTAACAAGGGGTATATAAGTTTTGAGAAAAAGGAGGAATGGGTCATCATCCCCTTAACAAATGGAAAATCAGCACCCTATATTGAGCCCTTAGGAGAGGAAGTCCTCGACAAAATCTATGTGTGATCCATCAAAGACCCTTAAATAATTCATTCTATAGAAAGGGTTATCTAATTTGAAGATGCTCAGTCGATGAGTGATACAACTAGCATAACATGTGAAAATTAGGTGCATGGGACTTATGAGTTGATTGGGAGATAATTGAGAGATCTCTAACAAGGGTGACAAAAGCGCTCGGTCAAGTGCCTAGGAAAAAATAAGCTACCAAGTTACTTCAAGGAGAAAGCTCTAATGAATTCTTACGAGAAATGGGGGCTCAGTGGAAAAATGAGGATGAAAGGAGAAGTATGCTCAGTTATAACTTTCTCAGGACTGCAATGTGTTGGTGGGAAACACATCGTGAGAGTCTCCTAGAATGGCATGAGGTAAGAGTCACATTTTCTATAAAGTTATCCGAAAGTAATGTGCCCACCGTTATCCAATACTACCATGGCAAGGAGACCACCTCGCTCCATATCCAAGCTTGTGAGAATACTCCGGATGGAGGGCACAAAGCTTTACCACCTTCGTTATGGGTACATAAGTTATATTGCAACCTTACGAGGGTTGTGCACGTGCATGGTATATCCACTCGCAAAGACACGCCGTCGACAGGAATTGGGTAGGAGCTAATGACTAATCTCATTCAAGATTTTGAGTATCAAAGTACCAAGCCATCAATGGATAAGGTGTTACAAGTTGTTAAGCACCTTACAATGGGAGATAGTGCTATGGCATAAGATAGGCTACTAGAGTTGTTAGGTGAGCCTTTTTTGGAGATGCATCTCAATGAATAAGAATCAAAAGAAATATAGCTCAAGCACACGTGTATTGAAAAGAAAAAAGGAAAAATGGTTTATGTAGTAGATGGTGAAGAGATAGAAAGTTTGGATGTTAACCATTCTGAAGGTACACATAAAGTCATAGATAGTGCCGATGAGCGAGTACACGCCTACCATGAGCCCTTGAAAACAAAGAAGGTTAACATTGGGATGAATATAGAACCTAAGGAAGCTATCATTGGGAATATTGGTCACAAAAATAAGTTTCAAAGGTCATAGATCTGCATTGCGAGTTCCATGATTTGTTCCCTCACCGGTACCTTGAACTCAAAGGCATCCACCATTCCTTGGGGAGATGAGGATCAAGTTAAATGAAGGTGCATGCCTAATTCAAAAGAGGGCTTATCGATGAATCCAAATTTACATGCGGGTCAAGGAGGAAATATACAAGATGATAACATTTGGTATCATTGAGGCTATGGAGGAATTAGAATGGATAAGCCCAATGATCATCAATATCAAGAAGGATGGAAAAATAAGGATATATGTTGACTACAAGGACTTGAATGTAGTATGTGTCATCGATCCTTTCCCAACCCCTTTACTAAAGAGATTCTGGAGGGAGTATCTAGGCACAAGGTCTACTCTTTCACGGATGGGTTCTCAGGGTATCACCAAGTCAGGATTGCAAAGGAAGACCAAAGAAAGACAAATTTTTCCACCAAGTAGGGAATCTTTACTTATACGGTCATGCATTTTGGATTAAAGAATGCACTTACCGCGTGTTCTCGCATTGTGGTACAAGCATTTTAGGACTTCATCCATAATTTTCTTCAAGTCTACCTAAATGACTGGATGGTGTATGGGCTAGTGAAAGACCATTGTGACAATTTGAGCATGATGTTTGAGAAATGTCGATAGTTGAGGATATCCCTCAGCATTAAGAAACATGTCTTTGCTACTCCATTTGGAACCCTTTTGGGACATTTTATATGTAAGGAAGGCCTACTAGTGGATCTTGCCAAAGTTGCAGTTATTGTGGGATTGGGGGAGCCTACTAGTCAAAGCGTAGTGCGATTCCTTGGACATATGGGGTACTACAGAAATTCATCAAAGGGTATGCCAAGATCACCGCGCCCTTGGAGGAATTACTAAAGAACAAGAGTGCCTTTCATTGGGGAGAGGCGCAATAGAAGGCATTTGATACTTTAAAGGATAGGCTTATCACTGCACCCATACTACGTTTTCCTTCTTGGGATAAGCCTTTCCATGTACATGTTGATGCCTCAGGAATGACCATGGGAGTAGTTTTAACACAACCCGGTGAGGGATTATTGATCACCCCTCATGTTTTATAAGCATGAAGTTGACACCAACATAACAAAATTATACCACTAATGAGCATGAGGCACTGTTAATGATCTATGCACTACATAAGTTCGAAAACACCTCTTGAAACACCCTTTATATTCTATAAAGACCACATAAAATTGAAATACTTGGTGAAAAACCCATTTTGCAAGGGCACATATGCCTTTGGGTCCTATTATTCCAAGAGTTTGAGTTCACAGTGGTTGTAAAAATAGGGAAGAGCAATTCAGGGCCTGACCACTTATCAAGGATGTATTCGGGGAGGACGTGAAAAGCATTGAAGATACTATGTCGGATGCACAACTCTTTAGGTTATGGCATGCACCCTCATACTTGGAAGATATTGCTTGTATTCTTGAAAACTGGTGTGGTACCAGAAGGGATGAAGGATTTAGAGAGAAATCATTTGGCAATACGCCACACCCTATGTGTTGATTAGTGGGGATATGTATAAGTTAGGACGTGATGAGGTTCTACACCAATGCATATTAGAACATAAACACGTGGTAATTATGGAGGAAGTGCATGGTGGGATTGGAGGAGGACACTATGCAGGAAATGCTACTGCGCGGAAGATTCTAATGGTAGGGATTTGGTGGGAAACCATCTACCAGATTGTATTGAGTTTTATAAGGTCTATGACCATCACAGCGCCTTGAAAAATAGAAAGAGGGATGAAATTCCTCACGACCAATATCTAAAGACTAAACCATTTGAAAAATGGGCAATCGACTTTGTAGGGCCAATTTTTCCAACCGCGCGAAGGACTAGTTCATGGTATATCATTACTTGCATTGATTACCTGACAAGATGGGTAGAGGAAGTGCATATAAAGGATTGCACTACAACGATAACTACTAGATTTTTATGGGAGAACATAATCAGCAGTGTATGGATGTCCTTTAAGCTTAACAAGTGATAGAGGTACACATTTCTTGAATGAAATGGTCAAGATTCTATTAGCATAATTTATGGTGGCCCATCACAAGACTACCCCTTATCACCCTTAAGTGAATGGAACTGCTGAGGCATTTAAAAAAATACTAAGTCACATGTTGACCAAAATTTGTGACGTCGGAAGACAAGATTGGGATAAAAAGTATCATTCATTCTATGGGCATATAGGACAACCTACAAGAGGTTTAACAAGGCCACACTGTTTCAATTGGTGTTTGGTGCGGAAGCTATTTTACCGGTTGAATTCATGTTACCATCGCTGCGTATAGCATGAAGGAGGATTGGATGATGAACAAACACTGTAAGAGGGGATTGATAAGTTAATGCAGTTAGATGAAAGGTGATCACTTGCTAGATGGAGTTAGAAGATATAAAAGGAAAGACAAAGGGCATGTCATGATCGACATATCAAAAACAAGTAGTTTGAGGTTAGGGCGAAGGTTTTGTTATATGATTTCAAGTTTTTGCACCATCCTAGAAGTTGAAAGTCCCTTGGTTAGGACATTGCATCATCTCGTACATCCTTGATTTAGGCACTTTCCATTCTGAAAGCACTAGATGGGATGAGATTACTAGTCATTTCAATGGGAGTAAGCTGAAGCCTACTATAAATAAGCCTTCCTTGTGTTTGTAAATAAGGCAGTATTTCCAGTTAGTTTAGGATTTACCTTTATGCTTTTTCTTTTCTTGTGTTTCCCTTTCTCATTGCTTGTTCCTTTCTTTTTGTTTTACACCTTGTGTGCCGGTAACCACATTATTTTCTAAGGTTGTGTATGTGCAAAGGACCATGCATTTGTTTTAGTGTGGGGTGGAGTAGTGCAAAGTAAAGTATAAGCCAATAGTAAAAGTTGAATGACCTAGTAGAAGGAAGCGTGTAAGGTTGAGAAAGCACATGGGGAAACAATGGATAATGAATTGTGGTGTCAAGAAGGTCAGAATAAATACCACATATAAAGAATGAAGAGCATAGAACAACATGAGATAAGTAAGGGCAAAAATTAGGTAAAGAAGAGAAGAAGTGCCTTTGGCGCTATAAACATGCACGTAAGAGTCTTTAGTTAGATTGGCTTTTACACGCCGAAGGTTGTAGAAGGTTTTTAAGTAGGATTGGGCACGTGGGTAAGGGAGCTTAAGATCAGATTTAGTGGAAAAAGCTACATTTAATGCTAAGTATGTCGATAGGTGGTATATTGTTTATTGTTAGAGAGGAGAAAAAACTATAAGTATGAAGTCAGGAACGTTATTATTTACCTTGATTTTACGAAGTGAAAGAGCTCTTGCAAACTAGGGCATCTAGAGAAATTTGTGCGAAGGAAGAAGAATCATAAAGATCTAAGTGTGTGACTAGGGTTAATCTATAAACCAAAGTGGAAGGAGTACAATGGAAGAGAGTTAGGATTCTTCTTGTGGAAGAAGTTTTTCCTAGTTAGGGTTTTAGAGTTAGGGCATGGAAGAAGTAGGATTCTTCACGGAGTGGAGCATAGATCGGAGCGAAGATCAAAGCAAGGAGGGATTTAGGTCAGTAGCTTGACAATAAAACATGACACCAAAGAAGGTGACTGTTTCACCAAATAAATAGAAGGGCAAGGTCAAAGGAAAGAAAACCGCTACCGTCATTAGCTCCAATGAAGAATGGTATGTAGAAATGTAATACCCAGATGGAGTATTGCTAGGGAAAGAGTGGGTGTCACACTTGAGACAAATGGCCATGAGTGATTACAACCATCGCATGAGCACTACTGAGAAAGAAATGGCATTGGAACTGGTTCATCTAACTAACAAGAGGACACTAGAAAAATGCCAATATATAGTGATGAAGTAAAGGTAAAGTTGGAGTTCGAAGGGTTGTTATAAACTATATGAGTTTCCTTATTTTGGCAAGCTCGAGTGACTATATCAGTGGTTGATGTTGCGTACATGAAGACCACTTCTATTTTATAGGCTACAAGATGTGCATAACCCCTCAACTTATATCAAAGTTCACTGGCCTGAATTGTGAAGGAGACTCCATAGACAATGACTTGGATGATAAGGAGGCCATCACGAAAACTGTGGAAGCTTATGTCTACAAAAAGGGTTCGTGATACTTTGACATCACATAAATCCCCAACCTTGTTATAAGGATGGCCGCACACTTAGTCACCAAGCTTAATGATCAAGAAATATGGACATAAGTAAACAAGGCATGGTTAAATGTATGCTAGAAGATCTCATAAGGGACCATCTATAACTTGTTTACCTTTATTGTGGATGAGATCATAAGTAGGCCACATGAAGGAGAAAAGACACTATTTGGCAACATTCTCCTCACCATTGTCTTCTTAGAGATTGGAGTGTCCGATGGGCCAGAGAAGTTCATTTAGGAGTATCCAAAAGACAATCCCTCACCCGCGAAAAGGTTTGAGAAATATACTTGTTAAACCATGACAATCGCTCACAATGCGTGCCTGAGAAGTGGTATAATGAACTTGGGGGGTAGAGTGGAGGATCCTTGAGCAGTTTCCCACACTTTTGGATGGAGAGGCGAGTTTGTAGTATATCAACATTTCTGCATTGGCAAGTTTACCTTGATAGATGTGACTAAGAGTCCATGTTGTAAGCTACCTTTCTCCTTCACCACGCAATACTTCCAAGTAGGGGTCAACCAGGTTCAAGGAGGCCAAAGGATAAGGTTTGAGCTTAGTGAGGTAGACCAAGACCACCGTGAGCTGCACTAAGCTCGAATACCCTAAAAATCTCATATACGTGGAAAAGTATGTCTCCCATGAGGTACAAACGATGAATCCAATAAGCACTTCCAATCGCCTAAGGGATGCAACAAGGGTATATCTGTGCATAAGGCCTAATTTTGAGAAAGGTTCATATCTAGAGAGTGATGTTTACATTCCATAAGACCCCACAGGAGGAAAAAGGCTGCACCAAAGAAGAGTGAAAGAGAAGAGGTGCAAGAGAAGAAGGCACTTAGTGTGCAAACAACACAACTGTGGGCGCGCCGAAACAAGCGCTAAGCCTAGCACTTACGCGTGCATGAAGAAGTCCCCACCAAGGAATAAACCTTGGAAGAAGAAATGATAGAGCATGAAGGGCCTCTCACACATGAAGAATCACTAAGGAAGATGTCACCTATTAAGGAGAAAGAGAAAGAAGAATATCCTATACTGGAATCACCAGTTAGGAAGAAGCAAAAGGTGGCAGAAAAGGCAGACTTAGAGGAAACAAAGATCCTAGAAGCCTACATTGGTGACATGGATGATGACGATCCTAAGGGAGCTCAAGACCATCTAGTATATAATATACATGACTCTAAGGAGGAGGAAGATGAAGAGAAGAATGACGAGGAGGAAGATGAAGAGAATAATGATGAGGAGGAAGAAGAAGATCAAGGCAAGGGAGTGAGCGAAGAGGTAAACACCAAAAATCGAGATCCCTAAGCCTCAATAAGGAACAAGTGGAAGAAGCTGCAGAAAGAGAAGTAGCGGGAATCATTAAGAACTTGGTGGAGTAGGAGTTGGAGTAGAGCGCAGATGAAATTTTGAAGGAAATGGAAGAAGAGAGCATTGGGAAAGAATATGGCAACATGGGTGGGAATCCCAATTTTGTGGTAAGCTTCCCAAAGGATGCATGAACAGTGGGAAGGGCGTAATAACAACAAAAGGGCAAGGGAGGGGCTACATTAATGATCCAAGTAAGGTGCCATGCATGTGCTTCCAGATCATCGTACCAATAGAACAAATCCTCGGCTATGATTTTGTTTGATGAGGAAGGCACATATTCATGAACCGAAAGATGCTATCTTGGGAGTTCGAGTCCCACGTGGATGAACTTGAGTTTGAAGTAAGTCAGAGAGTGTTAATGAAGGTGCTAGAGATGAAAGGGGTAAATCCCTTGGTGAATTCTCAACAATTTTTAAATGAGAAGGTCTCACTGCAATGCTCTCAAAAAAAAGTTTCAAATTGAGATTGAGGCTAGACTGCTCGGAAGAAATGATAGAGTGAGATTCCCGGGAGGAGGAATTAGAGAAGAAAAAGGAGGAGCTCGTTGAGAAGAGAAAATACTTGAAGCAAGAAGAGCTTATCAGTGCACAATTAAGGTGTGAACTGAAGGAAGAGAAAGAAAAGGTGTGTGAAGTCTCTAAGAAGGTGGAGATGATTACGGATGCCATAGTCTTAAAGCATCCCAACCTAAGTACTTCCCGAGTAAAAATATGAATCACCCTTGCACCTGTCTCCTCCGGAGGATTTGACTTGCATCCTCACGATGGAAAGATGGCCACTTTCCTTAGAGACCGTAGGTTGAAGCGCTTACACACCAAGAAAAGGAAGAAAAGTCTAAAGGTTATCGAGATCATTTTTCGATATACCAAACTCCTTACAGAGGTAAAGGTCACCACGCAAGTTGGTGAAGCTGCATATGACAATTACACTGATAGAGATAGAGTGGCAAACATCCTGGTCACTACACATGAAATGAAACTCAAGGAGTTTTAAGATAAGAATAAGGGGAATAGGGAAGAAAGGGATAAAATCTGTCCGAGGTAGAAAAGAAGTTAAGATATCGAGACCTTATAGGCTCAATCAAAAGACAACTAAATAAAATTATACCCCGCATCACCCGCATGATGGATAGACTTGATGACTTGGGAAAACAATTGAGAGTATTATTGAGACAAGAGTGCCAAAGGGGAAGAACTAAATATTGAGGAGGTGAGCGCCCTAGTTGGAAACCTCTCGTCAAGAAAGCACAAAGTGAGGTTAACACCTGGGAAAAGCTAGAGGTAGAAATATGGAAGAATTTCCCTCTCCTCCTTCAAAAATAAGCATTTTTCTCTTTCATTTTCCCCATTCTTTCATTCTTTCTCCCAATTCTTCATTCCTTCATTCTTTTTCCCACTATTTAGAGCCTATCATTCTTTATTCATTGAAGAGAAGTTTTTCCGAGGACAGAGAATAGGTGTAGTGTGGGGTGATGTTGGGCCTCATAATATTGACTAAGTACAAGAAGCTGCATGGGCACACGGACCTATATGAAGAAAGGTGCATAGGGTGAAGGTGCATAAGATAGGGTTTTGGAAAGGTTTGCAAAACCCAAGGCACACACACAAGGCAAAACAAGGGTTTTGGACTTAGCCATATTCAACGTCCCGCAACAACACAAGAAAAGCATGACCCATCTAGCATGTGGAGTGGATAAGGTGCCCGCTGACAACTATATGGTCAAGAAAGGAATATTCCATGTATGCGATGGAAGGATCCAAAAAGACATCATTGCAAAGAGTGGAGAGCTCGGATCAAAGGAAGCATGCTCCATTGGAGGACCACATGGACACTTGGCAATTGATCTGTTACCTTAGGAAGGCATGGCAGTGGAGATTAAAGCTATATATAGAGATGCTCGGGTAGAAGAAAGGAGGCACTAAGAGCGACATCATATAGCGTTGGATAGGCAAAGCTCTGCAGGAATAATGAAGGATCCTTTGGGTTGGGATTAGGGGAACTGTAGGAGTAATGACATATTTAGAGGGATGGGTATATGACCAGTTTTGTAATGTGCATAGTTCAGGCTCCTAATGCATGACTATGATCTGCATTGTTATATTGGCCTATTATGGCCTTAATGAATGTAATGTGGTTATTGAACTTGTTAATATGAAAATAAGGTTCTGTTCTAAAGTATATATGTTGTTCATGGGCACAAACCCTAGTGCATTTCCTTTTTTTCATGAACCAGATCTACATTCTATTTGATACTTCTCTTTTGTTATTTGAATGGATGCATTCATATAATAACTCATCCTAAGTTCTTAGAATGAATGTATGGTTCATTTATTTCCGGCATCTAATTCTACCATAAATTACGTATTCTAACACAACTCAAACAAAGGAGGGGCTTGGTCTTGACAATGAATACTTGAAAACAATATTTGACACGTAAGATTTACACGAAAAAGACAATGCTTGTGTATTTTAATAATATCAAAATCAAGCATTACAAACAAATGAGAGAGCTATAATATTTATATATATTAGACAAATTCTATCTCATCCACAATATATGGAAACTCAAACAAATCATCTAATCTGAGCAAACATGTAGAAATAACATATTGCCCATAATCGCCCTATATGCCTCATGGAAATCATCCAGAACAAAATATACAAGATAGAATATGATCCCAAAACATTGGGATGAGAACACTATAACTTAGTTAACTAACAACTAAGGATAACTAATACCTATTGACATAAGTTTAAAGTATTTAAATTAAATACTTTAACTTATTTCATTTATTCAAATATCAACTAATGATGAATTAAGATAAGTTTTATTCCTAACATTCCCCTTTTAATTCAGCATGGTCTCAAGTGAACAAGAGCAAAATTATCTAAAACCCTCAAATTTATCTCGAGCAAGTGACTTTGTGTAGACATCTACACGAGGCATATCTCATGGGGTAATATTGAGCTAGATGTTGTTGTTCTGAACATGTTTGTGAATGAAATGTACTTCGCACCTCAAAGTGTTTGGTGCGCTCATGAAAAACTGGATTTTGAACAAGTTTTACTACTCCTTCATTATCAACATGTAGGATAGTTGGATCTTTCTATGGTATTCCCAATCCTTCAAGTATACGTCGAGCCATATCACTTCACATAAAGCTCCACCCGTTGCATGATATTCTCGATTTTGTGGAGGATTTTGAAACACAAGTTTACTTTTACTCCCCATGATATCGGTCCAAATCCCAAAAAGAATAAAAATCCTAAATGGATTTCCTATCATCTATGTTTCCTACATGATCTCGAATCTAATATCCTTTAAGAAGAAGTTATTATATTTCTTGTATTCTAGGCCATTGTCCATAGTTCCTCCGATGTACCTTAGTATCCACTTTCTGCTACTTTCCAAAGAGAAACTCTTGGTTCTTGCATGAACCGTTAAAAGATAGTTGATCGCATAACCGATATCCGGCTAAGTGTAAGTCAAGTAGATGAGACTCCCGATCAATTTCCGAATGGAGACTTACATTTACTTGTGGTGATGGATCTATTCGAGATAGTTGAAGTCTTGTCTCTAGTTTGGCTCAATCCGTTTTGAATTTATCTTTTGTCTTAGCATATTTAAATTATGACACAAAGATATGATTTTATCTTTGTCAAACTTCAATTCCAAGACAATAATGCGGCTTCCCGAGATTGGTCATGTCGAATGATCGTGTTAGATCTTTCTTTATTGACTTAATAATCCTCATTGATCCTCTAGTGATGACTTGATCATCAACATATACTACAAAGATAACTATCTCCCCTTTCTTTTTGAGATAGAGATTAGGATCGTATGGACTCTTGTTGAATCCATGTTGAATGAGATGCTTGTTGATTTTTATGTACCATGCTCTAGAGACCGCTTTAGACCATATAGTGATTTTATGAGTTTACATACCTTTTCCTCTTTACCTGGTATGACAAAACCTTCTGGTTGAGTCATGTAAACTTCTTCTTGTAAATCACCATTAAGAAAGACACTTTTCACATCCATTTGGTGTGTTTTCCAACCAAATTGTGTAAGAAGAGAAAATATTAACTCGAAAGTTTTTATCTTAGTCATGGGAGCAAAAGTCTCCTCATAATCAATGCCTTCTTTTAAACATATCCCTTAAAGAACTAGTCTAGCTCTATGTTTATCATTTTTTCCGTCTTCTTTGTACTTCATTTTGAAGATCCATTTGCATCCAATCGGATTTTTCCCTGGTGGAAGATCTATCAGTGCCATGTATTATTTTTCATAAGTGACTTATATTTTGCATCCATAGCATATTTCCAAGGTTTAGACTATAGGGATTCTGAAACTGAGGAAGGCTCAATAGTTTTAACAACTTTACCCATTAAGGCCAAATTGACCTCATTTCGATCCATACTACGAGTCCTCATTCCATGGTAGATGTGTTGTGGACATGTTATCCCGTAAAATTGACAAGGGCAATTTTACAGGTAACCCAATCAAAATTTTGTTCTGGTCCCTCGTCAGGGACCCCTTGCATTCGGAACGTTGCAAAATCCCTTTCCGGGAAATCTAGTTTTCCAAACTTAGCCATTTTTGGTCTTTTTTTGGTTGGCGCACCTTTTGTCTATGCAACACAGAGTAAGTTTGCGCCCCCTTCATTTCCTTTGGCGCACCCTTTGAAGTGTTGACACATGTTTTGGTGTGCCTCCCGTGATGCGCCTTTCTTGCATGCGCCAAGGCGCATGTGCCTTCATGTCAACAACATGATTGTTGTGCACGCATTTGGTGCTCCAAAGGTGCACGTATGCCAAGTTGTTGATGATTTTTGGTGCGCGAAAGGCACACATAATCACGTGTTAACATGTGTTTCGGTGTGCCAAAGGGCGTAAAGTTTGAAGTGTCGATAGGTGTTTTGATGCGCCTCTTCAAAAGGTGGTTGGCACATTTATTACACCTTTGCCTATATATAGACGCATCCGCCCTGTCACTTTCACAATTAGAAAACATGTGATAGATTTTATTCCTCTGCACTTGTCAACGCGCCTGTTGTCCTCGTATCGCGTTTGTGGACCCCGCCTCGTCTCTCACGTTATATATATTCGGGTAGGTGGTCCTTATTCCTC
This sequence comes from Taxus wallichiana var. yunnanensis, assembly GCA_018340775.1. Lineage (NCBI taxonomy): Eukaryota > Viridiplantae > Streptophyta > Pinopsida > Cupressales > Taxaceae > Taxus > Taxus wallichiana. The sequence continues at coordinate 24,213,969 of CM031236.1, read as the reverse complement.
TTATGTTTTTACTGATGGTTGTTTGTTTGTGTAGTAGAAGCATGGATTTGTAAACCCCTCTTTTGTTGTTCTTGCTGTCCTTCTCCCCCATGCTCTTCCTCCTCTTTCCAGATCTGCTGGTAAGGTGGGCTCTGCCTTAGAAAAAATCACTTGGATCTCCTTAGTGTGCCCTCTTCACCATCCAAAAAACCCTGTAGAAGAGGCTTAAAACATATGCAAACCCCTCCAGAGAGAGAAAGAACACTTAGAAGTTCGTGTTAGACTACTTTTTCCTCTTGGCGCGTTTGCCATGCTTGCTGCATAAAATACAGTTGCGCCCAGAAGGCACACTTTCCTTGCTTGCAACACCCAATAACCCTGCGCCCTCTTGGCGCACCGAACTCCTATGTTGCATTGCAAATATTTGTGCCATTGGCACACCCCCGCACCCACGCAACATTAACATTACTTACTGCAAGTATAAAACTACGTTAAACGGCACGGGTGCATCCCCTATTACAACAACACAATGTCATGCAAATCTTCCCTGCACCACGCCAAGTTCCCCTTTACGCGCACTTAGATGATGTTACACACACTAAACTTGCGCCCTTTGCACCAAAGTTCCATGTAACATGAAAAATATATGCACCTTTGGCGCATCCTGTCCCGTGCAACATGAAAATTATCTGCGCCCGGTATAAAACGCATATAAATGGCACAGGCACACTTCTGCTTACAACAACAAAAATGTCATGTGCAGTATCCATGCACCTTGCGCCCTTTGGCACTGATTTGTCCCTTGTAACACCCTTCTTCGTGTGCCATACCATTTAACCCTGCAGCCTGTAGTGTTCATGCGCCCTGCGCCCTGATGCCTTAAAATTGCTAACTCTTCCTTCTGTCAATGCTTTAATGGGAGATCTAACAGCTAACATGGCTCTTCTGCGTTGGGTTTCACTTCTTCTTCTTGCAGATCAGCAACTAAGTTTAGAACTACATATGTCTACATCAAGCAAGAGACCAACCAAGTCTAAGGGTAAAGCCAAGCTTACAGAGGAAGAGATGAAGTACAAATATCAGAGGGTCAGGATGCCCGAATCCTAGGCAGAATGTGACCTGGATATAAGAGACTCTGAGCTCGGTCACATTGATATGGAAGATTTCTGGGCCAGAACTAGGAGGGTCACAGGAAGTCCCTGGATGGACAAACTGGTAGGTAGTGGCCTACATTTTGCTGGGGGATCCCAGTCAGTGTAGTAAACAACGAATTCATGATGGTAGTGGCCCACTGCTACAACAAAGACACGAGGTGTGTCCAAAATGAGAAGGGTGAGGTCATGATCAACCTCACTGCCCAGCACTTCGAAATTATGCTTGGCATTCCTCACCACCGCACTTTGTGGGTCAAAGCCAAGAAGAATGCACCAAGGCTTGGAGGACAATAAGACCAAAGTATGCAATCGATGAATGAGGTATACCCAAGAACAAGAAGGTGGTAACCAGATGGCCACAGGTCATTATTCACCGTAGTGATTTCTCTGAGGAACTAAGTGATACCATCATGTTCCTAAGTAGAGTATTTGGGCTTTCTGATGCCCATTACTTTTATAAATGGATGCTCAGGTACTTGGAGACAATGAATAAGAATGTGCCAGATCAACGCTTCGAGTGGGCGAGATCATAAGCAAAGACTATATCCGAGTAGCTCCAACAACTCACCACAATGGGGAGGTTCTACATGAACTCCTACGTAGTTTATGTCAGCCTCGGAGAGGGATTATCCAACATTGAGCCGATGCGGGGTTTGGCCCCAAGTAAAAATATATGAATACTACCCAGAGCTGAAGCTAGAAAATAGTATTTCATAGTTTACAAAGATTAACGACACTTTCTTCTACGGCATCGTCTACCTTTTGAGGCCAAACATGACTCACGGTCAATGACCAAGAGCATTGTTGTAATAATGGAGAAGTGGGGGCCTTATTCACGTAATTTCCCACCTTCACCTATCTCGGGCAGCCAACTTCTTGGGGAACCACCAAATCGCCAAGATATGCCGCCCCAAGCTGATCCCGCTGTTGGAGCTATCCGATAACTCATAACCTACCACGAAAAGTGTTTGAAGAGAAAGAAGGGTGGAACTCCTTTCCCCCTCACAGTGGGCAGGTACACTTGTCTTTCCCACCACAAAGCCCGGAGATGTTTGCAGAGCTTAAGCTGCTCAATCTAAAGCACAACTTCTGGCAGGCCCACTTTCGATCCAAGAAATTACCTTCCTGTGGCCAAACTCGATCCAATCCACATTCCAGATCAAGGACATTTATATCAACCTCGTATATCATGAGGTCGAGCTCAAGAAAGGATCACTCCCACTGGCTTTAGCCGAAATCATTCAAGACGCATGCGAGCCATTGTCCCAAAAGGTTATCAAACTACTGATCAAGAAGTTGATCAGGTATATCTTGACACGAATGGAGACAATTGGCCGTTTGATGTAATTAATAGAACTAAAGTGCCCCAGACCATTGAAGAAAGGGTCAAAGAAACTCTGCGGAGAACAGAGCACTGGTGCAGGATGAATGGCCTCATCTACCTCGGGGTAGATTTCACCACATCTCCATTGGGAAACGCACCTTCCAGCAAAACATCTACCAAAGGGCAGAGGCAAAGACAAAGAGGGCGAGTCAAGCTCTACCCAAGAAAAGGCTCATGAGAGTCCCCCTTCCGCCGCACGAGAACAAGTTGTAACTCTGGGTTCCCCAGAGAAAGAAGTGGCCGAAGATGTTCTGATGGGCACATCCACTCAGGATGTTACCACTACTACAACTATTGAGGTCCCTTCTATCCCTTCTCCCTCTCCTCCTTCCCCTCCTTTCGTGACCCAAGCGACCATTCCTTTGGTCGTATCCTCTCCCCCATCTTCTACTATTCCCCCTTCCTCGTCATCCATCTTCTCTTCTCTCGCAGAGCTGTCCCCCACCATTTCTTCCCTCATCTCTCAGCTCCCTTCCATTCCCATGTCTACCTCCCCGCAAAGATTCTCTTCTTCCCGTGAGCACTTTCTCGGCCTCCCTCTCAATGCCACCACCAAGTGTCTCAACGCACTTTCCCTCTACTACTGTAGCTACTCCCTCTTCTACTTCTAGTCCCTCTCCCATAAGTCCAGCATGGATCTCTCAAGATCTCTCACTAGAGCATCCACATCACTTTGCCAACAAAAGAGGAAAGTCCTCCCATCACACCGTGGAATTTTTCAACCATTCAAATGGCGCCAAGTGGTGAAATGCTATGGGCCCTCTCTCTTTGCCACATCCCGCTCACGAGTCCCACATGGAAACCAAAGAATTTCCCAAGATTCAATGGAGCAAAACCAAAGCATGGATTCACATATATCTACATTCATCATGTCATGCAAGTCCTGGATGTGACTCATGAAGATGTGTCGGTTCACCTTTTCTAGAGACCTTGCAAGGACCCGCCGTGGAATGGTTTTAGCATTTGCCAGCCGGATCTATTACTAGTTGGGCCACATTACGAGCTGCATTTGAAGATAGGTATAAGCCTTCCGAAGATGCATTCGCATTGCTATCAAAGATCACTCACTTGAAGAAGGAAGCTAATGAAACCATGCGTGATTTCATCACCCGTTTCAATTCTCTGATCAACCGTGTCCCACCTACTATGCTTCCAACTCTAGAAAATCATAAGTGCTTCTTCGTAAATGCCATGAGCTCAAAAATAAGTTTCTTACTCTTGCAAGAACAAGTCACTACTTTGGTCCTCGCCCAAGCTACTGCCATACGGATTGAAGACAACTTGCTAATATCTGGCGAATTAAAAAGAGAACCGTCCAAGCCTAAAGCTTCAATTCCTTCTCCCGCCACTTCCTCCGATCCAACATTCCAAAAGATGGTGAATGACCTGCTCGCGTTAAAGAAACAGCTAGCTCAAGCTTCTCCAAGCACTTCATACCGGGATATCCCACGAGAAATTTTGCTTCTAACAACGTCTCACAAAGGCCGCGTCTACCTGCAGCTGCTCCAAGGTTGGCGCTTGAGGCCCCTCCAGTTAATGCTTTAGCCGAAATCGAAGAAGAGGACCAAAATTATGAAGAACCTTCATCGCCAGGTGAAGATGATCAAGATGTCGGTGAACCGACTGCGACTCTACTATCGGGTATATGGAATTTGATGGGAGGAATCTGATGAAGAAGAAGGTACCCAAGGATATGCAAGCGGACAGTCATATGTTGTTTTCACCCACTCGCAAGGAAAGGAAGCAGAGGTTGCTACCAAGATACAGAAAGAAAAGGCCATGTCAAACACGCCTCCAACCATCGCTAAAAGAGGTAGCCCCTTCCCAAGCTCAACTCAACATACTAAGTCTTTTTCGAAAAATCTTTTTCCCCTATCTCCCCTCCGAGTCAGCCCTCTCATATTCCTATTAAGACCAACAATCTTACCCTACCATCACGAAGTGAGGGACTCATTCCTTCATCCGTGCAACCCTTGGCCGCATTTGACATAATTGATCATGCTAAAAAGACCAAGATCCAAATGTCTGAAGCTGAGTATCTTCAGTCAAACCCCGAACAACTTGTAAGGTTGACTCAAATACATCCAAAGTCAGGCTGTCATAACTACTCAGGTTTCCCCAAAAGGAATCCTTTCCACCCCTCCTTCATCCCGCATAAACGTTGCCTCGACTTCCGCATCAGGCAAGATAGAACCTTTCTACCTCTCCCTCCTAATCAATGGCCACAAACTAAGCAACTGCATAATTGATTCTGGAGCTTCTGATAATGTCATGCCGGAAAAAGTCACCCATGCTCTGGGCCTCACCCTTACCAAGCCTTTTGGTAGATGTTATTCCTTGGAAACCAAGCAAGTTCCACTGATCGGTCAAATCAAAGACGCAATTTTTTTTCGCTTGCAGCGTTCCCAAAAAAAAAAGTAAAATGACCATCCTTGTTGCTTATATTCCAAAGAGTACTATGGAATTCTACTAGGAAGGAGTTTTTGCAGTGAGGTTGAGGAGAAATTCATATGGACTCGGCTCTAAAGCTAGGATCCCCACAAAGGTATAATGCAAACATTGGAGCCAGAATCACAAAAAAGTACTTGGTTACTGACTCCGATGATCCCAAAGCCCAAATCCTCTTCGAATCATCAGGGATGGGAAACTATTTCTTGTCTACTGAGTCTGACAAGAAGGATGTCTTCGTCCAAGCAGAGGACCTTAACAAAATCTGGACATTACAGTTTGATGGCAGCAAGCGACGACTAGTGGATGCGGTGCCGGAGCCATACTAATATCTCCCGAAGAGGAGATTGTTCCTCTCTCTTTCAAATTGTAGTTTTTCAACACGAATAATACTGCTGAGTATGAATCTTTGCTACTTGGCATGCAAGCCGCAAAGGAAAGAGGAATCAAGAATCTGAAAGTACAGGGTGATGCAGAGCTGGTCATAAATCAAGTTAAAAGGATATACCAAGTGAAGAATGAAAGGCTCAGACATTACCACAACGCGGTATGGGACAACATCGAGGAGTTTGACGCTTTTTCAATAAAAGCCATTCCGAGAGCTCAGAATGACATGGCCGATTCATTAGCCATTTCAGCATCCCTCATGCTACCTCACCCAGGTTTGAGAATAGACACATATACCATTGAGGTGGTTTTCCGCCCAAGCGTGCCGGACAATTCCCAGCACTGGCAAGTATTCAACGATGACAATCAACTTATTGCCTTTCTGGGAAAGGTGGAAAATTTTAGTGAACTTCATTTTGAAGGATCCACTTCGCATGCCGTGAATCGGTTACCGATCAAAATGAAGAATCAAAAGGAAGCGACGGCATATGTCAACTCAAAGGAAATAAAATTCCAAAAGGTTTGGTTTCTCTAGAGTGTTTGTTCGACAGGCATGATCGTTTTGTCAAGAAGAAAAGGTGAGATGATCCTAACTCCTCCCCAGAAACTGAACCGGTCAATTTAGGTACTATGGAACATCCGTAGTTTGTAAACATCGGAAAGTGTTGCACACCCGAAGAAAAGTGGAAGTTTGTCAAATTGTTGAAGAAATACATGGATGTATTGGCATGGTCCTACGCCGATCTAAAGTCTTTCAAGCCAAAGGATGTCCAACATGACATCCCGTTGAAAGAAGATGTCAAACCCTTTCGCCAGAAATAGAGACACTATAATCCTAAGATCTCAGGTACTATCCAGGCTGAAATTCAGAAGATGCTGGACGCAAGGATCATTTTTCCTATCCATCATAGTACCTGGGTCGTGAACATTGTGCCAGTGCGCAAGAAGAATGGCGAGATACGCATATGCATGGATTTCCGTAACTTGAATCAAGCATCCTTGAAGGACAACTACCCACTTCCCATAATGGATCAGGTTCTGCAAGCAGTAACTGGATCAGAAATGTTGTCCATGCTTGATGGTTTTTCAGGCTACAATCAGATTGAAGTCTCACCCGAAGACCAATTCAAAACAACATTCACTACCCCTTGGGGTACGTTCACTTATAGCAGGATGCCTTTTGTCAGACCAATGCTGGTGCCACTTTTCAACGGGCCATGGACTTTACGTTTAAAGGTATGATGGGGAAGGTCATCGTAGTCTACTTGGATGACTTAACTGTGTTCTCCAAATAGTGAAATGATCATTGTGATCATTTGGAGCAAGTATTGATTAGATGTCGAGCACGGATCTCCCTGAATCCAAAAAGTCTGTTTTCAGAGTCACAGAGGGAAAGTCATGGGACATGTTGTTAGCAAAGAAGGGATGAAGATAGATACCGAAAGAGTTAAGGCTATTCAGAGCCTTACTTTACCTACAAGCAAGACCGACGTTCACTCCTTCTTCGGAAAAGTGAATTTTCTCAGGCGCTTTGTTCCCGACTTTGCTGAAAAGACTCACCACATATTAGACATGATGAAAGGGTCACCAACTTTCCGGTGGAGCGAAGAAGGGAAGAAGTCATTCGAGGAGATAAAAGCCTCTGTTCACCCATGCACCGGTCCTGGTATGTCCCGATTTCTCCAAGGATTTTATCCTGTATAGCTATGCATCTGAACATACCGTGTCGGCCATCCTAATGCAAAGGAATTCTCAAGATGTTGAATCCCCGATTGCGTTTATGAGCTCTCCTCTCAAGCCTCACGAATTAAAAATGACTCAGTTGGAAAAACATGCCTTCACCATTGTCAAAGCAGTTAAGAACTTCAGGTACTACATTCTAAACTCTCATATGGTAGTTCTAGTTCCTGACACGGCAGTCAAGTCCATCTTAACTCAACAGGAGTTAGGGAGTTTGCGAGGAAATTGGATTGCAAAAGTCCAAGAGTATGATCTGGATATAAAACCAACCAAGTTGGTAAGAGGCAAGGGCCTATGTCAACTTATAGCTGAAAACCAAGATTCAGAAGATTCCAGGAAAAGGATGATTGCATTGATGGAACACAAGGCCAGCTGGGGAAAGCTGATTCTCTACCCATGGTTCTATTTGTCGCCACCAGTGATGAATGGTATTCTGATATCACTTTCTTTCTCACTTATGGTGAGTGTCCAGCTCATCTGACTTCAAAGGAGAAGCATGCTATAAAGCTCAGAGCAGCCAGATATGTCATCTGGGATGACGCTTTATACAAACGTGGAATAGATGGCATCTTCTTGCGATGTGTTGACAAACCACAACAGATAAAGTTACTTGAGAGTTTTCATGACTCAGCCTGTGGTGGTCACTTCTCCTCTTCCGTGACGGCACACAAGATCATCCGGCCAGGTACTATTGGCCGACGTTGTTTCAGGATACAGCCACCTGGGTAGCAAAATGTGAGCTCTGCCAACAATTTGTTGGCAAGACCAAAATTGGCTGCTTTTCCCCTCAGGCCGGTCGTTATCGATGAACCATTCAAGCAGTGGGGAATTGATTTTATCGGGCACTCAATCCCCAATCAAGTGCCGAACATAGTTACGTCCTAACAGCAATGGATTACTTCACCAAGTGGGTGGAGGCCATACCTGTCAAACATGCCACTTCCGAAGTTGTTTGCAGTTTCATCAAAGAGAATATCATTGTAAGGTTTGGTGTTCCAAGCAAGGTTGTGGCTGATAATGCTTCCAACTTCTCTTCATGAGAAGTTATTGGTTTTTTCTATGAATATGGAATAACTTTGGCTCACGCCTCAGATTATTACCCTCAGGGAAATGGTCAGGCAGAATCCAGTAACAAAAACTTAGTGACCATCATACGGAAGCTAGTTGATGAGAATCAACGAATGTGGCACAAATCATTATACGACGCTTTGTGGGCGGACCGCATTACTCCCAAGAGATCTCTCGGTATGTCACCTTTTCAAGTGTTATATGGGATCGACGCCGAACTTCCCATTTCTGTAGAACTTCCTGCTCTGCGCTTGGCACGAGCGATTGAAGATGAGACTTTCCAAAATTCTCTTGAAAAGAGGATCATGTATCTAGCCAAACTTGAAGAAAAAAGAGTAAGGGTGGTCGACAAGATCACTGACCATCAAAATCAAGTCAAAAGATTGTTCGATAAAAAAGCTAAGCAAAGAGAGTACCAGGTGGGAGACCTCGTCCTTTTGTGGGACAAACGAAGAGAGCCGAAGGGCATGCACGGAAAATTTGATTCCCTATGGAGAGGGCCTTTCAAGATCAAGCAGCTCAATGGAGAAAATAGCTTCTATCTCTCGTATCTAGATGGAACTGAGCTCCCGCTTCCCTATAGCGGGCAGCATCTGAAGATCTTTAGGAAGTAGAGCTTGCTCTCTTCTTTGTACAGTTTGCTTCAGTTGTGTGTTTGTTTTTGTCATGTGTTTGCTTTTGTTGGTTGTGTGTTTCCCCTTTTTGGTCGCCCTTGTTTTTGACTCTGTAACCCAATGGATAGGCACATGTAGATCTGGGATTCTCTACCCCTGAGTTCCGCTCAGAGATAGTCCCCAGAAAGAGCCAGTTGTTATCCCGTAAAATTGACAAGGGAAATTTTACAGGTAACCCGATCAAAATTTTGTTCTGGTCCCTCGTCAGGGACCCCTTGCTTTCGAACGTTGCAAAATCCCTTTCCGAAATCTAGTTTTCCGAACTTAGCCATTTTTGGTCTTTTTTGGTTGGGCACACCTTTTGTCTGTGCAACACAGAGTAAGTATGCGCCCCCTTCATTTCCTTTGGCACACCCTTTGAAGTGTCGACACATGTTTTGGTGCACCTCCCGTGATGCGCCTTTCTTGCATGCGCCAAGGCGCATGCACCTTCGTGTCAACAACATGATTGTTGCACCGTGTTTTGGTGCACCAAAGGCGCACGTATATGCCAGTGTTGACAGTATTTTTGGTGCGCCAAAGGCACATAATCACGTGTTAACACGCATTTTGGTGCGCCAAAGGGCGCAAAGTTTTAAGTGTCGACAGGTGTTTTGATGCGCCTCTTCAAAAGGTGGTTGGCGCATTTATTACACCTTTGCCTATATATAGGCGCATCCGCCCTGTCACTTTCACAATTAAAAAACACGTGATAGATTTTATTCCTCTGCACCTGTCAGCACGCCTGTTGTCCTCGTATCGCGTTCGTGGACCCCGCCTCGTCTCTCACGTTATATATATTCCGGTAGGTGGTCCTTATTCCTCTTGTGTTTTTGCTGTTGGTTGTTTGTTTGTGTAGTAGGAGGCATGGATTTGTAAACCCTCTTTTGTTGTTCTTGCTGTCCTTCTCCCCCATGCTCTTCCTCCTCTTTCCAGATCTGCTGGTAAGGTGGGCTCTGCCTCAGAAAAAATCACTTGGATCTCCTTAGTATGCCCTCTTCACCATCCAAAAAACCCTGCAGAAGAGGCTTAAAACACATGCAAACCCCTCCAGAGAAAGAAAGAAGACTTAGAAGTTCGTGTTAGACTACATTTTCCTCTTGGCGCATTCGCCATGCTTGCTGCATAAAATACAGTTATGCGCCTTAAGGCACACTTTCCTTGCTTGCAACACCCAATAACCCTGCGCCCTCTTGCACACCGAACTCCTATGTTGCATTGCAAATATTTGCATGCATTGGCACACCCTGCACCCATGCAACACCAACATTACTTGCGCCAAGTATAAAACTACGTTAAACGGCGCGCATCATCCCCTATTACAGCAACACAATGTCATGCAAATCTTCCCTGCACCGCGCCAAGTTCCCCTTTCGCACATGTAAAGATGATGTTACACACACTAAACCTGCGCCCTCTTCGCACCAAAGTTCCATGTAACATGAAAAATATATGCGCCTTTGCGCATCCTGTCCCCGCAACATGAAAATTATCTGCGCCCGGTATAAAACGCATATAAATGGCGCAGGCACACTTCTACTTACAACAACAAAAATGTCATGTGCAACATCCATGCGCCTTGCGCCCTTTGGCGCTGATTTGTCCCTTGTAACACCCTTCTTCTGTGCGCCATACTATTTAACCCTGCAGCCTGCAGTGTTCATGCGCCCTGCGCCCTGATGCCTTAAAATTGCTAACTCTTCCTTCTGTCAATGCTTTAATGGGAGATCTAATAGCTAACATGGCTCTTCTGCGTTGGGTTTCGCTTCTTCTTCTTCAGAGATCAAAGAACTCGATTCAGAACTACATATGTCTACATCAAGCAAGAGGCCAACCAAGTCTAAGGGTAAAGCCAAGCTTACAGAGGAAGAGATGAAGTACAAATATCAGAGGGTCAGGATGCCCGAATCCCAGGTAGAATGTGACCTGGATATAAGAGACTCTGAGCTCGGTCACATCGATATGGAAGATTTCTGGGCTAGAACTAGGAGGGTCACAGGAAGTCCCTGGATGGACAAACTGGTAGGTAAGTGGCCTACATTTTGCTGGGGATCCCACCAAGGCAAAGAAACAACGAATTCATGATGGTAGTGGCCCGCTGCTACAACAAAGACACGAGGTGTGTCCAAAATGAGAAGGGCGAAGTCGTGATCAACCTCACTGCCGACACTTCAAAATTATGCTTGGCATTCCTCACCACTGGCACTTTGTGGCCGTAAGCCAAGAAGACTGCACCAAGGCTTGGGAGGACAATGAAGACCAGTGCATGCAATTGATGAATGAGGTGTACCTGAAGAACAAGAAGGTGGTAACCAGATGGCCACAGGTTATTCACCGTAGCGATTTCTCCGAGGAACTAAGTGATACCATCACGTTCCTAAGCAGAGTATTTGGGCTTTCTGACGCCCATTACTTTCATAAATGGATGCTCAGGTACCTGGAGACAATGAACAAGAACGTGCTAGATCAACGCTTCGAGTGGGCGGAGATCATAAGCAGCACTATATCCGAGCAGCTCCAACAACTCACCACAACGGGGAGGTTCTACATGAACTCCTACGTAGTTTATGCTGCAGCCTCGAGAGGGATTATCCAGCATTGAGCCGATGCGGGGTTTGGCCCCAAGTAAAAATATATGAATACTACCCAGAGCTGAAGCTGGAAAATAGTATTTCACAGTTTACAAAGATTAACGACGCTTTCTTCTACGGCATCATCTAGCCTTTTTGAGGCCAAACATGACTCACTACGAATGACCAAGAGCATTGTTGCAGCAACGGAGAAGTGGGGGGCCTTATTCACGTAATTTCCCACCTTCACCTATCTCAGGGCAGCCAACTTCTTGGGGGAACCCACCAAATTGCCAAGATATGCCGGCCCCAAGCTGATCCTGTTGGAGCTATCCAGATAGCTCATAACCTACCACGAAAAGTGTTTGAAGAGAAAGAAGGGTGGAACTCCTTTCCCCCTCACAGTGGGTAGGTACACTTGTCTTTCCCACCACAAAGCCCGAGAGATGTTTGCAGAGCTAGAACTGCTCAATCTAAAGCACAACTTCCCAACGAGGCCCACTTTCGATCCAAGAAATTACCTTCCTAGGGCCAAACTCGATCCAATCCACATTCCGCAGATCGAGGACATTTATATCGACCTGTATCATGAGGTCGAGCTCAGAAGAAAGGATCACTCCCGCTTGGCTTTGGCCGAAATCATTCAGTACGGCGTAGCCATTGTCCCAAAAGGTTATCAAACTACTGATCAAGAAGTTGATCAGGTATATCTTGACACGGATGGGGACAACTCGGCCGCTTTGTCAGAATCGATGCAAAACTAAAGCACCCTGCACTATCAAGAAAGGGTCAAAGAAACTCTGAGAACAGAGCACTGGTGCAGGATGAATGGCCTCATCTACCTCGGGGTAGATTTCACCACATCTCCATTGGGCAACGCACCTTCTAGGCCAAAACATCTGCCAAAGGGCAGAGGCAAAGACAAAGAGGGCGAGTCAAGCTCTACCCAAGAAGAGGCTCCTGAGAGTCCCCCTTCCGCCGCACGAGAACAAGTTGTAACTCTGGCTTCCCCAGAGAAAGAAGCGGCCGAAGATGTTCCGATGGGCACATCCACTCAGGATGTTGCCACTACTACAACTATTGAGGTCCCTTCTATCCCTTCTCCCTCTCCTCCTTCCCCTCCTCGCGTGACCCAAGCGACCATTCCTTTGGTCGTATCCTCTCCCCCATCTTCTACTATTCCCCCTTCCTCGTCATCCATCTTCTCTTCTCTCATGGAGCTGTCCCCCACCATTTCTTCCCTCATCTCTCAGCTCCCTTCCATTCCCATGTCTACCTCCCCTGCAATATCTCTTCTTCCCGTGAGCACTTTCTCGGCCTCCCTCTCAATGCCGCCTCCAAGTGTCTCAACGCACTTTCCCTCTACTACTGCAGCTGCTCCCTTTTCTACTTCTGGTCCCTCTCCCATAAGTCCAGCATGGATCTCTCAGCACCTGAGCCAACAAAAGAGGAAAGTTCCCATCGCACCGATGGACTTCTCCATCATCCCATCAAAGGGGGCCAAGAAGCAAAACCTATAACCCGCTTCTCTCAGAGTGCGTCAGGAGAGAGAGTAATGGAGATAGCGTATCCCAATCCTTTAAAGGATAAAAAGGATCTGTCTTCGATAGATTATATAGTGACCCAAGTCACAATGGGGACATCTTCAGAAAGCCTTCAGGGAGAGGCCCTATCTGCAGTTGACGCCCTTTGCAAGAAGCTCCAGGAAGCAAAGGAAGAAAAGAGGCTATTAAAGGAGCAAAATAAACATCTTCTCCACGCCTTGCAGAAAATGGGCAGTGCACCTCCTACAACTACCCGCCAAACTCCTGAGCCTCTGAGCCAGGATAAGATAAATGAATACGCCAAAATCGGTGAGCAGGGTATGGCAGTTTCCACCTGGAGAAGCCAAATCCTCAAAGAAAGTGAGGGAGTAATCGCCAAGTTCACCAAATTGTATCAGAATATCAGTCGGGTGAACAAAGAGCTCCAGGCGATTACAGGACCTATCTCCAAAGAGCTGGACCATGCTAGGATGCAACATGAGACCTTCCAGAAAATGCTCGACTGTTCAGTCAAAGATCTGGTCAAGTTCGGCATCTTCGGTCACCCCAGAGCCCTCAACAAAATCCTTTCTACTCTGGACTACCGGGTCGATCAGTTGGAGTTTGTCCTGAAAAGATTGACAAAGTCAAGGAGGAAGCCCTGATGTAATGCATCAAATGGAGCAAATTGTCCTGAGAATGTCTCCGGCTTGCTCACTCCTTCTTTCACCTTGAGAAAGGCAGATGAGACTATTCGGATCTTCAAGGAGATCGTTTCGCAAGGGCCAGAAGTCACTTTCGACGCCGAATCCATCAACAACCTTCTGGCCTATCGTGACTTCATAGGGTACCTGATAGAGGTAGAAAATGAATATTCCAAGCTCCCAGAAAAGCTCACAGATGAGCGGGAAACTTGCGAGGCTATCAGTGATCGTCACAAGGATCCTTCCCAGGATCAACTTCAGCCCATGATCAGCAAGTTCATGGAATATCGGGCCCAGTTCCACATCACCTCTCCTGAGCAGCAGCAGAAGCAGGATACCCCTTTCAACACGCAGACGACGATGAATAGTCTCCTTCCTCTCAATCTTCTTTTTGTAAATATCTAAAAGTATGTTGACACAAATGATGACATCATCCATGTTGCACCATGGGATGATGTCATCCACCAAGTTGCCAAAAGTCAACAAATGACTTTTAGATATTTTGTAAGATATTTTGTAATTAAGTGGTTGGTTTGTTTTTGCCTTCTTTTCTTCTCTTCTTCTATAAATACTTGAATACTTGTTGTATTCAAGGGGAATACTTTTCAGATGAAAAATAGAAGTAAGAAGAAAAGACTTTGAGCTTTTGTAACAGAAGAAAATAGTAATACAAATATTAAGACTTTGTGCTGAATATGCGTGTTACGAGCATTTAATCTCTCTTATGTCAGATTAATGTGTTTATTCTGTTGAAACTATCTCTACTTTTTTGTCATTTATTCATCAGTATTGCTTTATTCGTCTATGCAAGTAGGTTCGGCTCTATTTACTACCAACCCAAATCATAGACCTTCTGACCTTTCTGCTTTGGAATTCATTTCTTTTCTCCCTTCGATCTTTCCTATCTCCCCACCTCGCCCCCATCATCATTGTCATCATCAAATTGATTACCATTCTTTGTTTTCACTTTAGGGATGTTTTTTCATTATGTGAGTGTGTGGAAGGAGCATCAACTTCTTTCTTCTCAAAGAACTCAATATCCCAACTAGTGTATACCCTTCTTGTTTTTGGATTCATAAGTCTCAGCTAAGTGCTTCATTAGTGTATCCCAAGAAGATAAGTTTTTACAATTTCATATCAAGATTAGTTCGTTGTTTCTTAGGAATGTGCATACTTTCTTTACATCCAAAAACTCTAAGGTGTGAAATAGATGGCTTATTCCCTGACCATGCTTCATGTGGTGTTACTCCATCAAGAGTTGTAGTGGGAACTCTATTTAGTAAATAGACTATCGTTTTAGTTGCTTCGGCCCAAAATGTTTTTGATAAACCTACATCATCAATCATACATCACACCATATCCATGATAGTATAATTTCTCCTTTCAACAACACCATTTTTTTGTGGTGTGTGAGGAGGAGTCATTTGACGATGAATGCCATGTGTTTTCAAAAATCATTGAACTCATTTTGGTGTATTCTCCCCCTCGATCTGAAAGGAGAGTTTTTATTTTCTACCAAATCTATTTTCAACAAGGGATTTAAACTTCTTGAAAGTTTCAAAATCTTGGTATTTTGTAGAAAGATAGTATATCCACATTTTCTTGAAAAATCATCAACAAAGAGCATGAAATATTGAAACCTAGAGTGGCTAGGTCTCATTGGTCCACATAGATCAGTATGCACCAAGTCAAGTTTTTCCTTAGCTCAAAATGTACTATGTTTGAATGGTGCTCTATGTTGTTTTCCTTCCAAACAATGTTGACATTTATCAATGTACCCTTTTTTAGAGGTGGAAAACCCCTAACCATGTCGTATTGATGAAGTGTGTCAAGATAGCCAAAAATCACATGTCCAAGTCTTCATGCCATAGTTGAGCTGATGATGTATCCTTGGCTACAAGTGCTTGATCATTTCATTGAAAAAATCCAACTAAAACATTCTTCCCACATTTGAAGCTTTTGCAACAATTTTGAGCTTCATGACTTATCTCGAATTAGGCACATATTTTTACCACCTTTATAATCAAAGTCAATTTTGAGATTGTGATCTAATAATTGACTCATGAATAACAATTTTTTTGTAAAACTAGGGACATAAAGAACATCCGTAATTTTACAATTATGTTTCCAAGTGGTAGTGAAATGGAACCAATCCCTTCAACATCTGTATGATGTATCATCACCCAAAGAGACATGATTTTTGTGGGTGTTTTACTCATTGTGAAGAACCAATCTTTCTTTCTTGTCATGTGTCGAGTTGCACCCAAGTCGACATACCAAATTTGATTTGTAGAATTGGATACTTCATTTGATTGCGTAGAATATAGAAGTCATCATCATCAAATTGATCTTCCTATTCGGCTTTTCCTTGTTGAGTTGGTTTCTTCTTCCACTTATTATTATTTTGTCCTTGTTTACTATAGATGTTGACCAATTTTGTTTGTTGGTAATTAATATGGATTTATCACTAAATCCTTGTTGGAAGTGTTGTACAATTTCAATTTTTTTAACTCATGTCCTTTTCGACCACAAATAAGACATTTTTGTTGGTCCTTTTGGCCTTGTTGAGTATTACCTTAACTTATGAGAGGTCTTTACTAACTTAGCCTATTTTTTTTCCTTTTGATTAGAAACAAGTGCTGCTCTTCTTATTTCATTTATAGTTGAGTGAATAGCTTCCTATTGTTGTAGCATATTCACTAACTCTTCAAAAGTTGTTTTTGACCATATTATGTTTAACGTGGTCACAAAAATCCTATAAGAAGGAGGAAGAGCTCTCTCAATACTATATGGCACGAGTGATGTGTCAATTACTTCTTCTTCCAAAGTTTGAAGTGATGCACACAAAGTTGGTACTCTTCTCAAAAAAATTCAAATTTTCAGTTGGTTGCATTTTCAAGTTCAATAATTGACTCTAGAGATGAAGTATTGTGTTCTTATTTTTGGACTCATATATTATTTTCAACTTGTCCCAAGATTCTTTTGTTGTTGTGGTCTCACGAATATGAGGTTGTACCTCATTCTCCCCACACTAAACAAGATTATTAACTTTGATTTTTGATTTACATTCAAATGTAGCTTGTTGTGTAACATCATATTACGATCTTGTTAATGTACCAAAAACAATGGACCATAGATTTTCAAAATCAAGTTGTGCACAAATTTTTGTTTTCCATGCTGATAATTATCAGAACACAAAAGTTGAGAATCTAGAAAAAATAATTTTGGTGCCGTAATTGCAGCCATTGTGAAAACTGATAAATAGTAGAAGAAAAATTGAACACTTTTCCCCCTTAAAGCATACACACCCCCAAAAAAAAAATATTTTTTATTTATTTTGGGCTCATTTTTTTTGGCCATGTATAATGAATTTATGGCACTATTGGCCTTATTAAAATTTTGGCTCTGACCAATTTGAAAAATAAAATGGCTCTCTTTACGATTTGAAAAAAAAATAAAATTTTTAGGACTCTTTTCCTCTTTTTTCAAATACAAAAATCTCTCTTTTTGCAATTTTTACAAAATAAGTAAAAATCTTTAAAAAAGCTATACTAAGATGTAGATCTTGAAAAAACACACTTTCAAAAAAATGACACCTCAATCCGAGGTACCAAATTGAAAGTTATGACTTTTTTAAATTACAATTTCAACATCTTTCCGGCCCCTTTCCAAAAATGGAATTTTTTTCCTTCTAATTTTTTTCTACAACGTCCAAAAATCATTTTTTTTTATAAATCTTTAAAACCGAACACATATTTATACTTACATGGGCATACGTGTTAAATTAGGGCACAATTGCGTTCATCCGCTAAATCAAGCATTACAAAACAAATGAGAGAGCTGCAATATTTATAGATATTGACAACTTCTATCTCATCCACAATATATGGAAACAAATCACTAATCTGAGAAAATATGCAGAAAAATAACATATTTCCCCTAATTGCCCCTATTTCCCTCATGGAAATCATCCGGGAACAAAATATGCAAGATAGAACATGATCCCACAAACATTGGGATGAGAACACTATCACTTAGTTAACTAACAACTAAGGATAACTAATACCTATTGACATAAGTTTAAAGTATTTAAATTAAATACTTTAACTTATTACATTTATTCAAATATCAACTAATGATGAATTAAGCTAAGTTTTATTCCTAACATTCCCCCTTAATTCAACATGGTCTCAAGTGAACAGAGAGAAATTCTCTAAAACCCTCAAATTTACCTCGAGCAAGTGACTTTGTGAAGACATCTGCACGCTTGCATATCTATTGGGAAATATTGAGCTAGATGTTGTTGTTCTTCAACATGTTCATGAATGAAATGTACCTACACCTCAATGTGTTTGGTGCACTCATGAAAAATAGATTCCAAACAAGTTTTACTACTCCTTCATTATCAACATGTAGGATAGTTGGATCTTTCTGTGGTATTCCCAATCCTTCAAGTATACGTTAGAGCCATATCACTTCACTTCACATAAAATCCACCTACCTACACATATATTCTGATTCTGTGGAGGATCTTGAAACACAAGTCTTCTTCTTCTTACTCCCCCATGATATCGGTCCAGATCCCAAAAAGAATACAAATCCTGAAGTGGATTTCCTATCATCTATGTTTCCTGCATGATCTGAATCTGAATATCCTATCAAGAAGAAGTTATTATTCTTCTTGTATTCTAGGCCATAGTCCATAGTTCCTCTGATGTACCTCAATATCCACTTTGCTTTTTCAGTGAGAAACCCTTGGTTCTTGCATGAACCATGAAAGATAGCTGACTACATAGCTGATATCCGGCCTAGTGTAAGTCAAGTAGATGAGACTCCCGATCAACTCCGATAGAGAGTTGCATTTACTTGTGGTGATGGATCTATTCGAGATAGTTGAAGTCTTGTCTCCATAGGTGTGGAAAATGGCTTACAATCCATCATATTGAATTTCTCAGTGTTGTCTTGGCGTATTTCAATTGTGACACAAAAGATATGATTTTCTCTTTTCCAAACTTCAAGTCCAAGACAATAATGCAAAAGCCCGAGATCGGTCATGTCGAATGATCATGTTAGATCTTTCTTTGTTGACTCAATCATCCTCACTGATCCTCCAGTGATGACTAGATCATCACATATATACTACAACGATCACTATCTCCCCCCTTTCTTTTTTGAGATAGAGATTAGGATCGTATGGACTCCTATTGAATCCATGTTGAATGAGATGCTCATCGATTTTTATGTACCATGCCCTGGAGACTGCTTTAGACCATATAGTGATTTTATGAGTTTACATACCTTTTCCTCTTTACCTAGTATGAAAAACCTTCTGGTTGAGTCATGTAAACTTCTTCCTATAAATCACCATTAAGAAAGGCACTTTTCACATCCATTTGGTGTATTTTCCAACCAAATTGTGCAGCTAGAGAAAATATTAACCTGAAAGTTTTTATCTTAGTTGTGGGAGCAAAAAGTCTCCTCATAATCAATGCCTTCTTTTTTAGCATATCCCTTAGCAACTAGTCTAGCCTTATGTTTATCAATTTTTCCATCTGTTTTGTACTTCATTTTGAAGATCCATCTGCATCCAATCGGATTTTTCCCTGGTGGAAGATCTGTAAGTTGCCATGTATTATTTTTCATAAGTGACTTATATTCTACATCCATAACATCTTTCCAAGGTTTAGACTTGTAGGGCTTCTAAAACTATGGATGGCTCAATAGTTTCAACAACTTTACCCATTAAGGCCAAATTGACCTCATTTCAGCCATACTACGAGTCCTCATTCCAATGGTAGATGTGTCGGGACACTATCCAATTTTTCATCTCTAATCATACTTGTATACCATTTAGGCATACTTTTTTGTGTTCCTGTGGGAGGTTGAATTTCATTATCTTCCCCATCATCATTTTCATCATCAAAGTGATTACCATCCTCTTGTTTTCACTATAGGGATGATTTTTTCATCATGTGAGTGTATGGAAGGAGCATCTACTTCTTTCTTCTCAAAGAACTCAACATCCCGACTAGTGTATACCCTTCTTGTTCTTGGATCCATAAGTCTATAGCCAAGTGCTTCATCACTTGTATCCCAAGAAGATAAGTTTTTCTGATTTCATATCAAGCTTAGTTCTTTGTTTCTTAGGAATGTGCATACTTGCTTTACATCCAAAAACTCTAAGGTGTGAAATAGATGGCTTATGCCCTGACCATGCTTCCTGTGGTGTTACTCCATCAAGAGTTGCAGTGGGAACTCTATTTAGTAAATAGACTTCGTTTTAGCTGCTTCGCCCAAAATGTTTTTGATAAACCTACATCATCAATCATACATCACACCATATCCATGATAGTATGATTTCACCTTTCAACAACACCATTTTGTTGTGGTGTGTGAGGAGGAGCCATTTGATGATGAATGCCATGTGTTTTCAAAAAATCATTGAACTCATTGCTGGTGTATTCTCCCCCTCGATCTGAGCGGAGTGTTTTTATTTTCCTACCAGACTCTGTTTCAACAAGGGCTTTGAACTTCTTGAAAGTTTCAAAAGCTTGGTATTTTGTAGAAAGACAATATATCCACATTTTTCTTGAAAAATCATCAACAAAGAGCATGAAATATTGAAACCCAGAGTGGCTAGGTCTCATTGGTCCACACAAATCGGTATGCACCAAGTCAAGTTTTTCCTTAGCCCAAAATGTACTATGTTTGAATGGTGCTCTATGTTGTTTTCCTACCAAACAATGTTGACATTTATCTGTACCCTTTTTTAGAGGTGGTAAACCCCTAACCATGTCGTATCGATGAAGTGTGTCAAGATAGCCAAAACTCACATGTCCAAGTCTTCGATGCCATAGTTGAGCTGATGATGTATCCTTGGCTACAAGTGCTTGATCATTTCATTGAACAAAATCCAACTGAAAACATTCTTCCCACATTCAAGCTTTTGCAACAATTTTTGAGCTTCATGACTTATCTCAATTAGGCACATCTTTTTACCGCCTTTACAATCAAAGTCAATTTTGAGATTGTGATCTAATAATTGACTCATGGATAACAATTTTTTTAAACCAGGACATAAAGAACATCTGTAATTTTACAATTATGATGCCCAAGTGGTAGTGAAATGGAACCAATGCCTTCAACACTTGTATGATGTATCATCACCCAAAGAGACATGATTTTTGGTGGGTGTTTTACTCATTGTGAAGAACCAATCTTTCTTTCCTGTCATGTGTCGAGTTGCACCCAAGAGTCGACATACCAAATTTGATTTGTAGAATTGGATACTTCATTTGACTGTGTAGAATATAGGAAGTCATCATCATCAAATTGATCTTCCTATTTGGCTACATTTCCTTGTTGAGTTGGTTTCTTCTTCCACTTTTATTATTTTGTCCCTGTTTACTTTCTGTTGTTGGCCAAATTTTGTTTGTTGGTAATTAATCTTTTTACCACTTGATGATCCTTGTTGGAATGTGTTGTACCAACAATTTTTTAACTCATGTCCTTTTCACCACAAATAAGACATTTTTGTTGGTCCTTTTGGCCTTGTTGAGTATTACCTTGCTTCTGAGGTTGTTTACTAGACTTAGCCTATTTTTTTCCTTTTTTGATTAGAAGCAAGTGCTTGCTCTTCAGTTTCAGTAGTTGAGTGAATAGCTTCCTCTTGTTGTAGCATATTCACTAACTCTTCAAAAGTTGTTGTTTGACCAGTTATGTTTAACGTGGTCACAAAAATCCTATAAGAAGGAGGAAGAGCTCTCAATACTATAGGCACGAGTGATGTGTCAGTTACTTCTTCTTCCAAAGCTTGAAGTGATGCACACAAAGTTGCTACTCTTCTCAAAAAAATTTCAACTTTTTCAGTTGGTTGCATTTTCAAGTTCAATAGTTGACTTTGAGATGAAGTATTGTGTTCTTATTTTTTGACTCATATACTATTTTCAACTTGTCCCAAGATTCTTTTTTTGTTGTGGTCTCACAAATATGAGGTTGTACCTCATCTGAAACACTAAACAAGATTATTAACTTTGATTTTTGATTTGCACGATCAAATGTAGCTTGTTGTGTAACATCTGTTGCAGATCTTGTTAATGTACCAAAAACAATGGACCATAGATTTTCAAAATCAAGTTGTGCGCAAATTTTTGTTTTCCATGTTGGATAATTATCAAAACGCAAAAGTTGAGAATCTGGAAAAAAATTTTGGTGCCATAATTGCAATGCCATTGTGAAAAGTGATAAACAATAAAAGAAAAAATTGAACACTTTTCCACCCTTAAAGTATGCAAACCCCCCCAAATATTATTTTATTTATTTTTGGGCTCCTTTTCATCCATGTACAATGAATTTTTGCACTATTGGCCCTATTACAAATTTGGCTCTATGGCCGATTTGCAAAAAAAAATGGCTCTCTTGGCTTTGAATTTGAAAAATAAAATTTTTGGACTCTTTGGCCTCTTTTCAAATACAAAAATCTCTAATTTTTCAATTTTTACAAAAAAAAATCTTATTAAAAACTAGACCAAGACGTAGAGATCTCAAAAAACACACACTTTTAAAAAAAATGGCACCTCAATCCGAGGTACCAGTTGAAAGTTATGACTTTTTTAAATTTTGATTTCAATATCTTTCCGGGCCCCTTTCCAAAAATGGAATTTTTTTTTTTTTAATTTTTTCTAATTTTTTTTTTCCAAAAATCCAAAAATGGAAAAATTTTTTTAAATTTTTTTTTAAAAAAACATGGTAATTTTAACTTGACTTATGTATGCATAGTAGCCTTGTTTTAGGCACAACCTGCAGTTCATCCGCTTTTCCTTTTGCTTTATATAACCCTTGGCCACATTTTTTTTTATTTTTTTCTGATTTCTTTCTATTTGGTATATTTTTTTTCTTTCGAGGCAAGATTTTTTTCTTCCTTTTTTTCCAACGCAGTTTTTTTTTTTTTTTTTATTTTCCATTTCAATTTTGTAGTTTTTTTTCTCTCGATTCTATTGAGATCTTCAATGAAATCTTCTCTTCTCCTCTCCTGAGTGCATGCAGTTCACAGAGAAGCTTCCACGCTTTGATTCTTTGATCTCTTCTTTTTAAATGCTCAAATTCTCTTGCAAGATATATAAAAAAAGACAAAGTACAAAGAAGAGGAAGAAGAGAAGTTATGTAATGGGGGAGCTTGAAAATCTTGGGTCCCCACAATAAAAAAATATATATATATATATATTTTTAAAAATGCTTCCAATTTTTTTAAAAAAATTAAAGTAGGTACGTAATTTTTTTAAAAAAAAAAACCAGAAGAATGAAACAATGTCACCTTTTGCAATAGAGTTGCATCCAGGTCTGCAAGGGCCTGTGATTGCACTCTCAGGTGTTCTTCAACTACAAATCAACCATGAACAGGGTGTGGATTTGGGTAGGGGTCTGTGAAATGGCTGGGGGCATCTATGGCTCCTCCTAGCTCTGTAATTTCTCCAGATCTCCCTAAACTTCCCTAAAACTTCCTACACTCCTCTCTGATCAGAATACTGCTCTGATACCAAATCTTGACAATGAATACTTGAAAACAATATTTGACACATAAGATTTTAAAAACAAGACGATGCTTGTGTATTTTATTAATATCAAAATCAAGCATTACAAAAAAATGAGAGAGCTGCAATATTTATAGATATTGACAACTTCTATCTCATCCACAATATATGGAAACAAATCACCTAATCTGAGAAAATATGTAGAAATAACATATTGCCCCTAACTACCCCTATTTCCCCTCATGGAAATCATCTGGGAAAAAAATATGCAAGATAGAACATGATCCCACAAACATTGGGATGAGAACACTATCACTTAGTTAACTAACAACTAAGGATAACTAATACCTATTGACATAAGTTTAAAGTATTTAAATTAAATACTTTAACTTATTACATTTATTCAAATATCAACTAATGATGAATTAAGCTAAGTTTTATTCCTAACATTCCCCCTTAATTCAACATGGTCTCAAGTGAACAAGAGAGAAATTCTCTAAAACCCTCAAATTTACCTCGAGCAAGTGACTTTGTGAAGACATCTATGCATGTTGCATATCTATTGGGCAATATTGGAGCTGGATGTTGTTGTTTTGAACATGTTCATGAAATGAAATGTACCTGCACCTCAATGTGTTTGGTGCACTCATGAAAAACTAGATTCGAACAAGTTTTACTACTCCTTTATTATCAACATGTAGGATAGTTGGATCTTTCTGGTATTCCCAATCCTTCAAGTATACATCAGAGCCATATCACTTCACAGACAACTCCACCTTTGCATGATATTCTGATTCTATGGAGGATCTTGAAACACAAGTCTTCTTACTCCCCCATGATATCGGTCCAAATCCCAAAAAGAATACAAATCCTGAAGTGGATTTCCTATCATCTATGTTTCCTGTATGATCTGAATCTGAATATCTTGTCAAGAAGAAGTTATTATTCTTCTTGTATTCTAGGCCATAGTCCATAGTTCCTCTGATGTACCTCAGTAAGATTTTTCTACTTTCTAGTGAGAAATTCTTGGTTCTTTACATGAACCGTGAAAGATAGCTGATTGCATAGCTTGATATCCATCTAGTGTAAGTCAAGTAGATGAGACTCCCGATCAACTATCCGATAGAGAGTTGCATTTACTTGTGGTGATGGATCTATTCGAGATAGTTGAAGTCTTGTCTCCATAGGTGTGGAAAATGGCTTACAATCCATCATATTGAATTTCTCGAGTGTTGTCTTGGCGTATTTCAATTGTGACACAAAGATATGATTTTCTCTTTGCCAAACTTCAAGTCCAAGACAATAATGCAGAAGCCCGAGATCGGTCATGTCAAATGATCATGTTAGATCTTTCTTTGTTGACTCAATCATCCTCACTGATCCTCCAGTGATGACTAGATCATTGACATATACTACAATGATCACTATCTCCCCCCTTTCTTTTTTGAGATAGAGATTAGGATCGTATGGACTCCTGTTGAATCCATGTTGAATGAGATGCTCATCGATTTTTATATACCATGCCTTGGAGACTTGCTTTAGACCATATAGTGATTTTATGAGTTTACATACCTTTTCCTCTTTACCTGGTATGAAAAAACCTTCTGGTTGAGTCATGTAAACTTCTTCTGTAAATCACCATTAAGAAAGGAACTTTTCACATCCATTTGGTGTATTTTCCAACCAAATTGTGCAGCTAGAGAAAATATTAACCTGAAAGTTTTTATCTTAGTTGTGGGAGAAAAAGTCTCCTCATAATCAATGCCTTCTTTTTGAGCATATCCCTTAGCAACTAGTCTAGCCTTATGTTTATCAATTTTCCATCTACTTTGTACTTTGTTTTGAAGATCCATCTGCATCCAATCAATTTTTTTCCCTAGTGGAAGATCTGTAAGTTGCCATGTATTATTTTTCATAAGTGACTTATATTTTGCATCCATAACATCTTTCCAAGGTTTAGATTGTAGGGCTTTTGAAACTGAGGAAGGCTCAATAGTTTCAACAACTTTACCCATTAAGGCCAAATTGACCTCATTTTGAGCCATACTTTGCGAGTCCTCATTCTAGTGGTAGATGTGTCGGGACACTATCCAATTTTGCATCTCTAATCATACTTGTATACCATTTAGGCATACTTTTTGTGGTTCCTGTGGGAGGTTGAATTTCATTATCTTCCCCATCATCATTGTCATCATCAAAGTGATTACCATCCTCTTGTTTTCAATTGTAGGGATGATTTTTTCATCATGTGAGTGTATGGAAGGAGCATCTACTTTTCTTTCTTCTCAAAGAACTCAACATCCCGACTAGTGTATACCCTTCTTTTTTTTGGATCCATAAGTCTATAGCCAAGTGCTTCATCATTGTATCCCAAGAAGATAAGTTTTTTTATTTCATATCAAGCTTAGTTCTTTATTTCTTAGGAATGTGCATACTTGCTTTACATCCAAAAACTCTAAGGTGTGAAATAGATGGCTTATGCCCTACCATGCTTCTTCTGTGGTGTTACTCCATCAAGAGTTGTAGTGGGAACTCTGTTTAGTAAATAGACTTGTCGTTTTAGCTACTTGACCCAAAATGTTTTTGATAAACTGCATCATCAATCATACATCACACCATATCCATGATAGTATGATTTCACCTTTCAAAACACCATTTTGTTGTGGTGTGTGAGGAGGATCCATTTGATGACGAATGCCATGTGTTTTCAAAAATCATTGAACTCATTGTTGGTGTATTCTCCCCCTCGATCTGAGTGGAGTGTTTTTATTTTCCTACCAGACTCTATTTCAACAAGGGCTTTGAACTTCTTGAAAGTTTCAAAATCTTGGTCTTTTGTAGAAAGACAATATATCCACATTTTTCTTGAAAAATCATCAACAAAGAGCATGAAATATTGAAACCCAAGAGTGGCTAGGTCTCATTGGTCCACACAAATCGGTATGCACCAAGTCAAGTTTTTCCTTAGCCCAAAATGTACTATGTTTGAATGGTGCTCTATTTTTTTTTCTACCAAACAATGTTGACATTTATTTGTACCCTTTTTTAGAGGTGGTAAACCCTAACCATGTCGTATCGAATGAAGTGTGTCAAGATAGCCAAAACTCACATGTCCAAGTCTTTGATGCCATAGTTGAGTGATGATGTATCCTTGGCTACAAGTGCTTGATCATTTCGTTGAACAAAATCCAACTAAAACATTCTTCCCACATTCAAATATTTTGCAACAATTTTGAGCTTCATGACTTATCTCGAATTAGGCACATCTTTTTACCGCCTTTACAATCAAAGTCAATTTTGAGATTGTGATCTAATAATTGACTCATGGATAACATATTTTTTTTGTTAAACCAGGGACATAAAGAACATCTGTAATTTTACAATTATGATGCCCAAGTGGTAGTGAAATGGAACCAATGCCTTCAACACTGTATGATGTATCATCACCCAAAGAGACATGATTTTTGGTGGGTGTTTTACTCATTGTGAAGAACCAATCTTTCTTTCTTGTCATGTGTCGAGTTGCACCCGAGTCGACATACCAAATTTGATTTGTAGAATTGGATACTTCATTTGACTATGCAGAATATAGGAAGTCATCATCATCAAATTGATCTTCTGTTTGGCTACATTTCCTTGTTGAGTTGGTTTCTTCTTCCACTTTTATTATTTTGTCCCTATTTACTCTGTTTTTGACCAATTTTGTTTGTTGGTAATTAATATTTTTACCACTTGATGATCCTTGTTGGAATGTGTTGTACCAAAATTTTTTAACTCATGTCCTTTTCGACCACAAATAAGACATTTTTGTTGGTCCTTTTGGCCTTGTTGAGTATTACCTTGCTTTTGAGGTTGTTTACTAGACTTAGCCTATTTTTTTCCTTTTTGATTAGAAGCAAGTGCCTGCTCTTCATTTTAGTAGTTGAGTGAATAGCTTCCTCTTGTTGTAGCATATTCACTAACTCTTCAAAAGTTGTTGTTTGACCAGTTATGTTTAACGTGGTCACAAAAATCCTATAAGGAGGAAGAGCTCTCAATACTATAGGCATGAGTGATGTGTCAGTTACTTCTTCTTCCAAAGCTTGAAGTGATGCACACAAAGTTTCTACTCTTCTCAAAAACATTTCAACTTTTTCAGTTGGTTGCATTTTCAAGTTCAATAGTTGACTCTGGAGATGAAGTATTGTGTTCTTATTTTTGACTCATATATTGTTTTCAACTTGTCCCAAGATTCTTTTGTTGTTGTGGTCTCACGAATATGAGGTTGTACCTCATCTGAAACACTAAACAAGATTATTAACTTTGATTTTTGATTTGCATGATCAAATGTAGCTTGTTGTGTAACATCTGTTGCAGATCTTGTTAATGTACCAGAAACAACGGACCATAGATTTTCAAAATCAAGTTGTGCATGAATTTTTGTTTTCCATGTTGGATAATTATCAGAACGCAAAAGTTGAGAATCTGGAAAAAATAATTTTGGTGCCATAATTGCGCCATTGTGAAAAGTGATAAACAGTAGAAGAAAAAATTGAACACTTTTCCCCCTTAAAGCATGCACACCCCCCCAAAAATATTATTTTATTTATTTTGGGCTCCTTTTTAGCCATGTACAATGAATTTTTGCACTATTGGCCTTATTACAAATTTGGCTCTGTGGCCGATTTGCAAAAATAAAATGGCTCTCTTGGCCGATTTGAAAAAAAAATTTTTTGGACTCTTTGGCCTCTTTTCAAATACAAAAATCTCTAATTTTTGAATTTTTACAAAACAAATCTTATTAAAAACTAGACCAAGATGTAGAGCTCACAAAAACACACACTTTCAAAAAAATGACACCTCAATCCGAGGTACCAGTTGAAAGTTATGACTTTTTTAAATTACGATTTCAATATCTTTCTGGGCCCCTTTCCAAAAATGGAATTTTTTTTTCCTTCTATTTTTTCCACGATGTCCAAAAATGGATTTTTTTAAATTAATTTTTTAAAAACCACGATGTGTAAAATACTTACGTGCATGTAGCCTGCATAGTGCATTTTAGGGTGCAATTTTTAGTTCATTCCACTTTGCATATGCGTTATAATAACCCTTGGTTATACATTTTCTTTTATTGTTTCTCTTTTACGCAGGTATTTTTTTTTCTTGGAGGCAACTTGTTTCTTCCTTCTTCTCAACACATTTTTTTGTTGAGGTTGTAAATCTTCTCCACATTCAATTTGTAGTTTTTGTTTTGGATGCTTGTTTTTTTCAATTGAAATATCCTTTCTTCTATCTCTGCAGTTGTAGGAGGCTTGAGAAACTTCCACGTTTGATTGGATTTTATTTTTCACAAATGCTCAAATATAAAAGAGATATATGAAGAAGACAAAGTACAAAGAGAAGAGAAGATAAGTTATGTGGGGAGCTTGAAAAGCTTGGGTCCCCACAATCAAAAATATTGTATATATATTTTTAAAATGCTTCCAATTTAAAAAAATAAATTAAGTAAAGTAAATTTTTTTAAAAAATAGAGAATGAAACAATGTCACCTTTTGCAATAGAGTTACATCCAGGTCTGCAAGGGCCTGTGATTGCACTCCGGTGTTCTTCAACTACAAATCAATCATGATTCGAGGGTGGAGCTTTGGGGGTGTGAAATGGCTGGGGGCTATGGCTCCTCCTAGCTCTGTAATTTCTCCAGATCTCCCTAAACTTCCCTAAAACTTCCTACACTCCTCTCTGGATCAATATTCTCTAATACCAAATCTTGACAATGAATACTTGAAAACAATATTTGACACAAAAGCTTTGCACAAAACAAGATGGTGCTTGTGTATTTTATTAATATCAAAATCAAGCATTATAGAAAAATGAGAGAGCTGAAATATTTATAGATATTGGACAACTTCTATCTCATCCACAATATATGGAAACAAATCACCTAATCTGAGCAAATATGCAGAAATAGCATATTGCCCCTAATTCCCCTATTTCCCCTCATGGAAATCATCCAGAACAAAATATGCAAGATAGAACATGATCCCACAAACATATTGGGATGAGAACACTATCACTTAGTTAACTAACAACTAAGGATAACTAATACCTATTGACATAAGTTTAAAGTATTTAAATTAAATACTTTAACTTATTACATTTATTCAAATATCAACTAATGATGAATTAAGCCCACTTTTCTTCATCGCATTTTCTTCTATCACAATTTTTTTCAATAACATCTTGGGCAATAAAGATTATATTTATCCCCCCTCATCTCCCTTGTTTCTTTTATCCATTAAAAAGCCGATTTTCTTTCCCACTCACTCATATTACACACTCACCTCCTATACTTGTGTCGAATCTTGTTATTTTCCTTCTTCTTTTCGATCATCGATCGAACGTCTTTCATCACCCCATCGACACTCGAGGGGGCATCCTTCATTCTATTAATTTTTCTTCCATTCCTTAAAAATTTAATTTTATGTAATTGTCTACTATCTTTAAAGTGACGTCACTTACACCACCCTAAAGAGGGGCAAATGTAGACACCTAAAATTCACCTACACAATTTTAATACTAAAATTGCTCTAATTATCCTCTTTCCCATAATTTACGCTTCGCCACCCCAAAGAGGGGCAAATATAGACACCTAAAATCCACCTACACAATTTTAATACTAAAATTACACTAATTATCCTCTTTCCCATCATTTCTATTATAATTAGTGATTTTCCACTAATTAACTAATATTCCCCTCTATTTTGGTCAATTAATGATACTTCGTTAATTAACTAGCCTTTACCCCATTCTGGATGCCAATTAACGACACTTCATTAGTTATAATCCTCTTCGAATAAATTAATTAACTATTATTAGTTAATTAAGCCTTTATAACCTTTTATTTAATTAATAAACCTTCTTATTAATTAAACCCCCTTTAAATTATCTCAATCCTACCTATTTTCCTCTAAATCCCCTCTAAATAGTTTTCTAAGCTTATCCTAGCCTATTAATTAATCCTAGTTGATTTATTAAATCATTCCCAAATCCCATGAGTTGCTAATTCTAATCAATCCACTAAATCATACATATTTCCCTCTAAATCATATCTAAATAGATTTCTAAGCTTATTAATTAATCCTAGTTGATTAATTAAATCATCTCCAACTCCCATGAGTTGTTAATCACTTGTTAATTCCTCTAATCAAGCTTATTTCTTCTAAATCTACTTTATCCTTTATCCCACATGCACTAGTTTGCAAGCTTCTCCCAAATTGGAAAGCTATATAAATGACCCTCATATATTCTTTCACACACACACACACACACACACACACACACACACACACACACACACACACACACACACACACCACTTTTGCTAGCGATTACTATAGGCATATGATAAAGGCATTCTCCATTATTGGAATAAATTCTTCATCTTTGCATCCATTCTCTCATATTTGAGTAGTAAATGAAGATCTAAACATGGCTTTGTAGCCATTTTAGTGAGATCCTTTCCTCATCTAGAGACAACATACAATTTGATTGCTTATGATCTAAATAGGCTCATACTTTGATAAAAATCATACATTTACAAGAGTAGGAATGGCTTAGCATTAGATGTTCATTCATGTTTATGCATTAGAATAGTTATTTCCTTTAAGCTCTTATCATGATGTTAATGGTAGATTTACTTTGATTTTGAAGTCTTTACACTGTGTTAGTTTCATTTCAACGGCATAACAAGTTTAACATAACAACAATATACATCGATAAAATATAAATCTACGCCAATATGCCATGAAGGCAGACAACAAAATCCATATACATCTAAACTATGGGGTATCATCAAATAATCTAGTTCTCTTGACCACCGAAGATGACTCAAGCACATCAGTGGAATGTCCCTTCTACCGATCGACCTCCTAAGCTTCAAATGATGCTTGTAGCTCCATCTATTAATATAAATAAACAACATACCCATTAGTATACAATTAGTGACATATAAAATGACACTACTTAAAAATAAATACTTACTGTAATCTGATGATCACTGAAATCATCCTCTTGCCTCTCAAGATCATCAACATCAGTATGAGGTGAATGAACGAGAGTATTCAACTCCTCATGTGGAAACCATGATGACAAAAATTAGAATCCACATGAATGTCATTTAATTATACTACATGATGTTATTTAATACAATCAATTCATTATGAAAATTACTTTACTAGTGCATAGTTGTGTAAGAGGTGTGACAAAAGCTATGCCCATAAAAACTCTAATATCTAATGATCGTCGAATCTCAATAGGAAAATGTAATGATGTCATCAACTAAAAAATAATAAAACTCACATTAGTAAATTCATATGTTAACTATAGTTCATTCTCTTCATATATATGATGAATAAAAATAATAAAGCTCACATTAGTAAATTCACCAACATGCAAAATCGTACTGCCATTCACCTTCAAAATCAAATTGTAATTTTAGGATAACATCTCTATATGGAAAACAAAATAACACAATATATTTACTAATTTATAACCAATTTATACCTGAGGGGATGACGTTCCCACAAACAACTACGAAGAAGGGGAATGCGACATTGGATGTATAGTTTGGCCCTATAATTTTATAAAAACACACATGACTAATTAATTTTCATTCACAATTGATTTACATTATTAATTATAAGATTTTGTTCAAAAATATATATTAAATTACAACCGATTTCATGTAAAATTACCTGCTGGTCAATACTAAAGGTCGACTCTAGTAGAATGTTTGTGATGATGATATTCTCCAACATAGAATCACAATGTGCCTCCTCCAATTAGACACCCTGTTCATCCTGTGGAGCATCATGACTAGGCTATGGAGCTACCTCGTGAGGCTTGGAGTCGTCTTGTTAGGTTGTGGAGATGCCACATCAACCATGTAGGTTTCTATGCTCCCACAAGCATGACACTCTATAGTATATGTTGTCTGCTCCCTAGAAGGACAAACCTCATCACCCTAGGAGAAATGAGTTCCATGTTAAGTAATGAATGTGTCAATGACCTGATAGAATCAAGAATCTAAACTTCCATTGTCTCCTTCACAACAGAAGGGACTGAAACATGATGAATAGATGGGTGAGTAATGGGTCTAGCTAGCTAGTTCTGCAAATGATGTGGCCCCACTCTATCTGTCTGAGCCTTTACCTCTTGCCTTGAAAATATCAAATGTCAAAATAGTTAGGTATTTCATTGAGGATAAACTCACAATAGAGTTTCCTCAAGAAATATTATGGCACCTCAAAATTGTTACAAGGTGGTTGGTCAAAAACCATCCACCACCTATCCCAAAAATTATTTTTAATCCCCTCATGATTACACCAGTGGATGGGGAATATTTTACAACCCAATAGTAATGGTGCATTAGTTTTAGGATCAGTAAATAATGCACACAATTTGTCTTTTGTGATTTTTTCTTCTTCACTACATCATAAGACAACTTGTTTGCATAAAAATTGTGATAGTTGGTTTTAAAACTCTCCCATGTGTTTTTTTTCCAACCACATTGTCGATATTAGATAATAATGATCCTAATGATGTAGTTAGGTTTTGATGATGTGCATTTGTGGCATTAGGGTTTCTTAAGGTTTCTATTAAACCCTCAATTTGAGCTTTGTTGTTTTTAATCTCCCCCAAAATTTCTTGCTTTTGAACTTGTCATTCCACGGCCTTCTTGGGATCTACGGGATATTAATACCATCATTTTTTAGGGTTTCCCACCCATTGGGCCCCTATATAATGACATCTCCCTCTTCAAGCCCGGTTGTTTCAACCATGGCTAGAGATAGTGGAGCTTTGAGCAATGATGCCACCTGCGAAACATCCTCAGAAGTTCATCCCGAAGGTCTTCCACGAGGTAATGTTTCTCCTCCTGATGTGGTTTTACCTATTCCTGAATTTAATGTTGTTTCTAATGGTTGGAAACAATTCTATCTCATTAGGTATTTTGTGGGTCACATCCCCTCTGAGAGCATGCTCAAATCTTGGGTTAACATGGCCTGGACTCCTCATGGGGTCCAACTTGAAAGCATCCAAAATATGACCAAAGGATTTTTCCTTTTTCGCTTCTCTGACCCAGCCAATGCCCCCAACATTTTGGCCTAACAAGCCACCTGGTATGTCCGCAACTCCTTATTGGTCCTGTCTCCATGGACCAAAGACTTTGTGGTTTTTGAGTATGTCGCACTTAAAGTGCTAGTTTGGGTAGAATTTCCTAGCCTACCCTTGCCTTGTGTTCATTTCTTGCATCAGATTGCTTCTTCCATCGGTGGGTGGTTTGCCTCGAACCATACTAGTTTTACCATGCTCACCCTCAGAAGCGTGTTTGCATCAAGGTAGATATTTCTTGAGAACCTGAAAGAATTTTTGGAAATCTAGATGGGAGACAAATGATACTCCCAATGTATTCTATATATCAACTTGCCTAACACTTGCTTCTGTGTCAGGCCTCTGATCATAAGATCAAAGATTACCCCCTCTTTATGTTCCTCACAATCACCCAGCTGCCAAAATGCCTCTGAACCAACCAAACCCCATAGGAGGAAGGTTGGAAAATAATGGGGGTAGGAAAAACAAGAATAAAAACCAGCAATCCAAGGCCTCTAGTTCAAATAGTCAACGTGAGCCAGCTGTTAAGGAACATAGCCTACAAGCTAAGGAGCCAACTACTGTGCTAAGGAACCAATACTATTGCAACCAACTCATCATTCCAGTTACCAAAATACTCCAACACACCCAAGGTGGCCTTGGTTCTCATGGACTAGAAAAAATTCTATTTATAATGTCACCATGCCACAACCTTCACCATTGTTTTTAACAAACAACTCACATGGGCCAACCAAACAACCTCAAAGTCCTCCTCGCATCTCCCGGGATCATAGCTCGGTGCATAATGTGGACTCAACAAAAGAGGAGTACAACATCACCTACATCGAGTGAAAGAAAATTCATATGCAAGATTTTTGCGGAATAACACTTTCAATTCCTACAAAATCGGTTTGATGCCCTTGAGGGCTTGGATGTTGATGGCATGGCTCTTGATCAACGTCTCCCATGAATTTTTATCTTGGAATGTTCGGGGTCTAATAGAATCCTATCATAAATATGTTTTTCATGAAACTCGGCAAAGATTTGCCAATTTAGATGTTTTGTTTTTGCAGGAGGTGAAAATTATAGGTTTTAAGTCTGAGATGGTTTGTAAATCCATCTGGCTTGACAACTTGGCCTTCTATAGTAATCATGAAGCGGGGTGTGGGGTTTAATTTCCCTTTTTCTCCCAAATGGTGGCCCTTTTTAATTGACCATGGCATCAACCCCACCAACCATGCCATATGGGTCCTATTTAATGTTGATGCCACCCTTTTGGCCTCATTAATATATACACCTCTAACGATGCAACCGAAAGGGTCGATCTTTGGTGGTGGATAGCTAACACAATTTCTCGACATGCATATTGGGTCATAAGTGGTGATTTTAATATGGTTGAGTCACCCACTGAAAAATGCGGCCACTGCTATTGATGAGATGGACAACTAGCGAAAGGGAGGCATGGTTTTACATGCGTAATAAATTTGGGTTTTATGACCCTAATGCTTCTCACACTCCCACTTCTGACGCGTGGTACACTTGGTCCAATCTTCGAAGTGGATCGGATCGGGTTCTTAAATGGATCGATAGAGCCATGCTATCAGCTCAAAATTTCTTTGATTTTGACAACATTTACTCCATGCTAGTGGAGGTCATGCCTGATTTTGTACTATCTGATCATTCCCCTATATGATTTCGTATCACTTGGCATGATAAGCATGTTTTTTTCATAAAGGCCAATTCTTTCTTAATACTACCTTGATGCAACATGGGCCCACACTCAATCATATCAAATGTGTGTGGAACTTATCCTCACGGCCAAGTCACTGCCATCGCTTTCATCCACCTATGCATGCCAGCTAGAATCAATGGTGGGAGGATGTTATGACTCGAATACTAGATTCCTTAGAATCTATGGCCAAAATAGTAGCCAAAATAAGACGCACTCCTACTCCATGACACCTCCACTCTTAGTCATGCAAAGTGGTGGTGGTGCTTCAGGAACCCCTCTCTCGAAACTCTAAAACTTCAAGTTGTAACACTTCACCAAAAATTCAAATTGTTGATAACTACAATGTTTAGGGAGCTCAGATTCATGCTTGAATGCACTAGCTTAAAATTGGTGACCAAGTCTCAAAAGAATTCTTTCTTTCTCTCAGTGCCAAAAAGCCTTCTCAAAAAATCCAGGCCATCTTTGATAGTGAAATTCAGGTCATTGACCCTTAATGCATGTTGCAAGCATTTGTGCGACATTATAAGTTGGTTTTCCAGGCTCAACAAC
Source organism: Taxus wallichiana var. yunnanensis (assembly GCA_018340775.1). Lineage (NCBI taxonomy): Eukaryota > Viridiplantae > Streptophyta > Pinopsida > Cupressales > Taxaceae > Taxus > Taxus wallichiana. The sequence continues at coordinate 24,178,420 of CM031236.1, read as the reverse complement.
CCTCTGCCGACAGACAAGAAACCCTTAAAAATGTTTGGTTGTTGTATTGAGAAAATTTCTCAAGCTCAGAAGGTTGTCTGACCAAATGCTCACCATTGATGACCTTCATGCTGCAATCATGTAAATGGCCAATGATAAGGCCCCAGTTGTGATGGATACCCCTGTAAATTCTACAAAGCATTATGGGATTCTGTCGAGAAAGATCTATTTCAAGTCTACCTCGAAGGGTTTCAGAATCAATTATTGGGGTTAGTGTATCAACAAAGGGAATATTAAATTCATCCCAAAGCAAGGGGATCTAGAGAAAATTACTTGTTGGTGACCTATCACTTTGTTGAATGTCTCCTACAAAATAATTGCCAAAGCTCTGGCTATGCGGTTACGTAGTATTCTCCCCACTATGATTCAATCGAACAAAATGGGTTCATTCGGGGCGATACATCCTGGAAAACATCATTGCGGTTTGGGAAGGCATGGAATGGGCTCACAGATCCAATCAATTTGCCATGTTCATTAAAATTGATTTTGAGAAAGCATATGATCGGATTGAATGGTTGTTTATCCTTTCATGTTGCAAGCGCTTGGGTTCGGCCCCAATTTCATCCAAACAGTTAGAATGCTTTTTTGTTGATGCTTCTGCCCAGATCACTATCAATGGAATCAACTTTGAATCCTTTGGATTATTCATTCCATTCGACAAGGGTGTGTATTAGCACCACTGGTGCTCTATGTGCTTACGGCTGAAGGTTTTGGGTATTTTGGCTCACGCTCAAAAAATCAAGGGCTCATCGAGGGATTTCACTGCTTCCCTCGTGAACAATTCTCAATTGCTCAACGAGCACTTCACAAGATGATTCCTTTCTCACACTCATTGAGGAAGAATCCAATCCACAATGCCATGCACTACCTCGATGTCTTTTGTTTAGCTCTGGTTCTTCCATTCAATGGTGGAAAACTTAGTGCTATCGATAATCTTTCCTCCCAACGCCCATTTGGCTCACTTCTTTTGAGTGGAAGATTCTTGCACACAGGTGAAAATGTTTAAATTTCTAGGCATCCCTTTTCCTTTCAAGCTTTGTCGGTGAGCTATGGTAGTATGTCATTCAATGGGTGGCCAAAAAATTGGAATATTGGATTACTAGACCTCTGTCCTTGGCAGGGAAATTCCAAATTTTCTCCAAAGTGTTGGTGGCCACACATGTTTACTACTCTTCATGTTGGGTGCCCTCCAAAGCCTCCATTTAGAAAACTGGAAAATCTCCTCAAAGCCTTTCTTTGGGCCAAAACCTCCACTGGTAAAGGTTTTCATCGGTGGCTTGGGAAATTTGTTGCCTTCCATGCAACTCGGGGGTTTAGGCCTTATTGACATACAACGCCAAGGCGGGCACTCTCTGTGCCAAATGGATTGTTCGATGCATCACGGCCAAGAAGCATGGAAAGTGATTTTACACCATGGTATAGAAGAAGGATCACCTTACGGCCACCTTGTGTGGAAAGGATTAGGGTTTTCAACCTCCTTATTGCTCCAGTGCCTGTTAAAGTGGTCAACACTTTTGTGCTTAAAAGCATTTGGAAAGCTTGGGAATGTCAAACCATGGCTTTAATGGAAAGGTGATGGCTTTTGTAATGGGATTTCCATTAACCATCATTCCCTCTGGTGGTCACCAATATTTTAGGCTCGGATAAGTGTTTCGTAGATACTCAGGGGATTCCTACGCTCAAATTCTTCAAGTGCGGAATTCACACCATCCAAGACTTATTCTGTAAACACTCTCAATCCTGGTTCTCTTGCCTGAGCTTAAAGCTCGATATTGGTTGACCAACCAGGATCAAGCTAGCATTACTAAAGTGCTCAATTTGGTCCCTGACCATATGATGTAAAAAAATTGGTGTGCCCTTCTCTCACCCTTGGTGGATGGATTGGAAGTGGTATGTAGATACCTTGTTTCACAACTATTCAGCCAATAAAGGCTACTGCTGGCTCTTGCCTCATTTTCCCATGGTTGAAAAACTCAACACTTGATGGGGCATTCATTCCACTCTATCTTCATGGAGTAGGTGATTTGACACTTTGTCTGGTCTATCTGTGTGGAGCCAAAAATTGCTCACTTTCTCTGGTGTGTTCTACACCAAGGCTTACCCATAGGGTCTCGACTTGTTCAAATTGGGATCTCGGCTCCCAAGTGCCCATTCTGTGGCCACTTGGAAACTCTTGTGCATATTTTTTGGTTTTTTCCAAAGCGCAACTTGCTTGGAATTGGATACATTCATTTTTCTTTCCTCTCAGACCACACTTTGTTTTACTTGGCAGAATATCCTCCTTGGCGATAACCCCAAACTTTTCCATTGTTCACCTAGATTTGGCATGTTTTTAGGGGGGAAATATGTTTTGGATATGGAAAGAAAGAAATGATTTTTTCTTTGCTAATTCTAAAGTTGATCAACAATTTTTAGTGTATAACAAATCTATGGTTATCTCCAATGTGTTGTTGTAGATTCAAGTCCAGGCTAACAAAGTGGCTTTGGAAGTGGACCACCTTCAGACTCTGTTGCGGCACTGGGGTGATGCCCCATGTAATGTCACTTGGGATCCACCCTCACCATCTCGATGCTCCTCGCCGCATGGCCATGGTGGTTTCCGTAGCCATTCTCAACGGCATTCCTTCAGCTGGGCTCATTTCTCACCTTGCCCTCACCACCGGAGGAGTCACTCACCACCAACTCGCTTGCAAGAGTTGGGGTCCCCGCTCACCAAATCGGGTGGGGATATCCTTTCGGCACCGAGAAACACACGCTTGATGGATGGAACTTGCCCCCACCGTCACACCGCCCCCGATGGAAAGTTTCCTCACCTCTCTCTTTCCATCCCACTCGGGAGGAGGCATAAAAAGAAGAAGAAAATCCCCTTGGTTGGGATATTCCTGACGCTGGTAAGGACCTCCCAGGCTCGGGTTGGCCGGATGATCATGATCCCCCTACTTCGGGAATGTTTGTTGCTACTGCTTAGTTTTGTGTTTTGATGGTTTCCTAGGCACTTTGCCTAGTTCGTTTGTTTTTTTCTTAGGCTCGGCCTAGTTTGTTTGTGGTTTTGGGGCGTGCTCTCATACCGCCCATTTTTTGCTGAAATCTATCTTGTATCTTATTGCATTAATATAATATAAGATCTCTTTTCATCAAAAAAATAAATACCCTAGTAGAATGTGATTAGGACTTAGAAATGTAACCAAGTGCGTGAGTTACTATCTACATTTTCCCTTGCTTTATGTTTTTCAGGTGAATACTCGACAACATAAAGTAGATAAGAGATGTGTACTGATAACCATGTAGATCAATGGCGAAAGTGTGCTTTGAGCAGAGACAAGAAAAATCGTGGAGTGATAAATGAAGCGTAGAAGCTAAGGAAAATGAAGTGACCTTAGGGTGAAGCATATGTGTTGTGTCGCATTGTACCTATTGTCATTTGTGCTTGACGTGTTTGTTGATGTGATTTATTGCTTCTCATAAGGAAAAACATGCAAAAAGAAGAGCAAAAGAGTAGTCAAATATGTGTATATGAAAATTCAATCCAAATATTTAAAAAGTGTGTAAAAATGTGAAAAAGTGTAAAATGAATATGTGCATGGATCTCTGATGAGTGAAAAGGATAGAAAGTATCCTGAAAATTCAATAGAAGAGCGAGTTTTTCTAGCGATCTCACGCTAAGAGCAAGTTTTTCGGGTGACCTCACGCCACGGAAGAAAAAGTGTTAGGGAGAAAGGTCTAGTGTTATTCTCCATCCTTGATTGATTCCCTAAATTTATACACCACTACGCAATGGTGTGATCTGATTTATTCCGAGTTCGATCTAGTTTGATCTAAGTAGAAAAAGAAGAAAAAGAGATATAATTCATTCTCATTCTTTGGAGGATTTGTGCCTATACTATGAAAAACTACTTTGTGTAATGCTATGAAAAATGTGTTGATATGAGAAAACATACATCAGCGCCTTGGTCATATAAACCCGGGGAAGGTCGGGAGCACATAGCGCTCATGTTTATATCTCGATGCTCTTGACGTCTATGTATGTGTCTTGAGGATCTCGAGTCATATTCTAGGTCATTTCTATAACTAAAGACTGATATGTTCTTGTAATGTGTAGGTCTAAATCGTGAGTGCGTCTTCTTGAATGGGGTGACTGATTCACCCAATGTATGCCCCCTTGTTTGGGGTGTATGCAACATTGCTAGGAGGATGCGGCCCAAAGGAGAGGACCGAAAAATGATCCGATACTTGCGGGGGAAGGGAATGTGCATGGTAGAAACCAAGGAACATGAAAACAAAGTGGCTAAAAAATGTGTTAGTGCAAACAAGACAAATACATATATAGAAGACAATGTGTAATCTAACAAATAAGAAGACAATGTAGACCATGAAAATCGGACTGCAAACATGAGACATCACTCATAATATCGCAAGAAAATTAGGGCAAGTGACCAAAAGCATACAAGAAATGAACATACAAGACATGAGAAGTGAATCCTGAAACAACAACAGAGACAATGGAAAACAATAGAAATCAAAGTATTAGAAAACTAGGGTAGAAAATAGTTCCTCTACAAGTAAATGCTACACATGAAGCACCCATTAGCATGTTATAAAGACCGAAATATGTCAAGATGTGTATATATCGATAGAGTAGTATGCTTTAGGAAGAATAAGTAGTATAAAATTAAACAATAGCATCTATAGTGTTTACGAAAGTAGATGCCCCGGTTCCTCAAAGGGGACCGGTAAGAGGTACAATTCCAAACATCCATGTTGTGTGAAAAGATATGTAAAGTATGCATTCAAAACTAGAGAATACGTGAACGTGCATGTGTATATAGAAAATATAATGACATACGAAATATCTAACGTGTATAGTAAATAAAGTGTACATGTGAGTATAAGTAAGAAAGAATAATGTGCAACCAAGATATGCAATATGTTGTGTATGAGTGAGATGAAATGGTATGTAGTTTGTAAAGGTTATAGGAGTAATGTGACCCCAGAGTGGATGTGTATGAGACGAGGTTCATTTATAAAATACCCCTCGACAGATTAAGAATGAACCATAGAACAAGAGTATGTCATCGAGAAATGGTTTGAATTATGCACTAGAAAGATAGATCAATGATGTATAAAGTATGAAGAGTGTGAGATGAGGCGAGGCTCATTTCAGGTTATACCCTCATCTATCAGAGTATGAACCGTGGAACTAGAGTTCGTCATAGGGTAGTGTGACGATGCAAGTTGTGTGTGTTAGAAGAAATCCAAGACATCTGACAATGCTAGAAGAGAGGGGAGAGTAAGCATGATGCCCCCAAGTGTGCAATGATGAATAAGATATCTGATAAAAGTGAAGGCAAGGGTTCTCCACTCGATGATTACAGAGATAAAGGAATGTGACCATGCTCTGAGATCGGTGATATATGAGACAAATGATGTATAAGTGAATGAGACCTAGAAGGCATGGACACCTATGTGAAGGAGACCGAAGAGGTGATGTGTACCTATGTAAAGGAGACCAAGGAGGTGATATGCACCAATGTGAAGGAGCCATATGAGAAGTGGACCTAGGATGATGAGATGGACTAGTGGAACAATGAGACCGAGTAGGTCGAGTACGAATAGGAGAGCTAGGAGTAGATTGTGCTTTAGATTTGAGAGGTCCAGGGGACCTAGATGCTCTAGTGAGTGCAATGGAAACCTCAAGAGGAGGTTGTGACCACGATGTGCATGGAGGAACACCCTTGATGGTGATAACTTGCTTGTTGTGAATGAACTTTAGACATAAATGATTCATAGAAATGATAGCTTGAGCAACACGAAGCCAAGGAATACCTAAGAGCATGTCACACCCTTTGATTGAAGGTGCCACAAGGAATGAAACAAGCATGGTAAGAGGACCAATCGGAACTGGGAGCTTGAAATAACCATAAGATTTAGGAACTAGATACGAAATATGTGAGAGTGGATAGTTGATAACAAAAAGAAGTGCAATAGAGCACACACCCATATGATTCATGGATCGATCATTGTATTATTGATAACATGAGGCCCGATAGAAGCATTAATATGTAATGTGTTAGAAGAGAATGTAACATGATAATCATGATCAAAGAATGTAATGAATGGTGGAGATGCATCAGCGTGAGAAACTAGAAAATCAAAGCCTCTAATGAAGGAGGAGATATTGCACGATATGTATGATTAGCCGAAGAGTCACTTGCTTTGGTCATGCGTAGGCAACAAATCATTGAATTTTTTTGATTTTTGTTGTCATTGATTGACGTAAATGTCAAAGGATTCAAAGATATATTGCATTATTATCGATAAGATTTTGAATAAGATGTTTGAGATTGAAACATCGCTCTATAGAATTTTCAATTCATTAATGATAGTTACATCTGAAATTTTTGTTGTAATTGCATCCTTTAGGTCGATATGGATCCAGATTAAGTGGAGGAGGAAGTGTAATAAGATTGCTCTCAACAAGTTGTGGTAATAGAATATGTGGAGCACAAGGAAAATTTGTGAATGTACACTTTGGAGGTTTCCATTGAAGTTTTTTTAGAAGTAGAGACAACGTTAACAATAGATTTTTCTTTAGTAGGCTTAGTAGATGGCTTGAAAGTTTATTTTCTTTGAAACCGAGTAGAAGATGAAGCTTGATCATGATATTTAAGCTTTCCCATAGATAATAGTTTACTTTCATGTAGCTTAAGAGTATGACATAAATGATTGAATGATGGAGATGTCTCAAAGATGACACTCTCTTGTAGAGGTGGTAATAGAATTTGGACAAATAGATATTGCAATTCAAAGTCTCAGTACATTAGACATATTAGCTAAGTTGTTCTTATATCATAAGACATAATTTGCTAGATGCTCATTAGATCCTTGTTTAATTTGCACAAGTTGAGCATAGGATATCTTAGAACTGATATTGATTGAAAAATACGCTAGAAAAACATCAGCTAAATGCGTAAATAAAGTTATCGAATGGACAGGTAGATCGTAGAACCAACACATTGCATAATCTTGGAGACTTATAGGAAAGAGCTTTGTTAATAAAGTATGATCATCCACATAATCTAGACATGCCACATGAAATTCTCGGAGATGATCTTGAGGGTCACTATGGCCTTTGAAGGTGGGCAATTTAGGGGTGATTTTTTAGAGGAAGCGGATAGGTGAAATGGGTGTACAAAGGAGTGTGGAGGAGTAAAGTGGAAACCAAAAATACCGAAAAGAGGCCAAAGATAGATGACAATTACTAGTTTTCTCACTTAGGAATCATATGAATAGTAGAATGTGATTAGGACCTATAAATGTACCAAGTGTGTGATTTAGTGTCTATAGAAGCAATTTTTAGGAATCATCGATCGAGGAAAGGATGGGACTCTATCCTCCGTTATTTTCACTAACATAACAAAATATCTATTAGTATCATCAAGTTCCATCCCTTCCTCTACACACCACTACACTTTGCTCCTTGATGTCACTCTTTTATCCTTTTCTACCACTTTGTCATTTCTAATGACTCGACATCTCATGCACACTCCACGAGATCTTTGTGACACAACATTAAAATATAAGAAATATAAAATGAAACATGCTAGAGATCTTTGTGACACAACATTAAAATATAAGAAAACATCAAGAAAGCCAAGTCACTAGACATATCGAGCAATATAAAAGCAAACAAAAGGACTTGCACCACTAAGACCTAGTTTTGTTATCTAAGAGCCAAAAATATAATGTTTCTTAGATGCATGATGTAATAATGATTTTTGAAAATTTTACTGTCTACAAGATGACATAGTTACCAATACTTGGATAGATATATGCATGTAAAATGTGTAGGCATATGCAATGTACATGAATTGTTTGACTTAATTCAATAATGTAACCTCTCCCAAGTAGTCATTTAATCTTATTTGGAAAAGACATTATATTTCCTATTAGGATTTGATTACGAGTCATTAAGTTGTAAATGTGAAATATGTCCACACTTAGACACCGAAACAACAAAACTAGGTTACTTAGCAAGGCATTTTTTTGACTTGTTAATACCAAACCTACAATACGTGGTAAGGAACTTACTAAATGTTGAGTTGTTATAACCTCTCTTAAACAGAGCTTTAAGCTTTATTAACATATATGTTATGATTTGATATTAGGTTAATTAACCTTTAAATACATAAGTCCACACCAAAACATAAACTAACAAACATCTTGTAAAAGTAACTCTAAATACATACATTATTACCCAAGTCGATATGCCTCTTTAGTACATCTTGGAATATCTTATACGAATATGAAAATCCTCATCCGGTTAAAAATTAATATCGTATTAGTTGGTTGGCTTGGTCGATGGTAACATGTAAACCCCAATATATCATGATCCTTCGCGATAGGTGTGGTGTCATAATGAGGTGGTTTTCTTACTAACATAGTATGCAAATAACGATGACACCCCAATGGAATTGACCCTCTCACTAACATAATGGATGATTGATTGCGAGATCAATATAGTTGTTTGCACTGACCCTTTAGATTTGAGGAGGATATTTTGGTATGACACCTCTTAAAAGGGCACCAACTACATTTTAATTTTAATTTCCCATGGTTGTGTGACATTTGTAATTACGTGACATATTCATATATTTGACCACCTATATATGAGTAGCTTGAGTTGCGTGGTTGGATGGTGCCATGTGTAGGATGACCCATGCCTTCATTATTATGGTGGCCACGGTCTCCATGAAATGGGTGGGAGCTACTCCATGTTCCTCATAGAGGCATAGTTGGCACACAAGAGCTTGAGAGCTAAATATGATGAACCCCCACTCCTCCATCATTAGCTTGACCGACATGGACAGAATGGACATGCTTGATGATGGGGGTTTGATGCATCTTGGAATTGCTTCTATGACTCTAAAAGTCCACATTCATTTAAAAATCAACACCACCTTGGTTAGTTGCTCAAGTCCCATGTAATATATTACGATCTTATGCTAATAGGGGAAAAGTTGTAATGAAGGCGATCCTCTCACTAATATAATGGTTAAATGGTTGCGGGATATATCTGTTTGTTGCCTTGCTACTTAAGTTGGATATGCCTCTTCAATACATCTTGGAATTGCTTCAATGACTTTACAAACCTTGCATGCCTTAGTGCCACATCTCACACACCTCTTGATACATCTTGAAATTGCTTGAATAGTGATCCATAGGGATCTAGAAAAACACACCACTTCATTAGTTCCATCAGCACCAGGAAGGAGAAACAAGAAAAAGTGAATAAAATGAGGTAAATGAAGGTTCTGGAAGGAACCGCCGCCTGTAGGGGCGGTCCCTCTCCACCACCCGGGGGGCTTGAGCGGGTCTCCACCGCCTGACACTTTCGAATAGAAAGAAGAATGAAACACAGACCGCCGGTATGCGCTCGAATCGCGGCTCTTCCCCTTCCATGCCTTTTCACATCCTCCAGGTATGGGAGGACATGTGAAGGCCTATAAATGCATGAAAGGAACAAGATAACATGCATTCAAGATCCAGAGATCGAGAAGCAGAGTTTAATGAGAGCAGTGAGCAAGATCTTCAGTGTTGGAGTGGAATTTTAGGAGCAAGGTGTAGAAACAGAGCAAGCAAGTAATTGGAGAGAAGGTTTACATTGTTGCTTCTTTTCATACTTATTGTAATCTATAATTGTTTATATTAGATCAATATAAGTGGGAAGAAAGAGCAATCGCCCTTCCCGATTGGTTTTCCTCCATTGGAGGTTTCTAGGATAAAATTGTTGGTGTTGAAGTTTTGAATTCTTTCCTTCTCTGCAATTTCCTTTCTATAACACTAGATAATCAATCACGAAGCTCTAATTTTTCAAGCAAATATGTCATTTTCCAAAGTTGAAAGTAGAACAACATAATTGTGTGATTCGTAGAGTTCCAAAGTAGAAGTTTACGGATCAATTAGTGTTCTATAAACACTCATATTTCAAAATGGCACACCATTACATCTCATTTTTAGTACAACCGAATTTTATTGAACCCATAGATTAGACACAAACATAATGATATCACGCATGAACCCCTCATATAATAATAATGAGTGAGAACAACATGTGTTTACTCGCTTAAGCTAATTTAAGGAGAGACTATTTACATGAATTTAATAAAGTTGGAGTGGGAGCAAAGGCACTCGAATCATGCACTATTTACATGAATCCGTGAAAGTGGCTGCCATCATGCATTGCTTCGTGTTAAGAGTATACCAAACCAATAAACTTTAATCACTAAGCAATGAGAGCGCGAGCTTTTGCTTTTGATACACGTTTGCTCCCAATACCAAACTCGTATAAGATAGGAAATCTCATCACTTAATCCATTCGTCACTTTCAGAGCTTCCCTGCAATAGATTTTCAACGGCTATGGCGGTGTTAAGCATTGCAGAAAAGTGGAGAGAATTGCAGGGCAGCAACAACTGGGAAGGCTTACTCGACCCTCTCGATTTAGACCTCCGTAGAAATATAATAACGTACGGAGACCATGCACAGGCCACCTACGATGCCTTCAACAGCGAGCGCCGTTCAAAATACGCAGGAAGCAGCAGATACGGAAAGCGCGCCTTCTTCGACAAAATAGGCCTCATCAAGAGTTGCTCGGCCATCTGGGGTTACCAGGTGTCCAGATTTCTATACGCCACGTCCATAATCGATGTGCCACAAGCCTTCGTTCTGCAGTCGCTGTCGCGCGAGGCCTGGAGCTCCGAGTCCAACTGGATGGGCTATGTGGCATTTACGACGGATTACGGGATGGTCGAATACGGCAGGCGGGATATCACAGTCGCATGGAGAGGAACCGTGAGACACTCGAATGGATCGAGATTTTAACCCCGGGCAGGTCCCCGTTTCGACTCTCCTGCCGGACACTGGCGTTGCAGACCTGGACGAGAGCGTGGAGAAGCTGGTGAGAAGCGGAGGGGCCAAGGTTCAGGAAGGCTGGTTCCAAATATACACGTCCAGTGATCCGAAATCTCCCTTCAATAAGACGAGCGCGAGGGACCAAGTTATGGGCGAGTTGAAGAGGCTTCTGGAGCTCTACAAATATGAGGAATTGAGCATTACTGTAACCGGCCACAGCCTCGGGGCCACTCTCGCCACGCTCTGCGCTTTCGATATAGTTTTAAACGGGTTGAATAAAATAACAGGCGCAGAGTCACCGATTCCCGTGACTGTGATTGCATTCGCCAGCCCGCGGGTGGGGAATTCAGAATTCAAAGAATGCGTGGATAAATTACTCCCCGAGCTTAAAATACTGCGGGTAACGAATTCCCCTGATTTAGTCCCGCTGTATCCCTTGGTAGATTATGTGGATGTCGGCGTGGAGATTCGAACCGACACGCTCATGTCGCCCTACCTTAATGGCGACGGGGATGCGAAGTGCTGGCACGATCTGGAAGCGTATTTGCACATGGTGGCTGGAATGCAGGAAAAGGGGGCATTTAAGCTGGATTTGGATAGAGACATTTGTCTGGTGAACAAATCCCTGGACTGGTTGAAGGAGGAATATTTGATTCCTGCTTCGTGGTGGATTGAGAAGAATAAGGGCATGGTGCAGGACCAAGACGGGCACTGGATTATGGGTGCACCACAAGACGAAGATATTCCCCGCCCTGAAGACAGCGACTAGTGAAAGCTGTAATATATCAAGACTTAAGTAAGCCCACCCTACATCTTTATCTCATATGTAACTTTCTCAGCTATTTTGTGTTATAACACAATTTACTATACATTGTATTTATTGAATGTAATAATTGTACATGATTAATAAATTCAAATATTAGAAATGGAATATGTATATGTATATGTATATGTATATGTATATGTATATGTATATGTATATGTATATGTATATGTATGTATGTGGGGTCGAAGTCATATTTCTAAATATTTCATTTCTAATGCTAAATTTTTATACTATATTATCAATATTGTTAATAATTAAATATAGGGTTTCATGGTGTATAAGTGTTTTATCTATTAAAATATGAAGTCGAAATATTACATAGTGACTCGTGTTGTTATGTTATGTAAAATACTAACAAAAATCCTTTGAATGTGATCATCTAGCATTTAAGAGTTAATTATATGATGATCCCCAATTGACTATCATATGCTCATACACAATATATAATTTGGTAGAGATTAAGGAAATTAAAGAATAAATGAAAGTTCGAAAATTAAAATCGTTTTTTTAACAATTTTTTTAACTCCCAAAAAACTTTGACCATGTCTTTTAAAAAACATGGAGGGAACAAGCACATTTGAAACTAGTTTGAAGGTTTGTGAGGGCATCCCTTTTGTATCTAAGTAAACACTTTGAATTTATATGGAACAAGTTGATCTTTAATTACAATATATTGAACATAATATACTAAATTTATGTTATTCAATAATTTGACACCATCCATCAAGAATAAGTTCTTCGCCATATACTAAAATATTATTGGAGGGATTATAGTTTATCTAAGACATATTCTATAAAATGGCATATAACAAATTACCAAAAATTGACACTCAATAAATATAAAGCAAATAGAAGGAAGTTAAACAATCTGAAAAAAATTGGCATTAAATAAATTTGAAGTAATTTGGAAGACACTTACGAGGATATAACAACATTTATGGTTCTATACAATAAAATATAATGAAAGGTTTGATTCAAATCCTCCCCTCCTAAAATATGCCATTATTATTAAGTGAATTCCAACAACTATTAATATTGCTCGGTTGATCTAAGTTGCCATACAAAGGTTTTGGTCCAATAGACCATGGATTCAAATATCACTCTTAGTATTTATTGATTCATTCATCTTTTCTTTGCATTTATATGGCTGCCTAATTAAAAACCATCTCCATCTTACTTCTTAAAATAAGTTTTAACAGACAAGTATGACCTAATAATTTTATAAATATATGTATTTAACTCTACGTAGACATGGCTAATAAGTTGTTAAACAATTGAAAGATTTTAAACATAGTTAATAAGCTATTGTGTATACTATAAATTGAAAATGAATTTGGCAATATATCAACATCGAAACATAGATGATTATCATAACACTCTATTGTCTTACCTCCTACAATTTTAATAAACAAAAAATTACATACTATCACACCATTTTTGTGAAATAGTTTACATGAGATGAAAATAAGCAACATATAACCACTCTTCTCATATATAAGATGTAATATTATGAAAATGTTATGAATTAAATTTGTATTGAGCTATATGTTTTACAATTTATATGGATGCCACATGCTCTATTTTGATCAAGAACATCAACATTTAGGTGAAAGACATTTTGATGCGTAAGTATACGGGTTCACGAGGTAATTATGTATCAACCAAAAGTAGTTTGACTTAGTGTATACATTTTTTTGCATTTGTGTTATTGGTGGACTAAATTGTGAAGAAATGTGTTGTTGGTGGGCCACGGAGTATGATTTTTGTATTTTTGCATTGTTGGAGTTATGTGTGAGTCCATTGTGCAATATCAACGTTGTGTGTAATCATGTTGCATAATGTCTAGTCTATTGTGCAATCCACACAAATAAGTGGACTTTTTAACAAGCCACACAATCTATTGGAGGTTTTACAAGCATTAGAAAATGCCACGAAACACAAAGGAAGCCTCACAAGTCTATCGAGATCCACACAACACAAAAGGGCCACACAAGCCCAAAGGAAGTTATGAAATAAATAAGTTGGAATTTAAAGTTACGAAAGTCTATTTGGAGTTGCGAAGATACTACAAAGTTGTTTAGAATCAACGAAGCATTATGTTTAAAAAACTCGGAAAGGATGATTATGTTTGTACTTAGTCCTTTGGACCATAAGTTCATATTAGTTAGGAGTCAAGTTTGTGGCATTTGATGGCTTTATAACCAAAGCCCAATTTTTTTAAAAGAAGTTAGTTTTCAAATAGTGAGTAGCTCATAGAGTAGAGTGTAACTCCAAAGTTTAGGCTTGAAGCGGTGGCTCAAGTAGTGTATCTAAAAGTTTGAATTTACTTCCATGTAGATACTTGTACACAATTATATATTCATTGAGAGTGACACTACATTGTTGAGTGGATGGTAGCCTACAAACATTTGTTTGAGTTGTAATATTGTATGGTGGGTGGCTAGACTAATTCATTGTGTAATATATTATTGAATATAATTTGTTATTTGTTACTAAATTATTATTGTTGGTATGATTTCGTTACATAATTTTGTGGCGAGCTCACCTACATGGCTTCCTATAGGAACCTCATATCCATTTCCACATCATTTGGTATCACAACAAGGCACAAATTTGGGAAGTGAAGTTATTGAGTTCTCCATATTGCAAGGGTGGGTAGAGAATATGGGAGAGCTAGTGAAAGTTCTATGAAGGTTCACAAGAGAGTGTGATAATAGATCTAAGATTTTTGAAGTAAGATACCACCTAAAAGAGTACGATAATGGATTGAAATGGTAAATAATATAGCTTGAAGGATTGAAGATATTACATGGATGTTACATAGAAAACACGTCAAATTGACAATGGTAGAAGAAGACTAAATAAGAGAATTCATCACAAGGGATGATATACATGATGCGAGAAGAAGAGGTAAGAGAAAAAAATTCACTTGTGGGTGGCGAGTTAGAGCAATTCCAACACAAGATGATGTAAAAAGTGGAAGGAAGGTTATCAAGGATGTTTCAAGGATTGGTAGAGTAGTATGAATGGAGGTTCTTTTTGTTTAAGATCTTTGAATGAAAATGAGCTTAGAGACTAAATCACATAGATAGAATATTATTTTGAGTTTAATGAGGCTGCATTTGAATTAAGTGGGAAAAACATGTTAATCTAAAACCAATCCCAAATATTTCCAATTTTCATGGTAGTTGGCTAGTTCTCTATTGCCCATTTCATTCAAATTTGAACATTTCACATCCCGGTACTTGTTATTGAACATCTAATACATCCTCTTAGTTATAAAGTAGGCCTTAAATGTATGAAAATCAATAATATGCATTGGTTTAAACATGTGAATAATATGCTCTAGTAGTTGTAGACACAAAATCATGCACTTTGGGAATATATCTAGTCATGATTGCATACTATTATTCATATGATGATTCCTAAGTAGGAAAAGTACTAATTAACCCATATATTTTTCCATCTTTGCTTTCTTTCTGTTGCCACTTTTGATCTTACACTCTTGCTTTCCCAATCTTCCTTTTTTATACTTTGGCATTTCTCACCTAGGCAGCGGTGCCCGTAGCCACCGTCGCCAAAGACTAGGCGCCGTCATCCCCTCCGGGTGCCCTTGACCTTTTTATAATTTTATCACATATTTTGGGTCCTTTCTAGCAAATTTGAGCATCTTATATTTTTGGTAGTTGGATTTTCGGGTTAATTATGAAATTCAAGCAAATGAATCATATAAATATAAATTTATGTGATCACAATAAGGTAACAAGCACTAAGGATTAACTATCACCACCTAAGGTTGCATCCAAAGGCTACTTAAGAGCATTCAAGCATCCATTCTAGCATCCATTCAAGGGAAAGGGAATGTATTATTCTACATACACTTCATAGGAGGGGAAGTTCATTCTATTCCATGTACACATCTATTTAGATCTTCTACGTCTAGCTATTTTCTTGTTATCAAGTGCGACACGCACAAGAGCCACCTAGGGCACAATTCAACACACACACCCCTATAACTACATTAGATATGAAATGTAGTGAACGCTCGATTGTAAGCTCACTTGTTTGACAGATTAAGGACAATTTAACCCCTCATTTGCATTCTTTTTTTGGGATTTAATGCACTCTTAAGGGTTTTGTAGGTCAATCTTTCATTACAGGTTATCAACGACATCAACGATCATTATGCGACCTACTAGTGATAAGAAGCGAAGGATGGCGGACATCTTGTGACCTGCAAGGCGGTTTTCTAAGGATTTTATTAGTCACATGTGCTCATAAGCAGTCTAGGCACCGAGTGCCCCGCCTTTTTGAGGTAGATATTTTGGTCACACATTTTTTGAGGCTTTTTGTGACACTTCTTCCTCTCTGCTCATCAGGTCATCACTTCGGCACAATCTAGATTTGGTTGCAAATCAGCTAAGTCATTCTACCCCTTCTTTGCAACTAGGGTTTCATAATTTCTAGCTTAATTTTCTTGGGTCTATTATGTATTTCATTGCTACATTACATTATAATTAGGCATTTATTTATTTTGGTGAACTTGCATTCGAACACTCTTATTTTTTGGATCCTTCCACCATGAGTATCTCCTCAATGCCTTCTTGTAGGCCAATCCTGAGTGTGCCAATCAAATTCAATCTTTTTATCTACTACTTCTCTTCATCCTAATACTTCTCCTGACTATGTGTATCATATGTTCACTACATCATTATCATTTCATGAAGAGCATATTACTTTTACATCTGATGAAATCACTTCTCAATCTATTTTAGATAATGATCAACCCCTTTATATTCAGGTTTGTATCAATAACATAAGGGTTAAATGAGCTTTAATCGATAATGGATCCAGGATTAATGTTTGTAATCTGGCATTTCTTCACCAAATAGGCCTCTCTAAAGACTCCTTGGATCCTTCATCTATTTCTATTTGTGGCTTTGATAAAACTCCTAAAAGGGTCTTAGGTACAATCACACTTCCTATTACTCTCATGCCATGCACTTTGTCCATCCCATTCCATGTCATGCCTAACAATATTAACTATAATATTTTTCTTGGATGGCCTTGGATCCATGCCATGCATGCGGTCCCTTCTACCCTTCATGCACACATTAAATTCTTATACCAAGGTGTGGTTTATGAAGCCTTAACAAATCCCTCTCCATTTTCCTATTGTAACACTATTGATCATTCACCTAAATCCCCTAATTTGGCCACCTCTCCTCCTAACTTCAAACAATATGGTCCTAGGTATCGTATTTTCTTCACTACAGTTTTCAATGACAATGGGTTAGGAAAATATGCAAAAGGAGTCAAAGAACCTCTTTCCATTTCGACAAAATCCACTAGGCTTGGCCTCGAGATATCACCCTAAGCTCATTTCTTTTATTCCTTCTGCATCTCCTCTCGAGGTTTACACCATTTCACATACTCACCATCATAAAAAACAATTTCCATCCACTCTCAATGCTACAACTTACTTTGGAAAATATACTACTCTTAACACATTGCCACATCCGCCACCATGGCATGCTTTCTCTTCCATTAGTGGATATATATCCATCACCAACTTAGGGGCATCCTCGCTTACTTTCCCCTCTCCTAACATGCTAAGGTGTCTATCACTTCGCTCATACACTCCGTAATTCATATGTAAGCATCATTATACAACTTGATACACACAAACTGTATCGTCATTACCCAATGACACACTCTCGTGGTGTGGTTCACACTTGGCTATTGAGGGAATACTATATACATGAACCTCACACACTACACACTACACTACACTAACATTACACACTACACATTTCACATTTAGCACATTCATCTCTTTCTACGCAACATCTACTCTACATGTTCATGACATATCTTTCTGGCATCTACTTCCACATGTTGCGGTCATTACCCTATGACACCATCTAGTTACATGCTCCATACTCGAATTTTGAGGGTTTACATCTCAAATGGAACTCACCACAATCATACATTAAATCACTCACGCACTCTCTATAATCTACGTTCTATCAATTGAATCTTTATAACACACAATTCGAACCATTTCCACATGACTCACTCTTATTCTATGGTTCATTCTTGATTCTTTGAGGGGGAATGTATAAATGAACCTCATCTCATAGATACACATCCAATCGGAGGGCACATTTCTCCTATCATTCACTCTACATTCTATTCCATCTCATCCACAACATACTACATATCTTGGTCGTATTTACTCTTTCTTTCTTATGCTTTTACATGTACACTTTATTACACATGCTAGATATATATCTTGTATGTCATTATCTTTATCATATACACATGCACATTCAATTGATTTTTAGTTGTGATAAAAGATTCTACAGATCCAAACATGCAATACATATTCTTGGTGCAAGATTACATTACCAATCCCACAACAACTCTTGGGGCATCCACTTTTATACAATACAGTGCTATTGTTTAATTTTTCATAGCACATTACTTTATCGGATTATACACGCTTTGACATACTTTTTATCTCTTTAACATGCTAATGGGTGCTTCATGTGCACCATTTTCTTTGCAGGTCTATTTACCACCATAGTTGTCTGTTACATTGCTTGCTATTATGCACTGCCTTTGTTTGTCATTATATGCCATTGTTTACGGGATTTTCGCTTTGTATTGTGTGCACATTGTATACTTTCGGCCATCTCGGCCTTGATGTATTTCGACATCGTGAGTGATCTCCCATGTTTGAAACCCACTTTTAGCGGTATATTTTATCTTCTTACTTGTTTTCATTGTCTTCTTGCATCTTAGCATACACATTATATTCTTAGCTTGCATCTTATCTTCTACATGTGTCTTTATCTTTTTGCACTAACACTTATTTCCTAGCCACTTTGTTTGCATGTTCTTGGTTTCCATAAAACAAAATCCCCCATACAGGTGCATTTTTAGCACAATAGTAAGTCCTCCTTTGGGCCACATACTCCTTAGCGACATCATATGCACCCCAAACGACGGGGGGATCATCATTTGGGTGAATCAATCACCCCATATAGTAGTATACAGTCACAGTTCAACACAACACAGTTATCAGTCTCAAACATGGCTCAAAATTAGACTTGGGTCCTTAGCATAACAAAGACACCAATGTCTAGACTGACAATAACACTTGGGCGCCCTTGACCTTCCTGGATGCCTATGATTAGGGAGAAGTTACACAAAATTCTTCAGATGCATCACATTATAGAGCACTTTGCACAATGGTATTTATAGGGCACATAGTCCTTAACACTCAACATACACACTATACATCATTTTATTCTTTTGCATTGGATCGGAATTAGTCAAATCGGATCAGATTTTTACACACCATCTGTAGTGGTGTTCCATATTTTAGGAAGTAGTTAAAGGTTGGAGGATGACACCATACTTTTCTCCCTACACTTCTTCTAGTTCTTGGCATGAGATTGCTCGAAAAACTAGCATTTCATGCAACTAGCGTGAGATCATCCGAAAAATGTTTTCTTCTACATCGTCTTCGTGGTTCTTTCTACACTCTTTTCTCATCTAGGATTAGGTGCACATGTTCCTTTTTCACAATTTACATACTTTTTACACATTTTGATCATATACATGCATATTTGACTACTTGTTCATTCTTCTCTTTTGTAGGTCCATCCTTATGGGAAGCGGTAGTCAACATCATCCTACATCAACAACATCAACAACATCTACAACACCAATCACATCAACATCGATATCAACAACATGTACAAAGGTAACATCTACACATGCATTCCCACCCTAGGGTCATCATCACTTTTTGCACTTTCTCCTCTCTAGTTTCCATGTTTCACATTTTTATCACTCCACGCTTTTCCTTGTCTTTCGACACTCTTTTTCCATCGATCTACATGGTTATCAGGTACACATATCTTATCTACTTTATGTTATCGAGAATTCTCTCAAAAACATAAAGTGGGGGAAAATATAGACACAAAATCACACACTTTGGGTATCTATCTAGTCCTGATTGCATACTACTATTTGTAGACAAAAAATCACGCACTTTAGACATTATTTAGTCCTAGTCTTATACTACTATTTATAAGGTTTTGAGTGAAGAAAGTACTTGATAAACCCCCGTCTTTTGGCCATCTTACTTTATTTTATTTCGTCATTCTCGACCTC
This sequence comes from Taxus wallichiana var. yunnanensis, assembly GCA_018340775.1. Classification (NCBI taxonomy): domain Eukaryota; kingdom Viridiplantae; phylum Streptophyta; class Pinopsida; order Cupressales; family Taxaceae; genus Taxus; species Taxus wallichiana. Next base: position 24,158,459 of record CM031236.1, on the reverse strand, counting down.
GTGCACCCACATGCCAAGTTAACTTTTGTCATTTCACTTTATTTTAGCTTTGAATGGGGTGCCCAGGCTAGTACTACGATGATAAACCATCTAATGGTCATACTCCTCTGTTATGTCCCATCACTTTTGTTAAGGAAAATACTCCATACATATATCCACTTAGTGTCTTTTGACTAGACCTCAATCACGTACATACTTGGGGGCATAACATCTAACACATCCCCCCCTCTTTTCATATTAGTGTCAATACATCTCTCATACTTGCATTATCATAAATCAATCTCCTAACATATGCATACTCATTTGTACTTTAGCATCATCATTACCTGATGACACACTCTTGTGCTTTAGTTCACAGTTGACCGTTGAGGGCTTACTTTACATAAACCCCACACACCGCACTATAGGCATTACACATTACACATCATACACCATTTATTCTAAATTTAGTCTACAACACTTTGATATTTGTGTATCATACTAGTCTAGTATTGCATCCTACTTTTACTACATACTATACCATACACATTTCACTTGTGACACATCTTCCACATCATGCTAGTTTACATCATGCATCTAGCATTTACACACATTACACTCGTTAGTCCGTATTTTCCATTACCTCTTATAGATAAAAATTACATATTCTACTCATCACATGGTCATCTCTTACTATCACATCTATCACATTGTCTTCTACGCATCAGACTCACCACCCTATGATGCACTTTAGTTCCTCGGTCCATACTTGACTGCCGAGGGTTTACAAATCAAATGGACCTTACACTCATCACACATTTACTATTTGACCTTTCATCATGTGACATTTCCAACCTAGTGACATACACTTTAGGATAAATCGTCACATATTCTATCATTTTTTAGTGGTATACACCTTAGGTTACATCACCACTCCTTCTTATCTTGTAGTGATATACACTTAGGATAAATCATCACTTATACGTTCAATCTGGTCATGATATACACTTTGGATATAGGGTTCATGCAAACATCATTTATAGGTTGCATCTCATCAATACACATACACATTCATCACAACACGTTAGACACAACACACACTTCGACCATTTCCCGATGACACACTCTCATTTACGAGTTCATTCTTGACTACTAAGGGGGAAAACCAAATGAACCTCACTGCATACATTTCCATTCACTCGGGGGCATGTGGCTCCTACCATCCATCTTGCATTCCATTCCATCCATCCACAACATACTGCATATTATGGTTGCTTTTACTCTTGCTTACTTTTGCTTATTCATGGTCACTTTATTACACATGCTAGTTAGATTACCCTATGTTTGGTGTGCACACTTGTTTACTTGTTTTTGGCCATGATAACAATGTGTCTTACAACATTTTGAGTGATGTCCCATATTTGCGGCCCACTTTGTGTAACTTACTTATCTCCTTGAGTGTTTACACTACTTTTCTTGGTAGCTTTTACACTGTTTGCATAGATTACACATTGTATTTTTATATGCATGATTTTTCATGCCAACACTTGTTTTTGGCTAGCCACCCTTGTTTGTGTGCGCCTTGGTTTCTACCAAGCGTATTCCCTTTCCCCTGCGGGGTAGAGTTTGAGTACATGCGGTTGGTCCTCTATTGGGGATGCATTCTCCTATCAATGACATCGCATGTGCCCTTAAAGAGGGGGCCTAATTTTGGGTTTTACATATTAACACATCACATTTACACCAGCTCATTTCAAAGGCAATTTCCTCCCTTGGAATTTTTGGTTTACATACAACGAGTGAGTTGAAACTAGTCTATAAACTTCATACACAACAACTTTTACAGGACATGGTGTCCTTAACATTCTGGGAACAATTAATCTGTTGGAGGATTCATTAGAATTCCTCCCAATACTTCTTCGGCCTATGGCGTTGGATCACCCAAAAACCCCGACAATATAGGATACCCTTCTACACTCTTTCTCTCGACATGGATCAGGTGCACATGTTCCATTTATATTTTTTCATTTACGTATTTTACATTTACATACTTTTATATGCGTCTTTTACATTGCATTTTTACACATACATACATACATATTTGACTACTTGATTGTTTTCTCCTCGCAGTCCGACCATATGAAAAACAAGTAGTCAAATCTGAGGGAACACCAAGCAATAACAACAACAACACTTTGCGACATCACATACTATACTAACCATGTACGTACACTACACACATAAGCATCAAATCATGTGTTCCTTCCTAGGTTCACTCTCATCACTTTTTTGCGCATTTTCATCTTTAGTTTCCATGCTCCTCCATATTTTTGTCATTCCACGCTTTGTCTAGTCCTTCAACATATTTCTACTACACTCTTCATGGACATCAAGTATGCATCTCTATCTACTTTATGTTACCGAGCTTTCCTCACCAACATAAAGTGGGGGAAAATGTAGTCACAAAATCATGCACTTTAGACATTATTTATCCCGGTTTCATACTACTATTTAGAAGGTTCTTGAGTGAAGAAATTACTAATTAACCCCCATCTTTTGGCCATCTTGTTTTATTTTATTTTGTCATTACTAAACTTTTACATCCACATTCCCAGTTAACTTCTATCATCTTGTGTTATTTTAGCCTCGACTGGGGCACCTGATTAGTACTCGGGCGCCCATGGGTGCTTTGGTCCCACCAGGGCACCCAATCCCTTTTGCACTTTCCTACAATCTTTTGGGCTCTTTCTAGCCATTTTATCTTCTCATCTTTTTGGTAGTCAGCCATTTCGGGTTAATTACAAAATTAAATCAAGAGAACCCTATAAATATAAAGTTATGAGACCATAATGAGGGACCTAGTATCATTTAATGCTATCATCCATCTAGAGTTACATCCATCTATTGCATTGGAGATCACTTACATCCACATATCCCCATCACAAGGCACAAGGCTATGCACCGCATTGCACTTCATAGGGGAGGGATTCTATTCTATTCCATGCACACATTCTATTACATTTTCAAAATTTAGTTATTTCTCACTACTTCACAAAGTGCGAATGGAAAGAGAGCACATAGGGAACATTATGCACACACTCACCGAACTACATTTGGGTTTGAAATGTAGTGCAACGCTAAGCTAAGTAAGCCCATCGTTGTTGCAAATGAGGTCATCCACCCATTCATTTGAATTCTTATTTTTTAGGGTTTTGATACTCGTTCTTGGTCTTTTGCATAGTTTCTTAAGTCATTTCATACTTCTTTACTGCATTTATTTACCTTCTTTACAATTTTTCATAACTTAGATTAACTATCCCCACATACTACATATCGCTTAATTTTAGTTAATCATTTTGGTGGACCCAAACTCGATCTTCACGCTTAGGATTTTCATCTTCCCTCTATCATGGGTCAAGTTTCTTTATCTAATTTACTTAAGAGGTATCCCAATTTCCATTCTGTTTTGCAAAAATCCCTAGACACTAAGTATTATGATGACAATACGTTGTTGCACGAACTAAGTCATATGCTATTATGTCTATTTAACTACCCTAGTAATTCTCCATCTAATCAACCCCTATTTGACTCAATACAAGCTCTACATAATTTATTCCAAGAAAAATTTAAGGCCATGGAATCCACGATCACATCTCTCAAATCTTAAATACAACAACTTAGGGATGCTTCTCAAGCTCATGTTTGTTATCCCTCTACATCTCCTCTTCAATCTATGTCCACTACATGCCATATAGCTAAACCTCAGGTCATGCCATTACCTGAGCCTCTTATATTTGAGCGTAATACTAAGTAACATGACATTCTTACTATGCTCCTTAGTTGTCAATTGATCACTTTATTGCCTACTCATTACTATCCTCATTATTGGCTAACAAAGTATCAGGGTCGTCCATATTACAATTATCATCGAATCAATGGACATAATGACAACAATTACTATTATTTACAATGTAGAGTCAAACATCTTGAGCGTCAAGGTTTTATCTCATTCACTGTACACCATCATGTTACATCTCAATGGGCTCCTAAGTTCTCTACTTCTACATCTAATGAGCATCACTGTATTGCTTCTCATGCACCTTCTTCGGATAGTCAAGTGTCACCAAATCACCCACCTACGACACCACCAAGTCAACATAAGCAACAACCTCTCAAAATTAGTTCACCTCCTCCTCCTAATCCATCATCTGTGCATTACCACATCACAACAAGCCTTCACTTGTCATGATTTTCTCTAAAGATATGAAAGCACACCCTAAAACCACACAATCAAACTAGGTTAAGCCTAGGAATGTCAACTATAGCAAAATAAAAAAACACACAAGCAAAGAAAGCATGCCATCATTTGCAAATTTTTGACCAATAGTAGGTGGGTCATGATCATCAAAACAATTGGTTCTAGGTAGGACCTTGGTGTTGCCCAACACATCCCAAGTAGATCTAGGTTAGCTCTCTTCTTTGGTATTGTCAATAGTGCCATGAGTGGGTAAAATGGCGAGACATTCTCGGGATTCTTATCCCAGGAGGAGGTTGAAGGAACTAACCATTATGAGTGCACAGCTCGAAGGCAACCAAAAATCCCCATCCGAGCTAGTTGGATAGTGGATGGTACTAACACCCTAGTGGTGAGATGGAGGTGGAGGAAAAGCTCCTCATGCAAACGCCCGACTATTTGGGGACCGACGAGCATGGCTAAAAGAGTGAAACTCGGGAGTGAATATGATGCTTACCACCTCGAAGATGACCGTAATGGGGCGGGAGCATCGGGATGGGGATGGAGGCTCACAAACAAAGTTGAAAGAGGCATCACCCGATTCCCAAATAAGAGTTTAGAGGTGCTCCACCTCGAGGGCCACCTTGTTCGCTTGTACTTAAATTTATAGTAATACATTTGAGATTACCATGGAATTATTATAAATAGATAAATGTTGATCAAATTCAACATTAGAAAATAAACAAGAATTCCATTCTTTCCAAAGCTAAAAGAGAATTTCCCCTTTGAAAGCATGCCAAATTTGGGAAAACTTGTGAGGCATTCTAGGGTTATCTCTTAAAAGAATATGATGTTAGGTGAAACATTCTAGTCTTGAGGGGAAAAACAACAAACGTATCCATTTCTAGGCCATTTTGGCTTTCCTTCAATACCAAAATAGGTGAGACAAGGTTTCAAAGTGTTCACAGAAGGGGCATTTGGGAGCCGAAACACCAAGATGAACCATAAAGACACCAATTAGAAGGCCTTGGTGAAGAACACAACACAATAAATGCACGATTTTGGGTTCTATACAAGCACCCTGCATAATATTGAATCTCCTTCTCCAACTGGATGGAGAAGAATGCAGCCCCCTCCGATCATTGAGTTTTCCAACCATGGGTAGATGGGGTGAAAACCAAGCATAACCTTTACCTGTAGAGATCGATTCTGGAAAGGGGTGTCCACATACCACTTCCAGTATTTCCACTAAGGACGAGAGGGAAGCACATAAATTTTGTGGGGCATATAGACAGGAATAGAAGAGATCATATCATTGATACTTTTTCAATCATGAAGAGATAAATTTAATCAAGCCTTAAGCTCATTCCAAGGACACCAAGCCTAAATATGCTTGGAGAAAAGGTCCTCGATAGTGTGGATTCCGCATTTGAAAATACTAAGCCCAGGAATCCCAGAACCTCAACAAGGCACATATCATGTAATTAAATAACAAGAGACCACCATAAGGAGTGGTGATTAACATAAATACCATAACGGAATCCATTGCTATTCCATTGAAGCCATGGCTTGATTTTCTCCCACATTTTCTAGATATTTTTTAGCACGAAAGTGACAACCACTTTGATTGGAACGGAGTAGTGACGAGATTGGATAAGTTAATTCCCTTCCATGATGAGTAGTCATAAGGGAGGCCTCAAATATGATATGACATAGAAGCACTTTTCAAGATTCTTTCCCTTATATATACCGTGAATTATCCATTTGGCGTAGATCATTTGTCCTTGTCGTAGAATGCCAATGAGCCTTAACCCTTCGGAATCTCTAGGAAGACATCAAGTCTCCCATGTAACCTTGTGAAATTCTTTACTAGAGAAAGAATTAGTCTAGAGAAAATCTTTGAGCTATTTTTCTAGCTTATGCATAGATTTTTTGGAAGGGACCCAACAAGAATAATAGTAAACATGCATAACTTAAAGAACTTTAGAGAAAATATTGAATTTTCCCGTTAAGGACAACAAATTGGTATCCAGTATTCCAATTTTTGAGCCACCGCTACACAACATAATTCTAAATATCTATACGTGAAGCTTGAAACACAAACATAATACAAAGGAATTGAAACATCTCACCATGGTCGATCATCCTCCACTCATATGAAGCCATCTAGGAGGGTGCAGGGAGGAAGGATTGCCTGTAACATTGCATTTTTTCCATTGAATGGAAGAGTGGAGAGGCTAAACCAAAAATTTCAAGGAACTCGCATGGTACATTGCTAATGTTACTTTCATCTTCGATGAGTGTAAGGAAAGAATCATTTGCAAAATGACAATTGATAAGTTGGGAATTATTGGAGGAAGGTAAGGTGATTCCTCTAACAAGCCCATGAGATTTTTCTCTGTTTCCAACAAATAGCCAAATCCTTCAGCCATAAGGACATAAATAGTGGGCGCCAATTAAAAACCTTTTTGTATGGATCTTAAAATACCAAAAGAATCCAAGCTATGCCCATTAATGGTGATTTAGGCGGAGGCATCTGCAAAGAGCATCTTGACAGATTGAATGAAGTTGGGACCAAAACCCAGGGCTTGAAGCATAACAAGAATAAAAGGCCACTCTATCCTATCATAGGATTTATCAAGTCATTTTGATGAAAAGGGCTGATTGGTTGGATTTGCATGCCCATTCCATGCCTTCCCAGACAACAATGATGTTATCCATTATGTAGCGCCCATGGATGAAGCATGTTTGTTCCAGCTGGATAATGGTTGGAAGAATGTGATGAAGTCGAATAGAAAGAACCTTGGAAATAACCTTGTATGAAACTTTGAGCAAGGTAATTGGTTGTAAGTTACCAATCAATTCAAGGTCTCTCAGGATTAGAGATAAACTTAATATTCCCTTTGTTAATGTGAGAGCCAAGCGACTGGATCTGGAATCCTTCTAGGTAGACTTGATAAAGGTCTCGGGCCAAGAGTAGCCCAAACGGATTTACAAAATACGTAGGGGAATCCATCGTAGTGAGAGCCTTAGTTGGCCATTTACATTACCACTTCTTATAAGTCATAAAGGGAAAACATGTAAACACACAATTTTCTCGAGCCTAAGAGAGCTTGCATGGTATCACGACAAACATTTATCCAATGCAGCTTGTCACTCCTTTGAGGGAGCTTGAGCTTGGAAAACCATCTTGTAATGGTTAACAAAGACCGCCACATGAGTTGGGAATCCGTGAGTCATGATCCGCCATCACAAATAACATGGATTTGCTTTAGAAGGAATGTTTATCTTGGAGGGAGAGAAAGAATTATTTTGAAACACGATCCTCTACCTTGAGCCAATGAAGGCGGGTATGAATTTGAGTTCCCGAGAATTATAGTTGTCTGTAATTTTTAATTTTTTGTCAAAGATTTGCCACCTGGAGTTGTAGGGTTTCAAAGAATGAATTCCCCTCTAGCGCCACCATCGCCTGGCTAAGGGTGTAGCAGCTAGCGGAGTATGAATGGTGGTGAATGTTGGCCAATTGTCAACCGTAGATTCTAATAAATCTGATCGTCCTAGTCATTACATCCTCCCACCACTGAGTCCAACTAAACAGAAGAGGTGGATGATAATTTTGTAAATGACGTGGTCGAGGCATTCATTTCCACACTCCCTTGATATGATTGAGTGTGGGTCCATGCTCCATCAAAGTCGTATTGAGAAAAAATTGGCCTTTATGACAAAAAGACGTCCTATCTTTCCAAGTGATATGAAATCGAATAGGGAAGTGATAAAAAGGATGAAATCTGGCATCACTTCCACAAGCAAGGAATAAGTGTTGTCAAACTCAAAAATGTTGCGTGAATAGCATGGCCTTGTCGACCAATTTAAGAACCCGATCCAATCCACCTCAGAGATTGGACCAGGTGAACCATGCTTTAATGGTGGGTCTGCAGAAAGTGTTAGGATCATAAAACAATTTACTTGCACATATAGAACCATGCCTCCCTTTCTCCAGTTGTCCATCACATAGAAAGGTGTTTGTACTTATTTGAGGGAAGCTCAACCATATTAAAGTCACCACAAATGACCCAATAGGCATCGAGAATTTCATTATCTATCCACCACCAAAGATCATTTCTTTCAGCCACATCATTAGAGGCATAAATATTGATGAAGCCAAATGGGAGGCTTTCAATATTAAACAAGGTCCGATGGCACAATTGGGGGTTGATGCCATAGGACACTAAGAAGGGACTCCATTTAAGAGTTAAAAAGGAGATCAAACCCCCACGCCCTCCTCATGATTATTGGTAAATGTCAGGTTGTCAGGCCAGATGGATTTACAAACCATCGATAATTGAAAACCTAGAACTTTCACTTCCTGCAAAACACAAAACATCTAAGTTGGTAATTTTTTGACAAACATCGTGAATGATATACTTGTGATTGGATTCTATGAGACCCCACACATTCCATGACATACAATTCATGAGAAACGTTGGTCAAGGGCCATACCATGCACATCCAAGCCATCTAAGGCATCAAATTGATTTTACAGAATTGAGCATTATTGTGCTTCAAAAAATCTTGCAACTCAATTTTCCTTCGTCCAACATACTCTATATTATACTCCTCTGTAGACTCCACACTTTGTGTGTCGCTACGATCACAACTGGTCATGGATTAACGAGGATGACTTTGGGCCCTTTTGGATGGGCCATGTGAACCATTATCAAAAGTAATCGTGAAGTTGGAAGTTTTAAGGAAATTCACATGCGGTTTGACGGTTCCATAAAAACCTCGATTGCCTTTGGGTGTCTTTGGAGAACTTAGGAAAGAGGTCTATAGAGTCTTTGGGTACCGGCTCCATGGAGCGCCACTAGATCTAGGGGTTCGTTCCTTCACAACTAGCTCTTTCAAGCCATTGTTGTTGGCCACCTTGGATTAAATCATTTTGTTCTTGTTCTTCTGCCCTCCAATAGTTTGCCACCCTTGCTCCTGGTGGGGCTTAATAGATTTAGAGGCCACCCTAGGCGTTAGGCGATTGCATGACATATAGAGAGGGAAATCCTTGATCTTGTGATCAGAGGGCTGGAAATGAAAACATCTATTAGGTAGGTTGATGTAAAGAACATGCTGAGAGTAGCAAGTCTCTCCCATTTGAATTTGTACAAATTCCTTCAACTCTTGGGAAAGATCTACTTCAACACGACTGACTTGTTTTACGCGTGCGCGGCATTGTAGAGAGCATAGTGGTTCTATCGCAAACCACTCATGTGATAGAGGAAGTGATTTGGTGCAAAACATGAATGCGCGGTAGTGGAAAACCCATGAATTCCCCTCGATCGGGCTTTTGAGAGTCGCAAACTCAGACACCAAAAATTCTTTAGTCTAAGAAAAAGAACCAAAAGGTAGTTGCACACATACCATGTAGTTGAACGGTTCAAGATAGCCGGGTGTGGGAAGGGTCGAGAAAATAGGAAAAGGAAAAATCCTTTAGTCATGTTTTGCATGCTTTTGAACCGGATGCCATGAGCGGCCCAGGCTGAGTTTACCCATGACTTAAGAATGCTTTCAAAGGGGATGCGTCCCACAAAATAACCAATAAGGCGTAATCTGCTTTCACCATTGGCATGCAACATTAAATTTAGAAATAGGTAATACAACATTAGAAGGAGAAATAATACCTCATGAAAGACCTTCGAGATGAATTTTGGGGCCATTTCTGCGACAATGCCATTGTTTATATCTCCAATAGCCCCAACCTCAACAACAATAGTCGAGCTCGAAGTGGAGGGGGGCATTATATAGGCAAGCCCAAGGGGCGAGAAACCCTAGAAACCAAGAAAGGTACAATCAGCGCGCAAAAGAGGTAGCGGTATGACATGCAAGCGAGAAACCCTAACAGAGCGATTTGTCCTAATTTTTATATTGGTTTAACCATATAACTAATAATGAATAGACTTAACGTATAAATTATATTTCTCATATTTGCAATTCTAATTAGATACTTATTGATGATAATAATTTTGTTTGACCAATTCATAGTAATGTTAACTTTCTTGGTTTAATTGTTACCCTTATCAACCACAATTTCATATATTTCATGCCCATTTACTTCTTCTCCATGCATCTATATTTTTATTTTATCTTGTTTTACTAAATCATTTCCTTAATTTACTTCATTTTGGAATGTTTCTTTTGCAAATCACACACCCCTTCTCTTGCACAATCATTGTCCTTGCTTTGAAAGCCTCTCTCTTCATCTTCTCAAGATAGTAAGATTTCATAATAAGATATGCATGTTAAATTTGATTAGTATAATATCATTGACTACACGATAGAATGTTGTTTATTATGCATATATGTAAATAAATAGATATACATATATAATAGAGATACACTTATATACGTAATTGTGCTCGCGCGCATACGCACACCTATTGCTTACCGGTACAAATTTATTTGATTGAACTATAAACATTAGAACACTACACATTATTTGAAATAACAAACCATCTTCTAAAGAATTATACAGTTTATAAAAAAATGCGTGGATGTGGAATTATCGTTCATCTGTCGGGCATGTTTTTTTGTCTTTACACTAGTTCTTCTTGCTTGCTTATAAGGACAGACGAAATAAAATCAATCCAATTGACTTTGGATTATATGGATTTATTCCCGCAAATTAATAGAGACTGACGAAAATTCAGAATTTGATTTGTCATGTGAGGCATTTGTCTCTAAATCCAAAATTGGATCAATAATTTTGTTGTTGTGACTGAGTTGCTAAGATCATAATTAAGAATTGTGTTGATGATGTCACCAAGTTGGAAATATTAGAAGAGTAGTTGGCATCTTTGTGTTGTTCTCAGAATAGTGAACATTCAAAAATTAGTGAAGAATTTTAAATATTTTCTAAGGGAGTTTGGACATTTATAAGATCCATTCAGCTTGCTCTTATCAAAGATCTATTACTTTACCCACTATGCACGTCTTGACCCCTTCCTATATTGCAAAATTGGGTATACCTCATTTTAGGTAAAAGATGGCGTTCACAACCAGAGATCCCTGGGGAAAGTCTATAAATGCATTGTGGTGTTTGAATGTTGTGCAAAAAATATCAATTAAGAAATAATTTGAATTACTAGTTTGACCACCATTGGTACAGAAAGGAGAAATTAAAGCAGCCATTATAATAATCAAATTTCAGTGTTCTTATAATCAAATTTCAATGTTGTTATGATTGTTAACTCGTTTAAAAATTAAAAATGACAAGTATTAGTGTAGATGTATCCGTTGAAACTAGCTTAAGAATAACAACTCATTAGCTAACAAACAATTTTGACTTTAAATAAAATTTCTGTAAAAATACTTGCTAAGTATATATATAGGAAAATTTGAAACTAAAAACTAGCAATCGCACGCGAGCAGTGCAATGTGAATGCCGAAAGGATGCGGTGGTGGAAACGTTGGTGGAAAAGGGAACAAAAGGAAGAAGCATAGTTGTATTAGTTAAGGTTTTTGATTTGTGAGTTATATGGAGGAAGAGGGAGTGGGATAGAAGATAAAATTAGTACAGTGGGTGGTGCCATAGTATGTGGCAATGTTAGGGAGGAGTAACTATTTGTGGTGATTGTTTAAAGGAAAGTACTTGAAATGCAACTGAGGAGAATGGAAAAAAACCAATAGACCTATTGATGTCATATATCAAAAGGCATTGGAGTCAAGGATTGCAAATGGATGGTGTTCAATTTTTTAGAGAAGAAAAAGACATGAATGAAAAGTTATAAATAAGGTGGTAATTAAATACCCACATGTCTCACGCCTATCTTATGTTTGGAATAGTTCTTACCAAAATTATTATTGTTAGATGTGATTGACATTATTATCTTCATGTCGCTTGTATCATTCATGCGAGTGCAAGTTGTGTTTAAAGAGTCAAAATAGAAAATGTGGGATATTCATAAGGTTGCTCGTTCAAAACCCAACCACAATGCTTGCCTCTTGGTTCTCTCCCTTTCAATTATAAGGTTGAGTAAATGTAGGATAGAAAGAAATGTTCAAACAAACATCTCCGAATAAAACTTACAATTTTTGCCCCCAGTTGGTAGGAGAGTGTTAAAACATGGATTGGGAGGTTATGAGCCCCCTCCATAATGGAAATGTATAAGTAGCGGAGTAGTTTAGAAACCAAACTTGCATGGTCGACATTTCCACAATCAGAGGAATCAAAAAATGATGGGGGAAACCTTTCTGAAACATTTATTTTGTTGAAACCAAGAACATACAAACCAAACAATATTTTTGGAAATCATATAAATTGGATAAAATGGGGTGGAGCAAGTTACTCTAAACAATGGCATCCTTTATGATGTGAAAGTAGCTAGAATACTTTTCAATTTAAGGGGAATTATATTGTTCGTGTTTTAATGTATTTTTGAGATAGGGACACGTGGACTAGACGTACAATCCCAAGTCAAGTCATTGCAGTTGTTGAATTTGATATCCACAAAACAAAGGGCCGATCATGAGGTATTATGTCATCTTTATAGATCGTTATCTTATGTCATTCTCCATTCTCTCATAGGTAATAATAGGTATCATTTGTAAGAGTTTACCTTGTGAATTTGTAGACAAGACTAAATATCCTTAACATTCCAGGTTCGTAACACCAGATAAGCTCTACAGAAAATAATTTGAGTTACCTACATATTTTGTCCTAGAGATGGCCTTTGTTTGTGGCTTCGTGAAACTTAGAATCCATATCTAATGTAATCTTTAAAAGCGTAAGGGTCTCCTATCTTGGTCAACGTCTATTTTTTAGCCATTATTTCTATCCCTGTTGTTGGAGCCATTGTCATTGTCATAAAGATTCCTCGCAACACCATTAATACTAACATATCACTGTTTGTTTAGTGATGAGGTCATTTTTTATTGACGAGGTCAAAAGTTCTACCACTTTTTGCTACACGAAAAGAATTACAAATCCATCTTGACTACTTCACCTAATACAACTATGAAAAAGTCATTTTGGCCACTTCTGAACATTTACCTATCTATAGTCATCAATTCTTAGAGCTCCACCACCATGACATTAATGTGGATGATTTACAAAATCTATTATTATTAGTATTTATTATTGCAGTTGTATCCCCTCTAGCTACACAGTGTCACATTATTTCGATTACAAATATTCAACAATATAAAATATCATTTCTAGACTTGATGGCCCTGCATTAACAAAAAAAGATGCAAACATTTTACAATATTCTTAAATGCATGTGAATCCAAGTCAAAGGTGATCCTAAAAATGGCAAACATGTAGGAAATTTGTTATTTTATATCGTGGTATTGGTGAGAATGTTTTACATTTTTCGGTAGTGTTTTTATCGATCGGACACATGAGGCCACCTAAACGGCCACATGACATCTATATTTTAAAAAACATGCCAGAAAGTAGGTTTCGTAGACAATACTAAAAGAAGATTACGTGGACGACGCCGATTTATTTGATCGATGTCCCGACATGGATGCCCCTTAGTTGAATTCTTGCTCGTAATTGTAATCTAGTGCTCAATTAAGTACACTTTTCAATAAAAATAAAAAACGATTAAAAATATTTTAAAATTATAAATATAAACAACCATAATATTGTGAACGAACAAAATTTTAAAATATAAAAACTATCCTCAAATACATATATAAATAGTAAAACATAATATTTTTATAAAATAAATACAAGCGGATGTTTGTTAGGAAAAAATGTTTTGCATAAATTTAAAAATTATTGTAAACATTAATTAAATAATCAATTTTATTCTATTAATGAATATTGGGAGATGATGCAAACAAGGTTGATTAAAATATATATTCACGCAGTTTTATTATATATATATAAAAATTTCAATCAAATTTATGGAAGAAGAAGAAAATATTTTAAAGTCCATGAGACTACCAAAGACAACGAATAAGAATATAAGATAAAATTTTGAATTTCTAAAAATGTTTTGTTCCCTAACAGCTTGCCTAAAAGTTCGTTTATGCACATACTCCCACAACTTCTTGGATAACTAAAAATAACTTCGACTTGGGTGAAAATGCAACTCTAGAACTTTGAAAATTGAATATATTAATGTAAAATTCTCTGAGAACACATTGTAGCAAAAAGTTCCGAGAAAAGAACATTGTAAAGTAATTAGATTATCGATGTTTTTGGGCCATACTTCATGACCCGTGAGCCACAAAGCGTGTCCACGAAGTCAATAATCTAGTTCTTAGCAAAAAAACAAAAAGCAGTATAAAGTGCATAAAAGCTTGAAGCTTCTGTCCATAATATCTCTTTTCAAAACTTGACAAAAGCTCCGACCTTCTATGCAGTTCATCAAGAATAAATTCAACGTTATCTTCCAGTGAAAATAGCCATTCTAAAATTAAAATCTTTCCACACGGTTTTTTGAGCAAATCTCTTCTCTATAGGTTTTAAATCTGTGTTTCAAAATCTAAAGCGGTTTAAAGTCTTTACTAAAAGCTCTCTTTTCAACGTGGTAGGGCTAGGTAATTTATTACTAACCTAGAAAGCTTGGAAACAATCCTAATATGTACATAGTTTTTCCTGTAAGCTACCTTTTCTACATTATGGACACCGAAGCCTAAAATCATTTACTCTAATATTTAGTGTGCCTTAATTTACTAGGGAAAATGAAAATTCTCTCTTTTCCTTATACAAAAGCAGATGGAACAAATTATAAGTTACCAGGGCATCATCTTGGATTTTCCTCTCCATAATTTTCGTAAACACCGTGCAAAAAGTATTTGAACCCTCCACAATACGAATTCCCTTCCTTTCACCATCGTTGTCGCTCACGTCTTCCTCGTCTTCTTCCTCTTCACTACTGCCTCCATAGCCTTCCTACAACTATATATTTACACACATTATCGTGCCTTTGTTTTAATGCCATATGTGAGAATCTTGTTTCCCCGTACACCGTCAACCAAAGCAT
The DNA here is from genome assembly GCA_018340775.1 of Taxus wallichiana var. yunnanensis. Lineage (NCBI taxonomy): Eukaryota > Viridiplantae > Streptophyta > Pinopsida > Cupressales > Taxaceae > Taxus > Taxus wallichiana. The sequence goes on along the minus strand of CM031236.1, from coordinate 24,143,258 downwards.
CTTGGTCGGCGCATAATTTGTTGGTTTCCCCTTGCGCTAACGCCTTTCGACGTAATAACGACTGCGATTTCGTTGCTTATTTTCTCGGATGCAGCAAAGGAATATTAAATATTATTTTCTCAGCATAATAAACGCTAACATCTTTTGGCGTAATAACAGTTGGCAATTCCAAAAAGGTGCAAAAATGGATTTTATGAAAATAAAAAAAATATTGCCATCAATGCATAGAGCTCGAGAAAATATGCACTTTTAGAGAAAACGACACTTGAAACGGAGCCACAAAATGAAAGTTATGGCACATGCAAGTTTTTGCTGCTACATCTTCCCAGACCCTTTCCAAAAATGGCAATGTTTTTTCTGTCCTTGCGATTTTTCCACCAAAACCGGAAAAAAATGCCATAAAAGGAAAGAAACGTTGTGTTTGCTCGGTGGTGGTTTTCGCGAGTTTACATATCACTTGTATGTATTTACGGAGACTGGCATGAATGAAATGATACTTACACTTGTTACATCAAAATTACTTTCACGCATTTACCAACGTATCTATCTACTCCCTCGCGCCCCACCGTTATGTCGCAGAAGCAATAATCATGTCCTCCCGCAAGTTCTGAGACCACTACACCCAAGATAGATGTGTGGATGACTTAGATCAGTTTGGTCGACGATATGGAAAATGAACTTAGAACATGCCTTTCGCGTAATAATAAATTTGGGAAAAACCTTGCAACTCTTTGTATAACATTTCTTCAAAGAGTAATAGGTCATGAAACTCTTAAAACAAAAACTTTACCAAAATAAGGGGAAATTTTGAGATACCATCTGTAAATATAAAAGAAGAATGAAGAAGTAGCTAATAAAAATGGAAGACATAGATCAAGCCTAAAAATTTGTTCAATCAAGGGTTGAAAATAATTCAGCGAGATTTGCATTCATAATTATTTGATTTCATAATCAAAACTATATTCTAAATTTAATGTTTTTATTTCGACATGATTACATACTTTTGTTGTACAATTACGGATGAGATTTGAAGGAAAAATGTTAACACATATATTAAAATATAGAAAGAAAAATATATGATTCTCAAATGATTTAATTTGTTTATAGTTGTAATAATAATAATAACCATTTACTTGGTACTTAGAACAATAAAGACTCAATCCACAAATAATTTATAGATAAATATTTTTAAGTTTTAATATTCAAAGGGGTGGCTTCCATACAATCACTTACTATATATTTTCAAAACTTAGATATATAACTATTATGTCTGTTTTATCTATGGGTCTATCTCTCTTTTCTTATATTATATTATATTAATACAAAATATTTAAATATATTTATCTAAAAATACCAATAAATATTTATTTGAAGGTTTTTATTTTTGATTTTCTGCCGGTTCTCTTCAATAATAATTCCATTAAAAAAGAGCTCCAAAGTCTACAGATAATGATTTTATTTTTCGATTAAAAAATAGAAAATTAAATAACCCAAAAAAATTAAATTTAAGTTTAGAAATACCCTATAACAATCAAATGAAGATCAAATTTAATATCTTTATTAATTATTTATTGCTGGACATTACAAAAACATCACAAATCTTGGTTGCAACCCTAAATGCCATGTCCATAGACAACCATAAACCCTTTATGGACAGAGATGTCCCCAAGTTCATATTCATAAGTTTCTTCTCCTGATAATAAATCACCAATGGCGATGCAAAATGTTAAACAATAAAACAAAGAAATCTAAGTATTTGTGTTTGGTAATTATAATCCTATTTGTTTTCTCATGTATAACCTAATAATGGTCGGCAAATGTGGAGTTGACAGGCAATAAAAATGCTTAGTTCCTTCATCGTAGTGGATTGAGAAGAACAAGGCAATGCGTTGTTTTGTGCAACCTCCAAACGAAGATTCACGATCCATCATATAAATAAATAAAGCCACTGGTTTACCATGGTTTTGTTCTTTTCAATCCACCACGATGGAGGAGTTAAGTCCCAATGGAGCAATGTCTCTGTCCAAACCACAGCTTAAATGCTTCCATTCCCCTGCGTGCAAATACGAGTTCAATGGATTTAACGCTCAGAAACATTGCAGCGAATCAACACAAACCCAAACATTATAGTGAGATCATGCTTCCCATCGAAGAATTACGTGGGGTAGGTAAGTAAATAGGCGAAACAGCCGTACTTCGAAAGTTTAACGTCTATTGCGTGCTTAACATAAAAAAACTACCGTGATTTCTTTGTTTTCAAGAGAAGCTGGGAAAATGGAAGCTCACCATTGTCAGCTGTAATAAACTACCGTGAATGAGGTAGACCAATTTTCAGAGCCGAATTAACCACTGGTTAGAAAATGCAATAGAATTTACCAAATTGTACAAGGTTGGTATGAAAGAAAACGTGTGGAAAGGGCTGAAACTTTTCAAATATGAGAAGCTTAGTGATGTAATTTATTGATTTGTTTGCTTAGTGCATACTTCTCTATTTCTAAAATCCATTGTGATCTCCTATTTTGATTAAGAACTTAATTTGACAAATAAAAATAAATAAATCATTCTATAATTGTTTGTTAGTTTCTCCATTAAGTTTATGGTTTTTTTTTTAAATCCATAAAAACAAATTTAAAATTGTATTGATTAAATTTTCTAAAATAAAATATATCTGTAAAATATTCTGAATAAATATGTGCATTTTCTCTTGAAATTTTTGTTTATTGTTATCCTTGTGTTATTAGTTTAGCATCCACTAAATTAGTGTGTTGTTGTATACTTAAAATTTAAATTGAGTCTATGCTATATGTTATTGATATGAACTATATTGATCTATACTTGATTGACAATTAGGTGAACAATATTTTGATTTTTGAAACTTAAGATATATTATAAATATAAGAAAATGACTATAATAGGTTTAAAATTGCCTCTAAAAATAACCATAAGATCTATAATTTCAACAAATTTGTGACTAAGATACTAGCAATAACAAACATATCATATTATTACAAAGTGTGATTTCCTCCTCTTCATCCAAAAGTATCACAAAGTTTTATAGAGGATGTTTTTAGTTATATTATTTCTAAAATATATCAAAACATCCTCATCTAAATGAAAGGGTTTTGAGGAAGTTTTAGTAATTAAAATAAAATGTGTAGGATAAATTTTTTGAGAACATATTTTCAAATACTAATTAGTTCAACAAAGTTTCAACGTCAAGTTTCCACACACTATTGTTTGAGTAAATGGACACATGAAATTTACATTCAAGAAACTTAAAAAGCAATGCACTAAGAGAATACCTTGGTGCGCCAATTTTTGGATGTGCCAAAACATATAAAGATGCAACTCACAATGAAATGAGTTAGCTTGAAAAAACATCAAGATTTTATTTTATTATATTGCCAAAGATATGTTGTATATAGGCCTCGAGTTTTCAAAATAGTTATAGCTTTTTAACCAATACAACCGTGAATGAGGTAGTCCAATTATCAAATCCGAATTAACCACTAGATATAAAATGTAATAGAATTTGCCAAATTCTACAAGTTTGGTATTAGAGAAAACATGTGAAAAGGACTGAAACTTTCTAAATATGACAAGCTTAGTGATGTAATTTATTGATTTATTTGTTTAATACAAACTTCTTTATTTCTAAAATCCATTGCGATCTCATATTTTGATTAAGAACTTATTTTGACAAATAAAATAAAATAATCATTGTATAATTGTTTGTTAGTTTCTCATGCTTTATTTTCCACTAAGTTTATGGAAATTTTAAAAAAATCTATAATTTTTTAAAAATTGTATTGATTAAATTTTCTAAAATAAGACATATTTGTAAAATATTCTTAATAAATATGTGCATTTTCTCTTGAATTTTTTAATTTATTGTTATCCTTTATTATTAGTTTAGCACCCACTAAATTAGTGTGTTGTTGTATACTTAAAATTTAAATTAAGTCTATGCTATATGTTAACGATATGAATTATATCGATCATCGTACTTGATTGACAATTAGGTGAACAATATCTTGATTTTTGAAACTTAAGATATATTATAAATATAAGAAAAATGACTATAATAGGTTTAAAATTGTCTCTACAAATAAGCATAAGATCTATAATTTCAACAAATATGTGACTAAGATAGTAGCAATAACAAAAATATCGTATTATTACAAAGTGTGATTTCCTCCTCTTCATCCAAAAGTATCACAAAGTTTTGTAGAGGATGTTTTTAGCTATATTAATTCTAAAATATATCAAAACATCCTCATCTTAATGAAAGGGATTTGAAGAAGTTTTAGTAATTAAAATAAAATGTGTAGAATAAATTTTTGAGAACATATTTTCAAATACTAAGTTCAACAAAGTTTCAACGTTGGAGTTTCCACACATAGGGCCGAATTAAAGGTCCTTTCGAGTTCCCTAGGCAAAAGGTTTAGTGGACGCCTCCTCACAAATTTAGTTAATATTTGTTTCCATGAAATATATAAATAAAACATGTCTATTTTCTTATATTTTTAAATTTACATCATGGTCCTAATAAAATTATAATAAAAATATTTAAATGTTCGAAATTGTCATACCTTCCTTAATCACATGAGGTATCGGTGGCCTTGGGAGGATTCTATTAAATCATATTATTAAATTATCACATAAGGATGATAAATATTGCGTAGATGGAAAACATTAATTGTAGGAGATGCTCGAATGCAAAAATACAATATTTTATACAAGACTTCTTTCACTTGCTCCTACAATTAACCTTTTTATATACGATATTTTATAAAAAGGAAATTTTTAGATTCAGCGCCCGCTTGATCTTTAGCTTTTAACCAATCTGACCATGAATAGCCAATGGGTGCCCTAGGCAACTGCCTAGTTTAAATAAGGCTTAATCCACCTCTCTTTATCCACACACTATTGTTTGAGTAAATAGACACTTGACATTTACATTCAATAAACTTAAAAAATTGTTAATGCACTAAGAGACTACCTCGTGGTGCGCCACTTTTTATGTGCAAAACCATATAAAGATGTATTAACTCACATGAGATGGGTTAGCTTGATAACACATCAAGATTTTATTTTATTATATTGCCAAAGGCAGGTTGTGTAGGCTTAAACTTTCTAAATAGTTTTAGATTTTTAACCAATAGTACCATGACTGGATTTGAGGAAGTTTTAGTAAATTAATGAGTTAGTCCAATTATCAAAGTCGAATTAACCACTAAGTAGAAAATGTAATAGAATTTGCCAAATTGTACAAGTTTGGTATATTAGAGAAAACATGTGGAAAGGGTTGACACTTTCCAAATATGAAAAGCTTAGTGATGTAATTTATAGATTTGTTTGCTTAATACAAACTTATTTATTTCTAAAATCAATTGTGATCTCATATTTTGAATTTTTGATTAAGAACTTATTTTGACAAATAAAATAAAATAAATCATTGTATAATTGTTTGTTAGTTTCTCATTCTTTATTTTCCACTAAGTTTATGGAATTTTTAAAAAATCCATAAACAAATTAAAATTCTATTGATTAAATTTTCTAAAATAAGACATATTTGTAAAATATTCTTAGTAAATGTGTGCATTTTCTCTTGAAATTTTTGTTTATTGTTATCCTTGTATTATTAGTTTAGCACCCACTAAATTAGTGCATTGTTGTATACTTAAAATTTAAATTAAGTCTATGTTATATGTTAACCGATATGAACTATATCGATCCAGTACTTGATTGACAATTAGGTGAACAATATTTTGATTTTGAAACTTAAGATATATTATAAATATAAGAAAAATGACTATAATAGGTTTAAAAGTGCCTCTACAAATAACCATAAGATCTATAATTTCAACAAATATGTGACTAAGATAGTAGCAATAAACAAAAATATCGTATTATTACAAAGTATGATTTCCTCCTCTTCATCCAAAAGTATCACAAAGTTTTGTAGAGGATGTTTTTAGCTATATTAATTCTAAAATATATCAAAACATCCTCATCTTAATGAAAGGGATTTGAGGAAGTTTTAGTAATTAAAATAAAATGTGTAGAATAAATTTTTGAGAACATATTTTCAAATACTAAGTTCAACAAAGTTTCAACGTTGGAGTTTTCACACACTATTGTTTGAGTAAATAGACACTTGACATTTACATTCAATAAACTTAAAAAGCAATGCACTAAGAGACTACCTTTGTGCGCCAATTTTTTGGATGTGCCAAAACCATATAAAGATGCATTAACTCACGATGAGATGAGTTAGCTTGATAAAACATCAAGGATTTATTTTATTATATTGCCGAAGGAAGGTTGTGTAGAATTAAACTTTCTAAATAGTTTTAGCTTTTTAACCAATAGTACCATGAATGAGTTAGTCCAATCATCGGACTTGAATTAACCACTAAGTAAAATGTAATAGAATTTTCCAAATTGTACAAGTTTGGTATATTAGAGAAAACATGTGGAAAGGGTTGAAAGTTTCCAAATATGAAAATCTTAGTGATGTAAATTATTGATTTGTTTGATTAATACAGACTTATTTATTTCTAAAATCAATTGTGATCTCACATTTTGAATTTTTTATTAAGAACTTATTTTGACAAATAAAATAAAATAAATCAATGTATAATTGTTTGTTAGTTTCTCATTCTTTATTTTCCACTTTATGGATTTTTTTAAAATCCATAAAAAAATTAAAATTCTATTGATTAAATTTTCTTAAATAAGACATATTTGTAAAATATTCTTAGTAAATATGTGCATTTTCTCTTGAAATTTTTGTTTATTGTTATCCTTGTGTTATTAGTTTAGCACACACTAAATTAGTGTGTCGTTGTATACTTAAAATTTAAATTGAGTCTATGTTATATGTTAATTGTTATGAACTATGTTGATTTATACTTGATTGACAATTAGGTGAACAATATCTTGATTTTTGAAACTTAAGATATATTATAAATATAAGAAAAATGACTATGATAGGTTTAAAATTGCCTCTACAAATAACCATAAGATCTATAATTTCAACAAATATGTGACTAAGATAGTAGCAATAACAAAAATATCATATTATTACAAAGTGTGATTTCCTCCTCTTCATCCAAAAGTATCACAAAGTTTTGTAGAGGATTTTTTTAGTTATATTATTTCTAAAATATATCAAATCATTCTTCTCTAAATGAAAGGGGTTTTGAGGAAGTTTTAGTAAGTAAAATAAAATGTGTAGAATAAATTTTTCAGAACATATTTTCAAATACTAAGTTCAACAAAGTTTCAACGTTGGAGTTTCCACACAATATTCTTTGAGTAAATAGACACATGACATTTACATTCAAGAAACTTAAAAAGCAATGCACTAAGAGACTACCTTGGTGCACCTTTTTTTCGATGTGCCAAAACCATATAAAGATGAATTAACTCACAATGAGATGATTTAGCTTGATAAAACATCAATATTTTATTTTATTATATTGCCGAAGGCAGTTGTTGTATAGGCTTGAACTTGTCAAATAGTTTTAGCTTTTTAACCAATATTATCTTGCCACTGTTTTTTATTATATACAAGAGCTAATTTTTTTCATTTAGTTTTTTAAAAAAAAAAGTTTTATTTTTTGTTTTTAAATTGGTTGAAATTTTTTTATAGTCATATTTAAATTTTATAATTAGTAAAAAAACAATTTTCTTTCTTACTTATTGTTGAAGTGATGACTATATTTTTTTTATTTTTCTATAGTTTAAAAAAAATATTTCTAAAACCACCATAAATTCTTAACTCTTATTATTGGTAGAAAATAAGGTATGATGTATAAGTCATGATAATAATGTACTGGTTACAGCTGGCAGGTAATATGTATCCTCCATCATTTAATACCCATCAATTGTCTCGGTATCTTTGAAAATATGTGCGTTGGCTTTCCATTTACTCACATAAATGTACATGTTTACATTCACATTCTAGATATTTATGAACATTAAACAAATTTCTTAGTACTAAATTCCCAAATGGCTCATGCCAGTTGCTCTATTTATGGTTTGTTTTTCTATTGTTGTCGAGCTGTGAGCATGAACACTGAATTATAAGCCATCATCATTATAGTTCAAGTTGGTAATTCCATTTCTTCTAGTTGGAGTAAGGAGTTTGTTGGTCCCCTTTGGTTCTCATATTGTAGTCATTGCAACATCTAATAAGTATGCATTATCTGTAATATGAGAGATATTTAATTATCTTCTTTCATTGTTATGATTTTTGTTCCTTCACTTCAAAGAAAATAATCTTTGCTCACTAAGCTCTTTTTCGTCCTAGTCATTTTAATCATGAATTTATATTTTATATGTCCGATTGTAAGGCACGAGCTGAAATTTTGAAGATCTACACAAGAAAGTAGAAGGATCATTTATAAGATAGATTAGGAAATGAGTTGGAAAAATCTTTTATTGGGTATTATGGTGCCAATTTAAAATTTGTATGTATCAAAAGCTGCTGACCCACGGCCTTAAAATCAAAATATACTTGAGTTTTGTGAAAGCAAAGAAACATCATTTCCTCGAAGTAGACATAGCTCATGGTGTTCTAGACGTGCAATATTGCATTCAAGATAGTTGCCCCCAATAGTAGGTAAGTTCTTGAAAGGACATACAAAAAAGAATCCAAATCATTTCTATAAAGGAAGGCAACTGACTTGGTAGATTCTGCACACTTGTAAACTAAATTCGGATCAAACACGGATGAACAATAAAATGGAATTAAAATAGAAATAAAAGAAACATGAAATCACAAGATAAACCCAAGATTTAACGTGGTTCAACCAATGTGGGCTACATCCACCAAAAACAAGCCAGACTTATTCTTTATTTAATCATGAGGAATACAATACAATTCTCTTTTTTTTTCATATTACAAAGAATAAATCCATGGACATATATATATATATATATATATATATATATACATATAACTTGTGCACCTCTTTGTAAATGTTTTCTTCAACCACAAGCAACCTAAATATAGCATTCTTATAAATAAGACATGCGTATAATTAAAATAAACATAAAAATAACAATTCTCGTCTATTAATAAGGCAATGCTATTTTTATCCATGGTCATGCATTCCTCCCATAATCAAGGAAAAAACAAACTACCACTTCAACTTGTACTTAGACTCCACATATTCAACAATCTCCTACTTGGAGACTAACTGATGCAATCCACTATTACAGCTCATCCTCGGACTCTTCTCTAACTTGTTTCTCTTCTTCAAGATCAATATTGAAGACCTGCTGAAGCCGAATAATCTTCCATCTTCTCTTTTGTCATCGCCTTTGTCAACATATCAACATGATTCTAACTTGTATGGATCTTTTCCAACTTCAATGTCCATCCTCCAAAGACTGATCTAATAAAGTGATACTTGAGTTGTATATGTTTGGTTCTCGAATGGAATGTTGAGTTCTTGGCAAGATGAATTACACTCTAGCTATCACTGAATAACATGTAATCCTCATGCTTCTTTCCCAACTCTTCCATGAACTGTTGCATCCATATCATCTCCTTTCTTGCTTCTGTAGCAACAACATACTCTGCCTCTATAGTAGACAAGGCAACAATCTTTTGTAGTTTAGAAATCCAACTAACTATCGTGCCACCAACAATGAATACATAACCTGTGGTGCTCCTCCTACCATCCAAATCTCCAGCCATGTCTGCATCAACATATCTATGTAAGGAAACCTCTGACCCTCCATAGCACAACTTCCTGCTATTGGTCCCTCTCAAGTATCTAAGAATCCACTGGACTGCATTCCAGTGCTCCTTTCCTAGATTACTCATGTATCTGCTGACAACTCCCACTGCATGGGCAATGTCTGGTCTTGTGCATACCATAACATACATCAAACTTCCAACTGCTAAAGCATATGGAACTCTGGACATATATTCAATATCTTCATGTGTTTTAGGACATTGTTCTTTACTTAACTTGAAGTGCCCTACCAATGGTGTACTTACTTGGTTTTGCATCTTGCATCCTAAACCTATCCAACACCTTGTTCACATACTCTTCTTGAGACAAAGTTAGTATTTTACTCTTTCTGTCTCTATTGATTCTCATGCCAAGAATTTTATTTACTGCACCTAAATCCTTCATGGCAAATGTATTGGCCAACCGTCTCTTTAGCTCATTTATATCCTACAAATTTGACCCTATCACAAGCATGTCATCCACATACAACAATAAGATAATATAGGTGCCATTATCTAGTCTCTTAAAATAAACACAGTGATCAAAATGACATCTAGAGTAACCATGTTCTATCATGAACTGTCAAATCTCAAATACCATTGTCTTGGAGCTTGCTTAAGGCCATAAAAGATCTTCTTCAATATGCACACCAATTTCTCCTTCCCCTTGACTTCATATCCTTGTGGCTGCTCCATATAAATTTCTTCCTCCAAATCACCATGAAGAAAAGTAATTTTTACATCTAATTTTTCAAGATGTAAATCTTCCATAGCTACCAAACTTAAAACAATTCTAATGGAATTCATTTTAACAACAGGAGAGAAAATTTCATCAAAGTCTATACCTTTTTCCTATGCAAATCCCTTCACAACAAGTCTTTCCTTGTACCTCTTTTTTTCACCTTCTTCTTCCTTCAACCTATAAACCCACTTATTCTGCAATGCTCTCTTTCCTACAGTAACTGAACCAAATCCCAAGTTTGGTTGTGATCCAAGGAGTCCATCTCCTCATCCATACCATGCTCCCACTTTTTCTATGTTTCTACCTGCATTGCTTCTTCAAAAATTTCTAGTTCTCCACTATCCATCAATAAACAATAGTAAATCTCATACGAAGATAATCGTGCAGGAGGTTTACTTACCCTAGTAGAACATCTCACAAGATTTTTGGATTTTGAGGCTCTTGTTGTTCTTTTTGATTTTGATCTACGAAATCAACATCCGATTGTGCCAAGATTAATGCCAACTTGTTGATTTTCCAACCCTTTGAGCACTTCTCTATATTTTATTTCATTAAGTGCTACATACTTTGAATTTTCAGCTTCTTATCCTATAGTTGTTCCCTATACATAAGCCTTTCATTGAAAATAACATCCCTACTCCTAATTATTTTCTTCTCATCCAAACTCCACAACCAAAATGTAAAATCATCGATGTCATACCCACTTAAAGTATATTTATTTGACTTACCTTCTAGCTTGGTCCTATTCTATTTATCAATGTGAAAAATGTTTCACAACCAAAAACTTTCAAAAAAATAATAGTTTACCTCCTTATCGGTCCAAGCCTCCTCTGGTACTCCACCTTCCAAAGCACTTGAAGGTCCTCTATTTATCAAGTAAACAACAGTATCTACAACATCCGCCCAAAGCTATAAGGGCAATCTAGCATGCAATATTATGCTCCTTGCATGCTCCATTATATTCATGTTCATTCTTTTTGACACACCATTTTGTTGTGGTGTTATAGGAATTGTCTTCACCCTACGAATTCCATTATGTGAACAATAGTTATTAAATTCATTGTTGCAGTACTCTCCACCATTATCGGATCTGAGACACTTCAACTTCAAACCCATTTCATTCTCAACCAAAACTTTCCACTTCTTGAAATTATTAAATACATCAGATTTCTTCTTTATATAGTAAACCCAAACCTTCCTAGTAGCATCATCAATAAAATTAACATAATAATGTGAACCACCAAGAGAAGATACCTGAGTTGGCCCCCACACATCCATATGAACAAGCTCTAACTTGTGCTCCTTCTTGGTTGATCCAACCTTGAGAAGTCTCACATGTTTTTTTCCCATACACACAATGCTCACAAAAGTTCAGGTCTATGTTTTTCAAATCTGACAACTTTCCCTGTGAATGTAAAATCTTCATCCCCTTCTCACTCATATGACCAAGTCTCATGATGCCATAGAGTTGTGTCTATACCTGTAGTAGCTAAAATAGAAGGTGGATCCATACTAACAAAGGATAAATACAAAGTACCTACTTTTTACCTCTTACTTCCACAAGAGAAACCCTTGGTAACTTTCCAAGAATCTGTTGTAAATATAACCATACAACCCTCATCTCCTAATTTCCTACAGAAATTATATTCCTCCTCAAGCTAGGAACATGCCTGACATTCTTCAACACCCAAGTGTTACCATTATGTAATTTAACATGAACACTTCCTTTTCCAACAATGTTACATGGCTCATCATCACCAAGATATACCTGCCCAAAATTCCCTTGAACATAATCTTGAAAATATTGTTTATGAGGAGTTGCATGAAATGAAGCACTAGAATCTAAAACCCAAGATTCTAATTTACTATCTAAAGAAAGAATAAGAGCATCTTATAACACATCACTTGCTACATTTTCTCTTTGTTCCCTTCTTGTTGATCTTTCCCTAATTTTAAAGACCAACAATCTTTCTTTGCATGTCCTGATTTTCCAAAATTACAAAGATACCATCCTGCTTCTAGATTTATATTTTCCTTTCTTAGACTTTCCACGGTGTCTAGGACATTTTACTTCTTCCTTCTATCTTCTCTTGTTCTCTACACTCAAAGCATTACCAAAAGACACACTTGTGATTTTTCTTCTCATCTCTTCACTAAGAATCACACCAATAACATCATCAAAATTTAAAGTGTTTGAAGTAGAAACATAAGTACTCACAAATTTATAACCAAAGTATTCCAACTTTCGAATGAGAACAAAATCAAAAGAGCCCTAACTTCATCATCAAAACTTACTTCTACAGAGCTTAATTGATTAGTAACCATGTTAAATTCATTCAAATGATCATTTACTAAATCACCTTCTAACATCTTCATATTAAAAAAACTTTTCATGAGAAATACCTTATTGGAGGCTGAGGGTTTTTCATACAATTTACCCAATTTTTCCATTAGATCTATCGTTGTATTTTCTGTAGAAATATTGAAAGCTAAATTAGTTGTCAGGCACAACCATATTGTTCCCAATTCCTTCCAATCAAGAACATCCCATTCTTCATCTTTCATAGCTAACGGTTTCAAAGATTTCCCTTTCAATGGTAGATAAAGATCTTTCTGATATAGGTAGTCCTCCACTTGCATCTTCCATAGTGAAAGTTCGCCATTAAAATTCTCAACCCCGAACTTCTCATCTTCTCGCCTGCTCTCACTCAAACAAGAAACCCTCCTATGATATTTTTCTCAAAACAAAATCCTTCTCTCGATACTAGTTGTTAGGATCAAAACATAGATGCTCAATAAAATAGAAATAAAAGAAGCATGCAATCACAAGATAAACCCAAGATTTAACGTGGTCCACTCAATGTGGGCTACATCCACTAGAAACCAAACCAGAATTTCTTCTTTATTCAGTCTGAGGAATACACTATAATTCTCTCTTTTTCATATTACAAAGAGTAAATCCATATATATATATATATATATATATATATATATATATATATATATATATATATATATATATATAACTTGTGCACCTCTTTGTAAAAGTTTGCTTTAACCACGAGAAACCTAAATATAACATGTTTATAGATAAGACATGCATATAAATAAGATAAACATAAAAATAACAACTCCCATATATTAATAAGACAATGTTATTTTTATCCATGGCCATGCATTCCTCCCATAATCAAGGAAAAAGAAAATTGCCACTTCAACTTGTAGTTAGACTCCACATCTTCAACACTTCACTGTAAATAGCTGTCATGTCAAAAATATATTTAGATCTATCGTGTTAATCGAAACTAATTATATGTGTTGTCCTATGTTTTTGCAAAGTCAAAATTCATTAGAAAACAGGACAACCATGCCACAATGTCAAAAAATTTGAAAGTTGTACCTTCCCAAGACCCCCAAGTCAGTCCATCCCCAACACCAATCCTATCCTTTCAGTAAAATGATCCTGAAATAATTTTCATGTATCCCCATAGGTGATTTAGGAAGAAAAAATCATTCAAGGAACTTCTGGAGCAAAGTGATCAACAATGGAGTTTTGAGCCATTTTGAGAAGGGTCGCCATCAGCCTTCCTATGACTAGTGTGTCATCCCGGGGTGGATCAATCGGACGAGACATACCATGGAGGAGAATTCAAGAGATAAAAACATAAAGGAGTTTATTTTGGAATATTTTGGGAAGTTTCGAGAGGTTTTGGAGCTGATTCAAAAATAAGGTTTTGGACTTGAAGGAGCATGCACCGCAAAAGAGGACCTAAACTTCCAAGAAATATTCTGGGAGATCCATAATGATTTGAAATCCAAAAATTTACCTATGGAAATAATTTTCAATGCTCTACATGGTGGAAAAGATGGGACTTCTTGAAACTTCATACATTATTCTAGGAAGCTCATTCTTCTAGCACACAATTGGAGGTCCCAAGAAAAAGGAGCCATTTTGAGGTGTTTAAGTCATAATTTAGCCTTTATACCATCACCATTATTCTTAGATGATTTTTTTCATGTGAAATCATATAAATAAGCACCCGAAAAATCATCCGGGAGCTCTAGATATGATCTTCGCAAGTTGGCTCCCAAGGTATGCTTTCCAACACTTAACCAATTTTACACCTGGACACGTGGCAACCTATGGTGAAGGAACATTTTCATGTCCCCATTTCACCTTTGTAAAGGGACATGAGGTGCACAAAAATGTGCCCCACCTTCATTTAGTCCTCAAGTCACCAATATGACATTGCACTCACCTTCCAACCCCCGTTGACCAGTTTGACTTGCACACCTACCACCCACTGCATGCATGACACTTGGCCTGACCTGAGCAAGGAACATTTTCTTGCACCCTTCATCCCTTTTTCAAGGGGACATGAGGGAAAATAAATTTTCCCCACCCCTATCATTCCTTCTGGTTTGTCATGTGACCGTTAACCAGCTCCCAGTTGCTTCCGTTTAGCCCCCTTTGCTAATGTGCACATAAAATGAACACATGACAAGTGGAAAGCTAAGGATGAGATTCACTTTCATGCCCCCTTTGCACCTTGGAAAAGGGATGAAAGGGACATAAAAATGGACCCGACCTTCCCTCCTTCCATTTTCAAACTATAAATAACGAACTTAACCATTTTTGTCATTTCTCATCCCCCACACCTCCAGATGCTACTGGAGTGCTAGAGAAATTTCTCCATAAAATAAATTCACAATTTTTATGCATGAAATATTCCATGAAATCCTCCATGATATGAAACAATAAAAAAATCAAAAAAGAATGAATCAAATGAAGAAAAAATGATATTTTTATTAGAAAACTTCAAAGTCACCAAAAGAAAAATCTTCGTATCTTCCAAACCGTAAGTTAGATCAAGGTGTTGTCTCTTGCAGCCTTAAAGATTTTCATCAGCCTAATATTTCTGAAAAATATATTTTCATGCACATTGCAGATTTTTTTCGGCGGAGAAACCCTACGTTCCCATGAAAAAAAAAATTTTTAAAATCTTTCGAACCAGCGATTAGGTGAAGTTGAAATTCTAGAGGAGCACTATTAGGAAAAATTCATATCAAAAACATTTATTTTGTCACAAACCGAGTACTACAAATCCAATTACTAAAAATAGTAAGCCTTCCTATACGGGTGGCTGTTATTTTGGGTAAGTCATCACCAGAAGAAGTTGCGACAAAGAAAGTGAACACTAAGGTGGAAAACAAGGTCAGATTGATTGGTCAGTTCAGAAAAGTAGCAAAAATCATCACTTACTAAAAATAGTAAGTCTCCCATATGGGTGCTTTCCATTTTTAGTAAGTCATCCTAGAAAGAGCAATCAGGGAAAGAGTAGTGTGCACAAGAGTAGTAATACAAGAAAATCTCATTGGTGTAGTCAATTTGGGCAAAAATCACTACTTACTAAAAATAGTAAGTTGTCTTGTAGGCACTTACTATTAATAGTAAGTCATTCCAAAAGTAGTTTTCATGAAAGGAGTGTGCGAGGGGAAACCACTCGGTCAATATCATCGATTAGAGTCCATACTGAGACAAATTCTACACTAAAAATAGTAAGTTACCCTTTCCAAATATAGTAAGTGTCAAGGAAGCATGAAGTTCAAATTCACGGGGGAGAAATGAGTGCGGTCTCTTGATGTCACTTATATGGATCTTGATGATCTCAAATCATGCATATTGGTGACCAAAAGGGGAAACTTGAAGAAAAAGTGTTCACAAGTAGATTATTTGCAAATTGTTGGGCATCATGTGTCCGTATAAAGCATTGAGTTGGTTTTGGCCTACTCACATCACTATGAACCGATACACGGACAATTCGAGTGGAGACAATGACATAGCCATGCGAGGTCATTTCTCCTAGAGCCATCTCGCTTGCATTGTAAATTCCCACCTCGACCAATATGGTTGTAATCACAAAGCAAAAGGTTGTGAATGAATGGAATAACACAAATGCATACATGCAAGGCATCACACTAGGATCATGGATGAAGACAGAAGAAATCCTTCCGTAGAATGCCAAGGACACTCTCAAGGTGTGAATTTCATGAAGGTTTTTGGATGCAATCACCCTTCTCAACAGGGTGATGGGAGAAGCAAGTACGAGGGATTTTCAAGATTGATGGAGCTCTTCATCCTAACGATGACCAAAGGAGACCAAAATATTGATTAGGTCCAGATAATAAGTGACAAATTGCATCGTCAACTACTCCAAGTGCCCATGACAAAGAATTTCTTCATGAATTCCTACTTGGTGTATCTCCTTGCACTCCAAGCCATTCAATGGATTATCCGTCTTCCACGGACTTTAACCATGCCGAAAAGTAAAAATATGTCATAAAAATGGTACCATTGCATAGGGATTCCTTTGTAAAAATACTGATTTTAAAGTGAATAGAATAGGATAAATATCATTTTATAATTTTTTACTAATAGTAGGTCTTTAAGACACTTTTTCCCGTGAATGTTTATGTCTAGGTTTAAGACTCAAATTTTGTTTCACTTATCGAATGTGATAAAACTTATACCATCCCAACATGGTGAAATTATACACATGTTAAAAAAATATTATTTGATTTCAATATTTTTTATGAATTTATGGTGGGCAAACGGAAAGTGCTCTATTTTCTTTATGTTTTCATACCACTTTCATGGAAAAAATCATAAAAATAAAATATTACTCAAAAAATAAAAATAAAATCCATCCCAAGATAGATAGTGGCATCTAACTTCTCACCAAAGGAGAAAAATATATATCAATTTTTGGTCATCCAAATCGTGGGCAAACAGACTATAATTTTATAGGCGTTTTTAAAAAAAAATACCAAGTCATTGAATTTTGAGTGTTTAATATAGCTAATCTTGTCCATTTTTTAAAAAAATTAGTATTTTAGAAACTAGATTCCAGATGCTACGATTCATATTACTATAAGTTTTTCTAATTTTGAGTGTATGTATTGCTAATAATCCCTACAAGTTGATATTATGTTGTTATTTACAATATGACGTCCACTTATGACCCCCTTTTTGTCCCCCAACTTGCTGCACTTACCCGTGATTTGTATGAACCACAGCATCCTTGGTCAAAAGATACGGATCCTATTTCATCAAATTTTCCATCGTCTCCTACATTCAAGTCTTCACTTCAATCAAGCCTTACTAAGGTTACCTAGGTACCTTAGTGATCAAATAGTGTTATTCGAGCTCTGCAGATAGCTTGCATGTGAACAAAAACTCAGGAACCAAAAGAAGAAGCTTGTCTCATTCCCCATCTCCCTCGGAGTTTTCACATGTAATAATGTAAATGATGCATCCCACCTAGAGACAACCTTCACACACCTAGCTCTGCACTCATACATTCCCGGGCCAACTTTGACATTCGAATGGATCTAGACACATTCCATGTCCCAGAGTTGTGCCACGTCCCAAAAGTATAATATTATTGGGCCAATTGTTTTGATGACTCCAATGTGTGAGAGAGGGACCATATGAGGATGAAAGTATGAGAAATGAGAAATTGTCAGTTCCCATGGTACGAAGAGGGTTTGCAGGATGACAGAACAAACTATATGATCTAGAGTATGAGGCGGTCAAGGCTTCCCCTTTTCCTCAGGTGAATCGGCATGTTCGCAAGTCCAGAGACATCATAGAGAAAACATACAAGGTATTCAAGAGAATGATGGATTGGTTCCAAAAGAAGAATGTCGTTGTCATTCATTTGAGAAGCCTCCCCATGTATCAGAAGTTGACCTTGCAGTAGTCATCATCAAAGGTTGTGGATGTTACTTTGAGTTCGAGCCGCTCTTGAATGAGATCAAAATGTAAAGTTAAAGAATTGGAGGCTCCATGTCATGAGAATTCACCTAAGAGATCTAGAACAGAAGAATATCTAGTTACAGAGACACAAATTAAGATAGAGGACGCGGTTCAAGATCCAGTCCCTAGTAGCCACAAGATGTCTCACCCCATGTTAACACTATTGCCTTATTATCTAGGAGATATCTCTTCCACCTGAGCAGGGAATAATTGATATGCCAATCGCAGAGCTTGAATATGATGAAATGTTCCCTTGGATGAAGGAGATAATTACACAAGACACGCGTACTCTCAATAAGTCATTATCCCTGATCTATCAACAATAGCATCATTGGCTAAGGGAAAGAAAAGAAAACTTGCTCACGCAGCCTCGCGCTTTTATAATGGAGGAATAGGTGAACAGTACATCGAGGTGACCCGAACCAAGGTGATCAAGCCGATGGATGAAATGACACCGCTGATTATGAGATGAGAACAATTCCACTGGGCCCTGCTACCCATGAAGGAGATTTACACATATACCAGCAATCTTCTTCCCACATGGTGGCGAGGAACAATGAGTACAAGAAAAGGATTAAAGACCTAGAAGAATATGTACGGACTCTTTAATCAAATGTACAACACCACTGTGGATCCAAGTGCCTCAACAATCCCTATCGAGGAAGTTACACCAATAAACAACTTCAATCTAAAATCCTCGGGAAGACACAAGAGTTCATGGTACAGGGACGAACTAATAGTGAATGGATAAGTAAAATTGTTGAGAAATAAAATTCATTGCTTCACGAGGTAGTCAAACTATTTGTATACATGTGTGCAAATCTGTTGATAAGGCACGAGGATTAGGAAGATCTAGAGAAAGAAAAATATCATTCGGTCCCTCTCCATCTATTGGTGATGGAAACGAGTGGCACTCACTCTCGATATTGATCAACAATAATATTTTTGATACTCCTTTAGAAGACTTGTCACGTGTGTGGGCAAGGGCCTTAGAGACTAGATACGAGATGATCAATCGAGCCATCTCGATTTAGACGAAAATAAGAACATACATACATGCATTCATTTTATATTATATTAGCAATTGTTTTAAGGGTGTAAAGTAGGTAGGCAATATGGGACGTGATTTTTTTAAATATGAAATATTGTTATATTTTTTAATATAAAATATTTAATTGTTATTATAATTTATAGTGATTGTAGTATTAGTGCATTAGTTATACACAAGTAGTTAATTAATATGATAATATAGTATTAATATTGTATTTACTAATTATTAGTAGGATTAATTAATTATAATAGTATTAGTTTATTAGCAATCACATAAAATTATGCAATGGGTATGTTGATAGGAGAGGGGAAGGGTAGAGAGGGAGGAGAAGGACAAGAGAATTGTAGGAGAAGGGGTAGAGTGGATTTTGAAAACAGGTTGTGAAGAGTGGTAAAAGTTTAATTGCAGCCATATTCAAATGTGTTGTTTATGGAAAACTGGAATAAAGCCAAGTTTACTCGGAACTTTGAAGTTTTGGCGCTTGCAGAGGCCAAAAATTTCTAGCATTACTTGGGTGTCCTTGTGTGTCATACAAACAACGTTGACCTGCACTTCAACACGGGATATATAAGTTTTGAGAACAAGGAAGAGTGATTCATCATTCCTTTGATGGATGGAAAAGTTGCACCTTATGTAGATCCCTTAATTGAATAATATTTACATAAAATTTATGTGTGCACCATTAGAGATCTGGAATTCCTTGAGCCATTAAAGGAAGGAGTTCTCTAGTGGGATGATGCACAATCCATGAGTGATACTACTAGAGTTGCATGTGTGGCAATGGGCACATGGCACTTATGAAATGGTTGGACACAAAGTGAGAAGTGCAAGTTACGTGTGTGAGCATGTCATGTTATGTTAGGTGTTTGGGAAACAACCAGTACCAAGGTACATCAATTGAAGGAAATATTGAGGTATTCCTATGCACAAGGGAACCTCGGTGGATAGACCAGTTGGAAAGAAGGATTATGCTAGTTAATACTCTGTGTGGGAAAATAATGCGCTGGTGGATGGTTCATAGGGATAACCTTTTGGGGTGGCAAGAAGTGAGAATCACCTTCTCTGCTAGATTTCTCAGAGTAATGCACCTACTCAAATCTATGAATTTCATGGTAAGGATCTAGTCCGCACCACGTTCGGTAGTGTGAGAGAATCGGGCAGAGGGTAGGAAGTTTTACCACCTTCGATGTGGGTGCACAAGCTCTACTTTACCTTGCGAGGCTGCACGTGCGCATAGTATGTTTATGCAGATTTGAATAGAGAGACATGGAATTGGCAAGAACCGATTTGCATGTATGATTCAAAACTTTGACTATTTTTACACTAAACCTCCAGTGAATGAGGCGTTACAGGTTATAAAGTGCTTAACTAGGGAGATAGTGCAAAGGCTGAGGAACTTATTCAGGAGTTATTAGGTGAGTTAGACTTGGAGGCACACTTTGAAGAAGAAGAAACAAATGCAAAACAACTTGGGTGTGCCTACCTAGAAAAGAGAAGTGTAAGATGGTCTATGTCATTGATGATGAAGAAGTGGAGAATCTGGATGTTGAGCATACAGAGGGTACACACAAGGTCTTAGATAGTGTAGATGAGAAGGCACGTGCCTACCATGAGCTGATGAAAATTAAAAAGGTCAACATTGGAACAAATGTTGAACCTAAGGAGGCCATCATTAGAGATTATTGGTCTGACTCTGAGGTTGCTAAGATAATTGAGTGTTGCATGACTTCCAGGATCTATTTCCTAGAGGCTATCATGAATTAAAAGGGGTACATGAATATTTGGGTGAGATGAGAATCAAGCTAAAGGAAGGTGCATGCCCAGTTAGGAAGAGGCCTTATAGGATGAATCCTAACTTGCACATCAAGGTGAAAGAAGAAATTGACAAGATGTTGAATTTTGGAATCATTGAGCCCATCAAGGAGTTAGAATGGGTTAGCCCTATGGTTATGAGTATAAATAAATATGGAAGGATCAGGATCTATGTGGATTACAGGGAGTTAAATTATGCATGTGTAATTGATCCCTTCCCCACACCGTTTATTGAGGAAATCTTGGAAGGTGTTGCAAGGCGCGAAATCTACTCCTTTACTGATGGATTCTCTGGATACCATCAGGTAAGGATAGCTAAAGAGGATCAAGAGAAGAAAAATTTCACCACATAGTGGGGAAGTTTTTCATACATGGTTATGCCCTTTGGATTAAAGAATGCATCATGCGTATTTTCGTGCATTGTTGTGTAGGAATTCTAGGACTTTATTCATAAGTTCTTGCAGGTTTATTTGGATGATTGGATAGTCTATGGGCTCGTGAAGGATCACTGTGATAATTTAATACTTATGTTTGAGAGGTTCTCGACAATTGAGCATCTCTTTAAACATCAAAAAGTGCATTTTGCTACACCCTTTAGGACTTTGTTGGGACACATCATCTGTAAGGAAGGTTTGTTAGTGGATCTTGCTAAGGTTGTTGTCATTTTGGGCTTAGAAGAACCTACTAACCGAGAGAGGTTTTGATTCTTAGGAAAATAGGATATTATATGAAGTTCATCAAATGCTACGCCAAGATCTTCGTGCCATTGGAAGAGTTATTGAAGATCAAAGTCAAGTTCCATTGGGGTGAAGCGCAATAGTACGCATTTGAGACATTGAAGGAAAGGATTACTACAACTCCTATTCTGCACTTTCCTTCATGGTCCAAACATTTTCATGTGCATGTAGATGCCTCTGGTATGGCCATTGGCATGGTATTAGCCCATCCTGGAGAAGGGATTGTTGATCATCCTATTTTCTTTGCAAGTAGAAAGTTGACTCCAGCAGAACAAAATTACACAACTATGGAGCGTGTGGCCTTGTCTATGATCTACGTGTTGTATAAGTTTTGATAGTACTTGCTGGAAACACCTTTTATTTTCTATACAGATCACATGGCTTTGAAGTACTTGGTGAACAAGCCCATTTTGTAGGGGCACATATGTCGTTGGATTCTGTTATTTCAGGAGTTTGATTTCACTGTGGTGGTTAAGCCAGGAAAGAGTAATTGGACCAAATCATTTATCAAGGATTAATTAAGGTGAGGATGTATAGATCATTAGGACATAATGCCAGATGCACAACTATTGAGATTGAACCATGTGCCCTTTGACTTAGAGGGTATTGTTGTCTTTTTTAGAACTAGTGTTGCATCCGAAGGGATGAAGGCTTTAAAGAAGAAACAACTTACCATCTACGTCAGGCCTTACATGTTGATTAGTGGATACTTATAAAAACTAGGAAGGGATGAAGTTTTGTGCCGTATGTACTTGAGCATGAGCATGAAGCTATTATGGAGGAGGCTCATGGCTATATTACAAGTGGACATTATGTAGGAAATTCCATTGTGCACAAGATTTTATTGGCAAGCCTTTAGTGGGAAACATTGTATAATGATTGCAAAGAATATTATAAGGCATGTGACCATTTCAGTGCCTTGGAAAGCTTGAGCATAGAGATGAAATGACTTTAAGGCCTATTGCTAGCGCAGAACCTTTTGAGAAGTGGGAAATTGACTTTGTGGGTCCTATTTCCCCACCATGTGCAAGACTAGATCACGCTACATTATAACTTGTACAAATTATCTTACAAGGTGGGTAGAAGTGGCACCTACAAAGGATTGTATGGTAGCTACAACAACAAGGTTTCTATGGGAAAATATTATCAGCATGTATGGATGCCCATTGAGTTTGACAAGTGATAGGGGTACTCATTTTATTAATGAGACCATCAAGATACTTTTGGCATAATTTATGGTAGCACACCATAAAATAACACCTTATCACCCTCAAGAAAATGGAATTGCTAAGGCCTTCAACAAGATATTGAGCCATACCTTGACTAAAATTTGTGATGTTGGAAGAAAGGATTGGGATGATAAAGTATTTGTTGTAATTTGGGCATACAGGACAACCTACAAAAGGTTGAATAAGGCCACACCCTTTCAATTGTTGTTTGGTGCAGAGGCTTTTCTACCATGGAATTTATGTTACCTTCTCTACATATTACGCACATAGGAGGTTTGGCTTATGAACAAGTATTTAAATATCGTATTGAAAACATGATGCGATTGGATGAAAGGCACGTTATAGCACGATGGAGTCGAAGGCAGAAAAGGACAAGTAAAGGCATGGCATGATAGACATATTAAGGATAAGAAGCTTGAAGTTGGATAGATGGTTCTTATTTATGACTCAAAGTTCTTGCGCCACCTGGAAAGGTTAAAGTGAATTAGTTGGGACCATATGTTATAACTTATATACTTGATTCAAGTGCTTTCTAGTTAGAGGCGTTGGATGGAACACGGTTGCCCGGTTACTTCAACGGGAGTAGGATGAAGCCCTATTATAAATAAGTCTTCTTGGTGTTTGTAATAAGGTAGTATTACCACTTAGATTAGATTTCCTTAATGCATTTTCTTTATATGTGTTTCCTTTCATCGTTTCTATGCTTTGTTAATTTAGTTTAGTGTTTTGTGTAATAAGCGTGCTTTGTGCTAGAAGATAATTACCATCTAATGGTTCCATGTGCGAGGACAACACATACCCTTAGTGTGGGGTGGAGTATAAGCAAAAGTAAGAATATGAGTTGATGTTGCTAAATGGCCCAGAGAATCAAGAGCACGTGTTGGAAGTCGTTAGTACCGAAGGGATGTGCGTAGCGGAGGTGATAATGGTTTTTAAAAAAAAGAGGTTTCAAGGAAGATGGTGTTAATAAGGATGATACCAAGGTGTAGACACAAAATTATGTACTTTACACATAATTTAGCCCGGTATTATACTACTATTTAGAAGGTTCTCAAGTGTACGAAGTACTAATTAATCCCACCTTTTGGCCATCTTTATTTTATATTTTATTTCGTAATTCTGTGTATTTTCCAGCACTTATCCATCCATTTCACAACTGCCCCGTCATTCTAGCCTAAAATCGGGGCACTTCGATCCCACTCACGAGCACTCCGATCTATACACATCCTTTTTGATTCTCTTGGGGGCTTTCTATTCATTTTTCATCCTTATCCTTTTCTCAATCGGTCTTTTCATAATTAATTACAAAATTAAGCTTGAGAGCCCTATAAATACAAAGCTTATAAGACCATAATGAGGGTCCTAGGTCATAACATTGCACTACTATTATCACTCCATCTAGAGTTGCATCCCTTGCATCACTTGTATCCACATAGTGCCATGCATCAAAGCTAAGATATATGCATCACACACATTGCATAGGGGGAGGGATTCTATTCTATTCCATGCACACATGCTATTTACATTTTCTATAGTTACTATTGCCCACTACTTTGCAAAGTGTGACTGACATGAGAGTACCTAGGGAACGACATCCACACACACACCAGAACTACATCTAGGTCTGAAATTTAGTACAACGCTCAACAATAAGTCCACTAGTTTGGCGACTAAGGTCAGTCCAACCCATTCATATGCATATTTTATTTTTATAGGGTTTGATACTTCCTTTTGCATTTTTCCATCGCGACAAACAGGGAAGGTTTAGAACCAACTTGTGACCATACTAGTTGCAGGTTTTGAGCATTTACAGTGATAAGAGCATCCAAATTGTAAACCAAGGCACCACTGAGGTGCCCCAATACACTCCCAGTGCCCCGTCACTTCAAATCTACCCTTCGTAGGGTCCCTGAGTGTTCGTCTACACTTCCAGATTTTGTATTTAGACCTGTGACACTGTGCGACCATCTACAACAATCGGCTAATCCATTTCTCTCTACTCCCATGCATGTCTAGGGTTTTATTTTACTTAGCATATTTATTTACATCTACTTTATGTCATTTATTGCATTTATACAATGTTTTAGTCCTAATTAGGTTAACATTAATAGCTATACTTCCATAGTTAGTTTCCATTTTTGATTCATCATTTTGGTGAACCCAACGTCTTTCACACTTATGATCCTTACTATTCTTCTATCATGGGTCAAGTTTATTTATATAATTTACTAAAGCAATATCCACTTTTCGGCTATTTTCCAAAACTCCCTAGATACCAAGTATTTTTATGACAATACACCACCACACAAATTAAGTTTTATGCTTCATGTTTCTTTTTCGACCCTGATCTTGATGACCCTCCATCTAACCAACCCATCTTAGATTCAATTCAAGCCTTACATGCAAAATTTTCTATCATGGAATCCACAATCACATCTCTTAGATCTAAAGGTCAATAATCTAAGGATGTTTCTCACTTGTATACATCCTCTATGCAATCTATGGAATCAACAATCACATCTCTTAGATCTGAAGTCCAACAACTCAAGGATGCTTCTCAATTGCATACATCCTCTATTCAATCCATGGAATCCACCATCACATCCCTTAGATCTGAAATTCAATAGCTTAAGGATGCTTCTCAATCACATGTTTGTTCTTTTTGACATATCCTATTCAATTCAATCTATGTCCACTACATGTCATCTAGTTGAACCTCAAGACATGCCATTTCTCGAGCCTCTCATATTTGAGCATAATACCACGCCACATGCAATCCTTACTCAACTCCTTAGTCGTAAGTTGATCACTCTACCACCTACTCATTACTATTCACCTTGTCGATTAGAAAATATCTAGGTCATCCATATTGCGATTATCATCGAATCAATGGACATAATGCAAATGCTTGCCACACCCTGCATCACCTAATCCAAATTCTTACTCATCAAGGTCTTATTTCATTTAGTACACAACATCCCCTTCCAAAGGTCACACCCACATGGGCTCCTAAGTCTCTTTCTCCTTCGATTAGTCTAGATCCATCTCAACAAGCTCCCACGGTTACTAGTGAATTTCCTCCTGATCTTTCTAAGGAAGTTCTCGATGATTCTATTATTCGTTACATAACTGATATGGACAACCCCTCCCATGTGCATAGTGATCCTTCTCCTAGTTCAACAAGCACTTCTCCTATTTTTGATATTGCTTCTCCCCACTTACTGAGCATCACTATACCACTTCTCATACACCTTCTTCGGTTAGTCAAGTGCCACCTAAGCCATCACCTATGGTTTCCCCAAGTCAACAACGTCAACCACCTATCAAAATTAGTTCACAAACCACTCCTACTAGGTTGTTTACTTTGCATTATCAAATAAACCTAAGCAACCTCCCTTGAGACTTAGTGCAACATGGCCTCTTCCCAAATCTACACTCCAACCAATTAAGTTTATTAAAGCAACTAATCCTCCTCCTAGTGTTTACGATACATTTTCATTTTCACCGCCACCACCTAGTTCTACTACAATATTTTTCCAACAAGGTTCCACCACGCGTAAACTTGGCCTTTGGTAGGTGAATTTTGTTACTCTACCTTCCTGATGGAACACTCATATTCTTGGGGTTCTTATATGACTGTTGAGGGGTCTTTTACCATAAAGAACCTCGTTTCATCTTGTATTTTTCCATTACATCACCACCTATACATACACACATCTATAATACTCCTTACACATCATCAATTAAACAAAATCCATCATGTCTCATCACCCACATACATCATTTATTACATAGTACACATGTTATCATCCACTTGGGGGCATAGCCATCACACATTTACCCCCTCACCTTAACATCTATCCTTTATTACATTTTCATATAAGCATACCTATTACACATCATAGTGCCCTCGTTACCCGATGACACACTCTTGTGCTTCGGTTCACACTGGACTATTGAGGGATTACCATTACATTGAACCCCACACATTGCACTATAGGTTCTACACATTTATATTCTATTACATACATCGCGCATCTTACATCATCCTTTCTATACATAGCCCACATCTTACATTATCCTATGCATACCTCATCTATTAGTTATTTATACATCATACATGATACACTAGTTGTCATTACTTATGAGGCTAGTTTTACATTTCATCCATGCATTCTACATACTATGCTAAGTTACAGTATATATGAATATAGCTTTGCATTCTTCTACTACATATGAAATATATGAATATGGGACGTGATTTTTTAAATATGAAATATTGTTATATTTTTTTAATATAAAATATTAAATTGTTATTATAATTTATATGATTGTAGTATTAGTGATTAGTTAATTATTTGTACAAGTAGTTAATTAATATGATAATATAGTATTAATATTGTATTTACTAATTATTAGTAGGATTAATTAATTATAATAGTATTAGTTTATTAGTAATCACATCAAATTGTGCAATGGGTATGTTGATAGGAGAAGGGAAGGGTAGAGTGGGAGGGGAAGGACAAGAGAATTGTAGGAGAAGGGGTAGAGTGGATTTTGGAAAACGGTTATGAAGAGTGGTAAAGTTTAATTTGTGGGAGGAAATTAAACTTCGCACATTCAATCTCCTCGTTGTCCTCTCAAAATAGTGTGCCATGAATTTTCTCCTATAGATTTATTTTCTTTCAATATATGTACTAAACAATGGATTTTCTTTCTTTCCACTCTTTCACAAGAAGGGCAATGAAAATTATGCAACAAGACAATAGTAGTTAAATAGCTCAAAAATATCACCCATCCATAATTTTAATCATAAAAGATAAATTTCTTCCTCGTCCCTCATTGGTTTTTCTTTCTATGTGATAATTTTTTAATTTTCTATAAAATTTGAAAGGTAAGGATTTAGAAAATCTCTTTAACATATTTGTGGTGGGCCTAGAACTTGTTTGTGTGGAGACTACTTCTTTGAGTCACAAAAGAAACATTATTTCATTCTAAACCAAAAATATATATTTTGATACTCAATTGTAATTAGTTTGTTTCTTTACTCTTACCAATTGTAGAAGATCTATATAGTGTTCATGGTATTTCATTGATATCTAAAGACAAGTTATTTTGAGTTTTTTGTAAATTGAAATCTCTCCATTGTACTCATGGCTCTATTTAATGGTATGCACATACTATTATCCATGTAGCTCCTCGCGAAGTGTAACCAATAACCTTTGTTTTTCCTTTTTTTCCCTCATTTGCTAGTATGAAAACACTATAAAAAAACAAACCAATATGGAAGCGAATAATTTACAACAAATATTTCATGAAATTGTTGATAATGTTTGATTTTTTCCATTCAAAACCAACTATTTTTTATGTCTTAGCCTTCAAAACAAACTATGGATTACTTTTTGTTTGGGACGGCATAGCTCATTAATTGAAGCATTTATCTAGCTTATAAGATCTTAGCATAAAGATCACATATGTTTTCAGTTGAATTGGGCAATCAAATAATGAAATAACATCCGAAAAAAGTGGTAAATAGGCCATTGGTTGGTTAATGACCATTCAACCTTATAAACATATGTGATGGATAAGCTCTTCCATTTATAAGATGCATCCAACAAGGCTTGAAATTTCAACGTAAGTGTGGTTTTCAATTCAAAATTAATTTTAATATTAATATTAATATGCATTTACTAAGGAATCCATTTCTATTCAAGTGTATTTAATTCTCATTTTTGGCATTATATTGCACTAAACAATTTTGCAAGTACATAAAGCCAAAGAGGGTGAGGTTGATTGGAGGTTGAGCATAAGATATGTCTATAAAACCTTTTGTAGGTGTATTTATTTTTTCACTCTCAAAACCCTTGTGTGCGTGTAATTATGTTTTCTTCCTCCAAAACCCTTGCGTGGTGTTTTTATTTCTAATTTGATTGTATTTATTGTTGACAAGAAATTTTGGGTGTAATTCTTTTCAAGGAGACAAAAGCTAGCTAAATATTCTAGTAGAGGGATTATGTTCATATTTTCATTCACTATTTCAATAACAACGAAGTGACTACTATTTGGGACCTCGTTTTAATTTTTTATTTGTGAAAAATTAGGTTTGTGGGGTTTTTTTATCTCAAGTTGAGCATAAGATCTCTATATATACCCTTGTATAGGAGTATTTATATTATTATTCTCTCACAAAACCATTATTCAAGAAGAGTCTAAGCATTTTTGGGACTGCACTAACTACAATTATGATAAGATTTGAAAGGACTTCATGAAATATTTTTATTTAAGTGGTACAGATTGTTCATGATATGCATTTTTGTTATGGTACCTAGACTTTCAACTATTGCATTTGGTATGTTGTGGAACAAAAATTTTGTAGCATTATTTGCGAGTTTTCATTTTTCTATTGATACTTTGAAAGCAACATGATTGAATCAATGTCTTAAACTACATATGGTTTATATAATGTCAAGCTATAAAATTTTTAGCAAACTTGATTGTGATGACCTTTGGAATATTTCTTATGACTTTTGATCAAGCTTAAAGCCAACCTCTTGCAAGTATGGATTAATATTCATTTGTATGTATCATGGATCAGTGTGTTTATTGCTCAAATTTGTAGTGCAAGTACTAACATGGGTGTCTAAAATGGATTCTATCACTAAGTAGAAGCAAAAATATAATCATAGGTGTCTAAAATGGACATCATTATTGGGTAGAAACAATCATCCAAACACGTTTCTGAATTAGGCACTATTACTAGTAAAGCTACAAGTATCTAAATTTTAGTAGTTATCTTGAACTATTTTTTTGAATTAATTATTTGATGCTTGGAATCTAAAAGAGGATAAAAACAATCCAAATGATTCTATTTAAGATTTCTCCCCTATGATCTACATGTCTTTGTCATGTAGTGTTTTGGAGGTTAAAGGGACATTAAATTTTCAAGAAAATATGGACATCAAACTCAAGGTTACTAGTTAAAATAAAGGATTTTTTTGAAGTATTACACTTTATTATTGTCTTGGTTCATGTGTTCTTGCTTGTTTCTTATTCTAATGCTCCATGATGTTGGAACTACAAAAAAATTGATATAGGATAATATATTACTTTCTATATTAATGATCTATAAAGCAAATAAAAATATATTACTCAATTATACCTCTAATATATAAACATTTTTTTGAAATAAATAAAATGATACACAAATTCTAATATATAATATAATTAATTTAAGAAATGTGGTACTTAACTAGTTCCAAGTAAATTGACCCTTTTAAATACATATTCTAATTACAATTTTAGTTTGAAATTTTACATCTTATTTTTTTCGTATGTGCACACGATTAAAAAAATTGTGTTAATTTTTAGTGTACATTTTGAATGTATCATAATATTATATGCTCTTGTTAATTTATGGAAACTTAGTGTATATTCTATCTAGGGTGTTAAATAATAATTTAAATTCACATATGGAAACTTATAATTAAGGGGATCATTCAAGTAAAAACGTTGATATTGTTTATTCCATTATGATAAATTTTCTTAAAATTAAAATATATTATAATACCTCATGGTTTTCAAATATTTCCATTGATTTTTTAGTCATATGATTTAATCAATGTCTTAAATTATATCTAGTGCATGTAAGGTTAGGTTGTTAAATTAATGGAAAACTTGATTCGAATAAGCTCTAGAAAACTTCTCAAGACATTTGTTCTTGTAAGTATATATCAATCTTGTTTCTATATGTATTATGTCTAAATTAATGTTTATTGTTCAAAGTTGTAGTATAGGTACTAACATAAGTGTGCTTGAATTGTACATAATTATTGAGTAGAAAAACTCATTCAAATTTAGTAGTTAGTCTCAATCAATGTTTCTAGAAGTAATTATTTGATGCTCATAATATGTAAGAGGATAAATGGAAGCCAATTTATTCTATTTAAGATTGTTCTTCTATGATATGCACCTAGTATTTTTGAGTTGTAAGGGGCAAATTAATTTTTCTAAAAACATTGACATCAAATTCATAGTGAGTATTTGAGATAAAGTAATATTGCTTTTGAAATACTAGACTTTTTGTTTTCTTAGTTCAATCTTGCTTTTCTCGCTTTTATTGCTATAAAATTTTTCTTATTTATATTTTACAAGCAATATGTATGAAAGAATGTCATCTAATTTATCAAAAATATTTAAATATTATAAAATTATAAATTTAACCGTAAAGAAAATTTTAAAAATTACTCAATTGTGCCCCTAATATATATAGTATTATTGGATTAAATAAGATGATAGACACAATCTAACATATTATACAAATTTAATTTAATAAATCTCATACTTGACTAGCTCTAAATAAAATGGCCCTTTCCAATACATGTTCTAATTATAGTTTTAATTGAACCATGCAAAATTTTATGTATTAGTTTCTAATTTGTATTATTTGTGTATCCTAAATTATATGCTTAAGCTCTTTTCAATTTAAGAGCAATCTATAAGTTATTGAATAAATTACATTATATATATATATATATATATAAAAGGATTTTTTAATTTAATTTTTTTAATATTGTTCATTCCACTATAACAATTCCATCTAGAATTGATTGATTTTCTAAGTAGGGATTCTTATTTACTATTTATAATCTAAATATATTGAGAGAACATGCTACCTAGTGATGTCATAGTAGAGTTTAATTTTTTGATTAGATGTTTATTTATTTTGTGTTAATTTTATTTTTAATCTATTAGTGTATGTTATGAATGACAATGGATTTTATAGACAACATATAAATATTACTAAGATGCTTTTATGTTGTATTTTATATATGATTATGGAAATATTGTATATGCTTCCTAGGTGGGTGTTTTTCAACTTTCAAGAAGAAATGCATAATGTTCACAATAGTAAATTAGTGGCATAAAAAAAAGCTAGACAAATTTTCAAAGGTGTAAGTCATGCATTTTATGGGAAGAAATTATAAAGGTTAGTTGTAAAGTTCCAATCATCTTATTGAATATATTATGCATTGAGATGATAATATTTATTTGTAATAGTTATTTTTGAAATGTTATATACATTCAACATTTAAGTGTCTTCTTTATCATCCATATTGGTATCACTAACTTTTAGTGAGATAAAAATTCCATAGATATAATTTACTAATACAATTGTATAGTTTCCAATAGAGAAATTTCATTAATCACGTGTAATAGTTTTTTTCCTTGTAAAACATATTCTACACATGTTTATACTTAAATATTATATTCAATCAAATATATTGCCGTTATTAAACAATTGGTGCATGTTCATTTTACATGCCATTGATGTAAAATTCTAAGGCACTCTGTGAGAACAATGCAAAAAGGGAAGCTTTTATCTTTAATCAAAAATTTCAAAAGGTAAATGAGTGCTTAGAATTAACAAAATAACAAATTATGTATTGATAGCTAATATTTAGTGTCAAATTTAGTATAGATTTACACTAAATTATTTGGCAACAACACCCTATAAATCGATGGTGGCTCCTGATCTCCTCTTATGTTGCATTTTTAAAATAAAAATGCATGTAATATATGATAGATTAAGCTTGTAAGTAGTTGGTATTTGATAAAAATGAGACCAAAGTGAGGATTGACATTGTAAACATGTATCAAAGAGAGTTTCTCAATTGAAATTATGACTCATTAAATTGAGAAGAGATTTAAAAAAATATTTAGCCATTCACTTGCTTTATTTGCAAACATATTCTTGGTTTTCTCATATGATTTATAGGAGACATAGCTAATTTTCGTTGGATATTCAAGGTATGAAAAGAATTACATGTTATGATTCTTATCAACATGTTTCTTCTAGTTTCATTGTTTACATGCATGCTCTTTGATGTGGGGATTCACCTAAAATGATGAATGTTTGGTGAAGTGACTACATTTTTACATATCCATGTGGGCATGATTTTTGTATATATCTATTAGGATTAATTTCTTGTCATGCGAACAATTTTGTTTTTTTAGGTAAGAGAAATTGGTTTCTGGGCATGATGGTTTTTTAATTTAAAATGTTAGTCTTTCATGACTATTTGTCAAATGTGAATTCAAGTGTATCTTGATTTCTATGAAAAGATAGAAACTCAATATTTTAAAAGTAAATTTGGGTTTCTTTATATGGACTTGTTTGAGAATCCATTTTTTTAGGTTTCATATTTTATTGAAATGACATTGATGTGCTTTCATGTAATGATGTTGCTTGATGTTTGTGTGTATTTTGTAAGTTGTAAATTTTCATAGACCTCTACATTTTCATTCTTTGTCTTAGAGACCATATATTGGAATGCAAGAGAGACCATATATCCACATTGAAAATTAGGAAAAACATTATCTTTATACCATCTTAATAACAACAATTATTATCTTATAATTTTATTGAAGTTGTAACACACCCTACCTCTTTCCTTCCTTCCTTCCACCTCCCTATTTAATTTTGTCATTTTATTTTAACTTACTTTCTTCCTTTTTGTTTTTATACTTTACTAATTTTATTTATTGAATTTCCAATACGCCTACCTTTTCCATTCCCTTCCTTCCCTCCACCTCCCTAAAAGTTTCGTCATTTTTAATGAAATGCATTTTCTTTTAACTTCATTTCTTCATTTTTGTTTGTATACCTAACTAATTTTATTTTATTTCCTTCTTTTTCTTTTCAACACATACCTCCCTCATAGTACCTTATGGAATCCTATCGAAGTCCTTATTAAGACCCCATGATTTTGATTGTTATTTTTAACCTCTCATATGATGATAGTTTGAGAAATGGCACGAATTACATGAATTCAGAAAGTTGCTCCCATGATGCTTTGATTTGTGTGGAGGATAACTGCATGACCTTATTAGGCAACCAAATCACTAAATTGCATCACCAATTTTGTCATATGTGGAGAATGTTAAGCGGGTCATTTTTGGTTTATCCTTTGACACACATTTTCTCTATTACCAAACTTTTATAATACATCAAATGCCACTACATATGCTCCAACATTTGGCTTAAACTTTAATAATAAGGTCGGTTAACAAAATAAAACAATGTATTAGTTGATTTTTATGCTAACATTCCCCCTCAATACATTGTTTTTACAAATGTACCCCAAATAGTTCAAATTTCACCTTTCCAAGAGACTTGGTGAGTATATCTGCAATCTAAGCATCTTTCGGGTAGTATTGGAGCTGATGTGGTGGTTCAATACTTGTTCTCAAATGTAGTGACATTCGACCTCAATGTTCTTTGTTCTCTCATGGAAAACTAGATTTTTCACAAGCTTCAACACACCCTAATTATCGCAGTGAATGATGGGAGGCTTTTCTTTAGGAATGCCCATATTTGCCAAAATGTGACGTAACCAAATCACTTCACACATAGATCCTCATGTGGGTGATACTATACCTTAGTGGATGAGAGAGAAACAACAATTTTTTTCTTATTTATCCATGAGATAGGTCTAGACTGAGATGAAAAATATAACTGAAGTTGATTTCCTATCATCAACGGATCCAACATAGTCTGAGTCTATATATCCCTGCAAGAAGAACTAAAAAATTCTTCGATACTTCCAAACCATCGTCAATCATACCTTAGACGTATCTCAACGCATTCTTCATTGTTACCCACTGACATTTCTTTGGCTCTGTGTGGATCTAGAGAGATAGCTCACAACAAAGCAAAGGTTTGTGCAGTATATGTCAAGTAAATGAGACTCCCAACAAGTTGTCTGTAGAGAGTACCATCTACTTGAGGTGAATCTTGGAATCTAGAAAGTTGCAAACCTTTTTCCATTAGAGTGGACATAGGTTTACAATATGACATGCCATACTTTTCTAGGAGTGTCTTGGCATATTTCATCTGGGAGATAAAAATATGATTCTTTTTTTGCCATATCTCCAAGCCAAGATAATAGTGAAGTAGCCCCAAATATGTCATGTCGAAGTATTTCTTCAAATCATTCTTAACATATTCGACGAGATTGTCAGAACTCCTTGTGATCACAAAACCAAGATGACAATATCTCTACCTATCTTTTTGATATACAAATTTGAATCAAAGGGGCTACGAGTGAATCCATATTGCAATATGTGATCATCTATTTTTATGTACCATGCCTTAGGTGCCTATTTAAGTCCATAAAGAGACTTAATTAGATGACATACCTTCTGAGGATGTTGCTCATCGACAAATCCTTCTGGTTGGGTCATGTATACTTCTTCTTTGAGATCACCATTCAAGAAAGCACTTTTTACATCCATCTATTGAAGTTTCCATCCATTTTGTACTACCATTGCACAAACAAACTCTGATGGTTTTGATCTTTGCAGTGGGTGCAAAGGTATCATCATAGTCAATTCCTTCCTACTGAGCATAACCCTTTGCAACTAGGTGCACTTTGTACTTTTTGATAGATCCATCTTCCCTATATTTTGTTTTGAAAATCCACTTGCATCCAATGGAATTCTTACCTGTAAGCAGATCAAAAGCTCCCATGTTTGATTTTGTATCAAGGATTCATATTCTAGCATCCATGGCATTCTTCCACTCTAGTTGATTGAGTGCCTCACGAACTAAATCAGTTTTGGTGTTATCAACCACTAAACTCATGAGTGCAAGATTTACCTCAATTCTCACATGTCTTCTCGTTTGAACTACTGATGAAGTATCTGGAAGAGAGTTCAAGTGGGAGTCTCTCATGGTGCTTTGGACCCATTTCGGGCATTGATGTTGATGCTGGTGTGAATAATTATTTTCCAAATTCCCAATATCAACGAACAATTATCCTTGCATCTCATCCTTCTTCTTTGAAGAATCCTCATGCTCATCATCTATATGTGTGAGCAATCTATGAGAGGATGTTGGTGTTGAATCTTCCTTTTGTGGAAGTGAGTAAAATGATGAATCATCATAAAAAAACATCTCTACTCTCATATATCTTTTTGTATCAGTATCAGATCCATGAGATTATATGCTTTTGAGGTAGTATTGTACCCAAAAATATGCACTGGTGTGTTTTTGCATCAAGATTCTTCCTCTTCTTATCTGAAATATGCATATATGTAGTACATCCAAATACTCTCAAATGAGAAATAGAAGGTTTAAATTACTCCATACCTCTTCCGGTGTCTTGTCCTTCAAGATATTTGTAGGTGCTTGGTTCAAAAGATATATAGCAGTCTGGACCACTTCTACCCCAAAAACATTTCTCCAACTTCACGTGGATTGGTGTGTTTTTGCATCAATATTCTTCCTCTTCTTATCTGAAACATGCATATATGCAGTACATCCAAATACTCTCAAATGAGAAATAAAAGGATTATGATTACTCCATACCTCTTCCAGTGTCTTGTCCTTCAAGATCTTTATAGGTGCTCGGTTCAGAAGATATACAACAGTCTGGACCGCTTCTACCCAAAATATGTTCTCCAACTTCATAGTGGAAAGCATGCAATGAGCCATCTCCATGATAGTCGATTGTGATGTTCTACAATTCCATTTTGTTGAGGAGTATAGGGGGCAATCAAGTGTTGTGTGATGTCGTGCTCCTTCAAGAATGCCAAGAATTTATTCGACGTGAATTCCCCCCCTTGATCTGAGTGGAGGACAAGAAGGGGCTGCCCAGTCTGCTTGAAAAACTCTCTTATAGAAGATCTAAAAGTGTGCAAAATCTTCACTCTTCTTTCAGAGAAAGAACACCCAAGTATTGCGGGAATAATCATCAATGACAAAATAGAAGTACTGAAACCCCTTAAATGAGGCAGGAAAGGGTCCACAAAAATCGGTATGCATGACCTTAAGATGGTTCTTGGCATGGAATGTACTTGACTCAAATGGATCTCGATGTTGTTTTCCCACTAGAAATCTAAGACAAAGAGGTAATGACTAAGAGAGAGGAGGAAGTCCTCATACCATCTACTTTGAATGAGCGAGGTGATAGATGGATCCAAAAAAATATGTCCATATTGATAATGTCATAGTGCAGTGGATTCCACCATAGAGGCAGATAGTACAACTGCATAGGATGAAACTACATCTAATGCAAATAAATGATCCTTCAAAAATCTCTAGCAAGTATCTTACCTTCTTGAGATATTAAACATGATTTGATGCCATTCTGAACCAGAACTCCACCTTGAGCTTGTGATTCAATAACTGAGAGACGAAAATAAATTTGTGGTCAAGAAAAGGATATAAAAGCACCTTCGTAAAAGTACATCTTCTCGTCCCAAGAGGAATGGTCACATTGCCTATTCCTTCTTCTACATACTCTGTGTTGTCTATAATTCGGACCCAATCTCCATTGTGTCGATCAATCAATGAATCAAATAGCTCTCTATCACTTGTCATAAGATTGATGGTGCCAAAATCTATCAACTAAACATTCTTTGATGGCTGTGATGTTTTGGAGACTAGAACCAAATCATCTTCATGTGCACCACAATGTGCTTGATTCTGGACATCTTCATCTATGTCATCATCTTAGTTGGGCTGCAACATGTCCTTTCTGCTTCTTTCCATGAGGACGCCACTTGGATTTCTATGAATCACATCTATCAAATGTGCTTTCATCTCTAGAATTATGTTGTGTGTGACCATTGTACCAACAAGATTAGCGATGTCGTGTGTGTATTCATGGTGTAGATGTGACACCATTGATTCACCTTTTGAGACTTCTACTTATGTTGTTGCTTATGTGGTTAGTTTTGTGTTTTCTTCTCTTATTGTCCCTTGTAAAGATTTTGACTCTTCTTTTTCCTTGAGATCGATGTTTTGTCCTCAAACTCTTCTTGTATTGTTTGTATGGATTCTTCCTGTTGTAGAAAATTCACCAATTCGGTAAATCTCACCTTCTTTTATGTGATGGTCAATGTGGTGATGAATGTCTGGAACTGGGATGGAAGAGCTCGCAGTTTGAGAGGGACAAGCAACTTATCTTCAACCACTTCTCCGAGTTTTCTAAGCTCTTCTTGTAATCTTCCACTCAACGCAAGAATTCTTCCACTTTCTCTCCTTCTTGCATACTCATGGTATGAAGCTTTGACTGGAGATGTAGATTTTTGTCAAATTATTTACTTCGTAGATGGTGGAGAGAGTATTCCGTGCAGCGACCTTTGATGTTTCACATTTCATATGTGTGGTTACACCTCATCGGATATGCTTAGAGTGATCAACATCAAGGCTTTTGCATCGGCCTTGTCATACTTTGTTTTCTCATCTACATTGGTGGGACAAGCGAGTGTGCCAGTTATGATCTCCCAAAGATATTCAAAGAGGAGAATGGTTCTCATCTTTGTCTTCCATGCAACATAATTTGGCCCTTTCAAGAGTTGGGCATCGAATAACAATATTTTTGGAGCCAACATGATGTCAAAAACAAAATTTTATTATTATTATGTTCAAATGTACAATGTCTTACTGATGAACAAGAGAACAAAGGTGGGATTAATACGATCTTGAAATGAGACAAGGACGTTTATGTGGGTGTTCTATCTCACGTTCATCATCTACTTCATAGCCTTTCTCGAGCTCCACACGAACCTTCTTGGCTTGACACCATACATCAACCAGAACCACTCTAATAGTCCTTGACACACAAGCTCCTCAAATTGCATATTTCCTCTATTTTAAATGGTGTCGAGAAATGTAAATTACAATTCGGTGCTTTGAATCTTTTCTTTCCCTCTTAATGGCGATTCATTTCTCATATTTCTCGCAACACTGCTTTCTACATCAGGAATGCGTGACATGTGCTCTTAGGGTCACTTTTTGCCTTCACGTTTGTGTGCATCTTATACATGGTAGGTTTGTGTAGTCTTCTACATGGATCTCATATCCATGTTTCCACGCACATGTTTGAACACCAGACTCCATGCCAAATAGGAAAAATAAAACATTTCAATTTGAGTTATTCAAGTTTCCACTACGTCAATGATGATGCGAGAAGAAGAATATGCTACCAAATGAACAATTATACATTACCAAATGCAGGTTATGCTTCACGCCACTCAAGATAAATTCAAAAATGTATGAATTCCACACAGGAATGTTGCGAATAAAATAACATTCAAACACCAATTAAAACTTTGACAAGTCTCCGCTCCAAGTTTCCAAGAAGGCTAAGATAAGATGCTCGATTTCTCCTACACGTCCCAATGTCTACGTAGATCTGATCCAAACTCCACTCCAGGAAATACTAGAAGCTCTAATCTGATGATAGATAATGAAGAGAAGACATAATTTATTGATTGAAAATGGTAGCAAGTGAGCACAATTTATACACGCACAAAGACAACTTGATGGAATCACAAAGCGGTTGGAAGGATTCCACGAATGTATAAAATTGACTACAAATTAGCTAACAAAAGAAAACAATTTATTAGTTGATTTTTATGCTAACATCCGAAACAATCTTCACTATGAACATCAAGCACACACCAAACAACTCAAATATGGCATGTAATCACTCATTGAAAATCCCCTAACTTGTATATCACATCCATGCTTACTAGAGATCATGACACATCCATACATGAAAATGACACAAACTTTCCTCTTCACCAAATTTAGCTTCCCCGAAAACTAGTAATAGGAAGTCATCTATTTTGTACCCTTTCTGTCACTTTTAAGACCTCTAAAATCCTTAACTAGGAACCAAATTCATCCTTTTAACTCTCCAACTGATTTAAAGTATTAACTAATCCATCTCATACATCATCTAAATCAATCTTCTAGCCATAGCAATCCTGTCCTAGAAAACAAACAACCTTCTTCTTCACAAATTGAGTTGGTTCACCTATCAAACCTCATCATAAAGAGAAAAACAATATACCATTGGAAATACCTTTGAATCCTCTTTCCATAACATCTTACATTTCCTTCCAACTCTAAGTGGAAGGCCTTCAACCAGTCCATCTCTGAAACTGCTCCAGAATTGCCCCAAAATTGCCTTAAGACCAGTCTTCATAAATAGGGCACACTTTTCCCTCTAGGACCTCAACCATGATCTGAAACCATAATGGACATCAAGTACAACTCCTAGGATAAAAACAATGTCAATTTATTTCATACCTCCTTTGGACAACTTTGTCCCAAACTAAACTTCTTCATAAACTTGCATGTTTGAGTGGGGTCCACTCATCACCACATGTTCTATCATACCTTTCTAAAATCGGAAGGAGTATTCTACAACCTCTAATCATTTTAATTGCACAAAAATTTAATTTTACTCACTTATCATCAATATATCTCCTAAAGCTTTGGAGCTATGATTTCATACTCATAAAAATTGTTTACCTTCTTAACATTTGTTCATAAAAATGTGACGATGAAACCAATCCATTATTTTTTAAATCTTCTTAACTCAATTTAAAATCATCCCTAAAGGCCACAAGGTCCCATGCAAAGTACACAATTCATGGTGAGCATCAGAAGTTCACAATTCGAGATGGATTTGCATTCTCAATCACCCTATTTCACCAAAAACATTATAATTTGCAAAATATTCATCATGAAAACCTAAAATTTCTCCCACAAATCATGACACACCCTACTAATATATACAATCATCAGAAAATCACAAATATGTCTCCATATTCTCAACCAATCTCATTTGCATGGCTAACCCTTGGGGTTTTCCATGGTTTAGCCTAGGACCAACTGAACCAATATTATAAATCATCATGAAACCTCTGAAAACTTCCTCTACATGATGAAAAAAACATTACATATCTTCACAAGTGATCTCAAATTCTCACACACACTTGCAAGTGACTATCATGCCTAATTAGGCCTCCAAACACTAGGATTAGGCATAGTGTGCACCATGACCAAGTAGACTAACACCATAGCTCTAATTCCTAGCTCTCCAAAAGGACCTAACAACCTTTATACATCATGTCTCACTCACCTACATGCCTCCATGAGCTCACATGGCTCTATACCTCCTCATTTGGTCTCCAAACACCTAGATTAGGTCTAGATGAACACCTACAACTGGGTTTGCAGTATGTACTTGCACTCTGAGACTCATGTCGGTGCTTAAACAATCTCCAAACATTCTCTCCATGTTGATACCATGCTCCTCAATCCACCAAGTAACTCAAAGCATCATGCACCATCACTTAGGCTAGCTAGGTCACCTGACTAGGCTTGTTAAACCAACCAATCTCACTGAAACCACTCTTGCCATCATGTCGACACTTGAATATTCATGTCACCATCATAATGAGCATCCTCGACACTTCTTCATCATCCTCTTTGTCATTAATGAGATTTTACATCAATGACAACACTTAAAACTCAACATGCCAACAAAGGATTCGTGGGACCCACAATTTTTCATTCCCCTCCATTGTCAAGAACAAAAGGTTGGTGTTAAAATAGTTTATTAGTGTTAAATTGGTTTATTGCTTAGCTAGGTTCAACAATTTCCATTATATATACGATGAAATAATTTTTCTTCACTTTTAGTTTTGCGAGCAAGATAGTAAAGTTAGATATCCTTCACTACAAACAACCACTATGTCAAAACATTTTTTAGACCTCTTGTGTTAATCAAAACGATAATACACTTAGTCACTTTATTAATCATAACTTTTTATCTCATTCCTTATTGCCACATGGAGTAATGAAGGCCCTAAGATGTTTTTCTCGGCTCCTTCCCCACGTTTCAATTTAGCTAAATTAATAAAATTTTATTAGCTAAAACACATCTTACCAATTAGGTAGAATTTTTAGCGTTTAATTTTATAGAAATTTTTAAAGTTAAGACACCACAAGCCAAAATATTAATAAAATTTATCGAGACATATATCATTACATAATGACCACTTTTACATTAGATTCCAACAATGAGACAACCTTCTCCTTTACTCATCAATATGCATATCCATATCGTCCTTTTTTAGTACATGCCATCGTCAATAAGCATATCAATATTACACCATTGAACGATTGCTAGTTGTCAATTTCCCTCCATTCTTTCACCGGATACCTCCCTTCATTCAGCGGATACCTCCCTTCATTCAGCGGATACCTCCCTCATACACTATGTGACCCTCGGTTGAACCATTAAAAAGATATGTTATGGAATCGTATCGACGACTTTATTACAACCCCATGGTTGCGATTGCTAGTTTTGGCACTTATGTACATAGTTTTCTCCGATGATGCTTTGCTTTATGAGGAGGATAACCACAGCACCTTATTAGGCCACCAAATGATTTGCATCGCGAAGTTTGTCATATACGGACAAGGCAAAGCCGGCTCATTCAGTGTTTAACCTTTGACACGTTTCCTCTATTATCAAACTTTTATAATGCAGCAAACGCCACTACATATTCTCCCTCAGTGTTTAATTTGGCTCAAATATTTGGTCCACCAACGATGTCGATTCATTCCATACACTCTGCACTGATTATTTTTATAGCCATTTCCATTTTCTCGGCTTCCTGCGGTAATTTTATTTTGATTTTGTGTTAAGCAAGCAATCTACATTTTCAACCGGGTAAGTACGCCTAATTATTTACCTACTTCACAAGTAATTGTTATTTGTTGTTGAGAAAAGCAGCATGGCTGGGGCGGTGGGAAGTATTGCGAAAAACTGGAGAGTGTTGCAGGGCGGCAACAACTGGAAAACCCTAATCGACCCTCTCGATTTAGACCTCCGTAGAAATATACTCATCTACGGAGACCATGCACAGGCCACCTACGACGCTTTCAACCGCGAGCGCCGCTCCAAATATGCGGGCAGCAGCAGATACGGCAAGCGCTCCTTCTTCCACAAACTGGGCTTAACCAACCTGGGTTACGAGGTGTCCACGTTTCTATACGCCACGTCGAAAATCGACGTGCCGCAAGCCTTCCTTCTGCACTCGCTGTCGCGCGAGGCCTGGACCTCCGAGTCCAACTGGATGGGCTACGTGGCAGTTACTACGGGTAGTGGGATGGTCGAATACGGCAGGCGGGATATCACGGTCGCATGGAGAGGAACCGTGCAGACACTCGAGTGGATCGATGATTTTAACCCCGGCCAGGTCTCCGTTTCGAGTCTCTTGCCGGACTCTGGCGTTGCAGAGCTGGACGAGAGCGTGGAAAAAATGGTGAAAAGCGGAGCGGCCAAGGCTCACAAAGGCTGGTTCGAAATATACACTTCCGACGATCCCAAATCGCCCTTCAGTAAGAGCAGCGCCA
The DNA here is from genome assembly GCA_018340775.1 of Taxus wallichiana var. yunnanensis. NCBI lineage: Eukaryota > Viridiplantae > Streptophyta > Pinopsida > Cupressales > Taxaceae > Taxus > Taxus wallichiana. The sequence goes on along the minus strand of CM031236.1, from coordinate 24,099,887 downwards.
GGGACCAGGTTTTGAGGGAATTAAAGCGGCTGCTCGAGCTCTACAAATATGAGGATCGGGAATTGAGCATCACTTTAACCGGCCATAGCATGGGTGCTGCTCTGGCCACGCTCTGTGCTTTTGATATAGTTTTAAACGGGTTGAATAGAATCAAAGGCGCAAGCTCGCCGATTCCTGTGACTGTCATCGCCTTCGCCAGCCCGCGGGTGGGGAATTCGGAATTCAAGGAATGCGTGGATAAATTAGTCCCTCAACTTAAAATTCTGCGGGTTACGAATTCCCTGATTTAGTGCCGCTGTATCCGTTGGTGGGCTATTCGGATGTAGGCGTGGAGATTCGAACCGACACCGGGAAGTCGCCCTACCTCAACGGCGATGGGGATGCGAGCTGCTGGCACAATCTGGAATCTTATTTGCACTCGGTGGCAGGCACGCAGGGAAAGACTAGGGCATTTAAGCTGGTTGTGGAGAGAGACATTTGTCTGGTGAACAAATCCCTGGACTGGTTGAAAGAGGAATATTTAATTCCTGCGTCGTGGTGGATTGAGAGGAATAAGGGCATGGGGCAGGGCGAAGACGGTCACTGGCGTATGAATCCGCCCGACGACGAAGATATTCCCCGCCCTGAAGATGTTTCCAATTGAAAGTAACACCGCCCTGCATATATCCTTCGGTGTACCGTCTATAAATGGTACGCTATATTCTGTTATAAATTATAACGCAATTCCCACCATTTATTTTTTACTAAATTCCTTTTTCGTAATGACGGCAAGCTCGGTATAAAACAAATACAAACAAGTGCCATGCGGTAGAAGACATTCTCGTTGAAATTAAACATGTTTACTTTGTATTCCATAGATGTTGTCGTCATTAAAAAATGTAAAATATTTTAACCAGGAATGAATGTGGTCATTATAAAAATGTAAATCTTTTTATATAAAAATTGGAATATAAAATAATTATTATATTAAAAAAGCATTCAATATATATTATATTAGCAATTGTTTTAAGGGTGTAAAATATGTAATATGGGATGTTATTTTTTAAAATATGAAATATTATTATATAATTTGTAAATATTAAATATTAAATTGTTATTATAATTTTTAGTGATTATAGTATTAGTGTATTAATTAATTTTTTGTACAGAATTAATTAATTAATATGATAGTATAGTATTAATGTTGTATTTACTAATTATTAGTATGGATTAATTAATTATAATAGTATTAGTTTATTACCAATCACATAAAATTGTGCAATGGGTATGTCATAGGAGAAGGGAAGGGTAGAGCCGGAGGGGAAGGATAAGAGAATTGTAGGAGAAGGGGTAGTGTAGATTTTCGCAAACGGTTATAATGAGTGGTAAAAGTTTAGTTTGGGGGGAGGAAAATTAAACTTCCGGCATATTTGATCTCCTCTTTGTCCTATCAAAGTAGTGTGCCATGAATTTTCTCTTGAATAGATTTATTTTCTTTCAATTTATGTACTAAACAATGGATTTTCATTGCACTCTTTTACTTGAAGGGCGGTCAAATTACGAAACAAGACAACATGCGGTTAAATAGCTTAAAAATCTCATACATCCACAATATTAATTTTTTTAGTTAATAAAATGCGAGAGCATTTTCATGAAAAATAAACTTCTTCCTCGTCCTCACTTGGTTTTCTTTCTATGTGAAAATATCTTTTAACCTATTTGTTGTGGGCCTAAAACTTGTTTGTGTGGAGAATGCTTCTTCAAGTCAAACAAAAGAAATATTATTTCATTCTCAACCAAAAGAAAAAACTTTTATTTTCATACTCAATTGTAATTTGTTTGTTTCTTTACTCTCACCAATTGTATGAAGATCTATATAGTGCTCATGGTATTTTATTGATATCTAAAGACAAGTTATAAAGACAAGTTATTTGGAGTTTCTTGTATTTTGAAATATCTCCCCATGTACTCATGGCTCTATTTAATGGTATGCACATGATATTATCCATGTAGCTCCCCATAATGTAGCCAATGACCTTTGGTTTTCCTTTTCTTCTTGCTCATTTGCTTGCATGAAAACACTACAAACATCAAACCAATATGGAAGCAAATAATTTACGGATAAAGATTTCATGAAATTGTTGTTGATAATGTTTGATTTTTTTCCATTCAAAACCAACTAATTTTTATGTTTTAGCCTTCAAAAAAACTACGGATTACATTTTGTTCGGGCATCATAGCTCATTCATTGTAGCATTTATCTAGCTTATAAGATCTTAGATCCTAAAGATCACATATGTTTGCAAGTTGAATTGTTCAATCAAATAATGAAAAAGCACCCCAAAAAAGTGGTAAAGAGTCATTGGTTGGTTGACCATTCAACCTTATAAACATATGTGATGGATAAGTTCTTCCGCTTATAAGATGCACCCAACCGGGCCTAGAATTTCAACGTAAGGGTGGTTTTCAATTCATAATTAATATGAATATGTATTTACTAAGGAATCCATTTTTATTCAAGTGTATTTAATTATCCTTTTTGGCATTATATTGCACTAAACATTTTTACAAGTACAAAAATCCAAAGAGGGTGAGGTTGAGCATAAGATATGTACACTATACAATCCTTTGTAGGTGCATTTATTTTTTTCTCTCAAAACTCGTGTGCTTGTGTTTATCTTTTCTTCCTCCAAAACCCTTGTGCTAGTGTTTTTATGTCTAATAATTTGTTTGTATGGATGTTAACGAAATTTTTGGGTGCAATTCTTTTCAAGGAGATAGAAGCTAGCTAAATATTCTAGCAGAGGAGAGTATGTTCATATTTTCATTCACTACTACAACAACAACAAGTGACTACTATTTGGGACCTCGTTTTAATTTTTTATTTGTAAAAAAATAGTTTTACGGGGTTTTTATTGTAAGTTGAGCATAACTAGAACTCTGTATATACCCTTGTATAGGAGTATTTATATTTTTATTCTCTCTCAAAACCATTATTCAAGAAGAGTCTAACAATTTTGAGCTTGACGATTACAATTATGATAAGATTCTAAAGGACTTCTGAAGTATTTTTATTTAGTTGTTACAGTTATTTAGGATATGCATTTTTGTTTGGGTAGCTAGACTTTTCAACTATTTCATTTGAGTACGTTATGGAACAAAAAATTTGTAGCATTGTTTGCGCTTTTCATTTTTCCATTGATATTTTGAGCAACATGGTTGAATCAATGTCTTAAATTACATATGGTGTATTTTATGCCAAGTCATAAAATTTTAGCAAACTTGATTGTGATGAGATTTGGAATCTTTCTTATATGACATTTGTTCAAGCTTAAAGCCAACCTCTTAAGCATGAATTAATATTTGTTTGTGTGTATCATGGATCAAGTGTTTATTGCTCAAATTTGTAGTGCAAGTACTAACATAGGTGTCTAAAATCGATGTTGTTACTAAGTAGAAGCAAGAATCTAATCGAGAGGTGTCTAAAATGGAGATCATTATTGGGTAGAAGCAAACATCCAAACACATGTTTGAACTAGGCATCATTATTGAGTACAAGCCGCAAGTATCTAAATTTTAGTAGTTATCTTGAACTAATTTTCTTGAATTAATAATTCAATAATTGGAATCTACAAGAGCATAAAAACAATCCAAATCATTTTGTTTAATATTTCTCCCTTATGATCTACATGTAGTGTTTTTGGAGGTTAAGGGGACATTAAATTTTCAAGAAAATATGGACATCAAACTCATGGTAACTAGTTGAAATAAAGGAGTTGTTTTTGAAATATTACACTTAGTTATTGTTTTGGTTCATGTGTTCTTGCTCGTTTTTATTCTAATGCTCTAGGATGTTGGGCCGACAAAAAAATTCTTGATATAGGATAATATGAATTACTTTTTATATTAAGGATCTCTAAAGAAAATAAAAATATATTACTCAATTATACCTCTAATATATATTCAATTTTTTTGAAATAAATAAAATGATACACAAATTCTAACATATAATATAATTAATTTAAGAAATGTGGTACTTAACTAGCTCCAAGTAAATTGACCCTTTTAAATACATATTCTAATTACAATTTTAGTTTGAAATTTTACATCTTGTTTTTTTCGTATGTGCACCAGATTAAAAAAATTGTGTTAATTTTTAGTGTACATTTTGAATGTATCATAATATATATGTTAAGATCTTGTTAATTTCATAGCAATCAATGAGGTGTTAAATAATAGTTTAAATTCACATATGGAAACTTATAATTAAGGGGATCATTCGGTAAAAATGTTGATATTGTTTATTCCATTATGATAAAGTGGTACTTAATTAGCTCCAAGTAAAATGATTCTTTTCAATACATGTTCTAATTACAATTTTAGTTTGAAATTTCACATCTTAACATTTTTTTCGTATGTGAACCATATTAAAAAATTTGTGTTAATTTTTAGAGTACATTTATGCTAAGCTCTTGTTAATTTCATAGAATCCATGAGATGTTAAATAATAGTTTAAATTCACATATGGAATTTTATAATTTAGAGGATCATTTGTTAAAAATGTCGATATTGTTTATTCCATTATGACATGATTTTTCTAGAATTAAAATAGTATAATACCTCATGGATTTTAAAAATTTCCATTGATTTTTTTAGTGATATGATTGAAACAATGTCTTAAATTAGATCTAGTGTATGTAAGGTTAGGTTGTTAAATTAATGGAAAACTTGATCATAATACGCTCTAGAAAAATGTGTAAGACATTTGTTCTTGTAAGTATACATCAATCTTGTTTGTATGTGTATCATGTCTAGATTAATGTTTATTGCTCAAATTTGTAATATAGGTACTAACATAGGTGTTCGAACTATATACGTAATTATTGAGTAGAAAATTTTGTTCAAATTTTAGTAGTTTGTCTCAATCAATGTTTTTAGATGTAATTATTTGATGCCCGTAATATGCGAGAGGATAAATAGAAGCCAATTTATTCTATTTAAGATTGTTCTTCATGATTTGCACATAGTATTTTTGGAGTTGTAAGGGGCATATTATTTTTTTCTAAAAACACTCGAAATCAAATTCATAGTGAGTAATTGAGATAAAGTAATATCACTTTTGAAATAATCAAATTTTTTGTTCAACTTTCATTTCTCAATTTATTGCTAGAAAAATTGTTTATTTATACTTTAAGCAACATATATAAAAAAATTCCATCCAACTTATCAAAAATATTTAAATTTAAAAAATTATAAAATTTAACACTATTTTTTTCAAAAATTACTCAATTATTGGATTAAATAAGATGATACACAAAATCTAACATATTATACAAATTTAATGTAATAAACCTCGTACTTTACTAGCTCCAAACAAGAGGGTCATGCAGCAGCAAATGATATAGTACTGCCGTGAGACAATGATTTCAATTATGTATATTGAGACATTAATAATAGTTTTTATTCCTTTTACATTAACATATAGTGAGTCAATGGTAAGGCAATGTAATTTTGTAACTACAGTCTAACCTGCAACAAAGCAATATGAGAAGCCTAAGCGTCATACATGCAGGCACAAAACAGAAGCAATATCAAAAGTCCTCTGTGAAAGAGGACAGTCCGTATTCATGCACCAATCAATGCAAGTGCAAATGAGCAAGTGCAGAGCCATGAGGGGGAGATTTAACTAAAAGAAAATGCTTTAGGAATTGAATTCAAAAGCTATGGTCTATCATTTTAAATTGTTAAGGCTATTGGAGAGTAGTTTTCATTGGTGGGCTAAAAAAATGTAGACAAAGATAAATGAAAACAGGAAATGCAGGTCTCAAAAAATGCATGGTTGTACAGATGATGAACAACAAAAATTAGAGCCAAGACCAATGAAGAGAAAAGGAAATAAAACATTTGCTATCATGTTACAAGTGTAGCTTCACTTAGTTTACATTTTATGTTTTGTGATCATACCGAAAACGAGAAAGAGATAGTTATTTTCATTAAAAAGCATACTTAAACTCCTAGAAAGGGTTCTTATAATTGCAAAAGTTATTACCTATAATCTTAGAATCATACTCTTGTTTCATGTAATTTTCCTTTTTCTTATCCCAATGGTTTCAAACTGTGCATTGATGCAAGACCTATTTCATGACATGATGAAACAATTTTGCTAGACTATTATCTTTTGCTTCCCTCAATGAAAATGTTTCTAGAAGGAATTTTGACTAAACCATGTCAAAGGTTAAGCCTCAAATACAACAACAGAAAAGCGAAACAAATTCTGCATAGTAAAAGAAAAAATAATTACGGGAAATGATATGTATTAAACATTTAATGTTAACAAAATTATTGCCTAAATAGAATAATATCAATGAAGGATTGCTAAATTCACCATTTTTGCCATGTGGTGTAGTTTTAGCCATTCTACGAAAAGACCATAGATGCAATTGTATTGGCAATTTAAGGGCAAATGGATAAGCATAAGGTATGTCAATATGGGTAAAATTGTTGAAATTCTATAAGGAACAAGAGTTGCTTAGAACAAATTCCTTCAAAATAATTCAGACATGTTACATGCGTATTTGTTTTAAGATATCAAACATTTTTTTAGAACTATACAACACACAAGCTAAAATTCAGATCATTTAAAACTGGTCAGAATCACAAGAATGCTTTTTGACATACAAATAGATGTAATTCAATACTATTGGCTAGCTTACCGTGGGAATAGTATTCATTTGACTCATCACATCTCTTCACAAAATCTTGCAACTTGTTTAAGCGATGCTCAAATCCTGCAAGCGATTCTTTCTCCAAGTTAACACCTTGAGTAGTTGGGTAAGATGAAGTAGACAACACTAAGAACTTGCCCTAGTTTGAATCTGATGATGACATTCTTTGAGATGCCTTTTTCACATAAGATATTTCTCATGCATTATATGTAGGGGTACTGAGTCCTAACTTAATGGTTTCACTGTTATCAAACAATTTTCTTACTTTCAAAAATTAGCTGATGAATTAGTTGTGTTATTTACATTCATCTCCAATGGCAGTTCCTGTGTTGAAAACCTTTTTGATCCTTGCATATCTTTACTTTCTAAGATCTTAATATTTTGACGAACAACTTCAACTTTTTCAACGAAACTGTGTCTCTTGAAGCAATATTTTGAGTTGAAATCAGGCTATGGAGAGTATGATGCTAAACCTGTTGTTTTTCATTTTTGGGAAGGATTCAATTTCCTTTTCTTCCTATCATTAGTGTCATGGCTAAGACTTAGGCACAAGATGTTGTTGCTTGCAAGTTCCTGAGAACAAGCAATCATTTCCATAAAATTCGTAAGTATAGGAATGTGCTTGAGACCCTTCATTGATATATTATTAATGGCAACAAAAATTCATTTGTGAAATCAATAACAATATACCGCTCTTTGTCAATCTTTCCTACTAATTCTTTAGATTTCAAAATGTTAAAAGTATGCATTACAGGAAGCCAAGGATTAGATGGACCTCCTCTTGTAGATGTGTAATTAAACTCCTATAAACCTAGAATTTCTATTAATGGTAAAATATTTACGGGCATAATCTGATGACTCATTTCATTCTGTAGATTGGAAGATTTTTCTAGTTCAGATGCATTTCTTGACGATTTCACACTTCCTAACTTATTTTACGTATTTATAATTCACGCTTTTCTCAAGGTTAGAGGACAACGATCACGGATTTGGAGAGACAATTTTTATGCACTGAATTGCTTGATGGTTTCGTGCTCTCCTTCCCTGGTCTTCAACATGAATATCTCTAAAAGTAAAAAATAAAAATAAAAAAATGTTGGTATCGAGCCGGTTTTCTATGCATGGAGGAGCGGCGACCAAGGAAACGACACGCTGTGTGAAGATCAGTAATGTCTGGAGAGCAAAACCGTTCTATTTTACGTGTGGAAGGTTGGAAAACAATTTGTGGCATTTCATTTGGCGTTGGAGGAGCCCCACGTGGTTTATGGCGTGTAATTCATGACCTGTGCGCTGGAAGAGGTGACCAAGGAAGTGCGTGAACATTGTTGTGCGTGGAGGAACAGTTCTATGCGTGGAGGAACAGTGCGTGGTTGTGCTTTGTGCGTGGAGACTCAGCCTATTTTCTTGATAAACCCAGTACGTTGGAAGACCACAAGAACGTGGCATTTTTGCTGTCAAATACTGTACAAAAGGTGCAGCGACCAAACCTTGTGCGTGGCAGCCTGCAGACGTCTCATTTGGCATTGGAGGACAAGTGTTGCTGCCGTGAAGATTGGTGCCAGTGTATGCTGTGCGTGGAGGAAGAGTGGCGTGGAGAAGGAGAGAAAATTGTCTGTCCTGTGTTGTGCGTGGAAGGAGCCCAAGCCAGTGACTGTCTTTTCTATGCCTGCGTGTAATTGGAGGAAACTTGCTGCGTGTATACTGTGTGTGGAAGAAGACCTAGCCAGCAAATGAATCACTGTTGCCTATAGAACCACGTGGAAGACCATCCAAACCCCTGTACATGTAAGCAAAGTCGATAAATTACAAAACTGTGTGTGCGTGTATGTCTCAAATCTCAAATGCACAAAGCACCGTGAGTAATGCACCAAATATTTGGGCATTGAGTGACAACGAAGACACCACTAGGCTGTTCTTTGCCTTGGTCAACGAGCTACACAACACTGGGAACATTCTCTTTGACGAGATTGTGCACCAAGGACTGTTGGAATATTTTTGGTTTGACGTTCGATGTCAAGCACGGTGGATTCGTGCAGAACTTGAATGTGGTTATGATGCAGATGATGAACATGAAATAGAACACCCACAGGAGCGTCGGCGTCTCACTGCACGAGCCTATAGAGCCCATCTTCGGGACAGATTCCTTCAGTAAGCATTGTAGCCATTTTTGAAAATAAATAAATAAATAAAATACATTTTTGAGTTTTTGAAAATGTCTGCTCCAAAAATATTGCTATCCGATGCCCAACTCTTGAAAGGGCCAAATTTCACCGCATGGAAAACCAAGATGCGGACGATTCTTCAGTTCGAAGATCTTTGGGGGATCGTTTCTGGCAAAGACGCCCCTCCCACAGATGCTTGATCTGTTGGAAAAATATGAAAAGGCTGATGCGAAAGCACTAATGCTTATCACCCTGAGCCTTTCTGATGAGGTGCAGCCATACATTCGGGAAGCAACCGCTTCTTCTCAGGCATGGAGCGCATTGTGTACCATCTACGAAGCTAAGAATCTGACGAAAAAGTTGCATCTTCAGACAAAGCTTCATACAATGAGTATGCATGATGGCGAATCAATAGAAGCCTTCTTGCGGCATGTGGCTGAGTTACATGTAGAACTCTCTGCTCTCGGTGAACCAGTGGACGACAAGTTGCTAGTCCCGCTCACCTTGCGAGCTCTTCCTTCCCGGTTTCAGACACTGATCACCACGTTGACCATCACTCAATAGGAGGTGATTTTTTCCACCCTGGTGAATTATCTCCAGCAGGAAGAAGCCATGCAAAATGTACAAGAAGCCTTCGAAGACAAGGCTCTCATCATGAGGTAAAAACATAAGCCTCGGAAAGGGCGATCGCCCCTAGAATCGAAAAAAGCATCCTCAAGAAAGAATCTTCTCGGCGACCACCACAAAGACCACCCTGAAGCGGCAAAACCACAGGCGGATCGGTGGTGCCACATTTGCTCCACGGATACGCACACAACTGCGAATTGTTATTACAACGGTCACAAGTATGGCAACTCTAGTAAAGAGAGCACTTCTGGCCAAGGATGTTCCAAGAAATCCCGATGGCGTGCTCGTAATCGTCGAGGCGAAGCGCCACATTACTTGCTCAGGCGAGGATGCCACCTCCGATGAAGAGGCTCGAGACATGACTCATTCTGACATTGTTCTAGTCTCACGAGACTTCACACCGTCGAAGATGTCTGGTTGATTGATTCAGGTGCCAAAAAACACATGACTGGTAATAAGAAGTTGTTCCATACTCTGAGTGACCGGCCCACTAGAGATCGGATCACCATCGCAGATAATCAGGAGTATATTACGGCGGGGATTGGTGATGTCATCATTCCTCTTGGAACACGAAGATGTACACTCACGAAGGTGCTATATGTTCCAGGTTTGACCTCAAATATTTTTTCGTGAGTCAACTTCTTAACCATCGGATGCAGGTTGAATTCTTTGTTGAGAAAGGGGTCAAGTCCTGCATCATTTCCTAGGGAGATTCAGTCATTGCTCAAGCATTTCTGAAGGGCCGTCTATTTGCACTGGATGCGGTCACTTCATCTAGCATTTCTCTCTCTGCTTCAACGGCGGAGTCCACTGCACTATGGCACTTTCAATATGGTCATCTTTCTGCCGGGGCTCTGCATCAGCTTAGTGCTAAGGAAATGGTAAGAGGGCTTCCTCCACTCTCCCATTCCTTACCTGTTTTGCTCGGGATGTCTTGCGGGCAAACAACATAGAGGTCCGTTCAAACAGAGCTCTTATCATTCTATAGAGCATCTTCAGGTCGTTCACACCGATCTGTGTGGACCCCTACCAGCTAGCTTCCAAGGTTTTGAGTACTTCCAGCTCATCATTGATGATTACTCACAGAAAATGTGGGTATATTTCCTTCGGAAGAAGAGTGAGGCATTTGCAAATTTTCAAACCTTCTACCAGCAAGCCACCAGGCAGTCTGGGAAGCCTCTTCTCCTCCACTCCAGGATTGAGGGGGGGAATTTGTGTCAAAGAAGTTCTTAGCATACCCAAGCGGCATGGCATTCAAGAACATTTGATTTGCACCCTACACGCCCCAAGAATGGGAATTTTGAGCGCCACAACAGGATCACATGGAGATGGCTCGTTGTATGCTCTCGACCGCCAAGTTGGAGGATCGGTTTTGGCGAAGCCTGATCAGACAACGGTGTATCTACTCAACCAGCACACCATGAAGATCTTGCGAGCACAACAAGACCTTTGGAAGAGGTATGGGTGGTCGTAAACCTTCTATTCATCATTTGAGATTTTGGTTGTCTTGCATATATGCATGTTCCGTATAAGAGAAGGAAGAAGATTGATCCAAAGACACTACCATGTCTTTTCTTGGGGTATAGTACTACCTCAAAGGCGTATCCTCTCATGGATCCTAAGACGAAGAAGATCTACGAGAGTCGAGATGTGGTATGTGATGAGTCGTCCTTTGACTCCTTACCACACAATGGAGATCCATTACCGACCTCGTCAAATAGATTGCTCACACATCCAGATGATGGGCAAGATGATTCTTCTCAGAGAGAAGAAGAGCCAGTGGAGACTTGTTCGTTGATCTTGGCACACTAGAAAACACATCTTCACATCAAGCAAGCACCAATGTCTGAAATGGGTCCAGTACTATTAGGGTTGCACACCTGAAGTCACTTCCTGGTACTTCTACGGGAGTTAGAACACGAATTCAAGCTAGACATGAGGTAAATTTTGCACTCATGAGTTCAGTTGTTGAGAGCACCGAACCTCGACACCTTGCTTATGAGGCATTAGACCAACCACAGTGGAAATAGGCTATGGATGCTTTGAATATGATTCTCTAATTCAGAATCAGACGTGGGAACTTGTCGATCTACCTCCAGGTAATAAATCCATTGGCTGCAAATGGATTTTCAAAACAAAATATAAGCGAGATGGTTCAATCGACAAACACAAAACACGACTTGTTGCGAAAGGGTTATGCTCAGTAGAAGAAGGAATTGACTATGACGAGACCTTTGCACCCACTGCAAAGATCAAAACCATCAGAGTTGTCGTACCTTTGGCAACACAAAATGGATGGAAACTTTAGCAGATGGATGTCAAGAGTGCTTTTCTAAACGGTGATCTACAAGAAGAAGAGTACATGGACCAACTTTGAAGGGTTTGTAGATGAGCATCAACCACACAAGGTATGTCGTCTGATAAAGTCTCTTTACAGACTCAAACAAGCACCTAGGGCATGGTATATTAAAATTGATGATCACCTATTGCAGCATGGATTCACTCATAGCCCCTTAGATACAAATTTGTATATCAAGAAGGTAGGAACAAAGATTGTCATTCTGGTTTTGTACGTAGATGATCTTGTGATCACAGGAAGTTCTGACAATCTTGTAGATGATGTAAAGAATGATCTGAAGAAATCCTTTGACATGACCGATTTGGGGCTACTTCACTATTGTCTTGGCTTAGAGATATGGCAGAAGAAGAATCATATCTTCATCTCCCAGATGAAATATGCCAAGACACTCCTGGAAAAATATGGAATGTTAGATTGTAAACCAATGTCCACACCTATGGAAAAAGGTTTGTAATTATCTAGATTCCAAGATTCACCGCAGGTAGATGGCACTCACTACAGGCAGCTTGTGGGGAGTCTCATTTACTTGACTTATACCAAACCGGATCTTTGGTTTGCGGTGAGCTATCTCGCGGATTTATGCGGGAGCCGAAGAAATGTCATTGGATAGCAGCAAAGTATGTGTTGAGATATGTCCGAGGTACATTTGACTTTGTGCTGAGTATCAAAAGAACACTCGAGTTCTTCTTACAGGATATCTGGACTCGAGACTATGCAGGTCAGTGATGATGACAAAATCCACTTCGGGATATGTTTTTCATCTCGAGATTGGACCTATCTCGTGGATTATCAAGAAGCAAATTGTTGTTGCTCTCTCATCCATTGAGGTTGAATACCACGCCGCACGAGGAGGCTGTGTGCAAAGCAATTTGGTTACATCGTATTCTTGCGAGATATAGGGATTCTGAAGAGAAACCTCCCATCATTCACTGCGACAATCAAGGTGTGTTGAAGCTTGTGAAGGATCCTGTTTTCCATGAACGAACAAAGCATATTAGGTCGAATGTCACTACATTCGTGCATGCAGTCTTGAACCACCAAATTCAGCTCGATCTTCGCCCTACCGATTTTCGGTTATAGATATTCTCACCAAGCCTCTCGGCAAGGTGAAGTTTGATTTGTTTAGGGGGTACATTTGTAAGAGCAATGTATTAAGGGGGGGAATGTTAGCTTAATTAATAAATTTGTTGTTAGTAGTTGTTAGTAAACAGTTATGTAACTGTTTCTCCTGTCCTCCCTCTCGTGTAACCTATATAATGGCGTGCTCTCTGTATGAATTGATATAGCAATCAATAATAATTGTTGGAGCGCCATCATTGCTTAATGCAACGCAGGATACTATAATGATTTCCACCCTCTCTAGGTCTCAACCATAGAGAATAACAACGAATTATCTTTATGAAGACCTGTTGCTATCCTGTCTTGTTGATGTACTAGATCATTAGATGTAGTTACAATGCTAGATTATGTACTTTTATCTCCCAATGATATAAAAACACGATATATTTCTCTAAAAAATGTAAAATGTATGATGCCCAATAAGTATCAGTGATATAACATTTGGTAATGTAAGTGAATAAGTAGTATCATCTGGATACCTCTAGATCAACATAAATATATCTTTAGTCAAACATAAATCATGTTTAGCTTAAAATTATGCAGAACATGTGAAATAATATTTGATGAGACATGAGATAATTTTTAGTCATCTGAACACCTCCAGATCAAAATTGATGTCAATGACAAGGGTTTGCTAAGGACATTTTGTCTAACAGTTCACATGTCTTTTACATACTGAACTGACACTCTAATTCCACCAAGTCTGAAACCCAGTCATTAATAGCTAGGTGATGAAAAAGTGTTTCCACTCCTTTACCGTATATAACCCTTTCTATAAGTGTTGGCTATGATCAGAGGCTTGTGAGGCGTGGAATCGACATACCAATTTCTTAAGAGTGGAAGAGAAGAAACAAGCCCTCAACTGGGGCAGAGTGAATCTGAAAATAAGAGTAAGAATGGGGGTATTGAGGAAGCTATGTAGCCTGAACTAAAAGATGACTGAAGTAATGCATCACGGTTATGGAAAAATATGGCGGACAAAACAATCAAAAGAATGGAGAGTTGAAATGGTGAATGGCTTTCTTTAGACAGAAGGAATCAACTTCTAAAACTAACTTTGCATGCAACACCAATCCATTTAATGTCTATTCGCCAATGCCAACAAAAGTGTAAGAAGCAACTGTTTAAATCTTCATTAAATAATCACATCAGAGGGTCTCATGTATGGAATCTGTTGAACATGACAAACAAAAAGGATAAGCCTCTGGAAGAGCAAAAAGTGGTCTTTTCAAATACAATTAAAACTAAACATTTACATAAATAAAATATCTAACAAACATGAATAAGTAAAACGCCCCTTGCAGTCAAACTCACAATGTAATGCCTCTGTCGAATCAAAAAGAGATTGAATAATCAACTGAGCATCTCCCGAATATGCAAAATTTTATCAAACAAAGTAAAATGAAAATAGTTTAAAAACTCTGTGTGTCTGTCAAATTCAGGCCATCCGAAATATCTATTTCTTATAAACATCCACAAATGTTGAGGCATCTTCAGCTCTTCATGGAATGGACATATTTTTCTTCTGTCTTAAACATTGCAGCAGAGTTCAAAAACCTCTTGTCCCCACCTTGCCAATAATCCACTTGGCTTAGGCCTACAAAGAACAACAATCAACAAATCGATACATGGCAATTTGAATCGCAAATAAAACTTTTAAAATTCTGGTGATATCTGGGGCGGAGAAAGGAATGAGGTTTGGCAATGAGCAATAAAATTCCACCAATCATCGACAACAAAAATGTTTATAGTATCAATAATTTCCAAAAATTTAAGGCAAACTATAGGTAAAGTGTATTTTACACGCAACCCTATGCAAATTAATAGCTCAAGGCGAAACTATAGTATCACGTGCGGCGGTACTAATAAAATTATCATTTCCACTACATGTTCTAATTATATTTTTATTTGAAACTTCACATTTAACTCTTATTTTATGTTTCTATGAACCTTGAACCATAAAAAAATTTTATGTATTAGATTCTAGTGTATTATTTGTGTATCTTAAATTATATATGCTTGAGATCTTTTTCAATTTAAAAGCAATCCGTGAGGTATTGAATAATTTTTAAAATTCATATATGAAAATTTATAATTAAAGGGACTATTTGTTATTTTATTGTTTATATTGTTTATTCCACTATAACAATTCCACCTAGAATTGAAAGATTTTCAAGTAGAGATTCTTATTTACTATTTGTAAGCTAAATATATTGAGAGAACATGCTACCTAGTGATGTCATGGTACAGTTTAAAATTTTAATTAAATTTTTAATTATTTTGTGTTAATTTTATTTTTAATATATTAATGTATGTTATGAGTGACAATGGATTTTATAGATGATATATTTAAATGTTACTCGATGTTTTTATGTTGTATTTTTATTTATGATTATGGAAATATTATATATGCTTTCTATGTGCATGTTTCTCAAGAAGAAATGCATAATGTTGTTCATAATAGTAAGTTCATGACATAACAAAAAGCTAGACAAACTTTCAAGTATATTAAGTAAATACATTTTATAGGAATAAATTATGAAGATTAGTTGTAAAGTTCCAATCATCTTATTGAATATATTATGCATTGAGATTATAATCTTTAGTTGTAATAGCTATTTTTGAAATGTTATATACATTCAACATAAATATGTGTATTCTTTATAATCTAGATTGGTATCACTAACTTTTAGTGAGGTCAAAAATTCCATAAATATATTACTAATATAATTATATAGTTTCTATTAGAGAAATTTCATTAATCAAGTGTAATATTTTTTTCCTTATAGAACATATTTTACACATGTTTATGCCTAAATATTATTTTTCGATCAAATATATTACCGCTATTAAACAATTGGTGCATGTTCATTTTACATGCCATTGTTGCAAAAGTATGAGTCACTCTGTGAGAAAAATGCAAAAAGGGGAAGCTTTTATCTTCAATCAAAAGTTTCAAAAGGTAAAGAAGTGCTTAGAAGCAACAAACATAACAAAAGTACGTGTTGATAGCTAATAACTAGTGTAAAATTTAGCATATATCGGTACACTAGATTATTTGGCAACACCACTACTGTAAAATACGAATACATGTAATATATTATAGATCAAGCTTGTATGTAGTTGGTATTTCATAAAAATGAGACTAGTAAGGATTGATATTGTAAACATGTATAAAAGAGAGTTGTTCATTGAAATTATGACTTTTAAATTGAGAAGAGCTTTTAAACAAATATTTGGTCATTTGCCTTGCTTGATTTGCAAACATTTCTAGGTTTTTTTGTATGATTTCTAGGCGACATAGCTAATTTTCGTTTGTTATTCGAGGTATGAAAAGAATTATAGGTTATGATTCTTATTAGTGTGCTTCTTCTAGTTGCATTATTTACAT
Organism: Taxus wallichiana var. yunnanensis; assembly: GCA_018340775.1. NCBI lineage: Eukaryota > Viridiplantae > Streptophyta > Pinopsida > Cupressales > Taxaceae > Taxus > Taxus wallichiana. The sequence continues at coordinate 24,083,525 of CM031236.1, read as the reverse complement.
TCATGCTCTTTGATGTGGGGATTTAGCCTAAAAATGATGAATGCTTGGTGAAGTGACTACGCTTTTACATATCCACATGGGCATGATTTTTGTATATATTTATTAGGATTATTTTCTTGTCATATGAACAATTTTGTTTTTTTAGGAAAGAGAAAATTGGTTTCTAGGGCTTAATAATTTTTAAATTTAAAATGTTAGTCTTTCATGACTATTTGTCAAATGTGAATTCAAGTGTATCTTGATTTGTATGAAAATGTAACAACTCAAGATTTTAAAAATCAAATTTGGGTTTTTTTGTATAGACTTGTTTAGGAAGACATTTTTAGGTTTCAGATTTTATTGAAATGACATTGATCTCGCTTGTGTATAATGATGTTGAAGTGTTTGTGTGTATTTTGTAAGTTCGAATTTTTGTAGACCTTTGCATTTTCCATTCTTTTTGTTACAAACAATATATTAGAATTTAAAAACAGGAAAAACACTATATTGAACAACAATTGCTATCTTATCATTTTATTGAAATTCCAACACACTACCTCCTCCCTTCCTCCACCTCTCTACAAGTTTTGTCATTTTAATAAATTGCATTTTCTTTTTAACTTCCTTTCTTTTTTGTTTTTATTCCTACCTAATTTTATTAGTATTTCCTTGCCCTTTCAATAGATACCTCCCTCGTACACTATGCAATCATCGATTCAAAAAAATAACTTATGAAATCCTATCCAAGTTCTTATTAAGACCCCATGATTGTGATTGCTAGTTTTAACTTGTCATATGAGGATAGTTTGATCAATGACACCATTTACATGAATTCAAGAAAGTTGGTCCCATGATGCTTTGCTTTGTGTGGAGGATAACAGCACGGCCTTATTAGGCAAACAAATCAATGAATTGCATCACCAAGTTTGTCATATGTGGAGAATGCTAAACCGGGTCATTTTTGGTTTAGCCTTTGACACACGTTTGCTCTATTACCAAACTTCTATAATACAGCAAACGCCACTACACAGTCTCCAAGAATGTCTGATTTGGCTCAAATATTTGTTTCACCAACAGTGTCGACTCATTCCATATACTCAATCTGCAATTACTCGGCTTCCCTGAGTGCGTAGCAAGCAAGTAAATAAATTGTGATAATTTTATTTTGTTTCTGTGCTAAACAAGCAATCTACATTTTCAACCAGGTAAGTACGGCTCTTCAGCCTATTTATTTACCCACTTCACAAGCAATCGGTACCTGCTCTTGAGAAAAGTAGCATGGCAAAGGCGGTAGGAAGCATTGCGGAAAAGTGGAGATTGTTGCAGGGCGGCAACAACTGGGAAGGCTTACTCGACCCTCTCGATTTAGACCTCCGCAGGAATATACTCACCTACGGAGCCCATGCACAGGCCACCTACGATGCTTTCAACCGCGAGCGCCGCTCAATATATGCGGGCAGCAGCAGATACGGGAAGCGCGTCTTCTTCGACAAAGTGGGCTTAACAAAGATGGGTTACGAGGTGTCCACATTTCTATACGCCACGTCGAAAATAGAAGTGCCAGATGCCTTCGTTATTAAGTCGCTGTCGCGCGAGGCATGGAGCTCCGAGTCCAACTGGATGGGCTACGTGGCCGTTACAACGGGTATTGGGATGTTGGAATACGGCAGGCGGGATATCACGGTCGCATGGAGAGGAACCGTGCAGACACTCGAGTGGATCGATGATTTTAACCCCGGCCAGGTCCCCGTTTCGACTCTCCTGCCGGACACTAGCGTTGCAGAACTGGACGAGAGCGTGGTGAAAATGGTGAAAAGCGGAGAGGCCAAGGCTCACAAAGGCTGGTTCGAAATATACACTTCCGACGATCCTAAATCGCCTTTCAATAAGAGCAGCGCCAGGGACCAGGTTTTGAGGGAATTAAAGCGGCTGCTCGAGTTCTACAAATATGAGGATCAGGAATTGAGCATTACTTTAACGGGCCATAGCCTGGGTGCTGCTCTGGCCACGCTCTGCGCTTTTGATATAGTTTTAAACGGGTTGAATAGAATCAAAGGCGCAAGCTCGCCGATTCCTGTGACCGTCATCGCCTTCGCCAGCCCACGGGTGGGGAATTCGGAATTCAAGGAATGCGTGGATAAATTAGTCCCTCAGCTTAAAATATTGCGGATTACGAATTCCCTGATTTAGTGCCGCTGTATCCGTTGGTGGGCTATTCGGATGTAGGCGTGGAGATTCGAACCGACACCGGGAAGTCGCCCTACCTCAACGGCAAGGGAATGCGAGCTGCTGGCACAATCTGGAATCGTATTTACACTCGGTGGCAGGCACGCAGGGAAAGAGGGCATTTAAGCTGGATGTGGAGAGAGACATTTGTCTGGTGAACAAATCCCTGGACTGGTTGAAGGAGGAATATTTAATTCCTGCGTCGTGGTGGATTGAGAAGAATAAGGGCATGGGGCAGGGCGAAGACGGTCACTGGCGTATGAATCCACCCGACGAAGAAGATATTCCCCGCCCTGAAGATGACAACAATTGAAAGTAACACCGCCTTACATATGTTTTCTTAAAATTTGTAAGCTATATTCCGTTATGCACCAACAGCAGCATCTGTGTGCTTGTGGATGGCGCATAAATTTATTTAAGCAAAGATTGTGGAGATTAATTTTATAACTAGCAATATCACGTAGGCCTGCTTATAATTAAAATTCAATTATATTTAAAAATTAATGAAAATTATTAATTAAAATAAATAAATATTAAAAGTAAGAATATATATATATATATAGAATTAAAATTAAAAAATAGAAAATATTAAAAATTATAATTAAGGAAAATTAAAAATTAAAATAAAAAATGTTAAAATTAATCAAAAATCTAAATTAATAACAATTTCAAATTAAATAATAAATAATAAATAATAAAAATTAAAAAATGAAAAATATAAAATAAAAATAAGGAATTAATTAAAATTTAAAATAATTGAAAATAATAAAAAAATTAAAAATAAATTTACAAATAATCATCACCATCATCGGTATCTCCATCTTCTTCATTGTGATCATAATCATCATCATCATCATTTTCTTCGTAATCATTGTCATCATCATTATCATCACCACCATCGTTAATCATTATTGTAAATGCGTTATCATCATCACAATCGTTGATCATTTTCGTTGTCATAATTATCACCACCATCGTTGATTATTTTCATCATCATTAGATCATCACCACCATCATTGATCATTTTCATAATCGTTATCATCACCACCATCGTTGATTATTTTCATCATCATTATCATCACCACGATCGTTGATCATTTTCATCATCATTATCATCATAATAATATATTATTATTCTCATAATCATCATTCTCATCATCATCTTCATCAAATCGTCATCATCAACATTATCATTCTCATCCCCATTAATGTTTTTACCATTATTTTCATCATCATCATCATCATTATTATCTTCACATCATTCCCATTATAATTTTTATCACTTCCATCATCGATCATTGCCATCATCATTATCATCACCACCATCGTCGATCATTGTCATCGACATTATCATCACCACCATCGTCAATCATTATCATCGTCATTATCATCACCACCATCGTTGATCATTTTCATCATCATTATCATCACCAACATCATTGATCATTTTTATCATCATTGATGTCATCCTCATTATCATTCTCATCCCCATCAATTTTTTTATCATTATTTTCATCGTCCTCGTCATCATCATCATCATCGTTGTCTTCGTAATCATTGTCATCATCATTATCATCACCACCATCTTTGATCATTGTCATTATTATGATAATCATAACCATCAGTAGAGTGTTGGCATTTTCATAATCATCACCACCATCGTTGACCATTATCATTATCATTATCATCACCACCATCGTTGATTGTTGTTGTCTTCTAAATTACCACCTTCGTTGATCATTTTCCTCATCATTATCATCATCAATGTTGTATTTACAATCATTAATCGTCATCATTTTCATCCTCATCATCATATCCATCAAATTTTCATCATGAACATCATCATTCTCATCCCCATCAATGTTTACCGTTATTTTCATCGTCATCATCATTTTCTTCATAATCATTGTTATCATCACTATGATCACCACCATTTTTATCATCGTCGTTGAGATGGTTATCACCACCATCATCGATCATTGTTGTCACCATTATCATCACCACCATCGTCGATCATTTTCATCATCATTATCATCACCACCATCATCGATCATTGTCGTCATCATTATCATCACCACCATCATTGGTCATTTTCATCATCATTATCATCACCTCCATTGTTGATCATTTTCATCATCATCATCTTCATCCCCATCATCATTATCAACATCAGCGTTCTCATCCCATTAATTCTTTTACCATTATTTTCATCATCGTCATCATCATTATCATCACCACCATCATGGATCATTATCGTTGTCATTATAATCACCACCATCATCAACCATTATCAGTTTCATTATCATCACCACCATCGTTGATTTTTGTCGTCATCATTATCATCACCACCATCGTTGATAATTGTCATTGTCATTATCATCACCGCCATCGCTGATCATTCTCATCGTCAATGTTATCTTCATAATCATCAATCATCGTCATTGTCATCCTCATCATAATTCTCATCATCATATCCATCAAATCATCATCATGAACATCATCATTTTCATCCCATCAGTGTTTTTATCGTTATTTTCATCGTCCTCATCATCATCGTCATCTTTGTAATCATTTTCATCATCAATATCATCACCACAATCGTTGATTATTCTCATCGTCATTGTCATCACCACCATCGTTGATCATTGTCATCGTCATTATCAACACCACCATCACTGATCATTTTCTTATCATTATCATCACCACCATCATTGATCATTTTCATCATCATAATAATATATTATTATTCTCATCGTCATCTCCATCAAATCATCATCATAAACATTATCATTCTCATCTCCATAAATCTTATTACTATTATTTTCATTGCCCTCATCATCAATATCATCATCATCATCATCATTCTCTTTATAAACATTATCATCACCACCATTGTTGATTATTTTTTCGTCATTATCATCGCCACCATTGTTGATCATTACCATCATCATTATCATCACCATCAATGTTTTTAACGATATTTTCATTGTCCTCATCATCATGATCGTTATTTTTCGTAATCATTATCATCATCATTATCATCACCACTATCGTTGATCATTGTTGTATTCATGATCATCACCACCATCATTGATCATTGTCGTCATCATTGTCATCACCACTATCATCAATCATTATTATCATAATTATCATCATCATTATCATCACCACAATCATCGATCATTGTCCTCATCCTTATCATCACCACCATCGTTGATCATTTTCATCGTCATTATCATAACAACTATCGTTGATCATTTTCATCATCATTATCAACATTATCGTCCTCATCGTTGTCTTCATAATCATTATCATCACCACTATCATTGATCATTTTCATTTTCATGATCATCATCACAATCATCGATTATTGTCGCCGTCATTATCATCACCACCATCGTCGATCATTGTCATCGTCATTATCATCACCACTATCATCGATCATTTTCGTCATCATTATCATCGCCATCATTGTTGATCATTTTCATCATGATTATCATCATTATTTTTTTCATCCCCATCATCATTATCAACAACATCATTCTCATCCCAATCAAACTTTTTACCATTATTTTCATCATCCTCATCATTTTCGTCATCATTATCATCATCAATGTTATCTTTACAATCATCAATTATAATCATTTTCATTCTCATCATCTCCATCAAATCGTCACAATGATGAATATCATCATTCTCATCCTTATCAATGTTTTTACCGTTATTTTCATCATCATCATCATCATTGTCTTCGTAATCATTATCATCATCATTATCATCACCACCATTGTTGATCATTTTCATCGTCATTATCATCACCACTATTGTTGATCATTTTCATCGTCATTATCATCACCACTATCGTCGATCATTTTTGTTCTCATTACCATCACACCATCGTTGATCATTATCATCATCATTATCATTATCATCATAATAATATATTATTATTCTCATCATCATCATCTTCATCAAATTGTAATCATCAACATCATCATTCTCATCCCCATCAATCTTTTTATCGTTATTTTCATTGTCCTCATCATCAACATAATCATCATCCTTGTCTTCATAATCATTGTCATCATCATCATCACCACCATCATTGATCATTTTCATCATCATGATCATCACCACCATCATTGATCATTGTCGTCGTCATTATCATCACCACCATCATTGATCATTTTCAATGTTATTTTCATAGTAATCAATCATCATCATTATCATCATCATCTCAATCAAATCGTCATCATGAACATCATCATTCTCATCACCATTAATGTTTTTACCATTATTTTCATCATCCTCATCCTCATCATCATCATTGTATTTGTAATCATTTTCATCATCATTATCATCACCACCATTGTTGATCATTTTCGTCGTCATTATCATCACCACCATCGTTAATAATTTTCATTGTCATTATCATCACCACCATCAGCGATCATTGTCGCATTCATTACCATCACCACTATCATTGATCATTTTCATCATCATTATCATTATCATCATAATAATATATTATTATTCTCATCATCATCATTATCATCATCATCTCCATCAAATCGTCATCATCAACATCATCATTCTCATCCCCATCAATGTTTTTACCATTATTTTCATCGTTATCTTTGTAATCATTGTCATCAACATCATCATCACCACCATTGGGTATCATTGTAAATCCGCCATGATCATCGCCACCATCATCGATCATTGTCGTCATCATTATCATCACCAGATCGTCGATAATTGTCATCATCATTATCATCACCTCCATCATCAATCATTGTCATCATCTTTATCATCACCACCATCGTTTATCATTGTCGTCATCATTATCATCACCACTATTGTTGATCAATGTCATCATCATTTTCACTATCATCATAATAATATATTATTATTCCCATCATCATCTCCATAAAATTATCATTGTCATCTCCATTAATGTTCTTACTTTTATTTTCATCATCATCGTTGTCTTCATAATCATTATCATCATCATTAACCTCACCACCGTCATCGATCATTATCATCACCATGATCATCACCACCATCATGGATCATTATCCGCATCATCATCATGACTACCATCGTCGATCATTGTCATCATCATTATCATCACCATCTTCTTACCAATATTGATAATGCTATTAGAATTTGTAAAAAACTTGAAATTCATTATTAATTACTATTATTGGTATTAATATCAATGTTGTTATTATAATTATCGAAATTATTATTTTTACCATATCACCATTATAATGTTGTTAATTGATAATAATGTAATATCATCACCATCAATGACATCTTTATCATCATGGTTATTTTTATCTTAATTAGCATCATCGTCATTGTTATCCTCATCCTGCTCATCATAATCACCATGTTGTCTTTAGCATCGTCATTATCATCACCACTATCGTTGATCGGTGTCATCAACATTTTCACTATCATCATAATAATATATTATTATTCCCATCATCATATCCATCAAATCATTGTCATAACATCATCTTTCTCATCCCCATCAATGTTCTTACTTTTATTTTCATCGTCATCATTATTATTGTCATCATCATTGTCTTCGTAATCATTATCATTATCATTAACCTCACCACTATCATCGATCATTATTATCATCATGATCATCACCACCATCATGGATCATTATCCTCGTCATCATCATGACCACCATCGTCGATCATTGTCATCATCATTATCATCACCACCATCTTCTTACCAATATTGATATTGCTATTAGAATTTGTAAAAACTTAAAATTCATTATTAATTACTATTATTGGTATTAATATCAATGTTGTTATTATAATTATCAAAATTATTATTCTTACCATATCACCATTATAATTTTGTTAACAATGTAATCGTAATATTGTCACCATTAATGTCATCCTTATCATCATGGTTATTTTTATCTTAATTAGCATCATCGTCATTGTTATCCTCATCCTATTCATCATAATCACCATGTTGTCTTCAACATCATTTTCATTTTCATCATCATCATATTCATTGTCATGATTAATATAATAATCGTAATAGTTAGTATCATCATCATCATGATCACCATCTTGTTCGTCATGGTCATTCTAGTTCAGGAATGAATGACCTCGATGCAAACCTACCAATTTGGTTACTTAAGACTCATATTATTAATGATAACGATCAATGGTTGTGTTCATGGTGGTGCATTTCTCCTTAGCAATGTCTTCATCACTTTTAGAGTTATGTTTGGTGTTAATGTTTCATAGTCCATGATGTCACATAAGTGTTCACGTCCAACAACCAAATTCAACCTTAATGATCATAAACAAAATGTTTAATCTAAATCCATATCTTAAACAAAGATCACCAATGTAACTTTGTAAACACAACACTGACATCCTTCGAATCATTGTGTCATCAGTCACGTTTACTTTATTGTCCTATGCAGGTTGCGAAGGTTTGTGTCAAATGTTTACCAACGAGAGTTTATGTTCATTCTTTACGGTTTAGGTTATTATCATATGTAGGTTGTTAGGTTTGTGTCGTGTTTACTGATGAGATTTTATGTTCATTCATCGTCATTTTCATCATTTTCAATCGTCATCCTCATCGTCAATCTGTTTAGGTTTTTCATTGAGTATTCAGGGAATTTGGTTTGTAATATGATTTAATTGTCACTTTATTCACACTAATCCACTATTATTTATAGTTATTATTTACGGATTAAAGTTATTTACACTAAATTAACATTGATGACATGTGTTTAGGGTCACCCACATCAAGGAATTCTTCCTCGTGATCATTTTCATGGTCATTTTGGTTGTAGTTGTTATCATCATCATTATAATAATCATAATCACCATCCCCTTCATCATAATTGTTATAATCATCAACATTATTGTCATTATCATCATCCTCGTCATCATCATAATCATTGTGATCATCATCATCTATATTTTCGTCTTCATCATCATTAACATCATTGTCGTAATCATTAATTATCATCGTCGATAATCATGATCATCATTTTATCGCCACCCTCACCACAAGTATCAATAACACCACCATAATGCCATCTTCATTGTCATTATCATCAATTTCATGGTCGTTTTAGTTTTGGTTGCGATCATCGTCTTCATCGTCATCATTAACATCATTTTCAACATCATCATCGTCATACAAATCATCATCCTTGTCATCATTGTAATCATCGTGAGCATTGTCATTATTCTCATCCTCATCATCATTGGAATATTTTCATCATCATTGTCATTATACTCATCATCATTGTCATCGTGATCATCATCATCATCTATAGTGTTGTCCTCGTCATCATTAACATCATTGTCATCATCATTAATTATCATCCTCAATAATCATGATCATCATTTTTATCATCATTATTAATGGTTTTCATGGTCATCATCATCATCATATTCACCATTTTCCTCATCATCCCTGTCATCTTCATTTTCATTGTTCTCATTGTCACAATTGTCGTCATTGTTTCATGATCACCATCTTGTTCGTCATGGTCATTCTAGTTCGGGAATGAATGACCTCGATGCAAACCTACCAATTTGGTTACTTAAGACTCATATTATTAATGATAAGGATCCCCATCCATGTAGTTCATCGGTGTTGATTGTCATGATAATCATCGTCATCATTGTCTTCCTCTTCATAATCATAATATGTTTTATCTTTCATCGTTGTTTTTATAAAGTATTCAAGGAAATTGGATTATAATATGCTTTATCTTTCATCATTACTCACACTGATCCGCTATTATTATTTAAGCGGTGTTTATGGTTTAAAGTTAAGTATGTACTATTAAAATGAGATAATCATTACACTTACTATTCACCATATTATTGTTTAAATATGATTAAATATTTACAAATATAGCGAAATTGACAATAAAGATATTTATGATTGCAAAAAATTAAGTCCACGAAAATGTTTTCCATGAGCACCAAGCCTTAGACATAGATAAACTTATAACAAATATTTATAGGATTGCATAAGAATACAAACTAATAAAAAGAAAAGGCATTTAAACAGAACATGACTATTTTTCAACTCCACTACGAACTATTGAAACTCTCAAGTGTTGTGAATACAAGAAAGAACATCTAAACAGACCATTAATAGTTTCAAATTTCACTATGTCAACAATATTGAAATCATTTTGCATTGTTCGTATAAGAAAATCAACATAATGTCATCTCACAAAGCCTATTTTAAACATTAAAATACTAAAGTTTTTATCAAAACAAGTTCAAATGACATATATTCATTTTGAATCCCCAAATTTCTTAACCCCCCTTATTTGTTTAGCTCTATTCAGAAATCCTTCTTAGCTCTCGGATTCGGGACTTCAATTCCATTCTTCATCAGTTTACTTCCAGGTTCAACTTTGATTGCATCCTCCACAGTGTTGTAGATAAGACCAAATCCTCTAGAACGTGTTTTCTTTGTCCTAAATGAGGAAATGAAAATAGTCCTCATATCATAGACTTTAAACATTTTATAGAGCTCTTCCTTTATCTCGTCAAGACTCAAATTCGGTCTTATGATGAAGAACATGGACAAGAAATTGTTTTCTACAAAATTCTTCCTCGCATTGAATGTTTCTAATGCATACCATCCATGTAGGAGTGTCAAGAGGAATGGGGACGTTAGATTGACTCTGCGTCTTCTTTTTGCCAACAAAAACTAGAAACAACACAAAAATTGATTTATAAGGAGAGTGTCAACAAATTGAACACTTGTAAAAAAATAATATTAAGTGCATTTTTATCCAATTTTAATGAAAAATACACGGCTACATTTTATCATACGATAATTAATAAATGCATCAATTGTTCAAATTATTGTATCAAAGGTGGTCCAAAGAAATTATTATTTAATAAATTTTCCATTCTAATTAAGATGTCCAAATGGATCGTCTAACTAAGAAAGTTTATGGTAATCGTTTTTGTTAGAGAATTTTTCTATAAATATTAAAAAAATCAAGAAAAAAAAAAAGAGACCGAAATGACACACAAAAAAATCAATCTCTATAACAAATTATAATTAGAATCAAACTTCATTAATACTCATCCGATGCACAAACGACTCTTCAAATAAATACGATTATTAACAAAATGTAGAAAAATTCTAGAGAAATCAAATAAATCTTAAACTTTAAGAAATAAATATTCTCTATATATATTTTTTTAATTATTTGTTACACAAATCTTTACAAACTTTCAAAAATAAACTAATTTTATTTGTCATTAAATGTATCCGCTTTACCAATAAATTCAACATTATTTGTGATTTAAAAAATCATATCAATCAATTTTTTTATTATTATTATTAGATATACTACTATGTGGAAATAAAATTTCTACTATTAGATATCCTACTTGTGTGTAAATTCGTGTGTTTAATTATTATTTTTAAACTAATAGATACAAATGTGGGCCTAAATCGATTGTTATGAATTTTGTGGTAAAAGTGAAATATTAAAATAGTATTTTTGGAAGATAAGAATAAGCTCCAATTAATTGTGGATAATGAAAATATTCAATTCTCTGAGAAATATGAGAAAATAAGAAGCCGCACCTGATGGAGTGAAGAAGGGCTGCCCAAAATTTTATCTCCCGTGACCTCCAATTAGTAAGTTTTCATAAACTTTCTGCAGTATCTTCCCTCTTCGTCACCTGCACATTATCCATATTAAAACCTTATACATCCATTTCACACTAAAATATACGGATTTTTAATTACTAGTTTTATTTTATACCGCTTACTCTAAATTTTCTGCAATTGAAGACACATTTTGTTTGTATCCGGTATGCACAGGGATTGTCTCTTTTTTCGAATCAGTTACAGAAATGGATTGTCTTAATAGTAAATACAAAACACTATTACTATAGAAATTAAAAATGTTATCTAAAATAACGTCATAAGAGGAGATAGCGCACCTGCGTTTTGGCTTGAGATAGGAAATTTTCAATCTATGTACCAAGCATGTGAAATATATGATCTCCGGCCAGTACAATGTCTGCCACCTCTTCCTCCTCTGAAGTCTCCCTATCCTGCTTTACGGTTTTAGCAAAAATTCACAGAAGTTAAACTCAAATGCAAATCGTGAATATAAAAAACCTATCTCTACCTATCCAATATAATTTTTTGTTGTTCAAAATACGAGAAAGTAGTGCCTTTTATGAATGAGCCAAGAATTAGTTATCACGAATGCTAACTCAAAACGGTTGAACCGTTTGCATATCTATTTTATTCTATTTCTATTTTATTATTATTGATTGATTAACAATTTACTTCTCCTCACATTCTTCGAATTATTTATTGATTATTATTAATTATTAATGAATAATTTGGTCCAACTGTCAATCATTAAATAAAACATTTGGCAATAGTTGTGTGGAAAAGAGCTGCAGGACAGATGTCAAAAATGATTGAGTGAAGTTATATAGGCCTATTGGCCTAATTAAATTTGATTAAAAGTTTTTTTAAGGTATTTTAAGAAGATCATTTTGTACATATCATGTAATTTATACTTAAAATTTTTAATAACAATTGTTCAATTATTTGGATTTTTAATATTTTGAAAGAATATATAAGTATTAATTATATTTTTATTGCATGGAAAAATTAATTTTACATATTTATTTTATCTCACATTGAACTTCAAAAAAAATATACATATCCTATAAAATTGAGTATGTATAAGTGTTAAGTAACAATATATATATATATATATATATATATATATATATATACAAAAATCATAATAAGCATAAAGCACTTTAAATCTAAAATTATACTAGAATACTTTTATATCAATGGATTCTTGATGTCAATCAAGTTTTTTTATATTAAGCAAATGTTGTTAATTGCATTAATATTTGCAATAATTTTTCTTTCATGTAATTAGATTCACTTAAAAGTATCCAAATTCTTATCATAAAACTTATATCTAAAATCAAATAGACTACTTTAATTGCATTTTATTGTCTTAAATATGACAATGGGAAGTGGTCATCTATAAATTAGGGTGTGGATAATCTTAATCCTTTTAAGAATTAGTGCTCCATAATATAGTTTAGTAAATATGTTATATAAGTGAAAATAAATACGTTTGTTATATTTGGTGCATTGTTTTAACATTGGTCTAATATAAACATAAGTAACATATATTTACTAGCTTGTTAAGATTAATTTGTTGGTTGACTCCTAAAATTTAGGAGCTCACAACATTCTATATATTGTAACCTTTAATGAATAATAAGAATATCAAATATATTATTCTCTCAGTGTGAAATGATCTATCAAAATCTATATTTGGTATCATAGTAGAGAGTAATTGAAAGTTGGGAGTCGAGGAGAAATTTTTGTGAAGAATGACACTTTACTTATTCTTTAAGGTCAATTTTAGCTATTTCATTGCCTATTAATGATATTTTAGCCGGAGTCGAGGAGATATTTTTGTGAATAATGATGCTTTCTTGATCGCTAAGGGTCAATTTTAGCTATTTGATTGCCTTATTAATGATACTCTATATTTATAGTAAGTAACCAGTATTTTTATTGTATGATATTATTGAGTTTTTTCATTGAATTTCATGTGTTAGATTGGAGCGGTAGAAACCAAAGGAATTCAACTCACAATCAATGTCCATTAAAGCCACTCACCTTGGTGCTTGGGTGTTTCCGTTGTTCCCACCATTCGTTTAAGTTTGTTGTAGACATTTTTGCATGGTCATATGTTTTAATAAGAATTGACTCACTTCATTGATATTGGATCGAACTAAATTTGATTTGTGTGGTAATTCACATTTTAGAACTCAAAACATTTGGCATACGAAACATATTTTTATTTGGTTTTATTTGCATTGAAAGGATACACTAAACATATCAAGCATATACTGAGAGAGTTGATCTGTCACATACATTCGCACAACAATTAAGCAAAGTCAAACTTATGACCTTTGTTTTCCCAAACACATGCCCCACCATCTGCGTTGCACCATTCACAAGAAAAAATCTTTCGAGGTTGACTATATTGACCTCCGCGAACGTGCGTGAGGGTTAGGTTGGTCGAGCATATAATGCCCACACTTGGAATGCAACTTTGGCCCCTTTTTCCTCAACACAAATATCGGCTCAACATTATGGATTGATACTCCTAAGAAGGAGTTGTACATTCCAAATTCCAGTGTGTACTATAATTTTGTGATATGTTGTTCTCGTGAAAGCACATTAAATGTTTGTTATTAATGTGTATAGCCTCGTCTCGACTCCAAATATCCCAAACTGCGCTCTTCCTGCTTTAAAGCTTCCAACTCCCATCTTGGCCTTTTCCACCATTGTCGAGCCAGAGACCAAAGAACATATGGGAGAGAAGCTAGTAGTAGTGCACCTAAGTTAATGGTCCACAAAATCAATTCTATACCATGTGGGATCGCGATTTTTTCACCAACATGTAGTTCATTTTTTCTTAAATTATTATTTTTCTTTGGAGTGTTTAATTAGAGGGAAAGACATATTTTGAATTGATTTAAAATAATAAATTTGAGTTACACTACACCATGATGGAAACCAATACTTGAACATGGGTGATAATGGTTGAACATTGAATATTTAATAATAACAAATCTTACATGTCATGATGTGATTGGGTGTTGTCATGTCAAAATTAAATAATCACTAGGTAGTTCTATGACAACTATCAAGTTGTACTATGACAACTATTGGGTGTTGTGTAATCAAGACTCTATGTCCACAATTAGACCATGCTCAAGTATTGGTGGCTCTCCCTAGTTAGAACCCTCATGAGATCACTTTTGCCACAATATCGACCTAGCCAACTTTTTCCACCCAACACATAGCAAGCATATAATGCCCATATCTAGAGTTACACACATCGAACAATGGCCTTCAATGAGCCAAACAACCAATCATAGTCACGAATCTGATGTTCTGACATATTATCTAGTGATGGTGTACACAAATTGTATAGTGTGTGGATTTTTGCAAACATTTTCTCATATCCTCCTTCACTTGTGGGTTATAGGCAACATTTAGTGCTTTGGATTTTGCAAGGTGTTTAAACGTTTTTAGTCATTTTAGATGTCAAAATACAACCACTTTTAAAATATGACCATCATGATTGACATGTGAAAATATAATTTAAACGTCAATATGACATGTATGCTCAAATTTTCACACACACACACACACAACACACACACACACACACACACACACACACACACACACACACACACACACACACATATATATATATAAAACTAAA
Source organism: Taxus wallichiana var. yunnanensis (assembly GCA_018340775.1). Lineage (NCBI taxonomy): Eukaryota > Viridiplantae > Streptophyta > Pinopsida > Cupressales > Taxaceae > Taxus > Taxus wallichiana. The sequence continues at coordinate 24,067,975 of CM031236.1, read as the reverse complement.
TTTAAAATAATTAAGAAAATTGTCAAATTAAATTTTACACTACATATTATGAATTTGTGAGATTTATGACAATTAATATCAACAAAAATGGAAATTTTGGAATTAAAATAATAAAAATATTTTAATATATTATTAATAAAATATAAACATCTTAATATCTCATTGATAAAATAGAAATATCTATTAGTTTTTATTTTTAATTAGTTTAATTTGATTTGATTTTCTTTGATTTTTCATTGTTTGATTTCTTACAAATATATATTAACTACAAACATTTGATTTGGGATTTTGTAAGAAAGGTGAAACTTGAATGTTGAACTTGGAGGTCTGAAAGTTGGAAGTTGGAACTCATTTTCTACAAAATTGCAAGCTTGCAGACTTTGTTAGTGTAGGTTATTATTTATCCTTTTATTTATTTATTAGGATAATTCTTACACTTGTGTTAGCCCTACACTTGTTGGGTTAGCTTGCTTAGGTGTACTAGTTGTGTGGAGTTAGCTTACTAGTTATGTTGAGTTAGCTTCTCAGTTATGTGGAGTTAGCTTACTAGTCTTTTGGATTTAACTTAACTACCAGTATCAGTTAGTGAAAGTTCTTCACCACTGATTTAGGTACTAGTTGCACTTCCCTCCTCCTATATGTACATCTTTCTTATTGAATAATTCAAGTCATTCTATTGTAATGTATTGAGCATTATGGATTATGATGGATTTCCATATATGGTATTTTAACTCTTCTCTCTTGCAAATCTAATGTGGTGTGATGTTATCATTTGAGATCACACTTGGAACTTGGATGTCCGAAAGTTGGAAGTTGGAACTCATTTTCTACAGAATTGCAAGTTTACACTACTAAGTCCTTTCTTTCAATTTTGTAATATTATTGTTTTTTAATTATAATTTAAAATAGTATTTTAATGCTCTCACAAACTTTAATGGTGTTTCTAGATCTTTTATTTGATTAGTGTACAATTGATATTTATAAAAAATAATTATATCTCTGATAAACTATCAAATTGATTAATTCATCATGAATACAATCTTCTTCACAAAACAGGAAAGAGGACTCGTCTTCATATTCATTCTCGTCAACCAATGTTTCAAGAGATACATTGAGCTCTTCCATTTGATCTATTTCATTACTGAACATTTGTGCATTAAATGAAGAATCAAAATCGACTCATACTTATCTTACATATTCATAGCAGAGTCGGGATTTCAAGAATGAGTTTAGGGTCTCCAGTTCCTTTTATAACCTTTAAAATTTCTTGCACAGATTCCTTCTTCAAAGTTTCCCCATACTCACTTTCGCATTCATCTGAAAAACCCTCACATTGGGTCTCAAGGATATGGCTAGGAGAGACTAGTTCACTTTCACAAGGTTCATTGAATATCACCCTTTCTTCTTCACGAGTGGCATCACCTTCGAGAGACTCAAGTACCTTCTTATCCATACATCCACCATCGAGAAGGTACTCTTCTTCAAATGGAAAGGAGAAAGATTCATTTTCACAATTATGTTCATTAGTTAAATTTTGATACGAACTCTTTTGAACGTCCTCTTTCTCATGATCCACATCATTTCTTATCATTTGGGGTTGCCTTATTGCAATTCATGGAATACCTAATCTTCATCATCATGAAATAGAGAACCAATATCAATACCAAATGGGAAAGGTGCATTATGCAATTCAGGGTCCATCAAATCAGCCTCGTGTTCCTCAACTAGTTCAATCACATTTGAGAACTCTTCCATCAAGATAAGAAGTTCAGTGTTTTCTTGAAGTCATGAAATAGTTGCAACCTCTTAAATCTTGATATATAATTCCCACCCTTGGATCATCTTCCTTTTGAACAATGTACTTAATTTTTCTTACTAGAAGGAGCTTCTTCATGGAACCCTTGACTGGTATGGTGGAAAATGACTAGTCCAACTTTATAACTCCACCAATGTCTTTGCAAAAGCTTTGGCTTAGCAAAATCCCATATACAATTGGCATGTCTGCCACAAGTATCTTGAGATTGATCTTCTTATCAAAAACCCCACAAATGCTACTTGAATATCTCTGATTTGAACAATAAGAGATACTTCTTTGGTCTCCATAGAATAAAAATGGCCAATAGCATGGACAAGAGTGAGACCAAGAGCACATGAAACTTTTACAGGAATGAGATTATCGATGCTCCAGAATCAATGATACAGTTATTCAATTTATATCCATTGATCAACAAAGAAAGGTAGAAGGGTTCTATTTTTCCAAAAGTGGAGGGTGTGGAGGCAAGAAGGTTTTGAGATATAACATTGCTAGGAGCAGAATTGACTCTTTTGCAGAGAGGTTTGTGGAACATGAACTCAAATTAATTCCTTTGATAAACTAGACAATTTTATCAAATTGTTTGGGATGAGTTCTCAAATATTCATACTCAAAGATTTGGACTTTGGACTTCTTAACATGTTCAATTATGTCAAACCGAGAATCGAAGGAGGGTGAAGGAACAGATGCGATGAAGAGGTTGATTACTTCTTAAAATGGCACTAGTATTATTTTTATTCATATCATTACATTTGAATGCAAGAAATGGGGGTAGAACTTAGAAAAGGAGAGGTAGACTTACCCGCATTGGATGATGTAGAGGAAATTGTGGATACTTTGTGCTTCTTCTCTGTTGATTGCATGAGAGAGGGAAGCGGAGATCCTTCTTTTGTTATTTTCTTTTATATATTCTCCACTTGAGGATATTTGAATTTGCAAGAATTATCCCTCTCCTGATCCTTCAAACGGGTGAACATCACATAGGAATGACTATATATATCAGCAATGGTTTTATCATCTTCATCATCCGAAGAGGGGTTATATTCAAAAAAATCAATGTTTCTCATTGAGTCAATCTCATCAAAAGAAAAAATCCCTCGTCATTTTTATATTCGATTTGAGCTTCATCATACTCTTCTTCAGGTCTTGCTTCACATGCGGCATTCATGGGAGGTGCTTCAAGAGTCAATCTTCTATCACCCCCACCTATTTTATTTCCATTCTACTTTTGATTTTGATTTATATGACCTCCCCTTGGAAACGTGGTTTGTGCAAGTTTCTTATTTGATGAGATCACATCATTGGATAATTTTTGAACAAGAGAATCAGTGGCACCTTCTTTGGAGGTTTGACCCCTTTGCTTACCATTTAGATTCTTCACTTTCTTGGACGAATTAGATCATCGTCTACTTCGATGGCATGATCTTGGGCCTCTTCAAGAGTTTGAGGTTGAAATATTTACGAATGAATCCAACCTTGGGAAATTGTGCATTGATGAAGAATCTCTTTTTGTTTTCCTCGTATGGTGAAGCTTCAATAGGTATTATTTTCAGCAATCTGTTGAATCGGGCCATGAAGTCTCTCATGAGCTCATTCAATTATTTCTTAATTTGGACCAATTGAACAAGAATATATTGATATTATTCAACTAATTTAAATTGTGATTCAAACCTTGTTCTGATATCTTCCCAACTTGTTATGGAATGAGAGGGCAATAGGTAGAACCATTCAGCTTGTTTTTTCTTGATGGTATTCCACAAATAGTCTTACAGAAACATCCTCATATGCAACTCCAAGAACTCCACATGAAGTAATGAAGGATGCAATGTGTTCTTCAGGAAGTTGAGTACCATCACCTTTGAATTTTGGAAATTTCTTGCGAGACCCTTTCGATAAATCATGAAGAGGTGATGTAAGAGAAAGTGGGTCGGTGTTCCTTCCCATGGAACAATTTGTTGAGGTATTTCCACTTTAACTTCCATTTTTCTCAAAAATATTTTTCAGTGAGGAATAGGAAAGTTTACATCCATGAATATGAAAATTCACTGTGGAATACAAAGGGTTACTCACAGAAATCAACAGTGGGTTTTTTTAGCAATGGATTTCATATTTTTAGGTTTTTTCGTATTTTTTACATTTTTTGGATTTTTGGTATATATGATTTTTAGGATTTTGTGCATCGTTATAAGGTGCAGGATAGAAAAAAATTGCCCCACGACGGGTGTCAAAATTTTTTGGCAAAATAATTTTTCGCAAGGGAAAATTAGGGGCTTTCACTAATGCTCTGAGACTAGGTCCCTCTGCTTAGGAATGAGACAGATCCATTTATTGAAAAAAATGAAATGTGTACACTACTCTAACCATAGTGGGTGGCTTTTTGATCGGGGACCATACAATAATACTCCACTAAACCAAAGTGTGTAAAAGGAGGTGGATGAAATGTGTGTGGAGAGAGAGGGAGAAAGTGAGGGGGTTTATTCAATAAATAACAAGTTGAGTTCATTGACATAAAACCAAAGCATTTCGAGTTAACACTCAAAAGACACCAATATGCAAAGAAAGACAAAAACACAATCAACACAAAGTTTAACTATATTATATTCATCAAAAGATTCATTCTTTCCCTAGTTGTATAGGATTACAATGCTCTATTGGAGTAGTAGTTGAGATGGAGAGGAAAACATAAGACAAGAAGATAAAATAACTATATTTACTTTCTTGTAGTAAGACAATGTGAGCTATGAACCCAAAAAAATCTAATCTCATATAAGAAAATATAACCCTTAGGAATGGAGAAAGCATTACAATATATAGCCAAATCCAATGGCTCTTTGCATTTCCATGTGACTTTTCAACTTAAAGTGCAATCCTCAACAAAGAAATAGAAAATTTAAGTGACTTAAGTCACTTTTACAAAATTTTCTCCTCAACGAAGAAATAAAATTTTAGAGAGAGAAAGAGAGGAGAAGAGAGGAAATAAGAGAGAGGAGAAGCTCCAAGCCTAAATGAAGAAGGATGAATAATCTCTTATCATGAAAAAAATCCACTCTTGATCCCGATAACCTTTACAATAATGCTCTAGTGATGGACTCCATATTTTAGACACAAAATCATGCACTTTAGACATTATATAGTCCTAGTCTCATACTACTATTCATATGGTATTCAAGTGAAGAAAGTAGTAATTAACCCCCTTATTTTGGCCACTTTACTTTTCCTTATGTCGTCATTGTCGACCTTCAACACATCTTTTACGTCCTTAACCTATTTTGTGTATTAGGATATGAGTAGCCGACTTATGGCTTACCATATCATTTATACTTTCTCATGCTTGGTAGGTCAGCCTTGGTGATGGCCATACCATATGAATAGTATATATAGGGGATTGTAGGTAGTATTTCATGATCATTGGAACATTTGAGTCTTATTGTATGGTTTGGAGGTTGCCCCCTCGAAGTGGCGAAGCTACTCTAATTGCATATTGAGATCATTATTCTAGAATATTGTGTTATTTGGTGTTATATTTCTACTCATGATCTAAATTATACAAGTAATTTCATTACAAGTGGTATCAGAGCTGCGATCTAGGCCAAAATTAGGGCAAAAACCCTAATTTTTTGTTTCTACCATATATTACAAACCAAAGCGAATTGGTGGGAGATATTTTTACTAGAGTTGTAAAACATTTCAAGTAAAGTTCCCTAAAAATTTTAGACTTTATGATTTATTTTGCAAAATTTATTACAAATTTAGGTTTTTTCATAAAATCGCTCCCTAGGGTGCAAATTGTGGAATTTTTTCAAATTCGTTACATTTTCGGAAAGCAAAAAAATTATTTGGGGTTTGTTCTTTAAGTTTTTTTATATTTGGCTGAATTTGTATCGAAATCTGAAACCCTAAAATTTGACCGTGATCCCTACATCCTACTATTTTGGGGCATCATGGTGGGGCCTTCCACAAGAGGAAAAAAGAATCCCATCACTCCGGGTAAAACACTAGAAAATGATGAGACAGTAGTTGAGGAGTTGGAGATAGAAGATATAACTACAGATTCCTCAAGGTTAGGGTTTACTTCGAAAGACCATAAAGTAAGCCAACATGAGTTTAACCTGGGAGACCTTGAATCTCGAGTGGCTAGCAAAGAAGATGTGGAAAGGATTGAACAAAGATTGGAGGAGTTCATACAAAAATTCAATATGCATATGATGGGTAATCATACTTATGTCAATCAAGGTGGATCCTCAGGTCAACATAATAGACACATGAGCCAAAGTGGATCTTCGAGTGTGCACAATCCAAATACGAGCACTCTGTAGGCCCATACTATGTTTCCAAAAGTGGAGATGTGCAAGTTTGATGGAAAGGATCCACTCAATTGGATCAACCAAATGGATAATTTCTTTGAACTACATCAGATTCCATCAGGAAAAAAGGTGACCATGGTAGCTTTGTATCTCGAACTTGACCAATTCGTCTGGTATCGATGGTTATGTGCTCAAAGGCAAAAGAGTGGTCTCAATGTTACATGGACAGTCTTCACTGAAGAGTTGCAATTACACTACAGTTCTAGTGTGTTAGATAATTACTTCAGCCAATTAGCAAAGTTGAGACAGATAGGATTTATTAAGGATTACATTCATCACTTCTAAAACCTTTCTCTGTGGGTGGAAAATGTTACTGAAGAGAATCTAAATGACCTATTTCTTGGGGTCTTAAGGATCACATTGAGCATGAGGTGCACATGTTTAATCCTCATAAGGTTTCGATTCGATGATTATGGCAAAGAAGGGCAGGAGGAGAAATTTGTTTCAAGTAGGAGACAACATTTCACTTATACCGAGAGATCGCAACACCTTGGCCCCAAAGACTCCCTTGACCAAAGTAGATTGACACCTCAACAAATTGAAGAAAAAATAGAAAAAGGGTTATGTTTTAAGCGTGACCAAATTTGGACCCAGACATAAATGTGCTGAAAAGAAGTTGTTCTACATTGATGGGCCTATTGAAGATGAAGAGAAGGATGAAGATTCAGAGTCAGAGGTCTTGGTTGAGCCAGAGGAGGAGTCAATAGATCCTCAGCCAATGATCTCATGCCATGCAATTTCAGGTATTAGCACCCCCCAAACCCTAAAGGTGGTTAGATTCCTAAAAAAATAGAGGGTCATAGTGTTGATTGATTAAGTGAGTACTCATAACTTTATCAATCATAAGTTAGCAGAGTTCCTAAACTATTTCATTTATCCAACTCCTGAATGTCAAGTAATGATTTTTATGGAGGTATTGTTACTTGTTCTCGAAAATGTCGTAGAATTAAATTTGATTTCACTCAAGGAAGGAATTTTGAGCTAAAAGGATTAAAAGAAAAGTCTCCACAAATAGTAAGTTCTCATCGATGCACAAAATGCTAAAAAAGGGTGCAGAGGGATTTGTGTCACAACTCTTTTCATTGGAGGCTCATCATTCTAAGGACACTATACCATCAGATATGCAAGCAGTGTTAGATGCACACTCTGTTGTATTTGAAAATATACCAAAGGGCTTACCTCCAAAGAGATATCATTATCATGCTATTCAGTTATTACCAGAATTCAACTGCTTAACATCAGACCTTATAGGTACCCATATGTGAAAAAGAGTGAAATCGAGAAGATTGTACAAGAGATGTTGGAAGCAGGAATCATCTGTCATAGTCAGAGTGCTTATTCTTCTCCAGTAGTGATGGTACGGAAGAAATATGACATGTGGCACATGTGTCCCGATTATAGGGAACTTAATAAGTACACAATCAAAGATAAGTTTCCTATTCCTGTAATTGATTATTTGCTTGATGAGTTGCATGGTGTTGTTTATTTTACAAAGCTTGATCTTCATTCGGGATACCACCAAATCAGAATCAAGGATGAGTATGTTCATAAAACCTCCTTTTGAAAACATGAAGGCCATTATGAATTCCTGGTAATGCCTTTTGGACTCACAAATGCACCTTCTACATTTCAAAGTTTGATTAATTCTATTTTTAAGTCATTCCCGCTGAATTTTTCTTAGTTTTTTTGATGATATATTAATTTATATCAAAACATGGGAGGAACATTTGCATCATGTAAAAAAGGAAAACCCTTGAGCAACATCAACTTTATGCAAAGCCCTCTACGTGTTCTTTTGGACTCAAGGAGGTTGAATATTTGGGTCACATTTTCTCTCATGAAGGGGTTAAAGTGGATCCTAATAAGATCAAAGCCATGATGGAGTGGAAGGTTCCAAAAACCCTAAAGAATCTATGAGGATTTTTGTGGCTTACGAGTTTTCCCAAATATTCGTAAGGCATTATGGAAGCATAGTTGCACCTCTCACAAATTTATTAAAGAAGGAATCCCTCCATTAAAATGAGGATGCAACCAAATAATTTGAGAAACTAAAGGAGGCCATGTGCACCACTCCAATCTTAGCTACTCCAGATTTTTCCAAAACATTCTTTGTTGAATGTGATGCATCAAGGGTGGGTATGGGGGCAGTTCTCATGCAAGAAGGCCGTCCTATTGCCTTTTTGAGCTGTCAATTCAAAGGCAAGAATATTTCTAAGCTAACTTATGAGAAGGAAATGCTAGCCATACTTCATGCGATAAAGCAATGGAGACCATATCTCATAGGAAGACACTTTAAAGTGAAGACGAGATCATGATAGTCCAAATAATTCTTGGAGCAACATTTATCATCGAAGAACAAAAAAATGGGTCTCCAAGATGTTGGGATATGATTTTGAGATTATCTATAAGAAAGGGAAGGAGAATGTAGTTACGGATGCTCACGTCGGGAAAGATGAATCAACTGCACCTTCTTTATGTGCCATATCCATCTTACAAGAAGATTGGGTAGAGGAGGCAAGGTTTGAATGGAGAAATGACCCAACTACACAAAACCTCATTCATAATCTCCATAATGATCCAAGCATGTCTGAAAAATTTGTATTGAAAGGGGATGCTTTATGGTATAAAGATAGAATATACCTATGTAAGAACTCCACTTTTAAAAATAGGATTATATTTTAGCTTCACTCTTCTCCAGTAGGGGGCACTCTGGATTCTTGAAGACTTATCATCGAATCAAACAAGATTTCTTCTGGGAAGGGCTCAAAGGGGATGTCCAAAATTTGTGGCAGAATGCATGGTTTGTTAACAAAACAAGGGTGAAACAATTCGATCCCCAGGTCTTCTACAACCTCTATCTATTCCTAGCCAGTGGTGGGAAGAGGTTTCCATGGACTTTATCACAGGATTGCCTAAATCTGAGGAAAAAAATTTCATCATGGTTGTGGTTGATAGAGTCACCAAATATGCTCATTTTTGTGCCCCAGGCACACCCATTTATTCTGAAGCAGTGGCAACAGAACAACCTTTATGGACACAAATTCGAAGCTTCATGGGACACCAAAGATTATAGTAAGTGATCAAGATCCTATATTTAATAGTAATTTTTGGACTAATTTATTCTCATGTTTAGGTACTCAGTTAGCTCGTAGCTCTTCTTATCATCCCCAGATCGATGATGGCAAATAGAAGTTGTAAATAAGTGTTTGGAGGGATATCTTTGTTGCTTTATGTCGATAAACAAGTAAGATGGGTTCAATGGTTGCCACTTGCGCAATGGTGGTAAAACACTTCCTTCCATACTTCATCTAAAATGTCTCCTTTTTTAGCACTCTATGGGTACCATCTACCATCCATCACATCATCATTGAGAGGACAACCACGGGTTAGAGCAGTAGAAGAACACATTCAGTATCAATAAGAGGTCCTCTCTAGTCTCAAGGAGAACTTGGTCATGGCACAAAACCGCATTAAGTAACAAGTGATCAACATTGCACGGAAAGGCATTTAAAGTTGGTGATTGGGTTTTGTGCGATTCTACAACCATATAAGAAAATGTTATTGAAACAACAAAAAAGGATAACAAACTTTCACCGAAGTATTATGGCCCTTATCAAGTATTGCGAGAAGATCTGGTGTAGCATACAAATTAGAACTTCCACAATCAACAAGAATACATCCAGTCTTTCATGTTTCTTTCCTGAAGAAAGTAATTGGACAGAGAGTATCAGCCCAAACAGTGTTACCTGAGCTCGATGAGGATGGGAGAGTCATCTTGGTACCTGAATGCATCCTTCAAACAAGCACTAAAAGATTAAGGACACGGATTATTACTGAGTACATGATCAAGTGGAAGAATATGGACAATGAAGATGCAACATGGGAAGATATGACATTCTGCAACAACACCAAAGCTTCTCAACATTGGGGACAATGTTTCTTTGAAGGGGAAGGAATGCTACGCCCTTAAACTATTGCTTGCATTAGGATATGAGTAGCCGACTTGTGGCTTACCATATCATTTGATTATATCATTTATACTTTCTCATGCTTAGTAGGTTAGCCTTGGTGATGGCCATAACATATGAGCAAGTATATATAGGGGATTGTAGGTAGTATTTCATGATCATTGGAGAATTTGAGTCTTATTGTATGGTTTGGAGGTTGCCCCTCGAAGTGGCAAAGCTATTCTAATTGCATATTGAGATCATTATTCTAGAATATTATGTTATTTGGTGTTATATTTCTGCTCATGATTTGAATTATACAAGTAATTTCATTACACATTCTTGCCTAGTCTTTTTTGTTGGTTTGTGGCATTTTAGCCTTGACTGGGGTGCCCAAAGGCACCACCGGTCCCAATCAAGATGCCCCGATCCTCTTTCCACTTCACCGCCACTTTTTGGGGCACTTTCTAGCTATTTGAGCATTCTATATTTTTGGTGGTCAACCTCGTCGGGGTTAATTACAAAATTAGAACAAAAGAACCATATAAATATAAATTTATGAGACTATAATGAGGGACTAAGCACTAAGCACTACTATCATCACCTAAGGTTGCATCCATCAAAGGCTCCATTTGCATCCATATAGCTCCATCACAAGGCACAATATTGGTTCATTTGCATCACACTGCATAGGAGGGAAGTTTATTCTATTCTATCCACCATTCTATTACATTTCTACACAATTATTGTTTACTACTTTGACAAAGTGTGACTAGCACAAGATCACCTAGGGCGTGATTACACACACACAAGCATAGAACTACATAGAGCCTAAGATGTTGTGCATCACTTAGTAAGTCCACAATTGTGGCCATTGAGGATAATTTAGTCCCTTCATATGCATCTTTCTTTTTAGGGTTTGATATTTGTCTTGTGGTTTTGCAAGTTTGATTTTCATTTCTAATTTCCAACAACATATCGTGTAGTTCAACAAAGTTAGTGCGGAAGGAAGCAAAAAAGGAGATCACTTAGTGACACCTCAGAGGAGCTTTATAGATCTTTTCATGGACCGGGCGCCCACATCTCGGACTAGGGCACCCGCATGCACCCCTATATCTAAGTGCCCCAATCAACTCAAATTTCCCAAATCTGCACTTTTCTGGACCTCGGCACAATCATTTCCTCCTCCTATTTCTCTAGTCATCTATGTGACATAGTCCAACAATCTCATCAAATCAGCTGAGTTCTTTCTAACTCTCTTTGCACTTTAGGGCTTCACATATCTACTTTCTTAGTTCTTTGGGTCATTTCTCCTTCTTTGGTTAGCTCTTATTTATTGTTGTACTTCTGAAATTAACTTATAAAATCACAATTTTTAGTTAATCACATATGAAGAACTCTGACCCCTCTGCACTGTGAGAATCCTCCTCTTGAATGATCAACAATGTAGCCCCGTTAGGTACATTGAGAGAAGAAGTGAGAAGCACTTGATGAATGGACCATTGAAAACAATGAAGGATGTCTTCCCTCACTTGAACAAACCTTCTGATCCCTGAAAGACTATCATGCCTTCTTGATCAATCATTCACATGGAATGAACTTGAAATAATTTCTCACACAATGCAACCATGATGATCCTTGATTTTGTCACCTTGAGAACATTGATGACCAATGAGATGCAAGACCAAATCATTCTGACACAGAGACGAAGAAAGGGGAGAGATTTGAATGTAATTTCATTCACCTTATGATCAAACACCCCATATGAGATGAAGTGAAATTTCCTTTGGGACTAAAAACACTCTGAGACCAAAATTGGGAACCAAGAGGGATTCCCTTCTTCCCGAGTCAAAATTCAACTATCATTCCTCCGTAAGCATGAATTTTTCCTTATCACTCCTATGAGGAAATATTTTGAGAGATGATCACCACATAGTGATAGGTGGAGATTTATAGATATTTCCAAATTTGGCATGTTCACTCTAAGACACCTTACATTTACCCCATCTGGAAATGCTAGGATTTGCTTGCAAACTAAAGACTTGACCTCCATGAATACTGGAATCAATGATACATATAAGGGAGGAACATATGTGACAATTTTGAGCTCCTTCGGATATTTACTAATTCTAGTAAGTCATACACGGGTGTCTTTTCTTAGCAATTTTACCAATTCATCATTTTCTGAGTGTTTTACACTTGGAGGAATAACTTGAGGTACTAAAAACTAACTATTTATCAAACTTACTATTTTTAGTAGGATATCTAGTAAATTATTACTAAAATTATAAATTGGTCTTTTGGGTGTCGGATCACAAAATTTCCCATTTTGCATTTCAATGCTTTGCTCCAATTTTCAAGTAATTTGGCTCACCGAGTTTTCATAGATCTAAGAAAATGTTATTTATGGCTGGAAACTTCATGTGGCTGTAAAATAATTTCTGAGTGCATCAATGGAGGCAAGTAAACACTCTTCTCAAAGGTGTTTTCATGAGGAAGCTACAGTCAAAATCTTGTGGTAATTGGAGTTGGGGTTTGCAAGTTATGAGCAAAATAAGATTTTGATGGCTAGGGCAAAAAATGAGTTATTTGGTGTTTAAACATGGTGAACCAACTTTAGAAACCTATTTAATTTCTTCCAATTAGTCACTTTATGTTTTTAAGTTCACGTTTTATGATTTTGAGTTGTGTGAGTAAGGGTGAGTGAATTTATATGGTGGGAGTGGAAGAGAGAGAATGCACATGGGAAAATGGAGGAGTGGAAGAGTGAGAGATGGAGGATGGAATCCTCTTCACACTTGGGTAAAATTTCATTTTGGGTGTAATTACACCTCAAAAATTTTCCTTGGGTGCATGGAGGGATGGAAAATGTGCCATGGGGATGGGGGATGGAGGAAACATGACAAACACATGCACATAGTGAAGCCTTTTCTTATGTTTTTAACATGGTATGACATGCATGCATGAAAGATTCCAGCCAATGAGAGCATGGTGCACTTATGGGGTGAAGTTTCACCTAATAAGTGCACCCAAGGTGCAAATGGAGTTCAAAATGTGCCTTGGAGGGAAGATGGGGCCCACCACAACTTAAAATCATCACTTAAGTCCTCCACATGCACTTTTTGACTTCATGTTATGTTTTTAAGTTGATAATTCCAACCAATAGGAGGAATCCCAACCAATAGGATTTATGTACACTTTTTGGGTGAAATTTTACCTCAAAAGTGCCCTAAGGGTGCAAAGGGACACCAAAAGTGCACCTAAGCACCCAAGTGTTGCATCGAAGCATGGTTTGCACCTCTAGCTTGCTTCCTCAAATGTTTTCTTCAACTTTGTGGAGTCAAAACTAATGAATTTCGTTCATGCGGTATATTAATTTACATGGAAAAGGTCCAATAATTCAATGAAATTTTTTATAATTCCTGAAAATAAGTTTTCAAATAATGTATACATGTGTCTCAACTTTTTCCCAAAGTGGTGTGTCGATGAGTTGAGTGGTAATAAGAGTTTTCAAAGAAGACAAGCCAAAATAATTGTGTGTCATAAAGAGAATTAAAAATACCATCATTTGAGATTTTTTAGGCTCCTAACTCTTCACTGGGTGTTTTAAACATTTCAAGCAAGTTCCAGCTTATAGGAATCTTATAATGCACCGATGGATAGGTTTCTACATTTTTATACTCCTAGAATTATTCCTTGATCATTTCACCATGAATTAGACTCTATCATATTTCCAATTCATCGGATATGATCTCTCAACACTTAACGAGGCTCTGAAACATTTCAAACAAGGTGAATACCTCTTTTGAAACTTACATTTCCCAGTGCCTAGCCCGAAAGCACCCGGTATTGCTTAACGTGCTCTGAACTCAATTTTCTTCACAAAATATTCCTAAACTACCTCAAATAACTTCATTTATCTCCCATAAAACTCTTGGATGATTTTTATTTTACTGTACACTTCTGACGATGTTCACTAGTGACAAAAAGACTAAAAATAGCCCTTTTGAAGCCTTCAGAGCACCGCCTTTCTTAGATATCGTAGCTTCAATAACCAAGCCAAGTAAACTTATTTGCACATGAAACAAACTTGAAAATCATGTTAGCACATTCCTCTCAACCATAATGAGGATGACATAGTTGAAATGTTGGCCAGAGGAAAGGTTTACATTGACCGAGAAAGGGAATTTCAAGTGTGGGTTTGGTTGTCATGACCAAAATTTTAAATTTTGCATGTTAGACATTTAGCATGACAAGTATGAAATGAAAACTACATACTTAAAGAAAAATATACATGAGTTTGTAAACACACTTTTTCTTCACTTGGAGTTTTTTTATAGATTCATGTTGTTTTGTAGTTAGCATGCTCTATGATGAAACTTGCAACTCAAAGTGTATTCAATGTCATAAAAAAATTGGACTTTTAACTAAAATATAAAATTTAATACGTAAGATTTTCATTTGCATAAAGTTAAATAGAAAGAGATGCAAAACATGGAAGGAATAGACCTATTTACTTTGGAGATGGAGAGTTTCCCTTTTTTATCGTAGTTTAATATTTGCATTGTTGAAATTTCCAAAGGATTAGGGGTAATTAGTCCCAAGTTATGTCGAGGAGAAACAAAAGTGTTAGGTGCATACAACCAAACACATAAATACTACGTATGAACTATTTTTTATTTTTTATGTTTATGAACCATGATAATAATAGTCTTGTTGTAGATGATTTGAAAGGGGATATTGAAAATTTTCTAACCATACGATACAAAAACTTTACTATATTATAGAACAAGACAAGAGAATACATCCACCAAGACAGAGTCCTTCTTAAGTTTAACTTAAATTTAATATAAAGCTATACACAACTAACTTGCATTCTCATAGGAAGGCAATTGAATTATTAATTTATTAGCTAAATTGGAAAAATAATGGAGCATGTGGGCAAGAGAGAATAAGGATTTTCAATTGGTAATGGATGCGGAGGTAAAATTAAAGTTGGATTAGGTGGTCTATTTGGTAAGAAATGTGGAGTTGAATCCAAGACACGACTTTTCTAGATCAAACTAGACAATATTGTATTGACAGATAATGCCATCCAATTACTATTGTTTAATTATGTGGTTTGGAATCCTCCCATGCATCTATGATTGTAAGACACAACACTCCATCTTTGACTGCACCATCAAATTTACTCCCAATATAATGAAGATGTGTGACTCTTTTAAACACATGGTGGATGTTCCTCGCACCGAAGCATGCATAAAAAAATTCACACAAGGTGTGTTATTTATGTTTGTGTCCTCTTATTTTTCATGAAAGCATCATGTATTAAATGAAAGTATCAAAAGTGATGAAAGGAACCGCAATGCTCATCTTGGTGTCATTGTGGCCTATAATGTTGTTACAACATGATTTTCGTTAGACCAAAACCCGTAGGTGTTAATTTCTGCTACAATTGCCAAAGTTAGGATCCACAAGAGGTGGTTAGTCTGTGGCACGAAACTCATGGGAGCATTGAACACACATGCCAACAATCTCCCCTCAAAGATTACCCGTGAGTTTAGAACTCGAGACCTATTGCTCTGATACCATTTGTTAGAACATGATTTTCGTTAGACCAAAACCCGTAGGCATTAATCTCCACTACAATATTTAGAGTTAGGATCCACGAGTAGTTGTTAGTCCATGTCACGGAACTCATGGGGAGCGTTTCATGCACTACCAACAACGAGACTTACTTATACCTCACACATATCTCATTGACCATGTTTGACCTTATGGAACCTTCATACAGCCTTGGAAGAACGCATTTCCACTTTGAACACCAAATGTGACCTGATGAACACTAAGTACTCGAAAGCATAAAAATAATATGAATGATATTCAACAATTTTCAATTTAACTTCATTACAGACACATCCATATTTATAGGATTTAACCTTCCTAAATTATATAGGATATGGACTTCCTATATTTTAGGAAGTATTTGTAACTCCTCCAAAAAATATCTCCATCAAAACTAATTACGTGAGTTGTTGAAACTCACCCAACAAATAATTGTTATATGTTGTTTTATATAACAACAATATAACAATATATACTAACTTACAATAACAAGATAATAATTACTCACGTAATTATTATTTACTAATACACTCATGTGGAGCACTAACATGTAATTTCCTAACATTCCCCCCCTTAGTGCAAACATGGGGAAAACATGCCTTATACTTGCACCTGCTCATGATCAGGTGATTTTCATAGGATAATCACAAACCTCAAGGTTGGTTTTGCAAACGGTTGACCAAAAACCGAGAATGGTGGTTTTACAATTGGTTTACCACAAACCACAAAGTGATGGTTTTGCGAATGGATTACCAACAACCAAGAATGGTGGTTTTTCTATTGGTTTACCACAAACCACAAATGAAGGTTTTCAAGTGGTTTACCTACAACCACATCATGATATGCCAAGTACTATTCTCAGCTCTCATCACATCTCACTGTAGGGAATAACATAGGAAATTCTTTGAAATCAGGTTGCTCATACATACATAGAAAAAGATGACATAATGGAAATGGAACATTGGATCGTGTTCCCCCTCAATGTGAAATTTCCACTTATTGAAAACTATAAAATATACCACACTACAAGCACTAAAATCAAACTGCACACACACATGTCACCAAAGATAATATGTGGCCCCGTCATTGGTGACTGACGAGAGGTCGTTGAATGACCTCCAACCTCTAATGTCCTCCGTCCTCCATTATCATGCTCAAGTCAATAATTCTTCGAGCCACTTTGTCTTCATTTACTTGTTCTTCCTCATTCTCTGATCCTTCTTCAGTAATAAAATTGGCCTCAATTCCTTTGAGTTTTCCACTAAGTATATCTTGAGCTCGAGCTCTACAAAATGAAGTTGTATGCCCCTTTTTCTTACAGTAGAAACATTCTCTTTCCGCTTTATATTCGAAAAAAAAAAAATTGTACTTCTTTTTACATACATTGTTGTTTCTTCTTCTACATCTTCTTTGGTCTATTTTTCCTCAACTAGGAGAGTTGATATCATATCTTCCAATGAGTTAGAAGGCATCTGACCAAGTGTGAAGACAACATTATTGTATTTGGGAGGAAAACTATTCAACAGAATAGCTTTTACATCTTCATCGTCTACTGGAGATTTTACTTCTGCCATTTGTCGGAGGAGAGACCGTAAATCATTAATATGACTAGACATTGTAGCTCCTTCACCCATTTTTAACTTGAACAATTGTAATTTAAGAGAAAATTTTGCGTTCATCGCTTTAGCACCAAATGATTTGTTCAAGTTTTCCCACATTTCATGAGATGATTTCTCGAGATCAACATATTGTAGCTCAGTATCTAAGAGAGCAAGACCAATAATGGCTATGGCTTTATCATCTCTTGTTTCCCATTATGCCAATTTGGTCGGATATGTAGGTGTTGGTTCTTTGCCATCTACTATCCTCCAAAGATTTTTATTCATTAACTGCATCTGGATCTTCACTTTCCAAGTATGAAAGTTGAGCCCATTGAATTTTTCCAGTGGGACTTCCATTGTGAGATGGAGACAAAGACGAAAAAAATAACAACATTTTTGATGACACAACTTAACTATTGACACTTTTTGACGTTAGACAAAAAGATTCGACCAGAAATTTAAAAAGTAATAAAATAAAATTACTTTTAAAATAATAATAAATAAACAAACGTTGACTTACAATAAGCGACTTCCACTATTATATCCTATTACACCGACACTGAAAATAACTCTAGACTTTAATATTTTTACTATAATAGACGGGACACTTTGATGGACATATAGTGTCAATTTTGACTCTTGAAATCATTTTTTTAAATACAACTTAATCTATAGGGTACTGAAGTGTCTAAATTGAAAAAAATTACAATGAGAATCAACTATTAATTTAGGGACAATTATAAAATCTTAACAGTATGGACAAAAAAAATATTAAAACTCACGTGGAAGGAACTTTGGTGAGAGTGGAAGATGCAAAAACTGTAGAGATTCACTGAATATCTTCTATGAGCTCTTCAATATCAATGGTAATATGATACAACTTGTTGAGAGAAACGTGTAGCATATATATCATTGACCAATAAAGAAGCATGCACAAATTTGGACATATGATAGAAGAACAGTAGATGCAAATCTGATCATGGATCGCATAGAAGAGGAAGTCTTTGGCATCTGAAGGTACAGATTCGATGAGTTTGCAGCAACTGAGCACACTCTGATTTGAATGATTTGTCTTTCCTGAAAGACATGCATTATGAAGTTGAAACTCGAGATCTCTCGCATCCTTTATCCAAGATAGAACATACTTTTGAAGAATCCATGTGCTAATTGTCTCAATGTGGAAGGAAGAGCCTTTAATGCAAACAAATAGATGACATGTGTTATCTGGAGGCGTCTGGGACAGGTAACTTGCAAACTGTTGATTGAACTAGTGTTTTTAATTGTATGTATACGAGGTCAGAGAGAAATAATCTTTTCAAAGCCATGTGATTTTTTTAAGGCCCCAAATATTTGTGATATATTCAAGTCTCAAACAAAGATCCAAATAAAAATGAAGAAAAATGTC
This sequence comes from Taxus wallichiana var. yunnanensis, assembly GCA_018340775.1. NCBI lineage: Eukaryota > Viridiplantae > Streptophyta > Pinopsida > Cupressales > Taxaceae > Taxus > Taxus wallichiana. Next base: position 24,049,220 of record CM031236.1, on the reverse strand, counting down.
TTCCTGGTGATCTGAATGCATGTGGATCAAATAAAACAATATTTTTGTGAAGGCAAATCATCCAACGCCAAACTTAAAATAAACTGAATACAACTGTACCGAAAAAGAATTCTGATCAGTCTGGCGTCCATTGGTGTCGATCACATGGCGTCAATTGTCTATATGAGAGATGACAAGAGAGTTGAATCATCTTATACGTGCTACACGTCAACTGTTGCATGCCTTCATTAGTTGGGGTGACCATGGAAATCAACGGATTTTCCCTCATCATTCTTAGGACTGCATAATCGCTCTGATACCAAATATTAATTTGGATCAGACCGAAAGCATAAAAATAATACTAATGATATTCAACAATTTTCAATTTTACTTCATTGCAGACACATCCATATTTATAGGAAATAACCTTCCTAAATTATATAGGATATGGACTTCCTATATTTTAGGAAGTTGTTGTAACTTCTCCAACAAATATCTCCATCAAAACTAACTTTACTAATATACTAACTTACAATAATAAGATAATAATTACTCACGTAATTATTATTTACTAATACACTCATGTGGAGCACTAACATGTAATTTCCTAACAACCACTATTACACCTCTAAGATACCTTAAGAGACATTTTGAACACATATTTTTGACTTCGTGAGGATGACATAGAAACAAGGAAAACTCAATGACCATGTTTGACTCCTTAAGACACACACTATACTACTGATGAACTCATGACACCATGATGACTCCATGTTAGGACCTTGAACCAATGACAAGTCCTTGAATCAAATTGAGACACTATAATGCAAGGCACCGACACTATAACACACTTCAACAAGATTCATGAAGATTGACATACCTACCGAAGCCCACACTCAAGCTTATTTGGCGAATGAAAAAAATTTCAACAAATGTAATTTTTAACGTTTTTAAAAAAGTTCTTAAAATCCTACTTATTTTACTCATAAACACATGTATCTAGCAATAATGAAAATAAATATGGGTAAAAAATTTTAAAAATAAAACAAGGAGATGGCATGTCGGGACAGTAATATAGTCATCACTCAAATTCGGCTCATTTTTGTTAATGAGACACATTTCACTCTCATTTAGTTTAGGAATGTTTGTGTTGAGTTTTATTTACATGGTGAATGTATTTTCTATTAGTGTAGGATATTATTTTTCCTCATATTTATTTATTGTGGATTATTCCTACACATGGATTATTCCTACACTTGAGGAGTTAGCTTGTTTAGGTGTCTTTTGTCATAGGAAGTTATATTTAACCACCATTATTTAGTAGGAGTTACTTTTTGATCACTATTCTAGGTGGTGGATCTTTGACCACTATTCTAGGTGGTTGTTACACTTTAGTGGGAGTTACTATTTGATCACTATTCTAGGTGGCAAATCTTTGACCACTATTCTAGGTGGTTGTTACACTTTAGTGGGAGTTACTATTTGACCACTATTCTAGGTGGCGAGATCTTTTATTGATATTCTTGGTGGTGGTTACACTTTCTTCCTCCTATTTTTAATACCTATTGTAAATTTATTCAAAGTTGATTTGGAATACAAGCCATTTTTATGTATTGCTCTCATTTGATTTCTCTATCACACAACTTCTTGTTCATTTGCTACTTTGCTTTGGTTAAGCTTTTGTACATTTTTATTTTCCAATACTCAATCTTGGCATAATCTTCAATATTTGCGAGTCTATAGATTTTGAATAGCCCTACCACGTAAGAGATTTTCAATCATCATTGACAAAGATATCATGTGTTAAAGTGGTTTCTTGTATCTATATGAATTTACACTATATTTTCTAAGAAGAGATAAAAGAAAATTTAAAATATATAAATAATGATGACTCGAGACGATAGAATGGGAGTTTCCAAGAATTTTAACTTTTAAAGGCCTTACGGCCAATTATAATACAACTCCCACCATTTGTGTTTTTATTTTTTTGTTGTAAATATTAAACAAATGCAAACAAGTGTCATGTGGTGGCTTAGTAGTGAGAAGATAATAGTGGAGTGGAAATTAGATATACTTAATGGATGTTATATTAGTGATTATATATATATAAAAGAATGAGATCATAAAAATGTAAAGTATTTTTATATAAAAATATTATTTTGAATATAAATTATTATCATATTAATTTGTATTCAATATGTATTATATTAGTAATTGTCTTATGGGTGCAAAGTAGATAGTAAGGGATGTGATTTTTTCAAAATTTAAAGTTTTTTTAGCATATTTTTTAATGTAAAGTATTATAAAGTGCCATGAATTTTCATGATTGTGGTATTAGTGTATTTATTAATTATTTTATCGTGATAATATGGAATTAAATGTTGTATTTATTAAGTATTGATATGAACTAATTAATCGCAATAGTATTAGTTTATTAAAGTGTTTTTATATATTTGAACCCTACAACTCGGAGCAACGCACCCCATATTTCGAGAAAGAACCCTAGGCGACTCAACAGGGTGAGAACCTCTATAACCTTGGGTAAGTACTACATAAGCCCCACACTACGCACCGTGTTTAAATCAAGAATCGAACTTGAGACCTAGGTGGCCTAAGCCATTGTTCCCATCCACTCAAGTAACCTATAGGGGCTATATAAGAAGGGTTGTTAAAATAGAAAGTATTATTATATTAAATTTTATTCTATAGACACCATACTAGTAATTATTCCATTTGTGCAAATAAGACATTAAGGGATCTGATTATTTATTTTTTTATTTTTAAGATAGCTAGGAAAGACCCTATACTACAAAAATATATAAATTAACACTAGGCACAGGAATATCCACAACAAGAAAAAGTAAAATAACACAAAGTGTTGAAAATAAAGGGCATGAAAATACCATAAAGATAACATATTGTAATAAAACAAATATCAATAACCACCAAGGTAATTTTTGTCCAAAATAACACCCTATTCTATTTTGAAAAACTTTTGCAAGTTTCGGACTTAGGCGGCTCCAATTGAAGACCCACGGGATAAATAATTCAAAGGGTTATTTTTTGCATGCATGCGATAAATTTTAGTGCTTTGCAAGTCATGGAAAATACAATGTTACACTTGACTTGGATAATATGGCATTCTAGAAAGTTGGTTAATTCCATGCAATAAATCATATAGTCCACTAAGGAATGGTCGTAATGCGAGGAAATGTTTTTCGATCCCCCACCGCAAATGTGGGAAATTTTGAATGTGACTAAGGTTAGAAGCCACATAATAGGAATTATGTGTTATGTTGGTTCATAAAGAACAAAAGGACATTGTCACAAGTCTAAAATCTATGAGGCAAAGAAATGGAACGCCACGGTATGTGGAGAAGGAAATTTAATGCAGATACATTAAGGTCATGGAACATGAAAAGTAGTTAAACGAAGGAGAAAGCCACAAACCAAAGAAAATTCATCTAAAGTCCATATAACACATGAAAAAATTGCACCTATTTTGAATTAAAGGCTCAACCACTTCACCAACCCAAATTTAATTCTAAGTAGTGTCATCCTCTTGGACTGAAGAACTTATGGCGTGCATTAAGAGTGATGTCAGGTGCACATACCAGCACTGCGAAATCTATGGTAATTGGTCTTTGGTGGTGGCAGGTGGTTGATTTCATTAATCACTGGATGTGATTGGCATCTTCTCTCCTCTATCTATCAAATTCTATAAATGTAAGTGCTTTGGCACATAATACAAGTTCTTTTCTCGCTAAATTTAGAGCTCTTCCTTATGAGATCAAAAATATTTCTTGTGTCCTTTGTAACTCACATGTGGATATTTATCACCTTAGCTTGGTTCTTATAAATGGTTAGGATTTGGTATTAATACAACCGTGGATTTGTTCCACTCAATGCTCTATGTTTAATGTGAACATATTTTTCCTCTTGCATGCCTTCATTCTTTTCTAGTTATTCTCCTTCAAAGTTGTGTGCATCTTTTAAATCTTCACTTGTGTGTTTGCATATATGTCTTTTAGAGCTAGAATTAATCCATTTTCTAGTTTGGTGCATCACCTCCCCTTTTGTTTTAAGTTTTCCCTCTCTCAACCATGTCTCCTTGGATTTTTAGTTTAGGAATTAGATAGTGTTAGAGTAGAATTTGGTTATTATAGTTTCCATAAAGCTGGGGTGAGAGGATTCAGTCCTTTCACCTAAGGATAAACCCTGAATGAACCCATGCATTCAAGGTCCTCATTATTTCATTGAAATGTTGAATTACTAATTCAATAAGGGAATAAATTTTAGTGAAAACAGATTAATTGTGTGCCTGGTAGGACAAGTTTGATGAGATTTACACCATCTCCACTAAGATTGGTGTGTGTCTTAGTAAATTCTAGCCTTTGGAGGCACCTTTCTACACATCTAGTGACTCCCAAGTTTAAATCTATGATTTTATACAATCCATTTCCATTCTTTCATGAGAAGAATACAAATAAGAAAAAGTGTGTCTACAGGTGAATCTTTTGAGTATTTATAACTCTCACCAAGAAGAAGAAGAGAAAAAAGATCAATTTAGAGATCCCTTTTACCGTCGAATAGAATTCGTTTTAATCCTCCTCTTGCAGACCCTTATTTTTCTCTCCTAGAAATTTAAGGAATCTTCCCATTATGGGGCATCAAAGAAATGTCCCTTTGTAATTTTTAATGGTAGTATTTCCTTGGCTCTAAATTCCCAACATGATATACCAATGTATGCTTTGAAAAGTATTATTTTCTTCACTAGTGAAAACCTTAAAACCCCTAAAGATAATATTTGTGATATTGCAAATGTTTGTTTAGTTCATCTTATTACTAAAGATAATGTTGCAGTTAGGCATCTTGGTTCTTCACTAAAAGGAAAATTACTTCAATGGTACATGAGTTTGAGGCCTGCATCCAGTCACACATGGGATGAGCTTGGAACTTCCCTTTACCAATAGTTTGATGGGAAAACTAACAACATATCTCTGTTGGAATAGCTACAAGCCATCAAGATGGCCCCTAATGAACTCATAGTTTATTTTAACTTCATATTTCAGAAAACAAGGGACAAAATTCCAGTTCTTTTGAGATCAAATCTACAAAGTGCTTTCCTTTATTTTTTAAGAGCTTTAAATTATGATATAGATGATATGATACAATATATGGGTGTTATAAAATTACCTGATGCATATTCAATAGCCATTAGGGTTGAAAATTATTTAATTCAAGCTAGAAAGATAGCCCCTAGATTTCTTGTGCCTATTTTTCTAGAAGCGCCTCAAAATACCCATCCTTCTTCGCTCCCATTCTTGAGCAAAATGTTTCATCTTTCACCTCTACTTCCAATTCTTCCCAAAAACATCATGATAATGTTAGAGTAGGTATTTACCTTAGCTCATGTTCACCTAGGTACTTTATTTACCTTTATTGTATTTATCCTCCCCACTTATGTGTGTGGATATTTATTTATATTTATTTAGATATTAGGGGATATTATCTAGTTGTTAGGTATAGTTCTTTCATTGATCAATGGTATTGCCTATATCCTTGATGTCTAGTTCTTTCCTAAATCTATGGTCTTGACTAGTTCTTTATTTGATTTATGGCTTGATCTACGACCTTGATGCTTTCTTAGATTGTTACTCCTTGCCTATATAAGCAAGGCCCATTCTCATTGTATTTCATTGAGTTCCATAATAATATATGATATTGTTTCTCATTTGTTTGTAAAGGTTTATGCAAAGTTATTCGGTGAATTGTTTTCATCTTATTGATTATGATGTTTGATTAGCATATGACTTCTTGGCTTGAGTACGATCCGGTTATCATTCCTTTTATGGTATCAGAGCAAGAGATTGTTATCACATCCATCTCGTAAGTTTCATTTTACAAACATTTTGTTTTTGTATATTCATGTATTCGGGATTTGTTCGTATTTTGTTGTTGCATGCATTTTTATGCAAAATGCAGCCCTCCATTGGATTCAGAAGGTAGAAAAATCCTAAGATCGGCTGTAAAGTCAACCATTTCTAGAGGCAGTCAATTTTCAACTTATTTTGTTGTTGCAAAGACGTGGATTGGTTCATCTTGGAATCCGTGTCAATCAAAGTAAAACCCAAAAAATCAATTTCTAGATTTTTCATGGTTGGCATGTAGCATAGCACCTATTAAAATCCTTAGCCCTTGGTCATATGGTATGGTCGTATGAGGATTTAAAGCTTGTGATTCCTACTAGTAGGTGCTTAACTCCATCCCCCTTTCATTTTATTTATGTGGTAAAGACAAGATCATTTTATTTTATTTTAGTGGCAACGAAAATAAAGAGCGAGCATAAACTTGTAAAGCTTGTATCTTTTGATCGCAACTCGGAATTGAGTTTTATTTTTGCAAAAGTGCTTTTTTCGTTCTCTTTCCATTAAAAATATTTATTTTGATAATCATATTATAATTATACAGTTCCATATTGTAACATGCACTCATTATAAAGTGCCAAAATCTGGGAAACTATTGTTGCATTGCTTAGGGGTCTTGTTGCATTGTTTGGTTCTTGCATTTATTTTGGTGATTTTTTTAGAATGGCGTCTACTTCTGCATTAAATCATGTTGAGCCATTAACAACACATAATTACCACACATGGAAACCAAGAATGGAAATAATAATCAAGAAAAATGATTATGGGCTTTAACTTCTTCGAACAACCAGTGTTAACTAGAGAATATGAGAAATTTCAGTACCAGTGCAAGTTTGATGAGTGTATGGGTTTGATAGAAACTTATGTAAGTGATAGTATTTTATTTCATTTGGAAAAATGTGACTCTCCTTTCAAAATATGGGAGAAATTGGAGGATTTATTTGGTAAGGTGGATCATATGAGAGCCCCGACTTGAAATTGCTATCAACTCTCTTAATCTGAATATTTTCCAACAATTACAGACTATCTTACCAAGTTCAAGCATTTGTTGACATAGTTGAAGGAGAGTGGAAGAGATAATAAAAATGAAGAGTGTGTTTACTTAATTCTATCCAAGTTGAGAGGACCATTTCAAATATTTTCTTCTACCTTTTTCTCTAGCATGGATGTCTTAGGTGACACATTCAAAATTCCTTCCTTAGGAAACTTTTGTGAAAGACTTACTAGGGAAGAATCAAAATTGTCTAATTTTGAGTCTTCCACCTCTCAAAAGGCATTAGTTACATCTAATCCTAAGGTCAAGGGAAAACCAAAAAGTAAAACCAAATCCACCCCTTCTCCATCTCAAAGTGTTCCTAAACCCAAATAATACAACTCTAAACCCAAGGAGTCTTCTAAATGCAAGAATAAGTCTAGCCTTTCATGCTCTTTTTGTGGGGTAGTGGTCATGAAGAACATAGGTGTTATAAGAAAATGCAAGCCTTAGAGGATGTAGTCAAGAAACAAAAATTTCTATCTCCACTCCACCTCCTTCTAATCAGCATGGCAAAGCACTTAATGTTGTTGGGAGATCTCAGTCACCACTTGTAGACAGTTTGGTTATAGATTATGGTGCTTCTCATCACATGAATTCTTCCTACATAGATGATGCAACTCATCGAGCTATGCATTGTCAGCGGGCATTAATTTCACACTAGTAAAAATGTTGAGCTCAAACCCTTGTGTGTTGAGTTGGCTATGTGACCGAGCTCGTATGGTGGAGGTCGAGCCGGGGTTTAGCTAAACCGATCCTGTCAACACGAATGTAAATCAAGTGAAGACTTAGCAGATGGTGGGTGAGTTTCACCTTCGCTCGGCAGCCATAGAAATTTGCGGAGATATCACAAGTTCTAGATGGCTTAAGTAACCCAACATCCCATTATGGGTGAAATTAGAGTCTTGTGGGGTCGCCATGTGGTAGTTTAATGCAGCTTGAAAGGGGAAAGAATGTTATTTATGGAGCCCGATAATGCGGAGGGTTGCAAGGTGGGCTTCGCCCCCCTTACGGATCTCGTGGCCGTGCGCACGGGGGGTTCAGGGCAATGCCCCGCTGCCCTAAAGCCACATTTTATATGTATTTATGCATTGTGAAATCTGGACCGTTCCTTATTATGTCACAGATCTAACAACTTGTTTTCTATGTTTCCCCAAAATGATAAAAACCCTAATATCTTTAAAGGGTCGTAATGTATGAGGCTCATTGTATTAGTGATGGCACTGTGAGAGAGAGTTTGGTTGACTGAATAAAAGGATTGGTTGTTTCTGGTGGACATAGATCATTTTAGGTGAACCACGTTAAATCTATGTCTTTGTTTTATTGCATTCTTTTCTATTTTACATTTTTTGCATTATTCATTGTATGTTTGTTTATCTTTACAACTGGTATAATCCTAAAAAAGAAAAGGTGGAGGCCCTAAAACCATGTGGGGCCTTCACGTGTAACAAGGTAATGTGGTGCCAAATTGCAAATGGGTAAGGCATCAAAGACAATGCACGTGGAAGTATAGAGATCCGAGCTATGAACTATAAAGATTCAACGCATTAGATACTCAATGCCTTAAGCAAAGGGAAGTCCATTTACGTGGCCGAGTTGGATAATAAACCGTTAAGTTGGCAATGAGGCAAGCCATGTGGCACCGAGTCAAAGATATAAGATGATCGACCCTTACAGAGTTGCCGCCGAATGGGGTAAATGGATCCTCGACACGTCGAATGGCTCAGATTCAAGGAGATAGGTGACGTCGAGTTAATAATGAGGATTGACCTTGAAGGTCTTGACATCCAAAGTGGAGAACCCGGTTTACAAGTGAAAAGGAAAGATCAATCAATGGCAAGCCAGGTGAGATATATAAATGGAGGATCTACTAAATATTAAGGCCTAATACAAATTGAAAAGGGTGAGGTCATCAACATAGAATGGTTGTTAGCTCAAATAGAGTTGGCACACAATATAAGTGCTTTAAAGCAGTCATTCCTCTTTCCACATGAAAACAATGATGGAAATTAAATGGGGTCACCATTTTTAATATACCAAAATATTTACATAATAAAAATCATTAGGTGAAGGAGAGAAATACTTTTAATGATGCTTTCTTCCAAATAATTAATTATCAGTCCCATGTATTGCAAGAGATGCCTAGAAAACTCAAAACAAATGTAGTCACTCAGAAGCCCATAACTTGAGCAATTCTAAATGGAACCACGCAAAATTGGTGTCATTAGAATCATGGATCTGAGACCTTCACATAACAATCAAGAAATTCAAAGATTGATGAATATTTCATGTAGAATTTTATGGAAAACTATCCCAATTTATTTTGGTGGTTGGGAGGTGGTTGGGAATGCATTAAATGATCATGGACAATCATTTTTTCACTAGTGCAGGTCATGGGACAACATGGGGAGCCTTTTGTAAGTAAAATACCATCAATTACACTCATTTATTACATCTTACAAGTGGTTGAAAAGGTAATTTTAGGATTGTTCTTTCTCTCTCTCCTCAAATCTATAAATTGTAATCTTGGGCTCATTTATAAAGAGAGTTAGTCATTTTTTCTCTTGCCCTCTCTCTCTTTCTTCTTTGCTAGGGTTGAATGTGGAGCTTAAGCCTCCTTTCCAAGCTTGTACTAGTATTTTCTTGCCTTGTTCCCACTGATGTTGTAATGTGCATACTTATTGGAGCAATATAATGTGTTTTGTGATGCATTTTTTCATCCTTTGCATGTGTTATTGTCTCTACTTGCCTCTCTCCATTACGGGTATACTGTGCATATTTCTTGATGTCTATTATAGGTTTTGAGAGCTATGTTTAATGGGTTTGAAGTGGTGTTCTATGTGAATATCATCTTTGGCTTGTGGTGCATTTTGTCCACCCTCTCCATTGCTCACCTCTCTCCATTTTAGGCAGTTGGACCGTGATTAATGACCTTATTTTTTGGTGTATCGCCACTTTTAGTGTAGGTTTTACTTTCATGCACTCTCTCTCCCTGGTCCCTTGGAATATTAGGATAGGATTAGATATTCTTGCCTGCATTAGGAGTAGATTGTGGTAGGTAGTTTAGGAGCAAGAACCAACTTTCTCTGGAGGGTTATCTCAAGCCCGCAAGTCCCACAACTTGAGAGGTAACTCCAATGTTACACAAATTACACCAAATGCCCCATCCACATTCACGCCATTGAAGGGGTGTTGTAATTTCATGATAACAGTTAGGGCATGTCTAGTGGGACAAGATTTGAAGTTGTATTTTCAGTTGGAGTGTAAACTCAACATTTTCAATGGACTCCATTTCAACATGTTCTGGTGTGTGCTTGTTCAACTTACAGCTTTTGGGAAGCATTCACAAACATACCTAGAGACTCCATTTGTTTCAAAGAATCCAATCTCTAAAGTTACAAACTTTCTCCCTTTCCACTTTCATTCATTTCCCTCCATTTTCTTTCCATCTCTTTCATTTTATTCCATTCTATGAAGTTATAAAATCATGACTTCTTTACCACAACAAAATTCACATTTGCGGTTGTGCAACTAGCCTCCAATGTACTTACCAACTCCTCTAGATCAATCATATGATCAGAACCACTATGGTTACCCATATGATCAATGTCAAACCCAGTTTGGCTATGGAGCTTATTAAGAACAAGGGTATGCATATAATAACAACAATCGAATGGAGAATGTTGAGTTGTTGGATAAGATCCAAATAATGGAAGCTAGCATGGTTCAATATTGGGATACATCACAAATGAAAGCATTTAGAATTGGTTACAGGCACCTTGTCCATGGGAAGGCCCTTTTCCAAGACACTATAGCCCATAAGAGAAGCTTGATTTCATGGTTGAAATGCTTCCCAACTTGCACAATGGACTAAGGAGATAGAAGCCTATGAGAAAGGTGCAAGACAACCTTTTCAATGGGTAAGCCAAGCACCAATTCCTTGTTCTTATTTTTCCCCTTCCCAAGTTTTATCATTTCAATAGTGTCAAGATTCAAGCCCATTGTATGTTGCCCCAATTGTTGAATTCCCTTCTCCATCCTCTAATCTTCCATCTCATCTTGACTCTTCTTCCCTTTTCCCTTCCAAGTAGTCATCCCCTCCAAACAAATAAGTTCTACCTTCCTCACCGCCATAGATAATTGTAAAACCTATTGTGACCCAACCCGTCCCTCCTCTTCTTGTCTCAAGTTCATCTTGGGAAGGAAATAATCGAGATAACTTGACTAAGGGAAACAAAAGGAAGAGTCCAGTCAACAAGAAATGACAAAGAATCTGAAAAGATGGGCTCTTAAGGTTGGAATTGAAAAAATGCCCTTACGGGTCAAGCCTTCGAGAGAAGGTCAAGGTTGAACAACCAAAGTGGTGGTTGAGGCTAATTTTGTAGTAGCAGTGGAACAAGAAGAACAAGCAACTCCAAATGTTTCACCGTTTTCTTTACGTTTTGGAATGTGATGAAATAGATAATGTTATGGGCTGAGGAGGAATACCTGTTGTGTTGGTTTGGAGGTTTATGCGCATGTTCTAACTTCTCGATCCGATGTTGACTATGAGAGCTTCCTTTTGGCTGGGAGGAACTACCTGAAATAGAAAACAAGACCACCAAAGAAGAGTTAAATAATATATGATAGTGGATTGCCTAGCGTATGCTAGATCTAGGAAGTGTGATACTTCCTAGAAGGTTATCAACCCACTATTTTATAAAACAAATTATGAAGTAATTGAAATGCGTACATAAACAAATCTAGTGCTAGTATTCTAATTTGGGTACCTCAGATCACTATCAGCGTCGATCCAATTAAATAATAAAAACTATGCGGGTCAAGGTCTTCAGGTCAGGTTGCAGGTTGTTCAGGTGGTCTGCAGTCACAGACATGGTCTTAGCAGGGTTGGGTAAGGTGTTTGGGTTGTCTTGGTTAGTACGTGGTTGCTGATTTACACAGTCTTGGTAGACACAGAGACCAGCATCGGTCGAGGTATGACCGATCACGGTTAGGTAGAACCGATAATGGTTATGGGTAATCGATGTCGGTAGAGGCGGGTTGATAAGACTCAATAAGATTTGTTAGTGGGGTTTGAGCTGAGGTCAGGAAGAGATGACAGAGGGCATAACAAGGTATATGGGGATCTTAGGAACACTCAGAAATATGTAGAGGTCGGGTATAGGTGGTTTTATGGTGTGGGTGGAGGAATGGTTGGGTTTACAGAAAGAGGAATAGTGGGGAAAAGGGAATGCAAGTAGGAAATGACAACAAAGGTGAAAAACCCTTTAAAACAGGACAAGGCTAAAATAACACAGGTGATAAATGTACTTACTGGTGTTGTAGGTCCAATGGCTATGTGGTGGTGATGATTGATTGGTGGGATGGAACTTGGTGCCACAGTGGTGCTTCCCAGAATGTTACCGTGAGTGCAATACCTCTGGATCTATCCTGGTGCTAGCTATGGATGTCTGTAGGTATGAAAAGGATCTTGTTATGCTTACATGTAGCTCTCTTCTCTTCTCTTCAATCTCATAATGTGCCAACCCATAAACAAGGTTGCCAAAGTGAATAAATGGTAACCGATGACACTTCTGGTTGAACGGCATCATTAAGTGGAATTCCCTAGGTTTGCTAAAAATAACAGATTTTGCAATCATTTGGGCCAGGTCCGTCCATTTATTTGTGGATCATAATGGACGTTATGTTTTTATGAGTGGGAAGGTGGTTAGAGGAATAATAGGCCTTGGTTTTTTAGGGTTGAACCAAGTCTTATTCATTTAAGGAAACATGTTATGAATAGGTCGATGGTGAGGTGTCTAGGTGAGGTGTCCATCCATTTAATTAAATAAATTAAATTAATAATGGGGTGAGGATGGGTATTAATTTAATTGTAAATAATTAAATTAATGTTAATGTAGGGTATAAGGGTCATGGTTAGGTGAATGTGTTTGAGTTGGTTCTTCGAAGGGGGACCAAGGGGAGCGTGACCCAGGTTTTGTGTCTACATTTTTCCCCTTTTTGTTGCGTAGCTTGTATTGGTAGCGCCGACAAAAATAGGAAATGGTTGTGTCGAGTGTAAGTGAGGATGGTTTTTCCCCAAGCGTGGGTGAAGGTAATCCCCCTCAAATTAGGAACCGATGAGGTGAGAGACGGAATCGGTGAGTGGTTTGATAAAATGAGGAGGTAGGAAGATGAAGATCAGTGGGCGCATTGGGTAAAGGTAAAAGGTCAAATCGGGTAAACAGGTAAATGGGCCAGGGTCAAAGGTAGTGGCAGTTGAACGCATGCACATGTTGGAAACTGCGACACAATACCAAGTTGAGAAGCTTTCAAACTCTACTTGGCTAAGGTTGATAGGTCTATCCAAATAGGGTTGAAGTGATTCCTGGTATCCAAGGTATGGGATATGGTGTAGAAACACAATAAAGGTCAGGTGCAGGAACGTTTAGGTATGTTTCGATACACCAAAGGTAAGGTCAGGATAAACATCACGGCAATAGGCAAGGTAAGGTCAGTAGGCCAAACAACACAGGTAACCACGTTGCAAGGGACAGCAAGCACAGAGGGTCAAAGGTCACAAAATTTGGTTCGGGTCAAGGTATATAGGTAGCGGCATGCGTAAGGCCAAGATAAAGGGAAAATAACAACTCCTAAGATGTAGAAAAGGTAATATAAGGGTAGGTTGGGTTTGTAGGTATGGTTGAATGGGTGTCCTGGATGATAAAAGGGTGTGTTAGCACGAATGGTGGTAGGTAAAAGGTAGCTTAGGAAGACCAAACAGCGATTAACAAGGTGGACCAATGTCGGTTAGAGGGCGACAACGTCGATTAGAGGAGGGTGACCGACGTCGCTTAGAGGGTGACCGACATCAATTGGCTAGGGGCACAAATAGATCGGCGTCGGTCAAGTTGGGTTGGTTTATAAAAAAAAATCTATATTTTACATAATCATTGTTGTGTTGTACTATTGGAGAAAACGACAGAGTCGGTTGACTTTTGGCACTTTTCAAGAGGAAAGTACGAAGCCAACCTGCCCAACCGAGGTGGAGAGATCCGATTGGTGAGAGGACCTAGGAAGACAGTCCACAAGATTTGGCGGACCGAGTTGATTGGTGGAGAGATTTGAGGTAGATTTTGGCATGGCAGAGGCGGGAGAGGGTTCGGGTGGACCACCGGCACAATGCGGCCGATCCTGCCATTACGTAGATGACGCCAAGACAAGGTAAGATCTAATCCTTTCTACATATTTGTGTGGGAAAATAGGGGAGATGGGTAGGGATTTTTAGGTGGGGATTATAATTAAATTTGTGGTTAAAATTGATGAAATGAGGGAGGGAATAGGTCCTAGGGGAAACAAGTGTGGGGAGGGGCTTAGGGTAGGGGAGGGTAGGGTAGAATAAGTTATTAGGTGAATGTTGAGAATTTGGTGAGAGAAAACATGGGGGTTTTCATATTTGTGCGATGACATGACAGCCAACGTCGGTAAAATATAGCCGACATCGATCAAATAACGATGGCCAATGTCGATTCTTAGTGGCCAGAGGTCGGTCAAGATTTTAAGGAAAAGAGGTCACACAAGGGTGTTAAGGGGGTTGGAAAAAGTGAGTTGTGAATGTAAGTGGGTTGAGGGTAGGTAGGGTAGGAAAATATGAAGGAATTGCAGGAATGGGTTAGTTGGGTAAGGGGTGTCGTTTAAATGGTTATGGGTTTAACAACAGTGTGATTGTTTGGATGCAGGCGAGAGATCAGCTATGGATGCGAGATATATTTCCACCGCTTATTCTAGCGGTGCGGGAGACATGACCGATGAGGAGTTAAGGCACATGACCGACGTGGGTCTGATTGGTATCCGACGCTATGGGCATATAGTGCATGATCCTAGTTTGATGGTCGCTCTCATCGATAGATGGGATTCCACGACCAACACATTCCATCTTCCGACATGTGAGATCACAATCACCTTAGAGGATGTGTATAGGATCTTGAGATTACCGATAGTGGGAGCGCAGGTGTACTCCATTTCATCGAGGCCTCGAGAGGAGATGATGTTGACATTATTTGGAGAGGGGCTAGCCAAGATAAGGTTTCATAACACGAGCCTGAGCTATGGAGAGATGTACGTGGCCCATCCCAAGGAGATGCAGTTAGTTATTTTGATTATAGAGGCAGTGTGTTGTTTTGCACTACAGAATGCAGAGGGTAAGAGATTCCCATGGGCACTGATGGGAGTTCTTCATGATATGATGGAGGATAGGACTCGGTTGCATAGGCACCAACCTACCCGTGCGCTTATATGAGGAGCTATGGGCCTACGGGAGGCTACGGAGGTTCAACGTGTGCTGCATTTTCCTTCTTCACTGTTGGGCCTACGAGCACATTGTGTGCATGTGGCCGATTGGTTTGCCCTGTTAGATGCATTTAAGCCAAGTAGGTGCAGGTTGGTTATAGGTGAGGGTGCCATTGGTGGAGTACACCAGGGGGCTAGGGATACACATGATGTAGCCCACTATAGGTGGATGTTGGAGGGGTTGTCTAGTAGACATTATCTGGAGGCCATATGTGGTATATCCATCATACAATCACATGGCCGATGAGTTGGATGAGCTACAACTACTCAGGTGGATAGAGGGGCGTCGTGTCGGGGAGCACGAGATGATACCAAGTAGATAGAGTCTCGGCAGTTTGGGCTGCCCCGTGGATGTGCCACCACCATTCCCTCAGTATAGGAGAGATGACGTGGAGAGGCATATGCCTCTACCATAGCCGACAAAGCTTGTTGCGGCAGGGTAGGAGGAGTAGCGGTGGACCGGCAGATGGATAATGTCGATTACAGATGCATATAGATGGTCTTGGGTAGCCCAACTACGAGCAAAGGCACCACCTGGGCACCTGGGGTAGCCGAGACATGCCTACCCTCACAGTCTAGAGAGACACATTACAGGGACATGTGGCAACATTATAGGCCTAGATTATTGGTTTACAGGGGCAGCTAATGGGGTCACAGTAGAGGTCGCCATGTTACAAGCACATGTTAGAGGGTTGCGTAGCCAATTGGCACCGCATAGTCACAGTTGTGGCCCTATAGGCATAGGCAATGCAGGCATAAGCACCTACACATCTTAGGACAGGGTCACATTTTACGACGACAAGGTAGAACAATGTCCCTCGATGCAGTGAGCACAGGGACACGGTACCTTAATACAGGTAGCAGTAAGACAGGGTCCTAGGAGATAGGTACAGGGGCCGAGACCGATGGCGCCTCTACAGAATGTATCGATGGCTAGGTAAGGGATCCCCTGGGTGAGGCACGATACTATTAAGACCACTTAATGGCCATAGGGATAGACATCCCATCTTATGATGATTATAGAGCATAACAGGCTTTGAGTGAGAGGACCAGGTCCTGCTCTCACAATGTGGAAAGTACAGGGGGCCTATGAGCCCCGAGATAGGGTCAGGGTGAGGCTACCAGTGTATGGAGGCCAGCTCCAGGTGAGGGGCCATCAGAGGTTAGACCGAGGCCTATGGTGGTTAGGGAGATGCTAGCGAGACGCCGCACAGAGCAGCAGAGGAGGAAGAGACCAGCGAGACAGGCATGGAGCCTATCTGATGGGGGGATGTCTAATAGTTATGCATGTACCTCCATTTTTTTGTGTATGTTGATATATATCGGCATGCGTGCCAAACAGAGCGAGGATATACATGAGAGTTTTTGAGATTTTTGGATCATATACCGCTTGTGTACCAAAGATGGTGAGGATGTACATGAGAGTTTTTGAGATAGTTGTATTTATTTGTATCTGTGTACATATGTATATATACACAGACTTTATGATTTATAGATAATGATATTTATAGCATGGATGTTGTACTTGTTTAGGCAACTAGGTGAATTAGGCATGATTGAGTCAAGGTCATGTAGGCATGGCGAGAATCAGTCAATTTAGGCATGGTAGAGTTGGGTTGGTTTAGGCATAATTGAGTTACGTTTATTTAGGCATGGTGGAGTCGGTTGGTTTAGGCATGAGTGAGTTAGGTTTGTTTAGGCGTGATTGAGTCGGGTTGTTTTGATTTTGATTTAATGTCTCAGTCATTGGTAGCATGGGAGAAAAATAATGATGTATATGTATGTTATGGTTTAGATTTCCCAAATATGTGTTATAGTGGAAATGTGAAAATGATAAATGAATGATTTGATGATGTGGTAAAAATGTGTATTAATTTATGCTTGTTTGGTTTAATTTCAAGTTATTGATAGAAAATGGAAACGAACTAAGGTAGAATGTGAATAGGAAAGTGAAATGGGGAATTGGTTAGGGTAAAGAGTGGCCGAGCTAACCTCCAATGGCCCCATGCCCACAGTGTTGCCTATATAGCCCCAAATGAAAAGGGGCTTCAAGTTAATGTAGTTATCCCATAAGCAAGGGAAGAGTATGATGAAGTTGAGGAATGGGTTGGTAGGTGTTAGGCATGGTTAAATGTAGGTCATAGGCATGATTGGGTGTAGGTCGTAGGCTTGGTTGAGTTGTTTTAAATATAGGTTCCGATGATCTAGTCCTCGTGATCTCACCCGTCGGAAGATAATCAATAAGTAATGAGGAAGGCAAATGGTAAGAGGTGGCAAAAGAGCTGCTTAATTGATAAGATCCCTAATGAGTCGACCATACCCCAGATGGGCTTATGAACATAAGACCCTAAAGGCATTACATAATGGACTATTCTAAAGGTGAAGAAAGCCACATGATCACGAAATGTCGCATTGGCGGCAAGTCCCTTGAGTAGAGAGAAAATGAGGGCGCAAAAGGCAATGAGGTGAAAGTGGATGGTTAAGCGTAACTTAGTGTACGATAGCATGTTTTTCCCAACAAGAACCCCAGGATCAAAAATAGGCAAGTCCATGACGAAAATTTCATCATTTTTTTGTATTTTTAATAGACTGATCAATGCAAGAAGTCTATATGGGATGAGTATAGTATCTCCTTGAGGTCTTCACGAAGCTGATCGATGCGGGAAGCTTCTAGATATTTTTATTGTATTTTTGAAATGAATTTATATAGTTGTCCTTCAAGGGAGAAGTCTATTTATAGTGGTGGAAATAGAGTGAAGAGATGTCCCTTTTGAGGGAGTCATCTTTTGTTAGAAGTTTGACTCAAGGAGTTGCATCCATTTTATTTTTGGACGTTTAATTCATGGACAATACTATAGAGAAAGATTATGCTCTTGTTCGAAGGACAAAACCCTAGTACACAGGGGTTAACTATGAAAGGGGTGGTTTCAAGTGATGAATGACCATGGGATTCCATCTTGAAGAAGATGAAAATTATCCATGAGAATCAGGCTATGAGTATAGTTGTGGTACTCATATTGAAGATAAGGCGACGGTAATCACATGATTCTTGTTTAGTCATGGATCCTCAAAAACGGGTAATATGGAAGGTGAACAACGCTCAAAGAACAAGCGATAAACTGACAAAAAGTGATATAGGACTTGATGTCAACAATAAAATAGCTGAAGATGCAAGGTGTTGAGAGGCTCAAGTTCAGGTTTACCTTTGAGTGAAGACAAATGATAAGCACTTGATCCATAGACATGGGTAACAATATAGGGTCCAAGCTAATTAGGAGAAAAATTTCCCCTCTTACTTTTATCTTCTTTGGTTACATGTTGATTTTCTTTCGGACGAGGTCTCGACTGAAAGGTTTGTTCACGAACACATTTTTCATAAGCACGTTTGATACATTTTTGGTATATCCGGAGATGGTCAAGAGCATTGAGACGGCATTCATCTAATAAATCAAGTTGTGACAAACGATCTTAGCGAAAGTCGTCGTCATTGAGCATGTCTTGTAGTGAGATGTGGAGAGATGGAATCTGGACTTCGAGAGGTAAGACAGACCTCGGTACCATAGACCAGAGAAAAAGGTGTGGCAGCAATCGAAGTGTGAATACTAGTGTGATAAGCCCATAAGGCAAAAGGAATGTGTGTATGCCAATCCTTCCTAGTATTGTTGACTACTTTCATAAGAATTTTGTTCAAGGTTTTATTAGTCAATTCTGCTTGGCCATTGGTTTACGGGTAATAAGGTGATGAGAAACTAAGTTGGATGCCAAAAGTGTTGCATATCTTATGTAGGGTTTTTTTTTGAATTATTTTCCATTATCAATGATGAGGCGGTGAGGAACACCAAAGCGAAAAATGAAGTGACGGTTGATGAATTCACATATTTTCTCAGCTTTTGTAGAAAGGAGGGGAATGGGCCCTACCCATTTAGTGTAATATTTAGTAGCGGTTATGATCCATTGGTGGCATTGTGAAGAATGGGGATTGATCTCGCCGACAAGATCTAAGCCCCATTGAGAGAAAGGCCAAAGATCTCGTGCGACCTATAAGGCATGACTAGGTGTGTGATGAATATTAGCATGTTGCTGGCATTTCACACAACGTTTGACATAATCACAACAATCACGGTTTAGGGTTGGCCAATAATAGCCAAGGTGAAGAATGTGTTTTGCGACAGCTAAACCACTAAAGTGACCTCCACAAATTCCATCGTGGACTTCCTTAATGGTGTAGGGAATTTCAAAACTTGTAAGGCATCGTAAGAGAATACCATCGAATCCATGCTTATAAAGGAGACCACCCATGATGACATAACGAGAGACACTTTTAAGAAAGGCACATTGTCCATTACGAGTGAGATCAGCGAGATAGAATGGAAAGGGAAAGATAGTATGCAAATTGCTTATACCAAAGGTCGCGTGGGTCAGGTGCAACGGTTTTAATGGATTAGACCTCATGAGGTAAATAAGAGGGTGATTACAACCTTTGTATTGTGACAAATATTTTAGAGTCGGCGGTGAAGCGAGTATCCGAGAACCCAAGCGAGGCCATGGTATCCAAAAATTACGAATGTGGGGTAGTTTGAAGTTCATAATGGTCAAAGGTGGTCAAAAGTATATCTACGTGATGTTTATACTTTTGAAGTATCTCATTACGACAATGGTATATACCATTGAATTGGTTTACGACCAGCTAGGAATTGCCAAAGATATTGATGGACTTAACATCTAAGGCATAAGTAGCATGGAGGCCCAATACGAGTGCTTCATATTTGGAAATATTTTTGTACAATCAAAATCAAGTTTGAAAGACAAAGGCATAGGTTCACCATTAAGAGGAATTAGGATGACACCAACCCCACCTCCACGCTGACATTTGGAGCCATCGAAGAAGAGTGTCATTTGGTAAGCGGGATCGTCTAAGGAGAGGGTAGTTATGGATTCATCTGGGAAATCAAAGTTAGAGGGTTGATTCCCGAAAGAGGCACGTCCTGCTAGTTGGTCAGCAATAGCCTAGCCCTTGATGGACTTTTGATGAATGAATTCGAGGTCGAGGTCGAAAAAGCATAAGCCAACGTGTAGCACGTTGATGTTGATAGGGTTTGGCATACATATAGTGTAAGGGGTCAGTATTAGTAATAAAAAGGTTTTGTGGTTGAGTAGGTAATGGCGGAGTTTGGTGGCAATGAAAACTAAGGCTAAGAAGAGTTTTTCGGCATGGGTATATCTAGTTTCATAGTCCGAAAGGTACAAACATGTAATAAACCACTTGCTCTTGGTGTTACTCATTGCGATGAGCGAGCATGGCACCTAAAGAATGGTCAGTGGTGGAAATGTATAGGTAAAAGGGTTGGTCATCTTTAGGTGGAATGAGCACTGGTGGTTGAAGGAGGTATTTTTTTAAGGCTTCAAAAGCTTTATGGCATTCATCATCCCATTTGAATGAAACGTCTTTCTTGAGAAGATGATGAAATGGTTGACAGCGGTCGGAAAGCTGCGAGATAAAACGACGAATGGATTGCAACTTTCCTTGTAGGCTTTGAAGTTGACTAAGATTAGTAGGTGGAGGCATTTCCAGAATAGCCTTGACTTTAACCAGATCGACTTCTATGCCACACAAAGAAATGATGAAACCAAGGAGTTTTCCTGAAAGTACCGCAAAGACGCACTTCTTTGGTTGAAGATGAACACAATACTTGATGAGGTAGTCAAAGATGACCTTAAGGACGGTTAGGTGTTCATTCGATGTTTGGATTTGGCAAGAATATCATCTACATAATCTTCCAATATGCGATGCATGATGTCATGGAAGATGTAATTCATGGCTCGTTGGTATGTAGCGTCGGCATTTTTAAGGCCAAAAGCATGACTCGATAACAAAGGTCCCCAATGGGTGATGAAGGCAGTCTTGTGTTGATCTTCTAAAGCCAATAATATTTGATTGTAACCCGAGAAACCGTCCATAAGCAATAGCATTTCATGTCCAGCAGTGAGATCAACTAGTTAGGCAATGCCGGAAGGGGAAAGTTGTCTTTGGGACAAGCTAGGTTGAGGTCATGGAAGTCTATGCAAATGCGGAGTCCCCTCACGCCTTTGTGATAGGAATGATATTAGAAATCCATTGGGGATAGTCAATGGGTGGGATGAAGAAACGAGAGAAGGCGTTGAAGCTCTTCTTTGACCAACAAAGCAATGCGAGGATGCATTTTCCACAGCTTTTGTTTGATGGGCTTGGCATCAGGAATGGTTACGATATTGTGGACCATAATTTTTGGGTCAATACTGGGCATATCAGCATAGGACCAGGCAAAAGCGTTGTTATGGTCCCGAAGGAAAGAGGTAAAAGCTTCTTGTTCAGTAGCATCTAAAGATTGGCCTATCTTTAGAATGTGTGGGTCATCCTGAGTGTTAATGTTGATTTCAATGGTTGATTTGTTCAACATGGTTTGTGTCTCAGAAGGTAATGATCGATGAATATAAGAATCTTCCGCACCAAGGTAAGTGAGGATGGATTCATTGTCCTAACATTGAACAACACTAATAAAAAGTGTATTGTCATCGATCAAGTCAAGGTACAGGAATGAGAGAGAAGAGGAAGCCTCACCATCACATCGATAGGTCAGAGGTCCCAGGGAAATTGTGTTTACAAAAAAACGTTATGAGGAATAGATTCAGGATCTATGGACTCCGTGGGTGAAGATGGTGACATGGGTGAATGAGGTGAAGAGGTTTTGTCTTCCTTAATGAGGTTGACACGAGGCTTCTTAGGAGGTGGTGTGTCAAATCCAATGTCACTACGGTCATTGTGTTTACAAGTGGTATAGGAAATGATAGTATGACGGCCTTGTTCGTAAAAATTCGAAGCCAAATTCTTTCCACGCGCACCGGTGGAGGAAAGTTTGAGCGAAGTGGCGGTTAGTAAGGGAATGTAAGTCAGATGAAAATGGTTGTGTTTGGGATGGAGGTTCAGGTTTATAAGTGGCAATATCAAGTCCCCATACGTCATATTAGTGTGACAATCGGGATTACCATAAGGAAAAACCTCACCTATGTGGTAGTCATAATCGGGAGTGCTTGACGTAGGTTCACATACTCTTGCGGAGTGAGGAACATGTCGATATTGTATAGGTGGTACTCCCATGAATGAGGTTTTGAAAAAAACCCTCTAAGGGGTCAGTAGTTGATATGTGGGTAGTGGGGATAGATGAATTGCTAGATGATGGGGAAGGGTGAGTCGAGTCGGTAGAGGTTGCGGTAGTAACGATAGCATGGTTAGATGTGGGAAAGGTGGTGGCGATCTTGGTGGATGGGTTTGTGGATGAAGGTTAAGTGAGGGTAATGATAGATGATTTTCTTGGTAAAAGCACATCATTGGGCTGGTATAGCATGTTATAGGTCTTAAAAGGTGATGGGTCAATCGGGGTGGTGTAATTATGTCCTTCGTGTTCAAATTTGAGGCAGCGGTGTAAATTCAAAGGACATAACCCATGGCATGGATCCAAGGTCGGCCAAGCAACAGATTATACTGAAACTCCCCTTTTAGGACATAGAAAAGTTTTGGAATAGTGCGGGACCCACACGGACATAGAGAACGAGCAAGACCCAGGTAGAGATCATGGCATCATTAAAGGAGAGCAAGATAATTGGGTTACCATGCATGTAATTGCGGTATGCGCATTTGGTTATGTACGCATGGGAGGAGATGATGTTAATACTAGCACCACCATTGATCATAACGATTCGTATGTGTATGTTATCGATAAAGACGGAGATGAAAATAGCGGGATCGGGGTCATCGAACCTGAAGGGAGTAATCTCTTCATTTGAAAATGCGAGGCGGTTACTTGGTGAGTAGGTGGAGGTGTAGAGGAAGGTGACAATTCAGTGAGACAAGCTACGTGATGAGGGGTAATGATGGAGGCTACGGGCATAGGGTCATTTAAGAAAACCTTGATAGATTGAAGGACCTCCATCAGGGCTTGATGGTGTGACTCAGAGGTTTGGATGAGGTCATATAAAGAAATTTTGAGGGAGGATTGGTGCAATTTTTTTAGCATTGTGCAATGTGTGACCCCATCGGAAATAGGATACGCGGGACCTTGAATGGTGACTTTGGGTGTGGGTGTAGATGGTATGTTGGGTACAGGGTTGGTTGATGGGCTAGCTGCCTTTTCTTTGCCCTTGTCTTTCTGAGCGCGGGTGGTAATATGGACCATGTTAATTTCAAATTTTTGGGGTAGATAAAAGAGTTACGTGGGTGGAGATATTGGTCACTTGAGTAGGTAATGGAAGAAGATCTAGGGAGATCGGTGAAGGCAAAATGGGGTCCTCATCAAGAAGATCATCATCGTCAAAAGTTTCTTCAGGAGGACACAATTGGACAAGAGTGATTTTTAAACCCTTACGCTTCTCGACATAGTGTCCTGGCACATGATGGTAGGCGTAAATTTTAGTTTCGTAAAACCCTTTTGGTTTGGTTTTAAGCGGGTCATAAGGTCTAAGAGGTGGTAATGTGATGATAGAGGTTTCAAGGAGATTGGTCAAGATCTTGGCGTGGGACCTTGCTAATGGATTGCGAATAGAAGGTGAGTGTGGGTTTGGGTACAGTGTGGTGATTGTGAAGGAAGAGGTTTTACAGGAGAGGGAATGGGTTATTCCACTAGTTTAGTATGTGGAGTGGTCTTAGGTCTAATGGGTATTTGTTTGGGTAAAGGTGGAGTAGAAGAGTTGGCGATGGAAGGTTTGGTCGTTTGACTACTTTATTGGAGGGTAGAGGATTCTTAGCTTTAGGCTACACTTTCTTGGGTAAAGGTAACACGGAAGTATGGGATGTAGAACAAAAGTAGATGGTGGAAGAGGACGGGTTACTGTACGATGGAAAAGTGACATGCGAGCATGGGAATCTACAAGTAACTCTTCCTCGCACCCGACCTCCCGAGGTCGTGCTGAGACAACTGGTGGGGATGGAATACACATGGGATGTAGATAAACTAGTTAGGTAATCTTATGTCTTCAACACGCAATGGCGAGATCTGCGAATCTAAGGCAAAGAAGGCCCTCCTAACCTAAACCAATGTGATAGATCATTCGGCGAGGATAGCTGCTCGAAGGCTCCAATAAATATCGAGCTATGTCGTGATCTAATCAATGGGTTGTGGAATACGTGAAAGATAACATGTGGGTGCTTTGTATATGCCTCCCGACAAGGCATTGAAAATGAATGGCTAAATATGCAGTGGATCTTTTGGTGTTTTACGGATGATTCTCTGGTCTAGTCCAGAAATCTTTAGCTTGATTAGCTGTTATGTTTAATAATGATAATTGTGTGATAATGTCTGGTGGGAGTGGAGAGGATCTAAACACTAATGTTCACAAACTAGCGTCAACATTGGATTGATTTGTAGGCCCGTTGGGTTGTGGGACCTGTGGATCACAACCGTAAGTTCGTGGTTGTTGTGGACCTCCTATGGTCATGTGAAGAATCAATTCCTAATTCCGAGTATCCAGTAGTCGTATGCCTTTTTGGTCTCTACGTTTAGAATTAGAAGTTGCACAATTTTGTCAGAGTACCTAACAGTGTTCTAGCAACTTGGATACGTAAGCTAGTGTCTATATCAACAAGGAGGTCTCCTGCGTCTAGATGTGGGACTAGTGGATCACAACCAAATGTTTTCCCTCTTTCAGGTCCTTCTACAGTCATACGGATATCTATCAAGGCAATCTATAATTTGTCTGATTTGACCAGAACGTGTGTGCTTTGTTGTCTTCTATGTTTAATCCCCTTAACTGTGAGCTGATTTCTTGTAGGTCTGTTGTTGTTCGAAGACCTGAATTATGAGATTTTGGTCTATGTTAGTTATTGCTGCAACAAAGTATTTGGTTGAGGCACGATTGGATCAAAAATGTATTCCTTGGGCTCCTAGGTCCCGTGATTGTCATACAAGATCAATATAAGCCTAATTGAAATGAAATAAACTAACTATGCGAGATATATCTACAACATATATATACACTCTTTTATTTTGTATTTTTGATAAGATTTTGAATGGAATTGAAAGAGCAACTAATCTAATATATTCGAAAATGATAACTAATCTAATAACAAAATTAAAAAAAAAGGTAGCCCAAAGTAGCTACTTGCCTATGTAGTTGTGAGTTTTATCCTAAATAACTAGATAGTTGATTAACTTAATTGAAATATTCTCAATCCTACCTCAGAAGCGAGGAATGAATCATAGTTTCTCAGAAACTATCAATCCCCACAGCTTCCCAAAATATCGAGAATGAAATTTAACTAAAATGAAATATTTCACTACTCTATTTGATATATTTTAACTAGAACATTGACAGATAAAACCTGAAATTTGCATAACAATGGTGAATCCAGTAGTGTATGACTTTGTCCCCTTAGACTGATCTCCTCATTCTTTTGTGTTCATGTGAATCCAGAAGAGCATGTATATGCTAGCATCAATAGAAAAAGGTATTTTAAAATGGCAACTTTTGACATAGACCAAATACAATGCGAGTAGGAGAGAGACAACGCAAGTGACAGAGCTTGGCGTATGCAATTCCTAGTGGGATTTATTGTGGGAATACAACACAAGTGTACCGAGAGATTCTAGAATCTACCTTTTGTGAAGAACACAACCTACAACTCTAATGAATTCAATCTACAAATGACACTACTCTACTCTAAACTAATTTATATGAACAACAATGAACAAGACTGAAGCAAGAAGATCAAATGGCTTCTAACAACAAAGGAAAACTAACATGGATGCAAAACATGCAAACAAAATGAACTCTAAGCAAGAATTGAGAGACTAAACAATGGAAAATGAGAAATTGAGAGGTAGTTTTGAGGGGCCATTTTCTTGAAAACAAGTTGGCTATTTATAGATTTCACATTCACCCAAAGGTGATTCCCATTAGAACTCTTTTACCATTAAACAATGGAGAAACACTATTCCAGGGGACATAAAACATTAATACAAGCTAAGGCGGTGGAGAAAAGCTAGTAAAAGTTGAAAATTACACAAGTCGTGATCAAAAAAATGTGCTGGAAAATGCGTGAAGGACCGCCGCCCTACCCAGTCGGCATTCATGAGACCACCGCCCGCCAAGGCGGTGGTTTCATCACTAAAGGTCAAAGAGCTAAGAAATGAAGGGCAGAGGAATAAAACAAAGCACAAGGAACAAGGATAAAGCATTTGGGATGCTAACATATACTTTGTGAGCTTTTCTAGATCCGAACACCTTGCGAGGTGACCTGTATCATCATTGGGGCATGTGTAACATTGTTCTGGTGGTACAATACCCTACAATTTTGGGTACATACATATTTCCCCCTCGAGAAGCGTTTTAGCCATGAAGAGGCGTAAAATGGTGGGTCCGAGTATGGTGGTCCCAAAATGGGAAGTTAGAAATTATACCTGACACGCCCGTGTGTCGAAATGTCGCCATCCAAGTTCCTGCTACCTATAAAATGGAAAGAAGACTCAAGTGCAGATAGACAAAACAAATCAAAAAATAAATACTAAATTAGTATGAGATGAGGACTTACCATTTGTGCGGGGATGAGAACTTACCTCCGTTGGCGCTCTAAACCTGCAAAAGGGCACTCAAAAATGCATCAAAACACTATATATATATATATATATATATATAATGGGACCATTTTCCTATTCATTTGCACGTGTTGATTTGATAGTTTTTGAGCTCTGGGACCCACAGTGACGGTTTTCAACGAGAATATAGTCGAAACATTTGCATCGAGATAGCGATCATGCCTCCGTGAGCAGAACCTCGACCCACGAAATCTCAGGTTAGTTCTTCTTGATTATTCATTTTTGCACCCTAAATGTAAAAATGATGAAAAATTTGTCATGGGGGTCATTTTTAGAAATGTCAGTTTTAAATGTGTCTCTTAGGGGGGCGCCTAATGGGTAGGCTTTTGTTTTAGCAAAAATGGTCATTTTTTAGCATTTTTGAGCATTTTTAGGGTATGCACCCGTTTTGAAATGCGCATGACAGACCGCCGCCCCGAGCGGGCGGTGGCGGTTATAAGGTGGCGAGTTATAGAACCGCCGCTTACAAGGCTCAAGTGGCGGTTCTCTCCAGAATGCCAAAACAACATTGTTTTGAGTTTATTTTTGCATTTTTAGTATTCTCATTTGCTTTAATGATTTTTTTATTGCAATCTTGATACTAACTTGCTCCTTTTTGCATGTTTTTTTGTGTTTTGCATAAGAAGGAAGAGTACATCAGATGGAGCCAGAGAGAGAGAGTGATTGGCTTCCAGCAGTGCTAGATGCACTTTCTCAGGATGAGCAGGATACACTTCAGAGGGCAGGTATATTGAGGATCGCATGGGTCCCCCACGTTACACCTACTAGTCACATACTATGTGACTTATTTTCTTACTGGGATGCAGATCGGAACACTTTCTCGATTTCCAGGTGTCAAGGGTGAGTGGACTATCACCTTAGAGGATGTCTACCACATTTTGGGAGTCCCAATTATTGGGAGGAGACTTTCATTTGATACAGCAGTATCCAGAGCTCAGGTGACACAGTGGGCCACCTATATGGGAGACGCAGTTGTCTCCACTGGTTCGAAGAAGGGGGTGAAGGTCCATTCTATTCCTGGCTTTCCCATCCCTTTGATCCGTCAGGCCATTATGGGCATCCTTGCTTTGAGATTGATCGGAGACAAGGGAGGGGATACTTTACTCTATTGTTGGGCCCCATCATCGCACAGATTGAGGCACATGGTCGGATTTATGCCTGGGAGCTGATATACTTGGGACCACCTATCATGACTTGTACAGGGTGGTTCGTTTACAGGGACAGTCACTGAGCCATCCGACCTTGGTTATGAGCTGGGTCTATGAGCGTATCATCCCTTATGGGAGAGGTATAGAGGTGGCAGATCCCGAGCCGTGAGGGCAGCTAGATGGACAGAGATGATGGTGCTTAGAGCACCCCACCAGCCAGTTGCTTCCCTAACTACTAAGGATATGGAGGCCACACCTTATCAAGCCATGGCAGGGTTGTGGGGCGAGGAGACCTTCACTTTGATTTCCTACTCTACTACAGGGGCTTGTGGATAGGACGGGGAAGGTAGAGACACACCCTTTTGATTGAGTGCCTCAGCAGTTTGGCCTTGCTTACGTTGATATGCTTCCCCCAGTGGTGCCAGTGTTCAGATTAGGCTAGGGGCGGCCCTAGGGGCCGGGTTGGACTGTTGTTACTCCTGGCATCCCAATTGCATCCAGGAGGGTGGTACGTGCCCGAGCGAGATTCGGTGCTCCTCAGGCAACTTTACTTCAGATTTTCGCCGGTCTGCATGCATAGCGCAAAGATGACCCTATTTATATAGACTCCGAGTCTGAGGAGTTCATAGGGGGAGAGACGAAGGAGGAGACCGAGGACATGGAGGTCAGCGAGTCGGGTGGGGGAGAGGATAGCGACCCCGAGTGGCATGACACTCAGGAGATGTTACAGGCCAAGAGGGTCAGAGCAGAGCACGGAGAGGGTGACTCTAGTCTCAGAGGAGTTACTTTCTCAAGACTTAGGTGGAGAGGATGAGTCCATGGTAGGACACTATGTTGCCCCAGACATAGGAGGAGGACATCAGTCAGCGGTGGCATCCGTGGCTGGCGCTGATCCTAGAGATCCCTCTTGGAGGCCTGGAGATCCGAGTGAGTTGTCACTCTTCTTTTAATATTTGTTTTTAGCTAGGATTGCCTTAGTTGCTATCTCTCCTTTTGTTCGTCCTTGGTTTCATCTTTTGATTATTTTCTAATTTGTTTTTCTCCTTTGCTTACAGAGACTGTTGATGAGTGGTGAGACTTGATTCACCGGGTATGTACTGATACCCTGATGCTCCCCATGGAGAAGACTCGTGTCGAGCTATCCGCGGATGCAGGGAGCCTTCAACAACTGGTAGGCATACCGATGTTTTTGCCCCTATTTGGCATGTGGCCAAGATGGTGACTTCCCTCCATACCAAGTTAGTGGGTATAGGACTGCAGAGCGCTTGATGAGGAGCCACTCTCATAGCGAGGCTATAGCTACCATTCGGCGGGACCGTGAGCCCTCGGTGCACTCGTGAGCGCCTGGCATGTGCCGAGTCCTGACGTGGTCATGCACCTTCTGAGGGATCCCATAGGGATTGAGAGGCCACTTGGCTCTTTTTGTAGTGACTCTTGCTAGATTTTTTATACGACCATTTTGTATTTTCCGGGCTCATTGAGTGTTTTGACCATGCCTAGCGCATGATGGCATTGTACATAAACCCGATTATATATATATATCTCTTTTTGGATCTAGATCTCTTTGTACCTAGAGTTTTGTGATTCATTTTCACATGTATACTAGATGTTTATAAAAATTTGTTTTTATATGCTTTTCAGAATGTATGCAATGGAGAACAAATATCACAAATGTTTTTTTTTTGTATTTCGTGATGCTGATGTATGATGATGTGGACACTATGTGATCTTGAACTTTAGTTTCTATAAGCAATTTTCCGAGTACTTCATATTGTTTTGACAAAATGTGATGATGAATTGGTATGATGAGCAGATGTACTTGCCCCACTCCTAACTCCACACAACTAGTAAGATGCAAGGGCTCACCACCGAGAGCTAGAAAGGGCACAAGCTATGAGGTGTGTTGAAATGGTAATGATGGGAGATAGACAAAGAGTTGGTGGAACCAAATTAGGATGCTACAAACCTATCTTACTCAAGTGACTCCATAGTTTAGAATGCAACTTGCTTTGTAGTTTATCTAGACTTAGATCCGTAGATGGCCACTTGGTTGACAAAATCTGGTTTTCAGGGTTTTGAACTCTCCTGGAATTTTGGACATCTGATTCATTTGTTTTGACTCAAGATTTCAAAAGTTTGTTTGGATTATTTGCTTATGTCTTTTGACGTTTTCTATCAAGCGGACCCCCCACACCTTGCCCCATGCTACTAGTAGGAAGCATGGGCTTATCACCATGGACAAGGCACAGGTGAGTAAAGGCATTCCCATCCTTTCCCAACCCTACGTCACTAGTAAGAGACGCAAGCTCATCACCAAAGGTTGGTAGGGCAAGGAAATGTGTAAAAGTAAAAATTTTGTTTGATCTATATTTGACTTACTTACTTGAGAAAAATGTTAGTATGTTCTTATTTCCAAAGAGATATATACGTGGGATAGATGTGACACCATGAAGCTTCTAGAATAGACCATAGGCAAGACACCTACCCTAGGAAGAAACCAAAAGTGAGAACAAGCATGCAGGCCTTGGTATGGCTACCGTTAAGACTTTGTCATATCTAGCTTTAATTGATGAAATGATTCTGAAACAGTTGATGATGTTATGAAAATGAAGAAGTATGATTTGAAAGCTCCTGCCAATACTATCAGAAGTTTGTAATGAATTTCTTAAGAATAAGTCCCTTGATCACCAAATTTTACTGAAACGAGTGAACAAAATGAACCTATCTAAATGAATATGTAATGTAGGTATAATTATACAAATAGTGCCGATGCTTCATGCATAAAATCATTTAAGGTGCAAGGAATTGACTGATTCATTGAATTCCTCACCCTCTAGTGTGCACAAGAGATACACACCATTACCGTAGTCCTTCATGACGTGATATGGGCCCAACCATTTGGGCCGAAACTTTCTTCCTTCACCGGTTTTCTTGTCGATCCGGCTATCTAGTCTTAAAACTAGATCTCCTTCATATATTTCTCGCTCATAGACCTTTTTGTTATACTACCGGCACATCCAATCAACATAGGCTCTATGCCACTGTTCAGCATTTAACCTGGCCTCATCTAGGCTTTCTATTTGGGAGAGGCATGCCTCCCTATAAGCTTCTTCATCCAGAATCCCTTGTAGTGAGATGCGGAGACTGGGTATTTCAACCTCAAGTGGGAGAACTGCTTCTCCCGAATACTAGTGAGAAAGGAGTTGCTCCTGTAGGTGTTCTTATTGAGGTTCTAGGGCCCACAAGGCCAGATATAATTTTAAATGCCAATCTCATTTGTTTTCTTTTACCGTTTTGAGGAGAATAGCTTTCAACGTTTTGTTTGTCGCTTCAGCCTGCCCATTGGCTTGAGGGTAGTAAAGAGAGGCCGTGTGATGGTTTATTTTGAACTTGCTACATAGCTCATGAACCTCATCATTTTTAAAGGACGTGCCATTATCGAGATAATGACTTGTGGGACACCATACCTACAGATAATTTGGTTCAAAATGAATTTGGCGATCACCGAACCTGGTACGGTGGTGAGAGGCATGGCCTCTACCCATTTGGTGAAATATTCTCATGGCTGTGATTATAAAATTATGGCCATCGGTTGATGAGGGAGAGAATTTCCCTATCAAGTCCAGACCCCACGTGGAGAAGGGCCACAGAGTCGCTATTGGTTGCAAGGATTATGCTGGCATGTGAATCTTGTGAGAGAATTCTTGGCATTTGTGGCACTTACGTACAAATTCCACTGCGTCATGTTTGAGAGTGGGAAAAAATAGCCCATCCAATGTATTTTGCGAGCGGTGGCATGACCATCGAAGTGGCCCCCGCATATCCCACTGTGGGGATTCATGAAGGATCCTTTTGGACTCTTCTTCTCGTGTCGACACATCTTAGAAGCATTCCGTCGAAGGCTCTATGATAGAGCACTTGGTCTAAAACAACATATTTAGCGGCAATAATGCGTAACCACCTTCTTTGTTGTGACGTGGCACTTTTCGGTATGTATGGTCCATGATAAAATTGATGATATTAGTATACCAGGGACATGTAGAGATGGGGGTCTGGTTTCGAAAAAGAATACACATTCATCGGGAAATTCTAGATCTACCAGCTTGCCTCCATCTAGTGGATTATCAGCTAACCAATCTGTAATGATTTTTCCTTTAACGGATTTTTGGTTTACGAATGTTAACTCAAATTCTCCCATTAGGGTTATGAAATGCCAACTTTTCTAGATAAATATCCTTGTGTAAGAAATGTTCATAAATGGTCTGTCTTTACAATGACCCTTGTTTCTGGTTTAACATGTAATGTCTCAAGCATTTTGTTGCAAAAATTATGGCAAGGCATTCTCTCTCTGCCTATGTGTAACGTGTTTCATAATCGAGTAATGTTCAGCTAATGAAATAGATCGCGTTCTCATTTGTCATCGTCTTCTTGAGCCAGCATGTAGGCCAGCGAGACGTGAGTGGCTCGTGAGTATAGGATTAAAGGGCGGTCTGGTTTGGGAGGCATTAGCGTGGGTGGTGACAACAAGAAGTGCTTAACTACTTCGAAGGCTTCGTTGCAATCTTCAGTCCAATCAACACTATAATCTTTCTTGAGTAGATTGTTGATTGGATGAATGGCAAAGCTTAAATCAGGATGAACCTTCGGATTGCACCGAGTTTCCCAAGAAATGTCCTGATTCCATATTCGTTTGAAGGTGGGATCATTTCGAGAACAACCCGTATTTTGGCCGGATCAACATCAATCCCTCGTGAAGATATAATGTATCCTAGAAGTTTGCCTCCTGTTACACCGAAAACACACTTCTCTGGGTTTAATGTGACACCATACTCAATTAGTCATGAGAGGATGATACGGAGCACCTCTCGGATGATCACAACGCTTTCTTGGCCTTGGCCAACAAGTCATCCACATATGATTCCACAATTTTATGGATAAGATCATGGAATATGTACGTCATTGCCCATTGATATGTAGCGCCGGTGTTCTTAAGACCAAATGGCATGACAACATAACAATAAGTTCCCCAGGGAGTTATAAATGTGGTTTTGGCTTGGTCTTGTTCGGATATTTTGATTTGATTATATCCCGAGAACCCATCCATGAGAGACAAAAGCTCAAATCCAGCTGTTGCATCAACAATGACGTCAATGGATGGTAATGGGAAATCATCCTTGGGACAAGCTTTGTTAATATCCCAAAATCTATACAAATGCGTATCTTCCCATTCTTTTTGAGGACGGGGACAATATTAGACACCCATTGTGAATAATCAACTGTTTGATGAATCCTACTTGGAGAAGTTTTATTACTTCCTCTTTTACCATGAGAGCCACTTTTGGCTTCATTGGTCTTGACTTCTGCTTAATCTGGCTTCACATCTAGTTTAGTGACAAGATTATGTACCACAACTTGTGGTGCAATACCTGTCATCTCTTTATAATTAAATGCAAAATCCTTTTGATGTTCTTTGAGGATTTGGGTGTGCATTTCTATTTCTTCCAGAGTTAGCGAGGATCCTAACTTCAAAATTCTTGGTTCTTCCTTCGTTCCAATGTTTATGTCAATGGTTTCTTCTATCAAAGAAGCGTTACCTTCTTCAAATTCAGGTGGGGCTGGAGGTAGTTCCAAGCTTTCTTCGTTTTCTATCTCGTAGATATCGAGATCCTTCTATGGAGGAGACTCTATCGTGGGATTTCCAAAGTAGGAAGAGGAGTGTGGTATTAGGAAAGATCAACTATAGGATGAGCAAGGTGTAGCTCCGCATAGGTGTTTAGATATTCAAGAGTGACTTTATCACTATCAACATGATGTAAGATAGGAGATTCATTCTCAGCTGCATGTGTTAGCAGAGGGTTTGTTGACATTTTCTTCACCAATGGTTCAGTATGAAGTGATACCTTGAAACTTGTATCTTCCAACTCATTACTTGGGGTAAAACGTGAAGCTGAGGTTGCTATTGAATATGTGAGAAGGTTCTGTTCTCGTGGGATTGCCTCAATGGATATGAAGTCGAATATTTTGCTTAGATCTAATACCGTTGTTTTATAGAGTCTGTAATTGCTCAGCTCTAGTCTCATATACTTCAGAGACCTGGTTTGCAACTAACTGCAAGTCTCCTAACACTCTGATGTCATTAACACCAATCCTTTTTGCTATGATGAGGCCAAGGAGGAGGGCTTCGTACTCAACGTTGTTGTTTGTACATTCAAAGTTCAACTTAAAAGCAAAAGGTAGGATCTTTCCTTAGAGAAGTAAAGATTATGCCTACCCCGGCTCCATAGTGACATCTAGCTCCATCGAAATGGAGAGTCCAATATTTACTAGGAAAGATGGATGTTGGGACATTCTTCGCATCTATTTCTTCTATTTCGGTTACTTCTACCATGCAAAGTTCCTCTCTTTGGAAGAGAACCAACTCCTAGGGTGCATCCCATACCTGCGGAGTCAAATGGTAGGAAAATTGGTAGATCTTGTTCTAGTAATTTGACAATTTTTGCAGTAGTTCCTAATGACATTGTTTCTACAACGTTAGCTTCATTCTTGAGGGCTGGGATGCTCTTGACTAAGTTCGTAATTTCTAGTTCTATTGTAGGTATTAATTTTTCTTCTGGTTTTGAGTCAATTGGTTTGTTAAGTTGGTTTGTTGGGAGTTCAAACTCAGAGTGAATGCCTGGTCTTTTCTTCAGGTCTGCTAGGTGTATGTCGAATGGTTTTGGGTCACCTTTTGCTATGAATATCTTTCCTAAGTGTAAGAATCTTATTTCCTGGAATAACGTAGAGGGAATTACTTTCATGCGATGTATCCATGGTCGACCGAGGATCATATTATAGTTGGTTTCCTGATCTATGATATAAAACTCAGTGAGGATTTTCTTGGGTCCTAAGGTGACTAGTAATATTATAGTCCCAATTGAAGTAGCTTTAAGGCTATCATAACCTCTTAGCGTATTTCTTGTTGTGGAACAATTTTTTTCGCCATATCCTAGCTTTTGAAGGAAAGAAAAGGGGACACTATTCACTGTTGCCCCATCGTCCACCATTATACGTTTGACGTAATTATTGTAAACCCACACATGTAAATGCAAGGCCGGGTCGCCTCTACGTGTAATTTCAGCATTTGTTGGCATTTTGTTTATGTCGAATATAAACTTGGTATCCCTATCTGGCTTCCTTGGAGGGTGGATATCGAAGTTTATATGGTTGACTTGTGTTTCGGGAGGTGGAGTAATGTTAATTAAATGACCTAGACCTAGTGCTTCTAACAGAGTAGCCCTATGGGCAGGAGAGTTTTTCAAAAAGTCTAAAAAGGAGATGTGAGAGAAGGTCTTTGTTAAGTCATTAATTAAATCGTAAGCACCCACAGGTTTTACCAATATTTGTTGAACGTTATCTGGTTCTAGTGGATAGATTGGATTTGGTTGAGAAGAATATTCTCATGTTCTTGTTATGGCTTCTACATGCAGCTCAATATCTAATTCCACTAGACCAACTATCTTGGTTCGTGGCTGATTTCCTAATTGTGGTGCGCAAGGTGGATTTAGTGAAGTTGAGGCTTCATGATCGTTATTTCCTATCATTACACCTTTGTTCATCCCATTTGGATTTAATTTATTATTGTTATTGTGATTTGGAAGTGGATCATTGAAGATCTTAAGAGGTGCGTTTTGAGGGGAGACTACCCCTGTGAAAGTATTTGGGATAGGTGTTACATAAATCTATTAAGAACATATCTATGAAGAGTTGTCTTTGTTCTTCTAGCAGACATTGCATGAAATTATTGTAATCACGGAAAGTCCTAGTGTCATGGCCTCAAATTTTGTGGAAACCACAATACGAGTTAGGATTATAACTCCTAGGTTGTTGGTTTGGCACATGTTGTGGTCCAAAACTCTGATTGAATTGTTGACTATTAGGATTAAAGTTTTGCATTTGTTGTCTTTGGTTTTGGTTTTGATATCCAGTTGAGTTTTGACTTGGACCCTGTGTTTGGATCTAGCATTGTTATTGTCATTGTTGTTGTTGGGGATGATTAAAATCTACTGCGTTGATTGTTGGGGTAAAATTGTTGTTTTGTTGATTGTTAACCGGTGGTGGAACATTTACAACATTTGCTTTTTTTGCTTGGTCAGTCACTCCATCTATTGTCACCCCGCAGTTTTTGTTAAGGATTTTAGGTCCTTGATTGGTGTTTGTGGTAGAATAAGTCATAGTGTTTTGGTTGGGGATGATTAACCTCCCATTTGTTCCATATGTCTTGTGACCGCTGTCTATTGCAGCTTGATCTATTCGGAGAGCACTCTCGAGCACTTCATCATAAGTTCTTAGTGGGAATTTTGGACTTCTTCCTTTATCTCTTTGCTGAGAGAATAAGGAATAAATTGCATAGTTCCATCTTATCCATGTTTGGGGCACTTGTCAAGAATAGAGGATCAGTACACCATCTTTGGATGAAATGAGCAACAGATTCATTGTGTTCTTGCTTAATATGCAAGAATTCCCTGATTCCTGTTCTCAACAATTTTTTCATGTCGAACACCTTGATGAACTCTGAAACGAGTTGTTTAAATGAATGTATTGAGGCTTCAGGTATTCTGTAATACCAATCAAGGGCGATACCCTCTAACGATTTGGGAATATTTTAAAGAACAACTCCATCCCAAGGAGCAGTTCTCGAATGGCCATGGCGTAGGCTTTAATATGTGCATTTGGGTCTCCCTCTCCTTTGTACTTGGGTAGATAGGGAGAGGTCTTGGAAGCATGACGCTTCGTATAGTGAAGTCTAAAGGTTCTTTCAAATATTCTGAATAAGTCCCTATCGCATAGGTTTCGACCATTGATGGTGCTTGCTGAGGGGGGGAGGTGGAATGGGTTGTTGATGTGGCATAGCATATATATTTGCAGGGGCATAAGGAAATCCCTATGGTTGAGCGAACACGCCAGGAGAAGAGAACATATCTCCCTATGGTGATTTGGAATACATGTTTAAGTATGGAGGAGCATTGTTCAAAAATGGATTGTTTTGTACTAAACCGGAGGTATCATATTTTCCACTGGAGCGGCATTAGAAAATGCATTTCTAGTTGGTGTTTGTTGTGAATACTGAGGAGGCATGCCCAATGTTCCTGTTCCTATGAGGAGGTCTACTTGGCTAGGCTGATGTGGAGGATTGGAAGTTCTGCCTGCATGAATTGTGAGTTTTGACTTGCTTGAGCAAGTTCCAACCCTCTAACCTTCTCAACTAAGGCTGAGATGACCTCGTTTGGTGAAGACATGGTATTTTTCCTTAGTGGTGTTTGTTGTATACCTTGAGGTTGTATAGGCATATGGTACCCAACTATGAATTGATCATTGCCCTGCCAAGTATCACCGAGGGCATTTCCTATAGGTGGAGGAATGGGGGTGTTTTCTTGGAACGAGACCTCGGGTTGTATTTGCAAACCTCCTATAGGTGGGTACATACTTTGAGCGTTTTTCACTCCTAGCATAACATGCTAAGTATTCATCATCTAAAAATAGGTATGGATCTGATTGTCTACTGATTTGCGGTCTAAGCAACACCTGAGGAGATGAACCAGATTCTCCGGTGAGTGTCATGTTGTTCGAACTCAAGGCTTTGGTTGTTGCGTTTGAGTGAACCGATCCAACTCCTCTATTTGGAAAGAAGAACTATATCTAGTCCTCTGAGGCGGAGTTTGTGTTGAAAACCAATTAGTTGAATAGTTGTCACCCCATGCTGAGAGCGAGGGTGATGGTTGTCTATTCAGTTGATCGTGGTATGCTTCAAAACCTAGGAGAGGTTTGTCATATGCATCGAATCCTGACATATTCGAGGGGTATATGAATACCCTTAGAATAATGGGAAGAAGCGAAGATGGATTAAAAAAAGAAGAGTGTGAAAGTGAAGAAATTGTTCCTTTTACGTAAGTTTTACTAATTTTGTTTATAAAGCTGATGTGAAGGCTAAAGAGGTAGAGAAGATGAAGCAGTTGTTTATTCACGTCGGTTCACCAATTTTGTACGATGGAAAAGTGACATGCGATCATGAGAATCTACAAGTAACTCTTCCTCGCACCCAACCTCCCGAGGTCATGTAGAGACAGCTGGTAGGGATGGAATACACGCGGGATGCAGATAAACTAGTTAGGTAATCTTATGTCTTCAACACGCAATGGTGGGATCTGTGAATCTAAAGCAAAGAAGGCCCTCCTAACCTGAACCGGTGTGATAGATCGTTCGGCGAGGATAGCTACTCAAAGGCTCCAATCAATATCGAGCTCTGTCGCGATCCGATCTATGGGTTGTGGAATACGTGGAAGATAACCTATGGGTGCTTCGTATATGCCTCCCGACAAGGTCATGAAAATGAAAGGCTAAATATGTAGTGGATCTTTTGGTGTTTTATGGATGATTCTCTGTCTAGTCCAGAAATCTTTAGCTTGATTAGCTGCTATGTTTAATAATGATAATTGTGTGATAATGTCTGGTGGGAGTGGAGAGGATCTAAACACTAATGTTCGCAAACTAGCGTCAATGTTGGATTGATTTGTAGGCCCGTTGGGTTGTGGGACCTGTGGATCACAACCGTAAGTTCGTGGTTGTTGTGGACCTCCTATGGTCATGTGAAGAATCAATTCCTAATTCCGAGTATCTAGTAGTCGTATGCCTTTTCGGCCTCTACGTTTAGAACTAGAAGTTGCACGATTTTCTCGAGTACCTAACAGGTGTTCTGGCAACTTGGATACGTAAGCTAGTGTCTATATCAACAAGGAGGTCTCCTGCATCTGGCTATGGGACTAGTGGATCACAACCAAATGTTTGCCCTCTTTCAGGTCCTTCTACAATCATACGGATATCTATCAAGGCAATCTATAATTTGTCTAATTTGACCAGAATGTGTGTGCTTTGTCGTCTTCTATGTTTAATCCCCTTAACTGTGAGCTGATTTCTTGTAGGTCTGTTGTTGTTCGAAGACCTGAATTATGAGATTTTGGTCTATGTTAGTTATTGCTGCAACAGTATTTGGTTGAGGCACGATTGGCTCAAAAACGTATTCCCTGGGCTCCCTAGGTCCCGTGATTGTCATACAAGATCAATATAAGCCTAACTGAAATGAAATAAACTAACTATGCGAGATATATCTACAACATATATATACACTCTTCTATTTTGTATTTTTGATAAGATTTTGAATGGAATTGAAAGAGCAACTAATCTAATATATTCAGAAAATGACAACTAATCTAATAACAAAATTAAAACAAACAAGGTAGCTCGGTGTAGCTACTTGCTCAAAGTGCATGCGATTGTGAGTTTTATCCTAAATAACTAGATAGCTGATTAACTTAATTGAAATATTCTCGATCCTACCTCAGAAGTGAGGAATGAATCATAGTTTCTCAGAAACTATCAATCCCCACAGCTTCCCTGGCAATATCGAGAATGAAACTTAACTAAAATGAAATATTTCACTACTCTATTTGATATATTTTAACTAGAACTTTGACAGATAAAACCTGGAATTTGCATAACAGTGGTGAATCCAGTAGTGTATGACTTTGTCCCCTCAGACTGATCTCCTCGTTCTTTTGTGTTCACGTGAATCCAGAAGAGCGTGTATATGCTAGCATCAACAAAAAAAGGTATTTTGAACAATGGCAGCTTTGGATATAGACCAAATACAATGCGAGTAGGAGAGAGACAACGCAAGTGACAGAGCTTGGCGTATGTAATTCCTAGCGGGATTTATTATGGGAATACAACACAAGTGTACCGAGAGATTCTAGAATCTACCTTCTGTGAAGAACACAACCTGCAACTCTAATGAATTCAATCTACAAATGACACTACTCTACTCTAAACTAATTTGTATGAACAACAATGAACAAGACTGAAGCAAGAAGATCGAATGGCTTCTAACAACGAAAGGAAAACTAACATGGATGCAAAACACACAAACAAAATGAACTCTAAGCAAGAATTGAGAGACTAAACAATGGAAAATGAGAAATTAAGAGGCGCTTTTGAGGGGCCATTTGCTTGAAAACAAGTCAAGTTATTTATAGATTTCATATTCACCCAAAGGTGATTCCCATTAGAACTCTTTTACCATCAAACAATGGAGAAACACTATTCCAGGAACATAAAACATTAATACGAGCTAAGGTGGTGGAGAAAAGCCGGTAAAAGTTGAAAATTACGT
Organism: Taxus wallichiana var. yunnanensis; assembly: GCA_018340775.1. Taxonomy (NCBI): domain Eukaryota; kingdom Viridiplantae; phylum Streptophyta; class Pinopsida; order Cupressales; family Taxaceae; genus Taxus; species Taxus wallichiana. The sequence goes on along the minus strand of CM031236.1, from coordinate 24,008,979 downwards.
AAGTCATGGTCGAAAAAAACGTGGCTTTGGAAAATGCGTGAAGGACCGCCATACCGAGCCGGGCGGCGGCATTCTGAGACCACCGCCCCGCCAAGGCGGTGGTTTCATCACTAAAGGTCAAAGAGCTAAGAAATGAAGGGCAGAGGAATAAAACAAAGCACAAGGAGCAGGATAAAGCATTAGGGATGCTAACATATACTTTGTGAGATTTTTTTGGATCTAAACACCTTGTGAGGTGACTGTATCATCATTGGGGCATGTGTAACATCGTTCCAAAGAAGACATTACCCTACAATTTTGGGTACGTACATGCCACCTACTGGGGTAACCAAGTTGCAGTGGAGGTGGTTGGTAGAGGTTGGGTAGAAGGTTTGAGTGGAAGACAAGAGAGTGTCATGGGTAGTGAAGAAGTTATGGAAGGTAATGGTGGTATGGGTGGCAGAAAGGTTACGAGTGACGGCGGAGGTTGTGTGGATCGCTTGGGTATATTAGAGAGCTGTGATGAGGAGGTGAGATGTTGTGTTCTTGGTTTACCGGTGGAAGAAGGTTTCTTGGCCAGGGTTGAGGGATGAGGTCCTAGGATGGACGGAAGGGGTGAAGGTGACAACAATGTGGTAGGTGAGGTTGGTGTATGAGGCCTAGGAGGTTGGGTCTTCTTTTTAGGGGCCGGAATAAGTTTAGTGTTGGTTTGGGAAGATGTGGCTAAATCTAATTTGATGGGTGGGTGAGTAAGGTTTGATGTCGGCACGACCCCTAAGGTAGTGATGGGTTTAGGTAAGGGAGATGATATAGGCGTGGGCAGGTGTTTGGGTATAGGCGTGTGTTGGGTTATGGGCAATGACATAGAAGGTGTTCCACTAGTCATGGTTGTGTTTGGTTTGACCATTTTAAATGCTTTTAAATAGATTGTGGAGGTATCGGTGAGTGACAGGACAACAGTGTTTGGGTTTAAGCAGAAGTAGAAGACGTCCCCCAAAGTAAGGCTCTATCCACATAATCTAGGTGATTGGCCAAGTGTGAAAATGGTACTACTATAAGCTGGGCCAATGTGGATCGAGTAGCAATCCCTGTAGAATGTGTTTGAGAAACGGGGAAATGGCTAGCTTCAAAATTTGTGGGTAAGAGAAACAAAGAGCATCATCGGGATCTTGGAAGTCCGATGGAGAATGGTCATTTAAAGGCAATGGAGTTTCAATAGGATCCTCTATAGGTAGAGGAGATGATGTGCCGAAGAGGTGGACTCTCCTTGTGATGGTATAGGAGTCGACACATGTCCCCTATGAGTAGGAGAGGTGCTACTGATGACCGCTTGGTAATTTGAGGGACCAGAGGCGGAGTGCTAATTATGGGCTCTTCCACAGATGAAGGATAAAATGAAGGGGGTTCCTCTATGGGTGGAAGAGTAGATGAAATATGTTCCTATGCAGGTAGGGGATCTCGGGCTAGGATTTCATCTATGGAAGGAACAGGGGCAATGGGAAGCAGAGGTATGTCATCAAAATAGCGTGGATCTCCGGACATTGCTATCATGGGTCAAGTGTCGCGGATTTGGTTGGAAGATGGGGCATGATTAGGGAATGGTTTTTTGAAGATATGTAGGTTTTGGTTAGCGGGTGCATTTGGGTTATCCAAGACTAGATCTCTGTTGTTTAACATTTCTTGGATGATATTCTTGAAGGTGATGTAGTTACCATCGCTATGACCTTTGACACGATGGTAGTTATAAAATTCATGTTATTTATATGACGCAGGCATGGGGCATTAGGGTCAAAACCAAAGGTGTTGTTTTATATGTGGAAGGGTAATGGCACCAAATTAATAAGATTTTCCAAAACAAAGAATATGGTTCTCTTATTGGGGTGTACTTTCGTTGTTCTAGTCTCAATTGGAAACTTTGGACAAGCGAGAGATTAAAGAAGGTTTGGCTTGGTTTGATGGGTGAGAAGGTCCACCTTGAGAACCACATCATTGGCAAATAATTTGGGTTTCAAATAGTTGTTTTGGGGTTTCAAGATGAAGAAGCATCACAATTTGAATGCGGTGTTCTTGTTACTTTAGCTGAACTTTCTTTTCTTCGATAGCATGAATATCCAATTTTGTGCCATGGTGAATTCCTTGCACAAAGGTGTGGAAGGTCCGCACTGTAGGGTTGGTGAGAGTGTCTAGCGCAGCTCTCGAGTAAACAAATCTATGAGCTCGGTTTGAGGTAACTTAAATGTGAGTTGGCTAATTAGGTTGCTCCAACAAGCGACAAAGTCATGATAGGCTCATCCTCATACTAACGAGTGGAGTAAAGATCACCATGGTGACTTTCTTGACAACGTTGATTGAAAATTGGTCTAAGAAGGCTTGGGCTACTTGATTAAATGAGTAGATGGAATGTTTGGGTAGTCCACTGTACTAGTCTAATGCAGGTCCTATGAGGGACATCGGGAAGGTCCGTAGGAGTAAAGTGTCATCATGGGAAATCAAGTAACACCCATGTTTGAAAGACCACAAATGTTGTTACGGATCTTCTTTACTATTGAAGCAGTTGAATTTTGGCATTTCCCAATGTACAAGGTATGGGCGAATAGGAATGGATGGATGAATGGGCTCATTACAGATTTCATCATAGGTGAGAGAATTTTTTGAACCAAAAACCGATGCTTCTAGTGTCTACATCCTTTCCCTTTCCATCATTAATTTGATGAGGTCATTGGTAGGTTGTGATAGAAGGGTGCCTCTTGTGGCGTAAGAGGGATGGTGTTGAACATTTGATGTGGGTGGCATTCCAATGTATGGTGATGTCGAATAGGAAGGTTGATAATAGGGGACCGACATAGAGGGGATATATCCAGAATGAATGACGAATGAGATAGGGGTTGTTGATAATATGTATATGTAGGTGAGGCAGTTGCAGTGACTCTAGTAGCGATTGGGGGCAAAGACTATGGGATGGAGAGGACAAGATTCTGGAATGGATTAGGGATCACCGACACCATGGATGGTTGTGTTGCAATTGGTATATGTGATATAATGGGTGCGGATGGGGTTATGCTCTAGGTGGTCAATGAAGGAACAACAGACGGCGGAGTACGACTAATGTTGCGAGATGCAGCGGTCATAGCGGGTGTGAGGCCTAGCTGTGAAACCACTCGGGGTAAATTAGGTGAAGGTAATGCCGAACTAGTAGAGGCTGATGTAGAAGTGGAGATAAGGGTAGGAGAGATGGATACAAGCATTCCATATATCAATTGACTTGAGGAATCCTGAGTGAAAGAGGGGGAAAGGTAGAATTGTAAGGTCACAGGATTCTCGATCGAGGAGTCATGCGAACTCCTCGTCAATCCTGTAGCAATGGGTGGTAGGAAGGGTTGGATCCATGGGTGACAGGACAAAAGGTTGTGAAGGAATATGGGAGTGGTTGACGACCCGACGTGGAATATAAGAGCATTAGTTTGGTTGTGATTCAACACCGTGTGAGTAAGTGTTGACTGGAAATATTATATTCTCAAAATGACATAGAAAATAGTAGGAATAGAGAAAAAATGAGGCTGGGAGGGTGAGTTGGGTTAAAGGTTAGATTTTGAAAACCAAACACAGACACACCGACAACGGTTAGGCTGACCGGTGATGGTTAATGGGGAACCAATGTCGTTTACAGGGAACCGATGCGCTCGGCCACCGTAGAAAAACCCCGCCAAGTAAGTGAAACAGATAGATGAATATGTAAATGGGAAAACTGTGTATGACAAAAATATCAATAGGGGGAGATAAGATGGTGCTCTGAGGGCCAAAATAGTAGAGAAGGAGTGATGAAGGCTATTCTAGGAAAAATAACTAGAAAGCTAGATGCCGACACTGATTAGGTTTAACCGACAACGGTTAGATGTGAACCAATGATGTTCGTTGGATCGACACCATTCATCGTGAAATGAGAGAGCGATGAAGAAATTGGATTTTGTGAATCTAAATCAAGTGAAGAGTCAATCTTAGGAATCTGAGAATGAAAGATGGGGTCCTAGCACACTCAAACAAAGTCAGAATACTCCAACTACGATGGTAGAGTGTGCAAAGAAGAAGAATAATGTAGATTCATAGTCTCACACCTCAAAACACAAGTCAAGAAGAAAAACTAAGAAAAACATGATCCTAAGAGTAATTTTATTATGTTTGTTTAGCTTTTGCTATTTAGAACTGACCATGTGAATTCGAAATAGAATTTTTGGTTGGGAAAGCGTCTTACGAAGAAGGATATCTAAAAGGTGAGGTTTCGGGTTATGTTATGGCAGGGGGTGCTCTCTGATAGGTGACTAGACAAATATAACCAGCTAGGGAGTACCTGTCAATCCTTTGATCGTGTGATTGTTGAAAGGCGTTCCTAGGTAAGATGTCATTTAAGAAAATGTGTATATTCATATTTTGTGTAGTTTGGTAGAAGAAGAAAGAGAGTGCTTTCTATGGTTCTTTGTGTCAACCATCAGCTGGGCATGACTTCCAACGCATATAGGTTTCCCTCATTTTAATGTGAGCTAAATGCAACATACAAGGATGAAATGTAATTGATTTTAAGCCCAAATTGACAAATTACGTTCGATGAAGCAAATGGTGAATAGGTAGGAACGTGCTCTTTCACTAATGCAATGCAAAAAGAAAGAAGAATGTGTTCCTTTTAAAGCACCAAAACACAATTGTTTTTAGACAATAAAGAGAGGAAGAATGATTCCAGAGAAGAAAAATTAATGTGTAAGATTTTAGAAGGGAAACAAACACACAATTTTACCTAGGAATGAAAAAATGCAAGGAATCCCGAATGGGTCCCACCGGTGTGCCAAAATGTTTCACCGTTTTCTTTATGTTTTGGAATTTGACGAAACATATAATGTTATGGGAGGAGGAATACCTATTGTGTTGGTTTGGAGGTTGATGCGCACGTTCTGAATTCTCGATCCGATGCTTGACTGTGAGAGCTTCCTTTTGGTTAGGAGGAACTACCTGAAATAGAAAACAAGACCACCAAAGAAGAGTTAAATAATATATGACAGTGGACTACCTAGCGTATGCTAGATCCGGGAAGTGTGATACTTCCTAGAAGGTTGTCAACCCATTGTTTTATAAAACAAATTATGAAGTAACTGAAATGCGTACATAAACAAATCTAGTGCTAGTATTCTGATTTGGGTACCTTAGATCACAATCAGTGTTGATCTAATTAAATATTAAAAACTATGTGGTTCAAGGTCTTCAAGTCAAGTCGGGTTGCGTTGTGTGGTCTGGTCAGCAGTCACGAGATGGGGTCTTAGCAGGTTGGGTAAGGTGTTTGGGTTGTCTTGGTTAGTACGTGGTCGCCGGTTTACACAAAGGTTGGTAAACATAGAGACCGGCATCGGTCGAGGTATAACCGATCACGGTTAGGCATGACTCGATCACGCTTAGGCATAACCGGCGACAGCGCTTATGGGTAATCGACGCAGAGAGCGGGTTGATAAGACTTAATAAGATTTGTTAGTGGGGTTTGAACTGAGGTCAGGTATAGATGACAGAGGGCATAACGAGGTATATGGGGATCTTAGGAACACTCAAAAATATGTAGAGGTCGGGTATAGGTGGTTTTATGGTGTGGGTGGAGGAATGGTTTGGTTTATAGAAAGAGGAATAGTGGGGAAAAGGGAATGCAAGTAGAAATGACAACAAAGGTGACAAAAACCTTTAAAATAGGACAAGGCTAAAATAACATAGGTGATAAATGTACTTACTGGTGTTACAGGTCCAATGGCTATGTGGTGGTGATGATTGATTGGTGGGATGGAGCTTGGTGCTGCAATGGTGCTTCCTAGAATGTTACCGTGAGTGCAATACCTCTGGATCTATCCTGGTGCTAGCTATGGATATTTATAGGTATGAAAAGGCTCTGGTTCTGCTTGCATGCAACTCTCTTCTCTTCTCTTCAATCTCAGAATGTGCTAACCCACAAACAAGGTTTCCAAAGTGAATAAATGGTAACCGACGATGGTTCTGGTTTTGGGATGACCGACGCTCGGTTAAGGTGGGATTCCCTAGGTTTGCTAAAAATAATAGATTTTGTAATCATTTAGGCTAGGTCTATCCATTTATTCGCAGATCAGAATGGACGTTATGTTTTTATGAGTGGGAAGGTGGTTAGAGGAATAATAGGCCTTGATTTTTAGGTTTAAACCAAGTCTTATTCATTTATGGAAACATGCTATGAATAGGTCTATGGTGAGGTGTCTAGGTGAGGTGTCCATCCATTTAATTAAAGTAATTAAATTAAAAATGAGGTGAGGATGAGTATTAATTTAATTGTAAATAATTAAATTAATGTTAATGTAGGGTATAAGGGTCATGGTTAGGTGAATGTGTTTGAGTTGGTTCTTCGACGGGGACCAAGGGGAGTGTGACCCAATTTTGGTGTCTACACCAAATCTAAAATAAGAGGAGTATGTCCACACTATAGAGGAGAACAAAAAAACCCGAGGTCTTGAATGCATAACAAGATACACAAGAAGCTCCAAGACTTCCTTCCACTTCATCCTCCCAAAATTTTGATGATGAGGAGAAGTTTGAGCTCTCAAACTTCATGTTTGAAGATGAGGGGAACCATGATGAACAAGTTGCAAGTTCAGAGGTCATCATGGAGGAAGGGGAGCACTTGGTACAAAGCAGACAATGATGAGCTTGATTGCTTATCTGACTTAGATGAATGATTTGATGGAGAGGAGCCCATAGAAATCACCACTTTTTCTACTCCATCATTCATCCTCCAACATCAAGAGCCTATTGCCATGGAGGAAAACATGCAAGAGCAACCTACTCCTTCAAACAATCCTCTTGGGAAAAGATTGGATGATTCAAATCTTCCAAAAAAATTCATTAGGTGAGAAGAAGGAAGAGAACAAGGATGACACCATTTCCACACCAGTCATCAAGGCAGAAGATCAATTGCTTGTAGGAGAAATACAAAGCACAAATCAACATATAAGCAGCCCCCTTTCTTAGGAAGTTCTAAACAGAGACTCCATTTTTTGAGTTAAGTTTTAGAGCGGTGGAAAAATCCAACGGACCGCACTCATGTCCAATAAAATACTTGGATTCGTTGGAGTTAAGGGAGAAACCACAACTAGTCATGCTTACTTCGAGCATGAGGAAGAACATCAATGTGCCAAGGATCAACCATGATTCCTCCCACATTCAACCGAAGAGCAGCAGCTTGAGGAGGCATTCGTTTATCATTAGTTGATACCTTGATGCGCAGAGTGGAAGGTCAATTTGTAGAATCGGGCTTTCACTCCTAATCTCATCCGAGCTTAGTTCCAAATCATCTACATGGTTGCCAATTATGAGGAAGGGTAACTATTTCTCATAATTGTTGGCTGGTTTTGTTTGAAGTTTCCCATCTCTTTCATTAGTGTGAGAGTAGGAGTAGGTTTTCTTTCAAGAGAATAAGTGCTTTTGCACACTCTGCATGTCTTACTTGAGGCATGAATGATCTTCTCTTTTGTATATAGCTTTTGTCACATTACTCTAGGTACACCAAAGACATCATCTCCCTAGTTGTTGCAGCAGGAAGATCATACTTGCATGTGATAGTTGAAAATTCAAATCAAAACAAATGCAAAGAAAACGAAATCAATTAAGGAGATATTTATGAGTCTCTCCAAGAACAACTGCAGCAAGCCTCCGTGCCCGTGCAAGTAATAAAGGGATCATTCAAAGAGCCCAAGTTAGAATAAACTCCAGCCTTCAACAAAATTCAGGGAAATCAGACATTGAAGAAGGAAAGTCATAATTTAATAAAGTTCCATGATGTCCAAGATGACATGTTTCATTCCAATTCGCAGATGCTTCGTCTTGCCAGAAAATCACTTGTAATAAATCGATGTTAAGGTAGCAATCACATGTGTTTGTCATTTAGCCTCATAGATCACAATTCACAGGAATGGGTAAAATTCAAATTCAAAGAAAAATTTCCACTCGCACAAAACAAATTTCAAGATTTTCTTACAAAATTTGGTAAATGCGAGAAACGAAGGGCAGCTCAAAAGCAAGCAAAGAACATTCCTAACATTCTCGGGTCAATGTTCTCAAGGTTCGAGATCAGATCATGATGATCATGTAGAATCCATGACCAATGGATAGCTACATGAAGTTGGTAAGCCCATTTAACAGAAAATGGCTTCACGAGTCACCAATTGTTATCCAATTTCACCCCCAGGTGAAATTGGACAACAAGGCAAGCTTGCCTTGAGAGACTCTCATAGTCAAATTCGAGCATACAGATAGAATAAGGGCTTTGAGAGAGCATAGAAATATCCAAGAGGGTTGGAAGGATGGAAGAAATTTTATTTTAGTATGACAATGCCACGCTTGGAACCCTCCGAGCGACTTGTTACCTCCTTGAGCTAGTAAGGGATTAAAGGGTGGCCGAGTTGGAACATTGAGCTCACCGTAAAATCCAATGGTGCAAGTATTGAGCTAAGCAAAGAACCCGTTGTTTCATACAAGTCGAGCTATCTCTCTAAGGGTCGAGTTGTCTTTTAGGAGAAATGAGCCATTTTGGTATGTGGCATCAAGCTAATAAACATTGTGTTAACACCGAGCTTACGGAGAGTACATTGAGTTGGGTTGGCTATGGAACCGAGTTATTCCTAGAATCATGGGCAAGTTACTCTTCGTGATCGCCGAGTTACTAGCAAAGTGGGAAAGTTTTAGCCTTGACCGGGTGATCTATCCCTCGTTAGACCAATCCAACATCAAATCCATGATAATACAAATGGCACAGCCACGGAAGACTTGGTAACATATAGAAATTTATCCCGTGAATCGAGCTCATATTTGATAGTGTAATGGATAGGAGGAAGCCATCGAGCATGTTCATGATGCAGATTCGGTGACCATGCATGGTGAAACTTGTTGCAATGAGTTGAGTCAAATTGAATTCACACGAAGATGGGAGTCCGAGCCATTTCAAGAAATAATTTCTTTGCACTTAACGACTTTTGAGATCACATTATGAAGTGGTGAGCTCACACCTTGCATTTGGCTAATCGCACAATAAACCAAGATGTGCACTTTGGTGGCACCGAACTACATGGATGATGTAACTCACCGAGATATGCATTGTCAATGGGCATCAAGTTCACATTGGTAAAGAAATGTCAAGCTCAAACCACTATGTGTTGAGTTGGTTATGCAGCCCGAGCTCGTATGGTGGAGGTCGAGATGGTGTTCACTAGAACCGAGTCGGTCATCACAAATACAAATCAAGTGAAGACTTAGCAGATGGAGGGTGATTTTCACCTTGGCTCAATGAGCAAGAGAGATATATAGAGATATCACAACCGGATGGCCCGAGTAACCCTAAGCCCATTGCAAAGTAGGCGAAGTGGAGTCACGCGGGGTTTCCATGTGGTAGCTCGGCGTAGCTTCAAAGGGGCAAGAAAAGGTGAAGCCACCAAAGTCATGTGGGGCCTCCATGTGTAACAAGGCAATGTGGTGCCAAATATCAAATGGGTAAGTCATCTAACAATGCATGTGGAAGTATAAAGATCTGAGCCATGAACTATAAAGAGTCAACACGTTGGATGCTCAAAGACCTTAAGAAAGCGGGAAGTCCATGTACATGGCCGAGTCGGATAAAAAGCCACCGAATTGGTAATGAGGCGAGCCATGTGGCACCGATTTGGAGATATAAGGTGATCGATCCATACATATTTTCATGCCGAGTGGGGTAAAAGGGAGCCTCACACGTCAAATGGCTCAACATTCAAGGAGATAGGTGGTGCCAAGTTAATAAGGAGGGTCGGCCTCAAGGGCTCGGTGTCCAAAGTAGAGAACCCGATTTACAAGTGAAAGGGACAGTCAATCAATGGCGAGTGGGGAGAGATATAAACAGAGGAGTCACTAAATATAAATTCCCAATGTACATCAAAAAGGGTGAGGTCGTCAACATAGAATGGTTGTCATCTCGGCTAAGTTGGGTGAGCCGGCACAATATAAGTGCTTTAAAATAGTCCTTTCCCTCTCCACATAAAACAACGATGAAAATTAAATGGGGTGACCATTTTTAATGTACAAAATATTTGTATGATACAAAGCATTAGGTGAAGGAGAGAAATACATTTAATGATGATTTCTCACAAAGAATTAATTGGCAATCCCATGTATTGCAAGAAATGCCTCGTAAACTCAAAAACAACGCTATACTCGTCACTCGAAGCCCATAACTTGAGAAATTCTTAATGGAACCACGTAAAATTCGTGTCGTTGGAATCGTGGCTCTGAGACCTTCAAAATTAAATCAAGAAATTCATAGATTGATGTATATTTCATGGAGAATTTTATGTAAAATTATCCCGATTCGGTTTGGTGGTTGGGTGGTGGTTGGGAATGCATTAAATAAGCATGGGCAATCATTCTTTCACCATTGCAGTAATGGGAAACCATGGGGAGTCTTTTGCAAGTAAAATACCATCAATTGCACTCATTTATTACATCTTGCAAGTGGTTGAAAAGGCAATTTTGGGATTTTTTTCTCTCTCTTCTCAAATCTATAAATTGTAATCTTGGGCTCATTTGTAAAGAGAGTTAGTTATTTTTCTCCCGCCCCCTCTCTCATTATTCTCTGCTAGGGTTGAATGTGGAGCTTAAGCCTCCTTTCCAAGCTTTTAATGGAATTTTTTTGCCTCTTGATCACTGATATTGTATGTGCATACTTATTGGAGCAATATAATGTGTTTTGTGATGCATTTTTTCCATCCTTTGCATGTTTTATTGTCTCTACTTGCCTCTCTCCATTACAGGGTATACTGTGCATATTTCTTGATGTCTATTACAAGTTTTGAGAGTTTTGTTTAATGGGTTTGAAGTGGTGTTCTATGTGAATCTCATCTTTGGCTTGTGGTGCATTTTTTCCACCCTCTCCATTGCTCACCTCTCTCCATTTCAGGAATTGGACTGTGATTAACCACCTCCTTTTCTGGTGTATCAATGTTTTTAGTGTAGGTTTTACTTTCATGCACTCTCTCTCCCTGGCCCCTTGGAATATTAGGATAGGATTAGATAGTCTTGTTTGCATTAGGAGTAGATTGTGGTAGGTAGTTTAGGAACAAGAACCAACTTTCTCTAGAGGGTTATCTCAAGCTTGCAAGTCCCACAACTTGAGAGGTAACCCAATGTTACACAAATTACAATGAATGCCCCATCGACTTTCAGGCCATTTGGGGGTGCTGTAATTTTTTATAACAAAAGGGTCATGGGGCTAGTAATAGTGAAGATGTTACGGTGGAGGTTCTCTCTAAGATGAAAATAGGGGAATCAACTCAAGGTAGGGGAGTTAGAAAAGATAATCTCAAAGACATTAATAGGCATGCTCTTCAACTAATATGGAGGTATCCATTGATACCCTTCTTAAGGTTACCAAAAATCTGGTCCAAGAATCAAGGAGAACCATAGATAGTCACCATCCAAGATAAGAGGATCAATGGGCTAAAGGCCGAACTTGTAATGTAGGACCAGAGGATATCTATCATGCGAAGATCAAATATCCAAGTTGGATAACCAAAAGAAGAGCATGCATCTAGTTCTCAAGCACTCTAATGAGGAGAATGAGAATGAAGGCAACAAGGATGTCCATCGTGCATCGGTGCAAACTATGGAAGTATCGAAACAATGTCCTAGTTCTAGAACCAGGAGCAATAAGAAAATGAAATGTTAGCAGACATTGTGTTGATTGTCTCTTTGTTTCTTTGTCTTTATTTTCTCTTTATCTCGTGTGGTTCTCTCGAACTCGCTTTTTATTTTTTTTTAACTATATTATGTAATCAAGGTCAGAGGTGCCTTGTTGTTTGTTGGGCTTCTCTGTCGGTAAAACCTTTTTGTCCTATCATGGCCTTGGCTTGATTTTGGGATGGTTTCTCCTCCTTGCTTCTATGGCTCTTATATATGTATTGTGTGTTTTTTTAGTCCCCCAAAACCAAATTCTTACCTAATAAAAATAATAATTTTTCTTTAGTGCGGAAAGAAGAACAAATAATTACTTTTATTCAAGTCATGATATTTCATGGTCCCAATCTAAAATTGTGTAACTTTCAAAATGAAATATCATACTTATTCAATAAGAAATCCCTAAATATTATGTTCTCTATTATTAATTAAGGATTCTTCTTATTAAGGATTCTTCTTATCAAGTCCAATTTTAGCTAACATTATTATGACAAATTTTAGTACATAGCCAACTACTATTCAAATATATTACCTAATAGCTATGAAATGAAACAAATTATAATTGATTTTATATGCATGCATTGACTTAGTAACTAGTTTTGATTCATTGGATTAAGTGCCTCAATACTTCTATTCTTGATGAAATCAATAATTGAGTCATTAGAGAAATACATTTCACATTGCCTTTCTTCTTAATTTGGAAATTATGTACTCTTTTGAGTTTTTTGAATCGTGTGTTCTTAATAGTAGTATTGAACAATTTACAATTAATCATTGTATTATTGGCAAGAATAAATAATTCTAAGGTTAGGACTCTCGGTGCATGGAAAATCCAAGGTTGATGGTTACTTAGGGTTCTCTTTTACAAGTTTTACAAATATTTCCTTAAAATGTGGGGTGTTAGTAATGCCATGGAGTTGAAGCAGATGATGATGATACTTCAAAAACGTTGTTTCTTCAACTATTGTGTAACTTCCAATTACATGATCTTACACTAGACCGTAATAGGAGAAAAATAGGTTTTGAGAAAATGTTGCTCGATGTGCTTCCAAATCATGAAATCATTCATATCTCACATTGTTTCAAAACATGTCCTGGAAATATTCTTTACTTGTCCAAAGCCATATGAAACTAGTTAAATTTGAGGAATGTCCAAATGGATATTGAACTTGTTGTTGAAGAGCTTCTAATGGCTCGATTAAAAGAAGTGTATTTGTTGCACGAGGGGGAATTAACCCCAGGTAAACTAGAAACCGCTGGGGACGCCAACACCGAGGGGCACTGAATCCAAAGATTTCCCTTATTGTAGTCTATTTTTATTACTTAAAATAAAAATAATTTACCGGAAAATTCAATAGTAATTGACCCATTTATTGATATTATTATATAGGAACATAAGTTTCAAAGATACACATAAAAATACTATAATATTTTTTTCAAGTAAAGAAATATATGGCATATTTCGAGCTTGTATAATTTTTTTGGTATTGTTACCCATTCACTACCTCCGCATTATGTACCTGTGTAGTATTTTCTAGGAAAAGGTTCATGTATTTTTTATAATGTCACTGATGTAGCTAGTAGAGGCGAGTATAATTGAAGGAAAGAAGTATTTAATTCTTTATTCCTATTTTTGTGGGGAAATGTCTATTATATTTTGTGGAGGAATCGCTAGGCTTGGTCCAAATACCACTCTTCACAAAACCATTCGAGATACATAAGTATTTTTATTGCTTTAAGAAAAATGGTGTTTTTCTCAAGTTTGAGTCCCATCACCTACTTGATATTAATAAATCTGATTTTCAAGCATCCTTCCGTAATAAATTGTATTTGTTACATTCTGAGCACCTCTTGCGATAAATTTTATCCATCTATAGAATATTTATTTTCTTTATGCGATAATTTTATAGGATATTTTTATTTTTATATTGCAATATCTCTAAATTTGTGATTTATTATGATCCTGATACAAATTTTAAAATGCAATAATGTAGACAACTATTATTTATGTACTTGATGGGAAAAAAATATTAATTAAAATTATCACAAGGGCATCCACTCCTATTATTTCCTAGGGCGCTCCTAACCTTTAATTCGTAAATTTGTTGCAGTGAAAGTTTTAATCTTTTGTGTTTTAATGTATAAATAACTTTTATTATAAATATTTTAATATAGTGAATATATTGTTGAGATTCTAGCATTTCTCAAGCTCTACAATTATTTGGCCTTTCCAAAACCAATTTTATATAATGTACATTCCAAAACCTAATATATAAATCTATAGGTACAAAATTTCCTATAATTTTATACACAATTAGTTGTCAGAAGTTAATTAATCTGTCATCCAATTATTTTTGTTTTATTATCCCGTGATAAAACCATTGTAAAGGTACAAAATTTAAAAAAACACAAACATAAATTTATTACATAATCATTTCAATTATAACTATATCCTCGAACACTTTACATCTTCTCTATAATTTAACACGTCTTATTCTATATCCAGACATAATTAAAAATTTAAAACACATTTGAAAACAAAAAAACTCATATATAAATAATCCCAATTACATATTGTATAATTGACATTTGTTAATATACATGACAAACACTAAATTTATTTAAATTTTCACTCTATATTCTTTTCCCCTCTAAAAATAATTCTCCCCTATCTTTACTTTAATGAATATTACTTTCTAGTTCTTACATCAAATGTATTTACTTTTAGGTTATAATATATTTGAACATAATTTGTCACCGCAACTTCCCAAAAAAAAATATTAGTTATTCTCCATAATGGAAATATATGATAAACAATAATATCAAGTATAATGATTAAATATAATTAAAATTTAAATAAATAAGAATAAGATAGTAAAAATTTTGAATATAATAAAAATATAGTTGATTTAAACAAACAGTTTTAAAAATTCTAATATAACATTTGGGTGATCAAGAGTCTAATTAATTGAAGGCCTATAGATGGTGTTTTCTATAATGTATGTAAATTATTTCTCAACCCTCTCCATTCTCTCACATGCATTCCTTTCCATTACAGAATGCGTATATATATAATTCAATTGTTCATGAAGGTTATACATCCTTCTTGATTCGTTATGTGAATAATCTAGTTTAAAAATAGTTTACCGTTAATATTTGTATTTTTAGTAATGACTTGCTCATATGGCAAAATTATATGGGTAAACACTCCAACTTTGAGTTAGAAAAGGATGGACCAACCGGAGATATTTTGTCTAACACATTTGGACAAATGTAGTTGATATTTTGAATAGATTGTTTAGCATCCAATTAGAGCAATGTAGGAAGCTTTGGAGTTATTGTCATTCGATCACAACCACCCTTGCTCTTCAACACCAAAACATAGGCCATGGCGAATAAGTGGGATAAGTACAACAACAATAAAATTATCGGGATCTTAAAATGATCACGAAGTGTAAGGTGACTAGATCAATAAAAGTGAAAGGAATCTAATAACATTTGTAAACTATCAAGAACTTCTAATTTTTCCAGTGAAAACATTGATTTGGGGAAAAATTGATCGCTTCAGACTCGTGCACGTGCTTGAGAATTTGTATAATTTAAAGTTGTGTAATCAAGTAAGTGCGATTATCATAAGGCATCCGAAATTACCTACAAAATAGTGGGTGGTAACTTGCGATATGGTGCACAATGGCCATCCCATGTGCCACCTTGTAGGAATTGATATTTTGACCGCAAGAAATTTGAGAATATAATCCCTTCCTCGCACGACCGTGATGTAATTTTCACTATTAATTAACCAAATCGTGTGTGAAGTGTATGATGGAAACGTTGAAGGGGATGGAGTGAAGAATGAAAAAATGAGGAAGCGAAAAAGATGGAAAGGATGAGGGGTTATTAAGAAAGGGTTCAATGGAAGGGGAGGACATTGTGTTCCATGTTTGAGACCCAATGGAAATGCATGTATCACACATTTTCCACATGGTCAAATTGTAAGACCCTAATAATATCGGTTATTTGTGTTCATTTTTTCTTGTGAGTGCAATTTATACTTAAAAGAGGAAAAATAAATAGTGGGAAAAAGCCAAAAGGTTTAAAGTTTGAAACCCAACTGAAATGCTTGTTTCTTGGAGCACTTTATAGGCACCCTTTATGATACAAAGCTCGAGTAAGTGTAGGGAAATAGATGAAGTGTGAAAATCATTGATAATTGAGTTGACATTATGCACGTGAGTGTAATTTACACTTAAAGGTGACAAAATAAGAAATGGAAAATATATATATGTTTCATGGTCAAAACCCAATTGAACGATATTTATCAGAACGGTTCAATAGTCACTTTTTAAAATCTCCATCCCTTTAATCTATGAACATTTGTGGAATGACCGACTAATATTTCACCATGTGTATTCATGCATCAACGATTGGGATTCTTAAGGTTTCGAGCACGTTCACAAATTTTCTCCACGTCTTGAGAGGATGAGATGGCATGCAAGTCAAGCTTTTAATCTTAGAGGTCCTCTCAAGAGAAATATTATCTATAGAGTTAAGATAGCACGTCACAGACTTAAATCCTCCAAAGGTATTAATGAACTTTATATGACCAAAAAAACTTGTCAGCCATTGGATAAAAAGTATACCAACAACAAAGATCAAGGCAGAAGAGGTGAAGGAAATGAAAATGAACACAAATATGACATGTATCATGCTTTTAAGAACTTGTAAAGGCTTCTGAACTGAATTATGGACATGTAACCTTAGTAGCATACAAAAAGTGAACTACCTTGCCTATCCATCATGAAGGTCTTATTCTTGGAATGTGTGTTTGGTAGATTGAATAGGTGAAAGAAGGCAATTAAGGGGGACTGGTCTGTAAGGAAATGGAAAGCTTGTTAGTTTAGAGTTTAGATAGGGGTAATAAGAAAGATTGAGTAGGAAGTGTGAATTCAAAGAAGGCCTTGGAGGAAAAAACTGTGATGAAGTTGATTTTATGATTAAAATAAAAGTGTTGAATGTGTCCTCCATAAGAGTTGCCTGTATCCATCTCTACAAAGTTGATGCATCCAAAGTTTGTTTGTGTGTAAAACGACATCTTCCATCTGTGACTTGTACACTCCAAAATGGTTGTGGTTGAAAATTGTTCATTTGACTCTTAACTACAGCACCAATGGAAATTTACAGCATCACCTTATCCATTTAACAACTATCCATATTTAGAGGAGAAGAAGATACAAATGACAACATATAAATCAGGAGGTCTAGGCATAGCCTGATGCAATCCAAATCCCCATACCCTCCAAAGACCCCTCAATCACAGCTGTAATCCATTTCCCTCACGTGTGGAAACTTGTTGTCTCTACATCCTCATTAACTTTATTATTATTTAGTAGGTAGTGGCATGGGCAAGCTTGATTCCATGGAGAGCAAGCCTCCACTGCAGCCGCCACCTATGCTAGTCATAAAAGCAATTTCAAGAAGGAAACTAAAAAATGTATTTAGGGGTAATTATACTTGATATATAAGATATCTCTACTCTTTAACTATAATAATATAAATAAATTGCACTAGGATAAATCAAATTGTTTGGATTTCACCATTATTTTTAATGGCTTGTATGGTGTAAAATATATTTGAAGGCATATATAGAAATAAATGGTAAGGAGTGGGTCGACCATTTTCATGGTGATACAAAATTAATTGTTGAAAGAATATATAAACTGTGATCCCTTTTTTCTAAAGCTAACAAATAAGTAGGAGCTCTAATTACTTACCCCACATTTCGGATTCATATAATGGCGACTAATGCTAGTGTTTTCGCTGCTTGTCATTCCGATTTAGTTTGCATAAGGGAGGTGTGGGCAGAAAATATGGATGAGGAATTTATGATAATGGAAGCCATGGTGAAGCATTTTCCCTACGTGGGCATGGACACCGAGTTTCCCGGTTTTCTTCATAAACCTCAGCGGCACACAATGTGGGGTGGCATGAGCTCGGACTCCACTTACACCGCCTTAAAAGCCAACGTGGACACCCTCAATCTCATCCAGGTGGGCTTCACCTTCTATGACAAGAATGGGAACCTGCCGTAGGTATTCTGCAGTACTGATAAGAAGTCGATCAGGCGCAGGAAGTCTGTTTGGCAATTCAATTTCAAGGAATTCGATTTGGACGATGAAAACACAAAATATTCTCAGGAATCCATTCAATTGTTGAAAAAGAGTGGTATTGATTTCCAGAAAAACAAAGAGAGAGGTATCGATTGCAGGAGCTTTGCTGCGAAGTTTATGTCTTCTAGTATTGTAATAAATCTTGGAGTCCATTGCTGGCAATAAATCTTGGAGTCCACAGCATATATACTTTCCAGCAAGGATATCTTCAAAGTAGACTCCTACAGCGAATTATAAGATAGGTCTGTAAATATATATTCCAATACTTCCAAAATTTTCACTATAGATATACAATCCAATATTTTGTATCTTTAAACCTTTATTTTGATTTCTGAAACCATGGAAATTACTGAAATATAAATTAATGTTCTTTATTTTTAATGGAAAAATGTTGTATCGCTTAACACATTAAAAAGTAAAAGAAATCACCAAGCTCATAATCAATTTAACGTGCATTTTCTTTTTCATTATTGTGTCCAAGGTATATTAGGAATGATTTGATTTCATCTTCGTGTCCAAAGTATATAGATGGAAACATATAAATTAACCAATACTCTTCAGTTTTTGAAGGAATAATGTTTTGTCACTTAGCGCAAATTAAAAGGTAAAATAAATCACTTGGCTCATTATCAATTTAATGCGCATGTTTTTTTTCTTCTTTTATGTCTAAAGTATGTTAAGAACTAGCAATCGCACGTGTACAATGCAATGTGAACGTTGAGGGATAGTTATTACTTTTGTAGTTATTGTTGATAAGGGGTTTGATTGACAATTCTGATTTTCTATTAAAGCCAAAAGTTGCAAAGTACATTGGAAGGGATGTTAAATAAGAGTTAGTTGTTTAATAATCAAATACAAATGGAAGTGAGACATGTAAGTTTGCTAACACTCACTCTCGAGAATGTAGTGAATGTGAAGTGTTGACGTCAAAGTAGATTGAAAGAACGACTAAGTGCTTTAACGTATTAGCTCTCCAAGAAACATAAATGAGCCAAAATATGCAAGCATATATAAACGAAGCTTAAATGGTTAGGGTACATTCCAAAGTTTTGTATTACCTCAAAGAGTTTGAGAGCATCATTTTCGAGCTATTTTGTGCATATCCTACAATCATGGCATTCCATGAGACCACATCTCTTTGAGGCATTTTGCAAACAAAAAATCACTTTCCATTATACTTTGATGAATGTTCATACCTTGTGCTAAGGCTCCCTATTGGTATAGAAAGGGAGTATGCTGACAAAGGTTTTGGAGGTTGGGTTTGCACTTGCCAAATACATTCACCTAAAATTTTTGAAGGCATTTTCAACAAACCCATTTTATGCATATCCTGCAATCATTTAAGTCCATGAGATCACTGTTATTTAGGTTGGCTACATGTTGGTTGTATTTGGTGAAACAGAGTCAATGCTTCATGAGGATGTTCATGTCTTCTATAAGCTTCAATTATAATACTCCATGAGAAGGGATTACAAATAATTAACCAAAAAATATATATTTAGAAAAGCTTCTTCTACAATCACCAAATGTAACATCGTGATCTTCGAAAACCAATCTTTCACATTACACCTCCCTATGCAATCTGCTCAGGCCCTACAACCTCTATTAACATTAAATCTCCCTCCACATTAGTTTCATATTGAGCAATGGCTGCCTCTATCTCTTGAAGAGCTCCATATCTTATATTAGCTACTCTTACAAGATCCATCCTAGATCTGCCTCCTGTAGAGTATACAACAATTCCTCACGCTTTTGTTTCAATCGTAAGATTTCATCCACTCTCTCTTTTTCTTTCTGGTATTTCATTTTCAAAGGATGACTTATCTCTCAAATCATTGAGCTCATTTTGAACCTGCAAATTTGAAAGAAGGAGAGGAGTGAGCTTACCTTTAATCTTTATTAAAATAAGCCCCCGTGTAAGTGAGTGCATATCCCAACATTGTGTTTTCAATTATCCAACACAGACGTAAAACAAGCAATTGATCAAACTTATATATACTGGTAAGATACAAAAGAATCCTGAAACAAAACAAGAGTAAATATCATTACTAACCTCAACCAACCGAGCCTTGTTGGCTTTTTCCTTCTCCTTTTCCAGAGCGTGCAACTCAACTTCTATATATGAGAATGGATTCATGAAGTTTGATACATTAAATTAATAATGATCTATCATCAATAAAAAAGAAAATATCAACAATATTTCTTGAAGTAAAAAAGTATACCCAAATAATATATCAAAATATCTGTAGTACTTTTAAAAAGACAAATACATTACACTTGGGCTATGACAGTAGCCCTATTTTTAGTATACATTTTCAGCAGGGGTTTAGTAGTAGGGGTCATGGCGGTTTTTTTAATAGCCCTGTTATGAGTCTTGTATGAAATGTTCATTACCAGTGGTGATCATAAATACATAATCAGTAACAAGACCGTCACTTGTTCTATTTTAAAGCACATGCAAATATTTACATTTATTATTTGCTAGAGATGATATTATAAATAGAAGTAGAGTTTTACAGCCAACAACGATTACATAGCTTTCTATGATTACATAAAATTGATAGTCCTTTCTATGATTACAGGGCTCTCAAACTCCACTTTATTGATTAGACAAACAGAAGGAACTCTCAAAAAATGGAGTCAATAGCAATAATGTTGCATAATATTGAAGGATAACATTGAACAGTCAAATTATAAAATCTGCTCAAAGAATGTTAAACCCAAGTTAACAATTTGCTCAAAAAAGCCAATCCCCTTTAACAGTTTCTCAAGAGTAAGGATTAAAAACAAAACCATACCCGGAAAGTATACAATTCAAGAGTCCGCGAATCCTGGTTCGGCAGCTTAGGCATAGTCCATTCAAGAGTAGTCTGCATATTCTGATTACATAACAGCTCTGGTTGTTAAAAAGTAGCCCATATTTAACAAAGACGTTGTAAAATTTAAGATTTCTTGGATTTTAATTGTTAACAAACCCTAAGTACCAAGAGAAGACATTTTTTTCCTCACCAAAATAAAGGGATCTGATCATATCACAGAAATTACCCGGCAATGATGGTCAAATCCATCCACACACCCAGATTATCTTGCGCAATGGCTTCACTGTTATTTTGTTTCCTTCTAATGTTCTATCTTTTAAACAAATCTATTTCTGAATAAAATGATTCTATTTGTAAATTGTGAATTGATATGAAGGAGGGATTTTGTGATTGTGTTGTTATTGGTGTCCCAACTTATAGATTTGACATTCATATTTGTGTTATCATTGTAATTAGGTGTTATAAATTAAGTAACAATGATAGCTCTGCACCATGCACTGTGATGTTCATCAGACTCTCTGTTTTTTTAATGTATATTGCTTATAAAGTTTCACAAACTAAGCCCAAGGTGGGCACAAATTTAAGACTGTATTATTTAAGGCAATTGATAAACACAACTAACCAAAATGATTAGACAAAAACACTGCATAACAATCACTGTCCAGATTATCAGTGAAGGTCTAGCCTAAAAATTGATAGTTATCAACAAATAAAATCAAGGCCTAAAAAATATCACAAAGTTTTGTAATCAAAATTAGAAATTTTTGGCAAAGATTGTTTCTTTTAAAACATTATGGATTGAGGAGGCTTTAAGTCTCTACCCTCAACATAGATCGGGGAAGAAGTTCAAACTCTTTTGAAAGCAGAAGGTGTGAGTGGTGAAATTAAGAGTAAAACAACTCATCCCAGATACCTTTGAAATAATGAATTGATGCAACGGTGGGCAACCCTTATAATAGGAACCCCATGTGGTCTTGTATTACACATTTATTCATATGGTAAGTTACAGAATGACATTCAGACAATAGATGAGATGGGTGACCTCAGAAGGAGTATTGTAATGTATCATTGAAATTCTCACTACCCCCTCACTCACATTGTTGTGGAATAGATGGTCAGATGAACATAAAGTTGAGATAAGTCTGTAGGAATACATATGTCCATTCCTAATTGCAAACCCCATTTTGTAAAGAGCTTGAGAGATGTCAGATGATTTCTTACTCTTGTGGACAAAAGAGATGTTGGGTACCCTGCATTCTTCATCTGCAATAGGAGGTCCTACGATTCGGACATCTGATCTTGATCTAAGATAGCTGATCAATGCACTTTGCAAGGGGGCTTCCAACATTTTAACTGTCTAGAATGCAGCCTCAACTAAATCTCTATCAAACAAACAAGAATCCCCAACTTTCATGGTAGAAATAGACATTTCAACACTTTTTACCAAGTGAGCCTGTTGTAAGGCACCCATACTTAAGGCCCGCTCCTCTTCATGTGCCAGAGATTGTAGATATTGTTGAATGGCTAGAATACCTACACAATCCTCATGATTAAGGAATCTAAGTTAAACATGATTACATTTGATACCCCTTGAACGACAATGTCACTTTGGATACAAGAAGTGTTGAGTAAAGTAGTAGGGTAGGTGTCAAAGTAGAGGGATGTATTTACGACGGGTTGAGGGATAGTAGTCTTGACACCTCAGAGTAACAATGAACACTGGTAAACTCTCATTACATGATCCATTATAACATCTCCAGCCTTGACTATTTCCTTGAGTTTCTTGAGCTCTCCAGCTTACATATATCTTCACTATAAGAACATGGAAAATTTACTAATGTTTTATCTTATATTAAGGTTGAGAGCTAAAAATTGACCTCCCTTGTAAAATATGAAGATCAAATGCTTGTGGAAGCATATATTTTCCAAACATAAATAAACCGAAAATAACTACACCTACTTCTGCATCCTTTTTTTTCATTGAAGCAGAACTCACCGCCTATCCACAACATTTAATGTTGTTGCAAGCTCATGACATCTAATGAGTAATGCATGTTTAACCAACAGTGCCTAATAGTAAAAAACAACAAACCTTACATTCTAACATTATTAAGCCTCTTGTGACTCAAAAATAAAAGAGAACAGCTTTCCAAATCACCCCTTTAAGGTCTAACATTTACAACATGATGCACCTCTTCTCCTACAATTTGATAAGTTTTAGTCTCATTTGTCACATCGGTGGTGTGCCCATCGATCCACAATACCATTTATAAATGTGCTCTATTATCTCAAAAATGCCCTTAATGGAATCAATTAGTGCAACAAAAAGCTAGCCAAATCCATATCGCCCATTGTTGGTCGCAATCAAGTCTACGTACTTCTCATGCAATCCCTTGTAAATTGCCTCTTATTATAACTGGCTATAATGAGTATAAAAAAAGTGGCACGACGTACTTCCCCTACAATCGCTTGTAGTCTCCTCTTGTAGTAACTTTGTTGTATAATGAGTAGAAAAAAGAGCCACAAAAGGCCCAATGAACAAGTTTCGACAAGTCTTAAATGTCAAGCCACCGAGTGGGAATTTTCCCCAAATGTGACAAGTCTTAATATCTACCTATGGCATTATTGAGAGGCATGTGGGCCCCTCATTATACTCAAAACAAGATCTTGAAATGTCTGTTACTAAATTTGGAGAGAACTTCCCCACTAACTCCTTCGTGACATTCTTCAATTCTTGCATAAGACAATACTTTTACAATAGATTATATGAATTTCTACAATAGAAGGGGTCCTCAAATTAGTTCTTACCCCTCGCCCCCCAAAACTGATTCATCTCTCTCCCATCAATCAATTATTAACGTGTCCTTTGATGTGATACGCCATTGATTTTCAAACTTCACATAATCAAATACTTTTCATAATCGATTGGTAAGAAAACAACTTGACTTTGAAAATAGCTTAGAAACTTTGCATCCCTTTTGAAACTAATGATTTTTTGGCATCCTTACAGTTTCCTTGAAAAATATACCAGCAACTCGTCTAGCATCATTAGTCTTTCTATATGGAAGGAAATAGGCCATATTAGACAACCTGTCAACTACTACAAATATGGAGTCAAATCCCCTCTGCTCTTAGTAACCCTAAAACAAAATCCTCTTCCTAGAGCCTGTTAGGCATGGGAAATGCAGTATACATCCCCGTAATTTGACTTCTCTCCTCTCCCATAGCTCTGTAATTTTTTGATGGCCACAAGTGTACCATTTGAGAGATATCCTTTGAATACATAATCAATGCTCCCCTCCCCAACATGTGGGTGAAATTGTTGGTCACATTTTTCAGCTCTTTGTAGGTGAATAATCTAAGAGACGTCGACAGGTCATGATCTTTGGTGTATTTGTGAAGCATTCTTCTAGGGTTAATGAGCTTAAAAACAAGGCAAACAACAAATCCAAAACAACAACACCTGCAGGAAGGGAAATGGAAAGGGCAACGACTACTCTACTTCTTCCCTTCGATGAAAAGGACTGCAAAAAATTTGAAGCAGCCAATCGAAGGAAGAAGGATTGGCCTTCAGAAGCATCATCCCGCATGTTTAACAGCTTGCCAAACCAAAATCTACATGCATAGTTGGTGATATAAGCAAAGGCGGTGTAGGAGCAATTCCTGAGGCACGCACTTCTGCATCCTTGTAGACTTGAGTACTCCTTGTTAGAACGAAAAGCAACTATCCGTAAAAAGAAAAAATGTGTGAAAACGCACAAACGGCCGGGCCAAAGTTAAACACCTTGAAAAAGCGTTTAGTAGGTCGTCAAATTTAACATCTCTCAGTAGAAACATCCGAAGGGCCTTTCCCATAGGGGGAACGCCTTCGACGTAATAATCTAGTTTCATCTTTTTGTCCAAGATATATTAGAAATTATTTAGTGCCTAGCTTGAAATCCTTGCAAATCTCTTCAATTTCCAATGTTTTCTTTAATATTTGGGACTTGATGAAAGTAACAAAAGAAGGTCAATATATCAAGTCTTATATAGTGGGAATTGTATATTTTATGAGCTCAACCCCCTTTTCTTGTGAATTGAAGTTGGTGATTATTCCATTGAAGTGTGTATTCGCATGAGCTTCAGGGACCTCAAAGTAATAATCATTAAGAAACCATGGTTAGCTTTTCTAAATAATGTATTTCTTATAATAAAATTCCATTTATTTAATTACCCCAATAGGGATTTTTTATAAGAGATTTTTTTCCTAGGTAATTTTCAAACAAATGATTATTTGAAACCGTAGTTGTAAACAAGTTCAAATTTGGCAATTTACCCTTCTAACACTGATTATTTACAATTGTGTTTCTTGGCTAAGACAAACACCCACATCCTACCTCCACTCAATACATGTTTTCATCTCTTTCTTGAATTTCTCATTTTCATGTACACCTATGTGTCGACAAAATACAAATATTATTACATAAGATCAATGTTCACTCTACTTTCCAAGATGTTACTTTAGATTTTACATAGCTCCACTCGTGCAAAAATGTACAAGCTTCGGTAAGGTTATTTAATCCAAATCTAGCCAACATATACGGTCTTGCACCAAAACATTTTCTAACTCTTCTTTTGATGCATTATTATATGTTGCCCTTTCATCTTCGGGTCACCTCATCATTATAATTTACTTTTGAACCCTATATAAGAAAGTTAACATCACCTCATTTACTAACCTGATAATCACATGGGATTAGATTGAAACACTCATTTGCAACACTCACAAAAGGCACTCAAGGCTCCCTAAATATCCCCAAATCTAATGCACATCCACCGGGCAGCCACTACCAATTTTTAAGCACTCAATCAAATCAAGAAGTCTAGCTTCCCTCAAATCCAACCACACAAAGTTCCCATTTCAAAGTCTCAAAGAGAACAATTCTACCAAGCATGATCGAAGAGGTTCAAGTTGTCAACTAGTTGCATTCATATATATGTTACATGCTAGGTGGAAATTTACCCGTGATTTGAGGCCTCTTCATAATAGTGTCGACGTAGGCGGCATGGGGTACACTTCAATCCAAACATTACCCTTCTTGGGGAATTTTACCCATGGTTAGGGTTTTGGAGTGATTCAGTTAATTACAGATGATATCGAGATTGTGTGATAACTAGGGTTTCATAATGAAGTACATTTCCAAGCCATCAAATCACCTAGTGATTTAAATAAATTTAATTTTTTTATCAAATGAACATACCAATAATAAACAAGATCTAGTGTAATGTCCCCTTCTCGCACTGATCTTTCCAAAGGACCGTTGGCCTTTTTCCGAAACCCGAAGGCTAGTCGGAAGGTAAATTAGGTTTCTATTTTTGAGGATGTCTTTGCTCGAGTTGGTGGATTCAATGGCGGATTCTTTTTGGGTTTTCAGAGAGCTTCGTAGTGGTATGTTCAAACTCGTTTTTGTTTTGAAAGAATGTGAAAGAAATTACATTCAAGAATAAAAGAAGGATGTTACAAAGTTGTCTTTTGGAATCAATAAATGATGTATTACCTTTCTCAAATTACACTATGGTATTGAATTTGATCTTTTAAATGTAATTGAAATCTCTGATTGAAAGAAAGAAATGCGTATGAAGGAAATGTAGTACTGCTTTTGTGAAGTGCATGATTTGAAAAGAATAAAAGTTACATTCTTGTCTTTATCATTTGATTGAAGGAATGAAACCTTTTTGAAACTAGCATGAAATGAATTCATTTGTAAGGCAAGTAAAATAAGAACCATTGAGCTAATTTTGTTGTTTCCATTTTTGCTTCACGTTAAACTTTGTAACTTTTACCATAAATGAACAAATCAACCTACAATCAAGAAATAATAATGAAACATTAAAATTGAACATGCCAGGATATAAATGAGTTCAATTAGACAAAAACACTTAAGGAAATCTTTCAAAACCTGGCAAAACCGAGTTCAAAGCTTTCACAGTCGTTTGTCAAAAAGTTGTAAAATTTCAAATTGAACTCAATCAAATAGATCTACCTCACAAAATTATCCTAAATCCACCTAAGAATAATTCTCCATGTCTATTTGACATGTTGAGAGAGGAAGAAGATCAAATTGAACAAATTTTATAAGTTAATTTTTACCAGTTTGCACTGTAAAAGCCTACAAATCGTTTTCTTGAAATTGACTCCTTAAACTTTATCAAAATCAAAATTTAATGATTTTTGAGTAAAGAGGACATCGAGAGCTTTCCAGAAAGTCCTTGTTTTCCCAAAACCGAGCTCTCTATCAAAAGTTATGGCCTTATGAAGTTTTTCTTCACTTGGCATCAAAAAAAAAATTGGGAAAAATTCCTTAATGGGCCGAATTTTTCCTTAGTGCTTCGGAAAATTTTTGGGAGAATTTACCTAATTTTCTCCACCACCTTGCCAACCCACAGCCAATCAAAGGCTACCACATGGCACCATGAGGCATTGGCGGGGCGGATCCCTTTAAACTTAGTGCTTCGGAAATTTTTTGGGAAAATTTTCCTAATTTTCCCCACCGCCCGTGACCGTGTGAATCGTAGGTTGCCACGTGGCACCACGAGGTGTTGAGGGGCGATATTTTTTTACTTAGCATTTTAGAAATTTTTGGGAAATTTTTCCAAAGTTTCCCGTCACCCCACAACCAATCAGGAGCTGCCACGTGGTGTCGCGAGACATCGGCGAGAGAGCGGGTTCCCTTGCCTTTCGCGCTTTTGAAATTTTGGGAAATTTTTTTAAAGTTTCCCGCCGCCTCGTCTACCAGTAGCTAATCGGGAGCTATCACGTGGCATCGTGAGGCGTTGACGGGGGTGAGGGTGAATTTTACCCTTTTTGCCCTTCGGGCGCTAAAACTCTTTTATCCCCGCCGCCCCGCTTTCCCTACGTGGCTTAGGAGGCGCCACGTGTCCCTTGCGAACTAGCGGGAGTGCGGGTCCAAAGGTGGCTTTTGCCCCGTGCAAGTAAAATTTCCAAAAGTCTCTTGCGGCCCCACCGACTCGACTACTCCTTTGAGAAATATTTCTCCCGCAGCCCGTAGACCCACCCCTGGGGCAAATTTTCTCCCTGGGCCCACAGGCCCGCTCTTGGGGAAAATTTCCCCCAAGGCCCACCAACCCATAACTTGAGAAATATGAGGAGTTAGGAGGACTTATTTATATCAATGGAAAGGTGAGGAAATTTCCTATCCAATGAAAATGATTTAGGGAATTTTTGAATGTGTTAATTTTGAGAAAAATCAAGTTGAATCTTTAAGCCTGTTAGAGAATGGGTATGGTGAGGAATTACCCTCTGAACCTAATTGAACCTTCTAACCCTAAATTTTGGGACCTTGTGACCTCTAATAATTGTTAATAAAAGAAAAGTATATTCCAGTGGTTTACAACTGATATGGAACTTGTTAGTGATAATTGTTGTCTTGTAATCCGGTTGCAAACTCTCTTAAACAAACAAAAATTATTCCATAATTTTCCTAACTAATCCTAGGTTGTTCTTGGTTCTCAAGTGGGTTGTTTTAGCGGGCGTTATAGATGTCAACCTCGCAAAGGGCTAGGTTAAGAAGGAATATACCCTGCGATGGAAGTTTCTAGAAGACCATCATTGCAAGGAGTGGAGAGCTTGGGCCTGAAGGAGCATGCCCCCATGGAGGACCACATTTGACACTTGGCGACGGATCTGAAGCCACATAAAGACAAGTTGGCAATTCAAGAGGCCTCGTATATACAAGCACCAAGTGGGAGAAGGGGGGATAAACAGATATAGATTGGTAGAGAACAGAGCTCTGCAGAGATACACAAAGAAGTACTCTGTAGGGTTGGGTAGAAATCTATAGGAAAAGGATGTAGTAAGGGGTTGGGATTGTAAATTTTCTCTTGAGAACTGAGGGGTATAAATCCAACTATGATGTATGAATTCGGTCTACATAGCTGTGGTAGTCTGTAATGGATCCAATGAATGTAATGAGGTTACCAAACTTGATTGAATATGATTATTAATGATTTTGGTCCATGTTTATAGCTTACAGTTTTGATTCATGAATGTTTATGGAATAAATATACATCCTTATGCATTTCCTTTCTGTTTTGGTTCCTATCTATAATTTGTTAAGTACCATTCGGTCTGGGATGACTGTATTTGTCTAGAAGTCATTCTGAGTTCTATGATAAACGT
This sequence comes from Taxus wallichiana var. yunnanensis, assembly GCA_018340775.1. Classification (NCBI taxonomy): domain Eukaryota; kingdom Viridiplantae; phylum Streptophyta; class Pinopsida; order Cupressales; family Taxaceae; genus Taxus; species Taxus wallichiana. The sequence continues at coordinate 23,980,090 of CM031236.1, read as the reverse complement.
ATTTCTCGCTTTCACTCACTCTTTTAAAGTTCATATCATATATGATGTTTCCCACTTAACTCACATAAAAGAGAGACTCGGCGCCCGCACGTGGCTCTGTGAGCGCCCAACGCCCATGGGTGATAGGTACCGCACGCATGGGATTCCCTTATTCTTTGGTGGGTGTAAAAATGACTACAAAGTGTGATTTGTATGTCATACCCGCATTACAAAAAGGGAACTCACATTTATTGAGCGCTTAACGCTTTGATTTAACATTAAGACATCAATCTCATCACGTTGTGGGATAATAGGACACCCTTGAGATGCATGATGGTGCTAGAGAATCCTCAAGATTGTTGGGTGAGTTAAGGTAATAGTGAAATGTAGATAATATAGTGAGAGCCGCGGGAAGTGGCTATTTAATGGATTTGAGAGAGACCCGAGCTCAAGCACCATACATTGGTGAGATACCATTTCACAAGGTAGAGCACAAACACAAAGAACACTAAGTCGATGTGAGGGGTGAACTAAGTCATGAATCCAAGAGGATATTCAAGTTGCATGCAAACCAAATAGACGACACACACTAAAATTTGTTATAATTTTTTTAAAGGCTTTCATAAGTAGTACTTGAAAACACAATTCTAAAATGAGGAGTTTTCCATCATAGTCCATTGAGTCAGTTGCAACGAAATCCTTTGTTAAATAAGCTTAGGACATCATAAATAATTATTTTCTTAATTTAAGAAGAATTCCACAAGAAGATGAAAATATGTTGATGAACTCGGGATTGTTTATGGTGCTCGATGGTATAGCCAACTTCAATTATTTCAAATAAGAATAAGTCTCAAGAGAATGTCTTGAGCGATGATAACGAGTTGGTAGTGGAGGAGCCTTCTCATGCTACAAATGGATGAGGAGACATTGACCATAGCCACTAAAATCTCATAAGACAAACACGTAATACACATGAATTCATGCCATGTGAATGTACACAACGAGGAAAACTTACGATGTAATTAAAAGTTAACAACACAAAACCATTGGTGGCGAGTCGTTGTAAAACAATCGAGTTGCATTGGAGATAAATTGAGCTTGTAAAAACTAAAAGTGATGAATTGAGTTGCTTAGGATATACGAGGCAATGGAAAAAATATGAAAAAAAAATGAGATCAAGGCTGAACAATCTTGAAGGGGCTAATCCGAATCGTAACGAAAACATGGTTGAGGATGATGCAACCAACACATTTTGACCATGGTGATGGGCATCATCAAAAACATTCTATCACCATGTTAGTTCCCTTGTTGGAGATGTGAGCCCATGATATAGGTTTAACAGGTGACTACAAGTGATAACGATGTGACAATAATGATAAAGGTAAAATGTGTTATTCTTTTAACATCAATTATTTAAAATGTGTTTCTGCTTTTACACAGTGTTAAAATTGGGATTTTTATTCCAAGAATCTATCCATAGTTGATGGAGGCCTGTGTAGAAACCGAGGATAAGGGATTTGAGGTCACCTAAACACAATTAAGGAGCTATATGAGCAAAGGGAGTAAGCTTGGACATTTTGCACTTGAGGCAAAGTCAAAGCATTATGAAGCGAAAGCCTTTACACAAGAAGAACATAAAACTCGACTTATATGATGGTGCTAGAAAAGCCTCAAGCTCGTTGGGTGAGTAAAGATGATAGTCAAGCACCATACACTCGGTGAGATACATGTCATTCACAATGTAGAGTGCAAGTACATAGAACACCAAACATCATGAGAAATCGACGTGAGGGGTGAACCAAGTCATGAATCCAAGAGGATATCCAAGTTGTATGCAAACCAAATAGATGACACACACTAATTTTTTTCATAAAATATTTTAAGACATCATTTTATTAGTTTAACAAGAATACAAAACAATGAAATTTTGTTTTTATTTTCTTCGAAGGCTTTTTGGGTGTGTAGGTCAACGTCAACAATAGTATGTTGTATTACAATCTTAATTTTTAAGAGGCTACACATTTGGAAAGATATTTTGACACATCTACAAGGTTAGATTAAAATATAATTATGATAAGAATGAACAGATTGCGAAATGTAGGTTTTACATGTAGCAAACAAATCTATTTCGAGGAAAGGATGCAGAGAGGTCCATATCCCTTTGGAATAACTTGCATTTTTAGCCATGAGGACAGTTGCCTAGTCATCATCGTAGATCTAAATGTGACGCGAGAAAGAGCCAACACGAAAACGACAAACCGGGAAGCAATTTATGCGGTTTGTCTACCGAGGAAACATGCGGTGGCTACGAAGTTTTGACGTGGAATATGCAACAAAAGCTCACTGCCTAACACTTCATGTGCACATGAATTACATTGTTTATCTCACCAGGTGGATGATGAGAATGGTGCAGGACATCAACGCTTAGGAGTGCCCTAACAACAACAGGGAAATAAAAACTATGTGATAGAAAAATTTAGGACTACCATGTGGACAGAGCAGATTGGTCGAAAGAAAGCATACTACATCAAAGAATTTAACCCCACTTGGGAGCATGATGAAAAAGCTTATCTAGGGGCAACTATCAAGGGTAAAGCAAGGATTTTAGTGGCTCAACTGAGGACCGGATCACATCATCTTCAATGTGAAACCGATAGATGGACTATACCCAAGGAGGATTGGGAAAGGAGAACTTGTCTTTTTTGCAACAAAGGGGTGGTAGAGACGGAATGACACTTCATCATGGAGTGTTCAACTTATGATGATATTTGTATCCAATACGAAAACGACTTGAAGGTGGACAAATTAAATGAGTTATTCAAAGAAACAAGACTTGAAAAGATCATAGGTTTTGTGCTCAAAATTCACAATAGAAAATTTGATATTGAAAAGAGTCTAAAATCATTTTAAAGTCTCAACTTTTGGTCTCATGGACGTCATTAAAATTTTTCATTTCATTTCATTTCATTTCTTCAATAAACACTCTTTTACGTACCACCACAAATAACTTAGAGCCAACAAAATTAGAAATACCTCCCACAAAATACAAAGCAGCCTAAAAACATTCGAATGCTCTTCCTCCTCCAATGTCCGCGTAGAAGATATGGATTCTGTTCGTGCAAGCGTTATATTTCCAGCAATGAATGGGATAAAGCTTCCCAATCCTCAGCGCATGAGAACCACCCCAATTGGATTCGAAACTGTGGCCTCTCTCAGTCAACAAGTTAATAATAATGAGCGCGGGGAGGAGAAAAAGAAGAGGAAGGTGATTGTTATCTCGGGCCCAACATGCGTAGGCAAGAGCAGCGTGGCACTCGAATTAGCCAAGAGACTCGGCGGAGAAATTATCAGTGCCGACTCAGTTCAGGTCAGTTAAATTCATGCCTGGCATATTTTGTTCTTAAAGAAATAAAGCATTTACATATTATCGTTTCCGAATGCTGAAAATTGTTGAAGCAAGGCTTCATTTTTGGGGAATTGGGCTCCCCACTGCCCGTATCTCGAACCCTTGAAAAACTCCGCAAAAACATACGTGAAGAGGGTTAAAATTGCAATTGGATACATTTTATTGTTTTTGCTGTTTATTTCCTGTTTACTGCTGTATTTATCTTATTTTATTTTTAGGGAAAATGTAGGACTTGCATCTGGGCCATGAGTGGCGTATCTATGCTATTAAATTCATGTAGGACTTGCACCTGACCTTATTTTTTTAATCGGGGAAATGCTGTGTACAGCCGTCCTTTGGCTAAGCATCTGCACTACGAGTGGCGCATCTATGCTGTCAAAAGCATTTGTGCTATGAGTGGCATATTAACACTGTCAAATTTGCTTGGGACTTGCACCTGGGCTTATGTTATTCTTCTGGAAAATGCTTTATATAGCTATCCTTTGGCTAAGCATCTGTGCCATGAGTGATGTATCTATGCTGGAAAATTCACTTAGGACTTGCATAATTTTATTTTATTTTTCAAGGAAATGCGTATACAGCTGTATTCGGCTAAGCATCTGATCATTAGTGAAGTCCGCTAAATCTATCTAAGGCTAGCTTCTGGCCTTATCTGCACTCAATTCAGGGGTACTGGAGGGAAATGAGGGTGGAGACAGAGTTGAGTCAGATCTTATTGCTAGCATTGGTCTGTTATCCGCATCTTGCTAGTAGACCACACACCATTGAGTACCGTTTTTCCCATTGTTAAATTCTGAGCAGCTTGGTGGATTTTTTAAGTTCTCTCACATGTAGGTTATTTCAGCCAGTAGACTTTCTCGTGATCTGCAATGGTAAAGATATGCATAAAATTTGAAGTAATTTACAAATGCTTGATGTGGAGAACTCTACGCAGCTTATAACAGGAAAATCTTAGAGTTAAGAATATGTTGCGGAGAAGCCATTATTCATATGCTGTCAAATTTATCTAGGACTAGCTTCTGGCCTTATCTGCACTCAATTTATGGGGACAGGAGGGTAATGTGGGTGGAGACAGGGTTGGGGGTTTGTCCTTAGTGCTAATACAAGTCCGATACCTGCATCTTGCTTATAGACCACACCTCAGGGGACTGTTTTTCCCCTTTGTTAAATGCTGAGCGGCTTGGTATATTTTTGATGAGTTCTCTTGCATGTAGGCATAATTCAACCGGCAGTCTCTCCCATCATCTTCGGTGGTAAAGATATTCTAAAAATTTAAAGTAATTTACAACCGTTTGATGCGGAGAAATCTATTTGGCGGATAATAGGTAAACCTTAGAGGTAATAATATGTTGTTGAGCAGCCATTATTCATGTATATTGTCAACAACTGTACTTGCGAGGAGCCTAATTAACATCAGAATGTTGTTATTAGTATCTGATATCCAACTTTAGTTTTGCCAGCTAGGTTTAGGGAGTGCTAATTTTTCTTGAGAGATGATTTTGAATGTCTTTTAGGTCAAAGTTTTCTGTAGGACCTACCAAGGTATATTTGCTTGTCTAGAAGATTGTTTATATGGGTATCTAGTACTAAGATTATTTTTCTACGATTGTTTTAATTGCCTTGATTTTAGATTTCATGTACTAGGTTATGATTGCAAATGTTTATGTAAAACTATCCTTTACTTGATTCAAGTTTTGTGGGTTTTTAATAGTCTGTCCATGTGTTTCGGCACTCGCATTATAATGGCCCTTGTGAGCTTGTGTCTGGTGGTTCCCATGGTGATTTGAATCTAAGTTGTAATTGTGGCAATGCTCATCCTTTACCACTCTGTCAAATCTGTTGGGCCTCTACTTTGTTAAGTTATAAACCTTACAAATTATTTGTTTTTAGTGCATATTCACGTGGGTCCATCTACTGGTTTCACCATGACATTCATGTGAAACAAACATGTATACATATAATATCTCTTCTCTTATATTTTGAGTGTGTAAAATAGATTAAATAGTCACATATTGAAAACTATTGTGACTCAAATAAGTTAATTTTTTCTAATTAAAGGTAAATTTTTATTGAATCTAAAAAGGCAAAAACCCAACCAAGATACAACCACAAACCTCCCGAGAAGAAAACGAGGCCTAGAGAAAGGTAAACAAACAAAAGCACACAAAGGGCCAGGACATAGTCTCTGGTCCCTGTATTACAGACTAACACACCAGAAGCTAACACACCAGCAAGCTTGTAAAATAGATTAAATAAGTCTCTGGTCCCTGTATTACAGACTAACACACCAGCAAGCCTTAAGCCATTACTTAAAAACTTGCCAAGAAACTTGTAAAATAGATTAAATAGTCACATATTGAAAACCATTGTGACTCAAATCAGTTAATTTTTTTAATTAAAGGTAAATTTTATTGAATCTAAAAAGGTAAAAAACCCAACCAAGATACAACCACAAACCTCCCCGAAGAAAACGAGGCCTAGAGAAAGCTAAACAAACAAAAGCACACAAAGGGCCAGGACATAGTCTCTGGTCCCTGTATTACAAACTAACACACCAACAAGCCTTACCGTAGAGCTAAGCCATTACTTAAAAACTTGCCAAGAAAATTGGATTTGCATCCTTTCTAGGTGTCGTAAATAATCTTCTCCTCCTTTTTAAAGTGATGCAGGTGGAATGTTTCCCTCAACTAATTAATTGTAGATATCCTCCATACCTATGATAGCCATCTTCAAAGTCTTCTGAGCTTCATGCATTTTCCTTTTTCCCAACTTCACTGTCTGAGTATCCTTCTCCTCCATGGGACAGGTTGATAGCCATCTTCAAAGTCTTCTGAGGTTCACGCATTTTCCTTTTTGCCAATTTCACTGTCTGAGTATCCTCCTCCTCCATGGGACAAGTTGATAGCCATCTTCAAAGTATTCTGAGCTTCACGTATTTTCCTTTTTGCCAATTTCACTGTCTGAGTATCCTCCTCCTCCATGGCACAAGAGCTGATAGCCCTAGCCTTGATCCCGTTAGAAATCAACAAAGTAATGCACAAGGCCTCTTCTTCGATCTTCCTAGCAATTTCCAAGGACTTATGACTTATGCACTGAAAGATGGGGTCCTTCTTCTTCTGGCTAACACCTTTGTCATTAACAAACTTCTCTCTCTTGTTACTCTCAAAGGAAACCTCACACGAGTCAAAAAGTGCAGCCTTCTTGCCGGCCCTCCTCTTCTTATCAGTACAAGAGATACTTCCTTCCTCTATTGTTACTGTCAATGAGATTTAGAGGAGGAAGATGAGAGGCCCGTTCCCACGGTCCATGCTCTTGGAAGTAGGGCTTTCAAACTCCGTCTGCTCTAGATTTTTGCGAATAACATACTACTCATGTTCTGTCCTTTAAATGTAGCTTTCTTCTCCAAGGGCACACTCATTCCTTTTCAAATTACCATTGTTATTACTTGGCAAGGCCACAACTTGCTTCTTTCTTCTAAGGCACTTATGACAAGTGCATCTTCCCTCCCCCTCTTTAAGGAGACCATAATTACTCTTTTCAGACTCTATTTAAACTTTGCACCATCCTCATTTTCAAAGTCTGCCTATTACTGATTGATAATTAGTCTACTCCATTTCACCTCATGCACATGATTAGCATTAGAACTCTCAGCATGCGAGTAGTCCAAGGTATGATCAATATGCTGGTCAAACCTCAACATCCATAGTAGCCCTGAAGTGGGGAGTAATAAGAATAATAAAGGTGACACAGACAGGCTTTACAGAAAGAGTCGACAAGGTCCATACCCCAGAAGAGTGCGAGGTCAAGGCAGAAGAAGACAGGCTAAAAAGACACGAAGGAACAGAGGTAGAGACCCAACACCAACCGCATCAACAATCAGAACTGACTGATAAGTGACACACACACACATATACACATATACATACATAATGTGTATATATGTATGTATATGTGTGTGTGTGTGTATAAAACCAGGAAAGGCATACTCATAGAAGACTATTATATATATATATATATAAAACCAGGAAAGGCATACCTGTAGAAGACTATTTAGCCCCTTAATGCCTAAATCAATGCCACCATTCACATACGGCAATATGCAAAAGCATTCAGCCCTCCTCAAGGGCATGCCCAACGTCATAATTTCAAACCCATGTTTCCCAGCAAGAGTACTAAACTTTCTAAACAGAAAAACAGAAATGGAGGAGGTGACAGGGGAAAGAAAAAAATCAACTTAAAAATCAAAACCTAACTCCCAAACATAAAAGGCAGCAAAGGATAATCGAAATTGGTAGAAACAGGAAAAGACAACAAAATGTGGTGCCCAAAGGGAAAATTCAGAGTCTTCAGACATGAGTGTGTTAACACCACTTGATCCTCACCAAACAAATTTTGCCCACACTGGGAAAGAACATCCCCAAATCTCAATTATAGGTGTCAAGAATGCCGTCTTGTGCATGCCCGGAAAGTAACAGTCCTCTCACGCCTCAAATTAGTTTGATGAAGCAGCATTCCGATCTATAAAATTGTGAATAATTTACTTCTACAAATTTATGGACGAACCTATGTTGTTGATTAAGTGATAAACTAGTAAAATTTAACATACAAAGCCCGTTTTAGATGCAAATACAACTAGTATGTGTTTTGTATATCCAACTGTATACATCGAAATGTATGAATTTGTACATACATCTACTTCACATCTATTAGAATCTAATTTACAACTTCTACTTCATGTGTTATAGATCAGCTCTCCTATTTTTTTCTGATCTATGGAAAGATTCGTAAGCTTCTTTTCGCCTTTTTATCAATTTAAATAGATCAATATCAATGGGTTTCTTAATAGTAGCACTAATATTTATATATGATTCATCTATTGACAAATTATCAATCAATCCTTTAAAAAATTCCGATTGTAAGAACAAATCATAGTTTTCTTGGTTCTCTTGTTCGATTTCTTCTGTTAATTGTGTAATTTCTTGAATTTTTTCTTGTTCTATTTCTTTTGTTAATTCCACGAATTTTTTTATTCTTTTTTCAATTTGACTCAATTTTAAAGGCTTTCGCTTTCGACTAGGACGTGTTCCAACTGATTCTTCTTCTTGGTTAGGGTCCCCATACTCTATCTGCCATTCCATTACTTTTTTTTTATAATATTCATTTATTTCCGAATTTATAGAAAACCAAGCATGCTGTCTTGGATGGAGTAAGCGACGTTGATATCTCCTTTTATCTTTTGGCAAAGACATAAGCACATGCGGAAGGAGCAACAAATTTTTAGATCCCATCTGATATATAGATGGAAATATTTTCATCGCATTATATTTTGATCTGTTTGTTTCAAACAAAGATCGACTATTTAAATAATAGAAAACTAATGGTAATGCAAGTATAATTAAAGCTTTTATTGCTTGACCCCGTAAAATAAATAGACGTATATCACGTATAAATAAAGTACTAATAATCCGAAAGTCAAAGAGCTTAATAACGCTTTCTCGACCAGAAAATATGTTAGTTAGCAATCTTACCAAATTAGATTCGGTCCATGGATTGAATACTCCCATTAGTCTGACTTTAAATACACAATATATGTTATAGAACCGATATTTAGTAGATACGGGTATGTTTGGAATTTCGTTCGGATTCAGAGGATATTTTTCCAGATATGTTTTTTTATGTTTCATAGTTTTAAAATTTTCAAATAAAAAAATAAGTTAATTAGTAATAAGAATTATAAGTTAATACAACTTTGATATATAGTTGTCTTATTTTAATTTAGACAAATAGTTTTTTGCCTTTTCTATCGATTTAGCCCCAATCTTTCAGTCGATTCAAGAACTTCGTTATTTTCCATTTTTGTTTATATCTATTATTGTAAACAATATAGACAAATCCTCTTCTCCTTTTCTATATATTTGGTTTGGTAACATATTAGATATTTAGAATATCTATAATATATATTACATGTATATTAATCTATATCTATCAATGTATAGATATAGTGATAATGTAGATCTATACACTGCATTGTTTACAGTATCTCCCTATTTATATTATCTATTAATTACACATATTTCCAATTAATTACAGATATCTCCATCTATATAAACAGGATCGGCAAATCATCTACCTCTCTTTTGGTCTCTATAGATAGATTATATCTATTTATAGTCTAATTGTCATCATTTTATATAAAAGTATAGAAATCCCATCATTCAAAATGACAAAGATATGTCATAAATCTCTATTGTGATAAGCTGCTTAAAGTGTTCCTTAATTACCACGATACTTTATACATGGCATGCAAGATCCACAACAAACATGAAAGGAAATGAGCACAATTACATACACACAAAAGTATACTCATCACAATGTTTAACCCTTGAAACCCTGACCTGGTGAAAGCCAACATGGAATGTGGTGCCTCATGGCTTGGTATTGAGCTCAAACCAAGCACAAAGTGGATAGAGCGATACACGTACTACTTCACTATAAAATCTATTAGAGAAGCCAAAAGCCGTAATCATATAAATAGCTATCACAACTCCTATAATATAGGAAGTAGGGCCTAGGCATTGGAAAGCTTAAATAAGCTTCAACTGTATCTACAAACAACAGTAAATAGACTCAATAACCAAACTATATAACAATATGCTACATTACTATAATATTCATCTAACATCCTCCCTTAATGACTAAATCAAATGTTTTAGTCATTATTACAACAAAAATGATTCATTCCATATACAAACTTAACCCAAGGTGTAGTCCTACCGCCACTGCAACAATGTATCCAAATGTCCCTATTGTTGCCAATCCATCTTACCAGAATACATGGGTAATGAGCTGCTGCAACTGCCAAGTAGGAAATGGTGCTGAATACTGGGTTCATTGGATTCTATTGTTCCTTTGAAGAGTTGTCATGTCTTGAATGTGTCATGCTTTGTTTGTTAGAGTGATCAGGTCCAACAAAAACTTAGAATATACATCAAGACTAAACAACAAGAGATATTTTTGCGTTGAGTTGTTGAAGACCCAACACCTACTGTTTTCCATTGTTGAATAATTTTGGGACATTTACTATTCACAACACTCATGTGCTTTTGTTGTATGCCCCTTCCTCTTTCACCAACCTTCATGGAAAACTTCCATTTGGGTTTGACTTTGGTCCTTGAAATGATGCTTGGTTTCAATACCTGCAAAGCAGTAAGAGCAAAATTTACTTGCTCTTCACCTTGCACCTTCTATTTTCCTGACCTTGTAGATTGCCCTTCCAATAAATAAGGCAATTCATCTTTCCTTACATCCTTCATAGTGGTATGGTACCACTTAGGCCTCTTTTGTTGGCTTGTTTGATCTGATTGTGAAGAGTGAGAAACAATCTCTTCACTGCTAGAACTAGACTTTTCTGGTCTTTTCATCTTTGAACCCTGTTCAATTTTAGTACCAGAACTTGTTCTAGAAATATCATTAGTAGGTAGCAATACAATACTATTAGTAGATTGACCATTATCAGAAAAGAATGGTACTTTCTCATCTACAACAACATCTTTACTCACCACAATCCTGTATGTGGAGACATCTATTAACCTATATGCATTCCTCTGCTCACAATAACCAACAAACATGTACAATTTTCCCAATATAGAAGCAGTGGATCTGAAAACATGAAAATTACTTACATTAGGTGTATTTCCAGACCATGCTCTTGGTGTTACATTCTGCAAGGCTTGTGATGGACTTCGGTTGAGAGTGTAGACAACTGTATTTACAACTTCTGCCCAATATTGATACAGTACATTCTGGCTATCCACCATACACTATGTCATCTCCATGACTGCCCTATTCTGCCTTGCCATGACATCATTTTGTTGTGTAGAATATGTTATACCTTCTTTCTTGCAGAATTCCTTGAATTTGTCAGAGACAAACTCTTCTTCATTCACTGATCTAAGAGCTTTTATATTTTTCCCTCCTTGTTTCTCTACCATAGCTTTCCAAGCAACAAAGTTAGAGAAACATTCTGACTTTCTATGCAGAAAACACACCCACATTTTCCTAGAAAAGTCATCTATAAGCAACAAATAATACAATGTTCCAAATATGGAAGGTGTCCGCATTGGACCATGCAAACATGTACCAAATCCAATGCATTCTTAGCTCTTTGTGTCTTACCAATGTCAAATGAATGTGAAAATTGCTTATCTATCTGACATCCTGAACATACATTTTGATTATTTTGAATAGAAAACATTCCATTCACCATGTTAGTGTGACTTAATGTATGCAAATGTTGATAACCAAGGTGACCATACCTCTTATGCCACAATTCACTAGTGCTTTCCACTGCTGCTAGTGCATGCTCATTTGCAGTTTTTGGATCAACCAACTTATACAATCCTCTGTTACCAAGACCAACAACTATGACTCTTTTCTCATGAATATCACAAACCATGCATTTGTTTCCTTTAAACTCCACACAAAGATTAGGATTTGTAGTTATTTCACTTATGGAAAGAAGATTTTTGTTCATGTCAGGTACAAACTGAACATTTTGAAAAGTGTACATAACAGAATTCATTGAAATACAAACATCTCCATATCCTTTCACATAGTGAACCCAACCATCACCTAAGGAAATAAATTCATTGCAACTATCATCTTCTACAAATTTTACATACCAGTCTTTGTGACATATGTAGTTTCTTGATGCTCCTGAGCAGGGCCGAATTAAGGGTTTTGAGCGCCTAGGTAGTATTAGGAGCTAATGCCTCACTTTCAATTTAAAAAATAAATTATAATGGAAGTTTCAGCAACAAAAATTAAGGTTAAAAATGCTATTTTATTAAGATACTGTAAATAACTGAACACCACTTAATTTTATGTTTAGAGTTTTATAGAAAATAAATACCACTTAACTCATTAACTTCAACCATTTAAAAAAATTGTCGCACAAATAATGAACATATTTTTTATTTTGAAAAAATCACAAATGAAAGAAAATTTTATAGAGGGGATATAAACAATATATATGTAATTAGCTCCTCATATACAATATATAATATATCTATATTTCCTTTATATATATTCCTACAAATATTTTATTGTTCCAATATTTATTATATATGTTTAGGATATAACTAGATATTAATAGGTCCTATCCTACCAATATAATGTTGGTATATTACTCATAGATGCTATGAGCAAATAAAAGTGTGGAAGAAATAAATAAATAACATGGAAGATAAAACTATATATATTTTTTAAATATATGGAATAAATCAAAATAAAATTATTACCTGCACCATGACGCAAGTAAAAATAATTTCTCACCTTGGAAATCTCTCTTAACAATTCCTACCAAATTGATCATAATGATGAAAATTCTTTTAATATTGAATATGATTAAGTATGTTAACAATATACTATCCAAAAATATTGTAATATATCTATAATTCTATTTAAATCTAAATATATAATAATACTAAATAAATTTATTAAATTTATGGAGTAGCCGATTATAAAAATATAAAGAATCAGGTGCCCTTGAATTCTTGCACCCTAGGCAGTTGTCTAGATTGCCTAGGGCTTAATTCCCATTGCTCTTGAGTCAAAGTACCATATTCTTGACTTCGTTGACTGACTAGTTCTATGTTGCCACAAACACAAACTTGCCTGAACTTTGTTCATCCTCTTCAGCCATATTTGCAGATTGTGATTTTCTTCTCTTATTTTCCAAATCATATTGTCTCTTACGGCAATCTTTCTTCAAATGACTAGGTTCCTTGCAATAAAAACACTTCTATTTAGACTACTTAGAAGCATTTACATTACTGTTAGAGGATTCTTTTGAAGAACCATAGGTATTCCACTTGTTTACCCTTGCCCTTTGACCTTGTGAAGAAAACATTCTCGTAGCAATTGATGTAGAGGCAACTGACTGATCTAGCCTCCTTTCTTTCTGCATGAGAAGTGTAGACAACTTCTCATAATTGATTTCCCGTGTCTTTGCGATCATGTGCAATGACTCAACAAATGAGTCAAAAGATGGTGGAAAGTTGTGCGCACGCACTGGAGCAATCGAATCTTGCTCATCTACAGTTTCTCAACTACTTTCAGTTGATCACAGATATCCTTCAACTGCAACAAAAAGTCAGAAACTGACCCACCTTGCATTTTAGTGGAAAATAACATATTCTTCAAATACTACACCCTATCGGCTTCTGAAGCCTGGTACTTTGAAGTCAAACTTTTCCACAAATCTGAAGCTACCATTGCATTTCTAACTTCTGGAATTAAAGGGTTGGCAACAGAGAGTTTAAGTAACATTAAAGCTTCCCTATGACGTCTATCATAGTCATTAATAACATCATCATCATCATCAGGTCGTGTTTCCTTAGCAAGTACTATTTGATCAAGATTGTGATACTCACTATATACAAAGAAAAACTACATAATGAAAGAAACAAAACAAATAAAAGCAAACTAGTTCTTCCTTCGTATCTCCTTGCAACCTCGGATGAGAGTGCTAAAGCTTGGAATGAAGCACCGAGCTTGTTGAATCTCTTGATCAAATTTGTTTGTGGATGCTCCAAAGGTGTTCCGAATGGAAGTAGATTAGCTACGAGCAAAGCGATTGAATGACTGATTTGATTGTAGATTCATGATCAATGGACAACGTAACGATGTGCGAGGTGGGATGATAATCCAAGTTGCTGATGCAATTCTCAAAGATTCCAAAGTTGATAATTGGAGGAGAATGAGTGATTATTTATAGATGAAGGAATGGGATTCCAAATATAGGATTTGTATTAGCTTGTTTGATCTGAAGTTAACTGAAGCAAGATTGAATTGTTTAATTGAGTTTCCAATCTATTCGAAGAGTTGATCCATTGATTTGAGCTTGCATGGATGAGTTATTTTTGAGTTGGCCAAGTTTGCACATGCTTTTGTTTATTTTGAATTAAATAAAAGTGGACGTGATTTTTAGCCTTTTGCATTGATTTGATTTATTTTTGAAAGTATCATGCTTTTTGGGAGATCTTTAATGTCCCCAATGGGACTTTTTTTGCCCCCAGTTGGATTTTAGGCAAATCCCACAACCAAATGCAAGCTCACAAAATTAAAATCAGATTTTTACTATGCAGATCTGAATTTTATGAAAAAAATGCGACTAGGGCATAGCAAGAAACTTATACAAATCAGCCAATAAATTATACTTTCACCACTCCAATCTGATTTCATCTATTTATAAAGCCAAAATATGCATGAACATGCAGGTTTCTGATGCAAACAAGGCTGAAATAAATTTATTTTGAAACCCTAGTCTGCAGAAAATTATGGCAACTTCAAAAATTCATAACTCCCTCAAAAATGCTCCGATCCACACAAATAAACTATGCACGGATTTAGAAAATTAAGGAGAATGCAATGATGTTACCCATTCATGCAAATGACCACCATAAGTGCCCTAAACAACCAAAACACCAACTTGCCCCTAGGGTTTTGGGCTGGAAAAATACTGAAAACTGGCTGCTTTAATTCATAAAAATCAGATTATGATATAGCAATACAAATCTGGTTTGAAATACCTCAAAACAATTCAGATTTATGCAATAGATAGGTCGCTTCAGGCTGAAATAATGCAGGAAACACAACTGCACTCTCTTCCCTTCAAACCCTTGTACCAAATCTGCAAAATCTTCTTTATTCACTGCTGAAAATAACTAACAACTTTGCAAGCTCAATAGAATTTCCTGAGTAGAAATTCCTCACAATGCTCTTGGGGTTTTCGTCCACAAGAGGGATAAATCCTAAGGGTTTTCGTCCTTAGAATATATTATGCAAAAACTCCAAGCTTCAAACATAAAATCAGAAATTAGAAAATGATCATAGAATGCCTTCCCCTCAAGTTGACTTCTCCTTATAAAGGAAGAAGAGACCCAAAACAACCTCCAAAATATCCAATCAGCATGCAATGATTTTCTCTATGCAATTTCTACCCTCCATTTTCCTTCCTAGGACAAGTCGCATTTTTCCATAGGGAGGATACAAAAATACAATGTTTTTTATCTTTTCTAAGTTCCCATGATCCCTCCTCAATGCAAGTCGCCATTCTCCCTAGGGAGAATACAAAATGTATTTGGACCACTAATAATTGCCCCCAAGGCTAGTAGCACCTTCCTATAGGGATTACAAATTTTATAAGTGCTTTTTCTACATTTATATAATTAAGTTAAATAAATTAATATAAGTGCTTTATTATTATTTTTTTTTTTTTTGGCACTTTATAATAATTTATTGTAACTTAAGCCACCCTTGTGATCACCCTTTGGCCGTCGGGTTGACAAAATAGGCCAAAGGTCTTTAATGGGAAGGGATATTACGGATGTCTAGCTAAGTCAAATGCATGTTTGATTTATTCTAATTTTGTCCTCTTGCACATGTATTTAATTGATTTAATTTTTAATTAACTCCTTTTGCTCTAGTTAACTTGAGATGTTGACTAGTGAATTAATATTAATTAATTGAATAAGAGGATGAGGTGTAAATGGATAATGTAGGATTATTTAATTATTTTGATATTAAATATTAGCTAATAAAATTAACTAATAGGAAAGGGGATGAATAATTAATTAACTAAATTAATTAATTAACACTAGGAATAAAATATGAGTGTAATAAGGTCCATAACACAAATATTTAATATTTCGTGACCATGTGTGAGCAATAGGAATGATTAAGGGAATTGCAAGGGAATGATAGAAGCTTATTCGGGACAATGTTGTAGAATGTCGTTAAAGGCCGTAAAATAACAGTATATATCGAAGTGGTTGAAAGTGGTTGAAAGTGGTCATAATGCACTGTGAAGTACTTATGGGATGATTTTGGAGGTTTAGAATGTGTAATGCGATATTTTAGGGCATCTACATTTGCCCTCTTTAAAGTGTTATTATGAAATAATAGTGCTTTAAAGATAATAGACGCGTGCATATCGATGAATAAATGATAGAGAAGTGTGGTGGACTGCTGATTTGCCTCGGTGAAACATTTGGATGCCCCAATGAGTTTAGATGATATCGAGGGAATGCCCCTCAAGCGGTGGGTAACGCAACAAAGCGGGGAGAACCACTTGATTGGAGAGAGAGAACAAATCATTGATAAGGATAGGAAGAAAAGGCTTAGAAAGTTAGTTACAAAGGCACAAGGGCGAAAAATGAGAGATTAGGGTTTAGAAGGGTATAAATAGTTAGCATTACAAGCACAAAGAGACAAGGTTATTCGGTAGAGAGATGCCATATTGATCATGTCTCATGATAGCTACGCTGAAGGTGACTACCGAGAGAGACCAACTTGCAAAACATGTACAACACTTGACAGCAGAGAGAGATATGGCACGAGTGTATAGCCGAGGCCACAAGTATGGGAGATTTTTTACGGAGTTTGTAGCAATACGCATGATGTCGATTATTATAGAGCTTTATATGAGGCAACTATTCCTAAGGGCCGAGAGGGTTCTAGGTTATAGTCGAGGACATGTAACAGATCCGCGAGGCGGTAGATCTCATGGCTGTCAAGATCCATTAGATTTGTTCATATGCCATGATGGACTAGGCGGTTTAGGTGTAGGAGAGAGCCATGGATGACTCGATGCATATGATATATATGTATTGTATTTTTGGTGTATGCCTCATGGTGAAGGCACGTGTTTTGTATAGTTGCCCTTGATGGCATTTTGTTGGTTATGATATGTTTTTTTTGTACATGGAAAATTTTATTTATGTATACAAACTTTTGATTGATATGGATTTTTGATGATTATTGATTTATATAGATGATTATTTTTGTATCACTCATTTGTAATTATCTTCATGGATGCTTATTGATTTCCATTTCCTTGTGTTGAACTAATGATATGATAGATTTTATTATATGATAGATATTCGATATATGAATGATTGATTGTGCTTTGCTTTTGCACATGCATGAGCTTCCATCCAAATTTTGTATTTTGAGAGCAGCCTGCTTTGTTGTTGCACAATAGAGTTAGCACCATGATTATTGAAAAACCATGATGAGCAACCCATATGCGCGTAAAAACACACACACACACAGATAAAACAAACCCAATATACACAATAAGATGATTACACCAAGGTTATATATGAACCAAGATGCTAACAAAAATACTTGTAATTGGTCCAACAAAAACACAAAGATAAAACATAAAGTAAACCCAATATACATAGTAATTAATATGCACCATAGCTATGAATAAGCCAAGATGGTAACAAAATACTTGTAATTGGTCAAAAATATAAGACTAAATGTAAAACAAACCCAATATACACAATAATTAAGATACACCATGGCTATGAATAAACCAAGATGTTAGCAAACTACTTGTAATTGGTCAATAACAACCATGCAACACAACTTTAAATAAAGACATTTAACTATGCCCCTAATGTGTTCCATAGTGAAGATTAAGTAGATATGGATGCCCCCAAGCAAGGATACATGCAATGGGATTGATCAAACTGAAGAGCAGAGTCAAGCGACTCCTAATGACACTCTTGTTGGATCCACATTGCAGATTTACTTGAGATTGAATGCCGGCCTCCCAAGCAAGGATACATGTAAGGAAGAACATGAGATCCGAGATTTCCCAAGTGAGGATACGATCTTGTCCCCAAGCAAGGATACATGTTAGGGCAAGAGGATTTTTTTGATAGTCATAGGATAGTTGAAACGATCACTAGGATAGGAGTTGAAAGTCGGATATTGTTGAATTGTATTGATAGTTTGAGATTTGAGATTTTTTTGAAACAGTTTTTTTGAATGTTTTAATTTTTTTTTGAATTTTGAATGTTTTGATTTGTTAGATTTGAATTTTTGTTGGTTTCTGAGAGACCTTAGGTGAACTAGGACCCATTTGAGCATTTGTCAAGAACAAAAGAGCTCTATAAGATCAAAGGATGAACATGAGTGGATATGGAATATAAACAAGTGTTTTATGTACTAATTACAAGAAACAAGCGACAAAAAAACGGATTGGGATGAAACAGTTAGAGGAGTAAGGTTAGGAACTATACAAGTGGATGTGCCGAAATGCCCCCAACACAAAGGGTTGGTATCGCTGATTCAAGAATAGAATCTCTTCAGATGAACCACATTCATGGGTTCTTTAAGCTCTTGGCCATCTTCAATGGATAACTTGTATGCATCGATCTATATTTTGTAGTGATAATATAAGGACCTAACCAATTAGGTTTAAATTTTCCTTGCTTTTCCCGATCTTTTGTTGTATTTTTTGATTTTCTTTTAGAACAAGGTCACCAATTTCAAATTGTCTTGGTCTTATCCGTTTGTTGTAATTGTGTCGAAGTCGATTTTGATACACTTTCAAATGATCCAAGGCATTAAGCCTCTTCTCATCTAGGAGGTGAAGTTATGTAAGACGAGCTTGTCTATCTTCATCTTCGTTGATCAAATCTTTTAGGGATATTCAGAGTGATGGGAGCTCGACCTCTATGGGTAACATGACTTCAATTCATACACAAGTGAAAAGGGTGTGGCTCCTGTTGGAGTACGGAATGATGTGCGATAGGCCCAAAGGGCAAGATAGAGTTGTGCGTATGCCAATCGTGACCATGTTTGTCAACAATTTTTTCCAAAATGGATTTGATCGTTTTGTTAGATGCTTCTGCTTGGCCATTGCACTGCAGATAGTAGGGAATGGACCATTTGAGGCAGATGTGAACGCATTTGGCTAGCTTTTTTACAGTTTTATTTTTGAAGGATGTACCATTATCTATGAAAAGAGAAGGGATACCAAAGCATCAAATTAGATGGTTAAATATAAACTTGGAAATATTACTACCGGTGACATAAGTAAGAGGCATGGCCTCTACCCATTTAGTAAAATATTCGTAGTGTGATTATGAATGTATGACTACCAGAGGAAGTGGGTTTGATTTTGCCTATTAGGTCGAGCCCCCATCGGGAGAAAGGCCAAGGTGTAGTGATAGGTTGAAGAGCTTGTGATGGTGTATGAATTAGATTACCATGTTGTTGACACGCCAAACACTTTTTGACAAACTTGCAAGAATCAGACTCCATAGTGGGCCAATAATAACCCATGTGTAAGATCTTCTTAGCTAGAACCATGCCACTCGTGTGGGCTTCATGAGATACCAACATGTACTTCAACTAGGGTTTGGTTAGCTTCATCTTGATTGAGACATCTTAGGAGAGTTCCATCATAGCCTCTTCGATACAGGGTGTCAGCAAGGATAGAGTAGCGCGAAGCACGTTGTGCTAGGGCTTATTTGTTTTGATAGGTCATATTGTTAGGGAATTTTTTGTCATGGATGGTGTAAATATCATGATACCAGGAGTTACCGAACCAACAATTCACATATCATGGTGGACTCGGAGCAAATCGTAAGTTGGAATCAAAATATGTTTGACAAAAAACTCAAGTGTGTGTTTGATTTAGACCAATATCAAGAAGATATCTAATAGTTGCCATGACGTCCTTCTGCTGATTTGTTCTTACGTATTTGAGGAACTTGTTCAAAATGTGATAAGTTGAAAATAACATTTTAATCTATCAACCATACGTTTATAGGGGATCAATTTGTCGTCTTTTACTTGATACTCACCATTGACTTGATTAATGACTAAGAGAGAATCTCCGTAAACTCTCAATTCTTTGAGAATCCATGAAATGGAAAACTTTAAAACAACTATGAGAGCTTAATATTCAGCGACGTTGTTGGTACAAGGGAAACTGATGTGAAAAGATTTAGGATAACATCACCATTTGACATGAGCAATATAATTTTGGCCCCGGATTTGTGGATATTGCATGATCCTTCAAATAGAGAGTCCAAGAGGGAATTACATCAACGTACAAAAGTTCTTCATCTGGAAATTCAAAGTGAAGAGGTTCTGAACTTGGTAGAGGTGCTACATTGAGCTGATCGGGAAGGGCTCGCCTTTGATGGCTTTTTGTTTAACAAATTTGATGTCAAATTCATTGAGTAGAACAACCCAGCTAGACATTCTTCCGGTGAGTACAGTCTAGATAATAGATACTTGAGTGGATCTATCTTCGTGATAAGCTTAGTTGTATGATTAAGCAAATAGTGGCGTAGCTTGTGAAATGTGAACACCACGACTAAGCATACCCGCTCAAGTTGTGAATACTTGAGTTCATGATCAATCAAAGTTCTACTGAGATAATAAACAATTTGCTCGTCCTTGATCGTTGTGTTGACCTAACAATGTACTCATGGCATGTACAGTAACGGACGTATATAAAAGCATTGGTTTGTCTGGAGCAGTGCGGCATGAGCACTAGAGGATTTGATAGATACTCTTTCAGCTTAGAGAAAGAATCTTGAAATTCTTGATCCCAATTGAATTGTACATCTTTCTTGAGCAACTGATTGAAGTGATGGCACTTGTTTGCTAGTTGCGATATGAACCGTCTGATAGATCGTATCTTACCTTGAAGACCTCGTAGTTGTCGAAGATTCTCGGAGGAGGCATTTCCATGATAGCTTTGACCTTTACGGGGTCAACTTCTATACCTCGTCGTGAAACGATAAAACCTAGAAGCTTTTCCCGAAGTCACTCCAAATATACACTTCTTTGGATCTAGCTGAACTTCGTAATCACACAATCGCTAGAAGATACGCCGTGAAACCTGCAGGATGATCAACTCGTGATTTTGACTTTATGAGGATATCGTCTACGTAGTCTTCCATAATGTCATGTAACATGTCATGGAAGATTACTGTCATGGCTCTTTGATAAGTAGATCCTGTATTTTTGAGGCCAAAAGGCATGACCTTGTAACAAAATGTACCCCATGGTGTAGTAAATGTTGTTTTGGGTTGATCCTCTTCAACAATTTTGATTTGATTGTAACTAGAAAAACCATCCATTAAGGAGAGCATTTCATGGCATGTTGTTGAATCAACGATCATGTCAATGTTCGGTAAAGGGAAGTCGTCTTTCGGACACGCTTTGT
Organism: Taxus wallichiana var. yunnanensis; assembly: GCA_018340775.1. Classification (NCBI taxonomy): domain Eukaryota; kingdom Viridiplantae; phylum Streptophyta; class Pinopsida; order Cupressales; family Taxaceae; genus Taxus; species Taxus wallichiana. The sequence goes on along the minus strand of CM031236.1, from coordinate 23,958,662 downwards.
TGATATCACAAAAGTGTGTACAGATTCGGATCCCCGGGGTCTTCTTAGCGACCAGAACAATGTTCAATATCCATTCAAAGTAATCAATGGGTCTTATGAAACTTGCTTCTAGGAGTTTTTGTAGTTATGCTTTGACAAGTAATGCAACCTTAGGATGCATTTTTCTGAGTTTCTATTTGATGGGCTTCGCTTCCGGTCAAATGACAAGTTGATGAACCACAAGAGAAGGATCCAACACTGGCATGTCCTTATATGACCACGCAAAGGCATCTTGAAATTTTGTAAGGTTGTAAACGCTTCAATTTTGATTCTATTAAGGCTTCTACCAAATTGTAAGAGCTTTGGATGCTCACTCGTATCAATGTTGATACTGATAGTGTCTTCTACGAGCATTTTTGACATATCTTTTTCTTGAAACGATGTTGTAGGTTGATGTAAGTTCTTTGCTTCTGATGAAGGTTCCCCTCTCTCTAGCGCCTCATAAAGGTTTTCACTAGGAGATACATCCTTTTGCTCTTATAATCTCTTTTTGATTTTTGTTTCTCAGATAGTGCCTTAATGAGGTTTTCACTATGAGAGATTTTGTTTTTCATTTTTTTATTTTCCTATTTTTGCTTTTGCGGATTGGGGTATTCGAGTTCTTCACCAAAATAAGCATCTACATTTAGGTCAATATCGAATCCCTTCTTGTGATCGACAAGGGGAATAAGGTCTTGAGTTCCGAGGAACTCCTCGATGGCTTCATTGTTTTTGAAAGAGATCCATTGATATGTGATTTTGTTGATCTTGATTGATAAGGCAAGGGTGTATGATGTCAAGGTCAATAACATGGATGGAAAGCTCTTCAAAAGGATAGTGTCGGCTAAGTCTTCAAAGAGGCTATGTGTGGAACCTGTCTCAATTTCCGAGTCAATATCCTCACCACTAGTCGTTACATCAAATATTAGTGGCATTTTTTCAAATATTTCAAACCTAGGCCATGGCGATAAAGATTTTCTGTGTACTCAATCGGATCAAGACAACCTTGTTCATTTTTCCAAGTCCTCGTCCTTTCCATTGCATATTTATCATCATTTTATGTGCTTTATTGTAATCAAGAGATGTGTAGCATGTAGCTAGTTGATCTTCATATAACCAAGAGCCCGTAGAACCCTGAATGTGTTCATCATCTAGATATCTAAACCATTTCCAATGAGTTGTACCAAGATTGTAAATGGGAGCTTCTATGAGATGGGGAGCATTAGGCTTACCATAGCTTCGCGGTGATAAAGGTAGTTTACCAATATGAAAGGTATCTTGGAATTCATATTCGCCAATACCTTTGTCAAGGATTTTAAATTCTCGTAGTGAATTGGATGTAGAAGGTTGAAGTTGTGAAAGTATCTTTGGATCTATGCGCTTTCATCCGTGGAAGGTATATGTAATGTCCCTCTTTCTTGGATAGTTCGGTCGAAGACCTTTGGCCTGTTTTGTCTACCCGACGGCCAAAGGGTGTTTTCAAGGGTGACTTCGGTTTATTAATTTTATTATATTGTGCTCAAAATAAAGTAAAATATCATTAAAGCACATATAATTAATTAATAGATTGTTTAAGTGACTTTGACTTAGGAAAGTGCATTTAAATAAATTAATAAATTATTTAATGTGCCTACCTAAGCCAAAAATGCGACTTGGTTGGAAAAAGGAAATAATTAATTAAAAATTAATTATGAGGATTTGGAAAAAGTGCGACTTGTTCCTTTGGAGGGTTTTTTGGCTATAAGGGAAAAATGTGACTTGGGAAAAGGGCATTCAGATTATTATTATTTTTCCCGACAGTTAGCACTGAGCTTTGCAGACAAAATCCAAGGACGGAAACCCTCTGGATTATTCCTCTTGCGGACGAAACCCCGAAGTAGTGAGAGAAGTTTCCATTCAGGTATCTTCATGGTAGTCACAAGTTTTTATTATTCCAGCAGTTAGACAGAGAAATAAATTACAGCAGTGGGCATACAAACTTCTTCTAGAGTGGGGCGACTTCTACAATTGTTTTATGCGATGCAGATTCGAGGTATTTTTCTTGATAGATAATTATTGTAATTCCCAGCATCAGATATATATCAAATCGATTTGGTTTGAATCATTTACAGTGGGTTTGTTGGACAATCTTTATTATTTATCTATCTGCAGATTTATAATTGTATTGCCATAATATTTAGCATCATAAATCATTATTAAATACACGGCTGAATTATTTATGAAGAAATCTGCCTGTTAAACCCTAGGTGCCTTTTTTGTATTCACCCGGTTTGCGGGGTTTGTTTTATTTAATTTATCTATGTAGTTTTAGAATGGTGTTATCGAGTTCATGGATCCTTTTGATGTTATCAGTTGATTTGAGCTAGAGCAATGTATATTAAAAAAAAATTCAGGCAAAAAGGGGGTTGTGATCTTTCAAAGGTATCGGAGCGTGTATCCTCCCACCTATGTGGGAAGGAAGCAAAGAGTGTATTAAAACAGAAATTAGTTTTGAATGCAACGCAGAGGGACGGTCCACACAGAGATACTACACTCTGGCAGACGAGCACGACTGAAGCCGGTATTGCAGAGGTGACAAAATGAAATATTTGGGTGAAAGACCTGAGAGTCCTCCTCGAGAGGAACATGCAAATCCAGATAGGGATTTCATTCGGGATATGGCACCACTCGGGCGGCAATTACAGAGACCATGGTGCGCATGGGCACTACCTTGGACAGTTGGCACTAGATAGGCCATGGGGGGCAGTGCGACAGAGGGATAGATCCGTATCGGTTGCACAAGTGGTTACAGGGATCATAATAGATCACCTTTAGAGCTTGGGAGTGTTAGGGGATAGCCATGTCGTGAGTGGAGGCATACTCATACGAGATGAGAGGAGACCTCACGTGGATCGAGATAGGCCTATGCGGCCTAACTTCCCGCCTGAGGTGACCCACCGAGATTGAGGGACGACCGGAAAAGTAGCTTTTCTGGATACTATTATGGCAGTCAGTGATGAGTGGAGGAGTTTGCCGCAACATGTGAGGGATGTATTTCCCCTCCCACAGTATTGTGCTCAGAGGAGAGATAACATGAGGGCTGGACAGGACAAGAGGCCTAGAGCGCAACAGAACAGGGATTTGCAGCAGGTTACCAATAAGGTAACCCTCTCCACTTCTGATGGTAGTGGAAAGATCAATGCAAGGGCTTGGATTCACTAGCTCGACACCTATCTTACCCTCAAACCCATGAGGGAGTAGGAGGCCATACAGTTTGCTACATTACACCTTGAGGGGGTGGCTTATGATTGGTGGCACCATGGGTTAGTTACACAGGGTCATGAGCTTCTACGGTCATACAGGGATTTAAGCGAGAGGTTGATTGCAAGATTTGATCGCAAGGATGTGGAGTTGTATTACAGGGACTCGCACAACTCCGACAGAGTGGACACGCGATTCATACATCAACGAATTTTAGCGGATAGCAGCTTATTGTTCCGAGAGATGCCTGAGAAGAGGGTGGTGATGTTATTTATAGAGGGCCTTCATGACAAGATGAGAGGATTGGTCAAGGCTCTTAAGCCTAGGACATTGCATGATGCCATCCAGACAACATTGGATTAGGACACATCCCCCACTTCCTATTAGCCCACTTCTTATCACCAATAAAAAGTTTCCCACGAGCTCCAAACCATTTCAGCGCTTTCCATAGAAAAGTGCACCACCTCCTAAGGTGGATCAGGAGACTCGTAATGAGTTAAGGAGGAAGAAGCTTTGCTTTCATTGCAAAGATCATTGGGAGCTTGGACATCGTTGCCTTGGTAAAGGCAAGGTGCATCTCATTGAGGTGATTTCAGACGGGGAGGATGATCACTCGCCAGATACAGATGCAGAGGATGAGGGCGGTGACCATGATGCACAGGGGGAGCAGCCCCAAATAGAGCTTGGCGAGAGTGAGGCATTGGATTCATCCGATGTTACTATTGCTACACTCTCAGGAGTTCCTAGGTACCATCCCTTTCGGCTGAAGGGAGTGCTTAAGGGATAGCGGATTGTTTGTCTGGTTGATAGTGGAGCTATGCACAACTTCATTGATGAGGGGTTGGCTGCGAAGCGAGGATTACAGGTTGAGGAATTTGAGGGGTTTAGTGTACGGGTGGCAGATGGATTTGCTATTAGTTGCACTAAGAGGATTCCACGGCTTAGTATTCAGATGGGGGACTACACATTGACCGATGACTTCTATGTTATTGGACTTGGTGAGATTGATATAATATTGGGTATTCAGTGGTTACAGTCCCTTGGCAGATATGTGCAGGATTTCCGGAGGATGGAGTTGGAGTTTATGGTGGATAAGAAGAAGATTGTGCTTTGGGCTACTTCTGACGGTGGGCCTAGAGTTGTTTCAAAGACGCAGATGGAGTCTATAATGTCGGACATGGAGAGGTCAGCATGGGCAGCCCGGTGTTTCATTTCATCCAAATCTTCTTTAGAGTGTGATGCTTCGGGATTGGGATTGGTGCAGTTCTTATGCAAGATCGCCATCCTATTGCCTTCGAGAGTTGGAAGTTAAGAGATAATGAGAGACTGTATTCCACCTATGATAAGGAGATGCTTGCCATTATGCATGCTTTGGCAAAGTTCAAACAATATTTGGTGGGTGGAAAATTTGTGGTGAGAACCGACCACAACAGCTTGAAATATTTCCTGGAACAAAAGGAACTCAATGAGAGGCAACAAAAATGGGTCAGCAGAATCCAGGCATATGATTTTGACATTGAGTATGTTAAGGGGACGAAGAATGTAGTGGCTGATGCACTTTCCAGGAAACCCCATCTCGCTGCCCTATGTTCTTTGAGCAAGATTTCAGCAGATTGGAAATCTCAATTGTTAGTTGAGTATTCCAAAAACACTTGGACATGTGACATTATGGATGGAAAAATTCAGGATGGCCGGTATAAGGTAATAGCTGATTTGATTTTGTATAAGGGCAGAATTTACCTAGTTCCTGAATCTGAGCTTAAGGAGAAGATTATGCATGCTTTCCATGATGCACCACTTGCAGGACATCCAGGGTATTTTAAAACATACAGCAAATTAGAGAGATTCTCCTAGAAGGGTCTCAAGGATGATGTCTTGCGCCATGTCCAGTGAGTGCATGACTTGTTAGTAGAACAAGTCAGAGCATACTTTCCAAAGCAGGTTGCTACATGTACCATTGCCAATTCCGGAGCGAAGTGGGAAAGTATTTCGATGGATTTCATTACAGGTCTTCCCGTGGTGCAATGGAATGATCGCATTTATGCAAAGAGTTGATTAGTTGACAAAATATGCACACTTTTTCGCTGTCCCTACGAGTTTTAAGGCACCTCATGTTGCTGATTTGTTCTTCCGACAAATATTCGAGTTGCGCATGGACTTCTCAAGAACATAGTTAGTGACCGTGATAACAGTTTATGAGCATATTTTGGGCAGAGCTTTTCCGTTTGGTTCACACCGAGTCGACTCAAGACTAGTTATCGCCCTCTCGACGGATGGGCGCAGACAGAGATTGTGAATAAATGGATAGAGGGGTATCTTCGTAACTATGTTGCAGGGACAGCGTAAGGCATGGGTAAAGTTGTTATATTTATGTGAGTATTGCTTTATAACACCACTTACCATATGTCTATGGTATGACCCCATTCCGAGCACTATATGGATATGATGCGAGATCTTTTGTTGATTTGGCGTTTGGGGGACAAAGAGAGCTTCCAAGGCTCGGGGAGAGTTTACAGGATAGTCGACATCCTTAAGGTACTTAAGGAAAATATTCAAATGGGCCCAAAATCAACGAAGATGTATGCAGATAGGCACAAAGTGGAGAGATCATTTGAGGTAGAAGACATGGTTTTTCTACGACTTCACCTTTTACAGATGAATACTCTCAAGAAGAGTGGGGTTGAAAAGCCTCAAGCCGCGCTTTTATGGGCCATACATGGTGTCAAGAGAGTTGGTGAAGTGGTATATGAGCTAGAGTTGCCTTCGAGAGTAAGATACACAATGTCTTTCATGTATCTTGCTTAAAAAAAGCCTTTGGGCAACACATTATTTCTTCTACAGAGTTACCACCCGTGGATGAGGAAGGGAGATTTGACTTAGTGCTAGAGGTGATCTTGGATAGCCGAGAGAGGAGACTGAGGAATAGAGTTATTCGGGAGTTCCTGGTGAGGTGGAAAGAGTTACCAGTGGAGGATGCTACATGGGAGGGTGAGTCTATATTACAACATCCAACTCTACAGTTGCTTGGGGACAAGCAATCTCGGGAAGGGAGGACTGTAATGTCCCTCTTTCTGGATAGTTCGATCGAAGACCTTTGGCTTGTTTTGTCTACCCGATGGCCAAAGGGTGTTTTCAAGGGTGACTTTGGTTTATTAATTTTATTATATTGTGCTCAAAATAAAGTAAAATATCATTAAAGCACATATAATTAATTAATAGACTGTTTAAGTGACTTTGACTTAGGAAAGTGCATTTAAATAAATTAATAAATTATTTAATGTGCCTACCTAAGCCAAAAATGCGACTTGGTTGGAAAAAGGAAATAATTAATTAAAAATTAATTATGAGGATTTGGAAAAATTGCGACTTGTTCCTTTGGAGGGTTTTTTGGCTATAAGGGAAAAATGCGACTTGGGGAAAGGGCATTCAGATTATTATTATTTTTCCCCGGCAGTTAGCACTGAGCTTTTGCAGACAAAATCCAAGGACGGAAACCCTCTGGATTATTCCTCTTGCAGACGGAAACCCCAGGAGCAGTGAGAGAAGTTTCCATTCAGGGATCTTCATGGTATTCATAGGTTTTTATTATTCCAACAGTTAGACAGAGAAATAAATTGCAGCAGTGGGCATACAAACTTCTTCTAGAGTGGGGCGACTTCTTCTACAGTTGTTTTATGCAGTATCTGAGGTATTTTTCATGATAGATAATTATTGTAATTCCCAACGCATCAGATATATATCAAATCGATTTGGTTTGAATCATTTACAAAGGGGTTTGTTTGACAATCTTTATTATTTATCTATCTCGCATATTTATAATTGTATTGCCGTAATATTTATCATCGAATCATTATTAAATACATGGCTGAATTGTTTATAAAGAAATCTGCTGTTAAACCTAGGCACCTTTTCGTATTCACTTGGTTTGCAGGGTTTGTTTTATTTAATTTATCTATGCAATATTAGAATGGTGTTCTATGGATTCTTTTGATGTTATCGGTTCAGATTTGAGCTAGAGCAATATATATATATAAAGTATTCAGGCAAAAACGGGTTTGGGATCTTTCAAGATAATACAAGGAGATGTGGACCTTTCCGCAAAAGGACAGTAATTCACGAGCTTATATCTCCCTTTTAGGAGCTTGCAATATTCAAAGAGATTTGTATCAGCTAGTAGGGTATATTCTTTGCCTTCATAAGGGAACTTTATAGACTGATGGAAAGTGGAAGGCATAGGGTAAACTCTTTGCCTTCATAAGGGAACTTTATACACTGATGGAAAGTGGAAGGAATGGCTTGCATAGCGTGAATCCAGGGACGATCCAATAGAATATTATTCGAAGTTTCAACAGCAACTACATGATAGAAGGTATCCAAAGTTTGAGGCCCAACCTTTATCGATAATGTGATTGTGCTTGAAGATTGTCTCTCACTATTATCATAACCACAAATAGTGATGATATTAGTTCCAAGACTTTCTTGATTATGACCAAGGCATCTTAATAGTTTCATGGAACATATATTCAAGGCGGCTCCATTATCGATGAGCACCCATTTGATTTTGTGGTGGGTGATGAATGCTTCGATGTATAATGAATTGTTATTTTGTAGGTTTGGATTCAAATGTCACGAGGGCCAAATGAAAGGATTGAACTTATTGGTGAGAGATTGGCAATTAAGGCTTGAAACTGCCGACTGTTGATATCCTTAGGAACACGTGCCTTCTGAAGTGCACGAGTAAGGATGTCTTGAAGTGCTGGTGATGATTTGAGTAAGTCCATGAGGGATATCTGTGCGTTTGTCTTCTTCATTTGTTTGACAATATCATTGAGTGGGAGGAGACTTAGCATTTAAAATTTTGGATTGATAGTAGGTTGAGGATTTGGCGTAGAAGGTAAAGCGGATGTATAAGGCGATTGGCTACATGTACTTCATCGCGTTATCATCGCATAAGTAGGAGTATTGATTTTTACGGTGGCTACGGAATTAGGTGTTTGATCAATGAAGGAAATAATAGAACTGAAATCAACATTGTTGGAGGACTGCCCTTATCTTGAGCGTTATCGTTCGTATGATGCTTCGAAATGAATCCTTGAACACCTTAGTCTCTCATTCGGTGTGTTACTATTTGTTTTGTTTTTTATTTCAATGTCCATGCGGGTGACTAGATCTTGAATGTAATGACAGAGTCTTACACAACGATCAATAGAGTGTCCATTGATGCGGTGATACTCGCAATATTTTGATTCTTTGTACCACATGGGTTTTGGTTGTCCCTCTTCAAAGGGTCTTGTGATCGGATGTGTTACCATATTAACGCTTGCTTATTAAGGACATTAGAGAGACTTTCTCCAAGAGGTGTGAATTGTCTTCGTTGGCCATCACGAGGAGTACTTTCTTTGCTAGATATTTTGATTGGTTGATTGTTTGAATTGGTTGTTTTTGACGGTTTATTTTGCACATTTTGAACACGTTATATGTGGCTCCATCATTGACAACGTTGCGATTGCGATTGAATAATTTTGACTTATCGTGAGATTGTTGATTGTCCTTGTTAGTTTGATCTTTCAAAGGAGTTTTGATTAGACCCTTGGAAATGAGAGCCCTTTCGATTTGTGCTCCTTTTTCAATGACTTCCTCAAGTTTGTTAAGCAATGCATTTACATTTGGAATGATAGTTCTGATTAAGGTTAGGAATGAAAATGCTCACTAATTGTTTTTCGGGTATAGAACAAGGAAACCGACTTGCGATTCCTCTCCATTGTTGAAGAAATGATGCGAATGTTTCATTACCCTTTGCTTAGTGTTACAAAGGTCCATCATTGTGATTTCTGAATTTAGATTGAAGGAGAAATGCTTAACAAACTTCTCGGATAAGTCTAGTGAAGGTTGTGATCGAACCTTTTGGAGATGTAAGAACCAATCTAATGCTTGTCCTTTTAGACTTTGGAAGAGACAAGAGATAAATGTCGTTATAGGCTACGTTCTGGCATGCCATGAAGAATTATTTGACGTGTTCTTGTGGGTCATACTTTCCTTTGTACTTATCGAACTTAGGAGTTTCAAAGATTTGGGAAATGGTATATGCAACATTTATTTATCGAATGGATAGGGGCAAAGTTCTTCAAAATTGAATTGTTTCGTTTGTTTTGCATCCCCATGATTGTCTCTTTCATGCTTTGCTATTCTTGAGCGAGTGACGAGTTCACGATAGGAATATTGACTATTGTTTCTGTTTCATTATTTGCTTTAAACTTTTCCTCATTGCCTTGAGCAACTTTAGGAGCAGATTGGAAAGTTCTTTTGTCATCTCTTGAATTTTAGTGAATAAGGCTTTGTTTGATGTATTCGTGGAAGCACTAGATTTTTCTTTACATTTGCTAGATTCGGGTTGACTTATAAGATGTTTCAAATTCTCATCACCAAAATTAGAGGGTAGTTTGGCTCCCATTTCTAGGAGACGAAGAAGAAATTGATGTTTATTTTGTCATAAAAGTTCATCAATTTGTGCTTGTTCGTCTTCTGAAATCTTAGGTTGTTTAACTTCTTCTTTGTCGAATTGCCCATGTGAAAGGGTTTTTGTCTTTTTGCCGAAGAGGTCATAGTGTTTGGTTCGAGTTTCCACCATTTTGTACTAAAAATGGTAAAAACTTAGACTAAGACATGACATTGACAAATCTGATTTGGAAAGATTGCTCTGATATGAATACAGATTTGAGTGATTTGCTTAAACTTAGATAAAGTGAATATTTGAAAGTATAAGACTTGGATTTGGTAGGATTGATATGCTTATATTTGGACAAAGTGAATGTCCGAATATAATTTTTATTGATTAGGATTCGATAGGCTTAACTCGAACAAAGTGAGTGTTTTAAACAATAAGATTTTGTTGAATAGTATAGGCTTAAATTTGGACAAAGTGAATGTCGAAAAGATAAGGCTTTTGATTGAAATTTGATAGACCACTTTGTTCGAAAGATAAGATTTTTGATGGGGATTTGATAGACTTAACTTTGAACAAAGTGAATGTTTGAAAGGTAAGGTTTTTGATTAGGATTTGATAGACTTAACTTCGAACAAAGTGAATGTTAGAAAGGTAAGGTTTTTGACGGGATTCAATAGACTTAACTTTGAACAAAGTGAATGTTTGAAAGATAAGATTTGTGATTGGAATTCAATGCACTTATAGTTGAACAAACTGAATGTTCAAAAGATAGGACTTTAGATTGATAGAGCGGATAGGCTTAAATGTGAACAAAGTGAATGTCTGAAAAATAAGGCTTTGATAGACTTAAATTTGAGAAAAGTGAATGTATGAAAGATAAGACTTTTGATTGTGATTTGATAGACTTAAATTTGAACAAAGTGAATGTTCGAAAGATTAGACTTCCATTGAAATTTGATAAGATCATTCTCGAATATGGGTACTCGAGATATAAGACTTGAATTGATATTTCGATAGTTTTTGATAGGATGACTTTGATTTTGATTTTGGATAGGATTTTGTAAAGGAGAGGATTTTTGTTTTTTTCTTTGATTTTCAGATTAGATTGAATGTGGATAGAATGAGACGTGGAACACAAACTATTTCAAATCAACAATCTAAACAATGATGAACAACAAGATTTTTCTTAGAACTGATTTTCAAAATTGTTTTGAAAAAACAATGAAAAAAAACAATAACGAAAGAGAAAAATGATTCTTTTTTATTGGATAACTGATTTTCAAGGTTGTTTTGAACAAAGAATCAAAAACAATAACGAAAGAGGAAAAGATTTTTTTAGAACGGATTTTCGAAATAGTTTTGAATAAACTATGAAAAAACAATAAAGGATAGTAGTTTTTTTTTTAGCACGAAGTTTTGATACAATTTTGAACAAATAAAGGATAGTAGGATTTTTTTAGAACGGATTTTCGATACAATTTTGAACAAACAATGAAAATAGTAAAGGGAAAAGTTGGCCCCGGTTTATCAAGCTTCCTAGGGATTTGGACAATTCACTCACCAATACTTGTCTGAATGAGTATGCGCGCCAGAATAAATTATGAATACGGACTATACCCCGCAATCAATTAAGAATGGGGCCATCACCACATACAAATTTTGGTATTCCTCATGGGTATTACTAGTCAAGTAGGATGGGGGCGCTACCCATTTCGTTGGCCGGTTCCCTCAATGTGCCAACTACTTTGGGGTTCTTGTGGTACTCCTCACAATGAGTTTTAGGACTATGTCCAAGTACTTCCCACAATTAAGCGGACGGGTTTAAACCCTTATCCGGACTTGCTATGCAAATGTTTTACTTATTAAAAATTAATAAAATTTGATTTGTCTTTATCTTTGGCCAAGGCAACCTACACACAAAGTGTTAGTAGTTTATTGCTTGATTTAATAAGATTTCCAAACAAAGTGGTCCAACACAACATTGATTAGTAGTTTCCATGTAAGCACGAGATTAGAAGAAAACAACAAATAGTTATGGCCGTTTCTGATTTTCAAGATCGCTTGCAAGTGCGAGAAAAGAGCATATGTGGCTTTGGTCGACACAAAAACAAATAGATATACCAAGATGTAAAGTGTTAAATCTTAAAAACTGATTAATCAACATATTAGAAGTAGAAACACACATAAAACAAGTAAATAACTATGAGATAGCTAGAAAATTGAAAGAAATGTAAAAGAAGTTACCATATTACGCTAGTGTGTATAGTGATACGCTAACGCATGTAGTGACACGATAGCGCGTGAACACGCAGACGGTAACATAGACAATTTAATGGTAGCGCGTGAAGTGAGACACTAGCACGTGCGGTGAGACGCTATTGCGCGAGGTGATACGGTAGCACAAATCATGTGCAACGCTAGCGCAAGTAACTGCGCAGATGCACAAAAAAAAGCAAAAAAATGGCCAATTTGACTGGTTTTTCCTAAATTGCTCTCAAATTACTCCATGATAAGCCTTGAAAATTGGTCAATGATTCTAAAATAGTATGAAGAACACAAAAACAAGGTTAATTTTACGAAAAACAATGAAGAAATGAGAAAGATATGGGTTGGTCCTACTAGGCGTCTTTGGAAATGTATACAAAAAAACTACATAATGAAAGAAACAAAGTAAATAAAGCAAACCAACTCTTCCTTCGTATCTCCTTACGAACCTCGGATGTGTGCTAAAGCTTGGAATGAAGCACCGAGTTTGTTGAATCTCTTGATTAAATTTGTTTGTGGATGCTCCAAAGGTGTTCCGAATAGAAGTGGATTAGCTATGAGCAAAGCGATCGAGTGATTGAATTGTAGATTCGTGATCATTTGGACAATGTAATAGTGTGTGAGATTGAATGATAATCCAACACAATGATGATGCAATTCTTCCAAAGATGATAATTGGAGAAGAATGAGTGATTATTTATAGATGAAGGAATGAGATTCCAAATATAGGATTTGTATAATTAGTTTGTTTGATATGAAGTTAATTGAAGCAAGATTGAATTGTTTAATTGAGTTTCCAATCTATTTGAGGAGTTGATCCATTGATTTGAGCTTGCATGGATGAGTTATTTTTGAGTTGGCCAAGTTTGCACATGCTTTTGTTTATTTAGAATTAAATATTAATTGCATGTCTTTTGTTTTATTCACCCAAAAGTGGACGTGACTTTTAGCCTTTTGCATTGATTTGATTTATTTTTGAAAGTGTCATGTTTTTGGGAGATGTCTAGTTAAGTCAAATGCATGTTTGATTTATTCTAATTTTCTTGCACATGTATTTAATTGATTTAGTTTTTAATTAATTCTTTTTGTTCTAGTTAACTTGAGATGTTGACTAGTGAATTAATATTAATTAATTGAATAAGGGGATGAGGTGTAAATGGATAATGTAGGATTATTTAGTTATTTTGAGATTAAATTTTAGCTAATAAAATTAACTAATAGTAAAGGGGATGAATAATTAATTAATGAAATTAATTAATTAATCCTAAAAATAGGATATGAGTGTAATAAGGTCCATAACACGAATATTTAATAATTCGAGATCATGTGTGAGTGATAGGAATGATTAAGGGAACTCTGGGAATGATAGAAACTTATTCGAGACAATGTTGTAGAATGTTGTTAAAGGCCGTAAAATAACGGTATATATCGAAAGTGGTCGAAAGTAGTCGTAATGCACTTTGTGAAGTACTTACGGGATGATTTCATATGTTTGGAATGCGTAATACGATATTTTAGGGTGTCTACACTCACATATGGTGATTATCTTATGACTCCATAAATTGAAGTTTTTCCCTGTCAGCTTTTGAGAATTTGACAACAATAGGTGTTGTAAGCTAGCCATTCTGACCTAGTTTTTCAGTAAAACAATTAAATTGAAAAAATTAAAAGGGATTTTACAAAAAGTTCTTTTGCAAACTAATCCTCCACGAAAACTAAATAATGCTACCAATTTTTAACAAACTCTTTACCGCTTATGAGAATTTAAATTAACCGTTTTTATAGAAAAATTAAAATATCAAGATTTACAAATTCTTTTTGCATGTGGTTGTAGACCTCCTACTGGATAGTGTGGCAAATTTTTGGGTTCTACTCCTTTATGCTCTCTCGAGACAGAATTAACAAACTCCCATAAATTTTTCTAAAGTTTATATGATGATTTTTGAAAACATTTAAAGTATTTCTTCAAATTTCCTTTGCCCTAAATTTTTATGAAAAGGAGAACTTTAGTTTAAATTATTATAAACTGTTATTGGCCAATCACACATAACTTGTGCAGCTACGAAGATGGCATTTCATTTCTGAGTATGACACCTCTTTCATAATGAATATTGCTAGAACAGATCCAAGACAACAATGATGTCCTATTTAGATTATATGTTCTCACTAGAAAATGTAACAAGAACAACAAATTGCTTCATTTCCTCGGGGCATGGTGTTCTATTTCTTAGAAAATGCATATTAAAACAATTGTACACTCAACAATTTAACAATTTAAATAGAACAACAAATAGAGATAATCTACTCCCATTGGCTGCGCTTTGTATGTCGTAAAAGAGAGTTTCTCAACTGGGTTCTCAAATATAGGGATCCAATCTAAGATCGGCCACACTGCAGATACAAAGGTGCTTAGGGAGCACTAGTGTCATAAATCTAGAGGATAGTAATCCTAACCCTAGGATAGCTATAGGTTTCCAAGGCCTACAACTAAGATAAAGATAGGTATCCTACTAGGATTTAGAAATAAGAGTAACTAGAGGATGGATAAAACCAATGGGCGTAATATAATAAGACAAAGTAGTAGATCAAAGAAAAGATACATCTACTTTAGTTTATAGTAATGAATGACCAACATACAACATGCATATATAAAATAAGAGACAAAAGAGAGTTAGAAATACTTACCTGTAGCGTGTGTGTGACCGCTGATGCATAATCCTCCCCAGAGACAACAACATCGAGAGAGAATTGCTATGGGTGGAGAAGGGGAAAGCTTAAGAAGATGATCTCCAGTCCTAACTCACTATGGTGACCCAAATGCAAAAGATGTAAGCTCCAAGACTCCAAAGTCGGGCAATAAGTGCGAAAGAATGCGAGCAAGAATAAATGCGAGTGTAAACAAGTGATTGCAAAGTAGTTGCATTGGTTGTAAGTGGTGATTTTACAAGGAGAAATGTCAAGTATATATACTGATGTTGTCGCCCATGGACGATGGCGTGGGCCGGGAAAAACCAAAATAGACACCATCGCCCATAGGCAATGGCGTCACCTTGGGAAACCTTAAGGTCAAAAGATGTAAAACATGAAGTGTAGAGGCCAAGAGATAAATGAAGGTGAATAACGAAGGTCCAGTTGACTAAAAGCAAGGATAATAACGCACAATGATTAGGTATACATGATGGGACAAGTAGACATAATGTGTGCGATGTGTGAATAGAAGGAAAAAACGAGGCAAGTATAGGGTAACTAAGGCTAATAGTGACATCTGTCAAATTTTGTGGTCTAGCCTATATGACCAAGTCTAATCATACCCCAATCTCGTCAGCCCCTTAAGGCACCTGCTGAGGAGGAGAATGCATCAACCTTGCACAAAAGAAATGGTTATCAAGCATAAAAAATATGGTGTATATATATGCCCTAATCAAGATCATTGCGTGTCACAATAGTGAAACACAAGATGGCCTTTGGAAAAACATTTATGCAACACGAAATTTAAAGGAAATGCTGAAATGAAAGTGCTGTAAAGAAATAGATGAATTGCACCAAATGAAATAAACCTACCTCATACTTGCTTTTGCTGTCACTTGGCTTGCACTGTGGTGGGGGCAATAGCTGCTTGGAGCCCTGAATAAGCAAGACTAAAAAGAAACTCTGTGTAATATCCCCTTCCTAGTTGAAGACCCTTAGCCCAATTTTGTTTCCCGACGGCTAAGGGGTGATAAAAAGGGAAACTATAGTCTTAATAAATTATTATAAAGTGCAAAAAAAGAACTTTATAAAAAACACTTATATTAATTTAGTAATGACTTCATAAAAAATAAAATAGAAAAAGAAAACAAAAGATAAAGTGATATTATAAAAGAAAAGCGGAAGGAGGTCATTTTATGTTTTTATTTCCCCTAGGGAAAATGCGACCTATGTTGGGCATGTGACAAGGCCAAAAAGAATTAAATGCGGGGAAAAGCATGTGATTGGTGCTTGTGGGTGGCTATTAAGCCAAGTTTTCCTATAAAAGCAAGTCGACTTGGCTTGGAGAGATATCTCTTCATTTCATAAAATCCTGATTTTTGTCTGAGCTTGAGAGCTTTGCAAAAATAATTTCTAACGACGAAATTCCTTAGAGATTATCTCTTGAGGACAAAAATCCTCTAGAGATCTAAAAGGAGAACGAAAACTCTTTTTCTATGTTGTGAGGATTCTCCATTCAGGGGTTTCCATTGAGCATCAAAATTCAAGGAGTTAGCTGTGTTTTCCAAAAGTTTTCCAATAGTTGAAGACTTATTGTCGGTTTGTGAGTGGTTTGAAAACCTACAAGGGCTGAATATTGCATGTTTGTTGGGAGTGTTGTTGAAACTTCCATTTCCAATTTTTGCATTGCTAGGGTATCGATTTCAAGCTAAATTCAAGGAGAGATCAGATTTGAAGTGTTTGATCAGTTTTGACGTGTTTTTGGGCCTTTCCTAAGTGGGGCGAAATTGTATTTCTAGCTTTCACTTACAACTAGGGTTTATCTTTGTTCCAGCATTGCAGATCCGTTTTGGATGTCTTCCTTCCGTTGAAAAATTCTTATTTTGGGTTCATTGGAAAGCTTATTTTTCAAGCTTCAGTATGAGCTATCATTTGCCCAAAAATTTGGAGTATTTTGCAAGTTAATGAATTACAAGGTTTTACGCTTTTTGCCCTAATAAGTTCCGAATTAATATTTTTTCGAATTTGATTGGAGATCCTATTCTGATTATTCATTATCTACTTGCAAACAAATTTTCATCATTTTTGGAGGTATTTTGAGGTGGAAAAAACTATTTTTGCTAAATCGGCGCCAAGGGCGAACTAGGGGTTTTTGGAAAATATTCAAGTGTGTGCCTACTTTCATTCTGAATTTCAGTTTGTGGCCTAATTTGATTCTGAATTTCAGTTTGATAGTAATTGAGATTTTTGACTTTTGGATTAATCAAATTTGACCCTATTGGGAATTGCGAGAATCCATTTGCGGTAAAACTGTCCATTTGGGGACATTACACACCGGAAGATAATCAAGAAAATAAGGCATAAATTACGTAGCTAGGAGGGCATGCAAAGGATGATGATAGGCGAGAAGCGTATAACAATGCTTTGAAGCGCACAAAAACAAATGGGTAGATGCTTTATAAGGATGATAAAGTTCGATAAAAGGCACTAACCTCGACGCGAGTTAACGGGCTCAAAGAGATAGATAAATTCCCAATGTATCCAAGGAAGCAAGCGATGGCCGTATAAACCCAAGCGAGATGATCAAGGTAAAATAATAGGTTGATGAAGCAAGTTAATTTGAAGAGAAGGTATTATTCTTTGAAGATTTTGTGGACTTGATTTTTTGATTTAAAGGAGGTTGGGCATTGTGAGATGCCCCAAAAGAAGTGTCAATCATGTTGGTAGTGTGGTTAAAGGCATGCATTCTTGTGAGGCCCTTTTGATAATGGAGTACATTGATGTAATATCCCCTTCTCGGTCGAAGACCTTTAGCCCAATTCTGTTTCCCGACGGCTAAAGGGTGTTAGAAAGGGAAACTTATCATAATAAATTAATTATAAAAGTGCAATATAAAATCATATTATAAGCACTTTATATTAATTTATTAATGATAAAGTCAAATTAAAAATAGAAAAGAAAATTATAAAGTGATAAAGTAAAATAAGAAAAAAAAGAAATGTCACTTTATAATTATTATTCTCCCCTAGGAGAAAATGCAACCCCTTTGGGAGGATGAAAAGGGTGAAAAAAACATTAAATGCGGGAGGTGCAATTTGATTGGAAGATGAGGGTGGCAATTTGTTCAAGTTCATCTATAAAAGCAAGTCTACTTGCTTGTTGAAGACATGCTTTTCTATTTTATATAAATCTGAATTTTGTCTGAGCTTTATAGCTTTACAAAAATATTTCTAAGGACGAAAACCTTTAGAAATAATCTCTTGAGGACGAAAACCCTCCAAGGGATCTAGTAGAAGGATGAAAACCCTTCTCCTAGTTGAGAGGATTCTCCACACGGGGTTTCCATTGCATGTCAAGGAGTTAGTTGATTTTTCAGTAGTTTTCCAAATGTCTTGAAAGCTGAAATTGCAGATCTACACATGGGTTTGAAAAGGAAGAATGGTTGCTTTGTTTTCTCTTTATTTCCAGCCCTTTTCTAGGAGTGGCCCACTTGGAAAGCTGGTTTGTGGGGTTCTGGAGCTGTTTAGAATCAGATCTTGATTGTTGTTCGTATTCCAGATTTTTAGAAGTCCAATCAGCTATTTTATATATTTTTGGAGTTGAAGAAGTGGTATTTTTAGCCTTGTCTGAGGGCAGCTGTTTGCAGATTTATATAAAATATATTCAACTTTGTTTGAAGCTCAAATTTGGTATTTTCTTCATGATTCCATGTTTGCAAAAATTGCTGTTTTGTTTCCATTAAATATTCAATGGGTTTGCATCAGTTTTGAGTGATTTTCCTCTCTTATGCAAGTCGCCATTTTCATATAAAATTCAGATCTGCATTGAAATATTTTATAAATTATATAGAATTTGTTCTTTGGATTGGGGTTTTGCCTAAAATCCATTTGGGGGTAAAAAGTGTCCATTTGGGGACATTACAATTGAGGTGTCTAGACTGTGCTTGTGACATGATGTAATCTTCATCATAGGAGGGAAGAATGGTACTTGTTGGTATGTTAGTGTCATTAGGGGTAATAGTGTTGAAAGAAGACTCTTTGCGAGAGATTTCCCACTTATTGAGAGTGCGAGGAGAAAGGTGGACAATCAAGGAATAGTTTGGCAATCCCAAATTCATTACAATCAATGAGGTCCTCCTTAAGGTTGTAGGAGCTTTTGGTTACATGAAGAAGGAGGCTCCTCATATTCTATTACGGGAGGAAATTGGTCTCGGGGAAAAGAATCGAGAGGAAGGCGATCGATGATGGATTGTGATAGATGGTTTTGTTAACAATGTTCTGTAGTTCATTAGGCTCATCATTGTCCAAGTCGGAAAGAGTATCATTGAGTTCGGGACTATAGTTAAAGAATTCGGGATATGGAACACTATGTATTGTAGGACTAGTGGGAATGTGGAAGGGCATATTGGGAAGGGTACGTGGCATGCCCCATGGATTAGGATTAGCGCCTTGCGTATATTGTTGGTGGTTATGAATGAATTTAAGGCATTGTGTAATATCCCCTTCTCGCTCGAAGACCTTTAGCCCAATTCCATTTCCCGACGGCTAAAGGGTGTTAGAAAGGGAAACTTATTGTAATAAATTAATTGTTAAACTGCAATATAAAATTTTATTATAAGTACTTTATATTAATTTATTAATGATAAAGTTAATTTAAAAATAGAAAAGACAAATATAAAGTGATAAAGTAAAATTAAGAAATATCACTTAATGTTATTATTGTCCCCTAGGAGAAAATACGACCCCTTTGGAGGATGAAAAAGGTGGAAAAAAACATTAAATGTGAGGGGTGAAATCTGATTGGAAGTTGGGGAGGCTATTTGGCCCATTACATCTATAAAAGCAAGTTTACTTGCTTGTAGAAGGCATGTTTTTCTATTTTATACAAATCTGAATTTTATCTGCGTCTTTGAGCTTTACAAAAATATTTCTAAGGACAAAAACCTTTAGAAATAATCTCTTGAGGATGAAAACCCTCTAAGGGATCTAATAGAAGGACGAAAACCCTTCTCCTAGTTAAGAGGATTCTCCACACAGGGGTTTCCATTCTGCATAAAGGAGTTAGCTGATTTTTCCAAAGTGATTTCCCAAGTATATTGAAGGCTGACATTACGAGATCTATACGGGGGTTTGAAGAAGAAGAATAGTTGTGTTTTTCCTTTATTTCCAACCGCTTTCTAGGAGGAACGACCCACTTGGAGAGTTGGTTTGTGGGGTTCCAGAGCTGTTTAGGATTAGATTTTGATTGTTGTTCGTATTCCAGTTTTTATAAATGCAATCAGCTATTTTTCAGAATTTTTGGTGTTGAAGAAGTGCTATTTTCAGTTGTGTCGAGGACTATTGTCTGCAAAAATCTAATAAAATAATTCTGCTGTATTTTGAAGTCAAATCTGGTATTTCTCTCTTGATTCCGTCTTTACAAAAATTGCTGATTTGTTTCTATTAAAAATTTAGTGGTTTTAATGCATATTTGGTGGGTTTCCATTTCCATTCCAAGTTGCCATTCCTAGATTAAATTCAGATCTGCTTTGAAATATTTTTTATAAATTATCTCAAACTTGTTTTTAGGATTGGGTTTTTGCCTAAATTCATTTGGGGTAAAAATTGTCCATTTGGGGACATTCCAATTTCTTGGTCGAAGACCTTTAACCCAATTCTTTTCCTGGACGGCTAAAGAGTGTTAGAAAGGGAACTTAGCATAATAAATTAATTATAAAAGTGCAATATAAAATATTATTATAAACACTTTATATTAATTTATTAATGATAAAGTCAATTTAAAAATATAAAAGACAAATATAAAGTGATAAAGTAAAAATAAGAAAAAAAAATCACTTTATGTTATTATTCTCCCCTAGGAGAAAATGCGACCCCTTTGGAGGATGAAAAAGGTGGAAAAAAGCATTAAATGCGAGGGGTGAAATCTGATTGGAAGTTGGGGAGGCTATTTGGCCCATTACATCTATAAAAGCAAGTTTACTTGCTTGTAGAAGGCATGCTTTTCTATTTTACACAAATCTGATTTTTGTCTGAGCCTAGAGCTTTTACAAAATATTTCTAAGGACGAAAACCTTTAGAAATAATCTCTTGAGGATGAAAACCCTCTAAGAGAGGACGAAAACCCTTGTCCTAGTTGAGAGGATTCTCTACACAAGGGTTTCCATTGTGCATAAATGAGAGCTAATTTTCAGTAGTTTTCCTGCGTATTTGAGGTCTGAAATTTGCAGATTTGGACAAGGGTTTGGAAGAGAAGAATTGTTGCTACATCTCTTCTTTATTTTCAGCTTGCCATAGGTGGTGCGACTTGCATAGTGGACTGTTTGGAGGTGTTTGGGGCTGCTAAAACCAGATTTGGATTGCTGTTATCATTGCAGATTTTTAGTGATCTGAATCAGCCTTTGTGGAGGGGATTTTGGCTCCAAATTATCATATTTACAGCTGTGTCTGAAGGCAAGTATTTGCAGATTTTTAATAAATTATTTCAGCCTCTTTTTGGGTCTCAAATATGGAATTATTTGTGTTTTGGCTTTATAAATTCAGTGGATCAGTTTATGAGGAAAATGTCATGATTTATCTTCAACTTTTGAGTGTCTCATATCCATACCTAGTCGTCATTTCCATATAAAATTCAGACCTGCACTTTATCTTTTGTTATATTTTTCTATAATCTGCATTTGGGGTTTGGGATTTGCTTAAAAACCATTTGGGGTCAAAAGCGTCATTTTGGGGACATTACACATTAGTAGCCGATGATGCGGCGACATGCATGCAATGTCTTGAAGGTCTGCCGAATAAAAGATTGTAAGAAAGAGGTTGTTAAACAACCATGAGCTTGGTGCAGATGGTCTTGGGTACTACGGTAATAGGGAGCTACATATAACTAGGCGGTTTTGAATGAGTTTTGTCAAATCCACGACAAGTTAGTCAAGTATGTTTAAGGCAATCAATGGAAAAGATGAGATTTTGAATGAGAGATAAAGAAGTGACATTAATGCTTTGGCCTTCATCCACCAAGGATCTTTGTACTTGGGCATCGTGAATGATGACACTAATAAGAAGGGGAGGATCGTCAACACGAAATAAGATTTCATCATTAATCATATCATCCTTGGGAAATTATATGACTATTGAATTAGAATCTTGTGAAGTTGAGGGAAGATTTCTTTTGGATGAGGCTCAACTGAAGGAGAGGGCTCATCCTTGGATTGTGAATGAGATGTATCAATAAGTTTTTGGTTAGTAGGTGAAGGCTTTTTGGGTTTGTAGACAGGGTCCTTATGTGTGGGATTATGTTGGTAATTGACTTTAGCTACATTGACATATTGTGAATTGAGGTAGTTATGATCATAAGACCCTTTAATAGTACCTACAAAGTTGTTCATAGGTTCTTTGTTATGGTTGGTCCTAGATTGGTGGTTCTCATGGGCTTGCACAAGGATTGATATTTCTCATAATGTTCTTAGATAATGACGTTAGTATCAAAATGAGGTCCAAGGAAGAAATCAAGGGCAGCCTTTTTAAGATCCCTACAATCCTCATGGGAATGGCCGATAGTGGCGTGCCACCAACAAAAGAGGTCAGGATTGAAGGAAGTTGGTTTCTTGGTAGGAGGAAAAATGTGAGGCATGGGAAGAACTTGTAATAGTTCACCATGCGATAAAGGTGGGTGGTGTGGGTTATGAGAAATAACATTTTGAGTATCATTGTTTGAAGAGGACTGTGTGATAGATTTGCCTTTAGAAAGGGCTTGAGGGTTGATGGAATTAGACATTGATTTGAGGGTGTTTGAGGGCTTAGGTGGTTGTTCAAATTCTCGCATAAGGTAGTCCTACCGCTTGGCTTGTTCAAGAGCCTCTTCCAATGTGGTGGGAGAGAAGGATCAAACCTTATATTAGAGATTAGGAACAAGAGCCTTAAGGAAGATTTGACAAAGATTTTGATTATCAAGATAATGGTTGGCTTGATTAGATAAAAGCTTCCATCACTTGATGAAATCATGGGCTGATTCGTTAGGAGATTGTTTCAAATTAATGAAGTTTTGAAATGTATTTTCAAAAGGGTCATGCTGTTGAACTCCACTAAAGTTTGGACTAAAGTCTCTAAATCGATAATAGATTGTGAAGGAGTTGGTTATACCATTCTAAAACATCTCCTACAAATGTCTTTGCAAGGAGCTTGGTCGTAGCATAGGTATTGGTTTGAATCCACTCCTTATAGATGTTTCCAAAGTTCTTAAGATAGATGGTTGGATCAATTGACCCATCATAAGAAAGGTAGGAAATATTCCCCTATATCCATAGAAGCTATGTAAGGAGCTAAGGGTTCATTTTGTAATGTTTGAAGAACCTTATTGCGGATTGGAGGGGGATAGGATTCCCATTAACATCCAAAGGTAAAGGAGGTATTGAAGGTTGATTAGGACTTATAAGGATTTGTGATGTTTGAGAAGCCATTTGTAAAATCTGATTTTGTATTTGAAGCAAGCTAGAAGTGGTGGAAGATTGCATAATGACCATTTGACTTGATAATCATAAGATTAGGATCAATTATCGATTAGGGTCACTAGAGGAAGAAGCCTTGGTATTGTTGTTTTGTAAAGGAGTTTTTAGGGATTGATTGGGGGTTGCTCCATTTGTAGGAGGCTTGTCATGACTAATAGGTTTTGAGTGAGGTTTTAGGATTGTCTCTTCCATAGGACCTATGCCTTGAGAAACATTGATTTTATTGGGATCAATTGTTTGAATTTCTACCATATTGCAATTTGTTGCTGTTGTATATATCGATGAGATCGACCGTCTTTAGGGCATAGAAGCCGATTGTGTCGGGAGATACATATGGAATTGTTTGTGCGAGAGGAAGATGTAAATTGATGAGAAATGGGAAGATCATTTTGGGGTTCTTTAGTTGTGATGGAGTAGCAAGCAATTGTTTCTAGGTCTCCAATTCTAAAAATGATGTAAGTCATGTTAGTATCAAGATCTTTGATGATGTTGTCAACATGGTTAAGGCTATTGAAAGTGTGCCCCATGGTATTTTGCCCTTCTAATGGGATCGGTTGTGCAGAGATGCACAGAGTCGATGGCGTAGGATTAAAAGAGCAGATAGATACTTGTAATGTCCCCATTTCTGAAGACCCTTAGCCTATACGTCCCCGTGGGCTTCGGGATGTGCAAGGGGAACATTTTTATTAAATAATTAAATATTATTGCCTGGAGCAATAATTATTTAATTATTATTTTTTTATAAAAGTTATTTAATTTAATTCCCAAAATATATAAAATTAAATGGGGAATTAATTAAATAAAAAGTTAGGTGGCTTTCATTGATAAAATCACCCTTTGCAAAGGGGACGCCACACCTAGGGAAAACAAACTACTTTTATTTAATGTTTTCCCTCTCCTAGGGTTTTCAAATTTTGTGCCTCCTTGCTTATAAAAGGAGTGCTAGGATCACTATTATGATTATGTTATGATGAACTTATTTTGATACTCCATGCTTGGAGTTGGGATGCATGCCCATTGATGCTTTCTCTCTCTTGCGTGGGAGGTTGTTTTAAGCTGGTTATTGAAAATCAATTGAAGTGATTATTTGCTAGATCCATGTTTTTGGCTTTGGCAAGCATTTGGATTTAATTTGCAAGTGAAAATCTGCCTTTTACTGTAGCGACGTCACTGTAGCAGCCGGTTTGTGATAAAATATAAGCATTTCTTTGGAGTTCTTTTGCAAATCGATTTGCTGTGCATGGTACGACTTGACATATATGCTTGATTTGCTTTGGCGACTTGCCTGAGGATGTCTATGGGCTGAATTAAATACACTTTTGTATAAATCGATTGGCTGGTTGTGCTGCTTGCTAAATTGGTACATGGTTGTGGTGTTTCAAGGTGGATCGATTAAGTATTTGCATATTAGTGTGATGTTTTTGCAGCGACTTGTGTAGGGTAAAGTGGTAATTACTTCACATGATTTTTGCTTGATTTGTTATTCATACAAGTCTGCTATCCCTTCCTGGACATCAGCGACTTATTTGAAATATGTTGGAATGTATATTGGAGGGCCTAAGGTAACCAACGACTACCTAATTGTTTAATAACTGATTTGTGATCTCTTTAAAATAGTTCGACTGTATTATGCATGATAATATGCCTCTGTAGCAGCGATCTCTTTCAGGGCAAATCTATGATAGTATTTGGCATGTTTTCGATCTGGTTTGGGTATGAATGAAGCTGCTGTGTTTTTCCTTGGATCAGCGACTTCACCAGGGAAGGTATTGGATGTTCTAATCGATTTGTATGAAGGTATTTGGGGAGTAATTTCAAGTGTTTCATGGTCGCTGGGTTATGCTTGCTTAATGCTCAATAATAGTGGTCTGCAATTGATGATGTGAGTTCAGATTTAATTCTTACTCTAAGAGCAATTACGGTGATTGAAAGGTGGAGTTTAGATCTGAATTTGTTTACCCTTCTTACATGCTTGGTTGGTCAGTGTTTGAAGACTTATTTGCAGCATATTGAGTTGGGAATGAAATCTGATTTTCTGAGGCCATTATTTCAGCTGAGAATTAATTATTTGAACTCAATTGATAGAGGCCACTAAACCCTTATCTTCGGGTTTATTGAGTCATCTATTTGACTAGTTCAAGTAGTTCGTGATTGTATTTTGCAATTTCCAGTGGATTGAAGTATTGAAGGGTTGTTGGATTGTATATTTTCCATTGAAAGTGTGCCCCATGGTATTTTGCCCTTGCTAACGGGATCGGCTGTGTAAAGATGCACAGGAGTCGATGGCGCAGGATTAAAAGAGCAGAGGCAAGATTGGCCATGTAAGGGATTTACACAAAGTGGCAAATGGTGTAAGAAATGAAGACAAAAATAAGATAATCGATGCAAAATCTGAATAAGAAAAGGCCAGCATACAATAAATCATAGATTTATGGAATAGAGAACCAAATAATTTATTATTGAGATGAATAAGAGTGATCACAAAATTAGTAATGAAGGTAGACCTAAAAAGTGATGTTTTAATGACCTTCGTCAAATTACTAAAACGACCATTTATAGAGATAAAAAGTGAATTTAATGAAACAAAAAGAGGTATTTTATCACATTAATGTGTGGAATAAAAACCTCCAAGGAATTTTCCAAAAAGTGTATATATTTTTTATTATGCCCTTATTACGAAGAACAATAATTTGAAATTTCCGAAAAGTTTGGTAACAATAATGCCGGATAGAAAGAGGTTTTCGTGTAATATATAAAAATAAAGAAAAAAAAACTCGAAGGGATTTTAAAATAGGATAATTAATTGCCGGATATGGAACAAAAGGTGTGTTGGCGAACAAGAAGCCCTAGAAAGAGACTCAAAGAGGAAGACCAAACTTGAGCCCCTAGGGGAAATTGTAAATATCAGATTTAGGGCTTGCAATAGATGGAAATATGAATACAAACCTGCAATATTAATAGATATAAAACCTGAAATATTAATAGATATAAAACCCGAGAGCGATAAGGGCTTGAGCAAAATAGATTTGATTCAAGAGTGTCTAATGTGAATATAAGATATGAAATGTGAAGATGACTCAATCGAGAGAGTAAAATCCATGTCGCTAGCGTGTAGTGAAGCCGATGTGAAGATATAATGAGAAAGAAAAGGTAAATTAAATGTGAAGATTAATCGTGAAAACAAAGGAATTCGAATGGGATCGATCCGTGCGAAAGCTTTCACGAGGGCGATGGCGTCTGATGAGATTAGATGAAGGACAGATAGGATCAACCGTGTAGTAGGGTTTTGCACATGGGTCGATTGCGTAGAAAAGCAAGAAAAATAAGGAATGAAGCGAATTTGACCTAATTTAGGGCAAAGCAAGATTCACACTTGGTTCACTAGAGTGTATGACGGGTAAAAGAGATGTTTCCAGGTGGGTTGTATAAGACCGGCTACACTATGCATATTCAAAGGTGCTCACCGAACGCTAGTGTCGTAAATCTAGAGGATAGTAACCCTAACTCTAGGATAGCTATAGGTTTCTAATGACTACAAATTTCAGGTAAAAATAGGTATTGTACTAGGATTCAAAAATAAGAGTAACTAAGAGGAAGGATAAAGCCAAGGCGTAATAGAATAAGACAAAGCAACATATCAAAGGAAACATACATCTTCTCTAGTTTATAGCAATCAATGACCAACATATAACATGCATATGTAAAATAAGAGATTAAAGGGAGTTAGAAACACTTTTGTAGCGAGTGTGTGACTTCTGATGCATAATCCTCCCCAGAGACATCAACACCGAGAGAGAATCGCTATGGGTGGAGAAGGGGAAAGCTCAACAAGAAGATCTCCAATCCTAACTCATTATGGTGACCCAAATGCAAAAGAGGTAAGCTCCAAGACTTCAAAGTTAGCCAATAAATGCGAAATAATACGAGCAAGAATAAATGCGAGTGTAAACAAGTGATAGCAAAGTAGTTGCATTGATTGTCAGTGGCGATTTTACAAGGCCAAAGGTCAAGTATATATACCTGACACCATCGCCTATGGGTGATGACATGGGCCATGACAAGACCAAAACAAACGCCATCGCCCACGGGAAATGGCATTGGCCTTAGTGGAAACCCTAAGGTCAGCAATCAGTGAAACATGAGTGGAGGCCAAGAGATAAATGAAGTTGAATGATGAAGGTCTAGGGTGACCGAAAGCAAGGATAATAACGCACACTAAGTAGGTAGACATGGGACTAGTAGACATAATGGGTGCGATGTATGAACAAAAGTTAGAAATGAGGCAAGTATAGGGTAACTAAGGGTAATAGAGACATCTCTCAAATCACAAGCCCACATGACCAAGTCCAATCATACCCCAATCTCGACGAGCCCCTTAAGGCACCCGCTGAGGAGGAGAATGCATCAGCTGTGCCTGCACAAAATAAATGGTTAACAAACGTCAAAAATATGGTGTATACACTCTCAAGAACAATAAAAAAACCTCACCATTGTTCAAAAGCCCCTCAGAAAATGCCTTGGAACAACAAAAACACCTCACCAAACATCCTTTAAACAACAAAATGCCTCACCCTCGGCACATCTTTCTTTCACAAGGAATGCTTCTCTCTCATAGAAGGTCTTCATTGGTTGTATTTACGTACAATGCTTCCTCCCAAACAAGATCTCCTCCTTCACAGCTTGTTTCTAGGATGTAAAAATCAATTATCTCGATACCATAAAAATAAATTAGAAAGCCAAAAGTTGTAATCATATTATTAGAGGTAACCATATAAGAAACTATTACAACTCCTACAATATATAAAGTAGGCATAAAAGGATTTGAATGGAAAGCTTAAATATGCTTCAATTGTATCTACAAACGATAGTGAATAGACTCATCAACCAAACTCTTGTAACAATACGTTACATTATTATAATATTAGTCTAACATTCACAATTGAATTGACTATTGCCTCTTTCTCCTAGGTCTTGTAGCTCTCCCATTTGTAGGATTATAATGAACACACTTGTTGGAATGATCTCTTTTTCTAATCTACTATGTCAGATCTGAATACTTAAATTATGGAGACACACTTTGTAGTGGGAGGTGGAAAGACAAAGGGTGACCTATTCTCTTCCATCACAAGTTGGTTCGGATGGCTATGTAGTGTAACTGCCTGCACTTGGAACAAACAAGCATGAAATTTTACATCCCAACTAGTTCAATAGTTGTTAGTGTTCACACTAGGTAGGGTTAGTTACCATCTAGTTATTTCCTACCTAGTTTGTGTGTGTTTGCACTTCTAAGCTTCATTCTAGGGAGCTTACTATGTTGTTTCTTGCATAATTCACTTTTAGTTGATTTTTAGTTTGTTTAACTAACTTATCTCACACACATGATTATTTAGGATTATTTACAAACTACTTGAGATTTGATTCTTGTAGTTTAGTATTTCCTTGATTTGTGGGGATTTGTTCTATTCCGCTATCGTTGGATTCCCAACTACTTTATAGTTACAGAATATTGCTTGTCAGCCTATTTAACAACCTCACATGTATGTTAATATGTAATGTCCATGTCTAGGACAAGTTAGGAAATAATATAAATCTGATCACATACTGCTGGAAAATAATTAATTTTCAAACCCCAACTGCTGCAATTTTCAAAAATTCATATCTTTGGCTAGAGAAGTCCAAATGAGCTGAAATTTTGGATATTGGACCACAAAAATATGAAGAATAATATGCAAAAATCAGATTTCGCACAACCAACACGAAACCCTAATTTTTCCCTAAAAGTAGGTCGCCCAACACATTTAGGGCACCAAATCTACTCCAAAAATTATGAAATCACCTTCTCCTTATTTCTCTTAATTTCTACAATCACATTCAATATTAAATTGACCCCAAACTGCAGATCTGAATTTTATAACAGCAGTTAATCAATAACAATGCACCCAGGACAACTGAAACTTGGAAAATTCATAACTTGCTCAATACTTCATCTTTTGCCGTGAAATAAAGTGCAGACTAATCTATAATTCAAGAGCTTTCCAAAGATATTAAAATCTGAATTTTAGACCACCGAAAATCCTTCAAAACAGCCCCCAAAATCCCCAAACTAGTCGTTAGGGTTAACATAAAACATGTAAATTATTTCCAGCTCTTAGAACCCTTTAAAAACATCCCAAAATGGCTACTCACACTCAGAAAAATAAGCCAACTCAGATCAGATTACAAATATAGCTTGTTCACCCTTAAAACATGCCAAAAGATGCTCAATTCAAGTCGCCATAATTAGAATAAAACCAGCAATAACCAGCAGATCTAAAGCACCATAAAACCCTTCACAATATTCAATAACATGCAGATTTTACTCTCAATAAAATGCGCCAATACTCTAGACAAGTCGCCAAAGCTAGAAAGCATAAATCATCATAAAAGACACTTCAACACAATGAAACACAATGAATGGAACAAGAGAGTCTTCAATGTCTTCCAAATAAGAGAGAAAATGCAAGAACTAGGGCATACATCCCAATACTCTAAGCATAGAGTGAAATCAAATGATCATCCAACATAACCCTCTAAGGAAATGCGACCTCGCTTTTATAGAACTAAGGGGTGCAGATCAATAAAGACCGACCTTTCCCTTTTGGAGGGAAAACATGAACTCTCATTAAAATATTTAATACTAAGATCATGTGCACTTTATTTATTTTTAATTAAATAAATAAAAGTAACTAATCTATGTGCACATTAAACTAACTAAAGAGACTCCCACTTGTAGCGCTAGGCATGTCAAGGGGTTACAATGCAAATGAAAAATAAATATTAATAACATCCCGAAAAGGGGACATTACATAATAAAAATTTAGAGTTCGCAAAATAAGATACTTTGTTATTGTGTGTTTTCTAAGCTTTGGTCTTGCATATTTTGCTCCCGCTTAAGATACCGTGTTCTATTTTGATGTGGTATCAAAGTGCCTAGTTGGATGCCCTTATCTTTCTGCACCCATGTTGAAGCGGAAATATTTGACTCCTTTTGGTGGGCCTCACTTTGAGTTGCGAAGAAGCATCTACAAAATTTTTTGCTTAGAGGGATATTTTCATGTGAAGGAGAATTTTGTTTAAGAGGTTTTTGTAAGTTTCGTTGTTTTGGAGCTCAACTTGCCTACATCTCCTCTTCAACTCATCAAGCTAAGGTTTTGCATAGGTGAGCTAGATATCTGTATTGGGTGAGTTGTTTGGTAGCTCGGGTTTGCCTTAGTCGTCGAGTTTTGTGTTGGTGAATTCCTTATTGGTCACTTGTGTTGAGAGTTGGGCGAGTTGCTTGTTTGTAATCAACACATCTTGTGCTTGGTGTTTAGGTGTCCTCAAGGATTTGCTTGCTGGTTCAACCCTTTCTATAGGTTGCATTAACTCGGTTTAATCCGGTTCAACCCTTGATTGCGCATAGTGCTCAATGTCTTCTCGAATTAATTATTCGGTGGGACTTGATCTAGATATGGATCGGTTATTAGGAAGGGCTCTGTTTGATGACTTCCTTGTTCCTCGCCAAGCGTCCCGGTTTTCATCAAGCGCCCAAGATTCGGCTCTATGGATTCATTGTATTGACTCCACTTGTGTTCAACCAAGCATCATTCTCAACCATGTGTGCGAACGACTCCTCACAAACGACCTTGAGTTGTCCATCTCTCGATGCCAAATTAACTTTCGATCTAAGCATGATAGAATATAACCTCAAAACCTTAAATTTCTCTTAATTTATCACTCTGATCAGGAGATCTATAGCCAACTCATTCAAAGTGCCACCTCACCACTATCCAACTCAACTTGTTCTTGTTTTAGATTCCAAACTTGGTGAGTTCAAATACCAATTTTGCCATGTATATTGTTGTCAAGCTGTGTAGGCGATTTAGTCGCATATAATTTTACAAGAAACTTTCAATTAACACTCTAGAGGTTAGGGGTTCGAGCCACAATTTGATAATTTTTAACTAAGAGTTTTTGGGACACCAGATTTTAGGAGATAGATCATAATTTTTCTAATCATTGTGCAAAAATGAATTTTGGATTGGATTTTTTTGGAGCTGTATAATGTTTTAAGCCGTAAAATTATTTTGAGTCCGAAAATATTGCTTTGAGGGTGATTTTTTTATGAGGTTCCAAAAATTATTCTAAATCTATCATAAAAATTTTTTTACATTGGATCTAGAAAATTCTAGAAGTGTAAAAATTGCAAAAAGGACTCTTTTTGGAGAAATGGGGTCTCTTTTTCGACTTAATGGCTAGGTCCTTCCTCTGCGCTTCTTTGTAATGTCCCCATTTTTGAAGACCCTTAGCCTATCTTTCCCCGTGGGCTTTGGGATGTTGCAAAGGGAAAATTATATTAAATAATTAAATATTATTGCTTGAGAGTGATTTTTATCATTTGACATTATAAAACAATAATTATTTAATTATGTAATTTAATTCCCACAATGCAAAATTTTAAAAAAGGGAATTAATTAAATAACTTTTGGGTGGCTTTTAATATTAAAATCACCCTTAGAAAGGGGATGCCACACCTAGGGAGGATAAACTATTTTTATTTAATGATTTCCCTCTCCTAGGGATTTCGAATTTTGTGTCTCCTTGT
The DNA here is from genome assembly GCA_018340775.1 of Taxus wallichiana var. yunnanensis. Lineage (NCBI taxonomy): Eukaryota > Viridiplantae > Streptophyta > Pinopsida > Cupressales > Taxaceae > Taxus > Taxus wallichiana. Next base: position 23,926,883 of record CM031236.1, on the reverse strand, counting down.
TTATAAAAGGAGAGCTTGGGATCATTGTGAGACTTATGTTGGATTGATCATTTGATTTCACTCCATGCTTGGAGTATTGGGATGTATGCCCTAGTTCTTGCATTGTGCTCTCTCTCATTTGGATCCATTATTGAAGAATATTGAAGACTCATTGTTCTCTCCATTGTGTTCTCTTGAGTTGAATGTGTTTATGTATTGTTTTTCCATTCCAATATTGGCGACTTGGCTCATATGTTGATGCATTAATTTGTGAGTTAAATCTGCATGTTGGGGTTCCATTTTAAGTGATATTGCAAGGGTTTAATAGTGTTTTGAGCTGCTGGTTATTGCTGCATTTATTCCAACCATGGCGACTTGATGTGGGTCTTTTTTTGGCATGTTTTAAGGGTGAATCAACTATATTTATAATCTGATCTGTGTTGGTTTATTTTTGCTAAGTTTGGGCAGCTATTTTGAGTATATTGAAGGGTTGTTAAGTGCTGGAAATTATTTATGCAATTTATTCTAACCCTAGCGACTGGGTTTTTGATTTTGGGGCCTGTTTTGGGAGGGTTTTAATGTTCAGAAAATTCAGATCTAAAGTGCAGTGGAAAGCCATAGATTTCTAGTTTATTTTGCATCTTGTTTCATGCAAAAATACCAAGTATTGAAGGAGTTATGAATTTTAGAAGATTTCAGTTGTCACACTATTTGGTTGCTAACAATTAAATATTAATTTCAGATCTGCAGTTTGGGGTCATTTTAATATTGGATTTGGTTGTAGAAATTAGGAGAAATAAGGAGAAAGTGATTTTATAATTTTTGGAGCTAATTGATGCCCTAAATGTGTTGGGCGACCTAATTTTTAGGGCAAAATTAGGGTTTTATGTTGGCTGTGCAAAAATTGATTTTGGGATATTGTTCTTCATATTTTTGTGGCCCAAAATCCAAAGTTTGAAGATTTTTGCTTGGATGGTTAAGCAGAAATAATTTTGGAAGATTGCAGTAGTTGGGGTTTGAATTTTAAATTAATTATCTACTGTTAAAAATCAGATTTGGGTAATATTAACATTCTAATTAGTTTTCCCATCTAACCCACCACTTTGGCATACTCCAACCCCACTTTGGGTTATTTGAGGTCAAACTAAGAAGATCTAATCTTCCTAGGGTGATCCGGATAATTAATTTTTGCAGATTTAAATAATATCCTAAAAGGGGATATTACATTCTTCCTCAACTCCTTCATATGTAATGGATACTAGGATTTTGAACCGCAAAACACCACAAATTATCATGTCTGGAGACCTTAAATGCAACAATTGCTCCAATCTAGATACATGTGGAAATTTTTTAAGAAAGTGTATTTGTGTTCACCTCGAGTGTAATGTCCCTTTCCAGGCTCTAACTGAAACAAAGGGAAATTGCACAAACCCCAATAGAAAGTAAACTGAAAATTATGGCAGCCAACTGAAAATTATGACAGCAAGGTACAACAGTTTGATTTTTATAACAAGGAAAATGCAATATCTCTTCAAAAATGCATCATTCACACCATCCAAAGCATCTAGGGAAACTTAGAAATATTTTAGAACAAATATTAGCCAAGAAATCAACCTTCAAACCCTAGTTAGAATATATTTAATTAAATCAAAAAAGTGAACACCCTTACAAAAGTGGTCGGCAATGAAGGATTCCTAGCCCAAAAATGAAGTCCATGTAGATTCCAACTGCTAAAAATATGAGAAACACAATGATGGCTGAGTTGAGATTGCCATGACCTAAAACCCCTAAACTCCTCAACAAGATGGGTCGCTTCCTTAGGAGAGGACCTGAAAATCGCTATAGAACCAAACCCTAGTTGAAAATTTGCAAAATCATTCTTCTTGAAGCTCTTTGGAAACCCCGGATGAAGATTCCTCAGTGAATTGAAGAGTTTTCATTCTTCAATCAAACAAGGAGGGTTTTCATCCTCCAAAACCCTCCTTGTTGGCCACACAAGAGGGTTTTCATTCTCAAGTGGAAGTAATTGAGCAATTAGCCCAAAAACCATGCAAAGTTATTAGTGGACAAGATGATGATACACAAATAAGCCAAACGACCCCTTCTTGTACCTTGTTGTGGTGCCAAAACCAATTAAAATGCCCCCAAAATAGGACCGACCTCATAAGGGATCCTTCTCTTCTATTTTCATTTGACTTTTGTCTTCTTAACCCAACCGACCTAACTTTATACAAAAACTAATAAAGAAGAATGCAATGCTCATAAATTTAACTGAAAAACATGACAATTACTCCCCTTGTTCATTTCCTTCTTGCCCACGGGAAGTGGAATGGGCTCAAAGTCTTCCAAAAGGACTAGCGCTGAGAAGGGGACATTATAGTCCTCCCCTCCCAAAATTGCTTGCCCACAAGCAATTGCAAGTTCTCATGCCCAAGTACCATCATGCCAAAGTGAAGAAATATGTTGTAATGCTCCAATAATCTAGATCCTGTACCTGTTAAATGAAAGAGCTCTTGCCAAAACAAGCTCATATATTTGCTGTGACTTATCTTATTGATGTACTTTGACATTCCATGAAGTTTAACAATTTCCTTGGAAAAGAAATCAGCTGCTACCTCAATTCTGCCCTCTTCACTTTCACCTTCAAAAATAGCATTAGCAACCTTTCTCTTTGCATACTCAGCTGTACAAAAAGCCTTCCAATCTGCTGTAATCTTGACAAGCTATAACACATTCCAATGTGGCATCTTCACTTTTTGTTTCAACCTTGTCAACTATGGTGGAAGAGCATCCTCTAACCATACACATGAATGCAACTGAAATAATGTGGGGTTGCTAAAAATGATGACAACAACATTAATGGTGGCAATTTGATGCATGGCTGTCTTGGAAGCACTTCTTCTAACATTTGGTGGTAGCAACACATCATCCCGCATCCCCTCCATGCTTTGTTGGAGATCTTTTGCAATCACAAACTTGTTATCCTTCATTATGTCATCTTCATCTTCAGCTGCAACCTCATATGCTCCATCATTTTCTTGGGGGAAAACAAACTCAACCGCTATTTCTTTTTATACTTGTACCTGCACATGGAACAAACTCATTAAAGAAAACAAGAGTTTCCCTCATCATTGTTTCTTCCAATGAAGCTTCTTCAACCTTTGCACCATCCAATGAACAAGGAGTTGGCTTCCTAGATAGAGTGTCCCCAACTACATTATTTTTCCCCATCACGTTCCAATATATACACACAACTGTACCCTTCATTCCCATCTTTATGAAGTTTGTTATGGTTGTATTAACATTCAGCTGAATACCCTTAGAAATTGTTGGAGACATAATTGAGTCAATCTTTTCATGTTGACTAAATTGACTATATGATGCCAAACGAGCTCCTATCTTGACAACCTTTGGCTGAATTTCAACACCTTCCATTACATGCAGCAGATTCAAGGTCTCTTTCACTTTATCCTTGAATTCCAACACAAGATATAAACAATGCATGCCAACACTTATGCTCACCTCTTTTGGATTGCTGTCATAATGATTACCTTGGTCTCCAAAAGATGCTTCCAAGCTGCCCCAAACTAATCTCTTCAAAATTTGGTTCGGATCAGAACTTATGAGTGCTGGTACGTAAGTATAACAGTCATACTTTGCCCTGAATTTCTTCCCAAACAATACCAAATATGTTGGGACATTGGCCTTAATTGATCTCAATGAGTGAACCCTCTTACACACAATATTAAATGAAAAGAATGTCTTCAAACCTGCCCATCTATTGCTGTCCAAAGAAGATATGCACAGTCCAACACATGAAATTGGGGAGAACATCCCATCATGGCTGTAGCATTGTATTTCATTACTCAAAATTGGGATTGTGGTGGCTGGAAACCATCTTGTGCTTGATGCAAACACCTCATCAGTTACCGTGGATGGGAAATGCATCTTCCATGTGATTAACGACTCTTTTATAGCTGCCACTAGAATGTGGGGAAAGTTGGAAATGTAGGTAACTGCTGGAAGAAGCTTATGATGGAGAATAAGCAAAAAAAGCTTTGGAATTGCTTGACAACACTAGAATGTGGGGAGAGCTGGAAATGTAGGTTACAGCTGGAAGAAGCTTATGATGGAGAATAGGTAAAAGAGCTTTGGAATTGGTTGACGACACTCATGGGAAGAGGGGACAATGGGAAGTGTAATGCTGAATCGATGAGGAATAAAGATGGCGATCTCATCCCAAACCCCTCGGGAGGTCCCGGAAAAGTCAGGAAGGCATATTACACTAAGCTTCTTCTGCGACCCTTGGCTAAAGATATGTTCCATTGGGACGATACTTCTCTCGAGGAACACCCCTCTTTGACATCTATCAATGGCCCCATTGAGTGGAAGGATCTCACAGCAGTTGTGAAAAGTTTGGAGTACTATAAGGTGGTGGGAGAGGATGGTTTGCCCCCATAGTGGTTCAAAGCAGTGCTTGGGAGGAAGAAGCCGATCGCAAGGGTGGTGGCGAAGTATAGGGTGAATCAAGTCCCCTTCTGGCTTTGGCTTGCCTAAAGGTTATGAATTGCATTTGGGAGAATGTGGTGATTCCCAATTTAATGCGGTTGTCTTGGTTTCCATTCCAAAAAGGGAGACTGATGCTTCATGTCGATTTAGGGGTTTTCCTTCATATATGTGATGCTTAAAATCCTCACAAATGTGATCATCAAGAGAATCGAGAAGAACTTGAGGAAAGGAAGTTCTTCTCAAAAAGCCAAGTTGGTTAAGAAAAGATTAGGAGTGTGTTAGGCAGTGTGTTCTGCGCCCCCATGAAATTGCTATGAGATGTATGACCAAGCTCAAGAAGTGTATGTATGTGGTGTTTATAGATTTCAAGAAGGCCTATGATATGGTCTTGCACGAAGCATTGTTTAGGAAGCTTCAAACAGGAGTGGGGGGAAGGCCCTCCATTTCTTTTTGGGAATCAGTATGCAGTGGCTCCTCGGTTTGGGTCGAGATATGAAGGTTTGTTGTCATCACCCATTCTAGTTAGAGAGGAGTAAGACAAGGATGTCCGATCTCGCCCACTCTCTTTAACATCTTCATAAATGACATAATGAAAGATCTTGAAGGCTTGGGGTGCTGTTCCCGACTTTCATTGAAGTGATTCTTTGGGTTGATGTTTGTAGATGACTTGGTGGCGATTGCAGAATCGGTGGAAGACCTCAAAGAGATGGTGCAATCCTATGGATTCAAGTTAGGTGTGACAAGTGGGGCATGGTGTGTGGTATCGACAAGTGCAAGGGAATGAAATTTTTTGGTGACCAAGAAGAGCTTAGCAGCACGAGTTTCTTATCGGGAGCTAGTAGTTTGGGATGTGTGACAACTACAAGTAGTTGGGGATAGAGACGAATCCGCAGTTTTCTATTGAAAGAATCATCAAGGAAAGCGCAACACCGGGAAGTAGAACTCTCCACGGGGTTCGCCACTTCCTGGCCTCTTGAAGAATCCCCATGTGATCTAAACTTCAAGGCATTGGTGTATCCGATGCTCACTTTTGGTGCAAATGTGATCGGGATGTTCGATGTGCTGCAATGCCTTATAGAGGATGGTGGTAGAAGGGATGAAGTGGATTTTTGGGAAGTCCTCCACCTTTAATCTCATTGGGCAAGCGGTCATGCACCACGAGCTCAATATTTGCCATATCCCCTGCTTTCAACGTGGGTCAACGGGCTTGGGCCTTGAAGTATGGCAGACTTAAAACTGTCATTGCTGATCTTGTGAACCATAATCCACCATGCAGGTGGGGGAAATTTGGACTTGGATTCATAGAACAACTAAGTGGCTCAAGAAGAATGTACCTAGGGCTAGCAATAGTCATTTGGTGCGTGAAGAAGCTTGGGTGGCTTGGGAGAATAAATTCAGGCTTCAGGGTTCCCTAAGATTTTACAAGGAGGCCAAGTTGGGAGAGACTCAAAGCTTCATCAAGTGGGCTCAATGGTTTGAGAATGTTTCACCGAGATTGTCTGTTGGCTCTTCATTGTCGTGGGGGGGTGGGTTTGTCCTTAGTGGTCGCGCTTCCAGGGATCGGCTTTGGATCTTGTCTTAGGGAGTAGGCGCCCGTTGTGTGGGGATGTAGGAGGGGACTCTCTCATGCACCTCATTCTTAAATGCCATCACATCACGCTGCGAGATGTAAGATCGCAAACTGATTTTCAAAGTGTACCACAAGAGTTTTGTTGCCTTGCCCAAACGGATGCCAGTGAGAAGGATTTGCTCTTGATACTCCTTGGTGGGGAGTGTGGCGGATGTCGTCTATCATATTGGTTAGGCGATTGCTTGCATCGGAAGGGAACTATAGGCTTTGCGCTTGCGGTGAACATCCCGGTTGTTGCTCTGTACCCTTTATTAGAAAGTCCTGCAGGATGGATAATGGGGGATGTGTCGAAGTTAGCCTCTCTGTGGCATCGGGGATACATGGCGAACATCCTAGTCATGGCACTTGCCCTTTAATAAAAAGTCCTACAAGGATGGACGATGGGGGAGATGTGTTGAAGTTAGCCCCTCTGGGGCATCGGGGATACATCACCATTATTAAGCCGACGCATAGTTGTGTAGGGCAAAGCCTTCTTGTTGGGCGCGTTGCTAGAAGAGTTTCTCCTCCACTTGAGCCTTATTCTCTGGAACTAGGGAGCTTACCGCGAGGACTCCATATGGCTAAGTGGAGATCAACAACTTTTACCAGGAGTATTCCTTAGAGATTCTAACCTTAATTGGTGGGATCGATATTGTTAGAAGTAATCACCTTTGGATGGTTTATGTGCTTGATATCTTTTGTGGGGAGGAGCTTTAGAGACCAAGTCTTGCTTGGGTGGTTTCTCTATCAAGCTTGAACTTGGAGTCGAGGGGTGATTCCCGAAGATTATGCTTGCTCCTAGCCGACATGAATTACTTAAACTCTTCCAATTCAAGAAAACTAGGAAAACAGTCCTAAAATTGGAGGTAGTTCTCATAATGATCCATGAATCATAGCTTTTGTTACCCAAATTCATGCCAACTATGTTAAATTGGTAACACAACCAAAAGATCGCCTTTTACCCATGTCTCACCTTCTTGAACCTTCCTTTCAACAACAAGCATCTTGCTGTCCCAACGACTGTGATCTTCTCCTTAACCTTGCCTTCAAGTTTAGAAATTGGCTCCATGGAGTGACTTATGAATTGTGAGTATTGGTCCTTCACCACTTTGCTAGAATTCACAATATGCAAGTTTCTTTCTATCCTAATGCATAGGATGGTGAACTTACGAACAATAATGATCATCATTTTCCTCAAGCTTAAAGCTCCCGCAATGCTTAATAGGAGTATGGAATCATGGCTGCCAAGCTTGATCTTATTGATCGCTGTTCGGAAAATTACAGCAAGCTGAACTTCATCATTATCAACCGGAAATTTGGCTTCAACCACCAAATTCTCTTCACAATTTTGCAAATCGAATTCTTCTTTCCTTGGTCCAATCTTCGAATGCTCGGAAGATGGATAGGGGCTTCTTGGAAAAGATCCTCTTTCCATTTAGTACCCTTCATCTTCTCATCATTGTTAGAATAATTCTCATGATGATCAAAACATTGCAAGGACATAGTGTGAGGGTGATGCAATAAATCAAATTGCTTACCATTTGTTGTTGATATGTAAATTCCAACAGACTGAAAACCAACACGAGCATCCAGTGAGGCTCCCTTTTAAAAGACATGCCTCTCAACAAGGTCATCCTGAAACTTAGCCTCATAAACCTCTTGCAAATCTGATTTTTCTTCAAATACATGTCCCTTCACAAGGCTGTTCTGAAAATCAGTCAATGGCTCATCCTTAGGAAGTTCGAAGGATGGTGCATGTGCCTCTATCTTGATTTCTTCACATTTAGCTAGTAATGTCCACTTTGTCTTGATTTCTTCACTATTTTGCGCAAAGGGAGAATTCTATTCGTCTTGGGCTGGAGCATCTTTCACTTTTCTTTGTATAAGGTTCCTCCACGGGCTGTTTTCTTTCTATTACTTGCAGCCCTGATTTTTCTTCTTGTTCCACCATTGCAATTTGGAAACTCTTCTCCTCTTCCTTTCTCAAGGCATGTTGAAGATCCTTTTGTGGTGCCTGAGACCTAGGTTCATGCCTCGCTCTACCTTTGTTCACTCCTATGAACTTTGCAAGTGATAGGGCATCACGAATCTCAGCTGGAAGAGCCCTATACTCCTCATAGCTGGCCACAATATTGTGCACTAAAATGGAGTGCATCAACCTTCAGAATGAGTCCTTCCCTTGGGAGGAAGGTAGGTTGAAAAGGCCTAGCTGTAGGATCCATCACGGATCTCGGTGGTTGAAGATTGTTGTTTTCCCTTGAAGAACTTCTTGGATGCATGTTATGGATCAGCTGTGCCATTATACCAGCCAACCTCTCTTGCCCTTGGGCAAACCTCTCAAGCCTAGCATCATTATTTTTTTGTACGCCATTGTATCTTCTCCTTTTGCATGAATACTCTCTAGGATGGGAAGATCGATGCCCCAATACCATTGTAATGTCCCTTTCTAGGCTCTATCTAAAACAAAGGGAAATTGCCCAAACTGAATAGAAAAAAAAAAACTGAAAATCATGGCAGCCATATGTTATGACAACAAGGTACAACAGTCTGATTTTTTATAACAACAGCAAGGAAAATGCAATATCTCTTCAAAAATGCATCATTCACACCATCCAAAGCATCTAGGGAAACTTAGAAATATTTTAGAACAAATATTAGCCAAGAAATCAGCCTTCAAACCCCAACTGAATTTATTTAATTAAATAAAATAACAACAATGAACACCCTTACAAAAGTGGCTGGAAATGAAGGATTCCAAGCCCAAAAATGAAGTCCAAATGTAGATTCTGGCTGCTAAAAATATGAGAAACACAATGATGGCTGAGTTGGATGTTGCCATGCCCTAAAACCCCTAAACTCCTTCACAAGGTGGGTTACTTCCCAAGGAGAGGGCCTTGGAGTCGCTAAAGAACCAAACCCTAGCTGAAAATCTGCAAAATCAATATTCTTAAAGCTCTTTGGGAATCCCGAGATGAAGATTCCTCAATGAATTGAAGAGTTTTGTTCTTCAATCAAACAAGGAGGGTTTTCAACCTCCTTGTTGGCCACACAAGAGGGTTTTTGTCCTCAAGTGGAAGTAATTGAGCAATCAACCCAAAAACCATGCAAAGTTATTAGTAGACAAGATGATGATGCACAAATGAGCCAAACGACCCCTTTTTATACCTTGTTGTGGCGCCAAAACCAATTAAAATGCCCCCAAAATAGGACTGACCTCATAAGGGATCCTTCTCTTCTATGATGAAACTCTCGAGACTTATCGCCATGAATGTAGCAGACAATCTTGTGTTCCACATCACAGTGCAAAAACTCCAAAGTAGATATGGGACACATTTCCGAAGTTGTTCGGTAAAATTAATGAATTTAAAATGTTGCAGTGAGAAACCGAAGTAACTTCATGTTCCCCTTCTGATTTTCCTTCCATTGAATTTTTTTTGTAAAAAATTAAATCAATTAGGCTCGATTAAAGCTTGGTGGTAAAGGAAAGAAGGATGAAGAATGTATTCTTCTAATTCTTGCTAAGTTGAAAGGTCCTTATAGTGTGTTTACTTCCTCTTCCTATTCCATAATAGATGCACTAGGAGATCAATTTAAGATGCCATACTTTGAGATATTTTGTGAAAGGTTGTCACGTGAATAGACAAAATTGCAATCACTTGACACCTTACCTAGTTATAGTCATGCTTTAGTGGCTAATACTTTTAAGGGAAAATAGAAGCGAAACCTAAACCGGGACCTCGTAATAAACCTGCGCAGAGTCAAATAAGCTTCTTACCACTACCGAGTCCTCTAAACCTTCGAGTCCTGGAAAATCCAAAAGTCTTCCAAGAAGGTGTATGATCCTTGTCTGCATCATGCAACAAAACCATTCATCTTGAGTCTAGATGTTGATGAGCCCATTAATTGGATGAATAATGACATCATTTATATTTCCCCTTGTTTGAATTTGAATGCATTTTATAACTTTTTCTTAATTTAAAGTAGAGATTATATGCATTTTGTTGGATTAGTGTGTAAATCTGTTCCACCATAGAGTTCTAACCAAAAATCATAAAATGCATCCAGTTTTGTGTGTACAAATTGAGGAAAGAATGATTTTGTCTAGGATGCAGAGTTTTGGGCTCGAAATTCTAAAGACTGTCAAGCTTTGGAGTGCCTCAACTCGCTTTGGAGTTTCCTTGGAATGCTTTGGAGTCTCTTTGGAATGCTTTGGAGTCTCTTACAATGCTTTGGAGTCGACCTTTGGCTACGAGATTCGCGTGATAACTTCACGAATCTTTCCATCTAATGACAACAAACCATGAAATGCGAAATTTTGCCACTGGAACACACATTCAATATAGAACAACACACGCTGAATATGGAAACACCAATTTTAGAACATATCATGTAATTCGTTTTTTTGTTGTAATTAAATCTTTGAATCAATCGGTTCCCTTAATCCTCTCCATTATTTCATCCTGAAATATGGAGATGATATGGGAACTCTATATCAACTATCTAAATAAGGATTCTTCTAGTGGTTTTGTGGGCGCGTACCGAGTTGAGGGAGCCTGGATGATATAATTGCCTTCATTAATGTGTGTTAAAGACTTAGAAAATTAGTACTATTGTAATTCTGCTACATGATCCATAAATTTTGAAATCAATAAAATTGCTGCTTTGGTGAATTAGAGTACAACTTTCGGTTTGATCAACGGGAGAGCAAGGGCCCACTCACCCCGAGACTCGAGCTTTTGGTATTTTCTATATCAGCTAGTTTGTGTTGATTTCTACATTTTCATTTGTGTATTTATCTATTTGCTTACTATATAATTTTATCACTATTCACTCAATCTCTCATGCTAGTTAATCGTAGTAATTTAATTCATATAGTAACTAGTGATTTTTAAATCCCTTTCCTTTAGTAATTTTAATTGTTTTAAGTTGTGTGAAATTTCATTCCAGAAGCTTTCTATTCTTTGAATTTCAACCCTTCAATCTTATTTCAATAAGTGCTTTTCTTTTGAGTACTAGTGAGTTTTGAATTTCAAGCATTTCAATTCCTATCAAGCATTGTGAGTGTTTAATTCTGCAAGTTAATTAGTTTAATTTCATTTCAAATGGTTTGTGCAATCTTTATTACAATTTAGCTTAAATTTCAATTTTGATACTTAGAATTAGGAGACCCCCCAAACAAAGCAATACTACCAAGCAATTGTTAATTTCGCAAAAGACCTTATTGCATATTGCCTTTGGACACTACCCTAGTTATAATGACATCAACCAAGTTGATTAAATGCTTTGAGTTAACAACGAGGCTCAATAGATGTTTTATGCGGATTGGGGGCATTGAAAAAAGCTTTGAAATAACATATCCTATTCCCATTCCATCTCCTTCTAAGTACAGGAAGGGAAAAGCTCTCTCTGTGAGGGCAACTTCTCCATTGATTGGAAAATGGATTATTTGATTCTAGTGCTTCTCATCATCTAACTCATTCTTGTGGCTTGTTGAGTTCTCCTTCGATTTTAGCATTTCCCAAAGTTGTGATGGGCAACACTTTGGCAAATGAAGTCTTGAGATCCGACACTATTGATATAGAGGATGGGTGCATCAATGATGTACTTCTTGTACTTATGATTTCTTCCAATTTGTTGTCCATTTATCAAATTTGCAATTTTGGTATTGGTAAAACTATGGAGTTTACTCAACATAATGTTGTAATTAGAAAGTTGAATGATCCACATGATATTGTAGCTACTGGTGTGGTGGATTGTAGTTCACGCTTGTATGTTTTTGAGAAACTTGACAACTCGTAGGGTCTTCTCTTGTTGCTCATAGTAATTCTATGAGCAAATTTGTTGGAAATATTGTCATTGATGTCAAAAGAGGTGCTGAACTGGTAAACGGAAATCTGTCAGAAAGTAACGGAATTATTAACGGAATTGTGAGTATGTCAACGGAAATAACCAACAACATATAGAGTAGCAAAAAGAGCAGAAATCAAATATTTATATATGTGAAAAGGGTCGCCTTTATAGGATAAATACAACAGTATCTATGTAAAGCGAACAACATTCAAGAAAGAGGAAGATCTTGACAACCATGATGAGAAGAAAGCAGCGCTTTTTCATGAAGACTGTGATTTATCCTTGGAGGCCCACGATTTGCACAAAAGAGGGCCCACGACTTGCTTAGAGAGCAACACTCATGTCTTAAGGGGCTACATTGAATGTTTAGGTGATAATTAAATTATTTGGGGCAGTCTTTATGTGTGCATTAATTAATTCAAAGGGGGCAGCGATTTGTTTAGAAAGAATAAATTAATAAATAAAGGCCGACTAATGTTAATGAAAGGGTGTGATGGTTTAAGGTGTAATGCCCTTTCGAAAAGGTACGAAAGACTATATAAGAAGATTCATATGAGACTTATAATGCATGGATTCAAGTTGAATATCTTAAGGAAAAAGAAGAAGAAGAGGAAGCGTAAGGGTAGAATTTTAGAACAACAAATATGAAAGTAAGAAGAAGAATTTTCCATTATTCGTTGAGGAAGCAACAAGTTCAAAAGTGGAAAGCAAATTTTGTAAGGAAGGTTGGTGCCTTCATATTCGAAGAGATTGGTGTCTCTTGCTGAGTTGGTGCTTAGCAAAAGGGGTGGGTGCTCTTGTAGGTTGGTGCCTACAAAACTGTAATTTGGGGATTGGTGTCTCCAGTAGGTTGGTGCCTACAAATTTTTGAGAAATATATATAAAGAAAGAAGTTTCTCCGTGGTTTTCTCCCGAAAGGGTTTCCACGTATATCTGTGTCTACTTGCATTAAGTTTTGTGTTCTTTGATTGATTTGATATATTCACATTGCTCGTGATTATAGATCTAAGTTCAAGTATTAAAGTTTGAAATAATTTCATAATACTGATTCACCCCCCCTCTCAGTATTATCTTGTGCTCAACAATTGGTATCAGAGCAGGTTCCTTCAGGAACAATCTAACAGTTGGAAGGTAGATCTCGGGAGCACATATGGCTAGTCAAGTACAAGAAGGATTTTCCTCGAACAAGGCTCCGTTGTTTAACGGAACAAACTATGCATTTTGGAGCATAAGGATGAGAACCTATCTGATGGCACTAGGGTTTGATATTTGGCAATCAGTAGCGGTCGGATATACCATTCCATCAACTCCGCCAACAGACCAAGCCGGTAAGAAGGCTTTTGAAAATAATGCCAAGGCGATGAATGCAATCTTGTGTGGTCTGTCAGAGTCCGAATTTGTCAAGGTAATGCAATGTGACATGGCAAAGGAAATATGGGATAAACTTCAACAATATATGAAGGTGATGATAAGGTCAGAAAAGATAAGCTTCAAACCCATAGGAGAAAATTTGAGAGCCTAAAAATGAAGGATGAGGAAGATGTTGCAGCCTATCTTCTCGCGGGTGGATGAAGTCAACGCCATAAGAGGGCTTGGAGAAAAGATTAAGGAGACAATGATGAAATGTCTAGAAAATTTGTAGAAGACATGCAAAAGGAATTTGAAATGTCTATGTTGGGTGAGTTATCCTTTTTCCTTGGATTGCAAATTTCTCAATCTAATAAAGGAATATTTATATCCCAAACCAAGTATGTGAAGGAAATGTTGAAAAAGTTTGGTATGGAGGAGTGTGCACCTGTCAACACACCGATGATCACCGGAACCAAGTTAAGCAAAGATGACGAATCTCTAGATGTTGATCAATCTCTCTATAGATCAATGATTGGGAGTTTATTATATGTGATAGCATCCAGACCAGATATCATGCAAGCAGTGGGTATGGTGGCACATTTTCAAGCAGGGCCAAAAGAAATACATGTGCAAGTTGTAAAACACATATTCAGATATCTAAAGGGAACTATGGAATACGGGTTGTGGTATCCAAAAGGAAAAGATTTCACATTGACAGCTTATACAGATTCAGATTGGGCAGGATGTGTAGATGACAAAAAAAGTACAAGCGGAGGAGCATTTTTTCTTGGAAACAACCTGGTATCTTGGCTAAGAAGCAAAATTCTGTATCCCTATCCACAACAGAAGCAGAGTATATAGCAGCGGTACTATGTTGCACGCAAATTTTATGGATGAAGCAGACCTTGAAGGATATCAAAGTAGAGTATGATCATCCCATCTCCATATTATGTGATAATACCAGTGCAATAAGTATTTCAAAGAATCCGGTTATGCATTCCAGAACAAAGCACATTCCCATAAGATATCACTTCTTAAGAGAGCAGGTGGCAGAGAAACAGGTAAAGTTGGAGTATGTCGCTACATCCGAATAGATAGCAGATATTTTCACTAAGCCACTTCCAAAGGAGACATTTGAATATCTACGGCATAAGCTAGGAGTAATTTCTTTTACATCTTTACATTGAAAAGTCAAGGGTAGACTTTGCTTAAGGGGGCTCTAAAACTTTGCAATTTTTTTCAGCTCTAGGATGACCCTTTGCCATTGATGTCAAAGGGGAGAATGGTAGTAAGGGGGAGCTATGGCAAGAGGAAGCCTGCGAAGAGGAGATTATTTTTTTGGGGTTGCCATCAATGACAAAGTGGGAGATTGTTGGAAATATTGTCATTGATGTCAAAAGAGGTGCTGAACTGGTAAACGGAAATCATCAGAAAGTAACGGATTATTAACGAAATTGTGAGTATGTCAACGGAAATAACCAACAACATATAAAGTAGCAAAAAGAGCAGAAATCAGATATTTATATATGTGAAAAGGGTCGCCTTTATAGGAGAAATACAACAGATTCGTGTAAAGCGAACAACATTAAAGAAAGAGGAAGATCTTGACAACCATGATGAGAAGAAAGCAACACTTTTTCATGAAGACCGTGATTTATCCTTGGAGGCCCATGATTTGCACAAAAGACGGCCCATGACTTGCGTAGAGAGCAACACTCTTGTCTTAAGGGGCTACATTGAATGTTTAGGTGATAATTAAATTATTTGGGGCAGTCTTTATGTGTGCAGAATTGATTCAAAGGGGGCGGTGATTTGTTTAGAAAGAATAAATTAATAAATAAAGGCCGACTAATGTTAATGAAAGGGCGTGATGGTTTAAGGTGTAATGCTTTTTCGAAAAGGTATGAAAGACTATATAAGAAGATTCATATGAAACTTATAAAGCATGGATTCAAGTTGAATATCTTAAGGAAAAAGAAGAAGAAGAGGAAGCGTAAGGGCAGAATTTTAGAACAACAAATATGAAAGTAAGAAGAAGAATTTTCCATTATTCGTTGAGGAAGCAACAAGTTCAAAAGTGGAAAGCAAATTTTGTAAGGAAGGTTGGTGCCTTCATACTCGAAGAGATTGGTGTCTCTTCTTTGAGTTGGTGCTTAGCAAAAGGGGTGGGTGCTCTTGTAGGTTGGTGCCTACAAACCGTAATTTGGGATTGGTGTCTCCAATAGGTTGGTGCCTACAAATTTTTGAGAAATATATATAAAGAAAGAAGTTTCTCCGGGATATTCTCCCGAAAGGGTTTCCATGTATATCTCGTGTCTACTTGCATTAAGTTTTGTGTTCTTTGATTGATTTGATATATTCACATTGCTCGTGATTAAAGATCTAAGTTCAAGTATTAAAGTTTGAAATAATTTCATAATCTTGATTCACCCACCCCTCTCAGTATTATCTTGTGCTCAACAAAATTATGACATGAACAGATTGGTAATCTCAACTATAGGTATATGCAAAAGCTATCTTCACGAGAATATGGTGACAAGGCTTACAAAAATTTCCATTCGATGGTGTTTGTCTACGGTGCATGCTAGAAAACAACACGAGGACCCCTTTCCTAAGCGAAAAGCTTTGAGAGCTATGACCGCACTTGAGTTGGTACATAGTGATTTGATGACTTTTCCCACTAGGTCATTTTTCTGGTGCAAAATATGCACCAACATTTATTGATGATTATACTTGGAGGACTTTGGTGTATTTCTTACAGGTAAAAGAGTGAAGTCTTTGAGAACTTCAAGGTCTTTAAGAATTTTGTTGAGAAGCAATAAAGATTTTTACTTGAAAAACTCCGCACAAAACAATGGGTGGAGTATGTAAGTAATGATTTTCATGATTTTTGTATTAATCATGGTATTTTGCGTCGATATACGATTCCTTACACCGTCAACAAAATGGTGTGGCTAGGTGGAAAAAGCAGACACCCAAGGAAATGGCAAATTACATGATACATCCAAGGACTTAGCACTGAGTTACGGGTTGGGGTTGAAAATTGTGCAAATTTCATCCAGAGTAAAATTCCATACAAGGTAGTTCGGGTATAACTCCTGAAGAAGCATGGTTAGGTGAAAAACTTGATGTATCTAGATTTCATGTCTTTGGAAGCAAGGGCTGGGCATTTGTTCCTAATGACAAACACAAATCTACTGAGAAGAAAAGTCAAGAACGTTGTTGGTCATTATGAGCTTGTAAGTTCTTATCAAACTAGAAGTTATAGAAGGTCTATCACCTTCTTTATCCAGGTTATCCATGATTATTTTGGCACGATGTTCATGTTGTTGAGACAAATACTACTTGCTTTGTTTTTGATTCTTCTCATAATTCTTCTACTGCTCCGATAAGAAAGGCTTGCATTCGATTTTAACGATGACACTTGACGAAGACCTTGTTGCGCAGATCTTTCTCTGCCTCATCCTCTGCATCTAGTGCCTAAATGAGCACAATCTACCTTGCAAGCAACTAGTGATTTGGTTGGTGATCCTGATGATCCTTGCCGCACTCGATCCTAGATTTATGGTGTTGCGTATCCTTTCCATACTCGTGCTTAGACCTTTCTTATGGCTCTTATGAGCCAAGCTATTTCTTTTGATCCGGTGTTGTTTTCGAGGCGACATGTCAACCGCAGAGTGGGATGCTACTATGCAAGAAGAATATTCTTCACTCATGAAGAATAACATGTGGGAGTTAGTGCCTCTTCCTAAGGGAAGAAAACTTGTGCGTTGTAAATGGGTCTATAAGACCAAATATGCAGTTGATGGTTTTGTAGATAAGTACAAGGCTCGTCTTATAGCTAAGGGGTTCTCACAAGTTGAAGGGGTGGATTATTTTGCGATTTTTGCTCGTTTTGCAAAGATGGATTTTGTGCGTCTTATTCTCTCCCTCACTACATCTCATTGGTAGCCAATATATCAGATGGACGTGAAGAGTGCGTTTCTGCTTGGTGATTTCCATGAGGAGATTTATATAGAGTAGCCATAGGGATTCGTGCAGGATTGTTCACTAGTTTGTAGACTTCATCGTTCTTTGTATGGTCTCAAACAAGCCCATCGGGTTTGGTATGAGAAGATGGATAGTTTTATGTTGAATATTGGTTTTCATCGTTGTGAGACTGATCACAATGCTTATGTCCTAAAGGACGGTGAGGATATGTTGATCTTGGTTTTGTATGTAGATGATCTAATCCTTGTAGTAGTTTTGGTTCTCTCGGTGTAGGACATTAAGCAAAAATTGAAGGCACGGTTTGATATGACAGTGTCATGTGACCATTGCATTATTTCCTAGACTACATATTCATCATTCTTCCGAGTGTATTTCCATTGGGTAGTGGAAGTATGCTACCGTAATGTCCCCAAATGGACTTATTTCAACCCCAAATGGATTTCCAAATACCAAACAAAATTGCAATGTCTAGGAGATATACAAAAATTATTATATGCAGATCTGAATATTGTCCCAGAAAATGTGACTTGGTATAGGAATGAAAATTCACCAAATATGAAGTAAAACCTTCAATGTTTCAATCAAACAAATCAACAAATTTTATAAGGATAAAATCATGAGAAAAATACCATATTGTGCATCAATAAAAGGCTGGAATTATTTATCATAAATCTGCAGATAACCGTCCTCAGACACAACTGAAAAGTACAATATCTGATAATGGAACAACAACCCAAATCTGAATTTTACTAGCTTCAAAACACTCCAAACCAGCTCTTTCTATGGGTCGCTCCACCAAGAACATTGCTGGAAATAAAGGAGAATCACAAGTGACAATATTCTCCTTCAAACCCTTGTACAGATCTGCAACTTTCAACCCTCAATACTGCTGGAAAACTACTGGAAAACACAAATAACTCCTTGAATCTTGATCCTCAATGGAAACCCCTGAATGGAGAATCCTCACAACATAGAAGAAGAGTTTTCATTCTCCTTCTAGATCTCAAGAGGGTTTTCGTCCTCTAGAGATGACTTCAATGGGTTTTTCGTCCTTTGAAGTAATTTGCAAAGCTCTCAAGCTCAGACAAAAATCAGAATTTGTATAAAATAAAAGAGATGCTTTACAAAGCCAAATAGACTTGCTTTTATAAGCAATCTTGGCTTAGTAGCCACCCATAAGCACCAATCAAATGTTTTTTCCCACATTTAATTCTTTTTTTGACATTTATCTCATCCCCAACATGGGTCACATTTTTCCCGTAGGGGAAAATATAAAGCGACTTCTTTTCTTTTTCTTTTCAAATTTCACTTGCATCTTTTTCTTTCATTTTTATTAAGTCATTAATAAATTAATATAAGTGCTTTTATAAAGTTTAATTTTTATCCTCTTTATTATAATTTATAAGTTCCCCTTTTATCACCCCTTAGCCGTTGGGAAACAAAATTGGGCTAAATGATTTTGACTGGTTATTTTAGGAAGTGAGACATTTCAGTCCTCCCTTACCCAATTGCTTGCGCTCAAGCAATTCCAAACTCATCTGCCCAAGTGCCATGTGCAAGAAAGAGAACATGATGTAGTGCTCCCAAAGCCTTGATCTGGTGCCGGTCAAATGATGAAGCCTTTGGGAGAATATGCCAACCTTACTTGCTTCCGTCGAGTCAATGCAAGTATGAGTGAAATCAGCAATGCAAAATGTGCTCCAAACTGTTATACCTTCCTCGGTGTATGAGGAATCAGTAGCTAGACAAGCTTCTCTAAGCTCCAAGGCTGCCCACTCAAGAATGCCGTCATGGAGTATGTTGGATAGTAGTCCCTTTTCACCTTCTCTGCTTTTCTTCAACCCTGCACATGAAGCAAACATATTAGAAGAAACAAGAGCTCTCATTAGCCCTTCTTCAAGATGATCAGCTAATATGTGCCAAGCTTTTGCTATACTATTTTGATATCATAGTATCCCTGTAATTCCCCTTAAAAATCAGATTGGGAAATGTCTCATCAAACTGAAAATTAGTTCCCTTTATGACATCATTCAGCTGAAAATGATAAGAGTGGATCATAAGACTAATGAATATAGAATGAGGGCAGATCTGAAGTGACTGAAATTGAAGGATTAAACCCTCAAAAAGTGCCCAATTGCATTCTGCAAGAAGAGTTGCCCCAACAACTGCCAAACACCTTACCGAATTCATATTTCCAGCAGGCCATAAAGCAAGAAAGAGGCTGAAAAAAGATAATCAGTTGATAAACAAATAAAATCAGAACCTTCTCTAAATTCAGTTGTGATTTCTCCTTCCCAACCAGCTGATAAACTGTAGAAATGCAATCCCCTTTGCATACCATGAAACCTGATTTCTTTGTTTTCCTCAAAAAATTTCAGTTTATCAACATGGTGAATGAAAACAAGTTTCCCAAAAGATGGCAGCCAATGTGTCCAATGAATGATTCCAACTTCAAGTAACCCAATTGTACAAAAACCTTCAAATACTTCACACCTCTTAATGAAAATAAAGAAATGAGTTACCTTCTTTGTGCAAGGCATGTCTTTCAATGGACATAGGTCACCAATTTCTTCTATGTTGGAAATATATATGGCTGCCCCCTCATCACATTTTATTCTCTTTCCCCACATTTTCTCCAAGTCTTCCATAGAGTCATGAATTAGCAACAATTGAAAGAGAAAATGAAATGATACTATAGCATCCAAGTAAGGTTTGTAATGCTTTTCATACCATGAAGAAACTTGTGCATGACTCCCCATTATTTTCATTCCACCATAAACGTAAGAGAAGGGGAAATCAAAATTAGAACTCATGCATCCATAAACTTTATCACATTGAACCCAAGGAACCTCATACCTTTTGTTGTACCAATTGACTTCCGTCATGAGAGAAGCCAACACCTCTGAAATATCATAATTGGGGCTGCTCAACATACCTTTGTAACTCAAAATTTCTGATATAGGATCAACACCTTCATTCTCCTTAGTTTCTTCAACCCGAGCATCATCTTCCACCTTAAAATCATGCAACCATTGTGTCCCAAGAACAACCTCATCTCTAGCAAACTCAATCACACAAAATATATCACATACCTCATGTTTTTCAATGGAATGGGCTGCTGTACTATTTTCTTCGTGCAAGGCATGATGATGCCATTGACAAGAGTCACCCTTGAAATCAACTTCTCTTCATTATCAGCAGATTGCACCTTGTTTCTTTGAAGACTTTGAGGACCAAGTGCCCCCACTAACCCTTCCAAAGGTTCCATTTTGCTGATATAAAAATCAGTCATGGGCTCTATTAATAAAGTTTTTCTCCTCTCTTTATGACTGCTGTTATGCACAGTCCAGCAATCTGAAATTGATCAAAATTTGTTCTCTTACCCTTTATGGCTGTCATAGGGAGTTTAGCCATCAGAAAACCAACATTAGTACCTTGAGAGGTACTCTCCCTTCTTGCACCGGAGTCTCCAAAGAAGAAACCATGCTTGCCCACACTTGTA
The DNA here is from genome assembly GCA_018340775.1 of Taxus wallichiana var. yunnanensis. NCBI lineage: Eukaryota > Viridiplantae > Streptophyta > Pinopsida > Cupressales > Taxaceae > Taxus > Taxus wallichiana. The sequence goes on along the minus strand of CM031236.1, from coordinate 23,906,094 downwards.
ATCTCAAAAGACAATTATGAATTCCTTCTTTCCCTTATGAAATCAGTCACAAAGTTTTCAAAATCAGAATTGGTAACTTTGGACAAATGCAACATATTACCTAGATCCCATACCTTATAGTGCCCATGAACAATTGTATCATGAGAGGTCTTCCATCTTTGCTTCTTTCCACCGCTATCTTGCCACACATTGGTCAAAGAATGTACCCAATTCATGAATGGAAGAGAGATTCCCCTTTGAACACTGTACCTCAGAATTCTGAAAGTAGGATCAACTGATTTCTCCCTTTTTCTTGCATATCCATCATCCTTGGACTCTTTGTTATTGATAGAGTATCCCTTAGGATGTTTCCCATTTGGAAGTGTCATAGTATGAAGCATAAAACACTTGTTAAAAACACAAAATGACTCACCACTAGCTGTTATGTTAGGATCAGCGTGCTGCTTGTTATCTCCTTTCTTTTCACCATCTTGCTTCTCGTGTATTGCCTCATGTACCGTTGTTCCGGATAAGGCAGCCAGTTGAAAGTAGTCCTCATTATTTGGAATTTGGGTCTTCACCACCAATCTCTCATCATCAACTTGCAGATTGGAGTTCTCTTCTTTCTTATGCTCAAGATCCTTGATTTTCTCCTCTACAATTGGCTCATCAGAAGTCATACCTTTTTCCCTTGAAACTTCTTTTATCTTCCATTTGCATAGTGGAATACCCTATGGGCTGCTTCTCAAATTTTTGCATGGGGGTTTTCACCTGTTGAGATTTTCTATTTTTTCTAGTACCTTTACTATCTTTCAACTCACAAAATTCTTCAAAGGTCAACATAGCTCTTACCTTGGAACTGAGTGTTGCATACTCTTTACCCCATGTCTCCATGTCATCATCCTCAACTGGTTGTTCCTCCTTTTGGAGAAACTTGGAAATTTGTGAAGGCTTGGATGAGGTCCTAGCTGGTCTCGTAGAGCTTCCTTCACAATTGTGGGTTGCTCCTTGATTGGTAGACATATTGTTGCTCCTTGTAGGATCTTTGCCAAGTCTCGATGGAACCGGTCAATGCTTCACGCATTTCCCTTTGAGATTCTCTCAAAACATGATGCATATCTCTTTGACTTTCTCTCATAGACTGCTGCAACTCTCTTTGACTCCTTGTAATCACCTCATGCATGTAGCTTAGTTTATCTGTAGGAGGAGCTCTTTGATCTAGATCATCCATTGTCCCTTTTTGCATTCAAATTTGATTTTTATTTTTAATTTTCTTCATAGGATGGGAGAATGCCTTTGCTCTGATACCACTATAATGTTCCCAAATGGATTTCTTGCAAATCCCAAACAAAATTGCAATTTATAGGAGATATACAAAAAATATTATATGCAGATTTGAATATTGTCCCAAAAATGCGACTTGGTATATGAATGAAAATTCACCAAATATGAAGTAAAACCACCAAATCTTTCAATCAAACAAATCAACAAATTTTATAATGATAAAATCATGGGAAAATACCAGATTTTGCATCAATAACAGGTTGGAATTATTTATTATAAATCTGCAGATAACTGTCCTCAGACACAACTGGAAGGTACAATATCCTTGAGCCAAAAATCACACTGAATGGCTGATTGGATGTCTAAAAATCTGATAATGGAACAACAACCCAGATCTGAATTTCATTTCCTATGGGTCGTTCTACTAAGAACGCTGCTGGAAATAAAGGAGGATCACGGTGATAATATTCTCCTTCAAACCCTTGTATGGATCTCAACTTTTAGCCTTCAATACTGCTGGAAAGGTACTGGAAAGAAAAAAAAACTCGTTGAATCTTGATCCTCAATGGAAACCCCGAATGGAGAATCCTTTCAACATAGAAGAGTTTTCATTCTCCTTCTAGACGTCAAGAGGGTTTTCGTCCTCTAGAGACGACTTTAATGGGTTTTCTACCTTTGAAGTAATTTGTAAAGTTCTCAAGCTCGAGACAAAAATCGGAATTTGTATAAAATAAAAGAGATGCTTTACAAAGCCAAATGGACTTGCTTTTATAAGCAATCTTGGCTTAAGTAGCCACCCATAAACACCAATCAAATGCCCTTTCCCACATTTACTTCTTGTTTGGCATTTATCTCATCCCCAACATGGGTTGCATTTTTCCCTAGGGAAATAGAAATATAAAGCGTGACTCCTTTCCTTTTTCTTTTGTAATTTCACTTTATTTTTGCGCTTTCATTTTTATTAAGTCATTAATAAATTAATATAAGTGCTTTTTATAAAGTTTTTTTTTTTATGCACTTTATAATAATTTATCAAGACTATAGTTCCCCTTTTTATCACCCCTTAGCCGTCGGGAAACAAAATTGGGCTAAGGGTCTTCGACTGGTTATTTTAAGAAGTGGGACATTTTAGCTACAAATTTGTTTCACAGGAACTCCATGGTTGATTGTAAGCCAACGTGTATGCCATATCGATCGGTATAGAGTTCACTTTGTTGATTGTAAGACTAAATTTGTAGATGCCACATTGTATAGACGGTAAGTAGGCATTCTTCTTTATCCGACTTATACTTGTCCCAATATCACTTTTGTTGTGAACCTTGTCTCTCAGTTCTCTCACAAGCCTCATGAGAGTCATTGGTTAGCGGCTAGGCATTTCTGTGCTATCTGGGGCATGTTGAACTTTGGCATTCACCACACCCCATAGGGATCTTCTGACATTGAGGGATTCACTAACTCGGATGGGAGTGGATGCGTTGATACCCACCGATCTACTTTTGGATTCATCTTTCACCTTGGCTCATATCCTGTTGTGTGGGCATGCAAGAAACATACTATAGTTGCACTGGCTTCGACTGAAGTAGAGCTTAGAGGTACTGTTATGGCTGTACAGGAGGTGCTTTGGCTTCGATAGTTACTTGGTGAGTTTGGATTTCCACAACAGGCTCCCACATTGATTTGGTGTGATAACCAAAGTGCTATTGAGATTGCACACAACCCGATTGAGCATCAACACACCAAGCATATAGAGATTCACATGTACTTCATTCGGTAGTTGATCTAGGATGGTGTTGTTCACTTGGAGTTTGTTGTACCTACAACCGAGCAGGTTGTTGACATCTTCTCTAAACCATTGGCTTCTCTTCGTGACCTTTAGTTGTGAGTGTTGCTTGAGGTGAAGGAAGTTGTACTTGGGACGAATTTGGTCCAAAATCCACCTGTCCTTTTCTATGTTCGTATTCGGGTACCTTATTAGGCATAGTAGCTGGGACCCATTTCTGTTTGTTTGTCACTCCCTGACCTTTGCTTAAGGAGGGTGTTACACTAGGTAGGGTTATTTCCCATCTAGTTATTTTGTACTTAGTTTGTTCATTTTTGCACTTGTAAGCTTCATTCGAGGGAGCTTACTACGTTGTTTCTCGAATATTTCACTTTTAGGTGATTGTTAGTTTGTCTACCTAACCTACCTAACATACATGATTATTTAGGATTATTTAGAAACTACTTGAGATTTGATTCTTGTAGTTTAGTATTTCCTTAATTTCTGGGGATTTGTCCTATTCCCCTATCGTTGGATTCCCAACTACTTTGTAGTTACTGAAATCTTCCTTGTCAGCCTGTTTAACAGGTTCTCATGCACGTTCATTAAAAATTGGAGTTTGCAGAATAAAATACTTTGCTGTTGTGTGTTTTGTTAGCTTTTCTCTTGCAGTTTTTGCTCCTGCTAAGATCCTACGGTCTGCTTTGACAGTAGTCAACTCAGTCAATTCTGTATCAACTCTGAGTTGTTATCCATCATGAGGTTTTCTGTAACTTTTTGTCGAATTCCTATTGTTTGCATCTCGTTGTGTAATCCTTGTTTTATGTATCTTGCAAGGGAATCTTGATGTTCCTAAGCTAAGTGCAATAAATTACATTGCTTTCTTTGACTTAACGTTATCCTTGAAGGTTCCAAGGTTATTACACGATTATTACCCAATACATGAGAATTATTTCGAATCTTGTGCCATAAATGATAGGGGCCGGCCCCACCTATTCCCAACAATACTCCTCTCCCCCAGGCTGATCGACTGATATTGGCTATACCCTCATCACAAAAACCGTAAAACAGATCGGTTGGTCTGGTTGGTTCCCCCAGATCTGCCTGTCCCCATGCCCCCTTCATCCATGAGATAAATCACCCCATATATCATACCCCTTGTAGAAATGTTATTGGTCCCACAAAAGATCCTTAAAGAAAGACAAGATCAAAGATTCTGTGATGAAGAAGATTTTGATCCTCTTTTCTTCCTTGAAGAGATTTCCATTCTTTCCACTCGAAGAGATGTAAATTGCTGCTGCTACTGTTGAAAGAAACAGTTTATTAGTGGTTCCAGCTCCAAAGTGATGTTTATACCTTGCTTTGCCTCATTCGTCCGTGGTTATCCCATGATGTTTGTTGGTTGCATCTTTGACGCTTGTACACAAAAAGATGCTTTGCAAGATTTGTGATGACGCGTTTAAAATTTACACTCCATATGATGCAGAGAAGTAAAATTTATGAACATATTCTTGTAGGGATATTATTTGAATTGGCTGAAGAGAAGGAAGGCCTGAGGGATGCTCTGGACTTTCAGGTTCGCTTCCATCTTGAAAAACTAGGTTTAGTAGGCAGATATGAAAGCCACCAAATCTGCCCCCTAATAACAAGTCAGAATCAAGTAGATACAACAACCACCTAATCTGCCAAATATGAAGGCGGCAAATTTGACAGGTGATGAATTGTATTGCATATTTTATACAGTTGGAGTTTTTGCATTGCATCATTATGTGATGTTTTTCTGGGATCTAGCTGCATAGTTTCAAATCCACTCGGCACTAATTGCATCTAGGTGATGCTCACATGGATGAAGCACCAAGACTTCCTGAAGGGTCACCCATCTCAGTACTACTCCGACCACAATCAAGCCTGCTTAGTTTGTTACCCCATTTCTAAAACCTTCAACAAGTATTGTTATGCATATCGCATCGAGTTTGCCCAAGTAAGACAAATCGAACTTGATCTTGAATGGAAGTCATAGCATTCCACATTCTGATTTTTGAGATGAAGAGGTGTTTCACGTCTTCTGCGTAGTTTGGGTGATCTTGTAAAAACATGCATATGCCCAATGGGCACTTATAACACCCTTAGAGTTGTAGAATGCTTGTACAACTGGAGGAGTGAAGTAAGTTGGTTGTTGTAGAAAGCCTTCGTCATAAATCTTACATGTTCTATTATCCAAATATGAACAATTACATTCAGTTTGCTAAAAAGATGGGAGGTCGTCCCCTTCATATCCCCATTCTTTAAAATTGTATTGTTGGTGACTCCTTATTAAAGACAATTTTTGTGGTTTGTGGCTTTCACGGTGACACCATTGTGGGCTATCTATAGCCCATAAGACGTTTCAGTAGCGTACTTGTATTTGTTACACATTTATGCCAAACATATAGAGGTACATGCAAGAAAGTTAAAACATTGAATGGGTCTTCCTTTCTGATGCAAATTTAAGGTAAGTTCTTGGGTAAAAGGCAACATACGATTTTGTTATCTCAGTGTAAAGTTATTTTTTTCATTCTTCCAAGAAGGGTCTTGAGGCTTGAGATCATCAAATTGTAGATCTTATTCCTATCTCATGAATTTATTAAAAACATTAAAATGCCACTCATTTGAAGATTTATGAATTTACTTTCCAGTATAAAACACCTCAATTGGACAATTGACATGAAATAATGCTTGGCCAAGACCAGGTATCGTATTGACAGCATTTTTGGCTGCTCTAAAAGGTCAGACTGCGACTGGTATAACTCTCTTGATATTGCTTTCAAAATCATTAGCAGGCACTCACTGGAAGCATCAAGGACTCATCTAGTGGGACTCATCTAGTGTTATATTATGATTAAGTTTTTGATTTTATTGTTCTCTGCTATTTGGAGTGAATGCAGGTTTACAGGGGTTTAGATGTTGGATCAGCAAAGGCTCTTCTTAGAGATCGACAGGTGGGATAAATTGACTATGACTTTATTGGCCATTATTTAATTGTAGAATCGAAGATGTTTATAATTTTATGTTCAAGTTTTAATCTCAACCATAAGGAGCTCATATCAATGCTACATACATTCATTTTTTCATTAATAACTGCCTTTGATGGGCCTTGGTAAAAAATGGGCGTCTTAAGGTCCACTGGCAATTGATTTTTGTTTACTCACCGAAATTTTTGCTTTCTGAAAGGAAAGTAGAAATGAACTCCCCAGAATTAACATGGATTTATTTTTCTGTTAGGCTATACAGATTAAATTATGACTTCTTTATATGAAATACATAGTTTTGACTAGGGTTTTGTTCAATTTTTTCAGTGCATACCACACCATTTACTTGACATTGTACATCCAGCTGAAGGTATGTGCACGGTTTATTTCTTTCACTTTTCAATTTAAAGGTCAATTATGGCAAATTGGCAAATTTGACATGTGGTTTTGACGAAACATCCATTTTTTTGGAAACCTATGCATAAAAGTGAAATGAAAACATCTTAATGACTTTAAAAACCTATAAATAAAAGATCTACACATTGCTTAGTTTGATAATAATTTATATGCAGCGAAAGTCAAACTATATAATGCCATGATTGCCATCCTTGCATCAACCATGGCCTAAAATATGTTTCAATTCATGAAGTGACCAGAACAATAATTAAATGTTTTGAAATTCCTGGTAAAAAGCATAGTCTCTGTGAAAATAATACGTATCTTAGAACAAATTATCAAATCAAAGGTCTGAAATACAGTGGTAGAATTAGTACACATTTATTAAGCAATAGAAACTTAAGTGCACTGAACTGGATAATTGATATGTTATAAACACATCATGCACTGGGATGTATGAGGTATAGCAAAGATCACAATTGCTGACACAGTGTAACATCTGTGGAGGAGGAAATGGACATGTGAAGGATGAGTTTTGTGTGCAAATTTAAGAAGCGTAAAAAGTGTACATTTATGAAGTAATAGAAATTGAAGTGCATTGAACTGAATAATTGATATGTAATAAATGCATCATGTATTGGGAGCTCTGAGATATCCAAGCTCAAAATTGCTGACACCATGTGTAACATATGTGGAGGTGGAAATGGAACTATGAAGGGTGGATGATGCACGGAAATTTAAGAAGTGTGGAAAATGATGAAAAGCTATAGTCAAATGTTGGGGTGAGAAATGGAGCATTGTTTTCCAACATAAACTGTGTGAACATCATGTAAATATTTCCTTTCAGTTTCCTGGCTAATGAAATATTGTGGTTTCGACTTTCAAGTACTATGGGTATTCCCAATAACCGACCCTAAATAGGATATCCATTGGAGAACCATCGGGACAAAAATGTAGACGCCCCAAATACAAAATTTATTGGAAATATGTTTTTGCCAAGAGGATGGCATGTGCAAATAACTCCATATTACACATCAATATATAATTGCAGCCCTCAAACAAATTGCTGGATGTTTTATCAAATTATTTGCAATCAACTTTGACAAAACTCCTACAACATTCAAATAACATATATTGCAACACCGAATAGATGGTGCCCCTACACCCACCAACATATATCACCATATTATAATTATAGTATAAGAAATTACAAATGTCCTTAAAAATTATGGACTCAAACAATTAGAACAATTTAGAGATAAAATTAATTTATAACAGACATAAGAAAAAACTACTCATTTTAAAAAGCCTAAACTTGCTATGCTAGGGAAGGGCGTTTTCATTGGGGAAGAGATGTTACAACCATTAACATCACGAAAACCCTTAGAGATTTACTCTCGAGGGCGAAAACCCTCCATGAGTCTAGTAGAACGATGAAAACCCTTCTTCTAGTTGAGAGGAATCTCCATACACGGCTTTCCATTGTGCATAAAAGAGTTAGCTGATTTTCCGGTTGTTTTCCAATTGTCGAAGGCTAGAATTGCAGATTTGTGTTATTTCCGGTGAGGGTTTGAAGGTGGAAGCTTGTTGCAGATTTTTACCTTCATTTACAGCCATATTTAGGGTTATCTACACAATTGTGGGTGGAGTTAGGTACATTCTAGGGCACTACTGTCCCAGATCTCATCACCAATAGCTTTGCCATAATTTTAGAAGCTAAAATCAGCTTCTTGCATAATTTTTGGGCCAAGGAAATTGTGTTTTCAGCTTTGTGTGAGGGTAGGTGTACTGTAGAAATTTAATAAAATAATTTCAGCACTGTTATACGAAGTCAAATATGGTATTTCTCTCTTGATTCCACCTTTATAAATTTTGGTGAGTCGATTGCATTAAAATTTAGTGGGTTTAATGCATATAATGTGGATTTCCATCTCCTTACCAAGTCACCATTTATATATAAAATTCAGATGTGCATTCTACAAATTTGATATATTGTCTATAATTTGTATTTGGGGTTTGGGATTGGCCTAAAATCCGTTTGGGGTCAAAAGAGTGATGATTCTCCCAGTGTGTGAAAGAAAAAATCAGATCTAAAGATAGAGAAGGTGACTGTGGAAGGGCGTGATCGGAGAATTCCTCCTACAGATAAGATCAATTTTCTGTGTGAAACAATCACTAAAGGCCATAGAGAATTGCAAACCTATTGGTTGGATGCTCAGAGGGATCTAAGAGACTCCGTTATAGGCAATGTTTTAAAAATTGGAACTAGACTTGGAACCGGCCGAGGGTCAGACCGGACCGGAATCGGAACCGGACCGGTTCAAACTTTATGAACCGGTTTACTAAAAAACACATAAAAATTTATATTTTTAATGAAAACAATATATTTGAAAGATTAGAAACCATGATTCCAACAATTACACACAAAATATGCAAAGCTTGCTCTTGTATATATGTAAGAAAGGTGTTTATAGCAAAATGGCACGAACTCCAAGTCCAATACACAATACATATATCATATATGAGATTCCAAAACAAAATACATAAACAATGAGGCTCTAAATGGCCTCCATAGTCCAAGACTCCAAAAAACAACATGCTATGATCATTGATACATTACAGATACTACAAGTTACAAAACTCTAGAATAAACTAGATGACATCAATGATCAATCATCAAACTCTGCACCGCTACTGAGAATGGGATCCTCAGGGTCATCCTCATCAATATCATCACCGTCTGGCTCTGACTCGGACCCATCCAAATCCTTAGGTACATCTGCAACAACTGTATTGGCACGGGGAGTAGCACGAGTGCAACTAGTGCTTGTTATGTCTCGTGACGGTGGCGGTGGTGCTGCTAATGGCTCATCATCCTGATATAAACCCATCCACCCCAAGTCATCGGATCAAACTCTATTGGCTGACTCTCCTCTACCCAATCTGAGGTTGGATCTATATCATCCAAGACAATGGGATTTGTATTAGATCTTCGGTTCAACAACTGGTAACGCCTTAACCAAAGGTTAAACTGCACAAAGATAAGATCATTCAACCGTTGTTCCAAACGGTTTCTCTTCTTCGTGTGAATCTGCTCAAAGACGGACCAATTGTGCTTGCACCCAGAAGCACTGCAAGTTTGGCTCAGGATCCTAATTGCAAACTTTTGCAATTGAGGACACTGACTACCAAATGAATCCCACCAATGTGCTGCAATAAAAAATGTAAATGTTTAATTATTAAACAATGACGATAAAACACAAAGTTAAAAATTAAAAGTAAAACTTATAACTTAAAGCGTAATTCAACAAATTAGATTGTGTCTTATGCTAAAAATTCATGATTATTCATTAAAAAGTTTAATCAAATGAACTTCAAAAAACTTAGAATTGCTTACTTGGTTGGTCCACATCTCTTGCAATCTTTGCAAGGTTTTTCCCAAAGGTACCTGTGGCTCTGTTGAAGAAACTGATCTGTCAGTGAACTTCAAGTTGTTGCCTCTCATCAAGGACCATGCACTCTAGGCACTCGTACAAACCATCTTTTACTTCTCCTGTTTGATCTTCTCCAAGTTGAGCTCTATAATGATATCTTGGGTTCAAGAAATATCCAATTGCATGTATAGGGCGATGGAGTTGATTGTTCCATCTATTATCTATAATCTCCCATATAGGCCCATACTTAGCTACCCTGTCTTTGTATGCTGCCCTTATTTGCTCCTTTGCCTGATCCATAGCCTCATAAATATAGCCCATGGCTAATTTTTCCCCATCCACCAACCACAACACCTTAACAAGAGGCTCGGCAATTTTCACAACTTTTGCTGTTTTTTTCCAAAATAAATTGTCAAAAACTTTCTTCTTTGTGTCTTTCCCATCTTGTTTGCGGCTCCACTTTGATGCATTCCATTCATCACTTGAAAACATCTTTTTCAAGTTTTGTGCTTGGGAAAGAAGAGATTGCAACGTGAGGAAGTTTGTTGCAAATCTCGTGATGGTGGCCTAACAAGTTGTCCGCCCTTTGTGTTTTCCTCATTAGGTTCAATACCCATGAGTGATTGTAGATGTATTTTCTGATGCTTTTCGCATGCTCTACAATGTTCTTGATCCAATCTTGTTTATGAGTGGATGGAAAAAATCTTTGGATGTTCTTTCTCTTTTGAGGCCTATTTTCTTGATTATGAGTGGATGGGAAGGCATATACCAAAAGGGGTCTCTAATATGGACAGAGGGTTCAGAGCAAGATCCTTCAACACTTGTTTGGGCCAAGGCATGTTCCCTCCTTATTTCAGCTTCCATCTCTTTTTGCTTAGTCTTCTCTTTTTTATGTTTCTCAAGCAAGTTTTTCATTTCCAACCTAATGGCATCAATATCGGGGCATCACATGGAGAAAATTGGACTCTTTGACTAGCCAAGTGTTGTTTCAACCTATGAATCCCCCTTGATGTGTTTCTTACAATATTTACAAAAACTTGATTATCAACTACGTCTACATGGTTCCATGGACGGTGTTTTGTTTTAGGGGGCCATTGCGAAATGCAAAGAAATCTGAAAATGCAAATAATTTTTTTTTTTTTCCGATTTCCTATTTAATAAAATTTACAAATAGGGGCAAGTTTAAAATTTAACATACCTTTCAATGTGCACACAAATGAGGTAAAAAACACTCCAAGCTTGTATATGGGCTGCACCCTCCAAATGTAGATGTGAAGACCACCACAATGAGCCCACACTTGATGCCAAACAACCCCCAAATTCACTCCAAATCAACACTCTTCAATTGTGCCCCACGCTTCCAAATTCTTCCAAATAAGAGAGGTGTTCACAAATAGAGGTGAGGAAGTCTCTATATGGATGCCAATATCACCACAAAGAGCCCACAAGCAATGGTAAACAAGCTCCAAGCCTCAAATTTCCAAGTTCACTCCAAAACTAAACTCTTCAATCTTATGCTCACAAATGCTCACAAATGCTTAATGAGAGAGGTGTGAAGTGAATAGAGGGTGGGGTGTATATATAACACCAACTTAGGGTTTAGGTGTTTAAAAAAATATAAATTGTAATTAAAAATGTGAATTTTTAATAAAAAAACCGTAAGGCTGCACAAGCGGGCCCATGACTTGGCCGGTTTGGGGGCCATTGCAAATGCAAAGATATCTGACAATGCAAATAATTTTTTTTTTCAGATTTCCTATTTAATAAAATTTACAAATAGGGGCAAGTTTAAAATTTAACATACCTTTCAATGTGCACACAAATGAGGTGAAGAAACACTCCAAGCTTGTATATGGGCTGCACCCTCCAAATGTAGATGTGAAGACCACCACAAAGAGCCCACACTTGATGCCAAACAACCCCCAAACTCACTCCAAATCAACACTCTTCAATGCTGCCCCAAGCCTCCAAATCCTTCCAAATAAGAGAGGTGCTCACAAATAGAGGTGAGGAAGTCTCTATATGGATGCCAATATCACCACAAAGAGCCCACAAGCAATGGCAAACAAACTCCAAGCCTCCAACTTCCAAGCTCACTCCAAAACTAAACTCTTCAATCTTATGCTCACAAATGCTCAATGAGAGAGGTGTGAAGTGAATAGAGGGGGGGTGTATATATAACACCAAATTAGGGTTTAGGTGTTTTAAAAAATATAAATTGTAATTAAAAATGTGAATTTTTTAATAAGAAAGGTTTGTAAGGTTGCGTAGGCCCACGACTCGGCGGTTTGGGTCGAAATCGGATTGGTTTGACGAGGTTTGGGGCCAAACCGGTCAAACGATCCGGTTTTAATCCGGTCAATGCTCAAAAAGGTCGAATCTGCCACTTCTGGTTCCGGTTCGACCGGTTTTTAAAATAGTGGTTATAGGAGCCTTTGCTGATTTGAGAAGATCTATACAGGGGATGAGTACTTTCAAACCAAACTCTCAAGGAAATCAAGGCAACAATGGTGAAGAAAGCTCTAATGGACCAATTAGAACATCAGCCAAGCCTCCACATCAGATTTTCGAACCAAGGAGGAACAACCAACTGAGGATGATGACATGGAGACATGGGGTAAAGAGTATGCAACACTCAGTTCCAAGGTAAGAGCTATGTTGACCTTTGAAGAATTTTGTGAGCTGAAAGATAGTAAAGGCATTAGAAAAAATAGAAAATATCAATAGGAGAAAAGTACCATGTAAAAGTGGAGGAAATCAGCCCGTAGAATATTCCACCTTGCAAATTAAAGGAGAAAAAGCTTATAGAGAAAAAGGTATGACTTCCATTGAACAAAATATTTGTAGGGAAGGCAAAGAGGAATGCAAAATTGAACAAGATGTTTCAGTCCAAAAGCAACAAACAACACCTTTGGGGCAGCCAAAGGGATCATTTGGGCAGCCAAAGACTTCTTCAACTAGTGGGCAACAAGGCATGAGGAATGGTATTCCTCAAATTGTGGCAGCCAAGAGCATGGAAGGATCAATCCAAGAAGAGCAGATTACACAAGATGAGAATGGCGAAGAAAGGAGCATGTTATCGCAGCAGTTGTCTCATGAAATAATTCAGCCCATTGTTGATCATGAAGACATCACAAGGTATGGGACAAGTGAGATAATGTCATTGCATATTCAGATTTGTTTTGAGAAAAATGATGAATTAGAAGATGAAATCTGCAATCTGAAGTATGTGATACCTTGGATGCAACCTTGTATATATGATCATCTTGAGAGTGGTAGATGGTGGCAAGATTTAGCCCACTTGACAGGTACAGGGCTAGACTTTTGGATCACTTCAGCATGTTTTGTCTCTTGTGCATGGCACTTGGACAAACGAGTTTGGAATTGCTTGAGGGAAACAATTTTGGGAAGGGAGGATTGTAATATCCCCTTCTCGGTCGAAGACCCTTAGCCCATTTTGTCTCCCCGATGGCTAAGGGATGAGCACAAGGGGAACTTAAGTCATAATAATTTATTATAAAGTGCAAATAAAAAAGAAAATATTATAAAAGCACTTATAATAAAGTATTATAGACTTAATAATAAAATAAAAATTGAAAAGCTAAAGTCACCTTATAAATTATATTTTTCCCCTAGAAAATGTGACTTGCCTAGGGATGGATCTAAGGGGAAAAACATTAAATGAGGGACTAAAATTTGATTGGATGTTAAGGGTGGCTATTTGGCCCATAAAATATCAAGTCGACTTGCTTGAGGAGAGCATCACTTGTCTATTTTATGAAATATGATTTGTATGTTAAGCTTTGAGCTTGCATCTTCAATCTTGTAAGGACGAAAACCCTTAGAGATTTACTCTTGAGGATGAAAAGCCTCCAAGAGTCTAGTAGAAGGATGAAAACCCTTCTTCTAGTTGAGAAGAATCTCCACACAGGGCTTTCCATTGTGCATAAAGGAGTTAGCTGATTTTCTAGTTGTTTTTCAGTTTCCTGAAGGCTTTAATTTCAAATTTGTGTTATTTCCGGTGAGGGTTTGAAGGTGGAAGCTTGTTGCAATTTTTTTACCTTCATTTGCAGCCATATCTAGGGTTATCTACACCCTTGTGGGTGGAGTTAGGTACATTCTAGGGCACGGCTGTCCCGATCTCATCACCAATAGCTTTGCCATAATTTTAGAAGCCAAAATCAGCTGGTTGCATAATTTTTGGGCTAAGGAAATTGTGTTTTCAACTTTGTATGAGGGAAGCTGTTTGTAGAAATTTAATAAAATAATTTCAGCCTGTTTTGAAGTCAAATATGGTATTTCTCTCTTGATTCCACCTTTATAAAATTTGGTGAGTTGGTACCATTAAAAATTTAGTGGGTTTAATGCATATAATGTGGATTTCTATCTCCATACCAAGTCGCCATTTATAGATAAAATTCAGATCTGCATTCTACAAATTGATATATTGTCTATAATTTGTATTTGGGGTTTGGAATTGACCTAAAATACGTCTGGGGTCAAAATCCAATTTCCAAAGAGTTCTTTGTCAAGATCAAATAGCACATGGATCTATAGAGACAGAGTCAGATCTGAGGTGGTTTGGACACCTTAGATGAGAAGATGGTCTGTGGGTTCCTGTTTAGAACCTAGAGTTCTGTGAATGGTTGCAAAAATGCTGTTGTTTTTGGGTGGTGGTTGCGTAACTATATGTAGGTGGAGGTTGAGTAATGCTGGTATATATATATAGGCAGCAGTTGTGTAGCTGCCGGTGTTTGTGGGTGGCAATTACATAGCTGCCAGTATATGTAGTTGGCGGTTGCGTAATTGTTAGTATATGCAGATGGTGTTTGTGTAACCCTGGTTCCTTCAGGGGCTGTTTTATAATTGCCGGTCAGATAAGCGGCAGTTTCGTCCTACATTAAGTGGTAGTTTCACAAAAACAAGAAACATGCAAAACAATAGTTGCAAATGGTGTCTCTTCCTATTATGAGCCTTTTCATCTTTCTTTGTGAGCTTGTCATGTTAAGAATTGTATAAATATACCCTCTGGAGTCGTATGGATTTGGGGGAATGTTTCTTTGATTCATTCATAGTTCCTAGCTGTTTTGAGCTGGAATGAATTCGGGAAGTGTGAGTGAGCAAGTTACAAAGCATGTATGGGTGTTTGGACATGTTTGTATAGAATGCCCATGAAGGCCTTGATAAGGCAGTATACCTGTAATTGCAGACGAGATAGTGGTAAGAGGAGGAAATCTCTCTCTTATGGAGTTTTTCCATATTTGTTTCTTTTCGGTAAACCTTGTCTTCTTGCAATTCTGTATTTTGTTGCTTAGGAATAGTTCCTTGCTCTACTTTCGTGTTCAGATTTCCTCTCAGTCCTAAGCACATTTATCAACTGTTTTAAGAAAATTCGTAACACGTTAATCAATCGAGTGTTTTTGAGAACATTCAAGTTTTGTATTAATGAGTTAAGCTATGGAATATCCATCCTAATAACTGATCAAATATGATCTGTAATTGCTGTATATATTCCAAAGGCCAATTCACGAACACAGATCTTGTGCCTTTATAACTCAAAAATTATTTTACTGCTAAAAGCAAGAACCATGCTCTATTTCGGGTGACCCCTTTGGGTCCTCTTGCTGGGTTTTGTTTGCTTTGTACTCTGCAGTCCCATTGACTTAATTTTGTGGTCATGTGTTGGACATTAATATTATTATCTTATCTTATCTACTGTTGCAGCAAATTGAGATCATACATACTGAAGATATCAAGAAATTCACTACAACAATGGAATAATGAGACATGGAAAGTAAAAGTGATGACAACAAACAAACATTGCAATGACACCATAAATGCTGTGGGGAAATCCAATGTGGGAAAAATCCAACATGGAAATGGGTTGTGCCTTTGCTCATCCATTCCAATTCTTCAATCAATAATGCAAATTGCAGAGAATATATTGAAATTGGGGCTGTTGGACTGCCAAAAACACTGCTGCAGCAATCTTTTTTTCTCTACTCTGTAAATCAGACTACTACAACCCCTCTAGCCGCTGAAGCTCTCATAGAACTGCTATGAACTGTCTAAATGCTGCATACATAGAGCTATTGTCTGTGTTTATAACAGTCTAGGGATGTTTTGGTTACTTTTTGGAGTCCAATGGTCTCCAAAAGTTGAAGAGGACTCCAAGAACATGGCTTCTTGCTGGCCTGTGTTAGGAAAATATGACTTAGTGCTCACATTATATTTTGTGAGTAGGCTAGTAAATAAGTAATTATGTAAGTTGAGATACATTTGTGAGAAGAAATCACATTAGAATTATGTTTTGTGAGATATTGTAGTGATTTTGAGGATGTGGAGTAGTTGAGAGATTATGATGGGATTTTGAGATATTTGAGAGATCTGTGATCTGGCTTATCACCTTGATATTAGGAGAACAAGAAGCTTATATATGTATGTAATTTATGAATAAAATATAAGAAATCATTTAGAAAGTTTATTAGTGTTTAAATTGTGCGAATTTGAACCAAACTTCACATTTGGTATCGAGTTGTTTGGTCCGGCCCTATGATAGAGAAGTAGAAAGAAAGAGGGGCAGTGCCATACATGTATTTTTGCCCCTAATTTACGAGTTTTTCAAAAAAATTATAAGTTCTTTAGTAGAGATTAAATTTTGGGATTCTCTTGCATGAGTTTTGCGTAGTTCAATGTTTTTATTAGAATATAAGGCTTATAATTTAGCATTAAGTCAATATTAGCTAAGTATTAACTAATAAATGGTGGTAACCACTTCAACCATTTTGTAACCATCCTTTACATGATAAAATGACAAACGCACAACGAGTAATATGTGCATTCCGATTATTTTTTAATTATTTCTCCTTTCACGTCTTGGTATAAGAGCCAAACAAGCAAGGAGGAAGACCTAAGGGAGTATTTTGAAGGAGATTCATGAGTCTAGTTACAGTTACGAAGGAAGAGCATTCAGGGCATTTTCGAAGCATCTAGGGCACATGATAGAAGAATAACATTTGAGCAAAAGCATGAAGGGCACGTTATAGAAGCATACAGTCAAGAAAGCATCTGTGTTGGGCATGAAAGTTTGTCTCGAAGTTGCATGTCGCGAAAACGTCAATCACAGTCTTTTTAGGCACAAACACAGTTGCGAGTTCAACCTCCATGCGTTAGCCTAATTTTGAGGGCATCATAGACACTCACACCAAAGGGACAATGCCAAAACGTTGTGAATTTCACAGACATAATTTCGAGATGGATTTACACAAATTTCTGTAAAGCACAGTCGTAGGGAATGTTTTTTCAGTCACAGCCAACAAGGATGATCATTTGAAGGAGAAATATAGTGGCAGTAATAAGAACACAATCCGCGTATTTTGCGTTTGCATCTTTTTTTTACAATTTTACGAGAGTATTTTTTGATTAAATAAATATTTTGAGAATGTAAATTCCATTGGAGAAATATTCTGGCTTCAACTTTCACACTTGGAAAGTTAAAATACAAATGCAATTGATGAATAAAAATATGTGGGGAATAGTTAATGGGAAAGAGAAATCACCTACAAATGCAACTAAATTATTGGATTGGCGAGCAAAGATGATAAAGCCAAAGCCATTATTGGTCTTGCTCTTTCCAATTCTGAGTTACATCATGTAGACCTAGAAAAATTGTCCAAGGAAATATGGGATACTCTAAATTGGAGCAAAGGTTGTCAATGCATTTTTTTGCTAAAGTTTTAACTTTTTAGATTTAAGATGGTTGATGGAGTCACTATGTCTAGGCACATAAACAATGTAAGATCTCTTCTTAGGCGACCAACAAAATTAAATGCCACAATAGATGATGAGGATGCCAAAGCCATTTTATTAAATAGTCTGCCTTCTAAATTCAACAATGTCATTTTTACTCTAAATCAACTACCTTCTAAAACTTTGGAAGATACGATTGTAGGAGATACAAAAGATGATCCTCAACTTGAGATGGCGTTATAATCAAGAAATAACCCTAGAAGATCAGATAAAGACAAAGGAGAAATTGAATGTTACTACTGCAAAAATGAGGTCACACAACATGGAACTATCTTGTTCGAGCCAATGATGTTCTTAAATGAACACTCAAACACATACCAAATGTAGTTAATGTAGCCATTGTTGAAGATCCATCGGATGCTGAAAATGATGAAGATGCTGATGAAGAATTTGTATTTTAAAGAAACTCCCACTTTAAAGACAAGAAGGGATCTAGTGTAGATGAAGCTCAATATGGATTGCTGCCCAGTTAGTTTGGGAGTCTGTGAATCTTGGGAATTATACCCTTACAAGGGTCATGAGACAACTTGATGGAGCACTATGGATGTAGCTTAATATAGATGGTTGTCCAATAATTCGAGAGATTTGTGATTCGGGAGTTTGGCGACGTGGAGTCCGAGAATCCGAGATTTCAACTTGGGAACTACACCTTTACAAAAGTTATGAGGTAGCTTGATGGAGCTCTACATGGTCAAATAATTGTTTTGGAGGAAAACCTTATGAAGAATGCATGGTCTTGTTTGGTTCATTACTTAATCTTTTGCCAATATGTTTGTTTTGAGATTAATATAAATATCTCCTATTGTCTATCTATCCGCCATTGCTGCATCATTGCCCCATATCATCATATCTTATACATATAACTCTTTAATAGAATAGGACATGCATTGCGGATAACTCGAATTTCAAACCCCGTGCTTTCACTGTTCCATTCTGCAAATTGCATCAAAGATCAATGTGAATCTTGTTTACATTCTCTTTGACAAGCGAATGTTTTGAGTCTCAAAATTAATGTATTGTTTAAAGTCAAGTGAAATAATTGTATATCATCTTGTTGTCAAAGAAATCGTTTACATTAGTATTCTTTAGTGGTTTGAGTCTTTAGTCGATGTATCGAGTCATGATGTTATTGTGAGTCATTGTAAGAAGTGTAAAAAAATAAATTTTGCCTCATGGATGCATTTTACGGGAGAACTCAACATCCAAATTGTGGGGGTTCATACGATTGAGCTTTAACTTTCAATCGGATAAGTAAGCAACGCATTGATTGTAGCACGGAGGCAAAGAGGTTGGAGGTCGATCAACGACCTCTCGCTAGCTACTAGCAACCGTGCAAAAAATGTAGTGGCAAAACATCTGCGCCTAAGCGATTGATTCCAATTACGGTTCTCAATGGTAGTAGCAGGACCATCTATGCTGTGCATGATTGAGTGTCATATAAAAGTGATGAGGACTCAATCCTTCACCTTTCTATTTTTTCAGTTTTTGTGTGTAGTATGCAAAAAATAAAACTTTGTAATCCATCTCTTGATGTAAAAATACAGTGGAGAATCAGATCTCAGTACTATAGCAACCATGAGAATTGAGAAGGGGTTGTTGGACATCCTATGTAAAACCATTTGTATATGTAGGATGAAGAGATGTGTGTATGTCCTGTTCAGACATGGCTTGTTGGTGAATTCCCGTGTAAATTCATCAGTGTTAGAGATGAAGGTTGAACAAATGTAGAATTCCTGATCGTAGTTCCCACACTGAATCAAGTTAATATGTTCCCATCGGTGTATGGTTGATGAGAGGTTGACTTGTTCCTTCTATGCCTTATGTTAAGTTGTGTGCAAGCATGATGCTGCATGTATATCTGTTTGAGCTGTGTGCAATCCCAATGTTGTAGTTTTGTTGAATGTGCAAGCCCGATGCGGTGCATGTGTGAGTCGAGATAATGCGCAAGCTCCATGGTGGCACGCTGCAGTTCCAGAGTGTGATGTTTTCTCCCATGTTCGCACTAAGGGGTGAAATGTTAGGAAAATATGGTTTAGTGCTCACATTATAGTATGTGAGTAGGTTAGTAAATAATTATGTTATGTAAGTTGAGATATAATCATATATTTGTGAGTGAGTTGTGAAAACAACTCGCGTTAGAATTAGGTTGTGTGAGATATTGCAGTGATTGTGAGGATATGTAGTAGTTGAGAGATTATGATGGGATTGTGAGATATTTGAAAGATTTGTGATCTAGCTTATCTCCTTGATATTAGGAGAATAAGAAGCTTATATATGTAAGTGATTTACTGAATAAAATATAAGAAATTATTTAGAAAGTTTATTACTGTGTTTAATCTGTGCAAATCTGAACCAAACTTAACATCTTGCTGCAGAATCCCAGAATTCATACATTTTATGGCAATCCTAGAGAGTGTCAGCTATAGATGGGCACCTTATTTTAATTTGATAGTACTATTGACATCAGCATAGTCAAAGAGTCTTGGAGAACAGATTGTTCAACTTTACTGGATAAAGTTTTGCAAGTAATTACTACTATTTATCATGGTCTCCATTTAGTAAGGCCCACAAAAAAACAACATCAGTCTTGGCAGAAGAAAGTAACAATATAAAAGAAATCAAATACCTGTCTAGCTGATGTCCTTGAAACAGTCCATCTGCATCAAATTCTCAATCATTACTGCCACATACTAGTTCTCCCTAGTGCTCAGGCTAGTGTGATAGCCGTATGGAAAGCATGGAGACTTGCATTTGGTATTCATTGGTCTTCTCTCTTACAGATGGGTCTGACCTATGTGTATTCTGCCATCTAGTATTTGCTAGAAAACATTAAGCATTATGTGGCTCCCTCTCCATCTGTCATCAGTTTTGAAGTTTGGCATCCATTCATAGTAGTGTCCACAATTCTCACACCTAGATACTCTTGCTCTGGTCTGGTATGATTTTCCAACACTCCTGTTCTGGTATGCTATTGTTGCTCACTATAAACCTTCTTGCAATTTCTTTCTTCAGCCACCTTATTTCACTGTGTCCTCATTTCTGCTTCATTTACATCATCCATGTTAGGAATTAGCGATCCACATTAGAATAATATGTGTGTGAGATAATATAGTTATTAGAATATTGTATTGAGTGAGTTGTTGAGAAAAACTTACATATAGATTAGAAAATAGAGATTGTGTGAGAGAGATTTTAGGGAGTGTAGTTGTAATTGATAAGGTTTGACTCCATATAAGGAGATATCAAACCTATATGTGTAATAGTGTTAAACTTAAAATTGAATAAAGAAGAAGAGTACTATTTTGTGTCTTAAAATACACATTCTCTATCAGAGAGTTCATCAATTTCAACATCTAATGAATTTTCAACACTAGCTATAATCGTTCTTCCTTCCATGTCATGTATTATTTTATTATAGTCTCTAATTTGAATTTTTGACTTCACGCAACAATAATAACCTATACTATTGTATTCTGATTTTGACTCATAAATTAATGCAGGAATTTGGGGACACGTCCAATAAATTTTGGTGACGTCCCCGGCGTCCCGAATGTTTTGGGGACTTGGAGGATGTCTCCAATTTTTTTAAATCTTTCAAAAGTTTTTAAAAGATGTTACTTTTACCAAGAACATCAAATTATAATCTTGAAAGTACCTAAAATACCTTAATTACAATTTAAATTCCTAAATGTTATTGGAAAAAGTTTAAATATTGAAATATTAATTTTTATGTATTATTTTAAAAGCAGCCCCCCTGCCATCCCCAAAATTTGGGAATTTTTTTGCTGTCCCGGAAACGATGTTCCTCTGTACCCCATCCCCTGTCTTTGAGACTTAGGGAACTATGGTCTGAATTGACTCAATTTGTTCAATGTCACAGTCATCTACAATTTTTTTTTGCGAGATTAAATGACTGTGTACCTTTCAACTGTACATTTTGAAATGTCCTTTTTGCCTTTTGTTGTCACCCTCAAAATTCCCCTCATTTTTTAAGTCAAGTTTGAAAATTTTGAGTTGGTGCCTTTGAGAGATGTTTGAGCAGAGTGAGAAGTCTGGAGAGATAAAAAAATTCATGCTTTGAAGAAGTGGGTGCTCATTTGCAATCTTGCCCTGTTAATTTAGAATCTTGTAGTCCGCATGGTTCCCGTCTGGATGCTTGAAAATTGTTTCCTCCATTCGAATGAAATTGTCAAATCCTTTTCTATGGCCGTGGATCGCATCGAGCCTAGTATTGTTTACAGTTCTTCTTTCCACGAGGAGCAGTTTGTTTTTTGGGCGTAAATGGTGGAGCTTCCCCTCTGTATTTTTTCTATAGTCATGAATGACGGGCGTATCTTCCCTGTCAATTTTGGCCCCAACATCCACGAGTACGTGGACATCTCTGATTGGATGCGGCGTGGCGGGTTTATTTGGTGAACTTATCATTTTTGTTATTTTTGCAAAAGTGTCAAATTGGCTCCGTGGCCCCGAAGGATCCTGATTGGTCGAATCGAGCTAAGGCGGGAAGGCGGATCGTCGGAGCACTTTGGAAATTTATCTTTGTTTCCAAAAGGGAAAAAGTCAAATGTTAAGCCCGCGTCGAAAGTCAAAATGGAGAAAGGAAGTGTTCAATCGAGGCCCGAATCGGCTAAGTATAGGACCGTAGAAGGTGCCACGTGTCTCTTTAGCGCACTTTTGGTATGGTGCACAAAAGCGGAGACCCCAAACGTGCGCAGGCCCTCCACGTGGTTAGAGTCCGAAAAGATAAAGCCAACCTTTTAATCGACTAAGTATAAGAGGGTTGGCGAAGCCTCCACGTGCCTCATCGGCGCACTTCAAAGGCATGGCCCAAAGAGAGACCACAACTAGCGCTGACCCTCCATGTATGCAGGGTCCAGCGAAGTCAAATGGGCAACGAGGCCCGAATCGGCTAAGTATAAAAGAACCGGTGGAAGTCTCCACCTATCTCAACGATACACCTTGAGGTCGAAGCCAAAGGCGGTCCCCCAAATGAGCGCCAGCTTTCCACGTGTCTCAGAGTCAAAGAAGGGATAGAGCCGGCCGTTGAATCGGCTAAGTATAGAAGGGTTTGCGGAAGCCTCCACATGTCAGCTCGGTGCAACTTCATGGCAAAATCCGGAGGCAGGTCCCAAATGTGCGTTGAGCCTCCACGTGTTCAGGGTCAAACATATGGCCCCGCCAAACAAAAGGGACTTAGCCAAAACACAAAGAAATAGAGCAAATCCGCGGAAGGAGCCACATGTCTCTTCGACGCTCTTTCAAGAGGCGAATCCAAAAGTGGCCCCGCTCATGCCAAGGGATAAAGTCAAATGTTGAGCCCACATCGAAAGTCAAAGCGGAGAGGTGGGTCGGTGGAAAACTTTGAGATTTTGAGCCTTGTTTCCAAACGAAGTTATAAAGTGAGCCGACTCCGTTACCACTCAGGTAAAGCCACGTGTCAGACCCAACTGCAAAATGTGAAGTTGCGGGCTGCGGGGAACTTTTGCACTTTGCATCTTTTGCACTAAAGGAGCAATTTCAATTTCGGGCCCATAGATCCATTTTGCGAAAATTGCATTTTTGCCATGTTTGTCTGATTCGATTCAAATATTCAAATGAGCATAACTTTCGTTTCTAGTGCTTGAAATTCGACAAATTTTATACTGTTGGAAAGGTCTTGGTCTCCTCTACGCCATGGAAGCATAAAATATTGTTTTTAGCAGGATTTGATGGTTGGAAATATGGAAAACATCTTTCACGTCATTAATACGTGATCTGATTGCTTCAAATAGATCAGAAATTTGATCCGATCTTCATCCTTCCTTCTCCAACACGCCAAACAGACATGGAGAACCATTGGATATCTTGATTTGGGTGAAAATATGGAAAACGTCTTTCAAGCCATTAATACGGGATCCAATTGCTTCAACTAGATCAAATTTGATTTGATCTTCCATCCTTCTTCACACGACGCCAAAGACATGCAAAACCAAATTTGACAGATTGTAGGCGGATTTGCAAGGGCATTGATGGTTGGTGGTTGAGCTTCCAAATCAGATTTTCTTCCTTCTCTTCTTCTCCTCTTTTCGCTTCATCTATAAATGTAAGAGCTTGGCTCATTGCAAAGGTTGGACTCTGATACTTTTGAAGTGTAATTATAGTCGAAAGTAAATCAATACAGAAGGATTTTCCCCTTTTCTCTATCTTCCTCCATTGTCCCTTCTTGCTTACCTGAAATTTGTGGATCATTTATCTTCTGTGATAAGAAACTTTGTGTTCTTATTGATATGATTTCTAGAACTTTGTGTCTATGGAATGATATCTTATGTTGTGAATGTGAATGATTACTGTTTTGTATCACTCTTGCTCAGTATGTATAGGGTTATACTCTGCTATCTATATTTCTGAAAGTACTGTTATATTCTGCTCTTTCCTTTCTTTAGTTCTTCCATTCGTTTGTATTGATAATCTATTTTGGTATAAAAGCATTTCAAGATGTTAGAGGTCTAGCCTTAAGATGAAAGTTGTACATTTGTATATAAGCTTTGCTTACTTGCTTTCAATAAGGGAACCTCTCCCATAAAGAGGAGGGACTTGCTTTGTCCCCTGATTGTGGTTTTGATAAAGTACCATTTTAAAACCCAACACCTTTGAAATTTGCAAATTCACTTGCTTTGTGAACTCGGTGGAAATGGATGCGAGATGTTGTGCCTAAACAAGACTTCGAGTCACGTTTTTCTTCCGATTATTAATTAAAGTGTAATGACAACTAAGTAAAGCCTTATATTCTAATAATATCTTCATTTGATTTTCTTGGACACCCTTTCTTTTCTGGTGTTCGAAATTGGTCGGAAATGACATTTCAAGTGACATCTAGGTATTAAGAAACATAATGATCCTTGCACATATAGTTCTGATAGGTCATGGGTGCGTCTATTACCATGATGTTATTAACTTTGGGAAAATCTCTTGCTAACATGGCCTTCCTTTTTTGGCCAATTCAATGGGCATTGCAAACACACTATGAAAGTGGTTGTCTCATAAAGCGAGAGGGTGAATTATTTATATTTGTCTATTACTTACATGTTTTTAGAATTATTAAAGTTATTTATAAATGTATATTATTTAAATTTTTACCCGGTTTATTATATAAATGTCAAGTGTTTTCAAAATATTTATTTATCACTAAGAAGTTCTCTTTTATCTTGGAGAAGTCAATTGAATTTTTTTAATATTTGGGCCATATGGTGGAGTTTGGAGCCCGTCTTTTTATCAACATATTTAGTGTAGCTAGATTGATACCATTTGTCACCATTCGGTGTCAAATTCGTGAAGGTAATGGAGTTATTACTAGTTGTGGTTTGTTCAAAAATCTAAGATAAGGGCCTTGAGATTGATATCTCTTGGTGTTTTTCTGATAGATTTACTTAGGATATCTGTTCTAGTCATAATATTATTTTTCATTATTACGTAATGCATGCCTCCATTAATTAGATATGTATGATATACATTGCATACCGTGTTCAACTTGGCTTCACTCTCAAATTAATATTGCGAATATCAAAAATTTGGAACAAGGATTGGGATTTTTCTTTTTTTTAAGACATGTATGGAACTTAACAATCAGGATTTTCATAAGACATCTATAGAGCTGGGCATATTTTTGTTTCAAACTACTTACTGCTTAATTTGTTCCCAATGTAATTCTGTTTTACAGAGTTCTCTGCTGGGAAATACTTTTCAGCTGCGAGAGAAGTTACAACAACTGTTCTTGGTAAAGGACATGTACCCATAGTTGTCGGTGGTACGGGGTTATACTTACGATGGTATGCGCTTCAGTCCAGAGGTTTTTTGTATTATTGTTAATTTTACCTCAACTTTTGAAAGTATGGATTGCAAGAAATTTATATGCTTTCATATCTTCTGTATTAAATTTTATAAATCAGATACTTCATGTGCCGATCTTTGTATGCAGTGTTTCACACAAGGAATCCCACACTTTGTATGGTTTGCAATTTCAGTTGAAAGAGTGTGTTTCTAGTTGATTATGTGGCAAAGCCTAAGAAGAGAAATGAATTGATAATGATTAATCGTAGATGTGTAATATCCCTTTCTAGGGCTGAAACTGAAAAACAAGGAAATAACACAAACCCCAAACTGATTTAAATCTGATTTTAGACCAGCAAACTGAAAATTTAGATCAGTACGGTACAACAGTCTGATTTTGGAACAGCTTGTAAACAACAAGATTTCACCCAAATATCACCCTAAAACTCATCCACAATATTTATAAACCTTTTAGAAACACTTTAGGACAATTTTCACCATGAAAACCAATCTCAAACACAACTAGCAATTAATTTATCAACAACAGAAGTACAACTAAGATAAATGATAAAAATTAGGTCTCCAAACCCCAACAATGGCCAAATATGAAAGATATCAACCTTATAAATTATGACAAATTTGAATATCAAATAATAAATGAGTTTCGTGCCCTAGAAGGCACCCAAATTGACTCCAACCCTAGTTGCTCCCTAGGAAAGGGACTCCAAACCATGCAAAAGCTCTTGATAGGTCTTCTTCTTGATGCCCTAGATACAAACCAACAAGAGGATCTTCAATTGATGTCTTCACATCACCAATTTTGGAGAGTTTTCGTTCTCCAATATGCCACAAGGAAGGTTGCCGTCCTCCTTGGATGCCACACTATGGATTTTCGCCCTTAGTGGAGTTGGAAATAGAGCAATCAGCCCTAGAGTCCAAATTGATAAGTATATATGCCAAAAAGTGATGTGCAAATGAGCCAATGGACTCCTCTTATACCCTTTAGTTGGCGCCAAGAGTCATAAGGGGTAATGACCAACCTCTTAAGCTTGCTTTATCTTCTATTTCCATGTTGGAAACTCTCCAACCTTGCCGACCTCATAAGGAGCTTACTTTATCTTTTAATTTCATGTTGGGAGCACTAGAACCCAGCCGACTGCCTTGAAAGGCAAAACACAAAATAAAAACATAAATATGAATAAAGAAACTGAAATATAACTCAAGTTCTTCCCTTGTTCAACTTCTTCTTGCCCACAGAAAGGAAGATGAGCAAGAAGCCTTCAATTTATATTATTTCGAAAAGGGAACATTATAAGATGCATAAGAACACTCCAACATATTGTTTTTTCTTTTAAGATAAAGGAAATAGTTTCGCACAGTATCTCCAAGTCATTGTAATGGTTTTTAAATCAATGGGTGATTTTGAAGCAACGCGAATGATTCACAATCAATAACTTATTAGAGGATGTTTATCTCTCTTATCAAGCCCTTTGGGTATACTTAAGTTATGGATCAAGTATTCGGGTCTATATTGGTGTGAAGGTACTCACCTCATATGTTATTATTTGACGCCAGTATTTATGAAATATCCTTGCGGGATATCACTTGAAATTCACACAATATATAAAAATTACATCAAACCGATATTCTGATTTTTAGGACAACAATATGCAGAAACAAAGAAAAATTTGTATTTTCTAGAATAATAATTTCTAACACTACCCAAAAGCTTCAAATAACTTAGAAAAATATGTAGAATAGTAAACAAGAGAAAATAATATTCATCTCTTAGATCTGATTTTATTTATTTATTTCAATCATTGAAATTGCCCAAAATTCCAAAATTCACAAGGAGCTGAAATGATCTTTATAAATTATGAAATTCGGGCAACAATGCATTTAAATTATAACGAATCAGATCCAACTTGGAAAAATGAAAAACTTCAACCAAAACCCTAGAAAACATTGCTGCAAAACCCTAAGTAGATATGAAAATAAATAAAGCCCAAACTGCAAAAAATTCCTCACTGGCACTCGCATAAGCTTGCCTCAAACGCTGGAAATAATATGATTTGTAGATGGCTGAAGTATGGACCAAATGATCTCTCTCCGGCACTGAGCAAACCCTTGAAATTCTCTAAAAACTTTGATCTGAAAATTTGATTTGAATGAAGCTCAAAATTAACAAACTAGGGATGGATCTTTCACCACCAAAGAGTGCTCTGCTAGCTAGGAGTGGATCTCTCATGATGAAGGTAGGGTTCCTGCGGGATCTTACTCCACAAGCAAAAAGTGTGCAACCAACAATGGCTCCAATATCTAAAATGTGTGTGCATATATAAATGAATGCTTATTCTCCCCAAGTGCTTCCTTTTATAACTTCTCATTGCAACAAAAGGCCCAAAAGAACCCTAATCACCCCCTTGGGTCTTTTCTTTAATTAATTAAAATAACTTAAGTCACTTTATTCCCCACATGCCAAAAAGTCCCCTTAAGTGACCCCAACGAAGAATTAGAACATAAAGTACCATATATTCACCCATCACTTAAGTCATCGACTAAATATAACATAAAGTACCTTAGGGGAGTATCTCACAACCTTATTTCACTTAAGTCACCTCAAAGTACGTGTCCAACTCCAAAACATAACATATAAGTGAAATGAAGGTACAAACCACACCCAATAACCATCAACGTCACTAGCCCCTTGGGCATAACCAAGGCTAAGATGGATGAAAAGCCTCCTAGGCCATTTGCTCGGAAATGGGGACATTGCGATTTATAAGTGGTTGTGCCCATCCATTATTCACTTACAATTGTAGTTCGATTTTCTTTGAATATATTATTATATTGGAATCCTTGGGGGATTCCTCCTCAAATATCTTGTGTTTTTTCTTCTTTCCTTCTTCTCCTTCTTCTTTCCTCTCTTATTTTCTCTTCTTTTATTGTTCGGGTGACCCTTTTGGTCTCCTTGCGGGCCCCTCTTACATTGTACAGTTCAGTCCCATTGACCTATTTTTGTGGTCATTCGTTGGACATTAATAAAATTATCTTATCTTATCTATCTTTATCTTCATTGCACATCGTGTATACGTCACTTTTTGTTAATCATGAAATATAGCACTTGAACACTAACGTGGTACCGGAGTCTGTGGTTTTCCAACTTGGGGTTTTGGTCTTTTGCAACTAAGTGATGTAGTGAAGGTGTGATCAACAAACAATGATTGTTTGATAGTGTTTGGCTATTTCATAGGAGTATGATTTATGAAGAGAGGATGACAAGTCAAGTATAGAGGTGATTTCAAAGTACTTTTTATGGTAGATTTGTAATCTTACACCAATTAGAGGCGTGTCGAGCTTGTTCTAGGAGAAGCTGCACTTTTGCTTGTGTAATGTATATTTTGTTTGTGTCGAAGGTTAGGATTTTGGAAAGAGCCCTGATTGGAGATGAAATCTCTGATATCTGATCACATGGTTGCACTCCTTGCGAAAAAATGTTAGGAGTCCATTTTTGTTTGTCCAAACAATCTGCCATTTAGGACTCCAAAATTGAATTGAAAGATCAAGGGACTTATGAAGCTAAATGGGTGGTTGCATTGGTGAATGGTGGCTGTAACAGAGAGGCTAGCAACAACTTGCAGTCACATGTAAGGACTCTTGGATGAGAAATGGTGGTCACTCGGTGCAAAATATTGTGTTCTAAGGTTGAATTATTTCCAGTTCTTGTATAAGGGTGTGGCATGGCCTTTGGGTGTGTAGTGGCAGGCATATATCAACTGGCTACATTGTTTGATTGTGAGAGAGGAAGTGTTAGGTTTGAGCTTCCCCACTTAAATCCTAATCTATGGCCGTTGTCTTGGCTTTTGACATGAACGTGGTGGATCCTCGTGAGGACACATGGCATGATTTGAGGTGCCACGAGGCACTTTGTGACTGGTCCATACAAATTTGTATAGTGATGGTGTGACAAGGTCGTAAGACCGATTTGGCAAAAAAATTCATGGTGGGAAGAGGTGGCTGACATTTTTAAGTGTCATTGGACCACCTTCTTTTGCCTATTCACACATGATCTAGTTGGAAAAATGTGTCAAATCATAGAGCAACACATCAATGCAAAGCAAAGTTGAGTGGAGTCGGACACATGGCACAATTATGTATTTCCCCTACCAAATTGTAATATTTAAATTTTCCTTGTTTTGGAGGGATTTGAGCACTTGGAGGCCAAAGTTTGACGAGGAATAACTTTTTCATATGAATGACATTTGACCCTGTTTTTAAAGTATTGGAAAGATGTTTTCAAGCTCTTGAAGTGGTATATGACATCAAGGCTTTTGGAGACATTTGAAAAGAGGGTTGCTCCTAAGATCTATGAAATGGAAAAATTACTGCCACCTTAAAAGTTTGAGAATTTATCGTATAATTAGCTTGTTGGAACCGATTAATTTTACACTATAATGGCTAGTTGCATTTGTTAAGTTTTTGTCTTGGTGGGACCTATTTGGCATCATGTGCATAAGTAAGATTCTCTATTTAAGAAGCACTAGTCCACTTTTCTATCATATAATTTCCATCATGACGATGGATCATGTGATGTGATTTGAAACATCGATGAATGAAAAGTCTAAATAGTTTTAAGTTTTTACCCAACAATATTTTTATTAAAATGGAAGATGTTTATGAACGCACACAATGTAGACAAAACTATTAGTAATGGGTGAGATAATACAGCTTGTCCTCATGACTCGAGGCTTGTGGCAGATCATTAATGGGACCAAGACTCCTCTAAAGAAAGATTAGGTAGTGGCACATTGACTTGACATATTTCTCTTGGCGACAACAACAATATGTGTATGGAAAAAAAGACTTTGAAGGAGATGCGGGAGGTATTGGAGGTCTTTGATCATCCAGATTAGGGTTGCGTGTTTAGATTACAACCTGGACCTAATCAAGCTCAAGTCTTCAAAATTTATGTGAATCAATGGTTATTTGGAAAAAGTCAAGGACATTTAGCTTCAAATTTCTTAGTGTGGGGCAAAATACAAGATCATATCAACAAATAGTATAGGCGGTGATTGAAAATATGAAGATATATGATTTATTATTATCTTTATTCAAATCCATTGAGATTGTGGAATTAAAGGATAACTCCAATTTTGATGAGCTATGCATGATCCTACATTAGGAGCAAGACAAATCCATCAAGGTTAAAAAAACTACAAGGGTCCAAGAAAAAGGTGAACAAAACTCATGGTAAAGTAGAGAAAAAGCCTGCACTGATGTCAACAAGCGGGGCATAGAGGAGTACCAAAATGCCAATGAAGGTGAGACAAAGAAGGGATCTCACCAAGGTGATGCCATGGGTGATCGCACAAACAAAGATATTGAAGGCAAGTAGGAAGGTTATTGCTATTATGGCAAGATGGGACATTGAGAGATTAAATGCACAAAGAAGGTGCAATACCTCATCAAGGAGAATGAGAAATTCAAGAGTCACTATGTTAAAGGTAGTAGCAATGATTCAACACCTATCTTGCTTGCGCTTCCAACGCTTTTAATGTCCATTCTTCAAATTTTGAGTGGATAGGCGATCTAGTTTATGCTCATCACATGGAAAATGATGGAAAATTGTTTTCATCACTTGATATAAGCCCGAGGATGGCACGATTTATATTGTTCCCAATTCATCTTTAATAGGTCTAGAAACAAAATACTAGGTATAAATGATGTATATCATGTTCATGTCCTTGTAATTTATTATTTGTATATCAAATCACTTAGAAGAATAAGGTGGAATTTTGGCATGACAACTATGTTATGAAGAATATTGCCAATAAATATCAGTTTTTATCTGGAACATTGGATAAGCGTGCTAATTGTATAGTTACGGAAAATCTACTATAGGGAGAAGGGCTGCGTCCTTGCACTCACATTTTTGGTGGCTACATTTATGCACAATATAACTGTACCCCTTATTCATTTACTTACGTACCTTGATTTGATGGGCACCTCTGTCGTGGTCTCCTACAAGTCCCCTACTCCACGTCTCTTAGTAACTATGGTGCTATGACTTATGTGTTCACTAGATTCAAGGATGTTTTGAAGAATCGGGGCAATTTGAATTGGTGGTGAAGATAAATGATGATAACTTCCTTTGGCGTCGAGATTGGGTAACTTGAATTTACTGAGCATGTAGTTGATGGGCCATTTGAAGATTGTGTACAACCTTCTATTTCTCTTACTAGAGGTGTGCGTGAGGGGTGTGTTCTCGGGAGCGACAACTGAAAAGTTTGAGAAGTGCGAGGAATGGATTTCAAAGAAACAATTAAAGCTTGTCCATTTTGATATGTGCTTGATGAATGGTATAGTTGAAGTGCCTAGTGGCGCTATAAATGATGTATATCATGTTTCTAGCCTTGTAATTTCTTGTTTGTTTATCAAATCACTTTCGAGAAGAATAAGATCGAATTTTGGCTTGACCAATATGTTTGAAGGTTATGGCGAAACGACTTTCAGTTTTTGTTGGTGGAATTTCGGATAAGCATGCTAAGACTTATGTGCTCACTAGATTTGAGTATGTTTTGAAGAATCATGAGCAATTTGCGTTGTTGGTGAGGGAAAATGATTATAGCTGCCTTTGGCATCTGATATTGGGTCACTTGAGCTTTCAAAGCATGCAATTGATTGGTCGTCTAAAGATTGTCCACAATCTTCCTTTTATTACTCCTGCCAAAGGTGTGAACAAGGGGTGTGTTGTCGGGAAGCATCATTAAGAAATGTTTGAGAGGGCAAAGCATTGGCTTTTACAGTCACAAATGGAGCTTGTCCATTCCAATCTGCGTTTGATGAATCATCCATCCATTGCAGATGTACATCTTTACATTCATTGATGATTTCTCTAGACGAATTGGGTTTATTTACTTGGAGTAGTCTTATATTATGAACTATCTTGGTTTATGATCGAAAGACAATCTACGCATCTAGTGAAGTTTTGGGATCGGACAGAAGTGAGAATGCCAACAATGTGTTGGAGGCATTTTGCTGTAAGCATGTTGTTGTATCGCTGAGTACCGTGGCATATACTTCTTAGCAAATTGATGTTGCGGAAAGGAAGATCAGGACATTTGTGGAGATGGCGTGGTGTTTGTTTCAAGCCAAGGTAATTTTGTAGGGTGCATGCCCAAAAATACTTAAAATTAATATATTATACTGATATAAATTGATTTTCAAACTCATCAAGGCAGGGATTATATAATAAAAAAATATTTAATCAAATTGAGC
Organism: Taxus wallichiana var. yunnanensis; assembly: GCA_018340775.1. NCBI lineage: Eukaryota > Viridiplantae > Streptophyta > Pinopsida > Cupressales > Taxaceae > Taxus > Taxus wallichiana. The sequence continues at coordinate 23,873,341 of CM031236.1, read as the reverse complement.
AGCCACAATGCAAAATTTCACTTGCTATTTATAATGCACAAAATTCTTTTTGGATCTAAGTTTTACTAGTTTTTAGAGACAATAGACCTCATTCGAAATATGCATTCTAACATACTTTGTAAGTGACATATTTCAAATACATAAGTGAGAAATTATCCTCTCAAATACTTGTTTATCATAGTTTAGCTATAGATTTGATGTTAACTTTATGATAACAAAAAATCAAATGAAATTTAACTATTAAAACATTAAATTTTGTAATAAATCAACTTTGTTATATGTAATGTCCCCATTTGAAGACCCTTAGCCTCTCATTCCCGTGGGCTTTAGGGATGTTAAGCGAGGAAAATTATATTAAATAATTAGATAATATTGCCGGAGAGCGATTTTAATCATTTGACATTATAAAGCAATATTTATTCAATTATTTAATATTTATGGAGTTAAGTAATTTATTTAATTTAATTCCCAAAATGCAAATTAAAAAGGGAATTAATTAAATAATATTAAAGTGGCTTTTAATGTCATAAAGACCCTTAGAAAGGGGACGCCACACTTAGAGGGGGAAATTAAAATTAAAAGGGGAAATTATAAGCATGCCTTATAATTTCAAATTATGGTTTTCCCTCCAAAAGGGAGTCGCTCCACCCTAGGAAGAATCTATAAATATATGCTTTGACATTGAGGGAAGGTTATGTTGGATGATCATTTGATTTCACTCCATGCTTGGAGTATTGGGATGTATGCCCTAGTTCTTGCATTTTGCTCTCTTTCATTTGGAAGCCATTGTTGAAGATATTGAAGATTTTATTGTTCTCTCCATTGGGATCTCTTGTGTTGGTGTTGGCGCATTTATTTGGATGAAAAATCTGCATGTTATTGAATATTGTGAAGGGTTTTATGGTGCTTTTATTTCAGCTGTTACTACTGAAATTATTTGAGCCATAGCGACTTTTTTTGGTGATGATTTGTTCATGTTTTGATGCCATAAACGATAGATCTGCAAATCTGCTGTGTTATTAATTATTTCAGAGCAAAGGGCTAATTTTTGGTGTATTTAGAGGCTAGGAAAGAGCTGGAAATTATGTAATTAATTTCCTCTAACCCTAACTGACTTGAAATCAGTTTTACGGGGCTGTTTTGGCTAAGTTTTAATGCTCGGAAAATTAAGATCCTTAATGTAGTAGAAAGTTGTTGGCTAGATTTTTTGCATAGCTGAAAACCTAGGTAGTCATGAGATAAATCTCCCTCATTTACCAGTGAGGCTCCTGTGTAAGATTTGTCAATTAAATATGCTAGTATGTATTTAGGGGTTTTACTTTAACCATGTAGCTCATGAACCATAGCTGTATAGTTTTGCAACAAGTAAGCAACTGTTTAAAGAAAGGAAATATCGATGAAGAAGGAAATAATATAAACACAGGAAAGAAAGAGGGAAGATGTGCAACCCAATCAATAGATTACAGAGTTGATTGCATGCACATAGACAAAACCAATAGATATTAACACACAAAATTATAAGCAAAGACAACTTTCAGATCTAGATCTAAAATAACACAAAGTTTATAAGTAGATCTAAGACAAAAAGTTAGAAACAAAATGCACCGTGACACAAAGTTCTCCGGAAATCTGCTCCTTTCTATTCCTTTGCTTCAAATAGCTATCAAGGGTTTCAGCACAAAGTTTGAAACACAAGAATGCCGCTTACCACCAATTCCCGATCTTTTAAATCGTAGGTTCTTCCTCTACTTATAGTATGTAGAGGGGAAATTACAAATAGGAAGCCTTTAGTGAATTGGCACATGTGGAAGTCGGAAAGGAAACAATTGACAATCTCTCTCCTGGAATTTCTCTTTGCATGACATGCATGATTTATAATTGAAAAATAGAACCTTCTATTTTGCATGTTTGCCACCTATTTTCAAGTAATTGACTTCTTCAAGTAACGGGTTTTAAACCAATCACTTAAGTTTTATATTTTAATTGATTACTCAATTACTTTGTCGGAGAAAATAAGAGAAAGAGAGAGAAGAAGAAAAATTGCTGCAACACTCCCAGTCTTGTTCTCCTTCCATACTCTGCATGTTGATCCAACCTGTATTGTACTTCTGCTTCATCTATTTTAGCAATGAATGATCTGAATGATATCTCTGTCGTGGATCTGAGATACTCCCATATGTTGAATTCTTTCCTTTGATTCTCACCAAACTGGATCTGGAAGCATCTGACTGTGGTTTGTGTGCGGGTATTGCCTTTGACTTGTCTTCCCTCTTATCCTTGAAGCTTTTGCAATTCTTCTTCAGTACATGCAAAGTAAATTCGATGAAGGCTTCAACTGGAAGATTGGGAAGCACATGCACAAACTTTTGAAAGGAATTCTCCATGCGAAGCTTTGATCAAATCGAAAATAAGAGGATGAATTTTTGCCGGAAGCTTTTGCAATTATGAGATCTGGATCTGTCAATTAAATTGGTGATAGGTTCAGGGCCTATGTCTGTATCATTGACTTCAACAAATCTGGAAGCTATGCATGATTCTGCTGATCCTTTTCTTTCATCATGCTTCATCATGGCTGGGACAATCTTTGTCTGAGCTCTTTTTCTTTTAATTCTGTCTGAATTCTTTGCAATTGGTGCAGATCTGACAATTTCTTCAGATTCAAAGGATATATTCAATGTACCTGACATTGATTTGCACTCCCTTTCACTTATATGAGCACCTATAATGAATACTTACAATTAATTCAGACAAAGACGGATTCCAGAGCATGAACACTTGATTTTTATCACAAAAATCTCCATAATAAGCCTGCTGCCCTAAAATTTGAAGCTTTGCTTGCATGCAAAACAAGCATAAATATTTTCAACTTCACTTGGACACTGTACCAATATGCAGATAATTACACAGGCATAAAACAAGCTCCTCCAATCCTAGGCGCCAAACTTTGAAGCTTTCCGGCAATGAAAAACACTTCTTTATGCAAAAATCCTCCTCCTTTTGGGCGCCAAAACTGTCCGGGCTGCACTCCTTTGCTAAAACAATTAATTACATCTTCATTATGGCAACCCATGCTTATATAACTCTCAACATTCTATTTTTAATAATTGCCCCTCCTATTCCGGCAATTAATTAATAAACAATGATGTTTATTCACCCAAATTGGGCGCCTATTTTTGCATGCTGTTGGCTGCCATTAAATAAATTTAATTTATTTATTTTTAGCATGCTACCTTCAATTCACTTTGGCTTGTCTTCATGCATTGACTTTCCTTCTATTTATGGTGCCAAAATTGGGTGAATAAACATTAATAAATATTATTAAATGCATTGTTATTCACCCAAGGTGGGTCACACTTTTTGGCAAGGGTGAATTCTAAAAATAAGAAGTCAACTTCTGATAGAAATTTTCACCCTGCACTGCAGCTCTAAAAATCCCTTCTTCTATTTAAGTGTTTTGACTTTCATAATGGGAATTTTTACCTGCCAGGCGGGTAAGAAATTCTGCACGGTGCTTTAAGCCGATTTTTCTTTTATAATGAGAATTTTTACCTGCAAGGCAGGTAAGAAATTCCCTTTGCTGCCACCTCTAATATTCCCATTGCAGCTTAAGTGACTTTGACTTCATGGGAAAAATTACCTGCTAGGCAGGTAAGAAATTCCTGCCTTGTAGCCACTGCCAAAATTCCCACTGGTAGCTTAAAGTCTTCCTTAAAAAATGCGACTTGCATGAAAGATAGCTCTTTTCCAAAAGTGCGACTTGCATTGTGACTTCTGCCTTTAAAATTGCGTGAGAATTCGTCACTTAGGGCAGCGTGGAAACTGGACGCGGAAGGTAGCCTTGAAAATTGTGACTGGCATAAAAACAACATTTCTTTCCTTTTTTGGATTTTTGGTGAAGAAAACACAAGCATGGAATAAAATTTGCCATTTTTGGAAAGGGTCTCGAGAAGATGTAGCAGCAAAAACTTTCATGTCTGTAACTTTCATTCCGTGGCTCTGTTTTAGGTGTCATTTTCTCTAAAAGTGCATATCTTCTTGAGCTCTACGCATTGATGGCAATATTTTTCTTATTTTCATAAAATCCATTTATTCCAAAAAATGCGACTTGCCTAGGAGAGACTTTTTGTGCATGACTTCGTCTTTTTGACTGAAGCTTGCTTTCAAAGGCTGATTCCTTCTGACATGGTGGCCATAGATGATCTCTAGATACTCCAGGCAAGAAAACAGACTGTACTGGTGAAGGAATTGACCTAGGGGAATTTCACAGAGAAAAACACGCAAAAAATAATAAAAACGAAAAACGTTGCCAGAAGTCACAGACAAAGCCCAAGATCCATTCCTGGTGAAAACCCTACTGGTATATGTGAATATTGACATGCAAAACTTCAACAGGGTTAAACTAGAGCACAATTTACTTCAAACGGGGCTTTAAATAATTAAATATAATTTTCCTGCAGAAAAAACTTGGTGAAAGGATAAAACGAGTTTCGGCATCTGGGTATTTGTTGAAATTGGCTCATATGATTCACTGGGAATATCTTAACGCAATACAGGCATCTTCTGGCAATAAAAACACAAAAAGACCTGTTATTTTAAAAGAACGAAAATTTTAAACATGGGGTAGTCTCAGATTTCAGGGTAAAATCTTAAGACACCAAAAGCCCTAAATTTCTAGTTTATTTTGCATCTTGTTTCATAGAAAAACAGTATTGGAGGAGTTATGAATTTACCAAGTTTCAAATTGTCCCTGGGTGCATGATTATTGATTAATTGCTGTTATGAAATTCAGATTTGCAGTTTGGGGTCAATTTACTATTAAATGTGATTGTGGAAATCAGGAGAAATAAGGAGAAAGTGATTTCATAATTTTTGGAGTAGATTTGGTGCCCTAAATGTGTTGGGCGACCTACTTTTTAGGTCAAAATTAGGGTTTCGTGTTGGCTGTACGAAATCTGGTTTTTACATTGTTCTTCATATTTTTGTGACCCAAAATCCAAAGTTTGAAGATTTTTGCTTGGATGGTTAAGGGGAATTAATTTTGGAAAATTGCAGCAGTTGGGGTTTTAATTTTAATTAATTATCTGTTGTTAAAAATCAGATCTGGGTAATATTAGCTTTCTAATTAGTTTTCCCATCTAACCCACCACCTTGGCATACTCCAACCCCACTTTGGGTTGTATTATTGCCAACATTGGGTTATTTGAGGTCAAACTAAGAAGATCTAATCTTCCTAGGGTGATCCGGATAATTAATTTTTGCAGATTTGCATAATATCCCAAAGGGGGATATTACATTATATATAAGATTGAAATTTCTACATTGTATGATGAAACTAAGAAAACATATTTGAAATTTCAAAAGGTAAGGTATCCTGATTTTTATAGAAGAATTTGTTTTTATTCGTTTTTTTGTCTCAACGGCTGACTTCTCAACATCCTTAGTTGAGGGTTGAACGTAAAATGGGACATCCCAAACATACTCCCTATGTTTTGGGAGAACTGTGGCGTTTGGGACACATCCTAGTTTTTATAAAAGGCTAACATATAATAGACAATGTGAAAAGTTACTGATGAAAAGAGCATTAAAGAGAGGAGCTCAAGTGCTATTTAGGTGAGAGGCATTCCTGCAATGGCAGCTAGGGCTGTAATGGAGTGAGTTGTTCACTTTTATTCTTGACATTAAATTTGACGTCCATTTGACCGTCATGTGATAGTTCATCCATAAATTTGACTTTCATTGGACTGCCACTTAAATGTTTTTTTTCTTTTTTCTTAGAGAAGTCAATTAAAAATAGTAATATCTTGGCCATATAGTAATGTTTGGGCCCTTTTTTCTTGAATAGATTTTTTCGAGATGACACAATCATGCAACTAAATGATTCCATTTGCCACAAATCAATGGGAAATTGATAGAGAATTTAATGAAGTTATTGACTAAAGTGGTATATGAAAAATCTAAGCTAAGAACCACAAGTTGATATCTATTAATGTATATCATATAGATACATTTATTATAATATACTTATTATATTATATTTATTTTTATTATTATTTTATTGGTAGACTTATACTACACTAGCATAGCTTTCAGTGCCTTGAGATTGATATATCTCTGCGTATTTAGATAAATGTGTTTAAGATATCTATAGTAGTATAAGTTACTGTACGAGAGACTAAACCAAGAAAGCTAAGATGAACATACATGAATAAAACACTTTGAACACTATGAATGGCAACAACTATTCATAAAACCAAGCAGAATTATTTATTACGAGGCATGGTAAAAGTGTAGCTATCCTCGGAATAGAGAAAGAGGCCCATGCTTGAGAAAGACATGGCTTGAAGAGAAGAATATGTAGAGGCATTGGTGACACTCACTTTGTATGTATCTCGATGTGTGTCCTGTCTTTTCGGTGAAGGCCTAGGAAGATTTGGATCTTGCATTCTGTCCTTCCCAAGATGCATGAAATATAAAGGACACTTTTAAAATATCCTGTTATGCATCCCAAGTGGAAAACTACTTGACTAGTAGTGGGTGGGCCCTGCATGTTTAGATAAAGTTGTTAGCTACGACTTGTAGTGCTATGGAGAAAATGGTGTTGTATAAGTGTTCTTATTAAATAGTAAATAAATAATATAATCAAGAAAAAGCACCCATAATGGTCATTAAAGGGTCACAGTTTTGGAAAGGGAACATAGACCAAGGCTTACTTGTAGGAATCTCTAGACACTTTAGTGATTCAGCGATCCTTGGTGGAAATATCAAATAACTATAAGTGTTGAATTTTACTGAGTAAATCATGTTTGCGAATTATGGAAAGCAGAGGAACTCAGTACAAAGATTCATGCATCAAAGCCTATGGGATTGCATTACGAGAAACTAAAACTAAAAATGCTATCTCTTGATTTTCCAAATTACCTATGCTTTTCACCTACATATCTCTGGACTCCTCACGCTTGTTGTAACTTGCAAAGTCTATTCTCTTCATACATCTTAACTTCTAAATACATTATACAATGTTTCATTAATATACAAACCCTTTACCAAGATGATTAATTACCACAACACTTTCCTTAATTAGCCATCTTGGAGAACTGTTAGTCCTTCCATTGATATGACCACCACTCTGGAATTTGCAGATACAACGATCATCCATATCCAAATCTGGCACCAATGAAATCTTTGTCAAATCCTTGACAGTTTGCAAAACCTTGTCAAACATCTTGATAGTCTACACCCAGATTGCAATCCCTATGTAGTCATGTCCCTCTACATTGTTAAAGTTGTTAGGTTTTTAATTGCTCTTACATGATTCAATGAGAACATTGGAAAGTGTAATATCCCTTTTAGGGCTGAAAATGAAAACAAAGAAATAGCACCAATCCCAATTGAGAGTAATCTGATTTTTATGACAACAGATATGAAAATATTAGAAACCCTAGCAGCGAACTGTATTTGCACTTTTAGGGCATCAAACACCCTCCAAACAAGCTGAAAATGGATGTATAAATTCTCCTAAATATTATACTCAACCAATGGAATAAACACCAAGCAAAAGTACTCCAAAATATATGCAAATTATGAAAATATTTACAGCTGTAATTAAATTAATGACAGCAGAAATACAACTCACAATAATGGCTGGAAATGGAGATTCCAAGCCCCAAAATCTCATGAAAGTGTGAAATCAGCCTCTAAAATTATGAGGAATATGAATACCAACTCCAAATGCCAAGATGTGCCCTAGAAGGCACCCAACTCCTCCAAGCAAGTTGCTACCCTAGGAGAGGGCCTGAAAATGACAATCATACACTAATGACTCTTCTCCAATCAAACCCTAGCTGAAATCTGCAATATCAACCTTTTTAAAGCTTTTGAAACCACAAATTGAAGAGTTTTCATTCTTCAATCAAGCAAGGAAGGGTTTCATCCTCCTTGTTAGCCACACCAAAGGATTTTTACCCTTAAGTGGAAGGATTTGAGCAATCAGCCCAAAAACCACGCAAGTATATTTTTGCTCTCGTTCAAGATGCCCAAATGAGCCAAGCGAACCCTCTTTTATACCCATTTGTGGCGCCAAAATCAATTAGGGAGTCTCCAACTATGACCGACCTCATAAGGATGTTTGCTTTTTACTTCACCTTCGGTTTATTTTGGTCCCATAGACTCTTCAATCTTGTGGACGTCATTAAAATTTTTCATTTCATTTCATTTCTTTTTTAACCCAGCTAATCGACTCATGTAGAAAACTATCAAAGAAGAATGCAAATACTCATGAAAATAAGTGAAAAATATGACAATCACTTCCCTTTTTTTTTTCCTTCTTGCCCCTGAAGTGGAATGATCTCGAAGTCTTCCAAACGAACTAGCTTGGAAAAAGGAACTTGTTGTCAGCCAGAAGTTGCACCTTGATAGAGAATAGTGTGTGTACTCCCTCTCCTGTTGACAAAATTGGAACACCTCAAGGCTGTGGGTAACTTATGTCTTAGGCGAACCTCTAGAGAGGGTTGGTTCCCTTTTGAATCACCTAAAAGAGAAAACTTTGACAAGGAAAAGGGAGAAGGAATGCGGGAAATGGGAAATAGAGGTGATACACCAATAATTTAACACATGCATGTAACTTTGCACACAGAGAAATCAAAGATCCACACACCTGCACAACTCTAAGCTATTTTGCAAAATTAATTCAAGGGTTTAGGAGAAAGGACAACGGTAGAGGGAGTAATTTCCACACTAAGGCAATACAATACCCTATTAAACACAATGAAAACTCAGAAAACAACGATATGAGAGGGCAAATGGAGCTTTTTTATTCAGAGGTGCAAGTACAAGGCTAGGATTGCAAAAGCAAAATAACCCAAAGTGTGTGTCCTATGAATCAATAATACAAAACTCAACCTTATTAGATTGCTGCGTCCCCAAAAATAGCTTGTCTGCATGTTATTTTATTTTATTTTATTTATTCCTTCACCTCCTTTTGGCGCATGGGGCTGCATGCATGATTTTATTAATTAAAATCCTCCTATCTTCTCCCTTTGGCACCACAGTCCAAACTATACTGCTGCATGCATCTTTAATTTATTTCTTTCTCTTCCATCTTTGGGGCCATGTCTAAAACAGTAATGCTAAATTTAATGAATTCCAATAATGCACTCATCCCCTTTTGGTGCCAAGGATTAATTTAGAACAACAGTCGCTAAATTTATCCAAACGCACATATCTTTTTAGCCAATTTCTACTTGGAGCAGCACTCGCAAAATTTAATAAAATCTATCTTTATCCATCCTTGGAGCATGGTAAGATGTTAAAAATAGATAAGGAGTTTTCTTTTTTAAATCATCCATTCATGCACTCCTAAAAATAGGATTGGAACTTCTATTTTTACCTCTTCCATGAATCTTTGCCTTGTCTCATTTTGGCACATGAGCCCCTTTTTTAGCCAATTGCAGGAAAATATGGTAACATTTTGGCGACATCACGGGATTGTTTGCCTGCTAAACAAAGAGATCAGTAGCCTTTTGCATCCATTGGGCTATGGAGTCACATACCTCTGTCAACAACTTGTATCCTTTGAATCAAAACAACTGAAATACCCTCTCCAACAAAAAGAAAAGATGTGCATGCAAACATTTATTGAAAGACAACTAACTAAGAAAACTGGAAAACAATGTGCATGCAAGCACTTATTATGCAAGAAACAAACCTAGCCTACTCCTAATCTAACAAAGAGAAAGAAAAGCTAAACAAAACCACATACTTGTTACGAGAAATAACTTCCTTTTCTCCAAGCCAAAATATTTCCCATGTATCCCATTGCTTTCTTCCAGGAATGAAGCATTAGCATGCTCATGTGTATATTTTGTATTTAAGTCATTTTTTTCTTTTGCAAAAGAAGCAAATGCCTGCCCTTTTGTACAGTTCGAATGAAAAATTTTGCTTTCCTCATGGAAAGCAAATTTTGATGTCCATTTCCACATTTTGTGGAAGGATATTTACATTGACCACCAGATGTGTGCATTGAATTTTTATTTTGCCAAGATCTATTGTAGGCCTGTCTTAGGTCTTCATTAACTTCCTAATCTCTTGAGGTGGTATGACATGCACATTGGTGCCAAATGTGTCTTGAATAGATTTGATTTGCGAGCTTTGTTTTCCAATTAAACTTCTGGCTTGTGATGAAGCAACCAAAATTCGAGTCAAAAGTACTATAGAACTTGTTGCTAGAGCATTTGCATTATCGCCTTCAGTTTCTCAAAGTCTTGCAACATGCTTATGCACTCTTAGAATGCCATCCATGGCAGGAGATATAGGTGTGTCTGGTTCCTCTCTACAACATAGTTAGTAGTTCCTTGGACGCCTTAGAGAATTTTAATGCGGGCCTTAGTCTCCTTGCACATTTTCCTTACTGGCTCCTCTTTACAGCCTACTTGGTACAAGCTAGGGGGATGCTTGCAAAGTGTTTGAGAAAATGTGTGCAAGAAAATGCGTCCAACGGCCAAGCATTCGACAAAATAGTAGGGTATAAAATTCACATCAACAAAGTTGTGTTTAACAAAAACTTTTGATTGAATTCCATAGTGGCTTTCTCGAACCTATTTCCACACGTCTATGACATGAGTGATACGCTTCTCATCCTTTCCACTGTAATTCCATCTTTTTGGCACATGTGTCATTTTTCATTTGTAAATGATTGAAAGGAAATGTTATCAACTAAGATTTCACCATTTGTATAGTTTGGAATGAGAATGGGAATGAGTAGGAGACCGGCCAGGGACAAAGCAACTCTTTGTGAAACACGAGAATCCATTCCTAATTTTGACATGATCAAATGTCTCCTTGATTATGATTATGAGCAGGGTGAGGATGAAGTCCATACCACAACCAAGTTTAATTGAACGGACTGAACTTGGAAGTCTATGTAGAGGCAGTTGAATTGTTTGACAAAATGCTTTTCATGAAAATGTGAATGCTTGGGAGTTTTTGACTGCATCTCTATGCCTTATGTGTTTCAAGCTTCATCATTTTAACAATCGATCTTCAACTTTTATTCCTGATAGCTACAATAAAAGTATTCTTCTTGTATGTGTCTTTGTTTTCTCTTATGCTGGCTTTCCAAGTGGCTTATGTATAATCCTCCTCTCCATGCGCAAGCTTTATTCTTGCTTTGATTTGTGCACAGGTATTTCTCTTTTCAACATTTGGCAATTTTCTTGTCCCATGTGCCTGTGTTTTAATTCTGGATTTCTTGTATTGAGTATTATCTGTATTTGTGACAGGTAGATGCAAGTGCTTCCTCAGCTTTTCTTTCTCTCCTCCTATTCTCCTATGGCTCTCAGTTCTGCATCCTTTCTATGCAGAGTCTCTCTTTCTGTAAGCTGTCTTGCTTCCTCAGCCTGCTTTATAGCTGCTTCACTGTTTGCCTTTTCTCTTGTAGCAATTGATCTTGCTTGCTCTTCTCTTGCCTTCGCTATCTCTAGTATCCTTGCCTCCAGTATTCTTTGGAGATTTACTTCATTGGCTTTGATTCTTGCATTAATTGCTTCTTGCCAGGCCAAACTATACATGCCTAGAGTATGTTTGAGCTCAACCTTCAACTTTTCAAGCTCAAACATAACATTTTGCTGATCATGTAAGAAGGATTCGTTCATTTGGATATTTGAGGTAGATGTCATTTTGAAATCCAAGGAGCAACTGCCATTTTCTTGCCTTCTGCTTTCATTATTTATATCATCAATTTCATTAATTTCTTTGAGGCGATCAAAGATACTAGTTTCTGCTTGTGAAGTTCCACCTAGACCATCTGTACTTGGAGTGTCCAAGATACCTTTGGCTCTGTTTAGGGTCTCAAAAAAATGATATTTTTTATGGACGGAATCACATTGATACTGGATAGTGTGACTATTGAATGGATGAAAGTTTTTTTAGTCCCATGCTGCCAAGAGGCAATACTCTTTCTTCTGAGTTGGGTGTACTGTAACCCTCTCCGTTGACTGGTGATCTTCTTGATGAAGATGGCCTTCCACTTTCAAAATTTTCATTTACCCCCTGAATGCCAGAGGGTTCGGCTTCTAAAGGAAGTTGATCTGTATCTGGGACTACTTGTATTTGAGTCTGTGCTTGCTGGAATTGATATGCTGAGTTTCATAGTTCGGTTTAAGTTCGAAAGATCTTGATTTCTCTGTAAAGGTAGAGATAGAGAGCTAAACTGAGATGAACCTTCTGATCCTGACTCAGCTTCTCCTGTATCTAGAGAATTGCAGGAGCCTATATCTGAAAAAAGCTGGAAACACTGTGAACATCTTCAAGGCTGCCAGTTGTGAATGCCATGGAGGAACCTGAGCGAACTGAAGTGAGCCTTCCTTTAGATACGATGACATAAAAAGTACAGAAATTTGGTGCTCTCTTTGCTACACTGACCAGTACATCAATGCCCTTGAATCTTCTTGTGATTGCATTGCGAGAAGATGCTCCTATCAGAAGTTTCCTGAAGCTAAATTTTGAGATTTGCTTAATAATTGCCAATGTTACATCCTCCTCTTCTACAACAACATTCTTTGTTTGCACCTTTTTCCTATTGCACAGCTGCTGACAAGGTAACAACATTTCAGTTGCTTGCGCTTTCAGCCCTTGCATATAACCAGCAATTGCATCTTCGCACACCTATGCAATTGACACATAGTTTGCCACTAGTTATCTAGTTCTAGCCTTTGGTTCTCTTTGTTACATGTTCTTGTCAATCTACTTGCAATCCTCCGCCATGGGTTAAAATCCTTAAGTTGTGAATGCCGGAAACAAGTGTTTCTTGTACATGTAAAGAAGGGAAGAAGAAATTAACGATTTCGTGCCTCAATAACCATCTTTGTGATTACGGGAAGTGGAGATTCTAATGCGTGTCTTTGCAATCACGGGAAGTGAAGATTTGAATGCGGGAGAAGTAGAGAGAGGGAAGGGGAAAGTGGGGAAGCGGGTTGAATTTTGCCATTTGCCAAATTTGGCATTTGACAAACTTCCCGTGGACCACTTGAAAAAATATCCCACCCGGTCATGTGCGGAGAGTGTTTTAAATTTTACTTGATCGGGAGTGCTCTGGATGGTGAAGTGGAAGTGAATTCCCACTTTACCTTCCATTAACTGCTAGCTTAATTAATAAAATAATAAATTCATAACGTCAATTAATTAATGTTAATTAAAAGTTGAATTAAGTACAATTAATAATGTTAATTTAATTATTTAAAGGTAATTAATTGATATGTTGGCTAGATTTTTGCATAGCTGAAAATTTAGGCGGTCATGAGATAAATCTCCCTCATTTACTTGGTGAGGCTCCCGTGTAAGATTTGTCGATTAAATTTGCTGGTATTACTTTAACCATATAGCTCATGAACCATAGCTATACGATTCTGCAGCAAGTAAGCAACTGTAAAAGAAAGGAAATATCTGAAGAAGGGGAAAATAATAGAAAATAGGAAGGAAAGGGGGAAGATGTGCAACCCAATCAATAGATTACAGAGTTGATCACATGCACATAGGTAAAACAGATAGATATTAACATACAAAATTATAAGCAAATGAAACTTTCAGATCTAGATCTAGAATAACACAAAGTTTATGAATAGATCTAAGACAGAAAGTTAGAAACAAAGTGCACCGTTGACACAAAGTTCTCTGGAAATATGCTCCTTTCTATTCCTCTACTTTCAAATAGCTATCGGGGTTTCAAAGCACAAAGTCTGGAACACAAGAATGCCGCTTACAAATTCTGATCCTTTAACCCGTAGGTTCTTCCTCTACTTATAGCATGTAGAGGGGAAATTACAAATGGGAGACTATAACTGAACTAGAACATAAACAAGAAGTAAAGAGAACATCTGACAATCATCTTCCTTTAATTCCTCTCTTAGTGACATGCATCAGGAGTTCAAGTCAAAATTGTGCACATCTGTCACTTAACTCAAAGAATCATTCCAAATAACTTAAAGTAATGGTTTTCAAACCAATAACTTTTAAGTTTACAATTACATCCGGAACATAAGAAATAAGAGAAGAAAGAAAAGAAGAAGGAAGATCTGCCAGCTGTAACTTCTACACTTTCTTTTTGTTTTGATACTGAATATACTTTTCGAACATATAGTTCAGCAATTTCCCATCCGCTTTAGCCACAACTTCTTTCTCTGTCCTGAATTGCAACAATCCTTCGCTCAAAACTTCGATGCTCGCTTCCACCTCCTTCAAACTAGGCCCGAACTTCTTAATGTCTGATTGCAGCGTTACCAGCTTACTGATTGAATTCATCGTGAAAGGCCTAACAGCTTCATCAATCCTCTCTTGAATCATCAGAAGAGAGCCTTCCAGGGAATCAAGCACTTTGTTGGGAATGGTCCTTATGAATGAAGAAACATTCCCAACCACTTCCTCATTGGTGAAAGCAATTACATTGCTTGATAGTGACGATGCCATATCCTCGAGCACCCACATTCTTTTCAACATAATTCTGAAGATTTCCAAGCGGAAAGAGACTGTGAATTCAAGTTGCTTCCCCTTTTCAACCGATCCATCAGGCACAATTTGTTCTGCAATCAAAACCTCCTTCGGCAGCTTATTTATCTCGACCAAAGTGCCCAGGTTACTTTCAGCCACTGTATTCATATCTACCGTGCTTGTCACCAGTTGCTTCAGCTGAACTAATGCATCCTTCATAACCTTTAGATGAATTGGCACCTCCCTGAGTTGTATAGAAGCTTGGCGAATGATTAGGCTCTTCCATTCGTCGATAGCTCTAACTTGGTTACCTGCATTTTCCACTTCCTGCATCAGATGATCACTCACCTGCTCATGTGCTGAAATTGGCTGAGAGAAAGGTTTGGCAACCTTAGCAATGATCTCGCACAACTGGGAAACCTGCTTTTGAAGTTCAACTTTTTCTGCCTTCTCTTTGTCAAGCTTAAGGAATAAAGCATTTATCAGTGTCTGTGTGTCTTGCTTTAATCCTTCAGTAGTGGTTTGACCTATTGGCACTTTGGTCACTGTTATATCTGCTTGCCGTAAGCTCGCTCTTCTGCTTTCCTTCTGTCGGAACTGATACCTCAATGAACTTTTGCCCTGATTCTTCAATAATCAACCTTGAAGTCACCTTAGCAACTTTAGGTCTTCTGTCTTTTCCGCCCAAACTCAGGAGCAGCTGCAAGTCATGTTCCTCCAAGTTGATCTCCTCTCTAGCTTCCGAGACTGACTGTGAGGCCAACCACTTTGAGAAATTGCTTCTCGAATGAGAAGTTGTTGAATGCACCACCATCTCGTGCTCTGGTTCCTCTCCATCCGAAATTGCTACAATGTTGTGATTGTCGTCTTCTGAATTGTCCAAAGACAATGCTCTTTCAAATTCTGCCATCTGCAACTTTAGCGTTTCTTCAGGAAGAGGTGAAGATCGGAGTGGCTGAGGAGAGAACACAAATGTTGCCGGATTCAACGGAGGAACGGCAATATCTTGCTGAGGTTTAAAGGCGGTGAAGTGTTGTGAGTTGACGCTGGAGAAGTCAGAACTAGCACCATAGCCGTAGAAGTGACCTTTTCCTGTGTATGAGACTTCTTTTGCACTTTAAGCTTTTCAGGCCTTCTGCTGCTTTCTCCCTCATGCTTCCTTTTGATGGAGTCTCCTGCGCTGAGGTTGCCTGTGATCTGATTCATCAAAGCTTCATCAAGGCAATATCCCTTTGTAAGTAGCACTAGTTACGTATGGCATCGTGTACCCAATGTTCTCCTGAAGAGCAGCTCTATCCCCTCCCATCTGGTGGTATGAGTCAAGTAACATAGGCCCATCGTCTATGAGATCCGTAGGTATCCATGCTAATCCATAATCAAACACTTGTCACGCCGACAATCTCATTGAAGTCTTTCTTTCTAACTTCGTACTCACTTCTGCACTTCATCCAGAAGTCTTCTAACGAAGGCACATGCGAGTATTCCTGGGAGATTGTCTTCCTTGCTACCCCATATGGATCGAAGTTTAGTCGTGCTTTGGGAAGAACTCATGCTCACACTCAGAGAACATCTCAACTTCAATTCCTCTAGCTTTGTGAATGCTCTGGCAGCTGTAATAGCCCACTGTGATCGGAAAGAAGCCTGTAGACTTGTGCCGCTTTGATTGTAGGTCATGCATCTCCACGAGCTATCTGCACAACTCCATGATGACCAATTTGTCGCTTGGATATCTGGGCAACTTGACTGGTTCTCCTGAAAAGCCGGTTACCCTGAGGTATGTAAAGTCTGCAAACTGGATGAAGATACAACCATGTTGGGATACAACTTCCCAAGCTTCCTTGCTCACCCTGTTGGTCTTCAGATCACTGTTCAACTTGCAAATGAATTCGTAGAAGAATCCATCGTTGACCACCTTGTAATCTTTATTGCATTCAGCACAGTCAGCTGCGGGTAGCACTCAAAAATAGGATCCTTCGAGAGTATGCCTGTCTATCCAGCTTGGAAAGATACCCTGCGAGGCACTGTGTATACCAGGTAGGAAGTCATCTTGAAGCTGTATGTCCGCCTCACACTTCGGAGCTGCTCACCGATGTTGTCACTGATGATCTCCGCCCAATTGATTATTGAATCTGCTTTGTTGATCTCAATGGTCCTGATGAAGGCATACATCCATGAGTGGAAGTTGTGAGTGTTAGCTTCTCCATTTATCCTGCATAGCAATTTGGTAATATCATCCACTTCCTGCACCAGATTGGATCGTGGAAGAGTCCTCGGGAACTTCGATGGAGATCTGGGCTTCTTCATATACCTGCTGTTCATTATGCCCACATAGTCTACTTTGTGCTTCTCCCATCTGTTGCCGACGTCCAACATGCTGATTGTAGTCACCACCGGTCGTGTTGGAATCTTCAGACAATAATTGATAAATTGTGCGTCCAGTGGATTATTGTCTTTCCCGCAGCATCCCGGATTGATCTGGATAGTGGATGGTACGACCTTGCACATTCCATGACAAATTCAGACAACTGAGCTGTGGCTGGGAATGCTTAGCTTCGAATGATTCCACTGCTCTTTATTGCCCGCATGAGAGATGTCTTTCCAGCCCTGGATCTGTCAATCAATTGAGGGGGTTCGGGCCTAGATCCGTATCACCAATATCAGCAAATCTGGAAGCAATGCATGGTTCCGTTGATCCTTCTCTTTCATCCCGCTTTATCATGGTCGAAGCAATCTTTGTCTGAGCAACTCTTTTTCTTTTTATTCTGTCGGAATTCTTTGCAATTGGTGCAGATCTGGGAATTTCTTCAGATTCGGAAGATATATTCAATGCATCTGACATTGATTTGAGCTCCCTTTCACTTATATAAGCACCTGTAATGAATACCTGCAATTAACTCAGACAAAGACGAATCCAGAGCATGAACACTTGATTTTTATCACAAAAATCTGCATATAAAGCCCGCTGCCCTAAAATTTGAGGCTTTGCTTGCATGCAAAGCAAACATAAATATTTTTAACTTCACCTGGGCACCTGTACCAATATGCAGATAATTACACAGGCTTAAATCAAGCTCCTCCAATCCTAGGTGCCAAACTTTGAAGCTTTCCGGCAATGAAAAACACTTTTTTATGCAAAAATCCTCCTTCCTTGGGCGCCAAAACTGTCCGGCTGCAATCCTTTGCTAAAAGAATTAATTACTTCTTTACTATGGCAGCCCATGCTTATATAACTCTCAGCATTCTATATTTAATAATTGCCTCTCCTATTCCTGGCAATTAATTAATAAATAAACATGCTTATTCCTTCAACTTGGGCGCCTAAATTTGCATGCTCATGGCTGCCATTAAATAAATAAATTTAATTTATTTTTAGCCTTCTTCTTTCACTTCACATCATGCATTGACCTTCTATTTCTCCATGGCGCCAAAGTTAGGAATAAAAGCTATTAATAAATGCCACAAAAAGCATTATTAAATCACCAAATGGGTCGCACTTTTTAGCATGTTCCAAGCAGCCATTAAATAAATAAATTTAATTTATTTTTAGCCTTCTTCCTTCAGTCTTCTTTGACTTCACATCATGCATTGACTTTCCATCATCCCTGGCACCAAAATTAGGAAGGAAAACTATTAATAAATTGCATTAAAGTTATTATTTAATGCCCAAAGGGGTCACACTTTTTAGCATGGGTGATTTCTAAATTTAAGAAGTCAACTTTGATGGGATTATTCACCCTGCACTGCAGCTCCAAAAATCCCTTCATTCACTTAAGTTGTTTGACTTCCATAATGAGAATTTTTACCCTGCAAGGTAGGTAAGAAATTCCCGTTAGTGCTTTAAGTGATTTTTCCTTATTTTACAATGGGAATTTTTACCTTGCAAGGCAGGTAAGAAATTCCCGTCTGCCTGCCGCCTCTAATTTTCCCATCACAACTTAAGTGACTTTGACTTCATGGGAATTTTCACCCTGCAAGGCAGGTAATAAATTCCCACCTGCTCTGCTGCTACCAAAAATCCCACTGCAGCTTAAACCTATTCATTCCCAAAAAGTGCGACTTGCCTAGGAGAGACTTTTTGTGCATGACTTTGTCTTTTTTACCTAGAAGTTGGCTTCTTGAGGCTGATTCCTTCTGGTATGGCGGCCGTTGAAGTTCTCCAGATGCTTCGGGCAATTAAACAGACTATACTGGCGAAAGAATTGACCTAGGGGAATTTCACAGAGAAACCGAGGAGAAAACCGAAGAAAAACACAAAAGAAATAAATAAAAGCGAAAAACATTGCCAGAAGTTGCAGACAATGCCCTGAATTCATTCCTGGTGAAAACCCTAATGAGACGAGTGAATACTGGCATGCAAAATCGCAACAAGACTCAACTGGAGCACAATTTACTTCAAACGGGGCACTATTTATTTAATAAATAATTAAATAAAAATTTCCCATGAAACAAAACTTGGCGAAGGGATAAAACGAGTTTGGGCATTTGGGTATTTGTCGAAATTGGCTCATATGATACATTGGGAATATCCTAACATAATACAGGCATCTTCTGGCAATAAAAACACAAAACGACCCGTTATTTTAAAAGTATGAAATTTTTAACATGGGGGTAGTCTCAGATTTTAGGGTGAAATTTGGGGACACCATGATAACATTAATTTAATCAATATCATCAATCAATTAATTTTAAATAGTTAAATTAAAATCATTAACTTAGTGTTTAGTATTGTTTTGCGAATTCAAGAGTGTATGTGAATCGAGGTGGAACAACAACGATCCGGGAGTGCGGCAATGCAGTATTGCGACAATTAACGACCAGGTCGTCGGAGAAGACAAAAGATAATGACATCGCAAAATGGTGCGGGATGACTGACTGACGCAGCATATCAATGTGAAAAGTTTTGAAATTTCTGAAATTTTAGTGATTAAAAATTTGGGGACAACATATCCAATATTATTTCAGAGCTGCCCCTCTCAAATATGGTGCAAAACTGTGAGATCCTTTTGGTTTTCTGTACATGTTACTCTTTTTTTGCTTTTGGTTTGGGTAGTGTTCAAATCATCATCGAGGTTTCAGCGACAATTTAGGTGCTAACAGGAGGCAGAGCTTGGCTATTAAATAAAGTGGAAACACTTTTGCATTGCAAATTCTCTGTTAGTTGACCCTATGGGAGCATTCTTCATCTCACCATGTAGGTATGCTAAACTATCTCGAACTTTTGTTCCTTTGTTGATGTTTGCAAATGTCTATATGTGTCTGCCAAATCTGTCTTACAAAATGTGTGGAGTTGTATGTTTATTCAATTTTCGACTCCGCATTTTTTTTCCATTAAACCTTATATTAATACTATATGGTTAGATATGAAAAGCATTCTTCAGTGAGCTAGTTAATTAATGATGTCTTTCCATTTTTTCGGAAAGGTATATGTATGGCAAGCCTGACATGCCGGAAGCATCTCCTGAAATTACTTCTAAAGTTTTATCTGAATTGAGACTGCTTAAGAGAAATGAAGACTGGGACACAGCGGTGGGACTTCTTCTTAAATTAGGTGATTCCACTGCTCTTAATCTCAATCGCAATGACTGGTATCGCCTACAACGTGGTCTTGAAATAATTGAGGTAGTTTCTATTATCCTTTTTCTTTTTTTAATTAATATGTTACATTTTTATTACAATATTGGATGGTCTGTGAAACATTTGCACCTGCAGAACTTGCAAGTATACAAGTTAATTGTTACACTAGAGAGTGACTTGAAATATTCGTGTCATTTTTGCATTCAGTGTTGATATTCATGATATTATGTTTTATTGTTTGTGACAGGCTGCGGGTGTTCCCGAAGCTCATTTCCTGTACCATATAACTCTTTCAAAGAACAAGAAGCCTCAAGAATAAAAGCTTCCTCTTGCTATAACGTCCATCCAGAGGACGGAACTACAAAGAGTTCCTCGACAGAATTGGACTATGACTTTCTGTGCTTTTTCCTTTCAGTTCAAAGAACAGATCTATATAAAAAAATTGATCAGCGCTGCGAGAGATGCTCACAGGTATCTTCTATTGCTAAGTACCTGTTGTGCAAAGCAAACATTGCAAATTAAATCAAATCATGGATGATTCAGTTTCTTGAAATTTGTAAATGTCTATGGCCTGCTTTCTTTACTTCATTCATAATAGTAAGGGAAGGTTGCATAAAATCAATGCAAGTCCAAACGTGAACATGGGGAAAGAATGAATGATTCAAAGGTCAAATGTTCTTTGTGTCAGTTATAAAACAGAACATGTGTTAGTCGATTCACAGTCAATGTCAACTGATAGAAACACCAAAAACATTTAGGAAGTTTGGAGAGGTAGCTGGAAAATTATAAAACTATTAGGGTTTACCAAGAATTACTTAAAACTTTTTCAAAACCCTTCATTCATCATTCCCAAAACGAAGAAAGAAAAATAAATTATATTAATGTCCACAAATAACCAGAGTAGTCGATGACACTTGAAAGTACAACTAGAGACTATAGATGAAGAATGAAAGAAGAAATTATATTAACATTCAAAAAGGCCAAAGTAGGTCAGTGGGAATTGAAAATACAAGGAATTATTAGTAGTATGGTAGGAGGGCCCTAGGCTAAGAAAATTACTTAGCAGAAAGACAACATCGAAAGCAGAGAAATGAAGCAAGAGAGTTTGAACAAAAAATGGTTAAAACCATCTAACCATAAGATCTAAGTACAAATATCCAAGCGAGGAAGGACACCCCAACGAAACGCCAAGTTGAGGAAGATCGAAGTGTGTGATCAAGAGCGAAAAACAAGATACTAATTCTTTTTACAAAGTGACACATGCATGGTGTCAAAGATAGACGCAAGAGTCCAAAAATGGTTTTATTTTTTTAGGCTAATTAGTCGAGTGACATTTATTTTGCAGGAAGCAATGGACTTTTGGCAGAAGCCTCTTGGCTCTTGGATATGGGAATACTTCCTAACACAACTATTACATCTCGAGCGATTGGCTACCGCCAAGTATGCTCTTACTCATTTGTCTACATATTTGTTTTCAGATAAATTGATATATGTTTATGGTTCTTGTAGGTTGCCTAGCTATAAAATTCAATGATTACCAAATAGTTGTAGAACAAGAAGTAAAGAATTGCAGAACTAAGTAAGAAAAACTCCTTGAATAATTTGTACATAGTATCCAATGGATAATCAGAACTTTGGGGAGGATGTGCACATGAGAGCTTGTGGACCATGTCCGATTCTTTGCTATTAATACTGATGTAGGATGAGAGGTGTGGCAGTTGCACCTCGCCATCCCAACCCACCCAAAGTGTTGGGACCATGAAATAACCACAAAAGCATTAAAGTAGGCCAAGTACACTATTGCTAAAACATTAACATAAACCAAACGTCGTATTCATTACACTTATAGACTTAATGCAAAATTTATGACGAGATACAACACAATGAGTGCCTTGAACAAATAGAATAGACACCTACATCTTCTTCTCTCAAAAAAACTGGCCGTCATCCTTGATAACACTCAAGAAGAGACTGGATTATAGCATAGGATCTAGAGTTTTCTTTCACAGCTCAGTAGGAAAGTACATTATAGCAAATTATGAATTAGAACTGAATTAAATAAATATAATAGCAATGCACAATCGGCTAATTATGCGATTACCAGCTATGAATTGCAAATAGATCATTATAACTTGTTGATTTTCTAAAGTAGAACGAGTTCACCTATATATGAAGTATAATGTTATCATGAAAGGTTACAATCTTTGATGATAGCTTTTCAAGAGACACTTCACTTAATTAGAATAAGTTAAGCAACTTAATCAGACTTAGTCTACTTGGTGCTCCACTATATATTAAATGCACCTAAGCACGCCTTATGCTGCCTATATTATCCTTCCTAAATATAGTAGACAAACTCTTGATTGTTGAATCTTGGAGTTGTAGAGGGATGGTGCTACTACTACGTGGAATCAACCACTACCAACATCAATTCATTAGTCCATCCCTAATTGGTTCGACACCTTGTTCTTTTCATTGTATTGACAATCTTGTGCATGACAAAAGTCATTTGTAAAATTTCCTTCTTTGTTATAAACTTGAAAATGCATTACTTTCCAAAACTTCATTGTTTTCTTCTATTTGATTAATCCTCCGAGGTGGATTCTTTTATTTTGACAATTCATGGTCGATCAATTGTCATAGGACATGTTTCTCAATTGATAGTTTCCGGAAATGTACCTCACTCGATGTTCTACGATTCGATTCATTGATTGACAATTGCAAGAATGTGGTCATTGATTGTCGATCGCCATTTAATTACTTTATTATCGTGATAGATTAATTATTTTTGTGAACCGTCATCACCAATATTCATGATGTGCAGAATGGGGCACCTATTCATAGGTGACAATGTCTTTAGTTAGGTCATCTGCTCCGTCATTGGATTATGGTGCTGTCGATTGTTCAATTTGTTCCATGCTCACCATTTGTTGTGTGGTTTCATTGTGTTTATTAAGTATTTCATGATTTCTGGTTGTCAATGCTATAGTTCGATCTACGGTTGCCGATGATACAACTTGATTAATGGTCTTTGAATGTGGGATTTTGCCATGTTGAGGTCATAGTTGTTTATCTAGAAGTTTGATTGGTGCTTGCCATACAATGTTCTTGTCTTGTTGGCACCTTTGCCAATTGTTTGTTCTTGACTATAAGTGGTTATGTTTTTATGAAAGTCATTAAGTAGGCAAGTTTGACCATTTCATATTCTCCCATCTGCCAATGCTACCTCGATCACTAAACCTTCTATCTTATGAACATTCTTCTATTTGTAATACATCCTCATCATCGAGTTCAAACTCATTATCTGAATTACCACTTGAATTTGATTAATTTTCTCTAGTTTTTGATCACGTAATGTATCAATTATTAACAAAGCTTTCCCAATCTTTACTATAATAGGCTTGTATTCCCAATCACGAATATTCTTGGCTAGCTCTAACAATGGGCATCCTAATATTGGCTTGCGATGTAGGAGCATCCGGGTTCATGAGAAATCCCACATTAGCCAAAAACTTCTTAGAGTAGGAAATAAAGTTTTTGCAATGCCGCATCACTCCTAAGAAAATGGCACAAAACTTCATTGCCTTATTGTTCTGCAGAAGATGTAAAAGCATGCTGAAGCTACGAAACACTATGAATGTCGTGCAAGCTTAACTAGGTCGTGCAAGCTCAACCAAGCCGTGCAACACTACTAATGCTGCGCGCAGCTACCCAAGCCACACAACACTAGGAATGCCATGTAAGAATGTATGAAGCTACACAATATTAGAATTGCTGCGCAAGCTTGTCTGCAAGCCACACAACATCGGAAACACCGTGCAAGCTTGTTTGGAGCCACGTAACACTAGGGAACACTGTGATATCTTGTCCAAAGCTACATAAGCCTATCTAAAGCTTGATACATTATGGAAGCAGCCAAACACTAAGAATGATGCGGCACGCCGCATTCTTGCAAGATGTAATGTCCCTTTTTGTGACTGAATCTGAAAATAAGGGTTTGGCTTCAAACCCAAATGTAAGGATTCTGATTTTTGGAACCCAATTACCAATAGAAAGTGAGTAGTTGTGCCCTAGAAGCCAACAACTTCACCCTACGAGGGGTTGGAGATGGTTTGAAAACTCCCAAAAATGCCCTAGCAGCCCTTTATCACAAGAACGCTCACTGAAATCACCAAATCAATTTATTGAAGCCCAATGGAAACCCTTGAATGGAGAATCTTCAAGGATTGAAGGGTTTTCGTGCTTACGTGCATCCCCACAAGAGAGTTTCTTTTCTCAAGTGGTAAGGAATGAGTGACAACCAAAACCCTTATGAAAATTATGATAAGGAGTAGATGATTCTCAAACAAGCCAAGGTAACCTCCTTTTATACACAAATGATGGCACAAACCTCTAGAACAATCTCCAAAAGGGGTTGCCCCACTTGGAGAATTAATTTGATTTAATTATTGCCTTTTCCCTCCAATTTCTTTCTTCACCTTGGGTCGGCCACTTTAGCATTTAAAATAAATTAATCTTTTAATACTTTTCTCCTTTTTATGTTTTCACTTTATTCCATAAAGTCCCTTCCTTTTCATCCCTTTAGCCGACATATAATAATGAATAGGCTAAATACTTTAAGTATTTAAAAATACCTTTTATTTTAATGATATTATTAAGTTACTCAAGATTTGGAAATGACCAGGCCCAACTTAAAACATTATTAATTATTTTATTTTAGAAAAGGGGACATTATAGTGTAGTTTGTATAACGAGCAGTGAAATGTCTAGGGTCTAGACTGATTTCAACAATGTTAGCTTCTAGTTAAGTTTTGCTCTGCTCTTTTAGTCAGTGTATAGTTTTCATCTATGATACATTGATAATAGTTTCCAAGTTTTAGATAATGAAATGTATGTCTTCAAGATTCTCTTACTAGTGTTCTGCATAGTGACATTTGACATTTTCATTCAAGCGATGGATCTATGTGGATCCATGCTTTGGAAAGCTTGTCTCCTGTCAAGTTAAGATGCATGTTGCTATTGTAACTGTTTGTATTCTCTAGTCCTGCTGACCTATTTTGGTTACTAGTGGACATTAATATAATTTCTTTCTACAAGTGATGTCTAGATTCGTAGGCATTAAGGTTCACATGTAATCAAGAGGGTTGATTAATTCAAATACTTGGTATTGTTTTGGACAAATTGATTTGTTAAAACTTAAATTGTTTAAGGTACATTGGGATTTCTATGAGCTTTCTCTGACCACCTGCTAAAGAATTTCGTGAATCTATGCACCAGTAACTGTTAAAATTAATAATGCGGAAATCATCGATTTTAATTTTTAATGTTAATTTATCTACCAGTTTGAAGTGATCCTTTGTTGTCTGTTTAATTGTCTTTTGATGCTTTTGCAGGCCATGGAATACTTGCTTAACTGTAGACGAGCAGGAGGTGTAAGTTCCGTGGAGGAGTTCTTTGCATTTCTCTCTGAGTTTCAAAGAGCATCCAGGTGTGATAATGGTTGACTGTTCTTCAAATACTTATGGATATTCTAATAAAAGTGAAATGCTTGACTTATTTCAAAGACTCCACCTCTGAAACTCTTAAAATATAAACCTTTATGAGAAATAAAAATGCTTCACAATTTTTTGTTATTTTCTTGGATGTGTTTGATTTCCTATGGAAGATGGAGGTCAAAATGATTTTTTCTGCTTTCCTAAAAACACAGAAAAGTTTTTTTCTATGTATGGAATCAAACACTAGGAGAATCAATGATAAAAAAATGCCCCCGGAACCATTCCACAAGAGAAGGTGTTATCGTTGCGGATTTTCCCTCCACAGATAATTGCACTGAACACTGAAATACAAACATATCCAATATGCTTGTTAGTATCGTGAATCATGAAAATTTACAAGGATTGGGACAAAGTATGACCAACACCAAACCTATAATTAGAGAAGCATGCCTTGACATTCATCATTGTTCACCCAATAATACTCAATCTCACTAATTTGGGACTCCAACCAGCTTGTTATATTTGACTGTTATAAAATAAGTGCCGTCTCGGTGGCCTTAAAGTAACACTGCTAAAATGACATATTTCCAATTCCCTTCAAGTAACGTCAGCGGTCAGTAGCCTCATCATTTAACAAGATATAATCAGCCGAAAGTAGCTCCACGGAAGTAAAAAATATCTAATGACTCAAAAGTAGCTTGACTCATTAAAATCCACACAAACAGAAAATTCTACCAAAAATAATCAGTGAAAAATGATCATTCTATGTCTATAAAATAATCGTGGTCCAAAAGTGCAATTTGTAAGATTTAATAGGGGTTTAGGGACTTCAACACTTGCAAACACATTAGATTTGTAGATACTATTTTTCTTTCCAAAATGATGGTTTTTTTTTGAAGATACCTGACTAGGCAATTGGAGGTGATGGTGGGGTTCCAAGGACTTCTTCACTGTAGTCACAAGAGTCAGAATCAGTAAGTACCTGGCAAGCGGATTTTTGTCTTGTACTCGCTGAAAAAACTTGGCAGTTTTATTATAATATAATTTGTAAATTTTTAAAGGTTCTTTTATTAGTTTTAATTTTTTACATTTTTTAGAGGCTCAGCGAATAATTGCTGATATTTACAGAGTCTCATAACTATTCTCTCATCACATTGTAAACCAATTACATATCCAAATACACTTTGCATATAGTTTGGATGTTATTTTTATAAAATTTGTTAGAGAAATGTGGAGAAAGAAAATACTTGATTTAACTAGTTGTCCTAGGAGAGACTCAGAAAAGCCTTATTTTGTTTATTACTTTTTCATCTGATGTGGAAATATGATGAACGGATTTTTTTGCAAAGATCTTGAGATGATCTAAACACTCTTGAGAAAAATTCGTAAACTCGCAATAAAGTTTTCACTCAATAGAAAGCCCTGAAACCCTAGAAAATTCAAAGCTCATTTGGGAACAATTTGTCGTGAAAATGTATCAAACATTTATTTGGAATTGTCTTTTGGAGGAAAACAATAAGAAAAAATGGTACTGATTTTTTTGGTCATTTGCACAAAATATGTGGGTTTTGTGAAACTCTAACCTAGTGATAATTTCGGAAAAAGTAGGACTTAGAGGAATGTGGTTCAAAACACGAGGTCTGCACGCTAATGCCAATCACTAGCATGGTCAAATCTGGTTGAAACCTCAAGATGGAGATGAAAGTAGCAGATTCTCCTTAAAAACTTTCAATCCCTAGATCTGAGCTGAACCAAAAACCAAAGTCACACACCTTCAAGCAAGAGGCACAAACCACCAACACAATCTTCTAGTGATTATCAAGGCTTCACAACGTTAATGGTCAAGGATTAAAGCTTAGAAAGCTATCATCTTAGCCTTGATTCCATGAAACAAGTTACATTAGCAAATAAACAAGCTCCACTCAAGAGAAGAACATGAGAGAATATTGAGTTATGATAGTTCCAATCATAGTAGAGAATTTTTAATGAATATTATGTATTTAAGAATTGAATGTTACATAAGGTATACATCCCAAGTGTATAAGTCTATATATTTTTAAAAAGAGTTCATATCATGTTGGCTAGATTTTCTGCATAGCTGAAAAACCTAGGCAGTCATGAGATAAATCTCCCTCATTTACCGGTGAGGCTCCCATGTCAGATTTGTCAATAAAATATGCTAGTATCTATATGGGGGTTTTACTTTAACCATGCAGCTCATGAACCATAGTCAGAAAGTTTTGCAAAGCAAGTAAGCAATCGTTAAAGAAATGAAATATTTAAAGAAGAGAATATTAAAACACAGGGAAGACATAGGGAAGATGTGCAACCCAATCAATAGATAACAGAGTTGATTGTATGCACATAGACGGAACCAATAAATATCAACACACATAATTATAAACAAAGGCAGCCTTTAGATCCAGATCTAAAATAACATAGTTTATAAGTAGATCTAAAACAAAAGCTAGAAGCAAAATGCATTGTGACACCAAGTTCTCCTGAAATCTGCTCATTTGTATTCCTTTGCTTCAAATAGCTATTAGGGTTTTCAAAGACAAAGTCTGGAACACAAGAATGTTGCTTACAAATTCTCCATTTAACCCGTAGGTTCTTCCTCTACTTATAGAATGTAGAGGGGCAATTACAAGTCGGAAGCTTTTAGTGAACTGACACATGTGGAAGTCGGAAAGGAAACAACTGACAATCTCCCTCCTGAATTCCTCTTTGCATGACATGCATGATTTGCAACTGAAGATAGAACCTTCTATTTTGCATGTTTGCCACCTATTTCCAAGTAGTCGACTTCTTCAAGTAATGGCTTTTAAACCAATCACTTAAGTTTTATAATTTAATTGATCGCTCAATTACTTTGTCAGAGGAAATAAGAGAAAGAAGAAGAAAGAGGAAAGCTGCAGTCTTGTTCTTTTTCATATTCTGCATGCAGCTGATTCTTTTGCCTTTGATTCTCACCAAACTGGATCTGGAAGCGGCTGGATCTGGAAGCAAGTGACTGTGATTTGCTTGTGGGTATTGCCTTTGACATGTCTTCCCTCTTATCCTCAAGCTTTTGCAGCTTCTTCTCCAAGACATGCATCGGTCTGCAATGTTTACCGTAAATAACTCATCATTTTTATTTTTAATCGCATATGAACAATTAAAAATTCCTAAGCACTCGGTGAATGCAAATTCAATGAAGGCTTCAACTGGAAGATTGAGAGAACATGCACAAGGTCTTGGAAGGAATTCTCCATGCACTGACTTCTTCACGGGCTGCATTCAAACAAGAGGATGAAGCCTTTGCAATTATGGATCTGGATCTGGATCTAGATCTATGCATGATTCTGCTGATCTTTCTCGTTCATCCCGCTTTGCCATGGCTGGAGCGATCTTTGTCTGAGCAATTCTTTTTCTTTTTATTTAGCCGAATTCTTTACAACCAGTGCAGATCTGGAGATTTTTTCGATTCGAGGATATGTTCAATGTATTGGACATTGATTTAAGCTCCCTTTCTCTTATAAAAGCACCTGTAATGAATTCTTGCAATTAATTTAGACAAAGATGGCAACCGGAACATGAACACTTGATTTTAATTATAAAAATCTGCATATATCAAGCCCCGTTGTCCCAAAATTTGATGTTTTGTTTGCATGCAAAGCAAACATAAATTTTGTGAACTTCATCTGAGCACTTGTACCACTATGCAGACAATTAATCAGACTTAATTCAAGCTCCTTCAAACCTAGGCGCCAAACTTTGAAGCTTCCAGCAGTAAATACACCTTCTTCTGAGCAAAATTCCTCTTCAAATGGGGCGCCAAAATTGCCTGGGCTGCACTTCCTTGCTAAAGAATTAATTAATTCATCCTTATGGCAGCCCATGCTTATATAACCCTCATCATTCTATAATTAATTATTGCCCCTCCTATTCCTGACAATTAATTAATTAACAAGCTTTTCTCTCTTCAAATGGGGCGCCTATTTTGTGCATGCTCATGGCTGCCATTAAATAAATTAAATTTATTTAATTTTAGCTCTCTACTTCCAGTTCACTTAAGCTTCACAGTGTGCTTTGACCTCATCCACTAAAAATAGGAATTAATTACATCAATTAATACTTAAAAAAGTATTATTCCTCTTCAATATGGGTCACTTTTTGACATGAAGGGGCTGCATTAAATAAATAATATTTATTTAATTTTAGAATTCTAATTCTAATTTCCTTTATCTTCTTCACCCTTGTTGACTTTTCCTCATGCTTGGGCGCCAAATTTGGAGAAAGAATTAATTAATTAATGCATTTAAAGCTGTCCTTCTATCCCAAAAGGGGTCGCACTTTTTGACATAAGCCATTTCTATTTTTAAAAGCTAATTTTCAATGGGATTATTCACCCTGCACCGCAGCTCCAAAAATCCCATGATCCACTTAAGTCTGTTTGACTTTCATAATGAGATTTTTACCCTGCAAGGCAGGTAAGAAAATCCCATTAATGCCTTAAGTGATTTTCTTTTATTTCACAATGGGAATTTCCACCCTGTAAGGCAGGTAAGAAATTCTCGTCTGCTTGTTGTCTTTAATTCTCCCATTGTGACTTAAGTGGCGTTGCTTCCATGGGAAAAAAGTACCCTGCTAGGCAAGTACAAAATTCCCACCTGT
This sequence comes from Taxus wallichiana var. yunnanensis, assembly GCA_018340775.1. Taxonomy (NCBI): domain Eukaryota; kingdom Viridiplantae; phylum Streptophyta; class Pinopsida; order Cupressales; family Taxaceae; genus Taxus; species Taxus wallichiana. The sequence continues at coordinate 23,843,138 of CM031236.1, read as the reverse complement.
CTGCTCCTACCAAAAATCTCATTGTAGCTTAAAACCTTCTTTTTCCAAAAATGTGGCCTGCCCAGAAGAAGCTTTTTCGTGCATGACTTAGTCTTTTCAGAGAGAACCAGACCTTCTGTGACAAATTCCTTCCGGCATATCGTCCATAGGTGATCTCCAAATACTCTGCAAGAAATCGATTAAACCGCAAAGGAATTGACCTAGAGAAATTTCACAGAAAACAAAACGGAAAACACCAAAAATGCAAAACGTTGCCAGAAGTCACAGATAAAGCCCATGATTCATTCCTGGTTAAAACCCTACTGGTATATGAGAATATTGACATGTAAGACCACAATAGGGTTAAACCGGAGCACAATTTGCCTCAAACGAGGCTCAGAATAATTAAAAAAATTTCTCATAAGCAAACCCTAAATGCGACGAGAATATAACGATTTTGGGCATTTGGGTATTTGGCGAAATTGGCTAATATGACTCTCTGGGAATATCTTGACACAATACAAGACACTTTCTGGCAATAAAAACACAAAACGACCCATTATTTTAAAAGTACGAATTTTTTTAACATGGGGTAGTCTCAGATTTCAAAGTGAAATCTGGGGACACCATATCGTATTAAAAGTAAGAATATTTCGCAACTTAAACTCCGGAGCATTGGGTCATAGTCAAAAGCAAGTAGGACAGATATTTGACTATATAAAGTTAGGTTGTGGAGCCAAAAGTCTGCAAAACAACTAACCTACTAGTAAAATAGTACACTAGTAAGCAACTAAGATCTTCCCCATCTGCATACATACATATATAGTTTAGTTCCTTATAAGGGGTTGAGCAATTTCTACAAACATTAGTCAAAATTTCATCATCGTTCTTGGATGCACCTCTTTGATTTGTGAGAACTATCCTCAGTGACCATAAGCCATGGAATTTGATTGTAATAACAATAATTTTTATCTTTGTTATCAGGTTCAGTATGGCTGGTTTGTCTACAACAATTTACTTGGATTTGTCTTTGGAGGTTTTCCTCGCCTACGATGGCTTGGGTTTGACGGTCCTTTTCCTTTCTGTCATCATTCTTGGATGTGCCTCTTGGATTTATGAAACCCCCTTATGACCATAGGCCACGAACTCAATCTTGGGAGGCTTGCCTCGCCCTTGAAAATAGTCAACCAGCTTGTGTGTCTTAAACAACAAGTTCCTTTTCTAGGGTATCCACTACGTTGTTTTGGTTTTTGGTCGCATGTTGGAGGAAAACATAATACATACTTTCCATGAGGTCAGCCATCTGTCCGATGATGTGTTCCATTTTCCGTTTTTGGGAGGGCTTGAATGCTTTGACCAATGTTTTTATACGAGCATAGTACGGGATTTACGAGCCCTCCCCCTTGAATATCTTATCCATTAAGTATGGGTTACCGGTGTTTGCCAAGGACTAACTAAAACCGAAGAACAAAATCCTATTTAAAAGAGGGTTTTGAAAATAAAACAAAATACTTTGAGTGGATTACAAACAAATCGGTGACAAATTTTAATTTGGAGACAAAGATTTAAATTTACTACTATCTCATGTCAACTCAAAATTGATCACTTAGCACATTTACATTTGAGTTTCCCTACATAGTTATAAAATTGACTACCTTAACTTAGTCCATTAGTCCAATCTCCATGTATCATATGGAGACAAACCGAACATGTAGTTGGGATTGTCGTGAATGCAGTTGAGATTCAAGCATTGAATCCGCACCACCTTTTTCCGATTCAACTTCTCCCAACACATGTGTACCTTCATTGCATCCTCGTTGTAGACGATTGTTGGCTAGATTTTCTGCATAGCACAAACCACGACTACCATGAGATAAATCTCCCTCATTTAACCAAAGGAGGCTTCCGTGTCGATTTGTCAATTAAAGTATGTTAATATCTAAATAGGGTTTTACTTTAACTACTCAGTTCATGAACCATAACTCAAGAGTTCTACAGCAAGTAAACAACTGGTTTAAAGAAAGGAAAAGTTATAGAAGAAGGTAATTACATAAACACATAGAAGAAATGGGGAAGATGTGCATCCCAATCAGTAGATGGCAGAGCTGATTGCATGCACATAGAAGAATCCAATAGATATAAACACAAAATTCTAAAACAAAGGCAGCTCTAGATCCAGATCTAAAATAACACAAAGTTTATTAAGAGATCTAAGATTAAAAACAAGAAATATAGTACACTGTGACACAAAGTTCTTCGAAAACCTGCTCCTTTGTATTCCTTTGCTCCAAGTGGCTCTCAGGGGTTCAACGCACAAAGTCTAGAACACAAGATTGCTGCTTACAAATTCTGATCCTTAACCCGAAGGTTCTTCCTCTACTTATAGAATGTAGAGGGGCAATTACAAGTTGGAAGCTTTTAGTTGAACTGGCACATGTGGAAGTCGGAGGAAAGAAACAACTAGCAATTTCCATCCTGGAATTTCTCTTTGCATGACATGTATGATTTGCAACTGAAAATAGAACCTTCTATTTTGCACGTCCGCCACCTATCCAAGTAGTTGACTTCTTCAAGTAATGGCTTTTAAACCAATCATTTAAGTTGTATAATTTAATTGATCGCTCAATTACTTTGTCGGAGGAAAGAAGAAGGAAGAGGAAAGCTGCAGTCTTGTCCTTTTTCATGTCTGCATGCAGCTGATTCTTTTGCCTTTAATTCTCACCAAACTGGATTTGGAAGTAGCTGGATCTGGAAGCAAGCTGGAATTGGAAACGGCTGGAATTAGAAATGAGCTGGATCTGGAAACAACAAGCTGGAATTGGAAACAGTTGGATTTTGCTTTTGCCTTGTCTTCTCTTTTATCCTCAAGCTTTTGCAGTTGTCCAAGACATGCATCAATGCAATGTTTGCTGTAGATAACTCATCATCCTTATTTTTAATTGCATATGAGCAATTAAAAATTGTGGAAAGAGCTCTGGATGAATGAAAATTCAATGAAGGCTTCAATTGGAAGATGTGAGCATTTGCACAAGATCTTGGAAGGAATTTTCCATGCACTGACTTCTTCACGGGCTGCATTCGAAACAAGAGGATGAAGCCTTTGTGCGGAAGCTTTTGCAACTATGAGATCTGGATTTGGATCTGCATATGGATTTCATCTGCATCTTCATCTCGCATCTGATATGGATCTGCGCACTGCATAACAAACTCTGGCAACTGGGCTGTGGATGGAAAAACTGCAGCTCGAATAATTCCACTGCTTTTAATCTGCACGCATGAGTGAAGTTTTTCCTGCACGCATGAGTGAAGTCTTTCCTGCTCTGGATCTGTCTATCAATTCAACAAGAGGTTCCGAGCCTAGATCCGTGTCTCCAATATCTACAAATTTAGAAGTGATGCATAACTCCGTTGTTCTTTCTTTTTCATCTTTCTTCACCATAGCTTTGTCTGAACAATTATTTTTCTTCTTATTTGACTGGAATTCTTCAAAATTGGTGCAGATCTGGATAATCCTTCAGATTCGGAGGAAATATTCAATGTATTGGACATTGATATAAGTTCCTTTTCTTTATAAAAGCACCTGTATCTAACTCCTGCAATTAATTCAGATAAAGATGGCAACAAGAGCATGCATAGTGAATTTTAATCACAAAAATCTGCATAATTCAAGCCTGCTGCCCCAAAATTTGACGTTTTATTTGCATGCAAAACAAACATGAATTTTACCAACATCACCTGAGCACCTGTATCACTTCTACAAACAATTATGCAGACACAAATCAGCCTTCTTCAAAGCATGCGCCAAAACTAGAAGCTTGTAGCATCAAATCCACCTTCCTGTGAGTAAAATCCTTCTCCAAATGGGGCGCACTTTTCCTCTGGGCTACACTTCTTTACCTGTGAATTAATTAATTCATCCTTATGGCAGCCCATGCTTATATAACCCTCATAATTATTTAATTAATAATTGCCCCTTCTATTCCTGGCAATTAATTAATTAAAAATCATGCTTTTCTCTTTAACTGATGTGTTAAAATAGCATGTTTAAGGACAGCCATCCAATTAATTAAATTAATCCAATTTAAACATCCACTCTTCACTCAATGAAGCTTCACAGTGTGCCTTAACCTTAGCCACTGAAAATAGGAATTTATTTAATCATTTAATACTTCAAAAAACATTAAATCTTTCCTAAAAGGGCGGCATTAAATAAATTAAATTTATTTAATTTTTGAATTCTATTTTTAAATTCCTTTTGTCCACTTCCTTTGTTGACTTTTCCACAAGCCCAGGTGCCAAATTGGGTGAATAAATATTAACAAATATTTATTTAATGCATTATTATTCACCCAAGGTGTGTCGCACTTTTGGAATAAGGAATTTCTATTTTTAAAAGTCACATGACAATGGGAATTTTTACCTTGCAAGGCAGCAATAAATTCCCACCTGCCTGTGCCTCTAATTTTCCATCATAGACTTAAGTGACTTTTCCATCATGGGAAAAATACTCTGCAAGGCGTGCGATAAAATCCCACCTGCTGTTGCTTCTATTTTTCCATGATCAACTTAAATCCTTTGTTTTCCAAAAATGCGCCCAACCCCACAGGGGCTTTCTAGTGCACGACTTCGCCTTTTCCTAGTGAACCGGACCTCCGATGGCGATTTCCTTTTGCACAATATGCGTATATGTTCTCCAGGCTTGCTCCAGTCAAGAATTGGGCTAACTGGCAAAGGAATCGATCTAGAGAAATTTCACAGAAAACGAAATGGGAAAACACAAAAACACGAAAAATTGCCAAAAGTCACAAATAAAGCCCAGAATTTATTCCTTGTTAAAATCTTTTTGTACAAGGGAATAATGATATGTTCGATCACAACAGAGTTAAAACGGAGTGCAAATAGCCTCATACGGGGCTCAAAATAATTAAATACAAATTTTCTCGCAGAAAAATTCCGACGACAAAATATAACAATTTTGGGCATTTGGGTATTTAGCGAAAAAGGCTCATATGGCTCTTTGGGAATATCTTGACACAATACAAGAACTTTCAGGCAATAAAAACACAAAACGACCCATTATTTTAAAAGTACGAATTTTTTTCGAATAGGGTAGTCACAGATTTCAGGATGAAATCTGGGTACACCAACGATATATGCATTCACGATTTTCACATAACACTTGAAAAATCACATCCAACTCCCCACGTAATCAATATATATGCAACATAGTTTTTGTCACATCAATTGCAGTGCTACCCACGCCATCAACATATGTGATATGGGCCCGGGAAGACGAGTTGATAACACTCTAAATGAGAGTCTAGATATGTTATTGCGGGAAACGTATAATGATAGAGACCAAAGGATATACCAAAGCTCTATGTAGCAAGGAAGCCAATTGACACATAATGTAGACTTATAATTGAAAAGTTGTACATATATCTGAAATACATCTATCTAAAAATGCCTAGAGATATCAATCTCAATGTCCATATCTTGGATTTTTTAGCATACCAAAATTATTAACAACTTCGTTGCCTTCTTCACAAATTTTCCACTAAATGGTGACAAATGGTGTCAATCTAGCTACATTAATGTGTAAGGTTTGAAAGAATATGGATGGAGGCAACAGTAGGGCATCAAAGTCCACCATGTGGCCAAAATATTACACTTTTGATTGACTTCTTTAATTGAAAATGAGAAACTTCTTAGTGACAACTACACCCGTAATCCTAGGTCATATATCGGGATATGGATGGCCAACTCATGACTAACATAATCTCTTATCATGTCATATCACATTCATTATGGTTTCATATGCTTAGTAGGCCAACTTTGTTGGTTTACATAGCATAGTAGGGTATATATAGGAGTTAGTAGCTAGTAGATGACCATCAAATTGAGCACTTGGGTCTTGTTGTGTAATATCCCCTTCTTGGTTGAAGACCCTTAGCCCATTTTGTCTTCCCGACGAGTAAGGAATAAACTAAAGGGGAGACTTAAGTTATGATATTTTATTATAAAGTGCAAAAATTAAAAAGAAAATATTATAAGCACTTATAATAAATTATTATAAACTTAAAAATAGAAAAAGACAAAAACATTTGGCATTAGTTATTCATCCTAGGGAAAAATGCGACTTGCCTGAGAGGTAAAATCAAATGGGAAAATATTAAATGAAGGGACAAATCTGATTGGTTATCCAAGGTGGCTATTTGGGTCACAAGTTCTATAAAGGCAAGTCGACTTGCCTTAGGAGGCATCACTTGTTTATTCTAAAATTTCAGATTTGCATGTTGAGCATTGTTTGCTTGCATTTTCACTCTTGAGGACGAAAACCCTCCAAGAGCCCTAGAGAAGGACAAAAACCCTTCCTCTAGTTTGTGAGGATTCTCTACACAAGGGTTTCCATTGTGCATCATTGAGTTAGCAGTATTATTTCAGTATTTTCCAGTTGTAGAAGGAAGAAAGTTGCAGATTTTTGGCAAGGGTTTGAAGAATAAATTGCTATCATTTTTCTATGCCCTTATTCTAGTTGGAGCGACCACCTAATGAGCTGATTTAGGGTGTTTGAGGGCTGCTTTGGAGCTGTTTATTTTTTTGATAAGGTAAACGCTTTTGACCGGAGCTATGAATCGGGGGGTTCTTAGGTCCCCTCCCTTTTACAGTATGTATAAAAGATCCGAAAACGATAGGGTGGTTGACAAAGTAGCCAAAAACACTTGCCACCTTGATACAAAAACCAATATCTATAACGAAAAACAGGGTGATAAGAAATGACATTGTGAACTTATCTCACCCTAGTCCAAAAAACCAAAAACTATATATAATAACTATATTGACAGGCCTTGTTGCCATTAGCCAAATACATCAACAATTTCAGTCTTGGGGCATACGATTTCCCCTTTTGCAGCAGAGCAATTTGGTGAAGCTTGGAGCTGCTGCGACGGACATGAGCTTGCTGCTGTGAGACCTGAAGGAGAAGAGTGTAAGCCGATACACCACGCTCTCGAAGATGAGTCGCGCGCAGGGGAATCGGATCGATGGGCCTGTCCAGCTCCTCCAAGTCGAGCTGAGAGATGGAATCACCTTCCATCGCCTTGATCTGCCCTTGTCCACCCCTTTCGAGCTCACATCTACCCCATCGAGCATGAAGCAGAAGGCAAATAGAACCCCCAAATTGCCTCTTCCACCCGACCAAGTGGCGGGGAAGAATGAAAGGGCGGGCGATATTCACCGCTTCCTAACTTTGTCTTCACTAATCAATAGCAGGTGGGTCACAAACAGAGAAATGATTTCTGCACCGACCCGAGGGCGTCCCGAGCTCAAGATAATCATTCCCTATGATGGCTTCAATGGCCCTACGAACTTGGATGAAATCAAGTCAAACACATTTTTCAACCGGGTCCAGTGTGACACGCCCGTAGAATGCCATTTCTTGTGATTCACCCCTCAAAAAAAGACTAAGAAATGGTCCAAATTCCATATTGGAGAGCAAATTTCGCAGAAGCTAGAGACAAATAGGCAGGATGAAGCGAAAGAGGGAAAAAAAGAGCCAATAAATCGAACATCGCACGAGTCGTTGATGTTTACCTTGCCACGTGAGAGAGTGCATCATTCTCCAAAATGGCGGCCGACCCGCCACTCACCACAATCATTGGTTGAAGGGAAAGGGAGCTTTGAGAAACACTGAAATTGGCAAGGAAATCCGCAGCTTGATTTCCTTCTCGGTAAATGTGATGAATTTCCCATGAAGCCAATTTGGAAAGCCAAAAACTGCATTGGATATGTAAAAGTCGAGTGTCCAATTTGGGGCTCGCCTTTTTGATGGCTTGAGTAATGATCATTGAATCCCCTTCGATAAGGAGATGGGAGATGCCATTTTGCACTTGCTAGTTTGATGCCAAAAAGAGAGCTTGTGCTTCAGCTTGATTACAGGTTCCATTAGGCAAGTGGAAGGAACCTGCACACAACAACTTACCTGAATCATTTCGAAGAAGACACCCCACCCCCGAAAGACCAGGGTTCCCCTTGGAGGCCCCATCAAAATTCAATTTACAAAAACCAGGGGGTTTCTTTGGAGCTGTTTTTAGTTGCTGTTATTACTCCCGATTTTAATACATCAGATTATCTCATTTTCAGAAATTTTTGAGTCTTGGAAGTATCATTTTCAGTTGTGACTATGGCAGCCTGTCTGCAGAATTTTTATTAAATAAATTCAGCCTCTTGTGAAGACTAAATTTGGTATTTTTCTTATGATCTCACCTTGGCAATATTTATTGAATAATTTGAGCTAAATTTCAGTGGTTTTAATTCAGCTCTTTGTGGGTTTTCACTTCCATGCCTAGTCGCATTTCCTTCTAAAAATCAGATCTGCCATAATAAGTTTGGGATCTCTTATAAGTTATTTCTTTAAGCATGGGAATTGCCTCAAATCCATTTGGGGAAAAATTTGTCCTTTTGGAGACATTACATATTGCATGGTTTGGAGGTCCCCTCGAAGTGGCTAAGCAATTTGACTTGCATATTGTGATCATTATAGAATAAGATTAACATGATAATGTTGTGATCATCTATTAATGAATAAAGGTTACAATTTATAGAATTTACGATCTGCTATAAATAAGGAGATGATTGTTATCAAGAACCCGTTTAAACTCCGATTTACTAACAATCTATTGTGAGTTGTTACGCATACAACTCACAATTAGATATTACATAATATAAATCTCACACACACTATAATGGACACACTAAATTAATCCTAACATTTGCTGCCCTAAGTGAGAACATGGGGAGGGGAATCACAAAAACTGAAAACAAAATCGTATGCCAGTGCATATTTTCAGGTCTGCATACTGCTCTTCTGGATGTCTACTGCGCATGATCACCTACATATTAATACTCGATAGTTTTCTCTTTCACTTCCATCAAATGTTCTTTTACCGACGGACCACACTTCTACCGGTTCACCTACATATGAGAACTCAACAGTTCTCGGTTTCACTTCCATTGAGCTTCCCACTAACTCCGTCGATGAAGAAGGATGACAATTAGACGATCTCTGTAGTCAGTTTCTCTCCCATACAATTGTTATCAATAATCTATAATTTGCACATTCTCTTATTTTCAATCTCTACGAGGAATGATTACAATATTTTATTTTTGCACACACCATACAACACAAACAACTGAAAAAGAGATGCCACCATAAAAAATGCGATCTCGTCAGTATTGGCTGACAGGAGGTGCTTATTAGCCTCCTTCCTTTGATCCTCCGAGCTCCAAAGAAGAGTTCTTTATTTAGTAGAGAAATTCTTGATCACTAGGATAAGAAAGATCTTCATCATTTGAGTATTCTCCCCAATTAGTTTTTTCAGCTAGGTAAGGCCTTTCATCCAGTCTATCATCTATGAGATCTTGTGCCCTCTTCTTACAATTCAGAATTACATGTCTTGGTTCTTTACAATAGTAACATTTGATGTGTCCTTTTGGAGGATTAATTTTGACTTGTACTTTCTTTTCTTTGAAGATGTAGGATTAGTTTTGACTTGCTTTTCTTTGAAGATGTACTTGCCTTGTTTTGTACATACAATACCTCTCCAGATTCAAACCTTTCATTCGAGTTTCCCTCATCAAGTAAGGTGGAAATTACCCCTTCCAAATTGATTTTCACCTTGTTAAAGTAAAAAGCATACGAGATAAGATAAGATAATTATATTAATGTCCAATGAATGACCACAAAAGTAGGTCAACGGGACTGCACAATACAATGCCAAAAGAACCAGCAGGGAGACCCGAAAGGGTCATCCGAACAACAAGAAAAGAGAAGAGAAAAGAAAGAAAAGGGAGAAGCAAGGGCCACAATGGCTACAAGAGTGCAGATGGATGGAGCCGAAGAAGAGGGGGGTGGAAAAGCCCCATCTCCGACACTGTCACCTAGCATCCGAGGCCAACTGGAAGTAGCTGGCGATATGCCTGTATCCTGTAGCTGAAACCGTGGAGAGTCTGGAATGTCGGTGTCTGGGAGAAGGACGAGCAAGACGAGCCCTTTGTATCCTCCTGGCTGACCGTGATCCATGGGGGCTAACCGAGTGCAATCATGAAAGCCTTTGAACTAGGAGGTGGTATCCCGGGTCTTGACGGATTTGGTCTGGAGAATCCATACTGGTGTCAAGGTGCCGCTTGGTGCCCCTCTTTGGTGGGAGCACCGTAAAGAAAGATGCGATCTGTCGAGTAACAACCCGTTCTGAAGGGGGGATCAAGGGTCTCATTCTGAAGCTTGAGAGCCTCTCGTATGTAGTAGAGCAAGACATCGCCGATCGCAATACCAAGAAAGCCGCGAATGATAGATGCTCCTAATAGGAAATATAATCTCCTCCGATCTCATAGTAGACGAGGCACCTAAAAATGAAGTGTTCCTCCATTTCAACCTCCTTAATGAACAAAGCTAGCAAATCCTTTCCGAGCGGTCTAGCTGGTGGTCCTCCACACGAAGTCTATGAGAGTCCACAGTGAATTGTCCTAGGGATATGAAGAGTGCGTGCACCTAGTGTTGGGAGATATACGTAGGCCGGCTAATAAGCCCATCATTGACCTCGAGGAAATGTGCAGTATAGAAAGCCATCTTAGGGCGTAATTGACCCGATGGGCTAATCCAAGTGTGCTTTGGATGAACTGCTTGTAAATGTCGTCTTTCATATTTTTGTGCAGATCCTGCTTACTCGGTAGGAGATGGGCAGGAGCGTCCAGTGTTCGTATGGTGGGAGGTGATCATTCTGAATCTTGACAGAGCCAATAAGACGTGAGATTCCAACGTACTAGTAGCGGGAACGACCATTGTGGTCAGAAAGAGCAATAGCCTTGGAGGAACAAAGTGAGCGAGATAGAGATCCTGCCGCAGTAAGAATCTGAAAGTTCTCGGATGCAATGCAAAAGCGAAACAAGGCCAAAAATAGTTTCAAGTCTAAAGGGGCGAGCCTTGAACTCAGCGAAGAGGACATTGTGTGGAACTGTCTCATTGCACCGGATTATGCGTCCCGAGCATGAGGATCTAGACTCGCTCAACAATAGCCCAATCAGAATCAAGCAAGGATGGCCCCCAAACTTCAGAGCCATAGAGAACTGTGGGCCTCACAAGAGAATCCGAGAGAGACATCTTTGACAAGATGTCCTGGAAGTGGTGGTAGAAGCATTGTCTCTCCAAGATTGCCAAAGAGCCATACCCCTTGTTGACGTGGGGTGAAGAGCAGGCCGAAGACTGAAACAGGGCCCGGTAAATAAAACTCCCAGGTAAGTGTAGGAGCTGGTGATCTCAATCTCTTCCCCTCTATAGAAGAAATGGAAGTCAGAAGTCTTCAACCCATTGAAGATCATGACCTTGGTTTTACCAAGGTTAACTGTCGCTTATCTCGTGGTTACGTAAGAGGGCTAAGGCGTCAAGTGTCTCTCTGGAGTCCCTCCGCGAAGAGGCAAGGAGGACTATATCATCTGCGAAAAGGAGAATGTAGATCAACACCTGGTGAAGAAGGCAACCATCCCCCTCCTGGATATGGTCCTTGAGAAATTCCTCCAATTCATCAATATAAATACCAAACAAGGTAGGCGAGAGGGGGCAACCCAGTTTAACCCCGATGGTGCTCTTGATGAAATCCCAAAAATTGGCAGCAGTGTGAAGGCGGCCCAAAACCTCCTCGTACAAGCGGAGAATGGTGGCAAGAAGAGTTTTAGAAATGCCAAAGTCTTTAAGTCTATGGAAAAGAGTTTCCCGTGGCACTAAGTCAAAGGCTTTTCGAAAATCCATGAAGCAATAGAAAACCCTAGAGGAGCAGTGGTGTGCCTCCTCAATAATGGCTCAAAGGGTGAGGATATGGTCGAAAGTCTGGTAAGCAGGTTGGAACCTTGCACGCCTCGCTCTTCAATGGTACTACCCTGTAAACTCGAAAGCCGCATGTGAAGGACCGTGGCATAAATTTTGGAGAACGTGTGTCCTACCATGATTGTCCTATAGTTGTTTGGGTCGAAAGTGGGACCCGATTTGTGGATAGGGTGAATGATATGTGGGGACCATGAGTTCGTAAAACTTGTACAAACCACTCCGATCAAGAGGTCCACAAGATAACCTTGTTTAGAGTGTCCAAATCGTGCTTGAAGAATTCCACCTGGAAGCCCTCCTCATCTATGGCCCCGCTTTGTTATTCATGGCTGAAATGGCTTTCTTCACATTCGTGTAAGTAAAAATATAACAGTAGGGAGGGGACACAACCTCGGATCCGGGGCTAGCTGTGATATCGTAAAGGGTGGAAGTATGAGTAAACATGGAGCTGGGATGTAAGTCCTGGGGTAAAGGGGAATGACGGGGAAGAATGGTACGCCAGAAACGTTTAGGGGAGTGTATAAGGGATGCACGAGCTCAAAGCGGCGGCGAGAGATAAAGGTGCGCTTCTTGTGGCAAAGGAGACAACGGTAATTGGACTTGAGCGATGGGAAGGAGGGGAGAGCGTGTGTGAAAGCAAAACAAAGTCGATGGTGAAGGGTTTTGCAGTTTCATCGTACCACCATTGGTTCATGTGGGCAGTGCTTGCTTATAAGGGAGGGGGGGGTGAAGTGGGGAAAGAACACGAGAGCAATGTCACGAATGGTGGAGGAAAGGGTATCAAACATTAAGTTGGAGGAGAGTGAAGAAAATTGGGATAACGGGAGAAGAAGCTAGCGAAGGTGAAAAGAAAAGTCTACAGGTTCACCCTCATTGAATTTCTAGATGGTACGGGAAGGGGCGTGGGATAGGGACGGGGATCGGGGGTAACCGCAAGAAGAAGGAAAGGGTGGCATGGTCAACGAGGGAATGGGGAGACACACAAATGGTGAATATAGGGAATCAAATCGAAGTAGTCATGGTGTAGTCAACCACGCTAGCTCCCTCACCATGAGGTCTCGCATGTGAATAAGCGGGAGTCGTGGAAACATGGAATGCCATTCAAGATCGGTAGATCATGAGATTCCCCTATCTCGTAGGAGGTGCCACCATATGACGTCAAAGGTCCTCGCTATATCCTCTCGAACCTCCTCAAAGCTAACTAAGTCGTGGTCCACCTCATATGTACAAAACACGTCATCGACCCTGTTGTGTAGGGGAACCTGGAGGTTTCTCGCACGTGCATTAAAGTATCCCAAAACGATGACCTTCCCACTCGCCGAATACCGAGAGATGCCTATATAGAGGTCAAAAAGAAGGTGAGACAAGGTCCGCCTGATCCTAATCCATAGAAAGCGGAAAAAATCGTCCTTTATGGCCACAAAATCTTGCTCCGAAGTGTATCCCCGACTAGGAAAGCAACCTCGCCAGAGCCTCTAACCCCTCCGAACTCGAGACTCCCCGTCTGCAAACCGAGAGCCAATAGTATCCTCTCGATGTCCGAGAGAGGGCGAAAAGGGATTGCATGATGAGTCTCAAAGTGAGAAAGAGGTCTCGAAAGACCTAGAGCATCATATAGAAGACCCGAAGAATAACAATAGGAACCGTTGCCATTCTAACATGTAATAGATATGCCCTTGTTCTGACACCTCTCCCAACAGACCGTCATTTGGGATCGGACCCGGGGACCTAACCCGAGGAGGAGAATCTTGAATGACAGGCCTGAGGTTGTGAATTACTGCCCATTTCCCTGCTTTCCTGGCTGCCATAACAATTTCACGGGGTTTCTTGAGTTCAACCACCTTTTCTCTGGTGAGGTCTTCATCGAGGAAGACCTTATTGGGGAGAGAGAATAACTTGCGCTTGGCTCGAGTGCCCCGAACTCTCGTCATCCGCTGATTCAAGCGGAGAAAAGTGTTGGAATCTGTCGAGCCAAGCTCTATCAGCAACCCCAAACTCCCTGTGATGAAATTTGATGCAATGGCCAAGGGGTGAGAAGGAGGGGGTGTAGGCAGCCGAGGCACCTTGAGATTAAGCTCCCTGGCCCATCTAGTTCTCTCCTCAACCAGTTTAGCTTGCATAACTTCTTCCACCGCTGCCAGGGGGTGTTTTTGTCTTTACCCTTCACAACTTGGACCCACGCATCTCGCTTGTTTTTTGAGATTTTCATGCTGAGTCGAGATTTCCTCTTGTTTGTGTTTGAGGTCTGAGATTTCAGCCTCGTAGTTGATCATTGGCCGCATGAGGTTTGGTATGTAATTTGGTATGTGCGTTGGTGTCTCGCAAGTCTTCTCCATGAAACAAATGTGGTCCGCCTTAACCTTCTCCTTATGTGACGTAAGCTTGAAGACCTTGGTCCAGAGATCTTTGTTAGAAGAATCCAAGGTTTCCAATCTGTTAATCAACTCTGCGATAATGTTGAGCAAATCATCATCCTCCGTCTCCTTGTTCCCGTTTGCCGACGATAGGAATTATTTGTGTTGTAGAGGTGGAGGGAGTTGTGGATGGAGACATTGTGGAAAGAAAGGTGTGCGGGAAGACTGTTTGTAATGGCGTTAAGGAGAGAGGACCGCTGGGAGAATCCCCCAAAGCCCCTAGTCGAGAAGTATGGTTAGGGGATGCTCATGCATAAAGGAAGGTGAACCGACTCGGGGTAATTGAACCGAAATCGTGTGTAGGTAATTAGCAAATAACCACGAATCGCAGGATGGACAAAAACTATCCAGAGGCAATCGCTGATGGTTATTTCATGAGCAACAAGGGTTTTCGTGAGCCTCAACTGTGTATACAAAAGTAGTTCAAGGGAAAACGTGTCCTCACAAACCCTTCACGTTAGGCACGAGCCAAAAACCACGAGAACAACAGAGCAACGATTTAGGAAAACTAGAAACATACCCTCTTGTGCCCTCACGAGCAGTCACACTAGCCACAAATCCAATAGAAGCTTGCGAGCCACGATTTTCACGTTTTGCAGAGCCACGATTCCCGAACCACGATTCACGAGCCATAAGTCATGATTTTGATGTTTTGTAGAAGCCACGATTCATGATCGAAGAAATCAAGCGAAGCCACATTTTTCGAGAGTAAATACAACCGCGAGTTTGATTCTAGCGCACACAGTGCAGTCGCGAGCACCATTCTCGACCATAGACAATCGCGAGCACCATTCTCTACCACGACAATCACGAGAAACTTTTGGGCATGCTATTTAGAAGTATTGCTTTAGCATCACCATCTTTTACTTTCTTGTTATACCAACTGATTTAGTAGAGAATGAAACTTACACGATCTACCATTTTTGCTCCTTTTTCAATCTTCAAACCATATAAGCTCCGCCTCAGTGTCGTTTTGGCACTTTCTGCTTTTGATCCAAATAACTTGTTTAATGACTCTCCAACCTCCTTAGCGTACTTTGTGAAGTTCACATGTTGTAGGTAAGCTTTTTATAGACTGAGACCATTGATGTGTAATGCTTGTTGATCTTTAACGGTCCATTTGACAAGATCATTTGTAGTTCTTGATATGCTGCACTTGTTTTGACGTCATCCCAGAGGTTTTTTTCAATCAGTTGTAGTTGCATCTGTATCTGCCATATATGAAAGTGTCTACCTTCAAATTTGTCGATGAGACTAAATTGCAGTTGTAGTTGCATCTGTTTAAACTGAGAATGTGTCCTCTTACAAAACATATATGATAATGGCGACACATTTAGTTGGCAAAAGACATTATTGTCCAAACAACCATAAAACCCATATAAACAATAAGACCTCTTATCTCAGTCTTAACAAATAACGAAAAACTAATATTTAATTAAGGTTTTTTCTTTTTCTATACCATTAGAAACTACTATTTAAGATCAAATTAATAATTTGACATGTCAAGACTGACTATACTATTCCACACCATTTATCAATTCAAAACTTTGATATGCTAAAACAATTGATGCTGAATTGGAAGTTTGAAATTAATCAATACATTTATTATTGTACCCGATTCTTCCATGCAACATTAGAATAGCCCAAGTGGTATGAGTGAATGCACCGGTTCTAAATGAGAAGATTCCTTCATTGCCCATATTGTGTCCCAGCCTTCATTATTTACACGTTACCAACAATTATATCAATGCTCATGGGGATCTGATACTGACTCAATGAAGGTGGCAACAAGTTTTGCAGACAGTTGGAATAAATTATGCATGTCTAGAGTGCAAAGTCACAAAGATTGCACATGTTTGGGGATGCCACAGTCAAAGGATAGGACGTGGCAGACTTGTCAGATGCCAGATTTGAGTGTATGTCCACAGTTCATCGGTCAACACATAAAAATATTAATTTTGTTCTTGGTCTTTGAAAGCTCTCGTGGAGGAAGAGATGCGTAGATCTAATAAATGTGGAGGAAGAGACACACAGACGTGTTCTGCATACAACCCATATCTGACTTACACTGACATTGTTGGTGTACTTGGCGATTAACTACTCACAGGTCACGCCATAACATACTCTCAGTAACTCTCACACAATTGCCTGCTCTGAAACCATATGTAGGATAAGATTAACATGATAATGTTCTGATCATCTATTCATGAATAAAGGTTACAGTTTTATAGAGTTTACGATCTCCTATAAGTAAGGAGATGGTTATTATCAGGAACCCGTTTAATGTCCATTTACTAATTATCTATTATGAGTCGTTATGTACAAGTCACAATTGGATACTACATAATATAAAACTCACACTATAATGGACACACTAATTAATTCCTAACAATCATTTCTATATATTTTGGTATTCTTTGGTGTTCTATTGCTGCTGATATTAAGATATACCTAGGTAATTTCATTACAAGTGGTATTAAAGCTTTGATTTGGGCCAAAATTAGGTCATAACCATAATTTTGAAGATTCAACTATATCTTAAAAACAGTGGATAATTTTTTTGTAATTTTTTTATTGAAGTGGTGAAATTAGTCAAGTAAGGTTCTCTCCAAATTTCAAGGTTTTTGACTTGTTTTGCACAAGTTATATCCATTTTAGGGTTTTTCATAAATTCGCTCCATAGGCTGTAATTTTGAAATTTTTCTAAGTTTCTTATATTTTCAGAAAGCTTGCCAAAAATTAGGTAGGGCTTGTTCTTTGTGTTTCTCTCTATTTAGCCAATAAACATATGAAACCCCAAATCATAAATTCCTACCCTAATCCTTGTACCCCAAGATCCAAACCCTACATCATGACAAGGAGATCAATTAGAGGCCAAGGGAAGGGTCAAGCCACTCCAAGAATGACTCTAAATAAGGAAGATATGGATTTTGAATCTTCAACTTCAAGGGTATTGGAGATGGTCAAACAACTTCAGAACAAGGTGAATAAGGATGACCTCAACAATGTGCAAGACCAGTTTGGTAATAGCTTGAACTCAATGAAGGATTCAATGATGGCGAAATTGGACAATGGATTACACACAGTGAAAGGTGAAATGAAGATGGATTTGAATTGTTAAGGAGTTGCTTGTAGATTAGCTCGGGCTTATGAAGTCTAGTAATACTTTCCATTCAAGTTACATAGGTTCCTTGATCAATTCACGCTTAGATTTAAACCACACCCACCAGGGTGGATCCTCTACACAACCTGGTGGATCTTCTAGTCAGTGGCATAACATTATGCCAAAAGTGAAAATGTGCAAGTTCAAGTGGGAATGATCCAATCTCTTGGATCAACCAAATGGAGTGAAATGTCCCCTTCTAAAATAACAGGTCGAAGACCCTTAGCCCAATTTTGTTTCCCGACGGCTAAGGGATGAATAAAAGGGAAACTTAGTCATAATGAATTAATTATAAAGTGCATCATAAAATTTTATTATAAGCACTTTTATTAATTTATTAATGACAAAGTTAAAAAAGAAAAAGAAAAAGTGACTTTATGATTTTATTTTCCCCTAAGGAAAAATGCGACCCATGTGGAGAAGGGAAAAAGGCAAAGGAAAATATTAAATGGGGAAAAGAGATCTGATTGGTTGTGTTGGGTGGCAAAAAGGCCAAAATAAACTATAAAGGCAAGTCGCCATGGAAGGGAAGGGCATCTTTTTGCATCTGATAATTCTCTAAAATTTGGTACAAGCTTGCATGCTTACCATTTCAACTCCAAAGGACGAAAACCCTTTGTAGTTTGCTTGAGAGGATGAAAACCCTCTCTAGCTTTGGAAGAGGAACGAAAACTCTTCTTCCCTTGTGTTTTCCAGCAGTGTTGAAGGTCTGATTTTGCAGATTTATGTTGATTCCAGCTAGGGTTTGAAGGAGGATAATTGTTGCTGTGTTCCACCTTTATTTTTTAGCATTTCTATAGTGGAGCGACCCACTTCTGGGTGTGTTTTGAACACTCTAGGGCATATTGAGGGCAGATCTGATTGGTGATTCAATTATCAGATTTTTAAGGGCCAAATTCAGCTGATTGGTGTAATTTTTGGGCTGAGGAAACTCTGTTTTCAAGCTTGTCTGAGAGCTGTTCATCTGCAGATTTTAATAAATAAATTCCAGCCTTCATTTGCTCCAAATCTGGTATTTTTCTAATGTTTTTACACAAATAAATATTGCTGATCTGTTTTGGGTAATATTTGGGTGAATTTTCTTCAATTGTGAGTATATTCCATCCTCAAGGCAAGTCGCACTTTCTAGAATTAATTCAGATCTGCATAGTTATCACATCTATATATTTTATAAATTGATCATTTGAGATCAGAATTGTGACTATTCCATTTGAAGGGTTAAATTGTCCATTTGGGGACATTACAGTGGTATCAGAGTGGTGATTCTCCCAGCCTGTGAAGAAGAAATCAGTTTTGCATGGACACAGGTGAAGAGGGTTTTAGATATCACTACTCAAGAACTCCAGAAAAGAAGGAATGGATGATAGAGAAAGACCCCCACCATCGATGAACTAAGCTATGTGAATGAAATATTCACTAGAGGTAACAGGGAATTGCAAAACTGTTTGATGGAAGCTCATAGGGATCTAAGAGACTCCTTTGTAGGAGCCATAGCTGATTTGAGCAGATCTATACAAGGACTGAGCAATACAAGACCAAACTCTCAAGGAAATCAAGGCAACCATGGTGAAGGAAGCTCTTCTATTAATCATGTAGAAAGGGTCTTCTTGGCTGTAGTTCATCGCGTGCCCTTCTTGCTTCATCCTTGTGCTTTTCCTTCCCTTCGCTTCCTTCTGCCCAACCGCCGCACACTTTCGGTTTCTCCTTTACTCTTTTGCCCATTTCCCTTTTGTGCACGCCTTTGCCCTTTTGTGCACGCCTTGCACATTCGCTTTCCTTCCCCGGTCGCTGCACCTTCCTCTTGCGTGCACCTGCTGACATGCATTGCATTTTGCTAAGTCCCTAACATGCTTTCTTTTACGCATGCATTCCTTCTTGAGTTCCGTGCATCTCTTGCGCGCGCTCTTTTCCTCGTGTATTTTTCCCTGCTCAATTGCTTTCCAGTATTCTTGTCTTGTGCTTCCCTTCTTTCTTGCATACTTGTACACCTTACGATATACACCTTTTCTTCCCATCTCCCGCACAATCCCTTGTGCTCGCTCGCAAACCTCTGCATTCTTCCCTCTCGTGTATATTGCTTTTGCGCATGCGTGCAAGCACCGCATCCTCCGCGCTAGTCATTAAGTGCCACGTGTCAACTTGTCGGTTGAGTGCACAACACACAACCTATTAGAACATGCTAAATGCGTGCCGAATCTTTGTGGTGAATGAACGCCCGACATGTGGTAGAAAAGACAACAAAATAGATAGTCAACCGAATCCTTCACCGATCGATTTAACATATGTCCTACATGTTCATATTGTACTACACATCTTCAAATCACCATAACTTTTGCTACAAAGCTTGAAATTTGGCATGCCTAGACTTGTTGGAAAGTTGCATTGATGTGGGCTACACGCTGAACTATTCAAAATCAAATTTTGGGCAGGATTTGGTAGGTGAGAATGGGGAAACGCAACTCACGTCATTAATGCATACATCTAGTCCACTCACCCAGATTTGATTAGATCTTTCCTCTTTCCTTCTTCTACAAGCTAAGTTGACATGGGGAGGCGGATCGACGGTGTTGCATGCGGATTCGCAGCATTCAATGCGGATTGTTGGTGGTTGGATTTGAAAATACAAGTTTCCCTCTTTCTTTTCCCTTCTTCTCTTCTTCTTCTTCTTCTTCTATATGATGTAGAATAATGCTCATTTGTAAAGGTTGGACCCTCTTGGTTTCTAAGAGCATTGTTCCTTGGTATTTTTAAGTCGCAAGCCTCATATCTATCTCTTTGCATGTGGATACCTTCCTCTTCCACCATTGTAATCGATTGTGCATCTCTTGGAAGCAATAAAAGTCTTATTTTGTGGCTATTCTCTCCCTAGCTCGCATTTATTTCATCTTCTTGCCTTTCCTTGCATTGTTGGTTTGTTGTGCATTTTCATGTTCCTTGCAGGTTTCTTTTTTGTTGTGCTCCATGAAAGTGAGTGTGTGAGTGTTGTTTCGATTGTGGCACGTTTGTCTGCCCTCCGCTGCACACATTTTCCCTTATTTTCACTCATATGAGAGTGTTCATCCCCTTCTTTTTGGTGCTATCACCTCCCCTTAGCTTAGGTTTTCATTTCATGCATCTCCTTCTCACCTTGGTCCCTTGGAATTATAGAGTAGTGTTAGGTAGCTGCATTTCCCTTCCTAGGAGTAGTTTTAGCAGTAGAAATAGGTAGAGGAAGCCGGCCTTCTTTGGAGGTTTGTCTCAAGCGCAAGTCCCACAACTTGGAGACAGTCCCATGTTGCCTCAAAGCCCCAGTTCATCCTGATCTGGGACGGGTGCAATTTTGAGCTCCAACATGTTTTTGCTACTTCGCTGCCTCTTTGATTGATTTAACAAGGAAATGAGCTTTCATTGGTCCTAACAACCCAAGCTACTTTTGACAACTTGAAAAAGGTAATGCGCACATGTCCAAGACTTGCTGTTTTCAGATTTTTAGTTCCTCCCAAGTATGGCGAATCAACCTATATAGATCTGAGGGCTTTTAACCTTCATAAATGCTACCCCAAATATGAATTTCACAATCTGAAAATGACAGTCATAAACCAACAACTGAAGATTGATTTTAGACTCCCCTTAATCACTACCAAACAACTCCTTACACAACAGAAGTCTCCTCCCAATGGAGCGGCTGGTTTGGGGAATTCGAACCCTTGAAACTAGGGTTAATTCAACCTCAAAAATTGCATAAGTGTGCCCAAAAATCTTAAATAAATATTAGCAACAACTTCACGCAGGAAAACTGAATTTTCATGCCCTAGATCTGGAGATATGATTTTATGTCAAACCCTTGTCTGTAGAAAATTATGGCAACTTCAAAAATTCATAACTCACTCAATAATGCTCCAATCCACACAAATAAACTATGCACGGACTCACAAAAATAAGGAGAACAAGAATATGAATGCTAATCATGAGAAATCCCCTCTAAAGTACCCAAAACTGCACTTTTACTAATTCGCCCAACATAAAAACCCTCCAAAATGGATGCAAACCCCACACATGCAAGTTGCTTCAGCCCTAGAGGGCAAATATAACCATGCACAACACCCACAAGTAATTTGCTCCACATGGAATAGGAAATATACACTGTGAACACAAAGAATAACTCCCCAAGGAAATAAGCTACAACTAGGGCACAAACCAACAATGATAACACACTTTATTTGCAGAAATGAACTTCAAATCTGATCTTCAATCCAGCTCCAAATCGATTGGCAAAGATAAGATAAGATAAGATAATTATATTAATGTCCAATGAATGACCACAAAAGTAGGTCAATGGGGTATGATCTGAATGTAAAAGGAGTTGGTAGGGAGACTCGAAGGGTCATTCGAACAACAAGAGAAGAGAGAAGAGAAAGAAGAGGAGGAGAAGAAGAAGGGGCCACCATGGCCGAAAGAATGCCGAAGAATGGAGTTGAAGAAGAAGACGGGGAAGGAGAATCCCTAACCCTAATGCAATCACCTAACATCCGAGGTCGACTGGAAGTAATTGGTTATAGGCCTGTGTCCTGTAGTTGAAGTTGTGAAGGGTCTGGAATGTCGGTGTCTGGGGGATGGACGAGCAAGACGAGCCCTCTGTATCCTCCTGGTTGACCGCGGTCTATGGGAGAGGGCCCCTAACCGAGTGCGATCATGAGAACCTCTGGGTTGGGAGGTAGCATCCCGGGTCTTGACGGATCTTGTCTGGGAGTCCATAATGGTGTCTAAATGTTTGCTTGGTGCCCCTCTCCGGTGGGAGGGTTGAGTAGCCACTTGTCTCGGGAGGAGACCAAGGGTCTCATCCCGGCTTGAGAGCCTCCCCGGTAGAGAGCAAGACACCGCTGATCGCAATACCTGAAGAAAGCCGCCAAAGACGGATGCTCCGGAATAGGCAATGGAATCTCCGTTTGACCTCATAGTAGATGGGGCACCTGAAAATGAAGTGTTCTTCTGTTTTGACCTCCCGGAGAGAACAAAATTGGCAAATCCTCTCCAAGCGGTCCATCTGGTGATCCTCCACACGAAGTCTATGAGAGCCCACTCTGAACTGGCCTAGGGATATGCGGAGTGCCTGCAACTAGTGTTGGGAGATATACCTAGGTTGGCAAATAAGCCCATCGTGGATCTCAAGGAAATGTGCAACATAGAAAGTCATCTTAGGACATAACCCACTGGAGGGCTGATCCAAGTGTGTTGAATGAACTGCTTGTAAATGTCGTCTCTAATACTTTTGTGCAGATCTTGCTTACTTGGTAGGAGATGGGCAGGAGCGTCCAAGGAGTATCTGTATGGTGGGAGGCGGTCCAACTGAATCCCGAAAGAACCAAGAAGACGTGAGACTCCGGCATAACAACGGGAATTGTCACCGTGGTCGGAAGTAAGAATAGCCTTAGAGGAGTGGTAGGCAAGGTAGAGATACCTGTCCATGCCTGTAAAAGAATCTGAAAGTCCCCGGATGCAATGTAAAAGCGAAACGAGGCCAAAAATAGTCTCCAGTCTGAAAGAGCGAGCCCCAAACTCAGCCAAGATGATAGTACGTGGAAGTGTCTCTTTGCACACCTCGATAATGTGTCCGAGCATGAGGATCCGGACTTGCTCAACAAGAGCCCAATTAGAATCAAGCAGGATTGTTCCCAAACCTCGGAGCCATAGAGAACCATGGGCCTCACAAGAGAATCAGAGAGAGACATTTTCAACAAGATGTCTTGGAAGTGGTGGCGGAAACATTGTCTCTCCAAGATTGCAAAGAGTCATAACCCTTATTAATGCGGTCAGTAGAGTGGGCCGAAGACTCGAAATGGGGCCCGATGAATAAAACCCCGTGTAGGTGTAGGAGCTAGTGATCTCAATCTCCTCCCTCTATAGAATAAATGGAAGTCGAAGTCTTCATCCATCAAGATCTTGACCTTACTTTTACCAAGGTTAACTGTCACGGTGTCTCGTGGTTAAACAGGCTCAAAGGCCCAAATTGCTCTCAAGTCCCTCCACGAAAGAGGCAAGGAGAACTACATTGGTCGCGAAGAGGAGAATATAGATTAACACTTGGTGAAGAAGGCAACCATCCCCTCCTGGATATGGTGAAATCCCCCAATTCATCAATATAAATACCAAACAAAGTAGATGAGGGGGCATCCTGTTTAATCCCTATGGTACTCTTGATGAAATCGAAAAACCGGCAAAGCAAAGCGGTGTGAAGGCGGCCCAATACCTCCTCATACAGACGCATAATGGCGACAAGAAGAGTTTCGAAATACCGATGTCTCTAAGTCTGCGGAAAAGAGCTTCTTGTGGGACTGAGTCAAAGGCCTTCCGAAAATCCACGAAGCAGCAAAACCCTGGAGGAACACTGGCATGCCTCCTCAATAATGGCTCGAAGAGTGAGGATGTGGTCGATGGTCTCGGTAAGTTGGGCGGAAATCCGCTCGCCTCTTAGCTCTACAATGGTCTTGCTCCAGAAACATAGAAAGCCGCATGTGGAGAACCGTGGCATACAACTTGGAGAATGTGTGGCCCACCATGATCGTCCTGTAGTTGTTCGGGTTGGAAGTGGGACCCAACTTGTGGATGGGGTGAATGATATGGTGGGACCATGACTTCGGAAAGCCTGTACAAACCACCTGATTGAAGAGGTCCACAAGATAGTTGTTTAGAGTATCCAAACCATGCTTGAAGAATTCTGCCTGGAAGCCCTCTTCATCTGCTGCCCTGCTGTTGTTCATGGTTGAAATGGCTTTCTTCACATTCGTATATGTAAAAATATGACAGGAAGAGGGAGGGGACACAACCTGGATCTGGGGCTGGCTAGGGATGTCGTAAAGGGTGGAGGTATGAGTGAACATGGAGTTGGGATGTAAGTCCTGGGGTAAAGAGGAATGACGGGGAAGAATGGTACGCTAGAAACACATAGGGAGTGAATAAGGGATACACGAAGCTCAAAGCGGCAGCGAGAAATGAAAGTGCACTTCTTGCTGCGAAGGAGATGTCGAATCGGACTTGAGGGATGGGAAGGAGGGGAGAGTGTGTGTGAAAGTGAGGCGAAGTTGACGGTGAAGGGCTTTGCAGTCATCATCCCATTTTCTTCAAGTATGAAGAATTCATTTTATCAAATGTTCACCTCCTCTCTAAGGCTATGCATCCTCTTTTTATAAGCTAAGGGGTGCAACATAAGAAGTGGCTGACCTAATCCCTTTTAGAGGGAAACATAAGAAAACACAATTAAAATATAAAAGTACTAATCCAAAGGTACGTTATTACTTTCTAATTTACTAATGACTCCCACTTGTAGTGCATGGCATGCCAAGGTGTTACAATGCAAAAAAATAATGCAACATATATCTCAAAGAGGTCCCCTACCTTAATCCTTGAATCTACGGGAATGGAATGGGTTGAAGGCCTTCGTCTTTCTTTATGTTTGAAAAAGGGGACATTACGAATCACCGCTCGATACGATTGTGATGTCCCCTAATAACATAAAATAAAGAAATCTGGACTTCTTAGAGAAGACCCTTATAAAAAATGAAAGTAATTTGATTTTTATTTAAAACCCTTATAAAACAAATACACCAATATGAAATTTCACTTTATTTATCAAAATGTCCACAACCCACAATACCCAAAAGGCGTTAAACATCTAAGAGACCTCTCGTATCATCAACATGATTTTTTTTTTAAACAAGGATATGAATTTATTTCAGACCTAGAAATAACTAAAACTTCAAAATTTCATATCTCCCGAATACTTGGAGTGACAATGCAAAGGATAGCTCAAAATGATCACAAAAATAGCAGCTATCAATTAAAGCAAACCTTAGATTTTTCCACCCATGGGAAGACCCCCAAAAATGATCCCAAAATCTCCAAATGTGTAGATCAAGCTGGAAATGGATGTGAAAGCCATGAAAATGGTTGCCAAATATAACCCAAAACTGTCACAAGTGAATCTCAACTGATTGTTGGCTGACCCAACACAAAAAAACCTTGAAAATCAGACCTGCAAATGATGCCCTAGTTGTAATAAATCTGAAATCTGATCCAAAATGTGCCTTGGCTGATAATTCTGATCTGATCTTGCAAATTTCTTTATTGTAAGATCAATTGTAGCTCTTGATTGGAACTACCTCAAAATATTAGGGAGTTTTCGTCCACAAATCTAAATACTAATGAGGGTTTTCGTTCTCCAAGGAGGGATTTTGTCTTCAACAGTTGAAGGTAAAAGAAAAATGCTCCAACTCTCCAAAATAGAAGATAATAAAATGGAAAAAGGTACTTTCTCACCCTAGGTGACCTCCTTTTATGCTTTTTGGTGGCACACAATTTGATGCAAAGGTCCCAAATGGGACATCCCACTTTGGCATGTTAAAACAATTAGAAATAAAGAAATTTCTTACTTTATTCCAATTAAGCGGTGACTTTATTATTTCTCTTTTTGTTTTTCCTTAATAAAGTCACTTTTAATTAATAATAAAACATAAGTGCATATGATAATAATTATTTTAGCACTTAAGTTAAATTATTAATTTATTTTCCCCTTATTTTCCACCCCATTAGCCACGGAAAATACAAATATATTAAGGGTCTTCTCTAGAATTAATTTTGAAAAGGGGACATTATATTATTTGCCTTTGTGACTGGATTCACGACTGAGTTTGCTGGCTTCTATCAATATTCTTCATGTGCCCTAATCTGTAACTTAAATGACGTTTCAAACCTGCGAAGCTCGACTAAGGCTTCAATGACATTTAAAACTCGCATTTGTGCCCTTGCTCGAACCGGATATCCTTATACTCTTTTTCTTTGTTTTGTAGATCCCTTCGAGTGACAAGCGCTCTGATACCATTGTTGGATTACGACCAAGGAAGAATGAAGAAGAAGCAGACTGTACACATTGGAGTTGTGCGTCCGTTTATTTATAATGCAAAAGATAGTTACAAAATGGTTGATGGTACTACGGATCATTAGTTAACTAGTAACTAATGATGACGAACAAAAACCTTATATTTTAACAAATTCCACCCTAAAAGTATTTAAAAATACTTTTAATAAAATATCACTTTTCATCCACTTAATGCTAATTAGTTTTTCCCCCTTAATAAATATTAATAATACATAGGTGTCATTTTCATGTTACAAAATAATAGTGACTTAGGACAACTTGAAGTATTATTATTACTTTATTTCCTTAACTTTACCCCTTAGCCTACGGGAAATAGGGAATAGGCTACGGGTCTTCCGATTGGCTAAATTCGAAAAGGGCACATGACATGACATAACTCAAGTACAATAAACATAACATCAACTCGAGTATTCCAAGGCAATACATAACGAAATGGTTTCTTTGCCATTGCATTAAATCTGATACGTACACACCTAATATGATACATGTACCGGACCTTGATTCTACAAATATGAAAAGATGGTGGTTGGCTCTTTCAACACTTCCAGTAATTCAAAAGTGAGTGGTAGATCTAGAACAAAGGCAAGTTTTTTCATTGAAATTCCTTAGAATTTATATGAAGAGGATGCATTTCATAGATGATAAAAAAGTGTCATTTATTAGTACTTAAAAGAGTGAGAAAAAATGCAATAAATTTTCACAAACATTTTTTTGATATATTTTAGTTTTAGTTCCATCAATGAAATCTAATTGTTTGAACAGTGTACTTGCATCACAATTGGAATCTGTACTCGAAAACAATTAACCACATTCCAGAACTTTGGTATTTACATACACTCGTGTATGCACATGTCCACACAGACACACACCTACTTACCAGCAAACATGTGAACACATACATATATAAATAATTTTCCAATAATTATATTCACGTATAGACATAGTTGGGAGTGTCTAAACTCTTAAATCATATATTTACACGTTTTTAAAGTTTATGTATATGTAATAGTTTGAGCATGGGTCTTCAGGCCAAGACTATCGATGTAGTAGCAGAGTTTTTCTCCTTTTATCTCTTGGCTGATTTTTTAGGATATTATCTCAGTTTGAATGTGTTATTGTAAAATTTTTATGCAATTAAAGAAGGCATGATGCCTTCTAATGTTTCCTTCCAATCAGAGGAAATTTGAGTGTATGGGCCATCACTTTCTTTGCTACTTGAAAATTACTAATAAATTGCAATATGCATTCATTACATCTTGTTATTTTCCCCAATTATAATTGCTTTGTTCGGTGCACCACTGAGATTTTTTTGCATGTTACATAGCATGGTCACATGAAAAACTTCTATGCTGCACATATGTCTTAAAGGAATTATGGTTGTTGACGTCTTCAAAGTTGGCTCTTACAAGCTTCTTTTCTCAAGCCAAAGGTGGCTGAGAAAATGTAGCATGATGAAATGATTAGTGTACTTGTCGTGAATCTATGGTATATCCTAAATTAAGCGTTATGTTATGATCTTTCTTATGCAAGCAAATTTTAGTTTCACGGATACTAACTACCCAAGGGAAAGATTGTAATGAAGGGAAAGATATTGTTCCATTCTTGTATCATTTCTTTTATGCATACATGTCCTCTCAAGATGTATGGTGATGTACATTTTAGTTGTTTTTTTGATGAAAAACAATGTGCAATTAATTAAATGAATATTATTCTCCATATTTTCTGCAGTTTGAAGTTATCTGGTGCATTGACCTTGCAATTAAAACTGTTTGGTACTCAGGAACTTTGCAAAGCGGCAACTTACATGGTTTCGCAATGAACCATTATACCATTGGCTTGATGCTTCTCAACCTTTGGTTAGAAAACTACTCTTTCCTTTCTTGAGGATGAAGATACCATCGATATTTGCAAAAAGTATTCTCTTGTAAGAATATCATGTGATACATGGGGTCAACTATTTTAATGTTTTAAATTGTGTGAATTTGTGACCTTCCCTATCAAAATTTGATGAGTAGAAGCTATGTCACAATAAGTAAACTGTTGTATGGTGATAGGCATTCCTCCAATTAGTAAAAGATCATTTTGGTTGGAATTTACATATTAAGAGTTCAATTTTATTCGAGTTAGATATAGACATGCGACTTCGACATTTTACAATTTGTAGAAATAATCAACTAGTTGGTATAAATGGGTCCCCATTGATGTTTGGAATTAAATAGAATTAAAATGTTTATGTATGTTCCCTTCGGACCTATAAAACTATTAAATTTACCGACATATCTAGCGATTACTAGTAGATTGCTTTACAAATTTAGGAAAGATTTCGATTACTTGTCTGTTGTTATATGTTCAACTTTCTGTATGTGGAAAATATTACCTCTATGACAGCTTAGCCATGGGAGAAAATTCTCAGGAAATACTTGCCTGTAATGTCTGAGGAGCATAGCAATGGGGACAACTTGGCCTCCTATGTCTAAAGAAAATAGCACATCACCAGAATGCCTTGATCCCTAGTATATGAACAAGACAATAGAAGGAATCATCAATTATATAACAAGTTATGGAGCTGTAATTAGAGCATCAATGCTATGTAACTATATCGAAACTTAGGGGTATGTGATCCATCAACATACATGTGTCCAAAGAACTGCATCAATAGTGAAAGACTTATGACCATTCCACTCCTTCCATAATATTCTTGCTCCTAGGGTTGATGCCACATGTATTCCATGTGTCTCCATGCTTGGCTGTTGTTTACACATGGCTCCATCCCTTTGTCTAACTCTATGGTCACAAAATAGTTCTCCTTTGTACTTTTGATTTCTCTTTCCCAAAAGCAAGAAAGTGTACTAGCCACACCAAACTAGGCATTATGAGGTTATTATAAAATCAAGCACATAATCATCCTTGCAATTCCTCCCATTCATCTAAAAGATACCAAAACCATGGAATAAGCATCCACATATCCTCGGACTCTTTGAGTGATAAGGGTAAAGTTGACGGAGATACAATTATGTGTGTTCACCCGTCGGTGAATACAACGAAGTCATATTTGTTTGTCTTGTCAACGATTACAGACACAGTTATGTGTGTTTGCTGGTGAAAAAATACATCAAAGTCATATTTGTTTGGTGGTCGGTGAATACATCTTTTTGCGTGTGTTTGCTTGTTGACAAATACAACAAAGTCATATTTGTTCGCGAATGGCGAATACAAACGCAATTATGTTTGTTTGCTTGTCAGCAAATACAACAAAGTCATATTTGTTCGCGGTCAGCGAATGTAACACAGTCATATATCAAACCCAATCAGGTTCACTACGAGAGAGATACATGGACTAGTGGGAGAAGGCTACACAAAATTAGGGTTGTGAAGGGTAAAGTGTTGGCATTTCCTCATGTTTACTTATTTCCAAGTGAGAGTATATTTGTTGGAAAACTTGCGAGGAGCTTTGTCCAATGGGAATGTGGGCACGTGCTTCAAGGAAAGCTTGTGAGGAGCTCTATCATGTTAGCATATGCAAAGAGAAGAAAGAATTTAGAGAAGGTTGAATGCACACTCAAACAAGTGTGACAACGTTTATTATATAGGAAGAGGTGGTTACAGATTGGTTGAACAGTTACCAACTGAATAACAACTAAATAACTGCATTATATGCTATATAATGCTCTATATTTTAACACCCCCTCTTAATGACTAAACTGGAAACAATACTAAGTTTATCCCGAAATTTGACAAATGTCCTAAAGCCCACATGTTTAGTCATTAGATCTATAGATTGTGCCATAGGTGGTTCTTCAAAATCGAAAGTCATGTTGTTGTGTTGCAATTGTCGAATGGAGGACTAAAAAACAAACATCTGGTCGTGTGAACAGAGGATATGGCAAGTGGTCATCGATTCTTCGTTACGTGATTCATTGACCAACAATGAATCATCAATGGCTGAAAGTGTCAACTCCATCTCCAGAGTGCTGGAATCAGAAACTCGGAGAGGTGGATTGAGAAATATGTTCCAGGCTTGTGTAGCTTGCTAGAGTCTATACGAGAGACTCAATTAACTCATGTCGAAGTCACCTGGAACGTGTCCTTGCAACACCATGTAATGCTCATCCAACCTTTTTCAGGAAGAGAAATGTAACCATCTGTACAGTAGGAGTTAGAACCATCTGTAAGAGAAACAAACATCTTCGTCTCAGTAGTGGGAGAAATAACCATCTCGTATTAGGAGTGAGAACCTACTCCTCCGTCTCATCTATTTGCTCATTTATAACCCTCTGTTGGGAATGATCTTTGACAACACAATGAGCAATTGTACATATTCTACCGTCCTTCGAGAAAGTATCTTTGAATGAGTGGCTTGGCATGCCATCTCATCATGCACCTTCAGTGCATTTGAAATAGTGGAGTCTCCATCCACAACAAATTGTTCTCCAGAATGAGGAAATCCATCCTCCCAAGGCATGTCAACCTCCCGTACATCCTGTATGTTGGAGTTTTCCCCACGTGCATTCATGTTGATCGTAATGTTAATCAACAAGTTGATATTGGCCTCCTTGCCCAATACTAAGGGCACTCATCTGTTGTTTCACATTAGAGAAAACACACTTTTTCCCACAGAAATATTGGGATTTCGGTTAATTGTGAATAGATAGAAGCTTCTTCGTAAAGAAGGTATATATCTAACCTTATGTACGAGTTTATGAGCATTATTCAATACAATGCATATATCTTCCATCCCTTCAACTGCAAGTGATTCTCGCAAAGCAACTAGTACTATTGATTCAAAACATATATTTGTAGTAAATGAAACATACCAGTCCTTGCGACATGAAAAGTGTGTGGATGCGCCGGAGTCAATGATCCAACAACTAGTACCACTGTCATGCGAGCATGATGTCGTAAGACAATAAAAAGCACGCCTATCATCCAAATCCCATTCTTTTGCAATTTCTGCCACATGTTCCTTATCACATGGTTTTTTGTTTTGTTGCAAAATATCGTACTTCTGCTTCCAACGATCCTTCTTAAGGTCCCCAACCTTGTGATAGTAATAGCATGTGACTTAAATATTGAGTGGACTCACTAGAATGACGTCTCCACTTTCCTTTTGATTGTGTGACAAGAGCACTCTCTGATTGGTCACAACTAGATTTTGCCTGAATTTGTCTCCGCTCCTTTTGCAACAGGTAGGAACTCACCTTGTCAAACGCGAGTTTAACTTTCAACCATTAAATGGAGTGTCTCTACAAATGACTCATACGAGGAAGGTAAGTTGTTGAACTAGAGCCACAATATCATCGTTGTCCACCTTTTTGTTGACGGAAGTTACCTAGTCTCGAGGTCTTTCATTCAAGTAGGTGCTCGACAATGATCCACCTTGTAATTTTATGGAAAAAGCATATTCTTCGTATAAAAGTTGACTTTTTTTTTTATATTTGATATTTATCCCTCAAACTAGTCCACAACGTGCTTGGCTTAGTAGCATTCTGCACTTCCGGTATCATATCATTTGACATTGACAACTTGAGAAGTAATAGAGCCTCCTAATGACGTTTGTCATAATCCGCGAAGTTCGTCGTTGGTCGAGCTTCACTACCCGTGATTATCTTATCACAATCACGAAATTCTGCAAGGGTCAAAATCTTATGGCTGTATACATTGAAATTTGTGCTTGTAAATTTTTGCATCTATGACATAGTGAGGTCGAGATATTCACCATTTATTACTTGTAATGTCCCCCTTTTCGGACATTAATTAAATAAAATTTTGAAGACCTTTAATCCACCTTTCCCATGGATTAAAGGATAAAAATTGGGAAAATGTCATAACTCCTTTATTTTTAAATTAAATATTAATTCTCCTCTTATATTTTTATTTGAAATGATAAAAAGGGGAAATTAATGTTCTATTTGGAGTTTGACTTTTCAGGAAAGAAGACTATTTTTAAAAGTAACTCTCCTACATGAAGATTTGCGCCAAAAAGAGGAGGGAAACTTGGAGATTTTAAAAGTAAAGATATAAAAGAAGATGAGCACAACCTCTTGAAGACATGCTTTGTTGATTATATTCAATTTATCTTCATGCTTGAAGAGGGATGTATGCCCATGAGTTCTCATAACAAAGGTGTTTGATCAACACCACCATATTTTGGAGAGTGTGAAGCCTTCTTGTGTCATTGTGGAAGTGTTATTGCTGGTTATGCCCATTTCTAACCCTAGCGTATGATAGTTGAGTGTTTTTATGCATGATAAATCCTCCTAAAGCTTGGCAAATTGATCTAGAGGTTGGCGCATTTATTTAGAGGGCAAATCTGCATGTTTCTTGCTTATTTTAGAAGTGATCTTTGAAGGGTTTGAGCTATTTTGCTACTGCTGTTCACTGCTGTGTTTTTCCTAGCTATGGCGACTTGATTTGGAGGTTATTTTGGTATGTTTTGATGGTAAATGAGCCAGATCTGAAATTTGATTCATGTTAGCATTTATTTCTGAGCAAGAGGAGTTTATTTGGTGTGTTTGGAAGCTAAAAAGGGTTGGAATAATTTAAATCATTTTTCCCTAACCCTAGCGACTAGATCTGGAATTTCTGGGCCTGTTTTGGAAGGGTTTTCATGATCAGAAAAATCTGATTGTTAGTGCATCGGAAAGGTCTAAAAATCTAGTTTATGATGCACTTTGTTTCAAGTGAAAAGATGAAGTATTGATTAAGTTACGGATTTTTGAAGTTTCAGTTGTCTGCAAGCTCTTTTAATTTAATATCTGCTGTTATAAAAATCAAAAATAGAAAAGATTTGAATTCCAATTGATTCTCCCATCTCACCCATCACCTTGGCTACTTCCAACCCCATTTTGGGTTGTAATTAGCTGACATTGGGTTATTTGAGGTTGAATCAAAAGGATCTAATCCTTCTTGATTTGATTTGTGTTGAAGTTTGTTGAAATCCCCATTTGTATAAAAAGGGGACATCACATTACTCCAAAACAACGGAAATAATAAATAATGTCTTACTCGCTCTAACAAATGGTATGAATTTCTTATCAAAATACGTGACACAGAAACATAAGAGGAAAAATATACCCTTTGGTAATATTCATGACTGGTCAAAAATGCTCATAGACTCCATATGATTTGCTAGCGAATAGAGAGACAAGAACAACGAACAATCTTTCTGTTTTCTTACCCTCGGATGATGTTGTATTCGCGATCGATAAAAATTGTGTCTAGGGTTTACCTCCTCGAATGCCCTCACGAATCTATCCCCACAATTTTGTTGTCGTTTTACCTCGTGATTTGGATCAACTGTCGTTTTCCCTCGTTTTTCCTTTCACCTTTGACTTTGCCCACGATGAAATAGTCTTTCAACTTTTCCCACGATGAAACAGTCTTCTGTGGACGAGTAGTCTTCTCTGTCCTAGAAAATGCGAATAATCCAAACTTCGACTTTGTAATGTTCTTCCTTACACGATCGTAGAAACAAGTAGTTTGTGCCCTATCAAACTGCGACTGGGCTTCCTCAAACCATTTGCACTCTCTCGTACCCTTCAAGGGCTTCCTCGGGCTGCGA
Organism: Taxus wallichiana var. yunnanensis; assembly: GCA_018340775.1. Lineage (NCBI taxonomy): Eukaryota > Viridiplantae > Streptophyta > Pinopsida > Cupressales > Taxaceae > Taxus > Taxus wallichiana. The sequence continues at coordinate 23,809,235 of CM031236.1, read as the reverse complement.
ACCTTTGCTTTGATACCAATGTTAGCATATTTAAAGAGATAAGATAAGATACTTATATCAAATGTCCAACAAATGACCACATTAATTCAAATCGACTCGGAAGGATTAGATCCTTTTAGGTCGACCTCAAATAACCCAATGTCAGGCGTTAATACAACCCAAATGGGGTTGGAGCAAGCCAAGGTAGTGGGATAGATGGGAGAACCAATCGAAGACCAACCTTTTCCAGATCTGATTTTTATAACAGCATTTAATAAATAAAATGGCACCCAAACAATTGAAACTTTAAAAATTAATAACTCCTTCAATACTTGAGTATTTTTGCATGAAATAAAATGCACAATAAACTAGAAATCAAGGCCTTTCCAATGCACTATGAATCTGAATTTTCTGATCAACAAAACCACTTCAAAACAGCCCCAGAAATCTGATATCAAGTCGCTAGGGTTAGAGAAAATTATATAAATTATTTCCAGCTCTTTCTAACCTTCCAAACACTCAAAATATCAGCCCTTGCTCTGAAATTAATAATGCTAATACACAATCAGATTGCAGATCTAGCTTATTTACATCCCCAAAACATGCTAAAATAACCTCTCATGCAAGTCGCCATAGCTGGAATAATTGCAGCAGTAGTGAACAACAGATCATAAAACACCTCAAACCCTTCAACAATATCAAAAATAACATGCAGATTTAACCCTAAATAAATGCACCAATATATAAGCCAAGTCGCCAATCTTAGAATGAATATATCATGCAACATTCACTCAAAAATAGCATAGAAGGCTTCACACTCTCCAAATAAGGTGGTGTTGAATAAACACCTTTGTTATGTGATCACATGGGCATACATCCCTCTTCAAGCATGAAGATATTTTAATAAAAACTCAACATGCCCCCAAGGGGTCGCCACATCTCCTTATATAGCTTTGGCATTTCAAATCTCCAAGTTTCCTCTCTTTATGGCGCATTTCTTCATGTAAGAGGGTCACTTTTAATAATAGTCTTCTTTCTTGAAAAGTCAAACTCCAAATAGAATATTAATTCCCCTTTTAATATTTAAAAATAAAACATAAGAGGAGAATTAATTATTTAATTTAAAAATAAAAGGAGTAATGACATTTTCCCAATTTTTATCCTTTAATCCATGGGAAGGGTGGATTAAAGGTCTCCAATATTTTAATTAATTAATGTCCCAAAAAAGGGAACATTACAGTCCTCCTTCCCAAAGATTGCTTGCCCTCAAGCAATTGCAAATTTGGATGCTTCAAAACTGAATCATTTTCCCATGTGGCATCCTCTAATGGCAAGTCCTTCCATTTTACCAAATATTCCTTGATACTACGTCTCCTTAAGTTCCTTTCACGTGTATCAATAATAGATTCCGGAATTAAGACCAATCTACCTTCTTCATCTAAAGGAGGCAACTCTAAAGAAGGAACAACATGCTGCCCAAGACCTTTTTAATACAAGAAACATGAAATACATTGTGGATCTTACCATTTTCCGGAAGGTCTAATTCATAAGCCATCTTACCCACTTTCCTTGTGATCTTGTAAGGCCCATAGAAGCGTGGTTTCAACTTTTCCTTACCACTTTGTTTGAGAGTAGATTGCCTATAGGGCTGCAATCTAAGGAATACCCAATCATCCACCTCAAAAGATCTCTCACTTCTACGCTGATCCACATACAACTTTTGCCTATTTTGGGCTTGATGCAAATTCTCCTTGAGTGCTTTCATGATATCAACACTCTTCTGCACTAAATCTTGAGCACTAGGCACTCTACTATCTGTCATAACCACATCCATGAAAGAATTAGCATCATAACCATAAAGTGCCTTAAAAGGAGTCATACCTATAGACATATGATGTGTGGTATTGTAACAAAACTCAGCTATGTGTAGCCATTTGGTCCATGCAAACTGCTGCCCTGAAACATAGAACCTCAAGTATCCTTCAACCCACTTATTCACAATTTCAGTTTGCCCATCAGTTTGTGGGTGATAGCTAGTACTGGTGTGAGTTCCGTCCCGGTTAGACGGAATAATTCTTGCCAAAAATGACTCATAAATCTGTTGTCCCTATCACTCACAATATTTTTGGCAATCCATGTAATCTGAATATTTCTCTAAAAAACAAATCAGCGATCATAGGGCCATCAAACTTAGTAGGAAGTGGATGAAAATGTGCATATTTAGTGAGTCTATCCACCACCACATATAAACAACTCTTACCTTGAACATTTGGCAACCTGGTGATGAAATCCATGGATACGCTTTCCCATTTTTGGGATGGAATAGGAAGGGGCTGCAAAAGACCAGCTGGAAAAGTATGTTCATTCTTATTTTTTTGACAAACAACACACTCCCTAACATGCTTAAGAACATCTTTCTTCATACCTTTCCAAGCAAACCTTTCTCTTACCATTTTGTAGGTTTTGAAGTACCCTTGGTGTCCACTCAAAGGAGCATCATGTGCTGCTTTTAAAATCAGATTCTTTACCTCTGAATTTGGAGCCAAATACACCCTTCCTTTGTAGAGAATGAGGCCATCTACTATCTTGTACCTTTCATCAACAATTACCCCTTCAACCAAATCATTAGAAAACTGATTTTTTGCATATTCTAGAGCAATTAAATCCTTCCAATCAGCTGTTATAAAAGATACAAAACAGATTTCTACTTCCCTTGGTGAATGATCATAAAGGATGGAGTTAGTGTGAGGTGTCCCCCTTGTCATACCTTGGAAAATGATGCTCTTGCCACCCATCATGAACTTAAGCAACAAGTTTTGATAATTGAGGGTGAAGTCCCCCAATGAATGCAACCATTGCACTCCTAATACAAGATCCATATCTTCCATGTCAATCATATAAAAATCATCAATAAGCTCATAATCTCCTATGGAAATGGAAAGCTTGGGAACTCTTCTAGTGCATGGTAGGATAAATCCATCCGCTATGGTAACATTAAACCCTTGGAAATCTTCAACATGCAAATCAAACCTTGTTACCAACTTCTCACTAATGAAATTGTGAGTTGACCCACTATCTATTAGAATGATTACCTTGTGCTTGTGTAGTATACCTTCCACCCGGAAAGGAAGATATTTGGGAGTGCCGAAAGAGCTGCAAATGTACCTTCCACTTCTTTTTCTTCTTCCTCATGTGCATGCTCATTAACAACCTCATCAACCACATCATTAGTATCACAAAAATCTGAATCAAATTCAAAATCTGAATCAATAACTTCAATAAAATGAATTTTCCCTTTACCCTTACAATTGTGGCCTCTTGTCCAAGGGTCTTACAATCAAAACACAAACCTTTCCTTCTCAACTCATCCCTTATGTCCTTTTGCACGCTGTTTTGGGGCTGATTCCTATGTGGCGGTACATAGGGCTGATTTGGCCCTTTTGGAGCCTCTTTTGATGACCCAAGGGGCTGTCCCCTTGTGCTTTCGTGGACTTCTGCAAATCAGACCTTTGCTGCCCTTGAATTCCACTTTTGGACAGCGAATGAGTGGCATTAGTACGCTGCCCTTTTGGCCCAAAATCACCTCTATAAGCTGCACATTCCAAATCTAAAGCCTTAGTAATAGCTTCTTGTAAAGAAAGAGGATTAAATGCTCTTACCAAACCTTTCAAAGGCTCAACCAAGCCTTCCGTGAAGAGGACAACCAATCTTTTCTCACTAACATCTATTACCATGACTGCAATTCTTTGGAAATCCACCACATACTCCTCAACATCATGAACTTGCTTGAGTTGTGCAAGTTCCCGGAAGTGTATTTCCGGATCTTTCCGGTCAAACCTCTCCATGATCCTCTTGCTAAACTCCTCCATTGTGTGGATCAAATCATGCCCTTGTGTGTGCATACCATGGAACCACCATTCATGTGCCATACCCTCCAAGTGAAGAGTAACAAACTTAAGGGCCTCTTCTTCATGCATGGGGTTAAGGGAGAAGTAGGTCTCCATCTTTTGCAACCATGCTCTAACCGAGATCTTGCTAGATCCATCAAAGCTTGGAAGTGAAACTTTCCCCAATCTTTGTTGAAGGTCCTTAGGGGGTTGCTTATGGGCCTTCTTGGCCTTGTTGCCCATCTTCAATGCACAAAACTCATCAAAGGTCAATATGGCCCTAGTGGCCGGATGCAAAGTACCATACTCAATGTTGTAAGATTCAATGGCCTCCACCATTGATGGCTCCTCAACCTCTCTATGGGTTTCCTTAGGAAGGAAAGTGCCTTTGAAGAACTTGGGAGGGGGTTGTGTAGAGCCCTTTTCCCCACTATGTGAGCTTTCTTCTCCATTGGAGTTTGGCGACTTGCCCGTACCCAATGCATCCTTGATAAGCTTGACATTTGCTCACTCATAGTCTTTTGAAGCTCCTTGCCACAATCTTGCATCAACTCTTGAAGGAATTTCACTTGATCCGAAGTGAAAGCCCCATCCTCCATTGATCCCTTATTTCTCCTTTTGTAGAACAAAAACTCTTTGTTTCCTTGCATCCAAAATACCCCCACAAGAGTAGAGGAAAGATGCTCTAATACCACTGTAATATCCCCTTTTGGGATATATTAAAAATCTGCACTTTATTAACTCAAATCGACTCTAGAAGGATTAGATCCTTTTAGTTCGACCTCAAATAACCCAATGTCAGCTGTTAATACAACCCAAATGGGGTTGGAGTAAGCCAAGTAGTGGGTTAGATGGGAGAACCAATTGGAAAACCAACCTTTTCCAGATCTGATTTTTATAACAACAGTTAATAAATAAAATGGCACCTAGAACAATTGAAACTTCAAAAATTAATAACTCTTCAATACTTGGTATTTTTGCATGAAATAAAATGCACAATAAACTAGAAACCAAGGCCTTTCCAATGCACTATGAATTTGAATTTTCTGATCAACAAAACCACTTCAAAACAGCCCTAGAAATCTGATATCAAGTCGCTAGGGTTAGAATAAATTATATAAATTATTTCCAGCTCTTTCTAACCTTCCAACACACCCAAAATATCAGCCCTTGACCTTGAAATGAAAGCTAATACAAATGAGATTGCAGATCTAGCTTATTTACATCAAAACATGCCAAAATAACCCCAATGCAAGTTGCCATAGGCTCTAATATTGCAGCAGTGAACAATAGTCATAAAAACTACCTCAAACCCTTCAATATCACTGAAAAATCAATAACATGCAGATTTATTCTTAAAATAAATGCACCAATATATAAGCCAAGTCGCTAATCAAAGAATGAATATATCATGCAACATTCACTCAAAAATAGCATAAAGGCTTCACACTCTCCAAAGTATGGTGGTGTTGAATAAACACCTTTGTTATGAGATCTCATGGGCATACATCCCTCTTCAAGCATGAAAATATTTTAATAAAAACTTCAACATGCCCCAAGGGGTCGCCACCATCTTCTTATATAGCTTTTGCATTTCAAATCTCCAAGTTTCCTTCTCTTTATGGCGCATTTCTTTATGTAAGAGGGTCACTTTTAATAATAGTCTTCTTTCCTAAAAAACTCAAATAGAATGTTAATTCCAAATAGAATATTAATTCATTTTCCCTTTTTATCCTTTAATATTTACAAATAAAACATAATTAATGAGGAGAAATTAATTATTTAATTTAAAATATAAAAGGAGTAATAGACATTTTCCCAATTTTTCATTTATCCTTTAATCCATATGTTGTTTATTTAGCCGAGTGATAGCTTTAAGATTTTTGGTTAATATGAGGATTAAGATGTGCAGTAGCTAATCATTTTTAACCTAGTATTCGTTAAGACTCCCGCACGGTCTCTTGCATAATTATGAGTCAAAGCTATACTTGGTAAGAGATTGGTTAATTGCATCAAGGCTTGAAGGCTGTTATTGAGTATAGGTCTGGTTTCTTTTTTCTGCCTTACCCTTCATTTTTTTAAAACACGATCCATCACTGTAATTATACATTGCTGTAAATAATCCTTTGTTTCTTTTGGGTTTCTTTTGCTCTTTTTGAAGGGCAACCTGTTACTGGTGGGAACTTCAAGAAGTCCCCTTGGTTGCTTTTTTGGTGTTTTTGTTACAAATACTCCCTTGTTAGGCTGCCGAGCATGTTGCTATTCCACCACTTGGTCATTCTAAGATAACACACTTGCAACTTGAGCGTTGGACACCCCTTAGTAGTCCTAAAATGAGTTGGTGAATACCCCTAGTTGTGTTGCTTGGTTTATATTTAGACCATGAACACAAAACTCTCATCAACACATTACATCCTTTTCAGTTTTTGATCACCAAGTTTGCTATAAAAGTGTGAGGTGAGAGCATACACAGCTTTGTATTTTTAAAAAACAAATAGATAAATTAAAAAAAACAAAAAAACATAACCAAACCCTAGGTATCCTTATTTGCTTCTAATCACCAAATTCGTCATAATGGTAGAAGGTGAGAGCATACATAATTTTGATTTATATCTTTTAAAACAACAAAATATACTTGTAAAAACAACAAACATAACTAAACCCTAGGCATCATTCTCTGCTTCTGATCACCAAGTTCGCCATAAAAGGTGTGAGGTGAGAGCATACACAAAGTTCAAACATTTAAAACTTTAAAAAACAACAAACCCATAACTAGTTTAAATTTTAAACCTTTAAAAAAATTAAAAATACATACAAAACTAAAACTAAAAGAAATATTACATAGAATTTAAAAATAAATATTATGATCAATGATCATGAATGATGTGTGCATGGAGAGAAAAACCTGATTTTTCTCCTTCAAGTTGTTCCTTCCCCTTGCTCTTTGAAGCTCTTAACTTCCTCCAAGCTTCTCTTGATTCTATCTCATTCAAGCTCCTATGTTCCTTCTTCCAGCTCCTATCTTCCTCCTTCAAGCTCCTAACTTCCTTTTTCAAGCTCCTAAATTTGCAAAAACTGAAAATCTGAAAGTGTGTTTTGAAATGGAGCAAAGAGGTGCTTATATAGCTTTTGGATAGTGTCTTTAAGAGGTTGGGGTAGGTAGATTAGTTTTTTTTTTTGTTTTTCAACATTTTTTTAAATTTTTGGCGTTTAAAACCCGTAGAGTATTGCTGGAACGGTACAAAAACTTCCTAGGTACAGCTCTTTGCCATGTTTTGGGAATGTAATTGTTCCATAGTAGGAGTTGTACTTGTACTGGGTACATTCGTATACGAATATGGGACCTTGTATGGTGTTTGCAGTATCCCGAGCATTGAAGGCTCAAAAGCTTTAGTTTTAAACATTCAAAATTGAATGTCTTTATTTAAGGAGCCATATGTACTTTGAATATGTTGGTTCCCACTTGGTCAACAATCGCAAATGGATGATGTCTTAGTGGTTTCAACTTCTTTTCTTGCATTTGGAGTCTTGTCATTGCTTAAGTAAAGCCATACCTTATCCATAAGTTTAAACTTATGCTCAAATCTGTGCTGATCTTGCCTTTATTTATACTTGGCTTCTCTTGCACTAGAAGATGAATTGACCTTACTTTACTAGCAAAATGATCAGCCCTTTATACTTAGCTGCGCCAAATGGTATTCTGTTTACTACTTTGGTTTGGTCATCCATTTGGGGATTGAATATGTTTGACCTCTTCAACTTTGTCTCCATTCTCTTATATAAAGTTGTCAAAAATCTGCCCAAGAATCTTCCATCCCTATTTGACACAATGGAACTAGGCAAGCTAAAGTGAACCCAAACATTAGTGAAAACTAAATCAATTTCTGCATGGCCCTTAAGGGCTTTCTTATGTAAAATGGCTATGTACACTTTGCTAAATTGACCTACTGATAACAAACAAATAGTCAAGTGCTTTTATTGATATACAATAAAATCCTTTATGAAATCCATGGAAATACTTTCCAATGGTCTTTTGGGAATTAGTAATGGCATATATAGCCCCATCTTTCTACTATTTGGATTACTTGTGCTGCATAGAATACATTCCCTCACAAATTTATAACATCTTGTATTTTTGCTAATAAACATTCCTTCTCAAATAACCCCGCATAAACCGGTGAATACAAAAAAAAGCGCCTAGGGTTTAACAGCAGATTTCTTCATAAACAATTCAGCCGTGTATTTAATAATGATTTCTGATGCTAAATATTACGGCAATACAATTATAAATCTGCAGATAGCTTAATAATAAATATTGTCCAAAAACCCACTGTAAATGATTCAAACCAAATCGATTTGATATATATCTAATGCTGGGAATTACAATAATTATCTATTGTGAAAAATACCTCAGATACTGCATAAAACAACTGTAGAAGAAGTCGCCCCACTCTAGAAGAAGTCTGTATGCCCACTGCTGCAATTTATTTCTCTGTCTAACTGCTGGAATAATAAAAACCTGTGAATACCATGAAGATCCCTGAATGGAAACTTCTCTCACTGCTCATGGGGTTTCCGTCCTTGAATTTTGTCTCAAAAGCTCGAGCTAACTCCGGTAGAACATTATAATAATCAATGGTCTTTCCCAGTCGCATTTTTCCCTTATAGCCAAAAAACCCTCCAAAGGAACAAGTTGCACTTTTTCCAAATTCTCATAAATAATTTTTAATTAATTATTTCCTTTTCCAACCAAGTGGCATTTTTGGCCTAGGAAAGCACATTAAATAATTTATTAATTTATTTAAATGCACTTTCCTAAGTCAAAGTCACTTAAACAATCTATTAATTAATTATGTGCTTTAATGATATTTACTTTATTTTGAGCACAATATGATAAAATTAATAAACCGAAGTCACCCTTGAAAACATCCTTTGGCCATCGGGTAGATAGAAAAAGGGCCAAAGGTCTTCGACTGAACTATCCGAGAAAGAGGGACATTACAGTCCTCCCTTCCCAAGATTGCTTGTCCCCAAGCAACTGTAGAGCTGGATGTTGTAATATAGACTCGCCCTCCCATGTAGCATCCTCCACTGGTAACTCTTTCCACCTCACCAGGAACTCCCGAATAACTCTATTCCTCAGTCTCCTCTCTCGGCTGTCCAAGATCTCCTCTGGCACTAAGTCCAATCTCCCTTCCTCATCCAGGGTGGTAACTCTGTAGAAGAAATAATGTGCTGCCCCAAGGCCTTTTTCAAGCAAGATACATGAAAGACATTGTGTATCTTACTCTCAGAAGGCAACTCTAGCTCATATGCCACTTCACCAACTCTCCTCAACACCCTGTATGGCCCATAGAATCGCGGCTTGAGCTTTTCAGCCCCACTCTTCTTGAGAGTACTTTGTCTGTAAGGCTGAAGTCGTAGAAAAACCATGTCTCCTACCTCAAATGATCTCTCCACTCTGTGCCTATCTGCATACATCTTCTGCTGATTCTGGGCCCGCTGAATATTTTCCTTAAGTACCTTAAGGATGTCTTGACTATCCTGTAAACTCTCCTGAGCCTTGGGAGCTCTACTATCCCCAAATGCCAAATCAACAAAAGATCTCGCATCATATCCATATAGTGCTCGGAATGGAGTCATACCAATAGACATATGGTAAGTGGTGTTATAGCAATACTCACATAAATATAGCAACTTTACCCATGCCTTCTGCTGTCCTGCAACATAGTTACGAAGATAACCCTCTATCCATTTGTTCACAATCTCCGTCTGCCCATCCATCTGAGGGTGATAACTAGTGCTAGAGTCAACTCGGTGAACCAAACGGAAAAGCTCCTGCCAAAATATGCTCATAAACCTGCTATCCCGGTCACTAACTATGTTCTTCGGAAGTCCATGCAACCTGAATATCTGATGGAAGAACAAATCAGCCACATGAGGTGCCTTAAAGCTGGTAGGGACAGCAAAAAGTATGCATATTTTGTGAACCGATCAACTACCGCATAAATGCGATCATTCCCTTGCACCATGGGAAGACCTGTAATGAAATCCATCGAAATACTTTCCCACTTCGCTCCGGAATTGCAATGGCTGTAGCAAACCTGCTGAGAAAGTATGCTCTGACTTGTTCTGCTGACAAGTCATACACTCACGGACATGGCGCAAGACATCATCCTTGAGACCCTTCCAAGAGAATCTCTCTCTAATTTGCTGTATGTTTTAAAATACCTGGATGTCCTGTAAGTGGTGCATCATGGAAAGCATGCATAATCTTCTCCTTAAGCTCGATTCAAGAACTAGGTGAATTCTGCCCTTATACAAAATCAAATCAGCTTGTTACCTTATACCGCCATCCTGAATTTTTCCATCCGTAATGTCACATGTCCAAGTGTTTTGGAATACTCAACTAACAAATTGAGATTTCCAATCTGTTGAAATCTTGCTCAAAGAACATAGGGCAACGAGATGGGGTTTCTGAAAGTGCATCAGCCACTACATTCTTCGTCCCCTAAACATACTCAATGTCAAAATCATATGTCTTGGATTCTGCTGACCCATTTTTGTTGCCTCTCATTGAGTTCCTTTTGTTCCAGAAATATTTGAAAGCTGTTGTGGTGGGTTCTAACCACAAATTTTCCACCCACCAAATACTGTCTGGACTTTGCCAAAGCATGCATAATGGCAAGCATCTCCTTATCATAGGTGGAATACAATCTCTCATTATCTCTCAACTTCCGGCTCTCAAAGGCAATAGGATGGCGAACTGCGCATAAGCAGCAACAATCCCCAATCCCGAAGCATCACACTCTAAAATGAAGGGCCGTGAGAAATCTGGAAGAGCCAAAACTGGACAGGTGCTCATAATTACCTTGAGCCTCTCAAATACTACCCATGCCTCATCTGACCAATCTGAATGCACCCTTCCGTGTAAGACACATCCAATGGAGCTACCAATGAGAATAACCCTTCACAAACCTCCTGTAGTAACCACATAACCCCAAGAATCCTCGCAAGTCAGAGATATTCCTGGGTGGTGGCCAATCTTGCATTGCTTGTATCTTCTCCTAATGGACCTTAACCCCATTGGCCTCAATGACATGCCCAAGATACAATATCTCCGTAAGTCCAAATTCACACTTGGACATCTTAGCAAATAAAGATTGAGTCTCCATTATGCTAAGTACCTCATCAAGATGCCTTAAATGATCATCCCATGTCCTGTTATAAATCAAAATATCATAAAAAATACCAACATAAACTGCCTCAACTGCTTGTTGAGGAGATGGTTCATACATGACTGAAATGTAGCAGGGGCATTAGTGAGTCCAAACGGCATCACCAGGAACTCATAGTGCTCGTAGTGACACCTGAAGGCTGTCTTGGGAATATCCTCATCCCGAACTCGAATCATTGGTAGCCCAGTGAAGATAAATCTTCGAAAATTAAATAGATCCATGCAACTCATCTAACAACTCATCAACGTGAGGAATGGGATACCTGTTCTTGATGGTTTTCTTGTTCAGTGCACGATAGTCAATACATGTCCTCATGGTCCCATCCTTCTTCTTCACCAAAACAATTGAAGAAGCAAAGGGACTAGAACTAGGATGGATGTGTCCCATGTCCAAGAGCTCTCTAATGGCCTTCTCTATCTTATCTATATATGTCTTAGGATGGCGATAAGGTGTAGTCGTCATGGGTTTAGCACCCCTCAAGCTCTATAACATGCTCAAACCCTCTATCTAGTGGTCTACCTGGAGGAATGTCACCAAACATTGGGCCGTGCTTATCTAGTATGGACTGGATGTCAATATGAAAAGGCTGCTCACTGTCTGAAGAAGATTTGGATGAAATGAAACACTGGGCTGCCCATGCAACCTCTCCATGTCTGACTATAGACTCCATCCTGCGTGCTAAAACAACTCTAGGCCCACCGTCAGAAAGAGCCCGAAGCACAATCTTCTTCTTATCCACCATAAACTCCAACTCCATCCTCCGAAATCCTGCACATATACGCGAAGGACAACCACTCGAATACCCAATCTTTATTATCAATCGACCAAGTCCAATAACATAGAAGTCATCGGTCAATGTGTAGTCCCCCATCTGAATACTAAGCCGTGGAATCCTCTTAGTGTAACTAATAGCAAATCCATCTGCTACCCGTACACTAAACCCCTCAAATTCCTCAACCTGTAATCCTCGCTTCGCAGCCAACCCCTCATCAATGAAGTTGTGCGTAGCTCCACTGTCAACCAAACAAACAATCCGTTGTCCCTTAAGCACTCCCTTCAGCCAAAAGGGATGGTACCTAGGAACTCCTGAGAGTGTAGCAATAGTGACATCGGATGAATCCAATGCCTCACTCTCGCCAAGCTCTATTTGGGGCTGCTCCCCCCGTGCATCATGGTCACCGCCCTCATCCTCTGCATCTGTATCTGGCGAGTGATCATCCTCCTGTTTGAAATCACCTCAATGAGATGCACCTTGCCCTTACCAAGGCAACGATGTCCAGGCTCCCAATGATCTTTGCCGTGCTTGTCCCGTGGCCTATCTAGTGCCAACCTGTCCAAGGTAGTGACGATGTGCTCCATGGTGCTGTAATAAAGGCCTCTGCGTGGCTGCCATATCCCGAATGAAATCCCTATTTGGATCTGCATCCTCTCGAGGACTCTCGGGTTTCTCACCAAAATATTCCATTCTGTCACCTCCTGTGAATACCAGCTTCGAGTCGTGCTCAAATGCTGCGGAGTGTAGTATGATCGTGTAGACCGTCCTCTTTGTGCTGCATTCAAAGCTGATTTCTGTTTTAATACAGTCTCTGCTTCCTTCCCACACAGGCTGGGAGGATACACTGCTATGATACCACTGAAAGATCCCAAACCCCTTTTTGCCTGAATACTTATTTATTTTATTTATTTTAATATATATTGCTCTAGCTCAAATTTGAACCGATAACATCAAAAGAATCCATAGAACACCATACTTAAACTGCATAGATAAATTAAATAAACAAACCCCGCATGGCATTAGTGGGTGATTATAGAAAAGGCGCTAGGGTTTAATAGGCAGATTTTTTCATAAACAATTCAGCGGTGTATTTAATAATGATTTCTAATGGTAAATATTACGGCAATACAATTATAAATCTGCGAGATAGATTAATAATTCAAACCAAATCGATTTAATATATATATATTATCTATTATGAAAATACCTCGATATTGCATAAAACAATGACGAAGTCTCCCCACTCTAGAAGAAGTATGTGTGCCTATTCGCTGCAATTTATTTCTCTAAGCTTTGGAATAATAAAAACTTGTGAATACTATGAAGATCCCTTAATGGAAACTTCTCTCACCGCTTTTTGGGGTTTTTGTCGTTCAAGAGGAATAATCTAGAGGGTTTCGTCCTGGATTTTGTCTGCAAAAAGCTCGAGCTAATCGGGAGAAAATAATAATAATCAATGCCCTTTCCCCAATAATTAATTATTTCCTTTTCCAACCAAGTTGCATTTTTGGCTTAGGAAGGCACATTAAATAATTTATTAATTTATTTAAATGTACTTTCCTAAGTCAAAGTCACTTAAACAAATCTATTAATTAATTATATGTGCTTTAATGATATTTTACTTTATTTTGAGCACAATATAATTCCAACATAACGGAATATCTTTGAAGGTGATCCGGATCTGGATGTGTTTGCACTCTCCTTCACATGGTGAATGACTGGATCTCGTAGCTTCAAACTTGAGGAGGGTGATTGAATTGAATTGCTCTTGCAATCTGTAGAAATGATTGGTCCTTCCTTGTGCGTTCACAGTTCGGGTGAATGGACGTTTTGATTTGAGAGTTGAATGAGAAAACACTCGATCTGCAATGCAGATAAGCTTAGATATGCAACGATAGTTGTTCCCCTTTAGAGTTGCCAAAATCATGTTGTCTAGATTTTCTCGCATAGGTGAAAACCTAGGTAGTCATGAGATAAATCTCCCTCATTTATCGGTGAGGCTCCCGTGTAAGATTTGTCAATAAAATATGCTAGTGTATATTTAGGGATTTTACTTTAACCATGCAACTCATGAACCATAGCTGTATAGTTTTGCAGCAAGTAAGCGATTGTTAAAGAAAGAAAATATCTAATGAAAAAGGAAATAATAAAACATAGGAAAGAAATAGAGTAGATGTGCAACCCAATCAATAGATTACGAGTTGATTGCATGCACATGTAACAGAGCCAATAGATATTAACACACGTAAAATTATAAGAAAAGGTAGCTTTTAGATTTAGATCTAGAATAACACAAAGTTTATAAGTAGATCTAAGACAAAAAGCTAGAAACAAAATGCACCGTGACACAAATTTTCGTAAATTTGCTCCTGTCTATTCCTTTGCTTTCAAATAACTATCAGGGATTTCAGTACAAAGTCTGGAACACAAGAATGCTGCTTACAAATTATGATCCTTAACCCGAAGGTTCTTCATCTACTTATAGCATGTAGAGGGAAATTACAAATAGGAAGCCTTTAGTTGAACCGACACATGTGGAAGTCGGAAAGGAAACAACTGCAATCTCCTTCTTGGAATTCCTCTTTGCGTGCATGACATGCATGATGATTTGCAACTGAAGATAGAACCTTCTATTTTACATGTCTGCCACCTATTTCCAAGTAGTTGACTTCTTAAAGTAATGGTTTTTAAACCAATCACTTAAGTTTTATAATTTAATTGATCGCTCAATTACTTTGTCGGAGGAAATAAGAGAAAGAAGAAGAAAGAGGAAAGTTGCAGTCTTGTTTTTTTTTCATATCTTTAGTTGATTCTCACCAAACTAGATCTGGAAGCAGCTGGATCTGGAAGCAAGTGATTGTGATTTGCTTGCAGGTATTGCCTTTGACATGTCTTCCCTCTTATCCTTGAAGCTTTTGTAGTTCTTCTCCAATACATGCATCAGTGCAATGTTTGCCGTAAATAACTCATCATTTTTATTTTTAATTGCATATGAGCAATTAAAAATTCTGGAAAGCACTCCGGGTGAATGCAAATTCAATGAAGGCTTCAACTGGAAGATTGGAAGCACATTCACAAGATCCTGGAAGGAATTCTCCATGCATCGACTTCTACACATGGGCGTTAGAAACAAGAGGATGAAGCCTTTACAATTATGGATCTTGATCTCAATTTGGATCTAGAAGGCGTGCATGATTCTGCCGATCCTTTTCTTTCATCATGCTTCGTCATGGCTAGAGCAATCTTTGTCTAAGCAACTCTTTTTTTTTTATTCAGCCGAATTCTTTACAATTGCGTGAGAATGCGGGAATTTCTTAAGATTCGGAAGATATATTCAATGTATTGGACATTGATTTAAGCTCCCTTTCAATTATATAAGCACCTGTAATTAATTGAGATAAAGACGGAATCCGGAGCATGAACACTTGGTTTTTATAATAAAAATCTGCATATAAAGCCCGCTGCCATAAAAATTGAGGCTTTGCTTGCATGCAAAACAAGCATAAATATTTGTAACTTCACCTGGCACTGTAATACTATGCGAGACAATTAATCGACTTAAATCAAGCTCATTTAAACCTAGGTGCTAAAGTTTTAAGCTTTCTGGCAGTGAAAACACATTTTTTTGAGCAAAATTCCTCCTTTGGGCTCCAAAATTGCCTGCGCTGCACTCCTTTGCTAAAGAATTAATAACTCTATTAATATGGCAGCCCATGCTTATATAACCTTGATCATTCTATAATTAATAATTGCCCTTCCTATTTCGGGCAATTAATTAATTAAAAATCATGATTTTCTCTTCAATTTGGGTGCCTATTTTGTGCATACTCATGATCATTAAATCAATTAAATTTATTTAATTGTAGCTTTCTACTTCAGTTTACTTTGACTTCACACTATGCTTTGACCTCATGCGCCAAAAATAGGAATTAATTTCATCAATAAATACTTTAAAAAGTATTATTTCTTCTCTAGGTGGGTCGCACTTTTTTGACATAGCTGATTTCTATTTTTAAAAACAATTTCTAATGGGATTATTCACCCTGCACCGCAGCTCCAAAATCCCATGGTCCGCTTAAGCTGTTTGACTTTCATCATAGGGTTCTTTACCTGCCCAAGGCGAAGAAAATTCCCATTAATGCCTTAAGTGATTTCCTTTTATTTTACAATGAGAATTTTCACCCTGCAAGGCAGGTAAGAAATTCCCGCCTGCCTGCTGTTGCCTCTAATTTTCCCATTATGACTTAAGTGACTTTGCTTCCATGGGAAAAAGTACCCTGCCAGGCAAGTACAAAATTCCCACCTACGTGTTGCTACCAAAAATCCCATTGCAGCTTAAAACCTTCCTTTCCCAAAAATGTGACTTGCCCAGAAGAGGTTTTTTTGTGCATGACTTCGTCTTTTTAGAGAGAACCAGACTTCCTGTGGCAAATTCCTTCTGGCATGACGTCCGTAGATGATTTCCAGATACTCCAGGCAAGAAAACAGACTGTATTGGCGAAGGAATTGACCTAGGGGAATTTCACAGAGAAAAAACACAAAAAATAATAAAAACGAAAAACATTGCCAGAAGTCACAGACAAAGCCCAGGATCCATTCCTGGTGAAAACCCTACTGGTATATGAGAATATTGACAATAAAACCTCAATAGGGTTAAACGGGAGCACAATTTACCTCATACGGGCTTAAATAATTAAATAAAAATTTCCCTAGCAAACCCCAACCCAGATGACAGAATATAACGAGTTTGGGCAGTTGGGTATTTGTTGAAATTGGCTTATATGACTCTCAGGGAATATCTTGACGCAATCTGAGACATTTTACGCAATAAAAACACAAAACAACCCATTATTTTAAAAGTACGATTTTTTTAACATGGGGTAGTCTCAGATTTCGGGTGAAATGCGGGACACCAAAGATGATGACCCTTCTTGTGCTCAAAATATGCACATTTTTTTCTTGTACAAAAATTGATATATCCTTTCAAACTCTTGATTATACGTTATATTCACCATATGCCTTGTGGACAAATAGTTTAAGCTAAGTTATTGTGGTCTAAGTTGAAATCAAATGTGGCCTCGATAACAAATCAGTCTAGTTGTTAGTCACGCCTCTTTTGTACCTAATAATTAAATGGAATGCCTTGTTCTTTGTGATCCATGTGAACGATAGTTTCTTTACCCATAAAGTAGTGCTTTCATTTCTGAACCACTTGGACAAGTGAATAGAAAACTTTATAATATGTATGTATTTCAAGACCGTCCCATGGTAAAACTTTGATGGCAAACTAGATAACCTTTTTGCAGTAGAACAACTCCCATATCATATTTGTATGCATTTGGCTCCACCTAAAATGGTAGCTGCAAGTTTGGATATGCCAACACTAGTTCATTGCAGCTTTTATGTTTCAATTTTTCAAAAGCATCATGATAACTTTTACCCTGAGTACAATAATTACCTCTTGTATTTAAGGAGTCCAAACGTGTAGCTAGTGTGAAGAATGGTGACCAAGTACACTAATTACCTCTTGTGTTAATATAATGCAAAGGTGCTGCTATTATGGAGAATGGTGTTGGTATCTTGGAGAATGATGCTCTAATCTTTCTCAAGCACTAGATGCCTCTAGAAGGCTTCTTGTCTCAAGCACAATGGAAGGGTTCTGCCAATTGACAATAGTCTTAATCTTGGTTGGATCAATCATCAAGTTCCTCTTGTCGTCACATGTCCCAAGAAGATTGATGATTGTTGTGCAAATCTGGACTTTTTATTCGGCAGATGCTTAATCTCTTTCTATACTTAAAAACTTGTCTCAAATGTATTAAATTTCCATCATAAGTTTTTCTAAACACCAATATATTATCTTTCGCATTTTGTAATTATTGGGGTTTGGAGACCTCATTTTTAGCTTTTTTGTGGACTGCACTTTTGCTGTCCTAAAATAAGTAGCAGCTGTGTGATATTTCAGATTTGGCACATGTTTTGGCTTGGTAATGGTTCCATTAATTATATATAAATTGAAGAAGCATTGATATATTTAATTTCAGCTTGTTTGATGCCCTAACATGCAAATTTCAGTTTGTTGCCAGGGTTTTAAGGAATATTGGATCTACTGTTATAAAAATCAGATTGCATTCAGTTTGGGGTTTGTGTAATTTCCTTGTTTGTGTGTTTTAGCCCTAGAAAGGGACATTACAGTGGTATCAAAGAATCAATCTTCCCATCCTGAGGGTATTCGTGCAAGTGTTGTCACGGAGGAATTGTCCTTTGGGGAGTGGTGTGGAGTGTAATGTCCCCATTTCAAATAAAAATAATAGCTAATGTTAATTACCTTGAGAGTGTTTTTCATAATTTGAAATTGTAAGGTAATTATATTAGTTATTATAATCAAGAGGGAAATAATTAAATTACTAGATTATTTGCCTTAGAGTAATTATTATTACTAAAGCTAAACTTTGGAAATTAATTTAATAATAAAGTAAACAAAAAATAAGGCCGACCAATGGAAAAGAGGAGATCAAAAAGTGTTTAAGTGATTTTTAAATAAAGTTTTCCCCCCAAAGGTGGATCGCCCCACATAGGGGAGATATAAAAACAACATAAGTGTTTCCAGTTAAGGTATGTTTGGAAGTTATATTTTGTATCTTCATGCTTGAAGATTTATTGGGATGCTTGCCCAGTAGTGTTGCTGATTTTGGGTACTTCCATCCGGGAAATACATTGCTACATTTTGAATTTTGTTGTGTTGTTGTTCGAAGGTCATGTGAGGTCGTTGTTAAAGGTCAAACCGAAGGAAAATCAAATCTGAGGTGTTGTGATTAGTTCTGAGGCTTGTTTGAGGGCTCTAAGATGGGCGAATGGTTGTTGATTTCAAGTACAACTAGGGTTTCATCTACACATTTCCAGATTTCCGAGTTTACTTTGGGTGCCTTCCACCCATCGAAAATTCTGATTTTCATATAATTGGAAAGCTTGTAATTTTATCTTCAATTAGAGATATCATTTGTAAAAAATTGTTGGGTATTTTCCAAGTTATGAATTTTTAAAGTTTCGGTTGTTTTTCTGTAATTAAAAATTAGATTTTCAAAATTGCAAAAATATAAGTATTTTCAGATTTGATAATTCAAGGGCTAGCTACAAATTTAATTTCATAATTTTTGAAGGTGTTTTGAGGCTATTTTACACCCATAAGCAAATCTCCTAGGGTTTTGGCAAGGAATTTTGGGCTGTTTGCATTGTTGTCATAAAAACAATAATTTCCAGCTTGTTGTCGCTCATTTATAACATTCAAATTTTAAGGGTTTTGATAAATAATTGCTAAATCTTGAAATGTCCTATTTGGGGACGTTCTGATAATGGTATCGAGCACCGATTTGGTGCACTTGTGAGGTTTTGTGTTCCAGATCTGGAAGCTAGAGTGAAATATCCCTAACTGGACATATATTACCCTAGAAGGATTTTATGGCAAACCCCAACCTCACAATACAATGCATAGACAAAATGCTATTAGATTATCACACAGATCTGAATAAAACAAGGGAAGTGCGACTAGGTTTGTGAATGAATCTCATGCAAAACAAGCATTATGTGATAGTCTTCTTTCCCCAAATGATATATAGACTTTTATGAGACTATTTCAGCCAAACATATGTATGAAGCTTTGCAAAATCCAATCCTTTTGACTGCTGCAACTGTGATTCAGAAATAGCGACTATGGGTGTTGGAGAAACCCTTGTAAAACAACAGCCAATAAGTATATTTTCTATACTAAACAGATCTCATGATTTTAGCAGACCATTAATGGATGAAATCAGGTTTTTAGGGCCTAAACAGACTTGGAAATATAACTCAGAAGGCTACAAATTAAGGACTGAAACAACACTGTAACCCTTCCAATAAGGCAAGAGAATACACCAAATTGAGCATCAAACTTCAAGTTTTTATTATATAATAACAGCAGATCTGACCTGTTCGAAACGACAGAGGAATGGGGTTTGAAACCCAACCAAAGTACTCCAAAAAGTAGCAAAAGAGATCTGAAAATGAGCTTAGAACAGCAGAGGTCCAAGCTGATTTGAATATCCCAAAATGACTTGCAAAACAGTCACAACTGGGTCGCTCCACTTTGGAAGATTAGGACAATGCTGCTACAAAATATTTCTTCAAGCTCCTAATGCAAAACTCACAATTACTACTGGAAAATACTGGAATCCCGTGCAAGCACAATAGAATTTCCATTCCGGATAGAAGCAAGCAAATGACATTTATGGCCTTAAAGGGATTTATGAGGATTTCCTACATACATCTTTCAAACATGGAGGTTTGTTATCATCATAATAAGCTTAAAAGTGAGGTTGATTTACTGTTGCATACTTTGCCATATTATATTTCTTTTCCTCATGAGAAACATGTAAGAGACAGAGAAAAATGAAGATTATGACTGCAACATGAGGCAAGAAGATTCCTTTGTTCAAAGCCACTTATATGGGCACTCTAAGTTATTGTAGTATCCCCTTCCCGATCGAAGACCCTTTGCCCATTTTCTCTCCCCGACGGCAAAGGAATAAATACAAGGGGAACTTAAGTTATAATAATTTATTATAAAGTGCAAATACAAAATAAAATAAAATATTATAAGCACTTCTAATAAATTATTATGAACTAAAAGATAAATAAAAAATAGAAAAAGGAAAAGCATTTGGAAATGTTTTATTTATTCAAGGGAAAATGCGATCTCCCTAGGAGATAAAAACAAGTGGGGAAAACATTAAATGAGGAGGAAAATTTTGATTGGGTGTTGAGGGAGGTTAGTTGGCCCATCTTCTCTATATAAGCAAGTTGACTTGTTTAAGGAGGGCATCACTTGTTTATTCTCAAATTTGAGATTTTCATGTTGAGCATTTTACTTGCATTTCACTCTTGAGAATAAAAACCCTCCAAGAGTTCTAGAGAAGGACAAAAACCCTTCCTCTAGTTGAGAGGATTCTCCACCTTGGGGTTTCCATTGTGCATCATTGAATTAGTAGTAATTTTCAGCTGTGTTTCCAACAGTTAAAAGGAGAAGATTTGCAGATTTTGTCTAAGGGTTTGAAGTGAAAGGTTGCAGCTGTGTTTCTTTTATTTTTCAGCCATCTCTCATGTGTAGCGACCTGCTTCTAGGGCAAGTCTGAGGTGTTTGGAAGTTGTTTTTGATTTGATTTGGGTTGCTGCTAATAGATCTGATTTTTAGAGACCAATCGACCCACTTTCAGAATTTTGGAATTGTTAAAGTGCCATTTTCAGTTGTGATTGTGGCAGTCTGATTGCAGAAATTTTATTAAATAAATTCAACCTCCTTTCAAGCTTAAATCTGGTATTACTTTTGTGCTCTCATCCTTGCAATATTTTTGGAGTTATTTGAGCTAAACTTTCAGAGGGTTTGCATGAGTTTTAAGTGATTTTTCTTCCCTAAGCTAGTCGCATTTTCTCTAGAAAATTCAGATCTGCGATAAATAATTAACAATAAATTCTCTAATCTGCAATCTTTGAGTTGGGATTTACCTCAAATACCTTTGGGGGTCAAAAGTATCCTTTTGAGGTCATTACAATGGTATCAGAGCGATGATTTTCCTAGTCTGTGAAAGAGAAAATTAAATCTGAAGATAAAGAAGGTGACCATGGAAGGGCATGATCGGAGAGTTCCTCCTACAAATAAGATAAGTTATTTGAATGAAGCAATCACTAGAGGCCACAGAGAATTGCAAACCTATTGGTTGGATGCTCAGAGAGATCTAAGAGACTCTGTTATAGGAGCCATGGCTGATTTGAGAAGATCTATACAGGGGATGAGTACTTTCAGACCAAACTCTCAAGGAAATCAAGACAACAATGGTGAAGAAAGCTCTAATGGACCAATTAGAGCCAAGTTTAGAACCAAGTTTCTCCAAAAGGAGGAACAACCAGTTGAGGATGATGACATGGAGACATGGGGTAAAGAGTATGCAACACTCAGTTCCAAGGTAAGAGCTATGTTGACCTTTGAAGAATTTTGTGAGCTGAAAGATAGTAAAGGCATTAGAAAAAATAGAAAATATCAACTAGGAAAAAGTACCATGCAAAAAGTGGAGGGAAATCAGCCCATCGAGTATTCCACCATGCCAAGTGAAGAAGAAGAAGCTTCTAGAGAAAAGGTATGACTTCCATTGAGAAAATATTTGTATTAGTGAGGAAAGCAAAGAGGAACAAACAATACTTGATGGATGCAGAATTGGAAAAGATGTTGTAGTCCTAAAGAATGAGTCATTGTCATATGGGATGGATTTACCAAGCCATAGTATTGGTGGGCTTGAAATTGTGAAAGGTGTTGATTCTTGTTTTCTGTATGAAATCATGAGTGGTAGTGTTGTTTTGGAGGTTTCCAAATCAGCAATTGAAGGTAAACATTTTGATGATCTTCTCTATAAGGAGGTTAGTAGTAGCAAGGATTCATTGCATCATCTTCATACTATGTTATTACAACAGTTCTATCATGATGGTATTCAACCTATTATGGACAAGAATGCTAAGGATTTGGTGCAACGAAGTCAAGTTATTCTGAAGACAAAGAATGATGAAGATCTTGATGGTACTCCAAGGTATGAAAGGAATGAACATGTGTCAAATTTATTGCTGCATATTAAATCATTTCAGATTTGCTTTCTTCATGAGAAGTATGGTAATACAAAGTGTAATATGGAGCATGTGGATCCTCTGTTCCAATTTCATGATTGTGGGCATTATGAGAGCTACATATTTTGGCAAGAGCTCTCTCATTTGACAGGTATAGGTGCAAGGATTTTGGATCACTTTAGCATGTTCTGTCTCGTGCACTTGGCACTTGAATTGATGAGTTACAATTGCTTGAGGGCAAGCAATTTTGGGAAGGAGGATTGTAATATCCCCTTCCCAATCGAAGACCCTTAGCCCATTTTGTCTCCCCGATGGCTAAGGAATAAACACAAGGGGAACTTAAGTTATAATAATTTATTATAAAGTGCAAATACAAAAGAAAAAGAAAATATTATAAGCACTTATAATAAAATATTATGAACTTAATGATAAATTAAAAATAGAAAAAGGGAAAAGCATTTGGAAATGTTTTATTTATTCAAGGGAAAATGTGACCTCCCTAGGAGATAAAAACAAGTGGGAAAACATTAAATGAGGAGGAAAATTCTGATTGGGTGTTGAGGGAGGTTAGTTGGCCCATCTTCTCTATATAAGCAAGTCGACTTGCTTAAGGAGGGCATCACTTGTTTATTCTCAAATTTCAGATTTGCATGTTGAGCATTTTGCTTGCATCTTCACTCTTGAGGACGAAAACCCTCCAAGAGTTCTAGAGAAGGACAAAAACCCTTCCTCTAGTTGAGAGGATTCTCCACCTTGGGGTTTCCATTGTGCATCATTGAATTAACAGTAATTTTCAGTGTGTTTCCAACAATTAAAGGGAGAAGATTTGCAGATTTTGTCCAAGGGTTTGAAGTGAAAGGTTGCAGCTGTGTTTCCTTTATTTTTCAGCCATCTCTCATGTGGAGCGACCTACTTCTAGGGCAAATCTGAGGTGTTTGGAAGTTGTTTTTGATCTGATTTGGGTTGCTGCTAATAGATCTGATTTTTAGAGGCCAAATCAGCCCATTTTCAGAATTTTTGGAGTTGTTAAAGTGCCATTTTCAGTTGTGACTGTGGCAGCTTGTCTGCAGAAATTTTATTAAATAAATTCAACCTCCTTTCAAGCTTAATTCTGGTATTCCTTTTTGTTTCCATCCTTGAAATATTTTTGGAGTTATTTGAGCTAAACATTCAGGGGGTTTACACGAGTTTTAAGTGATTTTTCTTCCCTAAGCTAGTCGCATTTCCTCTAGAAAATTCAGATCTGCAATAAATAATTTACAATAAATTCTCTAATCTGCAATCTTTGAGTTGGGCTTTGCCTCAAATCCGTTAGGGGGTCAAAAGTTTCCTTTTGGGGACATTACGAGGTATGGGATCCGGGTAATTTTCCACATCCTCCAAAGGTTGTCAATTCTGATTTTGTGATCTTTATGACTGATTTCCTGAGAATAAATGAAAGTTCAGAATTATTTTTGGTGGGCATGAGTATTGGCATGCATGATTCAGCTTTAGGAGATCTGGATGCAAAGGGAAAAGGTACCTCTCAAGGTACTAATGTTGTTTTTCCCTTTGGTAGACTCTCTATGGCAGCTACTAAGGGTAATCAATTTGACTATCTTCATAGCAAGGATTTGTTGCACCACCATCATACCTTGTCCTTGCATTGTTTTGGTCATTATGAGTATTGTGCTAACAATGAAGACAAGATGAAGGGTGCTAAGTGGAGAAGGAATCTTCCTAAGGCAGCCCCAAATCATTGGCAAGAAGGCCAACACTTCCTAAATTTCAGTCCAAGTGAAAGTAAGGGCAGCAAAAGAGTGATCCCAAGGTGTGGTAAGCTACTTAATTTTGTTTCCCCTCAATTCAATTTTGATAGCATTACTTGGGCCAATTCATGTGAAAAAAATTGAAGTTACATGGAAGAATGGTTGGTTGCTAGACATTGCACATGATAGGGCAACAATCTTCCACTTTCATATGATTTATGGTTTATCTAACAAACATGCATGCGGAAGGGGAAAATAGGTTATAAGGATGTCTTGGCAAAAGAATTTTGTACATGTATGAGTATGCACTCTTTTACATGCTTTGTTGATTGGGCTAATAGAGGTATGCTTGGTGTGGATAAAGAAAAGACTAATATCTACTTCAGTTTTGCTACCCCTTGTTATATATTTGGCACATACCAATATTGGGAAATGTTTCACATCAAAGATGCCATTGCTTCTCATGTTTTGGGTGAGTTGATGAAGACAATCCGGATTAATCATGGTTGTTTGGGTTTGGTACTAGCTGCCATGCAATATAGGACTGTTGTACTTGTCATTTTCAGTTTGCTATCTACTTTGTTTGCTGCCCAACAAACAGGGATTGTTACAAAATGTCTACATGATGGACCACCGACTAGATGTTTGATTGTCACACTTTCAAGCATGAATTTGGTAAGAGGGATGCTTCATGGAAATTGGAACTTATGGGGTCTTGTGAGCTGGTCCTCTCATGGTAAGCAAATCATTTCATTTACTGACCCACAAAATGTCATTAAAAACCAAGTCACCACCGACAAGGCCACACATATTGGTTTGGTTACGTGTGTAAGTGTGTTGAGTTCATTTGATTTACGTGTGGTGTTTTCAAAAAAATGTGTTATCTGAAACTTCACATTGTGGGGGGGAAATGACACGATGCGTCAGTTGTATGTGTGGATTGTTATGTTTGAATTGTGATGGATTCTGAAATGTTATCTTTGGAAGAGAAACTATAATGAGGGTTGAAGAGTGCACTTGCACATCGCAATATGGTTGTAGGTAAACCATTTGAAAACCTTCACCCCTTTGTGGTTTGTGGTCAACCACCTTACTCTCGGTTTTGGTTAACCGATGGAAAACCAACTTGTGGTTTGTGATAATCCAAAGGAAAATCACATGATCACGAAATCAGGTGCAATGTAGTATGGAGGTTTTCCCGATGTTCGCAGTAAGGGGGGGATGTTAGGAATACATTTATTAGTGCTCTTAATATATTGTTAGTGAGTAGTTAATAATGGGATTATTGTTGTATAGTACAACAATAATATATATATTTCTTATACCTGTAATTATTCCGGGATATTTGTTATAACACCTCCCTATCAAATAGGAGGTTGTTTAGCTATGTAAATGGCTATATATTAGCCATGTATTGAGTGTGACAAAATATAGTGAATATATCCAATATATTATATTGTGTTAAAATTATATTCTCTGTATTAATATTCATGGCGATGTTTATCAGATAAATCTTTGTATAAGTTCCTCCGATTACTATAAAAAAGGGTCCATTTGGAGCGCCACTCTTGGAGGGAGGAATATAAAGTCACATCACCTCTTCCATTGTGGGGTATGCTGATTATGATTATTGTTATTTCTTCATGCTTGAAGAAAAGGGATGCATGCCCATTGATGTTCTACTAAAGGTGTTTTACAACACCACCTTGTTATTGGCAAATTGAAGACCCAAGCAAGTTGTTGAAGGATCCATTCATGCATGATTGCTGGTCTATTTTTCTCTTGTGCCCTAGTGACTTGATGTGAATGTGAAATCTGAATATTGTGCATTGATCTTATCCTTCTTTGGTGGCGAATCATTTGGTGGTAATTTTGGTAATGCATTTATGCCCTAGTGAGTTGGATCTCACTTGTCTTGGTATTGATTTGATGCTTTAAGTTGTTATATTTTTGTGCCCTAGGCGATTGGGTAAGGGTGTATTTTTAGCATATTGGGTGCATAAAACTTGCATAAAAGATTAAGATCTGATTCTATATATTTTTATAAGCTTGTGGACAAGGTTTGGTGATTAGTGGGGTGTTATTGCATGCATAATCAACCCTAATTGTATTGAGTAAATAGTAGGAAGGCCATTTCCATACTATTGGTGAAAGTCAAGTTAATTCTGATTTTACATTCATAAACTTTATATTTTATAACTCGCAATATCCAAAGTTTAAGTATTTTGCATGGTTGGTTGAGCAAGAATTAATTTCAGAAGATTGCAACAGTTTGGGGGTTGATTATTTGATTACATTCAGTGTGTATAATCGATTGATGCTATTTAGTGCACTCTAGCTATTTTCCGATTTATTTCACTTACCTCCGCTAGTTCTAATCCCACTCCGGGTTAGGAATAGTAGACATTGAAATACTTCAGGATAATTTGCATAAGGGTTTCATTGAATTTGGGTGAATATTGAATTGTCCTAATTTGGGGACATTACAGTGGTATCAGAGCCACGATCTTTTGCACCTGTGAAGCTTGATTGTATGCAGGAAGACAAGCAACCCTTGTATTATCAAAGGAGAGAGAAGAAAATGGAGGTTGGAGGTTTTACTTCGAGCAAGTGAAATTTCTCCAAGAGTTGGTCAAAGAGAGCCACAAGGATTTGCAGCTCACCATGAGCGAACAAGTGGCAACCATTGTTATGTCCCCATTTTTGAAGACCCTTAGCCCATCTTTCCCTGTGGGCTTTGGGATGTTGCAAGGGAAAATTATATTAAATAATTAAATATTATTGCCTGGAGAGTGATTTTTATCATTTGACATTATAAAGCAATAATTATTTAATTATTTAATTATGTAATTTATTTAATTTAATTCCCACAATGCAAAATTAAAAAGGGAATTAATTAAATAACTTTTGGGTGGCTTTTAATATTAAAATCACCCTTAGAAAGGGGATGCCACACCTAGGGAGGATAAACTATTTTTATTTAATGATTTCCCTCTCCTAGGATTTCGAATTTTGTGCCTCCTTGTTTATAAAAGGAGAGCTTGGGATCATTATGAGACTTATGTTGGATGAATTATTGATTTCACTCCATGCTTGGAGTAATTGGGATGCATGCCCATTGATGTTTTCCTTCTCTCTCTCTTGCGTGGGAGTTTATTGAGTTGGTTATGAATTGAAGTATTTTCATGAGATTTGCAAATCTACTTGTTGGTGATTCCCTTTCTAGCTTTGGCGACTTGGTCTTGGGTATGGGCATATTTGTTTGAAGCATAAATCTGCATTTTTGTGAAGGGTTTGATGTACTTTGGTGATTATTATTGTTGCTGCAATTTATTTAGCAAATCGACTTGGTTTGGGGTTTGATCTATCATATTTTGAGGTTGTTTATGCTAGATCTATTTGCTGTTGTGTTTAATTAATTATTTCAGAGCAAGGGCTGATTATTTGAATATTTTGGAAGGGGTGTATGAGCTGGAATTAATTTATATGATTTACTCTAACCCTAGCGACTTGAAAGCAGATTTCTGGGGTTGTTTTGGCAAGGTTTTAATGCTCAGAAAATTCAGAATCATAGTGCATTGGAAAGACATTGGTTTCTAGTTTGTTTTGCATTTTATTTCATGGAAAAACACTGAGTATTGGATGAGTTATGAATTTTTGAATATTTCAGTTGTCTGCAAGCTATCTGGACATTATTAATTAATATTTATTTCAGATCTGCAGTTTTGGGGTCAATTTAATATTGGATTTGGTTGTAGAAATTAGGAGGAATAAGGAGGAAGTGATTTCATAATTTTTGGAGTGAATTTGATGCCCTAAATGTGTTGGGCGACCTAATTTTTAGGGAAAAATTAGGGTTTTATGTTGGCTGTGCAAAAACTGATTTTGGGACATTGTTCTTCATATTTTTGTGGCCCAAAATCCAAAGTTTGAGAATTTTTGCTTGGATGGTTAAGCGGGAAATAATTTTGGAAGATTGCAGCAGTTTGGGTATTTATTTAATTAATTAACTGCTGTTAAAAATCAGATCTGGGTGATATTAGCATTCTAATTAGTTTTCCCATCTAACCCACCACTTTGGCATACTCCAACCCCATTTTGGGTTGTATTATTGCCTGACATTGGGTTATTTGAGGTCAAACTAAGAACATCTAATCTTCCTAGGGTGATCCGGATAATTAATTTTTGCAGATTTAAATAATATCCTAAAAGGGGATATTACAACCATGTTAAAGAATGCCCTAGATTTTGGCAAGAATCATAATTCCAATGGAGAAGGAAGTTTGCATGGAGGTGAGAGGGTTTCTACCCAACCCACTCCCAAGTTTTTCAAGGGCACATTCTTGCACAAAGAGCCAATTGGAGAAGAAGAGCCATCGGTGGGGGATTTATTTGATACACAAAGGCATTGAGGATTGGCGCCAAACCAAGGAGAGCAAACATGCAGCCCCATAGAGATCTACAACAAAAATTGGGTAAGGTTTCACTTCCGGTTTTTGATGGTACTGATAAAATTCCGGTTAGATCATGGTTGCAGAAAATGGAGACCTATTTTTCACTCAACCCCATGTATGAGGATGAAGCCCTCAAATTCATCACTCTTCATTTGGAGGGTATGGCTCATGAATGGTGGTTTCATGGCATGATCACCCAAGGCCATGGATCGATTCACACCTTGGAGGAGTTTAGCAAAAAGATAATGGAAAGATTTGACCGGAAGGATCCGGAAATTCACTTTCGTGAGTTGGCTCAGCTCAAACAAAATCATGATGTGGAAAGGTATGTTGCTGATTTTCAAAAGATTTCAGTCATGGTTACAGATGTTAGTGAGAAAATATTGGTTGTCCTTTTCACCGAGGGTTTGATTGAGCCCTTGAGAGGTTTGGTAAGAGCTTTTAATCCTATTTCATTACAAGATGCAATAACTAAAGCTTTGGATCTAGAATGTTCAGCTTATAGAGAAAGAGAATGGCAAAGAGGACAGCGAGTGGTGGCCACTCATTCGCTGCCCAAAAGTGGAGATCCGGGACAGCCAAGGTCTGATTTTCGTGGGCCATCAAAGGCACAAGGAGAACAGCCAAGGGCAGCACCTAATGAGCCTTCAAAAAACCATTCCAACCCTATATGCCACCTCACAAAATGCAGCCCCAC
This sequence comes from Taxus wallichiana var. yunnanensis, assembly GCA_018340775.1. Taxonomy (NCBI): domain Eukaryota; kingdom Viridiplantae; phylum Streptophyta; class Pinopsida; order Cupressales; family Taxaceae; genus Taxus; species Taxus wallichiana. The sequence goes on along the minus strand of CM031236.1, from coordinate 23,779,813 downwards.
AACAGCCATTCAAAAGAATCAAGAGATGAGTTAAGGAGGAAAGGTTTGTGCTTCGATTGTAGAGATCCTTGGACTAGAGGTCATCATTGTAAGGGCAAGGGTCAAATCCACTACATTGAGGTAATTGATGATGATTCAGATTTTGATTTTGATAGTACTAATGATGTGGCAAATGAAGATGTTGTTGAGCATGTACATGAAGAGGAAGACAAAGAAATGGGTAGCACACTTGCTTCTCTTTCGGGAGCACCTAAGTACCATCCTTTCCGGGTGGAGGGAATGTTGAATGAACACAAGGTAATCATTTTGATTGATAGTGGGGCAACTCACAACTTCATTGGTAAAAATTTGGTGGCTAAGTTTGATTTGGTTGTAGAAGAGTTCAAAGGATTTAAGGTCACCATAGCTGATGGGTTTTCTTTACCATGCACCAAAAGAGTACCCAAGCTCACCATTTCTCTAGGTAAATATGAAGTATGTGATGATTTTTATGTGATTGACATTGAGACATGGATCTTGTGTTAGGAGTCCAATGGTTACATTCATTGGGTGAATTCACCCTTTGAAAAAAAAACCAAAATTATATTACTAGAAAGAAGTTATTCAAATTACAATGCCATGCCATGGTACTCCAAGAAATATCCTTAGACTTCCAACAACAAAGTAAAGAAAAAAGAAAGCATATCTGCAGCTTATCCATCCGATGATTGCAAGTGAAGGATCTTTTCAATCTGATTCCGCTTCTCTGGAGGCCATGTCAAAGGCAAAGGCCCAAAGTTGATCAAATTATGATGATCCAAGGCCCAATTTGCCAAAGCATCCGCCACCTTGTTCTGATCTCTAGGAACATGTTGATAAAAGATGGTCTGAAATTGTCTAGCAATAGCTTGAATATTCTCCTGAATCCTGGCGATTAGCCAATTTTTGGATCTATGCTGCTCTGGAGATGCCAGAAGGTTGATAATAACCTTAGAGTCAGATTCGACTATAATTCTAAGACATCCCAATTTAGTTACTTCCTGAAGAGCTCGCTGAATTGCCAAGATTTCAGCCACATTATTAGTGAAGTAACCCAATTGATGAGCAAAGAAGAAAAGGGGAGTTCCCAAGGAATCATGAGCTACCCCGCCAATACTTGTCGGACCCGGATTGCCTCTTGTTGCTCCATCAGTATTAAGTTTAACAAAATCAAATGGAGGAGGCTTCCATTTTCTTAAAGCAGAGGGCATAGATAGTCTAGTGCAAGACCTAGACTGCAATTTACTTTCCTCCAAATTGAGCTTACGTATCATGGTTTTCCACTTGCCAGGTAAGGGGGAGGGGATTTTCACATTATGCTCAATAGTTTCCACTATATTGCTTCTAGTTAATTCCTTGACATACCAAATGTCTCTATTTTCATATTTGAAGATACATCTGTTTCGCTCTTTCCATACATTCCACAACATAAGAGAAATAGCAATCCAAACTCCTTTGTTAAGATCCTGAGTATCGAGAGCGAACGTTTCCAAACTCTAAAGATTTCCACCAGATTCATAGAAGAATTCCAATTGACAAATAACCAATCAACCAAAATATTCCATAGGGCCATAACAAAAGGGCACTTTGGAAGAAAAGGTGAGTCAAAGTTTCATCCGCTTCTTTGCATAAAGGACACCAAAAAGGTCCTACCATACCCCGTTTCATCAAATTGTCTCCAGTAAGGATCCTCTTGTATAAAAGAAGCCAGATAAAGAATCTAACTTTAGGCCACAAAATAGGTTGCTAGAGATCAACAAAAATATCCTTCCAAGGGTGCGGCTGAATACCTGTCAAAGTACTATATCCTTCAACTACAAAATAATTCCCTTCCGAAGATTTTCCCAAGCAAGGGTATCAGGACTAGAAGAAGTGGGAAGGATTCAAGGTGGGTAACAAAGAGTTTGCACTACAAGGTATGACCAATGGAACACCCCAAGCTAATTCAATGTTCAAAAAAGCTTTACAAGAGAATGTAGAAATCTGTTCTATGTCATTTATAACAGCAGATTGGAAAGATTTAATTACCTTGGAATATGCAAAAAATTCATTCAAGATACGATTTGCTTGAGGTACAATTGTTAATGAAAGGTAAAAGCAATCTTGGGAAGGGAGGACTGTAATGTCCCCTTTTCTGGGACATTTCTAAATAGGTACTGAAGACCTTTAGTCCATTCTTTCCCCATGGACTAAAGGATAAATTTGGGGAAAATATTATAAAAGTGGTTTTCACCACTAATTTGTTAACCCCTTCTTTGAGCTCATTAAAAAGAATTAAATTTACCTTTTTGTGATTTTAATCATTAAGTTAAAAAAGGTGAATTAAATATTAAAAAAGGAGATATGTTCTACATGATGAAGACCCCCTTTTTAATGGTCACTTACCCTTAAAGTAAGTCGCCATTCTAAGGGAGCATTGGGAAAAGAAAGGGCCATTTAGAGCGCCACTCTTGGAAGGAGGAATATAAAGTCGCATCACCTCTTCCATTGTGGGGTATACCGATGTAATGTCCGTTTTTCCCACTTAGGAGCTGATATTTGGTCTTCTTTCCATTCCTTCTCCGTGGTAAAGAAACAAAGATGAAGGAGAAGAACATTGAGCAACTATATGATAAGTTTTTTACTAATATTTTATATTTACTTTAGTGTTTTTCGTTCTTATAATAGGTCGGCCGTGTGTTTTTAATTAATTAATGGAAGCTAATAAAGGAAAAGAACATGTTTAAGAGGTCAGTCTTGTTATTCCAAGCCTTGGCACCAAAAGGAGGATATAAAAGAAGATTAAAGGGTTCATTTAAGATCTAGACTTGGCGCATTTTATTTTAGTTGGGTATTGTGAGTTTGTTGCTCCATGTTCTTGCACCGAGGACAAAAACCCTCATGTGTGTTTGCCTAGAAGGACAAAAACCCTCTTAGCGGTTGAGGGAAGGACGAAAACCCTTCTCCTTGGCTTGGGATTGATGTTTAAGGCTGATTTGGAGAGATACTTGTCATTTTCAGATTGTTATTGATTTATTACTAGTGGAGCGACCTACCTTGGGTAGGGTTTTGGACATTTGGTGAACTATTTGTGCAATTTGGATTGATAATCTGATTTGTAATATTTTCTAAGGCCGGAATCTGAAGTTTGGTGATTTTTGGGGGTTTCTATGCCCTAGATCTATAATTTTCTTGTGGCTGCAATAATTTGTTCATAATTAATTTCCAACAGAGATTTCTTCAGTATTTGCTTGTGATTTTGGCTCTTGTTATTGCATAAAATACATATAAAATTGTGGCGAGTTGGTTTAGAGTGTTTCATGGTGTTTTTGGCATATTTTGTGGTAGATATAGTTCGCTGATTTTGTATTTACAGTCTGTTGCAATTTAAAATCAGATCTGCATATTTGTGTGAGTGGCTAAAACCCTTGAAAGAGTCATTACAAGTGGTATCAGAGCTCGGATTCTCAAAGACCTAGGGTTTCAATGGATAAATTAATTGCCGGCCAAGAAAGACTTGCGGACACCATGGATTTTCTTGCCCTATCTCTCCAGAGGATGATTGAACCTAGGGTTCAAAGTGGTGAAGGTAGCTCGAATGGAGCTAATAATGCCAAGCGACCTATGGGATCAGCCCGAGGATCGAGTTTGAAGCCCACTTTCCTTCCTAGAGAGGAGGTTGTTCCGGAAGAAGAAGCAAGACCTATGGGTGGAAGGAATATTGCAGCGAGTTATGAAGAATACATGGCCTTACCAAGGGAGATCTCGTGAGGCTATTTCTCTTGCAGAGTTCATAGGGTTGAATAGAGGAAGATCTAGGCCCGAGCCTAGACATGCCATGCCACAAAGAGAGGAAGAGGAGAAGAGCTTACTGGATTTTCAGAACAACAGTCAATAAAGGGCCATTTGTTGGTGTACATGACTCCGGAAAGTACCATGAAGGTGTCCCAAGCAAGTATCAACAAGATATTGTTGAAAACAAAGTGGAAAGAGCTTCATTTGTCGAATCTGAGGTGAAGAAGAAGGTTGATTCCAACTCAGAAATTCTGAGTCACGAGTTTGGGAGTATAGAGGATGTTTCGATCACCCCTCATCCGACATGGGAAGATGGACATGTGGAGAGTAACTCAAGGTATGATCAGATTTCATATTTATTAACTTCCCCTATGTCGCTACAATATATCCCTTATCTTGAGCAACATGATGAAACTAATGGGAAGATGAGTGGTAAGCAAGCTAGGCATTATTTTTATAATCAAGATTGTATGAATCAACTTGCTATGGTTTCATGGGATCCAAGTTACTCTCAAGATTGCCACTTTTGGATATATGTGGAGGTTATGGATAATTCATCCAATGAACATACAAATTCAGCCTCATGGAATACAAATTCAACTTGCTACAAGGTATGCAATAATTCAGTTTTCATAAACCAAGGTGAAGTAATGTGTCATGCCTTTGTTTGGGATTGGTTCTCAAAAGAATGCCTTGCAAGAATGCCTAATGAGACATGGATTCTATGGAAGTTTTGTGGTATAAGTCTTCCTTGTAACATGGTTAAGAGTAGCTTGGAAAATGAGAACCGAATCATTGTGGGAGTTGTCTCAAATCTTGTGACTGTTATGATCAACACTTTCAGCTGGTTTCACATTCTTTTTGCAGCCTTCAAGGGTTTTTGATCACAAGGAAGGGGTGCCCTTCTCCTAGCCACATGGACAAGGTAAGAGTAACTTTCACAAGATATTTGTTGGCCACTATGATTTTGAATCTAAGCAATAAAATGCAATGCTACAACCATGATGAAATGTCTTTCCCAATTTTATTTGGGCTGTGCTTATCTTCTCGGGGCAGCAATAGAGGGGCAGGTTTGGAGACATTCTTTTCAATTGAAATTGTGTGTAAGAGGATTCACTCATTGAGAACAAGTATGGCTAATGTTCCAACCTATGTGGGATTGTTTGGGATGAAATTTTGGCCAAAGTATGGCTGTTATAATTGCATATCAGCACTCATAAATTCTGATCCGAGCTACAATTTGAAGAAATCAGTTTGGGGCAGCTTGGAAGCATCTTTTGGGTGCCAAGGTAATCATTATTACATCTGTTGTAATTTGGTTTCATTCGCTGTCCGCAACCATTTCAACTCCTTGTCCATTCTGTGGACAACTGAAGATGGGTCTCTCACCATGAGGTTAAAAGGTTTGCAATCTATGATCACTATTGATGTGTTTTCAGCTGCTATACTTTTGATTTTGAGAAATACATTACATCAGTGTTTGGGACAGCCTGGATGAATCTTCAAATACCCATCACTTGAGAGGAGAAAATGAGATAATTGCAAGCATTGAAAGAGTGCTTGTCACCATAACCATGAGGCATGAAGAAGCAATGATGGAAGCAACTTTTGTTTTCATTGATAAGTTTATTCCATGTGCAGATAAAGGTGTTGAACAAGAAGAGCAGTTGAGTTTGTTTCTCACCCAATCACATGGGAGAGCCTATGGGGTTTCAGCTGAAGATGGTGAGTTTGTGGTACTTGTTTGGGTACCTAATACTTCTACATCTATCATATTACTAAAGCTCACATGGATTTGTCATATTTGCATCATTTTTATGCTGCTGATCACAATAATTTCAGTCACGAACAGTGGTGTCCATGTGCAATTTAAGAAGGTTTCATTGCATGACAAGAATAGTGGTGAAGCTCCACTAGTGAGGACACTCTCCCAAGCCACCCTAGTGCTAAATTGGATGGAATCCCAGGTGACTTCCTGTTGCTATGATTTATTTTCAGCCTACATGCAAGCTATGTTGAATGATGTTCTCATGATCCGAGTAGAAGGCTCCATTGAGGGAGAACATGTAGGTAAAGGTGATGGAATGAGTAGATTCTAAGCATTTTATTTTCAAATTGAGTATGTGAAGGGAAAGCATAATGTGGTTGCAGATGCTCTATCAAGGATGCCACCTTCATCATTAGAGGATGTGGGACTTCATAATGAAGGGAAAGAAGAAGGTGGGACAACGGATACATTGGGTTTGCAATTGCTTGGGGACAAACAATTTTGGGAAGGGAGGACTGTAATGCCCCTTTTTCCCGCTAAGAGCTGATATTTGGTCTTCTTGCCATTCTTTCTTCACGGCAAAGAAGAAAAGATGAAGGAGAAGAACATTGAACAACTATATATATTTTTACTAATATTTTATATTTTCTTTAGTGTTTTTCTTTCTTATAACAAGTTGGCTGTGTTTTAATTAATTAATGGAAGCTAATGAAGGAAAAAAACATCTTTAAGAGGTCGGTCTTGCTATTCCAAGCCTTGGCGCCAAAAGGAGGATATAAAAGAAGATTAGAGGGTTCATTTGAGATCTAGACTTGGCACATTTTATTTTACTTGGGCATTGTGAGCTTGTTGCTCCATGTTCTTGCACTTGGGGACGAAAACCCTCATGTGTGTTTGCCTAGAAGGACGAAAACCCTTCTAGAGGTTGAGGGAAGGACGAAAACCCTTCTCCTTGGCTTGGGATTGATGTTTAAGGCTGATTTGGAGAGATATCTTTCATTTTCAGATTGTTATTGATTTATTACTAGTGGAGCGACCTACCTTGGGTAGGGTTTTGGACATTTGGTGAACTATTTGAGCAATTTGGATTGATAATCTGAATTATTATATTTTCTAAGGCCGGAATTTGAAGTTTGGTGATTTTGGGGGTTTCTATGCCCTAGATCTATAATTTTCTTGTGGCTGCAATAATCTGTTCATAATTAATTTCCAGCAGAGAGTTCTTTAGTATTTCCTTGTGATTTTGGCTCTTGTTATTGCATAAAATACATATAAAATTGTGGTGAGTGGATTTAAAGTGTTTCATGGTGTTTTTGGCATATTTTGTGGTAGATATAGTTTGCTGATTTTGTATTTACAGTCTGCTGCAATTTAAAATCAGATCTACATCTTTGTGTGAGTGGCTTAAACCCTTGAAAGGGTCATTACAACTGATTATGATTATTGTTATTTCTTCATGCTTGAAGAAAAGGGATGCGTGCTCGTTGATGTTCTACTAAAGGTGTTCTACAACACCACCTTGTTATTGCAAATTGAAGACGCAAAACAAGTTGTTGAAGGATCTATTCTTGTGTGATTGCTGGTCTATTTTTCTCTTGTGCCCTAACGACTTGATGTGAATGTGAAATATGAATATTTTGCATTGATCTTATCCTTCTTTGATGGCGAATTGCTTGGTGGTGATTTTGGTAACGCGTTTATGCCCTAGTGAGTTGGATCTCACTTGTCTTGGTATTGATTTGATGTTTTAAGCTGCTTTTGTATTTTTGTGCCTAAGCGATCGGGTTAGGTGTATTTTCAGCATATTGGGTGCATAAAAGTTGCATAAAAGATTCAGATCTGATTCTATATATTTTTATGAGCTTGTGCACAAGGTTTGGTGATTAGTGGGGTGTTGTTGCATGCATAATCAACCCTAATTGTGCTAGGCAAAATAGTAGGAGGGCCATTTCTACGCTTTGGTGAAAGTTGGGTTAATTTTGATTTTACATTCATAAACTTCATATTTTATAACCCCAATATCCAAAGTTTGAAGTATTTTGCATGGTTGGTTGAGTGGGAATTAATTTTAGAAGATTGCAGCAATCTGGGTTTGATTATTTAATTACATTCAGCTGTGTATAATCAGATTGGTGCTAATTTAGTGCGCTCTAGCTATTTTCCGATTTATTCCACTTACCTCCGCTAGTTCTAATCCCACTCCGGGTTAGGAATAGTAGACATTGGAATACTTCAGATAATTTGCATAAGGGTTTCATTGAATTTGGGTGAATATTGAATTGCCCTAATTTGGGGAGATTAGAGAATAACCGTAGAAACTCAACCCCTTTAATATGCTTTTGCCTTAACTTACCTCGTATTGATTATAAATTGCAATGTTTGATGGGTTTGTGAACAAAACGAACTCCTTGGGTAACAATTAGTGTCTCCATTTCTTCAATGCTTGGAAAACGCATTGAAATCTTGGTTATAGACTGAATATTTCTTCTTGATTCATTCAACTTCTTGTTGAAGTAAGAAATGGATTACCTTATTGACTCAAAACCAATGTTACGCGGGGACGCGTCCCCCCTTTTTTCAACACGCGTTGGGGCCCCGTCGCCCCGGGGACGCGGGGCGTGGGGAAACGCCTCCCCCGTTTCCTTTTTTGGCGACAGTGGGCGAAACGCCTTTAGGGGCCGAGGGGGACAAAACGTCCGGAGGCGTTGGGGGCCGGCATTATGCGTCTGACATCCCCGCCGTCCCACGGCGTTGCGTTTTTTTAAAAGAAAAACAAACTTTTAAATGACAAAAACACTTTTTTTTTTATTGTATATTACTAATAGCATAAAAGTAACATTCCTAACCTAACCCTAACCCTAAAAGTGCTATTTTATGTTATAAATTTACAATATGGGCTCATTTCATATTCACACCAAGCAAGAGCAAGAGCAAGAGGAAGAGAGCAAGAGTGACAAAAACCATAAGGGCAAGAGGAAGAGCAAGAGCAAGAGCAAGAGCAAGAACAAGAGGGAGCAAGAGGTATTTATAATTTTATTTGCTTACAATACAATGAATACATGTTAAAGTTTTTTTTTTTTTAAATTTAGATTATATTTGCATTTGTTAGGGGCTGTTTTTTAGCATTTGCATCTACATTCACAATGTAATCATGCATATGCCATATAGTTTGTAGGATTTTTAAAAATGCATATTGCATAGGGTTTGGTTATACAAACTACAATGTAAATGGTTACGTTTTTTTTTTTTAATTACATTTTTATTTCTAGTTTAAAATTTATATTATTTTTGCATTTTTTAGGGGTTGTTTTTTAGCATTTGCATCTACATTCATAATGCAATCATGCATATAGTTTGTGGGATTTAAAAAAATGCATCTTGCATAGGCCCTAGGGTTTGGTTGTAAAATTTAAAATTTAAATGGCTACGTTTTTTTTAAAATTAATTCATTACATAATCAATCAATCATATAGTTATGGTTGTTTTTAATTCATTGCAGCAATCATCACCATGAGTTCTTCTACTGAGACTGAGTATGAGTATGAATCAGAGCATGAATCAGAGCAGGAGAGGGTTGAACGGGAAGTTGAGATAGGTGGCCGTGGAAGAGTTGGTGATGCCACAATGGGGGAGAGTGAAGAAGGGGCACAAAATGTAGTGGCAACATGCAATCGGTAGTTCACCGGTAGTGCTACCAATTGCCCCTCTCAAATGTTGTCCAAATTTGCCATTGGACCATTTGATAAGAAGAAGCCATTGCAACAATTTGCCCAAATAATTGATAACCCCAAGTCTGGAGGGGGGAGCAAAGTATGGAAGTGCAACATATGTGCACTGACTTGGCATGGTAGTATCACTAGGACCAATGCACACTTGTTGCATCTTACAGGAAGGGGGGTTGGCACTTGTAAGGGTCTTTCACTAGAGCAGAGAGCTGAGATGGTGAGAATCTTCAATGGAAATACCACGGACAAAGTGCCAGAAGTTCGTGGTTCTACGGCTAATACTCCATTGAGCGCTCATAGGACTGGCAAACTTACTAATACTCTGGCTGGTTCTAGTTTTGAAGTGTCAGAAGTGGAAAGCAGAGGGAAGAGAAAGGCCGTGGGGGCAGCCCCAAATTCAGTTATTGACATGTTTGATTCAAAGGCAAGGGAAGAGGCAGATGATGCTATTGGGAAATTTTTCTATGTTGCTGGGATTCCATTTAATGTTGCTCGCTCTCCTTATTACAAGGAGGCTATGGCTAAGGTCAAAATCGTGTACAAGTTATGTGCCTCCCGGAGGCACAAAACTCGAGACAACAATCTTGGATAGAAACTATTCCAAGGTTAATTTATTGATGGAGGAGATGAAGGTCACATGGGTGTCACATGGATGCAGCATTATCATGGATGGGTGGACAGATATTAGACACCGTCCTCTCATCAATATCATTGTCTCTTGCAAAGATGGACCGTACTTCTTGAGAGCAATTGATTGTTTTGGGAAGCGAAAAGATGTTGAGTTTCAGTTTCATATTTTGAAGGATGCCATTGAGGAGGTTGGACCTTCAAATGTTGTACAGGTTATCACAGATGCAGCTTATGTGTGCAGAAGCAGGCAAGCTAGTGGAGCAGAATATAGGCATATTTATTGGACTCCATGTTGTGTGCATGCCATGAATAATGCAATTTGAAAGACATAGGAAGATTCAGTGGGTTAATCAGATAGTGACTGATGCCAGAGATGTGCAGAAGTTCATATGCAATCACCACACATCATTGGCACTTTTTCGAAATTTTTCGAAGAAGGAATTTTTGAAACCAATTGACACCCGCTTTGCATCCTATTTTATTTTGTTGGAGAGGATGTCCGAGTTGCAGGAGCCCCTGCAAATTATGATTATGACACAGGATTGGACTAGGTGGCGTGAGTCCAAGACAGATCAAGGGAAAAGAGTGAAGGAAGTGGTGTTGCGGGAAACATTTTGGGTTGATATGAAATACATCATATCAATTATAGCTCCAGTTTTTAGTGTCATCAAATATGGGGATTCTAACAGCCCCAATCTTGGTGAGATCTACGAGTGCATTGATAGCATGCTTGGGCAAATGAAGGCAGCTATTCGGGTGAGGGACCCCACTTTGGAGTTCTATAATGAACATATACAGCCCATTATTCAGCGGAGATGGGAGAAGTTGAACACTCCTCTTCATATGGCTGCGTATGCACTAAATCCCAAATGGTATGTGGAGAGGCCAGGCAGAGTTGTCCCATTGGATGATGATGAGGTGAAGAAGGGCCTTATGAAGGCTTTTAAAAAAATGTACACTCCACAAGAGGCTTCACAGATCAGAATGGAGTGGCTTGACTTCACTGAACTCGATGGGTACAAAACATCAGCAAAGGACAGACAGGGTAACATTAGCACAGGAGAAACCAGTGAGTTGGTGGCGATTGTATGGGCTTCCAGGATTGCTGCGACCACTTGCCATTCGCCTCCTTTCCCAGGTTTCTAGCTCCTCTGCCTCTGAGAGGAACTGGTCTACGTATGGTTGGATACACTTTGTTAAGAGGAATAGGCTTACCTCTGCGAGAGCGGAGAAGCTTGTAGTTGTATACAGTGCTTTGCGTCTTATAGATCGCAAGACACCTGAGTACAAACAGACTCCAACATTACGGTGGGATGTAGATCCCTGCGGAGCCGAGGCAAGTTGAAGAGGACAACACTGTGCAGCGAGGATTGATTGGGCTTACCTTTGAGGACGAGGATGCTAGTACCAAGGAGGAGTTCATGGATATTGCTTCAAATGTAGATTCTGATTTTTAGGCTGATACTTGTAGTTGTCCTCTTTTTTTGTAATATTGACAATAGACAATTGTTGGTGTATTTGGCTATGAGATTAATGATATGAATATCAGCTATTGTCACTTCATCAATCGTAATTTAGAATGGTTTTACTTTTTTATTTTATAATATACTTGAAGTTGATATTATAGTATTAAGGAATGTATTTGATCATGATGTTTATGAGTTCAAGTTTCACCTTATTTAAATCTCAAATGGTTTTATTTCAGCTTATTTATATAATTTAGTGACTATATCTTTTTATTTTAAATATTTATATATTTTTTAATCAGCCGTCCCCCCGCCGTCCCCAAAATTTAGAAATTTTTTGCCGTCCCGGAAACCCTGTATTTTCCCGCCGTCCTAGGTAACACTTTCAAAACTCCACCAACCACTATCCCTTGTTAGCATAACAATCAACTCGAAACACTTTGTTGAAGTCCGATAATGCTAGACTGTTCCATCACTCTTTACTTCAAAATCTTGAAGTTATCGTCTTCTTGTAACTTTGTCCAAATGTAATGTCCCCATTTTTGAAGACCCTTAGCCTATCATTCCCCGTGGGTTTTAGGGATGTTGCAAGGGGAAAATATATTAAATAATTAGATAATATTGCTTGGAGAGTGATTTTAATCATTTGACATTATAAAGCAATATTTATTTAATTATTTAATATTTATGGAGTAAGTAATATATTTAATTATTTAACTAAATTCCCAAAATGTAAATTAAAAGGAGAATTAATTAAATAATATTTAGGTGGCTTTTAAATATTAAAATCACCCTTTTAAAAGGGACGCCACACCTAGGGAAATAAACTTCTTTTATTTAATAATTTCCCTCTCCTAGGGATTTCGAATTTTGTGCCTCCTTGCTTATAAAAGGAGTGCTAGGATCATTGTTAGACTCATGTTATGATGATATTTATTTTATGCTCCATGCTTGGAGTTGGGATGCATGCCCATTAAAGCTTTCTCTCTCTCTTGCGTGGGAAGTTAGTAAGCTGGTTTGATCAATTGAAGTATTCTCTCTTGTTCTCTTCATTGTGATCTCTTGTGTTGGTATTGGCGCATTTATTTGGATGATAAATCTATATTTTTGTGAAGGGTTTGAAGTACTTTTATGACTATTATTGCTGCTGCAATTTATTTAGCCATAACAACTGGTATTGGGGTTTGATCTTTCATATTTTGAAGTTATTTATGCTAGATCTATTTGTTGTTGTGTCTAATCAATTATTTCAGATCAAGGGTTAATTGTTTAAGGGTTTTTGGAAGGGTTTTATGAGCTGAAAATTATTTAATTAATTTTCCCTAACCCTAGCGACTGGTTTTCAGATTTCAGAGGCAGATTTGAGTGGGTTTCAGTGGGATAAAAATTCAGTTTGTTAGTTCATTGGAAAGATCTTTATTTCTACTTTATTCTGCAATTTATTTCATGCAAAAACTCTAAGTATTGAAGGAGTTATGAATTTTAGAAGATTTCAGCTGTCTGCAAGCTTTCTGGTTCTTATAAATTAATATTTATTTCAGATCTGCAGTTTTGGGGTCAGATTAATATTGGTTTTGGTTGTAGAAATTAGGAGAGATAAGGAGAAAGCAATTTCATAATTTTTGGAGGAGATTTGGTGCCCTAAAAGTGTTGGGCGACCTACTTTTTAGGTCAAAATTAGGGTTTCATGTTGGCTGTGCAAAATCTGGTTTTGGGATATTGTTCTTCATATTTTTGTGACCCAAAATCCAAAGTTTGAAGATTTTTGCTTGGACGGTTAAGCGGGAATTAATTTTTGAAAATTGCAGCAGTCAGGGTTTGAGTATTAATTGTTTTCAGCTGTGTATGATCAGATTTGTATTAATTTCTAACTTGTCCTAGAAGGGGACATACACCAAATAAATCCTTTCCTATCATCCTTCATGGTTTCCTTGCTAGGTGCACATACACCATAACGTTCTTGATGAGCTTTCTATAAAAACTTGCCAACCCGTGGAAGCATCTTGCTTCAAATATACTCTTTGGTGACCGCCATTCAAAAGGAGCTCTCACTTTCTCAAAGTCCATACTCCTTGGGAAATCACAAAGCCCAAGTATACTAACTCTTCTTTCATAAAGATGCATTTTTCAAGTTGATCAACAACTTCTGTTCCCTCGGTCTTTGCAAAACAAGCCTTAGATGCATCAAATGTTCCTCTTTTGTACAACTGAAAATCATATTATCATCCAAAAAGACTATGACAATGTGCTTCTTCTTCTTGATGATAGGTCTAGCAATGGACTCGAAATGTTGGAATTTTAAAATCTGTACGCATTTAAATCCAGAAAATATTTAACACAATATGAAAAACTTACTAAGAAACGATTTTAACACTTCATTTAAGAGTCTCATGAAGGTGCCATGTGCATTTGTCAATATGATTTACATAACAAGTGACTAATACAACCCATCCTTTGCCTTGAATGCAGTTTTCCATTCATCCTCTTCTCTAATTTGGATGTTCTGATTTAACTCTACAAGTATATCTTTGTGAAGTACCTGGCTCCACTTGAGGAATCCATCAAGTCCTCCATCTGTGGCAATAAAATTCTATACATGATAGTTATCTTGTTGATGGCTTGTGAATTTGTGCATATACATTGTTCTCCACCTTTCTTAGGTGTGCCAGAACAGCTAGCACTGCACATGGGCTCAAACTCTCTCTGATCAAATCCTTGCCCATTAGCTCTTTGATTTGTGTTATCACCTCCTCATTCTTTGTAGATGTCAACCTATATGTTTCCTTGTTTGCTAAGCTCGATCCTAAGATCAAGTCCATGTTTGATGACCAATATTTCTCATGGGTAGCAACCCATCTGGAAAATCCTTGGAAAGAATATCAACATACTGTCTCAACAAACACTTCAAAAGCATGTGGAATGTCATCCACTCCCTTTGCTTCCCCAAATTGTATGGGTTTGGGAATGAAATCCAAACAAGATTTCTCCTTCTTCACCTCTCTTAGGAACTGTATTCCCGAGACTAACAGGACCTTAGGACTGCTGTCCACTTCTTTTCTCTCCCTCAATGAGTTCAGGCATACTCCTTACCATGATTGACAAGAGAATTTGTATTTCTCTTACTATCATGAATAGCCTTCCTATCAAATTGCTAAGGCCTTTCCAACAACGCATGACAAACATCCATGTGCATTATATCACACAATACTTCCTCTTTGTATGCACCAATTTGAAAACTATCCAAACATAGCTTACTTACGAAAAGTTGATGTCCTTTTTATAACCAATAAATCTTGTAAGGGTTTGGATGCACAACCTTCTTCAACCTGAGCTTCTCAACCATCTCAATAGACTCTAAATTGTCATTGCTACCGCTATCCTTACAGCATATTTCCAGATTTACATGTGGCTCAAAATAAATTCTTCCTTTGCACTGACTCATTCTCTTCCTTGTCTTTTTTTGTCTATCCGCTTGCACATAATCGCACCATGAGGATGTATGGCCCTGCAGCTTTGTACCAACAAATCTAACCCTCTTAGGGTCCTCTATTTACTCAGTCAAAATACTTGTCTACTTACGAAATCTGATGTACATGATCCTCAGTACAGACTTCCTGAGTAGCTAGGGATGCCCATTCGTGTCTTGCATCCTATTTTGGCAATGGTCTTAAAATATCTATCTTTTGATTCCTCCTCTCCTTTATCAAGGTGAACCTCAGGTTCTCCATCTTAATATCCACTTGAATTCAAATCAGCTTCCCTCCTGTGAGCATCTTCCATAGCCTCCAACCTTGTTTGGATGCCTTTCATCATGTCCCCTAAAACTGTCACGTTTGGTGGTATTCCTCTTCCAAGGGGAATTGTTCACACATGCGCCATGTCTTTCTCATAGCTCTTTGCGATTGTAGGAATTTTCACATGCCGCAACAAAATCTTGATCAACTCAAGGATCATCCCAACAAGGCTTCTCTGGGATCAAATGATGCAGGCAGGAATGCAGGGACAATGTTAAAGGCTTCCTTACTGCCCAGCCTAAACTCCTAGAGCTACAAGAACTACTTATCTAACACATAGATCACATGCCATTTCCCAAAACAATTGTTATTTATTGATTCAAAGAATGATTACAGACATTTCACACAACTCACATAATTCTTTTATTGAATTTTATACATAAATATCAAGATGTTTACAATACAATCTCTTTGATGGACATCACACAATCACACACTCCTACTAGACTATGGATCACATCACAATCCCCTAAATAAGCTCTCTCTCTCTCTCTCTCTCTCTCTCTCTCTCTCTCTCTCTCTATGTTGAACTGACTGAATTCCTCCTTTGTTGGTCATCGAACTCCTTGGCAAACTGAAACAGATGGGTTTTTATCCTCGACAGATCTCTTGACATTTATGACATTCTTAGTGCCTCATTGCATTCCCAAGATGTTTGGAAATGTACCTGTCTAACAAATTTGGACTTCTCGGCCATCATTTGCATGCAAAAGTGTGTGGGCAAAATTGCAGGGGCAGGTCTGTAACCTGCACTTTATGCAGACCGATACTTATGTAAACCCCACCACCAATTTCCGCAGAACAACAGTTTTCCAACCAATGCCTGCTTAATCTGACAATTTCTTCATTTTACAAGAGAAAGATTCCTGGTACCTAGGAAAATCTTTGGGTTTCTTGTAGGCAAGTGACTCCAGAAATAAGAACTAGTTATAACCATCATCTTCCACACACATGACGAGGTTACAAGATGTCCATTTGCGATCGACACATAAGCTTATAGATAATGTAATATCCCTTTCAAGGGCTGAAACTGAAAAGTAGGAAATTAGCACAAACCCCAATATTATCAAATCTGATTTCTAAACCAGCAAACTGAAAATAAAACCCAGATTTGAACAACAATCAGATTTTTGGAACAACGGTGCAAAAATGCATGCAAAACACTTGAAACTCTTCAAACAACTTTGCCAAAATAGATATAAGTATTTTAGGCATCCACCAAACCAATATTCAATATGAAATATGATCCAAAACACTGCTGGAAATTAATTAAAACCAGCGAAGTACAGCTGCAATAAAAATTATGAAATGAGGGTTTACAAACCCCAAACTTCACAAAGAATAGTAGATTCCGGCTTTATAAATTATGAGAAAGCCAAATATGAAAGCAAATCTGAATTTTGCATCCTAGAAGGCACTAAACTCCACACTAGGGTAAGTCGCTCCACCTAGGAGAGACCCAACAATGCATGCAAGAATCTGAAAATGTCTTCTTTTCCTCCAAATCTGCAATTTGCCTTCAATCCACACAAGGATTTTAGATGGGACACTTTAAACCCAAGTTAGGTTTTTAACAAATCCAAACTCCCAAATACAATTTATAAAAGATGCAACAATTTATTCTTATGCAAATCTGAAATATACTTGAAAAATGCGACTAAGGTTAAGTAGAAAACCCAAACAAATCAGCATTTATATTAACATGTTTCCATTCAAATCTGATCCCATATATTTATAAAGCCAAAATATGCAATAAAACCCAGATTTCAGAGGCACAATGGGCTGGAAATAAATTATAAAAATCTGCAGACAAGCTGCCCTGAAAATGACACTTTTTACACACCAAAATTTCTGAAAATAGATTGATTCAATCTCTAAAAATGAGCTTTGTTGATAGCTCTCCAAATCAGATTTGAAACAACCTTAAAACATCAGATTTGCCAAGAAGTGGGTCGCTCCACATGAGATAAATAAGAAACACAGCTGCAATCTTCCCTTCAGACCCTTGGACAAAAATCTGCAAATCTCATTCATTCTAATAATTTGGTCTTAGTTTCGCATGCGAAATAATAATAATGATTCCAGTGATTATTCAATATCAAACATGTGAATAAATAGGCAAACCATAGCCTACTAATAGGGAGTCAACAACCCAAGATTCTAGGAGAGAATCATGTGGTTGTTTAACCCGTAATACAAACATCAAACTAAATACATGAAGTTGTTGAAACAACTTCACATTATACATAACGTGAACACTAACCATAATATTTCCTAACATTCCCCCTTAGTGTGAACGTGGGGAAGAACACCATCTTCAACCAAGCAACATGTCGCTCCGTAGCCTGCACATGGTCTCGATCCTCAACACTGACTGTGGGAACTACATCATCCAGGGACTGATCAACCTATTAGATGAATACATGAATTGGGACCATTCAACCAATTCACATCAACCATCAAGTCAATTTGATCAAGAACACTTCCTTCAAAAGTCTCAATCGTACAAATTTCCACGTTATCATCATCACAGGGAATAAAAATATTGTATTGCACACAGGAACAAGGATTCTCATTTGTTTTTATTCATCATATAAAACAAACAAATGTCACTAAAGCAATATGCGACCTTTAAGGTAGTGACGAACTAGAGGACGCTGATTGTCCTCCTGCCTCCGTTGCCTCCATCCTCCAATAAGTTTATAGATGCTCAATACAAATAATCTTCATCACTTGAATAATTAATAGGTTCATTATCACTTGCAGGGTTAGAATAATCATCCCAATCTTCTTCAACAACCAAATCTTTTTGATCCAACTTATCATCTAAGAGATCTTGAGCTCTTTTCTTACAATTCACAAAACCATGTCCTGGTTGTTTACAATAATGACACAAAAGATGTTTCTTTGAAGATATAAACCTTTTTTACCTTTCTGGAATGATGATTTATTGTTTGCAACCATGACAATTTCTTCTTCAGTACAGACCTTTTGATTTTTTCTTCTTCATCAAGCAAAGAGGAAATTAAATTTTCCAAACTAGGATTGATCTTACTAAGAGTAAAAACAATATTCGAATACTCTTTTGGCAAACTATTTAGTAAGATTGCTTTAGCATCTTCTTTATCCACCTTTGCTTTTATTCCTGTTAATTGATTTAAAATGGATCAAAACTTACTGATATGTTGAACCATATTGTTGTTTTCTCCCATCTTTAGCCCAAAGAGTTTTTGCTTTAGCGCCATTGCTGCACTACCTACTTGAGATCCAAATAACTTGTTCAATGTCACCCAAATGTCATTAGATGACTTGGTTAGATCAATATGATGCAAATATGCATCAGATAGACCAAGGCCGATAATTGCTATTACTTTCCGATCCTTACTTTCCCATTTTGTTGCTTCATCTGCATCATTCGGTTTTTAATTTTTCCATCGACAATATCCCATAAGTCTTTGTCGATCAATTGTAGTTGGGTTCGTACTTGCCACGTGTGAAAGTCTTTCCCATCAAATCTTTCAATTAAATTTATCTTTTCCATTATGAAACTCCACAAACTTGAACTTTAATAAATAAAATATACCAGAACTTTGACAAAGAACCGACTCACTAATATTTAGCCGGTAGATTTTGGTGTAGACGCTACCAATGGGAAATGGTGGGCAGAGAATCGAGGCGTGCTTCTTCCTCCTCGTACCCTGATTTGACGGCTATATCTAATTTGTTAGGGCCGTTTGGGAGGGCTGCAAACAAGAGCTTGAGATTGTATGGTGAAACTGGATTGACACCGCGCATCTGGATCTTGAGCTCACACATTTAATGCAAACAAACAAACTTTCAAAGCTTGCATGTAGGAATGATCTGCCCGCTTTATCCTCCAAAGGATCTGCAGGAATTACCACATGGACGATGAACAAGAAAAAGCGACTATGTGTAGATACACAACCACATTGATTGTTGTAGCAGAAAAATTGAAAATTTGAAAAAATGCGCAGATCACTTGGCAAAGGAAGAGATAATATCCAAATGTATGCAAAAACAACGCAAAGAATAGAATTTTGATGCCTTCACGCTGTTAAAGTGATGCAAGATCTGATCACTATTGAACTGTTATTGAAAATGGAGAAATAGTTCTTGAAGCTTTGCATGGAATTTACCATAGAAAAGAGAGCTCGCCAATATCAAACTAGTAGAACTGGTTTGACGCCTTGAGAAAGCAACTGGAGTTGTAGATCATTTGCGTGCATTAAATATACAAGGAACTGAACACCAAAACCGATGTAGGCAGGAGGACACCAATGCAGCTGGACAGATCTACATGCTAATTGAAAAACCAATATTCACGGGACTGCTAGGGCTTTACACAAGATCTTAACTCAAGCAATCACCCACATAAATGAAATAAAACAAAACTAAAAATCTTCTAGAGGAATCTCATTGCTTTTGCTGCATCGCTCTGATACCAAATAATAATTTGGTCTCGGTTTCAAACATGCGAATAAATAGGCAAACCATAGCCTACTAATAGGGAGTCAACAACCCAAGATTCTAGGAGAGAATCGTGTGGTTGTTTAACCCGTAATACAAACATCAAACTAAATACATGAAGTTGTTGAAACAACTTCACATTATACATAACATGAACACTAACCATAATATTTCCTAACACATTCAACTCGTTGGAAATAAACTGAAAATACTTGCTAATCCACTGAAGCACAATGGAAACCCCAAGGTGGAGAATCCCCTTGAACTCTTGGAGGGTTTTCGTCCTCAAGAGCATATTTCTAAAGGTTTTCGTCTTTAGAAATAAATATTTTGATAAAGCTGAAGCTTCATACAAAAATCAGAAATGAGAGAAATATTCAAGTGTGTGAGACTAAGGCAAGTCTACTTGCATATATAGCCTTGTGACCCAAATAGCCACTTTCCATGACCAATCAACTTTTTCATCATTAAATGCCTTTTTCCTCCCATTTGCCTTCCTAATGCAAGTCGCATTTTTCTAGAGTGAATAACTTGGCCCATATGCTCTTACATTATTTTCCCATTTATTTTTGCTCCTTAGTGCAAGTCGCACTTTCCTAGAATAAAACAATTTGGCCCAAATGCTTTTCACTATATGTTGCCTTTTTCTATTTTTAAGTCACTAATAAATTATTATAAGTGCATCTAATGTTTTCTTTTATTTTATTTTTATTTTGCACTTTATAATAAAATATTAGAACTTAAGTCACCCTTATTTTTATTCCTTAGCCATCGGGTAGACAAAATAGGCTAAGGGTCTTTGACTGGGAAGGGGATATTACAATCCTCCCTTCCCAAAATTGCTTGCCCTCAAGCAATTCCAAATTTGTTTTGTCCAAGTGCCATGCACAAGAGACAAAACATGCTGAAGTGATCCAAAATCCTTGCACTTGTACTTGTCAAATGTAATAATTCTTGCCACAAAATATAGCTCTCATGATGCTCATAAATATAAATCTGAATCAATGGTTCAACATACTCCATAATGTAAACTTTGTTCTTTAACTTGTCATGCTTCTCATGAGGAAAATAATTTTCAAAAGTTTACACACTTTTTTTTATCTTGAAGCACTTCTTTTTCATCAAGAACTGCTGTAAGGACAGTTGTAAATGCATCATGATTGCTTCTATTTCCCAAAACTTAGAATGAAAAACCAAAATAATACCTCACCCTTTGTTGATCCCAACACAACAACAGTGTTATAGGGGTTGGAAATGATCCCCTACCATGTGCCAATGATGCTACAAACTGAAAACTAGCACACCTTTTGACTGAATTCTCTTGTGAGCTTGCCCACATGTCCCTATGCAAACTGGAAATGTGTATGACAATAGTATAAAAATCAGAAATGATGGAGCTATTATGTATGCACATACCTTATTATCAATACAAGTGCTCCATTGAAAATCATCCTCATTACTTGTGCTTGAGTTACCAACCTCATCATTTTGCTTCATATGGGCTGCAATTTTGTGCAGACCAGCAAGCTGAATGTCACTATTTTCTTCCGGTAGGTGACCCCCAATCACCCAGTCTTGTGGGCACATACTTGGAAACTCTTCGTAGCTTCCTTCCATGGTGTGAACTCCCTCAATCAGCTCATCATGAACTGCTGTTTGGGAATTTTCAGCGAATCTATCATGATCAAGGGTAACCGGAAGTATACTCGTTTCCAAGACAAACTTTCCCCCTACATCATCCTTATCATCTTCATGCAAATTTGACTCCCTTGCATCATTTGACCACATGCCAATATTAGTAATCAAGGAAATATCATTAAATATCAAAGGGTTTTTACCTTCTTCTTGCATGATTTGCTGCAAGGTTGCCCCCTTTTTTGTCAATAATGAAGAGCTCTTTGCCTTATACTCTTGTAAGTGTTGTTTCCCTTGAGTGGCTATCAATCTAGCAGCCTTAGCTCTTCTTTGCCATTCCTCACACTTTCTTTGAGTTTCCATTACATCCTCCTTGCTTGCATATATGAATTTCTTCTCCTGTCTAATATCAACATTTGGTTCCCTCGAAAGTATATCTTTTTCTATCAAGGGTTCTTCATTGACAATTGTTAGTTTATTGCAACCACTAGGTGACATCAATTCATCATTAAGCACAACAGAGTTTTACCTTGCTCATCCTTACCATCCTACACATCAAATCTTTCTAGAAACCTTTGTGAGAAATCTACAAGTGAAGCAACGGATTCCACCCCTTGGGTCTTCAACAAGTGACGCCACCATTTATGTGCTACTCCATCCATGTATCTAGAGATGAGGATGAGGGCTATCTAGAGATGAGCATTAGGGCATCATCCGAACACATAGGATAACAACACAAGAATGTCTTAAATTCTTTTAACCAAGATCTCGCAAAGATTTCCTCGGTTCCATCAAAGAAAGGGACTTGGGTTCACTTCATCTTTTCCTTGGAATGTATTCGAGATCTTGGTGTCCCCGCATTTCACCCCAAATCTGACTCCCCATGTTAAATTTTTTTCGTACTTTTAAAATAATGGGTCATTTTGTGTTTTTATTGTCCGAAAATGTTTGTATTGCATCAAAATGTTCCCAAAGAGTCATATAAGCCAATTTCGACAAATACCCAGATGCCCAAACTCGTTATATTCTGTCATTTAGGGTTTGTCTCATGGGAAATTTTCATTTAATTATTTTAAGCTCCGTTTGAGGTAAATTGTGTTTGGTTTAACCCTGTTGAGGTTTTACATGTCAATATTCCCATATACCAGTAGGGTTTTCACCAGGAATGGATTCTGGGCTTTGTCTGTGACTTATGGCAACGTTTCATTTTTATTATTTTTTTGCGTGTTTTTCTCTGTGAAATTCCCTAGGTCAATTTCTTCGCGATCAAGCATATCTGATTTCTTGCTTGAAGTATCTAAAAATCATCTACTTTGACGTCATGCCAAAAGGAATTTGCCACAGAAGTCTAGTTCTCTCTAAAAAGACAAAGTCATGCACAAAAAAGGTCTCTTCTGGGCAAGTCACATTTTTGGGAAAGGAAGGTTTTAAGCTGCAATGGATTTTTGGTAGCAACAGGCAGGTGGGAATTTTGTACCTGCCTGCAAGGTACTTTTTCCCATGGAAGCAAAGTCACTTAAGTCATAATGGGAAAATTAGAGGCAGCAGGCAAACGGGAATTTCTTACCTGCCTTGCAGGGTGAAAATTCCCATTGTGAAATAAAAGAAAATCACTTAAGGCATTGATGGGAATTTTCTTACCTACCTTGCAGGGTAAAAAATCCCATTATGAAAGTCAAACAACTTAAGTGGACCATAGGATTTTGTAGCTGCGGTGCAGGGTGAATAATCCCATTAGAAATTGTTTTTAAAAATAGAAATCAGCTATGTCAAAAAAGTACGACCCACCTAGAGAAGAAATAATACTTTTTAAAGTATTTATTGATGGAATTAATTCCTATTTTTGGCGCATGAGGTCAAAGCATAGTGTGAAGTCAAAGTAGACTGGAAGTAGAAAGCTAAAATTAAATAAATTTAATTTATTTAATGGCAACCACGAGCATGCACAAAATAGGCGCCCAAATTGAAGAGAAAAACATGATTTTTAATTAATTAATTGCCAGAAATAGGAAGGGCAATTATTAATTATAGAATGATCAAGGTTATATAAGCATGGGCTGCCATATTAATGGAGTTATTAATTCTTTAGCAAAGGAGTGCAGCCCAGGCAATTTTGGCGCCCAAAGGAGGAATTTTGCTCAGAAAAAAGTGTTTTCACTGCCGGAAAGCTTCAAAGTTTGGCACCTAGGTTTGAAGGAGCTTGATTTAAGTCTGATTAATTGTCTGCATAGTATTATAGGTGCCTAGGTGAAGTTAAAAATATTTATGCTTGCTTTGCATGCAAGCAAAGCCTCAAATTTTAGGGCAGCGGGCTTTATATGCAGATTTTTATGATAAAAATCAAGTGTTCATGCTCCGGATTCCGTCTTTGTCTGAATTAATTGCAGGTATTCATTACAGGTGCTTATATAATTGAAAGGGAGCTTAAATCAATGTCCAATACATTGAATATATCTTCCGAATCTGAAGAAATTCCCAGATCTGCACCAATTGTAAAGAATTTCGGCCGAATAAAAAGAAAAAGAGTTGCTCAGACAAAGATTGCTTTGGCCATGGCGAAGCATGATGAAAGAAAAGGATCAGCAGAATCATGCATAGCTTCTAGATCCAGATCCAAATTTAGATCCAGATCCAATCCGATCCAGATCCATAATTGCAAAGGCTTCATCCTCTTGTTTCGACGCAGCCCGTGAAGAAGTCAATGCATGGAGAATTCCTTCCAGGATCTTGTGCATGTGCTTCCAATCTTCCAGTTGAAGCCTTCATTGAATTTGCATTCACCTGAGTGCTTTCCAGAATTTTTAATTGCTCATATGCAATTAAAAATAAAAATGATGAGTTATTTACGGCAAACATTGCACTAATGCATGTACTGGAGAAGAACTACAAAAGCTTCAAGGATAAGAAGGAAGACATGTCAAAGGCAATACCCGCAAGCAAATCATAGTCACTTGCTTCCAGATCCAGCCGCTTCCAGATCCAGCTGCTTCCAGATCCAGTTTGGTGAGAATCAAAGGCAAAAGAATCAACTGCATGCAGAATATGAAAAAAGAACAAGACTGCAACTTTCCTCTTTCTTCTTCTTTCTCTTATTTCCTCCGACAAAGTAATTGAGCGATCAATTAAATTATAAAACTTAAGTGATTGGTTTAAAAGCCATTACTTGAAGAAGTCAACTACTTGGAAATAGGTGGCAGACATGCAAAATAGAAGGTTCTATCTTCAGTTGCAAATCATGCATGTCATGCAAAGAGGAATTCCAGGAGGGAGATTGCCAGTTGTTTCCTTTCCGACTTCCACATGTGTCAGTTCAACTAAAGGCTTCCTATTTGTAATTTTCCCTCTACATGCTATAAGTAGAGGAAGAACCTTCGGGTTAAGGATCATAATTTGTAAGCAGCATTCTTGTGTTTCAAACTTTGTGTTGAAATCCTTGATAGCTATTTGAAGCAAAGGAATAGAAAGGAGCAGATTTTCGGAGAACTTTGTGTCACGATGTATTTTGTTTCTAGCTTTTTGTCTTAGATCTACTTATAAACTTTGTGTTATTCTAGATCTAGATCTGAAAGCTGCCTTTGCTTATAATTCTGTGTGTTAATATCTATTGGTTGCTCTATATGCATGCAATTAACTCGTAATCGATTGATTGGGTGCATATCTTCCCTATTTCTTTCCTGTGTTTTATTATTTCTTTTTTCATTAGATATTTCCTTTCTTTAACAGTTGCTTACTTGCTGCAAAACTATATAACTATGGTTCATGAGCTGCATGGTTAAAGTAAAACCCCTAAATAGATACTAGCATATTTTATTGACAAATCTTACACGGAGCCTCACTGGTAAATGAGGGAGATTTATCTCATGACTGCCTAGGTTTTCAATTATGCAGAAAATCTAGCCACGCTTTTGGCGACTCTACTTGGGAACAACTATCTTTGCAGATCTAAGCTTATTTGTTGCAGATCAGAGTGTTTTCTCATTCAACTCTCAACTTGGTTGAACATCCATTCACCCAATCTATGAAGGCACAAGGACCGATCATTTTTACAGATTGCAGGAGCAATTCAATTTCAATCACCCTCCTCAAGTTAGAAGCTACAGATCCAGTCTTTCACCGGGAAGGAGAGTGCAAACACATCTAGATCCGGATCACCTTCAAATATTCCGGCAGCTCTGAAATATACTTGAGAAATACTTGAAATATACTTGAAAAATGCAGATCTGAAATATACTTGAAAAATGCGACTCAAGTTAATTAGAAAACCCAACCAAATCAACATTTATATCAACATGTTTCCATCCATATCTCGATGCCATATATTTATAAAGACAAAATATGCAATAAAACCTAGATTTCAAAGTGGCACAATGAGCTCGAAATGAATTATAAAAATCTGCAGTCAAGTTGCCCTAAAAAAGACACTTTCCACACACCAATTTTTTTGAAAATAGATTGATTCTATCTCTAAAAATGAGCTTTTTTATAGCTTTCTAAATCAGATCTGAAACAACCTTCAAACATACCAGATTTTCCTAGAAGTGGGTCGCTCCACATGAGATAAATTAGAAAGACAGCTGCAATCTTCCCTTCGATCCTTTGACAAAAACTGCAAATCGCATTCATTCAACTACTGGAAATAAACTGAAAATACTTGCTAATCCAATGAAGCACAATGGAAACCCCAAGGTGGAGAATCCCCTTGAACTCTTTGAGGGTTGTCATGCTCAAGAACGTATTTCTAAAGTTTTTGTCTTTAGAAATAAGTATTATGATAAAGCTAAAGCTTCATACAAATATTAGAAATGAGAGAGATATTCAAGTGTGTGAGGCTAAGGCAAGTCTACTTGCATATATAGCCTTGTGACCCAAATAGCCACTTTCTCGACCAATCAACTTTTTCATCATTAAATGTGTTTTTTCCTCCCATTTGCCTTCCTAATGCAAGTCACATTTTGCTAGAGTGAATAACTTGGCCCATATGCTCTTACATTATTTTTTTCCTATTTATTTTTGCTCCTTAATGCAAGTCTCGGTTTCTAGAATAAAACAATGTGGCCCAAATGGCTTTCACTATATATTGTCTATTTTCTATTTTTAACTCACTAATAAATTATTATAAGTGCATCTAATGTTTTATTTTATTTGCGCTTTATAATAAAATATTAGAATTTAAGTCTTCCTTATTTTTATTCCTTAGTCATCGGAGTAGACAAAATAGGCTAAGGGTTTTCAAATGGGAAGGGGATATTAGAAGGATGGAGGGTTTTCGTCCCCCAACCAGCCACAAGAAGGGTTTCCGTCCTTCTTGGAAGAGCCACACACTTGGATTTCCACCCAAGAGTGGAAAGAACAATGAGCAACAACCCAAAAGTCCAATTAGAGAAAATGTGCCAAAAGTAAATGCCCAAAATGAAGCCCTTCAACTCCTTTTATACCCTATCTTTGGCGCCAAAGCCCAAAAAGGACAAGGCCGACCCATAAAGAGCTCTTTTAATCTTTTAATTGGCTTCATTAATGCACCAAACCCAACCGACCTGCTAAAAAGAAGAACACACTAAAAGAAAACATTAAAAATTAGAAAATAAAAGTGCAATGAGAGTTCACTTCCTTTTTCACTCCACTTCTTTGCCATGGAAAAGGGAATGGCAAGAAGTCCAAAATCATCCTCTCAAGTTGGAAAAGGGGACATTACAAATAAGATAACATCATTATAGAAGGTCAAAAATGTTGCAAAGCCGATAATTGAAGTAGTAAAATCGTGGAAGCATTGTTTTGCATGAAAATTTTGATCAACCGCTTTCGTGAGAAAGCGTTGGCCTTGCAAGTTAAAAATGTTGAGTGAATCTCTCGGAATGGTGGTAATCAAATGTAGGCATGCGATTTGTAGCAACTATTGACTGCCTCTAAACTAGTTATTTAATGTGCGAACCACAACATTCAAGTGGTAATCTAGACTGATCTATGCGCAATCACGCACCTTTGCCTCAAGTGCATTCACCACTTGTGCAACTCCGCCCAAGTTTGTGCTTCGAGCACTTGTCTCGCAATCCTCTTGTATCATGTGTTTCCTATGCAGCACCAAGGAACATGCTACATATCTCTCAAGACACCAACTCAAAGCACTCGTAGTAGCATTGCTCTTGCACCACATTCGTAGTAGCACTGCTCTTGCGCCACATTCGTAGTAGCACCGCTTTTGCGTTACATTCACACGCATCACCATGCATGTAGCATTGTGCCCTACATGCAACATCGGTGCGTTTGCAGCCGCGCACTCGCACATTTAGCTGTAATGTCCCCAAATGGACAAATTCTAACCCTAAATGGAACAACAATAAATCTGATCCAAAAATAGCAAAGTACAGAACATATGTCTGACAAAATACTGCAGATCTGAATTTTATATGGCACTCAAAACTGAAGAAAAATTGTTGTATTCTTTACCAAAACAGATCAGCTATTTTATTTAAGCAATAACTTAAGAAAAATACCAGATTTGGATCAAATAGGGCTGGAATTTTATTTATAAAAATCTGCAGAATGAGAATTACAAACTTAGCTGGAAATAGACTTTCCTCAGCCCAAAACACATGCAAATCAACTGATCTTGGCTTCTAAAAATCTGATTATGGAACAACAAATCAGATTTGGTCCCAACGAGCCCTAGATCACCCTGAAATGTCCCCAAGGTAGGTCACTCCACTATAGGAAAGCTGGAAATGAAGAGCAGAAATCAGCAACAAGCTCTTCCTTCAAACCCTCGCTAAATCAATACAAAACTGCAACTCTAACCTTCAACAATTGTTGGTCTTCAATGGAAAACACAAGGGAAGAAGAGTTTTCATTCTCCTTCCAAGGCTAAAGAGGGTTTTCGTCCTCTAAAGCAAAACTACAAAGGGTTTTCGTCCTTTGAAGTTGAAATGGAAAGCATGCAAGCTATACCAATATTCAGAAAATTATGAGATGTAAAAGATATCCTCTCTAATGCATGGTGACTTGCTTTTATAAGTTGTCTTGGCCTTTTAGCCACCCAAAACAACCAATCAGCTCCTTTTGCCTCATTTAATGTTTTCCACTTGCTTTATTTCATCCCCCTATGGGTCACATTTTTCCTCTAGGGAGAAATAAAACATAAAGTTACTTTTCTTTTTTTCTTTTTCTAATTTGTCACTAATAAATTAATTAAAGTGCTTATGATAAAATTTTATTATGCACTTTAAAATTAATTAATTAGGACTTAGTTTCCCTTTTCTTATGCCTTAGCCGTCGGGAATAAAAATAGGCTAAGGGTCTTCGACTGTTTTTTTAGAAAGGAACATTTCAATAACATAACTTCATTCACAACAATGCTTCAGCAACAACACCAAACTACATCATACCTCACCATGCACACAACCTCTCGTCCAACCTCGAGCATGTGCACAACACCTCCAAATACACTATGCAACTTACCGTCTATGCAAGATCTTTGGGTTACACATCAGCCATGTGGACTCTAGGTGCCATGTGGCAATTACATCAAAAAATATAACATCCTCGCGCACACCTAGCGGTCAAGTTATGTAACGGTCGAAGGAAGAGCCACACATGAAATCTCATGTTGTTCAACTTCCATAATGGTTCTTGTGGCTTCATGGCTTTGTAATATTTAAGTACGCATCTTTAGCCGTAGTAAAGAAATAGGTTGAGAATAAGAAACCATACATCTTTCTCAAGAGTGTGCCTTGTACAGAATGCAAAGATAAGCAAATGCATTAATGTTCCATTTCTATATCTCTCTCCGTTGTTTCACTCATTATTAAAGCTTTCACACACACAACACATTTAAATCCTCATTTAGATTTTAGAGAGTTGTTCCCTTGATGCATTGGGATCTAGATCATTGATATCAAAGTAGTTCATCTTCTTGCTGCTCCATCGAATACGGTTAGAGTGTCCGAGCCTTGGCGTCCAAACCATGAGGATACCTCCCATGTCAATTCAACAAAATTTAGATGGTGAAACCTACACAAGACTAGATTCACGCAATGTTAAATAACAAGATTACAAAAGCACTCAAAGATCAATGAATATTTTTGTTCAACTAATCCGTAGAAGTCTCAAATAGGTTGTTTCATTGATTTCATCGTTAAGTAAAGCTTTTGGTGGTCGATTCCATCCTAGGTTTCAAGTAAATCTAGGTATTCCTATGTTTGAAGGAATTATAAATGCAAATGCAATAAATAACTAGCTAGATCGATTAGATTTCTACGTTTTTATGAATAACTTTTTTGATGAAGAAAAGATCAAGATTGCATTGCTTGAAGGTTTCTTCACCCACCAAGAGGTGGTGGCAAGCATACATTCGAGAGTAAAAAGTTTTGATCCAACCTCGGGAAACATTCATGGAAACCTTCATGGATGAATACTATCGTGAATATATCTATGAAGATCACTAGATTTAGTGGCAACAAGTTTAGAAAGGGCATGAACAAGCTATCCATGCCTACACGGATGCCTTCCATAACCTTGATGTGAAGCTATGTTCATTTGAGTCCTGTTGTCACCTAGAAGTGCATCCTAATTAAGAATGATGTGCACTCTCTCTTCCATCGACAAAATTGGAACACCTCAAGGTTGTGGGAACCTATAACTAAGGTGAACCTCCAGAGAGTGCTAGTTCCCGTGAATCACTTGAAAAAAAAACTGAAAATTGACAAGGAAAAGGGAGAAGGAATGCGGGAAATGTAAAAAATAAGGTGATACACCAATGAATTGACACACATGTACTACTGCATACAGAGAATATAGGGATCCACACACATGCACAACTTCAGACTAATTTGCATAAATAATTCAAAGGTTTAGGCAAGGGGCAGCAGTGTAGGGAATAAATTCCACAACAAGGCAACACAATACCCTAACAAACACAAGGAATACTTAGAAAACCAGAAGATGTAGAAGGAAAAATGGAGCTTTTCTATTCAAAGATGCAAGCACAAGCTAGGACTACCAATGTAGAACAGCTGAAAGAAGTGTCTTTTATCAACAATCAGCCCATATATATAGGCTGCCCCTTGTTGCATGCAAGAATAAAATAAGTATTTTATTCACCCCTTTGTCTCTTTCAAACATGCAAGTGTTCAAAACAAACAGAAACTCTATTTGTCTTTGAAACATGCAAGTGTTCAAAACAAACAGAAACTATGTTTGTCTTTTGTTCACTTTTCTTTTGTTTTTTATGTTTTGTCTTTTCTCCCTTTTGTCTCATTCATGCACATGGGTCAACACTTTGTTTTATCTCCTCTTTGTCTTCTTCTATTCCTGTCTTTTGCATGCTTTGTCTTTTGCAAGCTTGTCTTTTAGCTTTTCTAATTTTGGCTTCTTGCTGACTTTTGGGTAAAGGTTGCGTTGATTTTTAACATGTAAAAGTGTTTGAAACAAACACAAACTCTGCCCCTTTGACTGTTGTGTGGGATTAGGCATGCAAGAGGGTTGAAATCACTCACAAGCTGCCCTTTAAAACCTTCAACCTTGACACCAAACTTTGTGTGCACAACATACAATTAATTATGCCCATTGTTCACTGTTTTAGTGTCCCCTTTTGGCTATTTTTAGTAGCTTTTCTTCTTTTAGTTCCTTGCTTGGAAGCTGCTGCTATTTCTGTGTTAAAACAATACCCAGCTGGCTGTTAGAGCTAGCTCTAAACATGCTTTCTTTTTGCCAAATATAGCTGCTAAGTTTTCCTAATTTCAGCACTGTTTTAACACTGATTTTGTAGACTGTGTAACGCTGATTGTATGGACTGTGTAATGCTGATTTTATCCTCTAAAAATGAAAACACAGTCCCCTTACTCTTTTGATGTATGCACAAAAATATAGTAACAAGTCCTAGGAGCATAAAGCTCTCAAGTAGTGTAGTGGCTTGTGACCATTCATTCAATCCGAACTAAAGTTGGCCCAAGTCATGACACTCAACGAAGGCTATTGTTTTTGGTGGTCCTTGAAGAAGAGTCCAAGATGAAGAGAATTGAGACACACTGTGTGCACCAAGGAAGGCTCTTGCATCGAACAAGGTCCATCCACCCTAGATAGGCAAATGATGTGATAAACACAATTGTAGAGAATCCAACGCAAGTTGCCATGCACGAAAGAACTTGCTTGCGCACGTAGGCATGATAATCTTGAAGATGAGTGACTCATAGAAGTAGAGAATAGAAATCCCAAATTTGCTTGCCTTAGTGCAACAACCACACCAAATGATTCCTCCATTTGCAGATGTGGGTGTGAGGGTAGCCACTAAATTCTCTAGTTTGTTGGGGGAGCATGAAGAATCTCATCTCTCGAAACAACCGTCAATTGATTAAACCTCCCAACCATGTCTCATCCGCATCCATACCATTTGGGACAAATCAATTCTCAAGAAACCACGTGTATACACATCATGTAGCAATGCTTCTTTACATATGCTATCCGTCCTTTCAAGGAGGAGATAGTGTCAATTGATACTTGTGATATCATCCTTGGGCACTCGTACATGCATAGCTGCCATGGTACGAAGACAACCAATCCTTGAACCATTTTCATCTCAAATCGGTTCAAAGAGGTACCCGGATTCTCAAAGTGATTTCATGCTCGAACCATGTTGCAAAATGTTGAGAGGATCACACCCTCATCTCATTTAAAACATAAGAGAATAGGTTCAATTGCTTTTCAAGGAAGGGGAAAAGGATTTTTGCATAGTAGCACAACTACACACTTTTACCTTGAGTGCATCCATCATTTGTGCAACTCCATGCAATTCTGCTCTTTGAGAACTTATGCGCAACCCTCTCGCATGTTGTGCTTCTTATGCAAGTAAGCAGGAACATGCCGCAAAGCTACAAGGACACAAACTCATGACAGGTGCATTGCACTTGCAACTGTGCTTGCACAACATCAACACTACATCTATAGCATAACTCTTATGTTGCACTTGCATCATCACCACACTTGCAACACCGCACCTCACGTGTAACATCACCGCCCTTGAAGCATAGGGCGTCGCCAGCCCTTCGTTGTGCACATAACAACATTACATTTGCACCATTGCTTACAATACCACACTGTGCTCACAACAACACCACATTTTTCATGCCACACCATGTCCACAACATCAAGCACAGTGTCAACCATCTACACAACATCTTTAGATACATTGTGCAACTCACCCTTTGTGGAAGACCTCTAGGTTACACATTGGTCATATGGATACTCCGCACCATGTTGTGCCATGCCAAGTGACATCTCTAGGACACACATTACACTAGAATACTTGATAGTATCCTGCACACACTTAGTGGCTAAGTCATGTAACAGCTTGGAAAACGAAGTCACACATGTAATCCCGAGTGGTTCAACTTCCATAATGTTTCTTGTGCCTTCATGACTTTGTAATATTTATATAAACATTTGTAGCCTAAGTTAGTAAGAAAATATGTATAAGACATGGAGTCATACATCTTTCTTAAGTGTATGTCTATTTGCGTGTGTGTTTGTTTGTTGAAACCATAAAAATTGTGTAGACGACCGTCAAATTTAAATGCTTATGCAGCTGCATTTCCGATGAGTATTTCTTGACTTGGTGAGACAATTTTCGGGGATGAGATAGGTTGGATTTTTTGGGGAGGCCTCTTTCCCGGGTAATATAGTCTATCAGCGAAACATTTGAGATAGATCTTTTTAAAGACGTTTATATTGAATTCATGACAAGAGGAATAGAGACCTTTGGATTGATATCTCTAAATGTCTTTTCTATCGATTTATTTAAGATATATATGCTCGTAGAGAACTATGTTTTCAACATATAATTTGAAGCTTTTCATAAAGTATCGGAAATGTGATATATATTGTTGTGTATAAAACACATAGATAAATAAATTCATTCATTGTTCTAGTTCTGTGTTAGAGTTACACTTTATTGATACCATCATCGATCCTATAGTTTTATATGGTTCAAAAGTTTGGGGACTTAGCTTGGGTGTCGTTGATTAATGGCGTATCGAGAGGGTCCAGACTCTCATGTTACAACACATGATTTGTTGCAAGTGGATAGTTCCTTAGTGCATCATCCAAGCTAATTTTTTAAGGATTAATTTCTACATCCACGAACTCAATTCCTTGGGGATCTCAACTTCAATTCGTCAAAGACATTCATACATAACACTTTGCTCTTCGGAGAGGATTGCTTCATGAGTCCGCAATAGATGTTGACATTGTTGCTACTTTGAGACTTGGTTGTTCCTTCTTTCTATTGGCATATTCATTGAGAGGCTACACCCTGTCATGTACTCCTTAGACCCCCTGTCTGTTGGCCTCCTTCCCTCAAAGGACATTCACTAGAGCTTCTAGAGAGGACATTTACAAATAGTATATCCATGTGTGATGTCCCAACTCCGGGATCAATGGAAAATATGCAAATCAACCACTCCTCAATACACCAGACAACTGAAAATAGCAAAATGAAACCAAAACCCCTTGAACCAGTCAAGTAGACGACTCAATAAACCCAAGGATATGGGTTTAATGGCCTCTAGCTTACACTAGTACTTAAAGACCAGATCTATGTAGAAATAACTAAATCAAAACGAATCCCTCTTCAGCTGCTCAGAAACAGGCTCGATCTATGACTGCCCAAAAGACTTCAAAGAGCCTCAAATTACCGTCAATCCATGCACTAAAACAAAACTTCAGACTTAGGACTAGTTCAGCCACAATGGAGTATGCTAACATGAAGGAGATTGCTACCAATAAAACTTAAATCATGTGCCAAATCCAGTCACTATATTCGGATACAAAATGAGCATGGAAATTGATGTCAAAAATTATTAATATCAGACCCAGCACAGCCCACTCAGATCGCTGATTATTGAGAGCTCAAAGCACAGCTAAATTATGCAAGATCCAGTCATTAAGCACAGCATTACATAGACTTCTAAATATACACCTAATTCTTCAATAATATCTCTGATACTAAGGAAGGAACAGCAGATTTGAATGGATAACAATCAGAGCAATAATCATATGAATCAACTACCAAACTTGCTCTACACCAGTCGCTATCAAAGGGGCTGTAAAAACATCTTAATAACATGCAAATACCTAGTCGATCTACCTTGAAACTACCTCAATCATTTTAATAGGCAGACTTCGCTGGGCATTTAGCATACCAACATGCCTTAGAATGTTCAAATAACATATGCAAAGAGATCGCTGCAGTTAGGGGGATAGTAACACCAAACCAGCTGGTCGAATTCACACTAAATATTGCATATAAAACAGTCCATAAACATTAATAAAGAAGTCGCCAAAGATGGAATGGAACACACCAACAAACCGATTTGCAAAGCACATAGAAAATACTTCGATTTGATCACAAAAACCCAGCTGCTACAGTGACGTTGCTACAGTAAAACATGCAGATTTCTACTTGCAAATTCAACCAAAACAAATAACCTCTTCAATTTGATATTCAAAGATCAGCTACAAAGATCTCCCAAGCATGAGAGAGAGAAAACATCAATGGGCATGCATCCCAACTCCAAGCATGGAGTATCAAAATAAGTTCATCATAACATAATAATAATAATGATCCTAGCACTCCTTTTATAAGCAAGGAGGCACAAAATTCGAAATCCCTAGGAGAGGGAAATTATTAAATAAAAGCAGTTTGTTTTCCCTAGGTGTGGCGTCCCCTTTTCAAAGGGTGATTTTATCAATAAAAGCCACCTAAATATTTATTTAATTAATTCCCCATTTAATTTTTATATTTTGGGAATTAAATTAATCTTCATAATTAATTACTTAAATAATTAAATAATTATTGCTCCAGGCAATAATATATAATTATTTAATAATGATGTTCCCCTTGCAACATCCCGAAGCCCACAGGAAGTATAGGCTAAGGGTCTTAAAAATGGGGACATTACAGTCCTCCCTTCCCAAGATTGCTTGCCCTCAAGCAATAGCAAGCTCATGCCTCCAGTACCACCATGGTAGCACTCCAAGAACCGGGTTCCCATGCCACTCAAGTGGAGTAGCATTTGTAAGATCTTTGGCTGCTTCATCCTCCTAAAAGTGGGGAGTGAAAACTGCTGCAATTTATTCCTCAAACCTGCACATGAAACAAACCAGTTAGAAAAACTAGTGTTGAAAAACACTTTTCTAGTGTGCCTCCATGATGTGAATGTCCCATGAGTCTCTTCCATGTATGGGCTGCCCCAAAATGACACTAAGCTGCCCTAACTATTGTTGGAATCATGCCTTTTCCTTTTGTGAATCCTTGAAATAGTGGTTGCATTCTCTAATACAATCATGTAAACAATAACAACCATCGTGTGCCATGAATTTTTCAGCTGAATGATGCAAAACTGAACTGTAGGAGTAATCAAGGAGATGAAAAGCAATGAAATCTAATCGCAGCAGTTGTTATATCCCAAAACTATTACCCAACCATGCAAGGATAGCAAGACAATGTGTACATCCATTTTCCCATCATTAATTGCAACATGTAGGGCAGCAAACTCAAGTGGTAACATAGCAGCACTGACTTGTCTTAGGGCCCCTAAAATAGTAATTTGACTCCTCCAATTGTGAGCTATGGGCTGCAAGTGAACAATTGCCCCTATTTCCCCCAATTGCTCCACTTAAGGTCAAGTATGCATTCCAAATTTGTGCTTGGAATGTTAGCAATGGAACCACATGCAAGAATGATTGACTAAAAATTATCACCTTTAGGGGCTGCTTCCTTGTCCATAGCAACAAAATTGCCATTCCAACATTTCCCTTCATGAGAGGCCTTCGATTCCTTCTCCTTCCCACACATACTCACAAGATCCCATGAGGCATCCTTCATTTCTTTTCTCAAGTTAGCACAACACCTTTGATGATCATGCCAAAACAAAAAATCTTTGTTGGGAAGACTTACCCAATCAAACAAATTGCTTCCTTTAGCAAGCTGCCCATGATCCCACATGCTAAGATCCATCATGAAGTGGGAAAATAAACCATACCTTAGGCTGTCCTCACTCTTTTCAAAACTCAAAATTTCTTGAGCACTCTCTTCCCTTGATGCATGGAATTGGGGAGCCTTTAAAAATGAAATAAGGGTGCTGCCCACCTGCTCATCAAACTCATTCTCACTTGACATGTGACTAGGATCATCAAAAATCATCTTAGAATTAGAAACCATTTTCTCCCCATGACATAAGAACAATAGAACATTCAACTTGATCACCTCGTAACCACATCGAAGAATCAAAACAAATAACTTGAAGTGGTGGCTTACATCTTCATACCATGAGGTAATATGTGCATGATGATACCCCTTGTTTCAACTCCATCATTCACATAAGAAAAGGGAAAATCAGAAATGCAAGGAAAATCGTACCATTTATTGAGCTCATGGTTTTTCCTTATGTAAGGAAGCAACAAAACTGAAACAAAAGGCTTGGGGCTGCCCATCATACCTTGTTCTTCCTTCCCTTTTTCATCTTCTTGCTTATGGAAGGTAGGTGTCTCTATATGGCCATTGACTTCTTTGATGAGCTTATCCCAATATGCATCAACCGAAGTCCTCTTTGATCCACTTCTTTTCCTCTTCAGGTTACAAAACCCTTGGAGGGTCAAGAGGGCTTGGGTCTCTTGACTTAGTGTAAAGTACTCTTGGCAATATGAGTCAAGATTATGCTTGATCTGTTCCTTCCATTCACCATCACTCATCAACTCCATGATCTCTGATTTCTGCACTTAGAATCACAAACCCTGCATACACAAAGTGACCCACACGAATAGAGGATGGTAGCTCTGATACCACTATAATATCCCACTTCCGGGATCAATGGAAAATATGCAAATCAACCACTCCTCAATACACCAGGCAACTGAAAATAGCAAAATGAAACCAAAAACCCCTTGAACCAGTCAAGTAGACGACTCAATAAACCCAAGGATATGGGTTTAATGGCCTCTAGCTCACACTAGTACTTAAAGACCAGATCTATGTAGAAATAACTAAATCAAAACGAATCCCTCTTCAGCTGCTCAGAAACAGGCTCTATCTATGACTGCCCAAAAGACTTCAAAGAGCCTCAAATTACCATCAATCCATGCACTAAAACAAAACTTCAGACTTAGGAATAGTTCAGCCACAATGGAGTATGCTAACATGAAGGAGATTGCTACCAATAAAACTTAAATCATGTGCCAAATCCAGTCACTATATTCGGATACAAAATGAGCATGGAAATTGATGTCAAAAATTATTAATATCAAACCCAGCACAGCCCACTCAGATCGCTGATTATTGAGAGCCCAAAGCACAGCTAAATTATGCAAGATCCAGTCATTAAGCACAACATTACATAGACTTCTAAATATACACCCAATCCTTCAATAATATCTCTGATACTAAGGAAGAAACAGCAGATTTGAATGGATAACAATCAGAGCAATAATCATATGAATCAACTACCAAACTTGCTCTACACCAGTCGCTATCAAAGGGGCTGTAAAAACATCTTATTAACATGCAAATACCTAGTTGATCCACCTTGAAACTACCTCAATCATGTACCAACTTAATAGGCAGAGTTCGCTGGGCATTTAGCATACCAACATGCCTTAGAATGTTCAAATAACATATGCAAAGAGATCGCTGCAGTTAGGGGGATAGTAACACCAAACCAGCTGGTCGAATTCACACTAAATATTGCATATAAAACAGTCCATAAACATTAATAAGGAAGTCGCCAAAGATGGAATGGAACACACCAACAAACCGATTTGCAAAGCACATAGAAAATACTTCGATTTGATCACGAAAACCCAGCTGCTACAGTGACGTCGCTACAGTAAAACATGCAGATTTCTACTTGCAATTTCAACCAAAACAAATAACCTATTCAATTTGATATTCAAATATCAGCTACAAAGATCTCCCAAGCATGAGAGAGAGAAAACATCAATGGGCATGCATCCCAACTCCAAGCATGGAGTATTAAAATAACTTCATCATAACATAATAATAATAATGATCCTAGCACTCCTTTTATAAGCAAGGAGGCACAAAATTCGAAATCCCTAGGAGAGGGAAATTATTAAATAAAAGCAGTTTGTTTTCCCTAGGTGTGGCGTCCCCTTTTCAAAGGGTGATTTTATCAATAAAAGCCACCTAAATATTTATTTAATTAATTCTCCATTTAATTTTTATATTTTGGGAATTAAATTAAATAATCTTCATAATTAAATAATTAAATAATTAAATAATTATTGCTCCAGGCAATAATATTTAATTATTTAATAATGATGTTCTCCTTGCAACATCCCGAAGCCCATAGGGAATTATAGGCTAAGGGTCTTCAAAAATGGGGACATTACACCATGCCACCCGGGTAACCCCGTTAAGCCACTTAGCCCCAAGCTTGCATTTTTCGTCAATAATTTCTTACATTTGGTAGATGGTATTATTCGTCGCCCTCGGTATCTTTAGCACCACCGGTCCCATGGGTTGATATTTCATCTTGACTAGTTGAGAGTGTCTTCTCACCAAATATGGGTTGGCCGATCATCACATTCTTCGACACGATCAGATCTTTTGTCTTTGTGCCTTTCCAGGGTGGAGACCAAGGAACACTTCATATTAAAATGCCCTATTTTCTATGTTATCCAAAGAAGAATTCACTACCTCTACAGGGGACTTAGGCAACACTCTCTACTTTCTTTATGTTGGAATACGAATAATGAAGAATGAAGAAGCGGACTGCACACATTGAAGATTGTGTGCCTGTTTATTTATTATGCAATAGATAATTACAAAATGGTTGATAGTTACTGACCGATTGTTAGTTAACTAGTAACTAATGATGACTAACAAAAAGCCTTATATTGTAACACCCCTTTGAAGGCTTACCCTACAAAAAGCAAAAACAAACATATATGACATAGCTGAAAACAAATAGAACCAAAACAGAAGTATACGCGCATTCTTCGAAGCGTCTTTGTTGAACAATAATTCGTTGACTTGGTAGAGCTCCATCAAGCTTCCTCATGGCATTCGTAAAGGTGTTGTTCCCAAGCCGAATTCCCGAGTTCCCATATTCCACCCCCCGAACTCCCAAATCACAAATCTCCTAAATTATTGGACGACCATCGATATAGAGCCATCCAAAACTCCATCAAGTTGACTCTGAACAAACCGGTAACCATCCATACTGAGCTTTATCTACACCAGATCCCTTCCTGCCGTCAACTTGTGGACTTCTTAGAATACATATTTTCCTTCTTGGTTTCTTTAAAGGACATATTCATCATCGAATCTTCACCACCTTCAGCATTTGGTGGGTCTTCAATAAGGGCTACATTAGCTTCATTGGATTTGAGCGTTCCCTTGAGGACGTCATTGGCTCGAACACGACAGTCCCACATTGTATGACCTCTTTTCTTGTAATAATAACATTCCATTTCCCTTTTGTCTTTATTTGACTTTCTATGGAAGTTTTGGAATATAATGCACTCTCATGATGAGAACTACCCTCATCTTCAACAATAGCTCTTCTTTCGTCTGTGAAAAGTGTTGCAATCATGTCAATAGGAGACTGAGTAGACATTTGGCTGAGGGTAAAAATGATATTGTTGTACTTAGAAGGCAGATTGTTTAATAGGATAGCTTTTGCATCCTCGTCATCTACCGTAGTTTGTACATCTGCAAGTTGTCTAATAAGGGATCTCAGGTTGTTGACATGGTTGGACATAGAGATTCCTTCATCCATTTTGAATCTAAATAGCTGAAGTTTTAGCGAAAATTTCGCATTGACTGCTTTTGTGCCAAACAACGCATTTAAAGTGTCTAATATTTCTCTAGACGATTTGTCCAAATCTACATGATGTAGCTTCGAATCATAAAGTGCAAGGCCAATAATAGCTTTCACTTTATCATCTCTAGTCTGCCAATTCATTAATTTATTTGCATCGATGGGTTCTTTCTCTTTCCCATTTACTATTCCCCACAAATTTTTTATTCATAAGTTGCATTTTTTCACTTCCCATGTACGAAAATTTAGACCAAAATATTTTCTTCTAGAATTTGCATACTCAAGATAAAATAAATTAAATACGATTGTGTATTCAAAAAATAGAGAGCAAAATACCGGAAGGCTTCAAAACTGCAGTGACACCCCAAAATTCGTGATTTGCTGATTACTTGACCTCGTTTCTTTCCCTCGACCTCGGTTTCTAGCTCACACACCTCGTGATTTCTTTTTAGGCCCTTGCGACCAAGTTCAATGCTCTTATATGACTCGTATTTATTTATTGGGCCCTTGCAACCAAGCTCAATGCTCTCATTCAACTGTATTTATTTGCAAACAAGTTTATACCCTTTTATGGATGACTTTTTGTGACTATATTATAATATTTGTGACGATGATTGTACCTATACCTTGTGCCTTTGAAACTTGCCTCTCAAAATCACAACCGAGGTATTAATCGTAGAAATGGAATGTAGTTGCCTTTACAACGTAATTCACAAATGAATTTGCTAGCTTCTATCAATATTCTTCACATGCCCTTATTCGTAACTTGAAATTTGTGTGGTTCCTTGGTTTAGTGCATTGCAGGTTTAATCACAGTCTCAACTCATTTACATGTGTTGGCTTGGGGTTCATTGGCTTAGTGTAGATCTCAAGCCTAACTCGACCCACCTTGGAGCCATCTCGTTGTCCAACTCAGGCCAGGTCAATGGTTCCAATGTGGGTCGAGTTAGGCTTGAGATCTACACTGAGCCAATGAATGCCAAGTCAACACATGTAAACGAGGTAAGACTATGATGAAACCTCGTAATGCACTAAACCAAGGAACCACACAAATTTATCAAAAAAACCCTTGTTTTTTGTCGGTCATTGAGGTTTTTTTCGAAGATTTTTATAAACCCCAAATTTTTGACAACCCTTAACTTGTATTATCCTACTCGGGATATTCTACCTCACTTGGAGTTTCCCT
This sequence comes from Taxus wallichiana var. yunnanensis, assembly GCA_018340775.1. Classification (NCBI taxonomy): domain Eukaryota; kingdom Viridiplantae; phylum Streptophyta; class Pinopsida; order Cupressales; family Taxaceae; genus Taxus; species Taxus wallichiana. The sequence goes on along the minus strand of CM031236.1, from coordinate 23,738,502 downwards.
ACACTCATGGGATATGCTTGCTTAGGTGTCCCAGTTGTGTTGAGTTAGCTTACTAGTTATGTGGTGCAAACTTCACTTTGCCAAGGATATTAGTTAGTGAGAGTTATTCACCACTGATCTAAGTGGTAGTTGCACTTGCATCATTCTATGATATGGAGCATTGAGTTTATTTGGAGCCATTCTTGCCTTGTGAGTTCTTGATCATATTGCATCTTATTGTTAGTTATTTCAATTTCTGCAATTGCTCGTGCATTTGTTTTTCATTCGAGATTCAGAAACTCTAATATGTTGGAATACGAACAAGGAAGAATGAAGAAGAAGCGGACTGCACACATTGGAGATTGTGTGTCCGTTTATTTATTATGCAAAGGATAGTTATAAAACGGATGAGATTTACAACCGATAGAGAGCCTTATATTTTAACACTTAAGATATCCAGACCAGCAGCGCTTGGCTCTTTATCTTCACGAGGGTGTCGTCCTCCGGCATAGATCCCTACAGTGGTGGGTCTAGAGGTGTTAGAGCTCCCATGCTGATCACCTCTTTTTCCAACTCACCTATGTGACATGAACACTAAGCATCCTTTGGACACTTGTGCTTCACACATCGGAGCTGATAGATCAGTTAGGCAACACTTCTCTCAGCATTCCATTATTAATCTGGTTACTTAAATCCCCTGTCATGCTCTACCTTGGCCTCGTGGCTCTGCTCCGTCCTGTTTTGTGTAGCTCTTCCCCTTCTTGGTGATATGGATCTACTACTTACCGACTTCCCTCAAAACCATGAAGACAATACCTATTACGAGTTCTGTTTATACTACAGTAGTTGCACCGACCTTGGATGTTAAGGGAGATTCTAGAGGAAGTGCTTTGCTTCCTCCTAGGATTTTCGAACTTAGACCCTCCGGCCTTGGACACTTCACATCCAACATTGTCAAATTGCCCACAACAATTGATGATTGCAGAGGCAACACCTCCACTTCAGGCGCAGATAGAGATAATCGATGAGATTTCCTTCCAGTCTTCATTAGCTGATGCTTTAGAGGCTCTTGTTTGCCCTTCATTGCTATTTGTATTAATTTCATTACCACCTATGTTGGTGGTGCACTGCTTTATTTGTCTTATGTACTTTTTTTATTTTACTTCTAGGATTCTCTCTTCCTAGAACTTTCTATATTGTTAATTGTTGTATCCATGAATGCCATTGATCTACTTTTGGTCATCTGTGGACAATAATATATTCTCTCTCCTATGTTTCACTTGTTACTAAAGCTTCTGCAGGCACTTACAACACATCTAGTTCCTCATCTAGAGTGTTGTCCCCCAGACACATTGGGATCCAGATTATTATAGAAGGTCGAGGAACATGTCAATAATCAAAGTAACACAATCCACCTCTTGGAGGTGAATTTTTTTATCAATTTCTTGAGAGAAAGCATTGGCCTTGGAACAAAAAAATGTGACAGGAATCTCAGAAAGGACAGGAATCTAATGCATGCAACGATATCTCTAGTAGCTGCTGATTTCTTCTGAACTAATGTCCCGACTTTAACATTTAGCTAGCAATCCAGACTTCCTTACATCAATGGATCTTGTAGCATATTCTTGCGAATAAATGGTATGCGTAAGATAGAATGAAGGTGGGGTGCCATGACAGAAGTGGTTCCAATAGGGTTACTTTTGGGATTTCTGAAAGTAGTTAGTTCAGAGAATAAGAACTTTGGAGGTTGTAGTGAGTAGAGGAGGGGTGTAAGTGTGCATATGAGTGTCAAAAAAATGGCTCTGCCGGCCAATGTGTATAGAAAGTCAGTATGTGAAGTACACAGCCAAATAAAATGCATATTTGGATATAATGTCTCCATATATTGAAGTAATGAATGAGTGAAGCGATGAGTGATTTTCTATATTTGTCATTGTTTTTAAATTTTTACGTATTGTGATGCAGCTGTGATTTGCAAGTCATTCACTTGATCCACGACTCACCTCTCCATCAGAAAACACAGTCCAAGGGAACTTGATAAGAGAGGGTCACCAATTTCTGCAAACCAAAGATCTTTTTCCAAAAGGTCCATGATCTTCTCAACATACATCTTGTCAGCAACACAAATTCCTCTCATCATAGAGTTTTACTGTGGGATATTTCTCATGAATGTTGGCCTTCATTTGGTGCACCATGCAATCAAATGTCAAATATTTATCCAAAAGGAGTGTTTACAAAGTTGTAAATTATAAAATTCTAGTTAAAATTTAAATAAATTACAGTTGTACACAATTAAGTTCTAGTTAAATAATAAAAAGCAAAAATATGAATTGTTGCAAGTTATATGAAGATTATTAATGATTTTTATATTTTAAACGGGCTCTTATATTATCCTATCCGCACTCACCTAGAGACATGGGGATATAGCCTTATAAGTATTGGTACGCGGATAAGGATGCCATCCAAATCAAGGTATGTGAGTAAATGAATAAGGATATGCCATTATTATGTGTATACAATGATCAAAATCTGTGGGTAGGAGGGGATGGTGGTCTTCATGCCTATACTAGAGTTTTCCGGTGACTGATTTTATCATATGTTTGACTGAACCGAGCTTCCCTTTGTAGGGGAGATAAATCCCTCAATTTTGGGGACAAAGTTCCCTCAAACTTGCAAAGTCTACTTTTCAGTGGGGGTGTCTAGCGAGATAGGGGACAAGTTTCCCTGAAGTCCCTTTTTGGAAGGGACGTAGGAAAAGTTCCCTACAAGTTTATCACTTTCCAGAATGAGGTCCTCATTAAAAAAATGGGATCCCTAGGTTAGAGAACGAGTTAGATGCCTATGTACGGCATGGGAGGCATGCCAAAAATAGTATGGATAAAACAATATGTATGTTTGTGAATCTACATTATTTGACCGGCTTTTCTCTTCGGATGGCAGCCCCACAATGGCTGATTTTAGCAAGTAAAATAGAAAACTTCTTGCTTGTAATGATAGTAATGGACAGTCCCTTTTCTCATGAGTTTCCCACTTTATAGAATGAGGTCCCCACTAAAATGGGATCCCTATGGTAGAGAATGAGTTAGAAGCCTATGTATGACATGGGAGGCATGCCGAAAATAGTATGGAAAATACCATACGTATAGTTTTCAATGTACTTTATTTGACTGGCTTCTCTCTTAGGATGGCAGCCCCATAAGGGCTGATTTTAGCAAGTATAATAGAAAATTACTTGGCTGTAGTGGTAGAAATGGATGTCCCCTTTTCTCACGAGTTTCCAACCTTATAGAATGAGGTCCCCACTAAAAGATGGGATCTCTACGTTAGTGAATGAGTTAGAAGCCTATGTATGACATGGGAGGCATGCCAAAAACAGTATGCAAAAGATAATATGTATAGTTGTCAATGTACGTTATTTGACTGGCTTCTCTCTAGGATGGCAGCCCTTCAAGGGCTGATTTTAGAAAGTATAATGGAAAACTATTTGGCTGTAATGGTAGTAATGGATGGCCCCTTTTCTCTGGATTAGAATTTTATAAAACCAGTATAAGCCTTTTAAACTAATCCCAGTGCAATCCTTTTGAAACCTATGCTTCCTGAATTCATTGGCCGAAATCTGTTCTTCAGCAGCGCATATGTATAAATACAGCTGTAAATTCCTGGGCTAAGTCCAAATGTATTTTCTATCTGACAATCTTAAGAAACTAAAATTTTGTTTACATACAGGAAGTTCATGATTTTGTTTTGAGGCCCTATCAACATTTGATTTGATGTACCCAAGCTGAGGTGGCTGCCAACTGGAACTAAGTTTCTTTCAAATCCATGCCGGGTTGAGGTGGCTTCCAAGTGGAACTAAACTTCTTTCAAACCCATGCCAAGAACGTGCAATAGATGCACTTTAGTTTGTACTATGTATCAATAAGAACTTTTGGCAGACATTATTGAAGGCTATTTGATAATTTAGTTTGTACTAATGTAACATTAAGAACTTTTGCCAGACATTATTGAAAGCTATTTAATCACCTAAAAATTTAGGGTGTTTTTGATGTAGACTATAACCCAATTGACTTTGGATTGCAGGAAAAGCTGGTAAATTTCATTACTGATGCATATTATGAATCATTTGATTTATCCACTTACGAAGCACTTAAAATAAATAAAACCACCAGCCGCAAAGAAATAAAAGGTTTGCAGCAGTATCGAACTCAAAACAGGTATTCCTGTTTGCAGTATTTTAATTGTATGTTTTCTCTTCATATCAAAGCAATAGGTCATGCATTTTACTTCCATGAATAATAAGTGATTCGAGATTTTAAGTTGTTAATACAGGCACTGGGTTGATGCCAGTGAGGATTTTTGATCTGATAATGTGTTGATTAATGGCAGGTTGTTTGTCAATTCAATAGACTCTTCCCATATTTTAAAGTGGATAAGGTCAACCCAAAGTGGAAGGAGCTAGCCTAACTTGCTTTTTCTGATCAACATCCCTCGCTATATCAAACACTATGGTCTTCTTAAGTGCAGATGAACAAGGATAGTGTTACTTTATTTAAGATACACATTTTTTCAGCCAGAAGCCACAATTTATTTCTTGGTGGCCTTGAGCAATTCTATAGAGAAACGGGAGAACTCTTCTCTATGTTCTAATTTATCCTTGCCGCAGTGATTATTCTTCATAAGGTGTAAGTCCAGTATTTATGGAAACCAGGGCCACTTTCTACTGGGAAAAAGCATTAAGACGAGTCCTGTTAGAAATTTTTGCTGCTAATTCTATGGGAAATTCTGTTGAAATCAAGTTCGACTTAATTAGTCAGGTGTGCCTCCCTTTTCCTTCCTTTTTAAATCTATCTCACATCATTCAATTCTAGCACTTTTTCAATTTGCAGATTATGTACAAATGATTTTTCAAAATCATAATCAGGGGAAGTGAAAAGCCCAGATGTTGAGGCAGAGATTGCATTGTGGACTCACATTGCGCGGGTCTGCAACATTTTTGTCAACTGTATACTATGAACATTATGTAATTCTACACGTGGAATAAGATCTAGATGTGCAAGTGGGGTCCCTTTTTCTTTTTCTTTTTCTGAAAGAAGGCACTTCAGATTAATGCATAATAAAATTCAATGTATTCAGTACGAGTTGCATGTATTTTTTATTAGAAGTCCGAGAATTTTGCTTCTGTTGGAAGTTTGTCATGTATGAACATGCATTATAATCCATTGTATTTAATAGGTTCCAGAGATGCTATATTACTTCAATCACAAAATACTTCAACCAATGTAATAGCTACATCAAAAATTTAGAACTGAAATTTCATTTCCAAGCATGAGGGAATAAAACACTAGAATAATTTCCTTGTCTAGTCTTCATTAGAAATTATTGATTTTTGCACAATCTCAACAGTAAATAAATGCTGATGCAAAGAGTTGATAGAAATTTTCTTCTTTGGAACTTCATGAGGATTATGTATTTCTTTTGAAAGATAAATGCCTCTAAAGCACTAGGAAAATGTTAAAATATAATGAATGTTACTATAAGTATACGAGGATCTAACAACCATAAAAGATGAAGGGACGATGCACAAATACGGCACACCCTACTTGATATTGATTTTGCTTATTGTTTGTGTAGGTTGTCATGATCCTTATAGAAAGGAAGAGTATCAAGAGTTGTTAAATTGCACTGCCCTTTGGACGCCAAGGTGATCACATTGAACCTTTTCACTTAGAACCAACATTCATGGAGCTAAAATGAAAGTTTGTAACTTAGTCATGGTTAGGGGTCTTAGTTAAGAGATGCTTTATACACACAACATTCAGAATCACATAGCGGAATAGGCATACAATGCAACACAACACAACACAGAACAAAAACTCAGAATTCCTGCAAATAAATCCACATGTCTCAACTTGCTAACTCATAATATTTGCAAGTATGGCTTACAAAACACATTTAACTAACTAGGCTCGACTATAGCACTAACTCCTATGGGAATAGTCTATAATGTAAATATGATGTCATGCTTATATAGATGTAAGGCCCACCTTACAATATGCTTCGAAACAGGCAGTGACACATGAGAAGTTATCTCTCTCTCACACACACGTGTGCATGCGCACGCGCACAGAGGATCACTAGACTCCTTATTCGGTGGAGTTAGCTTTAACTACCCACTAAACAAATATCTCACACAATCTATAAACAACTCACTATTGTTATATTAATCTCACAAAGTAATTAGCTAACTATTACAACTCATTCCACATTACAATATGCAAATACTTATAACGTGAACACTAACATGAAATAGTTATAATATTCCCCCCTTTAGTGTGAACGTGGGGCAACGGGCATTGAAAATAGAATTGTATGCCACCACATGCATTTAGGTATGCATATTACTATTTGGATCTTGTTGCACACGATCACCTACATATGAGAACTTATCCCACTTTCACTTCCAATGAACTTATCACCGACCGACCATCTTCCAACGAAGTACGGTAGTCGAGGATCTCTCATGTAGCTAGTTGTCCTCCTATACAACTTTTTTTAATAGTTGGACACCTTCCACACCATATCACAACACATTCAAGAGAAAATATTGGAATTACAAACATGACTGATCTTATGTTCTCTCTCTCTCTCACGCACGCACACGAGACTTCGGTGTGACTACTCACTCAACAAGATGTGAACTTGAGAATCAATTTTGCAATCCCCCCCACAATTTGAACTTGGGCGTCACGTACAAGTGAAAATGTGTCCAATTGAAATGTGGACAATTTTTTTCTATACTTTTGATGACTATTGAATATGACAATTAAAAAGTAATTAAATATTACTTTTTAGTACAAATCGCCATAAAAATTTTGACATATAGTTTTATTGAATCAAAAGACTATTTGAAAATGACCCTAAGGCTAAAAAGGACAATTACAAAGACTATAAAAAAACCTAAAATAATGATATAGCCCACCTATTAAATAAATTCCTCTTTAGCTTTCAAAATGTACCCTCCACTTTCTAAATTTTTTTCACTCAAGGTATTGACCCCCTGACCTTGTACTTTTGTAGATTTTACCAAAGTTTCATGAGCCACTCGAGCTATATGGCATTGTAAATATCAATATGCTATAAGTATATTTTAACTCCCAAACCAAGCAGCATTGTTTTAAATATAAAACACACTTCTATCGTTGAAAATCATACTTGCAAGGCTTGGGATGCCTTTTTGAGCTTCTTTCCAATTGTTCGTATACTTTTTCACGCATATCTCTCAACTGCGACACATGGGAGAAAGTCCCTCCTCGAATAAGGGAATGCACCTTGTTTATTGTTAATCTAAAACTAATGAAGGAATATTTACAATATATTCACTACTCTAATCACGGGGTCGATATCATCGTGATAGATTTTATTTTGAGTAGAAAGGAATTTGAAAATAGAGGAAGGCAATTCTTTGAGAATAGGAAAGAGAGAGGGAGACAGCTTTTGCTTTTTAATGACAAATGCAAATCCTAGTCTACTCACACAAATCAAGAAGAATAACAATAAATTTGACTAATACTTGGTAACACGATTATGAATAACAAGGAATCATAATGTATTGAACATAAGAACAATAACATAATGACAAGATTAATTTCAACACAAAGTTTGTAAGTTTTGATCTCTTTATTTATTTTTGCCAAAAAATAGAATACAAAGCTTCTCTTCTTCTCACAATAATTATAGAAAAATCCTCTTTACCGCAAATGTAAAAAGTCCTTGGTACCTTCGTTAAAAGTCGTTGAATGCTTTGAGCATCATTACATTTATAGACAAGAAGAGAGAAAATAAGGACAATTGCACCCTTGACTAATTCTTAATAATAAACATAGAAAGTAATAAATCGACTTGGTTTATACTTCTAGACTTATTCCACCTAGAAAATTTTACCTTCCTAAATACATATTGACCAGTCCTCATGTAAAAATCAAGTTGAGTCAATTTAAATGTTGCATGACATAGTGCAAAAATATCTCAAAAAATTATATGTTTGAGAAAAGTTAGCAAAAGCACAAAAACTTCAACTTGTTTTCTTATCATATTTTTCCTTTTGTGCGTCTTGAGCGCATTTATATTGATGACCTCGGCTTCCATGACGTTTTGTCTTTGTCGATATTCATGGTATCTTTCAATCATTCATTGGAAAACCTTTTTGTTTGGCCTGCATGAGTATCAATTGAGTACCTCACAAGTATCAGCCACACTAATCAATTTTCTTGGAAGCTTTTGAACCTTCTTTACAATATTTCTCAAACCATCCAAAAAATTCTGATATAGGACCAACTTGTCAAGTGATTACACATTGAACATTTGCTCGGATTTTGAATCACCTTCAACCAAAGCTCTCAAACTCGACAAAAATGGTGTCAACTGTAAGTGCGGTTAGATCTTCATTGTTAAATTGACAAAGCAATTTCATCCCTGATGTCAAAAGTAACATCAATCCCTTCTCTTCTTACTTCTTGTAATTTCTCCATTGTTGCATTTAAAATTTGAACTTGGAACTCAATGGCCTCATAGTATTCGAAGTGCATACCTTGTTCTTAATTACTTTCTCTTTGACGAGAGTATATGCATCTACCTTCTTTGGCTTGCTTAATGCCTCCAGAGTAAGTTCCTAGTTGTTACATTCCTCTTTAAACTCATTGCTCATCCTTCAAACCAATGACTTCTCGCCTTCAATATCGTCATGGACTTTGACAACTTCCTCGATCAATCTCTACCGTCATTGAGAAGTTGTTCGAACCAAGCATTAAAACCCTTTCCCTATTTCCTATCTTATCAGCTACTATGATGGATGATGCATCCAATCTTGTTTTCACAAGAGCGGCAGCTTTGAGTAGGTTGAGTGATTTTATGCAAAAGGGTTGTTAATTGGTCTACTTTCTCTCTTAGTTCATTTTGTGTGGCCTTAACCTTGTCAAGCTTGTGAATTAGGTTGCCAAGGGAAACTTCCACATTCGGTTTGACGGTTGTTGTGGTGGATTTTCCCAAAGCAACCTTAGAGATCCGATAGTCCACAACAATTATATCCTCCATACTCTTATATACACACCAACACGAATTTTTTTAGCAAATCTTTCCCGGATGGATCGATAGTGATATGAGTAAGCGTATTTGGCTTCTTTGTTGTGTAGGAAAGAGTAAGATCTAACGTGTTGAAATCAAATGCTTTTGGGATCACTACCTTCTTTCTTTTCTTCGAGGTTTGACTTTTAGCCAGGATGAAACAAAAGAAGAAATTATTGTTGTGAAGAGGATCTGGATGTATCCATAGTAGTTGCACTAGCAAAGGGTGTGGTCACCCAATCAAGAGGGGGGAGTTGATAAAACAACCATGGGAATTGCGGAAGAGGAAACAATAAAGGAACCGGGAGGAAGAATCAAACACATGGATGTGAGTGGATGATGGAGAAAGAGGAGTCTTTGGGGGAGAACCCATGAAAAGATTGATCCTTGGTGAAAGAGGTGGAAGGGAAGAGAAAAATTGAGCCATAAGGGAAACAGGTGTAGAAGAAATGGGAGTAGCGGACGTGGGAATGACAGTTGTGAGGAGTGGGGATGAAGGCAATACTAGTAGTGTTGGTAGAGAAGAAACATGAGGTGGAGAAGAAACAAGGGGACTCTAAGTGAGAAGAGTAACAAAAGGAATGACCCTAGGTGAGGAGGTGGAAGAGGGTTGTGTGATAGGAGTGTTGGTTGACAGTTTTTGACTTGCTTGAAGTGGAGGAGAATCCACATCCACAACCGTTGTTGGAGTAGAAGAAGTAGAAGACCTTTCCCCTTTGCTAACAAATTTGAACTTTATTGGCTTCATAGGAGCCTTTCCTTTATCCTAAGGGTCCTGAGAAGGGCTCGCTTCGAAAAAGTTGTCACACTTGTTTGACTTAATGGGAGAATGTCAGCATGCTTGAGATGGATTCCCAAAGATATGAGCCAATGAATGGTACGATTAAGAATATTGGTGGCACATTCTTTGGTCAAGGTCCACTCTTTAATCGACCAATTGATTCGAGGAAAATTCGAGGTGCACTCTTTAATCATATATATGCTTAGGATCTCCCCATCATCATATGTGCCCTCAGGACATCAACAATGTCATACTTTGCAACCTCATCAATAGTTAATCTGCAATAGTCCTTTCTTAAAGCAACTTCATTCCTACAGTCAATCTATATATCCTTCAATTTAGGTACATTTATATGTAAGGTTCCAATACTTTTCATCACCCATATATAATCAAAATGAAGCCTTTAGTGAAAATATTCCAATGTTACCCTTTACACCTTAGCCACAACATTCTCAACTTTAATAGCAGAGATTTGCATGTGTAGTGACCAATAGAAATGTGAAAGTGAATTCTTTCCTTGTGTTTTCCTTGTTGAAATTTATGCAAGTCCAACAACTATCTCACCAATTCCATGAGAATCCATTTATCACTTGGGTACCTAAGGAGCATATATGGGGATTTTGGAACCCTCATACCGAATGTAAGTGAAGGTAGGGAATTGAAGGAAGAGGCATTCCCATTGCGAAACTATGCTCTAAGCATCGTTTATACTAATGTATTTGGCAATTTCTTTATCAAACTTACACATGATGTTGTAGAAAAAGGCATCATTCACCCTCTGAAGTGTTTAAAACTTTCTTCTAAGGTCAATTAAGGGTATAAATCATATACCCTGGTTTGATCTCTTGACTCACAATTGTTGACACCTCCATGGGATATACTCTCATCCTAACCACAACATAGACACGATATAAGGTCATATAAAATCTTCCTATTGTGTGCACCTCTTTAAGTTGCTTATGCAAAGAACCACTTATCTCCTCTCCCCACCCGATGAATTTTTTATTTTCCTTATAATATAGATGTATTTATACATCCATTCTTAGAAGTCCTTAGCAACAGGAAGACCTACAACTCTGCTCAACATTGTGATGATGTCATTTACCTCTTGTATGAAATCACTCTCCAATAAAGTCTTAGGAAGCTACTAATCGAAGGCTTAGGCTTCTTGTTGAGATGCTTAGTACAAGCCATTGAGTTGTTGTTCTAGGCATGTTGAGCTTGTTCCAGACTTGTATCCACATATTCATTGAGATCGGGGAGCCGAGCAATTCTTCAAATATTAATCTCATTACAACCTCTCTATCTTGATTCTTCATTGTTCTAGTGTTAACATCATAGTGGATCACAAATGCAAGAATGAATTCGAACATTGAAATGAAAATGGGAAAGATGCTTGCCATTACTAAACCATTGTCGTAAATAGCCCGAATCCAATTTGACTTAGATGTTTTATTTACCCCGCTCCAAAATCGGGAAGATCAATTTGCCCCAAGTTAGTGTATTTTATTTTATATATATTAGAATAAGGGTTAGAAGGAGGCACTACCCCTTGATAGATGTATTTCATTTTTTTACTTCTTCCCTTTGGATAATTACGTCATTTGTGTAAGAAAGAGATATGAAAATTTTACTAAGAACCTCTCATGGGAGCCGTGGAAACAAATTCAGAATTTTTACCCGCTCTACAACCCTAAAAACACGAAAAACACTTGGTCGAGGTTTTAATCTTATTCAAAACTTCAAATATCCCGACGTACACGGATAAGGGATTTACACTTGTTTTGCACATTTGAAAACCCGATGTAGACCTTTTTTGGGTTTCATCCTTATTAAACAACCTTCAAATCCCTACAAACATTGAGTGGGGTTTAGGACTTGTTTAGCACCCCAAGAATTCCAAAAGCATAGATCAAGGATTTGCACAAGTTTGACAACCCAAAAAACTTGAAATACATTAGGCATGTTTTTAAGCTTGACAAGTAGGTAAAAAATCCTAACATAGACTTTGTCGGGGATTTTACCTTGTTTTTCAAGGCAAAAAGATCGACAAACATTGGACTTAAATTTGTATGAACTCCACTCTTTTCCCATGAAAAATAATCATCAAAACAAGAAAAAAGCACCAAGTAACCTTCAGAACAATAAGACAAACTTGGAAGGGGAGAAAAACTAGGTTTGGAAAGCTAAAGGACACCAAACCAAAATTATACATAAAAATAAGCTCAAATATCAATAAAAATCAAGGAGGATGAAGAACTCGCCAAGTAGAGTAACGGGTTGGAAGAATTTTTTTCAAAAAGATGCCCAAAGAAGAAAATAATTGATCGGGGTTTTTCCTTCCAAGTGCAAGTCGAGTAAAAATCCAATTTAACACAAGGTGAAAATGACGTGGAAAAACTAGAATTTATATTTAAAATTGCATTAATTATACATTGGTGAAAAGTGCGTAGGTGAAGTCCACTTGACATTAATGCATTGACTTGGGGATCGGGAGTTTGACCACATTCGACATGTCTTACTTCTATGCATGCGACCTTGAAAACCTATAAAACAAGCTACATCGAACACGGTTACATGTAGAAATGTCTCGATGTCCCAATGTCCCGAACTCCCGAAAAACACTATCAAGTGTATTTTGGGGTTCGAGAACAAATAGCATTAAGCATGTCTAAATGTTGGCAAAGCCCAAAACCGAAAAACAAAGGAACTTTACAACTTTGATCAAATTTTTTGATTTTCTTGGAAAAAAGACTAACTCCAAACTTTCCAAAGACAAAAATGGGTAGGTTGTGCCAAAATTTTCATGACATTCAATTTTGGGATAACAAGTTTGGTGGTCAATTTCTTCCACAACGTTCTCGAGAAATGTCCATTAAACTTCACATTCATGTTTGATGCAATGCCATATGGTCATTGATGTAGTCTCATAATCTCCTTGAAAAACAAACTTGTAATGTTAGTTGCATTTCTCATTTTCCTACAAACCACAAAATTTACCATTTTTGAAAACATGCCAACAACCAAATATTGAATCATTACCCTTTTTGTGTTTTAGAAAATACTAAAACAAAATCCATACATATATCCTTTCATGGTTTTTTTCGAATATGTAATGGCCAATACAACCATGCGTTCTAACTTCTTCTATTAGCTAATTGGCAAACTCTACATATTTGAGAAAAATTTCTTACAAATAACTCATGTGTGGCCACAAGTTTTTTTCTATCAATTGTGCATGTTTTATCATAGCCAAATTGTTCTCCCAATCCAACATTATGTTTTTCCTTACCAATTTTTTTGTGAGTTGAACCTTTAAGTGTGCACAACTTTGCTTTGTGAAACCACCTTTAAGAACAAAATAGTCTAACCAAGATGTTTTGTCTCAATCCATTGCTTTTGTATATGATTTCCATGTTTCACCGAAATTCTCCTATTCAACACATTATGTCTTATTGAATCAAATCACACACTTTCAACTCCTAACTCATTCAACAACAAAATTCTTTTTCGTAAAGCATTTGCAACTTCGTTTGATTTACCAATTTTATGATGCGACATGAAAGAATAGTTATGTAAGAACTCAACAAATTTCATAGGTCTCAAGTTTAGTTTATGTTGACTATAATGAACAACACTTTATGATTTGATATAAAACAAACTCCTTTGATGGAAAATAATGTCTCCGTTTCTTCTATGCATGTACAATTACATAGAATTCTTAGCCATACACACAATACTTGCGCTTCACATCATTGATCCTTTCACTGAAAATGATATGGGTCATTTTTCCTTACTCAATACCACTTCTATTTTTGTGTCACTTGTGCTATGATCCACTTGAAACATCTTTTTAACATCTGCAATGCCAACATAGGATGCTCTATCACTTTGTGTTTTAAGCTGTTTGAAACTTCATTCTACTTCCATTGCCCATACACACCCCTTCCTATCCTTGCACATCACATCAATAATTGTTGCACATATCCAATTGAAATTTGTAATAATTTTCTTCGAAAAAATTGATAATCCATGAAAGATTCATACTTCAAAAGTACTCATAGGTGATAGAAATTAACTATTGCACATGCCATTTTTAGATTCATCTTCAAACCTTTTTAGGAAATCACAATATGCCAAGTATATCAATTCATCTTTTAGAGCACTCGCATTTCTTAAGGTTTATGAGCAAATTTTATCTCACAATCCCATCATTACTTTACACAAATGCTACAAATAATCTTCTCTTCACTTAACTAAAATGAAAATATCATCTAAATAGACAATCACAAACAAACCCAAATATGGCTTAAAAAATTCATTTATCAAACAATTAAACATACTCAATGCATTCATTAACCCAAATGGCATAACCGACCATTCACAAAGGAATCCTTGTGTTTTGAATGTTGTTATTTATTCTTCACCTTCGCTTAAGCGAATCTTGTGATATATGTTCTTCAAGTCAATAATTGACAAATTTATCGCACCACTTAAGCAATCCACTAGATTGTCCATTCGTGGTAACAAAAACATGTATTTTATAATGATCTTGTTTATTGCCCTTCCATCCGTGCACATTCTCCATTCACCATTCTCCTTTGGCTACACAAACTCACTTTCACGAATGGACCCTTTGTTCGATAAATCTTGAACTTGTTTATGTACCTTTGTAATCTCTTTTGGAGTCAATTAGGACGTTGCTTTGTTTAGTAGACTCAATTCTAGGATCAAATCCATTTGATGACCTTTGCTCCTCATTCCATGGTAATCCATCTAGAAGATAATTAAAAAAATCTCTGCAAACTCACCAATGAAGTTATTTACTTTGCATAAAAATACCTCATCACCCTCAAATTTTGTGACCAACTTTTCAACAAGGTTTGGTATAAGAAAAAATAATCATATTCCTTCAGATTGACCCAATAATTGTTTTTCATATATCAACATAACCTTCAAATTAGTGTGCACTTCCTCACACATTAATCTGCACTGTGGAGCCTAGGACTATGTGTGGGGACAATTGTGTACTAGCTATAGCAATAAGGATTATACAAGTTTGCGTAGGTTGTTGAATGCAATGAACCAAAACACAAAATGATGTTGTGGAAGACTTATTTGCAGGAAATGTAAACTCAATTCATTAATGGTGAATAGGGATATACATGTGTATACACTTAAATTTGGTAACTTATCATTTGGCAATGACAAGTTTGGATTTGTTCTTATGCTAAGACAAATGCTTGTGTTCTAATCTACACTAACATATCCTTCTCCCCCCCTCTCTCTCACACATTACTTGCTAATATCTACACACTTCTCTTTGAATCATCTATGAAGTATTATTTTTCTAAAGCAAGAATTCATCCCCGTGAATCATTTTTGGACTTTGGCTCACTCATTATTAAATTCTTGCATGAGACTGCATAAAATAGCGCCTTGAGACTATATTGAGGTGTAAGACAACTTATATGGTCCTGCGCACCTCTCTTCTAGCGACTCTGTCTTAATTTGAAAATCTTATATGTGTAATTTCATCTTTCATAGGATGGCCATTATGTGAATATCTAATCTTTGGAAGCCTATATAAGCAAGTCAAATACACTTTGTAACTCACCTTCCATTCTCATAAACATAGAATGAAAATATCAACACTAAATAACTCAAGGATCTCTTAAGTCTTCCTAAAGTAGTTGCATGTCCTTTAGAGAAAACACCACACAAATCAAACCACTCGAAACATCTTCAAGAGTCTATCTTTCTCCATTACCAAACACACAATGGTCCTAAAGCCATGTCTTGGCAAGAGAAAATCACTCCAAACATTGTTAAAGGTATTAAGGGACAAGGAATTGATTTTAGCATATGAAACAGGACCACTATTGCAATGGGCATATTTCTATTCTATATTTAGTTACATCGACTATATTTTTGTCGAGAGACATGAGGGAAAATATAAGGGGTTATCTTATATTGCAAACACTTTTACACAATCACTAGGATAATTACATGAGGATTTCTCTTGCTTGAGGGCATGTACCATAACACTTGGATCGGTCCAATAAGGGTTGAGTTCCGGTTTAGTCTAGTCACCCACACACATATGTATGCTTTTTTATCTAATCATTTTATGGAGTTTCTATAGGTACCTAGGATTTCTATTTGTTTCAAGTCATTATAGGTGATGCCAAAGGTGTGTGAGCCCTAACGAAAAACAACGACAACCATTTTCAGACTTGTGATGGGAAAAAGAATCTACATAGCCTCATCATTTTGCAAGTACAAAACTATATGAATAATGGCCAAATCATGTTATGACCCAAAGTGATTTGTATGATTCCATACATGAATATTTTCCAAGAACAATCTCAAGAATGAATAACTTTCAAGTCATTGTTTACATTTTCATCTAATCTACACTATTATAACACTTTTGTACCTCTCTACTGAGCTAAGTTTCTATCCTCTTTTGATTTTCAAGAAATCATTCTATCATTATATCATTGTGCAAAGTATTAAAAATATTTATTCTGATTTGAATATTAATGTTTATTAATTGATCAAAATATTCAATTTGTAACATATCTTGCATCATATTGTATAATTTTAGGGTGTAAACATTTGGTGAACCTAACTAAGCTTGAATATCCCCTTTTATATCAAATCCTAGTTTCCTTAGGGTTTCTCCTTCTTTCATTGGTGTATGGTCCCTTTCTTAGATCTAGGATTTGTTTTTCTATGCATCATTATGATTCATCCCCTACTCTTTTATCATCTTTTCCTTAAGCTTAAGGGCTCATTCCCTCACTCTAATATTGATTTTACTCACCTTATGGCCCAATCTCTATTGATTCCTACTTACATTGATAACCTTGATGATCTTTCACATTATGAGTGTGGGGATGCAAATGTGAATCTTGGTAATATCATTTCTAATACTTATGAAAGCACATATTTTACCGCTGATATTTTTGTTCATAATATCTTTACCACCATTACTAATAATTTTCAAGGAGAGGGCTCCCATAATGAATGTAATACTCATACCCATGGTCTTCCGATGATGAAGAACTACATTGCACTTTTTTTTTTTTGCAACGCAATCCTCATGACATTGATGCTCTTATATATATTTATCAACTTTAACTCAAACATACCTTAATATCCTCAACTCTAGAGTCTATTATCATATCTTCTACTATCGCTACATCTACCATTCCTACATCTACGGTGCTTATATCTTTGAGGGTAACTAGTATCCCACCTCAAAATGCTGCTATGAGTATGCCCATATTTACTACTATTCCTACATCTCCTATATACACCCGTAGTGGCTCACATTATTTTTCTTCTAGCACACAAGCACTTGAAACCCATGTTAATAGAAGGTGCCTCTACCTCTTATCACGATTGTACTCAATTACTTCATAACCCACTTGCACATGAAGTGGTTTCTTATCCTTTTCCTATGGATTTTGTCGCTCCTAAGCATTCTATTTATGATAGAAAAATATCCTAAAGAGCACCTTCGTGCTTTCCATGTCGCTTTCTTAAATTAAACTTACAATGAAACACTACTTACCAACCTCTTCCTAGAAGACTTAATGAGTTTGAATTATAATGGTTATATGGTCTTCATATTCATTCAATTCAATCCTTTAACCATCGAGCTAATCAATTTAATGCACATTTCTCTATTAATATTTTGGACAAGGTATCCTATGCTCAAATGTCTAAGATGCGACAAGGTTCTAATGAACTTATCAATAATTATTTCCTATTCTATAAGACTATTCTTACAAAGATGAACATTGTTTTATTTAATAGTGAGTTACAAAATCTCTTCACTCAAATCGTTCTTTCTTTTTTCAAGAATCAATATCTTTGACAAGTTCCGTTCATTTGATCACTTATGCCATTTATTAAAAGAGTGTGCATTTATGCTCCTTACCATGAACAAGATACAATATGTTAACAATGCTCCCAAGCCATCTAATCCTATGTTGCAAAGAAAACCTATTTTAAAAGGAAAATCCAACGATAAAAAGATTGATGCCAAAATTAGTGTTGTGTCTCAACCCACAAAGCATCATTTACCAACTCCTTAAAAATAATTCACATAATTACCTCATACACCTTACCTCACGTTTAAACAATTGCTTGAGTGAAACATTATATATATATATATATATATATATATATATATATATATATATATATATATATATATCTCTTTGGTTCTTGAGTTTGATACAAGAACTCCACCTCGTAACAATTTTTACAGGGAATAAAAGTAGGATTTTTAAAGGTCCCTAACCATTTTACAACACTATGAAATATTTGGACCATTTATTACAAGAAACACACCAAATATCAAACCAAACAAGCCATATAGAAATCAAAGGCTCTCACCATTGATCCCTATCACATAACAAGGCATAAAAAACCAAACTTCCTGACCAACCATTAACAATGAGACAAGATGAAATTTTGCAAACAAAAAACATCATACTTTCAACAACTATACAATAAAGCGAAAAATCTGCACCATTTTTTTCTCTATATACCACCTAAGCCCTAGTGTATTTTGTATCTTTCCACACTCAAATCAACTACTCAATCATAATAGGTATCGAGTAACTAGACATGTTTCTAGAAAGATATTTCATCTTAGTACTCGTTACTCTATCACTTGGTTGAACCATTCTCTCGGATTTGGTTTTTCTGTTTGACACTAGGTTTCATCTGTCATCATCATTTTCAATCTTGTGGATATGTTGCGACTATGATCTAGCCAAATATTCCTTATATTTGGATCCCTCCTAGAAATTTAGGATCGTGAGGTTCCTAACATCTATCTCGGTTTTGAGATTTGAGTTTCGTTCATGTCTCAATAATTGGAGGATCTATATTCTCTCCTTCGAGGGTCCCAATATTCCACGTCTCCTAACTCTCCATCATGTGGATCCTATTCCTTCTCCTTCATATGGTGTTCCAAGATGAATTCATTCTTCTTGTAATGAATCTAGGTACAAAGGTCTTATTCATCATCCTCTTCCATCATTGAATCCTCCATGATCAAATCTTCATCCCCTTTCCACAAATAGATCCATCCATTAACTCCTCGCTTTCTTCATCATTATTCACCAAAGGATCCTAGCAAGGCCCAAGGTTTAATATAACCTCTTGTTCTCCTTGAATTGGAGAAGATTCCTCTATGTTTCTTACTTCATTATTCTTTGGGACTTCACCGGAGTATCACTCAAGTTATATAAATTAAGAATCTTTATTGGCTTATCTGGATTGAATTCCTCACTCTTTCTTGATTTTTTATCTTTATTCTTTGGATCACCTAAGGGGAATTCAATAATATCCTTCCCCTTTATTTTCTAGGTTTGTTGGTTCTAATGGATGGAAGGAGAGGTTTTATAGGGGTGTGTCGATTTTACGACAAAAAAGGAAACAAGATAATCAATTTCATATTCTATTTTCCACGACCACATATTGTACTTAGAAGAAAGAGTAATGGGCGAAGGTATGATATTATTTACTACAAACTTAAGATAGAATCTTTCACATAGTAATATTCTTTTAGAATTTGTTACAGGTGAAAGGAAATAATGGTGGAATTGTTTTGCATCACCCATCTTGATTTCTTCTTCCCAATATTTCAAAGTGGAAGTCCACGTAGATGGATCCATAGTGGGATTAAGCAACTATTTTCTCTCTCGGGGTCTAACCTCGGCCTCCACTTCCTTAAGGAAATACCATTTCCCCCTAAAACTTAGGGGCCACCTAAATGAGTATGAGCACGAGTCTTTGTTGGCTAGATTTTATGCATAGCTAAAACCTAGGTAGTCATGAGATAAATCTCCCTCATTTACCGGTGAGGCTCCCGTGTAAGATTTCTGTTAATTATGGATCCTAGTAACTATCTGTGGGTTTTACTTTAACTGCAAAGCTCATGAACCATAGCTAAGAAATTCTGCAGCAAGTAAGCAGTTGTAAAGAAATATTTGTAGAGGGGGAATAGTTGAATACAAGAAGAAGGGAAAGAAGATGTGTAATCCAACCAATAGTTTACAGAGTTGGTCTCATACACAGATAAAACAAATAGATCTCACAATACAAAATTAAAGGAAAGGAAAGTTTCTAATCTAAATCTTAGACAATGCAAAGTTTATCTAAAGATCTACACAGAAGTAAGAAGCAAATGCACCGTTGACACAAAGTTCTCCAGAAATCCACCTTTGTTTAATTCCTCAACTTTCAGAAAAGATATCAAGGGTTTCAGCACAAATTCTGGAACTCAAGAATGTTGATTACAAATTCTAATCCTTTAACCCGTAGGCTCTTCCTCTATTTATAGTGTATAGAGGGAAATTACAAATAAGAAGCTTTCAATGAATTGCCACATGTGGAAGCTATGAAAAGGGGAAGCAGCTGGTAGTATTCTTCTTGGAATTCCTCTTTGCATGACATGCATGATTTATAATTGAAAATAGAACCTTCTATTTTGCATGTCTGCCACCTATTTCTAAGTAATTGACTTCTTCCAGTAACTTGAAGTAACGGCTTTTATAGCCAATTACCTAAGTTTTACAATTTTAATTGATTTCTCAATTGCTTTGTCGGAGAAAATAAGAGAAAGAAGAAGAAAGAGGAGAAGAAATTAGAAGAAAGCTGCAACGCTCTCAGTCTTGTTCTTCTTCCATACTTTGCATGTTGATCCAACTTGTATTGCACTTCTACTTCATTCACTTTAGCAATGAATGATCTGAATGATATCTCTGCCTTGAATCTGAGATGTTTTTTTCTCCCATATGTTGTTGAATCATTTCCTTCGATTCTCACCAAACTGGATCTGGAAGTAGCTGACTGAGATTTACTTGCGGGTGCTACCTCTGACCTGTCTTCCCTCTTATCCTTGAAGCTTTTGTAGTTCTTCTCTAGTACATGCACCAGTGCAATGTTTTCCATAAAAAATTCAGACAAAACTCATCACCCTTCATCGTGATCCGAATCAACCTTTGTCTGAGATCTTCTTTTTTATTTCTACCAAAAGACCTTGCAAATATGAGAGCTAGATCTATTTGTGCAGAACCTGAAATTTCTCCTTCTGATTTTGAAGATATATTCAATGTATCTGACATTGACTTTGCCTTCTTTTCACCAATATGAGCACCAAGTGAAGTATTCCTACAAATAATTCAGACAAACATGGAATCCATGGCATGAATGCTTAATTCCTTCTCTAAAATATGATTATAAAGTTTGTTTTCCTTCTATTTTTAGACTTTGCTTGCATGCTAAGCAAGATAAAAATATTATTTAATTCCCCTGTGCACTCACATCAACATGTAGATAGCCAGAATAATAAAAAGGAATCCTTTCCAACCCTAGGCGCCAAAACTGGATGCTTCCCAACAATTAAAAGAAGTCACTTTTAGGCATTTAGCTATGCTAGAATGGGTCGCACTTTTTGGCTAGGAATTGTGTGAAAAATAAGAGGGCAAGGAAGTGGGAATTTTTATCCTTCCAAGCAGCTCCAAAATTCCCATTTGTACTTTAAGTGATTTATCTTTAATAATGGGAAAAAACAACCTTCTAGGAAGGCTCCAAATTCCCACCTTCCTACTAGCACAAAAATTCCCATTGGCACTTAGAAATCATCCTTCCAAAAAATGTGACTTGCATGGAAGAAATCTTCTTTCCAAAAGTGTGACTTGCATGGGTGAATAAAACTTCTTTGGTGGGAATTTTTACCCTTCCAAGAAGCCCCAAATTTCCATTTGTACTTTAAGTGATTTATCTTTAATAATGGGAAAAACAACCTTCCAGGAAGGCTCCAAATTCCCACCTTCCTGCTAGCTCCAAAATTCCCATTTGCACCTTAAGTGATTTGACTTTAATAATGGGAAAAAACAACCTTCCAGGAAGGCTCCAAATTCCCACCTTCCTGCTGACACCAAAATTCCCATTGGCACTTAGATGACTTGACTTCCATCATGGGAATTTTTACCTTCCAGCACCTCCAAATTCCCACCTTCCAGCAACAAAATTCCCACTTGTATGGAGAATTCATAATTCCCAAAAAGTGTGACTATAATGAAAAAAGCTTCTTTTAAAGTTGCATGAAAACTCCTCAGCAACATTTTATTTCCATTGTTGGATTTTCGGTGAAGAAAACACAAGCACAAAATAAAATTTTCCATTTTTGGAAAGGGTCCGGAAGATGTAGTAGCAAAAACTTGCAAGTGCCATGAATTTCACTTTGTGGCTCCATTTTAGGTGTCGTTTTCTCTAAACGTGCATATTTTCTTGAGCTCTACACATTAGTGGCAATATTTTTCTTATTTTCATAAAATCCATTATTACACCTTTTTGGACCAAGCAACCTCTTGCAATCTCCTGAAGGAATCCTGAGCTTTGATCACCTTTAGACATATTAGTAATTAAAAATATTGGATAGATTTTCAAAACCCTAGGCCCGGAAAAGGTCTGGCGGGAAGAATGAATAGGCTACGGGAATTTCCGGATGGGAAATGAAGAAAGACAAAAAGAAATAAAAACAAAACTGAAAGAAGCTGTGGGCAATTGCTCAAAAAAATTCTCCGATTAGCTAGTTTGTAAAAATTCTTCCCCAGAGTGAATGTTCTATGGTAATAATGATGGGGTGAAGTGCTTTATATAACCTAAATCCTCCAATTTTAGCTCAATCTATTTTTAAAAGAAATTTATTTATTTAATAAATAAATAAATAAAATTCTCTCAGACAAAACCTGACGAAGGGATAGAGTGAGTTTTAGCATGTGGGTATTTGGGTAATTTGGCTTTTATGACTCTTTGGGGATACCTTAGAACAACGCAAACAACTGCAGGGAAAAACAAACACAAAATGAACCGTTCTATGGAAAATAACATTTTTTTTTAAAAGGGGTAGTCCTAGATTTCAGGGTGAAATCTTGGGGACACTAGTCTTCTTGGTTAGTAAAGGAGAACATGAAAAAACCTTTTACCATGGTTATTGTTTCAACATTAGATTTCCACTTTCTTGAAGACCAACTCCTAATTTTGTTAATGTTGGATCTCCCACTTAGAAAGTTTCCAATCAAAGAATTAGCAAATATGGAGGAAGATCTATCCACCAACAAATCTGGAATTTTAAGTTGAAGGATGTTTTCGGATCTGATTGGTTCAGGAACAATGAATACCTATGTTTTTAAAGTATCGCCTCTAATCAATTCCACCCAAGTTCATCCATTTTTATGCTAGAAGAAACAAGACTCATAGGGGCAAGGATGGTAGTCCAATCTATAATGGATGGCCCACAAATCTCCTCTATTATGTATCCTAAAAATTCATGAGCAAGGCTTCTTTAAAAACGCCACTCATCCGCTCATGGTAAACTTTTTGATATTAATGCCTTTTGTTATTGTCATAAATTTGTTTGTCATTCTACTAATGATAATACAAAAATAAAAATCTTCAATAATCCACTTCCTAATCACAACATTGATAAATCTAATTTAAAATTAGATCATGCTCATCGCATTGTACCTCCTCTTTATGATCATCTATTGGACACTATGATTGGTACTATTATTATTATGCCACATAAATTTATCATCTCATTCAATTAAAAATTGATATTCTTCATGATATTATTTTATATATACTATTGTTGTCATGTTTTTCGCAGGAAAAATTCATCGATGAAACATGACACCTACACCCTAGTGTCAAAAACTTTTCTTGTAAACCCTCTCGAGAACTCCTTCGAATAAGCTCCCCTATGTGTTAAGAATATCCCAATCCTCCAATTTCTCATATGTGTTGTGAAAACCTTTCCCAAATGCTTGAAAGAGGAAAACAAGTTCATGAAGTCCTTCCGATGTAGTGTTTCTCAAGGCGCTTTCTTGAGAGAGCCTAGAAAGGCTATTTTTAGCCTTTCCAAGACATGTGTGGATCCTACGGGACAAAAATGAAGGCTCAAATTCATCGGGAATGGTATTGAGGAGATAATATCATATTGAAATTGATTTAGGAAGATTTAGGGAAGATTTTAAGGTTTAGGGACAGTTCAGTGAAAGCGAGTTTTTGAAGGTGAAGGAACTTGTAGTTCAAAATTACACCTGAGCTTCAAGAAGTGATTCCGGGATCTCCGTAAAGAATTAAGGGTAAAAAAATATACCATTGGTAATCTGATTCAATGTTATAAATGATGGTGCTTTCATATCCTTCACAAGACCAAGGCATTTTTCTCCACAGTCTGTCTTTGACAAGTACACACAACGATCCCGAGAAACAATTATACTTTTTAGGGGTTTTTAGGAAGAATCATATCATGGGACCCATCCCATTCTTCTCAAAATTATTTTTGTATTCAAAATCATATAAGGAAGTTCCCAAATAGTCCTCTAGGAGCTCCAGAAACCTCATCTTCAAGTCTCTCTCTAAGGTATGCTTCCAGGACTTAGCCACTTTCTAAGATGGACACATGTCGAAATTTGCCTATAGGTCACACTTTTTTATCCTCGTCTGCATCTGTCCCCATGGGAGAGTTGGGAAAAAAAATCACCCCATAGCCAAGTTATCCTTTGGTTCATCATGTGACCCCGATGAAGCCCAAAGTTGCAAGATAAGCCCCTTCTCACCTAATAATAGCCCTCCATCGCTCAATTAAAAAGTGTCACTTTTCAAATAGCTATAGGACCCACCTTTTTACACCAACCATCCCATCCCATGTGAGAGTTGGGACAAAAAATGTGCCCCATAAAGCCCCTTTTTAGGTTCCTCATGCGACCCAATTTTAGCCCTAGGAGATTTTTGCATGCTTTTCTCTCCCCTCCGTTAGAAATCACCTCGTGCCACTTGGCATGCTATTCTATGGGGCATAGTTTTTGGTCCCATCCCTTGGGACAAAAACGTGTTCTCCATATCCCGAAGATTTAAAACCAAAAAAAAATCAATTTTTCTAAGCGTCATGTTACTTCTTCCCTTGTGTGTGCGTGAGAGGTCTTTGCGAGATGTTTTCCGTAAACCATTACTATTGCACTTCATAAATTTTTTATCCATTCCTCCATGATCATTGATGAAGAAAACCCATGAAATCTACATTTTATCTAGACACCATGCCCATTTTTTTCTAGATGACTTCAAACTCAAAATAATAAAAATCATATCTCTCGAATCCGTAAACATATCTCGAATGAGATTTTTGCAATCTTCCTCTTTTCTAGGTGCACCTTCAAGAAGAAAGTGGAAGAAAAATAAATGATGCCCTGGATTTTTAATGGCAAAAAACCCTTATTTGTTTCCCTAGTTTACACCTTTTCAATTTCTGTCATTCTCGCATGAGACGGATCAAGCTAAAAATTTGAACAAAGAGTCCAGATGAAAAACCTATTCCTTAAAGCCAATTTCGTCTCAATCTAAGGCATGGAAGGGAAGTTTATAAAAATAGTCATTCTATTGTATCCTCGCTTACTATAAATAGAAACTTTCCCAAAATGAAAAACCCTTTCAAGGTAGTGAACTCGAAAAATAATAGAGGTGACAAACTTGGCAATTTCGGTCAAAAGGGAAAAAAGTACAAAAAGCAAAAAGAAATTCAACTATCTAAAAATAGAAGAGCATTGCCAAAAAAGTTGTATTGAATATGCTAGATGCTAAAAATAGAAAGTATTTATTATGAGTGCAAAAAGTTGTGGTAGGCCCAAGTATTCATCCATCTCTCTACTTTTGACATCCTCATAGGATTGTGAGATGGTTTCATAGCTCAAATGAGGCAATCTATCCTTCACAAGGGTCTCGGGGCATAATTGCGGTCACAATGGTGTACGTGAAGCAAAATAGAACATCGTAGGGTGCAAAGATTGAGAAACCAGGTGATCATAAGCATTACAAGAAAGATTCATCAAGCAGGAGTGATTCATTACAAAGTAACCAAGTGCATGGGTACGTTATCTCTAATGGAAAATCCCCCTCATGATGGTTGAGAGTTGGTTCCACAAAAATCTCTTGAAATTTCTCCAGTAATGGGCATCATGTCAACTCCTGAAGAGCCTTTTCCATGGATCAAAGAGATGTTTGAGAGTAAATCAAAGACAACACAACTTTCTATGGTGCCCAGTCTCAAGAAATCTCAAAACATGGAATCCCAAATGAAGAAAGAAATCTCAGACAACATCTCGCTTCTTCAGTGGCATCTCAGGTAATCAATATGCTGAAGTTTCCATACCTAATCGAAAAGACCATTGAAGACATGACTGTTAAACTATGATTTGACCCACATCTCATTGGGTCAAGATTCACACAAGGGTGACTCTCATCTATTCAAGGAATCGAGCTCTCACCTCGTCGTGTGGAATGAAGAATACAAGCAAACAATTATACAATTGGGGAATAGGTAAAAGCTCTCAAAGCACCTACATCTAACCCTTCTTAGAATCGCTCAATATTTTCTCTTCGATAGACGACATCCCTCCAATCGTAAGTATTGATCCTGAAGAAATCAATAAATCAAAAGGCTACATGATGTAGGGGAAGGCCAATGAGAAATGGATTGAGAAAATCATTGAACAAGGAAAAACATTGTTTCTAGATATCATTTCTCTCATCGAGTATGCTCTTTGCAACATTTTCCGAAGTGAAGAAAGCAAAGGAGGATTTTTAAAAGAGGTAAATCATTTAGATGAGGTGTTCCCACTAGTTTCCGAGATGAGATCCTTTGATCCTCACACTCTTGTGAGCCAAAAGGTGTTTGCATCAATTGCCAAGAAACTATCTCAAGTTATGATCCACATCATGGATGTGAGATATGCAATGCTTAAGAATGCAATCTCTGAGTTGGAGTCTTATGGACAATAGGCTTTCGAGATCTTGAATGATGCCTATAATTATGTTCGAGACTTGAGTTCCCTCACTCACCGAGGATTCATCATCGAAGGAATCCTTGATTGCTTCTAGGAGCTAGTCGGGAAAGAGGCAGGTGACTCTCTCTCCTTCAATGAAGATAACTTAGAGTCCCTAACCAGGATCGAATTTTCATTGCTACGATTGCAATGGATCATAGTAGATGGATCATTCAATGCAAGAAGATTAGTGGTGTCCCCGGACATTGATCAAGGTGTTGGGCTGCAATTGCATTCTAGAGGAGGATAGGTTGACACTTGTAGTAGCTCGGTTCAAAGAAAGAATTTAAGGAACAACTATCCATTCCAAAGGCTTCTCATCAACAAGCATGAATAAGAAAATTTATTCATCATAGAAGTTCCTTCATTAGATATGGAAACTTCCTTTGCCCCCTCTCCTTCTCCCTTTTATTTTCTCCCCCTTTCTAATTATTCATTGAGCATAATCATTACATTTTGTCTTATTCATTTAAGTGACTTTCTAAATTTATATTGTAAAAGTCCCTTTTGATTTATAAAAAGGAACTTAATTTCACAAGTGAATGAGGACGTGAAGAGTTGTGTAGGGGGAGATGAAAGGTCAATTCGTATTGCTTTATAAATTGGGATGGATTCTCCATTCCAAAGGATCCTGAAAATGCTAGATTTTGATAGCATCTATGTTGTAGCAATTATGGATTGTTGTTTTTGAGCTTTGTATCACTAATGCACATGAAATAAAAGCTACATTTCTTCCATTTCTCTTTCCCTACGCATTCCTCTATTTTATCTCTTATATGCACTTTGTAAGTATAGTGATCAAAAGAGATTTGTATCTTCAATGAATGGGCCCCAAAGAACTATGTGTTTGTGTGGATTTTGTTTGTCTCACTAATAGCTTCATTGTTTCTTTCCTCTATATTGAATGTTGAACTAATCCAGTTATTGGGTATGAATTCTACTTGTGCCTACTCACAACAATAACCTTCCTTTGTATAATTTATCTCCTTCACCCCTCAACGCCGTAATTTCCTCCCTTATGCCCTTTACAAACACTTTACCACATGTTTAGTGGAGCATCCCTATGGGATCCTTGACCTATTTGGCCAACCCACATCATTTAGATGGGAGTAGGTTAGTTTACATTCAATAATGGGAGCTACACCATTTAATGCAGAGGGGTGTAGCCAGCAGTGCATTGGTGGAAACACCTAATTTTCCATATCATTTTTTTTTTCTCACCAATAGTTTTTGGCAACTCCGCTTGGGAGAGATCGCCTCGTGCAATAAAAATATTGCCACGAAATACAAAAACTATAGATTTCAAAAAAATCAAATTTCAAGGAAAAATCAATTTTTGAAGGCAACTCCGTCAAGGAATGAATTTGTGTAATGTTCATTTCCCACAACATAATGAAGAAATTTCCAGATTGGAGTGAGGTACCAATGAGTGATAGTGAATAAGAGAAGAAGATGATATCTTAGAAATGCAAAATTTCAATCAGCCATCACTTTGGAACAATTCTTGCAAAGAGGAGAATTCGAGAACAACAAAAAGGTCTCTTGCTTCAAGCAAAAATCTACAATTAGACAAGGGAAAGAAGGCTAGTGGCATGTCTCCAAAAATCAAGGAAAGAATGTGTAGAATGAATAAAATTGTTGTCTGTGAAGAACCTATCATCAAATCCTAGTGGCTTCAATTCAAGCGGATTACTGCTAAAGGAAATAAAATGGGACTTGCTAATGAGGAAGAAGGTAAGAACTTGATGAAAAATATGCAAATGAGGTACAAGATGTTGTATAAATCCAATAAAGACGAAGAATCTTGAAGGTAATACTTTCATCCTCGTCTAGTTGAATGAGAAACTTCGAACCATGTCTTTTATCTCTCTTCCTTGGGATGATTTCCTTGCCTATAGAAATGAAGAAATGACAACCTTGAAAACTAAATATGTACAAAGAATTATGAGCATTGCACAAGGAAATTCAAATCCCCAAATATACCTTGAAATTCTGAAATATGTTGAAGCCATGTAAGAAAGATACGAACAACTTGAAGCACTTCATAGCAAGGAGGAAGAAGAGGAGATTTGTTCCATGGAGGAAAATCTTGATGATTGTTCGCGCTTATGATGTGTTCAACCTCAAAACATTCTTGTACAATTCTAATGAGTTCCATATCCTTGAACCTTCACAATCAAATCAAATCAACACCTTGGAAGATGAAAAAGAAGACATGATAGTTGAACCTTTGTTCATCAACTCATTCGGGTCAAGGCACTACCCATTGATGAAATAATGAATTCAAGTGAGGATGATTCCTATCAGACAAATCGAAGACCCAATGATTGTTGAAGACTCCATCAACCATGAAGATGTATGAGAAATAAATCCTACATCCCAAACCAAAGATGATAAATTTAAGGTAATCATGGATAATATCCTTTCCAAATTTGATTTTTCAATTGACGATGAAATGGATATAATTGAAGAATCAAGTTCCTTTCTCGACACAATGATGGATGAACAAAAGGAAGACGCTGATTTATTTTTCACAGCAAGGAGAATGAGAAATTTGAGCATAACCTCTTTGAGGATTTAACTCCACCATTCTCACCTAAGAAGCATACTATTGATCATCTCGATGATGATATTGAATTTGAGCTAGAAGGTGTGCCCATCCCGTAGAACTTGTATTTTTATCCTTGTCTAAATTTTTTGAAAATCAAGTATGCCCATTCTTCTAAGAAGGTGGGCCTTAAGTGATAAGAAGCATAGAGGAGGTGAACGAGGATGTTTCAAATGAATCATATTTTTAGTCATCTCCTTCAATCTCAATGCAATGACCTTTCTAGTAAATGTGAGAATGAGTAGATGGAAAAATCAGAAGAGTTATCTATGCAAGACATCTTGAAGGTCGTGGAAGTAATCAAGACCCTCAACTCAGTCTTGAGATCCTGACTTGGGCCATGGAAATACAAGATAGGTATGGGGCATGTTTTTTTCCCCCTTCATATACACCAACATTTGATGATAATACAGAGAAAAAGATGATCTTGATGTCATCCTCAATACATGGATGGAGGAGAGAAAATGCGAAGGTAGGCCTTCCTCTTTCTTGTTTTTAAAAGAAAATCATAAAGAAAAAGGAAAGGATATTCTTGAATCTCCTATGAATATTATTAATCTTGAAGAAAACACCTTCTTGATGAAAGATGATGATGGTAGGAAAAATGTTAAGATGATTTACATTTAAGAAAATGGTTCAAAACAAGGTGAAAAGGTGCAGGAGTCTTGTGAGTGTATTCAAGATCAACTTGTTCTCACCAACATTGGATGTCCTACCAATTTGGAACAAGAATCCGTACTGTAATATTCACTCAAGGGTGAAGAATTCTTATATGACCAAATCAAGGATTACAATTTTGAAAATGATACCAAGATGGACTTTGAGTAGATAGGTACCGACAACAATTGTTCCGAAAGCAAAGGAGAATGTGCATGGTTCTTGTTAAGGGATTCAAAGTCAAATTACAATCACCATTTCCCATATTGAACATGTTTCCATGATATAACATTTTCTTGAGGATTATGAAGACCTCCATCCCAATGATGTATACTCTATCTTTGAAAGCAACTCTTTCGGAACAACAAAGAGAGATGTTCAAAGAAGTTGTTGAATAGGAATAAAATTAGGTTTTTCTCACTTCTTATGAGTGCCTCATTGATCCAAGGGATGTTTCTATTTTGAAATTCAAGTATGAAGTATGTTTTCATGACAAGATCAATTTTCCCACTCTTGAGGACATGGAGGAATGGTGTCTCATGATCACATGACATCAAATGGAAGCTTTGCAAGATACAAAGATTCCAAACAACTAAATTTTTTTCATTGGATGCCAAAACATTTTCATTATCGTCGTGTGAGTATGAAGATGTAATATTGGTTGGTATCCTTCTTCTCAAGCCATGAAAAGCCATTTCGGGATCATGATATGATCATATAATGATTTTCATGCTTCAAAGATCATATTTTAGTCCATTGTTCCATGATGGTATGATCTAGAGGAAAATTCGAGAGGATAAAAGTTCCCTAAATTGTCCGAAATCACTACAAGGTGGGAAGTTAACTTTGAGAGATTTCGATGACTACAAGAACACGAAAAAAATATCCTGTAAATGAAAGTTGTGGCTATTCAAAGTTTGGTCAAATCTTGGATAAGATAGGGTCAACTGGAAAGTCACATTACGACGTAGCAAAAGTTAAAATTGGGCGTATGTGAAAAGTTCAAGTTTGTGTTTTGGACCTCGATCTTCAACATTCGATATCGTCACTATGCCAACATGACGAAAAAAATTCCAATGTGGTGGGTCCTCGGACCACCATGTGGCTTGTCACCATAGTACCACGTCATACCAAACCAAGCTCAATCAATGACCTAGACAAGTGAGTTCATGGACGAGTCACATTGGCAAGCTGGCAATTTAATCACTTGAGTGAGTCATTGTGTGAGTTGGACCGAGCTACACTAACCACACATCGAGTGTGTCACCATGTAGGAGAGAAGAGTTAAGAAGCCCATGTGTCAAAAGTACAACGTCCAAAGTAGTCTCATGACCATGTAATGTGGAGTGATCAACCCTTTTTAAAGGCTAAGGAAAATTCAAAACCCACGAATGTGGGACTAATCAGCCAGAAAACCATGTGGAACAAAAAGGATAAGTCACGTGAATGTGGCAAGTGGTGGCAGCTAAGGAGGTTAATACCCACGAGGTGCCAAGCAGATATGAGCCTATTCATAGGCTAAATGATATATATCCTACCTTAAGCGCTCAGGTGTAAAGATTAAAGGTCCTACTTGGTATGTGGGTAATCGGGGGCGGAAATTATTAAAGATGGACCGTTCAAAACCCACGTATATGTGGGATGGGATATTATCCCAAATAGTATGAAAAACCTATTCCAAGGATATTATCCCGCATATTAATATGGAGCACCGAAGGGAAATATTTTGGGATAAGACATTATCCCTAAAAATGTAAATTATTATCCCTTATACGGGATGTGGGGAACAAAATAAAAAGGATAAATAAAATATCCTTAAAAATAGGGGCAAGCTAGCCTATATGAAGGCCCCCACACACCAAATAATACACAAGCAGCTCTCGAGTGCAGCCAAGGCAAGAAGGAGAATTGTGAGGAATTGTAAGGCCTTGTTTTAGGAAAATATTTGTGATAGTAAGTCATATTTTATCATATGAAATTATTGTAATAATTTTGGGCAATAATTATAAACTCACTCATAGGCCCATAGAGCCACAATATTCATAGTGGGAGTGCTTGGATTTATGACTTGGAGCCACGAGAGCATTGTCGCATGGAAGGAGACTACGGTAGATCTAATCTGCTACATAAGCCGAGATATTGTTTCCGATGGTCGTGAAGGAGGTTATCATTCTTTTGTAAATCGGTTCGGATTTTGTGGAATCAAACCCACCAAAAGTTATAGAGATACACTTTTGACACATCCATCAGTAAGTATTGTAAGGGTTATTGTACTTGCAATCGATCTTTTATAATGAATCGGTTTCACTATTAAAATACAAAGACATAGGCGTTTTTATCCGAACTCGCTTATAAACCTTTTTGTAGTGTCTCTCTATTTTTTCATTTCATTTTATTTCAAGTTGATAATATTGGGGAGTGAAATTGGATAAAATAATAACTTTCCTATAGGTGTTTGTAGTTGGTAAAAATTTCAATATAGGGTTTACGAATCAATATGTACTCCTCCCAACCCATTTCCAAGTATGTGTACATTCTTTCCCCACTTCTATAAATATCCCTCCCCTGTAATATAATTTCCCTTTCCATTGTGTGATGTTTTCCACTTTTGGTGTGTTTCCCTTCTATGTGTTTGTTCGTGTGTGTGTGTTTGGAAGAAATGAATTTGCAAGCCCAATATATAAGGCACTGGTCCATGAAGTGTCTTGAGATTATGGGGTTCTGCTTTGCTATTTCCTCTGCACTCGATCTTGAACATGTCTCCAAGCTAGAGGCAACTATTTTCATGTGTTTTTGCAAGGGAAAATTCAAGTGATAAAACATGACAAATACACCCTAGTGTCAAAAGTTTTTCTTGTAAACCCTCCCAAGCACTCCTCCGAATCAATTCCCCCTCTGTGTCAGGCCTATCCCAATCCTTCAAGTTCTCATATGTGTTGTGAAAACCTTTCCCAAGTGTTTTAAAGATGAAAACAAGTTCATGAATTCCTTTCAATGGAATGCTTCTCAAGGAAGTTTCTTCATAGAGCCTAGAAAGGCTATTTTTAGCCTTTCCGGGCTAGGTGTGCATCCTTCGGGACATAAATGAAGCCTAAAATTCATCAAGGAATGGTATTGAGGAGCTAATATCATATTCAAATTTATTCAGAAGATTTAAGGAATATTTGAATGTTTAGGGACATGTTCATTGAAAGTGGTTTTTTTAAGGTGAAGGAACTTGCAGTTCAAAACAAAACCCAAGCTTCAGGAAGTGATTTCGAGAGCTCCATAAAGAGTTAAGGTTCAAACAAGATAGCATTGGAAATATGTTCAATTATATAAATGATGGTGCTTTCATATCCTTCACAAGACCAAGGAATTTTTCTCCATGGTCTATATTTGGTAAACACACCCGATGATCCCGAGAAAAAAGGATACATTTTAGGGAGTTGGGAAGAATTAGATCATGGGACCCATCCCATTCTTCTCAAAAGGATTTTGGAGTTAAAATAATGTAAATAAGTGTCTAAAATTCCTCCGCTTCTTCAAGTCTCTCTCGAAGGTATGCGTCAGAGAGGCTAATTTCTAAGATAGACACATGTCAGCATTTGGCTACGGGCACAATTTTTTTATCTCATCTGTACTGTCCCATGGGATAGTTGGGACAAAAAAAATCACCCCATATCCAAGTTAGCCTTTGGTTCATCATGTGATAGCGACGAAGCCCAAAGTTGCAAATAAAATCCCCTTCTCACCTAATCCTAGCCCTTCCCATCACGCAATCAAAAAGTGCCACTTGATAAAGACTCGGCAATAGGGTGTACTTTGTTACACCAGCCATCCCATCCCATGGGATAGTTGGGAAAAAAATGTTCCCTATATCAAGCCCCTTCCCGAGTTCCTCATGTGACCCAATTTCAACCCCGTGAGCTTTTGCATGTATTTCGCTCCCTCCACCAGAAATCACCTCGTGACATTTGGTATGCTATGATATGGGGCACGTTTTTGCACCTACTATCATGTCCCCTTGGGAAAGTTAGGATAAAAAAGTGGGGAGGACGAGGACTTCCCCCGACCCATGAGGGGGGGGGCCGGCGCCCCCATATAGATCTATATAGAGAGAGAGAGGGGCCCCCGGCCGTTAGGCCGAGGGCCCCTCTCTCTCTATGGGGCACTCTCCTAGTTCCCTCGTGCCGACGAGAGGAGGGAGAGGGCCCCTATCTAGATATGGGGGGCTCCCTCTATATCTATATGCCTATATATCTATATGGGGCCCCTATCTCCCCTCTATTCTATGGAGGGGGGCGGCGTCGGCACTCCCCCATAACATGAAGATTTAAAAACAAAAAAAATTGTAAATTTTCTAAGTGTTGTGTTTCTTCTTCCTTTGTGCGTGCGTGAGAGGTCTTGCCATATTGTTTTCCAAAACCATTACTACTTTTGAGCTTCATTACTTTTTTTCTCCATTCCTCCATGATAATTAATGAAGAATATCCATGAAATCTTCATTTAATCTAAAGCCATGCCCATTTTTTGTCCGAATTACTTCAAACCCGAAATAATAAAAATTCATCTCTCTTAATTTGGTAAATGAGATATGAATGAGATTTTTGTAATCTTCCTATTTTATGGGTTCCTTCAAGAATAAAATGGAAGAAAAAAAATGATTCCCTAGATTTTTAATGGTATGAAACCGTGCGTTTTGTGCCCTAGATTATGTCTTTTCGATTTACCATCATTTCGGTGGACGAATCAAGCTAAAAATTTGAACATAGAGTCTAGATGAAAAAATTATTCCAATGAAGCTGATTTCATCTCAATCTGAGGTGTGGAAGGGAAGTTTATAAAAATAGTAAGTTCTTTAGTACCCTCACTTGCTATAAATATAAAATTTTCAAAAATAGCAAACCCTTTCAAGGCAGTGAACTCAGAAAACAACAGAGATGACAAACTTGGCAATTTCAAATCAAAAGGGGAAAAAGCACAAAAAGCATAAAAATAAGTCAACTATCTAAAAATATAAGATGACCACCAAAAGAAATGTATTGAATATGCTAGATGCATGCCATATAAACGAGAAATCCAAATGTGAGAAAAATAGGTGAAATGTCCCAAAATAGTAGGTCTTGATCCCATCTCGCTAATAATAATAAGTTATTATTTAGAGTGTAGAAAGTTGTGGTAGGCTCAATCTTCATCCATCTCTACTTTTTGACATCCTCACAGGGATTTGATATGGTGGCATAGCTCAAATGAGGCAATCCATCCTTCACAAGGGTCTTGAGGAATCATTTTGGTCACAAAGTGGTGTACACGAGAAAAGCATAACATCACACTTTGCAACATTTGAGAAATCAATGATCTTGTGCATTAAAAGAAAGATTTGTCAAGCAAGAGTGATTCATTACAGATTAGACAAGTGTATGGGTACGTTCTCCCCCGATGGAAAATACGCATGATGATGGTCAAGAGTTGGTTCCACAAAAATATTTTGAAAGTGCTCTAGTGACAAGCATCATGTCAAATCCTAAAGATCCTTTTCCATGGATTCAAGAAATGCTTGAGAGTAAGCCAAGGACAACAAAACTATCATGTCAATATCGAAGTAGCATTGCTGCGATTGAATGGATCTCGATGAATGGATTGGTCAAATGCAAGAAAATCGGTGGTGTCCCCGAGACATGTATTAAGGTGTTGGGTTGTATTTGAATTCCAAAGGAGGATAGGTTGGCACTTGCAGAGCTCAATTTAGAAAAGAATTCAAGGAACAGTACCCATTTCGAGACTTCTCATCAACAAACATGAATCAAAAAATTTCTTCATCATAGGGAGTTCCTTCATCAGATGTGGAAACTTCCTTCTTCTCCTCTCCTTCTCCCTTTTATTTTCTCCCCCTTTCTAATTCTTCATTAAGCGTAATCATTGTATTTTGTCTCATTCACTTAAGTGACTTTATAAAGTTATATTGTAAAATTCCCTTTGATTTATAAAAAGGGAACTTAATTTTCACTTCCTAAGAAGATGTAAAGTCACAAGTGAATGAGAACATGAAGATTCATGTGGGGGGATGAAAAGTCAATTCACATTGTTATAAATTGACTTCTCCATTCCAAAGGATCCCGAAAATACTAGATTTTGATAGGTTCTATGTTGTAACAATTGTGGATTTTTTTGGTTGAGATTTGTATCACCAATGCACATGAAATAAAAGATACATTTTCTCCATTCCTATTTCCCTATGTATTCCTCTATTTTCTCTCTTATATGCACTTTTTAATTATAGTGATAAAAAGATCTTTGCATCTTTGATGAATGGGCCCTAGAGAATTGTGTGTCTGTGTGGGTTTTGTTTGTCTCACTAATAGTTTCATTGTTGCTTTCCTCTATATGCATGTTGAACTACTTCGGTTATTGGGTGTGCATTCTAATTGTTCCTACTCACAACAATAACCTTCCTTTGTCTAATTTCTCTCCTTCACCCCTCATTGCTATAATTTCCTCCCTTGTACCCCATACAAGCACTTTTCCATAGGTTCAATGGAGTGTTTTTGTGTGATCCTCAACCTATTTGGCCAACCCACATAATTTATATAGGAGTAGGTTAGTTTAAATTCAATAATGGGAGTTGCACCATTCAATGTAGAGGGTGTAACTTTGTGAGCGGTTGTGGAAACACCTAATTTTCCATATCGATAAATTATCTCAACAACAACTATACATTTGTGTGTTTGTTGGCCAATGTCCTATACATAGTGTTTTGATTGATAATAGTGCTCGACATAATATGGGTGTTTTCAAGTTACTTTCTTCTATTTGATATACTAAACAATAAGTGACCTTTGATACTAAGATGAAACTTGGACATGTTATATCTATCAATTTTGGTTCTACTACTATAGCTATACCTTTTCGATTATTGTTTCTCTTAGTTCACGTGGTATGCATCTAGGTTACTCTTGACTATGTGCTTTTGAGGGAATACCATATTTCATACATCAATGTGTTAATTTCATTCACCTTCAACAGCTTATTTACAATCAAGGATATCCCATATGAGGCCCCATACCTAAGTGGCTTAGTCAAAAAGCTACGCTTGTTACTCATCCTCCTAATATATGTACACATATTTCCTTTAGTAGGTATTTCCCTCCTAGGCCTTCTTCTCATTATTATATTACACACTCTTCTTCTCATGGGTCTCTCCCTCATATCCCCCACTTGGTATATTATTGTACATTCTACTTCTTGTGGATCTCCCCCTACTATGTCTCCTATTTGGTCATTTATTGCACAATCTACTTCTATTGGGTCTTTCCCTCTTAGGCCTCCTCCTAGGCATTTAATTACACATAATTATTCCTTGGCCTCTTGCTAGGTCCTATATTTTACATACAACACCTTGCAAGTATTTTTAGCCTTGGTCTCCTAGGGCACATACTAAGACCGATCACGCAGATTATACATGATCATAATTCTTCTATTATGACACATTTGAGGCCCGAGACTTCTTTATTTCAAGTATTCTTCCTTGCCTCTTCTTGAGTACCTTATTATGTATCTCTTGTGCTACCTCCTTATAAATATCTAATTCACAATATACCAAAGCGTTCAAATAATCACACACTGAAAAATGTTCAAATATTTGTAAAAAATATAAAAGCAATACCTACATCTAACTTGATTGACCAATTTTTACTTTACATATTTGTCATGTTGGCTTTATAGAGAGCATATTTTTATATATACTCTGTACACATATGTGTTCACAAGGTATGTTGAGCTTGATGCATGACACACATAGATTATTACATGATGTGTAACACCTTATAATATCCCATCTCCTATGATATGGAAATAATATCTGGAAGACATCACCATCCCACTTGCCATCGCCATGAGGCATGCAACATCTCTCTCGATTTATTATGCAATAACTATACATCAATTTGGTCTGTCTCTTTGTGGTAACCCTCTCGCATCATCACATCTACATGTGTGTCAAAATTAAAATAAAACCCCACTTATGCATGAATATATCCCTCCGATCTTGTAATGCAAGATCAACGATTTATTGTATTTGAAATGGTAAATATGTTATATGCTCCTAGACAATATCCTCCTCATCCTCACCCCCACCTCCCTAACCATTAAACCCATCTCTATCTCCATGTCCTACTATGGGAATTGATGGTGTAGGTGGTCACAATGGGACCTGTAATGGTACCTGTACTAGAGCATGTAATGGAGCCTGTATCTATACTAAAATCTATGATGGTACCTATACTTGTGTTAGAACCTATACCAACATATGAATTGAAATTTGTGCTGACACCTATAATGGCACTTGAGATGCCCGAACCTATATATCTTGTGCCTATGCATATTTTTGAACCTTCCCTTATACATTATCTATTCATGTGCATGTGCCCGTGTACCATATCCTTGTAGTTGAGCCTCAATCTCATCCCGACTAAGTCTACCTATCCTTTTCTGTTTGATCCATAGGGATTGAGAGAAACACCAATTAATTAGAACAACCAAAATCACAAGGAAAATAAATCAGAAAAGGAGAGAAAACTGTTAAGTTGCAGAACCACCACCTTGTGCAAATCGGCAATTGTGTAGTTGCCCCTCTACACAGACTGATAGTTGTGTAACCACCAGTTTTGCGGTCGTTGGTGGTCCTGTCACTAATGAAAAAATAAAGCCATGAACAGTCAGATTTCAAACATTTGGGCCATGTCTCTTCCTTGGATGACTCTTCCCATTCTCCAGTGCATGGGAGGATATGGGGAGAAATCTATTTAAGCAAGAGGAACGTGTGGAATTGGATCATCGAAGAGTTGATGGAGAGAAGTGAGCAAGAAACCATTAAAGATGGAATTTTTTTATAGAAGCAAGGTGTGAGAATAGAGAAAAAGTAAAGAGGGGTGTGAGTGAGAATGTTTTCCTTCCTTCAGCTTCTTGTAATCTATATTTTCTTAAATTGGCCAATATAATATTGGGAAGAAAGAGCAATTTCCCTTCCCAAGATGGTTTTCCCTCAAATTGGGGTTTTCCGGATATAATATTGTGTTGTGTGTTGAATTGTTTATCTTTCATTGCTTTGCAAAGTATTTCTAAGTTTCATATTTCATTCACTAGCATTAAATACTTGTCAATTTCAACTAAATTGTAAAGTAGGAACAATATTTTGTGGTCTTGTAAATTTCCAAAGTAGAGGTTTATAGATCATTTTGGTATCGAGATGACTATATTATCCAAGGAACTATGGTATTCATTCTTGCGTGATTTTTATGACAATGAAAAGGTTTAAAGGTGAAGAAGTGTTACCTTACGATCTAGAGATATCTACGAAGAAGAGGAAACAAATGATTAAAGATCAAATGGAAGAATATAATTTGAGTCTGTATAATTGAGTTGTTGGAAAGCACAATGGATAGGTTGTTTCAAAACCAACGAGAACTCTTAGATAGACAAAGGACAACAACGGGTAATAAAGATTCCATGGACTCATTGGTTTGATCTTTGGCCAAAATGTTTGGCGTAGGAAATATCTATGATGAGGAATAAGATATGGAAGAACATGAAGAGGAAAATCCAGTTGAAAGAGAAAAGGTAAAATCTAATCATGCTCCTTTTAAAGTTGAGATTAAAAGATTTGAAGGACAAGTAGATGTAGAATTGCTAGATAAATGGTTAAAGCAATTAGAGGTTTATTTTAGTGTGCATAATGTCACATAGGCACAAAGGATTACCTTTGTACATCTCAAAATGGAAGGACATGCTCTAGTTTGGTGGGAAACCCATCTAGCCACTTGTGAAAAGAAGAAGCATCCTATTGTAAGTACTTGGGAGGGTTTTAAAGAATTTCTTAGAGAAAATTTTTATCCTATTAGCCATAAGATTGACCAGATGATTAAATGGCAAGTATTTTAGACAAAGTAGTGGTCAAAGTGTGCATGATTACACTATGGATTTTTGGAGACAAGCCATGTTGCTCAATATGGGCTTGGAGGATGAGGATATTCTGACCAAATATTCGGGAGGAATTCACACTCACCTTCAAAGGAAGGTCATCTCCATGAAGCCCAAGGATCTCAATGACACATGTGTAAAAGCTTATTACATACATGATGAGACGAAGCAAGGTCAAGAAGAGTTAATAAAAAAGAAGCAAAAAAATCATCCAAAGAAAGAGCAGGGACAAACAACCAACAAAGGTAAATGGAAAGGTAAAAATATTTTTATCACTTTGAATACTTGTAAATATCCTAAGAAATTTTGTAAGAATTGTGATATCAATGGTCATAATGAAGCTACATGTTAGAAGTTGCATCCAAAATTACATCCAAAGAACCGAACCAAGGATTTCAAGAAGTTTGTGACGCATTTGAAAAGATAGATGGGGAGGTAGATATAGAGGATGATTCTTATGTATACGAGAGTCTAGGATACACATCCACCAACATGGACAACTAGGAGCAAGAGGAAGAGATGAGTAAGCTATTTCATATTAAAATCCAAATAAAGAAAACTAAGGTAAATACTTTGGTTGATATTGGTTCTCAATCTAATTTTATTTCTCATGCGTTTGTAAATAAACTTCATCTTTAAACCTATGAGCATCCACATCCTTATCCTTTGGGATGGGTGAAGAAGGGTATAGAAATTTAGGTAACAAGAAGATGTAGGTTTAAGTTTGGGATAAATTATCAATATATAGATGTATTGGAAGCTAATGTAATTCAAATTGATGCATTTGATGTTTTTTTGGGAATCCTTACTTGTATATCAGGGATGCTATATTCATGAGAAGGGAGAACCGATATAGATGGGTCAAGGATGGAGTCATTTACAACATCCAGCACACCGAGCGTAAGTCAAAACTTGTTATGGTAAGTGCTAACCAAGAAAAGAGACTAATTCAGGAAAATCATAATAAGTTTTTTTACTTTTATTGAAAGATAAGAAAGATGGGGTAGAAATTTCAGATATTTATAACAAAGGGATGAAGGATTTGGATAACATAATTCAGTCTTTTCAGGAAGTATTCCAAACTCCCAGTGGGTTACCACCAAAGTGAGAGGTAGAGCATGAGATTCAGTTGTTTCCATATTCCCCTCTACCAAATATTGGGTTTTATAGGAAATCCTTGTTGGAGAGTACAAAGGTAAAGAAACAACTCTAAGAGTTATTAGATCAAGGGGTAATACGTCCAAAAAATGCACCATGTGGTTGTCCTATTGTGATGGTGCCAAAGAAGGATGGTTCTTGGAGGATGTGCATTGACTACCATGCTTTGAACAAGATTATGATAAAGACCATATATCCATTCCCACACATATATGTTCTCTTTGATTAAATTCAACATTCAAATATCTTCACAAAGTTGGATCTCAATTTTGGTTATCACTAAGTCGGGATGAAGGAGGGTGATATACGGAAGACTGAATTCAAAACAAAATAGGGTTTGTATGAGGGATTAGTAATTCCATTTGGTTTATGTAATGCACTGCTACATTTATGAGATTGATGAATGATCTATTATGGGAATTCATAGATTCATGTGTCATTGTATATTTGGATGATATTATGATTTTTAGTGCCACATGGGAGGAACATCTAACACATTTTCAACAAGTCTTGTAAGTTCTCAAGGAGAAACAACTGTTATGCAATATGAAGAAGTGTGAATTTTCTAAACAAACACTTGTCTATCTTGGGCACGTGGTTGGAGGAGGAGAGCTACGAGTGGATCCGAAGAAGGTGGAAGCCATCACCAACTGGCCAACACCAATGGGAGCCATAAAGACTAGGATTTTTGTGGGAGCAGTACAATACATGAGGAAGTTCATTATGGGATTCTCTGCTATTGTAGCACCTCTACACACAATGGCCGCAAAGAGTAAGGTTTTTGACTGGGGTAAGGAACAAGACAAGGATTTTGAGTTATTAAAGTACAAAATTAGTCATGCTCTAGTACTTTCTCTTCCTAATTTGCAACAACCCTTTGAAGTAGAGACATATGCCAATGATTACGCTATGGGAGCAGTGTTGCTACAGGAGGTAAGCCAATATGTTATCATTCTGAAACTTTCACTTCAGTAGTTAAAGGATATTTAGTATATGATAAATAAATGTATGCACTAGTTTAGACAATTAAAAAATGGAAAAATTATTTATCGAGTAAAGGAACTATTATGCACACGACCACAAACCTCTCAGTGTTTGCAAGCATAGCCTAAATTGCAATAGGAAAGGTAGTACAAGTGGGTGGGATTCCTTCAGAAGTTCCATTTGGTAATCAAGTACAAGAAAGGAAGCACGAATTTGGTGGTAGAAATTTTTCTAGGTCACCCACATAGGATAAAATCTCTATTTTGTCCACTATCTCTCATATTGATCCCTTCACAAAGGAATCTTATAGAGAGGCATATGCTCAAGACAAATATTTTTGGGTTACATATTATTAGTTTCAGTCCCAGGGGATGAAAAGATAGGAATTGAATATTGTTACCTCGGAGATGGGTTGCTCTACCGATGGGGGAAGCTTTGTGTGCCAAAATAAGAAAGGATTTTATTAATGGGGGAAGAACATACCTCGAAAGTAACAAGAAATTTTTGTGTTGGAAATACCATGGCCCACTTGCAAAGGTACATGTATATTCCCAATATGAAAGAAGTATCTAAATTCATAAGAGAAAGGTTTATATACACCCTTACCGCATACCTACTTGACCTTGGGAGGATATCTCTATGGATTTTGTAGGAGGACTACCTATGTATAAACATGGCCTTGATTATCTATATGTTTTTGTCGATAGATTCAGTAAAATATGTGTTCTTATGGCATGTAAAAATATAATAAAAGCATGTAAAGTAGTTGAACGTTTCTTTGCTAATGTATGGGTGCATTTTGGTTTGCAAAAGTCTATTGTTTCGACAGAGATACCAGTTCTTGGGAAGTTTTGGAATACTTTATGGGATAATATGGACACTTTGAGTTATAGAGAAGCACGACCTTCCATCTCTAAACAGATGGGAAAATGGAGGTGGTGAACAAGACTTTGGTACAGATGATTAGATGATACAATATCAAATATCCACGGAATTATGATGAGTCCTTAGCCTACATTCAATATTCCTATAATAGGGAAATGCACACATCCACTATGTAGTCACATTTTGAAGCATGCTTGGGATATATACCTACCAATACAATGGACATTATGGTTGGACAATAGGAAGAAGGAGAGATACATGATTCAAAAGTGACTAAAGTAGCGAAGTTCGTTGAGAGGATTTGGAAAATCCATCTCAAGGTAAAAGAAAAATTGGAGAAGTCTCAATCTAAGTACAAGGATAGACACGATCAACATCATAGAGAGCACAAAATTCATGTTGGAGACAAGGTTTGGCTTTACTTGAGCAAGGAAAGACTATAAGGACAAGTAAGGAAACTCAAGCCACTACGGTATGGACCCTTCACTATCTGGAGCGGGTTGGAGAAAAGACTTTCAAACTTGATTTTTACAATTCATGTGGATGTACTCAGTAGTCAATTGTGATAACTTACACCTATATGAGACATCCATGCTTGTTGAAGAAGAAGAATTTCATTTTATACCTTCCATATAAGAGTGTGTCTTAGATTCTCGAGGTGAGTTAGAGGAGGATGCAATGCTACAACGAGAAGGTTGGAGAGACAAGGAGAGGTCCACAAGAATCTTGAAAGGTTGGACTCAAGGGTAAGACACCAAGAAAGGCCTAGTGGTACTTGAAGGAGAAAGCGAGGAATTGTTTACTCATCTAATCTGAATTAAGATTGTTTGGGACCAAAGGCCTCTGAATAGGGTAGGTGTGATCCATAGGCATGTCTTCATCAAAACAACCGAGAATCGGAAGGAGAATAAATCGAAAAGGAGAAAGAATGCTAAGTTCTGAACTATTGCTCTATGTAGAGTGACAGTTGTGTAACCGCCCCTCTCGCAAAACCGAGAGGTTGCGTAACCGCCATGATAGTTGTGTAACCGTCGATCTCGTTCACCAATGGTCCCGTCACTAATTAAAACAAAAAAAAGCCACGAAGGGTCACAAATTTCAAATGTCGATCCGTGTATCTTCTTTGGATGAATCTTCCTATTCTACTGATGAATAAGATGACATGGGGATAAATCTATTTAAGGAAGAGGAATGCGTGGAATTGGATCATCAAAGAGTTTATGGAGAGAAGTGAGCAAGAAACCATTGAAGACATAATTTCTTTGCGAAGCAAGGTGTGAGAACAAAGAAAATAATTAAAGAGGGGTGGAAGTGACATTGTTTGCCTTCCTTCAACTTCTTATAATATTTATTTACTTGAATTGACCAATATAATATTAGGAAGAAAGAGCAATTTCCCTTCCCGGCTAGTTTTCCCTCAAATTGGGGTTTCTAGGATAAAATATTGTGTTGTGTGTTGAATTGTTTATCTTTCATTGCTACAAAATAGTTCTAAGTTTCAATTTCATTCACTAGCATTAAGAATTGTCATTTTCAACTAATTGGAAGTAGGAACAATATTTTGTGGTCTCGTTAATTTCCAAATTAGAGGTGTAAAGATCACCGCTGTTGCACACCCTTGGTTATTGCCACTATCCCTACCACTATGGCCACATGTAGAATAATAATCTATCTAGGAATAATCCTCACATACCATGTGGTGTAATCCAGATGTCATCCCTAGATCAATAATCTATGCTTGGTATCCCATGCCTTTGGAATGAATCTAAAGAAGCTAGCTTTAGCTATCTTCTATTTGATTCGTG
Source organism: Taxus wallichiana var. yunnanensis (assembly GCA_018340775.1). NCBI lineage: Eukaryota > Viridiplantae > Streptophyta > Pinopsida > Cupressales > Taxaceae > Taxus > Taxus wallichiana. The sequence continues at coordinate 23,693,652 of CM031236.1, read as the reverse complement.
GATTGAAATCCACTATCTCACACACAACACACGTGTACCACTTGTTCACCGCTAGGTATATCATGTATAACACCAAATTGTCTCTTGACTTTGTCTTCCCCATACATATCCATGATGTGCTCATGGCTACTAATAATAAAATGGTCTACCTCTGCATGATCGATAACTCAAAATCATCATATTCCCACCTATATCATATGTATGGTGCTTGAGGTCACCATACAAAGCTGCAAGTCATCGAATTCTCATCTATAAAATGAAATATCACCCAGGTGACCCTTGTGGCTAGCCCTTACTATCTCCCATCTAAATGACGAGGGCTCCTTCAACTGCCTATCACATAAAATACCTATGGATCATCTGATAAAAATGTTTTCCCATAACCATATATGCAACAAATTCATTGGACTCGGGGTTCTTTGCTCTTTGTAAGACACTAAGTGCAAATCCCTATATAAATGAGCTAGCTTACATTGTCCCCATGAAAAAACCGTGGCTTTCGTGAGATCTTCTACTACTCCAATTAGGCATAACTCAAAGTGACTACCAATCTTATTAAACAATAAATAGTCGTTGATAAGAGCCATTAGATAGACATGAAATTGTGAAAGTGTAGAATGATTCATGTATTCATATAAGTGTAACACCATCCCCCTATGGGTATATCCTCTAGAAAAATAGTGACCACATTTGTCCTCGTATCCGTCTAATATTCCCATCCCACTAAAATAATATGCCCTATATCGACACTCGCAGGATCTGATACAAATCCTCCAGGGTCATTGACTTCTCCCAGTCGATAACTAGAAAGTTTGGCTCTCATTGTGCCATCGCTTGGCAAACGTGATTAATAAAAAATGGTCCACTTTGATTAATGGAAGTTACAAAATGAATTTAAGCCTTGTCACCTCTAGCAACGCACACAACTGTCACTAGTCACTGCATATAAATGTCCTCTAGAATGACCACAGTTGTATAAGGATCTCGCGTACATCTAATGATAAATATATCCCATGTCAATCATCCACATAAAATTTTTAGATCAAATTTCTTCTGTTATAACTTCTATCATTCTTCTAAATCATCTTGACTACGTTAGTGCACACATTGATACACTAGCGTGTTCACGCGTACACTAAAAATATATGCTAGTGCGTCAAATGATATGCTAGTGCATCTGCACTAGCATGTACACCTTAACACTAGAACATTCATGTTAGCAAATTAACTTTAACATTCATGCTCTTAATTATATGCTACTGTGTAACACCCTAGCTCATTTCTCGCTTAACGTTTATGCCACTAGTAACATGCTAACGCGTACACTAGTATGCTAGTGCATTTCATGGGTTATGCTAGCACACTTAAGTGCATGCCCTAACATCAATCTTTATTCTTATTCTAGCCTTAACTAGAAATAAATTCTATCAAATAACAAGTTTGAGAGTTATATACCTTGTTTCCCTCATGTGGTCTCCACCCAAACTCTCTAACACAATCTACACAATGTTTCTGCTGCTATCAATGGGCCATATCTTTCAAATCTCAGAGCTCAAATATCAATAAAAAGGAAAATGGATTCTATAAGAAAAAATGAGTTACAATATTTGGTAAATATCCCACATATATATTTATACCTTGTCACTAACCCTAATTCTTCTATTTTAGCCTCCATGACCAAAATCACTAATTTTCTTCATAGTTTCTCTCAAAATTTATTTGCATCCTTTTCTCTCTCCTATTGAGTGGTTGTTCACCGCTCCGTCGTGTCATCCATATGTTCGAGGGCAATCCAATTAACTAATCGGACTCGTTGGGGCATCCAAATGCTTCACCGGGAAAATAAGAAATCCCTATCACTTTGTTATCATCCATCCACCATTTATAAGCGTCTACTATATTTAAATCATTACTACTCTATAATAACAATTTAAAGAGGAGAAAATGTAGACAACCCCAATTAATGTTATTCATCATAATTGTTCAAACTATCATTATACCCTTTGTTCCTATAGAATTAATTTAATCAATTATATTACATCTCTTATGACCCCTTTAGATAATTTTTAATTAGCTAATTTAATATCAAAATAAATAATAAATTCACATTTATCCACTTGCACATTTAAATAAATTAAATAATCATCAAATCATATCCACCTCCCAAATCCAAGTTAACTGAAGTCTTGACTAACACTGAAAATCATTATTTTAATCAAGCAAGATGTGTTTAAATTGACTTAAATCAACATTTGAGTTAACTTGAGTTATCTTCCAAATCAAATTCAATCGAACTTCTTCCACCTTCCAATTATTCATGACATATTTAGGTTGAATAAAAAGAAGAAATGAAATTATTAATCAAAATCATGTGCGCCCCATTGCCAACTAATCCTTGACTCATCCATGCAATCTCGGAACAACATTTTAACTTTCTAATTAAATATAGAAACTCAATTAAACAAAAGAAGTCATGTTTAGTTATCTCCAATCAAATAAATCACAACTTATCTTTAATATTCACTTTCTTCAGCTATAAATCAACGAGCCTCCCTTTGAAAATCATCCACCAAAGTTTAAGAGAATTCATGTTGTTGTTTTATATATTCATTTGGTGAATCAAAGAATTCCTTATACCGTTGTGTTATTAAAATCATGCCAAATCCATCAATCAAACATGTTCGTGGCTTAGCTCATTTCATTTGGGATACTTGGAGCATCCACAATCCACAAAAGCTTACAAATCCAACATATCCAATAAAGGGTATTATAAAAAAACATGTGCCATTTCAACATATATGGTCCGAGGTGGCTTAGGATTCTTACAATGGAAGGTTTGCACTCTTTATTGTATTTTTCCATCTTGTTTGTGATTTTCCTTAGTCTACATTCCATTTATTAACTTTCATGGTCATTGGAGCTTTCTGATATGTTATAGAATTTTCATTGATATTCCATTTATTAACTTTCATTGTCATTGGAGCTTTTTGATACAATTATGTGGGTCCTATAAAATACAATTTATAAATGACATGTTGAAACTAAGGACATTATAGAATTTTCATGCACGATGAATTACCATTCAAAAGATATTGATTAAAATGAATTACATATTATGGAACTCAAGATAATATCTACATTAGTTTTAATATTTCACGTGAGTAACATCACCATAGTATTATTTTCCCGACCTTGTGCTTACATGTTTGCATACACTATACCTGATTTGTATGACATTATTACCTAGTATGAACTTATGAAGAAAACATGTAGATAATAATAACTGATTATTTACAATGAATAGGGTGATTTATCCCTAAAGAGAACACTAAAATATTATGGCATAATATGATTGTTCGAGTATTGTTACTTTGTCATAAACAATAGTATCAACATTATAATTGACATTTGATTGTTGGAATGATTTGGTATGACTATTGTCTTTTATAGACATTATATTTCTTAAGGTGCTTGATTTGAATGTAAATTGGAAAATTATTGTCATTTTACTTCACCATTTCATTTATTTTATGTCGTTTTGATTTCCCCACTATGCTTATGATAACTTTAAACATAACCATTTCTTTAGAATTATGGGAAAAAATGACTATATTCAAGTAGATGAGTCACATGATCAACCAAACAAGGTGATGATTAATTTTTAGAAAAACCACTACAATGCATAGTTGATAATTCATTTGGAGGGTATTATTTAATCATTTAAACCCTTGATTGTAAAATGGGTAGAAGATAAATTGAATTTGATGGTGGAGATACTCCATTTCTAATACAAAATATCTATTTCGAGGGAGTGCTATGTTTTATCAATGTTAAGGTTTTTGCATCGAACAACAAAAAGAGTATGGCCATTACAAGGTGGTGGAAGAAACTTTCACAACATTCCATTTTTAGGGAGGCACTGGAAGTTTAGATACATTATCTCCTCTTTAGGGATGGATTGTTACTCAAAATGTTATACATTTATAAATCCATGAATCCTTACCTAGGGCGTAGAACTTTAAAAGTAGATTTGAGATGGAGAATTGATGCATGAGTATCGAAACACTTGTAAAAATATTGTAAATATGTCTTCAACAGATGGAATAAGGATCTTAGGAGTCAGTAGAAATTCAAATAGGTCTATAGGAGTTAAATTTCATTTCGCTCCAAGTTTGTGATTTGGAAATTCAAAATGTTTAGAAAAGTCATAAGAATGCATGTGTAAACTATGTTTACATGGTCATGTGCACTACTATGTGTTGTGAATGTAAATGAACCTCCATGTAAATGTAAATTCACCTTAAGACATATTATAGAATTGTTTCCAATGTAGATAAAGGAAAAAATGATGTTTTTTCATGATTTATGGAACATATAGTGGATATAAACTTAGGAGGTTGTTTGAGTCGGTTTAGAGAAATCACTCTTAGAGGAAGTCAAACAAGCTATAAAGGAGGAGTAACTGGTTTTATAGAAAAATAGAACAAGAGTGGATATGTTGTAGTAGGTGTTAAAAGAGTCATGAAGGCTTAGTAAGACCTTTGCGAGCCATGATTATTTGTAAGATATGTCTTGAATCAATAAATCTATGAAGTTTTGTATATGAGTGTACATGGTCTAGAAAGATACAATTCTAATGATAGTCTTCTTTATATGTATTTTTCGACAATGGTGATTTTTGATGTTGTGATGGAAATTTTCATAATGTGATAGGTTTGATTATAGGATAGATAATTCATGATTTATATTCTCTTATAAAACTCGGTGTCTGGAAGAATACTTTGATTGTGCATGTCCATTGAGAAGTTTTATGACAAGAGAGATATGTTATGAACTTACAAGGAATTTACAAACTAAAGAACTACATGTATGAAGAATTTTAGTGCATGCCTTGGTTATGGTGAAGTGTAATCAAGATTTTAAGGAATGAATTTAGGATATGATTCCATAATATTGTGATATTACTATAAAAGACTTCCTATACTAGTGCCATTCTCTATGTGTTTTAGATAAACCTTATTGTATAGATTCACACATCTATTCCCAAACTTATGTTATTGAATGGAAAAGTTATATAGAAGATGGACATGGATTATTTAGTTGAAATTGGAACTTGAAAATGTTTAGAAAAGAAGATGAAAATCATTTCATTCCTATTAGGTTTACATAGACCTTAACCTAGGGTTTAGAACCAAATATCCCTACCTCAATTATTTAGACCAATTAGAGGTTAAAATAAAGAACATGTGATCTATATAGAGTTCTATGGTAGGTGCAAAGAAATTTCAAAGAACGCTTGCTAAGGTGGTTGAGGCCCTTGTCCACCTGGCCCGAGAACCTTGATTCCCTTTGGTGTTTCCTCCACCACCAGATCAACTAGATCCACCAGTCCCATTCCTCCCGATCCACCGAGATCCTCCGGACCTACCGGGTCTACTAGCTCCTCCAACTCCTATACCACTAGATCCACCTCCTGTAGCCGGTAATGGGCTTGAAGTGGTCACGCCTAGTGTTCCCAACATTCCACTAAACCATGCACCAACAAATGCGGTTTGTGATATTACACCACTCTTTGGATGTGTGTCCTGTGCCTCTTGCGGAACGACACCCAAAATTTGTGTACTCGCACTTTTCCCAAACATCGTTCCAGACAATATTCCTCTAAACACAGGGACTAATTGTGCAACCATATATGTACCAAATGAAAAATTATATCTCCTAGGTGCAGATCGGTCACTTCCACCAACACCAATCAGGTTAAAAATACTTGTATATTGATTTGGAAGACTAAGCACGGGGTTGGTCACTGGTGGATTCGGATGCGTCTTTGTGAGATATCCTTTCTTGAGAGATGAACTCTCATCAAATGTTGAAGGGCTCTCTCTCCCTCGCTTTCCAAGATATGGTAGCAAAGGCTTCTCGGGCTCCATATCCTTTGCGCTAACCTCAATTCCTTCCCAAAACGTTTGCCTCCATAAATCCATCACTCCTGAAATATCATGTTGTCTAGCTAACTCCCTTTCAAGCGCTCCGCTATACCTGATTTGTCTCTCCTCTCTTTCTTTTTCAGCTGCAATGTCTGTCATCTTCCTCCACCCTAGCTTCCTTGCCCAGCACCTAGAAGAAGCTTAGATGGTCATACGAAATGCTTCCAAACTCAGGGTAACTATCAAGATCTTCATCATAGATAAAAGGATAACACGCAGAAACGATCCTCTAGGCTCCCTTAAGAACTCAAACTCAGCAACCTCAGGACAATAATACATAGAAATAACGTATTCCAAGCTATAATTGGTCAACACTCTCTTCCACCAGGTGATCAACAACACGTGTCCAAGTCAAGTCGGTATCCTGCACCCTCGATATTCCTCTTGGGTCCAAATGCAAGATCTATAGTACCCGGCTTGATCTAGACGCATGCGCGAAAGGCATTCATACAACTCTATTGTAAAGTAGCAAAAGAAGGTCTCATACAGCTCGTGATACAAGTGTTCTTCTACCCATCTGCGTGCATCAAACTCAGGTCCAGTACTAAATCTTTGAGAAAACTCATCCTCCATGCTCTTAAACCATGCCTCAACACTTTGTCCAAGGTCAAGCACTCTATCATCACGCATCATTCTCACAAAAACTTCAAAAAGAGGTCATGGCAACGGAACCAAGATGTAGTCATTTTTCTACCCACCTACTAACTTCTAACCCCATGCGCATTGGCCTATCACTCAGCGGGCGCTGGGCGCTCACTTGAGGCACACACGCACGTCGAGCCCCTCCTTTATGTGAGCATTGTGAGAAGATCTTACCATTGTTATAGTATTAGTTGCAGAGAAGTGACTATTCATGTAAAAGCACAACATGAGATACCCAATCATTTAATAACAAAAGAAACATCATGGCATGAAATACAAAGAACAAATTTTCCATAAAATATAAGGAAATAACACTAGGGTTTGCACCCCTGAACTAGATATTCAAAACAGAGCCATATATTTATATTGATCATAATCCCAACAACCACATTACATTCAAAAGGGTCATATCAGACCAAATGTATCAAGACAGGATCTAACCCATATATCAGAGGTCCTAGCTATGCTTTCTTTATTACAAAAATTTCACAGACCCATCCCTTAAACATGATAACATTCCTACAGTCCTCTAATGAGAACCCCAACTCCTAGGGCCTCCTAATATTTTCTGCAAAGCTCCATTTTCCTCATACTATATGTCTTTCTTGGTGTCTATCTCTCGGTGTGTCTTCTTTGCTTCCAAGCATCTCTCTTTATAGCACCAACACCCACCGCCATGCCTTTCTTCAGGAGTAGATCGGATGCCAAGTGTCCATGTGGTCCTCCAATGGTGCATGTTTATTCTACTCTCGAGCTCTCTCCACTTTCTGCAATGATGTCTTCCTAGGAATATTCCACGCATGGAATATTCTTTCCTTAACCACCAAGTCTCTAGGCTAGCACCTTATCCACTCGGCATGCCTAATCGGGTTACGTTTTTCCTCAAGTATCTCTGGAGCGCAATGAATATGGCTAAGTCCTTAGACCTTGTGTAATGCCTTGCACATGCACCTGGTTTCTCTAAAACCCTTCTTAAACCCTTGTCCTATGCGCTTCTCCCTGCGTTCCCTTCTTTCTATTGGTCCCACATGCTCATGTGCCCTCTTGTACTTAGCCACTAGTTTGAGGCCCAACAATTGCGAGAAATTTATTAAGTTTCCAATTGAAAGGATTAATGATAGATTGGAATCAAAACAAAGGGACTCTAAGGTTGAGTAGGAAATCAAAAATTATCACATTGAACAACTACTTGAAAATGTTTGATGAACAACAAGCATGAAGGAAGGTACTAGAGGAGTTGAAAGCAAAGAAGAAAATGTGGGGAAACCCCATATTTGAAAAGAGTTGAAGGCTCAATCAATCAATCAATTCGACTTAATAAACAATATTACAATAGACTAATAAATAGGTCTCCCTATAACTATTCCTATAACCGCTATCTTTATTTTAGATAGGTTGTTCTAACAACCTATATTCTCTCCTATCCCAATCTCTCATACACTATTCCAACGTGAGTTGTTAAACTCACTTCTGATTATTCACTCCTCATATTATTTGTCTAAACACATTAAATAATACTATTATAATATGGAGCACAACAATACTTGTGTTAGGACTAAGTCCTTGAGTTCTAACATGGGGTGAGGAACTCTCTGGAGTTGCATGGTGACGGTTGGCCTTGGTTGGTCATTGCCTCCATCTTCTGGGTTGTCGCTAATGGTTGAAAGTTACCCTATTTTGTATTTGCCCCCCTACAATTAAAAGACCCCTTGGATGTTGATTTTAAGCACCAAGTTACAAAGATAGTGGCCCATCTTCAAATTTTCAAAAAAAAACATTTATATCTCCCTTACAATTTATTTCCCCCTTTTTCGAAAACTTTTTCCTTCTATGATCACCCATTACAAATTATACATCCCTAAAAAATTAATTCTTAAAATATTTTTTTGGAAAAAGCTTATGGTACCCCCTATACCACTACAAGGCTTAATGCTTGTCCAAAGCCCTTGTCTCGAACTAGGCAAGCAAGCCCATCAATCATATATCTAATAAAACTTTAAAGTTTTTAAATTGAGCCTTTTGAATAAAATAAATCCATACCCAATTTTTAGGGCTCTATCAAGCGTGTTGTCCAATGTGGATGGAGGTGAGTGACCAGGTCATAAGGAAACCATTGGAAATAAAGACATTGTCATTTGCATTTGGATGATATGATGCACTTTGTGGAAAGGATTTCTTTCATGTTTTTGGAATTACCAGCAGTCTTACATAAATCTCGAACATTCCAGAGCTCCCTGTCGTTTATGTCCCAGGAAAACGAATTTGCTTTGTTATCTCAGAGTCTTCACGCCACCGCCGAGTTTTGCAGAGGAGATTCGTAGACCAAACTGAATCTACCATGACTGCTGAGGGTTAAGACGTTTCAATCACAAGTCGAGGTCAATGTCAATGCCTAGTGAGGGCAAGAAAAAGGAATTCGTGACTGTAAAAACAAACGGAAACTACTCCACAACGTCTATGACGCACGCCTCCATTCCAATCGTGCCTTCTTTATGGGTGGTGGATCGGGGTTTGTTTGATGACTGTTGAGAGATCTTTCCACTGCTGATAATTGTGTGGAATCATTGACGTACAAGATGATCTGAGGTGGGTCTGTGCCTTGAGTTGATCCGCCACAATGAACACGGTCGAATTGGAGAATAAGTTCGAATCTAGGACCAGGATATATCTGTACCACTTGTTGACACTATTCCGCCAAGCCGTGTATAGGGGTCGATGAATACATTACACATTAATCAAAGCAACGTTTCAATGTAGAAAACATTCCATACCACGATGCAAACATGTAAATAAACACAGCTGATACAATGAGGTGTAGGTAGGAAGCTATATATGTTTCATGCATGCAGGGTCTGTAACATAGGTCCTCCAAATTCTCAAGACGTAGATTAGAGATCTATAAAAATAGATCATTAAAAAACGCAACACGAAATAGCGGTCTCTGCAATTAATCAACGATCCAAAATAAAACTTCTCAAATCCAATCGTTGTGCTTCTTTGCAACTCTTTTATTTTTGCAAACCTGAAACACACACACATATATAATATATATGTAGGAGTATGCAAACAATGGACAGAACGGAGTGAAAACAATGGATAGTGTATAGTATTAGAGAGAGGGAGAAATGTGTATGTGAGTGGTGAATGTCACCAAAATCACAAGAGATCTACTCTGCAATTTTGTTGACAATATGCAAGCAGGGATGAGCAACGAAACAATGACATTATCTCATGGTCTACATAGCATTTTCCATTTTGTTGTGTGGATCAAAACAATGAATGGAAGGCCAAACAATGCTCAAATAGGTCTCGATGACCTTCTCTGATACCAAATGTGAGGAAACCCCCATATTTGAGAAGAGTCGAAGGCTCAATTAATCAATCAATTTGACTTAATAAACAGTATTACAATAGACTAATAAATAGGCCTCCCCATAAACTATTTCTATAACCACTAGCTTTATTTTAGATAGGTTGTTCTAATAACCTATATTTTCTCCTATCTGTTGGTTTTCAAATAGGACTTTTTAGAAGAGCAACAGTTAGGGGACAAGAAGTCCCTCCTCTTTAATGGGAGAGGTTCCCTTATTCAGAAACAAACGTATTTACAAATGTACAAAAATTATTTTATGGTTGAACTTGGATATTACGAAAGTGTTTTCCACAAGGATCATCGATTCAAAAAAGGACTGAGGAAAGGAAATAAGAGGATGAGCGAGAATAGCAACATTCGAATTATAGATAGCAGAATAATTCTTTATGTATGCGAAGTTTCAAGGAATTTAAGACAAGATCACTTGCATTGGTGAATAGGATTAAATTTAAAGACACAAAGTTCTAAATAACCTTCTTCAAATTCATTAATCAAGGACACAAAGTTCCTTCTTGGTTATACAAGATCGTCTGTATTTGCAAAACCGGACGATGTGCAATCGGAGAGACTAACAAATTAGAGACAAAATGATCTTCACAATATTGAATAGAAAACACAGAGATAACAGAGATAGATAGACGATGAACGGAAAGCCCTTTTGTATTGATTTCTTTCTGATCTATTTACACTTTCAGAAAATATGCCAAGTTCTTCCTCCTTTCAAAATGGCGCAAAGAAGGCCATTATATAGCTTAAAATTCGGTTACCCTCGTAATCGCTTTTTCTTTTAACTAGAGAATAGTTAAGGAATGCCAAACGCAATTTCTTAACTAATTACATGGAATACGAAAGGAATAGGAAGAAGAGAAAAGAATGAAGAAGGAGACAGGTGGACAGTCACTGAGAAGGACCCACCGTCTTCAGAAACCGCTTCTTGAATTTCTTTAACGTCTCAGCTATGTCTTTGCCATGAGGGACACACCAGACATTTCATCTTGAAGATGACAATGGATATCTTTGAAAACTGATGTAAACGACATCTTGAAAGCTTCGTCCTTCTGCCAGCTGTCCTTGAAATTTGATCTTCGCAACTTAAATTCAAATTTAGCACATTCGGGTCGAGCGGGAAAAACTAAGTATGAATTGCATTAGGTTCACTTGGGACATGTGAGACGCGAATGCGCGAAACACGAGGCTCGGCCGATTCGGACGAAACAGGGAGAAGACGCACAAATGCATTTTGGGACATTTGGGACGAAAATGCGCGAAGGACGCGGTTCGGGTGAACCGGCCGAAAATGGAACAGTTTGCATTTTTTGATTTGGGACAAAGAGCTCTGAAGTACGCGACTCGGGAGTTTCGGCCGAAAATGGGACACTTTTTAACTTTGGGACATGCACTTTTTAACTTTGGGACATTCAGAAAGAAATTCGGGCGAAATCGCGAATCGAAAATGGAACAGAGTGCACTTTAAGTTGAACTTGAGAAATTTGAGACAAAAAGTTCCGGAGTACGCGACTCGGCCGGTTCGGGCGAAATTGGAACAGAGCGCACTTTTGAAATTGGGACATTTGGGACAAGAAAGTGCGAAGTACGCGGTTCGGGCGGTTCGGCCGAAATTGGAACATCTCGCACAAAAAGTTTTGGGACACTTGGGACAAAAAGTTCCGACGGGCCCGAAAATGGAACAACTTCGGGATTTCAGCCGATCGGGGAACAGAATGCACTTTCGTACTTGGGACAGGCGGGACAAAAATGTCCGACAGGCCCGAAATACATACAAAATGACCCGAAACACAGATTTTCTCAATTTTCACGACTTAGGCACTTTAGAGAAAACACTCATAACTCAAAATTTTGAAATTTTACTTTTATCAGAGCAGGGAATTTTGAGTGGACAACAGCTGGCTCCTTCTGGGGATGACTTGGCATAAATTCAAGGAATGAGACAAGGCAAGAACTTAGACAAACTTGGTGAAGCAGACCAGTGCCTTATCCCTTGGGCAACGGAGTCAAAAATAGACCAACACAGAGGGCAACACACAAAAACAACAGAAGGGAAACACACCAAAACAACAGAAGGGAAACACTGTACAGAATATACAAGAGACTCCCTAATCACCTAGGACTTGAACAACTTGAGATACTACCCACTATAAGGAAGTGGGAGAGAAGAACCATCCATGTAATCAAGATAAAAGGAATTCTCACCAGCAAAGTGTCTGATCTTGAAAGGTCCGAGCCACAGGGAATCAAATTTTCCATGGCTGCCACGAGGTTCATGTCTTTTGTCCCATAACAGTACGATGTCTCCAACTTGGAAATCTCTGAACCTAGCTTTTTTGTCAAACAGGACCTTTACCTTCTGCTGGTGAACAGATATCCTATCAGCAACCACCAATCTGTCTTCATTCAGCTTGTGCAGGTACATAATTCTCTTGTCCAGGGCATCTCTGAAACTAGTATCCTCGATGGCCTTCATTAGATGCAAGGCCGGCAGTTCCACTGTCACTGGCAATTGAGCTTCAACTCCATATACCACTTGAAAAGGAGACATTCCAATAGCTCTCTTTGGTGTAATTCATGTCGCCCAAAGAGCATCATAGAGCTTCTTGTGCCAGTTTCGCTGAGACTCATTGACTAACTTCCTTATGATAGTCACCAGATTTTTGTTGGTAGATTCTGCCTGCCCATTTCCTTGAGGGTAGTAATCTGAAGAGTGAGCCAAAGAAATACCATACCCATAGCAGAAATCCATTATCTCAGCTGAAGAGAAATTCGAGGCATTATCTGTTACAATCTTGTTAGGTACACCATACCTTACCAAGATGTTCTCTTTGATGAAGCTGCATACCACTTCAGAAGTAGTGCTCTTAACTGGAATAGCTTCCACCCATTTGGTGAAGTAGTCAGTGGCAGTTAACACATGAGTGTGACCAGCACTAGAAGCAGGATTGAGTGTACCAATGAAGTCCAAACCCCACTGTTGAAATGGCTCCTCAATCACAACTGGCTTGAGAGGTAAAGAAGCCAATTTAGGTCTTCCCACAAAGGTCTGGCAGGCCTCACATTTATCCACCCACTTGGATGCATCTCTGAACAAAGAAGGCCAGTAGTATCCTCCCCGGAGTATCTTATGAGCTGTAACCGTTGATGAATAGTGCCCTCCACATGCCTGATCGTGAAAAGCTGAGAGCAACTTTCTCTGCTGTTCTTTGTCCACACACTTTAGAAATCTCCCATCCAAGCCACGTTTAAACAAAGCATTTTCCCATAATACATATTGTGCTGACCTCAATTTAACAGTCCTCTTTTCTTTGGCAGTTAAATGAGAGGGGCATTCCCCATAGGTGAGAAAATGGGCGATGTCAGCATACCATTCATCAACCGAACTCAGGAACAGAACAGTAGGAAGGTCAGCTTTCTCCTCCAGCAACTCATGTTTGGCCCCTTCAGCAATGAGCTCACAAAGACCTCTTCCACGAACCAGCTTGGTTGGTTTGATATCAATGTCATACTCTTGGACTTTAGCCACCCAGTTCCCTCTCTTGGATCCAAATTCTTGCTGTGTAAGAATTGACTTAACAGTTGTATCTGGAACCAGCACCATAGAGTGAGAGTTGAGGATATAGAAACGGAACTGCTTAACAGCTTTGACTACTGCAAAAGCATGCTTCTCCATCATGGTGTATTTTAGCTCATGATTCTTCAGGATATAGCTCATGAAGGCAATTGGTAGCTCATGTTTATCGGAGTCTTCTTGGGTTAAGACAGCAGCCAGGGTATTATCTGTAGCATAGCAATAGATGATGAAATCTTTGCTGAAATCGGGACAGGCCAAAACTGGAGTTTTAGCGATAGCTTTCTTGATACCCTCAAAGGATTCCTTTCCTTCAGAAGACCAACCAAATGTTTGCTTCCCTTTCATCATCTGAGAAATATTCAAAGTTAATTCAGCAAAATCAGGGATGAATCTTCTTAAAAAATTGATCTTACCGAAGAAGGAGTGCACGCCCTTTTTACTGGTTGGGAGAGGAATTTGCTGGATGGCTTGAACTCGTTCAGGATCAATCTTAATACCATCCTTGGAAACAATGTGCCCTAATAACTTTCCCTCAGTGACACAAAAGACAGATTTTTTAGGGTTCAGAGAGATCCCATGCTCTCTGCATCTCAGCAGAACTGTCTCTAGGTGATCAAAATGATCCGCTCTTGTCTTGGAAAACACTGTCAGGTCATCAAGGTAGATGACAATACACTTCCCTTTTAAGCTTCCAAAAGCCAGATCCATAGCTCTCTGGAAAGTGGCACCAGCATTAATAAGCCCAAAAGGCATTCTCTTGTAAGCAAAGGTGCCCCAAGGAGTAGTGAAAGTTGTTTTATGTTGATCTACAGTATCAACCTCTACCTGATTATATCCAGAAAATCCATCAAGCATAGATAACATTTCAGATCCTGTTACTGCTTGCAATATTTGATCCATCATAGGCAAAGGGTAATTATCTTTCAGAGAAGCCTGATTCAGGTTCCTGAAATCAACACAGATGCGGATCTCACCATTCTTCTTTCTGACAGGCACAATATTTGCAATCCACGTTGAATGGTGAATAGGAAAGATAATTTTAGCTTTCAACAACTTCTGTATCTCCTGAAAGATGGTGTCAGCTACTTTGGGGTTGTATTGTCTCTGTTTCTGCTTGAAAGGCTTGATTCCAGGCTTGAGGGGGATAGAGTGCTGCATATCTTTTGGTTTGAAAGCTTTCAAATCTTCATAAGAGTAAGCGAGAACATCTTTATACCTTTTTAGAAGATCAATTGCTTTTCTCCTCTCATCTGCTGAGCAACATTTTCCAATGTTCACGAACTTGGGGTCAGTAGAACTCCCAATATCAATCTTATCATACTCAGCTGATTGCTGAGGCCCAGAAGAAGCTCTAGATTTCACATACCTGTCATGCTTATCAAATAGTTCCTCCAAACTCACCAACCCTTTAGGAATCTTGTTTCCTTTGAGATTGATGCATCCATCTTGATCTGTTTCTTCTCCTTGGGTGACGGCTTGGTCAGAGGACACACTCTCACGAGGCAGGTTGTCACTTCCCTCAAAATACAGTTGTTCGAAATTACCCTTGAGTTCCAGGAAGGAAAGCAAATGCTGGTCATCGTTGAAAACTTGCCAGTTATTGGTATTGTTAGGTACACTAGGCCGGTGAACCATTTCAATAGTGAACTTATCCTGAGAGAATTCCGGATGGGGAATCAGTAGTGACCCTGAGACAGCCAGTGAATCAGCCCTGACTGTTCTTTTCTCTAGGTATTGCTTCAATAGAGAAAGCATCAAGGAATTCAATGGAATCCCAAACCTGATTCCGGTAATGCTTCAGCCTCCCATTTTTTACCTGAAAGAGGTTTCTGACCTGCTTCACAATCAACTCTGCATCACCACGAGCTAGAAGGTTCTTCACACCTTGTTCTTTGGCCACCTGCAATCCGAGAATGAGAGCTTCGTATTCTGCTGTGTTATTAGTGTTCTCGAACTGCAACTTAAATGAAAAAGGATGAAGGACACCTTCTGGTGACACTAGCAGGACACCAGCTCCAGAACCAGCTGAGGAACAACTTCCATCAAATTCTAAAATCCAAACACCATTGGGATCTTTAGGTGATACTTTGGAGGGTTGGATTTCATCAGGGGACAGAATCATGTAATTACCATGCCCCATATCCTCATAGAGTATTTGTGCCTTAGGATCATCCGTTTTACTCGCACAATATACTCGGGCATCGCTTCTCGTAGTAACTTCTTCATGTGTCCATTGACAGGTATGAGTGCATGTGACCAATCCATTTGAATCTCCCCACCCACATCTTTACAGAAGTTTCTACTTAGCAACATTCCATAAGAAGGAGGAATGTCTGCTACTAGGATGGTAGCCAAGACTTTCTTTTCGTGCAAAGCAAAGAAAGGCCACTTGTGCATCTTTAATCCTTCCAACCAAAGGCACTTCCTTACTCTCCATGGAGTAGCAGGATCCATAAGTACGAGTGAGGGTCAAGCCTAAAGCATGAGCTACTTTAGCAGGCATCACATTATCTGAGGCTCCAGAATCTATGACACAATTACTGAGCCTATGGCCAGCTATGAGAAGTGTTACATAAAATGGTTTAATTTTGTCACTGGGGAGGTAAAGAATAAATACCGAGACTTGGGCATGGTGCGAAGGAGGAGTAGGTAAAAGGCCTTTAGAAGTGGTCTTAGAGTTGGAATTATCAAAGTGGATCATTTTGGCAAAGGCTTTGGGATGGGTTTGATAGTACTCAGCTTCTGAGATTTGTACCTTGGTCTTTTCAGTGATCAACAATATCAAAGGATCCAGAAGTGGACGGGCCATCATCATTTGGAATTCTAGGCTTATCAACTTTAGGAGAAAAAGAAGAAGCAACTTTGGTAATTGGATTGATAGGACTCACCTTCTGTGTAGACGAAGTAGGGATAGGGGATCCTCTTCTTGCAATTACAGGGATAGTTGCTGACTGCTCCTTGGATTTCTTAGGTGGCTGGGTCACCTTCTCCCTCTCGCTCGTCTCTGCTCGAGTCATGACAGCAAAAGATTCGCTGTTCATGTCTGCTACCACTTCATCATAATCATCAATGCCCTCAGTGGTAAAGAAATTAACCCGAGATCCCTCGAGTTCCTCTGCTTCATCATCAAATTCCTCCACAAACTCCTCGCAAGCTTCATCATCATCTTCTTCTTCAACTTCACAGGTTGCGTTCACAGGAACCTTAACAGGAGGTCCTTCAAGTGCTAGTCTTGTGTGAGGAGCAGGCAAACGATTTCTGGGCTGAAAATTTCTTCTTGGAACATCTGCATACGGGGCATGCTGAGCCAACTGTTTCTTTATAGCACAACAATCATTTGCATGAGTTTCGGACTAATGATCGATTTAGGTCCAGGGGTGGAAGAGGAAGAAGCAGCAGACTTAGATTTGGGAGGGTCTCTTCTCAACTTCCCTGACATGATCAAGTCATCTTCGATACTAACAGCCAGTTCTTGATCCAGAGCTAGTGTTCCGAGATTAGCCCTTCTTAGTGCATAACTAACTTTGGGCGATTGAGCATTTAGGAAGAAACACTTTTGAATTTGGTCGACAGGTCGGGTAGGCGTTGGAATTTTATTTACCAACCTGTTGAACCGGGCCACAAATTCCCTCATGGGCTCTTGTGAATCTTTCTTTATCTCGAGAGTCTGGGCAAGCAAAGCATGCACATCTTCTCGCCGGCTTGAAACGGTTCTCAAATTGAGTTCTCATTGTGTCCCAGTCGGTTATAGCACCGGCCGGAAGGTGATAGAACCAATCAGCAGCATTATCTTGTAATGTCTCAACAAACAACCTTACAGAGACGTCTTCATATTCGACTCCCAGAACTCCACATGCAACCACGAAGGCTGCGATGTGCTCGTCAGGGTGCACTTTGCCATCGCCTTTGAATTTGGGGAAGTTCTTCCGGTTTCCTCTGGGTAACTCATGCAAAGGCTGAGCAAGGGCCAGAGGCCCGACACGATGACCCCATGGTAATGGCGCTGCCATTCTTGGAAAAATGGCTTGGAGAGGAACTGTAACACCGGCAAGGATCAAAGCTCGTAGATTGGGACTAGCAGGCTCTGAAGGAATACCACCCGTAGGACTTCTATCTTGAACAGGTGGAGTGCTTGTCGAACGGGTCCTTCTATTTCTTGTTGAATTTGAAGGGAAAGGAAAACCTTGTTGTTCTAAAAGCTGAAACTGAGAATCTTCGATACCAAGGGCCCTTCTCCCTCGAGTGAAACGCGGAGTCGCCAGATCAAAGGATGATCAAAAATTGCAGAACTGGAATGCGATTTTCCCCAGCGGAGTCGCCAAAAACTGTTGGTTTTCAAATAGGACTTTTTAGAAGAGCAACAGTCAGGGGACAAGAAGTCCCTCCTCTTTAATGGGAGAGGTTCCCTTATTCAGAAACAAACGTATTTACAAATGTACAAAAAATTATTTTATGGTTGAACTTGGATATTACGAAAGTGTTTTCCACAAGGATCATCAGTTACAAAAGGACTGAGGAAAGGAAATAAGAGGATGAGCAGAATAGCAACATTCAGAATTATAGATAGCAGAATAATTCTTTATGTATGCGAAGTTTCAAGGAATTTAAGACAAGATCACTTGCATTGGCTGAATAGGATTAAATTTAAAGACACAAAGTTCTGTAAATAACCTTCTTCAAATTCATTAATCAAGGACACAAAGTTCCTTCTTGGTTATACAAGATCGCTGTATTTGCAAAACCGGACAGTATGCAATCAGAGAGACTAACAAATTAGAGACAAAATGATCTTCACAATATTGAATAGAAAACACAGAGATAACAGAGATAGATAGACGATGAACGGAAAGCCCTTTTGTATTGATTTCTTTCTGATCTATTTACACTTTCAGAAAATATGCCAAGTTCTTCCTCCTTTCAAAATGGCGCAAAGAAGGCCATTATATAGCTTACAATTCGGTTACTCCTCGTAACCGTTTCTTTTAACTAGAGAATAGTTAAGGAATGCCAAACGCAATTTCTTAACTAATTACATGGAATACGAAAGGAATAGGAAGAAGAGAAAAGAATGAAGAAGGAGACAGGTGGACAGTCACTGAGAAGGACCCACCGTCTTCAGAAACCGCTTCTTGAATTTCTTTAACGTCTCAGCTATGTCTTTGCCACGAGGGACACACCAGACGTTTCATCTTGAAGATGACAATGGATATCTTTGAAAACTGATGTAAACGGCGTCTTGAAAGCTTCGTCCTTCTGCCAGCTGTCCTTGAAATTTGATCTTCGCAACTTAAATTCAAATTTAGCACATTCGGGTCGAGCGGGAAAAACTAAGTATGAATTGCATTAGGTTCACTTGGGACATGTGAGACGCGAATGCGCGAAACACGAGGCTCGGCCGATTCGGACGAAACAGGGAGAAGACGCACAAATGCATTTTGGGACATTTGGGACGAAAATGCGCGAAGGACGCGGTGGGCGAACCGAACCGCCGAAAATGGAACAGATTACATTTTTGATTTGGGACAAAGAGCTCAAGTACGTGACTGGGGAGTTTCAACTTTGAAAATGGGACAAAAGACAGTTGCACTTTTTAACTTTGGGACATTCGGGACGAAATCGGGTGAATCGGCCGAAAATGGAACAGAGTGCACTTTAAGTTGAACTTGAGAAATTTGAGACAAAAGTTCCGAGTCGCGACTTCTACGGCCGGTTCGGGAAAATTGAACAGAGCGCACTTTTGAAATTGGGACATTTGGGACAAGAAAGTGCGAAGTACGCGGTTCGGGCGGTTTGGCCGAAATTGGAACATCTCGCACAAAAAGTTTTGGGACACTTGGGACAAAAAGTTCCGACGGGCCCGAAAATGGAACAACTTCGGGATTTCGGCCGATCGGGGAACAGAATGCACTTTCGTACTTGGGACAGGCGGGACAAAAATGTCCGACAGGCCCGAAATACATACAAAATGACCCGAAACACAGATTTTCTCAATTTTCACGACTTAGGCACTTTAGAGGAAAACACTCATAACTCAAAATTTTGAAATTTTACTTTCATTACGGCAGGGAATTTTGAGTGGACAACACTATCCCAATCTCTCACACATTGTTCCAACGTGAGTTGTCAAACTCACTTACAATTATTCGCTCCACATATTATTTGTTTAAACACATTAAATAATACTATTATAATATGGAGCATAACAATACTCATGTTAGGACTAATTCCTAACGGAAAAAACAACTTAAGGAGAGGAAGGAAAACATAATCATTGCACAAGAAAAAGGGAAGAAAACAAAATCGAAAAGCAACTTAAAAAGAAGAGGAGGGAACATGACAAGATAAAACAAAAAGAAAAGGAGAAAAAAAGGGAACATGAGAAGCTACAATGGGAGAAGGAGAGGATAGAAAAATAAATGCAAAGGCAAAGACGATTGAGCAGCCAGAAAATCCTATTCCTTCACAACATCCAATTATGATGGATTTCTACAACATTTACACTCTGGATTTTCCAAATGTGGCCAATTACCAAGTGAGAAACACGTCTACTTCTACAAATCAAATGTAGTTTCCTTCAACACCAACAATGCAATTTCTGACAACACAATTTCCTTCAACAACAACAATGCAATTTCTGACAACACAAATGTAGTTTTTCACGCAGGTAATATGCAATTTTCTACAAAAGTACAACAAACACGCGATTTCTTACATTCCATTCCCATGTATATCAATTCTATTAGCCAAATGCAATCAAGCCATGCAAGCAATCTGCAACTTCCATCACCAAGCACAACCAACATGTCAATGACACCCCAAATGGAGAATGAAATAATACAAAACAACATAAGAAGTTAAAAAGTTGATGGAAATGAAGAAGAATTAAATTTTGGTACAATTTAGATGTTACCTTATTATATGATTGGTATCCATAAATATAACCTTATTAGAACATAAGAAGTGTTGTAGCTCAAAATTGCACCCTAGATATGATCATGGAAGATCAAGAATTATGAGGCAACATGGGACTATCTCCAAGTGTGGGACTTGCAAATTGAGACAAACCTCTAGAGAAGGTTGGTTCCTCTACCTATCCTAATGCTAAAACTACTCCTACATCTGAAATAAAAATTATCTAAGCCTAATCTAAGCATTCATAGGGACCAGGGAGAGAGAGATGCATGGAAATAAAATCCTAAGCTATGAAAGAGGTGATAACACCAAGAAAAGGGGATCAATCTCCATGAGGGAGAAATGAGAAGGGAATGAAGGTAGGAGAGGGCAGAAAAGTGTGCCACAGACCCAAAACAATCAAATCTACTCATTCCACACATTGCAAGAACACAAGGAAAACCTGAAATTATAACTCATACACAACATAAAACGAGAGAGCATAGAGGTAAGAGACTCAACCATGTTGGGGTGATAATGTCAAGTGGGATCAGCCACTTCACTATGCCCTAACATTATTAAAGTTTGTCTAATAAAATTGTATTAAACAGGTCTTTCATAGCTAAGAGTGAAGCGGTCTGACCGATTCACCAACCCACATTGATGTGGGTGATCCCTCTCGGGATTGGCTTTAGCAACATTTATATTTTTATAGTCTAGTATTAAAGACAAAAGATCAGACTGTAAGATACGCTAGTAGAGCATACTATGTAAGACACTAGAAAAATATAAAATAGAGAGATGGTCATAAGTATTTTATTAACTGATCAAGAGACATAGCTCTGTAGTGTTGTGAAAGACTGGGAGTGAAGTGGAAGTGCTGGGTTAAAACTTGTGTAAATTCTTAATACAAACAGTGTTTTTACAGTGGAGTTTTTCCTTCGGGTTTCTCCACTTAAATCTGGTGTTATCTGTCTCTTGTTCTTGTTCATTATTTGCTTTCAGCTCTTACTCATTTAAATTTGTTATTCGCTATCTATTTCAAGTTATGTCTTTGTCTTAATCGATTGCATGTCATAATCTATAGTCTTTGGCTTTAATGGTGGATCTATGATATGTGGATTACATTTCCCCTACTAAATCTAACATGGTATCAAAGCATGGTGATTGTGCGTGTGCAAGATCGATCTAGAAGTGTTTTGACTTGAAAGAGAGAAGAAACTTTAAGTTTATTGATGGATCTATGAGACCCAAAATTTCCACAGTCGTGTTCAAGCTAACCAGTTAAAATTTCTAATTCCTACTCAATATTGCTTGAAATATTGATTAAAATGGGCTAAATGGTTGCTTAGATTGTATTTAAGCTTTTGTATGCTTAAATCTTTGCTTTTGCTATTCTTTTAGTCATTTATTGCTTGAATCAGTTGTCTGTGAGCTATTTTCCGCTTTCCCTATGTAAATAGCACATTCTGATCATTTTTTGAATGTGGATCTAAAATATCTATTTAGATCCAGTTTGTTTGGGCTTTTAAGTTTGTTTTAATGGTAAAAATCTTCTTTTTCACCATTTTGCTTTTGTGAAGCCGCAACCAATCATTTTGTGTCATTTGGCTTTGTATTTTCATTTTTGTGAAGTGTGGACAAATAATATTGCTCCACGTAGCTTCCTTGTTCTTTTCATGTTTGTGAAGCCGCACCCACTCTTAGAGTGCCAAGTGGCTTTGATCTGACATCTTTTTGTCTTTGCAAATCTTGATCCAATCTTCTTGTGCCATCTGGATTCACCCTGACAGACTTATTTGACTTCTTATGACTGTGAAGCTTCAACCAATCAAATTGCTCCATCTAGCGTCACAATTGTTAATTTTTACGATTCCCAAGCCAATCAAACTACTCCATCTTTCTTCATGTTGTTAGAATATTATTTATCTGATTTTCAGTTGAAATCCACGAGCCAATAAGGGCTTTATGTGTGTCTTTGTGTTGTCAGAATTAGATTAGCTATTTCTGACATTTGTGAAACTTGAGCCAATAATATTGCTCCAAGTGGCTTTGTATTCCACTTTGTCAGTCTTATTTTAACTTGTTTTTGACATTTGTGAAGGGAAGACCAATAAAATAGCTCCAAGTATCTTTTCTGTCACATTTGTCAGATTTGTGAAATCTGAGCCAATAGAATTGCTCCACATTTTGCACTTGTCATTATTTTATTTGTGGCAGTCATTATCTAATTAAAATTTTCCACCTTTTCACATTTGTCAATTTTTTGTCAGTCTTGTGAAAAGCGAGCCATTTAAAAGGCTCCACGTGTCTTCAGTTTTCTTTAATATTTTTGGGTGCACTACAAAGGGTGATCTAATAGAATTTATACACGTATATTTCTATTAGTTTTTGGCAGACTTGTAAAGTGTGAGCTAATAGAAAATTTCAATACTTGTCTTAGTATTCTTCACGGTGTCGACTTTAGTTGTTTGTTTCGCAGGTTTATTAACTTTTCTTTGTCTGTGGATTCTAAAAAATTTCCACATTCCATGGGTTTTTTTAAATTCGTAAACTGCAAGTCTAATCTAATTAAAAATCAACACGTAGTCTTTCTTTTCACACTTGTCAAACTTTTTTAGACTTGTGAAACATGATCTTTTTTTGACATGTATTCTAATTGTGTCAGGGTGTCATTCTTTACTTTGAATCTACTAATAAAATCATGACACCTATCTATTTTTTTTCAGACCGAACTTTATTTCAAGTTTGGTTTATAAAATTTTTAAATCCATTAATTTTTCAATAAGTGGCTTGCTTGAATTTGAATTTTCTATCACATTATTTCAGGATGTGAAATGAGATCCAATTAATTAAAGACACGTGTATATGTTTCTATCTTTTAATTAATTGTCATTCTGTCTTATTAGCTGCATTTTCAAATGCAAGATAATTGAAAAGTGACACGTGTATTTGCTTTGTTATAAAGCTTTGCGTATTGACACATATTTTTTATCATTTGTCGTGGTTTTTGAATCGGTTTCAAACCCGAAGCTGATTTAACTTTAATTTTTAAAGTGTCGTGTCCGCATGAGGATCTATTTTGAAGTAGACACATGCCTCACTTGCTATTGTTGACCCCGTATGATATTTTGTTTAACTTTTTTATTTGTTAAAAAAGCTCATTTTTATCTCGTGTAGCTCGGTCTTTTAAGCTCTCCCCAATGAGTTGCTAAATAACTCGTCGAGCTACTCTAGCTGACTCATTCTCGAGCTCATGTAGCTCCTCTTTTAGCTCATTGAGTTGAGTTGCCAAAGAACTCACTAAACTCATGTAACTCGAGCCCCGACTCTATTACATAGAGTAAAAACTAATAAAGTAGTCTTGAGAATGCTAAAAGCAACATGCCTATTATTTACAAGAAAAATCAAAAGAAAAAGCAAGCAAATGTAGTTGAGGAATATATCATATTTTAATGCATCAAGTGCATTTATAAATCATGAAAGTTGTACCTAGAAGGTTACAAAGAACATGTGCATGTTCTTGAGAAATTGTTCTACAAAGTTGTTTTTCAGTTATTTTTTGATATAATGGATCTAGACATTGAGGGGAGATATTTCAACCCTTAACTCGACTAGGATTCCTGTGTCAGGTGATTTCATGAGCATGTTATCTCTAACTATTTTTTGATAATGATTCTTTTGTCAAAATAGTCATGATCTCTTAGTAGAAACAAGAATATAATTCTTGGAAACAAGAGAAGTAAGACAATGTTTTTTACTGTTAAAATCATGTTTTTGGCATAAAAATATGATCATATATGACATGTCTAAGCTTAAATTTTTCTTACAT
The DNA here is from genome assembly GCA_018340775.1 of Taxus wallichiana var. yunnanensis. Lineage (NCBI taxonomy): Eukaryota > Viridiplantae > Streptophyta > Pinopsida > Cupressales > Taxaceae > Taxus > Taxus wallichiana. Next base: position 23,669,344 of record CM031236.1, on the reverse strand, counting down.
GGTCATTTTATTCTATGAATACTTTGATTATTCTTGAATAATCTGATTATTTGTTCAGATGTGTTATCTACCAAGTCTTATCTCATTATGTAAAGACTTAGAATATGAAGATATACATATGTTGTTAAATCATTTTAATTGATTACTAAAATATTATTATATGCATATCAATGACACTTGGGGCACCTTTGTGTTTGTATTGAGACATCCAATACTGATTGCATCTAATTAATGTTTTAGTAGTATAATATGTTGAAATTTTTTCAACATATTTGTAATATAACATGGTTAGTTGTTTAAGCATATCATTATTATAGTTGTTATGACTATTATGTTGTCTATCATGACTCTAACCATGTTGATGTTGTGTTGGATATACAACTGGATTTATGTTCAAGTTTTGATGTAGGTGCCATCACTTGAAGCAACAAAGAGCCATGTGGCTAAAGAGGTTGTTGGTAGTGATACACATAGGAGCTAAAGGAAGTATTCCTCCTCTATGTGAAGGCCAAATTTCTCTTGATAAAGAATCCAGTTCAAACATCAAGAGATTATGTGAAGGCCATTGCATGCTTTGTGAAGTCTTACAAGTTTTGTGCCTTGTTCAGCCTATCAGAGTTTCCCTTGAGGGGGAGTGTGTATGGAAATGCCAACTCTTGATGGATTATTATAAAATACCTGGTCATCTTTTAGAGTGGATCATGACCACCTAATTTGTATGTAATAAAGTGATCCTTTAGGGATTGGTTACACATGGTTGTAACATTGTATGTGAACTGTAAGTCTCATGAGAAAATGCATAAGGTAATTCATTGTAAACTTCCAATACTTCCTCCACTTTGTAATAAGTAAATGTATCACTCTATGTGAAGTTACTTGTAAATCCCAGTGAAGCTTTAGTTATGGGTATGCCTTAGTTTATAAAAGGCTCCATAATCTGATGTAAGTATTCATATGTAAAGCACTAGTCTTAAGAATTTATGTATGGGAAGATTTGCATATTTCCCTTGTTTGCATGCTAGCCTAGATCAGGTAAAATAGGCATGACTATTTTTCTTCCCACTTAACATTAAGGGGGAGTGTTGGGGTGATAATGTCAAGTGGGATCAGCCACTTCACTACACCCCAACATTATTAAAGTTTTCTAATCAAATTGTATTAAACAGGTCTTTCACAACTAAGAGTGAAGTGACCTGACTGATTCACCAACCCACATTGATGTGGGTGATCCCTCTCGGGATTGGATTTAGCAATGTTTATATTTGTATAGTCCAGTATTAAAGACAAAAGATTAGATTGTAAGATACGCTAGCAGAGCATACTATGTAAGACACTAGCAAAATACAAGATGAGTGAGATGGTCATGAGTATTGTATTAACTGATCAAGAGACATAGCTCTATAGTGTTGTGAAATACTGAGGAGTGAAGTGGAAGTGTTGGGTTAAAACTTGTGTAAATTCTTAATACAGAAAGTGCTTTTACAATGGAGTTTTTTCCTTCGGGTTTCTCCACTTAAATATGGTGTTATTTGTCTCTTGTTCTTGTTCATTATTTGCTTTCAGATCTTTCTCATTTAACTCTGTTATTTGTTATCTATTTCAAGTTATGTCTTTGTCTTAATTGATTACATGCCATAATCTATAGTCTTAAGCTTTAATGGTGGATCTATGATCTATGGATTATATTTCCCATGCTAAATCTAACAAACCAAATACAAGCAAAGGGTAGATAAGAGCCACAATATTTGAATTTAATTGCTCCAGGAGTATACACATCTGTTGCATCTATTTGGGAGGCATTGAGATCACTGCAAGTTCCGAACGTAGGTCTACAACTCAATTTTTTTTTTTTTGGACACCATTTTGGCATGGTGTCTTCACAAAAATGGAGAAGGGTCATTATAATAAAAAATGAGTTTTATATATATATATATATATATATATATATATATATATATATAAGAAGAATAAGAAGAGAGAGAAAATTAGAAATTAAGGATCCCATCCACTTCTTCAACAACCCAGGACTAATCAACATTCAAGTTTGCAGACCCAACATGGGCGTCATAAATTTTTGCATAACCCATACCCAAAAAAAACCATGGGATTTTTTTACAATTATGGATTAGTAAAGTACATTTTTGCGACCCAAATCTTCTCCCATCATGTATTACTCTTCAATACCTTTCCAATGATATAAATTTTGTCTTATTTGGTGCCCTAGATCAAAAGTTATGAGCATTTAAAGATCACCATATTGTCGGCCACGAGTTGGCGGCCACAAGGCCATCAAATTTAACATTAGGGTCACTCTTGTTGATGTGTTAGCTCCTAATTGGATATCGAGTCTCCATTATTGATCTATAAAATTTGAGGTATCCACAGATGTTCGAGGATCGATAGAAAAGAGGAAGCCATGGGAAACTAGGATCCACGGAAAAAAAAAGGAACCAACGGCAAACTAGGACCTACGAAAGAAGGAACCCACGAATTTTAATGATCTCGTAGAAAAGAGGAACCCACATATTTTAAGGATCCACGAAAAAAAAGGAATCCACAGATTTTTAGGATCCACAAAAAATGGAAGATGAGAAAAGAGAAAGATGAAGAAAGGGAAAAAGAAGATGAAGATAAGAAAAACCCTCATTTTTTAATCAAGTTGTCCAAATAAATGTGAGTTTTTATTTAACAACATTTTGGTGACCTCTTGGGGACATCTGCATGCTAGATAATGAAGACCAATAGCATTGAATCATTCATTTGGCATGGATTCAAGTACAACTTTCAAGAAAATTAATCTCAAACATTCAATTTTTTCCCTGAACTTGCATAACTCATCACCAATTTGAAGCTGATCTCTTGAAGCTTTGAATGAATCTTGAAAACTTCCCCAAAACCTTCTAATTTTCACCATGGAAATTGATTTGAATTAGACTATGCAACAACAAAAAAGGGCCCACAAAACTATGTACAAACATAAAAATCATACATGTTCCAAGAGGAAACATGTAGAGTGTGCACAAGCACTTGTTTTGCAATAAACAACCTAATCTAACCTACTCTAACCCAAGGAAAGGAAGCTAAACAAAACTGGAAATTGGTTGGGAGAAATAGCTTCCCTTCCTTACAAAATTGGACCATATGATTAATTTGAAAGTAAACATGACCTTTTATGAGAGTGGAAAACTATCTTGAAACCAATTTTCCACCTCATTCCCCAAAGTATTAGCTATAAAGAGTTTGAATACCTCTTCATCTTGATCTACATTTAATTATTGGAGGTGTAGTAGCTGACCATTAGCACTTTCTTGATAATCCCGATGCTCTGAAGTGAGCATGACTGGTGGCAACTCTCTTTTAACTCTAGGCTAGCCACATATTTGATTGGGAAAGGCCTGACCTTTTGAATTTTTCCATCCTCTTTACAATTAACTCCAAGATTGGAGATGGTAGAGACACTTTCCTCATGTTTGTGGATGTTTGCAAGCTATTTTGAACCTGATCTTACTTCACCTTGTGTAAACACCCCTATTTCCACCCTGATGGATTCACTTTCTCATTCTCCACTCTTTGTGCCACTCTGATTTTCCTTCATTAAAAGTGTAGCAAGTTCTAAACATTCGAGAAATGAGGACCATTACATTCCATTAAAAAAAATTTCTCATTTTGCAAACATTATTCTTCTCTTTCATGGATGGTACTAGTGTTCAAAAACAACTTGTCTTCCCTCCACTTCTATTTTGATTGTCCTTCACAACTCTATACTCTATTTTTATGTTCAGCTCCCTTTTATTCATGGTTTTCACATTCTCATCCTCCCAATTTGAATCATATCAATCATCCACCGATATGCAAAGGTCATCCTTGGTATAATTGGCTGGAGAAGAAGCATAAACTAGGGTTGTTAATTTTTGCATGTTTGGGAAGATATGTTTTGTGCTCAAGAGATCTGATTGAATTAATTGGAGGAGACAAATGATCCTCCAAAACATACTCCCTAATTTTTTGATCTTCCCTCTCCAAAACAATGCATGATTTTGCATAAAAACTTGTTGTTGGGAGTATTTCATGGGGTGTTCCTTCTCTCTAAAAGCATAGCAAACATCTCATTCTACCAACATTATAGGATAACTTGGTTTAGTGAGTGTTGGGTAGAAGGTAGGGACAACATGTGAAATACCACAACTTCTAAAAACATTAGTGTAAGGTTTAGTGAAGTTGGGTAGTGCCCTGGGTGGAGATGGGAGGCATTTTTGCAAAGTATGAGGAGTGTGTTGGGAATGATAAGATTGTGGAGCACTAAAATAATGAAAATGAATCCCAGGATTTTCCTTCCTTTGGAAAGGAATAATGGATTTTTCATTCTTTGCACAAGGGGAAGGAATAACTTGAGATGGTGAGGGAAGAATTGCAAAAATGGAGATGGATTTTCTTTGTCTATCTTGAATGAGCATCATCTCATCTTGTGATGCAATGTAAAAAGCTTGAGAAAGAATTCTTCCTCCTAGGGATTGAATTAACATCAAAGGACCTTAAATAATAAAAGAATGCCATACCTTGTGAGGGTCTAAATTCTTGAGGAATTCTATGCCAAGTCCTTGTAAATATGATGTTGAAATTAGAGATAAAATCTATTGGAGCCCGTTGTATTTTTCTCTCGAGGTGTTCTATAAGAGAAAAAACATATGCATTCTTCTTAAGCCATTTATCCAATTGTTGTCCTAGCTGATACCATGTGGAAATGGATTGTGGATCCAAACTATTGTACCAATCTCTTGTTTTACCTTCAAATGATGAAACAAGAAGAATGAGGAAAAGCTGCTCTTCTCTAATACTATGAATGACACAATGGTTTGTTATATCTTGAATGTGATCAATAGGATATTGATCTCCATTTCTATGGAAAAGAGGTAGGTTTTTCAGGGATGATTTAGGAATATTGTCCCATTGCTACAAATTAAGGGGGCTTGAACTAAAATGAGAGAATGGAATCTCTTTGGAGAGCCATGAGAGAAATGGAAACATGAAAATGAGTGAAAAGATGGAGGGGATGAAGGAAAAGGTCTGAAACCTAAGAAAATGGGTTTTTATATCAATGGAGTCTCCATATGTGTTGAGAAATGCCTCCAAAGGCTAAATACCATCAATAACACATCAAACTTGATGGTATGAAGTTGTAAAGCACTTATATCTTCTCCCACCATGTGTACTAAAACTGTTATAGCTCAAAATTACACCCTATTTATGATTATGGAAGATTAAGAATTCGAGGCAACATGGGACTGTCTCCAAGTGTGGGACTTGAAAATTAAGACAGACCTCTAGAGGATGTTGGTTCCTCTACCTATCCTAATGTTAAAACTACTCATATAGCTAAAATCAAAACTATCTAAGCATTTATAGTGACGTGGGAGAGAGAGATGCATGGAAATAAAATCATAAGATATGAAAGAGGTGATAACACCAAGAAAAGGGGATATGTAGTCTTTTATTTTACCAAGAACAACTCGAAGCACACTGGCACATCACTCAGGAAGACTTGAGCACTCACCCGAAGTGCGCAAGGGTACCAAGTCCCTCTTTTATGGCATCTTTGTCAAGGAGTTAGCATGATAAACACACATATAATCCAGATCCATAATAACCATTCAAAGTAAAGCATAAATAGATCTAGATCACAACCATAGTGCATGAAGGATTAAACAAGAATTAAGATTAGATTTACTATGCAAGATCCATTTACAAATGATTCAATAACCAATATCCAACCACATAGATCCATTATATTAATCACTTTGAAAAACATAGAAGTTGAATACATACATAAGAGTATCATCATAGGTCATGCACGCCCATAAACCAACAACATAACCTTACAAGCATTCACGGGATACTAAATCTATGTAAATCAATACATATATATGGGGTGGGGACTTTCCCTTCACCGCCTATGCATCCTCAAAATAGGTTGCATGCTAAGAATAGCCATATCTTTATTCTGAGGATAATAAAGGAACATGCAAGCCTTTCTAACAATAGATCTCTTATATATAACTTTAGTTCCAATCCTATTTTTAGCTCAAAACATTACATGCCGCTTGATCTTCCACTTGTCCCAAAATATCCTTGTGTATCCTCCAAGTCTTCATGCTCTAGTTTGAACTAATAGTTCTATGTTTCAAAAATAGACTCTTATAGCATGGATTCTTCTCTTGCATGTCACCCACACCATCTCTATATTTAGCATCATGCCCAAATTGACTAAGTCCTCAACTCTCTTGAAGTAATCCTTGAGCACCCTTTTTCGTTCTCCTGTGCGTGAATACTGTCATCCATGTGTGCATTCAACATATTCTTTCCTACGTGCATTTCCTCTGTTGGTATTACACACACGTTCCAATACTTAGCTATTTTCCAAGGCCCAATATTCACCCACACTAGGCATGTTGTCCATCCTCAACACCATTCTCGTACGATTACCCAAATAATGATAAAGAATCCTCCAAGAATCAAAGAATGAAAGAATATATGTCTAGCCTATGCTAATGAATAAAATAATATAAGTGCTACTGTGAAAAAGGAGGGGGAACTCCTTATTTACCAATTCCTCCAATGTTTTCCACCCTTCTAGTTCATTGTGCACTGAGTAAAGACATCTCCTATCATAGTAGTGACTTCTTCAAATGTTAATTCCTCACCCTTAGCCTTTAGTGTGTCCACCAGGGTCTCCAACTGTTTTCCCATGTTTGTAAGCGCATCCATCTTGTGGGTGACCTGTGGGTAGAGTTCCTTCAACTTATTTTTAATTGAATCCCTTAATGAATCAATTACTTCCCTCTTTTTTCAACTTTGGCCAATATTGCATCCCGTTCTACCCTGTTCCCTTTATTCTTAACCTAGAACTCCTTGAGATCTTCTTCATATTTTGCAACAAGCAGTCCCACCACATGGTACCTATCCTTGCAATTTTCATATATGACTTCGCCATGTGAGCAACTACTTTCACTTGCTTCCATCAACTCACTAGATTCCATTATGGTGGCTTAAACTGTTATTTCTCTTACTACTTTTGTTGCGCCATAACTTATTTTGTAGATTCTAAAGTAGGGGTTGCAGGTTGGGAAGTAATTATGCACGTTAAATCATGTATATAATGAAAAGAAGACACATACGTTGTCTTATCTAGGGTGAAAGTTTCGAGCACAATTAAAATTGCATCGCTTATTCACTCTACCCTTTTGTACAACTCGCGCATCTGTCCTTTTTCATCCCTTAGCTCCTGCTTTAGTTGCGCAATAATTTCTTCCTTCTCCTTTATCTCCTTATCCCTCTCAATTATTTATTTTTGCTTTTCCACCACTCCCTTACATGTACCTTATATTATTGTTCTTATAAAAATTCTAGATCCCACTTCTACCGATAGTTTGTTAAGTGCATTACATGCTTGTTCATTTGTTAATTGCTAAGAATCAACTACCAGATACATGTCTCTTGACACTAAAGATTCATGGGTATCCAAAAATGAATGGGTGCTTACTTCAAATTATGGCTCCTCAATATGGGATTCAAAATCCCAAGACAACATCTTTCTTATGCGTGGGAGTGCACCCTTCTTATCAAACAATGACCAAAAAAATAGATGATTTGCATGGATTATGCTCTAGTACCTTGTGCACAAAACCTTGTTGGGATCCTCAACATATTACATTATAGGTCCTTAGGGGATGTATGTTCATCTCTTTTCGTGAGTTTCCTTCTTGTCCTACACTCTTTTCTTCTTCATTTTTTCTTCCTCTACATTGTGTGCAATCTCATGCTACACCAAGTATTTAATAATATCCGTAACTTCTTTCTCTACTCTGTTCTCTAGCTTTGGGTTGGGAGTATGCCTATCCCCATGTTTTCCAGCTGTTTTTGGGTTCTCCTTCATAACCTATGTGCTGGTCACGCAAAGACCCTCTCCATCCACATTCATTTCATGGTCATCCTCGAAGCTCTCATCCCGACCTTATTCATCGATTCTTCAAGAATCGATAGTATGCACTTGTGGACTAGCTTTTAACTGTCTCTTCCTCACTCTCATCTCCTTATTCTTCACCCTATCTCTCTGTCTTCTCAAATTTTGAGAAATGGATTATATTTTGTTTCTTTTGCACTGAAAGACCTTATCCTAGAAGTATTCATCCAAACATAAGTGTTTGTCCATGCCTTCTTCCTTTATGAGGTTTTTCCCGTGGCGCGCCTTGAACTAGAGTTTCATCTTTGCTTACTCCTTTAGTTCTATTGTGAAGGAGTCTCTTCACGTGCTCGTTTCTTTGGGTTAACCTTATTACACATAGAGGGATCCTCAGGAATACTTACATCGTATTCTACAAATGCTCCATCCAAAAAACAAGGCCTTAGATAAATATATATCCTTATTGCATCCACTAAAGATATTGGAAAAGTTATTGGCTTCATCAAATGTATGATTTTTGAAACATATTTCTCCTCATAGGCGCACTTCTTGGGGTAGAAATTTTTTGAAGCATCTCATGATGTTCCTTATCCACTTTTCTCAAGTCATACCTTAGGTTTTTCACCTCCTTGAATCTATTCACAGACTCGAGAGTATTGTGTCATGAAAGAAAACGAGAGTTGCACCAAGGGCTCTTAGTGCTATTGGGCCCTGAAATTGACTAAGTCCCAAGGAAGAAGTCATTGTGTCAAGGAGATAGTAAATAATAAAGGAGCTCGGGAAAAATCATGCGAGGGAAAGCCGCGCGATAGACAAGGTTGGTGCGCGAGGGACCGAGAAAGGTTTAGGGACTTAGCCATATTTTGAAGGAGTTGTCATAGGAGAAACACGTGAAAATCCTGAGTAGGCATGTTGAATGGATAAGGTGCCAACCTAGAGATTTGGAGGTTAAGAAAAAATATTCCACATAAGGGATATTCCCAGGATGATCATTACAGGTAGTGGAAGCATTTATAATCTGGCATAGGAATTCGACCATGGAGGACCACACTTCCTCTTGGCATGCGATCTACTCATGAAGGAAACCAAGGAGGTGCATCCGATCCTATTTAAAGGATTTATTGGGTCTGAAATGAGGAGAGAAGAGGGTGATAATGAAGTCTTTGGAGAAATGAAGGGTTAAGGAGGGTTTTAGGTAGTGACAAGTCTTTGCCGAAATGCTTGCAAAAAGGGTTTTTAAGCATTAATATATATCCTCACAATATTTATTATCTAATTATCTTAATTTATTACCTAATTACCTCCTACCTCACCTAGACACCTCATCACCCTCACCCTAGACCTATTCTTGGCATGTTTCCATAACTAACAATAACTTAAGTCTTACTTGCCTTAATGAGCTAAGATTTGGTCTAACCCTAAAATCAATCCCTAAAATCTCTCTAACCACATTCCCACTCATTAGAAGGGAAGTTTCCATTCTAATCTATGAGAATAAAACTAACTGGGCCAAAGAAATTAGAAAGATCTACCCATTTTAGTAAACCTAGGGAATCTCACCTTAACCGACACCGGTCACCCCTAAACCGATGCCGGTCAACCCGAACCATCATCGTCGGTTACCATTTATTCACCTAAACAACCTTGTTTTTGGGTTGGCACATTCTGAGAGCAAGAGGAGGAGATCAGAGCTTGCATGCAAGAAAAACCAACATCCTTTCATGTATCCAGACATCCAGAGCCATCACCAGGACAAATATTGAAGCATTGCACTCATGGAATCATTCTAGGAGCCACTGCTATGATATACTAAACACCATTCTTTTGATCAACTTCCATTACCATTCAGCCATCAAGTTCTGCATCATAGTAAGTAAGTACATCTACTACCAACATTGTTTCTATTTAGTGTAGTTAGTTTTTTTCATTTTTATCATTAGTTTATACTTTGCATGTTCTCATTCCTCCATCTCTTTCTTAGCTTATAATTCAACCATTTTCCTTACCCACACCACCAAATCACCATTCACCTAATATGTTATTCATTTTCCCGAGTATACCCGAGATCTCCATCAACCTCTTTATCCACCCTACCATCCTCATTTGATCTCAGATCAAACCCATTCATTTTCTATTTGATTTCTTTTACACCCGACCTTACCTTACACACGATTTATTATCCATGACCATCATCGGTTCTACCTAAACCGCCATCATCATCGTCATACCCGACCGACATCGGTCTCTATTTTATACCCTGACCCAGAACATAACCTAACAACCTCTCATCAGTTGACCTAAACAACCCAGAATCAGACCCTGACTAGTCCCAACACCCTGACAACTACCTACCTTTTTGATCTGACTATAACCTAGCTTGTTATATTAGATTTTCTTATTGTGCTTGAATGAGATACCTAAATCATATCAACTATAGTAGGAATTTACTTTATTTCTCGCATTAATTTGTTTTAAATAATGGATTGACAACCATCTAGGAAGTATCACACTTCTCGAATCTAGCATACATGCTAGGCAAGTCCACTATCATATATCATTTAACTATCTCTTTTGTGGTCTTGTTTTCTATTACAGTAGTTCCTCCTAGCCAAAAGGAAGCTCTCACAATCGACATTGGATCAAGAAGTCGAATGCAACAAAACCATCAACCACCAACATTTAAATAGGTATTCCTCCTTGGCCCTTACCCTTATCTGTTTCATCATTCAAAAGGTAAAGAAAATGGTGAAACATTTTGGCATGCCTGTGGGACCCATCAGGGGTTCTATTGCATTTTCTTCATTCCTAGGAAAAAGTTGTGTGTTTGTTTCCCTTCAAAAATCTTACACATTAATCTTCTTCCTTGGTAATCTTCTCTTCTTTCTAATTGCTCTAAAGGATACATTTTCTTTTGGTGCATTTAAAAAGAACCATTCTTCTTGATTTTTGCATTTAGTGAAAGAGCATACCCTCTCCTATTCACCATTTGTGTCATCAAACATAATCTTTTGATTTGGGCTTAAAATTGGTTGCATTACATTCTATTTTTGCATTTAGCTCACATTAAAATGAGGGCAACCTATATGTTGGAAGTCATGCCCAACTGATGGTTGACACAAAGAATCATAGAAAGCACATTTTCTCTCTCTCTCTCTCTCTTACCAAACTTGCACAAAATTTGAAATATACACATCTTTCTTAAACAACATCTTACCTGGGAACATCTGTCATGATCACATGATCAGATTGGTAGGTACTCCCCAGCTCATTGCCTCTGTCAGTCATCATCTCAGAGGATGGCCACCCCCCCATAACATACCTAAAACCTCTCCTTTTAGATATCCTTCTTCGTAGGATGCCTTCCTAACCAAAAAAAATCCTTTTCTAAATACACACAATCAGTCCTAAATAGCATAAGCTAAACAAACATAAGAAAATCACTTGTTAGGATCATGCTTTTTCTTAGCATTCTTCTTGACTTGTGTTTTGAGGTGTGAGACTACGACTCTCCATTTTTCTTCTTCCTTGCACACTCCACCATCATAGTTGGAGTATTCTGACTTTTTCTGAGTGTGTCAGGGCCCCATCTCCTCATTCTCAGGTTTCTGAGTTTGATTCTTCACTTAATTTAATTCACAAAACCCAATTTCTTCATTTCTTTCTAATTTCATAGTCATCATGTCGGTCCAGTGACCATCACCGGTTCACATCTGACCATCATCGTTAAACCCTAACCGGTGTCGGCTTCTTGGATTTCTAGTTACTTTACCTAGAATAGCCTTCATCACTCTTTTTTTTTTTTTCTAGCCCTCAGGGCATCATCATATTTCTCCCCTATGTTGATACCTACTATCATACATACAGTTTCCCCAGTACACATCCAACATTCTTGTTTCATTCTTTGAGACTAGTTTTCTTCCATAGTGACCGTATCGGTTTCATAACCATCATCGGTTTTCCTCAACTCATCACTCAACCTCAACCCTGATCATCATCGGTTTTCCCACCTAACCATCATCAACGTTTTTCGTGTTTGATTTTTTTCAAAATCTAGACATTGACCAAATTCACCTCCCAGACCCCATTATTCTCTGTTTCTACTATTTTTGTGTCATCTACAAAATACAGTCTTACCAGGTCAACACTTGTTCACATGGTGTTGACTCACAGCCAGACTAACACCCTCATATTCCATGCTAGTCATCAACCACTCCCACCTAGTCCCTCACCACCTTCCATCCTATCACCCATGGATCCAACCTTACCTACCACCATTGTTAGGGTGATGAAGAGTTTTCACAACTCCTTGATCAGAATCCCACGGCCTTACAGTTCTACCTTTCCCACTCTTCCACCCGAGACTCCTCAGGTCAGTTGATATATGACATGCCTGTATCCATCTCTCCTACCCTTATTCCTACTTCTACATCAGCCCCTAATAATGTGGCATTACCCTCACCTACTTCACCCCCAGTAGTTTCAGCTAGGACCCATACCCACCATGACCATTGCATCTGCAGATATCACTCACACTGTCATATCTATTGTCCCCTCATCAACCACCCAGGCCATAGCCCAGTCCACACCCATTGTCTCACAAATACCCATTGCAACACAACCACCCATGGTGTCGGTGACCCCTACTCCATTCTAGAATCTTGTCCTCTCCATCCCACAAACACTGCCCCCAATCGCTACTAGAGTCACGATGACCATCCCACCTACATACACATACTATCAACAACCCCCTATCTCATCTATCACCCATTCTAGGATATGTGCCTTCTATGTCGGTTCCTATTCTCAACCTCCTATTCGGGTTCATATATCCACCCCAGCCCCCTATGCCACAGGAGGTGTCCCTCTCCATCACAACCTACCAATGACCTCATCAAGTTGATGATGGAAAAGATGCAGACACTAGAAGCATCGGTTTCTGGCTCACGTAATTCCCTCACCTATGATGAAATTTGTAATGAGCCTATTCACCCATCCATTCCTATTCGACCATACCCCATACATTGGGAAATGCCAAAATTCAACCACTTCAATAGCAAAAGAAGACCCACAACAACATTTGTGGTCCTTTAAACATGGGTGTTACCTGATTTCCCATGATGATGCTTTACTTTTGAGGACTTTCCCAATGTCCCTGACAAGACCTGCATTGACTAGTATAGTGGGCTACCAAGACACTCCATCTACTCATTTAATCAAGTAGCCCAAGCCTTCCTAGATCACTTCTCCATCAACATTGTTAAGAAGGTTACCATGACTGATCTTTATTCCACATGACAATATGATGATGAGTCTATCACTGACTTTTCACTCACTTGGCACAACCTAATTAACTAGCTCACATTTCAATTACCTCAAACTGAACTCATAGAGTTATTTACTCGGGCTTGTGCTAGACACATCTCACCAACCCTACAGGTGCAAACCTTTTACACTTTTGATGAGGCATTCACCATGGCACGGAAATTGGAAATTCATGTGCTATCGAAGAAAAGAAGATTCAACTTCATAACAAGAACATCACGTTCAAATCAAATGATGCTTCTTCATCTTCAAACCCCAAAACAACTATTCAAAACCCAAAGGGTCTACCAATGTTCATAATTCTCAAAGCTGGTCCCCCTCATCAATCAAACCCAGCCAAACCTCCTTCTAATCTCTCCCTATCCAAGCTTTCCAGTTCAGATGAGAACAATGAAAAGTACACTTCCATAGGAGAATCTTATTCTTCTATTTTGGAAAATCTTGTTAAGGCTGGTGCCATTACCCTTCCACCTATAAAACCACATACTAGTTTTGACCCTGAGTGACCCATGCCCACATGGTATAAGGAACATGAATTTTGCAACTATCATCGTGTCAAAGGTCATAATGATAATAACTACATCACCTTCAAGAATATCATCCAAGAAATGTTAGACAATGGAGATCTAGTCTTGGATAGCCCAAATGCACCCACTAACCAAAACCTACATATCTTCAAGAAGCCATTCCCTAATCATGCCCCATCTTCCAACCAAGTTGGTGATACCTCAAACAATGATAGTAATGTCCACGAGGTCCACGCTATTTTTGATGACATACCAATTGCTTCCCAATTGCCTCATGTTCCTTCCATAGATGAAATCTTAGCCCACTCCTCCCCTACCTACACCAGAACCTATTTTCATCTACTCCTCTACCCATAGAGGAACCCCCTTCATTTTCCCCTTCACCCATGGAAGAGCCTATAATTAACACACCACCTTTGACCCCTCAAAATTCTGAGCAATTGTTGTCAGTGGCACCTCTCCTACTCATAGAAGATGCAGGTCCACCACCTACACCAACACAAGGAGAGTCCACTTTGGCTGGCCCATCCTCTCCTCTACCCATGGAGGATCCTATAAAGTACCAGTGTCTTTTGATGACCATTCACCATCGGACCTTCAAGATCCCACTTGATCTTGCTTTCTCTCTCTTACCCATAGAGTCCGAGGCTAGCCATTTCCTATATCTCAAACACATTTTATGGGGATTTCCACTCGATCCATGTCGGCCCCACTTACAACAACACCATTTTCATGCTTGGCCGATCACTTGGACTATGTCGATAGAGCCTTACTTTGGGGATGCCTTCTACTTCCTGTTTCAACACAAATGTAGTTGTCACTCACTGACACCTCCACTATCTATCCAAAAGTGTTTCAAGTGACCAAACCAAACACAACCACAACTATTGCAATACCTTCCATGACACCACTCATGGCCCAACTCACACCTCTTCCCATAGCCCAACATACATCTACACCCAAACACCACCCACCTATATCATCTCCCTTACCTAAACCTATCACTACCTTAGGGGTCATACCGATAGCTAGCCTTACTCACCCACCCATCAAATTAGATTTAGCCACATCTTCCAAAACTAACACTAAACTTAACCCAGCCCCTAAAAAGAAGATCCAATCTCCTAGACCTCATACACCAACCTCACCTACCACACCCTTATCACCTTCACCCCTTCCATCCATCCTAGGACCTCACCCCTCGACCCTGGCCAAGAAACCCCCATCCATTGGTAAACCAAGAACGCAACAACCCATTTCCCCATCACAGACCTCTAATATACCCAAGTGACCCACACAACTTCCACCCTCACCCGTAACCTTCTTACCACCCATACCTCCACTACCATCAATAACTTCTTCACTACCCATGACACTTTCTTCTCTTTCACTCATGCCTCCTACCCACCCACACCACCTACCTCCACAACACCTCGGTTACCCCCATGGGTAACCCACCCTCTTCCACCATCAGATTTTCCCTCCACATCTCATACACCCATATCACCTTTACCCAAAAAGATGTAACCTAAAGCTAAAAATCCACTACCCTCCAATAAGGTAGTTAAACCAACCAAACCTTCCATCACCAGTTCTTCTACCTTGCCCCTACCCAAGCAGATATGACCAACACCTAAGACCACACCACACACCAAACTAGTAGCCCAACCTACTCCCCCTCTTGTAAAGACTCTTCCTCCACAATCAGCCGTACCTGTACCCAAACCCACATTCACCTCCCATTGTGATCCACTTAGCAGGTCCTACGCCAAAATCCTAACCAATCTCCTCAAAACTTTTGTCATCACATTACCACCTCTTAGACCTTATAACCCACTCAAACCCAAACCAAAAGGGTTTGATGAAAACCAAAATTTGTGCCTACCATCATGTGTCAGGACATGATGTAGAGAACTATAAGGCTTTAAAAACTACCCTAGTCCAATTATGTCCTCCCGAAGAAAATTTTGACGATGATGATCTTCTTGATGAGGACCCCATTTCACCTTCACCAATTTCCACAGATCTTCTCCCATTACCTACTCAACGACCAAATCTCCACCCCCACAACTCTTTGATCCATCCCCAGATTCAGATTAACATGGTTTGTATAAGAGAGTTGGCCAAACCACCACCAAAATGCCAATGCACCCTACTCATTTCACAAGGATCATATCCCCACTAGGGTTTTGTCCCTCATGCCACTATACCTTCCATGACACACCCTCTTCATCCACCTCCCCTCAAATTAACATGATCAACATTGCCACCCATGCTCAGAAAGACAAGGGCAAGGAAAAGAAACTAGCCCATCAACCAACCCTGTACCCAATATACCATCCACACCCATACCCAAAGTCATCATTCGAGGTCCTGCATATCCTATTTCCGACGGGGTCACACATCACACAATGCTAAAACAACTACACCAATCCCCCTCAAAATGTCTTTATATGACCTCATCCAAACCTCGAGTCACATCATCAAGCCCTCATGGAGGTCCTTCAATCTATTAGTCTTACCAAATGACCCCACACCCATAGCCTCCATCATTACCCCTCACCACGTAGCCTCTCTCACTAGGTCTTCACCTTCCTCTACACCTCCACCCACTCACCAAGTGGCCACCCTCAACTTTTCAGATGAAGAGATCACTCCCTTCTAGTCCGATGACCCTGACCCCTCTTTTCATCTCCATCTTTATCGATAATATATATATGATGCATGTTATGATCGATGGTGGTGCTAGTATTAACATCATCTCCTCCCATGCATATGACCAAATGCAAATACCTACCAATTACATGCATGGTAACCCTATTATGTTGTGTTCCTTCAATGATGCCATGACCTCTACCCTAGGTACCATTGTTCTCCATGTCCACGTAGGTCCCCACCATCCCGAACTTTTCTATGTCCTAGAAGGGGAGTTCCAATATAACTTGTTGCTTTGGCCAACCTTGGATCCATGTTATGGGTTGTGTCCCTTTGACTTTACATCGATGCCTCAAATTTGAACATGAGGGACATAATTACACCATCCCTACCGACCCCTCACCTTTCAAGACCTGTAACATGCTATATCGACCCAATGATGTGCTTGTATCGGTCAAGGCATCTCGCCACCACACCACTTCACCTTCACCCATGAGCCCATCCACCAAAATTGCCACTACTTCTCTGCATCTAACCTTATCCCCACTGCAGCTGTAGCCTCTACTACTGGTGCCCCTGTTTCCCCTTCATCTAGTGAGCCATCTATACCCACTACCCACATACCAACTACTTGATCCCTTAGAAGGTGTTTTTCAACACCTCACTCTGGGGAATACCACCTATACAATATCGATACCTTCCTCACCCCACAAGAGTATGGGAATCTACGTCAACACCCCAGCTTATGACATCCACATCGGTGACATTTTCCCTTATGGCCCTCCCCACCTTCACACCAACCTAACATATGGGGGACTTGATATGGCCACCTATAAACCCAAACCTCCATCCCAAACCCAACCATTTTCATCCGACCTACACTCCCTCACTAACCACCACTTCACACACTTTCCTCCACCAGTGCACATGGAAAGGATTTGGCTTTGGTTTTTATGAACAAGGCCACCATACTGTCATTTCTTGTACCTCTCATAAACACAATGACCATAGTGGCATTGGTTTTGATGCTCCACCCTCTAAGAAGGTTCACATCGACCTTATCCAGATGAGAAATCTTCCCCCTCTCATTCACCCACATTACCATCTTCACCCACGAGTCCATAGATCCTGAATCTATTCCTCCTAACTTTTTTTTTTATAAACACCATTTCCTGGGACCACTGACCTATCAACATGATGGTGAGGCTCCCTCTTCTCTCCCATTCCTATATCCTGACATGATCGATGATGATATACCTTCATTAACATCATTTCAATGTCAGGATGATGAGTCCATCCTCACCTACCTTGGTGCAGAAGACTCTTATATTCATCGGTCATTACCCTCTGAGACACGTAAACCATGTTGAATGAATCAACCATCAAATCAACATTAATACTCAGGATGACCCACACATTCTAAAGATCGGCCAATCCTTAGATGCTACTAAACAAGAAGCCTTCACCTCTTTCCTTTGGGACCATAGCAATGCATTTTCTTGGTCCTATGCCGATATGCCCGTATTGACCCAAAAATCATGGTTCACAATATCGTAACCATTCCTGATGCCAAACCCATCAAAAAAAGCTACGGAAAATGCATCCTCACATTGCTCTTCTAGTCAAAGAAGAGCTTCAGCACCTTCTCTCGGTTTCCTTCATTCTACCCATTGATTATCCCCAATGGATTTCTAACATCGTTCTTATCACAAAAGTGATAGGGGACTCCACATTTGCATGGATTTTGTGACCTCAACCTCACTATGTCCCAAAGATGATTTCCCACTACTAGGGCATTGACCAACTAGTTGATCTCACCACTGGCCATGAAATGTTATCACTCATGGATGGTTTCTCGGGCTACAATCAAATATTACTAGCTCCCGAGGATCAACACAAGACTACCTTCATCACCCCTTGGGGACTTTTTGCTATCGAGTCATGCCCTTTGGCCTCAAAAATGTTGGTGCTACATATCAGCGAGCCATGACTTACATCTTCCATGACATCATGCATCACATATTGGAGGATTATGTAGATGATCTTCTTGCCAAATCCAAGCATCAAACCAAACACCTACCCATTCTTAAAGTCATCTTTGACCACCTCATCAAGTATTGTGTTCATCTTCAACCAAAAAGTGTGTCTTTGTGGTACTTTCCGGAAAAACTCCTAGGTTTCATCATTTCTTTGCATGGCATAGAAGTCGATCCTACTAAAGTCAAGGCTATTCTTGAAATGCCACCACCCACTAATCTCCATCAACTTCGCAGCCTACAAGGAAAGTTGCAATCAATTCATCATTTTATCTCATAGCTTTTTCCGATCCGCTATCAACCATTCCATCATCTTCTCAAGAAAGATGTTTCATTCAAATGGGATGATGAATGCCATAAAGCCTTTGAAGCCTTGAAACAATACCTCCTTTAACCACCAATGCTCATTCCTCCTAAGGATGACCAGCCCTTCTACCTATATATTTCTACCACTGACCATTCTCTAGGTGTCATGCTCACTCATCGCGATGACCAACACCGAGAGCAAGTGGTTTATTACATAAGTCATACCCTTCTTGACTACAAAACTAGATATACCCATGCCAAAAACTTTTCCTAGCCTTAGTTTTTTCATCACCACCAAACTCCGCCATTACCTACTCAACCACAAAACCTTCATCATTACTAATACTGACCCATTACACTATATGTATGCCAAACCTTATCAAAATCAACATGTGCACACGTTGGCTTATGCTTCTGGCTGACCTCGACCTCGAATTCATCCATCAAAAAGTCCATCAAGGGCTAGGACTATCACCGACCAATTGGCTGATGCACCTATTTCTAGGGAATCAACCCTCTAACTTTGACTTCCCAGATGAGTCTATAGCTACCCTTTCCTGGATGAACCCACTTACCAAATGACACTCTTCTTCGATGGCTCCAAGTGTCAGCGTGGGGGGGGGCTGGTGTTATCCTCATTCCACTTGATGGTGAACCTATGCCTTTGTCTTTCAAACTCAATTTTGATTGTACAAACAATATTGCTTGAATACGAAGCACTCGTATTGGGTCTCCAGGTTTTTATGCCTTAGATGTTAAGTCAATCAACATCTTTGGTGATTCTCAGTTGGTCATAAACCAAGTCAATGGTATATACCAATGTCATAATGAGATACTTCAAAAGTATAAGCATCACGTAGACATACTTTTGACCACCTTTGATCATTACGCACTTCAAACCACCCCACATTCTACCAATAAATTTGTGATACCATGGCCTGCTTGGCTTCTCGATACCCTTCACCCGGACTCTAAAATCTTTGTCACCATACAAAGACTACAATCACCCTCTTATTTACCTCGTGAAGTTTACTCTATCAAACCATTTCCCCTTGACCCACGTGACCTTTGGTATAAGCAATATGTAGACTATCTTTCCCTTTCCATTCTACCCACCGATCTCACTCGTAATGGACAACGTGCCTTTCTTAAAAGTGTCTCCCATTATGTCATCATGGGTGGTCTTCTTTACAAATGTGGTTTTGATGGCATTCTCTTACGATGCCTTACAAGTTCTGAAATTCCTACACCATTAAGGAAGTCCATGATGGAATTTGTGGAGGTCACTTTAGTGGTCTCACTTGTCACAAAACACATTCTTCACCTAGGCTATTATTGGCCAACCCTAAACCATGACTATTGTGATTATGTCAAATGTTGTGTGAAATGCCAACAACATGCTAATCTCCATCACACCCTAGTCATGCCTTACAGGTCACGAGACCTTTGGCCTTTTCTCAATGGGGTTTGGATCTTGTCGGTGAGATCAACCCCCATTCTTCACAATGCCACCACCAATGGATCATAACCACTACTTGAATATTACACTAAATGGGTAGAATCCATTCCCCTCATTTCCACCAAAGCCGAGAAAATATGTGAATTCATCAACCATCACATCATTTTCATTTTGGTGTCCCTCACCGCATTATCATTGATAACGGAAAACAATTCAAAAACAAAACCCTACGCAAACTATGTGATGCTTTTGGCATCCAACTTAGTTTCTCATCACCTTATTACCCACAAACCAATGGTCAAGCCAATCAACCAATAAAACCTTGAAAAAAATTCTTATGAAGGTAGTCAATGATATTGGGAAAGATTGGCATACACACATTCCTTTCACCTTGTGGGCTTATCACACTAGTATTCACACTTCGACTGCTGCCACCCCCTTTTCTCTGGTCTACGGTACTGAGGTTGTCTTACCTCTCAAAGAAGTCCAGATTCCATCCCTCATCTCACTACAAGACATGCTCAACGATGATGAATTTTCTAGGATCATTTGGCGCAACTTGAATTATTAGATGAACGTCATCTCAATGCTCTTGACCATCTCCAAATCTACCAAAAATGTATCAAACGTGCCTATGAAAAATGTGTTCATGAATGAACCTTTTAGGTCGGTGACCTCATCCTGAAGGAAAATCAACATGTAACCAAAGAGGAGAAAAGTAAATGGGGAAAATTTTCTCCTAATTGGCTTGGACCCTATATCGTTACCCATGCCTATGGATCAGGTGCTTATCATTTGTCTTCACTCGAAGGTAAACCCAAACCTGAGCCCCTTAATGCCTTGCATCTTCGACCATTCTATTGTTGATATCAAGTCCTATATCACTTTCTATCAATTGATCACTCATCCCTTGAGCGTTGTTCACCTTCCATATTACCCATTTTGAGGATCCACACTAAACAAGAATCATGTGATTACCCATCACCTTTTAGCCTTGTCTTCAATATGAGTACCACGGCTCTACTCATAGCATGATTCTCATGGATACTTTTCATCTTCTTCAAGATGGAATCCCATGGTCATTCATCACTCAAAACCTCCTCTTCATAGTTAATCTTTGTGTGCTACTGGTCTTGTCTTCTAAACAAGAACCTAATCATCCTCTATAGTCTTGTCCATGACTTAAACATCTAAAAACAAAAAGGGATACCACTCCTTGAGTCAAACTTCCAGAAAAGATGACTCCCTCAAAAGGGACATCTCTTCTTTATATTCTACCACTATCAATAGACTTCTCCCTTGAAGGACAACTATATACAGTCATTACAAAAATATAATAAATATTTAGAAGCTTCCCACATCGATCAACTTCACAAAGACCTCAAGGAGATAATATACCCATCCCATATAGACTTCCCACATCGATCAGTCTATTAAAAACAAACAAATAAAGAAAAAGATGAAATTTTTGTCATGGACTTGCCTATTTTGGATTCTAGGTTTCTTGTTCCAAAATACACGTCATCATACACTAAGTTACGCTAAACCTCCCATTCTCACCTCCTTTCCTTTTTCACCTAAATTCCTCATTACTCAAGGGACTTTCCATAAAACGTGACATTTCATGATCATGTGACTTTTCTTCACCCTTAGAATAGTCCATTATGCAAGGCCTATAGGGTCTTACGTTCATAAGCCCATCTGGGGTATGGTAGACTCATTAGGGTTCTTATCAATTAAGCAACTCTTTTACCACCTCTTACCATTCACCTTCCTCATTACTTATTGATTATCCTATACAGACCAGATCCTCGACACTTATGTATTTAAAAATCACTCAACCATGCCTACAACCTAAACTCAATCATGCCTATGACCTACATCACCCATGCCTAGCACCTATCAACCCATTCCACTATTTCACCCTAATCTTCCCTAGCTTATGGGAGAACTACATCGGCTTGAGGTCCCTTTTCATTGGGACTATGTAGGCAACACTTCGAGGGCATGGGGCCCTTGGAGGTTAGCTCGACCACTCTCTACCCTAACCAATTCCCTCTTTCCCTTTCTATTCACATTCTACCCTAGTTAGTTTCCTTTTATATCAATAATTGAAATTAAACCAAACAAACAACAATTGCTTAACATCTTTACCATCATAACTCATACATTCATTTCATCTTGTCTACAATTTCTTTACCATAATCATACATTTTCCTACAAATCATCTTAACATGATCCACACCATCATTAATTGCACAAATTAATGAATTAGAAACTCAACCATACCTAACCAACTTGACTCAACCATGCCTAAGATGACCTAACTCAATCATGCCTAAACCAACCTAACTCCACCATGCCTAACTCAACCTTACTCAATCATGCCTAAGTCAACCATCAATCCATGCCTACCTAACTCCACCATGCCTAACTCAACCTTACTCAATCATGCATGCCTATCAACTTGACTCATCCATGCCTATGACTCTCCACTCCATCATGCCTAAATAAACCATGCATGCCCAACATTTACCACTTGCCACATGCCTACACATGACCTATGATGCTATCATAATCCACTTGATTTCCACCTATATATATATATAAATGAAAATTAACACATGTATACCATCCATACTATAAACACCATCATCTATAAATCAGATAGTATATAAAAATACATGTGAACATATATCCCAATAATAATCACAATCATCTCAAATCACTCATATACATCCTCACCATCTTTGGCACACAGGCCGGTATATCATCAAAAATCTCAAAACTCTCATGTACATCCTCACTCTCTTCGGCACGCAGGCCAGTATATATAAAAAATAAACAACTATACAAAACATGGATACACATGGCATCATCGATATGATATCACCCCTTGGATATCCTCCATATCTATCTCACCTATCTCCTCCTCCTCCTCTACCCCCATATGACGTCTAACTAGCATCTCACCACCCATCATCGGTCTATGACCGATCTCTCTGCATGGTCCCTCCCTAGGGGATGGCCTCCATGAACTAGTGGCCTCACCTTGACCCTGTCTCGGGGCTCGATGGCCCCTATGCTCTCTACACTATGGGTACGTGACCTGGTCCTCTCACTCGAGGCCTATTGTGCTCTATACTCCCCATAGGATAGAAAATATATCCCTGCGGCCATCAAAATATCCTGATAATACTAGACCTCACCTAAGGCATCTCTCAACCTACCTATCGGTATTGTCTGTGGTGGTGCCATTGGCCTCGGCCCCTGTACCTATCTCTCGGGACCCTATCCCACTAGTACCTATAAAGAGGGACCATGTCCCTATGCCATGCTTGTCTTGAGGGACCTGTCCCCTCTCCTACCCTCTACCTATCTCGGGCACAAGGGCCACAACCTATGCCTGTGTAGTGGCCAATTGGCCCTGTAAACCTATAATCTACACATGTAGGGTGGCCACCTATACCCCATCTCCATCTCCACCCTGTGTGGGTACCTATCCCTACGCTACCTGGGCCTGTAGAGTGGCCACCTATTCCTACAAAATAACAACCTGTGCCTCTGAGCCTATCAGCTGCCCCTGCACTATACCCAACTGTGTAATTAAGTCACCACTACTTCCCTATAGGGCATCCCTCTACACTATGATGGTGGCTAAATCTAATTTCCCCGACCTCGGTGGTAATGCTTATAAATGTGCATCCCACCACTACTTGTATCTATCTATGACCCCGGCATCATCAATCTGTCGATGTCTCACCTGCTCCTCCTGCCCTATCAAAATTGTCGAGTTGTGGTAGAGGTAGAGGCCTCTCCACGTCATCCCTCCTATACTATGGGAAAGGTGGCGGTATATCCTGAAGCAGCTGGACTGCTGTCAAACTCTATCCACAGGTATCATCTCATGCTCTCTTGCACATCTCCCCTCTATCCACCAGAGCATTTGTAGCTCTTGTAGCTCCTCTACCATCCACCCATATGATGGAAAACCCACATAGGGCCTCTAAATGATGTCCACACTGGACAAACCCTCTAGCAATCACCTGTAATAGGCTACATCATGTGTAGCTCTAGGCTCGCTGGTGCTCCCCAATCGTAGGTACCCATCACTTAAAGCCCACTCGAACAAAATCCCTCGAATGCATCATCTCGAGGCATACTGAACTAGATACACACACAAAAATTATGTGCTCATATACCCAACAATGGAGTAGGAAAGTACAACACATGCTAAATCTCCATAACCACCCATAAGCCCATAACTCTCTATATAACTAAACCAAGAATGCGGGTGCCCATGCAAAATGAGTCCTGTCCTCCACCATGTCATGCAGAACCCCCATCAATGATCATGGGAATCTCCCACCCTCTGCATCTGGTAGTGCAAAGCAGCAGATAGCCTCCATCAACAACACTACTAGCCTCATCTCCTCCTAGATGGGCCTACCATATCATACCACATAGCTCATACTGGCACTATCGAACCTCATCTCTCCCCACCCCCTCACCAAACATGGTCAACATCAACTCCTCAGAGGCCTCTGAGGAGATAGAATACACACATCCCCCCCACTATCGGTAGACACAAGATCCTGTACACACATCCTCTAGGGTGATTGTGATCTCACCCATCGGAAAATGGAAGGTATTGGTCGCTGAGTCCCATCTATCGATGAGAGCGACCATCAAACTTGGCTCCCGAACCACGTGGCGATAGCGTCCCTAACCCCAATCAATCATGCCAACCTCGTACTAACATGGTGCCTCCACTCACTGGTCCATGTCACACCCCCTCCAACCTCCATGAGCAAAGGGAGGCACCTATCTCATCCATAGTTGGTCCTCTCCCTTCACAAAACACAAAATTAAACACTTGATTTCCCAAACATTGACCATTTTCAACACACCCCTAACCTCCTTTACACCTCATATCCTAACCCTCACTTCTTATCCTATCCCCACCCAACCACTTACCCTTACCTAGCCAATAAACCAATTTCATTTATGCCATTTATACCTACTCCCCTATTTACCTCTCATTTACCTTTCCCTACCCTACCCTTACGTCTCTTTTTTGACATATCCTTACCTCTTACCCCCTTTCTTATGCCACCTATTTTCCTATAAAGATAGCCATTGACCTAGCCACCATTTTACGATCAACAACGACCATTATACGTCCTTATTACATTTGTTGTTATTTTACCATCATTCACCCTTACCCATGATGATGTCATCCAAATACCATCAACCTCGAACATTGTTACTTGATGTATGAACTCATGTGCTCATTATACCTTGCCGACACTCGATTACCCCCTGTTGTTTGACCTAATGACCTTACCTACCTAATCCTCATGCCATTTATACCCAACCTTCCTTTGCTTTATTCCCAAACATACCTAAACGTTCCTAACCTACGTTGTGCTTCCACACCATATCCTATACCTTGGATACTAGAATCACCTCAACCTTGTTTGGATAAACCTATCGACCTTAGACGATGTAGAGTTTACATGCTCTTCAACCTGTAGTACATGCACAATTTATACATGTGTGTGCATTTGACTATCACTACCTTTGACCTTGGCCCATTACCTTGATTACCCGATTGACCTTTACCCCATTACCCCCATTGTCCACCTTCCTCTTCATCACATCCACCTTTATCAAACCACTCACCGATTCTGTCTTCTACCTCATCCGTTCCTAGTTTGAGGGGGATCACCTTCACCCACACATGGGGAAACCACATCTTATTTTTTCAACGTCACTTACCAATACAAGCTACGCAACAAAAAGGGGAAAAATGTAGACACCAAAATTGGGTCACACTCCCCTTGGTCCCTTGTCAAATAACCACCTCAAACATACTCATCTAACCATGGCCCCTTCCACCCCACATCACTATTAATTTAATTAAATTAATATATATCCTCACAATATTTATTATCTAATTATCTTAATTTCTACCCCACCACCTCACCTAGACACCTCACCCAACCACCTCACCCTAGACCTATTCTTGGCATGTTTCCATAACTAACAATAACTAAGTCTTACTTGCCTTAATGAGCTAAGATTTGGTCTAACCCTAAAAAAATCCTAAAATATCTCTAACCACATTCCCACTCATTAGAAGGGAAGTTCCATTCTAATCTATGAGAATAAACTAACTGGGCCCAAAAAATTAAAGATCTACCCATTTTAGTAAACCTAGGGAATCTCACCTTAATCGATGCCGGTCACCCCTAAACCGATGTGTCAACCCAGAACCATGTTATCGGTTACCATTTATTCACCTAAACAACCTTGTTTTTGGGTTGGCACATTCTGAGAGAAAGAGGAGGGAGATCAGAGCTGCATGCAAGCAAAACCAACATCCTTTCACGTATCCAAATATCCAGAGCCATCACCAAGATAGATATTGAAGCATTGCACTCACAAAATCATTCTGAGAGCCACTACTATGATACTAAACACCATTCTTTTGATCAACCGCCATTACCATTCAGCCATCAAATCTACATCACAGTAAGTACATTTCTACCAACATTGTCTATTTTAGTGTAGTTAGCTTCTATTATTTCTATCATCAATTTATATTGTGTATGTTCATTCCTCCATCTCTTTCTAGCTTATAACTCAAATATTTCCTTTGCCCACATCATAAAATCACCCATCCTTTCATGTTGTTCATTCACGAGTATACCTGATACCCCTATCAACCTCTTTATCCACCCTACCCTCCTTATTAGATCCTGGATCAAACCCCACAATCGATCAGTTTCCTTGATTCTCTTACACCCGACCTTACCGACGCCGGTTATACCATGACCTTCATTAGTTCTACATAAACCGTCATCGGTTTTATTAGAACCGACTTCGGTCTCTATTTTTTATACCCTGACCTAGAACATAACCTAACAACCTCTCATCAGTTGACCTAAACAACCCTAATCATACCTTGACTAGTCCCAACACCCTGACAACTCCCTACCTTTCTGATCGACCATAACATATCCTATTATATTAAGATTTACTTATTGTGCTTGAATGAGAAACCTATATCATATCATCTACAAAGAGTATTTCCTTTATTTCTGGCATTAAATTTTTTTAAACAGTGGATTGAAAGCCATCTAGGAAGTATCACACTTCCCGGAACTAGCATATGCTAGGCAGTCCACTGTCATATATCATTTAACTTCACTTTTTGGTCTTGTTTTCTATTACATGTAGTTCCTCCTAGCTAAAAGGAAGCTCTTACGATTGGCACTAGATCAAGAATTCGAATGCATGCGACAACCATCAACCGACCAACATTTAACATGTATTCCTCCTTGGCCCTTACCCTTATCTATTTCGTCATTCAAAACGTAAAGAAAATGGTGAAACAATTTCCATTTTTGAAACTTGTTCTCCATCAATGGTGGGCCATTGTTGTGAAGATCACATAAAGGGATAGCATCAAGACCTAGTTTAAAATCATAGAGGATGATTTTTCTCAAAGGTTCAAAGATTTGATCCGAATTTGATGCACAAAAATGGGTGGAGGAGAACCTATATCATGAACTCTATGAGACATTATTCTATTGTTTCCCAGTAGAGTTATATGAATGGATCTCAACATATGCATCAAGGATAATTTTTACTATAGTCCTCATGTTTTGACTTAGGAGGAATATCGGTGCTTGCATGATGCCAATCGACCTGGACCCATGATGTTGATCACTAGTGGAGTAGAGTGTTGACTAGTTATACCTTGGAATACACTATTTATATGTATTCTTACCTAGAGATTGTTGAGTTTGAATTTTTGAGGGAGCCTAGAGGATCATTCTTGCATGATATTCCATTAGTTATCAAGATCCTAGTCATTACTTTGAGTTTGGAATCCTTTCCCATGGTTGGCTAAACTCCTGCTAGGTGTGGGGCACAAAAGTTGGCATGGTAGAGGATGGAAGACCTTGTGGTGGAAATGGAGAGAGAGGAGAGGTGGCTCATGTATAATTAATCTCAAGAGAGGGAGTTAGCAAGACAATGTGA
The DNA here is from genome assembly GCA_018340775.1 of Taxus wallichiana var. yunnanensis. Lineage (NCBI taxonomy): Eukaryota > Viridiplantae > Streptophyta > Pinopsida > Cupressales > Taxaceae > Taxus > Taxus wallichiana. The sequence continues at coordinate 23,641,030 of CM031236.1, read as the reverse complement.
AGCTGTAGGAGTGATGGATTTAAGGAGGCATATGTTGCAGGAAGTATTTGAAGTTCACGTGGAGGATGTGGAACCTGAGCATTCTAAGCTACCCCATCTTGGAAAGTGTAGAAGAGAAACCCCCTTGGATTCTGGAGAGAGCTCATCATATGAAGAAATGAGGAGAGCCATAGGCACGCATCTTAACCCACATGGTGACCAGACCCTTGTGCTTATTTTTCCAGTTCCTGAGATAAGTTTTGATAATCTAGTTGGTATCGGTATTAGTAGTCAAGCGACACCTAGAAGGTATAATTTTTCATTCGGTACATCTATGGTTGCATAGTCATTTCCTATGTTTGGGGGTATTTTGTCTAGCACAACATTTAGGAAAGGTGTGGGATCACAAGGTTTGAGTATCATGTTTGGAAGTGGTTCAAGATCACGAGACATTGGAAACACATTTAGGAGTGGTTCAAGATGCACGAGACATTGGATGCGCAGCTTAACACGATAGTGGGGGCAAAGGGTGCAACTGTGTTAGGCCCCTTACCTATGACAGGAGGAGGATATAGTGGATCTAGAGGAGTTAGCACTAGTAGATCTAGTGGGTCTGGTGGTGGAGGTAACACTAGAGGGAATCAAGGTCCTAGATCTAGCGGACAAGGTCCACAACACCATCAACAGGTGTTTTATGAGATGTCGCTCCACTTACTTGATTACAAGGGCATTGAGGATGTCACGAGAACATGTACACAAGTGTGAGTTGCTATGGCATGTGAAGGGAATCACTACCCCATGGTGGAAATAAAGTTATTTTACAAGCATATTACATGGACATGTGTATAATCGGTATATGAAGTATGACCCACACTAGAAAATGGTGGATTACATTGCGTTGCATAATGCCTATCTAGTGGAGTTCCACATACTTGAGTTTGAAAATAAAATCATCAAAACATTGAAGGATATTCAAAAAGGAATGTCAAAGAGTGTGTGGGAGTATGACACACATTTCAAGACTCTCCTATCTAAGTTGTCTTATGACATTCACCCTTTGCATTATGCTCAGTGGTTCATCATGGGGACCGATCAAACTATTCACGAGGGTGCTTTCACGAGAAGACTTTCATAGATCTATGCAAGGCCTTGGAGGTTGCCTTGTGTGTTGAGGTAGTAAGAATTATTGATACAAGATTTTGTCTTTTCCTAGAAGCCTGAATTGTTGCAATGGAAAAGAAGTTGGAGAAATTTTCTGTGAATTTGGCTCATGAGACTCGCACAAGGTTATGGTGTATAGATTGTGAAGTAGAGGGTCATACAAAGGAAAATTTCCCATGAAATTCGGTTCATGCCATATTATTGGGTGTGGCATTTTCCATGAAAATCATGATGCAAGTAGGTGTCTCATTACAACACGCACGATCTGGAAGAATGTATCTTGTTATTGTAATATGTTCACCTCTACTACTCATGACACGAATGGTTATAGATTGATTGACTAGATACATGATGTTATTGACACTAGGGTGTTCTAAGGTAGCGTTTCCATCGGTTTCAAGGAGGAGAGCCATCATTATAAAGGGAATGCAGATGGAGGAGGTTGAGGTAGAGGCTTTCGAGGAGGATTTAGAGGTCATGGCAATTGCAGGGGTGGAAGGATTGAATTCCCTTAGGGAACCTGTTATAACTTTAGATCTACATAACATTACAAATGTGAGTGTCCCAATTTTTTGCAATGCTCTTGGTGTGGGAAAAATCATAAGTATGAGGAATGACCTAAATTTTTTGAACATATGAGCTAGACACGCAGGAAGGATAAGGGCGCTGGGATGGTGAGCATAAAGTATGTTGATCAACAATGGATGCCAATGGTGGTGTGTGAGTCAGAGTTAGAACTCCGTACTAGTGACAACGTGAGATGAGGCTACACGTGCTAGGGAGATACCAAAGTAGAGACCACTGATTATAAGAGAAGTGGTACAAGTGAAGTATCCAAACCTTACGCACCAAGTGTATCGAAACCATGGATGTTATTCAAAGCCTACAAGGAGAGATCCAGTGCATGAAGGAGAAATCACGGTAGTTAGAGAAGAAGTAGAGTGTTGAGGCTCTATAGAAGAATATAGATGAAGTTAGGGAAGTATGTAATATGTTAAGACATGAGATTATCATCCCTTTGTTAGGAGAGTGGTTGAGGGAAAAGTACTAAGTGCCAGAGGAGAGTGCAAGAGATAGGTTTTCCATGCTAATCTACCTCCTCACATCCTTTACTATAATAAGGAGATTACCTTGAATGTAGTTGTTGATAGATGGCTCATAAGTAATATTATGATTGACACAAGTGCAGAAGTTAATGTTCTCACCCTGGATGCATGTAATCAAATGGGAAGAACTCCATTACAACTATCTTCAAATGTGTTATATATGGCTAATAAAACAAAGGCAATGCCCATTGGTGTTTTACATGATGTTGTTATCACTATCCAAGGGGAAAAATTCATTGGAGACTTCGAAGTCATGGCACTTGTTGAGGTGGAAAACTTTCTAGTGTTACTTCGGTGCCCCTGGTGCTATAAGAACAATGTTGACTTACATTTCAATAAGGGGCATATAAGTTTTTAGAACAAGGAGGAACGTGTTACCATTCCTTTGATGGATGGAAATTTAACACCCTATACTGAGCCCTTGGGAGAAGAAGACCTAGACATAATCTATGTGTGCACTATCGTGGGGACTCGAGGTTGTGAAACCAACAAAATAAGGTATTATTCAATGGGAAGATGCTCAATTGATAAGTGATATAACTAGTGCAAAGCAGTGATAATTGGGTGCACGAGACATATGAGTTAGTCAGAAAGAAGTTAAGAGGATCTATGATGAGATTAAAAAGGAATGCTTAGTCGACACCTAGGAGGAAAATAGTTTCCAAGTTACGGATGGGGAGCCAATCCTAATTTTTTCCTATGAGAAATGGAGACCCAATGGATATTGGAGATTAAAAGGAGAAGTATGCTTAGCTATACTTTTCTCAGGACCACATCAAGTTAGTGGGAGACCCATCACAATAACCTTCTAGAGTGGCATGAGGTGAGAATCATGTCTCTATTAGGTTTCTCTCAAGTAATTAACCTCTCGCTATATACAAGACTATCATGGGAAGGAACCCACCTCATTTCACATCTAGGAATGTGAGAAGGCCTGGATGGAAGGTGCGGAAGCCTTGCCTCCATCTTTATGGGTGCATAAGCTTTACTCCACCTTACAAGGATACGCACGTGTATGGTACATTCATTTAGAGTTGTATTTTCAAACGGGAAAATGGCAAGAGTTGATGGTTGATGTCCTTCAAGATTTCAAGTATCAGAGTACTAAACCATCGATGAATGAGGTGTTATAGGTTTTTAAGTGCCTAACTATGGGAGATAGTGCCATGGTGGAGGAAAAAGTACTAGAGTTGTTGGGTGAACTTGGCTTGGAAGTGCACTTCGATGAGGAAGAATCAAAGGAGGTACAACTTGAGCACGCATGCATGGAAAAGGAGAAAGAAAAATTGGTCTGTGTGATAGATGGTGAAGAGGTGGAAAAAATGGATGCTAACCATACTATTGGTACACGGGAGGTTATGGATAGTGCTGATGAGCAAGCGCGCCCCTACCATGAACCCCTGAAAATAAAAAAGGTTAACATCGGTTCAGAGGTGGAACCTAGGGAAGCTACTATTGAAGATTACTAGACAAAAAGGGAGGCTTCAAATATTATTGATCATTGTGTGAATTTAAGGATTTGTTTCCATGGGTACCTTATCGAATGAATTTGAATCATGCGAGTCAATCTCAAGGAGGATATTGACAAGATGATCACATCAAAATCATTGAGGTTGTTGAGGAATCAGAGTGGATAATTCATATGGTCATCAACATTAAGAAGGATGGGAGGATAAGGATTTGTGTTTATTATAGGGATTTTAATGTGGTGTGTGTCATTGATCCTTTTCCAACCCCCTTTATTGAAGAGATCCTGGGAAGGGTAGCCGGGCGCGAGATCTATTCTTTCACATATGGATTCTTAGGATATCATTAGGTTAGAATTACAAAGGAGGAACAAGAAAATATAACCTTCGCTCTTGAATGGGGAAGTTTTTCCTATACTTGTCATGGCTTTTGGACTAAAGAACGCATCTCATTGTGTTTTTGCACATTGCAGTTCGTGTGTTTCAGACTTCATGCATAGATTTCTACAAGTCTACCTAGATGACTGGACAATATATGGATTGGTGAGGGACCATTGTGAAAAATGATGTTGATGTTTGATAGATGTCGGTAGTTGATTATATCTCTCAACATTAAGAAACATGTTTTTCTACTCCATTCGGCACCTGTTGGGACATATCATATGTAAAGAAGGCTTGCTGGTGGATCCTACCAAATTTTTCGTTATTGTGGGATTGGGAGAGCCTACCATCTAGAGCATGGTACATGGATTCCTTGGGCATACGGGGTATGCCAAGATAGTCACATTGTTAGAGGATTTTCTAAGCAAAAAAATTACATTTCATTAGGGAGAGGTGCAACAGATGGCATTTGACACATTGAAGAATAGGCTTATCACCATGCCCATATTACACTTTCCCTCTTGGGATAAGCCATTCCATGTACATGTTGATGCTTTAGGGATGGTGATTGGAGCAATCTTAGCACAACCTGGAGAGGGAATTTTTGACCATCCCTTGTGATTTTCTAGTAGGAAGCTAACCCTAGTAGAACAAAATTATACTACCACGGAGTGTGAGGAATTATCGATGATCTACGCGCTACACAAATTTAGGTAGTATTTTCTAGCGATGCCTTTTATATTTTACACGGACCACATGACATTAAAGTACTTGGTGAACAAGCTCATCTTGTAAGGGCGCATATGCATGTGGGTCCTATTATTTCAGGAGTTTGAGTTTACGGTTGTTGTAAAACCGTAAGAGTAATTTGGGGCCTAACCATTTATCAAGGATTGACTCTAGAGAGGATGCGCAGAGCATAATGGATACAATTCCGTATGCACAACCTTCTCAAATTGGAACATGCACCTTCTAACTTGGAATATATTGTTATGTTTCTCAAAATGAGTGTGGCACCAGATGGAATGAAGACTTTAGAAAGGAATTAGATAGCCATATGCACCGCATCTTACATGTTAATTAGTGGAGACTTATACAAACTAGGTCGCGATGAGGTTTTGCATCGGTTCGTACTCAAGCATGAGTGCACTACAATCATGGAAGAGGCTCAAGGTGGAATTACATGGGGACACAATGCAGGGAATGTGACTATGCACAAAATCCTCTTATTTGGCCTTTGGTGGGAGATGATTTACAAGGACTATATTTAATATTTCAAGGCCTTTTATCATTTCCAACGCCTTGGTAAGCTAGGAAAAAGGGATGAAATTCCATTGAGACCAATAGCTAGTGTTGAACCATTTGAGAAATGGGAAATTGACTTTGTAGGCCCTATTTCACCACGTCGTGTAAAGGAAAATTTTTCATTACATCATTAATTGCAATGATTAACTAACATTGTGGCGGAGGTAGCACCTACGAGGGATTTCACCGCAGCCATAACAATAAAATTCCTATGGGAAAATATAATCAGTAGGTATGTGTGCCCTCTGAGTTTGAATAGTGACCGGGGTACTCATTTGTTGAATGAGATAGTCAATATTTTGTTGGTAGAATTCATGGTGGCTCATCACAAGACTACCCCTTTTCACCCTCAGGATAATGAGATTGCTGATGCATTTAACAAGATATTGAGTCATACACTTACCAAGATTTGTGATGTTGGGAGGAAAGATTGGGATAAAAAATTCTTAGTCGTGCTATGGGATTATAGAATAGCTTACAAGAGATTAAACAAAGCCACATCATTTCAATTAGTGTTTGGCATTGAAGCTATTTTTCTGATAGAGTTCATGCTACCCTCTATACGTATTGTGCACATAGGAGGATTGGCTAATAAACAGCCATTGCAAGAGCACATTGACAAGTTAATGCAATTAGATGAAAGATGATCCCTTGCTCAATGGAGTTAGAAGACTTAGAAGGTGAGACAAAATTCCTAGCATGATCATCACATAAAGAGTAAACAATTTGAGGTTGGGAAGATGGTTTTACTTTATGATTCTAAGTTCTTGCGCCATCCTGGGAAGCTCAAGGTCCATTGGTTGGGACCATATTATATTACCCATATACTTGATTCATGCACTTTCTAGCTACAGGCGCTAGATGGAATGCGACTTCCTAGGTATTTCAATGGAAGTAGGTTGAAGCCCTACTATAAATAAGGCTTTTGGGTGTTTGTAAATAAGGTAGTATTGTTAGTTAGCTTAGGATTTCCCTTAATGCATTCTCCTTTCTTTGTGTTTCCCTTTCTCATTGTTTTTTTCCTTTTGGTTTGTTTTGGGTGCATGTGTGTGTCGGTGGCTAATTACATCATCAAGGTGTTATGCGTAGAGGACCGCACATCTTTTTAGTGTGGGGTGGAAGATAAAGAGGAAGTGAGAAGGACATGATAAGAGTTGGAGGAAGTGTGTGGAGCAATGTTGAAGTATTTTCTTGGGTTGTAAACTCAAAAATTCTTGGGTTCGAAAAAGTACATGTACTAGAGGTGATCATTAGAGGATAATGGTGTCAAAAGGTGATTCTTGCAAAACCACGTATAAGGATAAAAAGCACAGGAGCAACATGAGGTAGGCAGCAAAATAACTTGGTCCAAGACATATAGGAATAATTGACTTTGGTGCGGGAGAAATTGTGAAGAATTCTATGGTCAAGGTAGTTACATACCATAAGGTTGCGAAAGTGTTTGCGTAGGTTTGCATGTGGGGAAAAGCGATGGATAGAATGCACACAAGGATGACGTTGGAAAAATCCCACTTTAATGCATTTATATGTTGGTAGGTGGACTCGGGGTTTTTGTGGAAAAATAAAAAAGATATAAATAGAAGGTCGGAAGTGAGGTATTCTTTCACCTTGCACTTTTTATTGAAGAAGTTCTTACATTTTAAGGTGATTCTTGCAAGAGTAGTGTGTGGAGTTGAATAAATCGAAGGACTTGTGAACCAATGTGGAGGCAAAGTGCACGAGCATACGTGTAAGAGTTTTTTGTGGATTCTTATGGGTGGATACATTGTCTTGTGGAAAGGAAGTTCTCCAAGTTAGGCTTTACAAGCTAGGGCACGATTTTCCATGGAAATTTTACAAAATTAGAGCCAAGGGTTTGAGAAGTAATAGAACTTGATGCAAGGGAGAAACTACATAGGACTAAGGAAGAGAAAAATGGCACCAAGGAAAGGAGTGACCACTTCACCAAAAAATGGAAAGGGCAAGTGCAAGGGAAAACCGACCATTTCCACAAGTTTCATTGAATAATGGTATGTAGAGATGTAGTACCCGGATGGTGTGCTACTAGGGAAATATTGGGTTTCACATACAAGGAAGATGGCCATGAGCAATTACAATCATCGCATGAGCACCATAGAAAAGGATATGACCCTGGAGTTGGTTTGCCATACGAAAAGAGGATGCCAAATGGGAAACCCATCTATGATGATGAAGTAAAAGTGAAGCTAGAGAAGGATGGGATTCTACAACTTTATGAGTTGCCCTATTTTTTCAAACTGGTTACCAAGTGACTATACCAGTGATTAATGTTATGCATACATGAGGACTACTTCTATTTCACAGGAAGGCAGATGCGCATAACCCCACAATTGATTTCTAAGTTCACCGGCATGATATGCGAGGGATAACTGACGTGGATGTGGACTTGTGTAATAAGGAGGCCATCAAGAAAACAGTTGAGGCATATGATTACAATAAGGGTTTGTGGTAGTTTTACATCATTGCAAACACCGAGCATGTTATGAGGATGGTCACACACTTGGTGACAAAGTTGAATGGATAGGAGAGATGGACGCATATAAAAAAAATTGGTTGAATTTCTTTACAAGATCTCAGAGGGCACCATTTACAACCTCCCATCTTTCATTGCAGAGGAGATTATTGATTCTATGCACAACGGGGAGAAGATCATGTTTGGTAATGTCCTCCTTACCATTGTCTTTTCAAAATTAGAGTGCCCGATGGGCCAAATAAGTTTGTTTGGGAGTACCCGGATGAGAACCCCTCTCCCACACAGAGGTTTGAAGCTTACACTTGTGACACCATGACGACCACTCATAAGGCACACTTGGAGAAATGGTATAAACAGATGCATGACGCATTCAGAGCTGAATGGAGGATACCATAATAGCTACCTACACTAGTGGATGGAGAAGTTAAATTCTCCGTATACCAAGCCTTTTGTATCGGTAAGTTTACCTTGATAGATGGCACCAAAGGTCCTTGGTGTAAGTTATCCTTCTCCTTCACAACACAATATTTTCAAGGCATGGTAAATAGGTTTAAGGAGGTGAAGTAGTTGAGATTTGATCTAAGTCTTGTAGATCAAGATCACCGTGAGATGCGTCGGACCTTGGTGTATCCCAAAAAGTATGCCTATGTAGAAAAATGTGTCTCATGATGTACACATGGTAAAATCGGTGACATTTCATATTGCACGTAGGATGACGGCAAGGGTGTATGTGTGGTTAAGAACCAAGTTCTAGAAGGGTGCTTATATTGAGGATGATGTCTCAATCCCTGAGGACCCCATCGGGAGGAAGAAGAAGGTAGTAATTAAGAAGAGATAATTAGAAGAGACTCCTGCAGAGAAGGAACCAAGTGCGTATACAATACAAACCATAGGGGTGGAAGATTTAGGTACGGGTAAAAGCACCTACGTTCGACGAAAGAAGTCTCCTGTCAGGAAGGATTCGCCAGAGAAAGAAGAGTCTCCTAAGAGAGAAGAGTCACCCGAGAAGGAGGAGTCCCCTGTGTTGGAGTCACCAGTGAAGAAAAATCAAAGGGTGGCACAAGGTTTGGACTCTGGAGAAGATAGAGAGCATCAAGGATGATGATTCTGAGGAGGAAAATGAAGGAGACAATGAAGAGTGCGAGGAAGATTAGAATCCTCCTATGTACAATGTACACAAGTCTAGCGAAGAATGGGATGAAGAGGAGGAGTATGAGGAGGGTGCCCATACCAAAGGAGGAAGTGAGGAGGTAAACATGCGTGATCAAAAGACCCCGACCCTGATCGAGGAGTAGATAGATAACACTGTAGAGAGAGAGGTAGTGGGTATTATCCAACAGTTAGTGGAGCATGAGGTAGAGAGAAATACTGAAGAAGTGCTAAAGTAAACTGAAGAGAGTGAAAGTGTAGGAAAGGAGTATGGGAACATGGGAGGAGACTCCAACTTAGCAGTAAGCTTCCAACCGATAGCACACACAAGCGGGAAAGGCATAGTAGCGGCACAGAACACGTTATGAGTTATATTAATGATCTAAGAAAGGTACTGTATGAATGCTTCCAAAGTACGTGCCCACCAACCAACTCCTTTCTTGGTCTTCTTTTGATGAAGAGGGTGCATAACCGTGCACGAGGGAAATGATATCCTAGTATTTTGATTCCCACGTTGATGAGCCTGAGTTTGAGGTAAATCGTGATGCATTGATGAAGACACCAGACGCCAAGGGAATAAACCCTCTTGTAAATGCCCAATAGTTGTTAGATGAGAAAGTTTGTAACACACTCAATAAAGTATTGGTGGAGGTGGAAGAAATACTCTTCGGCATAAATGATAGAATAAGGGTCCTTGAGGAATATCTTGAGAAAACAAATGAGGAGATCATTGATAGGCATAGGGAGATAAAACAAGGAATTGATCAAAGCGCAGCTAAGGCATGAATTAAGGGATGAAAAGGCAAAGGTGCAAAAATTCCATAAGAAGACAGAGACCATTTTGGATGTCATTATCTTAAAGCATCTAGACCTGGCCCCACCCGAGCTGAAATACGAGTTAACCATGCATTTCCTAGAAGCATTAGCATGCATAATCACCATGGAGAGGTAGCCACTTGCATTAGAATCAGTGGAAGAAGTAATGGCATGCCAAAATAAGGAAGAAATGTTTAAGACCGAGGAGATAATAAATCGGTAATCCGAGATCCTTTCCTTAGTAAATGTCATGGTGAAAATGGAAAAAGTTGTATATGAAAACTATGGCGGCAGGATAGAGTAGCAATCATATTAGTTTCCATCTATAAAGCAGATATGAAAGAATTTCAAGAGAAAAAATAAGGGTAATAGGGCAGAGTGGGACATGATCTTGGCCGAGGTAGAGAAGAAATCAAAGGTGATCAAAACCTTAAGGGTTATGATTAAAATTAAACTAAATTATTTGTACCCCTAACTCACTCGCATGATGGACGCGTTGAGAGACCTTAGCAAGAAAATGGAAAGCATTGAAGATATTATGATGGCTAAAGGGGATAAGATGATTTTTAATGAAGTTAGCATTACTTTAGCGGTAAGCAGAGTGAAGTGGATTCTTAGGGTAAGATTGAAGCCCCCATGAAGAAAGATTTCCAAATTTTCATGCAGCAAGAGTAGGATTATTCCATTCTTCCATGCTTTATTCAATCACAGATTCTTCCATTTTCCCTATTCTTTATTCTTTGGTGGAAGGGTAGAGCGTTTTTCAGATGAAAACACACATAGTGTGGGGTAATGTTGGGCCCTAAAATTGACTAAGTCCCAAGGAAGAAGTTATCACATGCGGGAGGCAGTAAAGAAGGAAGGCGCTCAAGAAAAATCACACAAGGGAAAGGTGCGTAGTAGAAGAGGTTGGCATGCATGGGAGCAGGAAGGTTTAGGGACTTAGCCATATTTTGAAGGAGTTGTCGTAGGAGAAACACATGAAAATCCCGAGTAGGTGTGTTGAATGGATAAGGTGCTAGCCTAGAGCCTTGGAGGTCAAGAAAAGAATATTCTAACTCGTGGATATTCCCGGGATGATCATTACAGTAGTTGAGGAACTTGCAATCCAAAGCATAGGCATTTGACCATGGAGGACCACACTTCCACTTGGCATGTGATATGATCATGAAGGAAACCAAGGTGGTGCATCCAGATCCTATTTAAAGGAGTGCTTGGGTCTGAAATTAGGAGATAAGAGGGTGAGAACGAAGTGCTGGGGAAATGAAGGGTTAAGGAGGGTTTTAGGTAGTGATAAGGTGCTGCAGAAATTCTTACAAGAAGGGTTTTTAATCATATTAGGCATGGATTTGGATATGAACAAGGGTTGTAATGGGTGGAATAGCTAAGAACTCTCTTTTTATAGAGTATTTTTGTAGGTTTTAAGATAATATCCCTTGATGTATTCGGTATGTATGACCCTCATGATGTAATGGAGCCATTGTAAATGTTTATAAATCAATATATTGTGTGTGATTCTAGTTATTCATGCTCAAAATTGTAAACCCTTATGTTCTTCATATTATTTTGAGTTTGATCTAGTTCATTATGCTTATTTACAATGTTCATTTCCAGTTATGATGTATTTGTGCACGATCATTTGTCTCGTATCTTATGTTTTTGAGTGAATGTCTATGTTTCCATTTTTTAAACTCGTTCTCCATTTATGGCAAACAATTCTCATGAAGCTAACATAAAGGAGGGGCTCGACACCCACCCCGCCTTAGGTGAGCGCCCAATGCATGTTGGGTGATAGGCCGACGTGCTTAGGGTAGAAAGAAGGTATATGAAGAAATGACTACAAGTGCCATCTTTCAACATAAATCTCCCAATACATAATGTTTTATATACAACAAAATCTGCAACTCCATCCACAAGAGTGGGAAACTATTATGGAATCCGCTATTCTATGTTGAATGCATCATGCATTCATTTGTACCATTTTTCCACCCGCACCTTGTATGCTTTGGTGTTATAAAATCATAGGTATACTTCGCAAATCATTTTGTAAGGGAGGGATCTTCTACAAGATACTCCCATATCTTGTCTTTAGGCCCATCAGCACCCTAATCTTTGAAAACACTATTACAAGAAAAATATTTCCAAACATGATCTTATCTCCATCACGCGTAGCATCAATAATATCTTCAGCTATAAAGGAAGCAATGTTGTATATGGTTCCTTCTGATATATTTTTGCATACATAAAGCCACCTTTTTATTTACTTGAGTTCATCTCTCCTACCCACTTAGCTTTGTGAACAAGTGCATGGCCATCTTCATGATATGATATTTCAACTTTACAATATAAAATGCATGGATTCCTTTCTTTTACTCATACTCCTTTGCATCTTTCTTCACCTCAACATCACTACCTAAGTCATCATCAAAGGAGTTACTCGTATTAATGATTCCAGTGTACTTCTTAATAAACTGCATGGTGATGCACATCCTTCTACCTGAAAAATAGAAATAGTCTTCATGCACGTGTGACATTAACCACTGATATAGCCTCTTAGGATTTTGGAAGAATGAAATCTCATATAGCTTCAATATTCCAACATTCTTCAATACCCTCTTCTCCTTGTCATCATACACTGGTTTATAATCTGAGGTTCTTTCCTCTATGAGTTGGGCAAAATTTGTTGCCATGTCATCCACGATTAAGTCAATTTGATGGTTATAATCACTAACAAATCATGCTCCTAACATGGTATTCCCACTCTTTTCCCATTAGCACTGTCTAGGTAATGGATTTTTAGTACGATTCCTTCTAAACTTCGACTATGGTGATTGGTTTGTATTTTCCCTTGCCTCTCTTCTTGGTGACACAAATACTACCTTCTTTGGTGCCATTTTAAACGTGTAAAATCAAACTTATACCTTGTGCCTTGATTTTCTTGACACTTTAAACCTCCTGCCACAAACCCTAGGTGCAACACTATTGTAATTTGTTTAAATTATGAATGTAATGCCCTAAATTGCAAAACCCTAATCAGATAAAATCAAAATCCACACCATGTCATCCAATCTACAAGACTCCTACCAAAATAACTCTCCTCACTCGTTCATGTTCTACTCTACCCTCTGGTGCACGATTATTCAACTTTAACACCGATTTCTTACTTGATCATTGAATTTTTCCCTAGGTCACACGTTAACTCTTCAAAATTCACACAAGGTAAGGTAAAAGTGATTTATATTAATGCTCCTTTTATAGTGTTGTTGGGCCTTAGAATATTGGTTGAGTACAAGAAGGCACGCGGGCACGTGGGGCCTATATGAATAAGGGCACACAAGGTGAAGGCATACAGACATGGTTTTGGAAGGGTTTGGAAAAACCCAAGGCGTGCATGCAAGGAAAAATAGGGGTTTTGGAAATTATCCATATTCGGCATCCCAGGAAGCATATGAGAAAAGCATGACCTGTCTAGCATGTGGAGTGGATAAGGTGCTAGCCTAACAACTATATGGTCAAGAAAGGAATATCACATGCATGTGATGGAAGGATCCAAAAAGACGTCATTGCAAAGAGTGGAGATCTCAAATCAAAGGAGGGATGCTCCATTGGAGGACCACATGGACACTTGGCAACTAATTTCTTATCTCATGAAGGCATGGCAAGGAGACTAAAGCTATGTATAGAGATGCTTGGGTAAAAGAAAGGGGACACCAAGAGCGACATCATATAGTGTTGGATAGGCGAAACTTTGAAGGAACAATGAAGGATCCTTTGGGTTGGGATTAAGAGAACCATATGATTAATGGCATATTTAGAAGGATGGGTCTCAGAACAATTTTATAATGTGCATAGTTCGTGCTCCTAATGCACGACTGATCAAGATTCTTATATTGGCCTATTATGGCCTTAATGAATGTAATGTGGTTATTGAACTTGTTAATATGAGTATAAGGTTTTGTTTTAAAGTATATATGTTATTCATGAGTGCAACCCCTAGTGCTTTTCCTTTCTGTCATGAACTAGATCCACATTTTATTTGATACTTCTCTTTTGTTATTTGAATGGATTCATTGGTATAATAACTCATCCTAAGTTCTCAAAATGAATGCATGGTTCTTTTCTTTCCTACATCTAACTCTGTCATAAATGATTTATTCTCACACAACTCAAACAAAGGAGGGGCTCGGTGCTCACGCGTGCCTCGGGTGAGCACCCAACGTCCACTAGGTGATAAGCCAACGCGCATGGGATTAGACTATTGTTCTAAGGGTATAAAATGAATACATCTTGGATCCATTTTTGGGACCTATTTTCAAATTTGTTGTGATAAATGATAGACATTTTGGTTCCCGTGATGATGTGATGACAGAGCGCTTGACCTTGGAAAGTGTCGAAGGATGAGTTTGCTCAAATATTTAGTATCATACCTGATTTTGATGCATGTAGATGGGTAGAAGAGCATCTATATCATGAGTTGTATGAGACCTTCTTTTGTTGTTTTCCAAAGTAGAACTATATAAATGGCTTTTAGCATATGCATCTAGATCGAGTTGGTATCAGTAGATCTCACATATGGACCCAAGATGATTACCGAGAGGCTGCAAGATGTAGATATGACTTGAATGGGTGTTGTTGATCACTAGTGGAAAGGAGTCGTGACCATTTATAATCTAGAATATGTCATTTCTACGTATCCTTGCCCGAGAGGTTGTTGAGTTCAAGTTTCTAAGGGAGCCTAGAGGATCATTTCTACATGTTATCCCTTTGTCTATGAAGATCTTGGTCATTACCCTAAGTTTAGATGCATTCCCTATGGCCGGATAAGCTTCTATGAGCACGGGGTGAGGAAGCTAGGGTGGAGGAAGATGGCGTACATTGCGGCTAAAAGGGAAAGAGAAGAGAGACAACTCAAATATAGTGAAGCTCATGAAAATGAGATGGCTAGACAACATGAGGTTGCAGGTGTGATGGATCTATGGAGGTAAACATTGTGGGAAGGAGTTCGAGGTTCACGCAAAGGACGTAGAACCCGAGCGATCGTGATACCCCATCTTAGCAAGTGCGAGAGAGAAGCCCCTTCATCTTCCGATGAGATTTCATCACATGGAAAAAGGAGAGCCATCGACTTGCGTATGAACCCACCAAGTGACCAACCCCTAGCGCTTGGTTTCCCAGATCAAGGAAGAAGTATTGCTAATCCAGTTAGTATTAGTGGAAGTAATCGATCTATGCCTAGGAGATATAATTTCTCATTTGGGACATCCATGGCTGCGTAAACCATTCCCGTATTTAGAGGAATTTTTCAAAGGTGCAAATACAAAATTTTTAGGTATCGCATCAAGAAGTGGCATGGGACACACAACTAGAAGTGGGAAAATATCACAAACCATCGACACGTAGTTCAGTGGGACGTTAGGAACACTAGGCACAACCACTTCAAGCCATTTCTAGCTACAGGAGTTGATCTGGTGGTATAGGAGCTAGAGAACCTAGTGGACCTAGCGGATCTAGAGGATTTGGTGGGTCAGGAGGAACAGGACCTGGTGGATCCATCAGATCTAGTGGAGGAGGAAACACTAGAGGGAACCAAGGCTCTAGACTAGGAGGAAAAGGGTCGCAACCACCTCCATAAGTATTTTTGAAATGTCTTTGCACTTACCAAACTACATGGGTATTGAGGATGTTGCAGATCATGTAAACAAGTGTTAATTACTATGGCATGCGAAAGGGATCACTACCCCAGAGTAGAAGGCAAGTCAGTTTGCAATGATGTTATAAGGGTACACATATAGTTGGTATCCAAAGCATGAACCCCATCAAATGGTGGTAGACTACACTGCATTGAATAATGCCTTCCTATTATAGTTCCATATCCCTTAATTTGAGTAGAAGAGCATTAGTGCTCTGAAGGAGATCCAATAAGGAATGGAAGAAAGTGTGTGAGAGTATGATGTGAGGTTCAAGACTCTCTTGTCAAAACTATCCTATGACATTCACCCTTCTCAACATGCTTAATGGTTTGTTAGAGGATTGATAACACCATTTAGAATGGCATTGTCACACAAGAATTCCATAGACCCATGTGAGGCCTTGGAAGCTGCCCTGCACATTGAGGTAGTTGGGAGCATTGATACTGGTGTTAGCCCTTTTCAAGAGGCTCATGTTGTTACAATGGCCAAACAGTTGGAGAAGTTTTCTACAAATTCAACGCATGAGGTTCATAGTGGTCTTTGGTGTATAGATTATGAAGTGGAAGGGCATGCAAAGGATATTTATCCTCGAAGTCAATACGCACCATAGAGGTAGAATGCGAGATTTGCAATGGGGAACATGATGTAATTAGGTTTCCTCTACTACAATGCGCAATCCATAAGAATATTTCTTTCTATTATAAGATTTGTACCTCTACAACCCATGATACCAAGGATTGTAGACTGATTGATCGATTCATGATGTTATTGATCTTGGTGTGCACCAAACTAGTCTTGCAAGTAGTTCCAAGGATGATGATCATCGTTATGAAGGGCGCACAGATGGAGGAGTGTATGGAAGAGGTTTTTGCGGAGGATTTCATGGTCGTAGTAACTGTGGTAGAAGAAGAAGTGAGTTCCCGTGAAGAACCTAATATAACTATGGGTCTACATAGCATTACAAGTGTGAGTGTCCTAACCTATTATAGTGCTTATGGTGAGGAAAAAAACATAAGTACGAGGATTTCCTTGAGTTGTTTGATCACATGAACCAAAAACACCAGAAAGAAAAAGGTGATGGGATGGTGAGTATAAAGAAGTCCAATCCTTAGTGGATGTCAAGATTGCGTGTGAGTCAAGATTAGAACTGTACTAGTGATGATGCGGGAAGAGGCCATGTGCGCAAGGGAGATGCCGAGACAGAAACTAGTTGTTAGGGAAGAAGTGGTGCATGGGAAGTATTCAAACCGTTTTCATCAAAAGGAAGTGTATCAAGAGACTATGGATGTGATTCAAATTTTGTAAGGGGAAATCCAATGTCTAAAGGAGAAGTCAACACGGTTGGAGCAAAGGAAGACTGTTAAGGCTCAAGGAGGACTGGATGAAGTCAAGGAAGTATGTAGGATATTAAGTTAAGAGATTATTATTCCTTTGCTAGGAGAATGGTCATGGGAGAAGGTACCACGCATTGGGGCAGAGTGTGAATGGCGGGTTTTACATGTAAACCATCCTCCTCATAGCCTTGACTATGATAAAGAGATTACATTGAATGCAATTATTGATGGGTGGATTCTAAGCAATATCCTCATCGACACAGGAGCGGAGGTCAATGTTCTCACCTTAGATGCATGACATCAAATGGGAAGGCCCGCATTATAGCCATCTTCGAATGTGTTGTATATGGTGAACAAGACAAAGGCAATGCCCATTAGAGTCTTGAAAGATGTGGTTATCACTATTTAAGGGGCCAAGTTCACTGGGGACTTTGAAGTATTAACACTTGCTAAGGTGGAGAATTTCCTAGCGTTACTTGGGTGCCCTTGGTGTTATAAGAACAATTCGACCTACGGTTTAACAAGGGTTATATTAGTTTTGAGAACAAGGAAGAAAGGGTGATCATTCCTTTAATAGATGGAAAATCAGCACCCTATACTGAGCCCTTAGGAGAGGAATTCCTTGATAGAATATATGTGCACTCCATTAGAGACCCTGAAATAATTCATCCTACATAAGGGGTTATCCAATTTGAAGATGCTCAATCGGTGAGTGATACAACTAGCATAGCGTGTGATAATTGGGTACATGGGACTTATGAGTTGATTGGGTGACAATTGAGAGGATTTGTAACAAGGGTGATGAAGGTGCACTCAGTCAAGCACCTGGGAAGAAAGAAGCTACCAAGTTACTCGGAGGCGAAAGCTCGATGACTTCTTACAAGAAATGGAGGCTCTGTGGAAAAATGAGGGAAAAAGGAGAAGTATGCTCAGTTATAACTTACTCGGGACTATAGTGCATTGGTGGGAAACTCATTGTGAGAGTCTCCTAGAATAGTGCAAGGTAAGAGTCACATTTTCTGTAAGGTTCTCCGAAACAACGTGCCCATTTTTATCCAAGACTACCATGGAAAGGAACCCACCTCATTCCATATCAAAGCTTGTGAGAAGGCTTGGATGGAGGGAGTAGAAGCTTTACCACCTTCATTATGGGTGTATACATTATATTCCACCTTACAAGGTTGTGCGCGTGCATGGTATATCCACTTAGAGACTTGTCATCGACGGTGAATTGGCGGGGAGTTAATGACTGATCTCATTCAAGCTTTTGAGTATCGAGTACCAAGCCATCAATGGATAAGGCGTTACAAGTTGTCAAATGCCTTACAATGGGAGATAGTGCTATGACAAAAGATAGGCTACTAGAGTTGCTTTGGGTGAGCCTTATTTGGAGATGCACCTCAATGAAGAAGAATAAGAAGAAATATAACTTGAGTACGTGTGCATTGAAAAGGAAAAAGGAAAAATGGTCTATGTAGTAGATGGTGAAGAGATGGAAAGTTTGGATGTTAACCATTCTGAAGGTACATACAAATTCATAGATAGCATTGATGAGTGAGCACGTGTGTACCATGAGCCCTTGAAATAAAGAAGGTTAACATTGGGATAGGGACAAAACCTAAGGAAGCTATCATTGGGGACTATTGTTTGGTAAAATAAGTTTCAAAGGTCATTGATCTATTGTGTAAGCTCCAAGATTTGTTCGCTCGCATGTACCATGAACTCAAAGGAGTCCACCATTCCTTGGGGGAGATGAGGATCAAGTTAAAGGAAGGTGCGCACCTAATTCATAAGAGGCCTTATTGAATGAATCCGAATTTGTGTGTACGGGTCAAGGAGGAAATAGACAAGATGATAGCATATGATAACATTGAGGTGTGGAGGAATCGAGAATGGATAAGTGCAATGGTCATAAGTACCAAGAAGGATGGAATAATAAGGATATATGTTGACTACATAGACCAATGTAGGATGTGTCATCGATCCTTTCCCAACCCCTTTACTAAAAATATTCTCGGAGGGATTAGCCAGGCAAGGTCTACTCTTTCACGGATGGGTTCTTAAGGTATCACCAAGTCGGGATTGAAAGGAATACTAGAGAAAGATAACTTTCTCCATTGATTGGGAAAGCTTTATGTATATGGTCATGCCTTTCAGATTAAAGAATGTGCTTGATGTGTTCTCACACATTGTGGTACGAGCATTTCAAGACTTTAACCATAACTTTCTTCAAGTCTACCTAGATGACTGGAAGGTGTATGGGCTGGTGAAAGACCATTGTGACAATTTGAGGATAATGTTTGAGATATGTTGGTATTTGAGTATATCCCTCAACATTAAGAAATGTGTCTTTTCTACTCCATATGGAACCTTGTTGGGACATATTATATGTAATGAAGGCCTACTAGTGGATCCCACCAAAGTTGCAGTTATTGTGGGATTGGGGAGCCTATTAGTCAAAGCATAGTGTGTGGATTCCTTGGACATGTGGGGTACTACAGGAAATTCATCAAAGGGTATACCAATATCGTCATGCCCTTAGAGTAATTACTAAAGCACAAGAGTGCCTTTCATTAGGGAGAGGCACAACAGAAGGCATTTGACACTTTGAAGGATAAAATTGTCACTACGCCCATACTACATTTTCCTTCTTGGGATAATCCTTTCCATGTACATGTTGATGCCTCAAGAACAGCCATGGGAGTAGTACTAGCACATCCTGGTGAGGGGATTATTGATCACCCCTTGTGTTTTACAAGTAGGAAGTTGACACCAACAAAACAGAATTATACCACTATTGAGCATGAGGCATTATCAATGATCTACGCAATGCACAAGTTCGAACAAGACCTATTAAAGCAACACCCTTTATATTCTATATAGACCACATGGCATTGAAATACTTGGTAAACAATTTTTGCAAGGGCACATATGTTGTTGGGTCCTATTATTCCAAGAGTTTGAGTTCATGATGCTTGTAAAACTAGGACAAAGACATTTAGGACTTGACTACTTATCAAGGATTGGCTCGGGAGGAGGACACAAACCATTTATGATACCATGTCGACGCATAACTTTTTAGGTTGCAGATGCACACCCTTGGACATGGAAGATATCGATGTATTCTTGAAAACCGGTGTGACACCGTAAAGGGATGAATGCTTTGGAGAGAAAATAGTTGACAATACGTGCCACACCCTACATGTTGATTAGTGGAGATCTATATAAGTTAGGACATGATGAGGTTTTGTGCCAATGCATATTGGAACATGAGTGCATGACAATTATGGAGGAAGCACATGGTGGGATTACAAGAGGACACTATGCAGGAAATGCTACCATGCGAAAGATTCTAATGACAGGGATTTGGTGGGAAACCATCTACCAGATTTTATTGAGTTTTGCAAGGCCTGTGACCATTACCAATGCCTTGAAAACCTGGAAAGAGGGATGAAATGCCCTTATGACCAATATCCAGTGTTGAACCATTAGAAAAATGGGCAATTGACTTTGTAGGGCCAATTTCACCAGCCGAGTGAAGGATTGGTTCGTGGTATATCATTATTTACATGATTACTTGACAAGATGGGTAGAGGCAACACCTATAAATGATTGGAATGCAACGGAAACTACTATAATTTTATGGGATAACATAATCAACAGGTATGGATGTCCTTTAAGCTTAATAAGTGATAGAGGTACACATTTCCTAAATGAAACGGTTAGGATTATGTTAGCATAATTTATGGTGGCCCATCACAAGACTACCCATTATCACCCTCAAGTGAATGGAACTATTGAGGCATTTAACAAAATACTAAGTCACACTTTGACCAAGATCTGTGACATCATAAGATAATATTGGGATGACAAAGTATCATCCATTTTATGGGCATACAGACAACCTATAAGACGTTGAACAAGGACACACTTTTCAATTGGTGTTTGGCATGGAAGTTGTTTTGTCGAGTTGAATTAATGTTACCATTGTTGTTTATAGTGTGTGCGAGAGGATTGGATGATGAAAAAATGATGGAAGAGAGGATTGATAAGTTGATGTAGTTATATGAAATGTGATCACTAGCCGAGATGAAGTCAAAAGACAGAAAAAGGAAAGATAAAAGGCATGGCATAATCGTCATATAAAAATCAAGCAATTTGAGGTTGGGTAGATGGTTTGTTATATGATTCCAATTTACTGCACCATCCTGGGAAGTTTAAATTCCATTGGCTAGGACCTTACATTGTCTCATACTTCCTTGATTTAGATGCTTGCTAGTTACAAGTGCTACATGGGATGAGATTACCAGGTCATTTCAATGGGAGTAGGCTAAAGCCCTACTATAAATAAGCCTTCCTAGTGTTTGTAAATAAGGTAGTATTTCTAGTTAGTTTACGATTCCCTTTATGCTTTTTCTTTTCTTATGTTTCCCTTTCTCATTGCTTGTTCCTTTATTTCTATTTTGTGCCTTGTGCACCGGTAACCACATTATTTTCTAAGGTTGTGTATGCGTAGAGAACCACACATTTATTTTAGTGTGGGGTGGAGTAGTGTAAAGTAAAGTATAAGCCAGTAGTAAAAGTTGAATGGCCCAGTAGAAGGAAGTGCGTAAGGTTGAGAAATCACATGGGGAAATGGTGGATAATGAATTGTGGTGTCAAGAAGGCTGTAACAAATACCA
Source organism: Taxus wallichiana var. yunnanensis (assembly GCA_018340775.1). NCBI lineage: Eukaryota > Viridiplantae > Streptophyta > Pinopsida > Cupressales > Taxaceae > Taxus > Taxus wallichiana. The sequence continues at coordinate 23,619,470 of CM031236.1, read as the reverse complement.
TGTACAAAGGATGAAGAGTGCGGGAACATGAGGTAGGTGATGGCAAAAATCGTGGTAAATGATAGAAGAAGTGCCTTTGGTGTTGTAGACGTGCACGTAAGAGTCTTTGGTCAGATTGGATTTTTGCACACCGAACATTGTAGAAGGTTTTTTTGCATGATTGGGCACGTGGGTAAGGGCACTTACGATCAGCTTTAGTGGAAAAAACCTCATTTAATGCTAAGTTCATCGGTATTTGGTATAGCATTTATTACTGGAGAGGAGAAAAAAACTATAAGTATGAAGTCAAACACATTATTATTTACCTTTCTTTTATGAAGTGAAAGAGCTCTTATGAACTAGGGAATCTAGAGAAATTTTTGCAAAGGAAGAAGAATCATAAATATCTAAGTGTATGACTAGGGTTGATCTAGCAAACCAAAGTGGAAGGAGTACATGGGTATGGGGAGATTTCTTTTCAGAATATGTTGTCTTGTGGAAGAAGTTTCTCCTAGTTAGGGTTTGGCAGCTAGGGCATGGAAGAAGGAGGATTCTTCGCGGAGTGGAGCCTTAGAGTTAAGCAGAGTAGTAGATCAGAGAAAGAAGGAGGGATTTAGGTTGTATCCCAACAAGAAAACATGGCACCAAAGAAGGTGACTGTTTCACCAAAGAAACAAAAGGGAAAGGGAAAAGGAAAGAAAACCACTATCGTCATTAGCTCCAATGAAGAATGGTATGCAAAAATGCAGTACCCAGATGGAGTATTCTTTGGGGAAAGAGTGGGTGTCACACTTGAGAAAATGGCCATGAGTGATTACAACCATCACATGAGAACTACTGAGAAATAAATGGCATTGGAACTGGTTCATCCAACTAATAAGAGGACACCAGACAGAATGCCAATATATAGTGACAAATTAAAGGTAAAATTGTAGAAGGCATGGTTGTTACAACTATATGAGTTGCCTTATTTTGGCAAGCCCAAGTGGCTATATCAGTGGTTGATGTCATGTGTACATGAAGACCACTTCTATTTTACAAGCCGCAAGATGCACATAACCCCTCATCTTATATCAAAGTTCACTGGCTTGAATTACGAAGGAGACTCCATAGACGATGACTTGGATGATAAGGAGGCCATCAAGGAAATTGTGGAGGCTTATGACTACAAAAAGGGTTTGTGGTACTTTGACATCATAGAAATCCCCGACCCTATTATGAGGATGGCCACATGCTTATTCACTAAGCTTAATGATCAATAAATATGGATGCAAGTAAACAAGGCATGGTTAAATGTATACCGGAAGATCTCGAAGGGACCATCTATAACTTGTCCTCCTTTATTGTGGATGAGATCATAAGTAGTGCGTAGGAAGGAGAAAAGATACTATTCAACAACATTCTCCTCACCATTGTCTTCTCGAAGATTAGAGTGCCCGATGGGCTAAAGAAGTTCATTTGGGAGTATCCAAAAGATTATCCCTCACTCGTGAAAAGGTTCGAGAAATACACTTTTGAAACCATGACGGTCGCTCACAAGGTGCACCTAGAAAAGTTGTATAAGAGAATGCGTGATGCATTCAAGACAATGTTGAGGATCCTTGAGAAGTTTCCCGCACTCATGGATGGAGAGGTAGAGTTTGTAGTATATCAACATTTCTACATTGGCAGGTTTACATTGATAGATGGGACTAAGGGTCCATGGTGGAAGCTACCTTTCTGCTTCACTGTGCAATACTTCCAAGAAGGAGTCAACCAATTCAAGGAGGCCAAAAGGATAAGGTTCGACCTTAGTGAGGTAGATCAAGACCACCTCGAGTTGCGGCTGGAAGCTCATCTACCCTAAGAAGTGTGCATACATGGAGAAGTATGTCCCCCAAGAGGTATATATGATGAAGCTAATAACACTTTGCCAATCATCGGAAGGGCTACATCAAGGGTATATCTATGCATAAGGCCTAAGTTTGAGAAATGTTCCTATCTAGAGAGTGATTTCTCCATTCCAAAATACCCCACAGGGAGGAAAAATTCCATGCCAAAGAAGAGGGAAAGAGAAGAGGTGCAGAGAAGAAGGCATCAAGCATGCAAACAACACAATTTGTGGGCACGCCGGAAGAAAGCGCTAATCCTAACACTTACACGTGCAGGAAGAAGTCCCAGTCAAGGAAAATACCCCAGAAGAAGAGGCTTCATAGCATGAACAACACCCCACACATGAAGAATCACCAAGGAAGACGTCTCCTATTAAGAAGAAAGAGAATCAAGAATTTCCTATCTTTGGAATCACCAATTAGGATGAAGCGAAGTTGGTAAAAAGGTAGACTCGAAGGAAACAGAGAGGATGGAGGTCTACATTGGCAATAGGGATGATGATGAGCACGAGGGAGCTCAATACCATCTAGTATATGATATACATGACTCGAGGAGGACGAAGATGAAAATAAGAATGACGAGGAGGAAGATGAAGAGAAGAATCCATGGTGGAAGCTATCTTTCTCCTTCACCACATAATACTTCCAAGCGGGGTCAACCGGTTTAAGGAGGCCAAAAGGCTAAGGTTCGACCTTAGTGATGTATATCAAGACCACCGTGAGCTGTTACTCCGAAGCTCATATACCCTAATAAGTGTGCATACATGGAGAAGTATGTCTCCCATGAGGTATAAATGATGAAGCTGATAATGCTGCCAATCATAGGAAGGGCTACATCAAGGGTATATCTGCGCATAAGGCATAAGTTTGAGAAATGCACCTATTTGAAGAGTAATGTATCCATTCCAAAAGACCCCATAGGGAGGAAAAATTCCATGCCAAAGAAGAGGGAAAGAGAAGAGGTGCAGAGAAGAAGGCACCAAGCGTGCAAACAACACAATCTATGGGCGTGTTGGAAGCAAGTGCTAAGCCTAGCACTTACACATGAAAGAAGAATTCCCCAATCAAGGAAAATACCCCAAAATAAGAGGCGCCATAGTATTAAGGGCCCCTCACACATGAAGAATCATCAAGGAAGACATCACCTATTAAGGAGAAAGAGAATCAAGAATCTCCTATACTGGAATCACCAGTTAAAAAGAAGCAGAAGGTGGTAGAAAAGGCTTACTCGGATGAAAAAGAGATCCTGGAGGCATACATTAGCGATAGGGATGATGATGATCCCAAGGGAGCTCAAGACCATCTAGTAAATGATATACACGACTTTGAGGAGGATGAATATGAAGAGAAGAATGACAAGGAGGAAGCAGAAAATCAAGGCAAGGGGGTGAGCGAAGAGGTAAACACCAAAAATTAGAGAACCCCAAGCCTCACCAAGGAACAAGTGGAAGAAGTTGTAGAAAGAGAAGTAGTGGGCATCATTAAGAACTTGGTGGAGCAGAATTTGGAGCAGAGCGTAGATGAAATTTTGAAGGAAATGGAAGAAGAGAGCATTGGGAAAGAATATGGCAGCATGGGTGGGAATCCCAATTTGGCGGTAAGCTTCCCAAAGGCTGCACGAATAGGTGGGAAGGGCGTAATAGCAGCACAAGGGAAAGGTATGGGCTATATTAATGATCTAAGCAAGGTGTTACACGTGCACTTCCAAAGCACCGTACCAATAGAACAACTCCTAGCTATGACTTTGTTTGATGAAGAAGGCACATATCCACGAACTAGAAAGATGTTATCTTGGGCGTTCGAGTCCCACGTGGATGAACCTAAGTTTGAAGTAAGTCAGAGAGTGCTGATGAAGGTGCCAAAGATGAAAGGAGTAAATCCCTTGGTGAATGCTCAACAATTGTCAGATGAGCAAGTCTACAATGCACTCAACAAAGTTTCAGTTGAGATTGAGGTCGACTATTTGGAAGGAATGATAGAGTGAGATTCCTAGAGGAGGAATTGGAGAAGAAAAAGGAGGAGCTCGTTGAGAAGAGAAAATACTTGAAGCAAGAAGATCTTATCAGTGCACATTTAAGGCATGAATTGAAGGAAGAGAAAACAAAGGCGTGAGAAGTCTCTAAGAAGGTGGAGATGATTACAGATGCCATAGTCTTAAAGCATCCTAACCTAGCACCACCCAAGAAAAATATGAATCAACCTTGTAGTTTCGGAGGATTTGACTCACATCCTCACGATGGAAAGATGACCACTCACTTTAGAATCTGCAGAAGAGGTGTTGGCGTGCCAAGAAAAGGAAGAGAAGTTAAAGGTTTTCAAGATCATTTCTCGATATACCAAACTCCTTGCAGAGGTAAAGGTTGCCACACAAGTTGTTGAAGCTGTATATGAAAATTGCACTGATATGGATAGAGTGACAAGCATCCTGGTCACTACACATGAAACAAAACTCAAGGAGTTTCAAGAGAAGAATAAGGGGAACATAGCAGAAAGGGATAAAATCCTGGCCAAGGTAGAAAAGAATTCAGAAGCTATCGAGACCTTACGAGGCTTGATCAAAATCCGGCTAAAGGAATTATACCCCCAGATCACTCGTAGGATGGATGCACTTGATGACTTGGGAAAACAATTGGAGAGTATTGTTGAGAAAATGAGTGCCAAAGGGGAGGAAATAATTTTTTAGGAGGTGAGCGCCCTAGTCGAGACCTCTTTCAGCAAGTGTAGAGTGAGGTTTATGCCTGGGAAAAGCTAGAGGAAGAAATAGGGAAGGATTTCCCTCTACCCCTTCAAAAATAAGAATTTTTCTCTTTCATTCTCCCCAGTCTTTCATTATTTCTCCCAATTCTTCATTCCTTCATTATTTTTCCCACTATTTAGATCCCACCATTCTTTATTCATTGAAGAGAAATGTTTTCGAGGACGAGAGAATAGGCATAGTGTGGGGTGATGTTGGGCCTTAGAATATTGGCTAAGTACAAGAAGGCACGTGGGCGTGCGGGGCCTATATGAAGAAGGGCACGCAAGGTGAAGGCACACAAAATATGATTTTGGAAGGGTTTGACATAACCCAACGCACGCACACAAGGAAAAATAGGGTTTTGGGACTTAGCCATATTCGACGTCCCAGGAAGCACACAAGAAAAGTGTGACCCATCTAGCATGCAAAGTGGATAAGGTGCCAGCCTAGCATTTATATGGTCAAGAAAGGAATATTCCATACATACGATGGAAGGATCAAAAAAGACATCATTGCAAAGAGTGGAGTGCTCAGATCAAAGAAGCATGCTCCATTGGAGGACCACATGGACACTTGACAACCGATCTATTATCTCAGGAAGGCATGACAGTGGAGACTAAAGCTATATATAGAGATGCTCGGGTAGAAGAAAGGGGACACCAAGAGCGGCATCATATAGTGTTGGATAGGTGAAGCTCTACAGGAACAATGAAGGATCCTTTGGGTTGGGATTAGGAGAACCGTAGGAGTAATGACATATTTAGAGGGATGGGTCTGTAACTAGTTTTGTAATGTGCATATTTCAAGATCCTAATGCATGACTACGATTTGCATTGTTATGGCCTTAATGAATGTAATGTGGTTATTGAAATTGTTGATATGAATATAAGGTTCTGTTCTAAAGTATATTTGGTGTTCATGGGCACAAACCCTAGTGAATTTCCTTTCTATCATGAACCATATCTACATTTTGCTTGATACTTCTCTTTTGTTATTTGAATGAATGCATTAGTATAATAACTCATCCTAAGTTCTCAGAATGAATGCATGGTTCTTTTATTTCCTGCATCTAACTCTATCATAAATGATGTATTCTCACACAACTCAAGCAAATTAGGGGCTTGACACCCACGCATGCCTCGGGTGAGCGCTTAGTGCCTACTCTTGGGTGATAGGTGGCGTGCGTGGGATTAGACTATTGTTCTAAGGGTATAAAAATGACTACAAGCGTTTTAATTTTTACCCGCATTTATTTCTTTCCAACTACCACCATACGACCATTAAATTTAATTTTCCCACCTTTTCCCACCATTTATGCATTCTAAGCGTGCTTCCACCGCACGTCCAATGCACATACCAACTACAACCTTTTGGTGTGCAAAATACTTCACTAACTACATACCTCTTTATTTGTGCACCATGTGCTGAAGTACATCCACCTCTGCACCTTATACCAAGTATTTATCCATGCCTTTGTGTACCTCAAATTATCATGTGTGCTCATTAACTATACGTAGACTTTCCCTTTGTCATCATCCTTATTATCACCATTCTTCTTATAACATCTTATCACCATTTTTCAACAACATCACCATCGATACGCGCACTCCTCTGGTACTTAGGTCTTTTAAAATCTCAACTCCTCTCGTGCACTCTTGCTTTCCTTCTACCCCACACTAAATATATGCATGGTCCTTTGTGCATGAACTCAATATATAGTAATCAACAACTAGCATGGAAGCATGATTATTTCAACAAAACACTTAACTAAATTGACAAAGCATAGCAACATTGAAAGGAAACACATATAAAGGAAATACATTAAAGGGAAATCTACTCTAACTAGAAATAATGCCTTATTAGAAACACCAAGAAGACTTATTTATAGTAGGGCTTCATCCTACTCCCATTGAAGTAACTAGGCAATCGTGTCCCATCCAAAGGCACAGTAACTAGTAAGCACACTGAATCAAGTATGTAAGTTGAACCATACGGTCCTAACCAATGCACTTGGAACTTTCTAGGGTGGCTTATAAAATTTTAATCATATAGAAGAGCTATATGTCCAACCTCAAACTATTTAGTCTTCATATGTCTATCGTGTCATTCCTTCATCCCGGCCTTTTTGTCTTCTAGCTCCACCTAGAATGGTGTGTCCTTCATCCAACTACATCAGTTTGTCTATGCACTCTTTAAGTGATTTCTCATCATCTAATCCTCTAACATGCACAATACACATGGAAGATAACATGAACTCCATGGGGAGAACAACCTCTGCGCTAAACACCAACTGATAGGGTGTGACCTTGTTCAATATTTTATAAGTTTTTCTATATCCCAAAGTACAAAGTAGAGACTTTATCATCCCAATCCTTTCTTCCAACATCACAAATATTTTTCAATGTATGTCCCAATATCTTGTTGAAAGCTTCAGCAGTTCCATTTGCTTGTGGGTGATAGGGCATTATTTTATGGTGTGCCACCATAAATTTTGCCAATAGTATCCTGATGGTCTCATTAAGAAAATGAGTTCCCCTATCACTTGTCAGACTCAATGGACATCCATACCTACTGATTATGTTCTCCCACATAAACCTTCTTGGTATAGCTTCCATACTGATCCTTTGTAGGCACCTTTCGCCTACCATGTAAGATAATCATGTACAATTTATAATCTAGCGTGATCAAATCCTATGCAAGGGTTGGGAAATAGGACCCATAAATTCAATTGCCCACTTTTCAAAAGGTTCTACACTAGCAATAGGCCTCAAAGGAATTTCATCTCTATGCCCAGGCTTTCCAAGGCACTGACAATGGTCACAAGCCTTACAATATTCTATACAATCCTTGTAAATCATTTCCCACCAAATTCCTGCCAATAGAATCTTACACGTAGTAGCATTTCCTACATAATGTCCACCTGCAATCCCACCATGAGCTTCCTCCATAATGGTAGTATGCTCATGCTCAAGTACACACTGCGTAAAACCTCATCATGGCCCAACTTGTATAAATCTCCACTAATTAACATGTAAGGCACGACACATATGGCAAGTTGTTTCTTCTCCAAAGCCTTCATCCCTTCAGGCACCACACCTATTCACAAGAATACAACAATATCCTCTAAGTCAGAGGGCACACGGTTCAATATGAAAAGTTGTGTATCCGAAATTGTATCCTTAATGCTCTGCGCATCCTCACCTGAGTTAATCCTTGATAAATGATTTGGTCCTAAGTTACTCTTTCCTAGATTTAACACTACTGTAAAGTTAAATTCTTGGAATAATAGAATCCAACGACATATGCACCATTGAAAAATGGTCTTATTAACCATAGACTTAAGTGTCATGTGATCTATATAAAATATGAATGAAGTTTCCAAAAATATTTCCTAAACTTTTGCAACACATAAATCATGAACAATGCTTCACCCTCCGTATTTTTATAATTATGTTCATGCAAGGTCAATTTCTTGCTTGCAAGACAAATAGGATGATCAAAAATACCCTCTTCAGCTAGGCAAATATTGTTCCAATGGCCATGTCGAGGTGTCCACATGCACATGGAATGGTTTGGTCCATGAAGGAAAGCATAGAATAGGCACAAAAGTAAGCCTTTCCTTCAATGTCTCAAACACGTGTTGTTGCGCCTCACCCCAATGGAAATTTCCCTTACTCTTTAAAAATTCCTCCAAGGGCATGGCTATCCAAGCATAACCCTTTATAAACTTCATGTAATACCCTATGTGCCCCAAGAATCCACACACCTTGCTCTAGTTAGTAGGTTCCTCTAATCCCAAAATAACAACAACCTTAGCAAGATCTACCAACAAGCCTTATTTACATATGATATGTCCCAACAAAGTTCTAAATGGTGTAGTAAATATACACTTCTTGATGTTTAGTGAGATTCTTAACTGCAGCAGCACCTCTCAAACATGAGTCTTAAATCATCACAATGATATTTTACTAGCCCATAAATAGTCAATCATCCAAATAAACCTATAAAAAATTATGAATGAAGTCTTAAAATGCTTGCACAACAATGCGTGAAAAGATTACAGGTGCATTCTTCTATCCAAAGGGCATTACTTGTGTATGCAAAACTTCCTAACTCAATGGTCAAAATTATCTTCTCTTTATCTTCTTTAACAATCCTCACACGATGATATCCAAAAATCCATCGGTGTAGGAGTTGATTTCGTGCCACTGCAACTATTGGACCTTTATGATGAGTCAAATGTGTTGTCATTGATGTCAAATTGAATCACCTGATGTCAAGTTACATTGAAGGCAAAAGGAGTGAATTTGGTAAAGTGAGCATGCTGAAAAGATGAAGTTTGATTGGTAGTGTCGACTCACATAGGATTTAGGATGACTAAGTATAAGTGTTAGGGTACTTATTCAATTTTGTGCATGCCACAAACATGAGGAGATATCTGTCAAGTCTAGAGATATTCGTTAAAGACTTGGAGTAACCGCATGACGGTTTGTATAAAGCCACAAAGCTCCGGAGAAAGCTGCGGAAGTTAAGAAGTTGTCATGCATAAAAGGATGAAGTCATGAAGCTTCATGGAGTCAAAGGCCGAGCCTCAAGTAATAAAATTGAAGCAAAAATGCAAAGGAAGAACCACGAAGGTAAAGAGAAAATTTGCGAAGAACTTTGGAAGCCGCGAAATACGTAAAAGCTACAAGAAGAAGAAAAAGAGTTGTGGATGTGGAACAAATCCATGGAAAGGTGAAAGACAAGGAGGATATCCATGAGACATTGGGAAAGCATCGAGAAGTAAAGAAGAGCTGCGAATAACTAAAAATTCGCAAAGTGAGGAGAAAAGTCACCAAGTAAACAAAAGTGCCACAATATAAAGGAGAAAGTTAGAGAAGCTAAGGAAAGTCATGAAATGATGGAATATAGACTAGATAAGGATCGAAGGCAATAAAATTGCTTCATACATGTACAAGTGATATTTGGTTCTCCAAAATCGATGGTAATACAAGCTGTCGAGGTAATTGTGGCTAAGTACATGACTTGAACAAAGAACGAATAAATCTATTATTCCAACTGTCATCATTTAATATTTATTGACTTCATTGAAATGTAGTTACATTCTTCATAAGATCTTGAGTTTCAAGGAGAAATAAAATATGGAGAAGGAAATGACTCACTCATCTCTGTCACGATGCAAACTATAAAAAGAGGAAAATCTATTATTGGCAACGACTAATAAATTTCTCTAGCAGGTGCATGGAAAACAATGTAATCAAGCCGAATACATAAGGAACAAGATCTAGAGTTAGTTGTATGCATTTAATGGGTTGAATTCTTAGGCGGCCAAGCGAGGATGGTGCATGAAATGTAATTCAAGTGAAGTAATGGGTCAATTGTGATATATTTTAAACTTGGAACTATTTTTGATGTTGCTCAAGTGGGAAAAAGAGTATTCAAGCTAAGTGAGAACTACAGAAGAGAGAATACGATGCAATCAAGCTAAGAAAGAGTGACAAGAAAAGAGAGAGGAAAGAGGATATCATATCAATGATGCATTGATTTAGCATGTGAATAAAGCATCAAGTTCGGTAGATTGATTGAGAAAAAAATTGAATCGGATGAGCGAGAAGAGAGTGAGAAGAAGAACACATGCATAGCTAGGAAAGTGATAATAATTCATTGCAATAGCAATTTTTGTAGCTAGATGATCAAAAATTGTACATAAATCAAGTCTAAGTTGTAGCTTCCTTACGGGTGGGTTCATACAAAATAAATCTCTTGTGATGTGTAATATTTACTAGATTCTTTTGTTGTGTGTAATTTCAGCAGAGGTGTAGGGGTTGGAGCTCCTTGTGGGGTTTGTGCTTCACTAAATAAATCTTGTAATATGTGTTATATTCTTATGATTATTTACTTTGCGTAATATAAGAAATGGTTTTGGTGGGTTTTCTCCTGAAAGGGTTTCCCACGGTCAATCTATGGTTCATCATTTTTGTGCATGACATATGTTTGATTGGTTGCGTATAGTTTAATGTCGCACATCATTAAAGAGTTTAAAATTGGCGTAAAGTGAAAAATTTTCAATCTGTACTAATTCACCCCCTCTTAGTGCTTGTGATCTCTAACAATTGGTATCAAAGAGGTGTCCTTATAGCATAATCTTAACATCTTCAGGAGATCCTCTTATCACAAGAATGATTGCAAATTAGACACAAGGTGTTTTGTCACTATCAAGATCACCTCTCTTCACTAGAATGAATTATGCATTCTAGAGAATAAGGATGAAAACATATTTGATGTCACTTGGTTTTGATATCTGGGAATGCATTGAGAAAGGATACACTCTTCCAGCCACACCAATTACTTCTTCCGCAGATAAGATAGAATATGAATGCAACTCAAGAGAAATGAACGCCATTCTATGTGGTTTGACAGAAATAGAATTTTTCAAAGTAATGCACTACACAACAACAAAGGAGATATGGACCAAGCTGCATAATATATATGAAGGAGATGAAAAATTCAAGTTGGAAAAGTTACAAACCTATAGAGCTCAGTTTGAGAATCTAAAAATGAAGGATGATGAGAGTATAGCGGCCTACATGTAGAGAATAGATGAAGTTATTAATATGATCAAAGGCCTAGGCAAGACACTAGAAGAGTCAGTGTTAGTCCAAAATATCTTGAGATCCCTAACCAGTAAGTATGATGCAAAGGTTTCAGCCATAGAGGAAGCCAAAGACATGAATAATCTCACGATGGATGAACTTCAGAGCACCTTGTCAGCATACGAGATGAGGACTGTTGCATCCAAAACTACCAAGAAAGAGGTAGCATTTAAGGTCAAGAAAGAAACTCATTCTACGCAAGAAGAAGAAGAAGAATCAGCTTCAGGAGATGAGTTGGATGATGAAAATATTGAAGCAATGTTTTTAGAACTGAAAAGAGGTTTAGGTAAGTATAAGGGAAAACTTCCTTTCAAATGTTTTACATGTGGACAAGTAGGTCACTTTTCTAGTAAGTTTCCAAACAAGAATAGAGACAATTAGTCTGAAGATGAAGAGCAAAATCATAAACAAAATAAAAGAGAAACTAAGTCTATAAAGAAAAATAACAAGAAGAGGTTCTTCAAAAACAAAAGAAATTTTTACTCAAAGGAAGAATCAAGTGGATCGAGTCAAGAAACTCAGGCAACTCTGAGAATGAAAATGATGAAGATCAGTCAGAGTGTTTTTTATGGCCATGGATGTGGCTAAAGAATGTAGTTCTAGAGGGAAGAACATAGTTGAGTATGAAGATTCAGATGAAGAAGAAGTTGAAGTGAATCTAGAAGCAGAGTTGGTATGTGCTCTTGAAGAATTAAAACTATGTAGGAAAAAGAATCAGAAACTAAGATGCACACTGAAGGATTATGAAGAAAAAATCCACATCTTTGAAGGAAGACAATCCCAAAGAGAAGAAGAAGAGGAAAATGAGCTTAAGGAACTTGAGACACAGTTGGAGAATATTTCTCAGTCTTACAAATCAAAAGAAGAAGAATGCACAAAATTGAACTCAGAAATGGAGTAGCTAAAATCTGAGATGAACCAACTGACCAACAAGCTAGCAATGTATGAAAAGCTAGAGAAAAGTTCAAATGTGTTAACTGACATACTCAATAGTCAACGAGACACAACTGATAAATCTGGAATTGGCTTCAAGGGAGAAAATAAGGAAAAGGAGCCAACTAAGAATGAAGGAAACAAGTCCATGGAAACACCAAGTACCTCCTCTACTACAAATAAAGGATTCAAAAAATCCACGAGAAGAAGAACCACTACACCAAGGATCACCTATGTTATGAGGTACACTCACTCTTTCTATGGTTATTATTATTTATGTAATCAGTTTGGACACAAGGTTGTTAAGTGTAGAAAATTCTCTAGAGGCTATAGGAGAAACTTTGGCCCATCTTACACCAGATCAAACTATAATGGTGTCCAACATAATCATCATAAGAAGAGTAATGTGGTTTCAACAAACAAACAAGAACCACCCAAGAAAAAGAAGTGGGTATATGTGGCAAAGAAGGATGAGAACAAGAGAAAAGAGTCCTGCTCAATAGTACAAACTACATTCCATGTGCAAAATGAAGATAAAATCTGGTATTTAGATAGTGGATGCTCAAGCCACATGACAGTGACAAAAGTAAATTCATTACTTTGTCTAATAATGCATCAGGTGTTGTGAGGTTTGGTGATAATAACTCAACAAACATAGTTAGGAAAGGAACATTGAGTCTAGATAATGGAAAGACTATAACTAAAAATATTATATGTTGAAGGTCTTAAACACAATTTGTTGAGTGTGAGTCAAATGTGAAAAATGGGATATAATGTGATATTCCATGACAAAGGTTGTGACATTATAAACTACAAAACAAGAAACAAATTTGTAAATTCCAAGCGGAAAAGAAAAACATGTATGTTCTTGATGAAATAAATAAAGAGAAGTGTTTTACAAGTAAGATTGACTATAGTTGAATATGGCACAGGAGATTGGGGCATATAAGTTTTGAAAATTTATTGAAACTAAGTGCTAAATATTGTGTGAGACATATCCCAAATATTGAGAAACTCATGGATACACTATGCAAGGCTTGTTTGCATGGAAAAAAACAAGGAGATCATTCAAATCAAAAGAGAATTCTACAACCAAGCCACTGGAGTTGATCCATACGACCTCTGTGGACCCACCAGAACTGAAGTCATGATGTAGCCTAGAATTTACAAGATAACACCCTAGTCACGCTGCACATTACTCACCTAGGCCGAGTGCTCACCCGAAGCACGCAAAGGTACTAGGTCCCTCTTTAGGGTTGTTGTAACAAGATGCTAACATGATGAAGACAGAAACATATAGATTCATAATTAATCCATCATTCTACAGTGCATGCTACCCACGATCTACGAAAGAACAAGCTTAAATAGTAATCATCATTGAATTAATAACATGCACTACTCGATTACATAGCATGACACTTAGATTCAGCCAATATCTTTCATCTATTAATAAATATAGAATCTCCTTACAGTCTTTCAATTTATATAAAGGCATATATGGATCTAATATGCACATTCATACCTCTGAAATCATACATATGCAGCTCTCTGTGATCTCTAGATTTCTCTATATCCTTCTAATATGCACCTAACATCATATATATAAGGTGGGGACTTGCCCTTCACCTCTTATCATTTCCATAAATAGGTCACATGCTATTGATAGCCACACACCATTTACAATTATAGCCACACATGTAAGTGCACTATCTATAGTTCTCTTACGATTAATCAAGTGTTAATTCTATTCTTATCTTGTCTCCATGTGTGACGCTTTAAACCGCTTCTCCAAATATAGACAATGCATGGCACACACATCTCTGCTTCATTGGTGTGTTCTACATCCCATCTTCTAAAAATATATATTCATGCTCAAAATCGGCTAAGTACAAAAATATGAATTTGTCTTCCATGCGCGAGTCTTTCTGTCCTTCCGCACCTTTGATCCTGGCCTTCTATCCCGCGCGGAATCCTTGTGTGATCTTTGCCAAGTATTCTTTGATCAAAATTACCCCACACTAATCTCATTTTCGTCTCGACAATGGGTATCTCCAAAAATTTGAAGTAAAGAATATCAATGAAAGAATAAGAATGAAGAATGTGGACCAATAAAGAATTTATATGAGGTTATTTAAGCAACCTCCTCTGTATCAGTTGGTAGCATCATCTCTGGGTACTCCTCTTTTATTTCGGCCTCCAAAACCTATCATTTCATTTGTGCTGTTCCACTTTCTCTGGGATGTCCACAATAATGGATTCCAACTCATCCCGTGTAATTTATCCTTTCTCATTTTGCAGAACCAACACAACACTAGACATGGATGTCATCCTTCCTTCCAAAAGGTCCATCTTTGCAATCAGCTTTCCAAGCTCTTCCAACCTAGTCTTATGCGGCTCTTGTGTTGTTGTCAGGCCTCGCGCTTTTGTTTAACTATTGAAAATATTTTTACGTGGCCCAATGTCTCATCTTTCATGGCCTTCTAGACCTCATTGTTCTCTTCCAAGGTCTTAATGTTGATGAGCACCTCTGGAGCTGTGCATATATTTAAAGCTTGATCCACTTTCTTCAAGACTTCTTGTAATGCCTACAACAACCCTTCATAAGATGCAATTTTTCTCATCACAGATGCTTTCTCCCATTCGGCATCTTGTTCTGATATTTCCGGTGCTTGCATATGCAGAGTTTCATCTTTGAGCACCAAGTCCACCAACTTTCCCACATAGTGTATTGCTAAAGGAAATGTCTGTGGTACCTTGGGTTCTAAGTGTGGCCTTGCTCTGATTACAGTGTCCCCAATCTCCTCTGCGATGCTTATGAACACTTCATTCTTCTTCTACACGAAGTATCTTTCCTGAGTTATGCATGCTATCTCGCGTCCTTTGTCTTCAATTCTTCACGCAAAGACTTTGATTATGGAATTTTTTTCCATTTTCTTCTAGCCACCTCCTGAAAATTTCACCAATGCATTGATGACCTTCTCATCGACATGACACAAAGAGGCTTTACTGTCATGTGTCTAGCCTGAGGTGCCTTCTTCAATCACCTTGAAATGTATGACTCTTCACACACATCAAAGTTAGGCTCATCCATGTGGGTGTGCATCGACCACGATAGTTTTTTTCGTGTGTGCATGGTCACCATATCCTTGTCCATCAATTCCCAACCAAATAGATCATTCTAAATTATTGTGCTCTAGAAGTGGGCACAAATAATCTTTCCTGTGTCATCTACATACCCCATGGCTAGTGGAATGTGCTCCCAACTTGTCCTCTTAGACCTTTTACCTTAGGAACTCTAGCCTCCAAATTTGGGACTTGTGTCTCCATGTCCTAAGTATCTTCTACAGTTGTTTCCTCTGGTTTTTTCTCTTCTTCTTCCTTCTCCTTTGATGCTTCATCCTTTTCTTCTGTGTGCTCTAGGAGTGTAGGAGATGTAGGCACACTCTCCTTAGATTCTTCCACCTCCTCGTTTAACTTCATCTTCCTCCTCTTATGTGTGGTCGCTTCCTTTTGTGGGTAGAGTCGGGGTGATTTGCGCATAGTGGTTGGGGTAAGACCTTGGGTCCTTGTTCTCCTGAATACTCTTTTAAAAATTTTCTCCCCTTGGACCACATTCAAGTCCTCTTCATCCCCCTCTTGTCGCTGAGGTGGTGTAACAATGATCTCAGCTTCACTTTTACTTGTAAGATGTCTCCTACCCCTATGCTCCAAACCACCACTATCTTCACACTCTTCCTCCTCAACCTGCATGTCGACTTGCTCTGTGAGCTTAGGCACTGGAATATTCTCTATTGTATGCTTCCCTTTCGGTGGTGCTGGAAGTGAAAAATCACCTTCCACATTATTTTTGTTCTCCATCTTTGGCTTCAACTGAAGATATACCAATGTTGCCCCCAAATCTTCTACAGCCAAACTTATTGGCTTGATATTCAACACCTCTAGAAATGATATTATCTATATAAGCACTTCTACCAGGATATACATACTTCTTCCTCAATGTATGGTAGTCACATTCTACCTTATCTGCATTGAAGATCGGTATGCGCATGTTGGTAAACCTATGAATAGATTCCTGAAAATACCTTGCAGTGAATGCATAGGGTAACTTGCACCAAGGGCTCCAGACTCCAAAATTCATTGGAAAATGTGTGATGTAGAAATGTTGGTATACAACAAAATTTGTTTTCCTACCACTTCCTAGGTCCTTTGGGATGTGCCACTCTTCCCCAAATGTCGTGCAGAGCCTATCATACCACTTCTCTTGCCCTTTTCTTGACTTCATCTATCATGGCCCCCATGCATAGGTATTTGCTAAATCTTTCAGCTGGGGACTTGTTCTCCATGGGGTATTCCCATATTTTCTTCTTTGGTCCGTCTGGAACTCCAATCTCCATGAACACAAGTGATAGTAGAACAGCCCCAAAGTTGATCTTCCCTCTTGTGCACACTTATTTGACTATTTTCTCTGCAGTATAGCCTACAATGTGGTATATCATCGCTTCTAACATATTTCGTGCCACATGCAACCACATAGTGTTTACTTGCGACCACCACTCCTGATCATTCAACTTAGTAACCGGATGTGCTACAACTTGTACAACTGGATAGTTCTAAAAAATTTCTATGTCCATTCTACGCGGACCCTTCAGGTATCCCAACTCTTGTTTGGTCTTCAAGATCATGGCTTTATCTGCAAGGTCACCTTTTATATCTTCTCCTATGGTCTTCAGACCTATCACCGATGAGACAAGCATAGACAAAATTCTAACTCTACGTCCTGCAAAGTAGAAGAAGTCTTCGTGTATCCTGCTGATGAGCCACTAGTATAAGGGCTCATACTTCCTGAAATATGGCAGCTCATACAACTAATATACCCCAATTGTCTTCAAAAAAAATTAACCCACATCATCATATATTGGCATGTCATTTGTCGTGCGTTTGTTTGTTTTAGAAGTGAGAAAGGAATCGAGCTCCTTTTTGTTCTCGAGGTCTTGTGATTATATTCACTTACTTTGCTTTTTCTAATGGGTGAATCCCACTCTTGGCTAATAATGAATCCTTATGGGCATTACATATCCGAAAAATGACTTTCAGGTGCCATCTCTTCTTCCTCGACAACCACCTTCTTCTTATCTTTTTTTGTTGCTTTGTAGATGCCTTCTTTGGTGCCATTTCTACCTTGCAAATGTCTCTTCTTCAACCCTGTAGCTCTGCAAATCAAACCCTAGCTTGATTCAATTATGCCCTAGGTGGAAAATTTGTAACTTAATTCTTTTCTATCTTTCTTGCTTCACTCAAACCCTTCACCACCGGGGACGGAAGCTTCTTATAGCATAGATCTGGTTGTCACTCTTGGTTTCACACCCTTCACACCTTAACTCAATCACCCGGCTCTTCGCACTTGGATCCTCTCGTGAATACGTTTATTTGTAATGGTAAAAATGAATCCACATCCCTTCCTTATATAAATTTTCAAATTTGATGCATTTATTGCTCCTCACCTACCAAATATCCCTTCATTTATTGACCAAATCCATTCATTCCACGCGGTACATCTTCGCACCCAGCTATAACCTTCTAGCACACCTTCCTACCCTTTGGTCACAGACTTCTCTTCAGCGTGCGCTCATGTGCCTGAGTACATCGTCACTGCACCTTCTCCTAGTAGCTAACATGGCCTCCACTTACCTTGCGTTATATTGTTCCTTAATTCATCTCCATCCTTGGTCATCTTTGAGAAACAATCTTCTTTTGACTTAAGGCACACCCATAGCAACTTATTCCTTTCATCTTTCAATTCCCAAAGTCTTTTTCTTGGATCACTACAACCACCCCACACTAAAAGTATGTGCAGTCCTCTGTGCATAAAAATTCTTCATACAATAATTAGCTTCAGCGCACAAGCACGCTTATTACATAAACAACAACTAAATTGACAAAGCATAGTGACAATGAAGGAAATACATTAAGGAAATACTGAATTGAAAACCTAAACTAAATGGCAACACTACCTTATTACAAACACCAAGAAGACTTATTTATAGTAGGGCTTCAGCCTACTCCCGTTAAAGTAACCGGGTATCCGTGTTCCATCAAGTGCTTCTAACTGGCATGCACCTGATTCAAGTATAGAAGTGATAACATATGGCCCCAACCAATGTACTTTGAGCTTTCCTAGATGGCATAAGAACTTTGAGTCATAAAGAAGTACCATTTTTCCAATCTCAAACTTCTTATCCCTTATGTTTCATCATGCCATTCCTTACGCCTCGGCCTTTTCACGCTTACGAATCCATCGTGTTATGGCTCATCACTCATCCAGTTTGAATCATCTTTGCAATACATTCTTCTAAATCATATTCATCAGCTAGACCTCCAACGCGTGCAATGCGCAAAGAAGGTAACATAAATTCTATAGGAAGAACAACTTCCGCACCAAACACCAACTGAAACGGTGTGGCCTTGTTCAATCTCTTGTAATTTTTCTATATTCCCAAAGCATAGCTAACACTTTGTCATCCCAATCCTTTCTTCCAACATCACATATTTTTGTCAAAGTTTGGCCCAAAATTTTGTTGAAGGCCTCAGCAATTCCATTTTCCTAAGGATGGTAAGGTGTAGTTTTATGGTGTGCAACCATAAACTCATCTAATAGGATCCTGATTATCTCATTCAAAAAGTGTGTACCTCTATCACTTGTCAAGATTAAAGGACATCCATATCATGTAAGAACATTCTCCCATAGAAATCTAGTTTTTGTAGTTGTTGTTTTCGTGCAAATGTGTAACGACTAAATTGGAAGTTTCCAAGCACGAAAACTATACCCCTATGCCAAAATTCTCATGTTTTATCATTCCTAGAAACCCCAACTCCATCCAAATAGTCCAAATGACCTCCCAAAAACTTTAAACATCCCCCTTGGTGATTTAGGAAATTACATTCATTCCCCTAGGTGATTTTAGGAGTTCATTGAAAATGCAAATTTTGGGCAGTCACGGGAAGGGCTATCGCTAGCCTTCCCAGGACTGGATTCAACTCCTAGAGTGGAATAGAAGGGAAAAATTCAACACGGAGATGAAATGAAGACCTTAAAACATAATGGAAATGATTTTTTAATGTTTGGGGAAGTTTTTCAAGACTTGGAGTAGTATGAGTAAAAATAGGGTTCACAAGCCTAGGTGGTACACATGCCTAAAACAATTGTTGGGCTTCAGAAGAAGATTCCGGAGCTCCGGATGGAGTTAGGAGAAAAAAATATCTCCAGAAATAGGATTCCAAGGCCTAAATTATGGTGAAATAATATTTTTCACAACACTTTGGCGCATCAAGTCTCAGGATAATTTTTCTTAGGCACAGGTGGAGTACAAAATCAAAAATCTAATTTTTCAAGGATCAAATGGAATAATCAAGACATTATAACCCCACCATTGGATTTAGAAGGCCATTTATAGTTAGGATCATATAAAAATTTTCCAAAAATTCCATTAGGAGCTCAAGTTATCACTGTTACAAGTTCAGGACTTAGCCAAATTTTGGGAGGACACATGTCAGCACCAGGAGCCTGGCGGGATTTTGTGTCCCTCACGTCCCCCAAGGTTAGGGACATCAAGGTTGGAAAAGTGTGCCCATCCCCCTTGAATCCCTCTCAGCCCTCATATGACCTCTTGGACCCTCATGTGACCTCCAGACTTGACAGTTCAACCCCCAGGTGCATTTTGGAGCATCCATTCCCTACCGTTGGATCGGGTGCCATGTGTCGATCCTTGACCATTGTGGAATTTGATGTCCCTTATGCATCTGAGGTTGGGGACATCAAACCTTGAAAAATGTGCCCATCCCCCATAGGGATTCTTCTAGACACCCATGTGACCTCCTTTCAGCTCCCAGTGCTTTAATCCAACTTTTTCCTCCTTCATTCCCTACCATTGGATCAGTGCCACATGTCATGTTGTTGACCACCATGAAATTTTATTTCCTTCACATCCCCGAGGTCGGGGACATCAAGCATGGAAAAATTTTCCCAAGTCCTAATTGTGCATATATTTTTTAAAAATTCTAAGTGCCGTTTTTTTTGCTTCTAACTTCTAACAGTTATTGGTGCACTCCATTCCTCCATTCTTCCTCTGCAACATTCTACCATCACTCCGCCATTGAAAATGCTCAAACAAGCTCGACCCAAACATTGAAAAAAATTCCCCATAGTGACGTGTAGGTCTCAGAAGGTTTTTTCATCAAAACAAGAAGGAGAAACGAAGAACAAGAGGAAGAAAACGGTGAAAATCTCCATAACCTAAAAATGAAGATCTGAAGAAATATTGCAAGTCGGTGCATGTAACAAAAAAATGTTTGTTGCTGTTAATTCCTATATCTAAGGCCATCAAAATACACCTTCAAACTCCCCCCTCATGTGACAGAGCATCCACAACGAAGAAATCTCGTTTCTGACTCAACGAAGAAAGAAGTGGGATTTCCTGTCAAACCAGTTGCCAAATTGAAGTATGATCACACGTGAAGCACCAGAAGAAAAACCCCACATAAAAATATAATTTTCTTCACAAACAGAGGATATTTCCAGACCTACAACTTCAAGGTCCATTAATGGTTGTCATACCCAGAATCATTGCAGGTCCAAAATTAAAACTTTAAAATCTCCTGGACTATTAAGCGGGCGGGTCCGAAATTTCAAAGGGAGGATATTGGGAAAAAACCCATATAAAAAAATTCATTCCACGTCAATCTAACTCCCAAGAGGCCAAATTTCTAAAAATAGCAAGTCTCCTACATAGGAATTGCTATTTTGGGAAAGTCAACAACAAAAGAACCTATGAAGGAGACAAAGACATTGGAGGTGCACTACTCCTGAGAATTCACCAGAATGGACATTTTTGGCACTTACTAAAAATAGTAAGTGGGCCCTCAAGCACCTGCTAAAAATAGAAAGTTGATCCATAAGGAATGAAGATGCTCAATGTAAGAATCATTACCATCAAGGAGGAGGTAATGAAGATGCTCAATGCAAGAATAATCTTTCCCATCCACCATTCAACATGGGTAGCTAAAATTTTGTTGGTGTGGAAGAAGAATGGTGAAATAATAATATGTGTAGATTTTCGCAACTTTGAACCGTGGCATCATTAAAAGACAATTATCCTCTCCTATATCATGGACCACATTTTGCAAGCGATCCACTTTGGATCCGAGATGCTTTCATTGCTTGACGATTCTCGGGGTATAATCAAATCAAAGTGGTGGAGGAGGATCATGCTAAGACAACCTTCATGATGCCTTAGGGCACTTTTTCCTATAAGCGAGAATGCCTTACCGCCTAATCAACACGGGAGCCAAATTTCAAGAGATCTAAAACATTGCATTGTCATATATTTTGATGACCTCACGGTATTTTCAAAGAAGAAGGAGACCATATCCATCACTTAGAACAAGTACTTGCAAGGTGTAGAAAGCATGGCATATCACTAAATCCCAAAAAGTGCATTTTCGGAGTTAAGGAAAATTGTTGGGGCACATTGTGAACAAACATGGAGCACATATTTATCCTGAGAGAGTACGAGCCATTCAAGCATTATCTCTACCCACAAGCAAGAAAGGAGTTCATTCATTCTTTGGAAAGGTGAATTTTCTTCGTCACTTTGTTCCTGAGTTTGCTAAATTAACAAAGCACATCACCACCATGATGAAACCACAGGTAAACTTCAAATGGAACAATGAAGGGAAGGAAGCATTTGAAGAGATCAAAAAGTCCATTGCCAAAGCTCCAACCCTTGTGTCTCCATATTTTAACAAATAATTCATCATGTATTGTTATGCCTCAGAACACACCCTCTCTGTTGTTCTTGTTCAGAAAAATGATGAAGGCATGGAAGCACCTATTTCTTTCATGAGTTGTCCATTGAAAAATCACGAACTAAATTATAGCCAATTGGAGAATCATGCTTACATAGTGGTTAAGGCTGTAAAAAACTTCGAGTTCTACATGTTAGGATAAATTTTATTATCCTAATATTTAATTATGCATAGTTTAATAATTATTTAATAAATTGTTATTTTGTTAGATGGTTAATCAACCATATTTGTCTGTATGCATACTGTTATATTGTTTTAAACAATATATTTGTTTTTATGTAATTGTTGCTTCCCGGATGTTATTGGAAGCTTGTTTATTCTGGTTTTTGGTTGCACCTGTGCAACTTATTTTCCCGGATGTATTTGGCTGTGCAATATCTATAAATATTGCAGCCTATTCACTGTAATTTTTTAGTTGATTGAGATTAATAAAATTACACAGGCTTCCGTCCCTGTTTCTCAATCTACATTTGGTACCAAAGTGAGAATCGCCTGTGAAGGTGTGGAAGAGAGAGCAGAGAGAGAGAGAGAGATTGGAGATGTGTTTGCAGGCATTTGAGAGCCTGTGCAGCCTCGTGCAAACTCCCAGCCCCGTCCCTGCCTCCCCCACATCCTCCTGTTCCTTCCAGGTGCTTGGAAGGCAAATTTTTTTTTGCACTGGTGCTGGTTGCACCAGGCAAAAATTGCTACAGGTATTGGAAATAATACTAAATTTTTTTTTCCAATAAGGGTTTTGTCTTTACTGTATTTGGAAGTCGCTTTGCTTGTTTTGGAGGTCTGTATATGCACCTGCAGTGAACAAACAGCCTCCTCAGACTGGATTTGGAACTCTGATCAAATCTGGTAGTGCTAAAAGCTTGGTCCATTCGTGACCTGCACAAGAAGAAATCCAAACAGTGATCAAGAATCAAACAGAGCAAAGAATAATAAAAAAAAGGAGAAGGAGGCGCCCACGCTGGACCTGCACAAAATATACAGTGTAAGAAGAGGAAAAGCGGCCTGCATAAAGAATGTGAGCAAAAACGACTTCATTTGTCAGTGGCCTGTCCTCCTACGCCTGCAAAAAGGAGATAAAAACGTTTTTTTAGCATATGCGCCCATGCGCGGCCTGCACAAGGAAAAACGTTTTTTTAGCAAAAAACCTTGCTCTTCTCCCTTGCCCGCGCCATTCTCTCTCTCCAGCGACCTGCACGCTTAGTTGGTGATCAATAACAATAAAAAAACAGCGGCCAAGGAAAAAACGTGGCCCAGGAGGGAAAAACAGCGGCCATACACAAAAAATGCGGCCTGTACAAGCAAATCTGTGCGTGGACAGCTAAAAAATGCGGCCTGAGCAAGGAAATGCGGCCATACAAAGGCAAATCAACAACAACAAAGCTTCGAGATCCGTATTTGGAGAAAATTCAACCCTAAAACGCCCTTCACTAGCATGTGCCATGTGGAGCCTCACCAAGTCGCATTTTTTTAAAAGGTAAGTCAATTTTACTTATCATTAAATACAAATTCCTTCCTTTCATAGCCAGTGCGCCCTAAGTGGGCAAGTTGGTTAGTGCATGCGCCTTGGGAGTGAGAGGTTTGAGGATCAAATCCCACAAAAAACACTCAAAAATTCTCATTTTACATCTCGTGAATTTTTGGCGTGAAGCTACTAAATTTAGCATACTTTTTGAATTTAGTTACTGACTAACTAAATTTAGCGGAGAAATCCCTAATTTAGGGTAAAAAAATTTCTCCCATCTGGTCTGTTTTTTCATTCCAAAATTTTTTTGCAAAAGGAGACCCATCTAAAAATTGCATTTTCAGCTATTATTTTGCAATTTTTAGCATTTTGGGTCATATTGGGCTCAGGAGGCCACCAGGACCCCGAAACTGAAATTTTTTGCCTGTCATTCAAATTGTACAATTTTTTGAATGTAAATTGTATACTGCTACATATTGTACTAATTTACAGGTTGCCATAGTCAACTGCAAAACTTTGTAATGCGCTCAGAATCTGGTAGAATTGTAATAAAAAATAGTAAAATTGGTTCTGTAACACTCACGAGATCCTAGATCTCATTCGCAGCGTTCGGTATATACAGTGCCTCTGGAAGCACTTACGGGTAAAGCCGTCACGACTACTACTGCACTTAACGCCTAATATAGCTGCAACAACGTCATCTGGCATCGTCCCTATAAATCGACGGGGAGTAATAAGGTCACAGTGCACACACTATGAACCATCCCATCCGTTTGTGAACGATTGCAAGACATAAATCCGGACTGAGAAATTATCCGAGTATATAGCGAAGTTACGCGCGTATGAGGATATTTCTTTGAGCGGTGTCATAATCACACGACCCCATCAAGATCTTGTCTTGGTACCACGTATTGAATTCTTTCACGTCGTTAACGCCTCTTTCACGTATCACGGGTATATAGAAAGGGCGAGCTTCTTCCACGTACCCAATGGGTATATCGGAAGGGCACGTATATAGAAAGGTTCGGTATATCGACTAACGGTATATAGATTGGGAGACCTAATACAGGTGATAAGAGCCAAACCACATCGTCGTGATCTCTGTAAAATGGGCACCAATGCCCCCAAATTTTTCTTCCGGATTCACAATTGCTCAGAGGAAGCAACTATGCTGCTTGGAAGACAAAAATCAAGACACAGCTTGAGTTTGAAGAAATCTGGCCTATTGTGACTGGTACTCTAACCAGATCACCAACTGATGCAACACAACAACGACAATTTGATAGAGCAGATCAGAAAGCAAAACTCATCATCTTGTTTGGAGTATCCGACGATGTGCAAGCTCACATTCGAGATGCCACATCAGCAAAAGAAGCTTGGGATAAGCTGAGCACAATATATGAGGCCAAGAACAAGAATGTCATACTCAATTTGCAGAGTCAGTTACATACATTGAAATTCAAACAGAATGAGAAAATTGAAGCCTTCCTAAGAAGAGTTGTAGAGTTGAGGGCTTCACTTCTAGCCCTAGGAGAAGAGGTCAAAGATGAATCTCTCATTCCCATTGTTCTGAGAGCTCTCCCTTCTTCTTACCGCATTTTTGTCACAACTCTAAACTTGTCAGATACAACAATTAGTTTTGACAAGCTAGTAAACCTACTGCAACAAGAGGAAGCAATGCACAACAAGGATGATGAAGAGGAGCAGGCACTGTCTTCACATCAAAATGGAAAGGAAAAGGTAAAGGAAAACCTAAATCCTATCAGAAGTCCCCACATCAAAATCACTATCATGGGGACAATCAACAGAAGAAGTGATGTCCAATTTGCAAAAGAGGACATGACTTGCAAGAATGTTGGTTTAACACTTATAAGAAAGGTTCATCAAGAAATTCGGACCACAACAACAACAATCTTATAAGGGACATTCAAACAACTATCACGGGCAGAAAAAGGGGAACTGGAAAAGAAGACCCCACCAGCAAGGTAATATTACTGAGCAACAAGAACAGTCAGACAATGAAGACTTCTTGTTCACTACTCGATCAAGTGAACCATCCACGTCATCTAGTGACATCTGGTATGTTGACTCGGGAGCCACTTGACACATGACCAGGCCACGAGACTGGTTTATTTCAATGAGGACATGCCATCGAAAAATCATGTTTCGTTGGGAGATGATTCTTCATATACTGATTCGAGGGATTGGAAACATTTCTCTACCCCTTGGTTCACACAAATGCAGACTATCGGATGTTCTATATGTCCACAGGTTGACAAAGAACCTTCTTTGGTCGATCAACTCCTAGATCACAACCTGAAAATTGACTTTGATAGTCAATCCGGCAAGAAAATTTGTTTGATTCGAGATAAATCCGAGAGGCTCGAAAATAATTGCAAAAGCCTCAAATGTGGGACGAATGTTTCAACTTGATTTCATTCACCAAAATGATCAAGCACTTGTGGCTAAAAACTCCACCTCAGCCAGTTGTGGCATTGGAGATTTGGTCATGTAAGTTTCAAATATCTCGAAACACTTTACCGGTGTAATATGGTACATGGGCTACCATCTCTTCAGAAGGATACAAACAAGTGTCCTCACTGCTTAGCAAGAAAACAACACAGAGTTTCATTCCAAAAGAGTACTTTTCGAGCTCATGGTAAACTTGACCTGGTTCATACCGATCTGTGCGGTCCGATGCAGCCAAGTCATTCAGGGTTCCAGTACTTCATGCTCTGTGTTGTCGACTATTCATGCAAAATGTGGATTTTTTGTCTTTGCAAGAAAAGTGAAGCCTTTGAAACATTCAAAAAGTTCAAAGTGGCAGTTGAGAAAGAAACTGGTCGTCACATCAGAACTCTCCGCTCGAGATCGAGGGGAATTCACCGATGATGAGTTCGAGACTACCTACAAACTCACGAGATTCGCCGACAAATGCCTCCTCCACACACACCGCAAAAAAAATGGTGTTGTTGAGAGAAGAAATTGTATTATCATGGAAATGGTGCGATGCATGATCGATGATTCCGAACTTGCAAAGACATTTTGGGCGAAGCGAGCAAAAACAACAAATGCAGTATTTGTTAAACAAAGTGCCCACAACTGCTCTTGATGGAATTACACCACAAGAAGCATGGTCAAAAAGGAAACCATCCATTGCACACCTCAGAGTATTCGGGTGCAAAGCCAGCATGCACATACCCAAACAGAACAGAAAGAAATTGGACATGAAGTCACAAAATCTCATCTTCATTGGATACAGTGAAGAGACTCTTGGGTAGTATGAGGTGATGGATCCTAAGACTAGAAAAGTCTACACAAGTAGAGATGTTGAGTTTTTCGAGAAGAAGGAAGCAGAGACTCCTCCTCCAGACTCGCAAGATGTAGATTTTTCACTAGTTGTAAAAATTGAAGCTAATGTTCCCTCAGAAGATGAAAGTGATGATGGGGATGATGGTGTTGATCAGATAGAACCACAACCCATGGGAATAGGTCAACGTATGCCTAAATGGTGTACAAGTACATTACGAGATGCAAGATTGGATGCTCCACCGGATACATCCACCCCTGGACCATGAACTCGCAGTAAAGCAAGAGAAGAAGTTAACTTTGCTTTGATGAGTAGAGTCATTGAATCAGACGAGCCCTCTACAGTCTAGGAAGCCCTACAGTCAAAAGCTTGGAAAGATGCCATGGATTCTTAATATCAATCAGTGATGAAGAATAACACTTGGCAACTTGTTGATCTTCCACCAGGGAAGAAACCCATTGGTTGCGAGATGGATATTCAAAACTAAGTACAAAGCGAGATGGGACGGGGACAAGTACAAAGCAAGACTTGTAGCAAAGGGGTACGCACAAAAAGAAGGCACTGACTAAGAGGAGACATTTTCTCCCACAGCTAAGATCAAAACGATCAGGATGATCTTTGCTCTAAATGCACTGATTTGGATGGAAAGTTCACCAAATGGACGTAAAAGTGCCTTCTGAATGGAGATTTACAAGAATAAGTCTACATGACTCAACTTTGAGGGATATGTTGTACACAGTCAAGAAGAAAAGGTATGCAGACTCAGGAAATCTCTGTATGGCCTCAAACAGGCACCCCGGGCATGGTACATCAAGATTGATGAGCATCTCGTACAACATGGATTCGTCAGAAATCCATACGATCCCAATCTCTACCTCAAAAAGCAAGGGGGGGAGATGGTGATTGTGGTAGTTTATGTTGATGATCTAGTCATCATTGGCGCTTCATGAAAATGATTGATGAAACAAAGAAAGATCTTAAGCGATCATTCGACATGACAGATCTCGGGCTTATGCACTACTATCTTGGACTGGAAGTATGGCAAAAAGAGAATCATATCTTTGTTTCTCAAATGAAATATACCAAGACAACACTCGAGAAGTTTAGGATGATGGATTGCACACCAATTACTACACCTATGGAGAATAGATTACAATTATCTTGTTCAAGATCCATCTCCTGAGGTAAGTGCCACTCTCTATCGGCAGCTGATTGGGAGTCTCATTTACCTGACCTACACTAGACCAGATATCAGCTTTGCAGTGAGCTATCTATCCAGGTTCATGCAGGAACCCAAAATTTGTCATTGGAAAGCAGCAAAGCGCATTTTGAGATATCTCAAAGGATCAGTGGATCTTGGTCTAGAATACAAGAAGAACGAAAACTTCTTCTTGACTGGATATTCGGATTCAGATCATGCAGGTAACATTGATGATAGAAAATCCACTTCTGGATTTTTATTCTTTATGGGATCTAGACCAATATCATGGGGAAGTAAGAAACAACACTTTGTTTCTCGCTCTTCCACAGAAGCTGAGTATCATTCTGCAGAGAAGGCTCAGTTCAGTGAAGTGATTTGGCTATGTCGCATCTTTGGAAGGACTTGGAATACCACAGGACAAACCGACCACCATGTATGTTGACAATGAAGGTGTTCTCAAACTTGTTCGCAATCCAGTTTTTCACGAGAGAATAAAGCACATTGAAGTTCAGGTTCATTTCATACGCGAACATGTGTTGAAGCACAACATCCAAATTTGATTTTGTCCAACGGTGAACAACGGCAGATATTTTCACAAAGTCACTTACACGTGACAAGTTCGAGTTGTTCAGAGCATTTCTCTCCTCATCTCTTCAGACAATGCACAATTAAGGGGGGGAATGTTAGGATAAATTTTATTATCCTAATATTTAATTATGCATAGTTTAATAATTATTTAATAAATTGTTATTTTGTTAGATGGTTAATCAACCATATTTGTCTGTATGCATACTGTTATATTGTTTTAAACAATATATTTTTTTATGTAATTGTTGCTTCCCGGATGTTATTGGAAGCTTGTTTATTCTGGTTTTTGGTTGCACCTATGCAACTTATTTTCCCAGATGTATTTGGCTATGCAATATCTATAAATATTGCAGCCTATTCACTGTAATTTTTTAGTTGATTGAGATTAATAAAATTAAATAGGCTTTCGTCCCTGTTTCTCAATCTACACTACATCCTCAACTCTCATACAGTGGTGATGGTCCTTGGTAGTGCGATCAAATCCATCTTGACATAGTAGGATCCTGGAGCAAAAAGAGGAAATTGGATTGCAAAGACACAAGAATATGACTTGGAGATTCGACCCTCCAATCTAGTAAGGGGGAATGGCTTGTACAGGTTGATTGTTGAAGATGAAACACTCAAAGCTCAAAACAGCGAAGAAAATTGTGCTTGCCTAACTTGTTCCAAAGACAACCCACAGGTTCTCCTTGTAACCACTACTGATGAGTGGTATGCTGATATTGCCTATTACTTAACTTATGGAGAATGCCCTCCTCATCTTGATTACAAGAAAAGGAGAACACTCAAGCTGAAGGCAACAAGGTTTGTAATCTAGAATTACACTCTTTACAAAAGAGGCCTTGATGGATGCTTCCTCAGGTGCGTGGATAAAGAACAACAAGAAAAATTTCTTAAAGCATATCATGACCAAGCATGTGGTGGGCATTTCTCAGCAATGGTCACTGCACACAAGATCCTCCGAGGGAGGTATTATTAGCCCACCCTCTTTACAGACACTCAAGTTTGGGTTTCCAAATGTGAAGCATGCCAACAATTCATTGGGAGACCACAACTTGCTACACTTCCACTCAGGCCAGTTGTTATTGAAGAACCATTTCAGTAGTGGGGGCTAGACTTCATTGGTGTTTTGAATCCTCACTCAAGCGCGGACATACCTACATGCTCATAGCAATAGATTACTTCACCAAGTGGGTGGAAGCCATTCCCACTAAGCAAGCCAACACCAAAACAGTATGCAACTTCATCAAGGAAAATATCATAGTACATTTTGGAGTACCACAGAAGATTGTAGCAGACAATGCCACCTATTTCTCTTCAAGGGATTTGACCGAGTTTTTCTATGGCTATGGAATATCTTTATCTCATTCATCGACTACTATCCATAGGGAAATAGATAGGCCAAATCAAGCAACAAGAACATTGTGACCATTTTACGCAAGCTTGTAGAAGAGAACCAGAGGAACTGGCACAAAAAGTTATATGATGCATTGTGGGTGGACAGATCACTCCCAAGAAGGCAATAGGTATGTCACCATTCCGGTTTTGTCTAGATTCGAGGTAGAAATCCCACTCACAATCGAGATTCCAGCTCTCAAGTTGCTATAGGAAATAGAAGATGGTCGATCTGAGGATTCCATCGACAAGAGGATCCTCTTTATTGAGAAGCTGGAAGAAAATAGACTCAGAGTGGTGGACCACATCAAAGAGCACCGCTTAAAAGTAAATAATTTTTTTGATAAGAAGGCTAAAGTGAGAGAATTCAAAATTGGAGACTTTGTCTTGCTGTTATGGACAAGATAAGGGAACCAAAAGGCATTCATGGAAAGTTCGATTCATTATGGGTCACCCATTCCAAATTTGTGAATCTTGCGGTGGGAATGCTTTTCTACTCTCATATTTAGAGGGAACATCACCGGAATTTCCTCGCAATGGGAAATAACTAAAATTATCTCATCGGTGAAATGGGTTTTCCCCACCTTGTACCATAGGTGATTTCTAGGTGTGTTTCCCTTTTTTATTATGTGTTTCCTTAATGTCGGTTTTTGTGTGTGTGTGTGCTTCCCTCTTCTACTATATCTTTCTAGAAGTTGTACATGACTCTGCAAGGCCCAATGGATAAGGCACTGGTCAACAAATTATATGGTCTAAAATTGAGATTATGGATTCCCATGTCATGTCTTCACTTCACTCAGTCCATGCCATGTCCCCAAGCTAGAGCCAATTGTTGTCGTGCAAATGTGCAACGACTAAATTGGAAGTTTCCAAGCACGAAAACTATACCCCTATGCCGAATTTTTCATGTTTTATCATTCCTAGGCAACCCCGGCTCCATCCAGTCAGTCCAAATGACCTCCCAACCAAAGTTATAACATCCCCTAGGTGATTTAGGAAATTCCATTCATTCCCCCTAGGTGATTTTAGGAGTTCATTGAAAATGCAAATTTTGGGCAGTCACAGGAAGGGCTATCGCTAGCCTTCCTAGGACTGGATTCAACTCCTTGGAGTGGAACGGAAGGGAAAAATTCAACATGGAGATGAAATGAAGACCTTAAAACATAATGGAAATTATTTTTGAAGGTTTGGGGAAGTTTTGCAAGACTTGGAGTAGTCTGAGTAAAATGGATGATTTGGTGATCATTTTCAAATACTTGCCAACTTACATTGTTGTTTTTGTTACTAAAGGCCTCACAATCACGTGGATGTTTGGCTATACCTTTTCCCTTTGAATGCTTTCAACAACGCGTCAAAAACAGAGGTTCACAAGCCTAGCAAGACACATGCCTAAAACTATTGTTGTGCTTCAGAAGAAGATTTCGGGAGCTCTATATGGAGTTAGGAGGAAAAAATATCTTTAGAAATAGGATTCCAAGGCCTACATTATGGTGAAATAATATTTTTCACAACACTTTGGCACATCGGTATGCAGTAATTTTTCTCAGCACAGTGGAGTAAAAAATAAAAATCTGATTTTTCAGGATCGAGTGGAATAATCAAGAAATTATAACCCCATCATTGGATTCTAAAGGCCATTTCCAGTTAGTATCATATAAAATGTTTCCAAAAAAAGTCCATCAGGAGCTCAAGTTATCATTGTTACAAGTTCAGGACTTAGCCAAATTTTTGGGAGGACACGTGTCAGCACCAGGAGCTTGGTGGGATTTTGTGTCCCTCATGTCCCCCAAGGTCAGGGACATCAAGGTTGGAAAAAATTTCCCAACTCCCTTGAATTCCTCTCAGCCCTCATATGACCTCTTGGATGCTCATGTGACCTCCGTGACTTGTGCCTTCGGTCCCTCCAAGTGCATTTTTGGAGCATCCATTCCCTACCATTAGATCAGGCGCCACATGTCAGCTCCTTGATCACCATGGAATTTTATGTACCTTATACACCTGAGGTGGGGGACATCAGACCTTGAAAAATGTTCCCAGCCCCATAAGGAGTCTTCTGGACACCCATGTGACCTCCTTTCAGCTCCTAGTGCTTTAAATCGCTTTTTCCTCCTTCATTCTCTGTCGTTAGATCAAAGGTGCCACATGTCATGCTCTTGACCACCATGGAATTTGATGTCCCTCACATCCTTGAGGTTAGGGAAATCAAGCATGGAAAAATGTGCCCAAGCCCTAATTGTGCATATCTTTTTAAAAAAATCCAAGTGCCACTTTTTTCCACTTCTAACTTCTAATAGTTATAGGTGCACTCCATTCCTCCATTCTTCCTCTGCAACATTCTACCATCACTCTACCATTGAAAATTCTCAGACCAGCTCGACCAAAACATTGAAACAAATTTCCCACAATGACGTGGAGGTCTCAGAAGGGTTTTTCATCAAAACAAGAAGGAGAAACGAAGAACAAGAGGAAGAAAACGGTGAAAATCTCCATAACCTAAAAATGAAGATCTAAAGAAATATTGCAAGTCGGTGCATGAAACAACAAACCATTTGTTTCTATTAATTCATCTATCCATGGCCATCAAAAAGAAACCTTCAAGGTCCATTAATGGTCATCGTACCCGAGAATCATTGTCGTGTCCAAAAATATAAACTTTAAAATCTCCTGACTATTAAGTAGGTGGGTCCAAAATTTCGAGGGAGGATATTGGGCAAAAACCCATATAAACAAAATTCGTTCCATGTCAATCCAACTCCCAAAGGCCAACTTTCTAAAAATAATAGGTCTCCTACATAGGAACTGCTATTTTGGGAAAGTCAGCAACAAAATAACCTGTCAAGGAGACAAAGACATTGGAGGTGCACTACTTCTGAGAATTCACCAATAGACATTTTTGGCACTTACTAAAAATATTAAGTCGGCCCTCGAGCACCGCTAAGCATAGAAAGTTGATCCAAAAGGAACGAAGAACACAAGGAGAAAGAGGAAAACTAAGCCACAACATCCAGTTGAAGATTGAGGACTTGCTTTTTCACACTTACTAAAAATAGTAAGTTTCTTTTTGAAGGGAGATATGAAGACAAAATGGACGGTCGAAGCCAACACAACCCTTTTCTTGTGAGTATGATGTGGAAGACAGTGATGTCTTGTACATGGACCTGAATGACCTTAAGACTCGCATGGCCTCCAAGGATCGAAGGAGGATTGAAGACCAGATATTCACAAGTGGCTTGTTTTCCGCTGCAGGGCATCCAGTGTCTGTGTAAAGTCTTGAGCTAGTCCTAGCCTACTCTTTCCACTATGATCCCGAGACATGAACCATCTCGAGCTAACAATGGTGCAATGATGGTGGTCATCATCCCTAGGACCATTTCAATCTCTCTGCAGATACCGACGTCCCCAACATGGTTGTCATTTCCAAGGAAAGGGTTGTGCACGATTGGGAGACAATGGATTCATATGTCCAAGGAGTAGCGCTCGGCTCATGGTTGAAAACAGGAAGAAATCCTTCCAGGATACCCAAGAATCTACCAAGGTGTGAATTCTCGAGAAGGGTATTCTGATGTCATCACTCTCCTCAGTAGAGTAATGGGTGAAGCAAGCATGAGAGACTTCCAGATCGGATGGGTCTTTTCATCCTGACATTGACAGAAGGAAAGTAGAGAATTGACTGGGGGCAGATCATCAGTGAAAATCTCCATCTACAACTACTCCAAGTATCTCGCAACAAAGAAGTTCCACATGACTTCTTATCTGGTTTATCTCCTCACAAGCTCACGATCATTCAAGGGATTGGCTCTCACATAGAACATTACTTCCAAGGTACCTGCATTCGAGAAACT
This sequence comes from Taxus wallichiana var. yunnanensis, assembly GCA_018340775.1. Lineage (NCBI taxonomy): Eukaryota > Viridiplantae > Streptophyta > Pinopsida > Cupressales > Taxaceae > Taxus > Taxus wallichiana. The sequence goes on along the minus strand of CM031236.1, from coordinate 23,585,638 downwards.
TCCACAATTGATATTGGAGGAGAGCAACAGAATTTCACCCGTGTGAATGATGCATTCACCATGTATGTGGTCCGAATCTTAGAAGGGGACCTCGAAGCTAGGATGTCACCAAAAGTGGCATCCTTGATTAAGGAATATGGCTCATACTTCATACAATTCTCAACATTCTCCTACATATGAGTCACTGGCTTTGACCAAGCTCCATTGAAACTACCTAAGTACCTCAGTGACTAGATTGTATTGTTCAAACTCTGCAGGTAGATCACCCAAGTAAATAACAAGCTTAGAAGTAGGAGAAATAAATTGATTTCATTCCCTATATCTCTAGGGGAGTTCACATGCAAAAGCTCAAATGATGCATCTCACCTAGAGGCCACTTTCGCACATTTGAATTTGCATTCCTACATTGCAAGCCCAACTTTGACATCCGAGAGGATCCCGACTCGTTCTATGTCCCAAAATTACAACATGAGCCACAAATTGAGGACTACTTGGGCCAACTATATTGATGAGTTCGAAGTACGTAAAAAAATATCACATGAGGATGATAATCAGTGAGATGAAGAAATTCAAGTTCTCTTGGTATGAAGACATCTTACATGATGATGGGACAGAGATGCTCAATCCTGAGTACACAGCAGTCAAGATGTCCCCAATGCCCCAAATCAACTGGCATGTTCATGAATCAGGAGATATACTTGGAGCAGACTGAAAAGGTGGTGAGGAGAACGAGGAACTGGTTTCAAAAGAAGAGGACTATGATCATTCGGTCACAAGGAATTTCTCCAAGCCAGAAGCAAGCTTCACATCATTCATCTTCAAAGTAGTAGAGGTAACTTCCAGCTCTAAACACTCTGGAGTGAGTTCAAAAAGGAAGGCCACGGAATTGAAGACATCTAAAAGATTCAAGGGAGAAAACAATTCATTGGCATTACCGCAAGAGGACATGATCCTAGTAATACAAACTAAATATTCAACAACAGATGCACAAGTGAATGAGGAGCATATGACTCATGATCCAGTATTCAAGTCACTACAAGAAGTTTTCCATGTTGCTGATTCTCGATGCTCCTCTCATTTAGGAATTTCCTACTCCATCAAAATAAAGAATGGTTGATGCATCCATCATTGAGCCTGAATCTCGGAGAGATGTTTCCATGGATGCAGAAATGATCATCCTTGACACTCGTACTATGCAACAAGTATCATCCCCTGATCTATCAGCAATTGTCTCGATGGATAAAGAAAAAAGGTCAAGAAAAATTATGCAGACAACATCATGATTCTATAGTGCGGAGACAGTAATCGAGACATTGAATTAACTCGCCAAAATAAATCAAGCCAAATGGATGAGATGAAACCAGCAAACTATGAGATGAGCACGATCCAGTTGGTACCAACTTACTACTCACGAAGGATATTTTCACATATACCAGCAATATTTTTCTCACATGGTGGCAAGGAATAAATAATATAAAGATAAGATTGAGGTGCTAGAGGAACAAGTACAAACTCTTTCATCTTATGTACAACACCTAGTGGAACCAAGCACTATAACACTTCCTATTGAGAAAGTGGAACCCATAAGTAGCCTTGATCCAGAATCTATCAGGAGAACGCATGAGCTCATGATGCAGGGGTGAGAAAATAATGAATGGATCAACTCAATCTCTTAAAAAGGGAATTCGGCACTTCAAGAGGCAATCAAGATCTTTACATACATGTGCACAACCACCAACAGAACATGAGCACTCAAAGAGGATGTGAGGAAAGAAAGAGATTAATGGGAACCTCTGGGACCAGGAGGAGTGAGATGAGCAACACCCATCATCAGGAATTGATTGATAAGAATTTTTTTGAAACTCATACGAAGACTTGACACGAGTATGGGCTAAGGCCCTGACAATTATATTTGAAGTAATCAATCACCCCTTCACAGAGATAGAGGAGAGAGAAGAACAAACATATAAGCCGCAGGACAGCATAAATCAAAAAGTTCAAAAACTTGAGTACCTACAATGAGGAAACACTCAATTATTGATGAGTTTATCGACCCTTTCAAGGAATACATCAAGAAAGGTTGGCAACCCATTGTCCTTCACTAAGTATACTCTTGACTTCTTCTTAGAAATCTGAGCCTCCATTGCACTTATCACATATAAGCATTCATCATGGTTCAAGAAGTGCAAGGACATCAATAATGTGACCGATTGATGGACTGAAACCTTGATCTACATTCGTATCCCTCATGTCAACAAAATAGAACTAGTAATGGCTCGTTTCAACCAAGAGTTTGGAAAGACAGAAGCCTTCTCAAGATCACAAAGTGGAGAGAAGTTAGATAACATGGCTAAGTCCACTGCAGCAGCCCATCCTTTAGCATAATTACTCTTCTTCTTCTTCTTCTTCTTCTTATTTCTCTCTCTTTTCCCTTCTCATATAACACTCTCTCTCCTCAATGTTATATTTTTGCATTGAGAGTTGCACTTTTTGATATGACTTAAGTGACTTTAGAAATATAATGTAAATTTAAGTCACCTTGCTATTATAAAAGGGACTTAAATATTTAAAGTGGAATGTGAACAATCTTAAGTCACATTAAGGTATTCGAAAAGTCACTAGGAAGATGAAAAGTTTCCTCCTCTTCTATAAATTGTAAGAAGCTCCTCATTTGAGGGTCTTCTAAAAAGTCTTCTAAATTTTGCTTCTTAGATGTTGGAGCTATTTTTTGTGAATTCATGAGAGAGTTATCCTTGTGAAGAGAGCAAGAGATAGCAAGTTTCTTCCATTTATCCTATTAAAAATGTCTTCTACTTCTCACACTATGTACAAATTATGCTTGAGCTTCAAAGAAAGGAAGAAGGAATTTTAGCCTCTTTGATTGAGCAGGTTTGTTGGTACTTTGTGCCCATTAAACTTCATTTAGTCTTGTAGCTATTAAGTAGATTTGTTTTCTTCTATATTCAAGTGCATGTAATGAAACTTCTAGCTGGTGTATGCAAGTCTCTGATTTTCTACTTGTAGCATTAGTTTTTTCTCTTTTCTAATTTTCTCATTCCCTTTCCTACCTTCCTAGTAAATTCATCTCTTACAGGTATATGCAAGCATTTGCCGAGGGGTTAATGGAGTGCCCCCGTGGATTCCCTACCGAAAGGCCACCAGGATAAAACTCACATTTCACTCGCGCATGCACATACGCAGCACTACACCGGTTAAGTAGAGGGACTTAGACTCCTAGAGCGTTGGCAAGATAACCACCAATTTTTCCCCGACAAATTTTCTCAACAACAAACTGCCATACGCCTTTCGTAGGTGTTTCTTCTACCTAGCATGTAAGATAATTTGTGTAAGTAATGATATATTGTGATCCGGTCTTGCATGTGGCTGGTGAGATAGGCCCTATAAAGTCAATGACCCATTTCTTAAATGGTTTGGCACTAGTAATTGGTCTCAAAGGCATCTCATCTCTTTGCCCTAGTTTTCCTAGGCAATCGATAATGATCACACCCCTTAAAATAATCTTTACGCTAGTTTTATACGAAGGTCTCCTACCATAATCCAACAATTAAGATCTTTCTGGCAATGTCGTATCACATGCATAATGGCCTCTCCGCAATACCACCATGTGCTTCTTCCATGATATCTTTACGCTCATGTTCTAACACACGTAGTGCAATCGCCTAGCTTTTACAGTGTCACCACTAATTACCACAAATGGTGTCGCACGTATAGCAAGATGCTTCTTTTCTAATGCTTTCATTCCTTCTGGTGCCATACCTTTTCGTAGAAAGACAACAATGTCTTCTAATTCCATGGGTGCGTGTTGTAACATGTATAATTGTGCATCGACATTGTTTCTTCAATGGTTTGTGCATCCTCTCCCGAATTGATTCTAGATAAATGGTCCGGTCTAGAATTACTTTTCCCGGCTTCACCACAACCGTGAATTCGAGTCTCTTGAAACAGAGCACCCATCTCGCATATGCGCCCTTGTAAGATGGGACTTTTTACCAAGTAGTTTAATTCCATATGATTTGTATAAAACAAAAATGGTGTTGCTAACAAGTACTGTCAAAACTTGTACAATGCGTAGATCATTGACAAAGATTCTTGCTCTGTAGTTGTATAATTCCTTTCAGCAAGAGTTAGCTTCCTACTAGCAAAACAGATTGGATGATCTATAATACCTTTGTCAGGTTGAGCTAACACAACACCAATGGCCATACCAGAAGTGTCCACATGCACATGAAATGGCTTATCCCATGATGGAAAGCGCAGAATTGGCGTGGTAGTAAGTCTCTCTTTTAATATCTCAAATGCTTGTTGTTGCGGTTCTCCCCAATAAAATGTACCTTTCCCCTTCAATAATTCTTCCAATGGTGTAGTAATTTTGGCATACCCTTTTATGAATTTTCTGTAATATCATGTATGACCTAAAAATCCACATACATCACTTTGACAGTAGGTGCTTCCTGTGCCTAAAATGACTGCAACCTTGGTCGGATCAACTAGAAAACCTTCCTTGCATTATATGTCCTAACAAAGATCCCAAATGGCATAGCAAATATGCACTTCTTGATATTCAAAGAGATACTCAATTGTCTGCATCGTTCAAACATTAAGCGTAGATTGTCACAATGATCTTTCACAAGACCATATATTTTCTAATCATCTACATAGACTGTAAGAGTTATGAATAAAATATTTGAATGCCCGAACAACTATACGCGAGAACACGACAGCACGTTTTTTAATCCAAAGGGCATCACAAGATAGGCAAAACTACCCCATACAAGAGTAAATGTTTTTTCTTGATCCTCCTAAGCGATCCAAAACCTGATGATACCCAGAAAATCCATCTGTGAAAGAATATATTTCACGCCCTATAACTCCTAGTATTTCCTCAATGAATGGCGTAGGGAAAGGATCTATGACACATGTAGCATTCAGCTCCCTGTAGTCCACACATATCCTAATCTATATGTCCTTCTTGATACTGATCACCATTGGGCTAACCCATTCTAACTCATCAAGGGGCTTGATAATTCTAGATTTTAACATTTTATCAATTTCTTCTTTCACCTTTTCGCGCAAATTAGGATTCATTATGTAAGGTCTCTTTCTAATTGGTTGTGCACCATCCTTAAGTTTGATCTTCATTTCCCTAAGTGATTCATGTACGCCTTTAAGTTCATGATATCCTCAAGGGAATAAGTCCTAAAAATCCCTGAGTAACTCGAGGATCTTTGCTACCTTCGAGTCTGACCAATAATCTCCAATTATGGCCTCCTTAGGCTCAGCCTCTAAACCTATATTCACCTTCTTTGTCTTCATGGGTTCATGGTAGGCACACACATCCTTGTCTACACTATCCAAGACCTCGCACACCCCATGTGAATGTTCAATATCCAAGTTCTCAACTTCCTCATCATCCACGATGTAGACCATCTTTCCTTTCTCTTTCTCAAGGCAAGCACGCTCAAGTAGTTTGGAGTCTATTTCTTCATCCTTTTCAAAACATGCTCCAAACTCTATCTCTCTGAATAATTCCTGAATATGCCCTTCTACTTTTTCACTATCTCCCATAGTTAAGTACTTGACAAATCTTAATGCCTCTGCTACAGGAGGTTTAGTCGAGAAGTAGTCAAAAGTCTGGATCATACCTGCAGCCAACTCTTGCTAGTTCCTAGTTTCTCTATGTAGTTCTACATATACATACCAAGTGCATGCACATCCTTGGAGCGTGGAATACAATCTATGCACCTAGAGTGAAGTTGGAAATACATCCTATCCCGCTATCCAGATTCTCTCACACTGCTAAATGTGATGCTGAACGTGTTGATCACCATGATAAATGTAGATTTGCGTAGGTGCATTGTTCCTTATAAACCTGGTAGACAAAGCTATTCCAATCTCTTCCCAATTTATAATATTATCTCTATGGACTACCCACCAAGGCTGCCGCCATCCTGCATAGTGCATATATTAACATATCCCTCTATATAACTTGGTTTTCCCACTGTGTTTCCATGGCCTTCAAAAAGGTAGAAAGATCTTCTGTCCCTATATACCAAGGTATTGTGCTACCTATCCGTCGAATTGAGAAAAATCTATTCTTGCGTGCAACCACGCTTTTCACCTCGTGCCCTACCAATTCATATGTACCATGAGCCCAATTGTCACAAGTAATACTCGTAGTATCACTAATAGAATGAGAATCCTCCCACTATAGAATGCCTTCTTTTGATGGCTTGTTGACCTCTGGGTCCTGAATAACACGTACATAGACTCTGTTTAAGTCCTCCTCACTTAGAGGCTCAACATATGGCATAGAATTCCCATCTATCAAGGGTATCACAACCCTTTCCTCCTTGTTTTCAAAGCTGATATATCCCTTATTGAATCTCAAGTCAACATTATTTGCATAACACCAAGGGCATCCAAGCAAGGTTGGAAAATTGTCTACTGCTTCTGCAAGTGCTAATACCTCAAAATCCCCAGTGAACTTGGCCCCTTGTATAGTTATAGATGCATATTTCAACACTCCTATGGGAGTGGCTTTAGTCTAGTTTGCCATAAATAACACATTAGATGATGGCTGTAATGGAGGCCTCCCCATTTGTACCCATGCATCTAATGTCAACACATTTACTTCCACGCCTGTATCGATCAATATGTTGCTCAACAACCACCCATCCAAAACTACATTTAGAGTAATTTCTTTGTCATAGTCAATGCTATCAGGGGGAATATTTACATGCAGAATCTGTCGTCTAGTCTCAAGACTTGTGCATAGAGTGTTCCCTTTCAACCAACTTCCCAATAGTGGAATAATGTTCTCCTAGCGCAACATCTTGCACACCTCCTGCAGATCATCGATATCAATTTGAACTGTCTCCAAGGCTTTCTTCTACTCCTTTAGGTATTGTATCTCACCTTGAAGATTCCTTAGCACTTCTATGGTATCCTAGTAAACTTCTTTCTGATGAGTAGGATCTGGTACTCGCACATACAAAACCTCCTCCTTGGTAATCGTAGGTTTCTGGTGTAATGCCTCTCGCATACATGTTACTTTAGTGTGTGTAGTAATCTTCATTGTCAATGCCTCAGGCCCTTCTGTTATCTTGGGCATCCATTGATCTCCTACCGCACGCTGGATTCTAACCATTTCGGTGCCTTTGTTTTCTTGCTTATGCTGCTTGCTCAAATGCTCATATAAGTCTGGCACTCTTCATAGCTATGGTTCTTCCCGCAGAAAGAACATGCATTATTCTGAGGACATTCACACTTGTAGTGGTTAGGAGATCCACACGTATAACATGTTCCATGAGGAAACTCTCCTCTTCCTCCACCTTGGCCTCATCCTCCATATCCACCACAATATCCACGTCCCCTTCCACGACCTCCTTCAAAATGCCCCTCATTCCTGTCATAGCGCATTTGATTATGATCCCGATCCTGGTGCTCATTCCTACCCTTGGATTATTTGTTATACATGTTCGTCATATTCCAATGTCTATGACATCCTAGATCTAACCAATCAACTAACAATCCTTAGTATCATGGGTCGTGGACCTGTAAATCTTACAAAAACAAGATGCATTCTTCCTTATCGCGCATTGTAACAGAGGATAGTGGCTAGCATCATGATTCAAATGGAAAATTTTACAATCCAACAGTAATGAGTGCACCGATCTATGAGGGAAACTATCCTTGGTGTGACCTTCCACTTCACAATCTGTACACCAAATTCCTGAGCGTGTTTCATGGGCTGAATTTTCTGACAGCTTCTCTAATTGCTTAGCCATAGCTGTGATCTGTGCCTCTAGGAATGGACTGACTCTAGTGTCAATGCTCTCAATTACCTCGCCTCGTGCAAAGCTACTTCCAGTGCTTCACACAGATTTGTGTATGTCTTATGTGACAGCGCCCTCCTAAAAGGTGTAATCAATCCTCCAACGAACCATTGTGCATGTTGGCTAGCATGGATATCATAAGACAACTTAGATAGAAGTGTCTTAAAATGAGAATCATATTCACGTAAACTCTTAGTAGTGCCTTACTTGATATCTTTGAGTGCACTTATACTCTTCTACTCAAACTTGGGGATATGGAACTCTTTTAAGAAAGCATCCTCGGTCTTTGCATAATCCACACAAGTTTGATCAAGGTCAAACTTCCTACACCAGCTATGTGTGCTCCCCTATAATGTAGTAGCGAATTGACTTGTCTTTCACTCAAGAGCTACAATTCCTTTAGCGCCCACAATATTTCACACATATGCACATGTTTGACATCCTCTATACCTCTATACTCTAGGAGACGAAGAGACATCTCCATATTGATATTTTGTGGTTGCTACGCACTTGACCACCTAACTGAACCTCCCGTGTTCCCTTTACCTCTATAACCACCAGATCCACCGGAACTAGAACCACCAATACCTCCCGATCCACCACCTATAGTTAGAATAGGGCCTGTGGATACATACTCCCCGTGCTCGGCAGAGGTAGTACTATATAGAACCCCACACCGTGAAGCGCCCACTTCTAGAGGTGAGTCCATTATTTTGCGCACTTACATTCTGTATAGATGACATGCCCAAGAATGCTCCTCCAAATGGCATTAAAGCCATCTGTCCTACCATTGATGTACTTGATCCCTGACTTACTCCTGCTTTCCTACTTCCCAAGTTAGCTTGCTGGTTACTTGTCGTACTAGATACTGAAAAACCAAGCGCAAAGGCTAGGTCACCAGGTGGATTAAGATGCACACCTATGGCCCAAGTAGTCTCTGCTAGTGCACTTCCATGTGAGGCTAAGAAGGGATCTCTATCATGCTTTCCAAGATGGGGAGTTCCTGATGCTCTGGCTCCACATCTTCTACGTGAGTCGTAAATCCTTCACGAGCCAGCTCTCTCCTCAAAGCCATACTTTTTGTAACAGAATGTTGCTTCTCTATTTCCCTCTCACACACCTCAGTATACTTAAGCTGCCTTTCCTCTCTCTGCTTTTCTGCCACTAGGTTTTCCATCTTAATACCAAACCTATTCCTGCCTTCGCATGTGGTGAAATTTAGCTAGCCATCGATTTACTTTCCAGGTTCAAAGTTACCATTAAGATCTTGATTACCAATGGAATACCTTGCAAATATGTTCCTCTTGGATACCTCAAAAACTGGAATTCAGCTACCTTTGGGAAAGATTATGTCGAAATTGAATATTCCAGAATATAACTGTTTAGAACACCATGAAACCACGTATCCACCGCGTGAGTCCAGATCAGATCAACATCATAAAGGGCCTGAAATTCTTCTTGTGTCTAGACAAGTGTGTGATACCTCCAATTCCGCTGAGATGCATAAGCAGTAAGCCACTCATATAGTTCTACTAGAAAGATAGCAAAAAATCTCTCATATAAACTATCATACAAGTTCTGTTCTACCCAAGTACATGTGTTAAACTCAGATCCACTGCTAAACCGTCGTGCATACTCTTCCTCTAGATCATGTATCCATTCCTCAATACTTGCTAGAGTTAACCGGTACGTCTTCATCATGAACCATCCTAAAAACAACTAAAAAGAGGTCCCGGAAATGGAGCTAATGATGCAGCCTAGAATTTGTAAGATAACACCCTAGTCGCACTGGCACATCACTCAGCCTAGACTGAGTGCTCACCCGAAGTGCGCAAAGGTACTAGGTCCCTCTTTAGGGTTACTGTAATATGATGCTAACATGATGAAGATATAAACATATAGATTCATAACTAATCCATCATTCTACAGTGCATGCTACCCATAGATCTATGAAAGAACAAGCTTAAATAGTAATCATCATTGAATTAATAACATGCACTACTTGATTACATAGAATGACACTTAGATTTAGCCAATATATTCCATCTATTAATAAATATAGAAGCTCCTTATAATATGACAATTTATATAAAGGCACATATGGATCTGATACGCACATTCATACATCCAGAATCATACATATGCAACTCTCTCGTGATCTCTATATTCCTCTATATCTTTCTACTATGCACCTAACATCATATATATAGGGTGGGGACTTGCCCTTCACCGCTTATCTATTCCAGAAATAGGTCACATGCTATTGATAGCCACATGCCATTTACAATTATAGCCACACATGTAAGTGTGCTATCTATAGTTCTCTTGCAGTTAACTAAAGTGTTAATTCTATTCTTAGCTTGTCTTCATGCATAGATGCTTTGAACCGCTTCTCCAAATATAGACAATGCATGGTGCGCATGTCTCTACTTTGTTGGTGTGTTCCGCACACCATCTTCTAAAAATAGATCTTCATGCTCAAAATCGGCTAAGTCCCAAAATCTGAACTTTTCTTCCACGCGCGGGTCCTTCCTATCCTTCCGCGCCTTTGATCTTGGCCTCCTATCCCACACAAAATCCTTGTGTGATCTTTGCCAAGTATTTTTTATCAACAAGTCATAAACAATGAGTCATATTTTATGCTTCTAATAGATGATTACACTAGGATGACATGGGTGGTGTGTTTGAAACAAAATTCATAACCCTTAGATAGATTCAAGAAATTTAAGACGTTGGTGGAAAATGAGAAGAACAAAAAGATCAAATGCCTAAGATCTGATAGAGGTGGAGAATTTTGGTCAAATGAGTTTGATGAATTTTTTGAAGAACATGGAATTAGAAGAAAATTCTCATCTGTAAGGACACCTCAGCAAAATGGGGTTGTTGAGAGGAAGAACAAGACTGTACATGAGATGGCAAGGACCATGCTAAATGAATCCAAACTCTCAGATAGGTATTGGAGTGAAGTAGTTTACACCACGGTCTATCTTTTGAATAGAGATCAACTGAGAATAAACAGTGACAAGACTCCTATGAATTGTGGAAGAAGAGACCAGCCAATGTGAAGCACATAAGAGTCTTTGGTAGCAAATGTTATATCAAAAGAGATGAAGACAACTTGGGAAAATTTGACTCCATGTGTGATGAAGGTATATTCCTTGGTTACTAATCGGTTAGTGTGGCTTACAGTGCTATAATAAGTGGCTACGGAATATTTTTGAAATCCCAAATGTAAATGTGGATGAGACATAGTACGCCAAAACCACACGAAGAAAAAGAAGATGATGATGAAATGGACAATCTGCATGAAGAAGGAGATGAAGAAGAAGAAAGACAAGACACTAAGGCACCCTCCAAGAAAGTTAAAAAAGATCATCCTTCTAATCAAATCATTAGAAATAAAGATGGTAGAATTCTCACAAGAATAAATCTCAGAGAATAGAAAAATCATGAAGATATAACACTCTTGTCAATAATAGAACCCAAGAACATTGCAGAAGCAAGAAAGGATCAGCATTGGGTAGATGTCATGAATGAATAATTGGATCAAATTGAAAAGAATGAGACATGGGAACTAGTACCTAGACCACAGAACAAGAATGTGATTGGCACCAAATGGGTATTCAGAATAAACTGAATGAGAAAGGAGAAGTGACAAGAAACAAGGCAAGGCTAGTGTGCAAAGGATACACGCAAATGGAAGGAATTGATTTTGATGAGACATTTACACCAAAGGGGCTTAATGGAAGTAATAAGACTATTCCTGGCTTACGTGGCATACAAGAAGATCAAAGTGTTCTAGATGGATGTGAAATCAGCCTTCCTAAATGGTGTTTTTAATGAAGAGGTATACATTTAACAACCTGATGGATTTCTGCTAACTCAAAGTAAAGATTATGTCTGCATGTTGAAGAAGGCATTATATGGACTCAAACAAGCTCCCAGAGCTTTGTATAGTAGATTGGATTCATACCTCATTGAGCAAGGATTTAGAAAAAATTGTCTTACAGACAACAATCTTTACATCAAAGAATAAGGATAACATCTTGCTCATTGTCATAGTATATGTAGATGACATCATATTCGGTGGAGATCATGATAAGATGACATATGAGTTTGCAGACATGATGAAAGAAGAGTTTGAGATGTCAATGTTGGGAGATATGTCATTATTTATGGGACTACAGATCAATCAATCATACAAAGGTATATTAATATCCCAAACCAAGTACATCAAAGAAATGTTGAAGAGGTTTAGGATGGAAGACTGCAAACCTATTGGGACACCAATGGAAGTAGGATGTAAGTTGAGCAAAGATGATGAATCACCAAAGGTAGAAAAAACATTGTATAGATCCATGATAGGAAGTCTACTTTATTCCACTACATCAAGACCAGACATCATGTAGGCGGTAGGTATTGTTGGAAGATTTCAAGAAGATCCAAGGGAAACACACCTCAAGGCAATAAAAAAATTCTGTGATATCTCATGGGCATAATTTAATATGGACTATGGTACCCAAAAAGAAATGACTTCAGCATAAAAGCATATACAGATGCAGATTGGGTAGGCAGTGTTGATTACAGGAAGATTACAAGTGGCGAGCATTCTTTGTTGGAAATTTTCTAGTCTCCTAGTTGAGAAAGAAGCAGTCATCAGTGGCTCTTTCAACATGTGAAGAAAAGTACATAACTATTGCGATGTGTTGTACTCAGGTGTTATGGATGAATCGACATTGGAAGATTATAAGGTAAAATATGAATATCCAATTCCTCTACTATGTGATAGTACAAGTGCAATAAGTGTCTCCAAGAATCTAGTGTTCCACTCAAAGACCAAGCACATACCCATAAGATATCATTTCTTGAGGGAACAAGTGAATGATAGGAAGATCAGTCTAGAATATGTAAGCACAAAAGAAGAAATTACAAATATAATGACTAATCTACTACCAAAAATAACATTTGAACGCTTAAGGAATGAATTGGGGGTCATTCTTGATCCCGCAAACAACTAGAGAGTGTGCAATCCGTAAGGGAGTATTCTCGTGTAATATCAACTCCTAAATAGTGCCAAAGTAAGGGGGAGCTAATCTATTAGCTCAAATTTATCAAAGTATGCATCATCTCGGGGGAGCATTATCGTGGAGATATCATAATAGATAGATAAGAAGCATAATCTAAGGGGATCTTCTTGAGAAAAGAGTGGGTATTTATAAAAATTAAATTATGTGCATCATCATAATTAGGCAGCCCAGTTGGCCCTTTTTCATTTTTGTCAAAGGGGGAGAGTAACTATTGTTGTTAGAAACCAAGTTGATCATACCAATACAAAGGGGAGAGTAATTGTTAAGGTGTTGCAGAAATATATCTACAGAGAAGAAAAAATATATGATTTCAAAACCAACTTCCCACAACGTCAAAGAGGGAGAGTAACTAAGATCAAAAATTAGACTGTCAAAGGAGGAAACTAGTCATGTAACAGCCAAAAGGAAGAATGTCTTGCTATTACCAAAAACCAGGTATGAAAATGTTTTGCCATCAAAGTTATAGGTTTTTTCTGAAGGGTGATAAGGTGTTTTCATCAATGATAAAGGGGGATATTGTTATACCTTTATCATGAGACAAATGTGTTTTCATTGATGTCGAATCAATCATCTGATGTTAAGTTATATTGATGGAAAAAGGAGTGAATTTAGTAAAGTGAGCATGCTTTGAAAAGATGAAATTTAATCGGTAGTGTCACTCACGAGGCTTCAGGATGACTAAGGGACTTAGTCAATTTTTTTAAATGCCACGGACATGAGGAGATATTCGTCGAAGTCTAGAGATAGACATTGAAGACTTAGAGTAGTCATTAAAGTCTACGTAAAGCCGCGGAGCTCCAAGAGAAAGTCGTGGATGGTAAGAAGTTGTCGCGCATTAAAGGATGAAGTCAAAAAGCTTCATGGATTCAAAGGCTGATCTGCGAGTAATAAAAGTGAACCCAAGAATGCAAAGGAAGAACTGTGAAGGTAAAGAGAAAAGTTGTGAAGAACTCGTGGAAGCAAAGAAAAGATAATAAAATCTGCAAGAAGAAGAAGAAGAAGAGCATCAAGGGCGGTGGATTGATTGAGAATTTTTTTGAATCGATGAGAAGAAGAAGAACATAGACAAAGTCGAGAAAGTGATGATAGTTCATTTTAATAGCACTTGTTGTAACTAGATGATCAAAATATGTACATAAATCAAGTCTAAGTTATAGCTTACCACATTCAGGGGAGTCAGTAGCTTCCTCAGTACGTGGGTGCCTAGAAAGAAAATTTCTTGTGATGTGTAATATTCCCTAGAGTCCTTTGTTGTGTGTAATATCAGCAGAGGTGTAGGGGTTGGAGCTCCTCAGGGGTTGGTGTCTACCTAAAAAAATCTTCTAAGATGTGTTATATTCTTATGATTCCTTTTTTTGTGTAATATAAGCAATGGTTTTGGTGGGTTTTCTCCCAAAAGGGTTTTCCATGGTAAATATCTGTGTTCAACATTTTTGTGAATGACATATGTTTGATTAAATTCTCATAGTTGAATGTTGCACATCATTAAAGAGTTTAAAATTTGCATAAAGTGAAAAAGTTTCAATCTGCACCGATTCACCCCCTCTCGCCTCTTGGGATCTCTAACAAACACCTTCCAAAATATCCTTTGTAAACGGTGTGGGAAAGGGATCTATTACACAAGTAGCATTCAACTCTCTATAATCCACACAAATCCTTATCCTCCCATATTTCTTTATGCTTATCACCATAGGGTTGACCCACTCTTATTCCTCAATGGGCTAAATGATTCCACACTTCAAAATTTTATCAATCTCTTCCTTTACCTCAAGCCCGATTAGGATTCATCCCGTAAGACCTCTTCCTAACCAGCACGCACTTTCCTTTAACTTGATCCTCTTCTCGCCTAAAGATTGATGTACCCCTTCCAACTCATGATAGCCTCTATGGAAGAAGTACTTTGAAGTCACGTAGAACTCAATTATTTTTGTAACCTCTCGATTCCAAAAATAATGACCTCTTTAGGTTTTGTATATGTCACAATGTTGACCTTTGTCATTTTCATAGGCTCATGGTAAGCATGTGCCTTATCTTTAGCAATGTCCAAGACCTCACACATACCCATTTTATGATCAAAATCCAATTTTTCCACCTCCTCATCATCAATCATATAAACCAATTAACCTTTTTATTTCTCCAACCAAAGCACTCAAGGTGTTCTTCATTTGCTTCTTCTTCCTCTTCAAAACACACCTCTACATCTAACTCTCATAACAACTATTGAATAAGCTCCTCAGTATTTGCACTATCTCCCATGGTCAAGCACTTCATGATTTGTAATGCCTCATTCACCAAAGGTTTAGTGGAAAAATATATTGAAAGTTCTAAATCATACTTGCAATCGGCTTATTACCAATTCAGTATTGCTCGATTCAAATCTGCATAAACATACCATACGCATGCACAACCATGCAAATCAAGTAGAAATTATTCACCCATAGTGAAGATGGTAATGCATCCTACCCTCTATCCATATTCTATCACACGTATGGACGTAATACGAGGTGTTGGGCTAATTCATATGTCTTGGTAGATATATTTTTCCTAAGAAATCTAGTATAGAAGCGATTCTCACCTCTAGCCACTCTAAAATACTATCTTTGTGTGCAATCCACTAGCACATTGCTATCCCGCGCAAGGTATATGCCAACATATTCCTTCTCTCCACTTGATATTTCCACTAGATTCCATAACACGTAGAAATACGTCAGATTTCCTTCTCCTGGTACCTGGTACCTTGGTACCTAGTTACTTCCTAAGTGCCTAACACAAAGTGCAACCTACTTACACGAGTAATTGCACTCTTCATCTCACGCCCAACCATTTCATAAGTCCCATGTGCCCAATTTTCACATGCAACACTGGTTGTATCACTCATAGATTGTGCATCATCCCATTGAATAAATCCTTCCTTTGATGGCTCAAGCACTTCAGGATATCTAATGGTGCACACATAAATTTTGTTCAAATCCTCTTCGCTCAAAGATTCTACATAAGGTGAAACTTTTCCATCTGTCAAAGGAATAATCACGTGCTACTCTTTGTTTTTAAAACTAATATAACCTTTCTTGAAGTGCAAGTTAGCATTATTTTCGTAGCACCAAGGGCACCCAAGTAAAGTTGTAAAACTATCTGCTTCTACAAGCACCAAGACATCAAACTCTTTAGTAAACTTGTCCCCTTTTATAGTAATAGTGGCATCCTTCAATACTCTAATTGTTGATTATGGAGACCATTCAAACCTAATGTCTTATTTATATTTTTAATGTATTAATTATTTTGTTGCATATTCCCTAAGCATACGTTGGTATAATATTAGTGTAATCATTGCATAACCATTTTTTAGTTACTCTTGTTTGGAAACTAAATGGTTAATCGGTTAGAAGAGAAAAGGGTGTGGGAATGTATATATACACACCAATGGTTATGCTAGAAATGAGAAAGAGTGAGAGAGAGAGGAAATAAAATAATAGCAGCGTATTGCAAAGATTGAAAATTATAAGATTAAAGTGGTGTGAGAAGAAGAAACAAATGTCGGGAAAGAAAAGAGGGAGGCTAGTTTTACTACAGATCTCGAAACTCGCAGATTTATGTATTGTGTCTACATATTGTAGCATGTTTATTGTATTTTATTTACTGCTAGATTAATAATAAAAAGGGATTGTTTTTGTTAGTGGACGTAGCCCAGGAAAGGGTGAACCACGTTAAATCTGTGTCATTGTTTTTGTTTGTGTAATTTCATATTTCCTTTATTCTGTAATTAATATTTACATAATAAATTTGTCTCTTCATTCTTGCTAGTAATTCCTAACAACTGGTATTTAAGCAAAGAGCTGGTGTTTTTTTGTAAGAAAGTCTCATGGTTGAGTGGGAGCAATGTCAGAAGAGGGAAAATTAAAGGTTGATAAATTCAATGGCCAGAATTATCAACTGTGGAAGATGTAGATGGAAGATTATTTATATCAAAAGGATTTGTGGCAGCCGTTGCAGGGGAAAGAAAAGAAATCGTCAACAATGATAGATGAGGAATGGGAAATTTTAGACAGAAAGGCACTAGGAAGTATTTGGTTATGCCTGCACAATCAATGGCATTTAATATTTTGAAAGCAAAGACAACAGATGAATTGATGTAGTCATTAGAAAAACTATATGAAAATCCTCTCGCTTCAAATAAGGTATTCTTGATGAAGTGTTTATTTAATATGAAATTGGTAGAAGGTGGTTCTATTACAAAACATTTAAATGAGTTTAATACGGTTACTAGTCAATTAACTTCTGTAAGTGTTAATTTTGATGAAGAAGTTAGAGATCTCTTGATTTTATGTTCTTTTCTTAAAAGCTGGAATAGATTGGTTATGGTGGTTAGTAATTATGTTTCTAGTTCAAATACATTGAAATTTGATGATGTTGTTGGTGTGATTCTGAGTGAGGAAATTCGAAGGAAAAGCACTGGTGAAACTTCCACATCGGGTAATGTTTTGAATGTAGAAAATAGGGGCAGATCAAAAGAGAGAGGAAAACATCTTGGAGGTCATGGGAAATCACGAGGGAAATCCAAGAATGGAAAGTCTCAATCTTGGGACAAGAAAGGTTGTTGGTACTATGGAAAATTCATTACTAAGCCATAAGAAGGATCTTCAAAGCTTCTTAGGAAAAATCAATTTTGTCCGCAGGTTTGTACCAAACTTTGTTGCCCTTGTCAAGCCAATCATGTTGATGTTGAAGAAGAGCTTGGAATTTAGGTGGAAAGTTGAAGGAAAAGCAAGTTTTGAGGCCATCAAAGAAGCTATATCACAGGCCCCAACTCTCGTGAATCCAGATTTTTCCAAGGACTTCATACTATATGCCTTTGGAGGTAGTGACACAATTTTTGCAATCCTAGTACAACAAACAAAGAGGACATAGAACAGCCAATTGCTTTCTTCACCAGGGCCTAGAATATTATGAGGTGAGATACTCCATCGAGAATCGTGTCCCGGCAATGGTCGAGGATTGAAGAAGTTTAAGCATTTGGTTTTGAACAACAAAATCCAACCGTTGGTTTCCCATACAGGGGTTAAAGACTTCCTGCTCAACAAGGATTTGAACCAAAAGCATGCAAGGTGGATCACTCCTATCATAGAGTATGACATTGAGATCAAGGTCACTAAGCTAGTCTATGGGAAGGGATTTTGTGAACAGCTGGCCTCGAGTCAACAAGAAGAAGCAAGTGATGGAAAAGAAGTTGTTCTAGTCCTATAGGATAATCAAGAGGAAGAAAATGAGGATGTGTCCACTCCTTGTTAAACTCATAACATGGTGCACTTCCTTTAAACAAGTTTGTGTCCTCCAAAAATGAATAAAACAAAGAGGAGACATTTTAGACTACAAAGTTATCTTGTATGTGCTCATTGATGAGTGTCTTGTTCAAAAGGGATATCAATGTCATTCAGTTAAGGTGCATTGGGACAAATCAGGTTGAGAGAGTGCTATAAGAGTTCCATGATGAAGCAGCTGGAGGCCATTTTGCTCCACAGGTGACAACACTCAAGATCATGAAGGCGGGTTATTATTGGCCTAGGGTGTTTAGTGACTGCTATGCATGGATCAAAAGTGCAGGAATTGTGTGTTCTTCAGAGGCAAAGAGAGGCTAGCAGCACTCCCATTGCACCCCATTTCAGTTGACCAACCATTCATGCAATGGGGGTTGGATTTCATCGGGGTCATCAATCCAAATTCAAGCCAAGGCCACAAATGGATTATGACGGCAACAAACTATTTTACCAAGTGGACCGAGGCAGTGGCACTCAAAGAAGCTAATGAGTCCAACATATTAGACTTCTACAAAGGGATAATGACCAGATTTGGAGTGCCAGCCACCATTATATCAGACAATGCATTGGCATTCATAGGTTCCAAAATCACAGGATGGGCCGTTAGGAATGAAATTTACTCTGAGCACTTCATCAAACTATTACCCTTAGGGTAATGGCCAAGCTAAGTCCACAAACAAGAATCTACTAAATATTATCAGAAGAACTCTAGATGAAAATCAGAGGACTTGGCACATGAAACTCAAATCAGCCTTATGGGCTGATAGGACAACACCCAAGAGGTCTACAGGTAGCTCTCCATTCAAACTTGTCTATGGGAAAGAGGTAGTGTTACCTATATCACTTGAGTTTCTAGCATTGGAACTCATGAAGCAGCTGGAGATGTCTGAGTTTGAACCAATAGAGGTCAGGTATGCAGAGTTGATGGAGTTGGAAGAAACTAGAGAACATGCACTTCAGAATATAGAGGATCAGACCTCAATTAAGAGATGCTTCGACAAGAAGGCAAGAACCAGGACCTTCTAGGAAGGAGACCTAGTTTTGAAATGGGATGTAGATCGGGAAAAACCAGGAAGGCATTCCAAGTTTGATGCCATTTGGAGTGGCCCTTACATGGTCACAAAATGTAAAAGTAGCAATGCTTTCCAATTGTCTACATTGGATGGTGAAGAGTTGCAGATTCTAGTGAACGGAATCTATCTTAAACACTGCTACTAAAAGGAAGGTTCTCACCCTACATATTAGTTTAGTTTCTCATTCCTCTAAGTGCTTGTGCACATTGTATTGTTGTAGTTTAGGTTGCTTTTCTCCTAAGTGCTTTGCATACTCTGCATGCTCTACTTGGAGCATGTATGATTTCAATTTTGTATATAGTTGTGGTGTTATTTTGTTGCTCTTGCACAACTCATTTAGAAACAGATGAAGCCCTGGGTCAAAATAATTTTCTACTCTCAGAAACCATCGTTTCAAGATTTCTTATGAAGATTGAGAGTGCAATCGGGCTCGTGAATCAGAGGCAGAATCAGTTTTAGACCATTGTTCTCAACTCCATGCCAAACAAATACTACAAGATGATTGCTCTTTTCATCTAGTAGGAAGATACCCCTGTGAGTCACCAAATTGTTATCCATATTTTTCCCCAGGAAAATATTGGATCAAAACACCCCCACACTAAAGGAACATGAGAAATCACATTCAATTCCTGCAAACAGATTGCAAGAGGACTTTGTAATGGAAGTGGCGGAGGCCTGCAAAGATCAAACAACCCTATGTAGGATAAATTCAGAAAAGGCTCTGTCGAGTGAACCCGGGATTTAAATCCATTCTACGGGTTACATGTGGGCTTGGAAATAGAGTATCGAGTCAAAGGAGAAGAAGCAGTGTCACGAGAGGCCAGGGGCAAGAAAAAGAAGAAACTATGAAGATCCGAAGTCTTCAGGCTCAAAATAGTTTAGAATGAGTCCAAAAATCGGCTAAGTATGGAGAAGGTAGCGGAGAGAGCCACATGTCAAAATGACGCTTCTCCAAAGTTGAATCCAAGAAAGGAAGTTCAAATGAGCGCCAGGCTTCCATGCATCCAGAGCCCCAAAAGTTGTGGGGCCGCTGAAGGTATTTAGCTAGGTAGGAAGAAGCCAGGTGTTGGCTAGATGTAAATCCAAGATGGGAGTCCAAAGAGAAGACTCAAACTTACACCAGTCCTCCACATAGCAGATGGTCAACCAAGGTTAAAAGGTGAGAAAAGAAAGCCTCAAAAAAGGCTAAGTATAGAAGTGTTGGCGGGGGTACCACGTGTCCAAGCGGCGCATCTCCAAGGGTAGATTCAAAAATAGAAACAAAAACTCACGCCAGTTCACCACGTAGCCCTAGGCCCGAAAAGGAAGGGAGAGGTCGTTGAAAATTCTAAATACCTATGGAGGCTTCCAAGTGTCAACTTGACACTCCTCCAAGGGAAAAATTTTGATCAAGAGTTTCAATCAAGTGCGCAGAGCCTCCACGTGTCTAGTCTCGAAAAGGGGACAAAGTCAAGTTGAATAGTCAATGCATAGTGGCAGACATGGTGGAGAGCGCCAAGAGTTCGAACAGTGCTAATTCAAGGATCGAATTGAGAGAGGGTTCTCAAACAAGTGCCAGACTACTGCGTGTCCTCGGTCAAGGAATATGACCTGCCGAGTAAAGAGCTTAGCCAAGAAATAAAGAAATTGAGTGAGATAGCAGAGGAAACCACGTGTCGGCCTGCGTTATTCCAAGAGAAAATGAAGAGTCCGCATTCGAGACAAGCACTAGCCCTCCACATGTCCCAGAGGTCAAAAGGGGGCATATTTTTAAAACTAGTTTTCCCACCCTTTTCTACGGACCCGATACAAACTTTGAAGGGGCATATCTTTCAACTTAGGGCTCGAAATATTACAAATCTAACACTGTTTGAAATATCTTGGCTTTGCCCATGCCATAGATATCCGAAACTTTAAGTTTAGGGAGGTAAGTAAAGAAACATGGAGAAAACATCTTCAAGGCCATTAATGTGGATCTATCTGCCTCAACAACCAGATCAGATTTGATCTGTTCCACAGTTTCCTCTTCCTTCAAGGCACTAAACCAGAGATTGATACATTCAAAGCAAATTTGGGGGAAGATTTTGTAGGAGGCATTAATAGTAGTGGTTGAGCTTCAACCTACTTTTCCCGTTTCTCTCTCTTTCTTTCTTCTCTCTGATTGAGTCTATAAATATTGGGTCGGACTCATTGTAAAGGGTTGGACATTATTCTGTTTTGCAGGCTCCCCTTTTCTTCTTACAAAGAAACTTGTGGAGTTTTCAGACCTTCCACTAGACTGTAATACATTTTCTACCTTTTGGCCACTTTGTAATGCATTGTATCAATTTACAGAGCAATAAAACACGTCTATGATTGATTTTAGATCCTTTCTTGTCTCTTTTGCTTTCATCTGGTCTTTCATTATAGATCTGGTTATCTGTGCTTGGTTATTATATGCATTTTGTTGGTTTGTGTCTATTAGCAAAACAAATGTTCATCATTCCTTTGGTGCATCACCTTATAGCTTAGTTTGATTTCCTGCATTCCTTTTATCCCTGTCTCCTTGGTAAAACTTAGATTAGGTTTAGGAATAGGCCCTCTGCAAGTTTTCACGCATGCACCTAAACAGAGGAATAGGAACCAACCTTTAACCTGGAGAGTTTTCTCATTTTCTAAGTCCCACACTTTGGAGAAAACTCAATGTTATGTGGATCACACCAAATGACTCTGCCTTAGAAGCAAATCTGATGATTCATTTGGGGGTGTTGTGATTTTGCACTAACATGAACATTTTCTCCAATTGCGGTAACTTCATGCTCCATGTGATATACATAATCGGCTTAGAAATTTGGAGAATAACTGTTCATATGTGTTCTTGGAAATGGCTTAAGTGTGGGAATAGGATAGGTCATGTTTTGAGAGCTCGTTAGGAACTTGAGAATGGTTCTCGCATTCCATGCATTATATGGTTCCTCACATGACTAATATTTCCGCACCCTTTTGTTCTTATCGATGAATCAATGAATGTGAGAACTCTAGGAATACAAGGAACAAGTTCCTTCAAGCCTTAGGTTCTTCGCACACCTATTTTTTCTCGCATCCCTCCTTTGATATTCAAATTTTAATCAATTTTATTGAGACATTTTGTCAACCATTCCACATGTAATTCCAATCTTTCTTATCCAAATAGTAGCCATTACCATCCGCTTCATTCCCAGGTTGACCATTTACATAATTTGCTAATCGTTATTGGCACCACGTGATTTGCTTTAAAGATTGATAATGAAAATATGGGCTCACCATGTCTTTTAAATTAAATAGTGGGAGGCACCACCAACATCCCCAACACTACCTCCACACCTTTGTGTGGAGATGAAATTAAGCTCATCAAATAATAGACGCTGGGAGAGCGAACCTATGGCTTTGTCGAAATTTTCTTTTGCATTGCCCTCACTCTCTCCAAACCACATTATTATCAATTTTAGGCCTATCATACTAATAAAATTATATTTGCATTCATTACAATGGGTTTTGCAAGTAATGTCTTACCACAACCCGATGACCCAAAAAAGAGAACTTCTTTTGAATGATTCATTGAAAATTCTTCAAATTTCATAGGAGCTCTATTGGATATTGAATAGTCTCTTGAAATTACCTCTAGGCATTTTCCAAAGACACCAAGATCTTCCCGATTGACATTTAGCACTTCAAAAATAGTTTCATATAGAGAAAATGGGTTACTAGAGTTTGATGTAGTTAGGAAATGGCCATTAGTAATAGTCATCTAATTAAGAGTTTTAGCATCAATTGTCTCATCCTCCAAGTCAATTACATCCATTTTTAGTAATGCATTATAGTGCATCCTCATTGCACAAAGCTACAAGATCAGCTCCAACATATCCATTTGCATCTTTTACAATTCTTTCAAGATCAACATCATCAAAGAGCTTCAAATTCTTTTTGTGAATACAGAGAACTTGCAACCTACCCACTTCATCTGAAACACCAATATCAATTTCTCGGTCCAAATTATATAAACCTCCTGAGAACTACATCAACACCTTGTTTGGTCGGTCCTCTCATTGCTTGATGGGTTGTCCACCTTCCTCAGAACCAAGATATCTTGGAGGAGCACAAATGAGCCTAAAACAAAATGTTGTTCCATATATTTGAACATATCAATTCATACCAATAATTTTTCATCGTCAAATAGTTGTTCAGCAAGATATTTTGGAAATGAAAAGTGGAGGAGAAGTGGGGTACACGGATTGTGGGGAACAAGATTCCCAAAAGAATGATTCCATTTAAGTGGCAATTTTCTGCATAAGCTATAGAAGGTAGGTATTTGTGGGAAAGAAGGTAGTGCGGGGAACACATATTCAAATGGAACACTTCCCGAGTTCGACAATCACCGAGATACTGCGCATAAAAGGAAAATCAGCAATGCGGAAAACAAGACAATGTGGGGAACATGGGTTGGGAAGGAATGGTTCCTTTAGTTATATAAATTCCCACATAAGCTACATAAAGGGAAGTTCAATAATCAGTAGGAAACCATATTGTGTGGAGAAGGAAGACTCGAGAACCAAATTCCAAATAGAATGAGTTTTGTCGATTAAATAAAAGGTCGATTAATACTACAACATAGAGCATTGCATGGTAAACCAGAATCGGGGAACATGCGAACAGACGAACGGTTCCTCATGTTCCTCTAAAGTTTGCAAAAGTTGCGTAAATCCCAAAATACACTAACAAATTGGATTTTTTCACATTCTTCAAACTCGGCAGAGATAGATACATCAAGGTAAATGGTCACTTAGCCAAATAATAATAAATTGTTTCAAAATTTTCATAATTTTGGATAGGTGACAACATATGTGTAGGCTCATGGGGATATTTTTAATGTTGTTGATGTTGTTGTTTGACTTTAGAATCACTTGAGTGACAAGGTTTCACCGCTTAATTGAAAACAAGAATGCAAGGACACTTGAGAGAATTTTGAAGATCCCTGAAATAGGAGTGAAAACTCCTATTTATAATCGGTGGAGATTTGTTATAATTGTTAGTGATTTGAGAATTATGGGGAAAACGTTTAGAAGTGGTTGAAACCACTTCCTAAACAATATTTTTGGGTAAATGGATGAGGGAAAATGGTTGTGAAGAGGTTATATGAGTTGGAGAGGTTAGGAGGTTGGGAGGTTGGGGTAAAATGGGTTAGGGATAGTTTGAAAATGGTTAGGTGGTTTTAAAGGGGGTTAAGGTAATTAGATGGGTAAATAGTAATTTGTAAAGGAGTAAAAATTCAATTTTACGGGGTGAGGGAGATGACTTAGGAATGTGTTATAATGCTAGGTTTGGATAAAATAATGTGTGTATGTGGGGAAGTATGTGGGTGATGAAAACCTGATGTCTACGGTTAGAGCAATATCGGATCTCAACCATTTATGTTTCTCAAGATCACTCAAAAGTGCACGAGAGAGCATACGTTGTTTTTTTATCAAATTAAACCAACATGGACATTTTAAACCAAAATATCAAGCGTTAGCCATATTTCCAAATGACAATCAAAATTTTAGAAAAGCATCCAACATCATTGTCGTTTCTTATTCTCAAGATATCTCAAAAGCACAAGAGAAGAGCATACACGATTTTGATGAAATTATAGAAAAAGGAGATTTCCGACAAACACTCATAATGTTAGAACTAATTTATACAAAACCTTCATAGTAGAATTAGAAACATGTATAAAACCTACACACAATATTTAGTAGTTTAGAGCAAAAAAATGAATCTAATGTGCAAATGAAAATGACCATTTTAGGAGAAATGAAACCTGAATTTTCTATAAGGTGAAATCCCAAATTTATATGTTCATTTCATAGTGATTTAATTTAATTTGAATTAAATATAAATATTGCATAGTCACTACTGAAATAAGTGATATATAAATTTACTTGAAATATAGAAATGACACAAGCAAATGAAGATGTATTTATAAAACCCTAAGCACAAGAGATAAATGAAGAGACTTAGCTAATTTACACTCGATCTAGAACTGATATGGACTGGTAAAATTTTTGAATAGGTTGGGTAGAGTGTCGTAAATGCTTAGTATAAATTATGTAACTAGCAAATAGAGCCAACATGGGCACCCACACTAGGACAAGGGCATCTAGGCACTAGAGACTCGCTAATGGGTGTCAATAACTACGTAAATAGTCAGAATCTAGTTTTCACTGTGTCGCAAGAGTGTCATAGTTGTTTCTTGTTGATCACCTGATAATCTCTCTTTGAATGTTGAAGGTACATGTAACCTATAAAAGAGATGTTCACCTACACAAGCCTAAAAGCCACATCAAACCTTAAAAGGAAAATATCGAAAGGGAGTCGACTAACCTCGATAGTCACCCTAAGAGTGAACTTACAACTAAGCATTGCACTACATCTTATACTCCATGTAGTTCTTGTGAGTGTGTGTAGAAATTGTGCCCTAGGATGCCCTTGTGTAAGTTGCACTTGATAGTAGGTTGTAGCTAAATGTAGCAATGTAATAGAATGTGTGGATGGAATAAAATGAACTTCCCCTTCTTATGTTGTGTATGTAGAGTTGATGCATCCTTTTCCCTTGAATGGATTCTAGATGGATGCTTTAGAGTACTTTAGGTGCCTTTTGGATGCAAGCTTAGGTGATGATAGTAATGCTTAGTTCTTGGTCCTTGATTTTGAACACATAACTATGTATTTATATGATTCCTTTATTTGAATTTTGTAATTGAAAACTAGAAGGCTGATCCATAAGTGAAAAATATTCCCAAAAGATAAAAGAGACCCAAAAGGAGCAAGGAAAGTGAGAAAGGGTTAAGGGTGCCCAGAGGGGACATGAGCACATGGGCCCTTTTGTCTTGGTTAGGTGCTGGTGTCTAAAGCCATTAAAGATAAATCAGTAAAGTCCCTATTTGGGATTAGGGTGTGTAATACCAAATAAAAAAAAAGAAACAAATAAAAGAGGCTAAAGATAGTTGTCAATCACTAGTTTTCTTGCTTAGGAATCATATGAATGCTAGTATGCTTTTAGGACCTAGAAATGTACCCAAGTGCATGATTTTGTGTCTACATTTTCCCCCACTTTATGTTATTGAGTGAATACTCGATAACATAAAGTAGATAAGAGATGTGTACCTTATGATCCTGTAGAGCGTGTGGAGAAATGCATGCCAAGTGAAGTGTGGAATGATGCAAAGCGAAGCATAGAGACTGGGAAGGAAAGTGACCCTAGGGCTGAAGCATATGCATTGTACCATGTTTTTTTAGCTTGTTGTTGTTGTTTCTTATAAGGATGGACCTGCAAAAGAAGATCAAGAATGTAGTCAAAGTCTTGTATATGATAAATCATAGAAAAATGTGCATAAGTATGTAAAAGTGTGTAAAGGAAAGTGTGCACCTGATGTAAAAGAGTGTAAAAGGATAGAAAAGTGTCCTAAAATTCTGTGTAGAGTGAGTTTTTGGGCGATCTCACACCAATAGCTAGTGTTTTGGGCAATCTCATGCCAAAGAACAAGTGTTGAGGAGAGAAGTCTAGTGTTACTCTCCATCCATGACTTTACCCGATAAGCACCATTATAGATGGTATGTCCCTAATTTGTTCCTAGTGTCCCAAAGTAGTTCCAATTGTATTCTTTGTTCCCATTGAACTGGATTGTGTAGGAGATTGCATACATTCATAATGGGGGACCGAAAATATAGAATCAATCATATATTCAGCTATCAAGAAATTTACAACTTCACTTTTATTTTACTCTGCAATGGGAGGATCATATAAGGTTCTTATTATTCCTAACTTGGTTTCTAATGAAAGAAATTGGATTAGGTATAAATTATAAAGTTATAATACATCACCATACCCTACTTCCTACTTTGAAAGTGATACCAATTCATTAACTAAGGTACTCGTTAGTCATGCACTTCATCCTTCACTCACCTTTCACCAATTTCTCCATCATCCTACTTCATCTACTCTTCATTCCAATAGTCCACTTTGGATTTTTATCCTTATTCCACCTTCTTCCACCCTGCACCTTGTTCATACACTTTAGAAAACACTAGATCATCCACAAACTTGATGGAAAATAATCAAGAACCCAATCTTTTACTACTTTCCCAAATTTGTAAATTAATACCCTTAAGACAATGCATTTGGTCCAACCATGGTTGAAGTAAACTAAAAATCCCCCAATGAGCTATTACCAACATTATTCACTCTTCATAATACCCAAGGTGTATGCAAAGTTTCAGGATTCCACTCCTTGAATTGTTCCCTCTATAACCAAATCTTCCTCTAGGCTTGAAACCCTCTACTAGCCCTACCTCCTACTATTGTCAAGCATATAATAATTTCTAGGAAGTTTCAATAAAAAATAAAGGGCATTTCAAACACCCATAAGGGGTTTTATATGTCTCTAAATTTTCTTAACTCAACTCTACTCCTAGAACATACCTCCTTTATAAAATGACTCTCACCTTTAGGCCTTAGAAGCTGTGACAACCGATTGGTACATTACATTGTCATAAATAACTCAACATTTCACCCTTAAAACCTCAAAAATTCCTTTAAATCCCATGAATTCCTTCCTAAACATTAATCTTATAAATTTTTAGGTGTTAAGTCCTTGATTAAGGCATTCAAAATGCAAACCCTTACTAAAACCCTAAGTGGACACCTGGAACTCGGATAAAGAAAAATAATATAAAGAGATATAAAACTTATTTTCAAAGATCTAAACTCCCACCTTAGCTCTTTCTCAACATGATCTTTGTGATCCTCTTACCATTAACTCGGGATTATATTCCCGAGTCTTCAAGCTTATCTTCTTACACCAAGTGGCTATTGAGCATACAAGGTTTTGATGCATACAATTAGCATTATCAAGTAAACAAATGTATCCTTTTCAAATCACTTTTCATTCTTTTCTTTCAAGATAACACTCGCCATATCCTTGGAATCCACTAGCTTTAGGTGATCAAGGGTTCATTAATTATTTACCATGCATGACCGAGACAAAGGTGTAGCAGGATTTATTAAGTCCACGAGGGTGATTTCAGCTAAAGGATGTTCTTCTTCCTCTATGAAGATTTTCTCATGCTTCTCTCAAGTTTTCCAACTTGATGACCATCCCAAATCTTCAAGCTTAAAGTTTGGTAAGTCCCTCACATGAAAAATTCCTCAAATTCTCTCGATCAAAGTTGAAGAATACACTACTCAAAGACATCCCCACTTAAGCAAGTCTTCACAAAAAGTTTGAAACCTCACAAAAGCTACTAAAACTAATAAGCCAATGTATTTATCTTCCTACAATGCATGGAATGTTGTATTGCATAGATTGTTTGTCTATTATCACTAATCAAGACTTTTCTCTAACATGCACTAACACATACATAATGATATTTCACACAAAACTTACAAAAGATGTTCTTAAAGAGTCAATTACGACCTCTTTAGTAAACATGCATAAGATTTACACTAGCATTCAACATACAAAATTGTCTCACACGGTCACATACACACAAAACATCACCATTTTTTCTCATTGAAGCTTCACCATGATTTCCATTCGAATGGGAATGAATACAATAGTTACATGATCCTAGCTTAATACCCTCTCCACCATCATATAACTCGATATTGTTCTTCAATTGGTTAGTT
Organism: Taxus wallichiana var. yunnanensis; assembly: GCA_018340775.1. Taxonomy (NCBI): domain Eukaryota; kingdom Viridiplantae; phylum Streptophyta; class Pinopsida; order Cupressales; family Taxaceae; genus Taxus; species Taxus wallichiana. Next base: position 23,556,649 of record CM031236.1, on the reverse strand, counting down.
ACAAACATGTTTTATCATGAAATCCCTTCAAAGGAGTTACCTTTACTTAAAAATGCCTTAAATTTATCATGACTTAGCATGTGATCTTAGAAATGACCTGATTACACACATATTGTCTCATTGCCACCCTTACAAATCTTATGAGCTTCAAGAATATACCCAAAATCCTCAAATAACACCAAAATTGACCTTACAATTTGAATCAGCATTTTGGAGGGAAAATTCCTCATTTGAATTTGTGAAGGTTCAAAGAAAACTAACTTCATAGACCAACTCATAATGACTCCTAAAACTTATGAACACATCTAACAAACCAAATATAATGTCGTCATGGTTTATTTATCTAGATATAGTGATGCTCCTGCATCAATTCCCCCTCCATTTAGGGTGCATGCGACATCGGTAGGAGAATGCGGCCCAAAAGAGAGCACCTGATGCGGATATGAAGTTGATACCTATAATGGCTAGGGAATGTGCATGGTAGAAACCAAGGAACATGTAAACAAAGTGGCTAGTAACATGTGTTAGTAGAAAAAGTAACAAGCATGCAATGGAAGACAATGTAACAAGAAAGTGTGTAGACAAGATAGATAGAGAAAAGTGGATTTCAAACATGGTTGAAGCAACCAAAAGCATACAAAAAGTTATCAAACAAGACATAGGGCATAGCCCGCAAACAATGGCAAGCAAAGAGTATTAGACAACCATGGTGGAAAATAGTAATGTAAGGTAAATGTTACACATGACTCACTCGTTAGCATGTTAGAAAGATAAATAACATGTCATGAGTGTGTATAAATCAGTGAAAGGTAAAGTAATTGTAATGATATGTACCAATAAAACTTGTGTAGTATGTGATAGTTGTGAAAGTAGATGCCCCTGGGAGCCTCGATGGGACTGGTAAAATTTACAATGTTAAGCATCATTACAGCATGTAAGAACCTATAAGAGATCTGCATTCACTACAAAATACCAAGTGAACGTGTATGTGTATATATAGAAAGATGATGACATACTAAGAATCATGTTTAGCATAGAAAACAAAGTGTAACATGTAAATAGAATAAGCTAGCAAGAATAAATGTAACCAAGATATGCAAATGTTGTGTATGAGTGTGATGGAATGATATGTAATGTGTGAATGTGATAGGAGCAATGTGCCCCCAAATGATGATATGTGTATGAGATGAGGTTCATTTATAAAATACCCCTCAACAATCAAGAATGAACCATAGAATAAGAGTGTGTCATTAGGAAATGGTTTGAAAATGTATGCTAGAAAGATAGATCATGAAGCATATAACATGCAAAGTGAATGATGTGAGGTTAATTTCAGAATTAGACCCTCAGTAGTCAAGTATGAATTGTGGAACTAGAGTGCATCTTAGGGAAATGGTTTGAAAAGGTATGCTAGAAAGATAGATCATGAAGCGTAGAGCATGTAAAGTAAATGATGTGAGGTTCATTTCATAATTAGACCCTCAATAGTTGAGTATGAACCATGGAACTAGAGTGCATCATAGGGTAATGACAATACAATGTGTGTATCAAAGGGTTTGAAAATGCATAAGAAGATTAGATATGGTGCACGAAGTAAAAATGTAGTAGTAGGTGTTAAAGACAACTGATAAGAATAGAAAGGGGAAAACATGATGCACCCCAAGTGTGTGATGGAAATCTATGTGGTGATATGAGAAGGACCATGCCATGGTGGCAGAGTTTGAAATGTCTCCCGACCATCAATGTAAGGATTTTTTTTTTTGACAAAAAGAATTGGACATTGAATCAAGGAGGTCAGAGGGATCTTGAATGGTGGTGGCTTATTTGGGATTGATAACATTGTAGAAGACTTGAGAGGAGGAGGGGTTGAACTAATGTTTAGAGGAGGTTGCTTAGTTATAGTTGGTAACACTGTATAAGGCTTAAGAAGAGGAGGTGATGGACTGATTTGTAGAGGAGGTTTCTTAGTTAGAATGGGTTTGATAGGTGGATCTTGGGCGATCAAGAGGGAACATTAGTGATTATGGAATGATGCTCATTATACCTAGAGGGAGCGGATTTGGGAGCCCATTGAGGTTTAAAAATTGGAGGCAAGCATGTAGTAGAATGTTATGTAGAAAATGAAAGAAAACCCTGATGCTCAAGGTGTTTAATTCTTTGTCGTAAAACATAGCAATCACCGCATATCATTATTTCCATTAATTTGATGATAATTGCAATATGGGTGACCTTGGTATTTTGCAAGCTGATAAGGAGGGTGGTAATGAGTAGGTGGAAAGTTGATCAATTGGTGATTGAGCATATAAAGAAGAATATCATGTTGCTTAGCATTTGAATCAAAATTTAGAGGCGTTGGTAGTGGTATGACTTGTTCACTTATATGAGCACATGTAGAAGACATAGAAGTAGAATGAGATGTAGAAAGAAAACTAGCATGGGCTTGAGAAGCATCCTTGAGATGTTTGATTTAAACTTTAAGAGATGTGGTTGTGGTTTCCATAGCTTGAAATTTATATTTAAAAGCATGATTTAAATCTTGAATCGACTCTAAAATAGATAGATTGGTTGGAGGATTAGGACCGATAGAGGCGTTAGATAGATGATCGAAAATGGCACTAACTTGAGTCGGTGGTGTTTGTGAGAGAGGTACATAATTTCTAGGGATTTTTGGAGAACAAATTTGCAAGGTGGGTGCATTTGAAGCAAGTCATGCAAGGATATTTGAGGAATTTTAGGAGCCATGAAAGAAGAAAAAGAAAGATCCAAGTGTATGATCATGAGTGGGGTTCACCAAATGATTTAATTTAATTTGAATTAAATATAAATATTGCAGAGTCACTACTGAAATAAATGATATATAAATACTTGAAATACATAAATGACACAAACAAACTAATATGTAAATATAAAACACTTAGTACAAGAGATAGATGATGAGACTTAGTTAATTTACACTCAATTTGGAACTGATATGGACTCGAAAAAGTGTTGAACATGTTGGGTAGAGTGTTGTAAATTCTTATTTTAAATTTTACAACTCGCAAATAGAGTCAAACATGGGCACCCACACTAGGGCAAGGGCACTGGGTAGTGGAGACTGCTAATGAGTGCCTGTGACTACGCAAATAGTCGAATTTGGTTTTCAATGTGTCACAAGAGTGTCACACTTATTTCCTGTTGATCACTTGATAGTCTCTCTTTGAATGTCGAAGGTACCTATAACGCATACTTTAGATGTTCACCGACACAATCCTAGAAACCACATCAAACCAAAAAAGGAAAATGCATAATGGGGAGTTGAAATGACCTCAATAGTCACCCGATAGTGAACTTACAACCGAACGTTACACTACATCTCAAACTCCATATAGTTCTTGTGTGTGTGTGTATAAATTGTTCCCTAGGATGCCCTCACAGCAAGTTGCACTTGATAAAGGGTCAGAGTTAAATGTGGCAATGCAATAGAATGTGTGGATGGAATAGAATGAACTTTCCCTTCCTATGTGGTGTATGCAGATTTGATGCATCCCTTGTCCCTTGAATCGATGTTAGATGGATGCTTTAGATTGATTTAGGTGTCTTTTGATGCAAGCTTAGGTGATGATAGTAATGTTTAGTTCTTGGTCCTTGATTTTGAACACATAACTATGCATTTATATGATTCCCTTGTTTTTATTTCGTAATTGACAACTGGAAGGCCAACGATAAGTGAAAAAGATGCCCAAAAGATAAAATATATCTAAAAGGAGCAAATAAAGTGAGAAAGGGTTAGGGGAACCCATAGGGGATAAAGCACTGGCACTTCTATCCTAGTCGGCGCCGGTGTCTCGAAGCCATAAAGGATAAACCAAGAAAATTTTGACTAGGTTTTAGGGTGTGTAAGACTAAATAGAAAACAAGAAACAATGAAAAAGGCCAAAGATAGTTGTCGATCACTAGTTTTTTATTATGAATCATATGAATGCTAATATGCTTTTAGGACCTAGAAATTTACCCAAGTGCGTGATTTTGTGTCTACCCATGGTTAATATTGAGACCTTTCCTTCATAAAAAAATGGAGTCGTTTCAAGTTTGGGATCAAAATTTATGGCCTCCGAAAGATAGGTTATCCTGGGGCGTGATGATGAATGCTCGGAAAACATATGAACGTTGGGGAAAATAGATGAACAAATCAAGAAAATAGATGAACGCTCGGTAAACAGATGAACCCTTGGGAAAATAGATGAATGCTTCGGAAAATATATGAATTCTTGGGTGAACAGATGAACACTCGGGAAAACGGATGAATGCTCAAGAAAATAGATGAACACTTGGGAAAATAAATGAGAAAATTAAAATAAATGTGAGATGAACATTAGGGAAAATAGATGAGATTTTTTTTTAAATGTAAGATGAATGCTCGAGAAAATAAATGAACGCTCAGAAAATAGAAGAACACTCAAAGTGACATATGAACACTCAGAAAATAGATGAATGCTTGAGAAAATAGATGAATACTCAAATAAATGATTAACATTCAAGAAAACATATGAATGCTTGGGAAAATAGATGAATGCTTTGGAAAATAAATGAAAGCTCAAGAAAGGAACATGTAACTTCACAAAAAATGTCAAAAATGAGGCAAAAAAACCAAAAATTTGTTAGGTAAATCATAGATTACCTAGGTTAATTTTGCTTTTACTAGGTAATTATATTATTGTTATAAGTTGTTATAAACCATATTTGGGAATTGTATTCCTGTAGCTTGTTTATTGTCATTATTAGAGTTATTATATGGTTTAAACCATTTATTTGTAATTATGTGTACACGGGTATGCTTATTGTTGCATTGTTACAACATCCCGTTTATCTACACATGGTTGTCCAATATCTATAAATATTGCATCCCAACTATTGTAATTTTATTTTTCATGAATATTAATAAAATTATCGTGGATTTCGTCCCTGCTCATAATTAACATTTGCATCGAGAAAGTTAATCTAGCCTGTGGAGAAGTGAGGAAGTTTCGTATAATTTTGAGGAAATTATGAGAGGGAAATAGTGTTTGTGTGAGCCAAAGGAGCCACCTACATTCCCTCCATCCCAACCCCTACATTCCCATCTCCCAATAGGATAGGAGAGCCTCCAGTTCATTCTCTAGGTAAAAGAAAAGAATTTTTTTACACTGGTGTAAATTTTTCTCCTGGAGCCATTCGATTCAAAATCGATTAGAAAATAAAATTAAAAAAATCATTTTTCCCCATCGCAGCTTTGCCTCTAAAACTAGAGGAATGATTAGTTATAGATAATATTATCTCGTGTTTCCATATCAAGGTGGAGCCAAGCATTGAGATGTCGATCCCCACCAAGTTGAGTCTTACAAAATGATATAGTTACTTCGCATGTTGGTGAGTCAAGGGTAGAGACCGAGTTGTGCATGTATTGGACTCGAGCTAGGTCTCCAAGAGATCTTGCCCGAGTTGCTTACAAAGTAGTATCGGGCCTTACATTATATTGATCCGTTTGCAAAGTCTATCACCGAGCCTCGATTCACAAGTGGTTTGACCACATTGACCAACCGTGTATTTGTAAAATATCAAGGCAAGCTTCTTATTATCCTCATTGAGTTGGACTATTTGTTGAGGCCAAGTTACATTCGGGTTACATCCTACGCATTGGGAAAGACATATTTATTCTCGCCTCTATATTGAATGGTCGAGCCTCCTTTCTCTATTCCAAGGTCGAGCTATTTATGACCACACCAAGCCTCTCGTTGAATATTGGTGAAATCACGCCAACGTTGAATGGTGAGTTGTAGCCATTGAAAGTTGACCCTACAACAAGTGAGCCATCCAATGCATTGAACGGATCCCGCACACAACAATAAAAAAACAACGACAGAGCAAATAATCAAACAAATTTGTCAATGAATAACAATAAAAAATCAACAAACGGAGATACAAAAATCTTATATCCGCCTAAAGCGGATAACCTAAAACTAAATTCCTCCTAGCTCCTACCAAGTGGACTTCTCGGTCGAGGCCATGCTTGCCATTTACCAGTTAGCAAATTTAGTATTATTGTTAAATGTAGTTTTTTTCAATTCTTGGTATAAGTGCATTGGGTGGTACGTTGGTTAAGTGGAAAGCTTTGGGGATAGGTGGTTTATGGTTCACTCCCTAAAAACCTTGTGATTTAAAATATATTGAGATTTGGTGGAGAAAATAGTAGCAACTACCAACTATAGTGGAAAAACCCCTGCTACACACCTTATCCACTACTAACCCCACATCAAAAAAAGAGAGGAGAAAACCCTAATTTAGGGCAAAAAAAAGTTCCCATTCTACATATTTTTGTTTCTAAGTAATTTTTGTAAGGGCAAGGACATCAAAAACTGTAATTTTTTAGCTTTTTTTGTAGTTTCTCACACTGAGAATTGTTCTGAGCTCCGAAGCCCACCAGGGCCTCGAAAAACAAAAAATAAATTCCTACCATTCATTTTTTTCAGCATTTTTGATGTAATATTGTATTTTCAATGGATTGTACTAATTTTTAGGTAGTCATATTCAACCACAAACTTTGTAGAATCGCTAAAAACACTCTGCAGAGATTTGTAAACAAAATCAATAAATTTTGGTTCTGTAACACGCACGAGATCTTTGGATCTCTTTCATAGCGTTGACTACTACGGCACTTAACGCCTAATATAGTTGTAACAATATCATCTGGGAATCGTCCATATAAATCAACGAGGAGTAATAAGGACATAATGTACACACTTTGAGCCCTCCCATCTGTCTGTGAATGATTGCATGACATAAATCCGAACACTAAAATTATCCGAGTATATAGCAAAGTTACGCATGCGTATGAGGATATTTATTTGATCCGGTGTCAATAATCACACAGACCCCTTTCAATAATGTCTTGGTACCACGTATCGAATTCTTTCACGTGTGTGAACACCTCTTTCACATATTGCGGAGTATATCGAAAGGGCGAGCTTCTTCCACGTACCAACCAGGGTATATCGGAAGGGCGTGTATATAGAAAGGTTCACTATATCAGACTAACAGTATATAGATTAGGAGACCTTATACCTGGAGTGATAAGAGCCTTACCATTTGTCAGTGAATTCAGAAAATGGGCACCAATGCCCCTAAGTTCTTTCTTCCGACTCACAATTCCTCGAGAGGAGATAACTATGTTGCATGGAATAAAAACACGACTTGAGTTTGAGGAGATATGGCAATGTGTGAATGGTTCTACAACCAGATCACCAGATGATGCAAATCAATAGAGACAGTTTGACAAGGCCAATCAGAAGGCCAAAGTCATAATTTTGTTCACAGTATCTAATGAAGTGTAGCCCCACATTCTAGATGTCACAACAACTAAAAAAGAGTGGGATAAATTGAGCACAATGTACGAGGCCAAGAACAAGAATAAAATATTGAATTTGTAGACTCAATTACACACACTGAAATTCAAATAGAATGAGAAAGTGGAAGCTTTCTTAAGAAGAGTTTCGAATTAAGGGCTTCACTTCTATCCCTAGGAGAGGAGGTCACTGATACATCTCTCATTCCCATCATTCTGAGAGCATTCCCTCCTTCATATCACATTTTTGTGATGACACTGAAAACCAAGAACAAACTGAAGCAAAACCAAATACATGATATTGAATATCTTCGACACTTTATTCATTGAAAGAGATTTACATATATAGGATTTTTAGTCCTTAAAGTATGGATATTTACCATATCCAATAACAGGAATATCTCTACTCAATCTTAGACTCTTTCTCACGTGAGTTGTAAACACTCACTTAAACTAGACTAACGTTCACACTAAATTTTATATAGAATTCCTAACAATTACCCCCTTAGTGTGAACATGGGGAAAGCTATCTCCTGTACCTGCTCATGTTTTACATATGGTTTTACAATTGGTTAACCACTAACCACAAGAAGGTTTTCTAGGACAACCAACAACCCTATATGTATGTGTTTTTCAAGAGATCCACAAACTCTCAAGAAGGTTTTAGAATGCAACCAACAACCATTTCATAGCACAGTACATTATTTTCTCTCTCATCATTTCAATATAGAAGGGGAGATTGTAGAAGGAAAGAAACATGTTTTGAACAGGAATGGGACTTCTTTTCATTATTACAATAGAAAATAAACACACAACACAACTAAAAGAAGGTCACCAATATGTTGAGCAATCTCTTTGTTGGTGACTAACAAGAGATGTTGTTTTCCTCCTCCTCCTTGCCTCCAGCCTCCAAGAGTTTCTAGAACAGAAAGTCATCGAAATTAGAAGTAGTCAGGTTCTTCTGGTGCTAGTTCTTCTATTTCTGATTCTTCTTCAGCAGCTACATTTTCCTCTTGCATTTTAAGCTTTCCTTTTATGATGTCTTTGGCACAAGTAATACAGAAAGAAACTCTATGTCCTTTTCTCTTGCAATAATAACATTTTGTTTATGCTTTGTTCTTTGAAAAATCATTGTATGTCTTTTGTTTGTATAGAGGGAATTTTCTTCTTGAATGTCTTCTTTTGTTCTTTTCTCCTTAGCTAGGAGTGTAGAAATCACATCTTCTAGTGATTGTGAGGGCATTTGTTCGAGAGTGAAAATGACATTACTGTATTTAGGAAGAAAATTGTTTAGAAGTATGGCTTTAGCATCTACTACAACTTTTACTTCTACAAGTTACCTTATGAGTGATCTCAGTTCATTGATGTAACTTGACATTGTCGCATTATCATTCATTTTGAGTTTGAATAATTGAAGTTTTAATGAAAATTTTGCATTGATTGCATTTGAACTAAAAGTTTTGCTGAGTAGTTCCCATATTTCTTTAAAATATTTTTCTAGATCCACATAGTGTAGCTCAGTGTCAGATAGGGCAAGTCCTATTATTTCTTTTGCCTTATCATCCCTTGTTTCCCACTCTATTAGTTTTGCAGTATCTCGTGGGTTTTAATTCATCTCCTGATATAATCCTCCATATATTTTTATGCATTAATTGCATTTGGATTTTGACTTTCCATGTATGGAAGTTTAATCTGTTAAACTTGTCTAGAGGGATGTTCATTTTACTTAGAGCATCGGTTTCAACCGAAAATGCACTCTCTTTTTTTTGGGTGTTGATTGCTATCGATAATGCACCCGATTACATATTATTTTAAAAAGTAATAAAAGAAATTACTTTTTAAATTTTATAGTATCAATCAAAGAAAAAAACTAGATTGAATTAAAAACTATGGGGTTTAAAACATTCAGTGAACACGTGGTGATGCTTCGAGATCTTCCGATCCACCTTGTTAGTCCTCCATAATTCTTGATCAGATTTATACCTTTTTAAAAATGTGACTTGGAGAGGAATCCCGCATGGCGAGAGAAGACATCCCACGTGGTGCAATGTATTGGAGGACAAGTATGGCGATCTGCAATCAGGGTGGAGGTCGCACTTCTCGCAGAGGTCACATTGATCCTCGGTGAATACATTTTGAACAACTCCCTTCAAAACAAAACTTTCCAATATTTGAATCACCTTGATTCGGATCACACACAATCCAATGCAGGTAAACAGATCTACATAATCTCCTCCAGAATTCTTCCACACACAGCTAAGAGAATTTGGTGCTCTGATGCCAAATGAAAACCAAGAACAAACTGAAGTGAAACAAAATACATGATATTGAATATCTTCTCACGGTTTATTCATTGAAAGATATTTACATATATAGGATTTCCAGTCCTTAAAGTATGGATATTTACCATATCCAATAACAGAATATCTCTACTCAATCTTAGACTCTTTCTCATGTGAGTTGTAAACACTCACTTAAACTAGACTAATGTTCACATTAAATTTTATATAAAATTCCTAACATACACTAAACTTGTTGGATCGGATAGTTTCTTTTGACGAGTTAGTGAATCTACTACAATAAGAAGAAGTATTTTACAAAAAAGATGATGAAGAGGAGAAATTACTCTCTTCTCATCAAAAAGGAAAAGGAAAAGGAAAAGGAAAATCTCATTCCTCTCAAAAGTCTCAAAAATAACATCAGTATGGGGACAAGAATAAGAATAAATGTCCTATCTATAACAGAGGACATGATATAAAATATTTTTGTACAATACATATAAGAAAGGTTCATCAAGTCATTCTAGACCTCAAAATCAACAATCTCATAAGGGACAATCACACTACAATCAAGAGTAGAAAAAGGGGAACTGGTGAAGAAAACCCCATCAACAAGGTAATATAGCTGAGCAAGAAGAACATGAGGAATTATTATATATTTCTCATTCTAGTGGACCATCCATGTCATCTAGTGATATTTGGTATGTTTATTCAGGAGCCACTTGACACATGACCAGGCACAAAGACTGGTTTACTACAATGAGGGACACACATTTGAAAAACCATATTGTTATCCAAATTTTGTCCCCTAGGCAAAATATTGGATCAGCCACGACCTCGCATGGAAAGAATCAGATAAAACACGTTTAAATCTTGCAAACTAGTTGCAGAGGGACTCTATAATGGAATGGCAGGGCCCATGAAATTTTAAATGACCCTGTGTGAGAAGAAAGAGAAGAAACGGCTCACTCGCGACTCGTGCCTTAAATTCATCAAACAAGTTCTGATGGGATTGAAAATGAAATAGAAGGGTTGGAAATGAAGGAGCAGTAGTGTCACGAGAGAAGCCAGGGAGCAAGAAGGAAAAGAAGTGGTGAAGTTTCAAGGTCTTCGGTCTCAAACCTGCTCAAGAAAGAATCCATAAATGATTAAGTATGGAGGAGACAACGGAAGAGGCCACCTGTCCTAATAGCACTTCTCTAAAGGTGAATCCAAAAAAAGGGGAAGACCAAATGAGCGCCAAACTGACGTGTGTCCCAGAAGAAAATGGGGCATCGGGGGAAAAGTTGATTCTTTGCCCATTGTTATAAAAAAAAGGGTAAAATTTGCAAAACGGCCCGCAACTCTATCGGGGAAAAAGTCAGTGTTAGAACCCTAGTCAAAGCCAAGGTGAGGAGTCAGAGGAAAAAGTGAAAATTTGCCTTTCGTTCAAAGGGAAAAAGATAAATTGCGGACCTGCAAGCCCAATTTTTGGTTCTAATCCGGCCGCCACATGTTCCAAACCAAAAGGGGGGCCCATTTTTCAAATTTTTTTCCCCGTCCAATCGTATGGATTCGCTACAAACTTCGAAGGGGCATATCTTTCGACTCAGGTCTTGAAATATTGCGAATCTGACACCATTGGAAATATCTTGGCCTCACCTATGCCATGGAGGTCTGAAACTTTAATTTTGATGAGGTTAGGTGAAGAAAAATGGAGTAAATGTATTCGAGCCTTCAATGCAAGATCCATCTGTCTCAAAGAACTGATCGATTCGATCTATTTCCATCATTTCCTCTTCTTTCAAGGCACCGAATCAAGGAATCATGCAGTAAAGATGGATTTGGGGTAGATTTTATTAGAAGCATTAACAGCAAGGTTTAGTTTCAACCTAATTTTCCCCGCTTCTCTCTCTCTCCTTCTCTCGATCAAATCTATAAATACAAGGGCATGATTCATTATAAAGGGTTGTTCATTCTTCTTCCCTACCCCCCTCTCTTTTTCTTCTCCAGGTCAAATGTGGAGTTTAAGTCTCCTCCCTTGGCTTTGTAATGGAATTTTCTTGCCTCTTTCCCATTAATGGTGTACTGTGTGAACTCCTGGAGCAATAAAATATGTTTTTGTGATGCATTTTTTCCATCCTTTGCTCATTTTGTTGTCTCTTCTCGCCTCTCACAATTAGGGGTATACCGTGCATATCTCTAACATCTATTACAGGTTTTGGAAGCTGTGTTTAAGGGGTTTGAAATGGTGTTTTGTGTGAACTTTATCCTTGGTCTGTGATGCATCTATCCATCCTCTCCATTGCTCACCTCTCTCATTTTAGGCGATTGAGTTTGTGTGTTCCCTTTTCTCGGTGTTATCACCTCTCGTAGTGTAGGATTTCTTTATTTTCATGCTCTCTCTCTCTCTCCTCCCTTGGAATTGTTATATTAGGAGTAGATAGTCGCATTTCCTTCCTTAGAAGTATTTTAGTGCTAGGATTAGGAAGAGGAACCAACCTTCTCTGGAGGATCATTCCCATTTGCAAGTCCCATAGCTTGGGGAATGATCCAATGTTATGCAAATCACACCAAATGAGTATGCCTTAGAAAAGCATATTTTTAGAGCTCATTTGGGGGTGCTATGATTTTGCACTAACATTTTTGACATGCCCAAAGGGGACAGGTATGAAGCACCTTACCACTTCACTTCATCAAGTTCGATGTGCTCTTGGTGAAGATTTTAGCCTTTGGAGGCACTTTCAAGCACATATGACAACTCCATCTAGTTAACAACCCATCCTCTGAGTTGCAAACCTTCTTCCCATCCATTTCCACCCATTATTTCTTCCATCTCTTTCATTTTCTCCCATTCCATGAGGTTGTGAAATCATGACTTCATTCCCTTCACTAACTCACACTTCGCAACAACAAGTAGTATGTTCCACCTCCAATGTGCTTTACAACTCCTTCAAATCAGCATTTTGAGCAGATTCAAGATCAACATGTTTACTTCTATGAGCAAAGAGTGTCAAAATCTGGTTTATTTATGGAGCTTTCAGAACAAGGATATGCATATAATGACAACAACCAAATGGTAGATGTTGGTCTACTGGAGAAGATTCAAAAAATGGAGGCTAACATGGTTCAGTCAAGGGGCATAGCACGAATGAAGGCATTCAAGATTGGTTGCAGGGCACCTTGTCCATGGGAAGGCCCTTTTCCAAGACATTACAGCTCTTAAGAGAAGCTTGACTTCAAGGTTGAATTGTTGCCTCAACTTACACAGTGGATTGAGGACATTGGGGCTTATGAGCAAAGTGTGGGACAACCTTGTCAATGGGTAAGTCAATCACCAGTTCCATGCCTTTTATTTTCTCTCCCTCAATCTTTATCATTTTAGCAGAGGCAAGAGTCAAGCCCCTCACTTGCTACCCTAAGTGTTGATTTCATTTCTCCATCTTCTAGTCTTCCATCTCATTTCCTTTCCTCTTCCCTTTTCCCTTTCGAATCTGTGTCCCCCCACAAGAGCCAAAAGAAATGCCTTCCCCTCCACCACAACCAAGTAAACAACTAGTGGAGACCCCACCCATCACTCCTCTTACCTTCCCAAGTCCATGTTGGGAAGAGACTCCAAAAACGAGCCAAGGAGAACGTCAAACAGAGGAGCCCAATAGAGAAGAAATGATAGAAAATTTGAAGAGTTGGGCTGTTAAATTTGAGTTTTCAAAGGTCTCCTTTTTGGTTAAGCCTATGGACGAGGCTGAGGTCAAACCATAAGTGGTGGAAGCTCCAGCTATAGCACAAGCAGGGGAAGAAGGAGCTACTCCTAATCCAAAAGAAGAGGAGTACATTCTGGATGTGGAGGAGGACCACACAATTTTAGAGGCTCCAAGTGCAGAGCAGGCCATAGAAGAACCTTCAGTTCTTCCTCCCACTTCATCCCTTCCAAGCTCTGATGTTAAAGAAGAGTTTGAGATTTCAAACTTCATGTTTAAGGATGAAGGGAACCATGGTGAGTCAGTTGTAGATCAAGAAGAAACCATGAAGGAGGTTGAGCACCTACAGTAGAACAATAAGGAGGCAGATTACCTATCTCGACTTGGAGGATTGCCTTGATGAAGGAGAGCCCATGGAGATCACATCATTTCTTCCTCTATCTCTCACACCCCAAGCACATGATCCTGCTACCATGGAGGAGAACATTTAAGAACAACAACATGTACTTCACAACAGCCCTGTGGAACCAAGATCGGAAGACATGACTATCCCATGTTCTTCACAGGAGAACGAAGAGGAAAAGTAGGAAGATGTCATTATCCCTCTCACACTATCCATCCATGAGAGTTAGAAAGAAGGCTTCATTCTTGGAGTTAGAGTTCAAACCATGGGAAGATTCAAAGGACCATACCTTGCCCAATCAGATACTTGGCTTCATTAGAGCCAAGGGAGAAGCCAAAACCAGTCATGCCTACTCCAGGGCATGAGGATGAGCATCAAAGTACCAAGGGTCATCATCAACACCTCCAGAAGTCCGATGCAAGTCATCTTGAGGAGGTATTTTCCATTAATGTTGATACCTTGATGATTTGGGTGGAGGACCAACTTATTGTCAGTTTTTCACTCATACTGGCAGCTATATTTAGTGTCAAATCATTTGCATGGCTTCCCCTCTTGAGAAAGGGAAGCTACTTCTCCCTACCTGTTGCAGGATTTGTTTAGCATTCTTTCCCTCTAGTTAGTTTAGGAGTAGGAGTAGATTTTACTTTCAGCAGAAGAAGTGCTTATGCACACTCTGCATGTCTCATTTGAGGCATGTATGATTTGGTCTTTGTATATAAGTTTTGTCCATTTTTCTCCAAGGGTGCATAAGGCCAAGACTCTTCAATATTCATGGAAAGAAGACTCATAGCAGTCTATAATAGTTGCTAGCTCCAAAAGGGAACAAATCCAGAGCAACTTAAGTCGTTTTGAAATAGTCCATTTCAGGGACAAATGAAAGCTCCAGAGTTAAAACAAATTTTCTACTCTCAAAAACTCCATTTTAAGATTTTCTTATGAAAATTGAGAGTGCCGACGTGTGGGTGGATTCAGAGTCAGGCAGAGGTCAGCAAAGTGCAGAGAGTCGGGAGTCCATTTTATAAGAAGGATCAGTGTCAGGCCATCATTCTTGACTCCATGCCCAATGGATGCTTCAAGGCCACTAGTCTCTTCATCTAGTAGGTAGATGTCCCAGTGAGTTGCCAAATTGTTATCCATATTTCACCCCAGGGAAAAATATTGCATCAACCACCACCCCGCACGGAAATAATTAGAGAAAACATGTTTAAATCTTGCAAACTGGTTACATAGGGACTCTACGATGGAATGGTGGGGCCTGCGAAAGTCTAAACGACCCTGTGCGAGAAGAAATGGCTCTGTCAAGTGAACCCATGCCTTAAATTCATCAAACAAGTTACAGATGGGATTGGAAATGAAATAGCAGGGTCAGAAATGAAGGAGTAGTGTCGTAAAGAAGCCAAAGACAGAAGAAGGAAAAGAAGCGGTGAAGTTTCAAGGTCTTCAAAGCTAAAAATGTTCGGAAAGAATCCAGAAATGATTAAGTATGGAGGAGGCAGTGGAAGAGGCCACATGTCTTAACGATGCTTCTCCAAAGGTGAATCCAAAAAGGGGAAGACCAAACAAGCACCAGACTGACGCATGTCCCAGAGGAAAGTGGGGCACCGGGAGAAAAATTTATTCTTTGCCCCTTGTTATCACAAAAGGGTAAAAGTTACAAAATGGCCCACAACTCTATCGAGGAAAAAGTCAGCATTAGAACTCGAGTCAAAGCCAAGGCGGGGAGTCGGAGGGAAAAGTGAAAATTTTATTTTCGTTCAAAGGGAAAAGATAAATTGTAGACCCGCAACCCCGATTTTTTGTTCTAATCTAGCTGTCATGTGTCCCAAACCAAAAGGGGGCCCATTTTTCAAATTGTTTTCCCCGTCCATTCGTATGGATTCGCTACAAACTTCGAAGGGGCATATCTTTTGACTCAGGGCTTGAAATATTGTGAATCTAACACCATTGGAAAGATCTCGGCCTCACCTATGCCATGGAGGTCTAAAAATTTAATTTTGATGAGGTTAGGTGAAGAAAAATGGAGGAAATGTATTCAAGCCTTGAATGCAAGATCCATCTGTCTTAATAACCGTATCATATTCGATCTATTTTCGTCATTTCCTCTTCTCTCAAGGCATCGAATCAAGGAATCATATAGTAAAGATAGATTTGGGGGTAGATTTTATCGAAGCATTAACAAAGAGCGGTGGTTGAGTTTCGACCTACTTTTCCTGCTTCTCTCTCTCTCCTTCTTCTCTCTGATTAAATCTATAAATACAGGGGCATGATTCATTATAAATGGTTGTTCATTCTTCTTCCTTTCCCCCCTCTCTTTTTCTTCTCCGAGGTCGAATGTGGAGTTTAAGTCTCCTCCTTTGGCTTTGTAATGGAATTTTCTTTCCTCTTTCCCATTAATGGTGTACTGTGTGAACTCCTGGAGTAATAAAATATGTTTTCGTGATGCGTTTTTCCATCCTTTGCTCATTTTGTTGTCTCTTCTCGCCTCTCACAATTGCAGGGTTATTGTGCATATCTCTAATGTCTATTACAGGTTTTAGAAGCTGTGTTTAAGGGGTTTGAAATGGTGTTCTATGTGAACTTTATCCTTGGTCTGTGATGCATCTGTCCATCCTCTCCATTGCTCACCTCTCTCCATTTCAGGCAGTTGGGTTTGTGATCAACAGTTCCCTTTTCTCGGTGCTATCACCTATGTAGTGTAGGATTTCTTTATTTTCATGCTTTCTCTCTC
The DNA here is from genome assembly GCA_018340775.1 of Taxus wallichiana var. yunnanensis. Classification (NCBI taxonomy): domain Eukaryota; kingdom Viridiplantae; phylum Streptophyta; class Pinopsida; order Cupressales; family Taxaceae; genus Taxus; species Taxus wallichiana. The sequence continues at coordinate 23,540,199 of CM031236.1, read as the reverse complement.
TCCTTGGTCCCTTAGAATTGTTAGATTAGGAGTAGATAGTCACATTTCCTTCCTTAGAAGTAGTTTAGTGCTAGGATTAGGAAGAGGAACCAGCCTTCTCTAGAGGATCATTCCCATTTGCAAGTCCCACAACTTGGGGAATGATCCAATGTTATGCAAATCACACCAAATGAGTCTGCCTTAGAAAAGTAGATTTTTAGAGCTCATTTGGGGTCTTTGTGATTTCACACTAACACATATTTCGTTAGGTGATGATTATTCATACACGATACATGGGATTTGGAACATTTCTCTACCTCTTGGTTCATGCAATTGTAGATTATCGATGTACTATATATCCCCCCGCTTAACAAAAATATACTATTTGTTAGTCGGTTCCTAGATCATTATCGAAGATTGACTTTAATACTCATTCGACAAGAAAATGTGTTTAATTTGAGACAAATCACGAGGCTCAAAATTAATGCAAAAGCCTCGATATGGGACATATGCTCTAGCTTAATTTTATCCATAGAGTTGATCGACACTTGTGGCTAAGAATTCTAACTCTACATAGTTGTGGCATTGGATACTTGGTCATATCAATTTCAAGTATCTTGAACAAATTTGTCAAGATATCATGGTAAAATGATTTTCATCTCTTTAAAAGGATACAAATAAGTGTCCTCACCGCCTGGCAGGTAAAAACACAAAGCTTCATTCCAAAGAGAGTAATTATCAAGCTCATGGTAAGCTTGATATGGTTCATGTCGATCTTTACGGTGTGATGCAACCGAGTCATTATGGATTTCAGTACTTCATGCTTTATGTTGATGACTACTCAAGAAAAATGTGGATATATTATCTTCATAAGAAAAGTGAAGCTTTTAAAACCTTCAAAAAGTTCAAAGTGGCTATAGAGAATGAGACTAATCATCACATCAGATCTCTCTGCTCAGATCAAGGGGAGAATTCACCAATAACAAGTTCAAAGCCTACCTACAAGCTCATGGGATTCGTCAACAAATGCCTCCTCCACACACACCGCAACAGAATGGTGTTGTTGAGAGAAGAAATTGTACTATCATGGAAATGGTAAGTTGCGCATGATCGATAACTCTTGACTAGTGAGGACACTTTGGCTAGAAGCAAAAACACATTTTTTTATTTGTTAAAAAGAGTGCCCACAATTTCTCTTGATGGAGTAACAACATATGAAGCATGATCAAAGCGGAAACCATTTGTTGCATACATTAGATTATTCGGGTGCAAAGCAAGCATGCACATACCCAAGTAGAATAGAAAGAAGTTGGATATGAAGTCACAAAAACTCATCTTCATTGGCTACAGTGAAGAGACTCTTGGGTATAGATTGATGGATCCAAAGACTAGGAAAGTATACACCAACAGAGATGTTGAGTTCTTTGAGAAGAAGGAAGTAGAGACTCCTCTAGCCTCACTTGATGTAGATATTTCACTTGTAAAAATAGAAGTTGATGTTCCCATGAGATGATGATAATGATGATGGGGATGATGGCGATGATCAGATAGAACTACAACCCATGGGAGAAGTACATCATATACCCAAGTGGTATACTAGCATGATACGAGATGCAAAATTGGATGCTCCATTGGATACATCCACCATTGGACCAAGGACTCACAGTAAAACACGAGAAGAAGTAAATTTTACTTTGATGAGTAGAGTTATTGAATCTCATGAGCCCTCTACAGTCCAGGAAGCCCTACAGTCAAAAGCTTGGAAAGATGCCATAGATGCTTTGAGTATCAATCAGTGATGAAAAAAACACTTGGAAACTTGTTGATCTTCCACCAAGGAAGAAACCCATTGGTTGCAAATGGATATTCAAGACAAATTACAAATCTGATGGGACTATAGACAAGTACAAAGAAATACTGGTAGTAAAGGGGTATGCACAAAAAGAAGGCATTGACTATGAGGAGACATTTGCTCCCATAGCTAAGATCAAAATGATCAGGATGATCTTTTCTCTAGCTGCACAATTTGGTTGGAAAGTACATCAGATGGACGTGAAAAGTTCCTTTCTAAATGGAGATCTACAAGAAGAAGTATACATGACTTAACCTGAGGGATATGTTGTACCTGGTCAAGAAACAAAGGTATGCAGACTCAAGAAATATTTGTATGGCCTTAAACAAGCACCTTGGGCTTGGTACATCAAAATTGATGAGCATCTCGTACAACATGGATTTGTCATAAATCCATATGATCCCAATCTCTACCTCAAAAGTAAGGGGGAGATTGTGATTTTTGTTGTTTATGTCAACAATCTAGTCATCATTGGTAGTTCAATGAAGATGATCAATGAAATGAAGAAAGATCTTAACCGATCGTTCAACATGACAGATCTCGGGATGATGCACTATTGTCTTGGATTGGAAGTATGGAAAAAGGAGAATCACATCTTTGTTTCTCAATTGAAGTATACTAAGACAACACTCGAGAAATTTAGGATGATGGATTTCACACCTATTGCTACACCTATGGAGACGAGACTGTAGTTATCTCATTCAGATCCATCTCCTGTGGTAGATGCAACTCTGTATCGACAATTGATTAGGAGTCTCATTTTCCTCACATACACTAGACCAGATATCAGTTTTGTAGTGAGCTATCTTTCCAAGTTCATGCAGGAACCCAAAGTTTTTCATTGGAAGGCAACAAGGTGGATCTTGAGATATCTCAAGGGAACAATAGATCTTGGTCTAGAATACAAGAAGAATGATCAATTCTTCTTGACTGGATATTCATATTCAGATCATGCAGAAACATTGATGACAGGAAATCCACTTTAGGATTTGTATTCTTTTTGGGATCTGGACCGATATCATGGGGAATTAAGAAACAACACTTTTTTCCTCGCTCTTCTCCAAAGATGAATATCATCTTTGCCGCAGTGAAGTTATGCGTAAAGCGATATGGATACGCGCATCTTTGGAAGGACTTGGAATACCACATGACAAACCGACCACCTTGTATGTAGACAATGAAGGTGTTCTCAAACTTGTTCACAATCCAATTTTTCATGAGAGAACAAAGCACATTGAGGTACATGTTCATTTCATATGTGAGCATGTCTTGAAACACAACATACAACTTCAATTTTTCCCAACAAATGAACAACGAACAAATATTTTCACAAAGTCACATACACATGAAAAGTTTGAGTTGTTCGAGATTTCCTCTCTTCATCTCTTGAAGCAATGCAAAATTAAGGGGGAATGTTAGGTAAATCATAGATTACCTAGGTTAATTTTTCTTTTACTAGGTAATTATATTATTATTGTAAGTTGTTATAAACCATATTTGGTAATTGTATTCCCGTAGCTTTGTTTATTGTTAGTATTAGAGTTTTTATATGGTGTAAACCATTTATTTGTAATTATGTGTACACGTGTATGCTTATTGTTACATTGTTGCAACATACAGTTTGTCTGCACATTGTCCAATATCTATAAATATTGCAGTCAACTATTGTAATATGATTTTTCCGAATATTAATAAAACTATTAGGCTTCCATCCATGTTCATAATTTACAAAAGCTTAGGTTTTTCTCATCAAGACTAAAATTTGACAACATTTTGCCTCCTAAATATCCATAAAGAACACTCAACACTATCAAACATCATTAAACATGCTTAAAAATCAAAGAATTTTAACAATTGAAATAAAGAGCATGTAAAAATGAAGTCTAAACTAAGAAAACATAAAGAATGTGCATGAGAGAAAATGGTGTCCCATCGGGTGTGCCATATGTATGCATGTATTAGATTAACACTAAGTCATTAAAAAGAACCTAACACTAAGTAGATTCAAGCTTAATCTAATCTAAACAAAAACATCATGATAAAGCATGAAAGGAAATCTTAATTAACTATACATAAAACATAAAATCAAACATCAAATGCAATCTTGTTTTGATTGTTGGATGTAATTTTAGATTGTAGGAATTTCCTTTGTGAACCGAATGCAACCATGCATGATCAAGGAATTTCTCCAAGGAAGAGGAAGAGATCTCACCAATATGGCTTGATTTCCATTTTTGTTTCTTCTCTTACTACTCTTTGCCAAGTAGAAAGGGGGTTTGAACAAAGCTTTCCAATAACATGAAAATGCTCTTATCAAGTGCAAATGTCTTACAAGGACATGAAGGTGTAAGAATGGTAGGAAGGTACTAGGTTTCTTATATAGCTTTCTATTTTGGGAGAAGCTTGCATCCTAGTGAATGTGGGATAAAGGTAAAGTAGAATTAGAAAGGGATAATAGAAGAGATTAATTAAATATTAACAACTCATGGGAGTTGGGGGTGATTTAATTAATCAACTAGGATTAATTAATAAGCCAAATTAAGCTTATAAAAGCTATTTGGAGACAATTTAGACAGAAATTAGTAGAATTTGAAAGAGGGATTTAACCAATAAGAGGGTTTATTGATTAAATAGAAGATTAAAAGGCTTAATTAATTAATAATGGTTAATTAATTAATTAAAATATGATTATAACTAACAAAGCGACATTAATTGGCATCTAGGATGAAGGGGAAAGCTAGTTAATTAACAAAGTGTCGGTAATTGACCGAGATAAAGGGGAATGTTAGCTAATTAGCGGAAAACACACTAATTATAATGAAATGACGAGAAAGAGGATAATTAGTGCAATTTTGGTATTAAAAATGTGTAGTTAGATTTGGGTGTCTGTGGGACATGTTGATAAAGCTTTGAAGAATTTCCAAGAGATATATGAAAAAAATGTGGTTGAATGGAATGCAATGGTTGCAGGTATACACAAATCATGGATATGATTAGAAATAGCTAAAACTCTTTTAATAGATACAACAAAAAAGAGTGAATCCAAACTCTCAAGATTTGGCATCCTTCTCCCATAATGTGCTAATTGAAACTCGGAACATGGAAAATAAATTCACGAGTGCATTATTAGAAGTGGTTTGCAATCTAGCAATATTTTGGGAAATGGACTCTTGGATGTGTATGCCAAATGTGGGAGCTTAGAGGGTAAATGTAATTTATTGAAAAATATTCCTAGAAGATATGTTTCATGGAATTTCAATGATTTCTGATATGCCATGCATGTGTCTGCAGTAGGGAGACTCTTCAATATTTTGAACAGATGCAACACTTTAGAGGGAATGACTAATCATGTCACCTTTTTCAATGGTTTGTATGTGCGCAATAGTCACAAACATTCACACATAATTGTTGAGTTATATCCAATTCTCGAGACATTTGTCATTAAATTCCACCTTTAGAGAAGTAAACTATCCATGATGAACCCAAAGCCCTACAAGCATCTCGTGAATCCCCAAAAATATATAAAAATAAATTGTATATTGTGTCTTCCTTTGGAGCCACCAAGATTAGACATTGAATCATCAAGCAACACTAAAGGGCTTATCTCGATTTATTAATAAATATGATGCGACTTACAACATATAATTTGTAAACAATATAAAACAAAATGACATATCAACCTATTATTTTTTTATAAAACTATGAAATGACACATTAACTTATATTAATAATTATGATGTGACTTACAACATTGAACTACTAACCAATTTAGTACAACATGACATATCAATCTATATTTAAAATAAACAAATAAAAAACCACCAAATAACATCTCAACCTATATAAATAGTTGTAATGTCATGTACACTATTTAATTACTAAGTTATTTAAGTCCACCATAAGATACATATACAACATTGAATTACTAAACACTTCAATACAACATGACATATCACTTTACATTATTTTTAAAAACACCAAATAACACTTCAAACTTATATTACTAGTTGTTATATTCGTAAACAATTCAATACTACTACTAAGCTATGTTCTCAATATTTTTACAATTTCTAAAAATTAATTAATTATTTTTGCATGAAACCACCTCTAATAATATTGGATAATATCATTTGTTTTTATTAAGTTTTATTTTTAGGCTACACCTATAATTTATTGTTTCATCTTTAAAAGCTCTAAATTGTATTTCATATGTACTTAATTTTTCCATACTAAAATACATCCATTTTATTATGATTCAATTAACTTTTTTTCAAGCTACGACAAAACTAGTCGTAGTGCGACACTTGTTTATATGTGATATATTAATTACAATAATATTAGTTAAAAATTTCTTGAATTTGCAATTACAGGGATTAGCACACATAATTCTTAGGCTTAGCTGCTAAGGACCGAGGGGTTCCAATTCCACCAAATTCACAGGGACATGATCCTAACCCCATCCCTTATTTATCGGTATCTCATGGGAGTGGAACCTGGTGGATGGCTACACAACACATTTTACACCATCATACATGCGTTGGACCACAACCCATTCGATAGTATTACTTTATTTGAATTTTTAAATTTTAAAAGTTTGACATGATAAATGAATTATTTATAAATGTTAGGTGATGTGGTGGATCTAACATATAATAACGCTAAAAATATTGGTTGATGTGATGGATCCAACATATAGTAATAATAAATATAAAGATGTTGGTTGATCTAATAGATCCAACATATAATAAAGATAAAGATGTTCGTATTAGACTAGTTAATCACTATGATATTAGTTTATTTGTTTGTTTCTTATGCCGAAGATAGTTAATAATACATTCGATTGCATTCATTTGATGTAATAATTCAACACTTCTTTCAATCGAATGTTACAATTTTCATATGACTTAATAAATGTAAAACTTGACATTATAAAAAAGAATTTTTCTCAACAAGTGTTATTGTGGCATATTCTTCTTCTATAATTAAAAATAATAATATAAACTCATAAGTAAATTATTATCAAAATAATTAATTACACTCAAAGGCGTTTTACAACCAACCTCCTTCACCTAGCTTGCCCCATCAACAACTTAAAATCCATTTCACTTAGGGGATGACCATACGGTCAGTTTCGATTGTTTATTTTATTGATGGGTAAATTAAATGCATTCACCAACCCCCACGGTCACAGAATCCATAACCTTCTTCAAATTAAATAGATGCAAGCTTTCCTTCTTATCCATAGGTGGTGGTTGAGGGAAAATGTGAGTGTTAATGAAAACTGCAGTGAGAACTCGGACTCAGAATCGTGTCGGCATCCTCCCATGGTAGGGTGTGTAGGTTGGTAAAAAGCTCGATGAAAACTTTGTGAGGAGATGAAATTTTTAGGAAAATATTTACACTATCCCATTTTCCCACTATGAAACATTTCAAAGTTTTTAGACAAATATTTGAGGTGAATATGGCCGAAAATAAGAGATTTGGTATTTTACTTTTGATTGAATGAATTCTAGACCAAGAAAATGATGGAAAATGTTTTTTTATTAGTGATTGTTTTTGTTTATAATATCTTTTGTCCAAGTTTTATCACATGGATAACAACTAAGGGGTATGGTGAATGGTGGCCATCAAGGCCAACGTTGGTTGTTGCGCGGGGTGACCACCAAGATTTCCATTGCCTTGATACGATACTATAGAAATGGCACGATGCCCTAAGTCTCCATGCCATCGTGTTCATAATTGTTATCTGTCATTTTATGGTGTTGTGGGTGTGTTGCATGCCATGAGGGGATAACACTACGTCCATAGGGCTCGAGGGGCATAGGAAGCCACGTTGTTGCCCATGCTTTCTCCATACCACCTTTGTCGCTATTATTTATGAGGTTGGGATGGAAGAGGATTTCATGGTGGTTTTGATTTATGTGGAGGTCAGTGCTCAAAGAAGAAAACTCGTGCTCAAAGATTGCAATTATCTTTGTCCTCCTTCATTTTTTGTTGATTGTTAGAAATTTGATTTTTAGATCTTTAAATCATTTCCTTTTGCAATGTTCATGAGATTTGTTTAAAAATGGGTTTGTTGAAATCTCTGTGGTGGTGTTGTGCAAATACAATAGAAACCCTAAACTTTTCCACCATCCTTGTGGGTTGATGTTGAGCTACAAAACCCACTATTTTCTTTCACTTTTTAATGGATTTGTACTGTCACACCAACAAAGTAAATAAACTTATACATGTATGCCTGCAAATGAGGGTTGTGGGTTTGTTGGGAATACTATATGCAAAATATGGCATGAAAATGATTTCTCATCAAGTGTTTGTCAAAATGTCTTGAATTATTATGATTAAAGAAAAAATCTTGATGTGGTCAGACATTTGTTGCAGGTCATAGGTGAGTCTCCAACACACCTAAGTTAAACATATTAGTGAGCAGATGTTTATAATGCTCTCAACTTATCCAAATGTATGGGCCAATTTTATTACAAGCTCCTTTCATGGAAATCGTGATAGGAATATCATCTATGACTAAGGTAGGTGGGGACTTTGTGTTTTTCAATGCCAAATACATGAAAGTAAGATGGAATGACTCTCATTCCTCACTTAGTTGTCAGACGCCATAACATTAAGGGATGCCCTTCACCCATGTCCTACAAGGAAATCAATGTAGGTGCATGGTTGTCCTACAAATTATATTATCATGTGTACGTAAGCATTATTTTCCAAATATAGAATTTTTGGCATCCAACTTTCATTTCAAGTTACAAGTTTTATTTAACTCCATGTTCTCATTGAATATGCACGGAATGCAATTACACCTGTCATTTCTTGTATGTTTGTGCATCATTTGTTTTATTATTTTATTCATTTCACCATGATTAACCGGTGACACTTGACCCACATTAAACTCCAATTCGAGAGATAATCATAAGCACCACCAAGTAGAATCCTCAACTTTGACCACCGGCTCGGCATAGGTTCTAGAGGAAGGTTAAGGGCTTTCAAATTAGGAAGCTTAATCCGAGCATGACCCAAATTTATGTCCAGAGAAAAGGCAACCAGTTTCTCAGAAAAATTCCATCAGAACCCCAAACCACTTCTCTAGCTCCTTGAAGACACCAACATCCATAAAAGAGAACCCCGCTCACCAACACCCACACCTAGAATGCCATATTATAATTTGCCACCTCATAATCCAAATTCCCAAAAAGAGGGCCGAACCCAATGCAACACCAAATTAACCACGTTCGCCTTCGAAGGATGAAGAATAAGCAAGTTCTCCACGAAGACGGAGGCCATGCCACTATTAACCCTCGGCCATCCTTCCACCATCAGAAAGTCTTCCCCAAAACTAACTTTATAGCCACCAAATCCTCCCTGCAGAGATATTAAAGATTCTCTTCAAACGATTATCTAAATTCCAGTCCTAAAAGCCATCTCCCTCATATCACAGAGCAGAGCAAGACGGGGACTCTAGGAGGATCCATCAAAAACAGAGAGCAAAACTTAGAAGAAACCGGCCAACTCCCACCTTAAGTAAACACAAAACCTACCACACGAGTGAGAGAAACACCGTGAATCCCCATTATGACACATCCCTCAAAGCAATCATATCAAGGCCTTCCCAGTCATTGGAATTAAAGGCCACTTTTTCCAATTGTGTTTGATCGACCCCACATTAGCCAACCAGTCGACAATGATTACCCTCTCTATACACGTGCTTAATGCTCCAGATTTTAATTTATAAATTTTCCATAAATTTTTTGAATACCTAAATCAAGCTTCCAAGACAAAGCCTTCCTATTAATGATGGCATTTATAATAACCATAGAATCACCTTCAATCTCCAAATATTCAATATTAAGAGAAAAGCAAGGTCCAAACCTTTGCTAAGAGCTTGTAATTCAGCTGAATTACAAGTTCCATCCTTGAGCTTATACGAAGCAGCCCCAACCACCTGACCCAAATCATTACGAATCAGACACCCCGCTCCAGAAGCACCTGGATTACCCCTGCCGCCCCATCAAAATTGAGCTTGAAAAAACCAGAGGAAGGGGGAGACCATTTAACATTCTTCCTGAACCGAAGAAGAGGGCAATAAGATTTCATAGCACCATCTCTGGGTTTAACAATCTTGGGCCAATTTTTTTCAATCTCTCTGTCAAAATTAGAGAATGGACAATTGTGGGACCAATTTGAAGAAACCATCCTCTGAGATTGCCCATTCCAACCTGAATAAGACATGATCCACTAAATTTCTTTCATCCCTGAAAATCCTTTTGTTCCTTTCCCACCAAAGATGCCACAAAAGGAGCACTAAACTACATAACCAAATTGAGGAAAGAGCACCAAGATGCAACTTTTTAGGCCAAGCCAACATAGCCTCGGGTAGGGAATTTGGTTGCACCCAAGGAAGATTGAGTTTAGCACACAACCAATTCCAACATTCAATGCAAAGGGACAATGCAACAATAGATGATCTCTATCTTCCTCATTCTTCTCACATAGGTAACATCTAGAAGGACCCTGATAACCAAATTTTTTCCTTCTTTCCTGAGTAAGAATTTTACCCTTAAAGGCCATCCAAGCAAAGAGACCACTTTTAGAGGACAAGAGGAAGCCCAACAATCCTTCCAAATCCTATTTTCTGCTGCCATCTCTAATGCAACAATTTATAGCCACAGCTCGAGGAATAGAACCCGATGAGGCAACAATCCAAACAATTTTATCCTTCTTGATTAGTCAACAACACTTGCCTCTCTTGAAGAGTCTGACTGGAAACTATTTTTAACATCATCATAGGAAAGTCCAAGTGGCCAATACTTTTCCATTGCTGCAAAGAAGGAAGATGATCATTACCCAACCCATAATTAGAGACATAAGGACCCCAATCCTCTATCAATCTCCTTTTAACCTCCTCAAACTCAAGATTATCACCAAGAACAGGAATCCATTCCAAGGATCATCCCAAAACAACACTCTTTCTCCATTACCAATCTTCCAAGTAACATTATTTAAAAACAATGATCTACATTCAACCATGAAATTCCAAATATGAGAGCCCCTAGGAGGATTATCTATATGGAGGATGGAATCAGGGAGAGGGGCTCCCAAATATTTTTTTTCACCACCTGACTAGTATAATTGTTGGGATTGGAAATAAGATTCCATACCAGCTTTGCCCCAAGAGCCATATTTTGAAGACCAAGATTGAGAATACTAGCACCACCAAGATCTTTGGGTTTCGAAAGAGACTCCCAACTAATCAAAGGAATTTTTTTATCCGCAGAATGGCCCTGCCAAAGAAACTTTCTCATGATTCCTTTCAACTTATCCAAGACTCCTTTGGGGATCTTCAATATCGATAACATGTACAAAGGAGAGGCACAAAGAACCAACTTGATGAGAATCAATCTCCCAGCCAGAGAAAGCCATTTCCCTTTCCAAGAATTTAATTTAGATTCTATTGAGGAAAGGAGGTCCTTCCACAAAGAGGCTCTGCCAGACCCACTAAACAATGGGACACCAAGATACTTAACAGAAAGCTACCTTTCTTGAACTAAAAATATTCAAAATTTGAGCTTCAAGCTGAGGGGAAACATTGAAGAAGAAGATAAAATATTTAAGAAAGCTAACCTCTTGACCAACAACCAACGAGTAAGCATCCAAATACCTTTCAATTCCTTGGCTTCACGAACACTCACCTTGCCAAACAAAAATGTATCATCCGCGAATTATTGATGGGAGAAAGGATTACACCTTCTGTGATTTTCAAACCCATCAACTTGCCTTCTAACCTTTTTCCTAATGGACCTACCAAGAGATTCAACAACCAAAATATAAAGAAAGGAAGAAAGGGGATCCCCTTCCCGATACCCCTTGCTTTCAAAGAAACCCTCAACATTCCCATTAACCAGAACCGAGAAAGAAGGCCCAAAATACAACTAAAGATCCAATTACAAAACTGCATAGAGAAACCAAATTTCTTGAGAACTCTGATTAGAACCTCCAATTAATCTTATCATATGCCTTACTAATGTCCAGCTTCAACATCATACCTAGAAACATTACTCGAGGAGAGAGTGTGAGTCAGCTCATGGGACAAGAAGATGCCTTCAAAAATAGACCTTCCTAGCATAAAACCCGTTTTCTCCTGAGAGATAAGTGGATTCAACACCGCTTTTAACCTTAATGCAATGGCTTTAGAGATAATTTTATATGTTGTATTGTAGAGAGACACCGACCTGAAATCAAAAAGGAGGAAGGTTGATTCATCTTAGGAAAGAGGCTAATGAAAGTACAATTCAACATTTTGAGCACGAACGGATCTTCAAGAATCCTCCACCGCGCCCAAACATCATACCCAACTATACTCCAAAAACGCTGAAAGAAATCAGCTTGGAAACCATCAGGGCCCGGAGCTTTATTTTTCTCCAAAGAGAAAACCACTTTCTCCACTTCAACAAAGGAAAAGGGTTTGAGAAGGGCCGCGTTTTGATCCCCATTGATGAGCAAGGAATACACTCTAGAAGGGAAGACTGAACATCAACAAAGGAAGCTAAATCTCCCCCCAACAGAGAAGAGAAAAACCGGATACCTTCCTCCGCAATAGCCTTCTGATCTGAAAGAACCACACCATCTCCGTTCTTAATTTCTGAAATAAAATTCAACTTCTCTGGATTTAACTGAGGCATGAAAAAATTTTGTATTTCTCCATCCTTGAGCCAAAGCTCCCTCGATTTTTGCTTCCAATAGACTTCTTCCCTGAGCAACAACTCTCCCAACTCAGCTAAGAAGAGACTTCTCCAAAGCAAACTCAACTTGCCCCATGCCAGAGTTAAAAACTCTCAAATTAAGAGCTTTCAACTCGATTCCACACGAGCTTTCTCTTGAAAGATGTTTTTAAAACAGTTCACATTCCAAACCAGCAAATCCCTTTTAAGCCTCTTAAGTTTCTAAGCTAGCACAAACATCTTTGATCCTTCTATTTGATAGGAATTCCACCACTGATTTATCTTATCTTCAAGAGAAGCATCCTTGAGCCACATTAGTTCAAACTTAAAAGGGATTTGCATGGGGCAACATCAATATTAACCATAAGGGACACAGGAAAATGATCAGACCTAGACCAGGGCAGCACAAAACTTTCAAGAACAATATTATTAAGAGACCAATTTGGCCCAGCTAGAAATCTATCCAACCTTTCTGCTATATTGTTGAAGCCTCCTTCCTTCGATTGCTCCATATGAACCACCCCTACTTAGGTTCAATATCAAGAAGGAATTATCTCTAATAAAGGAACAAAAATCCAACTGAGATTGCAAATTTCTACTGATGCCCCCTCTCTTATCCCTTTCCGAGGATATCGCATTGAAATCACCACCCAGAAATGAGAAGATGCTCCTCCAAAGCATTTAAGGATCTGGAAAGATCCGACCACAAAGCCCTCTTTCCAATGACACTATTGGGAGCAAAATATTGAAGAGATGAAAAACTAATTGGGAATGCCTAGGACTAACACAAACCAATTATCCAATTTGAATTCTGAGCAAACAAATCCACACTAACCTGATTCTCCTTCCACAAGATTCCCAAACCACCAAAGGCACCATTAGAGTCAAAAAAAACTCCTTTCCAACCTTTACAGGCCCTACCCCACACACTGTCAGCTTCAACAATGGAACATTTTAGTTTCTTGCAACATAACCACACAAGCTTCCGAGGAGAAAAGATAATGCTTAAGCAAGCGTTGTTTGTCAGGGGTATTCAGGCCCCTGACATTCCAAGAAAAGAGCTTCATTGACAACAGGGAAGGATTTTCACCTTCCTGAATCGACTTATCAAATTTCAGGGTGCTTTGTTTACCTAAATCTACTTCCCTCTAGGTGATTTCCTGCTTTGATTTCCTACCTCTTTTACCATAAAGAGCCACAAATAGTTGACTTTAATCCATCCTGACCAACAACTAACTTAGAGGAGACCAAATCGAAACTAAGACCTCTCGGATCTATTTCCCCATCTTCAAAATCACCACCTAAATCCGAAGACTAAAAACCTCCATACCCTTTTTATTGGAAATCCACCCATTTAGAGCATCCAATGAAGAGGCCTGCCCTTGCTCAATACCTTCCTTAATCATGGAAACTAATTCACCAAGTCTCTATGAACTTCTTTGTTTCCTTCAAAAGAGAGCGAGGAGACAATTCCTTCGAGGGAACCGTGATATAGAGAGGGTCATTTGACACACTTGGAAGATCACCTTGCTTGAAAACTCATGGAGAGGAAATTCCCACAAAAGAATCTAGAAATGGCGATTTCTCAACTTGTGGGGAGGGATTACCCATTTTCCTTCTTGGCTTTGACCGGAAATCCTTCCTCATATGACCCAATTTCCCACAATAAAAACACTTCACATTAAGACCCTCATAATCGATAGCTTGAGACCAGAACCTCGATCGATTTCAAATGAAGGAACTCGGGAGTAGGGAAGACAAATCCATCTCCACGCAAACACGGGCCGAAGCATTTCTCCAAGCAGAGAGGGAAGGGTTTCTGATAGGAATAAACGACCCAAGAGAATTCACAATCACCTTCAAAGTAGACTATTTCTGGAACTCATGGGGAAAATTATGAAAACTCAACCAAAGCGGAGCTCGGGTAATTTTTCCATCATCGGATTGAAATCCGGGACCAAGGTTGAAAATACAAACTAGAGGAGCTCAAAACCAGGGCCCTTCCTTATAAACCTTATTCAAAGATTCCACTGAAGGAAAAAGAACTTGAAAGAAACCATTCACAAGAAAGCTTACCTTAGGCTTCCCCTCCTTGCCCCAAAACCAAAAGATCCAGTCCAAGATCTTTCTTCTTGAGAATCTTGCTCCTATAAATTTACAACAAATAGCCCTTCTCAATCTAACATCAAAAACTCCACGCCAGGGCCGGCTGAGAGATCCACACTTAACTTCTCGAGGAGATTTTAAAGTCAATACCTCCCACCTTGATCTCCTCGATACCTTTCGAACCAACGATCACATCCTTATTTGGGTTCGAAGGGACCTCCTCAATCAAAACTAGGGCTGAAATTCCTTGGAGCAGTCATCACTTAAATTTTCCAAAGGTTCGAACCAAAGAAGCCAAGGATTTTATGATTGCGGATTTGATCCTAGAAAGTCAGCCAACGACCAACAACTAGCTCAATTAGATATATAAGAAAAATCTATTTTTCACAAAATCCAAGTAGACATTCTCGAATCTATTTTTCACCATTGGTACTTATAATTATAGAAGAGGAAAATTAGAAATGTAAAATCAAAATATCCGTTTATGAACTTATTAGAGATACAATTATTTTCAAGTGGTTCCAACAAAGAGTCCAAAAGATTTATTTGGAAAATATTTCCAAATTCATCTTTATCATTTATTTTGTATGAGGTTAAATTTAAGGTATTTTAGTTTATAAGCAAGCTCGTACATTTTATATCTTTCGATATCATACATTGTAGTATACTATTGTTGAAAAATCTCTTTTAATGTCTTAAACTACATTTTCTCTTAATTTTACAGGGCATTTTCAAGGATAATCATCTAGATGAGTATTTAAAGTAAGTGGCAAGTGATTAGAAACAATTTGATGCTAGAGGTGAAATTCCATTGATCTCCATGATTTTATCATGTAGAAGAAAGTAATCTAGTCTCTTGTTAAAGGAACCTTTTAATATCATTAATTCCCCGGTAAAATGACTTGTTTGTGGATTGATATCGAAAATGAAGAACATAAAAAACATACTCTGCAAATGAGATGGTAGATTGATTACAGATTCTAGAAACAACTTTTATTTCCTTTGTACAAAGAGTAGTATTAAAATCATGAATTTGTGCAATTCAAACTACATGGAATCAGGTTGGACATTAAATTGAAGTCTTGTTTAACATCTCCATGTGTCTTATGAACTTACATTTTCACTTGTAACAAATGCAAGCAAAACCCTCATTCATCGTCCTATTGACACGGTCTTAATAAAAATGCTTGAAAAAGAACAAAAAACTCTTGATTGAAATAGATTGACATTATATTCCATGTGTAAGAAGTGTACAAAACATTTTTACCCTTTCCCAAGACACACTTGTCCATGTTTGTTGTCCACCCTTCGGCGTACCCATTGCACACATTTGGTGCAATTGCTAGTAATTAAATAGTTTCATACCAACAATTAATATATACACATATACATAGTAGTACATAACAATTAAATCTATCATGTCAAAACTTTATAATATAAACACACAGATAAACTACTAAATTTATGTAAAATTACCTAAATTAATTATGCCTTGCTACCCAACCCAAGTTGATACGCTCTTCCGTGCATCTTGGAATTGCTTTTACAACTCTATAAAAAAGTAATCTTGCGTTGGATGGTTAGCTTGGTCTCGCTTTAATATATAAACCCTAATATATCATGATCATTACATCAATAGAGGTGACACCATAATCGAAGTGACCCTCTTACTAATATAATGGTTGATTGGTTGTAGGATGAGTATGTTTGCTTGCTCGACCTTCCCTCTCCTTCTCTATAACTTCAAAAAAATTAAAAATACTTGCTTGGCCTTCCCCTTTCTTCCTCTAAAGATTAATTTTTAAAAAAACCTTACCTTTTTATCCAAATGGAATATGCATCTTAGAATTACTTCGACGAGTGTAAAAACCTCACACTCATCTATGCCAATAAGAACTAGGGGAAAAGAGCCACTTAGCTAGCATATAATTAAAAATATATATCCTTTAATAAATTACAAAAATTTTAATGTGGAGATATTCTTTTGTGCATTTAAATTATGTGGAAAATGTATTTTTAAGCGATTTATAAATTAGATACTTTTGGATACAAAGAAAATTAATATGAGTTGTTACTTATGAATAAAATAACCCTTTTGGAACAACATATGTGTCACTATTTTCTCGTTGATTTGTAAATATGATTTGATGTGACTTGTGTTATTGGCTACTTTTTTTTAAAATTTGAAATGTGAAAATGACAAATGTTGACTTTGATTTTGACAACTAGTTATACTTGCTTAGCATAACCACTCACAATCATTGGCTCCTTTCCCTTAATAATAACCTTAGATAGAAAAGAAACAATATAACCCAAAAAAAAAACAAAAACAAAAACAAAAAACAATGTTAATTAGAAAAAGGTCTTACGTCTAACAATGTTTAATAAAGAAAAGGAGGATTAGCCCTAAGCCATATTTCGCAAAGGAGAAAAGGTGCTTACACGTGGATACAACACAACCAACCAAGTTTTTTCTTTTACTTCTTTCCTTGATACAAGCAAAGGTAATCTCAATATTAAATATTAATCCTGGACTCCCAAACATGTATTAGATTTAAGGACCATCATTCAAGTTGGATTTTAGAGGAAAATATCTGATATTTGCATACTTGACTTGATTTACATGGAGCAGGATTTAAGTTCAGGGTCTTGAAATTTGATGGGAAGCAAATAGCATCAACAATTCTCAATGACGTCTCTGCAGTTCAATCCAATTGCTGGTTATGGACCTCTGGTATGCTTATTTCTCCTCCATCAAATGCTATTTTGCCACTGTTTTTCTTTAATTTTGCTAAACATGCAAGGTTCAATTTCACATATTACGAGAACCCAACTAAGTATAATATTGATTTACAATCAGTTGTAGGTCAATCCCACAAAATTTGACGACCCAATTAAATATAATTTCGACAAACCACTTGTAATAGAACAAACCCTCTAAATTTTCTGCATAGTCCCTAAACTCCACAGCTAGAAGCCCATGAAAAGCCTTCCGGTGTTTTATGTACAGAAGATTGCAAACGCTTTTTTGATGCTTGGAGCAATCTTTGTTGAGGGCAGGGAAAATTCTAAGGGTTACGAGGTTTTTTACAAGTGTAGATGGTTGGTGTTTTCTGTTCATAATTAAAGTATATATGTATGATATACAGATAAGAATCATAGGATTTAATATTAATGCTTGATATGTTTTGGCAAATCTAATAACTTCATGGACTTTTTCCTGAGAATTCGGCCCCATTTTTTGTTTAATAAGTTTGTCACTACAGGAACATTGGTGAAAAATTGCCAATTGGCGAAAAATATCCTGGTTAAGGTTCACAATAAGCTGGGCTTTCTACGCAGTTGAGGTCATTGTTCGATCACAGAAATGTAAATGTAAGAGGGATTGAACCTTAAACTTATTCTCAGCTAGAGTCTGTCCTAGTCCTAAATATGCAATCATTATTTGTGGTGGAATGGTGACCACGGATTAGCATGGAGTATGGGACCAAACTGTGTTTGGATAGGAAGTGATGCCAATGCATAATTCATTCATGGCTGTTGTACAGTAAAACAGATATACAAGTGATATATCTATATATCCACACACACACACACACACACACACACAAAATGATTGACTAATTGTGGGATATTTGAATGGACCCACACCCATCTCAGACACAATAAAGAAGGTCTATGGTGGGATTTGAACCTGGGTTGCTCGAATACGAATGTATCCACCTAACTGTTGCACTACAACCTGGGGGACATTTAAAGTATTAGATATTAAGGAAAAGTATAGAAAATAGATTAAAGAAAAATGAGAAAACCAATTAATACAGTGAGTAGGTGCTATGCTATATACACAAGTCAAGGGACTGTTTGCATCCAAACCTGTTGCAGTGCCAAATATGCATTCGCTAATGGTTGATAAGCCTCTCATTGTCAAAATGCATATTGTCTCTTTGTCCAGCCCTGTTCAGCTGCTTGAATCTTTCTATATAGTCTCTTTGCCTCTTGGAACTTGATTTGACCTCTTTTCAGGGTCTCTAGCTTCATGTATCCTCTTCCTATTCTGTTGTCTTTAGACTCTTTAACTGCCTGAAAAGACTGTAAAACCACCACTGGGCGGTTACATAGCTTCCATGGCATAAACACATCCACCATGGCATATACAATTGTGTCATGACTGTTTCACCATCTCAACTAGCGGTTTTGTCATCCTCAGTGTTGAGGGAAAACCAAGGGTCTGAATTCATTCATGAAAGGTCTCCTTGTCATTGGCACTTTGTTTTTAATTGTGTGTCGTTTCATTTTTGCTAGCAAGCTCAAGTGCACCTCCCTGGCCTATTTGTACACGTGTTTTTAATTTTTGAGGGATCAGAAAATCATAAGAGCACCCGTCCACCGATTTCTTTGTGATACACAGCCTCAGTTCTGCTATTTCTATGTCTTAGTTTAGCTGGCACATTTAGATAATAGCTTGGAAAGAAGAGCACCCATCCCACCGATTTCTTTGTGAGACTCAGCCTCGGGACTGCTGTTTCTATGCCTTAGGTTACTTGGCACATTTAGATAATAGCTTGGAGTGGAATTCTTGGTTTTGTGATTCTCCCGAAATGGATACGCAACACAACCTCCTTGGGGGTCATGTTCTGAGGCACCGTGCTTCACCCTGTTTTCATCCAGCCTTGGCTTGTAATCAAAAGTATGATGTGTAAGGATTCTTTTGTTTAATTTTAAGTGTATAGCATAGAATTAGTTTAGATTAGTGTAGCTTAATTAGCTTAGTGTGCTTTGTTTCCATTTCCAGCTGCATTTGGTCTTTTTATTTGGATTTGCAAGTTTCGGGCATAGCTACTGCATAGATTCAGCCTCATTTTGTATACATCCCTACACTCTGATTTGCATTGCATATATAGTTCATTCTAGCCCTAACTCGGTCTAGGTTTCCTAGGGTCAAATAAGGCTATTGGAGGTTCAGGCAATTGCTTATCCATAGTGATTTTCTTAGATTCCTTAAAAATCTAATAGTAGAACCTTCTTGCATCTTTTAAGATGTTTTATTTCTTGTTTCCTTTTGATAGTGGATGTATGTAAACTGTTTGACAAAGTTCCTCTTGTCTCTTCTTGTTTGAAATTGATACATCTTCTATACACGTGTGTTGTTCTTATCTTCTTTCAAGCCCTTTGAGATGTTATTAGCATCTTTACATTGGTGCCTTACTTCATTCAAGCCATTACTACACACTTGTCTTCTTGTTTCTCATATGACATTGTTGTTTTTGCTTGCAACATCCCCTTTCTTGGCAACCTTTCTCAATTTCTCTTCTTAGGAACCTATCACTATTCCCCATTGATCTTCTAAATTCATTATTCCTCCGTTTCTATCATCTTTGCATCTCATTCTTCTTGTTTGTAGCTGTCTCGTATTCTTGACAACTTTCTAATGACATTTTGACAGCATTGACAGCTTTGACAATTTTTGCAACATTTGTTCAAAATTTTTTGTGTTGCGCTTATGTTTTGTTCTAGTTATCTCTTTCACTTCCATGTCCCTTATTTTTGTCATTTGAGACCTGTTGTATTCTTCTTACAATGCATTTATGGTGTTCCTCATCTTCATTAAATGATTGAGCATCTTTGACTACTTTTTGCAACATTTTTTGTTTTCCTCGTCTTCACTGTTTACAGCACATTTCTTGACCTTTTGAAGTCTATTTCAGCTGTCTGAAGTCCCATTACATTGGTTTTGATCTTGCCTATGCATATGACATAAATCTTGAGGTCTTTAGAGTTGTTTCCATAGCATTGTTTAATGTTTTATGATTATCTGGAGTGGATTCTTGCATCTTTGACATATTTATACTACTTCTTGCACGTCTTTGGCATCATGTGGCATGTTTTGATCAGTTAGCTTGCTGTTTTAGTACATCATATCAGTTTCTCAGCGTCTTTTACACAAAATATCACTAGTCCTTAGCATATTCTTGTCATTTGTAGCTTGTACTTGCATCAGTTAAGTTGCAAATAGCCTAGATACTCTAAATTTTCACTTTCAGCAATATCAGCCCTAGCACACATTCTTAATATCTTTTACTCTAGTCTAGAGATTATTTTTAGTAATGTAGAGGTTTCTTAAGATGACTTGCACTACTATTGCATTGGATTGCTAAATTTAAAAAATAAAAAGGGGTCAGGTGTGTGCTCTCTTCTTTCTTTGTCAATTTCAAAAGTAGAAGTTGGATTATCTTTTGTTGCTTGAACAAATCTCGGTTTAGTTTAACTTAACAACTTGCTTGGTTCTATTCTATTATTTGATTAGGATTAGGAGATTTGATTCTTTTGTTGGATTGTTTGGTTTGTGACATTGTGTTTGTTTTCTTGTTTCCTTTATCGTATTAGCATAGTTTCCTTTTCAGCAATTAGATCAGTTTCCGAATAGGCAGATGCTGCACTAAGCATTAGCTACTCTTCCCAATCATTCTTGCAATTTCTGAGTTTATCCTATTCGGTCATTTTTTCTGATAGGATGTTTCCTAGAAGTGTGTCTTCTTCTTCTCTCATTTCCTCTATGTCATTTGATGAGGTTACCTGGTTAGGATTAGCACCACGAAGCTGAGAAGATCCCTTGTCTCATTCAACCAAGCCTTGCAGCCTCTAATCAGGATGATGTTGACTAATAGATATGTCAGCTTGCTCAATCCACTCCTTATCTTCACCTTTTAGCTCCACAGTTTAAAGCCATCAACGTTTACAAGGTAGCTCACTAATCATGAGAAAAATTGGTCCATGGGAAAAGACATCTGCTACAACAACAAGCCCGTGAGCAAAGACAACTGCTACAACAACAAGCCCAACAAGCCAATTGAAGGAGTTTCATCTTTTTGTTGATTCCAACTATCTTAGCCAACCCTGGAAAGTGGAGTGTGTGAAGTAAGATGTGCATTTTTCCTTGTATACATGGACTTATGTGATAGATATTACATATTAACATGTCTGAAGCAAACACAATTTGATTTTGAGATGGTGAGGCTTAAGGTCAAACGCTAACCATGCTTTTTATAATGGCCGAGTCCAAAGTTCAGATACGAAGAAAGACTTCAGCAGGTGGTCACCGGAGGCTAGACAATTCACTCTTACCCATAGATTACATTCATTGTGCAGGAGGAATCACCTGTTACATGCATAGGTAAAACTGCAATAGTCTTGACTCTCAGCCCATGTATGTGGAAGGAGGGATTGACCTACTGAATTGGGCATCAGCTTGAAACATGATATGTAACCGTTTATGGCAATAAATCAGAGAATCTAAGAACCAAAATCCTAGATCAAACAAGGACATTGCACAAAAACTTGTAATATGGTCTCTTCAAACAGTGCTCTTCAAATGCACAGTAGAAAGAAAGAAAATTGTAAAAAGAGGGTTTTGAGAAAAAGTATACAAGGTAGACAAGAATAAAAAGCTATGTATTGGGACATTGCAACAATGCAAAGTGCTAGAAACTTTGTATTGGAATGTTCTATAATTTATGCAACCGACTTGCTACCACCTTCTTTTATTATTCTGTATATTGGAATGAAATGAAATGATATTAATGTGCACAAGTAAGTAAAGGATGTTGATGGTACCCGGGTTCTAGTGTAATGGTAAAAGTGGAACATTCATACATGTACAACCTAGCTTCAATCCCATTGATGATTAGGCGACATATGGCGGGGGACACCCAAAATCTGAAAGGTGCAGTGCGTTAGCAACGCGTTTTCTGGTGAACAGGATGGATTGTAGCAGGAGTCAGGGCCTTCGATTGTGTCTCAGTTAGTGTGTGTACCACCCAAAAACCCACATTGATCAATTTAAAAAAACTGAAGAAGATTAATTGGACTAGAAAGTACAGCGAACAAAGAGAGCCAAAATCTATTAGAATGTAAACATATTATTTTTGCAGTGTATCATGATGCACGCAATGTGGCAATAGATTGACAGGTTGCATTTTTTTGCTTCTTCATTCGCAAATCCCCAATATTGGCTTGTAAAATATCAATGCAATTTTCACAGTTCTTTCATGCTCTTTCGCCTGCCTGATGGAACCATTTTTCATAGAATTGCAAATCTGAGAGGCTGCAGTCACTTGTTTATGGGGACACTAAATACAAAACCAACTTTAATTGGGCCAGCAGTGATATTACCAAGTGAGATAAGTCATGGTATGCAAGACCTTACTTTTGCCACTGATGGAGCTATATCTTATCAAAGTGCAAATCTCAAGAATTGGAATTGAGCAATTTGCCAGAGAAACAAGTAAAATCCAGTAAGGCATGCTATTGTCAGCTGGGCAAGTTGCATTGCCGTCTACTAAACTATTATTTGAAATTTGTGACCATGCTACATGCATCCTTTGCAAGTTTTTCCTGTATTTCTATTTCGTAGCATTTTAATATTCTATGTTTATCAATCATGCATAGCATTCTGCGCAGGACCCAACACAGTTTATGGTTTGGTACTTCCTTTCTAGGGCACTTCAATTGGGAAGAGTTCAATAATAAGAGGGTCGTGAAGGATGGCATCAACAAAGACAAATTCCAAGATGTCATTTCACAGCTAGGATATAAAATAGTTTAACTAAGTTACCGAAACGTTTTGGATACGGGAGCGGGAGCGGGGTATCCGATACGCGGAAACGGCAAATTTTTTTTTGACCCCGGATACGGCGTAGGATACGGCAGTACAAAAACTATATAAAAATTAAAAAATATATAAATCTCAACCTTCTAAATAGGAATTTAATTATAAACCACATATTATGTATATGAAAAACAAGATAAAAGACAAGTTATACTATTAACTATAAATTTATAATAATGTACAGTATATACAAAACGAATAAAATTAAATTCAGAAGATTCTTTCAGAAGATTGCAAGAAGTTGCTTGGTCCAAAAAGGTGCAAAAATGGATTTTATGAAAATAAGAAAAATATCGCCATCAATGCTAAGTTACCGAAACGTTTTGGATACGGGAGCGGGAGCGGGGTATCCGATACGCGGAAACGGCAAATTTTTTTTTGACCCCGGATACGGCGTAGGATACGGCAGTACAAAAACTATATAAAAATTAAAAAATATATAAATTTCAGCCTTCTAAATAGGAATTTAATTATTAACCACATATTATGCATATGAAAGACAAGTTATAAGCTAAATAAGTGAATAACCACAACAAACAAGCTAGGATACCGATAAAACTTAGAAACTTAAAAGTTTAAAAGTTAAATTAAAATTTAAAATACTTAAATCAAACACAATGTGAATGTCATGAATCTCATGATATATTAAATTCAATCATAGATCAATATTCAAAGCTCAAACTATCTTTCATTGTCAATATTCATCATATTCCTCTTCATCAAGAGGATCAAAACCAGCTACATCATCATCATTATGTGGTTCATTAGAACCACATGGGCTCGAACCACTCGCACTAGGGCCACTGCCAGTTGCACCCCCTTGTGCATGTAGGTCTCGTGGTGCCACAGAACCCGTCTCATCATCATATGCTCCATGGTGGGAAATGGAAGCATCCAAGTCAACTATCTCTGGATCAATGTCCCAATGTTTTGTTGACCCTTCCTTGTACTCTGGCTGCTTGTGGGATAAAAGGCGCAAGTTGGAATGTATGTATACCAAATCTTCAGCCCTTTTAGCCCCCAATCTGTTGCGCTTCTGTGAGTGGATGAAATTATACGTACTCCAGTTGCGCTCAGAGGAAGATGAACTTGCAACCTATTAAGGCAACCCAAACTTCAAAGTCAATGCAAAGTTCAACTTCAGATTTAAACACTCAAACTTAAATTTTAAAAAACTAAAAGAAAAGAGAATAAAAAAATTAAAAACTTACCTGTGCCAAGACCTTGATTGCAAGAGGTTGCAAGTAAGCCGATGAAGTACCATGGAGGTACCACCACATATGTGCATCCATCTTGTATTTGCTCCGAAGAGCGAGAAGGCTATGACCCGTTTCTGCTATGAAATTGCCAAACTCTACCATAACCTGGTCTTGGGCCTCAGGATCAGGGAAGAGCCTAGCTAATGCCACCATATATCCCTCACTGACTTCCGCATCCCTGTATGGTGCTACCCTCCCTGGCAAGGAAAGGATCTCTGTGCTATAAAATCTAGGAGTCAATGCAAAAGCTAGTAGATGTAATGGGGTGGTCATTTTGTTCCACCGCTCAATGAGGATTGACTTCACTTGTTTGAAAAATATTTCCTCGGGATCTTGTTCTTTTGCATTTATGACGGCTTTTATCTTCTCAATCATTGAGTCGATGCCGTCATATATCTCTCCTAGACATGGTTGATCCGTGTCAGTAAACCGGATCATGCTCATAATGGGCTCCGTAAATCTCAACAGATAACCCACTCTATCCCACCAAGAGTCCTCTAAGATCAAGTTCTTCACTTTTTGAGCCCCTTCAGTGTTTGATTGCCTCCATACAGACCAAAGATTGGATGTTACCATCCTCATGAGTGCCTCTCGCACCTTCACTAGTCGTCTCAAGACGATTGTGTGTGATGCAAACCGAGTCTCAGCAACCTAATAAGAACGAGGAACAAAAATTAAAAATAAAATTTAAATTATGAAATTGAAAGCTAAAAGAATATTAAAAAACTTATATTAAATATTAAATTAAAAAGAAAGAAAGAAATAAAGCTTGTCCTTACCTTCAGTAGCTCCAACTGCGAGAATGATCTAAAAATGCCCTGTGACATGTGGTGGTTGGTGACAAACATTTGGATTTCTTCAGCTTCTGCATACACTTGCCGGATCCACTCTATTTTGTTTGCCATTTTCTTTAGCATTAAATTCAATGAATGCACAGCACAAGGTGTCCAAAAAATATGCCCATACCGTGCCTCAACTAACATCCCTGCAGCTTTGCAATTTTTGGCATTGTCCGTTATCACTTGGACAACATTTTCAGGCCCCACTGCCTCAATGGACTCAAAGAGAATGTTGGCTATGAATTGGGCATCCTTCACTTGCCCCTCACAATCAACCGCTTTCAAAAACATTGCCCCCTTAGGGCATACTGCAATCACATTGATTAAAGGGCGGTTTCTTGCATCTTTCCATCCATCAGAAACAATGGACACACCAGTTTTGGTCCATGAGTCCCTAATTGGTTGCAAGGAGGTTTCCACATATTTTTTTTGTCTTTCCAAAAGGGTGGTGCGGATCTTCTCAAATCCTGGTGGTTTATACCCTTTTGGTGCCTCATTGATGGCTTTCACCATCTCATGCCAATAAGGTGATCTCACAACATTAAAAGAAAGACCATTAGCATATACACACCTTGCAATGCATTCATCTGCAATCTCCCTGTACTCATTCTGAAAGGCCTTTTCCAATGGCCCCTTTGTCTTACTTTTCTTTCGTGCAAGGGAAACATCCTCATTTGTGGAGATAGGAGCCACAAATGGATGTGGCATGGCCACAATTGGGGATCCACTAGGTGATGGAGCAACTGGAGGCCTTGCTGAACGAGATGAACCTCCTCTTTTGGCCAATGGATGACCCGCTCTCAGAGCCACTCTAGCCTCTGCATCCTCCTGCTCTTTGATAAATGCCAAAACATTTTCTCTTGGCACCCCAGCATTATTCCTCCCCCTACATACTCTTATACCATTACCCGTTATGGCACACAAATGGCTTTTCACCCTACTGTAAGAGCCTTTGAATATTCCATCACACTCATTGCATTTCCATTCAAAACAACCACCACCTACAAGTTGTTGAACTATTGTTACGTGCCTCCATAACGGTGAATTTGGGTCAAAGTCTTTGGCCAAAGATTGCCCAGAAGAAGCAGAACTTGTTGCCATTGTAGAAATACCTACAAGGTTTAAAAAACAAATTAAGCAAAGAAAACAATGGCATGCAATTGCATTGTGATTGAACAATGAAAATTAAAAAAATTAAATGGAAAGAGCAAAATAAAAATGAACAAAAAATGTAATGTGTGAAAGATTAAAAAAAAAAAAAATAGAGGAACAAGGCTAGAAATTAAACAAAACTTACCTTCAC
The DNA here is from genome assembly GCA_018340775.1 of Taxus wallichiana var. yunnanensis. Lineage (NCBI taxonomy): Eukaryota > Viridiplantae > Streptophyta > Pinopsida > Cupressales > Taxaceae > Taxus > Taxus wallichiana. Next base: position 23,513,466 of record CM031236.1, on the reverse strand, counting down.
TTAGTAAACCACAAATCAAATCCTTCACAAATCCTCCTTTGCAGCTCCTCACACTCCTCCAAGCTTAGCAATAGCTCCTCACACTCCTCAAAACCCTAGACAAGCACAATGCAATTTTGGAGAGCAACAATGTGAGTTTGTTTGCTTTATGTTATGTTTGTGTGTTGTTCTTTTGTTTTATTGTTTAGATGTAGCTTTTAGGTTTTAGATTAGAGGAATTTATTATTTTTTATTGATTTGCGAGTTTTAAAAAGTGGAAAAAATTAAAAAAAAAATTAAAAACGCGTGTTTTTGCACGCGGGAGCGGCCGGGAGCGGCCCGGCACTGTGGAAACGGCCGGGTACGGCGCAGGCCGTACCGGCCGTTTCCACAGTGCCAGGCCGCTCCCTGGCCGCTCCCGCGCGCGCTCCCGCTCCCGCTCCCGCTCCCGAACGCTCCCGCTCCCGCTCCAGGCCCCAAAACCGGCGTATCCGGTAACATAGGATTAGAACATTCCCTTTGGTCGAGGTTTCCATGCTAATTATGCACGAGATAATGAATGCTGACTTCAAATCATGTTGTAAAGGTTCTGAGAAACATTATTAATTAACTTAAATATGTGAAATTAACATTATTAACAGATAGGTTTCCTTAATCAGCATCCTGAAATTTCAGGGTTTTCCAGCTTAAAACCTTCTCAGCATTAAATTAATAGACTGGGATTCATCTTCAAGTATCTAGGATTCATATAGATAGCAATCTTTGTAACCTAAATATATAGAAATCTGAATGGCTAAAAGCTAAGTTTAGATGCTTAAGGCATAGAATGAAGTGCAAGTATCAGAGGAGAAAGAATACCCATATGCAGTATTCATAGTATTTGTTATTGTCTGGAATTGTAACTGCTCGTGACTACTGGTACCTGTAAAGCATATTGTAGTAAGCTTCACTTTAGAAACAATGATGGTTGCTTTTGCCACCAGAAATGAAACAGTCAATTTACCAAGAAATTGAAGGGGCCTTCTTTGTTCTTTAAAAGGGGAGCTTTTTCAGAAATTGGATAGTATGGACTTCCCTTGTCCAATCAATTAAAATCACCAAAGCTATGTAAGACTGTGTAGATAGTACAGAGTTGTACAGCACTGCTTCATTTTGAAACATGCGCCTGTTATTCATCCTGAGTTTCATACTCACTACCAAAAACCAATTTTTTTTTTTCCAAACTACCATTCTGGCATGTTTGTGTAGAGTGCATGCTAGGAACCGAATTGCTGATAAAAATGTTCTTTTTATTAACCCAGAAAGAGGGAAACCATACAAAGAGGAAAGGTAATGAGTTAAGAGACATTTTTCATAGCTTTATTTCTTTTGTTTTTACATAGTTCCTTTATCACTTTTTATCATATATTTACTATTTTTCAGACGAGGCATATTATAAAATTTTCTGACAATGGCTCCTGCAGGTTAAACGGCACCTTGGATTTAGATCTTACTCAAAGAGTTGCAGTTTGGTTTTGATGCAAGTTGTCTCACACAACACATCATGTCCTTTAACTTCTTCAACAGGACTATACCATGTAAAGGGAAGTTGTAGAAGGGATATAAAACGGGACAGGACACTTGCATGTGCTAGTGGAAATAAACATGTTGAGGATTTAACTGATGGGAAGGAAGAAAACTCAAATAAATCCAGACAAAATGTTGATTCTGTAGTTAACACATCTAATCGATTCAGTTCTATTCCAATGAGGAGTTTGGATACAGAAGAAAGTGACACTGCCTCTTCTCAGAGTGCAACTCGAATGATTGAGTCTTGCGATGAGTCAACATCAAGTCCAGTGATTGCACCAAACTCATCAGCAGTGCCTTCTGATGTTTCTAAGATGGAATATCCATCATTTAAAAGCCAACAAGGATCTTTTACTTCTGGAAAGCTCTCTATTTCAGCACAGGAAAAGCTAAGAACTGCTCGCACATTAACAGGTTTTGCAGAATCGGATAAGGCTGTAAGGCCAAAACCAGGGAAAAGTTTATTGGATGCCTTAAGGGAGAGTGATAAGCAAGGTAAGACTACAAAATATGGGCAACCCGTTGAACCCTCAAATCTGTTTGATGATCAGAAACGAGGCTCACCGGAGGAGTGGGGAAAGTTTGTGTTTACTTTGGCCCCTGGTCAGCTTTATATTGCCTTATCATTTGTGTTAATCAGTAGCATCATGTTTGGAACAACATATTTTGTCTGGAAACTTGGAGCTATACACTATAACGATTTCTAAATGGCCATGTTTTTAATAGCCAACTTACACCTCCGATCTTGTAACTACTTGTGACAAATACCTTTGTGTTTCAGAAGTGTCGTTTGGGATAGCTTTTCACCTTGAAGAATGCGATCTTACGTGTTGTTTGAATTTACTTAAGCTCCGGGGTTTATATTTGATGTTAAGTTTGTTCAATTTTTCTTGACATCCCTACCAGAGGAAAATGTGGTTCCTGAATTCCTTATTATTTTCTTCAAACTTTTGTAATTAAGTATGAGATAGTAGTTTCAACTAGTATCTACCTTCCGTGGATATAATTTTGGTAGGTCTGCTACTCCAACCTCGGTGTGCCAAAAACAGAAAAAGATAAGAGAATATTTCTTTATTTTATCAGGCATCGAGAAATGGCTTAGGCCACTACAAGATTAAAAACTTTATGCAATTGTAAATCTTATTGGCAATGCACTTAACATTGCATATTCTACCTTCTCATGATAATCAATAACAAATTCAGCCATCAATTTCCATTCCTAGCTATTTTCAAATGACTCTGCAGGCCCCTTCATTAATAAATTCTAGAGCAGCATATTGAAAATACTTTGAATTCTGGTCTTCTTATGGAAAGTAATGCAATTGTAGATCAGAGTCAGGCTCAGCTGTTTGTTACTGTATTACAGAAATATAGGCATGGTTCATTGATAGTTAGCTTGGGTTTGAAGAGGAAGATATCACAACAGCTTCAGGAATGGTAGATACTGGAGTCACACACCAAACAGCATCACAGTTTTGACTCTGCTACTCGTTCCTCCAATTTAGAACAAAACTCCTTACGTATTCTTCTAAGAAGAAGACAGTTGTTGGAGAATCAGCTCCTCTGGGAAATGAAAGATCAATTTGTTCTTACAAACAGATGAAGAAATTGATGACTATACTGAAAGTGAAAAGGGTATTACGTAATTTAAATCTTGTAAAATAGAAATACTTCGATGTGATAATTTTCATGGAATATAAAGTACTTGGCCTGATATCCCCATATGGTCCTTGAAGCAGAAAATGAGGATATCTAATCTGGATTTAGTAGGTGATCAAACTATTAATGACTAAATTGATCAATATTAGATCCCAATATTTGGAGATCTACTCATCGTATTCAGTTTGATTGCATGGGTATATCTAAAGGAATTTTATCTTCTGGATACTGCACACATTCATCTGAATGCTTGGCATGCTGGTACTTGAATTTTCATTCCTTTGACTAAAATTTTTCCTTTACTTTTTTAATATCTACATGCCAACTCCCACCTCTACTCCCGGCAACCCCTGGCCTACCCTCACCTGCCAAGGACATAAGTTATGTTCTATTTAGTGCAAGTCTCATCCTTCGGGAAGTTCGACTTTAGGTGGCAATTTTAACATCTTTCCTTATCCATGTAAGTTGAAAGGGAGAATCTCTAGTAAGGACATATCTGGAGTTTTTCTTTGTTGATTTTATTTCTAATAAATGTTTAGTTTACCAAAGCCTTGGTCCCTTTTTATTGCAGATAGAATATTTAAACATGGTTGGCATTTTAGCACCACCATTGTATGTGGCACAATTTCTGACCTTAGTTTTATTCAGCTGGATATTATAGCAGATAGGTTGCCTTCAAATATCAAATTGAAATGCAAGTGTGACTTCAATATTGACAGTTTTAAACGATTGTGAAGGGACAGCTACCTGTCCAAAGATACCCTAACTATCAGCTGTTATGTGATGGAACCACAATCAGGGAATCCAATTTAGAACTGCCATAGATAATGCAGTGTTCGAACCAACACAACACTTGATTGACCTGCAGTTTTTGCAGAAGCAAATTGAGATAAACAGCATTTTAATGATTTCAATTAAGGAAACAAATTTTGTACACTTGTACCACACTGATCACAAACAGATACAGTCATAAGCAATCACAAATGAGACACTTTACAACAACAATACCACTCTCCAAATTCTACTATCCAGACTAAAAACCTCTCCTCCCTCAATTGTAAGGCTTAGTTTTATAGAACCAAACACCACCTACTTAGTTTTATAGAACCAAACACCACCTACTTAACATATTGCAATCATATATATCCCACCCATATGACATGATGCGGGAACATCCAAATTGATGAGCAATCTTTCATCAACTAAAAACAAGTAGGTTTATGTTTGTGTAGACTAAGCTGTGTTTGCAGTTTTGCCATGGTTATGGGGCAAATGGAAGAACATCTTGGGCATACATCAAATGCATAACACTACTGCATATTTGAATTTTCAAAAATTAGGCACTTCACAAAGAAGGGCATCTCATTTCCAGTTTGTATGCAAAAGTTACAGGGTTGTGCATAATATGTGTGCCTATGTGTGAGTTGAACCTAAGTTAACTTGTGTATGAGTTATACTTTTGTGTGAGCTGTATGTAAGTTCGAGGACTTGTACATGAGTTAACTTGTGCAAAAGCACACCATGTGCATGAGTTATAATTGTGTGGCATAGCTTGTGTGTGATTTATACAAGTGCATGATTTAACATGCATTTCAATATAGTTGTGTGCGCGTTCACTTGTGCATAAATGTATCTGTGTGGGTGATTCTTGTGCACATGAGTTACATTGTGTGTGAGTCACTTGTGCGAGTTCTTCTTGTGCCCATGAGTTATCTTGTGCGAGAGTCATTGTGCATTAATTCACTTGTGTGTGAGGTGTTCTTGTGCACATAGGTTCACTTGTGTATGTGTTCGAGTCCTTGTGCATTGGCCATTACAATATCGAGCAAAGGGAAGATGAAATGGCTTGTGTGTAGAAGATGAAGTGTTTTGACATCCACAATGGTTTTTGATGAAAGCCTTGATTAGGAATGAGTTCCATTGAGAAGGGGTTCTCAAGACCTTGGAAGATGGCTCTTAGAATCTTTGTTGGGAAGAGATCCAGGTTTGAATAAAGAGCTATAGGATTCAATCTTAGAATCTCTTTTGGGAGGAGATCTGATCTAGATAAAGAGCTAAAGGATCTAACTGTGTCCTTGAATGGACTAATATTGTGTAGTATTAAACAAAACTGAAAAGCATGTTGTTGGTGTGTTTTGTGGTTCCTACTTGAAAGCAATGAAGACATGTGGTGTTGTTTCCCATTCTATGTTTCAAAGTGTTAATTTCGTAGGTTGCTTGGTTTAAGGTTTACTTTATTGAAACCCCTATTTGTGTTTGCATCATGACATGAAATAAATATTTCAACCCATGTTACAATGTTAAAGGTGTTACAACAATTGAATGCAAAATGAGGCCCAAATGACTCTTAACGCGTAATGAACATAACACAACTTGATGAAAATAAGTCAATGCAACAAACTCAATAATGGGTTAAGTAGATCATCATTGTTGCCTCTCCTTTGGTTACATTCCCTATAGAAATGAACAAATGTATTCAAACACTTGTGCTCCATAAGATCATGTGCTCACAATATGTACCTACACAAGAAGACCATGCATCAAATGCACATGACTCACACATGTTGCGCACCATTAAACCCCAACACGAAAGCTCAAATGACTTCCAATGACCTTGTGGTTTTACTAGTAGCTTTATGCCACCAAGATGTGCATTACACCATAACATAATATTCGAGCATGATGTATTATTTTGCACACACTACAAGGTGTCATTTAAGTTTTCAACTATTTAAAGTATCTAAATCTTATGTCAAGTCATCATGCATTATGCCAATAGGCACAAGGGTTGTGCCACCTCTTTAGGCTATTTCAAAGTTGTATGCATAACATAGAGATGTGGTAATGCACTATTAGTGTATTTTCTATATGTATGGCCCACAAATTGTTGTAACACAATCCTTGCATTGCGGTACTAAACAATTGCTTGTGCTAACTACTAAGAATTGTGTCTACTATATGGAAGATACTACAAACCTTCTTGAATCCTTTTGACGGTGTCACAAAACATTCAACAAGTATGAAACACACACAAACATACACATGATTGTTTTTTTTTTTGGTTGATGCATGATTGCTTGTGAACCCATATACTTATGCATCATACATCCCAGGTAATTCAAAGAACCATCAACTCCTACTCATGCGATCTTTGTTATTAATAATCCATGTCTTGCTTCTTCAACTATGATGATCCATGCCACATCTTTAATTGTGTTTCCTTTCCACTTCACCAAATATTCCATGTATTTTGTAATGTGCGTTGTCTTGGCTCTAGTATCAATCACTCTTTTTATCTTCATGTACTCTTAGGCATCAATATATCTAATCAACTTCTTCAAAATCCACACTTGCGCTTTCCTCACTACTTTGTGCTTTAAAATAAGGATCCAAATCTACCACAAGAAAAACGCTTTGAAATGTCTATACCTTATGGTAATTCGATAATACACATTGAATGCAAACTTCCTTGATACTTTGCATGGTCCTATCTTTTTCCATTTCAAATTATCATATGTTCCCTTTGCAAACCTTTCCTTCCTTAGGTTTGCTAAGACCATGTCTCTCACACGAAATTCCACTTTTCCTCTTCATGTTTACACATTATTTTTACTACATTGTACTCTTCTCCAACTATTTATGCACTTGTTGCACTTCACACATGTATTATGTAAAGTCTTGCTTTTGTGCTCTTACTTTTTTCATCTATGATGCTATGCAACTCTAAACACCTCTCGGACTACTCTCATAAATAATTTGAAATGGTGTCCTTCATGTACTTCTATTAATTGAATTATTGTACGTAAACTCAGCGTGAACTAGTATTGTATTCCATGTTCACGACTTTCCTTCAATCAAACATCTCAATAGAATACCCAAATGTCTTTTTCTACCTCCACATGTTTGTTTGTTTCTCGGATGGTATATGGTACTTGAACTATAGTTTGGTATTCAAATTCGTCCATAATGTCCTCTAGAAATGTCCTACAAATTTCACCTCTATCTAAAACTATCTTGTTCGAAAATTCATATAGCTTGACAATGTCCCTAATAAACAAGTTACTAATATATTACATCATTATTGTTCCTACATGTTATCGAATGTGTCATCTTGGAAAATCTATCCACCACAACAAAGATGGAATTAAAACCTCTCAAGTGTCCTAAGAAACCCTAAATCAAAATCCATAATTATATCTTCCCATGGCTTCTTTGGAATAGGAAATGGTTGATACAACCCTAGATTCTGATTTCTACTTTTGCAAATTGAAAACTCTACACACCTAAATAAATTTGCATACATTTACACTCATGTTAGGCCAAAAGATTTTTTTGCCAATTAGGCATAAGGTTTGTCATTGCTAAAATGACTTGCTAAGCTTCCATTCCACTCCTTAATAAATTTTTTTTTGCTTTAACCCTCTTGGTATGCACAACTATCCACCTTTAAACAACAAATCCTATCACACAAAATAATCCAAGGTGTTATGTCCATAGTACTTTTGCACATACATTCAATGTTTCCTTTAAATATTCATCTTTTTTTGTAAAACTCCTTCATGGAATCAAATCTTATCACTTCTAGTGTCATCTTGGTCAACAAGAGCTTCCTTCTACTCAATGTATATACAACTTTATTAGACTTACCACTTTGTTGTATTTCTAAAGAAATGATTTTGTAAAATATTTACCCATTTCATATGTCTCTCTCATGCAACAAATTAGTCCAATGGCAACATACAAAAGAAATATTCTATGAAAACTGGAAATGGTGAAAACTTTAGAGCATTCAAGGTTCAAGATCATGATCACATTACAAAATCATGGGCCTCTTTGAGGGGTAACCTCTTTTGAGTAAAATCAATACAATAACATTCAATAAATATCCTCTCCTCTTACAAAACTTGAATATTTTAACTACTCTAGTCTAGATAACTACTAATTTCCCATACATGTGGGATAATTACAATTGTAAAAATCATATGCATCTGTTTTTTTAATTAAAATAGTTAATACAAAGAAAAGAGTTAGGATGAAGAGGTCTTAGCATGCCTCTCCGCCTAAAAATGTTTCCCTCAAATCTCGAGAAGAGGGAGTTGTTAGTGTAATTGAAGTAGGGGCTCCCATGTTGCATGCTACATCATTGCACTAGATATAGATGATAGTATTGTATAGCTATCAAGATCACCTGTTGATGATCGCTTTAGGTTACATGAAAATAGAGCCTTCAATGTCGAGCTTGGTAAGTATCATTTAGACTTGAATATATTGACCAATGACCTTTTCATACAAGTTATATGAAAAACAATGTGGATGTTTGATAAAGAGGGAAGGTCCTATTTATATACCACTAAACCAATCTTTGTGAGTATTTTTGAAGGACAATAAAATTGAGGGGTGAATTTTTAATGGCCCTTTAGCTTAATGGATGACTATTTATATGGATGTAGGCAAAGAAATACTATATCCCAAATGTTGAAGGTAAGTTTCAAGTGGTTCCGATCGACTTGTTGCTTTGTGCGCTTTCATGCCCGATGGAGGTTATCCTTGAGAATGTGAAGGATGTTTTCCCATATGATGAGTGTAGAATCAACTCTTGGACCTTGCAAATACCTATGAGGTATGTCTATAGAGAAGGAGGTGGTTGGCCATAAACAACTTCATAAGGTGTCATCTGTGTGGTATGCCGAATTATACCACCATTCAATGGATAAAACCATTTGACCTAATGAACTTGTTGATCTAAGGAAAAATAATCAAAAATAGGTTTCTAAGCCCTTATTGATGATTTCTGTTTGGTAGTCTGTTTGTAGATGGTAGGAAGAGCTCATGTTTAGTTGGGTGCCATGACAACAAAACATTTCCTCCCAAAAATTATTAATAAAGGTGGAATCGCTATAAAAAATAATGGAAGCTAACATCCCATGGAGATGATAGAATTGACCAATGAAAACTTGGGCAAGTGTAGATGCATTAAAAGGGTGGGCAAGGGAGAACAAGTAGGCATACTTGTAGAGGCGATCCACCACCAAAATAATTGATTTCCCTACATACTAGGGAAATCCTTCAATGAAGTCCATGGAAATATCGATCTATACCCTTTTTGGAATATGAGGTGACTATAACAGTCCGAGGTTGAAAGAATCTCCCCTTTGTTGTGTTGGCATGTCACATTCTACCATAAACTAGTGGATGTCATGTTTGATGCCCTCCCAAACTACGAAAAATCATTCATATGTCTTCAAAACCTTGAGTGTCTAGTTGATGGGGAAGCATGGAGTTCCCGGAATAGTATTAATTGAAATGTCGAGTTAGGTATTAGGACCAAATGACCTTTGTGGCATAAGTAACAACCATCCCAAGAGTAATGCAAGGAGGAAGAAGGATTATTTAAAATTTCATTGATTGAATACCGAGTGTTGGAATCCCGAGACCATTCCTTCTCACCCTATTTCAACCATTCAGAATGGGTAAGGATATGTCATACAAACCCGATTGTTCCTCATATTGGAAAGATAAAACATTGCAAACAACATTTTTGTACCCTTCTTTGAGGTTATATCATAGTCATACCACATGGTTTTGTTGACCCAATTTTATTTCTATGGGAAGATACTCATTGCTCTAAGAAGTATTTGAGGCAACAGTGCTCCGTCTTGATGCAAAAGTGGCTTCCAATCAAGTATATGATCCATTTATTAATTTCTTGAAGGATGACCAACATTTCCTTCTCATAAGTGGAGTAAGAAAGGGTTTTTCTAGCAAGGGAATTACTAGTAAAAGAAAGGGGCTGAGCATCTTGTAGTATGACTACTCTGATTCCATGTCTTGAGGCATCACTATAAATGAAAATTGGTTTTAAAAATTTAGGCAATGTCGATTGGTGTAGTGTACATAGCTTGCTTAAGAAGTTTGAAGGTTGCTACACGCCACTTTTGACCAATGAAAGGGATTTTTTTAGCATGGAAGTTAAGGGGGCTGCAATTTTTCCAATCTCGGATGAATTCGTAGTAATATCCTATGAGACCCAAAAACTCACAAAGGCTTTTGAGTGTTTTTAGGTGAGGCCAATTTTTAGAGCGATAATTTTTTCAAGATCCGCTTTAACACCCTATTTTATAACCAAATACCCAAGGTACTTGATTTCATTTAGGCCAAATGATAATTTTTGAGTGTTTACACATAACAAGTTGGCAAAAATATTTGTAATAGTTGTTCCAAATGTAGAAAATTATCTTCCCACATGCGATCAGAACTAGGATGTCATCAAAGAAGATGATGAATTTGTGAAGGAACAATCAAAAGATTTTATTCATTAAGATTTTGAAGGTTGATGCAACATTGGTGAGGCCAAAAGTTATGACAATAAATTCACACCGACCGTCATGAGTGGAGAAGGATGTATTAGGGCTATCTTCTTCTTTGATGTGGATTTGGTGGTAACTGGACATCAAGTCGAGCATGAAGAAGAAGCAAGCTCCATGCAATTCATTCAAGAGGTCATTAATTACCATAATGGGAAATTTGTCCTTAATGATGAACTTATTCAATGCCTAAAGTTTGATGTAAAGTCACCAAGACCCATATTTATTATAGAACAACAAGATGTGAGAAGAGTAGGGACTCGATACTAGGGTGTATGACTCCAACATATAATACTTCCTACACCATCATTTCAATTGTAGTATTTTGAAGCAATGAGTATCAATATGGATGAATGTTGGGAGGGACACTACACAAAATGAGATAAATGGCATCATCCTCCGACCTTTTTGGAGGTAACATATGGGGTTCTACAAAGACAATTGCATGTTTTGATTGTATTTCCTATAAATACATTCAAAGGTTGGAATCCAATGAATTTATGAGTTGAATGGAAAATTTTTGGGCCAAACTACCATGAAATCATTTCTTCAACAACGTCTCCATTCTATGAGAACTAATGTCATTTCCAAATCCTAGAGTGAGCCCTTTAGTATGTATTGTTGCCCCCTTTTTGTGAATAACATTTATAACTCTAAAAATCCCAAGTTATAGGTCCTAATATATGAAGTCATTGTGCACCAAGAACCACATCAAAACCTCTTGGAGGGAGAGAAAACATGTCTAGTTTCAAAGTATAATTCCCTAATGATAGTCATGCATCAGTATCATTTCCCTAAGCTAAAGTAACTCCGTTTGATATCATGAATTCAAATGGTGAACACTTATACACATATAAATCAACTTGTTTGGCTAGCCAAGAATCCGTGAAATTACTGGTGCTACTAGATTCAATGAGGATGGTGAGGAGACGTTTCTTGAATTATCCTTTGACATTCATGGTTTCATATTTTGTGACACCAACTAATGCATGCACCAATGTTTCTAGCATTGGGACCCGTATGGGCTTAAGGTATGCTTCCTTTTCCTCATCCTAGACATTGAGTGTATATTCACACTCTTTAGGGTTGAGAGGTGAATCTACATATAGTGAGTAAATGTTTTTTTCTTCACACTCATGGCCCCATTGAAATTTGTCATCACAATTATACTATAATTCCTTTTCCCTATGAGCTCACATTTATGCTGCTTGTTAGGAATTTGATGGGAATTTTGGAGGGGGTCTTACTATTTATTTTTGGGAAGTCGATGCCTTGTTTGAGACAAAACTAAAATAGCGATGTTTGGTAGTGAGCTTTTCTTCCGCTAACTTGGCCAATCCTAGGGCATCCATCATATTTATAGGTTCGAACAATTTGAATTTAACACTAATTGTTTCTTTAAAGGCCACTAAAAATAACTCGTGAAAAGGAATCAAATAAGCCTTTGGTGTGATTATCTATTTTTTCGTAGTATCCACGGTATTCTTGAAGTTTTCATATTTGGAAAAGTTTGGTGAGGGATTTTGTAAAATCTTCATGTACACAAGGGTTAAATTGAACCATAAATTCTTCCCAAGTTGGTTCATAATGAGATAGCATATACCATTGATACCATTAGATATATTCCTTTTTCCAATTAGAAGGAAGCAATATGTACCTTGTTCACTAGGTAAGTATTGTAAATAATGAAATACTATCCAACCTTGTAAAATCGATTGGTAGGATACGTACCATCAAGATGAAAAAATTCTTCGAGAACATGTCATTGTTGATTTTGTTTGCAATTGTTGTATGTTAGACGTTGAGGCCTTGTAGCCTTTGTTTTAGCTCAAATATTTGGGACTCCAAGGTGGAAATTTTTACTCCGTGTTGTGGGTTCTGAGAGGTGTTACAACTTATAAGAAGGGGTGTCCCGGGTTCCAAAAATATTTTTGGAGTTAAATGTTAAAATGAGTATCTCGAAAAGATGATCAAAATGATATAATTATCCTCACATTGAAGAAAATGGCTTTTGGATTGTAGGTGAAATTTACTCCCGAATTTTTTTGTAAGGATTTTTTTAGAAAAATTGAAATACCTTCCAAAATGATCATCTCGGAAAGAAATCCACAATGGTGTCAATACCCAAATAAATGAAAATTTTCTATCTTACAAAAATTTGCATGATAACTTTTATTGCCCCTAGCATGTTCTATACTCCACATATGGTGACTTTGTTCGTACTATAAGGAAATTAATTGTATACTATAGTGTTGTTATGTGAAACATCATTCAATGGTGGTTTTTTTCCAACACCAACTTTTAGGGTTACATAGTCTTTTAAAAATAGTAAGGTCGCTACGAGGGTTTTTGGTTCGGTGGACTCACATTCAAACTCATAGGTCAATTATGAGTAACTTCTTAAGGCTAATTATTTAGCAATGCACTACAAATAATAGATGGTTGATGGATTTCTATGGATAGGTTTCAAAAACATCTAGGGGTATTCTCGATATACACAAAGGTATGTGGAAGCTCAACTCCATAAAAACATTGTTTAATGGCTTGAATATTGGGGCATAACCCCTCACTCCAACAAATCGTAAAATGGATTGCCTCTTGGCTTAGAATGGAAACTTTTTGTGAGTTCTAAAACTACTATAACACAATTGATAGCATAAGAAAATAAAACACAAAGTAAAAATGACGTATTTAGTGGAAAAAAGCTTAGTATTGCTACTTCTTTTACTAGTTTCTAATCACTAAGGTCATGTTTAGGGAAAGGTGAGAGTATAAGGTGGATAGTTTCATAAACCCGAAAGTGATATCATTGCTATGAAATGGGCCTTGGAAGGAGCCCGAATACCAAATGTTAAGAACCTTCCTACAAAAAATTATTCTAGTGCTAACATGCAAAATACATATTCTATGAAATTAGAAATGGAGACAAATTTATTTCATTAAAGATCATAATTTCATTACACATTACATACCTCTTCAAGGGGGAACATCATTTGAGAAATCTCAATACAATTATATTCTATATATGCTCTCTCCTCTTACAAAGGTTCTATATTTAAACTATTGGACTCTATATAACTACTACTTTCCTACACATGTGGGATGATTACCAATAGCTACGAGGATTTATAACAAAACATACGCATCCAAAGATTTTATTACAATAATTAATATAAAGAAAATAATTAGCATGAAAGGGTCCTAATACTATGATTCAATTTTCCCTAACTATTACTTGAGCTCTAATATCTAATTATTTGTACATAATATGAACTCCTTATGAAAAAAATAATGTCAAAACTTGTTGAATACTCAACTATTTCATATAGCTTGTGATCATACACTTTGAATATTTATTCTTTACATATGATCCGAGGCTCAAGTAGTGAACTAGTGGAAAACATTCTAAATGTGGATTTATGTGTGTTATATGCATATGTGGAAGATATTTAGAAATATGTATGATAATTGAGAGAGATAATAGACATGAAATAGTAAATGTATTTATTTACCTATACGTGATATATAAGGTGTTAGCAATCATGTGTTAGTGCTCATATTTGTGGTGAGCAATAATATTTGTTAGGTTAGTATATTTGTTAGTATAGTTATTAATGTGAGTGAGAATATTGTATGTGGTGTACGTGAGAGTAGAAATAGGTGTGTGTGAGAGATATTCTAGGGGGAGAGAATTAAGGTGGTTGAACAACCCACCTATATTTAGTGAGAGAAGTTGGTGGAGTTGTTATAGGAGTTAGAATATGGCTCCTATATATATGTATAATGTATTATTCAATATATGTTGAATTGAATTTTATTGAGCTTTTTCTCTTCTCGAATATGGGGTAAAACCCACATAAGGCATACTCTTGAAAAATATATATGGTTTTCTATCTTCTACTCCGATTACTACACTACTACACAATGTGCAAATAACGCCAATTTTCGAGTCAAATTTATGTAAAAATCAATCTTTTTTTGGTTTTTCAGTTGTGTTTCTTTGAAGAATTTACTTCATGAAAGGTGATGCAACCTTGATGTGACTATTTTTATTGCATTGCATTTGCGCCACCTTTGTGCTGAATTTACCACATGTTTGCACCAGGATATTCATGATAACAACTCTTTCATTTTTATATTGTCAAGTGACATAAAGTTCGTTTGACAACTTAAAAATTAAATGTAATATAATTATTTGAAATATTATGTGTGTGTGTGTGTGTGTGTGTGTGTGTGTGTGTGTGTGTGTGTGTGTGTGTGTGTGTGTGTGTGTGTGTGTGTGTGTGTGTGTGTGTGTGTGTGTGTGTGTGTGTGTGTGTGTGTGTATGTAATATTTGTAAATATAAAAAAGTGGTCATATTCTAAATTACTAGCACACATACTAAAAAGTGATATTGAATACCACTCATACAAACACAATTAATAAGATCATAGTAACATTTCCACAAATCAATAGAACTAAAATATTTTAAAAAGTAATTTACAATACTAAAATAAAATATCACACATAAAAAAGTTTACATATTGTAAAATGAACTTAACATTATTAAAATAATATATTCTAGTTTGCAAAAATAAAATAATGTTTTAATGTTTTAGGTAAGTTAATCACAAAGATAATAATATACTCTCGAATATGAGAAAATAGTTAATTTCTCATGTACAATACAATAACATGAATTCAAATTACAATTTATATAAAAGCTACTACAATGAACTAGCTAAATCATCAACTACTCGTCACCATCATCATCTAAGAGCTCATTATCATCATGATAATATATGTGCTCATTGTTTATATTATTTGGAATTTGCTCCATTCCATGAAATGATAGGTTGCCATAGCTGTAGTCATGATGATTGTCATCATCATCGGTACCCTCTCTAAAGTCGGGCCATCAACTAAAAGTGAAGACTTGTTCACCTACAATAACATTATTTAATAATTATTAAAATATTTGAAATTCAAATTCAGTTAATAAGATATTTGAAATTCAATTTCTGATTACCTACTTGATTTTAATAATTATTTAAGAAATTAATGACGTCTTACCATAAAAATCCATGAGAATGTGCCCATTCATTGAATGCATTGGTGTTCCATCTAAGGGCTTTGAGTTATGTCCGCACTTGTTCAGTGGCTTTGAAGTCATACATCTTCTCCTATAAAAATAATTTAAAGTTACAAATATAATTGAGGTATGAATTAATAAATATTGTATACTACATTATTTAAATAAACTTACAAATTTGCAAGCAACCTCATCTATGCTCATTTGTCCCAAATAATAAGTCACCAACTTCCCCTGACTCATTCTAGCTTGGTGGGCTTTGTCATAGATACTTTATACCCCTATAATAATACCAATATAAAACAAACTTAGAATGAATGAATTTGATGAAAACACTTTTTAAAAAATAAATTATATCTTTGTTTTTCCAAATTACCAAAAGTCTATTTTGTGTCTTGTTTGAACCACTTTTCACATTGTATTTTCCATGGATATGCATTCATGCCTACAAGTTGATGTGGTACTCTCTCCTCATGTGTATTATGTAGATTGAGCAACATGGGTGGAAGCCTGATAAACTTTATTAAACTCAATCAACCATTTACACAGGAGTGAGCTGCAATACTTATAGGTATTGTACAACTGAATACAAACAAGAAACTAAGTTGCACAGGTGCAACCATATTCCAGATTACATAAGCTTCCAATATTACATCCGGGAAGCACAACAATAATATTGTTAAAACAATATAACAACATCCGTAATGTTTAAATAAAACAAATATGGTTAATAAAACCAAATAACAACATTATTTAATTAATAACATTAATTAAATAATTAATTATATAATGCATAATTAATTAACCTAACATCCCCCCTTAATTGTGCATTGTCTCAAGGGATGAGGAGAGGAACTCTCTGAACAACTCGAACTTGTCACGTGCAAGTGACTTTGTGAAGATATCTACCCATTGTTTAGTTGTTGGACAAAATTGAAGCTGGATGTTATGCTTCAACACATGCTCATGTATGAAATGAACTTGTACCTCAATGTGCTTTGTTCTTTCATGAAACACTAGATTGTGAACAAGTTTGAGAACACCTTCATTGTCAACATACATGGTGGTCGGTTTGTCCTATGGTATTCCAAGTCCTTCCAGTATGCGATGTAGCCAAATCACTTCACAGATAACTTCTCCTACAGAATGATACTCGGCTTATGTGGAAGATCGAGAAACAAAGTGTTGTTTCTTGCTTCCCCATGATATTGGTCCAAATCCCATAAAGAACACAAATCTTGAAGTGGATTTTTGTCATCAATATTTCTGCATGATCTGAATCTAAATATCCAGATCAAGAAGAAGTTGTCGTTCTTCTTGTATTCTAGACCAAGATCCACTTGATCCTTTGAGATATCTTAAGATGCACCTTGCTTTGCTTTCCAATGACAAACTTTGGGTTCTTGCATGAACCTGGATAGATAGCTCACTACAAAGATGATATCTGGTCTAGTGTAGGTCAGGTAAATGAGACTCCCAATCAACTATCGATAGAGAGTGGCACTTACCTCAGGAGATGGATTTGAATGAGATAACTATAATATGTTCTCCATAGGTGTAGCAATTGGTGTGCAATCCATCATCCTAAATTTCTTGAGCATTGTCTTGGTATATTTCATCTGAGAAACAAAATGTGATTCTCTTTCTGCTATACTTCCAATCCAAGACAATAATGCATCAAGCCCGAGATCGGTCATATCAAACGATCAATTAAGATATTTCTTCATTGCATCGATCATCCTCATTAAAATGCTAGTGATGACTAGATCGTTGACATAGACAACAACAATCACAATCTCCCCCTTACTTTTTGAGGTAAAGATTGGGATCATATGGATTTCTAACAAATCCATGTTATACGAGATGCTCATCAATCTTGATGTACCATGCCCGAGGTGCTTGTTTAAGGCCATACAGAGATTTCCTAAGTTTGCATACCTTTGCTTCTTGACCAGGTACAACATATCCCTCAGGTTGAGTCATATAGACTTCTTCTTGTAAATATCCATTCAGGAAGGCACTTTTTACGTCCATCTGATGGACTTTCCAACCAAACTGTGTAACTAGAGAAAAGATCATCTTGATCATTTTGATCTTAGTTGTGGGAGAAAATGTCTCCTCGTAGTCAATGCCTTCTTTTTTTTCATACCCCTTTGCTACTAGTCTTGCTTTATAATTGTCCACTATCCCATCTGCATTATACTTTGTTTTGAATATCCATCTGCATCCAATGGGTTTCTTCCGTGGTAGAAGATCGAAAAGCTACCAAGTTTTATTTTTCATCACTGATTGATATTCAGAATCCATGGCATCTTTCCAAGCTTTTGACTATAAGGCTTCCTGGACTGTAGAGGGCTCATTAGATTCAATTAATCTACTCATTAAAGAAAAGTTAACTTCTTCTCTTACTTTACTGTGAGTCCATGGTCTAGGGGTGGATGTATCCGATGAGCATCCATTCTTGCATCTCGTAATGTGCTAGTACACCACTTGGGCATACACTTGAACTATTCTTGTGGGTCATGGTTCTATTTGATCAACACCATCATCCCCATCATCACTTTCCTCATCTATGGGAACATCAGCTTCAATTTTTACAACTGGTGAAGAATCTACATTAGGTGAGTTTGGAAGAGGAGACTCTGCTTCCTTCTTCTCAAAAAACTCAACATCTCTGCTGGTGTAGACTTTTTTGGTCTTAGGATCCATCAATCTGTACCCAAGAGTCTCTTCATCAGTACCCAATGAAGATGAGTTTCTATGACTTCATGTCCAATTTATTTATGTTACTTGGGTATGTGCATACTTTCTTTGCACCCGAATACTCTAAGGTGTGCAATAGATGGTTTCTGCTTTGACCATGCTTCTTGTGGTGTTACTCCTTCAAGAGCAACTATGGGCACTCTGTTCAACAAATACACTATTGTTTTTGCTACTTCTACCCAAAATGTCTTTGCAAGTCCAGAATCATCGATCATGCATCACACCATTTCCATGATAGTATGATTTCTTCTCTCAACAACACCATTCTGTTGCGGTGTGTGTGGAGGAGGAATTTGTCGATGAATCCCGTGATTTTGTAGGTAGTCTTTAAACTCATTACTTGGTGAATTCCCCCTTCAATATGAGCGGAGATTTCTAATGTGATGACCAGTTTCATTCTCAACGCTACTTTGAACCTCTTGAAGGTTTCAAAAGCTTCACTTTTCTTGCGAAGACAAAAATCCACATTTTCCTTGAATAGTCATCAACACATAGCATGAAGTACTAAAATCCAGAATGAATCGGTTGCATTAGACCGCAAAGATCAATATGAACCAGATCAAGCTTACCATGAGCTCAATATGTACTCTTCTGGAATGACGCTCTATGTTGTTTTCTTCTAGGAAGTGAGGACACTTGTTTGTATCCTTTTGGAGAGATGGAAGCCCATGTACCATATTACGCCGGTGAAGTGTCTCGAGATACTTGAAACTTACATGACCAAGTCTCCAATGCCACAACTGAGCTAAGGTAGAGTTCTTAGCCATAAGTGCTTGATCGTCTCTGTGAACAAAATCAAGTCGAACATGTGTCCCACATTGGAGGCTTTTGTAACTATTTTCGAGCCTCGTGATTTATCTCGAATCAAACACGTTTTCTTGTCGAAATGACTATCAAAGTCAATTTTCAAGTTATGATCTAGGATTTGACTGACTAAAGTAGATTCTTTGTCAACCCAGGGACATATAAGACATCAGATAGTCTGCAGTTGCGTGAACCAAGGGGTAGAGAGATGTTCCCAATCCCCTAAACTATATATGAAGAATCATCTCCCAACGAAACATGATTTTTCGATGGCATGTCCCTCATTGAAGTAAACCAGATTTGTGGCTGGTCATGTGTCAAGTGGCTCCCGAATCAACATACCAGACATCACTAGATGACGTGGATGGTTCACTTGATCAAGTAGTGTACAAGAAGTCTTCATTATTTGAATGTTCTTCTTGCTCAACAATATTTCCTTGCTAATGGGGTCTTCTTTTCTAGTTCCCCTTTTCTTCCCGTGATTTTGGTTAGAATGTCCCTTGTAAGATTGTTGTGTGGAGGTCCAGAGTTGCTTGATGAACCTTTCTTATAAGTATTATACCAACAATCTTTTAAGTCATGTCCTCTTTTACAAATTGGACATTACTTCTTCTGTTGTTTTTCCCCGTGATACTGATTCTGATGTTGGGACTTTTGATAGGAATTAGGTTTTCCTTTACCTTTTCCTTTCCATTTTTGATGTGAAGAAAGTTCCTACTCTTCTTCATCATCCTTATTGTGCATTACTTCCTCTTGTTGTAGTAGGTTTACCAATTTGTCAAAACTAACTGTCATATCTGACAAGTTTAGTGTTGTTACAAAAATATGGTATGAAGAAGGGAGTGCTCTCAAAAAAATGGGAACGAGATCATCATCTTTGACCATTTCTCCTAGGGCTAGAAGTGAAGCCCTCAATTCTGCAACTCTTCTTAAGAAAGCTTCAATTTTCTCATTTTGCTTGAACTTCAATGTGTGTAACCGACTCTACGAATTCATTATAACATTCTTGTTTTTGGCCTCGTATACTGTGCTCAAATTATCCCATGCCTCTTTGGCTATTGTGGAATCACAAATGTGGGGTTGCACATCATCAAACACTCCAAAAAAGATGATGATTTTGGATTTTTGATCTACTCTATCAAACTACCGATGTGTGTGTTGTATCGTAGTTGATCCGGTCATAGTACTAGTCACAACATGCCGATCTCTTCAAACCAAGTTGTGTCTTGATTTTTGTCTTCCATGCAACATATTTGTTTCCTCTGAGTAGTTATGAATTTGGAAGAAAAAATTTGGGGGCATTGGTGCCCATTTTGTAGAAAACACTGACAAGGTTTGGCTCTTATCACTCCAGGTATAAGGTCTCCCAATCTATATACCATCAGTCTGATATACCGAACCTTTCTATATATGTGTCCTTTTGATATACCCAATAGTATGTGGAAGAAGATTTCCCTTTCTATATACCCGGTGGTACGTGAAAGAGGCGTTAACGTACGTGAAATAATTCAATACGTGGTACCAAGACAGTACTGAAAGGGGTCTGTGTGATTATTGAAAGCACAACACCAGATTTAATTAAATCAACACAGAAAGATATTCTATTCAGCATGTCCATCATATTACAAGAACCCATATAAATAGGAATATAGCTCTCCTATGATTTAGGAGGTAGCTATAACAAAAATCTAACCTACGTGAGTTGTTAAAACTCATTCACCCGTATTTGTTATAAGTTGTTTTATATAACAACTATATAACAAAATACTAACATATTTACAAACACAATATTACATGATAATAATTACTAACGTAATTATTATTTACCAATGGAGCACTAATAGATTGATTTCCTAACAATTATTGACACCGGTTCAAAGAAATATCCTCATATGTGCACGTAACTTATATACTCGGATAATTTCTCAGTCCAGATTTATGTCATGTAATCATTCACAAACGGATGGGATGGCTCATAGTGTGTGCACTATGACCTTATTACTCCTCGTCGATTTAAAGGGTCGATGCCTAGATAATGTTGTTGCAGCTATATTAGGTGTTAAGTGCAGTAGTAGTCATGACAGCTTTACCCGTAAGTGCTTCCTGAGGCACTTTGTATATACAGAATCTGCTGAATGAGATCTAGGATCTCGTGAGTGTTTCAGAACCAATTTTTATTGTTTTTTATTACAATATTCTACCAGTTTCGAGTAGTTACAAATTTTGTAGTTGACTATGGCAACCTGTAAATTAGTGCAATATTCTGAAGTATACAAATTGCATTCAAAATTTTGGAAAAATTGAATGGTAGACAATTTTTTTGTTTTACGGGCCCTGGTGGCCTCTCGGAGCCCAAAATGACCCACTACGCATAAAAATGCAAAAATATAGCTGAAAATGCAATTTTGGATAGGCCTCCTTTTGCAAAAATGCCCGAATGAAAAAAATGGGCCTATTAGGAGAATTTATTTTTTTACCCTAAATTAGGGTTTTTCTCGCTAAATATTTAGTGACCTGTTTAGTTATAACTAAATGGTTTAGCAATGGTTTTTCTGCTAAATATTCCTCCAAATTTGATTATTTTTCTAAATTTTCCTCCAAATTTTAAAATTCAAAAACTTGTGTTTTTGTGTGATTCGAACCATGCACTTCACACTTCTAAGTCTATTCCTCTATCCACATAGGCACCTTGTGCACTTAGCATATGAAAAGAACAAACTTGTATTTAAAGAAGATGAATTTCGAACTCACCTTTTGAAAAAAGTGATGTGGCTTGAGTTCCATGTGGCCTGCATGTGTGGAGTTGGATTAGGGTATCCACATGAAGTGGATCTGAGCCTTTACTCATGCCTTTTTATTTTGCTTCCACCATATTTTTTTCTTTTGATTTTGATCCGCACCTTTTCCTTTGATTTGAAGCCGCTTTATTTGTTTATACGCCATGTTTTGTTTGCAGGTCATGGCTTTGGCTGCGTAGGAGGTAGAAGCCTCGGCCACTTATTGGTTTGTGTTGCAGGATGTGTGGAGGGAGGACAACTCATGGCTTGGCCGGCAGGGAGTGCACTTCCCTTTAAGTTGTGGAGTGTTGTTGGGAGGTCTTGACCAATGTTACAACGTAGCTTGATCCATCAATGAAGAGCCCAGTTTGGATTTGTTACACAATGAGCAGGGACGGTGGGACCTTGGTCGATGCTTTGTAATGGTGGCCACAATAAAAATGCCCAAGCAAATAATTATAGCTAGACCTCATAGAAGAGGGCTCAGTTGAGTCTCTAAGTAGCAACTCGGTCAATGAACAACACAAGCTCGACTTCAAGCCTTTGCAAACAATGTAACTCAAGCAATAATGAACAATTCCTCCAAATGCAACAGTCTACTAATATTAGTAGAGACTAAAGGCACCTCTAATATTAGAGGTAAAACCCTTGTTTGGGGATATATATATATATATATATATATATAAATGCATCTAGGGAGCAAATTTTGCCTGGTGCAGGAGGCACCAAGGCAAAAAAATTTTCCTTACAAACACCTGGAGAATTCATAGGAGGTTGTGAGACTGCAGGGAGGTTTGGGAAGCTGCAAGAGGTAACACTGGCTCTTCGGTGAAGCAAATTTCTTCTCCAAGACTTTTCCTTCCTCTGCACCCTTTCTCCAACCTTGCCAGGAGCTTCAATTCGCTTTGGTACCAAATGTAGATTGAGCAACAGGGGCGGAAGCCTGATAAACTTTATTAAACTCAATCAACCATTTACACAGAGTGAAATGTAATACTTATAGGTATTGTACAACTGAATACAAACAAGAAACTAAGTTGCACAGGTGCAACCATATTCTAGATTACATAAGCTTCCAATATTACATCCGGGAAGCACAACAATAATATTGTTAAAACAATATAACAACATCCGTAATGTTTAAATAAAAAAATAGGTTATAAAACCAAATAAAAAAATTATTTAATTAATAACATTAATTAAATAATTAATTATATAATGCACAATTAATTAACCTAACATATTATCCATGCAATTCTCCCACACATTAAATTCATAATAAATTAATATAAACATAAAAATAAATATAAAACATCATTTTAACTTTTGTCGTTGTCATACCCACATATATTGCCGCATCCTCCTAAGCACCCATGTAGCAATTTTTTCAATAATTCCCACGTCATAGTAGACACCACCAAAATCATTTTTAGTAGATGTAACCAACCATTTTTTACGTTTAATTAGTTGCGATTTGTATTCCATGTTGCCATTTTTAGAAATTAATACTTTCACTCACATATTAATTCTTTTTTGAAGTAGCTGAAAAATGCAATTAAAGTAATTTTTTTTTTGAAAAATTTGATAACATGCAAAAATGATTAAATTAAAACAAAATATAAACTAATACTTACTTTCCACGAACATCTTGTAATATTTTTATGTCATGGTTCACATACAATTTCAAATAAAAACTCCCCCATACTAGATACTTGTGCTTGTCCAATGTTATACGAGATGGTTAGTCCTCCTTAGAATTAGGTGGAGAATCAATATCCACTCTCATTTCTATAGGAAACACCTCTTCAACACTTGTGGGGTGGTCTCCTGTTGTTTAAATTGACAAGCACTTTGGATTTATGAGGTTGGATCGAAGACATTGACATGAAAGACAATGATATGTGATTGCATGCAATACATTAAAAATATCAAATAAATTCTAAAAATATTTTTTGAATATGACTACAAATAATATAAAATAAAATAACATTTTACCTTTGTGCCTCCCTTGAAATAGGTGAAACATGATAGGCCGCCTTAGAAATGTCACCACTTATGGATTATCGATCATGAAATGTACAAGGCTGAAAGTACACTACCACTAAAGAGGAGGATTTACAATTATATGATAAATTAAACATTCCAATAAATTAAAAAGATCAAATAAATTTTATACATAATTTCTAGCTATGACTACAAATAATATAGAATAAAATAACATTTTACCTCCTTGCCTCCCTTGAAGGCGGCGAAGCATGATAAGCTACCTCAAAAATGTCACCACTTATGGATTATCGATCACGAGATGTATGACATCAGAAATACACTAACACTAAAGAGGAGGATATGCAACTATACGATAAATTAAAAATTCCAATAAATTAGAAATCCCAAAAATTCTAAAATAAAATTTTAAACATGAATACAAATATTATAAAATAAAAATAACATATTACATGTTTAGCTCCGTTTTAGCATGTGAAGCAAGATAACACGTCTTGATATAGTATTATTAGTGATATTGTAGTTAATATATCATTATTAGTGGCATTGTAGTCTATATATTATTATTAGTGGATGATACTTGTCATCTTGCGTATATTTCTAGTCATCTTAGTTAATGTTTATTAACTTAGGAGTTATCGACAATATTATTAATCTTTAACTTATTATAAATAAATAGACAAGTCTTGTTATAATGACTATATTAACCTTGTTTGTTAATTAATTGAATAAGTGATAATGGGACAAATGTTTCCTAGTGGAAACACTTTTTGTATTGAGTTTATCTCTGATTTTGATTGCATGTATTTATAAAGAAAACTAGCCATATTTGAATCCATTATTTAAATTTATTTAGTTCATATTTTGTCATCAATCTCACTTACAAGAATACTAGTTGTTATCATGCAAAATTACTAGCATGTAAAATTGAAAACTTTAGCCATGACAACCAACCCCTACTTGAAAATTTCCTATCTTGGTCATTGTAAATATTTCCTCTAGCCAAATTATCCTTAATTTCATCCTCATAATGGCTCGGAGGAATGTTTTAACAAGATTTTCAAGTGCGTTTCATGTGCGGTATGTTTCCCTAAGGCAATTTGTAATGTCATCGAGGTTCAAGGAGAATAGCTATCCCTAAAGCCCTAGAAAAGTCCATTTTGGCCATTTTGTAATCGGTGGAAATCTTCTAGAAGGCTGAGCAGAAGACTCAAACCATCCGGAAGTTGTACAGAGATCCATGATGTTATCTAGGGAAATTTAGGGAGAAATGGTGGAAGAAATTGATGTCGGGAACAACTTGGGAAAAATAGGGCAATTTTGGTGCTATAGTGATCAAGACTCCTCATGAAAAAAAATTTCAATGATCAATGTTTGTAGATATTTTTCAAGTCGTGGGAAAAACCTCGAGTTTTGGTCCTTGTTCCCCTCTTGGTGAGCCCCATAATCTAGGAGTTAGCCACATTTTACAAGTTTTGGGGAAAAATAGGGTAAATCGGTCTTTTGAGGAACAAGTGGAACAATTGCTCTGTTTCACCTGTTCCCCACATTAACACCTTAACCAAAATGGGATAAGAAGTTGGAAAAATCATGTTTTATTGGAACTTTGGGAAATGCTCCCAAGTTCTTGGTGTTCTCTAAAATCCCGCCATACCCGACCCCTTAGCAATGCATCGGTTATATAGGTCTTTCTTAGCATTGCAGAAAGGTTCTCAAGTTCTCCATGTTCCCCGAACCTCTGACTTACCTAACCCTTGGAAAAATTTATAATGTTTGGTGAAGTTAGAATTTTTTGGAGCTTCTATAACAATTCTCATGTTCCCTACAAACCCGCAAGTGCCAAATTAGTTAATGAAATTGGTAGTTAGGGATCACATCGGCTAATCATCCTTTTCATGGAAATAAGGAACAATTATTTCATTCGTTGTGTTCACCAAAACCCCAAATTTTCCAAAATAAATAGTGAAAAAATGACATCAGTTGTGTTGGCACTTGGTAGAACTCATGGAACAGTTCACAAGCTCCATCGTTACTCTGAAACCCTGATTCACCGCCAAAAGCAAGGAGAAAAGCTAAGTCGAACACGTCAACTCCATGAGAAACTAAGGGAGTTGTTACTCCATTCCCTCTATTCCACGAATCACTTCCCCACTTGCATTACAAGAAAAAGGTTAAGTTGGATTTTGAAGGATGACAAGGAACATTCCACTGCTGTTCCTCCATTTCTCCACCAACCCGCCTAAACCGATTGTTTTGCTCATGTTCTAAAGAAACTCCCAAATTTTGCCAAGTGGAGATGGTATAAAGGATCCACAATTAAGTAATTATAATGTAATGATAAAATCATATATTTGTGCCTAATTGAATTTATTAACTCAAGTTTAGGAGATGAAAGGTCATAAGTGATAAGAAGGTGAAAGGTCATGTGGGATGGAAGATGAAGAGTCATGTTGTAAATCTATAAATTGGAATGGATTCTCCATTCCAAAGGGTTGGTAATTGTTGATTGTTGTAAGTTTTTTATCTTTGTATAACTAATACATGTAAGCAATAAAGCTATATTTCTTCTATTTACTTTCCTATGTTCCTCTACTCTCTCTCGCTCTACTTTCCAAATTTGCAAGCATTGTAATCTTGTATAACCAAGGAAGAACTTTTGGTCTTTGATTAATTTACTCATAGAGCTTTGTGTCTCTAATTTTTAGTCTTCTGTTGATTTAATTTTTGTGTTCTTATAATTTAATGTGGACCTACTATGGCTATTGCATGTGAATTCTATAATTTTAATCATAACATTAACCCCTTCTCATTATTTCTCCTACTCTCCTTTACCTCTTTCCCAAGAAAATTCCACCCTTATACACTATGCAAGAATTTTTAATAGGTTTAGTTGAGTATTCCTTAGTGATTCATGAATTAATATCCACCCCATAGTTTTAGTTAGTTTACATTCAATAATGAGAGCCTCCTCATACCCAAGAAGGAGGGGCTTAGCCTTGTGACCTTTGGTGAAAACTAATAATCTGCACCGCAAAAAAATATTTCATCAACATTTTTTTGTTGACTCCATTGGGGAAGATCTCCCCTTTGTGCAAATTTAATATATATATATATATGAAAATACAAAAAAATAGATATTTGAAAATCACAAAAACCATAAAATATAAATTCGAAATATGGAAACTCATTACGAAAATTCACTTGCTAATTTTTGATATAAATTTGTCATTTCTAGGCTAAAAATTTCCATTTACATATTAGAAAATATTTTACAAAATTTATTAAATAAGATATACAAGGGCTAATTGAGCAAGTGGCTTAATTCTCCTAACATTCGAAGAGCAATAATAAGCTAATTTCGGACTTCCCATTGTTCAAACAATGCGACAAGTTGGTCAAGAGTACCTCCCCTGAATTTGATCCTAACTTTCTCATCAGGGAACCCCTTGAGGAACTAGTTACAACACCATTAGATATCATTCCTATAGAATAATAATAA
Source organism: Taxus wallichiana var. yunnanensis (assembly GCA_018340775.1). Lineage (NCBI taxonomy): Eukaryota > Viridiplantae > Streptophyta > Pinopsida > Cupressales > Taxaceae > Taxus > Taxus wallichiana. The sequence continues at coordinate 23,485,976 of CM031236.1, read as the reverse complement.
TAATAATAATAAGCATAGGAAGAAAATAAAAATTGATACACACCGTGCCATGGGGACATAATACCGCCCATTGGCCCTACCTCCACCTCTCGTATGATTTACAAAAGGGTTCTAGGAAGAATTTCCCCAAATTTAAGGGAGATGGGAAACAACATCCAAATGATCATATTGTTGCATTCATCACAGCTTGTGGTGTATTAGGAGTTACATACAAAGATGTCTCGGTCTGTCTATTTGTGGAATCATTGTAGGAAGTTGTTGCTAATTGGTTCTATCACTTTCCATAGAGATCAATCACAAATTGGGTAGACATAAACTCCAAGTTTGAGGCTATATTAAATCTTGATGAAGATGCCCATGCCCTTTTTGCATAATGGTCTAAGCTAAAGAACAAACCACATGAGTGATGATTGAATTTTTTACCAAGTATAATAAGATGCTCTATAATATTCCGAGATTGTAAGGCCTATGGATGATAATCAGTTGAGATTAGTCACCAATACTAAACTACCAAAGGCCGGATTCATGTCAAGAAGAATTCAACCTGCCACTTTAGATGAGGCCCAAGAGTTTGTAGTAGGTGTGGAAGATGATTTGTTGATGTTTGGAAAGATTAAGAAAGGACCAAGCAAGGACAAGGCTCAAAGATCGAGTTCTAGAGCCATAAACTCTAGTGATTTTTTTTTCTAATGATGTAATTGCTCTCAAGAAGAATCTCTCTTAGAGTACCATGTACAAGGACATTCCGAGGAAGAACTTCCCTAACAAGAAAATAATATATGTTGCACCTTATAAAATTTCTCTTAAGGCTTTTCGCGTGAATTTTTCTTGTGGAATCATATCAGATGATGAAAATTAAGAAGGGGACGATTTAGAAAATGAAGGAGAGGAAGGTGAATTGATGATTGAAGAAATTGGATCTACAGAGGTTGGATTCTTCAAGTATGTATCTTCTTCTAAAGACGAGTATGATGATTTTGTAGCTGATATGAACAACCATTCTTGTGCCATTTTGACACGATAAAACTCTTGAAAAAGAGAAATCATATAAGCATGAAGAGAAGGAGAGAGAGGAACCTCAACTGGTGACTATACGAATAGAAATAATAATAAAGAGAGGTTCCCTACTTCCTCCATCCTTAGAATCATCCAGAAAGAATTTCAAAGCCACACCTCATCACAAGGAATCTTGTAATTAGGGTAAGTCAAGGACTTCCATTTCTTCAAAAACGATTCTTTCACCTTTTCATATCAAAAATTAATGAAAAATATTCAACTACTTCGTGAAAGATCAAATCAATATGTCAATAATATTCCCATACTTCTAAGAGTTCTTCATCTAGTTGTGATATTATTGATCATGTGAAAACAACCAAAGTTTAGATTTCGAATCAAAATACCTAAAAACTCGCATTGATGCAGGTTTGATAAGATGGTCAAGTTTATCGAGGTGGAATTTACAAATCTAGTATGCAATCCACTTCTAAAGGCTTACCCCACACACTTGATAAAAGTCAAAACCAAAATATTCTAGCTTCGCCTGTCATCTACCAAAAAAATTAAACCTTTCTATGTTTCCTTATTGATCAATGGGTATCGTCTTAACAATTGCATCATTGATTTCAAAGTGCATCTGAAAATGTCATGCCTACTAAGGTTTCTCAAGCTCTTGGTTTGAGTCTCTCTTAGGAATTCAGTCATTATTACTCAATGGAGACAAAGGAAGTTCCACTTGTCGGAAGAATCAAAGATGCACAAATTTATTTTGTGGCCTATCTAGAAAAGTGAGTGAATTCTCGTGGCGAGATATGAAAGATACCTATGAGATGCTACTCAAGTAGAATATTTTTCTAGGATATGGGAGGTAAAATATAGATGGAATGGTCTTCGGCCTTGATACTAGTCAAGAATGAAATGAATAAGCTCCTCCCTAAACCTAAGATGAAATATACGATTCAGAAGTCGATGATCCTAGAGCAAAAATTATCTTCTAAAATAAGGAATTTGGGAAAGTTCCATTCAAGGAAAAAGGTAATGGAAAATAGTTCACGAGTTTTGAACAAGGTGGAGAGCTACCCATTCTAGAGGAAAGGGAAACAAATATTACTGATTTAGATTTGGAGCATGGAATTTAATGGAAGTTTTTCAACAACAAGTTCAGGTCTAGGTATTGTCTTGATTCATACACAAGGAGATTTGTTCCCTCTAGATTAAAAGTTGTAGTTATCTAACACTAACAATACTACTGAGTATGAATCCTTTGTTTCTTGGGTTTTGAGCTACCGAAGAAATAGGAATCAAGAAGCTCATTGTGCAGGGATATTATGAGTTGATCGTGAAACAAGTAAGAGATGTATTCCAAGTGAAGAAATCTCATCTTTTTCAATATAGGAACATAGTTTGGGATTTCCTAGAATCCTTTTATGCATTTGATATCATGGTATTTCTTCAAGATCAAAATTCTAAGGCTGACTCATAGGTAGTGTTCACCTCTTTGATGATTCCACATACTGATTTTGGTGGAAAAAAATTTTCAGTAGAGATGATTTTCTGCCAATGTTCCAAACAATTTGGATATTCGAAAGTGTTTATTGATGATAACCACATTCTATCCTTCTTATAACATACTATATATTTCAAGTCTGTGTAATTTGAAGGAAATGAATCACTCCTACGAGTAGTTTATTGCAAATATAGTGACAATAACACAATTGACCAAGAAAATGAAGATAACGTAATCCAATTAAAAGGCAACATAATTCAAAAGGGGCTACTATCACTGGAGGAATTATTTAACAAGTATGATAGGTTTATCCATGGTAAAGCCAAGGATCAACCTATATCTTCATCCAAATATGATAAAATAAACATCGGTACAAGTGAACAACCAAGGATGGTGAACATAGGAAAATGTTGTTCACCTGAGGAATGAAGAAACTTCTCAACCTTGTTGAAGAAGTATTCATATGTACTAGCATATTCATATGATGATCTCAAATCCTTTCAACTGTAATCAATACAACACTCCATCCCCTAAAACTAGATGCAAAGGCCTTTTGAAAAAGCAATAGTATAATCCAAAGATTACCAAACCATCAAAATAAAAGTCAAGAAACTACTTAATGCCGACATCATTTTTCCTATCCATAACTCAACATGGATAAAAATATCATATCGGTCTAGAAGAAGAATGGTGAAAGCCGTATCTATGTATATTTATGAAATATAAATCAATATTATCTAAAGGACAACTTGCCACGTCCTTAACCCTAGGTCATATATCAAGATATGGATAATTGGCTTGTGGCTAACATAATCTCTTATCATGTAATATAATATTTATTTATACTTTCATATGCTTGGTGGGTCGGCCTTATAGCTTTGGGTAGTATAATAGGGTATATATATAGGATTTAGAGAGTAGGATATTATGAGGAAATTGAGCACTTGAGTCTTATTGTATGGTTTGGAGGTTACCCCCTCAAAGTGGCCAAGTCTTTGTATTTTCATATTGTGACCATTCCTCTTCAATTTTTTGTTCTTTGGTGTTTTATTGCTTCTTATAGTTAGATGTATCCAAGTAATTTCATTACAAGTGGTATCAAAGTTGCGATCTCGACCAAAATTAGGTCAAAACCATATCTTGGGAACAATAGTGAATTTCTCAACTAAAATTTTACAAAAGTCGCAACACATATCAAGTAATATTCTTAGAAAATTTCAGGATTTTGTGATCTAATTTTCAAAAGTTATCTCCATTTTAGGGTTTTTCCTAAATTCACTGTATACACCACATTTTTAGAAAATTTCAAAGTTATTTACATTTTTGGAAATCTCTATAAAAAATAAAAGGGGTTTATTCTTTGTAATTTTTGAATTAAGGCATAAATAATTCATAAATTGGACACTTAAATATTGATTAAAGGATTTTATTCTAGAAACCACGATTTTTGTGCACCATGAGGACAATGTTCTATGGAAAGGGTGAGGTTAATGTTAGAGAATGGTGGGTTGAATTTAAGAAGATTTATTTTTCATCTACATGGACATGGTTTTGGTTTTCATTTTGGCTTGATGGTCCAACAAAGAGGTGGGTCTCTCAATTGAATCAAGAGTGTTCAGATTGGTCTTGGGAGGAAATGGAACAAGTTTTCTTGGCTAGGTGGTATACAAAAGAGGTAGGAGATGAAGGAGAAGAGGAAGGACGTTAAGGAGAGGGAAAACGGGAAGAAGAAGAGGAAGAAGAAGGAGAAGGAGAAGGAGAAGGAGAAGGAGAAGAGTTTAGATAGTTTGAATCTAAAGAGGGAAGCTTCAATATTTTTGTTTGAAGAGTACACCCATTAGACAAATTATATAAATGAAGTTCAAGTGGATGGTAAGAATATTTTTTTGTATAATTGAAGCTCTCTCATCTCAAAGAGATTTTTCCACTTTCACATACTTGGAACAATTCTAGATTTTGGAATGTCATTGCATAAAATGTTTCAACCCAAATAGAGTTACCTGTGTTGGATAAAGAAGGCCAAATTGGTTTAGAACATGAGGAAATTATTCAGATAAAAAAGGTGGAGAGGAGAGTAATTATTAAGTATCTAATCAAGTGGTAGAATCAGAACAATGCAACGACAACTTAGGAAGAGGAATATTTCTTGCACCAACATCCAAAGATCATCAATATTAAGGACTACACTTGTGTGAAGAAGCCTCCAAAAATTGTCAACATTGGGGACAATGTTGCTTTGAAGGGGAGGGGCATGTTATGCCCTTAACCCTAGGTCATATATCGGGATATGGATAGCTAACCTGTGGCTAACATAATCTCTTATCATGTCATATCATATTTATTTATCCTTCCATATGCTTAGTGGGTCGGCCTTAGAGCTCTACGTACTATAATATGTTGGAAGCAAAAGGAGTGAGCAGGGGGGTGAATAAATCCACTAAAATTTTTATTCCATTTCCATTTATCATTCGTACATAACCATTCAATTAAACATTAACCATATGTGTGTTTACTTAAACATTGAATCAACCATACACAAGAGAAAAACAAGAGAGTACACAAGAACACCAAATTTAAGTGGGAAATCCTCAAGGGGAAGAAAAACACCGAAACTCTACTTATATTACACAAAATAAAGAGATTTAGTGAAACACCAACTTCACAAAGAGCACGAACCCCTAGTTTAGTAGAACACCAACCCTTAATTTAGTGAAGCACCCAATCCATAAGTAGGCTAAAACCCCCTAAGATGATCAAGCACCAGCTCAACCACATTTGGATTAAGATATATGATGTAATTTTTCTGCCACAACTAATGGAGATCACTTATTCAGCCCACACACCTTTAAATCCTCTTCAAACCCTCATTTCTTCAACTCACTCAAACTTACATTTTCATGACCTGATTTGGATTTGAACACTTGAACTCATTATCTCTAACATTATTCATATTTTTAAACACATATTCAGCTCTCTCCAAATTCCCTTGAATAGATTTCAATATCTCACCTAGGTCACATATTCCCTCCTCACTCAAGTAGTTCAAAAATGAAACAAACAAACACCTTTATATGTTTCAAATATAAAACATATGGTATGTCAGTCCTTATCCAAGAGCATGACTAATACAACTCAAAAACATAACAATAAACTCAATAAATTCATAAAATGGACCCATATAGGTCGGTCATGCTCTAACACACCAAACAAGCCCAAAAATGGCTCAAAACCCCATCACTTGATTCACCAAAGACCAAAACCTCATCACCATGATTTTTAAAATCTATAAAATCCTCACACATGTCAAATATGACATAAAAAAATCATCCATGGTCGTACATTAACTTGAACCAATCAAATTATTCATAACTCTATCAAGAAGGCTCATATCCTTCTCAAAATAGTTGTTTCCGGAACCAGTATTCACCTATGGACCTCTAGATCACACCATAGAACATCAAATATGTTATGTAACTAATAATTGTAAATACAATGACATTTATATCATATCCATGCTTTCTAGATATCTTGAAACATCCATCCATACAAACCACACTTACTTTTCTCTTCACCAAATTGAGTTTCCCATAAAGTAGTTTTGGAAAATCAACTGGTTTTCACCCTTTCTACCACTTTCATGATCTCTAAATGCCTTAAATATGGAATCCAAAACATGAGACTTCTACCTCAATCTTCCAAATGCCCAGAGCAATTTTGTCCCGAGAAGCAGCCTTGGTCTTCAAAAATTGAGTTGGTTCACCCATCAAACCTCATCATCAAGAGAAAAATTTATAGCATTGGAAATCCCTCTGAATCTAATTGCCATAACATATTAAATTTCCTTCCAACCCTATGTGGAAGGCCTTCAACCAGTCAATCTTCGAAATCGCTCCAAAATCGCCCTTTTGGTCTCAAGGACCAAAGATTCATAAATAGGGCACACTTTGACCTCTAGGACCTCAACCATGATCTGAAACCATCATGTAAATATATAAAACCATGATCTAAAAATAGGATAAAATAATGTTAATTTATTTCATACCTCCTTTTGACAACTTTTTTTGAAATTGGACCTCTTGAAACTTTCCTTTTTGAGTGGAGTCCAAAATCATCACATGATCTATGATACATTTATGGAAATATGTAGTATTTTTCTACAACTTCCAATCATCAAGTTTACAAAAATAATCAAAATAGGCTCAATATACTCATTTTTCTCCAATTCGCTTTGAGCTAGGGTTTAACTAGGGTTTCAAAATAACTTATCTTCTTAATGATCGTTCATAAAAACATGATGATCAAACCATCTCATTATTTTTATAAACCTTATTAGTTCCATGAAAAATCATCCCCTAAATATCTGGCTCCCATGTAAATCACAAAATACACAAAAAGCATTAGAAGATCAACTTTTAATTTAAAAACACTCTCTAGAAAACCGAGTTTTTCAAAACTAATGTACCTTGTAAAATATTCTTCAATTTGACCTAAAACTTGTCATGACGAATCATGTCAACATCATCTAAATTTCCATATTCAACATATAGTCCAAATTTTCCTAAAAATATCCAACCAAAATGACTCACCTATGTCATATTGCCTTGTTTAAATCTTCGTGTTTCCCAAGGATGATGAAACACTATCTAACCACTGAAAATTGACCCAAAACGTGTCATACATGAATTTTATACCATCAAAATGATTATACCATGCTTGGATAAGACTGATCAGATCTAACATTCAAGTAACCAACTCATTCTACATGGTCTAGGATTAGGAATAAGCCTAGAATGACTGCTTCACACCATGAAAAAACTATGAAATGACCACATTGACCTCATATAAACTATTAAACACTATTGACACATCATACGAACTATTATTGACCTCATGAAAACCTTTAAACATCTTGGGAGAACTCAAACTATGACTATGCCTACCAAACCATGCTCCAAGACCTCATAGAACATCACCAAACATGACACTAACAATCAAAATTCATGGTTGACAATGATTTACACCTCTTGGAAAATCATATGATATCTACACACCCTTATCCATAAATGGAATTGACATCAATGACAACACTAAGACACAATGGCTAACAATCTCCCCTTTGTCATTGATGACAACCACCTTCAGAAACATTGATGGAAACCATAAGACAAAACACACCTACTTGACTCTTTTCCATGTTTTTGATGCTTCTCTCCCCTTTGACATCTATGAAAAAGGCTACAAAGATGATTAGACATGGAAAATGATAACAAACAATGATAATAATGTAGAAAAACAACTTACTTGCTTGAATGGATCCCCCTTGGAATGTACTTGCTCTTTTTTGACCTCAACAACAACAAAACTGATCCATGGACTTGACATGACCATAAAACTAGCTCCCCTAACCTGATATCCTCTTAAAACTTATCTTCATCCATCTTTACCACTTCTTGGTATTTTCTTGAGTGAAACAATCAACCTAATTCATCATTCTAGCATACAAATATGTCTTACCTTCTCTAGACTCTCTATTTTTGAATTCTTCACAACTTTCCAATCACCGTAGAACTTTCTTGAACAAAGGTACATAAAACGTACTTTTACACCAAATGAAATTTTACCATTAGTCATTACTGAAATAACATGCCTAGATCCTATTCAAACCATTCTCAAGTAAAGATCACATAATCAAACTTAACTTCATATTTTTGGTTATTAACAACTTGAGGGAAGAGTTCCCTAAGTCTCATTCTCACTCTATTTTAGTCAAAATTATCCAAGCTATAGACTCAACTCAAACATACAAAGAAACCTCCAAGTTCTCCCCTTGACTAGATATAACCAATATCTATCTAAAAATAAAAACCTTGAGCCCATACCTTAACCAATTTATCATAGAAGAGGATCATCCTATTAATACAAACTTGAAAATTCATTTCAATGCATACTACCATTCTGTCATGATATTGTACTTTTTTTGGAGTGAAGGCCTAGCTCCACCTATCTTGTAAAATCTTGATCTTCCTTATGAAGCACCATTCTAGCTCTTGAATAAAATTAAATCATTTTCATCTATTCACCTTGGATTGTTAACCACTTGTCGAGTTTTATCCTTCTTCATACTACCATGAGACGTCTTTGTTGTCACAACCATAATCAATAAGATGTAAAAAGTATACATAATTGAACCCCTCTTCTCTTCTTGGTATAATACTTGATGGTTGATTTACATGTTACGAGATCGTGAAAAATATGATTATGTAGATGCATTTTCCATGTATTAGCAAATTACCATTTTGACACTACAATATATTGTACCCTTCACAACTCTCGATCATAACTTTCAACCTTGTATTGTATTTTAATAATATTCCAAGCAAGAATATGCTATATTTTGCCATGGTGTACTTGATCAATCAAGCCTTTGATAACAAACATGATCCTTCAAGCCACTTGTAAAATGCCATTACGGTCTTCAAAAACCATTCCCTGACACGTAGCTTATCACTTTTTACCATTTCACAATCATTAACACCTATTTTTCTTCCCTAAGTCCTATATTATTCTCTCCTTGAGACTAATTTGTTAAACTATGTCTTTTTATTTGATTAATGATAAGCACACTTATGATTTTGACCTTCATAGTCCTTCTTCCTTCAAACTTAAACATGGATGAAAATACCCAGATCCCCTTGGGTTAGTACTTCCTATCATGATGACATTTCTAAGAACTCATATTGACTTTGTAACACATGTTTTGACTCATATTCAAAAATCAAAGAATATGACAATATTTTTAAGGACTCTTTTCATGCATGATCAATGTGACTTTTACACATAGACTAGGTACACACTACTTATGACATGAACAAGTAAAAATCATAGAGTTTCCTTTGATAAAGAATCAAACACGAGACTCTTGATAGGATTGATAGTGATGATCATGATTAAACACAGACTCCCATTCTTCTCAAATACCCTGATCTCATGATAGAGACCTTAACTCCTTCCATAAAGTAAAATCTCATGAATCTAGGACTAAGACCAGACAAGTTCACTTTCAAGAGAGATTCATACATTTAATATTAGTGTTAGGACCTTGATGCAAGCTCAGATAATTAAAACAATCTTTCAACCCTTAGACTCGGAATCATGCATGTACTTCCTTTGACTAAGAGAACACCGATTTTCTTCTTCAATGTCAACACTTTTCAACTCTACAACTAGGCACTATGATATTCATCCTTCTCAAACCTTCATATGAAGTCATTACACCATATTTGTATGGTCATGTAGACTTATCACTGAGTTACCACTCTCCATCTTGATTATGACTAGCTTCATATGTGGATTATGACCAGTGATGCAACTCCTATCCCATCTCCAAGGACATGTTGAAGATATTTTAGACTCACTCACACAAATGAGGGTAACATGATAGAATTTATGAATACCAAACCATTTTACTTGGTGGATTATACAAGAACACACTCACTTATGACCATTATGATGACTTGGGCTCATACCATGGACTCTTATGGGACCATCAAATCACTCATAGGCTTATTTTCCCATGACAACATATTTTATGCTCACTAAAATATTTAAACACAGGTATTTCAAGGATTTATCAAACCTTAACTAAGCTACAATTCTCCATTTGATATAAAATTCACCTATTCTTAGTTCAACTCTGTCACTTTGATGCTCGCTCTACATAGAACCAATTTTGATGTCTCCCAACCCATCTAACTTCACATGAATCTTACAAAGTCCCTTTTATTACTCATAGACTTGTTTTCAGCTTTGAAACTCATAAAAATGTCATGAAACAAATCACTCAATCATGTGATCAACATGGAATGAACTCATACTTTACAATACAAAAAATCCTACTTCCTTGACATACTCATTAACTCAGGACACGAAGGAAAGAGAATAACTTATGAATTATCAAGACATATTGACTTCACTTTTAACAAAACAACAGAAACCTTAATCCCTACAATAACTCCTAACATGATGACTATATGCTTCTCATTGCTCAAGATACTTGATCACAAAACATTAATGAATTGACTGATGAATCACCAAGAATATGACATTCTCACAAGGACGCAAGTAAATTTAGACTCCTTATCACTATTTACTCAAACAATACTTCATGATACATGAATCCATAATCTTTTTTTGCTTGATAAGTTTAAACAAATTTTGATAGAGATTTTTTTCAAGACAAGAATATGATGGATAAGAAAAAGACATACCTTAGTAGGAATGAAACAACATTGGAGGGATCATAACCATGCTTCCTTTATCTAATGAATGTCTTCTAGAAGCCTAGAGAATAAATACAATACTTATTAGATCAATTAAATGGTACATCATCATCAAATGTGACCAAGGGCTCTAGCCTTTCTCTCTCCTTATTTCTTATTCCCTTTGACATACACTCGCTTACTAGATCAACCAAGTTTAGTGTCATACATGTGAAAAAAGGTGAACACAGGAGATCATTCAACAACACCTTAGAGGAGGTTCCCTAGTCAATTCCATAAACTAGGGTGCTCCAGGTGCCCCCATCCCTCTCCACACACCCCAATATAGCTAGAAAGTCTAGATATGCAATTTATTGAGCTATTGTGTGGTTTTTTCCTCCTCATGTTCATCTAGTATTCTTTGTGACATAGTCCTGCGACAACTTCAAATCAACTTAGCCCTTCTTAACCCTATTTTCACATTATGATTTCACGTTCTATTGCTTAGTATTAAACCTTGGTCATTTTTGTTTTCATTGATGTCAAGTGGCATTGATGGAAAAGGAGTGAATGGTGAAGTGAATCTTAGTCAAAGTCATGAAGGTTGATTAGTAGTGCCTTCTTAGTGGCTTAGTGAGCTTTCAAGATGGTTTAAGGATAGTTTCAGTGTTCTAGGCCTGGTTTGTGAGGAAAGAGTCCATTGGAAGCATGGAAATCATTGTTATGGCTGGATCATATGTTCTAAAGGTCAGATATGATGATATTATCATGGGCAAGAGCTCTTACAAGTGAGTTCTAGGTCAGTTTGTAGAAGTCTCGCTTAAAACTAGCTCATTTAAGCCTCTGTCTCTAGAGCACAGGTGAGGTGTGAAAGGTTGGTAAAGTTCATAAAAGACATTATGAGAATACGAGGAGCCTTGGAATGTTGTCTAGGGAATGTATGAACAATAACAAGGTTTACTTTAGCTCCTGGAGGTAGATTTACAAAGTTCACCAAAGTTGGTCTTGAGCACTAGTTGTGTAAAATGATGCAAATGAGATAGGTTTGAAGAGTAAAGGAATATTTATGACGAATAAAATAATGGATCATGTATATGGGTGAGTTTTTGCTTCATTCTGAATTTCATTAAGTTCTAAAGAGGTATGTGAAAGTTGTGTAAGTGTTTCTAAAGTCCGGTTCATTAAGAAATGGAAAATGAGTTGCACTGTCTTCTTAGCACCCAAGAAAAAATGTGGAGCCTTATTAAAATAAATCATAGAAGTAAATTTTGTATAGAACTCCAAGCTTGAAGTGTTGTAATTGTTTTAGGTAAAATGGATAAGTATAAGAGAAGTTACAAGAATTCTTCTAGCATGTTTTCTATCTCTTCGTGTCTTCTTCAAGTGTTTGAGTTGAAATGAGGGTTTTTGAATTCTTGTAAAGTTTGTGAAGTGGTGAAATTTAATATATCTTAATGAGGTATTATCCATGCCATAGTGGTGATAATTATGTAATCTAAACATAGTCTTTCTAGCCATTCCATCTTAGTCTTGCAAGGGCATTCACACTCAATCATGTGAATTGAAAGGTACAATCAGGTTACAGTGCTAAAATTTGTTGTTTGTAATGGAAAGTGGTTCTATATTTTATTTAAAGTTCAATGTTGAGATAATGAAGCATTTGGTTGATCCTGTAATGAGTGTTAAAGCTCAAATATCTTATTTCCACACTGTCTTGCTTTGTTTTGCTAAGAAAACAATATACAAGGGTATGTTTGAAGGCCCATTTTTCTTGAAACCTCTCTCTCTCAAGACCTTGAATGAAATCATCATGTCCATCCTGAAGTATAGATGAAAAGTGAAGTGTTTCAAATGTGGATACTAAGTAGAAATGGAGGAGAATGTGTGTATGTGCCTATTGATCGATGTAATGTGAAGTGAGCTTCTCTATGCAAAATGGTTTCATCACATAAAGAGAATTGTTTAATATGAAAATTTTGTTGTTAGATGCTCTAAGGAGGTCAATAAGGTCTTAATGGTCCTCAATGTAAAACCAATATTCACCAAAGCCCAAGTAGCATATTGTGAACTCAACAAGGAATGTTTTACAATCTTATTTCTACATTGTGCCTTCGGTTTTTCCTTTTTATGGGAATAAATGGAATTTTTAAAATCATTTGGATGCTTGGAAAAAATGAAGGGCATACTCACAGTATACTGAGAATGATAAATTTTCTAATTTCACTAAAAAAAAATCAACAAGAAATTCCTTTCTAAAGCCTCTCAAAGCTTGATTGTAACAAAAACCCCGACCCTAGGGTTTAAAAGAAATAATGGATGAAGAATAAAATATAACCAGTGGAAATACATGAAAACATCAAGTTATCTCTATATTGATATATTAAAATATATTCTTTAAGTGTTGTGTGATTTCATTGATGTTCGAGGAGTTCTCGATGACAGCTTTTCCGAAGACAAGCTCTTGACCCTATGCAGAGTGAAAAATATACTTCTAGTACAAATACTTCAAGAAAAATTATAATCCCTTAATGAAAAGCACATTTAACTTTGATATGGTCTTGAATTGACTTGAAAGGTGCCAAAACATGTATCGGTGATGAAATTGATAGGGTATACTTGACTCTCGCTTCGCCTACTGCGGACTATATAAATGCAAATTTCTTCACAATAAAAGGTTAAAAATTTAAAGTGTGTTCCTTTTGTCATCAAATAAGTTGATAAAGTGCTCTCAATGTCTAAAGCTCACAATATATGACTAGCACAGTTCAAGATAGTGAAGTGTTGAAAAGATTGTTAAAGTGATTGTTTGAAATTCTTGTGAAAATGAATGGTCTCGAGAAAATGAAAGACCTCCTTTTTAGATTGAATAGTTGTTGAACTCTCTAGTTTGAGGTAGTTGGGTTCTTGAAGATACTAAAGGGCCATAGGTAGTTACTCGAATCAAGAAGGTGAAAGGGAAATTTGTCTTGAATAAGAAAATGTGTAAGTCCAAAAATTTATGAAAATGATTGTACAAAAGAATTTGAAGTGGGAATTATCCTAATTAAGAAAACTTGAAAAAAATGTAGTAGTGATTATGTGTAAATGAAAAAGAGAGAAGAAAAAGGTATTGTTGTTAGTTTTTTTTGGTCAAAAGGCGGAAGACACAAAGATAGACATGTGAGAAATTTTTGTTGGTGAAGTTTATTGAGTGTTGTGAAGTGTGTAGAATTCTACTAGTGTGAAATAAAATTTTGGATACATGTGAATAGAGAAAGGTAATTGAATGAATAGTGATATTGTGTGGTGAAACAAATAGAGAACATGATTAGATCTTAAGATGAAATGCATAAGGGGGTAAGTATATGAAATTACATTCATAAAATGCACGTGTGAGTTAAATGTGCTAAAGTAGTGTAAGTGAATGCTTAAAAATAGTGAAAGAATGTAGTTTGGATATGTTCGTGAATAGATACATGACAATGTTACATCATATGCAGGGGATGTGTGAAATTAGTGCAAAAGTGTGAACTGAATTGACGAGTATAATTGTCGAGTGAAATTTACAAATATGCATAGTATTAAGACCAAGACAAGAGGCTTGAAGGTGTTGAAGATATAATTTAATGCTAGTGACATCTACATTACAATTTTTAGTATTGAATGTTGAATAATAAGCATAAATTTGAGTTAGAAAGCCAAGAATAGTGAGTGAGTGCTTCAAACAGTCAAACAACAGATGAACGGAAAACAAGGGCTTGAAAATTGATAAATTTATAGGTGAAATAAGAATTTTAGGTTGCAAATTTAGGTTCATAATAAGATATACTACATCCGGATGAAGAGTGATCAAATTTTGTGTACACACCAAGTTTTAGCTCAATATAATTAGGGAGTTGACATGCTTCCTTACAAGTTGTAGCTTGTAGAAGGTTAGTGGTTGTTGACTAAATTACTATGGGGGTTGTAGCTTCCATCATCAAGTTGTAGCTTGATTGTATTCTTGGGGTTGTAGCCTCAAAATTTGAGTTATAGCTCAACTTGAAATCAATGTAACACATAGGACAGTTTTCCAAGATTAGTTCTCTGATTTAAGTGGGTTTTCTCCCTTTTGGGTTTCCCACTTTAAAATACTATGTATTGTCTCTCTCTCATCTACTTGTTTATGGTTTCATGTGCTTTTCTTAACAAGTTTGGAGAAGTAGAAATAATTTCAAAGTTTAATGAGACACTATTTCAAGCCCCCTCTCAATGTCCAAGTTTTCAACAATTGGTATCGAACTGGTCCTCCCGAATCAAACATACATCTTGGAAGTGATCCCAAGACACATGCATGTGTTGATTAGTAGAACTAGTGTTGAAAAGGAAGTAAAAAATTTATCAAGCTCTTATAAATGAGTTAAAGATAGAAATCAAGCTCAAGGAAGTTAATCATTGTTAAGAACTTAATGAGATGGCTTCATTTGTTAAGAAAATATCAAAGGCCTTGAGAGAATAAGAAAATACTTATCTTAAATTTGAAGAGGAAACATGGAACCTAAAGATTGAGTTGGAACAGGCTACTAACCAGACTTGATGGCTTGTAACGAAACAAGAGACATTTTGATAAAGTAGAGCATGAGATATGCAAGGAAATTTTTATCTAATTTCCTCCACCACCCGTTGAAATTAGATAACAAGAAGATTCCTACTGTGAGTAGTCAAAGTAGTTCTAGGAGTCTTAGATTGAATATGAAAGGAGTCAAACCTTCGGCAATATGGGGAAAGACTTAGCCAAATCACGATGAAAAGCCAATCCCAGGATGAGTCAACTCAAAAAAGCTAAGGAGCTGCGAGAGATGCCGCATGCCATCCTAACGCAATGCCAAAAATAAAGGGAAGAATAAAATCTCAAAACCCCATGGGACTTTAACATGGATTAAATGATAAGGGGCCCACCAAGGAAAGAATCCTCATATTAATGTACAACGAGTCCCATTATAAACTCAAGGAAAAATAGAAGGAGCCACGGAAGATGTCGTGTGTCATCTCAGTGCACTTTCAAAATATGCAAGAAAAGTGGTGACCTTGGGTATGCACTTGGCCTCTACATGGAGCTCGATGCAATGGGGCCCCAAGCCCAAAGTAGGTTGCAAAAGGTTAGTTGCATGTCAATGCCACATGTGAATCGGTGATGAAGCCACCAGAGCTTTAAATGCTCATATCTTTTAAAAGATATGGAGAGGTGGTTGGAAAGTGGTTGAGGATGCATTAAATGAGTATGGCCTTCATTTTCTCCAACTGCAAGTCATGGGGCAGTGTGAGGGAGATTTTGAAAATCTATTTTTGTCACTTCATCTCATTTATTACAACTGGAAAGTGGTTGGAGAAGTAGTTCCAAGATTGTTCTCTTCTCTTCTTCTCATTCTATATATTGTAATATGGGGGCTCATTATAAGATAGATCGGGGTTAGTCATTTTTTCTAGTCCCTATTTTCTTCTTTGTTAGGGTAGGAACATGGATCTCAAGCCTTCTTCCTAAGGCTTTGTAGTGGCATTTTTCTTTCCTCTTACCTACCGATTGTTATCATGCACATTTTGGAGCAATACAATATGCCTTGTGATGCATTTTTTCCATCCTTCACATGTTTTTATTGTATATAATAGCCTTTATTTCACCGATTGGTATACTGTGTATATTTTTAATGTTCATTATGGGTTTTGGAAGATGTGTTTAATGATTTTGAATTGGTGATATGTGTGAATCTATCTCTGGGCCTATGGTGCATTTCATCCACCTTTTTCAGTGCTCACCTTTTCCCATTTCAGGAAGATGGATTCTCGATTAAATTATTCTTTTTCCGGCACATCGCTCCTATTAGTTTTGTGCTATGTTTCATTTTCTCTCATTTTTCTCTAACCCTCATCTCACACCATTGAGAAAAGCAAGTGTCTTTAAAATCTAGAAGTTGCCTTAGGCGCATATCCCACTCACATAAGGTTTCCAGGTGACTCGACGGTTCATCTACAAATATAATCCTCAATAGTTTTCTGGCACGCCTGATGGGATAGTTCAAGCATCCTATCATTTCATTTCATCAAGTTGGTGTGTTCTTGGTGAGATTCAGCCTATGGAGGCACATGCAAAGCACATCTGGTGACTCTGCATGATCCAAACAACCCATTCTCTAATTTTATAGACCTTTCTCTCATCCATCTCCATTCATATTTCTTTCCACGTCTCTCATTTTCCTTCATTATATGAAGTTGTGCAATCATGACATCATTACCGAAATGGAATTCACACTTTCAACAAGTATCATCATCCTCCAATAAGCTTCATAGATTCTCCAAACCAACAATATAACTAGGGTTTAAAACCATTATGCTTACCCATATGAGCCATACCAAGATCAATTTTTCTATGGAACCTATAAAGGAAACGAGTACATGTTTGATGACTACAATCAAATGGAGGATGTTGGTATACTAGAGAAGATCCAAAGAATGGAGGTAGGCATGGTTCAATCTTAGGCTACAACAAAAATGAAGGCATTCGGGATAGGATGTAGGGCACCTTGTCCATGGGAAGGCCCTATTCCTAGACACTATAGCCCGTAGGAGAAACTTGATTTCTTAGAAGAAATACTGCCCCCACTTATGCAGTGGATTGAGAGTATTGAAACATATGAGAAAAGTGCAAGACAACCTTGTCAATGGGTAAGTCAATCACTAACCTTTTGTGCATCTTTCCCCCTTCCCAAGCTATATCATGTCATACTGCTCCAAATGTTGAGTTCCATTCTCCATCTCCTAGCCTTTCATCCCACTTCATTTATTTTATCCTTTTTCCTTCTAAATAGTCATCCCCTTAAAATTAACAAAAAAAAAATCCAAAAGAAGATGAGCACATGGGGACGATTAAAATAAATTCATGGGATTCAAATCATGAGTCAGATGAAGCTGCACATGATGAAAAATTTGTAGACTCAAAGACCATCATGCAAGGGGAAGAAACGTTAGCACAACAAGAAAATGATGAGCTTAATTGCTTATCTGACTTGGAGGAATTCCTTGATGAAGAAGAGCCCATAGAAATCACAACCTTTAAGGATTCATCAATAATTCCCTAACAAGAACAACCTGCTACTCATGATATTCCCCCTAAATAAAATTCAGAGGTTCTTGATGAAGATATAATCATCAAAGGAATTTTGCTTTTAATCAAATAGTCCAGATTTTCTAAAAAATTTGTTACGGTGGAGGAGAAAAAGGAAGACAAGGATGAAACCACTCCTATACCAGTCATCAAGGCAAATGATCAACTTTTGCAAAAGCACATGAAAGTCCAAATCAGCATGCAAACAACTCCATCCATAAAAGTCTATAAGAAAGCCTCACCTCGGAGGTTGAAACATAGAGTGACAGAAAGCAAAGCACAGTGGGTCAAACCCTTCCCCATCATGATTTTGGCCTCATCAGAGCCAAGGGAGAAGCCAACATTGGTCATACTCACTTGAGCATGAGGATAATCTTCAAAGCTCCAAGGGTCAGCTACAACACCTCCAATCAAATAATAAACATCTTGAGGAGGTATTTATTTTATTTGTTGATACCATGGGTAGAGGAGTGGAAGGTAATTTTTCACTCTTATTATAAGCCATATCCATTGTTAAATTAATCACATGGCCACACTTTATAAGAAAGGGAAGCTATTTCTCCTTGCCTATTCTAGGCTTTGTTTAACTTTGCCTATTTCAGTTAGTGTAGGAGTAGGAGTAGATTTTATTTCAGCAGAAGAAGTGATTTTGCACACTCTGCATGTCTCACTTGAGGCATGTATGATTTTTCCTTTTGTATATAGCTCTTGTCCATATTTCTCTAGTGGTACTAAAATCAGGCCCTCCAAGAAAAATAGCAGGAGATCCACGCTTACATATAACAATTACACAATTCAAATCAAACAAATGCATAGAAACTAAAATCAACTTGAGATGTAACCTTGTTGACTCTCTCCAAAAAAATTGTGGTGATCCTCTACACCTCTCAAAGATCGAATGTTATCCCGATTTAGAATCCGATCCATCCTTTAGCCTTAAAATTGTAACAAGTTAGATTCAATCTAAAAATAATTTTCTACTCTCATAAAATTTTTTTAGAGTCTTCTTATGAGGGTTGAAAAGCACCAAGGATCAGCTAGCATTCTGAAGGGAAACAAAACTTCAAATATTCTAGAACAAGGCTCATACCAACTCATAATGCAGACTCCATGCCTAATGAATAGATACAGAGATAGCCAGCTTGATTCATTCCATTTAGCGAGTTAATGGCCCCAGGTGAGTCGCCAAACTTTTTTCTAATTTCCTCCATCATCTCGCTAAACTTAGATAACAAGAAGATTATTTTTGTGAGCAATCAAGGTATTTTTGAGAGTCTTATACTGAATACAAAAGGAGTCAAACCTGAGGAAATATGGGGAAAGAATTAGCCAAATCACGGTGAAAATCCAATCCCGGGATGAGTTAACTCAAAAAGGTAAAGGAGCCATAGGAGATGTCGCATGTCAGCCCGACGCAATGCCAAAAAGAAAGGGAATAATGAAATCTCAAAACCCGTAGGAATTCCATGTGGAGTCAATGATAAGGGGACCGCCAAGGAAAGGATCCTCGTATTAATGTACAATGAGTCCCATTGTAAACTCAAGGAAAAATAGAAGGATCCACGGAAGATGCCGCGTGCGTGCCACTTAGCACACTTTCAAAAGATGCAAGAAAAATGGAGACCCTAGGTACGCGCTTGGACTCTATGTGGAGCTCGATGCAAAGGGGCCCTGAGCCCAAAGAAAGTTACAAAAGGTTGGTAGCAGGTCAATGCCATGTGTGAAGCAAGAATGAAGCCACTATGAACTTTAAATGCTCAGATATTTTAAAAGATATGGAGAGGCGGTTGGAAAGTAGTTGAGGATGCATTAAATGAGTATGGCCTTCATTTTCTCCAACTACAAGTCATGGGGCAGTGTGAGGGAGATTTTGTAAATCTATTTCTCAGAATACTTCATCTCATTTATTACAACTAGCAAGTGGTTGAAGAAGTAGTTCCGGGATTTTTCTCTTCTCTTCTTCTCATTCTATATATTGTAATATGGGGGCTCATTATAAGATAGATTGGGGTTAGTCATTTTCTCGGTCCCTGTTTTCTTCTCTACTAGGGTAGGAACATAGAGCTCAAGCCTTCTTCCTAAGGATTTGTAGTGGCATTTTTTCTTGCCTCTTACCTATTGATTGTTGTAGTGTGCACATTTTGGAGAAATACAATATGGCATATGATGCATTTTTATCCATCTTTCGCATGTTTTTATTGTATCTAATAACCTTTATTTTTTTGATTCGTATACTGTGTATATTTCTTATGTTCATTACGGGTTTTGGAAGTTGATATTAATGAGATTGAATTGGTGATATGTGTGAATCTATCTTTTTCCTATGGTGCATTTTTTCCACCCTTTTCAGTGCTCACCTTTTTAGGAAGATGTATTCTTGATTAACTTCTTCTTTTTCTAGTTAATCGCTCATGTTAGTTTTGTGCTATGTTTCATTTTTCTCTAACCCTCATCTCATACCATTGAGAAGATCCATATTCTTTAAAATCTAGAGTTTACCTTAGGGTGCATGCCCCACTAACCTAAGGTATCCAATGAATCTGATGGTTCATCCACAAAGATAATCATCAACAAAAACTATTCAAGTCAAGAGTGAAGAATTTGAGAGGTTAAATGCAGATATAAAGACCCTCAGAGAGGAACTAGAAAAAAACAAGACAAAGGGAATTAAAATTTGAATCAAGCCATGTATCATATCAAGGATGTTCAAAGACCAAGAAGGACAAAAAATAACACACGAAGTAATTAAATGCAAGAAGACCGCTGTAAATTTCATGTAATTTGTTTTTCATGAAACATCTTTAGACATAGAGCTATAAATTGTAGGATAAATGTAGTTGAAGACCATCCATGGAGGGATCGCATGTATGATTATGAGAAGAACATAATATGCTTCAATTACAAAGAAAAAGGTCACATAGCCAAGTATTGTTTAGAAGATCTAGTAAGCCAGTTTTGTGACAAGAACCATGTTGTATACTTTAATTTTCATGGGCAAGGGAAATTTGCCAAACATTTTTATGAATTTCCTAGATACAACTATAATTTGAATGCACTCAAAGGTAGGACACAAAGATATTCACTGAGACCAAGTCATCCATGGTTGAGAGAGAGAACTGGGAAGAAGAAAGAAAATGGATATACAAGGTCAAAGAAGAAAAAATAGAAGTTGGGACAATGAAGAATGATAAGAAGATAGCAAGGGAATATTTTGAAGAGACACAATAATCTAAGATAGTCATAGGAGAAGCAAGCATAAGAAAGACAACAGAAAGTGATGACATAGGAAAGAAGAAGGAAAACAATTCTAGTACAAAGAATGAATAATTTCTCCCTCAAGAAGTGTTAGAACAAGTGTATGAATTACAACATGTGTTCCTATATATAACTCAAGCAAAATATGAGAGATCGAGTGATGTGGTTGTCACCCCAAGGAATGCATTCAATAATTCTAACAAGAAAAAAGTGACAAGGAAAGGAAAAATTGAGTCATCATGTTGTTTTGATGACTTCCTCTTGTTTTGAGGTGACATGATAAGGAGGTGTGCCTTCTCTAGGATTTTAGAAGGCATATATCAGTTGAAAGGAATCATATTATACTACTCACTAGTCTATTCCTTTATCAATCAAAGTTACCTCTATGTCTATGCTGAACAATTCTATGAAAGCCTTGTAGGAAAACTGAAATCGAGTTGTTAAAAATTGGAGTGCTCATGATGTTGCCAAGGGTATACTTTGTGGAATGTGTCTTAACCTTATTAAAGTTATTTGAATGCAAGGTTGTAGTGGTTTCAAGGGAATTCCCTACAATAGGTGAATATGATACTATACAAGAAAATATTTAGAAGATACAATGGTTTTAAGTGATAAGAGTGGAGTTATAGTATCAAGTACTTGAAAGAGTTACTTCAAGTCAACTTGGCTCACTTGAAAAGGATATGAAGTAGTGTTATTTATAGAAGATAGGTTATATGAGTAAACTAGCTAAAATATCTATTTTTGAAGACTAGGACTAAGGATTGTATGATGGAAGCCATCAAGCTAAGGTGAGTGAATAGAAGAGACTCATGAAGACACTAAAGAAGCATGATTCTTGTTTGAGGTATGTATCTCAATTTTAAAGTTCAAAATGTAGCTCAAGGTGTACTCTATCCAATTGAGTTAACCTTATGGATATAAGTCATAAGACTATGAGATTTCCATGAAGACCTCATAAGAGACTTGGCTATGACCCAGAGAAGGCTTGATCACTGATGATTTTAAGTAAGCTATGTATTGAAGAATTCTAATTCTTAATGGGAAAAGTTCATCATGTTTTTTATAGCAAAAAGACACTTTCTTGACGTTGAAATGTGTAGACCAGGACAATTGAAAAGGTCATGAAAGGGATATTCCTTATGAATTATGTCTCCCAATGGTAAGAAAATATTTGAGAAGATGTTTTAGTCAACATGTGTGGCAAATTTCAAGCCTTGGATTGATGTTTTCAAAAATTTATAGTCAAATAACATCTCCTGGGTGTGTTAGAAAGGTTTGAAGGGAAATTGCTAAGTATTACCATTTGATGAGTTAAAACACAGAGTTATAATATGAAATTTGGAACTAATTATGCTAGAGAAGTTCTTAAGTAGATTCAAGAATAAAATTAAAGGTTCACTAGTCAAAACTAGAGATATTCTTATCAATTTCATATAGAAGGGTTGTACATAGTATTGACCTAATTGTAGACACAAAATCACACACTTTGCACATCATTTAGTCTCGGTCTCATACTACTATTATGTTAGAATGTGTTGTATATTTTGTATACTGTATACCTAAGATTACTGTACACCTCTTCCATGACTATTAGTAGCGGTCCAGTGGCTGGCCCAAATTTAGGGGTTTGGGGATGGCCCCCGATATATTTTTTTTGGAAATCCCTATTTTTCCGGGGTATAGATATGTTATTTTTATCTATACGTATATATGGGTGGTGTCATAATCCATGAAGTATGGGGAACCATTATGGGTGTTTATTAGCCCATGGTTTTGGTACCCATTGTATTGTAAAACCGCTTTAACGGTTTCTTACTGATTTTCTTACAAATAGCTGGAGATGCAGTAGGGTAAAGTAGAACTTGGAAGTACATTATTGTATTGTAAATGCAGTTAAGTTAATGCAATAAGAGAGAGAAGTTATTGTGTTGGGTTTTTTTCTCGAAAGGGTTTCCCAGGTTAAATCTTGTGTTTTGTCATTTGTTTTCTTTGATTATCTTGAATATTCTATTCAACATAGCTTCTTGTTTATTAGTTTATCGATAAATTCTCTTCATTTGGTATCAAAGCTAGGTTTTAGCTTTTATGTGAAGAGTTAGGGTTTCTAAAACCTATGATAAAATTTTTTTGAGTGGGAGCTCTTTGGGTGAATTTTTCAGGTAGAATAAAATGATGGGAAGCACAAGGATCGAGATCAAAAAATTTAATGGTCAACATTTTGAGTTATGGAAGCTCAAGATGGAAGATCTTCTTGTGGATAGAGATCAATGGATTGCTGTGTCTGGAGTCATGCCTATAGGTATGAAGGTAGAGGACTAGGAAAATATCGATAGGAAGGTAAGGAGTTCAATCAGATTGTGTCTATCAGATTCAGTTTTGCTAAATGTGTCAAATGAGAAATCTACTCAGGTGTTATGGGAGAAGTTGGGGACTTTGTATCAGACAAATTCTGGTGAATAAATTGTTTCTCCAAAAGAAGCTATATTCATTAAGAATGAATGACGGAGACTCTGTTGCAGAACATCTAAATGTATTTAATATTGTGGTAAGTTAGTTAATTTTTGTTGATATTAAAATGGAAGAAGAGGATAAGTGTATTACTCTTTTATGTTCTTTACCCGAGTCTTGGGATAATCTAGTTATGGATATTACTAGTACTACGAGTAAATTATTAGTTGAGGATGTAGTTGCGGCCTTACTATCAAAAGAAATGAGGTGGAAATCCATTGAGGATTATCAATCCAAGGATGCCTTATATGTAAGAGGTCGTACCCAAGAGAAAATAAAGAAGAGGAAAGGAAAGTCAAATTCCAGAAGTAAATCAAAGACTACGAGAAAAAGATAAGAGGAAATGTTGGAACTGTGGTAAAACGGGGCATTTCAAAAAGGATTGTAGATCTAAGAAGGTAGAGAAGGGTAATTCATTTGATGATGGTGGATCTTCAGATACAAAACCCTCTAATGAAGACTCGAGATATTTGTTTTTGGCGGCTTCCAACTTGCATGCATGTGATAGTGCATGGTTGATTGACTCAGGTGCCTCCTTTCATATGACACCACACAAGGAGTGGTTATGTGAATATGAAAAGTGTAATGGAGGTGATGTATATATGGGAGATAACTCAACCTGCAAGATCATTGGTCATGGGAGAATCAAGATGAGGTTTAAAGATGGAAGGATTAAAACCCTTCTAGGTGTTCTGCACATTCCAGGTTTGACCAAAACCTAATATCTGTAAGTAAGATGAATGATGTAGGTGTTCAGGTAGCATTTAGTAAAGATAATTGCAAGATGGTTTGGGGTGCAATGGTATTGGCAAGAGGCATCCGTACTGGAACACTATTCAAGCTTGAGGCAAGCGTTGTTATTGATGAGTGTAATAGCTCTATGGTTCTAGAGGAGAAGAAAGTTTTAGATCCAACTCCTACATCTGCTGCAATGAAGATGATGTTATGGCATCAAAGGATGGGACACATTGGAGAGAAAGGAATTTGTAATTTAAAAGTAAAAGGTATGGTTAAAGGAATTTACTGAGTGTCCTTTAGATTTTGATTTTTGTGAGCATTGTGTGTTTGGAAAGAAAACTAGAGTAAAGTTCCCTACTAATGCTACAAGATCAAAAGGAATTCTACATTTGATACATAGTGATGTTTTGGACCTGTAAAAGTTCCATCACTAGGAAAAGCCATGTTCTATGTTAGTTTTATAGATGATTTCTCAAGAAAGACTTGGGTATATTTTATTCAGAATAAGTATGAGGTTTTCAATAAATTCAAAGAGTTTAAGGCTCTTGTAGAAAATCAGACAGAAAGGAAGATAAAGGTTTTGAGAAGTGATAATGGCGGGAATATTGCTCTAATGCCTTTGAGAAATTTTGTAAAGAGTGTGGAATAGAAAGGTAGAAGACAAATCCATATACACCACAACAAAATGGAGTTGCAGAAAGGATGAACAAAAATTGATGGATAAGTGTAGAAGTATGCTTAGTGGTGCTGCGATTTAGATAGAAAATTTTGGGCAGAAGTAGTGGCAACTACATGCTATTTGGTTAATAGATCACCGACATTTGAACTTGAAGGAAAAACTCCACAAGAAGCATGGACTAGTAAGAGACCCTCTATTAGACATTTACGTGTATTTGGTTGTATTGCTTATATGTATATTTCGAAAGAGAAAAGAACCAAGTTAGATAATAAATCTGCTAAGTGCATATTTATTATACTTTGGAATGGTGTAAAAACATAGATAAGGCTTTGGAATCTAGAAACACGTAGCCGTAATGTAATTTTAGAGAGCTTAAGGAAATTCCAGAGCAAGAAGCAAAACCAGAGGAAGATCATGTTAAAATTGAGGAAGATGAATCGTGTTTGAATTTGATATGACTACAGAAGATGAACCACAAAGAGAGTTGTTGCATGGGGAAGATTTAGATGAAGCAGATGAGGAACCAGAAGATGTTGAACCAGAAAATCCTATCTTAAGAAGATCATATCGGTTGAGAAGGGAACCTGAGAGGTATAGTCCTCCTGATTTCCGTTCTACTTTTGTTTTGTCAGTTTTGTTTGTTACTGATGATGAACCCAAGACTGTGAAGGAGGATTTTGGATCTAATGAAAGAAAGTTTTGGAAAAAGGCTATGGAGGAAGAAATGGAGTCCTTATATAAGAATAATACATGGGACTTGGTGAAATTACCTCCTAGAAGAAAACAGTTGGCTGTAAATGGGTGTTTAAGAAGAAGTATAATGTAGATGGGAAAATAGAAAAGTATAAAGCTCACCTTATGGAAAAGGGTTTCTCTCAAGTGGAGGGACTTGATTTTGGTGAGATATTTTCTCTTGTTGCTAAGTTACATTCTATTAGATTTATTTTAGCTATTTCTACTTTCGATCTGGAAATAGAGCATATGGATGTTAAGACAATGTTTTTTCATGGTGAGCTTGAGGAGGAAATCTACATGACACAAATCCAGAAATATTCAAGATCAAAGGAAAAGAATATTTGGTGTGTAGGCTGAAAAAGTCATTATATGGCTTGAAGCAATCACCAAGAATGTGGAACCAGAAATTTGATAGGTATGTGTTGAGACTTGGGCTTGAAAGAAGTAAAGTGACCCTGTGTTTATTTTAAACATGAAGGTGAATATTATGTTATCATTGTATTGTATGTTGATGACATGTTGTTAATTGGTAACAATAAGAAATTGGTCAGTCATGTTAAATCTCAACTCTCATCTCATTTTGATATGAAGGATCTCGGTCTTTGAAATTTATTTTGGGCATGGAAATAAAAAGAGATCGTGTAAATAGGAAATTAGTGTTAAATCAAAGAAAGTATCTTGAGGTGATATTGCAAAGGTTTCAAATGCATGAAAGTAAACTTGTTAGTATTCCTTTTCCTGTTGGTCAAAAGTTGTCTTCTGAACAATGTCCTAAAACTGAAGAAGAAATAGAGGACATGTCTCAGGTACCATATGCTAGTGCAGTTGGTAGTTTGATGTATGCAATGGTTTGTACTAGACCTGATATTACACATGTAGTGGGAGTAGTGAGTAGATTCATGTCAAATCTGGAAAGGAACATTGGATTGCGGTAAAGAGAATCTTTAGGTACCTGTGTGGGACATCTAATTATGTAATTTATTATCAAGGAAAACTTGATGAAAGTAAAAATTAGATCTACATGGTTTTGTGGATTTTGACTGGGGTGGAGACTTGGATATGCGCAGGTCTACCAATGGTTATGTGTTCAACTTGTTTGGTGGAGCGGTAAGTTAGATGAGTAAACGTCAAGCAAGTGTTACGATATCCACCACAGAGGTTGAGTACATGACAGATACTCATGTAAGTAAAGAAGTGGTTTGCCTTTGGCGACTGATCTCTACTGTTGGGTTCACTCAAAATGCTGTAAGGATCGATTGTGATAGTCAAAGTGAAATTTTTCTAACAAAGAACCTTGAATATCATTCAAGAACGAAACACATTGATCTTTAATACAAATTTTTAAGAGAAATGGTGGAGGAGAATAAGATACTACTAAGTAAGGTAGACAAAAAGGATAATGTTGTTGACTCTTTAACTAAGGCAATGTGAGTGCTGAAAAATTTTCTTGGTGCAAAAAATTGATGGGCTTGAATGCCCTGAGCTACTGACTATATGGCAGTATAGCCCCCTTTTGCAAAGTATACAACAAGTGGGAGAATGTTAGAATGTGTTGTATATTTTGTATACTTGTATACCAAAAGTATTGTACACCTCTTCCACGAGTGTTAGCAAGGGTCCGGTCAAAGGCTGGCCCTCCCCAATCGGGGTTTGGGGGTGGCCCCAATTTTTTCTTTCTTCAGAAAATCCCTATTTTTCTAGGGGTATAGATATGCTATTTTTATCTATATGTATATATGGGTGGTGTCATAATCCATGAAGTATGGGGAACCGTTATGGGTGTTTATTAGCCCATGGTTTTGGTACCCATTGTATTGTAAAACCGCTTTGATGGTTTCTTACTATTTTGCTTACAAATAGTTGGAGATGTAGTAGGGTAAAGCAGAACTTGGAAGTACATTATTGTATTGTAAATGG
Organism: Taxus wallichiana var. yunnanensis; assembly: GCA_018340775.1. NCBI lineage: Eukaryota > Viridiplantae > Streptophyta > Pinopsida > Cupressales > Taxaceae > Taxus > Taxus wallichiana. Next base: position 23,458,263 of record CM031236.1, on the reverse strand, counting down.
TTAAGTTAATGTAATAAGAGAGAGATTATTGTGCTGGGTTTTTTCCCGAAAGGGTTTCCCAAGTTAAATCTTGTGTTTTGTCATTTATTTTCTTTGATTATCTTGAATATTCTATTCAACATAACTTCTTGTTTATTAGTTTATCAGATAAATTCTCTTCATATTCATATGGTTTTGAGTGAAGAAAGTACTAATTAACTCATGTCCTCTAGCCATTTTACTTTACTTTTTGTCGTCACTACCAACCTCTCGCATGTACTCGTCCAGGTCAATTTTTTTCCATTTAGTGTCGTTTTATCTCCGACCGAGGCACCCAACCTAGCAATGGGCGCCCCAGACACCCTAGTCCCATTTGGGGTGCCCTGATCCTTTTTACACTTTTCCGCCACTTTTTAGGCACTTTCTATCCGTTTGAGATTTCTATCTTTTTGGTGAATGTCGACTTCTTCGGGGTTAATTACAAAATTAGAACAAGAAAACCATATAAACATAAAGTTATGAGACTATAAGGAGGGACCAAGAACTAGGAAATACTATCATCACCTAAGGTTGTATCCATCAAATGCTCCATTTGCATCCATCTAGCTCCATCACAAGGGACAAGGTTGGTTCATCTAGCATCACACTGCATAAGAGGGAAGTTTATTCTATTCCATCCACCATTTTATTACATTTCTACATCTAGTTATTTTTACTACTTCACAAAGTGTGATTGACACAAGAGCACCTAGGGCATGATGTTCACACACACACACACACACACACACACACACACACACACACACACACACACACACACACACACACACACACACACACACACACACACACCTAGAACTACATTTGGCTGAAATTTAGTGCAACGCTAAGGTAGTAAGTCCACTATTGTGGCTAATGAGGAAAATCTAACCCCTTCATATGCATCTTTATTTTTTGAGGTTTGATGATTGGTTTGGGGTTTCAGTCTCTCCTTCATTTCTAATTCACACCGACATCCAACATAGTCCAAAGAAGATACACACGACATGAAGAGAAGGAAGACAATCATTCGGGGACACCTTGGAGGAGGGTTGCAGAGATTTTCACGAGACCGGGTTTCCTATATCTTATAATAGAGCACCCTAGGTGCCCCAGCCGTCCACTCGCGCCTAGTCTAGCCTACTATTCCAAATATATTCTTTCTAGATCTCTTGTGTGGTCTTATTACGACACAACCCCAAACACTCGTCATTTCAACTAAGCTCTATCTAACCCTTCTTGCACTTTAGGGATTCACATTTTCATTGCATATATTTCTTGAGTCTATTGATTACATTTATTTACTAATCTACATAGCATCAGATTAAGCTAGAATTAGGCTAATATATTCCATTTTAGTTTAATCATTTTGGTGAACAAGACCGCTTTCACGCTTAGGATCCTCATTTTCCTCTATCATGGCTCCCAATTTTTCTCAAGTTTCTTTATTTGATTTAATTAAGATGCATCCCAATCGCCAAGTTATTCTTCAAAAACCTTATACACCATGTATCTTTCTAAAACTACGCCGCCACATGAAATAAGCCCTATTTTTGCTCATTTATTTGTCGACCCTAGTCCTCGTGATCCTCCATCTAATCAAACCATGTTGGAGTCAAATAAAGCTTTGCATTATTTATTTCAATAAAAATTAAGGCCATGGAATCCATAATTACATCTCTCAAATATGAAATTCAACATCTTAAGGACGCTTCTTAGATGCATGTTTTCTCTCCTTCTACATCTCATATTCAATATATGTCTACTACATGTCATTTAAGTGAACCTCAAGTCATACCATTATAGGAGTCTCTCATATTTGATCATAATACTATGCAACATGAAAATATTACTAAGCTCCTAGGTCATCAATTGATTACTCTATCGCCTACTCATTACTATCCTCCTTATTGGCTAGAAAAATATCAAAATATTCTATATTGAAATTATCATCAAATCAATGGACATAATAAAAATGATTACTATGCTTTAATTTATGATGAATCAAACATCTTGAGTGTCAGGGATTTATCTCATTCACTACACAACATTATGTTGCATGCCCATCTACAAATGCTACATCTCAATGGGTTCCTAAACATGATTCATCTATGTCTAATGAGCACCACGCCATCACTTCTAACGAGTCATTCTACGAAATTCAAGTACCGCCTAAACAACCTCCTCTCAAAATCAATATAGCACCTCCTCCTCTCAAGACATATACAACATTACCAAGTCAAATTCTCAGTAACCACCCCTCCAAATCAATCAACCTTATTCTCTTATAAATTCTTCGGTAGCGTCATCAATACCACCAAATATTCCATCACTCAAGCTTTCTTGCCATCCCACTCCACTTCCAATTCCCATTCATTTTGTTAAAATAACCACCCCTCCTCCATTAAAGGTATCTACAACATCACCAAGTCATGCTCAACAACCACCTCCTATAGTTAAACTTGTAATTCTTCCATCTGTTATAGACCATACCTATGTCAATGAATGGGACCCGAATGAAGCTTACTATGATGATGAACCATTTGATGGTCACACACCTTTACCACCTCAATGTCCCATCACTTTTGTTCGGAAATTAATACTTACATTGATCCAGTTAGTGTCTTTTGACATACTTCCATCGATCACATATTTGGGGGGAATATCATTCACACATCCCCCTCATCTTAGCATCAACACATATCTCATTTTTCGTATTATCATACATCAACGTCTTAGCATAGGCATATTCAGCTACACTTTAGCATCATCATTACCAGATGACACACTCTTGTGCTTCAGTTCACACTTGATTGTTGAGGGAATACTACACATAAACCCCACGTCTTTGCAAAATAGGTACTACATATTGTGTCTCTTCACACGTATGACATCATACATACTAAATTCCAAATTTAGTCTACATCATTTTTAACATTGTGCAATTACAAATCATACATCATACTATTCTTCATCATACATGTGGCATACTTCTATTGTCTACGGGTTTAACATTACATGCTACTCATCCTACATAATACATTATTAGGCTATGTACACACCTTGCATTACTCTACATTGCATATTACACATTTTTGATACGAATACTACAGATTTACAGTCAAATACCATTGATATTCATTTATCTTCTTCAATATATTCCGGGTCTCACATTTCAATACGGCACATTACAATTATAAAGAATAAGTTGCTCCTATACTCAAGGAGGTTGCTCTAACAACTCTCCCTATAATAGCTCCCTCCACAAACAACTTAACTAATACAATACGTGAGTTGTTTCAACAACTCACCCAATATAATAATCACCCAAACTTATAAATATAAATGTGGAGCACTAACTAATTATATTTCCTAACATTCCCCCCCTTAGTGCGAACATGGGGAAAACCTACCTTATACTTGCACCTGCTCATGATCTGGTGATTTTCACAGGATGATCACAAACCTCATGGATGGTTTTGTAAACGGTTGACCACAAATCGAGAATGGTGGTTTTGCAATTGGTTTACCACAAACCACAAAGTGATGGTTTTGCAAATGGATTACCAACAACCAAGAATGGTGGTTTTGCTATTGGTTTACCACAAACCACAAATGAAGGTTTTCAAGTGGTTTACCTACAACCACATCATGATGTGCCAAGTACTATCATTGGCCCTCATCACATTTCACTGTAGGGAATAACATAGGAAATTCTGTTGACATCTGTTGCTCATACATACATAGAAAAAGCTGACATACTGGAAATGGAACATTGGAATGATGTTCCCCCCCTCAATGTGAAATTTCCACTTATTGAAAACAAGATTATTGCAAACTGAGGCACACCACACTGGAAGCACTAAAATCAAACTACACACACACCTGTCACCAAAGCTGATATGCGGCCCCATCGTTGGCAACTGACGAGAGGTCGCTGAATGACCTCCAACCTCCATTTGCCTCCTGCCTCCTGTTCATATTCAGAACAAGAAGTCTTCAGAACCACTGTCTTCATTTACTTGTTCTTCCTCATTCTCTGATCTTTCTTCAGTAATAAAGTTGGCCTCAATTCCTTTGAGTTTTCTAATAAGTATATCTTGAGCTCGAGCTCTACAAAATGAAGCTGTATGCCCCTTTTTCTTACAGTAGAAACATTCTCTTTCCTCTTTATATTTAGAAATTTTTTGTACTTCCTTTTTACATACATTGTTGTCTCTTCTTCTACATCTTCTTTGGTCCGTTTTTCCTCAGCTAGGAGAGCTGATATCATATCTTCCAATGAGTTAGAAGGTATCTGACCAAGAGTGAAAACAACATTACTGTATTTGGGTGGTAAACTATTCAATAGAATAGCTTTTGCATCCTCATCGTCTACTGGAGCTTTTACTTCTGCAAGTTGTCTAAGAAGAGATCGTAAATTGTTGATGTGACTAGACATTGTATCTCCATCACTCATTTTGAGCTTGAACAACTGAAGTTTTAGAGAAAACTTTGCATTGACTACTTTTGAACCAAATAATTTGCTCAGATTATCCCAGATGTCCTTCGAGTTTTTATCTAGATCAACATAATGTAATTCAGAGTCTGAAAGGGCAAGGCCAATAATGGCTTTGGCTTTATCATCCCGTGTTTCCCATTCTGCCAATCTGGTCGGATCTGAAGGTGTTGGTTCTTTTCCATCTACTATCCTCCAAAGATTTTTGTTCATCAACTGCATCTGGATCTTGACTTTCCATGTGTGAAAATTGAGACCATTGAATTTTTCTAGTGGAATGTCCATTATATCTCATAGAGCGTCGGTTTCAACCGAAAATGCACTCTTAGGGGAGTCGGCTTCAATCGATATTGCTCCCAATTTACACTATATTTAAAAAGTAATAAAAACAAATTACTTTTTAAATTTTACATGGATATTTACTAAAGACTTAAACTCGAAAGTAATATTTGGTACAATGAACAAAACATAAAGGCTAAATAAAACAATAACCGACTAATAACTCAAAAACGCTAATTGAAGGAAAATGGATAGATCTTTCCCTGAGATCGTGGAATGCTTTTCGAGAATCAAGCAGCTCAACATTTCAATGCGCAGTCTGTGTTTATTGGAGGGGTGAGCATGAGCTTGGTGTATTTCATGTCTAATGTTCCATTCATTTCCACCTGCCCCAAAGGACTTTTCTTTATCACGTGTTTCCCGCTGTCTGTCCAATCCCAGAACTTTTCACGATCTAAAGAATCAGAAGAACGGAAAGAGGAACTGCGACGAAAACTAGCATAAGCACGTGAATTTGGAATGGAATCCCTGTCAGTATTTACACGCTCACTACCCCCACTGTTATTATTGAGGCCCCTTCGAGAGGACAAATGAAAATTCTGTCTGTTTGGTCCAATACGAATGCACAATAACCAAGTCAGACTATATAAGAACCCAAGCAGAGGTGCCGCTGGAACGTATCTGTGTTTGATTTTGATGAAATTGAACATGTCCCCCCCAAAAATATCTACGCAGGTTAATATGGAACAATGCAGGATCAACACAACGCATCAAATATATATTACACTACCAGAGATTATGTTTAAAATTCCAAACCTCAATTGCAGATCCACCAAAATCTTCATTTGGACAGGCCGAATAGAAATATCTATTTGCAAGGACTGCAGATGCAAATGTTACACAAATCCTTCAGCGAGGTAATCTTGGAAAAGATAACAGAACCATAGGCGTATCAATATAAGAAGCGGCAATTATCCAATGGCATTGTCGACGTCCCGAGTCCAAAATAATTCGATGCGTTTCTCCCCTCTTCCTCTGCGCCTCTGGATTATAATACACGGAATGCAAATGCAATATTGAGGGAATGAAAATCAGAGGACTTCCCCTATTGAATTTACCATCTTCGCTCAGATACCAAATGATACGAATACTACAGATTTACAGTCAAATACCATTGATATTCATTTATCTTCTTCAATATATTCCGGGTCTCACATTTCAATACGGCACATTACAATTATAAAGAATAAGTTGCTCCTATACTCAAGGAGGTTGCTCTAACAACTCTCCCTATAATAGCTCCCTCCACAAACAACTTAACTAATACAATACGTGAGTTGTTTCAACAACTCACCCAATATAATAATCACCCAAACTTATAAATATAAATGTGGAGCACTAACTAATTATATTTCCTAACATTTTTACATCACATGGTCGTCTCTCATCCTTGCATATACTATGTATCTCTACTTGTACGTGTTGCACTCACTACTGATGACTTACTTTAGTTCCTCAGTCCATACACGATCGAGGGTTTAAAAATCAAATGGACCATGTCACACTCACACATTCATCATTTGATCTTCTCATGCGACATTACTAGGATTAGTGATATACGCCTTAGGCTATAGGGTCACTTCTTCTAGCATCATCTTGTGATAGGCTACCTCATCACCTTCACTTACATTGTTTAGTGGTATACAATTTAGGCTAAATCACCACCTCCTTTTTATTCATCTAGTCATGATATACACTTAAGCTATAGATTCATGCACATGTTATTGTCATGTCGCATGTCACCACTATACACTCATTATAGCGCACTATACACAACACATAGTTTGACCATTTCCCGATGACGAACTCTCATTTATGGTTCATTATTGACTACTCATTGCATAAACTTACATTAACTCGGGGAATTCATCTCCTATAATCCATATTGCATTCCACTTTACACATTATTTAGTCTAGGTCTCATACTACTATTTAGAAGGTTTTTGGGTGAAGAAATTACTAACTAACCCCCATCTTGTGGCCATCTTACTTTGTTTTATGTTTTCATTCCCAACCTACACCACATACATGCCCAATCATTTTTATCACTTTCCATCATTTTATCTTTGAATGGGATGCCTAGGCTAGTTTTGGGGTGCCCATGGGCGCCTAGTCTCACCAGGGGCACCCTCATCCTTTTTAACTTTCCCACCACTTTTTGGGTACTTTCTAGCCATTTCAACTTCTTATCTTTTTGGTGGTCAGCCATTTCAAGATTAATTATGAAATTATATCAAGAGAACCCTATAAATATAAATTTATGAGACCATAATGAGGGACCAAGCACTAGTTAGTACTATCATCCACCTAGATTTGCATCCATTTAGAGATCATTTACATCCATTAGCTCCATCAAAAGGAAAAATTTGGTTCATCTGCATCACAAAAGCATAGGGGAGGGATTATATTCTATTTCATGCACCATTCTATTACATTCTACATCTAGTTATTACTCGCTACTTCACAAAGTGTGACTGACACAAGAGCACCTAGGGCACATGATGCACACACACACCAAAACTACATTTAGGTCCAAAATGTAGTGCAACGCTCAGTTAGTAAGCCCATTTTTGTGGCAGATGAGGTCAATTTGACCCATTCATTTGCATTATTTTTATTTTTTTATGCTTCTTATGGTCTCTTGCAAGTCTTTCTTTCATCTTGGATTATTAGCAACACATGGTGCAATGTAGTGAATTTCATGCAATACATAGTGAGGGTTTTAGACCACCTGCCGAACCTATGACATTTAGTTATGAATATTTTGCATAGACCAAGGCACCCATTCTATAGACCTAAGCACCCATAGGTGCCCTAGTCCCTATCTAGGTGCTCCAGTCTAGCTAGACAACTTGGATCCATCCTTTTTGGAACCTTTGCACAGCTGTTCTTGCTTCTAGATTATTCTGTTTATTCTACGACACGGTCAACAATCTCCTCTAATCAGCTTAGTCACTTCCTTACTCTTTTTTTTTCATATTAGGGTTTAACATTTCAATTTTCATATTTGCTTGGGTTATTTCTATATTTATTTACTGTATCTACATGTGTTTCTAGATTAGATTAATTACACATATATTCTCTATTTTTAGTTAATCATTCTACACCTTTTCTCTCATCACGATATGTTGCACATATTCCTTTTACATTTTTTTCATACTTCCATTTACAATATTTTTACTATATACATGCATTTTTACACATATATACATGTGTATTTGACTACTTGATCATCTTCTCCTTTGTAGGTCCATCCGTATGAGAAGCAAGCAGTCAATAAAAACAAGCAACTACAAAAAAGGCATAAAAAACAATAATGATGATGATGACAACATCATTCAACAATTCGTACATCATACTAACATGTAGGTACCTCACATACATTGGCATCTACACACACACTTTTTCCCTAGGTTCACTCTCACCACTTTTTGAATTTTTACATCTCGTAGTCTCCACGCTCCATAGTTTTTTCACTCCACGGTTTGTCTAGTCCATCGACACGCTTTCTACATCACTCTTCGTGGACATCGGGTACACATCTCTATCTACTTTATGTTACTGAGATGTTTTCTCACCAACATAAAGTGGGGAAAATGCAGGACAAAAAATCACGCACTTTGGGCATTATTTAGTCCCTATCTCATGTTACTATTCATATGGGTTTTTAGTGAAGAAATTACTAATTAACCCATGTCCTTTGGCCATTTTACTTTACTTTATGTCATCACTGTCAATCTCTCTCATGTACTCATTCAATCATTTTTTCCACTTGGCATTGTTTTATCTCCTGATCGGGGCACCCACCAAGATTTAGGCGCCCAAGTACCTTGGTCCCATTTGGGGTGGCTTTGATCCTTTTACACTTTCTGCTAATTTTTGGTACTTTTTAGCCGTTTGAGTTTTCTATCTTTTTGGTGGTCATCCTCTTCGGGGTTAATTACAAAATTAAAACAAGAGAACCATATAAACATAAATTTGTGAGACCATAATGAGGGACCAAGCACTAGGCACTACTATCATCACCTAAGGTTGCATCCATCAAAGGATCCATTTTCATCCATCTAGCTCCATCACAAGGGACAAGGATGGTTCATTTGCATCACACTACATAGGAGGGAAGTTTATTATATTCCATCCACCATTTTATTACATTTCTACATCTAGTTATTTCTCACTACTTCACAAAGTGTGATTGGTACAAGAGCACCTAGGGCATGATGTTCACAGACACACACACTAGAACTACATTTGGGTCTGAAATGTAGTGCAACACTCAATTAGTAATTCCACCATTGTGGCCACCTAGGACAGTCCGAACCCTTCATATGCATCTTTATGTTTTATGGGTTTAATGATTGGTTTGGGGTTTTACAAGTCTCTTCTTCATTTCTAATTCACAACGACATCCAACATAGTCCATTGAAATACATGTAACAGAAAGCGAAGGTAAACAATCATTCAATACACCTCGGAAGAGGGTTTAAGAGCTTTTTCATAGACCAGGTTCCCAAATATCGGACAGAGCACCCCAAGAGACCCAATCCTTCTCTAGGAACCCCATTCTAGCTTATTGTTCCATATTTGTGCTTTTGGAGCTCCCCGTGTGCGGTCATTTTTTGCATTCTATTTTTCTAGTCTTCATTACAACATAGCTCCGAATAGTCATCAAATCAGCTAAGCTCTATCTAACCCTTGCACTTTAGGGTTTCATATTTTCATAGCCTATATTTCTTATGTCTATCTATTACATTTATTTACTACTTTACATAACATCAGATTTAGCTAGAATTAGGCTAATATATTCCATTTTAGTTTAATCACTAATCTAGTGAACCAATTTTCAAAGAAAGTTCCATCTCTACTTAAAGTTATCTAATGAAACTTTCAAGGAATGATAAAGAGCTTAATGGGATCTCAAAGCCCCTAATTGTGCATATAAACTCTCTACAAAGTAAGATATTCATAACAATAGCTTGATATAAACCTAGTGAGAGTGTAGAAGTAAAATTGCACAAAGTAAAGTATAAGGAGTTGTATGTTGAGTAGAGTCCTAAAATTTTGGGGACATGTTGGAATTGGAAAGAAGGTACTAATGAATCTTGTAAAGTCTTACAAACACATCTAGAAATATTCATTCACATGTGAACCAAACACTCATTATCTCAAGTTAGAAAAGGGAAGTCTTTGCCAAAAGGTAAGCTTGGCTATTTTGTAGCATTTTGTGATTATCTAACTTTTCATGAGGTGTATAAACTAGAAATATGATAGAGGAAGCATCAAAGAAGTAAAAAACCATAGGTGGTCTTCTTAAGCAGTGGTTAGTATGTAAGAGATGGAGCAAGAGAGCTGAATATGGAGAAAATAGGTCCAACAGAGATATGAGGCTGATTGAATGTCTCTATCGGTGATAAAGAAAACTAAGATAAGTTTCTACAATATTGACAATGTTCACTAAAATAGGGAAAGTGTTTCAAGTTCTTCAAAGTGGCCTAAAATGGTAGTATAGATGGTGTCTTCTCAATGAACCTCGGGGTAAGTATGTACCTAACACATAGAAGCTTTATATGCATAAAATAATGTAGAAATGATTGATCAAATGTCTTAGGACTATGGCAAAGAGAATGATTTCTTTCCAAGGCAAGAAATCATGGTATGATATTAAATTTTTGTATCATTCACTAGAGATGGAAATTTTTCTTAGGGGAGTCATAAGAGAATGAGTCAATATGAGTATGTGCTTCTAGAGCTTGGAAAAGTTTGTTTCGATTTAATGAAGTTGACTTTCAGGAACATGGTCCTAAAAGTGGATATGATAGAGTTAGAGGTAGTTTTGTGATCTTAAGCATGAGAGTGGCCTAGAAATTGATGCAAACATGAATCAAGGAAAAATAAGAAGAGTATCGGTTCAGGGAGAGTTTGGTTTGGTCAAGAAGAGGCCATTCAAGGCTGGTTTAAGAGCTTATAAAAAATCAAACACAATTCCAGGGGAGATTGTGGAAAAGTAAGTCTATTTTCTCATGGTTAATTTTTTTCAGTTGTCATTGTTTCATGTCAAGTGGCCAAGAACCCTTTGTCATATATGTCGAAGGGGAGAGAAGTCATTCAAAAACTAGGAATGATGATTTGAGGCTATTGGTGTGTGAATTTTCCATCAAGGTTTATGATTATGTTGCCATCAATGACAAAGGGGGAGATTTTGAACCCTAGTCATTGGTGTTGTCATTGATGTCAAGTGGCATTGATGGAAAAGGAGTGAATGGTGAAGTGAATCTCATTCAAAGGCATGAAGGTTGATTGGTAGTGCCTTCTCAGTGGTTTAGTGAGCATTTAGGATGGTTTCAGGACAATTTCAGTGTTATGCAAGCCTGGTTTATGAGGCAAGAGTCCATTGGAAGCATGGACATGGTTGGTATGGCTGGATCAAATGTTCTAAAGGTTAGATATGATGATATTAACATGGGGAAGAGATCTTATAGTGAGCTCCAAGTCAGTCAGTGGAATTATTAGTTGAAATTGGCTCATTTAGGCCTGTCTCTAGAGATTGATGAGGTGTGAAAGGTTGGTACAAGTCATGAAAATAAAATATGAGCATGGGAGGATCCTAGGAATTTTTTCTATGGCATGTATGAGGAACATAAAGGTTTACTTTAGCTCATGGAGGAAAATTTCAAAAGTTCACCAAAGTTGGCCTTGAGCACTAATAGTGTAGATTGATGAAAATGAGATAGGTTTGAATATTATAGGAATATTTATGAAAAATAAACTAATGGATCATATATAGGTGTGAGTTTTGGTGCTTCATTCCAAATTTCATCAAGTTCTAAAGAGGTATGTGAAAGTTGTGTAAGCTTTTCTAAAACTGGTTCATTAAGAAATGAAAAATGAGTTGCATGTCTTCTTAGCACCCAAGAAAAAATATGGAGCCTTCTTTAGATAAATCATAGGAAGTTTTTTAGATAACTCCAATCGTGAAGTGTTGCAAAAAGTTTCAGGTAAAATGGATAAGTATCAGAGAAGTTATGACCATTCTAAAGCAGGTTTTCTCTCTCTTCAAGTATGCTTCTTGAAGTGTTTGAGTTGACATGAGTTTTTCTTGACTTCTTGTCAAGTTTGTGAAGTGATGAAACTACTCAGAGATTCATGAGGTCTTATCCATTCGATAGTGGTGATAAGTATGGACTCCAAGCATAATATTTCTAGCCATTCCATCTCAATCCTACAAGGGCATTCTCACTCAATCATGTTAATTGAAAGGTACAATCAATTTACAGTGCTCAAAGTTGTTGTTTGTAGTGGAAAGTGGTTCTATATTTAATCTAAAGTTCAATTTTTAGCTAATCAAGCATTTGGTTGATCCTCAGTAGTGAGTGTTAAAGCTCAAAGCTCTTATTTCCATAATGTTTTGCTTTGTTTTTCTAAGAAAACAATATACAAGGGTATGTTTGAAGGCCCTTTGTTATTGAAACCTATCCCTCTCAAGACCTTGAATAAAATCATCATTTTTATCTTGAATTATAGATTACAAGTTAAGTGTTTCAAATGTGGATACTAAGACAAAATGGATGAGAATGTGTGTATGTGCCTATTAATGGTCATAACATGAAGTGAACTTCTCCATGAAAGATGGCATCATCACATAAATATACTTAATTAATATGAAAATGTTTTTGTTGGATGCTCTAAGGAGTTCAAGAAGGTATTAGTGGTCCTCCATGTAAAACCAAGATTCACCAAAATCCAAGTAACATCTTGTGAACTCAACAAGGAATGTTTTGCAATCTTCTTTCTACATTGTGCATTGGTTTTTCCTTGTTCTAGGAATAAATGGAAAAGTTTTAAATCATTTGGATGCTTGGAAAAAGTGTAGGACATACCTTAGGTCTATAAGAGGATAAATTTTTGAATTTCACTAAGAAATGCTTGAAGAAATTCGTTTCTAAAGCCTCTCGAGCTTAATGTAACTAAAACCCGACCCTAGGGTTTAAAAGAAAAAATGTTTGAAGCATGAAAGATAGCCAGTGAAAATCCATGAAAACATGAAGTTATCTCTATATTGGTAGATTGAAATATATTCTTCAAGTGTTGTGTGATTTCATTGATGTTCGAGGAGTTCTCGATGATAGTTTTATCGAAGACAAGATATTTACCCCAATGCAGAGTGAACAATATACTTCTAGTACAAATCCTTTGAAGAAAACTTAAAATACCTTCATGCAAAGCTACTATATATAATGAAAAGAAAATTTAACTTTGATATGGTCTTGAATTGACTTGAAAGGTGCCAAAACATGTATTAGTGATGAAATTGATATGGTATACTTGACTCTCTACCCCTGCAGAGTATATAAATGATTTTTTTTTCAAAATAAAAGGTTAAAACTGTAAAGTGTGTTCCTTTTGTCATCCAAGAAATTGATAAAGTGCTCTAAATGTATCAAGCTCACAATATAGATGACTAACACAATCCAGGATAGTGAAGTGTTGACAAGATTAAGGTGATTGTTTCAACTTCTTGTGAAGATGAATGGTTTGAGAAAATGAAATACCTCCTTGTGAAATTTAAGAGTTGTGGAACTCTCTAGTTCGAGGTAGCTGGGTTCTTGGAGAAAATAAAGGGCCATAGGTAGTTAAAATAATCAAGAAGGTGACTCAAATCAAGAAGGTGAAAAGGAAATTTGTCTTGAACAAGAAAATGTGTAAGTCTAAAAGTTATGAAAATGATTATACACAAAATTTTAAGTGGGAGTTATTATAATTAATAAAGCTTGAACAAAATGTCTTAGTGATTGTGTGTAAATGAAAGAGAGAGAAGAAAAAGGGTTTGTTGTTAGTTTTTCATCAAAAATTTAGAAGACACAAAGATAGATATGCGAGAATTTTTTTGGGTGAAGTTGATTGAGTGTTGTGAAGTGTGTAGAATGCTACTAGAGTGAAATAGAAGTTTGGATACATGTGAATAGAGAAAGGTAATGGAATGAACAATTATATGGTGTAGTGAATAAAATAGAGAACATGGTGAGATCTTAAGATGAAATGCATGGTGCATGTAAGTATATGAAAGTACATTCATAAAATGCAAGTGTGATTTAAATGTTATGAAGTAGTGAAAGTGAATGCTTAAAAAGTGAAAGCATGTAGTGTGGATATGTTCTTGAATAGATACATAACCATGTTACATCATATGTGGGGATGTGTGAAAGTAGTGCGAAGTGTCAACTAAATTGAGTAGTGTAATTTTTAGAGTGAAATTGGTAAAGATATGCATAGTATTCAAACTAAGACAGAGGCTTGAAGGTGTTGAAGATAAAATTTAATGCTAGTGACATCTACATGACAGTTTTGAGTATTGAATGTTGAAGAATAAGCAAAACTTTGAATTAGAAAGTAAAGAATAGTGAGTGAGTTCTTCACATAGTTAGACAACAAGTGAAAGGAAAATAGGGGCTTGAAAATTGATAAAATTACAGGTGAAATAAGAAGGTTGGATTGCAAATTTAGGGTCACAATCAGATGTATTACATCCAAGATGAATAGTGATCAAATTTTGTATACACATTGAGTTGTAGCTCAATATAATCAGGGATTTGTAGCTTCCTTGCAGGTTGTAGCTTGTAGAAGGTCAGTGGTTGTTGACTAAATTAATTTGGGGTTGTAGCTTCCATCATCAAGTTGTAGCTTGATTGTATTCTTGGGGTTGTAGCCTAAAAATTTGAGTTGTAGCTCAACTTGAAATCATTGTAACACATAGGACAAATTGTCCAAGATTAGTTCTCTGATTTTAGTGGGTTTTCTCCTTTTGGGTTTCCCACCTAAAACATTGTGTATTGTTTCTCTCTCATCTACTTTTTTATGGCTTCATGTGCTTTTATTAACAAGTTTGGAGAATTACAAATAATTGAAAATTTTAATGAGATAATGATTCACCCCCTCTCGCCCCAAGTTTCCAACACTTAGATTACTTGGATCTATTTACTTAGTTTTATTTTCATTTATTTACTTCTTCTATAGCATTAGATTAGACTATTATATCCCATTTTAGTTTAATCATTTTGGTGAACCCGCATTCAAATACTCTTGGATCTTTATTTTTATTCCAATATGGCTCTTAAGGTCTATCCAAGTATCTTTTCTTCAATTGATTTGAATGCACCCATCTTGTAAAGATGCTCTCCAAAAAACCCTAGAGAATATGTATCTTCTTATCAACATGTTACATGCTCAATTCAATGCTATTTTCGATCATCTTTTTGAGGATTTTCTTGATTCCAAATCCAATCACTCTATTTTCCTATTCATTCAAGCCCTTCATTATTTATTTCAAGATAAATTTTAGACTATGGAATCCTCGATTACATCTCTAAAATCTAAAATACAACATCTTAAGAACACTTCTTAGGCTCATGTTTGTTATCTTTCTACATCTCATCTTCATTATATTTCTTTTCAATGTGCTCATATTAGTGAAAGTCAAACCTTTCCACTCCTTGCTCCTCTCAAGTTTACAATTAATTCCAAGAAACAAGATATTCTCTCAAAAATCATAACTCATCAATTAATCAACTTGTCATCTACTCATTGTTATCCTCCTTATCAGCTTACAAAATATCAAGGTCTTCCATATTGTAATTATCATCAAATCAATGGACATAATGACAATGATTTCTATGCTTTACAATGAAGAATCAAACATCTTGAGCATCAAGGTTTCATCTCATTCACCGCACAACATTTTGTTACATGGTCCTCTCCACTTGTTACATCTCAATGGGTTCTTAAATCTGATTCGTCTAATGAGCATCATGCCCTCATTTATAAGGAAAGTCAAGAGCCGCCTAAGCAACCACCCCTCAAAATCAATACAACACCTCCTCTTGAGTCATCTATGACATCACCAAGTCCATATACACAACCTCCTTTACAAATCAGCGCAACACCTTTTTCCTCTCAAGTCATCCACAACATTACCAAGTCAAATTACGTAACCCCCTCTCAAAATCAGTCCACGTTCTTCTCATATCAAGTATTTTGTAGTGTCATCAATCCCACATAAGATTAAACCAATCAATTTTGTCAAAGAAATTACTCCTATTGATGGCCAAGACACATTTTAAATTCTGCCACCATCGCATGATCCTACTATTGCTTCAACCTACCATTTTGTTTTCCCTCACTCTTATCATGACACAGATAATGATCTCCCATAATGACATGGCACCTCTCGCGCCAGTGCATATATATCCATCATCATAGTACACTTGGGGGCATAACACTTATTCCCCCAACATTAACATGTGTATTTCACCTTCATCACACCATAATTAGAAAATCATTCACAACACTTAAGTCCTGCTACCATTAACATTACCAGATGACACAATTTTGTGATTTGGTTCACACTCAACTATTGAGGGCATCCTACACACATGAACCACACACACTACACAATAGTAATCACACATATCAAACTGCATCTTATCATCACTATACATACTACACATTTTACACATCATATGGTCATATCTCATTATCACATATAATACACACATCTACTTGTACGCACTGCACTCACTACCCTATGATGCACTCTAGTATCATGGTCCATACTAGACTATTGAGGGTATACATAAAAATGGTCCGCATCACATTTACACATTAATAATTCAACCGCTTTATCATGTGACATTACTAGGTTAGTGACATATGCTAAAGGCTAAATCGCCACCTATTCCAACATCTTATAGTGATATACACCATAGGCTACCTCATCACTTGCTATTGTATAATCATCCCTCATTCTACTCATCTTGTAGTGACATACACTATAGGCTAAATGATCACCTATTCCATCATCTTTTAGTGGTATACACCATAGGCTACATCACCACCTCTTTTGATCATCTCATCATGATATACGCTTTTGGCTACATCATCTCTAGGTAACATATCATCACCACACATACACATTAACCACATCTTGCTATAAACAACACACAAATTGAACATTTCTCGATGACACACTCTCATTTACGGTTCATTCTTGACCGAGGGGGCATAAAAATGAACCTCACCGGATGCACTCCCATTCACTTGGGGGCACGCAGCTCCTCTCATACATTTTACATTCCATTACATCCATCCACAACATGTTGCATATCTTGGTCGCTTTTAATTTCTCTTACATGTGCTTGTACATAGTCATCGTATTACACATGCTAGATAGGTCTCTTGTATGTCATTATCTTTACCATACACACATGCGGTGTTCATGTCCTTTTTCTAGTTGTAATCATAGATACATAGCTTCTACACGTAGCATGGATGTTTGGTTACTACCAAATCCCCACAACGGCTACTGGGGGCATCCACTTTCATAAACTATAGGTGTTATTGTTTCATTTTGTACTTATCACTTTACATTATTTGGTTATACATGATCTTGACATATGGGTTATATTTTTAACATGCTAATGGGTGCTTCATATGGAGCATTTGTTTTATAATATTACTTTCTACCATGGTTGTTTTTCTCTTGTTTTCTATTATATGTAGGCATCACTCTTTATTTTGTGTGCACACTAATTTATTTGTATTCGTACACTATGGCCTTGAGTGTCTTACGACATCATGAGTGAGGTCCCATGTTTGTAACCCAATTTTTGTGGAATATGTTGGTTTATTGCGTGTTTACTTGCATTTTAGCTTACACATTGTCTGCGTAGCTTACACTTATTTTCTACATAAATGTTTGTAATAACACTTATTTTCCTAGCCACTTATTTACGTGTGCCTTAGTTTCTACCAAGAACATTCATTTCCCCCTACAAGACACAATTTACGTGGTTACTCCTCTTTTGGGACCACATCCTCCTATCTCGCAACGTCACATGTGCCCTTAAAGAGGGGGACATTATTTAGGTTTATACATTCTACAAAATGCGATACGATACGCTTCAATTTTTTGGAACATAATGGTTAAGTGGGTGACCACCACCCTCGAATAAAATATGAGTCCAATATTATACTATAGGTTAAATATTTAATAATAAGAAATATTTCTATTTCTATTATTAAATATTCAAACCTATGGATATAATTTAGGTTAAATATTTAATAATAAGAAATAGTTATATTTCTATTATTAAATATTTTAAACCTTGGTATATGTGTCAACCATTTAGGTTGAAAAGGTGGGTTGGGAGACATACCCAATCACCTCATATAAAAAGGACTTTGGGTCCTCATTTGATATATTGGAAAATATATATCAAAGGTGTTTTTACCCTTGTGATTAGGGTTTCTAAAGGAGGAGGTAATTTACTGGATGTAAAAGGGTTCTCTACAATAAAGGTTATTTTTCACAATGATTTTTTTACCTTTGGGTTTTCCACTATAAATCTTGTGTCATTTGTTATTTACTTTATTTGTTATACGATATAGTGTGATGTTTATTGATTTAATATTACATAGTTTATTAATGTTGTATAATTTAATTGATTAAATCATAGTTAATAGAATCCTCAAATTCTATCATGGTATCATGAGTGAGGTAAATTAAATAGATTAGATCAAATGTTGTTGTATTTAATTTATTTAATTTTGTACGGGTTTTTTCAACCAACTCGGAAGGGTATTTAAAAATCATCGCCCCCCTTCTCCCCAATTTTTTTAATGTTTTCTGTTGGATTAATGTTTTGTGAGATTGAATTGTACAAAGGTGAAAATGGCTCATGATAATTTTTACCTACACATGAATATCACATTCGAGAATATGTAAAGGTTAATTACTATATGAAATATTTTTCAATTTTTCTATAGTTATTGTGAGTAGGTTAAAAAGTTATTCAAAGGTAAAATAAAGAGTGAATGGAGGAGGAAACAAGATTTGTAATTATAGGGATATTACACAGGATAAAAATATTTCAGCCCTTCTAAATCTTTTACCTTGTTCTTCTTCCGTGGTGAAAATTATGTGTCAAGTCTCCAAATAAAGGTAAGGGATAAATATGATTTGAAATATTTTATTAATGTATATAGTGTGTAATATGTGTACAAGTGAAACTATTTATTTGGGGCTAAAATAAAGTAAATTAAAATTTGTACAAAGAATAAAACCTCCATGGAAATAGGTTTCGATTTTTCCTATTGGCCAAGTAAAATTTTATGACAATGTGAAAAATACTATCTTGGTTTGTAAAAAGCCATGTCTAATTTGGCCCCTTTCTTTTTAAAATTACCTAAGTTTAAACTATAAAATTTCATATCCTATAGTCATACACTATACTAAAACTATAAGTTTAAACCTATACCATGCGGCCACATTATAATAATATATAATAAAAACAAAATTTTCCAATATCCTACATATATCCAATACGACTACAATTTTTTTGTTTGATTAAGAAAAGGCTCTATAGGCATGTGCTTACTCTATGAGATCATTACAAAAATTTAAAGTGATACATTGAGATTGAAAATATGTATGTATAAAATTTCATTAAATTAAGAGAAAATACACTCTTGAATTTCATTGAAAATGTTATAAATCCCTATAAATTTCGGTATGAATCGTCAATGAAGTTTCAAGGGGTTACATTTTAAAATTTTAAATTTCCTTATAGGACTTTCATTTGTCCCCTCGTTACCATGCTTCCCATCTTCAACCAAACTGATTTTTACATGGTAAATTCTTTGTATTGTTACCTTGTCATATCCTCATCAAGGTATATCCACGTGGAATTCTAAATTGTTAGTTTTGAAGGTCCTTGTTGGCGGGAATTTTTTTGGAGAAGGCATTTGTGTTGGGGTTAGTCACACACCAGAGTATAGATATATTATTCAAATATAAGCATACAAGCAATAAATATGGAAATAAACCAGAAGAAACAATACACAAGATATAATGTGGTTCACCCAGTGTGGGCTACGTCCACCAAGAAATAGCCAATATATTATTCAAAGCTTCACAGAGGATATACAATTGAAGATCTGCAATCTTCCACACCTCTCCCGGATGTACAGTACTTTCTTCCTCACAAGATTCTCTTTTTCTCTCTCCAATAATTCCTTCTTACAATTCACCCAATTATTAATGAGTTCTCTCTTTCTAACCCTAGCTTTCTAGCTTATATAGGCATATAAAAACTTAGGGAACTTTAGCTATGTAATTACAACCATTATATCAACTTTATATAAAAGGTTAGATACAATTCTAGTGAGTTAAATAAAACAATCACACACAGTAATCGATGATGATTACTCCTTGCCTTCACCGATACCGGTCTCGGGTTGCCGATGCCGGTTCTTTGACCGATGCGATTTACTATGTATTATAACAAGTTAATAAAGCATGCTAATGTGAAGTAATTAAGATCCATAACTTAACAACATCCCACTTGGAGATAAATTGTTGCACCATATCACACAAATCCATTCTTAGATCCTTTCCTTGGCATGTTTCTTCCTCTTTAAGTCTCAAAATCAAAGACCAACAAAAGTGGAGTGTAGCTCCAACTTCTCCTTTGCCAATGATTCATTAACATATCCACAGGGTTCTTATTTGTATGACTTTTCTTCAATTTTAGATGCCCATCCTCCAACACCTATCATATGAAGTGATATCTAACTAAATGTGTCTCATTCTTGATTGAATTGTTGAGCTCTTTTCCAAATGAATCACACTTTTACTATCACTGTACAATCTATAATCCTTTTCTCCTTTCCCAACTCTTCCATGAACCTGTTAATCCATATCATCTATTTGCTAGCCTCTGTAGCTGTAACATATTCAACATCTGTAGTAGACAAGGCCACAACCTTCTACAATCTAGAAATCTAGCTAATTATCGTCCCACCTAATGTGAATACATATCTAGTGGTGCTTCTCCTACCATCTAAATCACCAACCATATCTGAATCAACATAGCCGCATAAATAAATATCTAACCCTCCATAGCATAACTACATGCTAGATGTCCCTCTCAAATACATGAGAATCCATTGGATTGTTTTCCAATGTTATTTACCTAGATTGGCCATAAATCTACTCACAACTCCCACTACCTATGTAATGTCTGGTTTGGTACAAACCATAGCATACATAAGACTTCCAACTGTTGAAGCATATGGAACTTGTGCCATGTACTCGACCTCCTCATGTGATGTAGGAAACTGATCTTTTCTCAATTTAAAGTGTCCAGCCATAGGTGTACTTATAGGTTTTGAATTCTACATATTAAACCTTTCTAACACCTTATTGATATAATGTTCTTGAGACAAATACAATTTCCTATTCTTCCGTCTTTGTGAATTTGCATGCTAAGGATTTTCTTTGTAGCTCCCAAATCCTTCATTGCAAATGTATGAGCTAACTTTTCTTTAAGCTCACCAATGTCCTGCATACTAGATCCTGCAATAAGCATATCATCCACATACAATAAAAAAATAATATAGCTTCCATTTTCAAGCTTCTTGAAATAAACACAATGGTCGATTCACATCTCATATAAATATGCTCATGCATGAAATAATCAAACACCATATACCATTTCCTTGGTGCTTGTTTGAGCCCATACAAACTCTTTTTCAACATGTACACAAGTTTCTCCTTACCCTTGACTTCATAACTAATTGGCTTCTACATATAAATATCTTCCTCCAAATCACCGTGAAGGAAAGCCGTCTTGACATTAAGTTGCTCTAAAATCAATACAATAGAAATAGAAGTCATTTTCAATACGAAGAAAATATCTCACCAAATTCAATACCTGCTTTCTATGTAAATCCTTATACCACAAGCCATGCCTTGTATAATTTTTGTCCACCCTCTTCTTCCTTGATCATGTAAACCCATTTTTTCTGTAATGTTATTTTACCTACTAGAAACTTGACCAAATCCCATGTTTGGTTCTATTCCAAGGAGTCCATCTCCTCATTCATATCATTCTCCCACTACTTGTGGGTTTCATTATGCATTTATTCTTCAAGAATTTATGGTTCACCACTATCAGTCAATAATAAATAAGATAAGGAAGGTGTAAATATTTCTGAAGGTCTACTTACCCTTTGTTATCTTCTTAATGAGATTTGGGATGTCGGAGGCTCAATCGCTTACTCTGCAAATTTGTATCAATCTCGGATAGTAATCGATGCCGTCACCAGTAAATGATGCCGGATTGGCTAACCAAAGCCGGTTTAATTCTTGTGTAATCGACGTCGGTTCGGGAAATCGGTGTCGGTCAGTGGTCAACTAACACCGATTACTGTGTAAACCTTTATGTGTCAATTTTAAATCCGAGAATGCATTTTCATCCACAAACTCTTCTCCCGTTCATATTTGGGTACCAAAACTTGATCCCTGTACATTCTCTTTTCATTCCATTCAATGTCACGACTCCTAATAATCTTAAAATCTTCTAAATCCCAAAAATGGAATCCGAAATCACCAGAGCCATAACCAATGAAAGTACATCTCTTGGATTTAACATCCAACTTCTTTCTATTTTATTTATCAACATGCACAAAAGCTTCTGAACCAAATAATCTAAGAAAATAAAGATCTACCTCTTTTCCAGTCCAAGCTTCTTCTAGTATTCCACCATCTAGTGCACTTGAAGGCCCACGGTTAATTAAATAAACTGTTGTCTCTCTACTTCTACCCAAAACTGCAAGGGTAATCCAGTATGTATCCTCATGCTTCTTGTATGTTCCATGATTGTCCTGTTCATTATTTTTGCAACACCATTCTCCTGTGGTGTTCTAGGAACCGTTCTTTCTCTACGTATTCCATTCACTAAACAATAATCATTGAAAGCCTTGTTGTAGTACTCACCACCATTGTTAGATCTAAGGAATTTTAACTTTGAATTTGATTCATTTTCCACAAGGTATTTTCATCTTTTAAAAGTCTTAAAAACATCATATTTGCGTTTAATCAATAAACATGTACCTTTCTTATGGCATCATCAATGAAAGTCACATACTATTGGGATCCTCCATGAGAAGCTACCTGGGCTGGTCCCCACACATCTGAGTACACAAGCTCCAATTTTTCTCCTTATTTGTTGATCCATATTTGAGAAATCTCACTCTCTTTTGCTTTCCAAATATACAATACTCACAGAAATCAAGATCTACATCTTTCAAATATGATAACTTACCCTTAGCCTTTAAGATCTGCATTCCTTTTTGACTCATATGGCCTAGCCGATTATGCCACATGCTTGCATATGAATCTAAAGTAGATAGCACATAAAATGAATCAATAATACAGGTAGACAAATATAATGTTCCTACATTATTTCCTCTTGCTACAACAAGAGATCCCTTGGTAACCTTCTAAGAGTTGGTTGTGAATGTAACCATGCAACTAGATTCACCTAGTTGTCCTGTAGAAATAAGATTTCTCCTGAGGCTTGGTACATGCCTCACATATTTCAATATCCATGTATTTCCATTCTGTAATTTTAGATGAACTTATCATTTACCAATAATATTTCATGGTTCATCATCTCCTAAATAAACATGCCCAAAATTATTCTTGGACATAATTTATTAAATAACCCTTATTAGGGTAGCATGGAAAGAAGCTTTTGAATCTAAAACCCATGATTCAATTTTATTATCCAAGGAGAGAATAAGGGCATCTTGCATTACCTCAGAAGATGCAACATTTGCCTCTTTACCTTTCTTTGGTACATTCTCTTTGTTTTCCTTGAACCAATAATCCTTCTTTGCATGTCCTTTCTTTCCACAATTCCAGTAGGTTATTCCTTTACCTCTTTGGATTTAGATCTGTCATTCTTAGACTTTGATTTCCCATTATTCTTGCTCTTGGATATCTCCTTCTGCCTTCCTCTAATTTCTACATTCAAAGCATTACCAGATGATAATTCTCCTGTAATTTTCCTTCGTATTTCTTCATTTAGGATTATACTAACTCATAGACACCCTAAAAATACATACATATTCTATCTTGCTTCTATCTAATTAGAATTAATTAAATTAATTCTATCTCGCCGCAATACACCCCTTTGGAATTAATTAAATTAATTTCATCATTCAAATATTCCCCTTTAGAATTAATTAAAATTAATTCTATTACCTAAGTTATATTCCTACCCATTGGAATTAAATAATTTAATTCTAACATGCCTTTGGAATTAATTAAATTAATTCCTACACCCTCTTAGCTAATATAATTAAACATTTATTTATTTAAATGGTTAATTATCTCCTCACAATTAAATTAATTTAATTATATCATTCTCTTGAATTAATTAAATTAATTCCTAACACCTTCTAGCTAATATAATTAAACATTTATTTATTTAAATGGTTAATTATCTCCTCACAATTAAATACTAATTAAATTTAGTTATTTAATTCCACCTATTTTAGTTAACAACCACTTGGACTCCACATCCTCATCCTAGCTAACTGCACTTCTAGAATCCTAGAAAGGTGGGGGCAATTGAATTACACGTACAACCACCTTCCCGGATGCAACTTCTACAATTAAATCCATTACGCCCTGAATGCCCCAAAGTAAGATCGTCAGAACTTCCTCTAATGCTATTTTTAACATATGCATTTACCCATATGTAACCAACTTTAATTTCTTCCGACTCTATAAATTTAAGGCTTACTTTCTTACAAATCCTCTTGAATTCACAATATAATAACTCTGTTGAATTTCCAAGCCAAAGTATCTATGTCTATAACATTTACACTCACATTTGGAGAGTATTCAAGAGCACACACATCCATTTGTAAGGTTCCATAGATGAAGTCTCCATAACCTTACTGAGGTTTGCATTGAAGGAATTACATGGAGGTTTACATTATTGTTTGTGTATCTTTCATTACTGTAGTTTTTCATTGTTTACATTTTGACATGCCTAGTGGGACTCTCCACATTTTTTCTTTCATTTTAGTTAATCATTTTATGATCTAACTCTTTCTTTATGTTTATCATTATTTTTTAACCTTGTTGTCAAATTTTTAGCTTCTTAGGACAACACATTTTTATCTTCTTAGGTGAAGTACAAAAGTCAGAAAATTAAAAAACCAGCTGCCGGGGCGTTTTTCTCATGTTCAAAATTTTCACTGAGAGTGCTACCATAGCCCATCTTCCGGAAGACATAAATTTTTCTCCCAAACTTGGAATGACTTCATTTTTTTACATAAAGGTATTGAAAAGATATATACAATGGAAAAATAATTTTTGATTTAGACTTACAAAAAAATTGGTTTCATTTCTCCTAACACTTTTCTTTTTTTTTTTTAAATTAAAAATTTGTAGTTTTAAAAAAGAAATCACTTTTTTTTAAACATAACAACCTCACGTGTATGCTCTTCCATCGCACTTTCTAAGCAATATTGGGAATCATAAACATGGTCATTTTTTTTTTAGGAAATTAATGTTTTACTTAATCAAAGCTTTTTTGCGTGTATGCTCTTTCCTTGCACTTTCTAAACGATCTGGGAAATCAAAAACATGAACTTGCTTTTGTTGTTTTGTCTTTTACCTCCTTTCGAAAAAATTTCTTATATTTACTTGCAATACCCGCTCTCACACAAGGTGGCTAAACATTCCAAAAAGTACTAATTGTAGGTTGCCACAATGGATTTTAACCAAGCCACACCTAAATAAAAAGATTAAAAAACACCACATTCAAAACACTTGATTTGCAGTTCGATTAAGAGCTACGGCTGATCCGCTTAACTAGAACATAACCCCTTGGCATAATCCTTAAGCTAAAAAAAAGGGGGTGGTTCTAGAACCCCAAAGTAGTCCACACCTTGAGGGAACCGTGGACAAAACGTGAACCTTTTCTCTACTTGACTAGTAGAGTCTTTGTGTGCGTTAGAGTCTCGGATATCCTTAGTTTTGAACTCAATGCGATTCATTCTTAGCAAGATCTTTGCTCATGATTTCAAAGGGGGTAAAGTAAATTCATCAGCTAGCAATAAAATCGTGCTTGCTTAGATATTTTGTTGACACCTAGTTGAGAGAGCCACCTAGGAAGCCAAACATTGTCCAAGCCAATCTAAGGTAGAGGCCACAAACAAACATTCAAACAAAAACTTATTTTTGATTTTCTTCTTTTGTTTTTCTTTATTTTTATAGTAGTATTCCACACTCAGTTTTTCCCAAATACTCTTTGTTTGGGATTCATATTTCACTTTTCTTATCTTTTTGTCATTTTCCAAACTATCCTTGTTTGGATTTTGCTTTCATCCTCATTTCATCTGTTCTCGTCTTCTTTTCTTCTCGTCATCAGTCATTCACTAACCTTCATTTTACTCTCAATTTTTCCCTTTTCATAACTTTCATATCCTTTCATTATTTCAATCTTCTCTTCTTTCATCCTCATTGTCTTCTCCATTTGATCTTCTTTCATTCATTTGGAGTTTTCATTCACTTATTTGATTTCTTCCCCTTTTGCAATTATCAAATCCTTTTATCTTTCATATTCACCTCCTTGTGTTCATCTCCCATTTCATTCAACACTTAAACATTTGGATAACCTTCCCGAGTTTAATTTTTCATCTTCTTTTCGACATCAAGTCTTGAGTTGCGGATATCCACATCCTCACTCAAGCACTTTCATCTTACGACTCACATCTCAACGGTGTTGTGTTCCACTTTTTCACAACTCAATTTCATCACATTTTCTCTTCATTCTCCTCTTACATCCTTTAGTTTGAAAACATCATTGTTAAACTATATATGTTTTCTTTCTTCACGTCTCTAACTTGACAACATATTTGTTGTGTTCTAGACACTTCATCATATCTTCTTTCCAACGTTTACACTATCAATATTTGAGTCTTATCTCTTCATTAGCCTCTTCCTTCTTAACTAATTCTTGTTAAGGGTTGAGCACATCACATACGATTTGAATCCTTTTTCATACCCTCTTCCCATTTAGCATTCACTTTTTCTAGGTGGTAGAGTGCATTTGCAATCAATCTATCCTTGCTTCTTCACTCTAGCATTCACATTGTTAGAGGTTGAACACATTCAGACTTTTTCACTATAACCCTCCTCCATTCTAGCATTCACTTTGTTAGAGGATGATAACCTTCATCACATCATGCCACTCTTCCATCTTGGCATTCAATTTGTCAAGGTTTGAGTTTATCAAACACTTTTACATGCTTCCATCTTGACATTCACTTTGTTAAGGGTTGCGTCACTCATATCTTCCAAACCTCTTGCCCATCTTAGCATTCACTTTGTTAGGGGACGAGTTATTATCAAAATTAATCACACACCTCCCTTCCATCATTACATTCAATTTTCTATAGGTTGAGTTATCTTTCACATATCTCTTTTTTCCATCCCTCTTTTAAAAATGGCGGGAACACGACACAAAGATTATAGTCCTTTTGGAAGGGGAGAACAAAATCCTTTTGGAAATTTTGATAGTTATAATGACCAAAATTTTGAGGATGATCAAAATGACATCTCACTTGAAGAACAATCATGCTTTTGAAAATATTTTACATATGAATAAAGACCAATTTTTTCTTCCTCTCCTTGAGATGGGAGCAAAACTACCCTATGGTTTCAATGAGGCTAGTTTGTAAACATTACTTGGAAAACCAACACCTAACAAGGGTGAACCTTTCATTTCAAAAAATAATGACAATGAGGCAATACCTAGTCACACAAATAATGATGATCAAAACAAGTCCACCTCGAACAACACCAAAAGCAATGAATCAAACAAAAAAATATGATGAAAGGAACAAAGGAAAATCAACTGATTCAGCCACCGATCCTACTCAAGCCCTCATGAATCAAATTAATGACATGGCTAAACAACTTGCTATCTTAAATTCCAAAGTCACCAATGAATCCCATGACAAGGAGGCACCAAATAAATCTAGTGATGCTTCATTTAAGAGTCATACCGCGCACACCAAAGATAAAAACAACTCTATAAGTGATGGTTCCTTATCTTTCTTACATAACAACTCACCTTTTTGCCTAAGAATGGAAAATGATAAAGGACACCATTTCTAGTATGCAACATCAACACAAATAAATCAACTTTGAATAATTGTGTCCTTACCCCTTTGATAAGGACATTTTGCATGTTCCTTTTACAAAATATTTTGAGACGCCCAACTTCGACAAATACAAGGGAAAGAGTGATCCTAGAGAGCATATCAATTATTTTTATATGGCTTGTCAAGAGGTGGCCTATAATGATGTCTTCTTAATGTGTCTCTTCCCATGAAGTCTAGGAAGACAAGCCTTGACTGGTTCCTAATCCTCCCTAAGGGCTCTATAAAAACTTTCATGCGGACCTCTCGGAGAAGTTTGTCAAACATTTCTCATTCAACCTAGAGTGTGAAATTACAATGATGGAATTTTCCAATGCCAACAATGAACAAATGAAACCTTCGCACAATTCCTACAAAGATGGCATGGGATTGCTAATGCTTTCCCATGCTTCATGCCCGAGAAGTAGCTCATGTGCATCTTTGTACACAATCTCAACAAAGTGAGCCATCCTTTCACATGTAAATGCATTTCCTTAATACTTTTGAAGAAGTTATTGAGAAAGGATCGCAGATTGAAAAATCCCTTATCGCAGAATGTTTGATTAAACCTCATTCAAAAGATAATGGGTAACATAGTAACCATCCTAATAGCTTTCACCAAGAAAAAACTAAACATGTTAACCACAATCGTAATATGGTCAATGATGGTATTACAAACAACAACAATGTCCACAATGTCCAAAACACTCAAACTAGACCAAATAAAGGTAAGCAACCTCTTTTTGTTCTTAACAAAGAGGTTTCCTCCTCTCCCGATTATAAACGATGTCATTTCACTCCTTTGGGAAAACATCTATCAAATTTCCTTCAAAAAATCGTTAATGCAACCATGGTTACTTATCCCATCACCAGACCATGGATTGTGGGAGGACCCAAGCCTACTTGGTACAAGGATAATACTTATTGTGATTTTCATCGCATTGACGGTCACTCCACTGATCGATGCTTTTGCTTACGTCATTTTTTCTAAGACCTCATTGATAGTGGAGATATCACTGTTGAAGAACCATCACTAAATAGAACACCTAACTATAATCTTAAGGTGTTCTCAAACCCATTTCCCAAACATGGCGGTGACAAGAAAAAATTATGACAAAGTTCCCACTGCTAATAACACTCATTTTAGTGAAATTATCTCATTTATTGAGGAAGTACCATCTGCAATGACAACCATTAAATTCAAACCTTCGAGTAATGTTGTGACCACACGCCAATGGAAGATATGGGTTCATGTGGAAAACCAGCCTTCTACATCTTCTGTATAACCTCAAACATCTAAACCAACAAATTTTTCAAATCAAAAGTCAAATTCTATGCCAAATATTCCACTCTAGGTCAATATGACTTCATCAAACAATTAGCAACCATGCCAACACATATCTCTCTCATGGAACTATTGAAAGATTCACCTAGCTTTCAGGATATTCTCACTCATGCTCTAAATGAATAGCATTTTCCTCATACTCTCCATATTCAACAGTTTTAGGATATGATCACGAACCTTATGCCTAAAACTCCTATCCTATCTTTTGGCCCTCAAGATATGTTGAACCCAAATCTGATTAACAACTCCTTGTACATCGAATCCTATGTTACTCGATCATAAATTCAAGAGAGTTCTTATCGACAATGGAGTGGCTCTTAACATTTGTTCTATAAAAATTCTTCATTGCCTTGGTCATACAATAGATGACTTAGATATTAATATCATTACCATTCATGGTTATGATGATACCGAGCGCCAGTCCTGTGGTACCATCACTCTTCACATACAAGTAGGCCCACAAATCCTTGACACTATGTGTCATGTAGTTGACATAGACATATCATATAACCTTCTTTTCGGTAGAACTTGGATACATGCCATACATGCATTACCTTCCACTTTCCATCAATGCATAAAGTTTCCACATAACAACATAGAGTTCACCTTGCATGGTGATACTGACCCCTTTGAATACTATAATTTTTTTGAAGCAAGGTACAAAAAGGTAAACTATTTTCCATCTGTTGATAGCACAATTGGATCTAGCGTAACTTCTATTATTACCAACCATATTGATCCTGATGTAATATTGCACCCTCATGATTCCGCATCTTCTTCTTTAGAATTTATGTCTACAGCATCACCTGAGGATATTCCTCACACCTCCACATCTTCCTCTAGAGCATATACATATAAGGTGTCACCTGAAGTTACATTCTCTCATAAAGGCTTAGGCAAGTACACACTTGACAATGCATTTCTTGTTGGCAAACTCCCATTATCGCCTCATAGTTATGGGTGTCCTAACACTCCTCATTTACAAGAACCTCCACTTACTATCTCGGAAACACTCTTTGGAGATGATATGGATATCTAGAATATGAACATATTCCAATCTCTCGACGAATCTTGGGGATACGATGACAAGATGGAAGAATGCTACTGAATCCACTTTGATACACCAAGGGTGATAAAATGATGAAAAACATGAACTAGAAAGGAAGAGGCCTTGGCCCACAAGGGCATGGTGTTCTTAAACCTATGAATATCAAGTCTAACCTTTACACATATGGTCTAGGATATGAGACATATGAGAAGAGGCCTATAGTCTTTGATGTGTTACCTAGCAATGAGGACTCGATTCTGAAATTGAGATCGGTTCCACACATAGCCTCTTCGAAGACCTAGCCAAAACTACACTTTTCCTAGACTACTTATCCATTCAAACCCTTAACATTGTTTATCCTTCCCTTATTTATTAGGACCAACAATGTCATATTTCCATGGATCTCTTTCAAAATGATGAGGCCATCCAAGAGTTCCTCGGGGCTCGGGACCCTTTTCCTTGTCGGATCACAAGAAGGGTTTCGATATAAACCTTGATGCTACCACCTACTTCAAAGAATAAATTACAATATCCAGTCCTAAAGAAAAATAAATTAAACACAGAAAAAAAGAAAAATTATATCTCGCATAGTGAAAACCTTTCTGAGGCATTATACAAGAAGAAAAAAATGAAAAAGAAAAAGAAAGAAAAGGATGCATCTCCTAGTGAAAACCTTTCGAGACACTAGAGAGAGGAGATTTGGATCCAAAAATATCTAAAAATCTACACAAGCCTCCAACATCATTTCAAGATAATGACACTTCTAATTTTTGGTAGAAGAGATGACAACCATTAACATTGGAACTGAAGACCAACCAAGATTGTTACAACTAGGTGCTAGTTTATCAGAAACTGAAATCAAAGCCTTCACAACACTTCTACCTGATTTTTAGGATGTATTCACTTGGTATTACAAAGATATTCCCATTCTTGATCCTTCTCTTATGGTTCGTCACCTTGTGGTGCACCCAAATGCTAAACCTGTTAAGCAAAAACTACGTAAAATGCATCCCAAGGTTGGATTGCTTGTTAAGGTTGAACTACAAAAATTATTGGATGCAGGCTTCATACGGTGCATTGACTACTCAGAGTGGATATCTAATATGGTACCAGTTGTAAAGAAGATCCCCAGAATCTATATTTTTATAGATTTCCATGACATTAATAAGGCATGTCCTAAGGATGATTTCCCTTTGCCTAATATTGACATGATTTTCGATTCTACTATGCAGGCCATGAGATGTTATCCCTTATGGATGGATTTTCTGGGTATAACAAAATTCAAATTTCTGAAGAAGACTAGTATAAAACAAATTTTACAACCCCATGGGGGACATTTTGTTACAAGGTCATGCCTTTTGGCCTTAAAAATGTTGGTGCAACTTATCAATGTGCCATGACATTATTTTCCATGACCTTCTTCACGACACAATGGAAGATTATGTCAATGATATTCTTGCAAAATCAAAGACTATGATGGATCACCCAATAGTTATTAGGTGTATATTTGAGTGGTTAAGGGAGTACAAGGTTCACCTTAATCCCAAAAATGTGTCTTTGGTGTCACTTCAGGGAAACTTTTGGGATTCATTGTCTCACAAAAAGGAATTGAAGTGGATACTTCCAAGGTCAAAGCTATAATAGATATGCCACCTCCTCAGAACCTTTGACAACTAAGGGTCCTACAAGGAAAACTACAATCTATTTGTTGTTTCATCTCTCAATTGGTAGATAAGTGCCATCATTTCAACCAACTGCTTAAAAAGGATGTCTAGTTCAAATGGACACAAGACTGTCAAGATGCCTTTACAAAATTGAAAGAATACCTAGCATCTCCACCGGTACTCATGTCACCTATACATGAGAAGCCTATGTTTCGTATACATCTACAATAGAACATGCCATTGGGGCATTATTGGCACAACATAATGATAAGGTCGGGAACAAGTTGTGTATTACTTGAGCATAACTCTTCTTGAGCATGAGACCAAGTACTCGCAGGTTGAAAAGGCTTGTTTAATAGTTGCTTATACTTTTGGCAAGTTGTGACACTATCTCTTAAATCATACCACCAAGATAATTTCATGGGTTGATCCTCTTAAGTACCTACTTTCGAGACCAATCATAATAGGATGAATGTCTAGCTGGATTGCACTACTCAGCAAATTTGACATCGAAATTGTCAATCAAAAGGATATCAAAGGTCAAGCACTGGTAGATCAACTAGCCACAACACCACTACCAGGTTCATAACCACTAAATTTTGAATTTCCATACGAAGACTTGTTGTACATAGAAGAAACACCCTTATGGACATTATTCTTTGATGGATCTTGCAATATCCATGGTTCTGGAGTAGGAATTGTCTTGTGTACACCGGATGGAGACCTCATACCTAAATCTTATCGTATCAAATTCCCTTGCACAAATAACATAGCAGAGTATGAAGCACTGATAACAGGCTTAGGGTTTGTTATCTCATGGCGCCTACAATAATTGATAGTTCTTGGTGATTCTCTTCTAGTCATTAATCAAGTTAACGAAGAATATCAGGTAAAATATGAAAATCTCTTACCTTATAAAAGAATGGTTTATAGCCTTAGAGGTTATTTCTAGATTATCAATTTTGAACAAGTTCCTCACACACAAAACAAAGCAACGGATGTCATGGAAATTATCACTTCCCTTATTTTCATTTGACACTAATCAAACTCACAACCTTGTTGAACATCTTTTTGTGCCCGCATACAAATTTCCGAGTCCACCATGGTTTGTGATATTGTTGGTCCTGATCATCCTTGGTACCACGATATATACACATTCATTCAAACTAAAGCCTATCCTCCTAATTTTAATTTAGCTAAAAAAAGAGCCTTAGCAAAACGTGCTTCACGCTACATCCTTCTTGCTGACACCTTGTATCGAAGAGGCTATGATGGGACTCTCTTAAGATGTCTCAATCAAGATGAAGATAATCAGAAGCTAGCTAAAGTACATTCGGGTATTTGTGGTGCCCATACTAGTGGAATAGTCCTTGCAAATAATATTTTACGCATTGGATACTATTGGCCCACAATGGAGGAAGATGCATGCAACTTTGTGAAGAAATGTTAGGCTTGCCAATAACACCATAATCTCATTCATGCACCATCCCAAGCCTTGCAGCCTACTACTTCATCTTGGCCCTTTTAAAAATGGGGACTAGATTTAATTGGAAAAATAAATCCCACATCTTTTGATGGCCACACTTTTATTATAACTGCCACTGAGTATTTCACCAAGTGGGTTGAGGCTATGACTCCTACTAACGTTCGGATGCAATATTTCTAAATTCATCTTCAACCATATTATTTTTCGTTTTGGTATCCCCACCGCTATTATCATTGACGGTGGTGGTTCTTTCAAAAATAAAGATCTTAAAGCCCTAACTAAGAAATATAATATCTACCTAAAATGGCCTACACCTATTATCCATAATGCAATGGCCAATCCGAAGCATCAAACAAGACTATCAAGTCCATTCTGGAAAAGACTTTCAATAAACACAGACGTAATTGGCATACGTAGTTATATCCTACCCTCTGGGCCTACCACACTTCCTTTTTCCCTATTATATAGATATAAATCCATATTACCTATCGAAGTTGAATTGCCTTCACTTCGTGTCTCCCTTCAACATCTCATTCATGAAGAGGATTACCGTGTTGCATGCCTTGTAGAGCTGGAATTACTAGATGAGAGACGGCTTCACGCCTTAGACCATATGTAGGTATATCAGAATAGATTACGTCGTAATTATAATCACAAGATCAAACCTTGACAGTTTGAAATTAGTGATTTTTTCCTAAAGGAAAATCAAAAGAACACAACTAAACCACAAGAAAAATAGGGTAAATTTGAGCCTAATTGGTTGGATCCTTATGTTGTAATCGCTAAATTTGGATTCGACGCATACAAAATTTCTACCAAGAATGAAAAAGAGTTGAAGGAGCCTATGAATGACATTCATATGAAGAATTTCTACTCTTGAGTCTCTACGAAGAGTAACCCTTGTACTGGGGGCATATCAGTGCATCCACCTATTTTGTCATTTCACTTTGTTTCCTGCTTGTAAACTTTTACCTCGCCGTATGTCACATATTTTCCTTGTTAGGTTTTCATGCCCATTGTCTACCACCATTGTTCACCTTCCATTTAACATGTCACTTTTGACTTGGTAATTTCCTTTCCCTCTTCTTTGGTGCATGGTTCAAAATTCCAAAAAAAAAAACCAAAAACATAAAATTGTTCAAAATCCCAAAAAATAATATAAAATTGTTCAGAAAATACAAAAAAACATACAAAATGTTTCAAACTACTTTTAAAAAATATAGCGACTATGTAATTTCTTTTCGCCATTTTCTTCATTTGATTGTTCCCAATCATCTTTTCCAATCAATCAATCCACTCTTTGCAATGTAACTTTGCATAGGGACATCACTTGGCTTTGGCTTTCTCTTGGGGGCAACTTGACATCTAGTATATATTTGCTTCTTTATTAGAATTTTTACATTAGTGTGTTTTTGTTCACTAGCTTGTTTACTTGTTTAACATTTGTACATATGGAATTTTGTATTGTATATTCTTAGCTTAGTTTCTTATGTTTGATAGTTCGAATAACCAATACTGCTGTATCTGGAATGCACTCATGGACCAATTACAGGAAATTTATTCACATCCTAGTTCACATATAACTTTGGTGTGGTTCTTTCCTATTCATATTGGGTTTCTTTCTATTACTTATTTTATATCTTTTTGTCATTTGCACGTGTTGTGTTTTCCTCCTAGTTTATTTAAGCCATGGAATGTCTTCATTTTTGTTCACATTATATTTCCAACCTTTGCAAAAATCCAAATAAAAATCAAATATTTCAAAAATCCAAAAACTAACAACCATTACCAAGTAATCCCAATTATCCGACAAATAAATAGAAATAAAAGTTCTTTCACTTCATCATCAAATGGAATATTCACTAATTTTAATTGATTTGCAATAGACCAAAATCATTCAAACGACTTGATGCGATTCACCTTCTTGCATCTTTGAATTAAATAATTTCTTAATCAAATAAAATTTCTTTGAAGCACTTGGTTTTCATATAAATTAGCTAAATATTTCATCAACTCTACCATGGTTGCTGCTTTGGTAATATTCAAAGCCACAGATGCTACTAGGCTCAATCTTATAGATCCCAGAGCCTTTCTATCAAGAATTTTCCATTCTTCATCAATCATCTTTGTAGGTCTTTCCTTCTCATCCAACGGTAAGTATAGATCTTTCTGATACATATAATATTCCACCTGCATCTTCCATAATTGATAATTATGGCCCAATTTTTTCAACTCTATATTTTCCATCTGTCATTGTTGTAGATCCCACTCAATCAAAAATCCTCTATGAGTAAATTTGTCAACACACAAAACCCTCAAACAAAAACTCTCGATACCAGGTTGTTGGGGTTAATCACACCAGTTGTATAGATATATTATTCAGATCTAAGCATATAAGCAATAAATATGGAAATAAACCAGAAGAAACAATACACAAGATATAACGTGGTTCACCCAGTGTGGGCTACGTCCACCAAGAAATAGCCAATATATTATTCAAAGCTTCACATAGGATATACAATTGAAGATCTACAATCTTTCACACCTCTCCAGGATGTACAGTACTTTCTTCCTCACAAGCTTCTTTTTTCCTCTCTCAAGAATTACTTCTTAGAATTCACCCAATTATTAATGAGCTCTCTTTTTCTAACCCTAGCTTTCTAGCTTATATAGACATATACAAACTTAGGGAACTTAGATATGAAATTATAACTATTAGATCAACTTTATATCAAAGGTTAGATCAAATTCATGTGATTTAAATAAAATAATCACACACAGGCAACCAATGTCAGTTCCTCCTTGCCTTGACCGATACCGGTCCCAGGTGACCGACGATGGTTACTATGTATTCCAGCAAGTTAATAAAGCATGCTAACGTGAAGCAATTAAGCTCCACAACTCAACACTCTCAAATTCATTATTTTAGGTTTAAAACATTCATTTCTCTTTATGCCTTGACTTTAATATACATTGTGCATCAAACTTTATTTTTTGTGCGCTACTTTTAATTTTTACCGTTAAATACATCAAGAAAAAAATGAGATAATTTTAAAGATGGGTCACGCTTTTTATGTTTTTTACGAGAGGTGGTCCCTTTAAAACTTCTCCCATCTCATTAACCACCATTTGACGAGCTCATCACGCTCAGCCTACTCCTATCCTCTCCCACCATGTGTCGTCTTGTCCCCTCTCCACCTTCATGTTTAACCATGGCCATGGGCCTTGTTTTTGTATATTTATGGGACTTTAGTCCCACATGGGTATGGAAAACAAAGAGATTATGCTTTATAACCCTTGGTATATTAAGTCTATCATGTGGTTGTGGCCATGATGAGTTAAGTTTTTGTCACATAATGGCTTCAGTGGTGATGAATGGTAATGGTTGAGATGATTATAGGGCCACTTGGGTGGCTTCGCAATGTTGAATGTATGGTGGGGTGTATATGGTAGGTAGCCCATGTGAGCATTTGTGTGGGGAGTTATACCCAAACTCATCAACCTATGTGAAAACACCCAATCGAGATGTCTCGGTCTCAAGCCATATTACCATACAACTCAATACGAATTCAATATAGCTCAATACATAGGGAGCTCACCAAGTAACTCAGATAATATAGGTTGTGTAAATTGAGAACTTGGTATAAGCGGCTCAAAGTAAATAATGTGGTAAAGTGAATAATATGGTTTAATATATGAAATGACATATAAAATATAAATTCACCGAATTGGTTGAATACTTATGGTTTTCTTTCTTTTTCTAAGTTATTTATTTTTGAAAAATTGTTAAATAATGTAATTTGTTCTCTTGAAATAATATTTTTTGCGACACGACGACTAGTGATAAGGCCAAAATATGACTCATCAATGTGCAATGAATGATCTCATTTTACTCTCCTTTTAATCAAGTTTGACTGCATTTTGTGGTTTTTGCTTGATCTACTATACTTAGGATGTAATTGTCTATCTTTTGTTTCATTTAGTTATAGCCTCTACAAACTCTGTAATTCCTAAGAAAATGTGTGGAAATTCAGTTTTTGGAATAAAACAGGTCACATTTGGTTAGATAAGCAAAGTATGAAGAAAACAACACCTTTATGAGGAAATTGGCTTCAATACGGCTTAGCTCCAAACCTTCAGACTTAGTTCCAAAACTCCATCACTCAGCTAAGGAACTCTATCACTTAGCTCTAGAACCTTCATATTTAGTTCGAAACTCCAACATTTAGTTCTCGAAACTCCTACACTTAGTTTCAAAACTTTCATAGTTAGTTCTAAAATGTTTCCCTTTGGTTCCGTAGAATAAATGGGAATCTATTTATTTTGTCAAAATCTAGTGATAGAGAAATTAATGGGCCCTCTAACCATGATCAGATCAACAAATTTCTTATTCTTCACACTCCAGAAATACTTATGTAAAACCAACAACTGTATGTCCATCTAGGTTTCTAAATTTCATATCTACTTTGAGCACTATTTTGTTTCACTAGAACCTATAGGTGGATAGATAGCTATTGAACAATTATGATTTTAAATGCATCTTTAGATGATGAAATATATATAAATACCCGAAGATAGAAAAAAAAGGATGATAGATATACATACATATACATAGTTAAGTTTTGTAAGACAGAACAATTCAATAATAAGATAGTCATTTCATTTTGAGAGTATCATAATTTTTCAACTCCTGATTCAAGGTGGAGAAAGGGCCCACTCCTCCAAGAAACATTATCCTTTATTTTATTGGTATTTATATTTTCAAGCAATTTGTGTAAATCATTAATTAGTAGTTCTGTAAGTACTTTCAATTCTTAGATTAAAATCATCATATAAGTTATTTATCATTCCCGCAGTGTTTTAATGTACGTTTCTATTTCCTTAAAAGCATTTTAAACAATATTTCTAAAGTATATGTATTTCTATCAATTTTTTTAATTTTGCAATGTGTGTTTATTTCAAGCAAAGGTGTTTTATTCTACAACGTATATTTATTTCAGCAAGGTGTGCTTAGTTTTGCAAAGGTTTATTCATTTTAGCAATGTTTGTTTATTTCAGAAATTTTCTTATAGTTTAGATCTAATAAGGCTTTGACCAAGAAATCTTAAAGAAATTTTAAAACCCCCCAGAAAATAAAAATAATAAATATCTACAAACAATTACTAGTTCACGAAGATTCTTCTTGTTGCATATAGCTTCAGATGCACCCCTGGTTTGAATATGACATCAACCATGAGTTGATTAAATGAAGGGAATAATGACACCCATCATTTTTGGCACCATTTCTAGGGACCCACTAGTTAGAATTTTCTAATTAGGTGTCAACAAGAAAAACAATCATACATCTAGTAATTGAAAAAATCTTCCCTACGTTATCATAAAATTTATGAGTAGACCAAGAGACTCAAAGGGTAGATTTCTCCCAAAAATATCTCAATAGGAATTATCAGCTTCATCTAGTTCAAATAAGGAATTTGAGCAAGAATTAGAAGAATCATTGTTCCCTGTTAAATAGGAAGTAGAACTTCCACCTTTGGAATTTTTGGATCAATCACCAGAAGGAAGTGGAACTTTTAGGAGAAGGATTATATCGAGACCCACTTAGAAAAAGTTTTCATTCTCAACCGAGTAGTAAACCTCCTACTCCCGACTTCTCACCTTTTCCAAAGTGAATCACATACCACATTGATTGTGGAGAATATCTAGAAGATACTACAGATATGGCATGAGAAGCTGAAAGAGAACCTGATAGGACCTTTACTTATCCAATTCAGTTGGAGGATGATGATACACATATGAAGAATATTTCACCTACACATTTTCCCACATTTAAAGGGATATCATCTTAGGACCCTGACCAAGTTTTGTTTGAATTTAGATTACCGTGTTAGACCTATGACTACAAAATAGAAAATAAAAAACTCAATTTGTTCCCATCTACTTTGAAAGATGCAAAAATGAGGTGGTTTATGGGATTAACATCTAATTCCATTACCACTTGGGGGAAAATGGAAAATTCCTTCCTAGACAAATATCAAGACTACTGTAGGGGAGAAACAGAAGGAATATTTTTTTAGGATCAAATAGGAAGAGGATGAAAATATGGAAGATTATTTAGATAGATTCCTCTTTGTAAGTAAAAGGTGTGGATTTGTACTTCAAGAAGAGCTAAGAAAAACCATTTTTCTTAAAGGTCTGGATGATGAATCTAGGGAATCCCTTAATTTAATGGGAGGTGGAAACATCAATCAATTGAGAATGAATGATATTAAATACCTTTGTAGAAGTTATTCAAGAACAAGGGGTGGACCTAGGAAAGGAAAAAGCTGTGAAAGGTGCAAATCAAGACATGAACAAAATTATGGATGAACTAGCAAACTTTAAAATAGATATCCTAGTTCAATTAACTTCCACTATGGATGGATTGCGAAGCCAAAGTAAATGTTAATACTTGAACCATTAGCTATGTATTGTCTTAGATGCGAAAGAAGCATGTAATAAGAGATTGTCCTCTGGATTAAAAAAATGTCTTATTTTTGAATCCAGGAACATGAAGTTAATGTTTGTTATCTTCTTCCATTCATAAAAATCATCTTAAACAAACCAACATTTCATCCACTATAGAAGAAGTAAAGTTTGTCCAGAGACAACCTAGCGTAAGGCGCTTCATATCAAGATTTGTTCCTAATCCTGGATGATACCATGCACAACTCGAAAAGTACCACAAAATTGTGGACAACCACCTTAGACCCCGAACCAATATGGGATCCCCAGGATTTGGCAGGAAAAACTTGGTATGCTCAAGGAAACCAACAACCATGGTCTGGTCAGAGTAACCCTTATACTTGGTCACAACCTAGGTGGAACCCTAATAACTACGCTCAAGGGAAAACATATCCCAACCAGCATCAACATGCCATAATGGTTTCTCCAAAGACAAGGTGCACAAATTGAAAATGTGGTTCAAACACAAATACCAGTGGCTAATCCCAAAAACAAATAACCAACCCATGTCTATGGAACAAAGTAAGAAAAACCAGTTGGTCTTAATACCATGGACTATAAGGATATTAAAAAAAGATCTGGAAAAATAATTAATAGTCCACCTGTTATAATTACCGAGATGTCAGATGAAACTAAAACCCCTAGTTTAGTTATTCCTAAGGTTGATGAAAAAGGAAAAGAGAAGCAACCAGATAAAAATTCTACAGAAACTCCATTTCCAGAAAGATTTAAGGAAGTTATTGAGACCAAGGAATCTGAACTAGTGTAGGAATTAAGGAAACTAAATATTGAAATACCATTGTTGCAAGAAATCAAGGAAATTCCTGAATTAAACAAATTAATCAAAATGTTATGTTTGAAAAGACCTAGAAGGAAGAAGCAATACCCTAGGACTATTAAGGTAGATGGGAAACTTGTTGATTTATTGGCAGGAAAACTCTTACTTCCCAAATATGGGGATCCTAGAAGCCCTATTATTTCTATCTCTATAGGAAATAAACATATACATAATGTTTTGGTTGATTTGGGAGAAGCTATAAATGTGATGACAAGTAGAAACTTTGAAAACATTACCATTGATAGGTATACAACCTACTAGCACCATATTGTAGATGATTAGTCGGTTGCGAAACTAGAAGGGATCATTGAAGATGTGGTAGTTATGGTGGAGTCATGGGAGTATCCAGTGGAATTCCTTTTATTACGGCCAAAAGGTAAAACACTTGGTTATCCCATTATTTTGGGTAGACCATGGTTAGCTACAGTTGTTACCTTAATTCATTACAGATCATGTGATACGACTATCTCAAATGGTAAGAATTCTAAGCAAATTTCCCTATATCCCTCTACATGACCTTTTATTGATAATCAAGAATAATTATGGGTGGATGATCCTAATACTAATAACCAAAATTGGTCTTCTTTGACTATGATAATATTGTAGGATCATGTACAGGAGGTAGAGAATATGATTAATCATCCATTGAATGATCACCAATTGTATTTAGAACAATCGGGGATAGTTACTGGAACCTTCAATTAGCTCCGGAACCTTCGTGTTAGTTCCAACCTTCGACTTAGCTTCGAACATTCATACTTATCTTTGGAACCACAACAATTCCATGCAAATGCAAATAATTTCACTCCAGAGAAATGTGATTTCTCTTCGGGAGGGGTATAAATGGCTACGAAATCAGTAGCTTTAGTCTCAAAGATCTCATGGAACAAAGATGGAATATTTGAAAAACATCAGTGATGAGGAGTTTGACCAATGAAAAGATAAGTATCATAAATCTACCTACTATCCTTTATCCAGTATTCTTTCTCAAGGGAACTTTAGAGACATTGTTGCATATCATATGTTGTTACCACATTCATGTCCACTAAACAACCTAATGGAACCTTTTCAAAAAATCAGTTCATCACACACTAGAACCAAACAAATTGAGATTCAACCAGGTAAAATTTTGAACATTAACAACTGGTTGGAAAATGATCAAGAAGCTAAATTGTTTGATGTCTTGAAAGGTCATACTAGATATTTTTCTTGGGACTATAAATACATGAAAGGAATCCATCCAAGTATTTGTACCCATCACATTTATACTAAAAATGTTAAACCAATTAGGTAACCTCAAAGAAGGATCAACCCAGCCTTGAGGGACATAGTCACGAAGGAAATTGAAAAACTATTACAATCAGCTTTATCTATCCCATCTTAGATAGTCGGTGGGTGTATCCTTTTGTGATTGTGCCTAAAAAGAATGAAAAATGGAAAAATTTTGTTGATTATATGGAATTGAACAAAGCTACACTTAAATATTATTTCCCTTACCATTCATAGATCAAGTTTTAGACAACCTTTCGTAAACAATACTTTTCCGTCCCGGTTGGCTTTAGTAGATATAATCAAATCGGGGTGGCTTCTAAGGATTAGGACAAAACTACTTTTACTTGTCCATGGGGTATCTTTGTGTACAAGGTATTTCCATTTGGACTATGTAATGATCCAAAAACCTTTCAAAGTGTTGTACTAGCAATTTTTACGATCTAACCAATGATTGTGGAGGTATACATGGATGATTTTACCGTGTATGGAGAAACATTTGATGATAATTTGAAAATTTTGGATAGAATATTAACAAAATGTGAGAAACACCATTTGTATCTTAGTCATGAGAAATGCTTGATGATGGTTGATGAGGAAATTATAATAGGACATCACATTTCAAAAAGAGGAATTCAATTGACCAAGACAAAATCAAGAATATTTCAAACTTACCTGTTCCTCAAACCCCCACGGATATCAAGTCATTCTTAGGACATGTTGGATACTATAGGAGTTTTATCAAATATTTTAGTAAAATTTTGCCCCTGTGTTTGGTTTGCTTACCGAGGATCGCGAATTTTGTTGGGATGAAAAGTGTCAACATGCTTTTGAAGATATTAAAGAAAAATTAATCACTACCACAATATTAAGAGGACTTAATTTGGAGAAACCCTTTCACATCCAAAAAGATGCCTCGAATAACTCAATTGGTGTAGTTTTGGGACAAAAAGATGAAGGGAAAATGTATGTTATTTACTACCTTGGTAAAAATCTTACTTCCACTGAAAGAAATTACACCACCACTGAAAATAATTTCTTGTTGTGATTTATGCAATTAATAAGTTCAGACATTATATTATAGGGTATAAAATATTTGTACATACAGATCACTCAACAATTAGACACTTAATGAACAAACCGGTGGTTAGAGGTAGGATAATTATATGGTTATTACTTTTACAAGAATCTGATATTACCATTGTGGATAATCTAGGAAAATATAATGTGGTAGTTGATTTCTTGTCAAGATTAACCACTACATGGGAGCAAGATCCAGTTAAGGACAAATTTCCAGATGAACAATTATTTTCTATTTCAGCTGATACACCATGGTTTGTTGATATGGAAAATTATCTTGCAATAGGGAAGTTTCCTCCTTTTACTAAGAAACAAATGAAAAGATTAATCAAAACCAGTGCACAATTTAAATGGTTAAATGGAATGTTATTTAAATGTGGTCCTGATTTGGTTTTACGCATGTGTGTGAGAGAAGATGAAATATTTGACATACTTAGGGCATGTCATGATGAACCAAGTGGAAGGAACTTTTTAGTAAAAATAAAAACCCACAAAATACTTGGCACTAACTATTATTGGCCATCTTTGTATAAATATGTGAAGAAATACATCAAGCAGTGTGATCCCTGTCAAAGGATGGGACAACCAACTTTCACTAGTGAAATGCCTCTGTAACCTCAAGTAGTGATTGAACCATTTGAAAGATGGGGGCTGGATTTTGTTGGCCCTTTTATTCCTCCTTCATAAGGAAAATAGCACATTCTTGTATGTACTGATTATGTAACAAAGTGGGAAGAGGTGCATGCTTTAACAAATGCTAATGAAGATGCAGTTGCTGATTTTCTTTGGCACAAAATTATGATGAAGTTTTGTGCACCAAGAAGTATATTTTCAGATCAAGGTCCATAGTTCATGTCCAATATGATCCACGCCTTCACAATTTACTATCATATCAATCACAGGAAGTCATATCCCTATCACCCACAATCAAATGGACAATCCGAAGTGACAAATAAGGAATTGGACAACATTCTCACCAAAATAGTTGAAGCAAGTAGAAGAGATTGGATGAAGAGGCTACTTAATCTTTATCTGGACTTATAACACAACTTGGAAGACTACAA
Source organism: Taxus wallichiana var. yunnanensis (assembly GCA_018340775.1). Lineage (NCBI taxonomy): Eukaryota > Viridiplantae > Streptophyta > Pinopsida > Cupressales > Taxaceae > Taxus > Taxus wallichiana. The sequence continues at coordinate 23,414,052 of CM031236.1, read as the reverse complement.
CAAGGTTCTCACCATATGAGTTATTCTATGGGAAAAATACCTTGTTACCCATTTAATTTGAACTACAAATATTGAGTACAACATCCAAATTAGGTATTGAATTGGATACAACACAAAAGGAAATAATTCTACAACTCAATGAATTGGATGAGCGGATATTCAAGCAATTCAATAGATAGAGATAATCCAATACTAAAGGAAGCAGGTGGCGTGATACACATATCAAGGAAAGAAAATTCAAGATAGGGGATTGGGCACTGCTTGCTTGATTCTAAGTACCAATAATTCAAATCCACATTAAGAACTAGGTGGTTAGGACCTTATCGGATTGAACAGGATATATGACAATGGATTTATTCAACTACTTCCCATTGATGGCGCGAAGGACACTTTTTGTCAATGGACACAGGCTAAAACTCTATAGGAAGCCTCCTACCAAGGATAAATTCTTGAAGCAAATTGAAGCAGACAAGAAATTTGATCATATGGAAGAACCTAATTCTTCCAAAATGATCAAGTAATCGATCTGAGGATCTAAAATAAAGGGAAGCGAGTGAAAACCAAAATGACGTTATCTTCCATATATATATATATATAAATTAAAATAAAAGGGAAGGGAATGAAAACCAGTAAATGGCATCATCTTCCCCAAAAACATTCTCTTAAAAGGCCAATTGAAAACTAGAAATGGTGGTTGGTCTCCTCAATAAGTGGCTAATTTAAATAAAAGGAACTTCTTTGGAATTCTAGCTGTCTTTTCTAACTCGTTTTTCTTTTTCACTTTTTTTTGGAATGATGAGTCATCAAGGTAGATGGATTACATCAGCAAGGATGGTAATTATGTCTTGATCTTATTAAAGGTTAAATTAAAATTCTGCATGTGTGATTAGACTTGATTTAAGTAGGCGGTATAATGATTCATTTATTACACATTATGATTAAAATTAAGTAATCATGAAGGTGATGCCGACTAAATAAGTAAAAGTGGCGGTGTATTAATAATGAACTATCATTTAGGTAGAATAAATGAAAATTGAGAGTAGTTGTAGAGAAATTCAAGGAAGAAACAATAGAATCATATTTGAAATTTTGCAGCTAAATCCAGCAGTTATGTAGCCAAATCTAATAGTTCCGCAACCAAATCCAGTAGTTCCACAACTATCTCCTGGTAGAGTAAGCATTTGAAAGAAGAAAGAATTTGAATTTTCCTCTTTGCCATGGGTATAAAAAAGTCAGAGCCAAAAGATGATACACAACTTCTTGTAGATGGAGAAGTAGCAGTCATTTTTGAACAAGCAGGTTGGCTAGAGTTTCTAAAGAAATTCTCAAAATACAATGACGAACTGGTAAGAGAATTTTTTGTAAATTTAGAGTAGTATAGAACTAAGGTTAAAAGTATTGTAATTCCCTTTATCATTAATACAATGAGCAATGTATCTGGGGTACCAATTTTACATGTTCCAAACTCTATAAAGGGAACCCTAAAAGAACTGGTGAAACTTTAAGGAAAAAGTGTGAATCTAAACCCCAATATATTTATAATACTAAGAAGACCATCAAGGGGTTCAGAAGAGCTATCCTACCCAAACCCTTCGACAAAGTAGAATTCAGGTAGTTCGAAGACTGACTTATGATAATGGCGAATATGGGACCGTTGGAAGGGAGGTCCTTAAAATGCTTTGACATATCTTAGGTATGGGGCAACAAAACATGAGTATATAGTAAACCTTCTGGTTTCCTCTTTGAATCCATCCATAAAATGGATCGAGAGATATTCTTTGGGAGTTGGGATGATTAGGCACCATAGATTAGTCCATCCGGTTTGTCGGCATCATTTTCTCTCAAAGAAAAATGGAGAAGAATCATGGGAAAAATTCCTCAAAAGTTCAAACAAAGACTTGATATTATCGGAAGGGAATAACAACCCTTTCTCTCCTATAATTGACTTGGAAATTGATCCCCTAATGAGAAAAATAAGGAAATAAGTGGGGTTAAAGTACAAAAAAGGAGGAGATCTAAAAGGATGATCAAAGCTACAAAACCTACTGTTTCTTCAAAAGAAACTTCTTCCTCTGTAATAATACTAGAAGAAATAATACATGTCTTTGATGTGATACACCCAAGTTTGGACCATGAAGTAAAAATTAGAAGAATTTCAAGGAGAAATCCCACTTCGGAAATGTTAAAGCTCCTCAAGGAAAAGAATACATAAGAAGTCTAGGGAAACTCCAGTGGATATTGAAGTATAGGATGGCTTAGAGAAACAATATGTTGATATTCGGTAGCATGACAATGTCTCCTCCTCTATGAAGTCAAACTAAGGAGTTGGAGAAAGAAGATGAAATATTAGAAGAGCAGGATTCTCGGAAGATGGGTGACTTAGTAATATTTTCACATGAGGAAGAGGAATTAGCATCTTAGAAACAAAATGGAAATCCCCTTTGGTGGGAGAGAAATGCTCATTCCTAAGGAATCTGTTATCTATATTTTTCCCAGGTAAAAAAATGCATCAACCATGACCCCGCATTGTAAGGAACCAAAGAAATCACGTTCAAATCCCACAAACATGTTGTAGAGGGACTCTACAATGGAGTGACAAGGCACATGTGAAATATCAAACGACCCCATGTAAGAAGAAATTCAAGAAATGGCTCTTTCGAGCGAACCCGTGCTTCAAATCTAGCAAATAGATTACAGTGGTGGGAAATGGAATAGTAGGGTCGGGAAGGAGAAAACAGTGTCAAAAGAGGTTATAAGCTCAAAGGAGAAGAAATGGTGAAAGTTTGAAGTCTTCGGGCTCTAAAACAGTTCAAAACGAGCCCAAAAATGACTATGGAGGAGACAACGGACATTTCCAAGTGTCTGAGTGGTGCACCTCCAAATATTGAATCCAAAACAGGAGACTCGAATGAGCACCAAGCCCCCACATGTCCCAGGACCCAAAGATGAGGCAGATTCAATAGCTAAAAGTCAAAAGGTGGACAGGGCGGGCCTAAAAAAGACTAAGTATAGAAGTGCTAGCAGAAGCTGCCACGCGTTAGCTTGGTGCATCCCCAAAGGTAAATCCAAAAGTGGAGGCCCAAATGAGTGTAGGCTCGCCACGTAGTCCAAGTTGAAAAAATGGGACAGAGCGGGCCCAAAATCGACTACATATGGAGAAAGAGCACCAACTCACCACATGTTTAGGGTCCGAAAGGGTAAGAGAGGTCGTTGAAAAGTCCAAGAGCCTGCGGAGGATTCCACATGTCAACCCAATGCTCCTTTAAAGGAAAAATCCTGATCAGGTTTTTAAGTGAGCACGAGCCTCCACGCATCCAGTTTAATAAAGGGACAGGGTCGGGTTGAATAATCAAAGCATTGAGATAGGATAGTGGAGGGTACCAAGTGTTAGCACGGTGCTAGTTCAAGAGCAAAATTAAGGGAAGGTTTCCAAACAAGCTTCAGGCCTCCACATGTCCCTAGTCGGATATATATATGACCCACCGAGCAAAAGACTTAGCCAAAAGACATGAAGAGACTAAGCGAGCCATAGAAGAAACCACGTTTTAACCCCACGCCAATCCAAAAGTAAAATACAAAGGCTGCCCTAAGACATGCGCCATCCCTCCACGTGTCTGGTTTCAAAAGGGGCCTGTTTTGGTAGCTAGTTCTCACCATTTTATACGGACCCGATTCAAATTTTGAATGGACATATCTTTTGACTCGGGGCTCAAAATCCAAAAATATGGCACCGTTGGAAAGATCTCGGCCTCGTCTATGCCATGAAGATCTAAAACTTTAATTTTGGAGAGGTTAGGTGGGAGAAAATGAAGAAATGTCTTCGTGCCATTAATACATGATCTATTTTCCCCAACAACTAGATTGGATTTGATCTAATCCGCTATTTCCTCCTCCTTCGAGGCACTGAACAAGTAATTGATGCGAGACACAAAATATTTGGGACAAAATTTGCAGGAGGAATTGATGATAGTGGTTGAGCTTCGAACTAGTTTTCTTGCTTCTCTCTCCTTCTTCCCTTTGTGCTTTGAATCTATAAAAGCAGGGTTGAGACTCATTGTAAAAGGTTGGACATTTCTGTTTTGTGCCCTCCCTTCTTCTTTTGTTCACAAAAGGATTTTTGGAGCTTTTCTAACCTCTCCTTCGGGTTGTAATGCAAGTTTTGCCTCTTAGCTACTGCAATATACTGTATCGACTCTGAGTAATAATATATATGTTTGTGGATGTTTCTTGACCCTCTCATGTATTCATTATTGTCTATCTGATCTCTTATTGTGATTTGGTCATCTGTGCATAGTGCTTGTATTACATTTCGTGGTCTGTGTTAAACTACAAAACGAGCATCTAGCATTCCTTTGGTGTATCACCTCATTAGCTTAGGTTTATTTTCTTACATCTCTCTAACCCTGTCTCCTTGGTAGATAGAATAGACTTAGAATAGATCCTCTGTAATTTATTTGTATGCACCTAAACAGAGGAATAGGAACCGACCTCAATCCGGAGAGCTCTCTCAACTCACAAGGTCCCACACCTTGAGAGATGCTCCATGTTGTGTAATCACATTGAGAGTCTCAACCCATCTAGTTGCAGACACTCAGGGGTGTTGTGATTATGCACTAATAGTTTTGGCACACTCCATGGGACCAAAGAAGTCTCCATCTTTATTACAGTAAGATTGATGTGAAGTTGATGTGATTCTATCTTTTAAGAAGCTTAAAAATTCACATCCTGGCGACTCCAAAAGGGACAAAATCCATTGGTTTCAGCATTCCAAGCTTGCCAAGTTCATGAGAAGGATATAAACAAGGTCAAGAACTAGAGAAAAGGGATACTTTTTTCACCTACACTTGTCACTAGATAGAAGAAGAAGGGAAGAATAGCCCGAGGGTCTCCATCTCCACCAAACAGAGCCTTGTCAACACCTCCTCCTAGTGGGCCGTTCTTTCAACCAAAAAGGGTTCTCAAGTCGATCATAATGGAACAACCACCAAATCCTTATGTTAATTTCACTAGCAACAACCCACTCGCTCTTAATGCACAAAATCTAGTCCCAGTGGTAGCATTAAAGAGCATCCCATATTTCATTGAAGAGAACCAGACTTCTCCTAGTGACCACATTCAAGACATTGCAAATGTCTATACAATCCATGAGATCACTGAGATGGAAATTATAGTTAAGTTGTTAGCCTCTTCACTCAAGGGTAAAGCTTCACAATGGTTCAGGAGCCTAACAACAAGCTCTATTCAAAATTGGGACCATTTGTGCAGAGCTCTTTATGACCAGTTTGGAGAAAAAGGAGATAACCTATCCTTGTTGGAGCAACTGAAAACAATCAAAAGAGCTCCTAACGAGCAATTTGATGATTTTAAACCTCGATTCCAAAGGACCTAGGACAGATTCCATTGGCTATAAGGTCCACAGATGTAGGTGCTTTCTTATACTTTCTTAGAGCTCTAAATTCTGATAGCTTTAATGATTCCGACAATGAGAGGCACAACCTTACCTACAGCTTATAGTCTTTCCATAGGAGCTGAAAATCACTTAATTCAGGATGTAAAACTTGCTCCTAGGCCACCCATGCATATATACCCAGAATTAGGAAGCCCAACCACTAGCCAAACACCCACATTAGCTCATATACCTACTCCTAGGAATCAAAGTTCATCTAAAGCCTCCATCGCATCCTTTAACACCTCAAAAGAGCTTCAGGAAGTTATGAAATAGCTTCATAACCTAGGGAATGAGTTAATAACTATCAAAAGGCAACAGGCTTAGAGTTCTAGGCCATATCATCCTCAAGCTCAGTATCAGGCTAGACCCCCGTATCAACAAAATAGACCAAAGCAGCTCAAGTCAGTAAATCGAATCAAAACAAAGGACAACATCAAGCTGCTAGACCCTTCAAGTCATATGATCCTAATACAGCTTCAACATCAAGGGCATTGGTTCCAACACAAAACAACATGGCACAAGAATATGATTGGTGTTTCCCATGCAATCAGCCACATAATCAATCAATGTGCTTCAATGGTGCACTAAACCAGGCCTTGATGGTACAAACCACTGGTGTGTCACAAGAGTCTAGCCAAGAATAAAATCAACGAAGGAGCTCGGAAGAGAGGCACTTCCAAGTGAAACTATGCTTGTCAATTGGCAAGCTGAATTTTTTGGAATGATTCAGGCTCCTTCTCAAAGTATAGCTATCAATACACAATCCAAGAAGAGAAATATTGGAGAAGGACAATCACCAAACTCAGGTAATCCTTAATCCTCCATTACTCCACAAGGTATTGGAACTCAAAATGTAACTCCTAATATGTAGAGTCACCCAAGCCACCTTCTAAATCTACTCAATAACCAGTTGTAACAACTCATGTGCAAGAAAAAAATGTGCCAAGGAAGGAGCAATAGAAGGATAGTTCATTTAATATCATTGAGCAAATGAAGAAGAAAAATGTGAACATTTCACTACGGGAGTCACTGGCCATTCCAGGACAGAGGGATCTATTGCAGACTACCATGGCCAATTGGTCAAGCTCAAATAATCCCCTAACTAGCAAGAGAAAGTGTTTTCCAATGTAACTCAACCTGAGGGAAACCATGGAGGACAACAAGGTAAGAATATGAAGCCTCCTCCATTCTATGTTTCATTGATCATTGGGGATAAATTGGTACATAATTGCATGATTTATTTAGGGGCAAGTAGTTATGTAATGCCTAAACAAATAGCCGATCAACTGGGTCTTCAATACGAAGTCATCTCCAAAGGGGTAGTGCAATTGGATGGGACAATAGTGAAAACTATTGGAGTCATCAAAGATTTGATCCTCACACTACATGCCTACCCCAATGTGACTGTATTGCAAAACGTATCATTCATAGACTTTCCACCACATTTTACATTGTGTTTTTCCAGGGACTTCACTACCAAAATTGGAGGCTATTTGTTTGTTGATTGGTCACATATGATTTTTAGAACAAGGTATGGAGCTAAGGCCACAATCAGATCTGAACCCATAATAGATTACCATATTGAGTATTATGTACCCATTTGATCAATGCCAATTTTTCAGCCTTTGATCAAGAGGACCTCCTAAGCACTTGTGAAGCAGATACCAAGGTGGGGTGTATCCCAGACTTGAATCTCGATGAATGGGTGAACAAAAGACATGATTTTGACCCCTATAAGGAGATGGAAGAATCTGAGCTAGGATTCTACTGTCTACATGAGGAGAATCATCCTCTTCCTAACATCATTAAGCCAGAACACAAAGATGACAATGAAGTATGGCAATTGTTCTTTGATGGCTCCAGAAGTAGGCAAGGAGCTGGAGGAGGAGCTATGCTTGTTTCCCCCAAAGGTATGAAATAATACTCAGCTTTCCATTTCCAATTTTCCTGTTCAAACAACATAACATAATATGAGGCTTTAGTTCATGGATTCCATTGGGCAAGGGAAAGAGGAATCAAGAACTTGCAAGTGTTTGGCGATAGTGAACTAGTTGCTAATTAGGTCCAAGGAAAAAATACTTGTCAAGAACAACCTGTTAAAGAGTTACAAGAACCGGGTATGGGACCTCATTAAGGATTTTGAGGCATTCAGCATCAACTCCATCCCCAGGAAGAGAAATGAAGCAGCAGACAGACTGGCAGCAGTTGGGGCAGCATTTGATGTTGTGGAGAGTATCAAGAATGATAAGCATCAACCCCATATCAAGTTGGTTGTAAGACTAGTTTTCCCAGACAACAACACAAGTTATAAAGTATTTGAAAATGATAAAAAAAAATCAACTTTCTACAGAAGAAGTTGATTTCTCTTCCAGAATCAAGACAGATTGGAGCAGCGATATGGTGATCAAGTGGTACAGCTGAGGACCAACAAACTACCAAAGGTTCTTGTCACTTTGGAATTAATCTTCAACCCAAATAACCAATTCCGAAGAGAAAAGGAAAATATTCAAGTAAAGGGTGAAGATTCAGAACCTATTTTTATAGAAGAAGGAAAAACATTACAGATTGGCAAGGTAAGCACTCAACAAGAAAAATTTGAATTTGTTCAACTCTATCAAGAATTCCTAGATGTCTTTTCTTGGACTTATAAATATTTAAGATGTTTCAACCCAAATCTAGCACAACACACCATCGAGCTGGATCTAGGAGCCAAGCCTTTCAAATAGAAGCAAAGGCCAATAAATCCCCACATTGAGCCTCTCATGAGAAAAGAACTGAACAAGATAATTGAGGCCAATATCATCTTTCCTATCAAGCATTCGAGTTGGGTTGCTAACTTGGTGCCTGTGAGGAAGAAAAATGGAGAAATCAAGCTATGTGTGGACTTTCATGATCTGAACAGAGCATCACTTAAGGATCACTACCCACTTCCATCAATGGAACAGATCCTACAAGTTGTAGCTGGCTATGAGAGGTTTTCATTGTTGGATGGATACTTAGGTTATAACCAGATAACGATGAAATATGAAGATCAATTCAAGACAACCTTCACCACCAAATGGGGAACCTATGCTTATAAGAAGATGCCATTTGGACTATCAAATACTAGAGCAACATTTCAAAGAGCTTTGGACATGGAATTCAAAGGCTTAATTAACAATATAGTCTTGATATATCTTGATGATATCATTATTTTTTTGAAGAATTCTACAGATCATCTCTTTCACCTAAGATGGGTATTCTAGAGATGTATGAGGTTTGGGGTGTCATTAAACCCAAAAAAGTGTGTGTTTCGGCTCATGAAGGGAAATTGCTTGGCCACATTGTCTCAAGGAAGGGATTGACAATTGATCCTAAAAGGGTTGAAGCCATCTGGACCCTTCCATTTTGACAACATAAAAGGTCTCTCCAAAGCTTCCTGGGAGGATAAACTTTGTTCGCAGGTTTATACCTGACTTTGCTACTCTTGTGAAGCCTTTAACAATGATGTTAAAGAAGAGTCTTGCATTTAAATGGACAACAAGAGGCAAAGAGAGTTTTGAGGCCATCAAGCTCACAATATCACAAGCTCCAACTCTCATTAACCCACTTTTCCAAAGACTTCATGCTATATGCTTTTGGAGGATCAAACACCATCTCAACCATCTTGGTCCAGCCCAACAATGAAGGTTCAGAGAAACCCATAGCTTTCTTTAGTCAAATCTTGGAGGACTACGAGGTAAAATACTCTTTCATTGAAAAATAGGTCCTTGCTATTATTAGGAGCTTAAAGAAGTTTAGGCACTTGGTCTCAAATAATAAGATTCAATTACTAGTATCTCATGCTTTGGTGTTAAGGACTTCCTTTTAAATAAGAATTTGAATGAGAAGAGGGCAGGTTGGATCACCCGGGTAATGTAATATGACATTGAGATCAAGGTGACCAAATTGGTGAGTCAATGGGTGAAAAGGAGGCTGTCCTATTTCTATAGAATGATCAAGAACAATCAACTAATGATGCACCTGCCCCATGTTGGACCCAAGCTTTGGTGCATTACCTTCAAATAGGTATGTTCCCTCTAAAATGGAATAAGGTAAAGAGAAGATACTTTAGACTATAAGCTATCCCATATGTGCTTATTGGTGGTGTCTTGTTAAGAAGGATAACAATGGTATTCTATTAAGGTGCATTGAGACATGCCAAATTGAGAGAGTGTTGCATGAATTCGATGATGGAGAAGAGGGAGATCACTTTTCCCCTTAAGCAACAACTCTCAAGATCATGAAGGCTGGTTGTTATTGGCCTACAGTGTTCAGGGACTGCTACTCATGGGTCAAAAAGTGTAAAAATGTGTATTCTTCACATGAAAAGAGAAGCTAGTAGCCCTGCCCCTTCATCCCATTTCAGTGGATCAACCATTCATGCAATGGGGACTAGACTTCATTGGGGTGATTCACCCAAATTCAAGCCAAGGCCACAAGTGGATACTTATAACCACATATTATTTCACCAAGTGGACTGAAGCAGTGGCACTAAAAGAAGAAAATGAATCCAACATATTGTATTTTTATGAAGGAATAACCACCAGGTTTGGATTCCCTACCACTATTATATCAAATAATGCATTGGCATTCCTTGATACAAAGATCACTGAATGGGCAGTTAAGAATGGTGTGTATCTCAGCACCTCATCAAATTATTACGCTCAGCGTAATGGCCAAGTAGAGTCTATAAACAAGAACCTATTAAGAATTATCGAAGGAATCGGATGAAAATTAGAGGGCTTGGCATACAGGCTCAAATCAGCTCTATGGGCTAATAGAATCACATCAAAGAGGTCCACAAATATCTCACCTTACAAACGTGTATATGGAAAGGAGGTAGTATTTCCCATCTCATTGGAGTTGCCCGCTTTGGAACTCATGAAACAGATTAAAGCTAGTTGAGTTTAAATCCATGGAAATCAGGTATGCATAGTTGATGGAGGTAGAGGAGGTAAGAGAGCATGCAATTCAGGTCATGGAAAAGGATCAAGCATTAATAATAAAGAGTTTTGACAAGAAGGCAAGGATGAGGACTTTTTAGGAAGGGGACTTAGTCCTAAAGTGGGATGTAGATCGGGAAAATCCAGAAAACACTCCAAATTTGATGCCATCTAGAGTGGCCCTTACATGATCACAAAGTGCAAGAGTAGCAATACCTTCCACCGGCTAAATTGGATAGTGAAGAATTGCAGATCCCAGTGAATGGGATCAATCTTAAAAATTGCTACTAAATGGGAAGATTCCACCCCTGTAAGTATTAACATAGGATTTTGATTTCCCTAAGTGCGTATGCACATTGTTTTGTTGTAGTGTATTTTTTTGTTTCCCTAAGTGTTGTGGCATAGGTTCTTTATTGCTCCAAGTTACGTCGTTACATAGCCCAACATGCCTCCAAGTGGACGTGCTATCCCTTTCAGTATTCACAACGAGGAAACTCATAGTTTCCTGTAATAGTTGCTTATCTTCAAAATAAAACAAATGTAGAGTAACTAAAAATCCATCTTCAAAATGTTCCATTCAGGGACAGATGAGAGCCCTGGGTCAAAACAATTTTCTACTCTCAAAAGCCTTGTTTCAAGATTTCTTATGAAAATTGAGAGTGCAAACGGTCGGGCTCACGAGATCAGAGGCAAGATCAATATCAAGCCATCATTCTTGACTCCATGCTCAATGGATATAACAAGGTAAATGGTCCTTTCATCTAATAGGAAGATACCTTTGCAAGTCGCCAAATTGTTATCCATATTTTTCCCCGGAAAAAAATTGGATCAACCACGACCTCGCATAGAAGGAACCAGAGAAATCATGTTCAAATCCTACAAACATGTTGTAGAGGGACTCTACAATGGAGTGGCAAGGCCTGTGAAAGATCAAACGACCCTGTGCAAGAAGAAATTCAAGAAACGGCTCTGTCGAGTGAACCCATGCTTCAAATCCAACAAATAGATTACAGGCGGGCTCAGAAATGGAATAACAGGGTTGGGGAAGGAGAAAACAATGTCAAAAGAGGCCAGAGGCTCAAAGGAGAAGAAACGGTGAAATTTTGAAGTCTTTGGGCTCAAAAGCAGCTTCAAAAAATCCCAAAAATGACTAAGTATGGAGGAGATAGCGAACACTGCCAAGTGTCCAAGTGGCGCACCTCCAAAGATTAAATCCAAAATAGGAGACTCGAATGAGCGCCAGACCCCACGTGTCCCAAACCCAAAGATGAGGAAAAGTCAATGGCTAAAATTCAAAAGGCGACAAAGGCGAGGCCTTAAAAAATACTAAGTATATAAGTGTTAGTGGAAGCCACCACATGTCATCTTAGCGCATCCCCAAAGGTAAATCCAAAAGCAAAGGCCTAAATGAGTGCAGGATCGCCATGTAGTCCAAGTTGAAAAAATGGGACAAAGTGGGCCCAAAATTGACTAATTATGGAGAACGAGCGCCAGCTCACCACGTGTTCAAGGTTTGAAAGGATAAGAGAGGCCATTGAAAAGTCCAAGAGCCTGCAGAGGATCCCACCTATCAACCCAACGCTCCTTCAAAGGTAAAATCCTGAGCGAGTTTTTAAGTGAGCGCGGAGCCTCCACACATTCGGTTTCATAAAGGGACACGACTAGGTTTAATAGTCAAATAATTGAGACAAGCTAGTGGAGGGTGCCAAGTGTCAACACGGCACTAGTTCAAGAGAAAAATTAAGGGAAGGTTTCCAAACAAGCGCTAGGCCTCCACGTGTCCCCAGTCAGATATATGACCCCGCCGAGCAAAATACTTAGCCAAAAACATGAAGAGACTGAGCAAGCCGTGGAAGAAACCACATGTCAACCTCGTGCCACTCTAAAAGAAAAATACAAAGGCTGCCCTAAGACATGTGCTAGCCCTTGATGTGTTTGGTTTCAAAAGGGGCCCATTTTGGTAGCTAGTTCCCACCATTTTGTATGGACTTGATTAAAATTTTGAATGGGCATATCTTTCAACTCGGGGTTCGAAATCCAGAAAATCTTGCACCGTTGGAAAGATCTCAGCCTCTTCTATGCCATGAAGATCTGAAACTTTAATTTTGAAGAGGTTAGGTGGGGAGAAAATGAAGAAACGTCTTCCGGCCATTAATACGGGATCTATTTGACCCAACAACCAGATCGGATTTGATCTGATCTGTCATTTCCTCCTCCTTCAAGGTACTGAACAAGTAATTGATGCAGGCACGAAAAATTTGGGGTGGATTTTGTAGGATGCATTGATGATAGTGGTTGAGCTTCAAAATGGTTTTCCTGCTCCCTCTCTTTCTTCCCTTTGTGTTGAATCTATAAAAGCAGGGTCGAGACTCATTGTAAAAGGTTGGACATTTCTGTTTTGTGCCCTCCTTTCTTCTTTTGTTCATAAAAGGATTTGTGGAGATTTTCTAACCTCTCCTTTGGGTTGTAATGCAAGTTTTTCCTCTTGGCTACTGCAATATACTGTATCGACTCCTAAGTAATAATATATATGTCTGTGGATGTTTCTCTACCCTCTCGTGTATTCATTATTATCTCACTGATCTCTTATTATGATTTGGTCATATGTGCATAGTGCTTGTATTACATTTCGTGGTCTATGTGTTAAACTACAAAACGAGCATCTAGAATTCCTTTGGTGCATCACCTCATTAGCTTAGGTTTATTTTCTTGCATCTCTCTAACCCTGTCTCCTTGGTAGATAGAATAAACTTAGAATAGATCCTCTATAATTTATTTATATGCACCTAAATAGAGGAATATGAACCAACCTCAATCTGGATAGTTCTCTCAACTTGCAAGGTCCCACACCTTGATAGATGCTCCATATTGTGCAATCACACCTTTGAGAGTCTCAACCCATCTAGTTTCAAACATTCGGGGTGTCTTTGTGATTATGCACTAATAGGAACTTCTAGAGAAAGATGAAAAATAGAAATTTAGGCGAGCTCGGTTCTTGTCTAGAGCAGAACTTATAATTAGGGAGAAATATGATGAATTAAACTTCCTCAAACACAAATTGAAGCATATAGAAATGCTCATTGAACAACTAAAAAATGAGCTCATAAATAAGAATGAATAATTGACATTAGTAAAGCAAAAATGGTGGAAAAAGAAAAAGAGTGTTAATTGGCTAGTGAACGGAGTGTTATGACAAAAATATCTTGAGTGGATTGAATTGTACAAATTGAGCTAACTTACGCCACTCAAGTAGTTATGGGATGATACCTACAGAAAAGCTTAATGATTTTAAAATATCAAATCAGGAACTAAGAAGCAAGATGGAAGAGGAGAAGAAGGCAAGGAAAGAGTGGGAAGAAAAATTCTACAAAATGGAGGAAGAAAAATTTAAATATCCGCAAAGATACGGATGGTCTGTATAATGAGTGAAAGATTATTCACATGTAGAAGATATTCTCTTACATACAAGGTCTTTCTATAAGATCAATTTATCTGTTAGAAACTATCAATGATTTCATGTGGTCTTCCACATGAAGTGAATAATGAATCAGAATTCATGACAGGATATTCCTCAGCTTGTGTAGAGAAGCAAAATATTTTTTGTGAATTTTATCTCTGCAAATTTATGTTAGAAAAGAATACAAGACTTCATGATTAATCTATATGTAGGGGAAAGCCAACTTAATGCATTTGTTTCTATACTCTAGAATCAGATAGCTTGGAAAGAGAGGGATACTGAACACTTATTAAAGGCTAGTTCATCTGGCCTCTGCATGAGAGCTCATTATGGAAAACATCTATCGTTTATGTACATTTCAGATCCCATGCCTTTGTGAGATGATTCAAAGCACATCATATTGCCCGACTGTAGAAAATTATTTATGCCTTCACCTCTTTAGAAGAGAAAAAATTTGAGGACATTTATGATGGAAGCCTAAAGAGATGTGAATTCCTCACTGTAGCGTTAAGAAGAAGAGAAGTGATACCCACAAATTTAATATGGAGTCTTGAAAGGGCCAGAGCTTTGTATACACTCATCCCTCAAGTCGGTGAAAAACATAGGGGAATGTGGATGGATATGAGAACAATACCTCCTCTCCTTCTCACACCCATGTCTCCATGGTAGAATAGAGAACCCCAAGATCTCACGGACTTTGAGGATTGGCGAGAAAAGATAGAGGAAGCATTAGGATACAACACTTCGAATGTAAGCAATGGGACATTTAATTTCAACCATTTGACTTTAGCAGTCAATTGGAATGCAAAATTCACAATCCCGGTTTTTGAAGAATAGAGTTTGTAAGAGGACTTATAAACAAGTAAGTGTGATGGAGATGATAAGGCCAAAATATGCCTCATCAATGTGTAATGAATGATCTCATTTTACTCTCCTTTTAATCAAGTTTGACTACATTTTGTGGCTTTTGTTTGATCTAGTATAAGTTAGGATGTAATTATCCATATTTTGTTTGATTTAGTTCTAACGTCTAAAAAATTTGTAATTCCTAACAAAATGTTTGGAAATCCAATTTTGGAATAAAGCAGTCGCATTTGGTCGATAAGTAAAGTATAAAGCAAACAACACCTTTTATGAGGAAATTGGCTTCAATACGGCTTAGCTCCTGAACCTTCAGACTTAGTTCTGGAACTCCATCACTTACCTACGAACTCTATCGATTAGATCCAGAACCTTGAGACTTAGTTTTGGAACTCCGCATTTAGTTTCAAAACTTCGCACTTAGCTCCAAAACTTTCACAGCTTAGTTTCGAAATTTTTCCCTTTGGTTCTAGAACTTCTTCAAAGTTCCAGAATAAATGGGAATCTATTTATTTTGTCAAAATCTGGTGATAGAGAAATTAATGGGCCATCCAATTAGGATCATATCAACAGATTGTTAATTCTTCACACTCCAAAAATACTTATGTAAGACCAAACAGTTGTATGTCCAACTAGGTTTCTAAATTTCACATCTACTTTGAGCACTATTTTGTTTCACTAGAACCTATAGGTGGATAGACAACTATTGAACACTTATGATTGTAAATGCATCTTCGATGATGAAATATATATAAAGACCTGAAGATAGATAAAAAGGATTATAGATATACATACATATACATGGTTAAGTTTTGTAATACAAAGTAATTCAATAATAAGATAGCCATTTCATTTTGAGAGTATCATACTTTGTCAACTCCTATCTCAAGTTGGAGCAAGGGACCACTCCTCCAAGAAACATGATCATTTATTTTATTGGTATTTATATTTTCAAAAAAATTGTGTAAATCACATTAAATAGTAGTTCTATAAGTACTTTTGATTCTTAGATTAAAATATGTTATATAAGTTTTTTTATCATTCATGCAGGTGTTTTAATGTACGTTTCTATTTCCTCAAAAGAATTTTAAGCAATCTTTCTAAAGTATATTTATTTCTAGTAATTTTTTTAATTCTGTAACGTGTGTTTATTTCCAAGCAGTGTGTTTGATTCTACAACATATATTTATTTCCAGCAGTGTGTTCAATTTTGTAAAGATTTATTCATTTCAGCAATGTGTGTTTATTTCAGCAAGTTTCTTATAGTTTAGCTTTAATAAGGCTTTGGCCAAGAAATCTTAAAGACACTTTAAAACCCCGAAAAATAAAAATAAAAAATATCTACAAACAATTAATAGTTCACTAAGATTCTTCTTGTTGCATATAGCTTGATGCACCTTGGTTTGAATATGACATCAACCATGAGTTGATTAAATCAAGGAATAACGACACCTATCAAATGGATCTTCATCGTCATTTAGATGGAAAACAATTCACTCACATTTTGATTGAATATTATTATCAAATTGTATAAATTATTTGTTTTACATGTTCCTTTATTTTGACATGAATTCATCAAAATTCAACTGTGGCTTGAACGATAGTGGGACTATTTCTAAATTATTTTTGTAATGTTTTTCCTCTTTTTTTATTGAAATGTTGATCATAACAATTGTTGTAATAGTCATGGTTTTTTATCACAAAAAAAGGTTGTTTTTTTTTACAATTTCAAAGGAGTAAACTGTAAATTGTGCGGGCGTGCCAGTGGTGCTGCCCTCAACCCCACTAGGGCTTGTTTCCCTCAAAACACTTCTCCTGGTCATGTGTTTAGTACCTTCTGTGAAAAAATCCTCACCTTTGTTTATGCAAGAAGTATCGATGGATAATGGTGTATTCATTATTATGGCATGATTTGGTCATTATTGCATATATGTTATCTATCTGTCTTATCATTTAAAGGATAAAGTAGATAATGAAGGCATATATGTTGTTGATAATACATTTCTAAATTATAATTTAGTACATGATTACTAAAATATTATTATATGCATATCAAATGAGCACTGTTAGGACCTTGTTTGCTATTGTTTCTCAGTTTGGGTGGGAAATCCACCAAATGGATGTGAAAAATACTTTTTTGAATGGTGATTTAAAAGAAGAACTTTACATGTCTCAACCTAAAGGTTTTGAAGAAACTGGTAAAGAAAACTATGTTTGTAAGTTGAAAAATATTTGTATGGTTTAAAGCAAGCTCTTAGAGCTTGATATGTGAAAATTAATGCTTTCTTTAAAAATTAGGTTTTGTTAATTGTTCTTTTGACAATGATCTATTCATTAAGCAAGAAGGTTCTCACATTATCATTGTATGTCTATATGTGGATGATTTTCTTATGATTGGTGATAATCCTTCTTTAATTCATAGGATTAAATAAAAATTGAAACAATACTTTGAAATGATTGATTTAGGTCTCTTACATCATTTTCTTGGCATGGCTATATTTCAAGATAAACATTCTATTTTTGTTTCTCAAGCACAATATGCAACCAATGTACTGAATTTTTTTAATATGATTGATTGTAAACCAATTTCTACAATAAAACTTGATCCTTAACTTGCATGTGAAAAAGTTGATCCTACTTTATATAGGCGAGTTAGTTGTAGGTTTGATTTATCTAACTATAACTAGACCGATATTTCCTATGTAGTAGGAATTTCTTCTAGGTTTATGCGGTAACCTTATAGAGATCATTGGAATCTTGCAAAAAGAATTCTTAGATATATTAAAGGTACAATTAATTATGGGTTGCATTATACTAAGGATGAAAATGCTAACTTATATGGATTTTGTGATTCTAATCATGTTGGTGATGTATTAGATAGAAAATCTACTTTTGGTTATGTGTTTAAATTTGGTGCAGGTGTCATTACTTGGTGTAGTAAAAATCAGCCAATTATTTATATCTCTTCAATTGAATTTGAGTATAAAAGTGCAATGAAAGCTACAAAAGAGGCACTATGGCTAAAGAGGTTGTTTGATGAGATAAATATGAAGGATCAAGGTAGTATTCCTTTGTTCTACGAAAACCAAAGTACCATAGCTCTTGCACATAATCTAGGACAACATCAGAGGATGAAGCACATTGAAATACATATACACTTCATCTGTGAGAAGGTGTTAATTGGTGAGATAGATTTCAAGTTCATGTCAGATGAAGAGCAGGTTGTTAACATATTCACAAAGTCCCTAAGTTACTCAAACGTTTTTCACTTTCATGAAAAACTTGGATTGTTGGAGTTGTCATTTAGGGGGAGTGTGCATGACAATGTCACCTCCTAATAGAACTTTGTATTTTGAAAAATGCATTGTAATAAAGACCTTCGGGAAAGTGAAAAATACCTTCGGGAAAGTGTAAAAAGACCTTCGAGCATGTGTATACCTCATTAGATTCTTTTTTAGAAAGAAGTGTAGAAAGACCTTAAAGGAATTCTTTAGTAAAATCTTTTGTGCTATTGATTTTCTTGGTAAACATCTAGTGTAAGCATATTGTTAAGGAGGACCTTCATTATAAAAGGCTCCTATATGCTTAGTTTCAACTAACCTTTACGAGAACTTGTGAGAACATGTAAAATTCACAAATTATACTTAGCCATTGATCATGGGATGATCTTTGGGATTGCAAATCCTTTTGTACTAAAAGGTAACTTAAGTATGATGAAGGTGTTATAATTCATTCAACCTATATACTAGCCTAAAAACTTTATGGTTTAAGGATTTTAAATCTTGTAGTGTACTATGCTCAAGTAATCTATTGGCATATGTTATCCCATTTAACATTAAGGGGGAGTGTTAGAACATAATGGTTAAGTGGGCTGGCCACCCCTTAATTAAATATGGGTCCAATATTCTACTATAAGTTAAATATTTAATAATAAGAAATATTTTTATTTCTATTATCAAATAGTCAAACCTAGGGATATACTTTAGGTTAGATATTTAATAATAAGAAATAGTTATATTTCTATTATTAAATATTTTAAACCTTGGTATATGTGTCAACCATTTAGGTTGAAAAGGTGGGTCGGGAGACATACCCAATCACCTCATATAAAAAGGACATTGGGTCCTTATTTGATATATTGGAAAATATATATCAAAGGTGTTTTTACCCTTGTGATTAGGGTTTCTAAATGAGGGGTTAATTTATTGGATGTAAAAGGGTTCTCTGCAATAAAGGTTATTTTTCATAGTGGTTTTTTTACCTTCGGTTTTCTATAAATCCTATGTCATTTGTTATTTACTTTCTGTAAGTATTTCTTTATTTGTTATGAAATATAGTGTGATGTTTATTTATTTAATATTACATAGTTTATTGATGTTGTATAATTTAATTGATTAAATCTGTAGTTAATAGAATCCTCAAATTCTATCATAGTTTTCAATTTTTTTCCATGACACAGTGGGATATACATCGAGTGGGTTCAGACCAGTCTATAGAACTCTGATACACAACGGATTTTATAGGACAAGTTTTCGTTAGCATTTTGGGGATTAATTACAAGTTGGAGGATACAACGAACCTTCCTCCCTACACTACTTCGGTCAGCAACATCGAATCACCCAAAAACTAGGTAGTACAAACATTTGTTCATACACTCTCGGAAGCAGCGATTCTGAGTTGGAAAAAAAAGAGCTTTCTCCCTACACTTCTTTGACCACAGTGGCGTGAGATCTCCCAAAAAACTTGAACTTCATCGACAGTTATAGGATATCCTTTTACACCCTTTTTCTCATCACAGATCAGGTGCACATGTTCCTTTTTCATTTTCATACTTTCATTACAGTCTTTTTACTATATGCATGTGTGTCTTTACACATGTTTTTACATATATACATGTGTCTTTGAATACTTGATCATCTTATCTTTTGCGAGGTTCATACGTATGGGAAGAAAGTAGTCAATAACAACAACATCACTCCACATCAACACATCATACTAACATGTAGGTATGTCACACACATTGCATCTACACACGTGTTTATGCCCTAGGTTCACTCTCATCAATTTTCACACTTTTGCATCTTTAGTCTCCACACTCCATTTTTTTTCACTCCACACTTTATCTAGTCCCTCAACATATTTTATACATCACTTTATATGGATATCATGTACGCATCTCTATCTACTTTACGTTACCAAGTGTTTCTCTCACCAACATAAAGTGTGGGCAAATATAGACACTAAATCACGCTCTTTGGGTAATTATTTAGTTTAGGTCTCATACTATTATTCATATGGGTTTTGAGTGAAAAAGAATACTAATTAACCCATGTATTTGGCCATTTTACTTTGCTTTGTGTTATTAGTTTTGATCGTTCACCTATATTTTCCAATTCGGTTATGTCACACTATGTTTTTCCTGCTCTGGTTGGGGCACCCAACCAGGACTGAGAACCCCATGCACTCTGGTCCCCTCTAGGGTGTTGGTGTGTGTGACCTTCCTAGTCATCATCCACATCACATAGTGAGTCATCTCACCACCAGAAAGTCATAGGTCTTAGGGAGTCAAATCACAAGTGTCAAATTCTGTCATAGAATATTTCATTATCATTTGTGTCAGTGCATCATAGGAGTTACATTCCTTATTTGGAATTGTAACTCCTCCTTTAGTGGTGTCATATGCATCAGTCATGTCATATGCGTCAGTGGCATCATAGGAGTTACTTTCCTTATTTAGGCATGGGGTTACACAACACCCCTATTTGTACTTCCTTTTTTCGATCTATGAGGATGAGCAAACATGTTTTCTTATTTGCATATTCTTTCCATTGTTTGAATCTTGCTTATTGCGTTAGAGCTACGACGTTACCATCGGAGTGTAACTTCATTGTGGTGCATTGTTTTGACATTGATTCTCATGTATCCCTCTTTCATGGTATCAGAGTGGGTTTCGGTAAAACATGCACTCTTCATTTATTAGTTGCTTATTACTTCTGGTTTCTTCTTATTTCCTCATGTAATTGTTTTCGATTATTACTTTGGAATCGTATTTCTCACCTCACATTAAGGTTTCAATTTGCAAGTTTGAGGGTATTTTGGTTGGTTTGCTTTATCCATTGCTGAGTTTGTGATTGCTTCTATTCTCGTGAGCTCGGTTTTACTTTGGCGTGGACCTGTGGTTCATTGTTGTCTTAAGGTTACCATTACATGGACGTAATGCATGGTTGGTTATTGCTCATACTTTTGTATGCTTGGCTCGTGTTTCAACCTCCAATCCTTGTGATTCGGGGTTACTGTTCATGCATTGGTTGGTCATCTTATTTTTTTGTATCGCTATTTTTACGGGACTTTGTATTACATCTAACTCCACCATTTGGCTCGGCCTTCTGGTTTAGTGCTCAGCCCTACGTGGTTAGGTTCTACATTGCATTTTCTTTGTTGGTATCCAAAGGCACCCTTCTTAGCATTGTTCGCAATCTGGACCGCTCTGCACCTACACTAAGCTCCCATATAAGTGTTGACTATAATTTAACTTACATTACCTTATACTTGGTGCCCAACTCAACTCTGCATCTAGCATCTCTTGCATGTTTGTGTTTGGATTCAACATTGGGCGCTTCATTTGTGCCTTTGTCAGCGTTAAAATGTGCATTGTTTCTCAATGTCGGTATGTGCTCCATTGACGGCTTCGTGCATACTCCTCCCTGCTCTACTCACATATTTCTTTGTTGAAACCAACTGTGGTTCATCCAATACACGGAGGTTACATTCACTATCTGTTCAAACTCCCTAACGCATGGGCTCTTCCCCTGGAACTCGCTTGACTGTTTTATCTCTAAAGGCTCATTATCCTGCGTCAACGTTACATTTTACACGCTCTACTCACAAGCTACGCTTTCTCTGCTTGGTGTTAGTTATACTGTAAGGATCTCGGTGGTTACAGTCAACACGTAGCTTAATTGGGGATATACATCTCCACCACACATGGCTCAACTCCGGTGGATGTCCTAACTTATTGCAGACCTTAGATCCATGAACATATCCACATAGTGATTTACCATACAATTCGAGCACCTTAGTCAACATTTCCCTTTTTAGAATTGATTATTGGTAAAATCAATCTCATCTTTTGATTGTCCTTTCTTCGAGTGTCGAAGACAGAGGGTGAGGTCTGGGATTAGCAGGAGACTAATCCCCCCTCGCAATAAAAACAAACCCTATCTAAAATTTGATGCCATTTCCAACAAGCACACATACAACACCCTTTGCATGCGTTTAGGGAACTTTTTAAATCCATTAGCATGACTTATTGGCTTTTTCTCTCAATTGTGGGAATCACTTTTTTGCTATAACTTTTGACTCGTTGCTCGGTTTTGAGAACTTCTTTAGTCAAATTTGCATGTTTTTTTCCACAATACATGATGGGATTATCATTTTTGTAAATGCACTACTTTATAAATTGTCACATTCTGGGGTTTCATTATATTTCTTGTGTAGGTTCATTTCAAATCATCTTGAGCATTGTACTATCCCTTTTATTGTTTGTGGACTTGTGAGCACGTCTATCATAGTCTTACGGAAAAGGGATTTTTTCGTGTGATGTGAGACACCATTTCTCACAAGGCCTTCTCTTCACCTTCTTGTTTTCACTCATTTTGTGCTTGCTTATGGTGTTGAACTATTGCGTTCAACAAACCTTGATTATGGTCTCCACTCTTGTATGTTATTATGTTGATTGCAAGGTGAGTGACAGACTGGTTCTCAACACACACCACATCCGATTGTAATCAACGCACTAAAGTATAAAGTGCCGTAAAAAGGGGGTTAAACTAGTATTCTTTGGAGGCTCCTCTCGTCATGGACATTGAATTTCATTACTCCATTGTTCAACTAGGACCAAGAAACTACCTACAATGGAAGAATGGAATACTCGATCATTGCATTATGTAAAACTTGTTACCACATCTTCTTGGGATGACACCTAAACCTATTGACCACATTCATCACCAAAATTGGTTGAACGAGAATGACATGGCATATGGGCTTCTTTGTCTTACTATACTGGAGGACCTTCAATGTCGAATAGAGTTCACGAGTTCTGCACACTGCACGGTGCTTGGAATTTCATTCGAATTTTCATGGAGACTTTGATTCTCCTTCAACTGGTTTTGGTTCTTATGATGATCTTGCATCCATGGAGGAAAGTAAGTTCACTGATACTTTTTCTTATGAAGGGCCACCCACACATATTTTTGTGCATGCTCCTTCAGAACTTAGTATTGCTCCTATCATAGTTCCTAGTAACTCTCCTCCACAGGACTCTTCGGTTGAATTCTCACCGCACACCATGTTGCTTTGGATATTAGGTTTTCCCCTTCACGAGCATCTACTGATTCTGTTGATTCTAGCTTGGAGATCCTACCATCCCCTGTTGCTTCCACAAACCTCGATATTGCTTCTTCAAAGGGTTCATATAATCCTCCACAATAGGACATTGATTTCCTTGACTCGGAATTGGATGATATGCTTGAGGATCCCGACATCACAGTGCAACATCTTCTTCCACCTATTGCCTCTTCGAGAGATCAGATTTTTCAGACACCACCGCTTCCATTAACTCTCCACCATAGCGAGTTCCTTCACCCCTTCAGGGCTCTCCTTTGTCACAACTCAACTCTCTTAATGATATATCTATATTTGCGAGACTCTTGCCTTATGGAGATTGTGAGTTGTCCTTTGCTTCTCTTTGTATATTATCTTCTTCCCATATTGGGCCACCATTAGGGACACTCCATGCTCCTCCTCCTTCCTCCACTGATCACAGACCTTTGGTCCCTTCAGATTCATTAGGAGTCCATCAGAAATCATCTTCTGAGGAGTTGGATAGCTCTCTTTACTTTCTCTTCTTCTTCTTATAGAAAGATGTTGTTTGTATATGGGCACCTTATCAGGCCTTTAGTTGTCGGGCCCCATTGGCACATCTTTCTTAGTTATCTAGGGGAGTCTTCTTTTCTATTCTATCTTACCATGACCTCTACCTCGGCTTTGATGAAGGGGGTGTTGGTGTGTGTGACCTGCCTAGTCATCATCCACATCACATGGTGAGTCATCTCACCTTGCGAGATTCATAGGTCTTAGGGAGTCAAATGACAAGTGTGATATTTTGTCATAGAATTTGTCATTGTCATTTGTGTTAATGTGTCATAGGAGTTACATTACTTATTTGGAATTGTAACTCCTCCTTTAGTGGCGTCATATGTGTCAATCATGTCATATGCATCAATGGCATCATAGGAGTTACTTTCCTTGTTTAGGAATGGGGGTTACACAACACCCCTATTTTTACTTCCTCTTTTCGATCTATGAGGATGAGTAGACCTATTTTCTTATTTACATATTCTTTCCATTGTTTGAATCTTTCTTATTGCATTGGAGCTATGACGTTATCATCGGAGTGTAACTTCATTGTGGTGCATTATTTCGACATCGGTTCTCATGTATCCCTATTTTATGGGGTGCCCTGATCCTATTTAAATTTTACTCTCACCATTTGGGAATTTTCTATCCGTTTGAGCTTTCTATCTTTTTGGTGATTATAATTTTCAAGGTTAATTACGAACTTAGAATAAGAGAACCATATAAATATATTGTTATGAGACTATAATGAAGGACCAAGCATTAAGCACTTACTATCACCACCTAAGGTTGCATCGAACCAAGGCATCTAGATCTCCACTTGCATCCATATAGCTCCATCACAAGGGACAAAGGATGGTTCATCTTCATCACACTTCATAGGAGGGGAGTTTATTCTATTGCATGAACCATCTATTTACATTCTACATCTAATTATTTCTCGCTACTCACAAAGTGTGACTGGCACAAGAACACCTAGGGCATGATTTCCACACACACACCTAGAACTAGATTAGGTCTAAGATGTAGTGTAACACTCAATTAGTAAGTCCACCATTGTGGCCACTAAGGACAATTCGAACCCTTCACATGTATCATTATTTTTTTAGGCTTTTGATGCTTTGTCTGGGGTTTTGCAGGTGTTTCATTCATCTTTAATTTATAATGACATCTCTTGAAGTTTAGGGACATACACACAACAAAAGGCGAACACATTATATCATTTAGCAACACCTCAAAGGAGGTTCCCTGGTCATTTCTACAAACTAGGGTGCCCTAGGCACCCAAATCCTCTCTAGGTTCCCGGTCGCTAGACATTCCAGATATATGTATTTTATTGAGCTCATGTGTAATCGTTTCCTCATCATGTTCATCCGGTCTTCTCTGCGACATAGTCCCGAAAAATTTGAATCGGTTGAGGTCTTCTTAACCCTCTTTTCACATTAGGATTTCAAATTTTATTGCTTAGATTGTTTGGGTCTATTTACTTAGTTTTATTTTCATTTATTTATTTCTTCTATAGCATTAGATTAGATTATTATATCCCATTTTAGTTTAGTCAACACTTCCACACCCACACACACACACACAAAAATTACATCGGGTATGAGATGTAGTGTGGTGCTCTATCATAAGATCACCATTGTGATAGTTGAGTATAGTCTAACCCCTTATTATGCATCTGTGTGTTTTAGGGTTTGATGTTGATTTAAGGGTTTTGCAGGTCATTATTTTCATTACAAGTTTTCGTGACTTCAACTATCATTGTGGAACCTCATAAAGCAACCAAAGGATAACGATAAAGAATACCTCACAACCACTTAGAGGAGTTTTTCTGAGCATTTTGGTAGACATATGCACCCATAAATAGGCCTATGGTTCCCACAGGTGGTATTTACCAAGTTTCTCATTCTATCCGGTTATATTACTATTATTATGATTATCTCGAATATTGATTTTACTCGTGTCTAATATATAATATGATTACAGAATTAAATATGTATATCTAGGGGGTCAAATGAAGGTTGTTTATCTGATTTCTAAGCATTTGGGTTTATAATTTTCCTTTTGGCTATTGTATTTTTAGATCTTGGATAAAGTTGATTTCAGTGACTTTGTGCTTCTCATTTGTAAATCAATTTCTCATCTTAATATAAAGTTCATGTTGGTCTCTTATGAATTTGTATTATTGTGTATATATTGTATACTTGGTTGGTCTTTTACTCACATGTTGTTGTTTTTAAATCATAAATTTGGAATAAAAGAGTACATTTGATTAAGTTTTAATTTCTTTATTGTATGAAATGGAGTAAAAAGGTTAATTTATAATCAGGAGTCAAAAGGATCAATTTTAGATTATATGCAAACATTATTTATGCAACTGAATATAATAGAAGTATAAATGATGTTGCAAGCTTGTTTTCTTCCCTCCAAGAGGTTATCTAGTTCATAGATATCACTCTTTTGGATAGGGTTGATAATATGTAGATTGTGGGTTTTATTTATTTGTTATTCTTGTCTTTCTTGTTTCTTTTTTTTTTATAAATTAAATGGTCTTCCTAGGATCTTAGGTTTGTTTGTCTATAAATGATTTAAGATATAAACTACCCTACACTTAGAATATTTTCTAATTCCCAATACAATTAAATCTAGTTTGATTCCATCTTAACCTTTTACGATAGGTAAAAGGGTTGATTTAGTTAGGTCAATTTTACTCATTACAACACACTCCACATATCATAGGTTCTATTGTCACATTATTTACTACTTCTCATTATTGTCACTTTAATTTTTGCTACTATATACACACTTTGACATACTATTTATCTTTCTAACATGCTAATGGGTGCTTCATGTGTAGAATTTTCCTTTACAGGATCAATACAACCATGGTTATCTTTCATTTCTTGTTTCTTATTTTTTTCTATTATTTGTGGGATATTCCCTATGTCTTGTTTGATCATTATATGCTTTTTCCAACTTTGGCTGTGATTTTCTTGTGACATTGTGAGCGATTTCCCATGTTTGAAACCCACTTTTTGCGGTCCATATTGTCTTCCTAGTTACTTGTTACATTGTCTTATCTTGCATGCCAGCTTATTTTTACTAACTCTTATTACTAGCCTACTTTGTTTGCATCGCCTTGGTTTCTACTATACACGTCCCCTACCCCATGTAAGTATCCACTTTAGATCATTATCAGGTCCTCTCCTGTGGACCGCATTCTCCTATAGTCGTCACATGCACCCCAAATGAGGGGGCATCTATTAGGTGAAAAAATAACCCCTACAAAAACTTAGAGCTACATAACAGATCGCCAAAATATAAAATAAACATAGGTAGACAATTTCATATTGGCTCATAATTAGACTTGGGCCCAAAAAACGAGAGAATACATTAGCACCCAGACATAGACATTAGTGGTGGGCACTTATGTCCCTACGGGTGCTAATGTCCTTGGGTAAAAAAATTCATTTTCTCACTCCAACATAATTTACATAAGTTTTAAGAACATTTCTCTAAGTAACGGCACTTGCCTCCGATTAAGAATCTAGTTTATCATTTACATTTTAGTTACAATTAGAACAATCGAACAAAAGGAATAAATTAGGGACGTACCATCTATAGTGGTGCTTATTGAGGAATGTCATTAAAGGAGAGAGAAACTATACCTCTCTCCCCAACACTCTTCTCTTGGGTTGAGATCGCCAAAAAAACTCACCTTTGGCGTGAGATCACCCAAAAAACTCACTCTTGGCATGATATCATCCAAAAAAATTGCTCTTGGCATGAGATCACCCAAAAAGCTCACCATCAACATTCAAATCTAGAAAATCCAAGAAAACAAGATAATTTTCTATCTCATACTCACTTATACATTAGGTGCGCTCTTTCCTTTACACACTTGTTACTTACTTATACGTACATTAGTCGACTTTTCACATAATAAACTTTGAATACTTTCTCAATCTTATTTTACTGAGTCCCTCCTTAATGCACAACAAAAATAAACTCACATTAGCAATCACAAGCTCCAACAACACGCTAGTATGCATAAACTTCACCCCTAGGGTCTACTTCCCTAACCTATTCTCCATGCTTCACTTGTCCACTCGACACACTATCGACAACACTCTTCTCTACAGGATTACAAGGTACACATCTTCTATCTACTTTATGTTATCGAGTATTCACTCAACAATATAAAGTGGGGAAAATGTAGACACAAAATCTATGCACTTGGGTACATTTCTAGGTATTAAATCATATTAATATATGCATGATTCCTAAGCAAGAAAACTAGTGGTTGACAACCCTTTCAGACTTTTTCTATATCTCTTTCCTTCTTTCTAGTCTTACACATTTTGACCCCTCTACAAGAACTTGACTTGTATATCTTTTATGACCTCGGACACTAATTCCCTAGGACAAAAGAACCTAGGCACTCTTGTCTCCCATGGGCACTCTTGTCTCCCATGGGTGCTCCTGACCTTATTTATACTTTTCTTACCCTTTTGGGTCTCTTTTACTTCTTGGGAATCTTTTAACACTTTGGCTCGACCTTTTAATTGTTAATTACAAAATTAAAACAAGTGAATCATATATATACTTAGTTACTTCTCCAAAATCAGGGCCCAAACACTAGCATTATCTACTATCACCTAAGCTTGTATCCAAAGGAACAAGAACATCACAAAGCATCCATCTGGAAAATTCACTCAAGGGATAAGGGTTGCATTTGTATGCGTATACAACATAGGATGGGAAGTTTATTCTATTTCATCTCACACATTTTATACATTTGCTACATTTCAGATCTAGCCCATTATTATTATGCAACTTGCACAAGGGCATCTTAGGTAATCATTACACACTCTCACCTAGAACTACATGGAGTTTGAAATGTAGTGCAATGCTCGATACTAAGTTCACTCATCGGGTGACCATCAGGGTCAATCTAAATCCACATTCTACATCTTTAGTTTTAGGATTTAATGTGGTTTATGGGTATGTATAGTTAGACATTTTTATATGGTATAGGTACAATTGGTAACATTGAAGCAAAACCATAGAAAAAATAGGGATCCATAAGCGAAGCTCCTCTTACATAGAAAAGATCAAAACCTGAGCATCTACATGGACACTAGTACCTAGATCCAGTCACTACTAGTACTCGGGTGCTCTCGCCTTCCCGTGGGCCCTCATATCCTACACAGTTCTAAGTTCCATAACCTTTAGTAAGAATTGAAGACACTCTTCTCATTTTGTTTCAGCAATTCTTTAGCACATAACACTTCCCGACCTCTTACAAACTAGATAATTCATCTATCTCTTTCATATTCTTAGGTTTTCATATTATTAATTGATTTTTCTTGTCTATTTACTATATAATATCATTTATATATCATCGATTACATTATTTACCATGAAATTAGATTTAATTCAATTTATATTAAATTAGAAGGAATGAATCTACTTCCCATTGATAAGGCATCGATATGCTTACACTTGAGAGTTCTGGATTTCTCCATTACCCCTTATGGTCTAATGTCCCCAAAATCTAGAGCTAACTTTTTTCATTCAAAATGAATAGCATGTAAATTAAAAAATTTAGCTATGACAACCAATCCCCCACTTGAAAATTTTCTCTCCAAGTCATTGTAAACCTTTCCTTTGGCCATCCTCGTCCTCATTTTCATCCTCATTATAGCTCATAGGAATTTGATAACAATATTTTCAATTTTTTTCCATGTGCATATATGTTTACCTAAGGTGATTTACTGAGTCACCGAGATTAAAGGGAGTATAATTATCCCCTGAGGCCTAGAAAAGGCCATTTTTAGCCATTTACTGGATGGCGGACATCCTCTGAAGCTAATTGGGAAGAATTAAACCATATTGAAGTTGTGTAAGAGAGCCATGAAGTTATCTAGGGATGTTTAGGGAATATTGGTGGAAAAAAATTATTTTGGAAACAACTTGGAAAAAATGGGGTCATTTTGCTGCAATGATCAAAACTCCTCATGAAAACAAAGTTCAATAATCAATGGTTTGCAGAAATTTTTCAAGTTGTGGGGAAAAAAACTTAGTGTTTTGGTCCTTGTTCACCTCTTTCTAAGCCTCACAATTCAGGGATTTATCCAAATTTTACAATTTTTGGGTAAAACATGGTAAATCGATCTTTTTGAGGAATAGGTGGAATAGTTCCTCCATTCTACATGTTTCTAGTTTTCCACTTTGTCCCCTCTATCCCCATGGTGTAAGGGGTACAAGGGGTACACCAAATTATGACCTACCTCCTTCACCCAGGTTTCACTTTAGTGTCCCTGGGATCCCCTCAATCTCCGCTATCCCCCAAATGATAAGGGAGACATAAAAGTGTGACCCAGTATTCTTATAGCTCCCGGGATCCATGTGATCATCTCCAAATCCTCTAGTGCCATTTCCCAGCCCATGCATCTCATCTAATAAACACAAAAAGCTACCACTTGTCATCATCTTGTGAAATTTGCACTTTGGTTTCCTTAGTGTCACCTCTATCCCCTTACACCATGTGCAACCTCACATTCACTCCACTCAAACCATGATTAAGCAATGTAGTCACAAGTGAGTTTGAAAACACAATAAAAATTTATTAAATCTCTATTTACCCAACATTTAACCATTTTTCTTCAAATTTTTGCTATAACATCCTCAAAACCCCATTTTTTCCAGACATGCTACCAATTTTTTTCCAAACATCCATATCTATGAAAATGGAGATTCGATCGTAACTTCTTATCTCATGCACCGTTTACCTTGAAATTTTATCTATGATACCCTCTCTAAAATTATTTTAGGAAAACTATCATATAAAATACATCAATTTCTTGGATTTTTTACGGTGAGAAGACTGAAATATAAAACCCTAAAACTTAATTTTTCATTTTCATGGAGATCCAATAGACAGACAACCTTGAAATTGGAAAAGAAGATCTTGGAGAAAAACCCATAATTTCAAGACCATTTTTATTGCAACTTGACACATTTAAGTGTCAGTTCTAAAAATAGTAGGTGTTTATGGTGGACATTCTAAAAATAGTATCCAAAATAGAAATTTCTACATATCTGTCACATCCCACAATTTTTCTTTCCGTGTTGTCGTAAAATAAATTATAACATTAAAAAAATTGTGAGTAATGTGGTAATCGATACCGCTACATTGTTATGTGTACTGTAAACACCTAAAATTATCATAGCTAATTCCTCGTGTCCACATCCCCTAGTACCCTTCATTATCACATCACTATAATATTATGCATTAAATACATTATCACATCATTACCATTAAATCCATTAAATCTTTATCATAAGTCTTAATTCCCCTTTTATATTTAATCCACATAAATATTATTCTATAGTTGTAAAATCCTATTATATTCCACTTAAAACCACCCCAAACCACTTATAAACCAAGAAAAAATAAATAAAAATAAAAATAAAACCACATTCTAACCAAAATCAAATAAAAAAACAAAATATCCTCCTAACCATTTAACAACATTCATAACTTGTATAACCATTTTCCAACATATATCCTTCAATAAAACAAACAAAATCTCAATTTAGGAGGTGGTTGCAACCTTTTCCAAAATCACCAACGATTCCCTCTAGTTGTTAGCAACTCTATATAAACAAGCTCCAAGCCTCCATTTAAGGTTAGCTTATAGGTGGACGTGACCTTAAGACATCATATTGCATTTCCTTGTATCATAGACATGTCACAGAGTCGAGAGATCATCTCAACAACATTCAAGGCACCAAAATCTCTTCTTCCTCCTACGAATGTCATTCATATGTCCAAGAATCAAATCAACAGTCTTCTTACATCAACAATCTTCCTCTCTCGGGTAATATCATCTTCTAATCTCTATTCATCAATTTATACAAGGTAAGTGGTTTCCCTTGCTTCATTACATTATTATGCATCATATCCAAGCTTAAATAAACCTTTTTAGCATTCCTTTTGAGTCCCATCTTTGTCCATTATCAACTTGTACATTTTCACAATCGTTGATGATTCACTAAATAATCGTTGATGATTACCCCAATCGTTGGTGATTCCTGTCAAAAGGTATTTTGACCCCTAAGATTTCTTTTTAGACATCCAAATCACATAATCTATTACCACAAGGCCTTTCAAGTGTCTTTCCAATCATATCAAGATCCTTTGAGCCATCTTTAGCATTTTATCAATTATCTAAATCAAATTTATCATCTTGCTCACCTTTGTGAGTGCACAACTATCTACATCCTTGCTCCTTTGAGCCATTTTGTGATTCCTAGACTCCCTTTGGATCAGGTATCACCATCATACCATCATATATCCTTGGACCACGTCAATCCCTTTTCCTTTGCATTGTTGGTTATATCATCTATTTTATCATTTTATCTTATCATTATCAGATTAATTTCTTAAATGCAGATTGATATCCTTGCAAGGAAGTCCATTGACTTCTAGGATTGGCATTTTATAGGAAATCTGCTATATATCTATCTAATCCATTTTGTTTAGTGTCTTTGAGTGCATGTTTCTTTGCAAGAAAGGATCCTATGCACACTTTTGGATGGAATGCAACTTATATCAACATCCATCATCTATGAGTATCGCTAAACCTCACGTCTTCTAAGGTTGGTTTTGTTTTTATTATTTCACTTTTTTAATTCAAGTAGAAAGGTAAAAACATCTCTGAACATTGTAGCATGCCCGATGGGACCTTTAGTTTCTCTTTTCTTTCATTGAAAATTAATTTTATTCACCTTAGGTCTTCTGCTTTGTAATCACCAGTGATATAGTTAAATCGCCAGCAATTGGGTGAATCACAAACGATTCTATCAATCACCAATGATCTTTGTGAGTGCTTCTGATTACCTATTCAAACCTCTAACATCGCTTTCTTGTTTTTTTTTTTTTCCTTTTCTAACATTTTTGCAGGTTTTTGCCTTTGGAGGCTTTTGCTTGTTACTTATTGCCTTGCTAAAAAAATCAAAAAATTTAAAAATTAAAAAGGAAGCATTATCAAAGTGAGTCCTTTTTCCCTTCTTTTAGCTTTCCACACTGGATATTTGTTGTCTATTCTCATCGAAATAAATCATTTCTTTTGGGATTAAAATGAACATTGCATACTACTTGATCATATAGCTTTAATTAGGAAGGTTAATTGATTACATTCACTTGATTCTTCCCCCACACACAACCAAATCACATCAAATATCAAACTTGCATCAAACACTCCTACCCGGGTGGTAACTATTGAGATTTCATCACCCAATAGGGAAACCAACTCGGTGTTCTAACCGATTACAAACAACTAGTTATCAGTATATTGGTTAAGCACCTGACTCCCTTATCATTAGGGGATCGTGAAGTGAGGGGGTGTGAAGTGAGGGCATAGGTCCTAATACCATGCCCCATACTAGAACTAGCACAAATATGGGCCTCACGTACCTTCATTAATATCGAGGACTCCATCCTTTAACATCACTTGAATCTAGCCTTAGAACATCCATATCATTAGGTTTCGTTTGAGCCTCTTCCTCCACATCTAAATTCTAATCAAGATATTTAAATTTATTTTTCTTTTCTTGTCTATTACATTTTTATCTCTCTTAGGGATTTGTTGTGTCATTGTTAGTCAATTATCATTTAATATGGATCAATCTTACGGATCTGCATATCCCTCTAACCATTATGCGTCGTTTTTATAATCATCTTCCACCTCTACATATTTTTATCCCAATAAATTTAAAAATGTCACCTACATGAGATCTAATCCTTATCAATATCATCAACCAATCACATCGCACTCAACCTCACGTAGATCTAGCATTTTAATAGAGTCGTCTATTTCATCTTTTGTCCCTTATAGAACCTCTATGTTTCAACCAATCTTACAACCTTACAAAAGCCTCGTCTAACAATCGTGTGACTATCCTTCACAACTAATTGATTTACAAATTGTCACTCCTTGGCCCTTGTCCAGTGTATCTCATCAATCAATCCCTTCCTCATCCCCTCCTTCATCATAATCTCATCAAAATCTTAATATCCCCCATATTTCATCCGATCAACCTATCTCGACTTTAATACCTCTCTCGTTACCTCAGACATCCCAAACCCATATGCACATCCCTACTCAGGTCCAATCAACCCCTTTCATCCAACAACAACAACATATTCAAAAAAATTCACATCTCCCCACATCCCTTTATCACAACCTACTCTACAAAAATATCCTCTCAAGATACCCCTTATCAACCTCCACAACAAAACCTACATACTTTCCAATATCATCAATCTAATCAAACACATTCTCATCTACACTCACATGTTAATTCCCTCACGCCTAATCCTAAAAATTATCCTATGCAAGCTCTATTAAACATATTAGACAATTTGGAAGCTGCTTACCATGGGATCCAAACACGTCCTCACTTATGATTAGGTTTGTAATGAACCCATCCATCCATCAGTACCGTATAATCCTTATCCTTTGCATTGGGAATTTCTAGAATTTACCATGTTCCATGGCCAGGAGGATCCTCAACAACACATACTAGCCTTTAGACATTCGTGTTATCTCATCATCCACGATCAAGATCTCCTTCTTATAACCTTTCTTATATCGTTGGCAGGACTTCCGCCTGGATTGGTATAACTCCCTCCCTCAACACTCTTTTTCTCTTTCACTCAGCTAGCCATGTTATTTCTCGAGCACTTCACTATCAATGTTACTCACAAAATCACCATTTTTGATCTTTCTACCATCAAACAATCTGAAAATGAATCCATTGTTGACTTTTTCACTAGGTGGCAAAGCATTATCAATCAATTGACCTTCTCACTACCTCAATCAGAACTGATTGATTTGTTTTCTCAATCATGTTCCCATCACATCTCATCTATCCTCCAGATCCACACATTCCAAACCTTTGATGAAGCCTTCACCATGGCCAGAAAGTTAGAAATCCAAGCCCTTGAAGAAGGCCATCTTGATCCTCAATCTACACATGTCCCATTTGATTCCCTAAATCTTCCTACAACTCGATGTAACTACCACGCATGATGGAATTACTTGTCTTCCCGATCTAACACCCTCAATAGAATCAGTCCATATAGATATTGTGCATCCTTCATGTCACATCATCAATGCTATCACACAGGATCTTCCCCATGAAGAGATCCCTTCATCACCAACCCCGATCCTAGGAGGCTCGTAACCCCGGATCCTCTTTTTGATGATCCTCACACATCAATATCACTTGTGTCCACTTTATCTGATTAGCCATTACCTCTTTTCAACCTTTATACTTTACCTTGGAGACCATTACTAAGGAGGCATTCATAATCAAAGATCTCGACATCCAACCATTTTTTAAACTAATTGAATAATTGGATAACTCACATAAATATAACCCACCTCAATCATGTCTTGAAACAACATCTCCCTCATCCGAACCAGACTCAATCCTATCCCCAAATACTCACTTACCATCTAGTCTGGAACCTTGTCTTGAATCAAACACTATACAATCAAATACCATCACATCTACGACCTCATCCTCATCATCTATCGTAAAACCCCCTCCTTTACCTAAAATAAACATTAAAAAATCAAAACACACATCATCTAAGGTCTCAAATTTACCATCCATTTTGGGACCTCATCCTTTATCACAATCCAAATCTATCAAATCTACAGGTTCCACCCTTACCATCAATTTTGGGACCCCATCCTTTATCTCAATATCATGTCACACATTCATACCCTATCTCATCCATAATCCATCCCTCCGTCCATTTTGGGACCTCATCCATCATCCAATTATATCAATCCCACATCATACCCTCTCTCTTATCAACCTCACAATGTCCCTATGATGTTTCAACACCATACGACATCTATGAATCCACCCCCATCCAAAAATAAGATGCATCCTACCAAGCATTCTCATAAATCAAAATAAAAATAAAAATAATTAATCCAAATCCCCAAAATGGACTTACATTGACATCCTTGAGAGGCTCATGTAAGCTTCTCTTATCACATTACCACCAATCAAAACACCCAATCCACATTCTCAAAACCTTCCTAGTATGATCAAAATAAAACATGTGCCTATCATAGAAGCCCAGGTCATAGCACAGAGAGTTGTAAAGCACTTAAAGACATAATTTAGTGACTCTTACTTTTCAATGATAGTCTCCCAGAAAGAAGACCATCCTAATCCATCATCGATATCATCTACACCTCTACCCTCGATGTCTGTAAGACAAAGGGGACATCCTCAATCTCATATTATCAAACCTTTGTCAAACATCTCATCAGCACCTTCCATTGAAGGTCTCTCAATCTCATCAATTCCCACACCTTCCCTTGAAGGTCCCTCAATCTCATCAACATCTACACCCAAGTCATTGGCAATGTCCTCACTCCTCACCAAAATTTACGGGAAAATGGGGTCATCCTCAATTAGATCTTGAAAATCCATTCTCATATTTCTTCTCATCACCTTTTATTGAAGGTCTTTCATCTCAAATAAGTACGTATTACCCACCTACATAATCTAGAAATCATCATACACGAAGAAAAGGTAAAATAAAAGCTTCATCATCTACCCTCCTCATCAATTGTCTTCTCATATCCCATCCAAATTTTCAATGGCTCCTTTTTCAAGGGCTCCTTTATTTACCATATACTCAATCAATCAAGATCAAAACTTCCATCATCCTAATCTGAAAGTTTTCGTTCCTTTCAGCACATGTTATCTCTATCCACAATTTCATGCTATGGGGACTCCTCTCTATTGAGATGTCGAAATTCTCACCTTCCCCTAGTGCATCTTCACCAAACCTATCATATCAATCCAATCAAAATGTCACTACTCTAGAAAGGAGTAAACGTGGAAAGTTTTCCCCTTCTTTGGATCGGTCTGTATAGCATGGGTCAACCTTTGAATGCCTTACACTTACCTTTCTTCGGTTAACACATCGACCATCATGATAGTAGTCACATTAAAGATCTTATCCCATCATCAACCAATAATATTATCATCGTAATGATTTGAAAGCATGTGGTTTTCCATCACTATCCTAAAAACCTTAAAGATGAGCACCACGGCTTTTTTCATCGCATCTTTCACTTAGAAAATTTCCTCCTTATCGGAACCCCGATCATTACATTCATCTACTTTTTCTATCGACCACGAGACATGTCATGGGGAATATATGTGTAGGTCGTGTACACATTTCTTCTCACCTCCTTGAAACATTCTAGTAGGGTTTTCCCTTAGTTCAAAATACAGTCAAAAATATTCATAGATGCATCTTATTAAAAATAATAGGTGATCCCTCCTGAAAGATAACTCGCTCAAATATCAAAATCATAGTGTCGAAAAAATAGACTAATCCCTCAAAGGAAAACTACCTATTAAAATCATAGACCGATCCCTCGAAGGATTCCTATCTGTAAAAATCAAAAACAAATTCAAAATTCAAAATTGTAGACCACTCCCTCGAAGGATGACTACCCATGTAAATAGGCTTCCCGCATCGACCGACCTTCAAAAAAATTCAAATATCAAAAGCATTCTAGGAAATCTTCCCTCATCGATTAGCTTTTCCATCAAAGAAAAATTTCTGCATCGATCAGTTTGCGTCAAAAATAATATGTATAGCTGGGGAATTTCTCTATGAAACTATTAAAAAGGAGAACCCTGTTTCCCACATCAACCTACACATGCCAAACCCCTTCCCATGTTCTAGGAATGTACATCTTGTCACTTCATCTTTATATACAAAATCCCACATGTGACTACCCATTTTTAGTCATTTGTTAACATTTGTTGTAAAGGCCAAAAGTGCAAGAGCATTCAATTTTTGTTTCCCATCACATATGTATCAAATCTAGTATAAATCAATCAATCCATATTTTATTCTTGACCATGGTTTTGACAAACATCAAAGTAACTTTAACATCAATATCAAATAACACATCATACCTAAAACACAACTTTAACATACGTCAACCTTGCCACATCCACACCTATCAATATCTTTATCATTATATCAAACATCTCTCAATAAGAACACAATCATGAGCACATCTCAACATTAAATCATTGTATCAAAAACATCACATCTATTCAATCAAATCAATAATTTTCAACTGGTTTCCTCCTCAAGTACTACACCTATAATCACCATCAAGACCCCCATCTAGTCCTCGAAATGCCACCCTTATGGAAACATCAAATTTTGGTCCTTTGACCTCATCAAATCATCATGTCATCCCCCATCACCATTAATTCATATGTCTATAAGACACAAACCCTTTGGTTCCCCTATTACTTGACTTCTTGGCCTTGTAAGCCAACCTTGGTGGTAACATAAACAATTTATCCCTTGACCTCGTCAAACCATCATCTTTTGTGTTGTTAAGTCATATGTCTATAGGACACGAACCCTTTGGTTCCCCTATCACTTGACTTCCCGGTCTCATAAGTCCACCTTTTTGGAAACATCAATTTTTGGTCCTTTGACCTCGTCAAACCATCATCTTTCCTTCATTAAGTCATATGTCTATAGGACACGAACCCTTTGGTTCCCCTATCACTTGACTTATTAGTCTCATAAGCCTACCTTTGTGGAAATATCAATCTTCGGTCCTTTGACCTCGTCAAAACATCCTTTTTATTTTCCCTTTCCATCATTAAGTCATACGTCTATAGGACATGAACCCTTTGGTTCCCATATCACTTGATTTTGTAACGACACACACCTTGTCTATATACCTCATCCTAGGAATCATTTTCAGCATATCTCATCTCTCTCATCCATCTATCTCTTTCAAACTCGTGATTGATTCCCTTTTAGTTCATCAATCCCTAGTTTGAGGGGGAGCACCTCATCATATAATTCTGCATCATTCATCTATCACATCTCATTTTTGTCTCACGGCTTGTCTAAAACCACTCAACAAAAAGGGGAAAATGTAGACACCTAAAATTAGCACCACTAATTCCCCATGTTTGCATCCGCTAGTACCCTTCATTATCACATCACTATCATATTATACATTAAATACATTATCACATCATTACCATTTTATCCATTAAATCCTTATCCTAAGTCTTAATTCCCCCCTTTTATATTTACTCC
Source organism: Taxus wallichiana var. yunnanensis (assembly GCA_018340775.1). Lineage (NCBI taxonomy): Eukaryota > Viridiplantae > Streptophyta > Pinopsida > Cupressales > Taxaceae > Taxus > Taxus wallichiana. The sequence continues at coordinate 23,375,206 of CM031236.1, read as the reverse complement.
CAAGTAAATATTATTCTACAACTATAAAATCCTATTTTATTCCTCTTAAAACCACCCAAAACCACTTATAAACCAAAAACAAATAAAATAAAACAAAATAAAACCACATTCTAACCAAAATCAAATAAAACAAAACAAAAATATCCTCCCAACCATTTAACAACATTCCTAACCCATATAACTATTTTCCAACATATATCCTTCAATAAAACAAACAATTTCAATTTGGGAGGTGGTTGCAACCTTTTTCCAGAATCACCAGTGATTCTCCCCGTTGTTAGTAACTCTATATAAACAAGCTCCAGGCCTCCATTTGAGGTTAGCTTGTAGGTGGATGTGACCTTAGGACATCATATTGCATTTCCTTGTATCATAGACATGTCAGAGAGTCAAAGATCATCTCAACAACATTTAAGGCACAAAAAATATCTTCTTCCTCCTATGAATGTCATTCATATGTCCAGGAATTAAATCAGTAGTCTTCTTGCATCAGCAATCTTCCTCTCTTGGGTAATATCATCTTCTGATCTTCATTCATCAATTTATATAAGGTAAGTGGTTTTCCTTGCTTCATTACTTTATTATGGATCATATCTAGGATTAAATCAACCTTTTTAGTATTCCTTTTGAGTCCCATCTTCATCCATTATCAACTTGTACATTTTCACAATAATCATTGATGATTGGTGAAGATTACCCCAATCATTGACAATTCCTATCAAAAAGATATTTTGACCCCTAAGCTTACTTTTTAGACATCTAGATCACATAATATATTACCACAAGGCCCTTAAAGTGTCTTGCCTAATCATATCAATCTCCTTTGAGCCATTTTTAGCATTTTATCAATTATCTAAATCAAATTTATCATCATATCCACCTTTGTGAGTGCACAACTATCCACATCCTCGCTCCTTTGAGCCATTTTATGATTCATAGACTCCCTTTGGATCAGGTATCAACATCAGACGACCATATAGCCTTGGACCACGTCAGTCCCTTTTCCTTTGAATTGTTGGTTATATCGTTTGTTTAATCATTTTATTTTATCATTATCAAATCAATTTCTTGAATGTGGATTGAAGTCCTTGCAAGGAAGTCCATTGAATTTCTGGGGACTGGCCTTTGCCAGGAAATCCACCATATATCTATCTAATCCATTACATTTTAGTGTCTTTGAGCACATTTTTATTCACGGGAAAGGAGCCTATACACGCTTCTAAATGGAGCACAAATTTTATCAACGTTGAGCATAAACATCCATCATTTACGGGTATCGTTAAACCCCGTGTCTTTTGAGGTCTGTTTTTTCTATTATTTCACTTTTTAAATTCAAGTAGAAAGGTAAAAAACATCTTTGAACAGATATCATTGTGCACATACACATACCTAATAGAGTATGCATATTTGTGCTCAACTATATGTGTGACATCGTAATGGCTCTCGTTGTCACGTAGTCGCAAAGTGATTAATGTTATAATTCATTTTGCGTACTTGTTGACAAGGATCTACATTACCTTGTTTTCTATGATGATGGTTTCTACCATCTCATATGGTCATGTTGCTATGTTGTGTGTGCATGGTTATTGCACTGTCATATATATAATTGTTTTACCTATGTTGGTTGTTGATAAGGAATATGTTGACCTCATTTATGATTATGAAGTTGGATGATCGTACCTATTTTATATGTATTGTTGAGTTTATACAAACCTTCTTTTTTCATCATGGCGGTCAAAGGTCATAAAATATAATAGTGGTCGTCGATAATGTACATGTGAAAATTAATGATCGGAAAAGGTAAAAATGAAATGCCTTGGATTAAGGTAAACTATTAGCAAGTTCTTTGGATCGTATATTATTTACTCAAGTGATTGATGGTTTGAAATTTAAGGATAAAATTATGCATACAGTGATTGGAGAAAGTATCATGCATTTGATCTAACTTATTGGTTAGCCTTCACTTGTTTTTGATAACCTATTGATTGTTGTATTTTGAGGAATTGGTTTTAATTGCAATAAAGAAGCCTGATTTGTAATAACACTTAAGTGACATTATCAATTGTTTATTAATTAATCACTATTGACCATAATGCAATAAAGAGGTAATATGATGGAAGCAAAAGTTCCAATGTTGATTAATTACTTATATACTTATATTGAGACTTACGGATAAGTAGGGCCTCAAACCTTAAAAATCATTTAAGTGATTGTTTAGTTCTTTGAAAGGACCTAACTATGGAAAGGAAGGCCTAATAATATGACATTAGTATTGGTTTATAAATTCAAACTATAGGAATTTGGAACTAAAATTATAAAATGTATATGGTAGCAATTTAAGATTTGAAGGTATTAGTAATAATATGGATAAGCCATAATTGAATGACAAATATCTAACTATCGATGAAAGGTCGAAACAACCCAAGAAAATAATTTATTTGATTATTGCTAAAAAAGTATGATGTTTTAAGGTTGACTTGAGTAGGATAAGGTTAGTGAGCGATATAGTCTTTGACCGATCATAATAATCTCCATGCAAAGGTAATTGTTTGATCAAACATGGAAACAAAATGATAAGTTCAAATAATGGATTATTGACATCATGCTAAGTGGAAGAGGTTAACTTATATTGGTCATATAACCCTTCGACGTGATCAAAGAAACCCTTCATTCTTTGGCAAATTTTTTTTTATCATAAAGGTTTGTATGTTAAATTATTCAAAGTGGTCAATAACCCGACCATGCAGAGACTAAGGTATATGGAAATTAAATTAATAAGTATTATTTAGATCTTATGGCATACTATAAACTAGGTATGTTATTTTGTCCTGATGGATCTCACCATGCATAAGGAATTATATGACAATGTTTTAACATGCCTTTTGACCTCATGTAAGGTGTAAGATTAATTAATGATTATGAAAGTCGATTTAACCGGTCATGCAATATAAGAAATTAGATTGTTGATTGTTTTACTTGGTCGAATGACCATGCATATATTAAAGGTTTAGTTATTGATGTTGAATCCCAATAAAATTGGGGGAAGAGTAGTAAATGACGACGAACTTGGAAATGCAATGCGTTTCATGGCAAGGATCAACTCATTTAATAGCCTCAAAAATCTTGAAGCTTCTTCAAGAATCTACCGAGTAGGATGCTTAGGAATTCATTTTTTATTTGTAGAATCAATTTGATCTCTTTGAGTCATGTGCATGTAGCTTATTGGTATGCTATGTTGAGAGATATTTCATGCAAACTATAGAGCTATTTTTAAGCTGCATAATAATAGTAACGTGGGTAGTCTATATGTAAATTGTATGGTTTATTCAATGACCTGGGAGTTTCGATAAATTTGAGGGCATTATTGTTTTCCAACCCTTGTATTTTTGGTCATCTCATGAAGGGAAGTATCGGCTTATTTTTTTGGTTGGTGAGGGAATATTTGTTTCCCATGCATTGGGTTCTTTGACTGAGGAAAGATTTGCTAAAGATATTTTTAATAGGCATGGAATATCAATTCTCACCTTTTTATTTTATTTCAAACATAATGAATAGGGTTTGGATTATTTCTCTATCATGTTTGTGTGTATTTTTGAAAATAAAAAATGTGAAAATGCAATGATTTTGGTGTTTTCTTAATTGGGTGCTTATACAAATTTATAAATGGAATTATGAAGTGTGTTGATTTATTTTGACTAGCTCAAATTAGTAATTCTTATTTACTTCATTTTGAAATAGGACGAATGGGGTTTGATCATTCGGTGCAGTAATGGATGATGTATCCTATTCATGTCCTCATGATTTTGACCTAACTCAACAAGTGGTAGTGGGGTGATATTATTTTCACCTAGTTTGTGTCTTACCTGGATGTCAAACACCACTATAGGACTTAGAAACCGAGGTTGTGTAGGGATTATAATATTCCAAACTGGAACATACTTGTCGATCTAAACTGTTTGGATGATATTTTGGGTATTTTCAAGTATTGCATAGCTTAGATAAACATGTATCCCATATGGCTAGGTAGAAGGAAGTCATCTCTCAACATGTCATTATGTTGAACAACTAGAGGGTGTGGATATGAGCACTCCTCTGTTCTATTGTTAGTTGGGGTAATGTATACCACTCAATATGAGTTATTTGATAAAGTATTAAGGTTTGGTAATGTGTACCAGCTCAATGTGAGTTATTAGATAAAGTATTTAGGTTATAATTAATATGTGATCTTCCTCTTGGCTGTTATTGTGTGTATAAGACTATCTTATCAATACAAAAAAGGGACTGTGTTATATTTCGCATGCTTAAGACATACACCATGCATTATTCTTGGTTTAAGAACTCATATACCTACAAATGATTGACTTTACTTGTTAATAGATTGATATGAACTAATGCGGATTTATGAATCATCTAAGTAGATTATGGATAGTCAAAATAAGAAGTCTTAACTTTATTATGTTCTAGACATTTGATTTGATTGAGGGACTAACTATATCAAGTAATGATTGTGTAATAAGAAATGAATCTTTAGTTGATTTTCAAATAATCATATTGATTGGTGATAGGAAGTACTAGAAATGGTATGGTTATAAGTAAAGTGAAGATCTTAATCATTATGGAAATAGTCTAGTTATCCTGTGTTGGTTGTGATGACACTTTTATTAAGAAAATATATTGGGAAGTCGAATATTTATTGAATGATTTGTTCTAATGATTTGTGGAAACATTGAATTACATACATGGTTCATTTCATTTGTTTTTTTATTATGTCTTATTTTAGATATGGGATTATATGTATGAGTTATGATATAATCCTCATTTTGTTCATTCTTTTTGGAATATAACATCAAGGTTAGAATTGACATTTCATTCCGGTTAACGTAAACCCGACCATGTACATTTTTGTACATAACATTTTTCATTCATGCAGGAATGAAGGGACCCTCAAGCTGAAGAAAAAGAAATGATGATTCGTCTATCATTAATCATTTTGTGTCAATTTTCACGAATGAAAAGACTTTATTTACAATGACCGAAAAGACAATTAGCTAATTGTATACATGATTTACTATGATTGTCTATTTCAACCATGCACCATTATGGAAAATATGAATTTATCCTTAATGGATATGATCATTTTGATCTTGTGGTGAAATATGCATGTTTTGTTGTATAACCACAAGCTTTCCTTGTATGTAAATGAGTTAAACAAGAAAATACGATCTAGTGATGTATAAGGAAAAAGAAGGTTTTAATAAGAAATCTATTATAGTTCATAGCCAAGGATTTATCGTAGATTTGTATTAACAATATATATTTATATATTTGTATCATTGTTTAATTAAGTAAGCATACATTACAATAAATATTTTGGCAAATATCATACTGCTTGAGATATAGTTAACAATTTAATCTGGAAATAAGCGAGAACTAAAGAAAAGTAATATGATATTTAACAAATTTGGGTATTATGTGTGATGTGCCTTATGATGAAAAATGCTCTTAGGTGCTTAAAACTATTATCATATCGGTAAAATTGTAATATGAAGTGGTACAAATTAGAGACAAATATGTCCAAAGTGAATAATCTCATCTTCTAAAAGATAAGATGGTATGAACCACCTTGCAGTACTTATGATCTCAATCACTATAAATTTGATTAAGAATAATAGATGTAATCAAATGAAACAAAACTAGAAATATTCGCAAATCATATAAATGGATATTAGAATACTAACTATAAGTGGTGAATTATACTTAGAAAATAATATAGTGGTGGACATTATCATAAATCAACGTATATGAGTTATACTCATCGAGTATAATTGTTACTGTTTTGTGCGAATCCTATTCTCCTAGGATTAAGATGATTTTTCATGTTGAACAACACATCTACACTAACATGTTGCATTAGCGAGTGTATGTATTATGACGACACATTAAACTAAGTATATTTAAGGGAACAATTTTTAATGATGTACTTAGTGCTGAAAGATAGCATAAAATTTATCTGTAGACCTAGATAACTAGGATCCCATAATTAGTTATATGATACAAAAGGTTGTCTTTCAACAATAGTGACATGTAAACACAAGGTGAAATACCATTCATTGTATGAAAAAATTACAACGATATGGAGTGAAGTACAAAGGTACTTTGAGATCACTTGAATAGGGTACAAATGTACTTAACTTGTCTTAGTAAACTAAATCAAACTTGTAACTAATAATGATTATTGGTGATTACTTAAGTTGATAAACAGTGAACTTAATAAGTAAACAATGAAAAGGAATCCAGATAACTGAATAAAGTGGTATGGTGAAAAGACAAGTTTTTGATGATGAATGTGCCATCATGAAATTGAGCATGGCAAACATGTCTCTAAAACTTTGGCCAAAGTAGTGTAAGCTGTTGATTACACTATCAAATTCACCAAGTTCTAAACTAAGGTGTGGGATACTAGATGGAATTCGATGAACTGAATTTCACGTAGTCACTTAAGAACTACACTTGAACATCCATACGTGACAAATTTTAATCAATCGTATACTTTTTATACACACTTGTGGAGAGTGAGTTATGGGGGATCTAGGATATCTAGTTGACCTATACAAATCCACATGGTTATGATGTTATTAGAAGGATTTAGAACATCAATTCATGTTGTGTTAATTTGTGGTTAGCGGATAATCATGGAAGGCATCAAGATAAATAAATAATGCTAGAATAAATCAACGGTTGTGGTAAGTGATGTAATCATTTCAGCGTAAGATAACTTAAGGGATTTAAACTCATGTATGGTGGAATTTAATTGTTGAGTATTAAGTTCATTGAAGTCATAAAATGTTTTAAATAGGTTAGTAAAAAAATCCATTAGTTTTTGATGCATAATTCGAGGTGTTACATTTTGGTATCAGAGTTAAAGGTTACAACTCTTGGACTAATTGGGTCCATACGCTAACTAAATATCTTAATTTGTTAACTAAAAACAATGGATATATGAAGGATGAACCGTGGAGAATGAACCAGACCAAATTATGTTTTAGGTTCGGCGGTAAATAAGTTAGAGAAAAACTCTAATAGTCCTTCGTGACACACAAGACCAAGGCACTTGGGCGATTGGTTGAGTGTGAAAATGATCAATTCTTTGTAAAAATAACTTTAACTAATTGATAACAATCAACAAGGGAGTTGCATGATTGTTGAGTTGTCTTGATGGAATATTTGGAACTTGAATCCAACATGAAATTAAAACCCAAAAAGGGTGGATGAAGTAGATAGGTGTGGATTATCTACTATGGAAGCATTGTGCGGAAAATCCAAAAGGCAAGAATAGATCTGCAATAAAATTCCAACTCGTAAAAGACTAAAATTATAACAAGAGTATCAAATCCTCTTCACCTATATCTTTAGGAAAAGGCGGGTGAAATTTTATTGTAAAATATGAGGACTTCCAGGTTGAGTATAACAATAAGAACTTGTTGTAATTTCTAGCAAGAAGAATAACAACGTTTCGGTGGCTAATAAGCTAGGATTAAGGAACAAGTTCTCCTAACATGATATCAAGTAAGTTAAGTATAACTTCTTGTTGCTATATAATTTGGTACTAGTACAACTAAGTTCCTTGTATCTAGTGATTAGAATAAAATTAAACTTGAAATCTATTTTTTTCTTTAACATATTAAAGAAATTGGTTCAAAACTTTAGACCTATGTCATTAATACAATAATGATGTTGTTTAAACTTCAACATGGAAATTGGAGTTAAAGGTGAGTTCCTTAAAATACTTATGACATAATGGTTAATATAGATTGTTCCAAAGTAAATCAATGGGATATTGGTTCGGGAATCAAATAAATGCCTTGGAGGTATGTAGAAAACAACAAGCATATGTGGCATAGAAAGGAACTTTCTCTTAGAAATGTAAGACTGATTTCACCAATGATTTTAAAATCTAGAAATGAGTTGTTATCACAAGTTGTATTTGAGTCTTTAAGGATCAAACTAATGATCATGTAATCATTAGTTATCATGGGCTAACTAATCAAAAATCTGATGTCTGATTTGAATAGGTAGGTTTGATAGTTGTTGCATGGGTAACTATCCTTCCCTAGTATCTTGATTTTAAACAATAAAATATTTATTGGATGAGGATAGATGAAGGTTTTATGTTTATCTGTTGTATGCTTGCAAACATGTGGATTTATGAACTAGTTTTCATTGTTTGAAAAGTGTTTGGATCTATGAATGAATGTGGTTGTTAATGGGGATCTTCCATGCTAGTCTTAGACTATCCTTCACCATTTGAGTGAGAACTACCTTTGTAGGAAAAATGTTAATAGGTTTGAGATACCTGTCAAAATGATTGGGGCTATGAGTTAAGTACGGGATCATTACATATAAAATATTTTACTCCTTAAATAGTGGACATAGTTAGAGTTTCATACCACTATGTATCTCCTTTACAACTTGGGTTGGGGATAGTGGGGTTGTGCAAATCAGTTGATATTTTCCAATAAAATTTGTGTTTATTAGGAAGGGTGTGGATGTTCTAAAATTCTTGCCTCCATCCATAGAAGCATGGGGTATCTTTTTTATTTACTTGTTTCTTCTTAGGAGAATTTTGTGCTGACCTATTTTCTATGGGGGTAATAGAAATCAGTGTGAGAGGGGTCCTATGAGAGCACATTGGAATCACTCATTTGGACTCAAAATGAACTAGTTAAGGAAGCTATAGTATAAGTTATGAAGATATGAAGTATTTTTCTATAGATGTTCTAGTATATCATGTAACATTTTCCTAACCAAGGATGATTCAAAGAATTTTCTCAGGTACATAAATCTAATATGTAATAATTTGGCTTGGTTGGGATTACTGGATATTAAAAAGGCATTATTGAATGATGAGTGTAGTTCTGATTGTCCAGTTGGTGATCCTTTTGATAAAGTGGTTGATGATGTTGGCATACTTAAGTATTAAGATCAATATCTACTTGGGAATAAACCATGAATGTTATCCATGTACTAATGCATTTTATATTAATTAACGTACCATTAAGAAATGGAAGGCAATTAGGATCACCTAACAGGAGGAAGGTGACTTAATGAATATAAAATCCCTTTAGGATTTGAACGTTGTTATCAAGTATACTTGTTCAAGGATATGTTATTTCAAAAAAACTATGGTATGGAAAGTGGTTGTGAAATTGGCAAGTTAGAAATGTCATTTCTTATGCTAATAATAAAATAACAACAACACTTGTATTGAAGGTTTTGGATCCCAATAGGAACTCCGTCGGGTAACAAACTTTCTTAGGTAGGGCGTTGGGTGGAAAACTTCAAAAATAATGTGGATATTGATTTAAAGCGAAAAACTAAAGAGCATGAACAAGACTATGCTCCCCACCACATGGAACTTGTTGTCATAACGTATGACTTGTAAAATTAGAGGTAATGTCTGTTGGGAAATATTCCAAGAAAATTGGAAACAACTACTTGGGGATAGAAAATATCTTCTTGTAGTTGGATCTAGATTCAAGATAACACACAATCGGCTAGAGATTTAACCCAATATGAGATGACAATGTTAACTTCCTGAAGAAGAGGAGTGTTAAGAGCGAAAAACGGAGGAAGTATTATTATACATAAAGAGTATAAGTACTTGTAGACAGGGATCAAGAAATATAAATTAGAAAGGAACAGTTTAAATGATTTAAGTAATCATTGGCAATAAATTTAGGATGAAGATATCTAAAAGATGAAAACCATAGATGTATTTTGGTAAAACCAAATGGAAAAAGGAGAATTGTTGGGTGCATTTCAAGGAAATTAGAAATGGCAAAAGGAAAATTCTATAAAGACAAGTGGATAATGAAACAAAACAACTTGGAAAGACTTGGGGAAAAATTAAAAATAGTGTTTTGTTGAATTATTTCTGCATTAAATAACTTTTTTTTTTACTATTTTTTATGTATATTAAATAATATTACATGTTATGACTAGTTGTAATGAAAAAAATTATGTCATATTTATAACTATGTGATAGTTTTTACTAGTTGAAAGGTTATTACAACCAATTAATTTGAAAATTGATAGGCTGAAATCTAGAAAAATTGTTAGTTTTTAATGAAACATGATGAATGTTCTCCTTAATTATTAGGTATAATTTTGTGTTTAATTATATTGAATTGTGATTAATAAGGAAAATAATTGGGACGATGATTCATTAAGGGGGAAGTATGTCACATCCTCGTAATTTTTCTTTTTGTGTTGTCATAAAATAAATTGTAGCATTAAACAATTTATGAGTAACCTCGGAAGCCAATACTTTGCTACATTGTTCCTTGTACCATTGTGCACACATACACATAGTTGAAAGGGTATGCATACTCATGCACAATTGTATGCATGACATCATAATGGCTCTCGTTGTCACGTAGTCACAAATTGATTAATGTTGTAATTCATTTTGTGTACTTGTTGACATGGATCTACATTACCTTGTTTTCTGTGATGAAGGTTTCTACCATCTCGGATGCTAATGTTATTATGTTTTGTGTGCATGGTTAGTACACTTGTCATATATTAAAAAAATTACCTATCTTATATGTTGATAAGCAATATGTTGAACTTGTTTATGATTATGAAGTTGGATGATCATATTTTATCTTTATTTCTTAGTTGATACTAACCTTCTTCTCATCATCATGGCGGTTAAAGGTCGTAAATTATAATAGCAGTCCTCAAAGAATGTACATGTCAAAAATAATGATTGAAAAAGGTAAAAATGCAATGCCTTAGATCAAGGTAAACTGTTAGTAAGTTCTTTGGATCTTAGATTATTTACTCAACTGATTGATGGTTTGACCTTTAAGGATAAAAGTATGTGATTAACTAAAATTAAGATATATGGGTAGTTAATCTAAGCTATGAATAGTTGTAAATAAAGTAAATAAATGTAGTAAAGAAGCATGTAAATGACCTAACAAACTATGTAAAAGGAAACGCTAACTCTAATGTGCAAAATAGAAGAGGAAACAACTCATCTCGAATAAAGGAGCTTGTTGGGTGTCACAGAGGTGACTAGAGAATCTAGAAGTAGGAACAAATGTGCAGAAGCCCCAAAAAGTATGGATCTATGATGATTGGCTAGACTAGAGCATTTGGAGGGGGAGTGGGGTGCCTACGGATGTTGTGGTTTGAAAAATGGGCACCCTGGTCTGTGTAAAAGATCAAGAACAAAGTTTCACAGGTCTAGGAGGTGGATCTAGGTGTTCCCAACAATCCAAGATGATGAAAAGACCCTCCACCTATGCAGTGTGTTGTAGATGAACCAACCTTGTCCTTACGATGGAGCTAATGGGTGAAAATGATCTCCAAGTGGATGAAACTCTAGATGGATGATAGTGGTGACTAGTGCTTGGTCCCTCATTATGGTCTCATAACTTTATATTTATAAAGTTCTCTTGACCTAATTTTTTAATTAACCCCAAAATGGCTGACCACCAAAAAGATAAAGATCTGAAACAACTAGAAAGAGCCAAAAAAATTGCAGGAAAGTTCAAAAAGGATCGGGGCACCCTGGTGGGATCAGGGGCAATCATGGGAGCCCCAATACATCATAGGTTCCCTAGTCAAGGCTAAAATAACGCGAAAGTGATAAAATAGACTGGTCATATGTGTGGAGGAGGTCAAGAATGATGGAATAAAATAAAGCAAGATGGTCAAAAGATGGGTTAATCAATGCTTTCTTCACTCAAAAAAACTCTAAATAGTAATATGAAACTCGAGACTAAATAATGTCTAAAGTGCATGATTTTGTGACTACAATATGCATACATTGATTAGAAAAAGTATCATGTATTTGATCTAACTTATTGGTTAGCCTTTACTTGTTGTGGATAACTTTGTTGTTGATTTATTATATTTTGTGGAATTGGTTTAAATTGCAGTAAAGATTCCTAAGTTGTAATAACACTTAAGTGACATTATCAACTATCTACTAATTAATTGATCATTGAACGAATGCAATAAAGAGGTAAGATGTTGGAGTCAAAAAGTCCAATGTTGATTGATTTCTTATATACTTCTATTGGGACTTGTGGATAAGCGGTGCCCCAGACATTAAAAATCATTTAAGTGATTATTTAGTTGCTGAAAGGCCATAACTATGGCAAGGAAGGCCTAAGACTATGGCATTAGTAGTGGTTGATAAAGTTAAAATATAGGATAGATTGGGAAATAAAATTATAAAAGTCATATGGTAGAAATGTATACTTTGAATGGATTAGTAATAATATGGGTAAGCCATAATTGAATGACAAATATCTAATTGTCGACATTTAATGGTCGAAATGACCCAAGAAACTAATTTATTTGATTATTGCTAAAAATTATGATGGTTGAAGGTTGACCCAGAGTAGTATAAGGTTGGTGAGTGATATAGTCTTTGGTCGATGATAATAATCTCCTTGCGCAAGGTAATTGTTTGATCAAACATGGAAAATAAATGATAAGTTCAAATAATGGATTATTGAAATCATGCTAAGCAGAAGAGGTTAACTTAGGTTGGTCACCTAAGCCTTCGACCAATCGAAGACACCCTTCATTCTTTGGCAAAGATTTTTTTACCATAAAGGTTTGTGTGTTAAATTATTTGTGGTCAATAACCCGACCATACAAAGACTAAGGTATATGGAAATTAAATTAATAAGTATTGTTTGGATCTTATGGCATACTACAAAATAGGTATGTTATGTTGTCTCTGCAATGAATCTAGCCATGCATAAGGAATTATATGACAATGTTTTAATGGGCCTTTTGACCTCATATAAGGTGCAAGATTAATTAATTATTATGAAGGTCAATTTAACCGACCATGTAATAGAAGAAATTAGAATGTTGATCGTTTTAATTTTTTGAATGACCATGCAATATTAAAGGTTTAGTTATTGGTGGTGACTCCCACTAAAATTGGCACGAAAAGGGGTTAATGCATTTAATAACCTCAAAAATATCAAAGCCTCTTTGAGAAGCTACTGAGTAGCATGGTGGGCATTCATTTTTATTTGCAACTTCACTTTAAGATCTTCAAGCTCTGCATGTAGCTTATAGGTAAGCTATATTGAGATATCTTTCATGAAAACTATAGAGCAATTTTGAACTAAGAAATTTGTGGAAATATTAATGGTAACTTGGGTAGTCTATATGTAAATTGTATGGTTTATTCAATGGCTAGGAGTTTTGATAAATTTGGGGAACTATTGTGTTTGAACCCCTTATATTTTCCGCCATCTTGAGAAGGGAAGTCTTTGACTTTTCTCGATTGGTTATGAAGGAATCTATGTTTCTGTGCATTGGGTTCTCTCGACTTAAGGAAAGAGTATTTGAAAATCTTTTTGACAGGAATGGAATATCGATTTTCACCTTACTCTTTCATTTCAAACATAATGAATAGGGTTTGTATTATTTATTTGTCATGTTTTTGTGTATTTTTACAAATAGAAAATGTGGAAATACATTATTTATGTGTTTTGTTAATTGGGTGCTTATACAAATTTATAAAGGGAATTTCTAAGTGTGTTTATTTATTTTGACTCACTCAAATTAGTAATTATTATTTACTTGATTTTTAAATAAGATGAATGAGGTTTGATCATTCGGCACGGTAATGGACGATGTATCTTATTCATGTCCTTGTGATTTTGACCTAACTCAACAAGTGGTTAGTGGGGGTGATAGATTTTCCACCCAATTTGTGTCTTACCTAGGATGTCAAACACCACTATAGGACTTAGAGAACTGGGGTTGCGTAGGGGTTATAATATTCCAACCTAGAATAGACTTCCGGTCTAAACATGTTTTGACAATCTTTGTGGATTGTTTTCGTATTTCAAAGCTTAGATAAACCCTTATCCCATATGACTGGGTAGAAGGAAATTGTCTCTCAAAAGGTCATTATGTTGAATGGCTAGAGGGTCTAGATACAAGCACTCCTCTTTTCCATTGTTAGTCGAGGTAATGCGTACCATCTCAATATGAGTTATTTGATAAAGTATTAAGGTTTGGTAATACGTACCAGCTCAATACGAGTTATTAGATAAAGTATAAAGGTTAGAATTAATACGTGATCTTCCTCTTGGCTACTATCATGTGTATAAGACTATCTTATTAATACAAAAATTATGGATGTGTTATATTTCCAAGGGCTTAAGATATATAGTCATGCATTCTTCTTGGTTTAAGAACCCATATACCTACAAATGATTGGATTGAATTGTTAATAGATTGATATGAACCATATGTTGCTTTATGAATAATCTAAGTAAATTCTGAATACTCAAAATAATATGTCTTAAGTTTATTCTATTCGGAAATTTGATCTGATTTAGTAACTAATCGTATCAAGTAATAACTATGTAATGAGCAATGAATCTTCGGTGGCTTTTCAAATAATAATCTTGGTTGGTGATAGGAATTACTAGAAATGGTATGGTTATAAGTAAAGTGGAAGCTTAATCATTATGGAGATAGTCTAGTTATCCAATATTGGTTGTGATGACACTTTTATTAAGAACATATATTGGGAAGTCAAAATATTTATTGAATGATTTGTTCGAGATGATTTTTGGAAACATTGAATTACATGTTTGGTTCACTTCATTTGTTTTTTAATTATGTCTTATTTTAGCTATGGGATTATATGTATGAGTTATGATATAATCCTTATTTTGTTCATTATTTGTGGAATATAACATAAAGGTTAGAATTGACATTTCATGTCGGTTCAAGTAGAACTGACCTTGTACATTTTTCTACATTGAACTTTTCATCTGCAGGAATCAAGGGACCCTCAAGCTGAAAAAATGAAAGGATGATTTGTCTATCATTGATAATTTTGTCTCAATTTTCACAAATGAAAAGAATGTATTTACAATGAATAAAAATTGAAATAAATACCTTGATATTGAAAATAAAATTCATTGAGCTAATTGTATACTTGACTAACTATGATAGTCTCTTTTGACTATTCACCATTGTGGAAAATCGGAAGTTATCCTTAATGGATATGTGTAGACACCAAATTTGGGTCACACTCCCTTGGTCCCTTTTAATTAATTAACATAATGTATTCACCTAACCATGACCCCTTACCCTACATTCATATTAATTTAATTACTTACAATTGAATTAATGTTCATCCTCACACTATTAATCAATTTAATTACTTTAATTAAGTTAATTTACACCTCACCTAGCCACATCACCTAAACACCTCACCATGGACTTATTCTTAGTCTATTAATTAACTAGGACTAAGTCTCCACTTATCTTAACCAACTAGGGATTTAGTCTAACCCTAACATTAAATTCATATTCCTTCTCCAACAACACTCCCACTTATCTAAGCACTAACCATCACTTGAGACCCGATGGAAAATCAGAGCATGCTGAAAATAGCAAGGATCTGCTATTTTGGGTAAACCTAGGATTTCCCACCTTAACCGATGCCGGTTAACCCTCAACCGATGCCGGTCATCCTAACCATCATCGGTTACCATATATATATTTTTGCAACCTTTTTCCTAGGTTGGTCATTCTACGTTTTGAGAGATCGTTTGCACCCAAGTACGAACCAGAGATTTTCTCAACATCCAGATGACAGAATACATTCAACCACAGGCCTAAGAAAGTACCTGATACTCATCCACATGAATTTACATTCACAGGAGCACTCTGGGAAGCATTGTCGCATAACTGACCACCAAGTTCTTCACGGATCAACCATTGCCATCCTTCACCAACTAGGCCTGCAAATACAAGTAAGTGTATTTGACTTGCATCATTTTTGTACTTACTTAATAGGTTCTTTATCTTTTTATTATTGGATATTATTCTTTCCTGCATTCCTCCACCCCCACTTTCTTGCCAATCTACCCAACCTACCACCCACCACCTTCTCCTCTCCATAGCTGACTTTTAGGCATTCCTGAGCCTTCCTAGCATTTTTACGAGCCTAACCATCCTCCCTCCATTCTCTATGCAATCACAGAGAAGACCAAAACCAAGTTTATTTAATTACCACCATTTCTCCCCGCAGACGCCGGTTACCTTAACTATCATCGGTTTCTCCTCTTCACCAAAGATCGACCACCGACCGACGTCGGTTACTATCTCCCCATCAATTTTCACAAAACTACCCCTAACGTCCCCAAAACCTCACAGAACCTTACCCAAATTTGATACCTCACCACATGCATCCCTAACTCTTTGTACGAGATACAAAGAGATTAAACACCCACTTTTAACATTTTTTCATTATCCACAATAACCGATATTGGTTATCTTGAACCGAAATTAGTCACACCCTAGACTAGTGTTGGTCTTTGTGCCTGGTAAACTACCTTAAACCAGCAAGCTTCCTAATCATCCAAAATCAACCCAAACTACACCAAATCTTACCCAGACCCTATTTGTGACCCTCAGACCACCTACCCAACTGCAACCTAACTCGGGCCTTAACCAATTTAATTATTAAAGAATTTAATTAGATTGACATTGATAGTAATCTGAGATACCTAAATCAGAACACTAGCATTAGATTCTCTTATTTGCATGTTCATTTATTTTATATTGAATTATATATATCAGTGGATTGACAACCGTCAAGGAAGTATCACACTTCCTGGATCTAGCTCATGCTAGGAAATCCACTAACCTTTTATTATTGATTGTATCTTGTGGTCTTGCTTTACATTACATGTAGTTCCTCCTAGCCAAAAGGAAGCTCACATAATCAGTTTGGATCGGAAATCAAAATGCATGCACTCAACCTTCAACCACGTGACTACAAGTATTCCTCCTTGGCCTATTTACCCTTATCTATTTCATTATCTACTACAATTTGGTGAAACATTTTGGCACACCTGGTGGGACCCATTAGGGGTTCTGTTGCATTTGTTCATTCCTAGGTAAAAATTGTGTGTTTATTTCCCTTTGAAAAGTATTCACATTAATTTTCTTCTCTGGAATCTTCTCCTTCTTTCTATTGTCTAAAAGAAATCATGCTTTTGGTGCTTTAAAAAGAACACATCTTTCTTTCTACTGCATTGCATTAGTGAAAGAGCATTCCTCTTCCTATTCTCCATTTTCTACATCGAACGTAATTGTGGATTTGGGATTAAAACATTTACATTTCATTCGGTTTGTTGCATTGTAGCTCACATTAATTAAGGGAAACCTATACGCTGGAAGTCATGCCTAGCTGATGGTTGACTAATTCAATCGTAGTTCACTTTGCACACTCTCTATACCAAACCACTTAAATAATTTACACATCTTCTTAAACATCATCCTACCTGGAAGAAGTTGTAAATGATCACACGATCAGAGGATTGACAATGAACACCTAGCTGGTTTCTCTGTCTAGTCATTATCTCAGAGAAAGGACCGACCCCACCAAAACTTTACCTGAAACCATCCTTAGTTCTTGGATTTTCATAGGGTACCTTCTATCAAACCAAAAATCTATTCTATTCACAAGTCAGTCCTAAATAGCATAAGCTAAAACATAAAATTCACCAATAGGATTTCATGTTTCTTAGTTTTTTCTTGATTTGTGTTTTGAGTTATGAGGTTGTATTCTTCATTATTTTCTTCCTTTCACACTCCACAATCATAGTTGGTGTATTCCAACTATTTTTTAGTGTGTTAGGGTTCATCATTACCATACTCAAGTTTTGGGTTGGTATTCTATCTTATCTAAGTCACTAAATCCCATTTTTCTTCATCTTTTCAAATTTCACAGTGTCAGTCTAGTGACCATCACCGGTTTACATCTAACTGTCATCGGTTTACCTAACCATTGTTGGTTTCCTACTTTTTTGGGTTATTTCACCAAAACAACACTCATCACATTTCTATTCTTTCTGGGGTTTCTCAGATACATCATCATACCTCTGGACCTTTGAAATCACTGTCAAATCCATATTTTGTCTCATTTTCATTAGTTATTACCACATTTATCAAACTTTTGATTATTCCATAATAACCGGTATCGGTCACCCTAACCATCATCGGTCACCCTCTATCACCATCATCGATTAACCCAACCGTTGTTGGTTCCTATGTTTTAATTTTTAATTAAAACAACGACCAGTTTTTCCCTCCGAACATATTTTCTCCATTTCCTCTATGCCTATGTGTCATTTAAAGAGATCATATTACCAGGTCTATGGTAACTCACATTGTTTTGACAAATAGTCAAGCCAACACCCTCATATTTCATGCTATTCTTCATTGCTCCCGCCTAGTCCATCACTGCCTTCCATCATGTCACCTATGGATCCTACTCAGCCCATTAGCATTAGTATTAATGATGAGGAGTTTACAAGACTCCTTGACTAAAATCCCGCTACCTTACAATACTATTTAGCCCATTCATCTACTCAAGACTCATCAGGACAACTGGTATATGGCATGCCTGTGTCCATTTCCCCGCCTCGCCTCCAATTCCACGTAAGCTACTACTTGCTCATTCTTGTCTTCTTCCACCTTACCACCTGTGGTTTCACAACTTGACCCAATAGCATTTATATCTACTACATATACAACATCTGTCACACCATTGACGTTAATTGTTCCCATGGTGTTAACCATTCCTTCATCAGCCACCTTAAACATAGCCCCATTTGCACCCACCACCTCGTATATACCTATTACATCGCAGCCACCCATGGTGTCAAAACCCATACTCCATTCCAAAACATCATCCTCTCCATCCCACAATCTTTACCTCTAATCACTACAAGAGTCATTACATCCACCCCACCTACTTACACATATCACCAATAACCCCCTATCTCGTCTATCGCCTATTCAGGATATTTTCCACCTGCATCTATTCTCCCTTCACAATTTTTGTACTCAAACCACCATATACTGGGATTTCATCCTTATCATACATTCATCATCTACCCCATTATACTACAGGGGGTTCCCAGTCATCACAACCTACCAATGACC
The DNA here is from genome assembly GCA_018340775.1 of Taxus wallichiana var. yunnanensis. Lineage (NCBI taxonomy): Eukaryota > Viridiplantae > Streptophyta > Pinopsida > Cupressales > Taxaceae > Taxus > Taxus wallichiana. Next base: position 23,356,183 of record CM031236.1, on the reverse strand, counting down.
TTATTAAAATGATGATGGAAAAGATGTAGACATTATAAGTATTAGTTTCTAGATCTCACAACTCTTTGACATACAATGAAATCTATAATGAGCCCATTCATCCATCTATCCCCATTCATCCACACCCTACGCATTAGGAAATTCCCAAATTCAACCAATTCAACATAAAAGAAAACCTGCAGCAACACTTGCGGTCTTTCAAACATTGGTGTTATCTAATCGCTCATGACGACTCTCTACTCTTGCGAACATTCCCAATGTCCTTGACAGGACCTACGTTGGATTGGTATAGTGGTTTACCTAGACATTCCATTTACTCCTTCAACCAAGTGGCTCAAGCCTTCCTGGACTATTTTTTATCAACATTGTCAAGAAGGTCACCATGACCGACTTGTACTCAACATGACAATGTGAAGACAAATCTATCGCATATTTTTCACTCGTTGGAGAAGCCTCATCAACCAGATCACATTCCAATTGCCTCCTACCGATATTATAGATTTTTTTACTAGGGCTTGTGCCAAACACATCTCACCAACTCTCTAAGTTCAAACCTTCCACACATTCAACGAGGCATTCACCATGGCTATGAAACTTGAAATTTGTGCCATATAAGAGAATAAAATTCAATTGCATAAAAAATACTGCATTTAAGTTGAATGATGCCTCTTACTCTTCCAAACCCCAAAACAATTATTCCAAAGCCAAAGGATCTACCAACACGGTAGTTTTAAAAGTTGTCCCATCTCACCCATCCAATCAATCAAAGCCTACTTCCAACCTTTCTCCCATTCAAGATTTCTAGTTCAAGCGGGAGCAACGAAAGTACACTCCCATAGGAGAGCCCTATTCTTTAGTTTTAGAAAAACTTCTAAAAGCCAAAGAAATTGATCTTCCACCCATCAAACCCCATACTGGTTTTGACCCCACTCGTCCTATGTCCTGCATGGTACAAGGAACATGATTACTGCAACTATCATCGTGTTAAAGGTCATAGCGATGGTAATTGTATAACCTTCAAAAACATTGTCCAAGAAATGTTAGATAATAGAGATCTCATCTTGGACAACCCGAATACACCGGCTAATCAAAACTTACATATCTTCAAGAAGCCATTTCCTAATCACACCCCGTCATCTAACCAAACTAGAAAACCTTCAATAATGATAGTAATGTCCGTGAAGTTCATGTTGTTTTTGAATTCATACCAGCCCTTCCTCAATTTCCTCTTATCCCCTCTATCAAGGAGATTCTTGCACGAGCTCCTTTACCCATGGAGGAGCCTATTTCATCTACTCCTTTACCCACAAAGGAGTCTCCCTTATCTCCCCCTTCACCCATGGAGGATTTTGTAATATCAGTCGATGTCATTTCCCCACACACCTCTCAACCTAACGAACAACCCACGGTGTTAACTCTCTTACCCATGGGAGATTCATGCTCACCTTCCTCTCCACCGAAAGAGGAACCTACCTCATCCCACTCATCATCTCCCCTACCCATCGATATCCTTTAGAAGTGACAGCCTCTATTGGTGACAATTCCCCATTAGCCTTCTAGGATCCTGTTGATTTTCTCTCGGCTCTCTTACCCACAGAGTCTAAAGCCAACCATTTCCCTGTCTCACAGACATTCTTTACAGGGATTACCACCAAGTCAACATCATCTCCTCCTACAACAATGTCATTTTCACGTCTCAATTTGATCGCTTGGATTATGTTGGTAATTTCATGCTTTGGGACACCTTTGGCTACCTTTTTCAACCAAAATGCAAATATCGTCTGCTTGATACCTCCATGATTTATCCAAAGGTGTTTCAGACAACCAAACCAACCATGCCCATACTAGTCGTAACGACCTCTTCTTCATCACCTTTGCCCACACCTAAACCCTTACCAACAATTGAACTTTCGCCAACACCTAAACCTTTGTCATCACCCATACCTTCCCCACATCCAGAACCATTACCACATTGGGTGTCATGTTGACATCAATCCTAGTCCATCCTCCTGTCAAATTGGATTTAGCCACATCCTCACAAGCCCGCGTTGCAAAACCATTCCTCCACCTAAAAGGAATACCCAACCTTCTAGGCCGCATACACCGGTTTGTCTACTACCCCTCTTTCACCTTCACCACTTCCATCTATCCTAGGACCTCACCCATCCACCTTGGCCAAGCAACCTCCTACCCAAGGTAAAATAAAAACATAGCATCCCATCTCCTCATCATGAGCCTCGATACACCTAACTTACTTACACATCATACACCTTTTCCGTCACCTGCAACCTTTTTACCACCTATACCCACACCACTTCTAGTAGCCTCATCACTACCTATGGTATTCCCCACTCTTCAACCAATACCCTCCACCTCGCCTCTTCCAAAAACCTTCACCGCACCTCTATTATCACCTTGGCTAACCCATCCCCTTCCACCATCTATCTTTCCTTCTACATAACACACCTTCTTCACCTTTAACCAGGAAGGTGTAACCAAAGTTAAAAAACCACCTACCCTCAAAAGAGGGAGTCAAACCTACAACACCTTCTATCGTTAGTTAATTTGCTACACCTTTACCCAAGAAGGTACAACACAAACCCAAAACAATATTACCTACCAAACTAGTGGTCAAACCTATTCCACCTCCCGTGGTGCCTCTCCCACCAAAATCACCCACACTTACTTCACATTGTGATATATTAGCGGGGGTTGTGCCAACATCTTAGCAAACATTTTAGAGACCGTTGTCATCACATTTCCACCACTTAGACCTTATGACCCACTCAAACCCAAACCAACAGGGTTTGATGATACCAAAATTTGTGCCTATCATCGTGTGTTAGGGCATGATGTAGAAAACTGTAAGGCTCTAAAAATTGTTCTTCTCCAACTATGTCCTCCTAAAGAAAACTTTGATGACGATGATATTTTAGACGAGGACCCTGTTCCACCTTCACCTATCACCACACACCCTCATCCCTTACCTATTCAATGACCTTCATCTCCACCTCCACAACCTTTTTATCCACCTCCAACATTTGAGATCAATATGGTCCGCATAAGAGAGCTAGCTAAAACCCCACCAAAATGTCAGTGTGCCCAACTTCTTTCACAAAAAAATTGTCCTTCATTCTATTGGTCATCTTATCGCTATACCTATCATGACTCATCTGCTCCCTCACCCCATATTAATATGGTTAACATTTCCACTTGTGCCCAGAAAGACAAAGGAAAAGAGAAAATTAGTAGCCCATCCAGTTCACCTTTACCCGCTATCCAACCTCCACATGCCCCCAAGGTAACATTTTGTGGGCCGGCCTATCATGTTTCGTTGGAGTCACACACCACTCCATGTTTCAACAGCTTCATCAATCTCCCCAATGATGTCATTTTCTGACCAAGGCTTCTGCCCCATCTGCCTAAACCTTGCCTAAAATTTTCCCAATCTTACACAATGTTACCTATCATCACCTTATTCTACTTTACCCTATGGGGACTTGACATTCCCTCTTCTTCTATTTTCACCTCTCATCCAAACCATACCTTTTTCATCTACCTTACCTAATGTACCCACTACACCGCCTTAACCTTTCCTAACCTTGCCAAATCAACCGTGCACAATTTTTCCCAATTCGTCTCAACCAATATCCCTTACCTCATCTACCCGACACCTGCCTCATCACACTTAACCTTGCCCAATATTTCACAATGATATCTATAATCACCTTATTCTTCTTTATCCTATGGGGACTCGACACTCCTTTTTCTTCTATTACACCTCCCTTCATAACCATACCTTCTTCATTTACCTTACTCTACCTTGCCCAACTTTACCCCACCTTTCCCCATCTACCTTACCTAACTTTATTCACCCATGCCCAATCTTACCCAACCTAACCTATCACCATCTCATTCTTCCCTATACCCATGGGGGACTTGTCACTTCCCCTTCTTTTATTGAATGTTTCACTAAAACCAAACTTTTTACATCCTACCTTTCCTTCTACCAAAACCTTCCATGTCGGTGACCTCATCCTAAAGGAAAATCAACATGTAACAAAAAGGGAGAAAAGTAAATGGATAAAAATTGCTCCTATATGGCTTGGACCCTATATCATTACTCATTCCTATGGATCGGTGCTTATCGTTTGTATTCACTCGAAGGTAAACCCAAACTCGAGCCCTCGATGCCTTGCATCTTTGACCATTCTATTGTTGAATCAAGTCCTACATCACATTATATCTAGTAAAAATTCTCATCCCTTGACTACCATTCACTTTCCATTTTACCTATTTTAAGAATCAATGACTAAATAAGAATCATGTCATTACCCATCACTTTTTCAGCCTTATCTTCAATATGAGTACCATAACTCTACTCATGGCATGATTCTCATGGATACTTTTCATCTTTTTCAAGATGGAATCCCATGGTCATTCATTCCTTAAACCCTCTCTTTCATAGTTAACCTCTGTGTGTTATGGTTTTGTCTTCAACACAAGAGCCTATCTTTCTCTATAGTCTTGTCCATGACCTAAAATTCCAAAAACAAAACAATTTCAAAAGTAAAATGGGATTCCACTCCTTGAGTAAAACTTCTAGCAAAAAGATGACTCCCTCAAAAGGACATCTACTCTTTCTATCTCGTTGCTATAAATAGACTAGCTCCCTCAAAGGACAACTATACAAAGCTAGCCATATTGTACATAGTCTATCATAAAAAGAAGACTATTCTTGCAATATCTTTTCGCATCGATCAGCTTCACAAAGACCTCAAGGAGATAATCTACTCATCCCATATAGACTTCCCGCATCGATCAGTCTATAAAAACAAAAGCAAAAAGAAAAGATAACTTTTTCATCATGGAATTGCCTATTTTGATCTTGGGTCTCTTGCCAAATAAGCATGCTGTCTCACACCAAGTTATGCTAAAACTAAATTATTTTCACCTCATCACCTTTTCACCCTAATTTCTTGCCCACTCAAGGGATGTGCCGCAAATCGACATTTCATGATCATGTGACTTTCTTCACCCTTAGAATAATCAATCATGCAACACCTTTAGGGCCTTACGTTTATAAGCCCGTCTTTGGTATGATAGACTTGTTATGGTTCTTGTCAATTTTCCATCTTTTTTGTCACCTCTTACCATTCACCTTCTTCATTACTTGTTGATTATACTATACAGACCAAGCCTTCGACACCTAAATTCAACCATACCTAAATCACCTAAATTCAATCATACCTAAAATACCTAAACTCAATCATGCCTAACTGACCTAGAATTAATCATGTCTACAACCTACCAACCCATCCCTCTACCTCATCATATTCTTCCATAGCTTACGGGAGAACTATATCAGCTTGAGGCCCCTTTTTGTCAAGGCTATATAGGCATCACTTTGAGGGCATGATGCCCTTGGAGGTTAGCTTGGCCACTCTTTACCCTAGCCAATTTTCACCCTTTTCCATTCACAATCTACCTTAGTTTTCCATTTTATATGAAACTGGGAAATTAAACACTCAACAAACATGCATACCTACCATTTTATCACATCATCTCGATCCGAAAGATTTCCCTACAATTTTTTTTTGATCAAATTTATAAGTCTACGAAAACCATTGGCAAAGTCAAGAGCTCGGTAAGAGCTTTCGGCACCTTTTCACGGGAAGAAAATGAGTCTCGTGAGCAAACCTTATACATTTGAAGTTGATTCTTGATCTAGTAACTATTTTTAATCTTCTAAATTTTGAATTATTTATGCTAACTAGTGATATTATGTAGGTGGAACATCTGGCCAATATTCCAACTACAAGATACCCTTAGTTAACATATTTTATTAATTCATAAATTAATCCTAAGATATTTGTTTAATTAATCCTAATAAAGCACCTTAAATTTATCAATTTTTGACCAAATCTCCTCTCCCAAGTTTTGGCGCATTTTTCCAAGGCAAGCCAATTTATAACCAAGAAAATATCCATGAGAGAAGGAGGGGGTTGTTAGCATCATGTGGACTTAGTACACACATTAAATGGAGGATTTGAAGGCTTTGATAAAGTCTAAAATTGGTAATATCCCATTATATGTGGGATTATTCCTCCATTTTTATGCTAAAATCCACTCATATGGATAAGAGAAAATCATGGGCTTTGGGAGGATTATTGGGAGATTTAAATGGGATTAAATTTACTAAATATAAACTTAAGTGTGTGTGTGTATATATATGGGTATTTGTAAGTTTTGAAGGAAGGAAGAATACACACAAGTGTATTGTTATTTGATTGTAGAGACAGAATACGGAAGGTAGAAATTGACAGAGGATGATTTTATTTTCTTACAGGGAATTTCTTCTACTGATAATCGCCAGACATAGGTTTATTGTAAGCTTACTCTAAGGAGTTGTATTGTTATTCTGAAGAGTTTTAATTAATTGATCGGAACACTCATAGAGTGGACCCGGGGACGTAGCCAATTGGTGAACCCCATAAACAAACTTTTGTGTCTCCGTGTTTTATTTTCTTATTGCTACAAATTTTATGTCATTGAGTATTAATCTGTGTGATTTTTTTAATTAAAATTTCTGCATATTGGATATAATTTGAGAGAAATTATTCGGTTAAATCCATTTCAAGTTACTGTGAAGTTTATTAAACTTGAATTTTGGATCAGTTTGGTATCAGAGCCAGTGATCAAGGCTATAACATTATTTGGCACAAGCACAATATTGTATGTTAACCAGTTCCAGATCAAGGCGTGGTGAAGGAGAACTTGCAGAGATTGATCCGGAAATTGGTACAAGACGTGCAAGCCAACAGTCAAGTATGGGAATGGAAATGTCTGAGGCAGAGTTTCAATGTGCTTTTTTACAGATGAAAACCATGGTTGAGGAAATGTATGAGGAATGTCAGAAGGTGAAGGAAGAGAAAATTCCTTCTTCTCCTTCCAAGAAATCCTCTTCTTCTACAACTGGTAACACCATTCCACACTTGAAATTAGATGTTAAATTTGATTTTCCCATTTATAATGGTGAGCTAAATGTAGAAAAACTAGACAACTGGGTCAAGCAGATTGAGATATACTGCAGGATTCAAAAGATTGAAAATGAGGAAGTAATAATCCAGTTAGCTACTCTCTGTATGGGTGGTACAACACTTATATGGTGGGAGAGTAAGATTCAAGAAGATCTCAAACAACATGGTAAGTTGATATCTTCTTGGAGTATTTTTGTGTCTGAGCTCAAGAAGTAATTTTATCCATTAGGATACATGCAACAGGAAACTATGGATTGGAAAACTTTAAGGAAAAATAAAGGACAAAGTGTGCAAGACTATACTCAGGAGTTTAGAAAGAAGGCATTGATGTTAGGAATTCCTCTTTACAGTCCTGAGACTCTGATTAAATATATTGGAGGTTTGCACAATTATTTAAAACATACTGTTTTAATGTTTAATCCTTCTAACCTTGATGAAGTTTGTGTTCAAGCTACCCACATGGAAGCCAGGGGTAAGATGAGAAAAGAAGGATATGGGAAGAAGTCTCATAAGCCTTTTGAAAACAAAGACAAAGGTAAAGGAAAGGGTAAGACAAAATTCACTTCTATTGTGAAACAAGAAGAAGGAAAACCCTTCTGTAACCATTGCAAGAAAAACCATGATGAAGCTAAATGCTTTGGAAGCTTCATCCGAACTTAAACCAAAGAGGTTTTGGAATAAGAAAGAGAAGAAAGCTAATGTTGTGGTACAACATGACTTGGGATCTGATTTGGGTGATGAAACAAAAGTGACTGCTGTGGGTCTTCAAGGTTTTGTTTCTTCCTCTTCTAACACTAAACCTTCTATTATTGCTTCTTCTTCAAAAACTAAATCTAAATATGCTTTGAAAGGAAAAGAAATGAGTTGTTCCACATAAGAGTAATAACTAAGCATACCAAAATAGACACTCTTTTTTATAGTGGTTCACAAGCTAATTTGATTTCTGAAGAAGTTGTTAAAAAGTTGGGACTCAAAACTAACTTACATCCGAAACCATATCCTTTGGGATGGGTGTGTGATGATGTGAAATTGCAAGTCACAAAAACATGCACTTTGAGATTTGCTATTATCACACTCCGTGTTTCCAGCTTCCTATCCAGATGAGTGTACGAGTAATCAAGAAACACAAGACCACGTTGGGTATACAAGGGCTTAGTACCTTAGAGATGGAGATGGATGATATGGGTGCAAAGAAAGTAGATATATGATATCAAGAAGCTAGATCTACAAAATTTAAACCAGATAAGATTAGAACACAATATGCGGGGTTACCCAGATAGTGTTGGTTCTAAGAGGATTTCAACTCCCTTGGAGGATGTCAACCCCCATGTTAGACAAGATAATAATAGATCTTGAACAGTAGTAAAAATGACAAGTAACTGGAATAACAAGAGTACTCAGCTTATGTCGTGTTATGAAATGAACCGGGCATCAAGATGGCAAGATAAGAGACACTGTCAGAGCTTTCTCCTTCTTCTAAGTCTTCCATCCTAGGTCCTTTAAAAATCTCCCTCTCTTAAATATGGGGAAAACCCCATATTTATAGCTTAGATATGAGACTAAACTGTAGGTTAGATGATACCCAGGGTATAGTAAAGTAACTTGAGTTAGGGATGTGATGTGATCAACGTGGGTCCCATAATTTGACTTATTAGGCAAAGTGGGGGACATGATTTGAATGGGGGTGAAATAAAGATTTCATTTTAAAAAGAAGGTGTCGAGATGGGTGCATTATGAATTAAATAATTTGTGAGAGATGGGGGATGATGCCAAAAATTGAATTATCAAATGGGTCCATATGGAGCCCATTGATAATTCAATTTAAGAGAAAGAAATATTTTTTAAAAAGAGTGTCAGAGATATGAATTATGAATTAAATAATTTGTGAGATATGGGGATGATGCCAAAAATTGAATCATCACAGGAGTCCATATGGAGTCTATTGATAATCAATCAAATAATGTGAAAAAATAGATATGATTTTATTTAATTTAAGAGAAAGAGATGTGAGAATAGAAAATTGGATGAATGTGAGATGACGAAGGGGCACTATACCGAAAATAGGTGTCTACATTTGCCCCTTTTTTTTGAGTGGTTTACGATAGCAAGCCATGAGACAAAAACAAAAAGGGTTAGATGAAAGATGTGTCCAAGGATGGATGAAGATATGACCAAAGGAAAGATGCCCCAGGAAAAAAAGGATCGCAATAAATAAAAAAGGTATGGCGGTGACTCCAATATCACATCGGTAGAGGAAAATTGTGGTCTCAATGGAGACAGATGAAAATGTTCTACAAACCAGTGAGTGGGTGAAGACCACTGCAGTATGGATGTAAACCAAGATGACCAATGGGTCATAGGAAAACATCAAAATATGTGCAACTGAATGTGAAATATGTGCGCAATCCTTTGTCTGCGAGGAATCGTGCAAAAATCATGCGTCCACAAAAGGGACGTGGATGAAGATAATGATACCCTAGCACAGGGCACGAGAAGGACACAAGGTGAGTTATATGCATTGACAAGTACAAAGATAAAAAGGTACCCCAAAATAAGACATAGATAGATGTTGAAATAAGATATCCCAGGGGGAATACTCATAAATGTGGATATGATGAGCAAACATGATAGAAGGATGAGATAAAATGTCCTAAAAGGATAATAAATATGATGGCAATCATGTTTTATAGGAACGATGCATAAGTGTTAGCAAATTAGAAGATAAAAGTACTCCTACTTGTTCAATAAGTAGGATAAGAAGTCAAGATACTTTTGTGACAAAACAAAAGCAGAGAAAATATTCAAGGAAGAGAACAAGATTAGATAGGTGATGTCCGTTATGGTATCTTCCAAGACAAAAATGTCAAAAGAAGATGGGAAGAGATTCTTAGAAATGGATATGATGATGTCCTGTGAGAGGACTGAAAAAAGATAAAATATGTGACAGGGTTCTCAAAAAGAGAAGAGGTCAATGTGGCAAAGAGAAGAATAAGAACGGTAATGAAAGGGATAGATGACGATACATAAACAGAGAAACATTGGCATTGACTGTGAATACCAAATGTAAGGGATGTTGAGAAAGAGAAAAGGGAATAGACAGGAGGATTGGTTGATTATGAGAAGAGAAAGAAAGATTGAATATGAAGGTGACAAGGATATGGAATAGAGGGATGAAGATGGAAGAGGAGAAAATAAAGAGTGAAAGGGGAGGAAGAAGATAACAAAGAAGGATTATAAAGAAGGACAAACAAAGAGAAGACAAGAAAAGAAACAGAGCAGAGGATGAAACCATGAAAAAGGAAGAGAGTTATTTAAAATGAAAGATGTGATGAAGATTGGAGCAGAGGAAAATAGGGAGGTAATGGAAAATGAAAGAGATGATAGAGCAAAGAAAATTGAAGGAAATAGATCATAGTGAGGAAATCCAAGGCAAAGAATATGGAACTGACCACATGGAAATGCATGTGGATGATGAGATGATAAAGGAAATGGGATAACGCTGAAGAGTCAGGTTTTCGACGGGAAGTAAGGAGGAAGTGCGAGGTAAAATGGGGAGAAAGACGATATAGAGGAAGTAAAATAAGACGAAGATCGAAAGGAGGAGAAGACAATGAATAAAATTATGCTGAAGGAAGTGAACTAAGAATGAAGATATTTGGTAAAGAGTGGGAAGCATAAGGAACGTAAAGAGAAACTTGAGGAAGGAATGACATCAATTGGAAAATAAACAGAGATGCATGAGATGAGAATATGTTGATGATGAGAAAATAGAGAGAGGGTGTATGATGTAGACAGTGAAGAAATTGGCAAGGAAGAATGAAAGATAGAGAGGTGGTGAGGAAAAATAAAGAATGGGATAGGAGAGGTAATGCCGGTGAATTGATGTTAGGAGAAATCCACCGATAATGACCACTAGGAAAAGATGAGACAAAAGATAAGACTTGGGAGAAAGTAAACGAAGAACGAGAGGAGGAACACCAATGAAGGGACGTTAGGGGAAGTCCTCCGATAATGATCAGAGGACACAAAGGAAGGAAGGAATGAAGATAGAATGGAGGAGGTCAAAGAAAAGGATTCAAGCTATGTAGAATGAGGATGAGTGATTTTTAGGAGAAGTCCACCAATAATTATTGGCACGGAAGCGAAGGATATGATGAAATAATGTTAGGAGAATATCGATGACAATGACATGTAAGTATGGGGGTAGATATGTGGGAGAAATCTAGAAGATGGAGTGAAAAGAGTAAATAAAGGAGGGATAACAATGTGTAGGAAGATGAAGATGAGGAGAGGATGTAGTGGATGAGAATGGATGAGAGAGAAATGAAGAAACAAGACATGAAATGAACAAAGAAGCAATGGTTAAGTAAGATTACCCAGCGACGATGATGGAGATGAACAAGGGACTAGTAGGAAGTGGTGTTTGCAAGAATGAAAGAGGAGGTGAGAGGATGTGATGATGGGGAATGTCGAGAAAGAATGTGGGGTAGTGGGGGAGTGCAGGATGACAAATCATGCTTAAGAGAGACTCTTAAGTAAGATCGCCATGCCACAGGAGGATTTAAGTAAGATAAGAAAATCGGTAGTGACGATATGGAAGGAGAAATACAACATTGTATTGGATGTAGGTGTGGAAGGGGACAGAAAGGTGAGAAGGATGATGTGGAGACAAATGGTGATGAGTGGACATGGAGAGTGAGGAGCAATGGATCAAAGATGGTGTTGAACATGTTGAGAGATAAGGAGCTGCAGGATAATGAACTTGCCTTGAGAAGTACCCTCAAGTAGGATTTGCAAACTACAATGGTGATCAAGTAGAATTCACAAACCGAAGAGTGTATTTACAAACGCATTCATGGAGATGATGGATAGATATAAAATTCATAGTGTGAAATTTGATGTGATTTTTATAAAAGATGATTTGGATGAGATGAATGGAACATAGCTATAGCAAGGGTGTACAGGGAAACTATGTTTCAAACTAGATTGGAGATAAACAAGAAAGGGTTACCACTCAAGGCATTGCACTTGTAGCCAATAGCAGGTGTTAATACATAACCAACGATAGTTAGTTATACCAAAAGATCATGAGGGAAATATGGATGAAGGATGCTCGTAATCCTAATATTGACATGACAAAGGGATCAAAGATGTGACTTGTACGCGGAAGAGGGATCTCCAAAAGTGGTGTTCCTTAAGTCTATGCCCCAACTCTGGGAAAGGGAAAGAACAATAGTAGAAAGTTGATCAATGCGGGAAGCTTTCGAAAAATGTTGATAAAATGAAGGTTGATCAATGTAGAAAACCTTCCAGATGCCATAATAACAGAGTAGCCATCCTTCAAGGGTATGGTCTACTTTACACATAATATGGATGGCAAGAATAATATGATAGCCATCCTTCAAGGGATCAGTCTATTTCTTTTGATTTTTCTTGGATTTTGATTTGTATACCTTTTTTTTTTGCATGAACAGCTATCCTTCGAGGGATCAGTCTATTTTTTATAACTTTGATTTTGCTTTTGACATACTTGAATTTTAACTTTACATGGGGAGAGCTAGGGATAGCTAAGTAAGCCACTTAAGATGGGATAAGGAATGTACAAGAGACACCCTAGACCCTTCACATGGCTGCAATAGGAGAATGAGAAGGTAATGGATGTAATGGTTACGGATCACATCAAAGTAGTGAAGGCGGATCGCATAAGTTAGATTATTATAGTGATAAATGGAAGGGGATAAAGATGGTAGAACAATCTAAGGATGTAACTAAGTTCTCATTGGTAGATATGCTAACAGTAGATTGGTCACAAGTGTAATGCATTAAGAGATTCTATCTCTGGTTTACCACCACGAGAGATAAGACAGTGTAGTTGCAATAAGATGAGATGATAGCCAAGTAGGAAATAAAACTAACATATGACCACAATGGTGGATTTAGATGAAAATAAATGGTGCCCCAAGAAAGACACAAATATGGAAGGATAATAATGGCCTCAAAGGAGGGCTTGATGAAATAAATGATGTCCCAAAAGAGACACACATATAGCCACAATGGTGGGTTTCAAATAGATGGTGCCCCAGAAGAGACATAAATATAGCCACAAAGGTGGACTTAGAGAAAAAGGTCCCTCAATGGAGAGACAAATATGGCCTCAAAGGAGGGCTTCAATGAAAAATATGATACTCCCAAAAGGAGCATAAAAAGAACAAATATGGCCTCAAAGGAGGGCTTACGAAATAAATGATGTCTGAAGGAGACACAAATATAGCCACAATGGTGGACTTTGAAATAGATGGTGCCCCAGAAGAGACACAAATGTAGAAAAAGGTCCCTCAATGGAGAGACAAACATGGCCTCAAAGGAGGGCTTCAATGAAAAATATGATACTCCTAAAAGGAGCACAAACATAAAAGAACAAATATGGCCTCAAAGGAGGACTTAGAATGAGATGAGAATTTGGATATAATTAATTTAGATTGAATGGATGTGAATAAGGTAGATAAAAAAATGTCAAAGAGCGAAGTCCCCTAGTAACAAGGGAGTTGTACGGATGAGATGCTCAAGGGCGAGGGAAAATTGTTTCCCCAATGGGTTAAATGTGAAGTAGGTAAAGGATGTCGAAAGAGTTTAGATGAGATTGTTTTAGATTTGGATGGGGTAAACGATCGGAGACCACAAGTTTGTTTAGAAAGATAAGTGACATTGATGAACAATGGCGGGCATTCCTTAGGAGGAATGACATGGGATGGATGAATATTAAGGGATGATGTGGATGGAGGGATCATGGGAGATCTGACAGATGGGATATGGATTGGATTCAAGGTGGATGAAGAAGGAATTTTCCCTGAATGAGGAAATCATCTTTCTCATAAGGTCGTGGATGATTGACCAAAAGGCCTTACAATGTTTGATGTCGTGACCTGGGGTACGATGATAAGCACAACTACAATTAGGATTGAACCATGATGGCTTGGGACCATATGGATTGAAGGCTTTAATAGGAGGAATTTTGATGGCAGATGTTTGAGTTAAATGTCAAAAAATTTCTACGTATGACCCCATTAAAGTGTCATGGGGAAGGTAACTTTTGTGGGTTTTGATAGGATGTCTCGACTTGAGTTAGGAGAAAACGTGGATGTAGATTAGATGTGTGAATTTCATGTTTTGGAGGAAAAATCAATTTTTTTTTAAGGATGATATTTTTGGATGTGGATTGATTATTGCAAGATGTCGTAGATGGAAAAAGCGACTCGACATGGATGTTGTGGCATTGGATTTTTGAGAAGAGGGCAAACCTGAATGTTTTTGAGGATGCGACAGGGACCGCTGTCGGGGATGTTTTCCCAAGCCTTAGACTTTGACTAAGAAGATTTACCTTTAGCAGGGATGACAATAATTTCAACCGGAGGATCTGATAGTGGTGGTGTGGTTATCAATGGAGAAACTGTTCTAAAACAAGATGAAGACGTTAATGAAGATATAGGTGTTTGTATGATGCGATTAATGATATCTATGTGAGACATAGATTGTTTCAATTTTGGCATGGGAAGAGTTGATTTTTAGAGGGAGAAGGTAAAACATCTTTATTTGATCGAGGTGGATGTGTTGGTACAGTAGGTGATTCAAAAGGTATCTTGGGTAAGGTTGCAGATCGAGAGGATTTGGTTGGTGTGATAGGAGGATTGGGTAAAGAGTATTAGGGTAGATTGGGTGTTGTGGCCATGGGAAAGGTTGTCAAGGTAGAGATAGGTGGACTTGTTGATATGATAGGTATAGGGGTAGATGGGATAGATAAAGATGTAGGCACTTTTGGAATATGTGGAGATGTGAGTGATGTGATAACCGATGGAGCAGACCTTATGGGTAAGGGTAATGTAGTAGAACTGATTTTTGTCGTGATGGTTGTGAGTAATGTAGATGTAGTAACAGGTGTATTTGATGAAGATTCCGGTGAATGAATAGGTGTGAGGGATGTAGGGATATGTGTGGATATGAGTGGGGCTGAAACGGGTGCTAAGGATGAATCTAATGTGGTAGATTGAGGTATGTTTGAAGTGGCGGAAATGGATGATATAATGGAATTTTATGTAGATGTGATAAGGACGGGGAAGGTATAGGTCCAGCACAAGTAGTAAAAGTTGATGTAGGTGTGACATGCTCGAATAAGAGGTGGGAATAATGTCTACTATGGGAACATGTGGAGTTGGTGATAAGATAAGATCTTGATTGACAGTGTCAATCATATAATTGATAGTTCGAGATGTAAAGGGGTGACGTGATTTTTGGTGGTTGATTAGTTTGCGTGGTGGAGGTATCAATTTGGATATCCCCTTGATTTACAAGTTTTTGGATGTGATCTTTGAAGGAATGACATCTCTCAATGTCATGACCTTTGACTCGATGATATTTACAAAAGTGGGCCTCGTGATACCAAATAGGCTTGGCTTGCGAGTTGTCTATGGGTCATATGGGAGGTAGTTGGATAGATTTTACACTCATCAACTTATCAAATATGGAACTATATGATTCTCCTAAAGGAGTGTAGTGGGATGTTGATTGAGGAGATCATTGTTGAGACCATGTGCTTGGTGTAGATGGGGATGAGGGTTCAGTGACCATAGTGTTGGCCACAGTCTTGAACTCGCCATTATGTGTGAATGGTTTAGTGGATTCAATTTTTGATTTAGTTGAACTTAATTTAAGATGACCCTGCTCAATGGCACAGGTTTCAAGCTTGTGAGCCATTGTGAAAGCTTCATCAAAGGTTCAGAATGATTGGATCTGCAAAGTGGATGATATATGTTTGGCACATGAACGTGAGAATAAATCAATGAGTTTAGTTTGAGGATAGTGAAGGATAGTTGGTTTATAACAACATGCCATCATGCGACAAAGTCGGCGATGGTCTCGTTTTCATACTTTTGAATGGTATATAGATCAGCGATAGTGGTTTTACGTGCGATATTGATAGAAAAGTGTTCTAAGAACAACTGTGCAAGTTGGGTGAAAGAGAATAAGGAATGTCGTGGGATATTGTTATACCAGTCCAGCCCAGGACTAGACAAAGACATGGGGAAAGTGTGAAGAAGTAGATCATGATCATGCGCGATAAGACAACATGCATGTTTAAATGCAAGGAGATGTTGTTGGGGATCTTCTTTATTATTGAACTTATTAAATGTAAGAAGTTTCCAATGAGGGGGATAAGGTTTGATTGGAACCAATGGATGAATCGGTTCGTTACAGATTTGTTCATAGGATAAGGTGTTCTTGGGTGGTACGGTAAGGGTTTCTAAACTGGCTAACTGATTCATTAAGGTGTGAATTGAATTAGTCGAGGTATTGTAAGGTTGAGATTGGATCAGTTGTGTGGTTTGAAAGGTAGTTTGATAAGGTGAATAATGTGTTTGTGGGTGTGTGGGTGTTTGGTGAAGTGTCTGATAAAGTGGTTGATAAGTTTGTGGATAGGATGTTTGCGGAATGGTTTGATAAGAAAATTGATTAATTTTTGGATATGTGGGTGTTTGGGGAGCTGCTTGGTAAGGATGAACATGTGTCATGGGTTGAGATTGTTGCATAGGTTGACTTTGAATAATAGGAATATGGTGTGTTTGTTGAAGCTGGGTAGGTTGTTGTGGTAGATGGTAGGTAGGGATATGAGTGTTAAGGGGTTGAGACTGTTGGAGCATAGGATGGGTAGGGATGTAGGTATTCAAAAGCTGAGATTGTTTGATGGGCATACTAGTGGCAGATGAAATAGAATTGACAAAAAGGGATGTGGGTGGAATGCGATCCACCAATTGAGGAGATTGGGAGGATTTAGAGATTATAGGATATTTTTGGAGTAAGAAGTCATATATGGGGTTAGGAGGAGATTCAGATGTATCTAGAGGAGCAGGAGATGGTGGTACGATTGATTTAGGAAGATTGGCTTGACAGGGGATAGGAGGGTTGGTGTCAAGGTGGGGAGAATTTTGTATGACATGGTTCTCATGAGGTGAGACCATGGAGACTGGAGATTGGCTGACCGATGACGTGGTTTTGAGTTTAGAATCCTGTTGAGTAAGATCGTCAGAGGAAGTAATATCATGGGATAAAGTAGATTGTTTGTTTGTCTTGATTTGGGAGAGAGTGACAATAGGTGTGAAGTAAAGAAACATTTGTTTATGTATGTTGTTGACAAATAAATCAAGTAGAATTTTTTTAGCCTCATGATTAATTTAGAGGATGTGAACAGAAAAGAAAAGTAAGTAATAGAGGTGCCTAAAGGAGTCTAAGGCTGGTTTCAGGTAGTTATGGATTGGGAGATGTCTGAGATGGTTGTCTGTTGGGTGTTTAAGTCCCAATTGATTAACCAGGTGAGAGGAATGTTTTGATGTGTAAATTATGTTTGTGCAGTTTTAGGTAGTGTGTGATAGGTGAAATGCAGAGAGTTAAATCCTTTACTTAAGCTATGTGATCAGGCAGGATGTAGAAGGTTCATTTTAGACCAAAATGAAATGTGACATTCGATGTATATAGACACTCAGGAAAGAGAAAGTTTGATGTAGAAAAGAGAAAATAGGGAAAAATGAGAAATACCTGGAGAATCGCTTGTTGGTGTTATGTGATTGTACTTGATGATGGTGTTTTTAGAAGCGCCAGTCAGTGGCCTGGAACACCCAGGTACCCTAAAATGGCATCGTTTAGAGTTGTAGATGAGGCCAGTAAAAATGAGTATTTTCTTTTTTGTTGTTTTTTTGTTTTGTTTTACAAAATGGTCTTTGACAACGTGATTTAATGGTTGCAAGGTCATGGAGTTTACCAGAAGTAAATAAAACAATTAATTCATGCAGATGACAGGATAAGAAAAGCAATATAATGGTCCTAATGACCTTGTGTATTGAAAATAAATTTAATAACTAATCAAGTTAATTATATTGCGAAAAATTCTAAATAATTAATTTTTGGGCGAAAACAAAGGTAACCTACGTGTAATGACACAACTTAAGCCAATACCACTTAAACATCAATATTTATAAGACATTAGCAAAATAAACTAGTCAATAACTGAATTTCTAAAAAAATAATAATAATAATAATTAAGTTGCTAACTAAATTAAACTAACTAAATAATATCAACCTAATAAAAATTTAATAGATACTAAGGTAAATAAGAATGAACTATACATTAAAAATAATGATCACGATTAACGAAATAATATAAATAAGAAATAATATGTTGTTAAACAATAAACTATACTACCAAAACAATATAAATGTGTATGTTGCATTTATTTGTATAGTGAACTAGCGATAAGAATACTTATAAAGTAATTAAATTATTAATGTCTTATACCCCACAATAATCGACCGACAAGATATGAAAATGATAAGATATCTACAATAATGGGACAAGAAAAGGAAATGAGGAGCAATATCTTATCAAACCTTTTTATTGAGAAAAAATTTATTCACTTTTAGGTATGCCCAAGGTGGTCCTACTGCACATGGACACAAACTTTTTACATGTGTGGTGACATAAAGTGAATCACATGAAAAAGAGAACTAAACGGACATATACAAGTAACTATGGTGTTGACATTCCATGGATGTGGATTACATTTCAATATTGAATGGCATTTTTTTATAATTTAATTCTAATGTTATTTCATAATGTTTTTTAAATTGTTATTTTTAAATAAATCAATATTGTCTATTATGTTTTAAAATAAATAACTATAGATTATTATATTTTAAACAAGTAACCATAGATTAGTATGCTTTGAAATGTGAGATTTATACATAATTAGAAATTAAGATCTAGATGAATATATAGACATATTTTGTTAGGTCAAAGCAAAGGCCATTAAAAGGAAAAGGAAAAATATATATATCTATTATACAACTGAGATCACAAATAAAAGCAAGACAATAAGATTAGTTTCCTGGATTTGTTCCCCATGTGAGTAGAACCTAACATATGAATTTTTATTTATTTATTTGAGTATGATTATGTATTTAATAATAAAACTAAACTTGAAACTAAATACCAAGCTGGTTAAACACAAGAAGAGTACTTACCTTAAAGGTGACACAAACCTCTGATACGGATGAAGATAACACCAAATCTTACAAAAACGTGAGTCCACAAGATGAAATATTTATCACAGATATTTGAAAACTATGACACAGAGAACCGGTATATTTATAATACCTGCATGAGATGAATAAAGGAACAAAACAAATGAAATGACCAGATCTTGGATCTGGTCCCACCGGCATGCCAAATGTTGATCTGCGTTTCCAACTTCCTATCCAGATGAGTGTACGAGTAATCAAGAAACACGAGACCACATCGGTATACAAGGGCTTAGTACCTTAGAGATGGAGATGAATGATACGGGTGCAAAGAAAGCAGATATATGATATCAAGAAGTTAGATCTACAAAATTTAAACCAGATAAGATTAGAACACAATATGCGGGGTTGCCCAGAACATTGCGGTTCCAAGAGGATTTCAACTCCCTTGGAGGATGTCAACCCCCATGTTAGACAAGATAATAATAGATCTTGAACAGTAGTAAAAATGATAAGTAACTAAATTAATAAGAGTACTCATCTTATTTCGTGTTATGAAATGAATTAGGCATCAAGATGGCAAGATAAGAGACACTGTCAGAGCTTTCTCCTTCTTCTAAGTCTTCCGTCCTAGGTCCTTTAAAAATATCCCTCTCTTAAATATGGGGGGAAAATCCCATATTTATAGCTTAGATATGAGACTAAACTGCAGGTTAGATGATACCCAGGGTATAGTAAAGTAACCTGAGTTAGGGATGTGATGTGATCAACGTGGGTCCCATAATTTGACTTATTAGGAAAAGTGGGGGACATGATTTGAATGGGGGTGAAATAAAGATTTCATTTTAAAAGAAGGTTTCAGATGGGTGCATTATGAATTAAAAAATTGTGAGAGATGGGGATGATGCCAAAATTGAATTATCAAATGGGTCCATATGGAGCCCATTGATAATTCAATGTAAGAGAAAGAAATCTTTTTTAAAAGAGTGTTGGAGATATGCATTACGAATTAAATAATTTGTGAGAGATGGGGATGATGCCAAAAATTGAATTATTATATGGGTTCATATGGAGTCCATTGATAATCAATCAAATAATGTAAACAAATAGATAGAATTTTATTTAATTTAAGAGAAAGAGATTCGAGAATAGAAAATTGGATGAATGTGAGATGACGAAGGGCGCTATACCAAAAATAGGTGTCTACAATTACTTCTAAATTTATTGATGAAGTAGAGCTAGATGTGGTTCCCTTGGATATTTGTGGAATTGTTTTGGGTAGTCCTTACTTATTTGATAGAAAAGCAATATTTTATAGAGAAGAGAAAAAATACCTGCTAAAGAAAGATGGGATTGAATACATCATAAGATCCCATCATGTTAAAAACAACTTGACTTTAGTTTCTGCAGGACAAATGAAATGGTTAGTAAACTCAAGTAAGATTTTTGTTCTCATGGTTATAAAAGCCACGGATGAGGGAAAATCCAAGGCATTAGAAGGTTGTGATCCTAAACATAAATTTGAGATAGAAAATATTATTTCTAACTTCAATGATGTTTTTCAGGACCCACAAGGTTTACCTCCTAAAAGGGAGATTCAACATGAGATTCAGTTGCAACAGGATGCCTCCCTACCTAACATTGGCATGTATAGGTTATCAGTGATAGAGAATGAAGAAATAAAGAAGCAGGTGATGGAGTTGCTTGAGAAAGGAATCATTTGGCCAAGTACCTCTCCATGTGGTTTACCTATTGTCTTAGTACCAAAGAAGGATGGTACGTGGTGGATGTGTGTGGATTTCCGAGCTTTGAATAAAATAATGGTTAAAAACCGCTACCCTTTTCCTCGTATTGATGATTTACTAGATCAGTTGAAAAATGCAAAGTATTTTACTAAGTTAGATTTGAGAAGTGGTTATCACCAAGTTAGAATAAATGAAGGTGATAGTTGGAAAACTGCTTTTAAAACTAAGCAAGGCCTATTTGAATGGCTTGTTATGCCTTTTGGTCTTTGTAATGCACCTGCCACTTTTATGAGAGTTATGAATGATGTGTTAAGATCCTTTTTGGATGACTTCGTAATTGTTTATTTGGATGATATACTAATATTTAGCAATTCATGGGAAGATCATCTTAAACACATCAAGAAAGTGCTAGATACTTTGCGGAAACAGAAGCTATTTTTGAAATTTTCAAAATGTGAATTTGTAAAACAATATTTGGTTTACTTAGGCTATGTTGTAGGGAATGGTTCATTGAAAATAGACCCTGCAAAAGTTTCAGCCATAGTTAATTGGCCAAGGCCTAATAATGCAACAGAGGTTAGGAGTTTTCTTGGAGCAGTCCAATTACGAGAAAATTTATTGCTAACTTCTCTTATATTGCATCCCCTTTACATGCATTAACCAATGTTAAACAGTCTTTCAATGGGGAAGGAAGCATGAAGAATCTTTCAAAACTCTGAAAGGAAAAATAAGCACTGCACCAGTTCTTGCATTACCATATTTACAACAGTTAATTCGAAATTGAGACGAATGCTAGTGGTTATGAAATGGGAGTAGTGTTGATGCAGAATAGAAAACCAGTATGTTTCCACTCGGAAACGTTTACAAGTGCAGTTAAGAATTATCCTACTTATGATAAGGAATTGTATGCATTGGTACAAAGTGTGAAAAAATGGAAGCACTATCTGATGGGTAAAGAAACAATCATCCATACGGATCATCAACCTTTACAGTATCTTCAGTCACAATCCAAGCTACAACAATCACGACACTTCAAATGGATGGGATTTCTACAACAATTCCATCTGGTCGTCAGGTATAAAAAAGGGGTAAATAATAAAGTTGTTGATATGCTCTCTAGACCTCCTATTATAACATCTACTATTTTACAGCATAGTCCTTTTGTGAATGAAATTTATAAGGAACAATATGCTAGGGATGATGATTTTAAGGATGTTAGAGTAGGTATTTACCTTAGCTCATGTTCACCTAGGTACATTATTTACCTTTATTGTATTTATCCTCACCCACTTATGTGTGTGGATATTTATTTTTATTTATTTAGATATTAGGAGATATTATCTAGTTGTTATGTATAGTTCTTTCCTTGATCTATGGTATTGACTAGTTCTTTCCTAGATCTATGGTATTGACTAGATCCTTGGTGTCTAGTTCTCTCATAAATCTATGGACTTGACTAGTTCTTTGATGACTAGTTCTTTCCATGATTTATGGTTTGATCTACGACCTTGACTGGTTCTTAGATTGTTATTCCTTGCCTATATAAGCAAGGCCCATTCTTATTGTATTTCTTTGAGTTCCATAATAACATATGATATTGATGCTCATTTGTTTGCAAAGGTTTATGTAAAGTTCTTCTAGCGAATTACTTTCATCTTATTGATCGTGATGTTTGATTAGCATCTGTGTTCTTAGCTTGGCACAATTTGGTTATTGTTTCTTTTATGGTATCGAGCCGGAGGTAGTTAAGCGCGCCAGCCCCAGAGTAGTGTGGTGATGGGTGACCTCCCGAGAAATTCTTGGTGTCACTGCCTCCTAATGTTGTTGGGTCGATTGGGTGTATACCCGGATCCATCGTGCGAGAGGGTGTTGGCATAGCGGCCGATTACCATGATGATATCCCTCTCCACCACCGCCGAGCTTTTGGTGTGACGATAAGTTGTACATGGTACATGATATGCTCTCTAGACCTCCTATTATAGCATCTACTATTTTATAGCATAGTCCTTTTGTGAATGAAATTTATAAGGAACAGTATGTTAGGGATGATGATTTTAAGGACGTCTATGAAGATTTATTAAATGGAAAATCAGTAGAGTCATTTGACTATCATGTGCATAATGGAATACTTTATCATTTGGGTAAAATTTGTATCCCACAAGATGAAAGAGTTCACATGATTAGAGAAGCTCACACTTCTCTTGTTTCAGGTCATTTTGGCATTGGAAAAATAGTTTCCCAATTGCAAAGATATTGTTACTGGCCACGCATGACTGAAAATGTATCTAGATATATCAAAGGTTGTATTCTTTGTTCTACAAGTAAACCTAGTAATCGAAGTTAGGATTGTATACACCTCTTCCTGTTCCTAACCATCCTTGGGAAATTATTTCTATGGATTTTGTAGGTGGTTTACCTATATCACGAAGAAAACATGATTATCTATATGTGGTTGTTGATAGGTTCAGAAAATGTGTATTTTGGTTCCTTGTACTAAACAAGTTTCAGGTGAGGATACTGCACATTTGTTCTTCAAAAATGTTTGGATCCATTTCGGGCTTCCCACTTCTATCATTTTTGATCGTGATTCTCGTTTTTTCGAGAATTTTGGTCAGCTTTGTGGGGCTTGATGGATACTAAGCTTAAGAAAATTATTTCCTTTCATCCACAAACCGACGGTCAAACAGAAGTGGTCAATCAAACAGTGGTACATTTTCTTAGAGGGTATTGTGGAAAACATCCTAAAATTTGGGATGAACATTTGTATTATGTACAACATTCTTATAATCATGCTTTACATTCTTCTACTTTAAAATCTCCTTTCGAAACTTGTTTTGGTTATTTTCCTAAGTCTCCTTTAGACTTATTTTTTGGAAAAGAATCAGAATCAATGGTTGATGGAAACAATGATGCTCAAAAAGCTCAAAGGTTCATTCAGAGGATTCAAATGATTCAGAAAGTTGTCCAAGAATAGTTAGAGAAAATTCAAGCAAAGTATAAGGCTAGGCATGACAAACATTGAGTTGATCATTAATTCAAATTTGATGATCAAGTTTGGCTTCATATCAGCAAGGAAAGATTGAAAGGTGAAGGTAGAAAGTTAAAACCAATCAGGTATGGTCCTTTTAGGATTTTGGAAAAGATTGGTACAAATGCTTTCCGATTAGATTTTCCTTCTTACATGAAAATTTATTCAGTGGTTAATGTGGAAAACTTGAAACTATATGAACCTCCTATGATCATAGAATTCAAGTTCCTAATGTTGATGATTTTGCTCCTGAATTTCTTCATGAGTTACAGGAAGATGCTATTATTGACAGGAAAACTAGGACCTCATGCGAAGGGGTGATGTTGAGTACCTTTGTGTGGGATTAAAAGGAATGCATCCAAACAAGGAAAAATGGATGGAAATCAGACAAGTGAGGGAAAAATACCCTCACCTTGTTGATAATTAAGTCAACTTTTGGAGGTCCAAAAGCTCTAAGTGGGGAGGAATGATCCAAAGGATTTCCCTACAAAAATGTTTTGATCAATTTCAGAAGTCTATGAAAACCATTGGAAAATTCAAGAGCTTGGTAAGAGCTTTCTGACACCTTTTTAACGGGCAAAAACTGAGTCCATGAGCAAAAGTTATGCATTTCGGAAGTTGATTCTTGACCGCGTAATTATTTTTAATCTTCAAATTTTTAAATTATTTATGCTAACTAGTGATATTATGTAGGTGGAACATCTGGCCAATATTCCAACTACAAGATACCCTTAGTTAACATATTTTATTAATTCATAAATTAATCCTAAGATATCTGTTTAATTAATCCTAATAAAGCACCTTAAATTTATCAATTTTGACCAAATCTCCTCTCCCAAGTTTTGGCACATTTTTCCAAGGCAAGCCAATTTACAACCAAGAAAATATCCATGAGAGGAGGGGGTGGTTAGCATCATGTGGACTTAGTACACACATTAAATGGAGGATTTGAAGGCTTTGATAAAGTCTAAAATTGGTAATATCCCATTATATGTGGGATTATTCCTCCATTTTTTATGCTAAAATCCACTCATATGGATAAGAGAAAATCATGGGCTTTGGGAGGATTATTGGGAGATTTAAATGGGATTAAATTTACTAAATATACACTTAAGTGTGTATATATATATGGTATTTGTAAGGTTTGAAGGAAGGAAGAATACACATAGGTGTATTATTATTTGATTGCAGAGACGGAATACGGAAGGCGGAATTTGACAGAGGAGGATTTTATTTTCTTACAGGGAATTTCTTCTACTGATAATTGCTAGACACAGGTTTATTGTAAGCTTACTCTGAGGAGTTGTATTGTTATTCTGAAGAGTTTTAATTAATTGATCGGAACACTCGTAGAGTGGACCCGAGGACGTAGCCAATTGGTGAACCCCGTAAACAAAATTTTGTGTCTCTGTGTTTTATTTTCTTATTGCTGCAAATTTTATGTCGTTGAGTATTAATCTGTGATTTTTTAATTAAAATTGTTGCATATTGGATATAATTTGAGAGAAATTATTCGGTTAAATCCATTTCAAGTTACTGTGAATTTTATTAAACTTAAATTTTTAGATCATCATCAAAACATCCAATCCATCATTTCACATTTCCATGACATCAAATATTTGGAAATTTACACCACAACATACACATCACTTGGAGATTAAATCAAACCCAATAAATACATGACTAAATCATGCCTAACTCACCTAGACTTCATTATGCCTACATGACCTAGATGCAATCATGCATAACTCACCTAGACTCGGTCATGCCTACATGACCTAAACTCAACCATGCCTAACGGCCTAAACTCCACCATGTATAAATAACCTAAACTCAATCATGCCTACATGACCTAGATGCAATCATGCCTAAGTCACCTAGACTCCATCATGCCTACATGACCTAAACTCAACCATGCCTAACTAACCTAAACTCCACCATGCCTAACTAACCTAAAATCAATCATGCCTACATGACCTCAACGCAATCATGCCTAATTCACCTAGTTTCCATCAATACACAATAATAATGGAAATTAAAACAAAGTACATCATTCATCCAATAAACATCGTAAACTATACAAATGGGATATTTTTGGTATCAATAATATATATATACACACACATATACAAATAAATACAAGTATCTCAAATTTCTTAGATACAACCTCACTATCTTCACATGCAAACCGGTATAAAACTCAAAATCATAAAATTCTCGATAACAACCTCACTATCTTCAACATGCGAGTCGGTATAAATATCAAAAATCAAAACACTACTCATATAAGGGGACTAATCATCACCCCACCTGATATCCTCTAGGCCAGCCTCACTTGTCTCCTCCTCTCAACCTTTATCTGCCATCTTGCAAAGCATCTCTACACCCTTGATGGGTCTTGATCTGGTCACCTCCTAGCCCTCACTTGGGTCTAGCCTCTGAGAACTCGTAACCTCACAAAGGTGGCCCCTCAATGGGCTCTATGGCCCCCTCGTACTCCTTAAACCGTGAGTCCTGGATCTTGTCTACTCACCACCTGGCTGATTATTGGGCTCTGTACTCGGTATATGAGGGAACATATATCCCAACAAGTCATCAAATAATCCCGATAGTAATGAGCCTCGTTCAGGGCATCCCTAAACCTCATCTTGAAACCCACCGAGGTGGTTCCATGGGTCTCAATGCAACCTGTGAGCCCTGTCCCGCTAATACGAGCCTCGAGTCCCTAACCCTATTTCACCTATGTATGTCGTTCCCACCCTTCATTTCATTTCATTTTACTCACAAATTTACATTTACAACCCCACCCAAATTTACAATAAAACCACATTTCCAACAATATTTTCAACCAAATGAACAATTCAAATTGCCTCCTACCTCATCTCGGCAACATCTTCGGTAGGCGGCACCTCTGGTCTCTATCTTGGTGGACCTCCCACACCTTCTCCCGCCTCTGCCATGTCGAAATCCACCTCGAATCTCTCATCCAATCAACTCGCTCCACTTGATCTCATGGACCCACCTGCCGACAACCACTCATATACTTGTAGCTAGCCAACTTAGCTTGACACTTTGAAACATCACTTTCCACGAAGCACCACCTCTCTGTCATTTTCACAAATGCCAACAAGTTAAAATGAATTCGTCAAACCCGGATTTTACTTTTTCTCCCCAAATCGACCTAACCGACGTTAGTCATGTCGTTCCCTACTAAACCGATGTTGTTTACACCCTAACTGGCATTGGTCACCTATCATAACCTTTTAAACCCTCCCTGTGCCCATTTTTCCTTAAAACATTAGTGACCCAACAACATTTTACCTTACCAACACCTATTACACCCTACCCATAAGCCTAAATTACCTATACATTTCCTTAATTACGTTTAGGGACATGTTATTTACCTATACCTTGGCCTTACCCATGTCATGACCTACATACCCTAACATGAACCGCCTTTTGTGACAATGGAATTTGTGTACTCGTTATACATTGTGATGTTGTTACCTGTGTTGTTTATCCTAATGACATTACCTTGCCTATTGTCATGTTGTTTATCCTTACCAAACCTTTGGTGTACCATAACATACCTAAACATTTTTGCACCTAACCTAAGTTTTGCTTACGGACCATATCTTGTACTGCTGGATACCCAAACACTTCAACCTTGTTTAGATAAACCTATCAACCTTGGCCAATGTAGAGTTTGCAAGCTCTTCCACCTAGTATCGTATCGCAATCTATATGTGTGTGCACATTTGATTTCCATTACCCATTACCCAATATGACCCTTACCTATTACATAACATACCCTTTCCTACAACCCACCCACCCTCACTTTCATCACTTACCCATTTATCAAACCACTCACCGACTCCGTCTAACACCTCATTAGCTCTTGGTTTGAGGGGGATCACCTCCACCCATACTTAGGGCAACCTCACCTTTAACCCTACTTGGGAAACCCCACTCTCACCTATATTTGGGGTAACCACTTCCTATTTTTGTCAACATCGCTTACCAATACAAGCTACACGAAAAAGGGGAAAATGTAGACACCAAATTTGGGTCACACTCCCCTTGGTCCCTTTTAATTAATTAACATAATATATTCACCTAACCATGACCCCTTACCCTACATTCATATTAATTTAATTAATTACAATTGAATTAATTTTCATCATCATACTATTAATCAATTTAATTACTTTAATTAAGTTAATTTACACCTCACCTAGCCACCTCACCTAGCCACCTCACCTAGACACCTCACCATGGACTTATTCTTAGTCTATTAATTAACTAGGACTAAGTCTCCACTTATCTTAACCAATTGGGACTTAGTCTAACCCTAACATTAAATTCCTATTCCTTCTCCAACAACACTCCCGCTTATCTAAGTGCTAACCATCACTTGAGACCCGGATGGACAATTAGAGCATGCTAAAAATAGCAAGGATCTGCTATTTTGGGTAAAACTAGGATTTCCCGCCTTAACCGACCCCGGTTAACCCTAAACTGACGCTGATCACCCTAACCGTCTTCGGTTACCATATATACAATTTTGTAACCTTTTTCCCAGGTTGGTCATTCTAAGTTTTGAAATATCTTTTTCACCCAAGCACGGACTAGAGATTTTCTCAGCATCCAGATGACGGAATACATTCAACCACAGGCCCAATCAAGTACCACATATTTTTCCACAAGAATTTTCATTCATGGGAGAACTCTGGAAAGCATTGCCACGTAACTAACCACCAAGTTCTTCATGGATCAACCATTTCCATCCTTCACCAACCAGACCTATAAATACAAGTAAGTGTATTTGACTTGCATCATTTATGTACTTACTTAATAGGTTCTTTATCTTTTTGTAACTAGATCTTGTTCTTTCCTACATTCCTCCACCCCCACTTTCCTGCCAATCTACCCAACCTACCACCTACCAATGTTTTCCTCTCCGTAGCTGACTTTAAGGAATTCCTGAGCCTTCCTAGCATTTTTATGAGCCTAACCATCCTCCCTCCATTCTCTATGCAATCACAGAGAAGCCCAAAACCAAGTTTATTTAATTACCACCATTTTGCACCTACCGATGTCGGTTACCTTAACCGTCATCGGTTTCTCCTCTTCACCGCATCGGTCACCCGGCCACCGACGACGCTTCTACATCGTCTCCTGTCAATTTTCACCAAATTACACCTAACTACACCAAAACCTCACAGAACCTTACGCAAATCTGATACCTCACTTACAACCTCACCACATGCCTCCCCATCTCTTTGTGTAAATACAGAGAGAGCTTAGACACCCACTTTTATAAATTTTCCATTATCCACGGTAACCAATATCGCTTATCCTAAACCGGCATCGGTCACACCCGAGATCGTGTCGATCTTTGTGCCCTGTAAACTTGCCTTAACCTGAGAAAGTTTCCTAATCATCCAAAATCAACCCAAACTACACCGATCTTACCTAGACCTTGCCTATGACCCTCAGACCACCTACCCAACCTGTAACCTAACTCAAGACCTTCACCAATTTAATTATTAAAGCATTTAATTGGATTGACATTGATAGTAATCTGAGATACCTAAATTAGAACACTAGCATTAGATTCTTTTATTTTCATGTTCATTTATTTATATTGAATTATATATATATATATATATATATATATATATATATATATCAGTGGATTGACAACCGTCAAGGAAGTATCACACTTCCTAGATCTAGCTCATGCTAGGCAATCCACTAACCTTTTGCTATTGACTATATCTTGTGGTCTTTCTTTGCATTACAAGTGGTTCCCCTAACTAACCAAAGGGAAGCTCACACAATCAATTAGATCAGAAATCGAATGTGCGCACTCAATCTTCAACCACGTGACTACATGTATTCCTCCTTGGCCTATTTACCCTTATCTGTTTCATTACCTACTACAATTTTGTGAAATAATATGATCATTTTTATCGTGTGGTGAAATCTTCATGTGTTTTTGTATAACCGTAAGATTTCCTTGTATATAAATGAGTTAAACAAGAAAGTATGATCTAGTGATTTATAAGGAAAGAGAAGATTGTAATAAGAAAACTATTACAAAGTGCATAGCGAAGGATTTATTGTAGATGTGTATTAACAATATATATTTATATATCTATATCATTGTTTAATTAAGTAAACATATGTTGGGAAGATAACATATTGCTCTAAGGTGAAGGCACATAAAGGATATGTGCACTAGAGCAAGGTTCATTTGAGGGTGTAGAAGAATAGCCGAATAAGCGCACATCAAAACACTTTGAATTTAGGACTTAGTTGTTTTGTGGATAAGGGCTATTCTGGGAGATAGCATGTTGAGCACACAAATACATGAATAATTGCAGTGCATGCAATGGTATTTTTGGAACAAGCAACAGATTGAGCACCATCCATAGTTTAAGCTAATAATAGGATTTCTACTCCATGTTAACTATAAGAAGCCTATTCTTAAGAGAACTTTCATGTTGTGCATCCTTATGTAAAGGCACATGGTTATTATTAGCATGTGACCTATTTTGAGAAGTGCATGGCTGGTGAAGGGAAAGTCCCCACCCCTGTGTGTGTGTGTGTGTGTGTGTGTGTGTGTGTGTGTGTGTGTGTGTGTGTGTAAAATTGTAAAGTTATGTAGTTGGTTTTGTTGTGTGCATGACTCATGGAGATACTTATGTAATGTAAGAAGCTTCTATGTTTTAGATTATTTAATAAAATGGTTCATATTGGCTGGATAATGGTGTTAAACATGACTAAATTTGGGTCTTGTATGGTAAGCCTTGTTATAGTCATTGTTTATTCCATCTTATATATATTCTAAGAACTAGGTCTGGTTTATGCATTGTGTGTTGTTTACTATTGGTAATGAACCTAAACACCTACGTGCACCATCATGCTAACATTCTGTATAAGCAAATATAAAGAGTGACCTGATGCCTTTGTGTGCTTCAGGTGAGTGCTCATCTCAGGTTGAGTGATGTGTCAGTGCGCCTGGGTTATTCACAGTAAATTCTAGGCTACATCATTGGTTCCGTTGTCGAGACCTCTTTTTCAGCTATTTTTAGGATGTTACGTGATGAAGATGTACCGGTTGACCTTGGAAAGTGTTGAGAAGTGGATAATAGATCTACAAGAATAGTACGCTCAGAGATTCAACATTGGATCTAAGTTTGATGCATGCACATGGGTGGAGCAGAATTTGTATGATTGCTATATGAGATTTTCTTTGTTATCTTCCCAATAGAGCTATACGAGTGGTTGGTTGCTTATGCATCTAAAAGGAATTAGAGGTTTCACACACTTGTCTAGATGCAAGAAGAATTTCAGGCCCTCTATGATGTTGATATGATTTGGACGTGCGTTGTGGATACTTGGTTTCGTGGTGTTCTAAATAGCTATATTTTGGAGTACTCAATTTCCAATTACTCTGTTCGAAAGTAGCCGAGTTCTAGTTTTTAAGTTATCCCGGGGAACCTATCTCGTAAGGAATTCCACCGGAAATCAAAATCTTGATTGTAACCTTAAATTTAGAAGAGAATCTGATGGCTAGCTAAACCTCACCACGCGTAGGGGTAAGAGCAGTGTGGTGAGAGGAAAAGAGAAGAAAGGTGGCTTAAGTTCAATGAGGCGCGCGATAGGGATTTAGAGAAGCAACGTGAGATTACGAACATATAACATTGAGAAGAGATATGGCTCATGAAGGATTTGGAGCTCACGCGAGAGGATGTGAGGCCGAGCATGTGGAACTCCCCCATTTGGAAAATCATGATAGGAAACTCTCATCAGCCTCTTATGAGAGTGTACCAACAAAGACAACTTGGGCTGCGGGTGCACATCTGAATCTACCTGTAAACCTATCCCTTGCGCTTATTTTTCTAGTTTCTAGTACACCAAGTAGTCAACAAGCTAGTTTGGGAAGTCGAGTAGAAAGAGGTAGAGTTGACTTATCAGCAAGTTCACGAGTGAATAAAATAGAAAGTACATTTATTGTTGGGAAGACATCTTCCCTGTTATTTGGAGGACTAGTTAGAGGAACCTATTCATGTGCATCATCAACATAGAACACAAGCGCGTAAAACTTTGGTCTCACATCGGGGAGTAGCACAACTTCACATAATTATAGGAGTTTAGTTTAGAACCACTATTGGGACAAAGTGCAGTACATCCTTTGGTTCAATTTCTGTTACATGTGGAGTATTAGGAGAAACATGTGGCTTGGGATCTAGTGGATCTAGTGGATCTGGGGATGGAGGTAACACCAGAGGTTTTGGATCTTGTGGGCATGGTCCTCACCAACCCATAATATTTACATAAAGATGTCACTTCCTTTCCTAGAGTATAGGGTAATAGAAGATGTTGTTGAGCATGTGCATATGTGTGAGATACTATGGCACATGAAAGGAATTACAGCTTCAAAGTGCAAGGCTAGTCAGTTTGTAACTACGTTACGGGATGCACGCACAGTTGGTATAGAAAGTTTGACCCTGATCAGACTTGTGTGGATTATATAGTGTTACGGGATTTTTCCATTAAATAGTTTTATATCCCCGACTTTGATCAAAAATTATAAGCGCACTCAAGGATATCAAGCAAGGCACTACTTAGAGTTTCCAAGAATATGATGCTCTTTTCAAAACACTCTTGTCTAAACTATCATATGATATCCATGAAATTCAGCATGCAAAGTGGTTTGTTGGAGGCCTAATTACACCTTTTACGAAGGCACTCTCACATAAGACATACATAGACCCGCGAGGCACTTGAACCAGCTTTGCACACTAAGGCAATCGGAGCATAGACACTGGAGTGAGGTCACTCTTAGAATCTTAGATTGCGATAATGGCACAGTAGTTGGAGAAACTATCATCGAATACAACACATGAGACACGAAGTGGAATTTGGTGCATAGATTGTGAAGTGAGGGAATACTAAGGATAATTTTCCTCACGGATCGGTGCGCTCCTTATTCTTTGGAATGTGAGATATGTCATTTAGACCATGATGCAAGTCGTTTTCCATTGTTGTAATGTGTGATAAGGAAGAACGTGTCCTGCTACTATAAAATTTTCCATTCCACGACTCACAATATTGAATATTATAGGTTTATTAATCAAATTCATGATGCCATTGATATTGGTGTATGACAGATGGGAGTTTCAAATAACTCTAAGGATAAAAGTGAGCAACATGATCATGATCATACTCAAGGGTGCTATGATCAAAATGAGGGGTGATTTGAGGGAGGTCATGGTAGAGGTCAAAGATACCATTGTGGATTCAAAGGTTGAGCTGCGGCGGTGGACGAGGTGATTTCCCTCATGGAACATGTTATACGTGTGGATCACCTGACCATTACAGGCACGAGTTCCCTCAAAACATTACTTTTTCTTTTTGTGGAAAGAATCATAACTAGTAAGAGTGCCCTGGACTTATATGAACATCTAAGAAAGAAGCACAAACAAGAGAACAAGGGTGCATGGATGGTTAGAATATAGCGCGTCATGGAAAACCAATGGATGTCAAAGTTACAACAGGATCCCGAGGTAGCACTTTGTGAATATTACTACACGTGTTAAGGTAGCGCGCCAGATAAACATTGCAACAGAAGCCTACCATCACTAAAGAGGAGGTTTTACATGAAAAATATCTAGACCCTACACATCAAAAGGAGGTTTATCAGAAACCATGGAGGTGCTTAGAAATTTACAGGGTGAAATACAATGTTTAAAGGAACAATCGTGGAAGTTAGAACAGAAGAAGGTAGATGAGACTTTCCATCGATTTTGATGATTTGAAAGAAGTATACAAGATGTTGCTTTAGGAGAACATTATTCCATTACTAGGGATTTGGTTGAAAGGAAACACTCTGCGTGCTAGTATTGAGAATGGATGGTAGATTTTGCATGCTAATCTCCCTCCCCATAGCTTGGATTATGAAAAGGAGATCACTTTGAATGTTGTTGTGGATGGATGGCTTTTGAGAAATATTTTGATTGACACAAGCGTGGAAGTGAATGTGCTTACCTTAGATGCATGGGTTCAAATGGGCAGACCTCCATTGCAGCCATCTTCCAATGTGTTGTATATGGCAAATCAAACTAAGGCCATGCCAATTGGAGTATTGAAGGATGCATCTATTACTATACATGGGCCAAGTTCACTAGGGACTTTGAGGTCTTAGCACTTGTAGAAGTGGAAAACTTCCTAGCTCTACTTGGGCACCCTTGGTGCTATGCAAATAATGTTGATCTACGGTTCAATAAGGGATATATCAGTTTTGAGAACAAGGAAGAACAAGTTATTATCCCTTTGACATATGGTAAATCTACACCTTATGTTGAGCCCTTAAGTGAAGAAGACCTAAACATAATTTATGTACGCACCATTCAAGATCCGGAAGCGCTTGAGCCATCTAAGGAAGGAATTCTCTAGTGGGATGATGCACAAGTCCATCATTGATACTACAAGTATTTTTGTGACAATTGGGCACATGGCACTTACGAGATGATTGGTCACGAGGTAAGAAGTGAAGTTGCACGCATAAGTAGGACATGTTGTGTTAGGCGGTTAGGCAAAGAACACATCACCCTAGTACACTGGGGAAGGAAACCCTGAGGTATTCCTGCGAGCCATAGAATTACAAAGGAAGGGTCGGGTAGACAAAAGGAATATGTTAATGTATACCCTATGTGGGATAGCGGTGTGTTGGTGGATGGTTCATAGGGATAATATTATAGAATGGAGAGAAGTGATAATTCCTCTATCATCCCAGTTTCTCAGGAGTAATGCACCTGCTCAAATATGTGAATATCATGATAGTAATCATATTCAAAACCACGTTTAGCAGTGTGAGAGAATCTAGACAGAGGGGAAGGAATATTTACCACCTTTATTGTGGGTGCACAAATTTTATTTCACCTTGTGAGGTTGCACGCGCACTTGGTATGTTTATGTGGAGCTGCATAGAGAGACTAGAAATTGGCAAGACTTGACTGCAGGAATGATCCATACTTTTGACTACTTCTCCACTAAACCTCTAGTGAAAGAGGCATTACAAGTTATGAATTGATTGACTATGGGAGATAGTACAAAGGTTGAAGAACTCATTCAGGAGTTATTTGGTGAGTCATATCTAGAAGCGTGTTTTGACGAAGTAAATGAGATGGATGTAGAATTGCTTGAGTGCGCTTGCCTAGAGAAGGAGAAAGGAAAGATGGTATATATGGTGGATGATGAATAATTGGAAATGTTAGACATAGATCATTTAGATGGTATGCGCGAGGTCTTAGACAGACAAGGCGGATGAGAAGGCGCGTGCCTACCATGAACTTATGAAGAAAAAGAAAGTGAACATTGGCACAAATTTTGAACCTAAGGAGGCAATAATTGGATATTACTGGTCCGACTCAAGTGGCTAAGATAATTGAGTTGCTACATGATTTCCAAGACTTGTTTCCTAGGGGCTACCATGAGTTGAAAGGATTGCATGAATCTTTGCATGAGATGAAAATTAAGTGAAAGGAAGGTGTGCACCTAGTTAGGAAGAGACCTAACAGGATGAACCCTAACTCCGCACGTAAAATTTAAAGAATAAATTGACAATATGTTGGAATCTAGCATTATTAAGCCCCTAGAGGAATCAAAGTGGGTTAGCCCTTTGGTAATCATCATAAATAAAGATGGGAGAATCAGGATTTGTTTGGGCTACATGGAGCTTAATGTTGCATGTGTGATTGATCCTTTCCCTACACCATTCACTTAGGAAATATTGGAAGGTGTTGCAGGGTGTGAAATTTACTCTTTTACAGATGGATTCTCTGGGTATCATCAAGTAAGAATTGTTTAGGATCAAAATAAGACAAATTTCATAAGTGAATGGGGAATTTTTGCATGCACAGTGATGCCCTTTGGATTGAAGAATGCACCTGCAATATTTTTGTGCATTTTGGTTCAAGCATTCCAAGATTTTATTCACAAATTCTATCAGGTTTATTTAGATGGTTGGACTGTGTATGGGCTTATCAAGGATCATTGTGACAATTTGTTGTTAATGTTTGAGAGGTGTAAATAGTTGATCGTCTCTTTAAATATCAAGAAGTATGTATTTTCTACACACATTTTGGAACTCTGCTAGAGCATATCATTAGCAAGGAGGGTTTGTTAGTAGATCCAACTAAGATTGCAATCATTTTAGGCTTGGAGGAACCCACAAGTCAGAGTGAGGTGCACAGATTCTTGGGCCACAGGGTATTATAGAAAAATTATCAAAGGATATGCTAATATTTTCGTGCCCTTGGAGGAGTTATTAAAAGGTAAAGGAAAGTTCTATTGGGGAGAACCGCAAAGAAGGCGCATTCAAGCATTGAAGTAGAGGCTTACTACGACACCTATTTTATGTTTTCCTTCATGAAATCTACCCTTTCATGTACATGTGGATGCCTCTGGCATGGCCATTGGTGTAGTTCTAGCTCATCTTGGAGAAGTTATAGTATATCATCTTATCTTCTTTCCTAGCATAAATTTGACTCTTATAGAACATAATTATACAACTATGGAGTGCGAGGCTTTGTCAATGATCTATGTGCTACATAAGTTCAGACAATACTTGCTAGCAACACCTTTTTATTCTATACAAATCACATGGCATTTAAATACTTGGTAAATAAGCCTATTTTACAGGGGTGCATATGTCGATGGGTTCTATTATTCCAAGAGTTTGACTTTACAGTTGTGGTAAAGCTAGGTAAAAGCAATTCTAGCCCAAACCACTTATCAAGGATTCAATCAGGAGAGGACGCATAGAGTATTGAAGATACAATGTCGGATGCATAGTTATGCAAGTTGAACCATATGCCCTCAGAGTTAGAGGATATTGTTATCTTTTTACGCACATGTATGATGCCCGAAGGAATGAAGACTTTGGAAAAGAAACAACTTGTAATTTACGCCACACCTTTCATGTTGATCAGTGGTGACTTATACAAACTAGGTCGAGATAAAGTATTGCATTTGTGTGTCTTGAACCATGAGCACACGAAAATCATGGAGGATACTCATGGCGTGTTACAGGTGGACACTATGTAGGTGACGCCACCACGCGTAAGATTTTACTAGCTTTGGTTTATGGTGGGAAACCTTGTACAAGGATTGCAAGGAGTATTGTAAGGCATGTGATCACTATCAGCACCTTGGAAAACCTAGGCAGAGAGATGAAATGCCTTTAAGGCCTATTACTAGTGTAGATCCTTTTGAGAAATGGGAAATTGACTTTGTGGGTCCTACTTCCCAAATTGCGCATTTAACTGGATCATGCTATATCATCACTTATACAAGATGGGAAAAAATGGCACCTACAAAGGATTATACAAAGGCTATGACAAAGAATAAGGTTCTTGTGGTAAAATATTCTTACCAGGTATGGATGTCCTTTGAGTTTGACAAGTGATAGGGGCACTCATTTCCTGAATGCGATAATCAGGATATTATTGAATGAATTTATGGTTGCACACCACAAGACAGTACCTTATCACCTTTAGGAAAATGGGACTACTGAGGCTTCCAGCAAGATATTGAACTAGACTTTTTAAAAAATTACGATGTTTGAAGGAAATATTGGGATGATAAAGTTGTTGTTGTGCTTTGGGCATATAGAACAACCTAAAAAAGGTTGAATAAGAAAAAACCCTTTCAATTAGTGTATGGCGTATAAGTAGTTCTTCCCATGGAATTCATGTTACCTTCTTTGCGTATTGTGCACGCGGGAGGTCTAGCTGATGAGAAAACATTTGAAGAGAGAATTGACAAGTTGATATAGCTAGATGAGAGGTATGTCATAGCACAATGGAGTTAGAAGAAATAAAAAGTGAGGAAAGAGGCATGGCACACAGGAACATCAAGGACAAGAAGCTCGAGGTTGGGCAGATGGTACTTCTTTATGATTCAAAGTTTCTGCACCACTTAAGAAAGCTTAAGGTGCATTGGTTGGGACCATATGTTATCACTCATATATTTGACTCGGGAACATACCAACTAGAGGCGCTTGATGGAACACTATTACCCGGTTACTTCAATGGGAGTAGGCTGAAGCCCTACTATAAATAATCCTTCTTGGTATTTGTAATAAGGTAGTATTTCCATTTATATTATATTTCCCTTACTATATTTTTCCTTAATGTGTTTCCTTCTTCGTCACTATGTTTTGTCAATTTGGTTCAATGTTTTGTGTAATAAATGTGTTTGCACGCAGGAAGCTAATTACAATCTGAAGTGTTTTTATGCGTAGAGGACTGCACATTCCCTTAGTGTGGGGTGGTTGTCATTCAAACATGGGTATGTATAAGGAAATACTTGTGCGTGTTATTTCTCTTGTTAGAAAGTGCAGATAGTATGGAAATGTGTTGTTAGAAAGAAAATTTCTCCTAAAGAAGACCATAGTTGGAAAAAAATGAATGCATAGTGTAACACGAGGTAATTTGTGGCCATAGAAACTACTTAGAGGAAGGAAAAGTGGCAAGGTACTTCGGTGCATGGAAGTGCGTGAAATGACGTCTGTGAGGAAAAAGGTAGAAAGACGTGCTAGAAGGTTATAGTTGTGGCGTGCATGTGTATCATGCGGGAATTTTGTGGAAATTTGGTAAATGGTCAATTAATGAGAGGATTGGTAGTAGGTGGAGGAGCAATAAATGTGATAAAATTTTCCAAATCTAATTAAGGATGTGATGCGGGTTCACTTTTTCCTTTGTGATCACGAGTTTTTAAGTGAGCTAATTGTGACCGAGCTGAGATAGACATGTTGAGGTGCAGAGAGCTCTAAAACCCAGTCAAGAGAGTATATTTGTGCATGAAATTAGCTTGCGTCCCCATTGGAGAAGGGTTTGAGTGAAGAAGAGGCATGTAGAA
Organism: Taxus wallichiana var. yunnanensis; assembly: GCA_018340775.1. Taxonomy (NCBI): domain Eukaryota; kingdom Viridiplantae; phylum Streptophyta; class Pinopsida; order Cupressales; family Taxaceae; genus Taxus; species Taxus wallichiana. The sequence continues at coordinate 23,317,373 of CM031236.1, read as the reverse complement.
AGGATAAATAGAGCACCAGGGCTTGAGAAGAAGTTAGGGCACACAATTTCAAGCTAGGGCATGTGATTTTGAGCTAGGGAACAGGAGTTTGCTCGATAGAAATAAAAAGGTGTAACCTTGTCTTACTATGGCACTAAGGAGAGCACCTAGAGCATGAACAAAGGGGAAGAAGAAGGTAGAAACCGAGGTGGAGATCAAGGATGCCCTCGAAAGTAATTTTTGGAAATGCAGTACCCATAGGACGTAATCATGGGACGTGACTGGGATTTTCACATTCACATGAGAAAGGTAAGTGACTATAATCATCACACGACTGACAACAAGGAAGAGTTGGACGCATTGTTAAGCGAAAAGAAAAAAATAAGCACCACGATTGTTGATATGTCTATCTATGATGATGCTAGAGAGAAATTGTTGAAGAAGGTAGGGGTCTTACAGCTATATGAACTCCCTTACTTTGGAAAACATGAGAAACTATATCAATGGATTATGAGCAGAGTCCATAAGGACTTATTTATTTTTTGGGGTGGTAGATGAGGATCTTTGCGCCCTTAATTACGAACTTTGAAAGGTTTAAAGGGAACAAGGATAGAGATTACTAGTGACTTATCTGACAAAGCAGCTATTTTGGCCACCCGCAAGGAGCTGGGTTACTCAAAGGGTCCACGTAGAATGGATATTTACAAGTTAAGGAAGTACCTTGTTGTGTAGGCAAATCAAGCAAGCACTTACTCACAAAGTTAAATGATCAGCAGAGGTGGTCACGAGTTAACACCATGTAGCTACACATTGTCAAGAAGATGTCACAGGGATAAATTTACAACTTGGAAGGATACATAGCAGATACCATCATTGAAGAAGTGCACAAAGGTGAGAAGATAAGATTTGGTGCCATTTTTTTATCTCTTGTTTTTGTTGAAATTGGAGTGCCCGATGGGCCAAAGAATAAGATTTGGGAGTATCCTGTAGAGAATAAGTCTCTAGCAGAGAGGTTTGAGAAGTATTTATGTGAGGGATATATGAGTGGCTCGTTCAAGCAAAGGGCAAAGATGTGGTATGAAAGACTTCACATAACCTTCAAAGAGAAATGGAGAATTCCTAAGGAGCTACCATCAGTAGTTGGGAAGTTAGTATAATTTGTTGTGTACCAACAGTTTTGCATTGTGCACTTTACAATGAAGGATGGTAAGATTCTTCCAGGTGGTAGTTCACATGTTTTCTGATGCATAAATTTTAATCTACAATGTAGATAAGGTAGACTCATGACTACCATACCTCAAGAAAGACTTACACGTACCCAGTAGGTCTGCTTATATTGAGAGGTTCATATCGATGATATAACCATTAGGCCTTTTACTTTGGCCATTGGCGAAACAATGGAGCCATGTAAATTTACATCCATCTTAATCCTAGGATGGAAAATGGTAATTATGTTGAAACTAAATTTATGCTACCATGCCCACCAAAGGGGAAACATAGAGTTGGGAGCCTAGCGGTTGAAAATCCCACTTCACCATTAGAAGAAGAAGATGATGAACATGAGGACATCGGTGGTTTAGTGTGTAGGGTACAAAGAAAACCCCCAAACACTAAGGAAAGTGATCGTGAGATTACTCCTCCACAGTAGATACAAGAGGAGAAAGACTTAGAAATAGACACACCAGCCTTAGATACAGACCCAATAAATGAGGAAAACCAATTTAAAAGGGTGTTTAGAAGGAAAAAGACCCATATTTTGGGGCCATCACAACCTCTACACAAATCACCTCGTATCTCCCCTCAAAAATAAGTACCTGAGAAGAAGAGGAGGAGAAATTTAAAGCTCAGAGAGGATGAGTCTAGTGAAAGCGCGCTAGGAACCCCGGTGCATCTCAAAAATGCAAAGGAGCCTCTTGATGAGTAAATGAAAGATGATGAAGATGGGGTTAAGGAGATAGAAGAGGATATGGGTGAGCCATCTGGCATGCCTTACTCCACACAAGAAGATGAAGGACCCACTACATATTCTAACGCTCGGGTTCCCATGGGCAAGAAGAAAAATAAAGGAAAGGCAGGTGAGGACTATGTGACTCCAGCTATGGGGTACAAAGAGGAATCCAACAAGATCATTCGCGTCAAGTTCCAAAGCACGGTAGGGCCAAAGGATTTATATGGTTGGGAGTTAATGGACCCAAAAATGCCAATGTGCAAACTAGAAAGTAGTTGTCTTGTCCATGCAGACACACATGGATGAACCAGATTTTGATGTGTGTGAGGAGTCATGTGTCGTATGCCGTAAAGAAGCAACCACAAATTAGGCACATGACTGTCAAACCTCTTGTAATGTCCGATGAGCAAGTAAGCAATGCCTTGGTCAAGGTATCTACTTGAAGTGGCATGGAGGAACATTGATAAGGCAGCTACCATTCGAGCGCTACTTGAAGATAAAAAGGATAAGACTGCAGAGATAAAGCACTTGAAAGAAAAGAAGGAATGAGAAGAGGTAAAGAATGAGGCCTTTGTTAGCATGGCTGAGGAACTTGGTGATCATATCCTTAAGGTAAGGCCTCATTTGGAGTCTAAAGTTCCTCAAAATTTTCCTCTACAATCATTATTTGTGCACTCTGGTGGATCTGGTTTTGAATAAAGAGCCCATTGTTATGGCTGCACCAAAAGATCCTGTAAAAGAAACAACAAGAGAAAGGGCTACCATTGTTAGGAAAATTTCAAGTTTTGAGGCCTTTCTCCAAACATTGAAATATAATCAGAAGAAATTGGATCAAGATTTGAACATGTGTGTAGTGTCGATGCCATAATAAGAATCAGAACTATAGCAGAGGATAATGAAGTGTTGAAGGAAATTAAGGATGAAACACTTGGGTGCGCAGAAAGGTTATCCCTGGTAAAACAAAAGTGCGAGGCCTTTATAGTAGCCCAAGATCCACACAAAGATAGGATCAATGAACTTGGGAAACTTATAGCACAAAAATGGACTCCATGGAGGGAATGGTCTCAAGTATGGCACATGTTTTCCAAGTACTGCATAATGAAAAGGAAAATATCACTCAAGATGAAATAGATGCCATAGTGACAAATGTTCTAAAAAAGACAGGGAGTGCGCTAAGTGACTGGCAGACCTTGGAGGCTAAACTCAAAAATGAATATCCAGATTTATTCCTTCCTGAAGAAGAGGGTAATGCAAATTAAATTTCATTATTTTGTACAGTCCTTCATTCATTCTTTCATTCCGTATTCTTTATTGTTGGAGACATAATAAGGAATTCCCATTTTCAAGGCAACAATGTACTTTAGTGTGGGGTAAAATGTTGAGCAGATAACATATTGCTCTAAGGTGAAGGAACATAAAGGATGCACACACTGGAGCAAGGTGCATTTGAGGGCATGAAAGAATAGCGAGAATAAGCGCGTCGAACACTTTGAATTTAGGACTTAGCCATTTTTGGATAAGGGATATTCTTGGAGATAGTGTGCTAAGCACAAAAGATATGAAGACTTTTGGTCTACGTAATGGTATTTTAGGAACAAGTAATATCCGAGCGCCATGCATAGTTTAAGATAATAATAGGATTTATACTCAAAGTTAACTATAGGAAGTATATTCTTAAGAGCACTTGCATGTTGTGTATTCTTTGGTAAAGGCACATGGCTATTATTAGCATGTAACCTATTTTGAGTGAAGGAAATTCCCACACCCCAATACACACACACACACACACACACACACACACACACACACACACACACACACACACACACACACACACACACACACACATACATATATATATCATACACAATTTACACACACACAGATATGTATATATATCAATTAATTTACACGGTTTAGATGTGTTATGTCAAATGTTGGTTTTTGTTGGTTTTTTTTTGTGCGCATGACTCATGGAGATACTTATGTAATTTAAGAATCTTATGTGTTTTAGAGTATTTAATACAATGGTTCATATTGGCTGGATAATGGTGTTGAGCATGACTGAATTTGGTTCTTGTATGGTAAATCTTGTTAGTCATGGTTTAGTTCATCTTATATATATTATAAGAACTAGATCTAGTTTATACACTATGTGATATTTACTATTGGTAATGAATTTGAATATCTATATGCACCATCATGCTAACATTATGTACAAGCAACTCTAAAGATGTACCTAATGCCTTTGTGCACTTCGGGTGAGTGCTCGAGATCAAGGCCGAGTGATGTGCCAAAGCACCTAGGTTATTCACATAAATTCCAGGTTGCATCAAAGATACATTACAATAGATAGTTTGGAAAATATCATATTTGCTTGAGATATAGTTAACACTTTAACTCGGAAATAAGCATAACTAAAGAAAATTAACATGATATCTAGCAAACTTGGGTATTATGTGTGATGTGCCTTATGATGAAAAATGATCTTATGTACTTGAAATTGTTATCATATCGGTAAAATTGTACATGAAGTTTTACAAATTAGGGATAAATATGTCTAGTGAATACTCTCATCTTCTAAAAGATAAGATGGTATGAACTACCTCAAAGATACTTATTAGATGTAATCAAATGAAACAAAACTAGAAATATTAGCAGATCATATAGACGGATATTAGAATACTAACTATAAGTGGTGAATTATTCTTAGTGTCCTAGGTAGGATAGTTAACATAAATCAACATATATGAGTTATACGCATTGAGTATAATTGTTTCCTTTGTTGCGAGAACCCTATTCTTCTAGGATTAATATGATTCTTCATGTATTCCAACACATCTACATTAATAGGTTGCATTAGCATTGTATGTATTATGACGACACACTAAACTAAGTATACTTAAGGGAACAATTGTTAATGATGTACTTAGTGCTGATAGTTAGCATAATATTTATCTGTAGACCTAGATAACTAGGATTCCATAATTATTTATATGATACAAAAAGGTTGTTGTCTTTCAATAGCAGTGACATGTAAACACATAGTTAAGTATCATTTGTTGTATGAAAAAATACAACGATATGGAGTGAGGTGCAAAGGTACTTTGAGATTACTTGAATAGGGTACGGATGTACATAACTATCTTAGTAAACTAAATCAACCTAGTAACTAATAACGGGTATTGGTGATAACTTAATTTGATAGAGAATGAACTTAACAAGTAAAGAATGGAAAGGAATCCAGATAACTGAATAAATTGGTATGGTGAAAAGATAATTTTCTGATGATGAATGTGTCATCATGAAACTGAGCATGAAAGACATGTCTCTAAAAATTTGGCCAAAGTAGTGTAAGTTGCTGAGTACACTCTCAAACTCATTTATTTATACACTAAGGTGTGGGATACCAGATGGAATTCGATGGACTGAATTTTAGGTAGTCACTTAAGAACTAAACTTGAACATCCATACCTGACAAAGGTTAACCAACTGTATACTTTGTATACACACTTGTGGAGAGTGAGTTATGGGGGATCGGGAGATCTAGTTGACCCATACATCTACACATGGCTATGATGTTATTGAAAGGATTTAAAAAATTAATTCATATTGGGTTAATTTGCTATTAGCGAGATAATCATGGAAGGCATCAAGATAAATAACTAATGTTGGAATAAATCAGCGGTTGTTGCAGTGATGTAATCATTTCAATGTAAGATAACTTAAGGGATTTAAACTCATGTATGCTTTGGAGTTTAATTATTGAGTATTAAGTTCAATGAAGGCATAAATTGTATTAAATGGGTTAATTAAAAAAAACCCCTAGTTTTTATGTGTAATTTGAGGTGTTACAATATCCGCAACATTCCAAACAAGACAGAAACATCATAAGGTGAAAACTATGAAATCTTGTTTAAAAAAAGTAGTCCTAAATAGGACATGCTTATCATATTAAGTATTGGAATTGAGCCTAAAAATTTGTGGCAACTCCCATTCTTCTTATCTCATTAATTTTTTCCATCATGGTTCATTTTAAGACCCCCCCTCCAAAAAATTACTATAGGATGTGATGTAGAAATGTGTACAATTGCATGCATTCAACAAGTTCAATAGAGATCAATCAACAACCTATACTCATACCTCTGCAAATGAGGATCTTTCTTAGTTGCCCAAAATGACCAAATCTTTCTAAAAACCAACCTAATGCACTTTAAGTGGCTTACTCAAACACATTACCCTCGTTACATACCCTACATCAATCATGGATTTTCAGTGTTGTGGAGAATTTTGGATAAGCTTGTAAAGAGACGTCTTAATAGGGGCTTGATGTAATTGTTTAATGACAAAATTTTGTATGGATGTCATAGATTATATTTTAGGTGCCACAAGGATGGGAACCTTGGATTTAAAAGACAATTGGTTAGGTGATTCGAGACAACAACTGTGATACATACTTAGGGCCCATTTTTATTTGGTGATTTGGAGTCTTGTGTGCGTGCTCTTGTGGTTATATAGACAACATCTATTTGGTGGAGTGGGGATTTACTGGAGGAAGCCTTGCTTTTAGATGTGGTGTCAAGTGATGGTTTAGAAATGATGTGTTTAGGGACTTGATGGGTGGGTTTGGTTTGATGTGTGGATTTTATTATATTGAGTATAACAACTCAATTATTTTCACAAGACCGTAGTAAAAAAATATTTGATTTCCACAAGTCAATCAGCAACGAGTATGCAATAGAATTAACCCGGTACAAACTAGTTAACAATTTTAAACAACTATTTAGTAATTTAAGTTTGATCCATCTGATAACTCTTCCATGTATAAACCTTGTGTAGCTGAGAAGGGTGTATTCTTATCTCCTTTCAATCCACTCTATGTGAGAAATCATATAATCTTTAGTATGTTCAGGTTTACCTTTTTCTAAGTTGAGAGAACTATGTTTCCATCCTTAAATGTCTACCAAGAAAGTCAATTACTTAACTTTGTAATCTAGCATCTAACATATATAAGGTAATGAAAAACAATGCAATCAGCTACTTGTATTACTTTGGCTAAATTTTCCACCCATGTAAAAATAGCACATAAGCATTAGGGAAATAGTCTTCCACCACAAAACAAATATCATGACACAGATTATCTAGATATTTTTATTTTAAAAGAAGGTGAACATGTTAAGAAGAAAGAGAGGTGTGTTCTTTATAGGACCATCTCCATAAACTAAAAAAACCACAACTCACTCAAGGTTTATATGGAATGAGGGGAGACCACGTAATGGGTTACTTCCATTACATCTTATTTCCTTTTTCCATAACTACTCCTAGTTAGCACTATGCCTAGATGTTTGTGTGATGACGTGAGATTATATCCAATCTACGTCGTAATCAAAGTTGTCTATCCACAATCAAATTTCATCATGTGGAAAGTCCTATGAAACTTAAGTTATTTCATTATTTAAGTTATAGCTTAGGGGTATTTTCTGAGACTTATCTAAGTCATTTGTTATGTTCCAAGTAGGCCTTAATAACTTATTTGAGTTATGGACTAACTATTAGTTTCCCTTTAGTGAATTCATCTCATTTTCGTTATAGGTTTCCCATGTCAAAGGTTGGTTTTGTTCATTATCCGTTGGTCTATTTAATAAAGGAGATAATACCATTTGCTTGCAATGGTTGACTTATTATCTCATAAAGAATAATGATTAAGCCTAATCAATTTAAGTTAACCATGCCCCTTTTATTTTCAGCTAGATGTTTATTAATCACATTTACTATCATCATACCTTCATATTTTGAAGTATAGATTATATTATCATTTACGGCCACATACATTTTACTCAATACTTATTAATGATCAATACCATTATTCTCATGATAAACATTGTATCCAATAACATACTTTCTGATGTCCTTACTTAATTAATCATAAGAATAGTTTAAGTGAAGGATTAAGTTAAGTAATGTTATAATAACACATCTAAAGGCCTTTGGTGCACTTAATTAATTAGATCAACAATAGACTATACAAAGATACAACCATCAAAAATAGGGACGTAAATAATATCTACCCTTATATACCATGCCCAATTAAAACCAATTATATTTAATCAAAATAGAGAGGTTATAAATCAACATAGAATCACTCAAGGTTGTGAAACCAACTATCTTCATTATACAAGCAAAAAAATCCATATTAGGATTATACATTAGGGTCATATGCCCATCTTAAACAACTAAGTTTACTTCACGAAATCATTTAATACAAAATAAGGAACTTCTTGAGGTTATCCTTTTTACATATGACCATGAGGTCATAATCAAATAAAACAGTATTAAATCAGTCCAAAGTATTCACTTCATAGCTTCTCCTATTTACTTATACATCTGTAGAGAAAAAAATATACATGGGTTAGTTCAAGAAAATTGACATGAGTCAACTCACTCATATTCTATATCATAACCATTATATAATGAGAATAACAATCAAGGTTTGACCCCATACTAGATCAATTTAACTTACTTAATTTGAACTAACCAAATTAAATCAACAAGAATAACATCATTAACATGCATCGACCGTAATAAATCAACAAATATTTAACTTTACTTGTAATTCATATTGAATCGTATTTAATCAACAAATAGTTAACTTTAGTTTGTAATTCACAACAAACCATAAAAATTCATCAAGTAATAAACTTATGAAGACTAATCATACTCTTTCTACAATTCAATTAGTTAAGAATTCATTTCATAAAAACATCAATATCTAACAAGTCAATATTACTTTCCTATTATGATAATATTCCAACAATTTTTAACAACTTCAACATTAACAAAGTTCATATTTTATATTCAAGCACAATACAAAATATAACACTTATCTAACTATAAGAGCGTATGACTGAAACCTTCATATTATCTTGCAAAATGTTCAGATCTAAAAAGAGGACAAATAACAAAACACCCTCATACATTCTCTCATTTACGTTTACCCAAATATTAAAAGACATGTGCACATAAAAAAAAGCATTTAAAAATGCAAGATTATGTTAATTGAAGAAGGTAATTGTTTCTCAAATGATAAAATGTGCACACATTGCCATACTTAAATTACAACATGCAAATCCATTATGCGTATTTCCACACAACTACCAAAAAACACATTTTTTCAGTCAAAAATGTAGTCCCAACATGGGAACTCAAAACTCATTCCATTCACAAGAAAATGCTAACCTAGATATCATACACTTTTAAAACTCATAAAACTCATTCCACTCATAAGAATACGAGAACCCAAAAAGTTTAAAACACTTAAACTCATAAATCTATTCAAAAATTCAACATGAACCCAGTAGGCAAGTATGAATCAAATAAAAACATTCTTCCATAAAAACCAAACACACAAAACACCCCAAATCGCTATTATCATAATATAAACATTATGATTTAGAGTATCATGGAGAAGCTCATGTCTACAATGTCAACGTTTTTCTGAAATCAACTTGCTTTCTCCTATAATCTTCTCCAAAAATTAAAAACAATAATGCATTCATCAAAAAATTCCTTTTGAAACAAAGTTCCTCTATATCCATTTCTAGATTAGCATTCATGACCGAAAAACATGCACAATGGAGAGAAATTCCACTTCCTTTAAAACCCCTAAAAATAGCTCATACCAAACAAACCAAATGACCAAATGGAGAGAATGCGACCAAGTTTAGGGTTGGCTTCTCAGGGAAGCTAACCATTCCCAAGGAGCTGACCATCCATTAATACAACATTAAAACCCAAAACCCCTCAATGTTATTTCCTTATGCCACACAACCATGCCCACTACACATCACATTAAACAAGTATGCTTTGAATTATATTTTCTAAGTCACCAATGTCACACAACTAACATGCCACGTAATCCCAACAAGACACTAATACATGTCACCCACTCTTTGTCAAGTGGATTTTTATTCTAAGTTAATGAAATCCATTTAACCTCCATGTATTTAATTAAAACTTAATGTATTTACCCATGCCCATATGTCAAGTATTAAAATTAATACTTTGTATAAACAAGTTGTAGACACCATATTTGGGTCACACTTCCCCTTCACCCCACATATATATTAATTTGATTACCTACGATTAAATTAATTCCCATTCTCACACTATTCATTGATAAATACCTTAATTAAATTAATTTCCACCTCACCCCACCACATCACCTAGACACCTCATCACAAACCTATTCATAACAAGTTTCCTTTCAACTAAGACTTATTCCTACCTACCTTAATTAACTAAGACTTAGTTCAACCCTGAAATCACATGCCTATTCTTCCTCTTACTACATGCTCGCTTATCTAATCACAACATTTTGTTTTGATCCATGAAAATGGATAGAGCTGGCCCAAAAGATGGCCAAGATCTATCATTTTAGAAAACCTAGGATTTCCCACCTTAATCGACGTCGAACCCAAACTGTGCGGTCACCCTAAACCATCATCGATTACCATATATTCACTTTGGTAACCTTGTTTGAGAGGTTGGAAGAATTATTCGAGTTTTGAGAAGAGAGATCTACATGTAAGCATGCACCAGAGCACTCTTGCACATCCAGACATCCTGAACCAACACCAAGCATTGATCTAAAAGGAAAGAATTCATGGTAACATTCTAGGAAGCACACCAGTCGTGACACTAACCACTAGTTCCATGGATCAACCATCACCTCCATCTAACCATGAGGTCTGCAAATTACATTTAGATATGTATCTTCCCATACTTAGTTAGATCAGTTTCTTTATCTCTGTTTGGGAGTCCTAGTCTTCTTTGTATCACATCACCTCTCACCTTTCACAATCCTGCACCTAACCACCTACAACCTCCCATCCCTCCATACCCAACTCTAGGCATCTATGAGTATTCCAACACTGTCATCAACCTCACCATTCTCTGTGTAATCACAGATCATCATCAAAACCAAACTTTATTCGGTTTCTATCACTTGACCCTACCGACGTAAGTTAACCTAAACCATCATCAATTTCCTCTCAACCAGGATCGATCATACCAAACCGATGCCAATCTACGCACTGTAAATGCTTTATAAGAACAACCTCATAATATTCACCTAAATATACCAAATCACCTAAAGCTTGACCCTGATATATCACAACCACCTTATTTACCTGTCTAACTCCCAAATCTGATCATAACCCATCATGCTAGATTATATTTTCTTATTGTACTTGAATGAGACACCTAAATCATATCAATTATAGTAGGACATTATTGGTTTGCATTATTTCTTGCATTAAGTTGTGTTAAACAGTGGATTGAAAGCCATCTAGGAAGTATCACACTTCCCGGATCTAACATACACTAAGCAGTCCACTGACATATATTGTTTAATATTCCTCTTGTGGTCTTGTTTTGTATTCATAGGTAGTTCCTCCTAGCAAAAAGGAAGTTCTTGCAATCAACATTGGATCAGGAAATCAGAACGCGTGCACTCTACCTTCCACCTTCATTCACAAGTATTCCTCATCACCCTTACCTTATCTATTTTTCTCATACGTACGTAACGTATCAGCGAAACACAAGTTACAAACTCATAACATGCCACAACTAATGCCAAGTGGCCTAACAATTGACCCAATGTGAATATTCCAAGAAAGAAAATAAACACATAATATAATTATCTCCTTCCATATACTTTCCAAAATCGAATTTTAAAACATATATGCAACAAAAATGTCACAGGTGTGAGCTAATACCCCTAATCGCTTAACTTAATTTCACTCAAACTAATCTTGAGATACTTTTAGCAATTCAAAGTTATCCCTAACACTCCAATTTAACCATCGATGGTCTATTGACCATCTATACATTCGTCAATTTCAAGACTTAAAAGGGTGAGATGTTACATCGAGGTCGAGACGGTGGATGGTTTTCATTTACAGGGAGAAGTCCCTTGTAACAATACTTTGAATTGTAGCAGGATGGCTTTTACATTCCTCGGTGAAGTTTCCCTACATTCAATGATAAGCATAAAATTCCTCATAGTTATACCAAGGATCTTAGTACATTGTAGTGTTATAAGGGATGATCAGATAAGATTCTCAAGGATTTTAGTGTAATATCATGTTGTGGATGATTGAGATAATGATGAAGGTGGTGGAATTTGGAAATCATTTGATGATTTAGAGGTACAAGATATGATATTCATGTTTTGTGTGGCACGTTTAGGTGTTGTTCAAGGAACAACCTTAGACTTTATGGTCATGATGGAAAATTTGGAGGAAGGATGAGGCCCTAAGATAGAGGACATAGGTTGTATGTTTCATGGTATGGCTGTCTGGTGAGTATTTCGTGGAGTTTCTATCTTTCTAGATGAATGATTTGTGGAATTTTGAGTTGGATTATTAAGATTTTTGATTTGATGTTGGATGACGTGTTCTTAAAAAGAGTTATTAAAAATTTTAATGATAGGTTTTGTTATCTGATTTCCTCCATCGCTCGTTGAAATTAGACAACAAGAATATTAATCAAGATAGTGTTGAGGATCTCAGACAAATGTAAAAGGAGTCAAGCCTCGATAATTTTGGGAGGGACTTAGCCAAATAATGGTGAGAAAATTGAGGTTGGAATGAATCAACTCAAATAAAAGTAATGAGACTCACGGAAGGTGCCACGTTTCAGCCCAACACAATTCCAAAATGCAAAGGGGAGTAACAAAATTCCAAACTCCCATGGGACTTCCACGTGGATTCAATGGTGAGATACCCATCAAGAAAGGATCCTCATGTTAATATACAATGAGTCCCATTACAAACTCAAGGAAAAATAAAATGTGTCGCATGTTAACTCAATGATCTTCCAAAGGATACAAGAAGAGTAGAGACCCTTGGGATGTGCTTAGCCTCTATGTGGAGCTCAATGACAAATGGACTCCAAGCCCAAAGCAGGTTGCAAAAGATTAGTGGTAGGTCAATGCCACGTGAGAATAGTAATAAAGACCACCTAGAAGTTTTAAATGCTCATATATTTCAAAAGGTACGAAGGGAGAGGAAATTCCACCTACATTCAAAGGGCCATAAATGGAGCATTTCTTAACGAAACACCAAAAATAGGTGTCGATTGGAATCATGGCTCAAAATCCAATACACAACAATCGAGGAGTTCATATATGTAATAAATATTTGAGGGTGTATTCCTTAAAAGATTATCCCACTTCAAGGGAGGCGGTTGGAAAGTAGTTGAGAATGCATTAAATGAATATGGCTCTCATTTCTTAAAGGCAGATCATGGGGCAGTGTGAGATAGATTTCACAAATCTATTTTTGTCACTTCATCTCATTTATTACAACTTATAATTGATTGGGGAAGTAGTTCCGGGATTGTTCTCTTATCTTCTTGTCATTCTATATATTGTAATTTGGGGGCTCATATAAAAGATATATCGAGTGAGTCATTTTATGTCTATCCCTATTTCTTTTCTGCTAGGGTAGAACATGGAACTCAAGATTTCTTCCTAAAGCTTTGTAGTGGCATTTTTTCTTGCCACTTACCTACTGATTTTTTTACTATGTACAATTTTGGAGAAATATAATATGTCATGTGATGCATTTCGTCCATCCTTTGCATGTTTTATTATCTCTAATAGCCTTTATTCATTGTTGGTATATTGTGCATATCTCTAAATGTTCATTACGGGTTTTGGAAGTTATGCTTGATGAGTTTTGAATTGGTGTTATGTGTGAATCTATCTTTGTCTTGTGGTGTATTTTTTCCACCCTTTTCATTTCTCATTGTTTCCCGTTTCATGTAGATGGATTCTTGATTAAATTCTTCCTTTTTGGCACATTGCTTTTGTTATTTTTGTGTTATGTTTCATTTTTCTCTAACCCTTATCCCATACCACGAGACAAGAGCCCGATTCTTTAAAATTTTTAGGTTACCTTAGGGCGCACATCCCACTAACCTAAGGTATCTAATGACTCAAAGTTCATCTCGTAAAGATAATTATCAACAGATTTTCTGACACACTCGGTGGGACAGGTTCAAAGCACCTTACTACTTCATTTCATCAAGTTGGTGTGTTCTTGGTGAGATTCAGCCTTTAGAGGCACATGTAAAGCACATTTGGTAACTCTATTTTGTCCAAACAGCTCATTCTAAATAATTTACAGACCCTTCTTCCATCCATTTTTCATTCATCTTTCTTTCCATGTCTCTCATTTTCCTCATTCTATGAAGTTGTGCAAACATGACTTCATTCCCACAGTGGAATTCATAGTTTCAGCAATACCATCATCCTCTAATGATCTTCATGAATTCTCCAAATCAACATTATAACCAGATTCAAAGCCACTATGCTTACCCATATGAGAAATGCAAAAACCAAGTTGTCTACGGAACCTATCAAGGACATGGGTATGCATATGATGACTATGATCAAATAGAAGATGTTGGCCTACTAGAGAAGATCCAAAGAATGGAGGCAAGCATGATTCAATCTCGGGCTACAACATAAATGAAGGCATTCAAAATAGGATACATGGCTCTGTAGTGTCAATGGGAAGGTCTCATTCCTAGACATTATAGCCCGTGGGAGAAGCTTGATTTCTTGGAATAAATAATGCCCCCACTTATGCAATGGATTGAGGGTATTAAAACATATGAGCAAAGTGCGAGACAACCTTGTCAATGGGTAAGTCAATCACTGACTCTTTGTGCATATTTCCCCCTTTCCCAAGTTATATCATGTCATACTGCTCCAAATGTTGAGTTCCCTTCTCCATCTCCTAGCCTTTCATCCCACTTCATTTCTTTTGTCCCTTTTTCCTTCAAAAATTCATCCCCTCAATATGAATAAGAAGTAACTCCAAATCCAAAAGAAGAGGAGTGCATAGGGATGAGTGAATCTAATTCAAAGGATTCAAATCATGAGTCAGGTGCACTAGAGATTATAGATCTCTCTCTCACATTCATTCTCTCCAGAAACTAGAGTTTTTGGAAGAGTTTGATCTCATGAGCTTCATGTTTAAAGATGAAGCTATACATGATGAAAAATTTGCAGACTCAAAGACCATCATGCAAGAGGGAGAGACCTTGCACAAAGAGGAAGATGATGAGCTTGATTGCTTATCTAACTTGGAGGAATGTCTTGATGAAGAAGAGCCCACGAGAAATCACAACCTTTGTGGATCCATCATTAATTCCCCAACAAGAACAACCTACTACTCATGATAGTCCCCTTGAATCAAATCTAGAAGCTCTTAATGAAGATATAATCATTGAAGGATTTTTGCTTTCAATCAAAGAGTCTAGATTTGCCACGAAGAGAAGGAAAAATAAGACAAGGATGACACTTTGATTCCACACCACCATCAAGACAGAAGATAAAATATTCATAAATGCACAGAAAGTCCACATCAGCATGCGAGAAACTCCATCCAAGAAATTCTGCAAGAAATCCTCATCAAGAGTTTGGAATCATCAAAGCCAAGGAATAAGCCAACACCGGTCATGCTCACGTCAGAGTATGAGGATAATCTTCAAAGCCCCAAGGGTCAACTACAACAATGTATGATAGAAATGTGACATGTGAGCATGAGAATCTACAAGTATCCCTTATTCGTACCCGACCTCTCGAGGTCGTGCCAAGATAGCCGGTGGAAATGAAATATATGTGGGTATGGAAAAACTAGTTGGGAAATCTTATATCCTCAATACGCAATAATGGGATCTACGAGTCTAAAGCAAAGAAAGCTCTCCTAACCTGAATTGGTGTAATGGATCATTCAGATATAATAGCTGCTCGAAGGCTCCAATCAATGTCAAGCTCTACCGAGATCCTATCTATTGGTTGTTAGATACGTGGAAAGTGACATGTAGGTGCTTCGTGTATGTTTCCAGACAAGGTCATGAAAATGGTAATGGATTTATAGGAAACTATGGGTAGGTTTTTCGTCTAACCTAGAAAATATTAGCTTGATTGGCTTCTGTGTTCAATGCGGAAAATTATGCTATGATATCCGGCGGGAGTGGCGAGGATCTAAATACCAGCGTATGTAAACTGGTGTCAATGTTTAACTAATTAGTAGGCCCATTGGGTTGTGGGACCTGGGGATCACAACCATGAGTTCATGGTTGTTGTGGACCTATTATGGTCATGTGAAGAATGAATCTCTTCTTCCAAATATCCAATATTCATAAGCTTTTTTAGCTTCTATGTTTAATACTAGGAGTTGTGTAATCTTCTCAGAATACCTTATGGGTGTTCTGGCAACTTGTATACGTAAACATGTGTCTATGTCAATGAGAAGGTCTCATGTGTTTGGTTGTGGAACTAATGGATCACAACCAAATATTTGTTCTCTTTTAGGTTCTTGTATGGTCATGTGAATGTCTTATCAAGGCAATCTATAGTTGGGTTGACTTGACTAGAATGCGTATGCTTTGTCGTCTTCAATATTCAATTCTCTCAATTGTTTACTAACTGCTTGTGGGTTTATTTTCATTTGAAAGATTTGAATTTTGAGACCTTGATCTATATCCATTAATGTTGTGAAGATATTTGGTTGAGGTACTACCGGTTTGAATACGTAATCCCTGGGCTCTCTGGGTCCCGTAATTGTCATGCAAGAGATAATCAAACTTTAACTTAAATAAGTAAACTAATTATTAAAATAAATCTACACTATGCTTATATTCCTTTTTTTGTATTTTCAAGGATCGAATTTTAATGTAATTTAAAGAGCAGTTATTCTAATATATTTAAATAACGAACAATTAATCTAATAACAAAATTAAAACAAGCAAGTTAGCCTGATATAGCTATTTTCCT
Organism: Taxus wallichiana var. yunnanensis; assembly: GCA_018340775.1. Classification (NCBI taxonomy): domain Eukaryota; kingdom Viridiplantae; phylum Streptophyta; class Pinopsida; order Cupressales; family Taxaceae; genus Taxus; species Taxus wallichiana. Next base: position 23,300,595 of record CM031236.1, on the reverse strand, counting down.
GTGCACTTGTGAATTTATCCTAAATATTAAATAACTAACTAATTTAACTGAAAGACCTTCAATCTTACCTCAGAAGTGAGGAATAAATCATAGCTTCTCAGAAGCTATCATTCCCCACAGCTTCCCTGGTAATACTGAAAGCAAGCTTAACTGAAATAAAATGATTTGCTATTCTATTTGATATATTATAACTACAACTTCAAAATTCAAACTTGGAGTTTACATAACAATGTTAAATCCAGTTGTGTCGTGACTTGTCCCCTCAGTGTGATCTCTTTGTTCCTTCGTATTCTCATGAATCCAGAAAAGTGGGAATGTGATAATGGCGAGAAGGAGATACTTGAACAATGGCAACTTGGATGTAAACCGAATAGAATGCAAGTAAGAGAGGGATAGTGCAAGTGAATAGAGCTTGACTATGCAATTCCTAGCAGGATTTATTGCAGGGATACAACACAAATATACTAAGAATTCTAGGATCTATTTCTTGTGACAAAACAACAACCTACAACTCTAAGATTATCAAATGAACTTTAATCTAGAACTGAAACTATCTTATGCTAAGCTGACTGTGTTGAGGATAACAATGGAGCAAAATGAAAGTATGAAGATCAAGTGATCTCTAAATCAGAAAGAAAAAGGAGCCTTGAACTGAGAGGCTGAGAATTCATGCAAAATCTAAACCTATTGAAACTTATGGAAGAACTTTAAAACACACTAAATAATAAACCATAGAAGGAGAGGGGCCATTTGCTTGTAAACAAGCTTGGTATTTATAGCATTTGGATTTACTAGAGGGTAAGTTTGAATTGAACTCTTCTATTATAAATAAAGAGAAATTACTATTTACCAAGCGGCTAAAACATAAATGCAAGCAAGAGTGGTTGAGAAATGCGAGCGCCACTTGATTTTTTATGTTGACGAAAGCATCGAAAGTCTGGAAAATGTTCACATGACCACCGCCCTACGTAAGGTAGTGGTTTCAGGACCACCGCCCCGTCCTGGCGGCGATCACGGGCCACCACCCAGGAAGGGCGGCGGTCCTGAAACTAATGGTAGAAATGCAAGGAAAAGGGGATAGGGTTTAGAATGAAGCATGCAAAGGTCGGATAAGGTATTTTAGGATGCAAATGTATACTTGGTGAGATTTCTAGATTCTAAACACCTTGCAAAGAGATCTGAATCATCATTGGGGTTTCTGTAACCTCTTTCCAGTAGTACAATACCTACAATTTTGGGTACATACATATTGCCCCTTCAAGAAGCGTTTTAGCCATGAAGGGGCATAAAACGGTGGGTCCGAGTATGGTGGTCCCGAAATGGGGAGTTAGAAGCTATACCTGACATACCCATGTGTCACAATGTCGCCATCCAGATTCCCGCTATCTACAAAATGAAAAGAGGACTCAAGTGTAGATAGATAAAGAAATCAAAAAATAAATACTAAATTAAAATGAAATGAGGACTTACCATTTGTGTGGGGATAAGAACTTACCTCCGTCGGTGCTCCAACTCTGTGAAAGAACATTCAAAACAAGGTTAGAATATTATATATATAAAATGAGCTCATTTTCCTATTCATTTGCGTGTGTTGATTTGGTAATTTTTGAGCTCTAGGACCCACAGTAACTTTTTTTTTGATGAGATTATTGTCAAAATGTTCGTTGCAAGATCGTGATCATGCCTTTGAGAGCAGGACATCGACCTACAAAGTCTCAGGTTAGTTTTTCTCAATTCATTGTTTTTAAACCTAAAATATAAAAATGTTGAAATCTTTGTCTTGGGGGGGTTATTTTCAAAATCTTAGTGTTAAATGAGTCTCTAGGGGGCACCCATAGGGTAGGCTTTTATTTCAATCAAAATGGTGTATTTTACCATTTTAAGGCATTTTTAGGACTTCATAGGCGTATGCCGAGTCGGCCAGGACAGACCGCTGCCCTACACGAGAGTAGCGGTCGTGGTGGTTACAGACCGCCGCCCTTTTATGGAAGCATCACGGAACCACCACTCGCATGTATGACGGTTCTAGACAAAAAGTGAAAACAGATGCCTTAATTAAATATTTTTGTATTTTTGACATTTTTCCATGTTTTTGATGAGCTTATCTATTGGACTATGTTGCTAACTTACTCTTTTTCTATGTTTTGGGTGGATGTAGAAGAAGGAGGAGTATATTAGATGGAGCAGAGAGAGGGAGTGTGATTGGCTCCCGGTAGTGTTGGACACGTTGACCCAAGCAGAGAGAGACACTTTACAGAGGGCCGATATTTTGAGGATTTCACAGGTTCCTCATGTTGCTCCTACTAGTCACATATTGTGTGACTTATTCTCATACTAGGGATACAGACCAAAATACTTTCCAGTTTTCAGTGTTAGGGGTGAGTGGACTATCACCCTAGAGGACGTCTATCACATACTGGGTTCCGATTCTTAGGAGGTGGTTGTCTCTTAAGACAACAGGATCCAGGTCTCAGATGGTTCAGTGGGCCACCTATATGGGAGATGTTGTTGTCTCCTTTGGCTCGAAGAAGGGGGTGAAGGTTCGATCCATTGTTGCTTCTTCTATCCCTATCATCCGTAAGGCTATTATGGGTATCTTGGCCTCATGGTTGATTGGGGATAAGGGAGGAGATACTCTCTTATACTGTTGGGCTCCTATTATTGCATAGATTGAGGCCCATGGCCATACTTATGCTTGGGGAGCATACATTCTTGGGACCACATACCATGACTTATACATGGTGGTCAGGTTACAAGGGCAGTCCTTGAGTCATCCCACTCTAGTTATGAGTTGGGTGTATGAGCGCATCATCCCTTATGGAAGGGGTGTACTAGTAGAGGATCCGAGGGCTATTAGAGTAGCGAGGTGGATGGGGATGACAGTACTCAAGGTGCCACATCAGCCAGTGGCTTCATTGACTACTGCAGATATGGAGGCCACTCCTTATGAGGCCATGGCGGGAGTATGGGGAGAGGAGACACTTACATTGATTGCTGTTCTACCACAGGTCAATTGGTAGATAGGATAGAGAGGGTGGAGGTCCACCCATTTGATCAAGTCCCTCAGCATTTTGGTCTCCCTTACATTGATATGCTTCCTCCAGGGGGCCAGTATGCAGGACTATTCGTGAGTCTTGGGAGGCCCTAGAGGAGATCGGGGTTGGACCACGATTACTCGTGGAGTTCCTATTGTGGTTAGGCGGGTGGTTTGGGCCCGAGGGTAGTCAATGCTCCTCGAGCACCTTTACTTTAGATCAGAGTTGCTCCTGCTTTCAGTGGGGGTGATGAGCTGTTGATGTGGACTCAGACTTTGAGGAGTTCACAGGAGGGGAGATAGAGGAGGAGACGATGGGAGGCAAGACCGGTGGGACGACTAAGGAGGATGACAGTGATTTTGAGTGGCATGATACTTAGGACATCTTGAGGGCCGAGAGGGAGGAGGTGAGTGCAGAGAAGGTGACCTTGATTTTAGAGGAGTTGCCTTCTCAAGACATTGGGGAGATGATGAGTTTGTGGCAGGACGTCATTTCTTTCCTAATTTGGGGGAGGTTCCATAGTCGGCAGCAGCATCAGTAGTAGGCACAGATCCTAGAGACCCTACTTGGATGCCTGGAGATCCGAGTGAGTTACTACTCTTTTCTCGACCTTGTTAGCTAGAAATGTCAGTTAATATTTCCTTTTTGTTGCTTCACTTTTTTAGTGATTTTCTAACTTGTTATTTCTCTTTTTATTTATAGTGACTACTGAGGGATGGCGAGACTTGATTCACTAAGTGTGTGTGGACACCCTATTGCTCCCCTCAGAGAGTACTCGGGCCAAGCTTACGAGGACGTTGGAGAGCCTTCGTAGTTGGCAGACATACTGATGTGTTTGCCCCTATCTGGAAGGTGACAAAGTTAGTGACCTCCCTTCATGCTAAGGTAGCTGGATATAGGACTGTTGAGCATCTGATGAGGTACAAGTCATTCTCATAGTGAGACCACAGCCAGTGGCCGTGATCATGAGCACTCAGTTCATTCAGAGTGTCATCGTAGTAGGAGTCCTAGACACGATCGTGCACCCTCTAAGGGATCCCACAAGGATTGAGAGGCCATTTGGTCTTTTTGTAGAGATTTCGTTTGGATGTTTATATGAGTTTTTTTATTTTTCTAGGGCTCATTGAGTGTTTTGACCATGCCTAGTGCATGATGGCATTGTATGTAAAAGACAATTCTTATATATATATATATATATATATATATATATATATATATATATATTTTTTTGGATCTAGATCTTCTTTGTATCTAGAGTTTTTGTGGTTTGTTTCCCATGTGTACACTAGATGTTTTTAGAATCTTTGTTTTTATATGCTTTTCAAAATGTATGCAATGGATGACAAGTGATAACAAGTGTTGAATAGAATGTTTCTCTTTTATTTGTTTTTGTAATGCTGATATGTGATGATGCAAACATATTGTAGTACTAAACTTTTGGCTTCTTTGGGAAATGTTTGTTGCTTCTTTTTATTTTGGAAAAATGTGATGAATATGTAGTGATAATGAGATGAACTTGCCCCATTCCTAACTCCACGCAACTAGTAAGATGCGAGGGCTCAACACCAAGAGTTGGGAAGGGTGCAAATTGTATGAGTTTGACTAAATGGAAATGATGAGAGAAAGACAAGGTATTGACAGAAATCAAATTTAGACCTACGTACTTACTCTTACTCGAAACTACTACATAGTTCAGAATGCAACTTACTTTCTAGTTTATCTAGACTTAGATCCATGGATGGCAATTTGGTTGACAAAATATGGTTTTGAGGATTTGATCTCTTTGGAATTTGGATACTTAATTTCACTTAATACACTTTTCTTTGCATTTTTAAAATACTAAGATTCATTAATTTGCGTGAATGGACCCCCTACGCCCTACCCCATGCTACTAGTAAGAAGTATGGGCTTGTGACCGAAGGCAGGACATAGGTGAGTAAGGGCACTTCTTTCCTTTCTCAACCTTGCACCACTAGTAAGAGATGTGGGCTTATCACCGAAGGTTGGTGGGGCAAAGAAGTGTGTAAAATAAAATATTTTGTTTGTTTAGTATTTTTTATTCTATTTGGTTTTGACATTTCTGATCTGTGATTTTGGAGCATCCTTGTTTCAAAGAGATGTAAGAGGGATAGATGTGACACCAAGAAGCTTCTAGAACAGACCATAGGTAAGAACAACTTAACCTAGTAGAAGAAATGAGTGTGACCAAGTATACAGGCCTTGGTATGGTTTTTGTCAAGATTTTGTCTTTCGGATTGATGAGATGATTTTGAAACCATTTTGATGATATTATGAAAATTGAAGAGATATGATTTGAATGCTTTTACCAATATTTTCAGAAGCTTGTAATAACTTGCTTAAGAATAAGTTCCTTGACCACAAAATTTACGAAATGAGTGAAAAAAATGAAACAACTGAGTAACTAATGCAATGTAGGTAGATATAATATACAAATGGTGGTGTTGATGACTAATGCATTAAACTGTTTAAGATGCAAGGAATTGATAGTTTCATTGAATTCCTCACCTTATAGTGTACACAAGAGATACACACTATTTCCATAGTCTTTCATGACTCGGTATGGGCCTAACCACTTGGGCCAGAATTTCCTTCCTTCACCGGTTTTCTTATCAATCCGGTTATCTAGTCTTAGAACTAGATCTCCTTGTATATTTCTCATTTGTAGACCTTTTTGTTATATTGCTGGAAAATCCAGTCAGCAAAGGATATGTGCTTTGTTGTTCGGCGTTTAGCTTTGGCCTCATCAAGGATTTCTAGTTGAGAGAGGTGTGCCTCTCTATAGGCTTCTTCTCCCAAAATCCCTTGTAATGAGATGCGGAGACTGGGTATTTCGACCTCAAGCGGGAGAACTGCTTCTGCCCCAAATACTAATGAGAAAGGGGTTGCCCCTGTTGGTGTTCTTATTGAGGTTCGATGGGCCCATAAGGCCGGGTATAATTTTAAATGCCAATCCCGTTTGTTCTCCTTAATTGTTTTGAGGAGAATGGATTTTAACGTTTTGTTTGTTGCCTCAGCTTGTCCATTGGCTTGGGGGTAATAAAGAGAGGTTGTGTGATGGTTTATCTTGAATTTTCTACATAACTCACGGACCTCATCATTTTTGAAGGATGTGCCATTATCTGAGATAATGACTTGCGGGACACCGTACCTGTAAATGATTTGATTCAAGATGAACTTAGCGATTACAGAACCTGGTACGGTGGTGAGAGGCATGGCCTCTACCCATTTAGTAAAATATTTCGTGGTCGTGATTATAAATTTTTGGCCATCTGTTGTGAGGAGAGAATTTCCTTATCAAATCTAGGCCCCATGTGGAAAAGGGCCATGGGGTTGCTATTGGTTATAGAGCCTATGTTGGCATGTGAATCTCATGGGAGAACTCTTAACATTTATGACACTTGCGCACAAACTCTATTGCGTCATGTTCTAAAGTGGGCCAAAAATAGCCCATCCGATGTATTTTGTGAGCAGTGGCGTGGCCACCGAAGTGGCCTCCACATATCCCACTATGGGATTCGTAAAGAATATTTTCGGATTCTTCTCGTGTCAACACATCTTAAAATCATTTTGTTAAAGGCTTTACGATAGATCATTTGTTCTAAAATAAAGTATTTATCAGCAATAATGTGTAACCACCTTTGTTTTTGTGATGTGGCCCCTTTCGTGTACGTGTGGTCCATGATGAAATTGATGATGTCGGTGTACCAAGGACATATAGAGATGGGGGGCCTAGTTTTGACAAAATATATGCACTCATCGAGAAAGTCTAGATCTACCAGATCACCTCCATCTAATGGATTATTAGCTAACTAGTCTGCAATGATTTGTCCCTTAATAGACTTTTGGTTTACAAATGTTAGTTCAAACTCACCCATCAAGGTTATGAAATGTCCAACCTTTTTAGATAAAGACCCTTGCATGAGGAATGTCCATAAGTGATATATCTTTACAATGACCCTTGTTTCTTGATTCAACATGTAATGTCTTAAACGTTTCATTGCGAAGACTATAGCAAGGCATTTTCTTTCTGCCTGTGTATAATGTGTTTCATAATCAAGCAATGTCTGGCTAATGAAATAAACTACACATTCTTGTTTATCATTATCTTCCTGAGCCAACATGTAAGCTAGTGAGATATTAGTGGCTCGTGAATACAGGATCAAAGGATGATCTGATCTAGGAGGCATCGGCGTGGGAGCAGACAACAAGAAGCGTTTAAGCGCTTCAAAGGCCTCGTTACATTCTTTCATCCAATCAATGCTATAATCCTTTTTAATAAATTGTTGATTGGATGAACAGAAAAACTTAAGTCTAGGATGAACCTTTGAATTGCACCGAGTTTCCCAAGAAATGATCGATACTAGACTTGTCTGATGGTGGAATAATTTCAAGAATGACCTGAATTTAGCCGGATCGACAAAGAATCCCTCGTGACGATATAATATAGCCCGATAAGCTTGCCTCTGTCACACCAAATACGCATTTCTCGGGATTCAATGTGACGCCATATTCGATCAATTGTGAGAGAATGATACGAGAATACTTCTGGGTGATTGCAGCACTTCTTGGCCTTGGCCAACAAGTCATCTACGTAGGATTCCACAATCTTATGAATAAGGTTGTGGAATATGTATGTCATTTCCCATTGGTATGTAGCGCCAGCGTTCTTAAGACCAAATGGCATGACAACATAACAATAAGTTCCCCAAGGAGTTATAAACGTAGTCTTGGCTTGATCTTGTTTAGATATTTTGATTTGATTATATCCCGAGAACCCATCCATGAGAGACAAAATCTCAAATCCAGCTTGTTGCATCAACAATGACGTCGATGGATGGTAATGGGAAGTCATCTTTGGGGCAAAGCTTTATTAATGTCTCGGAAGTCTATGTAAATGTGTATCTTCCCATTCTTTTTAGAACAGGGACGATATTAGATACCCATTGTGAATAGTTGACTGGTTTGATGAATCCCACTTGGAGAAGCTTCATTACTTCTTCTTTCACCATGAGAGCCACTTTTGGTTTCATTGGTCTCAAATTTTGCTTAATTGGCTTTGCATCTGGTTTGGTGACAAGATTGTGTACCGTGATATGTGGTGCAATTCCCATCATTTCTTTGTAATTAAATGCAAAATCCTTTTGATGTTCCTTGAGGATCTGGGTGTGTATTTCTACCTCCTCTGAGTTAACGAGGATCCCAACTTCAAGATCTTCGGTTCTTCCTCCATTCCAATATTTATGTCAATCGTTCCTTTGATTAAGGAAGTGTTGCCTTCTTCAAATTCAGGTGGGGCCGGAGGTAGTTCCAAACCTTCTCCATTCTCTACCTCGTAGATATCGAGATTCTTTTATGGGGGATTCTATCATGGGATTTCCAAAATAGGAAGAGGAAGATGGGATTAGGGAGAAATCCTCTATGTGATGAGCGAGATGTAATTCCGCATAGGAATTTAGATATTCAAGAGTGACCCTATCGTTGTCAAAGTGGTCTAGGATAGAAAACTCATTCTCATCTTCTATATGTGTCAAGATCGGGTTTGTTGGTATTTTACGCACCAATGGTTTAGTATGAAGTGATACCATGAAACTTGTATTTTCCAACTCACTGCTTGGAGTGAAATGGGAAGATGAGGTTCTATTGAATTAGTGAGAAGGTTTTGTTCTCGTGGGATTGCTTCAATTGATATGAAGTTGAATCCTTTGGTTAGATCTAATACCACCATTTTATAGAGTTGTAAGTGTTCAGCTCTAGTCTCATATACCTCAGAGACTTGGTTTGTGACTAATTACGAGTCTCCTAGCACTCTAATGTTATCAACACCCATCCTTTTAGCTATGATAAGGCCAAGGAGAAGGGCTTCATATTCAGCCTCGTTGTTCGTACATTTGAAGTTTAACTTAAAGGAAAAGGTAGGATCTTTCCCTCGGAGAAGTAAAGATCACATCTGCCTAGATTTGAAACAACATCTAGCTCCATCGAAGTGGAGAGTCCAATATTTTCTCAGAAAAATGGATGTTGGGACATTCTTCATGTCTACTTCTTTTGCCTCGGTTACTTCTACCATACAAACTTCGTGTGCTAGAAGGAGCCAATTCCTAGGGTGCATCACATACCCATGGAATCAAACGGTAGGAGAATGGGTAGATCTTTCTCTAGTAACTTGAAAAATTTTGTGGTAGTCCCTAATGATACCGTCTCTATGATGTTAGTCTCATTTTTGAGTGCCGGAATGCCTTCGACTAGATTCGTAATTTCTAATTCTATTGTAGGTATCAACTTTTCTTCTGGTTTTGAATTGATTAGTTTGTTAAGTTGATTCGTTGGGAGTTAAAACTTAGAGTGAACACCTGGTCTCTTCTTCAAATATTCTAGGTGTATATCGAATGGTTTTGGGTCACCTTGCGCCACAAATATTTTCCCTAGGTGCAAAAATCTTATTTCCTGGAATAACGTGGAAGGGATTGCCTTCATGCGATGTATCCATGGTCGATCGAGAATCATATTATAGTTGGTTTCCCAATCTATAATATAAAATTCGGTGAGGACTATCTTGGGTCCTAAGGTGACTGGTAATACTATAGTCCCAATTGAAGTGGCCTTGAGGCTATCATAACCTCTTAGCGTATTTCGTGTTGTGGAATAATTTGTTTCTCCATATCCTATCTTTTGAAGAAAAGTAAAGGGGACTATGTTAATTATTTGCCCCATCATCAATCATTATGCGCTTAACATAATTATTATAAACCCATACCTATAAATGCAAGGCTAGGTCACCTCTACGCGTAATTTCAGCGTCTATTGGAATTTTGCTTATATCAAATATAAACTCAGTATCCCTATCTGGCTGCCCCTGGAGAGTGGATGCCAAAGTCTACATGGTTTACTTGTGTTTCAGGAGGAGGAGTGAATTTAATTAGATGACCAAGACCTAATGCTTCTAAGAGAGCAGCCCTATGGGGGAGAGTTCTTTAACAAATCCAAGAAGGAAATGTGAGAGAAGGTTTTGTTAGGTCATTAATTAGATCATAAGCGCTTATGGGTTTTACCAGTGTTTGTTGAATATTGTTCTGGTTCTAATGGGTAGGTTGGAACTAGTTGAGAAGAATAATCTCATGTTCTTGTTATGGTTTCTACATGTAGCTCGGTATCTAACTCTACCAGACTAACTATCTTGGTTTGTGGTCGAGTTCCTAATTGGGGTGCGACCGGTGGATTTAATGAAGTTGAGGCTTCATGATCGTTATTTCCTATCATAACACCCTTGTTCGTCCCATTTGGATCTAACCTGTTATTGTTAGAGTGATTTGGGAGAGGATCATTAAAAATCTTGAGGGGTGCATTTTGAGGGGAAATTGCTCCCGTATAAGTGTTTGGCGTGGGTAATGCAGAATTTGCTAAAAACATATCTATAAAGAGTTGTCTTTGGTCTTCTAGAAAACGTTGCATGAATTTATCGTAGTCACGGCAAGTCCTAGTATCATGGCCTTGAATTTTGTGGAAACCACAATACAAGTTGGGATTATAGTTTCGAGGTTGTTGGTTTGAAACCTGTTGTGGTCCAAAACTCTGATTAGGTTGTTGGTTGTTAGAGTTAAAATTTTGAGGTTGTTGCCTTTGGTTTTGATTTTGATATCTAGTTGGGTTTGATTGGACCTTGTGTCTATATTTTCCGTTGTTGTTGTCATGATGGATGATTAAAATCCACCGCATTGATTGTTGGAGTGAAGTTATTATTTCGCTAATTGTTAACAGGGTGGTGAAATGTTCATGACATTTTCCCTTTTAACCTAGTCTGTGACTCCATTTGTTATAACCCTGCAGTTTTTGTTAAGGATCTTGGGTCCTTGATTGGTATTCTGACATTAGGATAAGTCGTAGTGTTTTGATTAGGAGTGATTAATTTCCCGTTTGTTCCATATGTCTTACGACCGTTGTCTATTACCGCTTGATCGATTCGAAGGGCACTCTCGAGTACTTCATCATAAGTCCTTAGTGGGAACTTCTATACTTCTTCCTTTATCTCTCTATTGAGAGAATGAAGGAATAAGTCACATAGTTCCATCTAATCCATGTTTGGAGCACTTGCTGATGAGTAGAGGACTATACGCCATCTTTGAATAAAATGGGCAGCAGATTCATTATGTTCTTGTTTAATATGTAAGAATTCCCTGATCCTTGTTCTTAACAATTTGTTCATATCAAAAGCTTTGATAAATTATGACACAAGTTGTTTGAATGAGTGTATCGAGGCCTCAGGTATTCTATAATACCAATCAAGGGAAATACCCTCTAAGGTTTTAGGGAATATCTTAGCAACAACCGCATCCCAAGGGAGCAATTCTCGAATGGCCATGGCATAGGCCTTGATATGTGCATTTGGATCTCCCTCCCCTTTATATTTAGGAAAATCGGAAGAGGTCTTGGAAGCATGATGCTTTATACGGTGAAATCTAGAGGTTCTTTCAAATATTCTAAGTAAGTTCCTACCACATAGGTTTCGACCATCAATGGTGTCTGCTGGGGGGTGGAGGTGGAATGGGTTATTGATATGGCATAGCATATGTATTTGCAGGGACATAAGGAAACCCCTGTGGTTGAGTGAACATCCTCGGGAGAGGAGAACATGTCTCCCTGTGGTGATTTTGAATAAATGTTTAAGTAGGGAGGAGCATTGTTCTGATATGGGTTGTTTGGTGCTAAACCGGGAGGTATCATACTTTCAACTGGAGTAGCATTTGAAAACATGTTTCTAGCTGGTGTTTGTTGTGGGTAGTTATATGAATGTTGAGGAGGCATGCCTAATGTACCTGTTCTGTGAGGAGGTCAACTTGGCTGGGATGATGCGAGAGGGTTGGAAGTTCCTACTTGCCTAAAATGTGAATTTTGATTTTCTTGAGCAAGTTCTAGTCCTCTAACCTTCTCAACTAAGGCTAAGATGACCTTGATTGGTGAAGACATAGTGTTTTGCCTTAATGGCGGTTGTTGTATACCTTGAGGTTGTAAAGGGGTATGGTACCCTGCTATGAATTGATCATTATCTGTCAAGCTTCACCGAGAGTATTTTCCATAGGTGGAAGAATGGGGGTGTTTTCTTGGAGTAGGGTATCGGGTTGTGTTTTCAAACTTCCTATAGGTGGGTACATGTTTTGGAAGCATTGTTCACTTCTAGTGTAGCGAGCTAAGTACTCCTCATCCAAAAATGGGAGTGGATCTGACGGCATACTGATTTATGGTCTGAATAAAACCCGAGGAGATGAAATGGAATCTCCAGTAAACGTCATATTGTTAGAGCCTAAGGGCTCTGGTTGTTGTTTTTGTGTGAGTTGATCCAGCTCCTTAATTTGGAATGAAGAACCAGAGCTAGTTCTTTGAGGAGGAGTTTGTGATGACAAGTAGTTGCTTGAATAGTTGTCAGCCCATGCAAAAAGTGAGGGTGACGGTTATCTATTTGTTTGACCATAATATGCTTCGAGACCTGAGAGAGGTCTGCCATATGCGTCATATCCCGACATATTCGGGGGGTATATAAATACCCACAGAATAATGGGAAGGAGTGAAGATGGATGAAAGAAATGAAAATGAAAAGGGAGCAGTTATTACGTTTCACGTCGGGTTCATCGATTTTGTAACAATCTGAAAGCGGATCGAGAAGGTTGTGTGTTCGTTTCACGTTGGATTCACCAATTTTGTATGCGATGGAAGAGTGACATACAAGCATGAGAATCTATAAGTAGCCCTTCTTCGTACCCGACCTCCCGAGGTCGTGCCGAGACAACTGGTGGAAATGAAATATATGTGGGTATGGACAAACTAGTTGGGCAATCTTATATCCTCAACACACAATAATGGGATCTGCAAGTCTAAGGCAAAGAAATCTCTCCTAACCTGAATTGGTGTAATGGATCGTTCAGATATAATAGCTACTCGGAGGCTCCAATCAATGTCGAGCTCACTGAGATCCTATCTATTGGTTGTTAAATACGTGAAAAGTGAGCTATAGGTGCTTCGTGTATGTTTCCAAACAAGGTCATGAAAATGGTAATGGATTTATAGGAAACTATGGGTGGTTTTTTGGTCTAACCTAGAAAATATTAGCTTGATTGGCTTATGTGTTTAATGCGGAAAATTGTGCTATGATATCCGGCGGGAGTGGCGAGGATCTAAATACCAACGTATGTAAATCGGGTGTCAATGTTTAACTAATTAGTAGGCCCGTTGGGTTGTGGGACCTGGGGATCACAACCATGAGTTCATGGTTGTTGTGGACCTTTTATGGTCATGTGAAGAATCAATCTCTTCTTCCGAATATCCAATAGTCATAAGCTTTTTCAGCTTCTATGTTTAATACTAGGAGTTGTGTAATCTTCTCGAATACCTTACGGGTGTTCTAGCAACTTGTATATGTAAACATGTGTCTATGTCAATGAGAAGGTCTCCTATGTTTGGCTGTGGAACTAATGGATCACAACCAAATATTTGTTCTCTTTTTAGGTTCTTGTATGGTCATGCGAATATCCTATCAATGCAATCTATAGTTGGGTTGACTTGACCAAAATGCGTATGCTTTGTCGTCTTCAATATTCAATTCTCTCAATTGTTCACTAACTGCTTGTGGGTTTATTGTCATTTGAAAGACGTGAATTCTAAGACCTTGATCTATATCCATTAATGTTGTGAAGATATTTGGCTGAGGTACTACCGGTTTGAATACGTAATCCTTGGGCTCTCTGGGTCTCGTGATTGTCATGTAAGAGATAATCAAACTTTAACTTAAATAAGTAAACTAATTATTAAAATAAATCTACACTATGCTTATATTCCTTTTTTTTGTATTTTCAAGGATGTGAATTTGAATGAAATTTAAAGAGTAGTTATTCTAATATATTTAAATAACGAACAATTAATCTAATAACAAAATTAAAACAAGCAAGTTAGCCTGATATAGCTATTTTCCTGTGCACTTGTGAATTTATCCTAAATATTAAATAACTAACTAATTTAACTAAAAGACCTTCAATCTTACCTCAGAAGTGAGGAATAAATCATAGCTTCTCAAAAGCTATCATTCCCCATAACTTCCCTGGTAATACTGAAAGCAAGCTTAACTGAAATAAAATGATTTGCTATTCTATTTGATATATTATAACTACAACTTTGATAATTCAAACTTGGAGTTTACAGAACAATGTTAAATCCAGTTGTGTCGTGACTTGTCCCCTCAGTGTGATCTCTTTGTTCCTTCGTATTCTCATGAATCCAAAAAAGTGGGAATGTGATAGTGGCAGCAGAAGGAGATACTTGAACAGTGGCAGCTTGGATGTAAACCTGAATAGAATGCAAGTAAGAGAGGGATAGTGCAAGTGAATAGAGCTTGACTATGCGATTCCTAGCAGGATTTATTGCAGGGATACAACGCAAATATACTAAGAATTCTAGGATCTATTTCTTGTGACAAAACGACAACCTACAACTCTAAGATTATCAAATGAACTTTAATCTAGAACTGAAACTATCTTATGCTAAGCTGATTGTGTTGAGGATAACAATGGAGCAAAGTGAAAGTATGAAGATCAAGTGATCTCTAAATCAGAAAAGAAGAAAGGAGCCTTGAACTGAGAGGCTGAGAATTCATGCAAAATCTAAACCTATTGAAACTTATGGAAGAACTTTAAAACACACTGAATAATAAACCATAGAAGGTGAGGGGCCATTTGCTTGTAAATAGGCTTGGTATTTATAACATTTGGATTTACTAGAGGGTAAGTTTGAATTGAACTCTTCTATTATAAACAAAGAGAAATTACTATTTACTAGGTGGCTAAAACATAAATGCAAGCAAGAGTGGTTGAGAAATGCGAGCGCCACTTGATTTTTTACGTTGATGAAAGCGTCGGAAAGTTTTGGAAAACGCGCACATGACCGGTGCCCTGAAGCGGGCGGTGGTTTCAGGACTCTTTGCCTGTCCTGGGCAGCGGTCATGGGACCACCGCCCGGGAAGGGCAACAGATCCTAAAACTAATGACATAAATGCAAGGAAAAGGGGGACGGGTTTAGAATGAAGCATGCAAAGGTTGGATAAGGTATTTTAGGATGCAAATGTATACTTGGCAAGATTTTGGATTCCGAACACCTTGCGAAGAGATTTGAATCATCATTGGGGTTTCGTAAGCTCTTTAGAGATAATACCTATAATTTTGGGTACGTATAAACACCTCCAATAAAATGATAAGCATCTTGAGGAGGTATTTATTTTTTTTGTTGATACCATGGGTAGAGGAGTGGAAGGTGATTTTTCACTCTTATTACGGGCCATATCCATTGTTAAATTAATCACATGGCCACACTTTATAAGGAAGGGAAGTTATTTCTCCCTTCCTGTTTCAACTTTGTTTAGATTTGCCTAGTTTGGTTAGTGTAAGAGTAGGAGTAGATTTTCTTTCAACAGAAGAAGTGCTTTTGCACACTCTGCATGTCTTACTTAAGGCATGTATGATTTAATTTTTGTATATAGTTTTCATCCATATTGCTCCAATGGTACAATGCATCGCCCTTCATTTTTTAGCGGGATATCAACAGATTTGCCTACAATAGTTGTAAAATTCAAATCAAACAAATTCAGAGCAACTAAAATCAACTCAGGAGGGAACCTTGTTGATTCTCTCCAGAATAATTTATGGTGAGCCTCTATGCCTTTGCAAGATCGACTTGCAGCCCAAATCAGAATATGCTCTATCCTTCAACATTAAAATTGCAATGAGTGAGATTCAATGTCAAAAATAATTTTCTACTCTCACAAAAAATTTTGTAAAGTATCCTTATGAGAGTTGAAAAGTGCAAAGGATCGATTAGCGAACTACGGAAGAAAGCGGCGGCACTTCAAAATCTCTAGAGCCAATGTTCATATCAGCTCATAATGTGGACTCCATGCCCAATGAATAGATACATACAACTTGGTTCGCTCCATTTAGTAGGCTAATTGTCCCCTATGAGTCGCCAAACTGTTATCTAATTTCCTCCACTCGCCCACTAAAATTAGATAACAAGTAGATTAATCAAGATAGTGTTGAGGATCTCGGAAAAATGCAAAAGGAGTCAAGCCTCCGGCAATTTTGGGAGGGACTTAGCCAAATCATGGTGAGAAATCTGAGCCCTGGATTGAGTCGGCTTGAGAAAAATAACAGACTCATGGAAGGTGTCGTGTGTCAACCCGACGCAATTCCAAAACATAAAGGGAAGTAACAAAATTCATAACTCCCACGGGACTTCCATGTGGATTCAATGGTGAGAAGCCCGCCCAAGAAAGGATCCTCATGTTAATATACAACGAGTCCCATTACAAACTCAAGGAAAAATAAAATGTGTCGCTTGTCAACTCGGTGATCTTCCAAAGGATACAAGAAGAGTAGAGACCACAGGGATGCGCTTGGCCTCTACATGAATCTCAAGACAAATGGACTCCAAGCTTGAAGTATTGCAAAAGATTAGTGGCGCTTCAATGCCATGTGAGAATAGTAATAAAGACCACCTAGAAGTTTTAAATGCTCAAATATTTCAAAAGGTACGAAGGGAGATAAAATTCCACCTACATTCAAAGGGCCATAAATGGAGCATTTATTAACGAAACACCAAAAATAGGTGTCAATTGGAATCATGGCTCAAAATCCAATGCACAAAAATCGAGGATTTCAGATATGTAATAAATATTTGAGGGTGTATTCCTTAAAAGATGAGCCCACTTCAAGGGAGGTGGTTGGAAAGTAGTTGAGAATGCATTGAATGAACATGGCTCTCATTTCTTAAAGGTAGATCATGGGGCAGTGTGAGACAGATTTCACAAATCTATTTTTGTCATTTCATCTCATTTATTACAACTTACAAGTGGTTGGGGAAGTAGTTCTAGGATTGTTCTCTTCTCTTCTTCTCATTCTATATATTGTAATTTGGGGGCTCATATAAAAGATATATCGAGAGTGAGTCATTTTTCTCTCTGTCCCTGTTTCTTCTCTGCTAGGGTAGGAACATGGAACTCAAGCCTTCTTCCTAAAGCTTTGTAGTGGCATTTTTCTTTCCTCTTACTCTTGATTGTTGTATGCACAATTTTGGAGCAATATAATATGTCATGTGATGCATTTCGTCCATCCTTTGCATGTTTTATTATCTCTAATAGCCTTTATTCACTATTGGTATATTGTGCATATCTCTAAATGTTCATTACGGATTTCAAAAGTTGTTCTTAATGAGTTTTGAATTGGTATTATGTCTGAATCTATCTTTGGCATGTGGTGCATTTCGGCCACCCTTTTCGTTGCTCATTGTTTCTGTTTCATGTAGATGGATTCTTGATTAACTTATTCCTTTTTGGTGCATCACTTCTATTATTTTTGTGTTATGTTTCATTTTTATCTAACCCTTATTTCATACCACATAGAACAACCGGCTTCTTTAAAATCAAAATGTTACATTAGGGTGCACATCCCACTAACCTAAGGTATCCAAAGACTCTAACGGTTCATCCATAAAGATAATCATCAATAGGTTTCATTTCTTGAGGTCCCGAGGGGACGATATGGGGCATTTGTGTGGGAGTAGATGTAGAAGGCTCTAGATGTTGAGATGGGGATGAGATTGAAATATCAACAATGGGGAGGTCCAAGGAGTGATGTTGTTCGATTAGTGTTTCATTTGTGGAAAATTTGGGTACTATATGTGCAGTGTGAATCCATTGACAATGTTGGCGATGTGATGAGATCCTACAATGTTAGACTGAGGTTGACTACTAGATGGGGAGTGGTTTGGAAAAGGTTGTTTAAACACGTCCAATCCTTGATTAGGAGGTGTGTTCGGGTTATCATGTTGTAATTCACCTCATTCAATAAGGTCTGAGAAGATGTTTTTAAATGAATGACATCTTGCAATGTCGTGTCCCCATATTGATGGTATTTACAATATTCATTGTCCCTATACCATGAAATTTGGATGAATCCTCAATAGGTCTAATGGGAGGGAGCTTAATTATGCAATAAGCTAAAAAAATTTCAAAGATAGTGATATAGTAATCCCCTAAAGGTGTGTATTTATGCTTTGAGCCAGACCGTTCGGAGTCTGAATGACCTTTAGATTTAGTTTTCAAAAAAATATGTTTGTCGATCCTTTAGATTTGTCATTGTTGGAAGAAGTTTTAAAAGAGGACTCAGGTTTTGGTTTCTTAGATCGGAGTTTGACTTTACCATCCTCAAGGGTGTGGAGTTCTAGTTTCTAGGACATGGTAAAGGCCTCATCAAATGTTTGAAAGGATTGAATTTGGAGGGTTGATGATATATGTTTCATGTAGGATCGAGCAAACAACTCGATCAACTCAGTTTGTGGAAGAGAGAATGACAGTTGGTTGATAATCCCTCGCCATCTGGTGATGAAATCAACAACGAACTTGTCCTCAAATTGTTTATTGGCATATATATCATTAGGGTTGGATATTTTATAGGTGATGTTTATGGAGAATTGTTCTAGGAACAATTATACGATTTATACGAATGAGAAAATAGAATGTTACAGGATATTATTGTATCAATCAAGGGAAAGGCCGAGATAAGGACACGGGGAATGTCCTCAACATGAGATTGTGGTCATGGGTGATGAGATAACACTCATGATGGAAGGCCATGCTATGTTGTTGAGGGTCCTCTTTATTGTAAAACTTGATGAATTTAGGGAGTTCCCAGTGTGGAGGATAAGCCTTGAAAGGAATTGATGGGTTGATAGGTTCATTGCATATTTGTTCGTATGAAAGGTTGTTTTTAGGTCCCATAGTGACAACTTCAAGGCTAGTTATTCTTATTAAAAATATTTGCATGGGATCATTCTGATACTATTGGATGTTTGAAGAGGAAGGAGTTGTTTGATTATAAGTGTGAGGGTTTGATTTTTGATACAAGTGATATGGTAATGGAATATTTTGAGAAGGAGGAATACTTGTTGGGATATTATAAGTGTACTAGGAGACTAATGGTTGTGAAGATTGGATGTATTGATAGGAAAATGAATAGAATTATTGATAGGGGATTGTGATGGTTGTGGGATGTATTGAGAAGAGATGTAGTTATATTGTGAGACAGGTGCAGTGGATGCTTGTTGTGAAAATGGTAGAGTACTAGCAATGGCACTCGTGTTAATAGGTGGTGTAGATGTAGTGATGGATAGGACCAAATTTTGAATCGAAGATGTAGGTTGTTGGGATGAAACAAGCTGAGACATGGTCAAAGGATTTGTATAGAGAGGGACACCCATTAAGCTTGTAGGAGGAGGAGTGGCAGAGGTTACGTGATTGTATGTGAGTGGGGAGGTAGTAGCATGAGTTTGTGTATCCTGTGAGCTAGATGAAGAATCATGACACAGGAATTGTTGGCTAGCCATGTTCTCGTGATGATATAGAATTAAGATCAAAACTTAAAACAGAGAAGATGAAGTGGGTGTTAACATCCATTTATCACTAGTAGAGGGGTAATGAGAGATTTACTCAATAACAGGTTGGTAGTCGAGGTCGTAAAGTTTGGAGTAGTCACAAGTGTTGACGGTAGAAGATGAAAAATATTTTGGATAAGGGGGATAATTGATACACACATGTTTGGCGAGAAAGTTAGCTATAAAGGGAAACCAAGTTGGAGTCTGAGATTTTTTTAAAGATTGGGTCACCACTCTATAAGATTTGCGAGAGGGTCGAGACAAGGAACTTATGATGTCACAAATTGAGTGCTTGGGAGAATGCAAAGGTTCATGATCTATTTTTCTAAGGGTGCTTGTAATGGATATGTGATGCTTATGATGTTTTTAATATGGGACTCGAGTTGATTCTAAGGATTGTTGAAGTGAATATGTCATATTTGAGATGTTTTGAAGGAGAGACTATAATCTATTCAAAACCATGAACTGAACAAAAATAAATAAAGAAATGAAATACGGTTGTTTAAGAAATGAAAGAAACATAATCTTAAGAACGTATTTATACTATCTTGATTAACTTTAAAAAAATGTGAAATGAAAAATGGATGAAAAGAGAACTAGTAAAATGGTTGGTTAAGGTTGGTTTCAGGTGAGTTAAGGTTGGATTCCTCGATATACCTAAAGGTACATGAGGCCCAAGTCTATGTTGGTGTCGATACGAGGCATGGTATTAGGGCCTACCCCCTCACTTCATGGTCCCATGGTGATAAGGGTGTCGGGGCTTAGCTCTTGACTGAGTTAGCTTCCCCCTTGGTGATCAAATCCAAGTAGGTATACCTGGAAGGGATTGTTTAGATGCAAGTTTGATTTATGATGTGGTTTGGTTGTGTGTGAGGGGAATTTTATGAATGCAATTGTTTAACCCCTAATTAAACTATGTGAGCAAGCAAAATGAAGGTTTGTTTTAAGAACCAAAAGGAAAGATTAATTTCGATGAAGATAGATCAAACAAAAATTCAATGTTGAAAGGAAAATGAAAGAGAAGGGGCATACCTATGTTCACTATTCCTTTTTTATTTTTCAATTTTACACATTTTTGAAGAAGCGATAGTAAAGCACTCCAAGATGAAAAGTTAGATAATTTGACAAGAAAAGAAAATAAGAAGATATAAAACCTTATCAAAAAGGGACTAAGGGTCCCACCGGCATGCTAGAATGTTTTTGGTGGATTTTGGTTCGTTAATTATATGATAAACACCAAAAAATCAAAAGATGATAGGGTTTAACAATACATGTGTCGACAATGCAATGTTAGGATGAATAAATGCAATACATAAGTGAGGCTCCTTCTTCCAATGAATGAGAGAGCCTGCATACAAAGATAACTGAACAAGATAGATATTAGACAAAGATATGACGAGTTTCTTGGCAAAGGTCGATCCCAGGAACCAAGGGGCTTCCTTGAAAGGTGTCAACTCGTTTTACAATTAAGTGATAATGATAGCAAGATAGTTAACAACGAAAGGGAGGTTAGAACTCCGTGAGTGATAAAGAGATCCCGCCTCCACGTGATAGGCGGCTCTAACAAGGGCTACAACAAGCTCGAAATCCAAGAAGTAATCGAACCACGCTTATTCGGCATCATCCTTTTCTTCGTGTATGATTTTAATTTGATCTTCGATTGACGTTTGGTGTCAAGTAGATGGCACAGAGGCTGAGTTCGTGTGCAATATCAAATTGTTCCTAGACAAAGGGTTGTTGGACGATAAGAAGGTCGTATACGCTTGTAATTAGATGTGCGTGACTTGGTACAATCATTTACAGAGAGGAATAGCTTGGAAACATATAAGTTACACAAAAACATATTGATATTTGATTGTAAATATGATAAATGTGATTAAAATGGTAAAATGTCAAGGATCACTAGTGACTTTATATGGTCACTTTAGCGATTCGAGTAAATCACCGACGATTGTTGTGAAAGGGATTGATTCTTTGATGGGATGTAAATTAGATCTAAAAAAGTGATTTATGACTTGATATGGGTTTTAATGTGATGTATTGACAAGTTGAATATGGAAACCAGAGATAAGAACTTACCTTTGCTGATGAATGCTTAAAAATGATGTCATAGGATTCTTACAGAGATTATGGAGCTTCCAAGGACATGACAAGGAAGTTTAATATGTCGAGATGAGCGTAGTGATGTTACCTAGGTTGTCGATGAGTCATAGCTTTTTTTGCAAATGTCTTAGGGGATCCGTTTGAAAAAGTTTGATGTTGCTTAAATAATCGACACGACTAGTTAGAATCACTTTGGGAACCCGAGAAAAATAGGGAAACTTGCTTGAAGTGGTTTCAACCACTTCCAAAAGGGTTAAATTGGGTATGGGGCGAGTGCAAATGGTTATGAAGAGGTTGAAGATGTTAGGAGGTTAGATGGTTAGGGTTAAAATGGGATAGGATGGGTTATAGGTGGTTAGGGTGGTTTAGGTAACTTAGGATGGGTAGAATAGGTTTTTACGAGGGATAAGGTGTGTTTTTACGAGGGTGAGGACATGATTTTAGGAATAATAAGATAATTTTAATGTTTTGAGTGAAAATGTGAGGAGTATGGATAAACAATGTAGGGTACCAAAATAGGTGTCTACAATTACTACTCATATTTGTACTAATAAACTAATGTTAAATAAGTAAATAAAAATTACCCCTATATGATTGCAAATGTTATATACCGCCTTACTTATAAGGTAAACCCCTGTGGATGAGAAACCCTAAAAGTGGCTCGATTAATTGGGATACATATTGTTCTCCTTAGTTCTGACAAACACATCGCTTGTTTATGAGCATATTGAACAATCAAGGGTTGATGTGGGTTTTATAATAGAATATATTTGGACATTGAGCTAAAAGTCATGGTTGTTAGAGAGGTCACACAAGGCAAGAAACTAAGCGGCATTGATGGTAAGCGGGGCATTGACACTTTTGGGAGCTCATAGTTGGCTAAGACACTGTTATTATACTTTTGTGGGAGGATGAGCGTGAACGTGGCCTTGTTATCATGGTTTTAGATTTTACCGAGGATGAGAAGGAAGGTTGATGTAATGTCTCGAGTAGTGATTGGTTGGCACCTTCGGACACGATATTGTAAATTTTTATATTCTTATAAATAGTTAGAATATGCCTTCAACTAAAAAGCCTTGATATGTCCTTGACTTACTCATAATTTTATAATATAACTATTATTATAATAAACATACAACATCCCTTTTTGGCTGATTAAAAAATTCCACTACAAGAAGTATGAGAAACCTTAATATGACCCAAGTGGTATCCACATAATATCTTACTATCACCTAAAATGAGTGTTAAAGATTGCTTACATGACTCTAAAATCCTCATATAAAGTTCTCAAATATAATTTAAATAACTAACTAATTTTTTTATTAAAAAAAAAACTTATTTAAAACGTGAAAACCCCAAATAATTCAACGAGGGGGACAAACGGAATAAACCAAATGATTTACCTACACTAAACTCCAAACGAGAATTTAACAAATGTAAGACTAACAAATTAAGAAGAACAATTTTGTAAATCCAAATGAAAATTCAACACAAGATACACCTGTCAGATAGCGACTCCAAGGTATTCTTCGGAAACACTGAAGTCAAAAAAACCTTCGGAGCCTCCAATGACAGAAAAAATCTGAGTCAATCCCTTGATGCCACTTGTTCGGTATGAATGGTTGGTTTAGCTTTTTTTTATAGCTCACCATAAATGTACCAAATTCTTCCTCTTCCTTCACTAAATTCGGCGTGTACGCAATTAACTGTGCACAATTACGTGAAATAACTCTGCCATGGTTGGTAGGTTGGTGAATGCCTTGGCAGGGGAGATATTTCGGGAAAATAATACTCTCGCTCTGATGACCGCAAATCTTCATCTTTGCCGGGTCGTCCAACTTTTGTGAAATTTGTCAAAAGCTTTACTTATTTTTCTTGTGAGGAATTCAATGAAGGGCGGCGCTCCGATGGTTCGTAAAAAATGGCGTTATAACAACATTTATGAGAAAAAGATTCTGAATTAGGAAGCTTTACAGGTAGCAGAATATCTGCTGCTGCCCCTCACATTTAGCTGCCACATTTGCTTAATAATTGTTCACCACAATCAAAACAATTGCAGGTCGGACATTAATATTGCTTGTATGTAAATACCATACTCGCCTCTTGCAGCGGAGGAAGGAAACACGAATGCCTTGTTTTGCAACAACCCATTTGTTTGCTTTGGTAAATTCATGCCCATTTTCTGTGTTTTTTTGCTTTCAGTGTTGAGTAAAGGTACAGAGATTTCTCATGCAGATTTGCTTGTTAACTAGATTTCTGTTCGATTTTTTTAATTTAATTAAAAAGAAAAATTTAAATTCAAGTTACACAACCTGAATCTTGTATTTTACATAAAAACACCTACTTTGTTGGATTGTTTTAATTTGGGTTTTCTTAGGAAAGGCTGTTGCATAACTGTGTACAATTTTTTTGATCAATATTTTGGATCACATCCCCTTGGAAGCCCCTATCTAGTCGGCGCATTCGCACTATTTTCAATTGTTTTCCACGGGTAAAATTCTGCCTATTTACCATTTTTGTGTGTGGTTAACTGTTAAACCACGGATCGTCAAAGCGAGTATGCGCGTAATGTTCCCCTGATCCATCATCAGTGATCCAGAACATTTATGTGCCTAATGTTTCCACATAGGTGTATGTGATCTCAAAGATGGAATAAAGAATTTGTATACAGCTATCCAAAAGTTTTTATTAACTATTCCATGGATTGTGAAAACGTAAAATCTTTAAGTTGTTTTGGTTTTGATTCGTGTTTTCTTAATACATTCATTAGTGGAGAATAAGCGTAAATTGTTGATGTATTTTGGCTGACCATCCATGATTTAACAATCAAACACATACAAAAGTGGTAAACAACTCATCACTTAAAATGGGTTATCACCTGAACACACGGGCTCGATAAGCTCCTTCATATTTGTGATTTATTGAATGGATGAGGAATGAGTGCAGCTGAGGAATTATGGATGCCAACATTTTTGTAAATTAGTAGTTGTGCGTGTATTTACTGTCTTACTTGCTTTGCTTTGCAGAGATATCAGGACGGGTAATGTGAAAAATATTTTTCGAGTAGTGAGGAAGTTTGATATATGATTTTTGGGCTAGTAGATCCGCTGTGTAATTTTTGGGGGTTACTGGTTTGTGGAGAATATGGGTTCAGAAGAAAACCATGTTGTGATTACATGTGAACACCACCGGGAGAATGCAGTGAGTTTGAGTGTCAAACCGGCCCAGGTGATTCCCGAACCGGTTGCAGATCCGCCAACCAGATCAAAATCCTACGAACTAGAGGCCCGAAATTTGTTCTACAAGATCGTCCCGGGTGAAAACAATTTATGGAAGCGTCTTTTCTGCGGGTCGGGGTACGGAACCAGTGGAAAGTATATACTGAAAAACGTGAGCTGCGAGGCCCGGCCGGGTGAGATTCTCGCCATAGCAGGGCCGAGCGGGGCCGGGAAGTCGACACTACTGGAATTGCTAGCGGGTAGATTGAACCCGAGCAGCGGCAGCAAGTCGGTCCTGGTGAACCGTCAGGCAATGAACCGCGGGCATTTCAGAAAGATATCCGGGTACGTGACGCAGGAGGAGGCGCTGTTCCCGTTCCTGACGGTGGAAGAAACGCTCATGTTCAGCGCCCGGCTCAGGCTCCCCGGCTCGGTTCCCAGGTCCGAGAAGGCCTCCCGCGTGCGGGCACTCATGGCCGAGCTCGGTTTGTCCCACGTCGCGGGCTCCCGCATCGGCAACGAGGAGGTCCGAGGCATCTCGGGCGGGGAGCGGCGCCGCGTCTCCATTGGCGTGGAGGTCATCCACGACCCGGCGGTTCTGTTACTGGACGAGCCCACCTCCGGGCTGGACAGCGCCGCGGCTCTGCAGGTAACCGCGATGCTGAAATCAATGGCGGAAACCCACGGGCGGACGATTATTCTCAGCATACACCAGCCGGGTTTCCGTATTCTGCAGCTTTTCGACAGAATACTGCTTCTCTCCGACGGATCGGTGGTCCACCACGGGTCGCTGGACGCCCTCGGGTCGAGACTCCGCCTCTCGGGTCACGACATCCCGCCGCACGTCAACGTGCTGGAGTACGCCATTGACGTCGTGGACTGCCTCGCCGGAACCGCCTACAAAACGCACCAGAATTCTTCACCCGCTCACGACCAGACAACATTAGCCGTATCTTCTTCTTCTCCTGTGGTCTACGCAAACAGTGCAATCCACGAAACTGGAATTCTCGTCCACCGGTTCGGCAAAAACGTGTACAGAACGAAGCAGCTCTTCACGGCCCGAACATTGCAGGCGCTGGTGGCCGGGATCGGGCTGGGCACGGTTTTCATGAACACCCGCAATGATAAATCCGGGCTGCAGGACCGGATGGGTTTTTTCGCCTTCACCCTGACATTCTTATTGTCGTCGACAACAGAAGGGCTGCCCATATTTCTCCAGGAGCGCAACATTCTCATGCGGGAAACCTTCTGAGGAGCCTACACAGTCTCTTCCTACGTCATAGCCAATGCAGTCATTTTCCTGCCATTTTTACTCCTCGTCCTATATTCAACCCCGGTCTACTGGCTCATCGGCCTGAACAACCAACTGGCGGCGTTTCTCAACTTCGTGTTGCTCGTATGGGTGGTCCTCTTCATGGCGAATTCCTTCGTGGTCTGTTTCAGCGCCCTGGTGCCGAATTTTATAATGGGCAACTCTGTGATAGCAAGTTTCATGGGAGGTTTCTTTCTGTTCTCTGGGTATTTCATCTCGAAGCAAAACATACCGGACTACTGGATTTGGATGCACTATTTGTCCCTGTTCAAATACCCATTCGAGGCGTTCATTATAAATGAGTATTCACACGTGGGAAGTCAGTGCTTGGACAGCATGTTTGGGCAGTGCGTTCTGGATGGCAATGGGTTGCTCGCGCAGGAAGGATTGCATTTGTCTGAAAAATGGAGCAACCTGGGAGTCATGCTCATGTTTATTGTTGTTTATCGTATACTTTGTTTCATAATCCTCTGATACAGATGTTCCTGCAATAGGAGATAGATATATACTATTTGTTTTCTGTCGCTACGAAAAAATAACAATGATTTTTTGAGAATCGTCCATGGAGTTCGGGCCCAGAAATTTATTTTAGCAGCGTCCTGTAAAGCCATATTTTCTTTAAAGCTGATACAGTTTGCGTATCGCCAAAAACAAAAATGTTCGTTAAGCGTTTAAAAATGTAGCTTACCCTCCCTATTGGGGAAAGTCGCTATCCAGCTTACCAAATGCACGGGAATATTATGATGGCCATCGATGACCGCATGACCATTCTTGAATTGGCCCCCGACTTCCAACATTAATTAATTCTCCATGCAAATTTAAAAGATTAATTGCTAAATAGAGATTAATCATTAATTGTTCATTTAAACCGATTAATTGTTCATTTAAATTTAGAAGAGATTATGACCATAAACTTCAAAGCGATACATGATTTAATTATCTCATAGATAACTTTCAAGACTAATTTTGCACTTATAAAATTTTGTGAGGGCTATATATTGATAAGTTCGAGGAGTGATAAAGAAAGTTAGTGGAGGCGACATTCACTTAGAAGTTGGTACACAAGTGAACACCAACAAAATCAAAGTAACGATCTTTTCTAGTTACAAAGAAAAGGATAAGAAAATTAACTTTTTTTCAACATAAGCTCACTAGATTTACTCGAAGAGGTATCTCAAAATTGATTTCCACAACAAATTTAGATGGGAGACCTACGGTAAAAAGAATTCAAGGAAGGTGGAAAGCTTTATATTCACTACAAAATAAGAGTATGAGTGTAGAATTATGTGATTGGAAAACTAAGAAAACCTTGTTCGGTTTACTTGTCACTCAATGGTCCTTTATGGTTGTGAGATTTGGGGCAACAACATGTCAAATCTCAAATGGAGATAGATAGAGAAAATCAAAAATATTTATTCACAAGCAACTTCTCAAAATCAAAACTTCAATCCCTTATTAATTTCTTTTAGTTGAAACACGGACCTTCCTAATGGAGCCAACGACAATGACTTGGACATTAAGTTATTTAAAAAAGCAAAAAGTATGGAGAATCAATGAGGGCTCATAATGGCAATGGAAAAAGAGAAGCAAAAGGAAGAACACGTGGATGAAACAAAACACCAAGTGCAACATTAGTATGTAAGAGTGTCTAGACAATAAGGAGGAAAAAAAGTGTGTAAGAGATAAATTCAGGACAGCCATGTAGACAAAGCAACTTGGGCGGACGAAAACATAATTTATGAAAGAGTTTAAGCCCGTGTGGGAACATGATGAAAAAGCCTACATAGGAGCAAAAATCAAGCAGAAGGAAAAGATGTTGATGGCCCAATTGAGGACTAACATCATCTTCTGAGTGAGACCAACAAGTGGACAACACCCAGGAGGAGTGGGAAATAAAAAATATGTTTATTTTGTGACAAAGAGGAGAGGGGCGCTGAAGTTGGGGGAGGGTGGAGACAAAATGACATTATATCATGGAGTGTGCAACCTATAGTGACATTTAGATCAAGTATGAAAACACCCTAAGAGTTGACAAATTAACCAACTTGTTTGAGAAGGCAAGGATTGGAAAGATGGCCAACTTTTTTTATCGAGCTCCATAGTAGAAGATCCAACACTAAAAAGGATGACAAGTGTGCAAGATTGAAAGGTTAGCCCTTGTGTCCGTGAGTTGTGCTAGAGTGTGGCCTTTTTGTTTCAATGCTTTGTTTCAACTATCGATCCCATACACTGTTTAGTCTTCTAGATGTTTTTAAAATCATTCATTCAATGAAATTCTAACATAGTGTTTGTACTTGATAGCAAGACTATATATAATGACGTCATTTGGTATAACATGTAAATGTGGTATGGATGTGCATCCACCGCACACAATATTCTAGCCTCCTACACTCATAATTGTAAATTTAGTTTATCCATCCTTAATTTACAATTATTATTAATGTAAGACTAATCTATTTACAATTCAATTATATATTTTTTTAAGTTAAGTCACAAGCAATTTAATTAAATTTTAAATTTTTATAAGTTCTTTTATCTTATAATTATTATCCAAAATATCTAAGAAAGCAATATCACTATTTTAAACATCACTTATAATAATCATTTTGAAATGATTTTAAAATATACACATATAACAATCAAATTCAATTAAATTATATGTTAAAACCTTGACTTAACATAAATATATTATATTATTAGGAAAAAAACTATGTTAGATGGATTTCCATCAAAAGTTAGTGGAAGGTCGCAATATAAGATAAAATGCTAAATTCGATTATACAAAACCTTATAATTTAAAAAAACATTCCCCATGCCAACTATGCACGGACATCAAGGAAGAATGACGACAATCTAAAGTTAAGGGAAGTAATAGTAAATTGTCTCTTATTGATGTGTCTGAGATTTCCGTGACGAATAAAAAACGAGGATAAGTATTGACCTTATGAACACGCTTTTAACCTAATAAACGAACGTTCCTCGCAAGGATGCCATTGGTGCATCACAATGCACGTTACTAACCTATTTAGAAAGTTCTTTGAATCTTTTTTCTTTTTAATCTATAACTTGTTCACCTAAAAATTCAAACCCATTCTTCCTCGCTATGGGATAATTTGCTACTAAAGTTACCATTTTCTATGGAATCATAATTATTTGAGTAGACCCCACATTTAATAATTAAAAATGTGTTTTTGAAATTGAATAAGTTGTAAAAGTATTGGAATTATATTTTTCCAAAAAAATTCGGTATTCTTGTATATATTATTAATATTGTAAGCTCCTAAATTCGGTAATTTATCACTTGATAATGATATTAATGGTAGTATTGACTTAATCTCTTTAATCATGATTTCGACACCTATTTGGAGCCTAATTGTTATAACCTAGTCCAGTTATAGTCATATTGCAAAACTTCCACTCCTCGGTGTGGATCCAAATTTGAATCAAATATACCCAATTCATGCAATTCATAATTTTAGGCACTCGTATAAGGCACTTCTTGTAAAAACACTTCAAACCGGATATGTCTAGTTGTTAAGTCGGCATGGGGAGTGAACCAAACCTCTTTGTGTTGAAGATAGTCATTGTTTTTGCTCTTAAAATGTTATCCATTTTTGCACTCCTGCAAAATGGACGACTTAACAAACCTTAGCGTTAACAAGTAATGTGGTGCATGTATTTCAAAAGACATGGGGGCTCATTGATGGCTCGGCCGAGTTGTGGCCGAGTTGTGGCCGAGTTGTTTTTGCAAGAGTGTATTGTATTGGAAAACCTTGGTGAGTTGTGGTGAGCTAGAGGAAACAGAATGGGCCGAGTTGTGTCGGATGAGGGTTAATTTCCCCTTGATGGCGAGGAACGAGACCGCATCACAAATCGGTAGTCACGGGAAAAATGGCGGCAAAAAGCCATTGATAAGCATCAAAAATGCTATCGGCGATAACACGTATGGATGCTACCACCAATATCATTTAAAATGCTATCGATCGATAAAGAAGAGCAGCAACAACAAAGGAACGATAGAAAGTTGGAGGCCCGGTCGGTGACAGATGGTGGTGCGGTAGTAAGTTGTACAGATCTTCTACGGGCCCGTAACCTATTTAGTGCTTTATCAATCGACAACAAATTATGTGCTTCTGATCGGTAGCGAAGAAAGCAAATATTTGGGTCATGTTAACAAAGAGTGTCGGTGAGCGAGAGAAACATGCTTTGGTCGGTTTTGAAATACGCAACCGGACGAGAGAAAACTTGCTCCCAACCGACATCAAAAGATTTATACAACCGGTCATAGGGGAAAAATGCTATCGTTCGAGGGCAAAAATGCATACAACCGGCCAACTACGGAACATCGACGACGGGCGTGCAATAATGAATGAAGTACATCGTAGCTCACCAACTAGTTTAATAAGGTATGGCGTTCATGGCTACTCGTGCAAGCAAACTACCCTTGAAAGCAAATTTTCGTGGTTGTCCATGCCTCTTTTCGAGAGAATTAATGCGAGTTGTCATTGGTGAAGCAAATTCGAGGTTTTCTATCTATATAATGCAAATTTTTCTCATTTGTGAGGGGAGACATTCAAGTGTAAATGAACTCTGTCGAATTTGTTCCAAAGCTTTTGTGAGTTGTGTTGGTTTTCAAATAGGACTTTAATGAAAGCAACAAATATCGGGATAAAAGTCCCTCCTCTTTAATCGGTGAGGTACCCTTATTGAAAGCAAGAACCAAACTATTTACAAATGTACAATTATCTACTCTGATGAGGAACTCTGATATCATGAAAGTGTTTTAATGCCAAGACAGATTATCAATACAAAAGAACAGAAGAACTGAGGAAGGGAAAAGGTAGAATAGCACTTTCGGAAGTATAGATAGCAAAATAGTTCCTTATAAATGCTTAGAAGGACAATACATAGAATAAAATCATTCATATTAAAACAATCAGATATAATTTCATGGACACAAAGTTCCAGAAATAACATCCATAAGAATGCAAAGCATCTTAATGCAATAGATAATGATTCACAAGCTTTTTTGTCAAACCAAACCTTAGTTTTGACGATGACAGGGGCAATTATCTCACTCAAATCATCTCTCTCCTTCACATACCAATTTAGGGTTTCTAGAGGAGTGTGCTTGATGGATCTCTCGTACTCATAGGATTGTAAATCTTCATCATCATCTTTAAGACCTTCAAGCATCTGTTAGAGGTTGAGGTCTATGATCTGTTGCAGAGACAATCTACCAAAATGCCTCCTCCTGGCTTCAAAATCATCAATACAATCAACCCAGTAATCCTTAGTGTTAGGACAATGATGATAAGTTATTTTGAGATTTTGATCAATGAATTTCTTTAAATCAAAGCAAGTCCTGGGCTTGAAGAAATGAACAGTAAGAGGAGAAATAGCCCTTTCTATGTTTTGGGCATCTAGAGCTGTCTTGCATGTATAATTCCCCAAGGAGATAGGGAAATGAAGACCAGTGATCTTCTTGTCTCTGCAGGTTCTATGGAGCTTGTCTAGCTATCTGTACACCTCAACCAGAGCCATTTTTTCATTACAGAACATGGGAAGCTTGAGAGGTGTACTTTCAAAACAAGCCAGCCTGATGTATGAGAACCTTCTAAACTGAGTGAAGAAAGCCCCATACTTGGTTATCAAGGCCTTAGCCTCATCAGAAAATCTTCTGGCAGTGTCACCCTCCAAGAGTCTCACAATGTACATGGTGAAGGCATCATTTACCCTTCTAAAATTATGATTACTATCCTTGAGGGTAAATTGAGGGCAATATGCATAGATGGGTTCATTCTTCTTGCCTTCAATGAAAGTGAAGCCAAACCACTCACGAGATGCTACCAAGGTGTACATGAGGTAGGAGGTCATGTAGAATTTTTTGGTCTGTTGAACATTTGACAATTGTTCAGTCAGGTTCCCATAGATAATCTCGGCCCAATTTATGTTTTGCTTACCCTTGCAGATGATGCTTATGAAAGGACACATCCAAAAATGGAATTCATTGGTAGAGGGCATTCCCATAATCCGGGCGAGCAGAGTGATGAAATCTGATAGTTCCTCATTAAAATCAACCCTGAATAATGCCTTAGAGAGTCGGGACGCTCCTTTCTTAGGGCACTTTAGCCATGACTTAGCCACTCATGCCTTATATTTCTTGTTTTCCTTATTAAACAGATCCTGAGCTTGAGTGAGAGTGAGAAAAATGGAGTCTTCTGTCTCAGGAATGCGTAGGGCAGCGGCGATAGTGGCAGCATCTAGTTTTACAATCAATACTCCATGCACATTAATAACCTCCTTGGTATCCGGATTGAAATGAGCTCCACAGGCAAGCACGGTGTCGCCACACTGCACAGAAATGGGAAAACCAACAACATATGTGATTCCACTGTCATTTATCATTTGGGCCATGGGAGTAGGGTTTTTGCATGTTAACCTACCCCAGAAATCATCAAAATCCAAGTGTTAAACTTCACTATCCCCAATATTAGGTATAGAGGTCTCCAGAGGTGACAGATGCTCATGCCCTTGAAACTTGATCTTCATTTTTACAGTGCACAAAGGAACGACCTTCAAAGAACATTCGTGATAAAAATGCAAAGGGATACGGAAGATGAACAAATGACTCAATTGCAAGAATGCGGGCAAGAAATAACGAGCAAGCAATGTGACAAATGCATAGATGGTGGTCCCTTTAAATAGTCGTTTAGGAGAGAGAAGATCATAAATGCGCATTAAATACACCTTGCACCGACTCAAAAAGGTGAAATGCGGGAAAAGCGGAAAAAAATGGCTTGGATGGTCCATGGGACATTGGGACATGTGGGACGTGAAAAACCAATTCGGTCGATGCAAGTGATGCGGGAATGCGGGCCAAAAGAGCACGGGCACTCCAGGGGACATTGGGATGTGAAGGGCGTGAAGACCCAATTCGGCCGTCGCGAGGGAATCGGGAACAAGAAGCCCGGCGAACTTGGGACATATGGGCCGAAAAAGCGTGAAAAATCCAACAGACAAGAACTTCCGGGTAAATCGGGTGATCGGCGCAGACAAAAGGCCCGTTGGAACTTGGGACATATGGGACATGAAGAGCCGATTCGGCCGATCACGCAGTGATACGTGGAATCGGGAATAGAAAGCCCATATGAACTTGGGACATGAGGGACAAAAATGTTCGACAGACCCTGCAAGTTACTAAAATGACCCCAAGAAACGGTATTTTCACTATCACTTGAATTTCCTCTTTACCAAAACACTTCTAAAGGGTTCCAACTCAAAAATTTAAAATTTTCAACTTTCAAAAGAGGGGAATTTTGAGGGGACAACAACTGGCTCTTTTTGGGGATGACTTGACTAGATCATAGGAATAAGGCAAGACAAGAATCTAAGAAAAACTCTAGGGAAGAAGACCATTGCCTTATCCATTGGGCAAAAAGAGTCAAAGGCAAAACAATACAGAAGGCAACACACAAAAATAAGGAAAGGCAAACAACAAAACAAAGACAAGGAAAAGCAAACACACATTGTACATAATATACAAAGGACTTCCTATTCACCTAGGATTTGAACAATTTCAGGTACTTGCCCACTATAAGGAAGTGGGAGAGAAGATCCATCCATGTAATCAAGATAGAAAGAATTTTCACCAACAAAGTGCTCTGATTCTGAAAGGACCAAGCCAAAGAGAGTCAAACTTACCATGGCTTCCTTGAGGTTCATGTCTTTTGTCCCATAGCAAAACAATGTCTCCAACTTTGAACTCTCTGGATCTGGTTTTCTTGTCAAATAAAGATTTCACCTTCTATTGATGGGCAGAGATCCTATCAAAAACCTGCAGCCTGTCTTCATCTAGCTTATGGAGATACATGATCCTCTTATCCAAAGAATCACTGAAACTAGTGTCCTCAATAGCTTTCATCAAATGCAAAGTTGGTAGTTCCATTGTCACTGGTAGTTGAGCTTCCACACCATACACCACTTGAAAAGGGGACATCCCAATTGCTCTTTTGGGTGTAATCCTATCTACCCAGAGAGCATCATAGAGCTTCTTGTGCCAGTTTCTCTGAGATTCATTTACAAGCTTTCTTACAATGGTCACCAAATTCTTGTTTGTTGATTCTACCTATCCATTCCCTTGAGGATAGTAATCTGAAGAATGAGTGAGGGAAATCCCATACCCATAGCATAAATCCATCATCTCAACAGAAAAGAAAATTTTGAAGCATTATCTGTCATGATCTTGTTTGGTACTCCAAACCTTATCAAGATGTTTTCTTTGATGAAACTACATACTACCTCTAAAGTAGTACTTTTAATGGGGATGGCTTCTACCCACTTAGTGAAATAATTTTTGTTATGTTTGTGGAGCCTATTTTCATGTTAGAGTGTGGTACACCTTCTATGTGTTACACTCAAGTATTTTTACATCGGTCCCGCTCGTCGGTGAGCGGGTCAGGGGGGTTCAGGGGCGAAGCCCCCGCAAATTTTCATGGGTGGTTTATTAACCCATGGGTAATGGGTAACCATTATGGGCTGTTTTTGGGCCCATGGTTTTTCGGTACCCATTGTTTTGTAAAACTGCCTCTTCTGGCTACCCATAGGTTTATGGGATGGTTTTGTTTTTTGCCCATTGTTTGATACCCACGGTTTTGTAAAATTGCTTAAGCAGTTGTCTATTTATATGGTCTTATGCATATGATAGATAGACAAGAAAATGTATTGCAGATGTGCTTTGAATTCGGGTGTGAATTTTGTAGAGTTTGTTGAGCATAGCTCTAAATGGATTTGGGTATTGTATTGAGAGAGTGGAGGCTTGTAATAAAATCTGAGCAAGTGATTCTTGGTGGACATAGCCCATATTGGGTGAACCACGTTAAATATTGTCTCTTTGTGTTGTGTTATTTATTCTGCACTTTTATTTGAGATCTGTAATATTTTCTGCATATTAGTTTCTATTGTTGCGATTCTGTAAGGGATTATTCCGCATATTTTATCTCTTATTTCCTAACAATTGGTATCAGAGCCTGGTTTGGTTTGCTGAAGTGTTGAATCGTAGGGAAATTTTTTTAGCTTGAGTGGGAGCTATGGCAGATGATGGAAGATCTAGGGTTGATAAATTCAATGGGCAAAATTTCAGTCTTTGGAAGATGCAGATGGAAGATTACCTTTATCAGAAGGATCTTTATACTCCGTTGTCTGAGAAGGTGAACAAACCCTTGAGTATGACAGATGCGGAATGGGATTTGTTGGATCGGAAGGCACTTGGAACAATCCGGTTGTGTCTTGCATCTTCGGTATTATTTAATGTTTCAAAGGAAAAGATGACAAAAGATCTAATGGATGCATTAGGGAAGTTGTATGAAAAACCCTCTGCCTCTAACAAGATATTTTTAATGAAAAATTTGTTTAATATGAAGATGTCTGAGAATAGTTCAGTAGCAGATCATTTAAATGATTTCAATACAGTTGTGAATATGCTAGCTTCGATTACAATAGAATTTGATGAAGAAGTTAGGGATTTATTAATTTTGTGCTCTTCACCTAAAATTTGGAATAGCCTGGTAATGGTGGTAAGCAACTCGGTTCCAGCTAACTCGAAGTTGAAGTTTGAGGATGTTGTAGGGGTGATTCTAAGCGAGGAAATGCAAAGAAAAAGCTCTGGGAATCTTCTACTTCAGGGAATGCTTTGACAATGGAAACTAGAGGGAGACAGAAGAATAGAGGAAACCATGGAAAATCAAAAGATCCAAAGCAAGGTCAAAATCCAAGAGCAAGATTGTATGTTGGAACTGTGGAAAGTCTGGGCATGCAAAGAAGGACTGTTGGGAGCTTCGAGACAAGAAGAAACAACAGGAAGAAAACAAGGAGGAAAATGTGGCATCGGGTAATGTATGTCAAGATGCTTTGATTCTTTCTTTGCATAATATTACTGAATCTTGGGTTTTAGATTCAGGGGCTTCTTTTCATGCTACTCCACATAGGCATTATTTTGTTGATTATGTTCAAGGGGATTTTGGGCATGTTTTTCTTGGTGATGATGAGCCTTGCAGTATAGTTGGAAAAGGTTCTGTTCAAGTTAAGATGCAGAATGGGAATACATGGCTATTGAAGGATGTCAGACATGTGCCTAAATTAAGAAGAAATTTGATATTGGCAGGGTAATTGGGAAGTGATGGTTGTCTTATGATATTTACTGACTAACTCTTGGAAGGTTACCAAGGGTGTTCTTGTTGTGGCAAGAGGTAAGAAGGTTGGAACCTTGTATTTAACCACTGATAGTACTAATGATTGTAATCTTGTGGCTTCAGATGCAGATACAACATTATGGCACTATAGGCTCACCATATGAGCCATAAGCGCATGAACATCATAAAGAAGAATTTTCCTGGATATACAGAAACAGGTTTGGATTTTTGTGAGAACCGAATATATGGGAAACAGAAGTGAGTAAGGTTTCTCAAGGTTGGACCTACAAAGAAAGAGAGTAAGCTAGAGTTGGTATATTCTGATGTGTGGGGGTTGGCTCAGTATCATCTCTTGGGGGTTCAAGTTATTATGTTACTTTTATTGATGATGCAACAAGGAAAGTTTGGGTTTATTGTATTAGAAACAAATATGATGTATTTGACACTTTTGTTAAATGGAAAGCCTTGGTAGAGAATGAAACAGGTCTTAAGCTAAAATGTCTCAGGTCAGATAATGGAGGGGAGTATTACAAAAATGAATTTAATGATTATTGTTCTAAGAATGGAATCCGTAGGCAAAAGACGGTTCTAGGAACTCCGCAGCAGAATGGGGTATCAGAAAGGATGAACAAAACAATAATGGAACATGCTAGGAGCATGAGGTTACATGCAGACTTGCCTCTTTCTTTTTGGGCAGAAGTGGTGAGCACAGTTGTGTACTTGATAAATAGAGGACCCTCAAGTGCCTTGGATGGAGGCATACCTAAGGAGGCTTGGTATGGTAAGAAAGTTGATTATTCATTTCTTAGAGTCTTTGGATGTGAGGTGTTTGTTCATATAGACAAGGATGATAGGACCAAGCTAGAGGCTAAATCAGAAAAATGCACTTTCATTGGTTATGGTGGTGATGACTTTGGATTTAAATGTTAAAGTATTAAGGACAAGAAAATCATTCGGTCTAGGGATGTGGTCTTTAATGAGAAATTCATGTATAAGCAACAGTTGCAGGAAAACATGGAAGAATCCAAGAAAGAATATGCAGTGGTAGAGGATCTTCCGGATGGGACAGTGACCCATGAATCAGTTCAGGAACCGACTCAACAGAACCCCAAACTCCTACAGTGAGGAGGTCTTCTAGGGTAAGAAAAGAACCTGAACGTTTTTCTCCTTCTCTTTATTATTTATTACTCACTGATAGTGGAGAGCCAGAGAGCTTTGATGAAGCAATGTAGGTAGATGCCAGTAAGAAGTGGGAGCAAGCCATGGATGAGGAGCATAAGTCTCTCATGGAGAACCAGACTTGGGATTTGGTGAAGCTACCGGAAGGCAAAAGAGCATTGTAGAACAAGTGGGTGTACAGAGTTAAAGACGAAGAAGGAGGAAAGAAAATATATAAGGCCCGGTTGGTGGTCAAGGGGTTTGCACAAAAACAAGGTATAGATTTTGATGAGATATTTTCTCCTGTAGTAAAAATGACTTCTATTAGAACTTTTCTTGGAATAGTGGCGGCATAAGACTTGCACTTAGAACAGTTAGATGTAAAGACTGCATTTCTCCATGGTGATTTGGAGGAGGAACTATATATGTAGAAACCAGAGGACTATGAGGTCAAAGGTAAAGAGGAGATGGTGTGTAAACTGAAGAAGATCTTGTATGGCTTGAAACAAGCTCCATGTCAATGGTATAAGAATTTTGATAGCTTCATGATGGAGCAAGGTTATATCAGATGTCATTCTGACCATTGCGTGTATACAAAGAAATTTGAGGATGGAAGTTATATTATCTTGTGTTTGTATGTTGATGACATGTTGGTTACAGGTAAAGACATGTAGGAAATAAAAGTACTCAAGAAACAACTAAGTGAATCCTTTGATATGAAGGATTTTGGGGCAGCTAGACAAATCCTTGGTATGAGGATAACTCGGGATAAGAAGGAACAGGTTTGACTTTATCTCGGGAAGAGTACATTAAGAACGTATTGGATAGGTTTAACATACGGGATGCTAAACCGGTCAAGACTTCTTTGCGAGCCATTTTAAGTTATCAAAGGAGAAGTGTCCCAAGACAGAGCAGGAAAGAAACCAGATGTCCAAGGTACCTTACTCATCGGATTGGCGCTTTGATGTATGTTATGGTGTGCACTAGGCTCTGATATTGCCCATGCGGTGGGAGTTGTGAGTATATTTATGAGTGATCCGAGGTAAAGAGCATTGGCAAGTAGTAAAGTGGATCCTTCATGTTTGAGAGGGACCATGGGGACAATTTTGTGCTTTGTGGATCGAGACACCACTTTACATGGTTATGTAGATTCGACATGGTGGAGATGTAGATAGCGGGAGGAGCACAACAGTTATATTTACATCAGTAGGTGGGATAAAGCGGTGAGTGGATTTCACGACTACAAGAGCCGGTGGCTTTATCAACCACGGAGGCTGAGTATGTTGCTGCCACAGAGGCAAGCAAAGAGATGATTTGGTTACAACAATTGCTTGAGGAGTTGGGGCAT
The DNA here is from genome assembly GCA_018340775.1 of Taxus wallichiana var. yunnanensis. Lineage (NCBI taxonomy): Eukaryota > Viridiplantae > Streptophyta > Pinopsida > Cupressales > Taxaceae > Taxus > Taxus wallichiana. The sequence goes on along the minus strand of CM031236.1, from coordinate 23,261,749 downwards.
AAGCAGGAGGAATGTAAGTTGCATAGTGATAGTCAGAGTGTTATACACCTAGCTAAGAACTCTGCTTTCCACTCCAGGACGAAGCATATACAGTTGAGATATCACTTCATCAGGACAACTTTGGAGGAAGATAAGTTGAAGTTGGAGAAGATTCATACCAGTCAGAATCCTGCAGACATGATGACCAAGGTGGTCACAAGGGATAAACTAAAGCTATGTTCAGCTTTGGTTGGCCTTCACAGATGACAGTGAAGGGTTGAGAAGCTTGCTCAATGGAAATCAGTCTCCAAGTGGGAGATTGTTATGTTTGTGGAGCCTATTTTCATGTTAGAGTGTGGTACACCTTCTATGTGTTACACTCGGGTATTTTTATGGTGGTCCCGCTCGCGGTGAGCAGGTCAAGGGGGTTCAGGGGTGAAGCCCCTGAAGCAAATTTTCATGGGTGGTTTATTAACCCATGGGTAATGGGTAACTCATTATGGGTTGTTTTTGGGCCCATGGTTTTTCGGTACCCATTGTTTTGTAAAACTACCTCTTCAGCTACCCATAGGTTTATGGGACGGTTTTGTTTTTTTCCCATTGTTTGATACCCACGGTTTTGTAAAACTACTTAAGCAGTTGTCTATTTATATGGTCTTATGCATATGATAGATAGACAAGCAAATGTATTGCATAGATGTGCTTTGAATTCGAGTGTGAATTCTCAGAGAGTTTGTTGAGCATAGCTCCAAACGGATCTGGGTATTGTATTGAGAGAGTGGAGGCTTGTAATAAAATCTAAGCAAGTGATTCTTGGTGGATGTAGCCCATATTGGGTGAACCATGTTAAATATTGTCTCTCTTTGTTGTGTTATTTATTCGCACTTTTATTTGAGATCCGTAATATTTTCGCATATTAGTTTCTACTGCTTGCGATTCTCTAAGGGATTATTCCACATATTTTATCTCTTATTTCCTAACATCTCGTGGTAGTCAACACATGAGTATGTATTGCACTTGAAGATGGGTTAAGTGTTCCAATGAAATCTAAACCCCATTGTTGAAAGGGTTCTTCAATCACAACTGGCTTAAGTGGCAAAGAAGCCAACTTTGGTCTTCCCACAAAGGTTTGACAAGCTTCACATTTGTCAACCCACCTTGATGCATCCTTAAACAAAGTAGGCCAATAGTATCCTACACGAAGAATTTTTTGAGCAGTGATAGTGGATGAGAAATGACCCCACAAGCTTGATCATGAAAGGCTGAAAACAACTTCTTCATTGCACTTTGTCAACACACCTCAAGAATCTTCCATCCACTCCTCGTTTGAACAAAGCATTCTCCCACAATATGTACTTGTGTTGACCTTAACTTGATGGCTCTCTTTTCTTTGGCAGTTAAGTGAGATGAACACTCACCATAGGTGAGGAAGTGAGCAATATCAGTGTACCATTCATCTATCGAACTGAGGAACAGAACAACAGGGACATCAACTTCATCCTGAGGTGTTTCATGACTAGCTCCCTCGGCAATGAGTTCACACAGGCCTTTACCCCGAACTAGTTTCGTTGGTATGATGTCAAGATCATACTCCTGAACCTTTGCTACCCAATTTCCTCTCTTGGTTCCAAACTCCTGCTATGTAAGAATAGACTTAATAGTCATATCGGGCACAAGCACAATAGAATGAGAGTTAAGAATGTAAAATCAAAACTACTTAACAACTTTAACTACTACAAAAGCATGTTTCTCCATCATAGTGTACTTCAACTCATGATTTTTAGAATATAACTCATGAATGCAATTGGGAGCTCATGATCTTTAGAATCTTTTTGAGTTAACACAACAGCCAAGGTACTCTCTGTGGCATAGCAATAGATAATAAAATATTTGTTAAAATTTGGACATGCTAAGATAGGAGTCTTAGCAATGGCTTTCTTAATGCCTTCAAATGCTTCTTTTCCTTTAGAAGACCAACCAAACGTATGCTTTCCCTTCATCATTTGGGAAATGTTCAAAGTCAGCTCTACAAAATCAGGGATGAATCTTCTCAGGAAGTTGATCTTACCACATAAAGAGTGCACTCCCTTTTACTTGTGGGAAGAAGAATTTGTCGGATGGCTTGAACTCGTTCAGATCAATTTTGATTCCTTATTTGGAGACAACATGTCCCAATAACTTTCCCTCCGTGACACAAAATATAGATTTCTTGGGATTCAGAGAGACTCCATGTTCTCTGCATTTCAAGAGGACCGTTTCAAGGTGCTTTGAAAGTGATATGCCCTAGTTTTGGAAAACACAGCTTAAATCATTTAGATACACAGCAATACATTTTCCTTTCAAACCCCAAAATCCAAATCCATTTCTCTCTGAAAGGTGGCACCAACATTAATGAGACCAAAGGGCATCCTCTTGTAGGTAAAAGTACCCCAAGGAGTGGTAAAGGTAGTCTTGTGCTTGATCTGCAGTATTAACTTCCACCTGGTTATATCCTGAGAAACCATCAAGCATGGACAACATCTTTGCACCTGTAATAACTTGCAACACATGGTCTATCATGGGTAGGGGTAGTTATCTTTCAAAGAAGCTTGATTCAGATTCCTGAAATCAACACAAATCTGAATCTCACCATTTTTCTTCCTAACAGGCACAATATTAGCAATCCATGTTGAATGATGAATGGGGAAGATAATATTGGCTTTCAACAACTTCTGTATCTCTTGGAAAATAGTGTCAACAATCTTTGGATTGTACTACCTTTGCTTCTACTTGAAAGGCTTAATCCCAGGTTTGAGGGGAATGAAATGTTGCATTTATTTTGGCTGAAAAGCTTTCAAATCATCATAAGAATAAGCAAGGACATCAACGTACCTCTTCAAAAGATCCACCACCTTCTTCTTCTCCTCATGGGTACAACACTTTCCAATATTCACCATTTTGGGTTCAACAGAGTTCCCAATATTAATCTTTTCATATTCAGCAAACTATTGAGATCCTTTGGAAGCTTTGGACTTGACATACCTATCATGTTTATCAAACAATTCTTCCAAACTCACCAGTCCTTTAGGGATCTTGTTGCCTTTTAGTTTGATGCATCCCTCTTGATCCATCTCCTCTTTGACACCTTCCTCATTGGAAGAGACACTCTCTCGAGGAAGATTGCCACTTCCCTCAAAATACAATTGATCAAAGTTATCCTTAAGTTCCAGGAAAGAGAGAAAATGTTGATCATCATTGAAAACTTTCCAGTTGTTTGCATTATCTGGTACGCTTGGTCTATGGATCATTTCAATGGTGAATTTGTCTTGAGAAAAATCAGGATGAGGTATCAACAAAGACCCTAAAACAACTAAGGAGTTAGCCCTGGTGTTCTTCTCCCTTGGCACTGCTTTGATAGAGAAGGCATCAAAGAATTCAATAGAATCCCAGACTAGATTCCTATAGTGCTTTAACCTTCTATTCTTTACTTGGAAAATATCCCTGACTTGCTTGACAACCAGTTCTGCATCTCCACGAGCCAAGAGGTTCTTCACACCTCTTTCTTTTGTTATATTCAGTCCAAGGATGAGAGCTTCATACTCTGCTGTGTTATTTGTATTTTCAAATTGTAGCTTGAAGGAGAAAGGATGAATTTTTCCTTCTGGAGATATCAATACCACACCAGCCCTAGAACCAACTGAAGAACAACTTCCATCAAATTCTAAATTCCAAATGCTATTAGGATCATGGGGCACTACTTTAGGATGTTCCACCTCATCCTGAGACATGATCATGTAGTTGCCATGCCCAATATCTTCATAAAGTATTTGTGCCTTGGGATCATCTGTCTTTTGCACAATATATTCAAATTGTTTCTCGAGCAGCAACTTCTTCATCTTTCCATTGATTGGTATAAGGGCATGTGACCAATCCATTTGAATTTCTCCTCCCACATCCTTACAGAAATTTCTACTCAACAGCATACCATATGAAGGAGGGATATCAGCTACCAAAATAGTAGCTAAAACCTTCTTCTTTGGCAAAGCAACAAAAGCTACTTGTGCATCCTTAATTCTTCCGACCAAAGGCACCTCCCTACTCTCCATGGAATAGCAAGAACCATAAGTGCATGTGAGGGTAAGACCCAAAACATGAGCCACTTTAGCAGGCATGACATTATCCGATGCTCCTGAGTCTATGACACAATTGTTGAGTTTATGGCCAGCTATGAGGAGGGTTACATAGAATGGTTCGATTTTCACATTTGGTGAGGTGATTGCAGCCACAAGATTTGATTGGGATGTGGAAGGGGAAGTGGGAAAAATACCTTTAGAAGTGTTGGATGAAGTTTTGGAATGAGAATTGACAAAGTGGACCATTTTGGCAAAGGATTTTGGATGAGTCTGATAAAACTCAGCTTCAGAAATCTGATTTTTGTTTTCTTGAGGTGATCAATGATATCAAAAGATCCAGAGGTGGATGGGCTATCATCACTAGGAATCCTAGGCTTATCGGTTTTGGAACTAGAGAAAAAGAAGTTTTAGAAGCAGGAGTAGAAGAATTAGTAGAACTCACCTTTTGTGTGGATGCAGTGGGAATAGGAGATCCTCTTCTTGCAATCACTAGAATAGTCATGGGATGCTCCTTGGACTTCTTAGTGGGCTACATCACTTTTTATTTCTTATTTGTCTGCTCCCGAGTCATAACAACATATGAATCACTGTTCATCTCTGCCACTACTTCATCATAATCATCTTCCTCATCAACACCCTCAGTGGTGAGGAAATTAACTCGAGACCCATCGAGTTCTTCCAGTTCTTCATCAACCTCTTCTTCAGGCTCTTCAAAATCTTCATTAACTTCTTCATCATCAGGTTCTTCAACTTCATAGGTTGCATTGACAGGACCTTGATGGGTGGTCCTTCATTGCCAACCTTGTCTAAGAAGAAGGCAAACGGTTTCTAGGCTGAAAATTTCTCCTTGGAACATCTTGATAAGGAGCATGTTGAGCCAATTGTTTCTTGATGGTAATGAGGTCATTAACAAGCTTCTGTACTAATTGATCTGCATTAGCTCTAGGAGTAGAGGAAGAGGAAGAAGAAGCTTTAGATTTGGAAGGATCTCTTTTCAATTTACTAGACATGATCAAGTCATCCTCAACACTGATGGCTAATCTCTGATCAACATCCAAAGTTGTGAGATTGGCTCTCCTCAGTGCATAGCTTACTTCAAGAAATTGAGTGTTTAGGAAGAAACATTTTTGAATTTGATCCATAGGTCGGTGTCTTGTGGGATCTTGTTAATCAACTTATTGAACTTGGCCACAAATTCTCTCATGGGCTCTTGTGGTTCTTTCTTGATTTGAGAAATCTGGGCTAGCAAAGCATGCACATCTTTAGTAGGTTTGAAATGATTCTCAAATCTAGTTCTCATGGTAGTCCAATCAATGATGGCCCTAGTGGGGAGATGATAAAACCAATCTGCCGCATTGTCCTGCAAAGTCTCCACAAAAAGCCTCATAGAGACATCCTCATGTTCAACTCCAAGGACTCCACATGCAACTATGAAGGCTGCAATGTGTTCATCAAGATGTACCTTGCCATCTCCTCTAAACTTGGGAAAGTTCTTTCTGTTACCCCTGGGTAACTCATGCAAAGGTTGAGGGAGGGAAAGAGGCCCAACTCGTTGGCCCTAAGGTAATGGAACTGCCATTCTTGGAAAAATTGCTTGAAGTGGAACTGAAACGCCAACAAGAACTAAAGCACAAAGATTAGGGCTGAGTTGTTCTTGAGGGACACCACTCCCGAAGCTCTGTCTTCAACAGGTGGTGTGCTCGCAGAATGAGTCCTTATATCTCTCCTTGTTGAAGGAAGGGGAAAGATTTGTTGCTCCAAGAGTTGAAATTGTGAATCTTCAATTCCAAGATCCCTTCTTCCACGAGTAAATCTTAGAGTCACCAGATTAGAAATGATCAAGAAATTGTTCTTTGAAACTAGAATTCATTAAAACGAATCCCCAAAGAGAGTCACCAATAACTATTGGTTTTAAATAGGAATTTAATGAAAGCAACAGATCGGGAGACGAAAGTCCCTCCTCTTTAATGGGTGAGGTACCCTTATTAAAAGCAAGTAGCCAAACTATTTACAAATGTACAACTGTCTACTCTGATGAGGAACTCTGATATCATGAAAGTGTTTTAATGCCAAGACAGATTATCAATACAAAAGAACAGAAGAACTAAGGAAGGGAAAAGGTAGAATAGCACTTTTAGGAAGTATAGATAGCAAAATAGTTCCTTATAAATGCTTAGCAAGGACAATACATAGAATAGAATCATTCATATTAAAACAATCAGATATAATTTCATGGACACAAAGTTCTAAAAATAACATCCATAAGAATATAAAGCTTCTTAATGCAATAGATAATGATTCACAAACTTTTTTTGTCAAACCAAACCTTAGTTCTGATGATGATAGGGGAAATTATCTCACTCAAATCATCTCTCTCCTTCACATACCAATTCAGGGTTTCTAGAGGAGTGTGCTTGATGGATCTCTCGTACTCATAGGATTTAAAATATTCATCATCATCTTTAAGACCTTCAAGCACCTAGTAGAGGTTGAGGTCTATGATCATTGCAGAGACAATCTACCAAAATGCCTCCTCCTGGCTTCAAAATCATCACTATAATCAGCCCAGTAATCCTCAATGTCAAGACGATGATGATAAGTTATTCTGAGATTTTGATCAATGAATTTCTTTAAATCAAAGCAAGTCCTGGGCTTGAAGAAATGAACAGTAAGATGAGCAATATCCCTTTCTATGTTTTGGGCATCTAGATCTATCTTGCATGTATAATTCCCCAAGTAGATGGGGAAATGAAGACCAATGATCTTCTTGTCTTTGCAGGTTCTATGGAGCTTTTCAAGCTGTCTGCACACCTCAACTAGAGCCATTTTGTCATTACAAAACATGGGAAGCTTGAGAGGTGTACTTTCAAAACAATCCAAATACCTAATGTATGAGAACCTTCGAATTGAGTGAAGAAAGCCCCATCCTAGTTATCAAGGCCTTAGCCTCATCCGAAAAAATCTTTTGGCAATGTCACCCTCTAAGAGTCTCACAATGTACATGGTGAAGGCACCATTTACCCTTATGCTGAAATTATGATTATTGTCCTTGAGGGTAAATTGAGGGCAATATGCATAAATGGGTTCATTCTTCTTGCCCTCAATGAAAGTGAAGCCAAACCACTCATGAGATGTTGCCAAGGTGTACATGAGGTAGGAGGTCATGTAGAATTTTTTGGTCTATTGAACATTTGACAATTGTTCAGTCAGGTTCCCATAGATAATCTCGGCCCAATTTATGTTTTTCTTACCCTCATAGATGATGCTTATGAAAGGACACATCCAAAAATGGAAGTCATTGGTAGAGGGCATTCCCATAATCCGGCGAGCAGAGTGATGAAATATGATAGTTCCTCATTAAAATCAACCCTGAATAATGCCTTAGAGAGTCGGGACGCTCCCTTCTTAGGGCACTTTAGCCATGAATTAGCCACTCGTGCCTTATATTTCTTGTTGTCCTTATCAAACAAAGCCTGAGCTTGAGTGAGAGTGAGAACAATGGAGTCTTCTCTCAGGAATGTGTAGGGCAGTGGTGATGGTGGCAACATCCAATTTTGCAATCAATTCTCCATGCACATTAACAACCTCCTTGGTATTGATTGAAATGAGCTCCACAGGCAAGCACGGTGTCGGCACACTGCACAGAGATGGGAAAACCAGCAGCATATGTGATTCCACTGTCATTTATCATTTGGGCCATGGGAGCAGGGTTGTCGCATGTTAACCTACCCCAGAAATCATCAAAATCCAAGTGTTGAACTTCACTATCCCCAATATTAGGTACAGAGGTCTCCAGAGGTGACAGATGCTCGTGCCCTTGAAACTTGATCTTCATTTTTACAGTGCACAGAGGAACGGCCTTCAAAGAACAGATTCATGATAAAAATGCAAAGGGATATAGGAAGATGAATAAATGACTCAATTGCAAGAATGCGGGCAAGAAATAGTGAGCAAGCAATGTGACAAATGCATAGATGGTGGTCCCTTTAAATATCCATTTAGGAGAGAGAAGATCATAAATGTGCATTAAATACACCTTGCACCAACTCAAAAGGTGAAATGCGGAAAAGTGGAAAAAATACGCTTGGACAATCCATGGGACATTGGGACATGTGGGACGTGAAAATCTGATTCGGCCGATGCAGGCGATGCGGGAATGCGAGGCTAAAGAGCACGGGCAGTCTAGGGACATTGGGACATGAAGGACACGAAGACTCAATTCAAACGATGCGAGTGATGCGGGGAATCAAGGAACAGGAGGCCCGGGTGAACTTGGGACATATGGGCCAAAAAAGTGTGAAAAAGTGGATAGATAGGAACTTGTGGGTAGATCAGCCGATCAGTGAACAAAAGTCCTACCCAAACTTGGGACATATGGGACATGAAGAGCTGATTCGGACGATGCAGATGATATGGGGAATCAGGGAACAAATCCCAGTCAAACTTGGGACATGAGGGACAAAAATGTCCGACAAATCCGGAAGTTACTAAAATGACCCCAAGAAACGACACTTTCACTATCACTTTGAATTTCCTCTTTACCAAAACACTTCCAAAGGGTTCCAACTCAAAATTTTCAAATTTTTCAACTTTCAAAAGAGGGGAATTTTAAGGGGACAACAAGTTTCGTGCCTCGAATTTGAGCATTTTGTGAAAGACTCTTGTCTTGTGTCTAGTTTGTAATGGATTGTATATCCTTTTGAGCAATAAATTTTTTGTTTTGTAGCTTTTCCTGCCCTATCTTGAATTATATTGCATTCCTTGCCTTCTATTGCATTTGCAAGTATATTGTGCATACTTTGTTCTTCTTGCAGGACTCAAATTTGTTGTGCTCCACAAAAATGGAGGTTTGAATGCATTTTGGATTGTGGCACTTTTTATACCCTCTCTTACCTCATTTTCTCTATTTTCACTCACTCGGAATATTTCCAACCCTTCTCGTAGTGCTATCACCCCCTTAGTGTAAGATTTATTCATTTTCATGCATTTTCCTCTCTCCCTAGTCCCTTGAAACATATGATAGGATTAGATAGTTGTATTTTCAGCATTAGGAGTATTTTTAGTATTAGTTTAGGAGGAGGAACCAACCTTCTCTGGAGGTCCATCTCAAGTAGCAGGTCCCACAACTTGGGAGATGGTCCCATGTTACCTAGAAACACCGAATGCTCATCCATAAGTTCATGACATATCAGAGGGTGTTGTTTTTTGGTGATAACAATAACTTAGGGATTTACTTTCACGAAAAAATCGTTCCTCTCTAGAGGTGGTGGTTATGCAACCACTAGTCTACAACCACCAGTGATTGCACCACGTGTTATAAAGAACACATGTGTTGAAATGATTACAAACATTTCAACTTCTTCTTGGGACTAATCCGAAAATGGGGTGTTAAGAATTTTCCTCAATTTTCTTGTTCACGTGGATAATTTAAATTTTTTTGAATTTATCATCTCTTGTCATGTGAAATTACCAGCCCAAAAATGTAAAATTTGATCCTTGACAACCAAGCCACAAAGTGAAAATATGCTTCACAAACCTTCATGAACCCCTCACCCAATGAGTATGTCTTTTTTTCGTGATCATCTTGACCTTATAGGTCCTCCCAATATACTAAACAAGCATATACAAGTGTTCAAAGTGATGTGATAAGGTCAAATCTTCTATTCAACAAAGAATAACAAGAGACTAGTTCTCTAACATGCTTAAAAGGAAAATTTTGGCTATTTTAAGACATGTGTGCATCCTCCGGGAAGGTTATGAAAATATTATAACCATATGGAGGTGTTATTAGACAACATTGAATGTTTTAGAAGTAATTTATGGAGGTTTAGGGACAGTCTTTGTAAAAGTGGGTTTTGAGGTGTAAGGAAAGAACAATCAATTATGAACTTGAACTTGTCTCGTATGATTTAGGGAGCTTCGTAAGGAGTTGAATGCAAACAAATATGCAATGGAAATCTGAAAGAATTATCTACATGGTGGAAGAATCAAATTTTATCCAAGACCTAAGAATTTCTCAAGGTAGTTCAAATTTTGTAGGCACACCTCGTTATCCCGATTAACAAAGGGAATTTTCTAGAGTTTCAGAATAACCAAGATCTGAAACCTATTATAATTATATTATAAGGTATCTTGGAGTCATATTCATATAATATTTCACCTTTGAAGACCATTGCAAGCTCCGAGAGTGAATTTTTCAAGGTCTCACTTTGGTGAAGAGTGTGCATGCTCCATACTTAACCAATTTTTTTACTGCCACATGTCAAGCACCTTGCTCCATGGTGCCCATTTTTGTCCCTCATGTCCCTTTTTCCTAAGGGGACAAAGGGGACAAAAATTATCACCCATGAGCAATCTCTTTCTCTAGTCCCCCATGTGACCCTTTCCAACTCTGTAGGGTGTTTATCTAGCTAACCCCATTTCCTCAAGCCTGCTCAAATTTCACCACTTGTCATCATCTCTCTCTAAGTGCCCTTTTGTGTCCCTCTTTTCCCTTTTTCCCAAGGGTATAGATGAGAAAAAATGAGTGCCAATGAGTAAGCCCCATCTCTCGATTTTTCATGTGACATTTTTCACTCTCCCTAGGTGTTTGTCTAGTTTTTTCATCCTCATGCACACCTAACCAAATGTTTCCACTTGTCATGATATTTCTCTAAGAACCCTTTTGTGTCCCTCTTGTTCCTATTTCCTAAGGGGACAAAGGGGACAAAAATGAGCGCCCATGAGAAACTCCCTCATCTGGTCCCCCATATGATCTCTCTCATGCTTTACAGGTACTTGATCATCTTTTTCATCTTCCTCACACTTCACCACATGCTGAAACATGGAATTATCTTTCTCTAAGGTTCCCTTTGTTGTTCCTTGTTTCCCCTTACACCATTAAACCTAGTTTTTAACTCCACTTAATTTTTCATTCAACCTAGGTCAAACCACAGTTAGCATGGAAACACAAAATTAAAAGATAACTTGTTTTTAAGTTACTTTCTTTGCACATTTCAACCTATTCACCATTGTTGCTATTTTAATACCTCCAAGAACATTAAAATATACCATGCATGCTGCAAAAATAATTCTATAACAGCCATATTCTTGAAATCGAGATTTCTTCATATCTTTTCAACCAGAAACTGGATTCAACTAAGATTTTCACATAATCATCTAATCCCAAACATAGTTGGGAAGAATATTGCTGCATATGAAATGATTCCATAGTGTATTTAAATCAGTAAATCTAAAACCCTACCTCCAGAATTTTTTTTTTCAGTTTGTAAGAGTTTTAGTAGAAGAATCACTATGAAAATTGGAGCACGGTATCTCGGTGCAAATTTGAATCCGATGAAAGTATTTTAGTTACAAATGACATTAGTAATTGAAATTAATAAAAATAGTAATCTTTGTATAGTCACATGTTAAAAATAGTAATCCTCCTAAAACAACAAGCTTACACTACTTATAACATCCGAAACGTGAAAAACAACAAACAAGGTAATATAGACAACTTTCCCAAAATAACGAGTTCCAAAAAAAACATGTAACTTTCTAAAAATAGTAAAGCATCATCATTGGTGGTATTCTAACTACGCCATGAGCTTCAAAATAAATTTTTAAGCAAAAACAACAAACTTTCCCAAAATAGCAACTCCTAACCCCACCGCCAAAAATAGAAAGTTTTGGATTCTAGTGCAGAAAGTTGGTGTTGGATTCATTTTCACTTATCTTGCTAATTTTTGGAATCATGAAGTTAAAATTATCTGGCATGGAACTTGTTTCAACACTGGCCATGGAGTATTTAGGTGTGGGTGATAATGATGTCACTCATATGGACCTAGAGGACCTAAAAAGTAGGATGCTTGAAGGGTTTGAGAGAGTCAGAGAGGAAAATATCTTCATAAGCGAGTTAATTGCAGGTTGGAGGACATACTTTGTTAGTATAGAGTACATAATTGGTGTTATCATGTGCTTAGAACTATGATCTATAATACAATATTGTAATGGCAGATAACAATTCCATACTTGCAGTACTCACCTCGAAAGGCATCTCACAATGTATGTAGATTCCAATTGGAAACAACATGGTCATAATCACAAAGGAGTTTGCATCTAGCGAGTGGTAAAATACTGAATCCTATCTCTAGGGCCTCACATTGGGATCATGGTTAAGAAAAGGAAATAAACCCTCTCGTATGCCAAAAACTTTGTCAAGGAGTGAGTTTCATGAGGGTTACTTGGATGCAATCATATTGTTGAGCAAGGTAATGGGTGAAGAAACCAAAAAGTAATTTTAGGATTGGATGGCACAATTCCTTGTTTTCATTGAGGGGAATGAAATGGTTGATTGGGGAAAAATCATAACTAATAACATCCACCGCTAGTTTCTCCAATTACAAGTTATAAATAAGTTCACAATGACATCATATCTGGTGTATGCCCTCGCGAGAACAAGACCATTCAAAGGCCTAAATCTCGCTTAAAATATTTCTCAGAAGACACCATCTTATGACAAGTACCCTCAACTCACTCTCAAATAAATAAATCACCACTTTTTCCAGGGTGAATGATGTATTCACCATGTTTTTCATATGATTGCTTAAAGGAAACCCAAAGTTGAGATTGTCTTCCCAAGTTACAACATTGATTGAAAAGTATGGGTCCTACTTCACTCAATTCTCCACCTTATCCTATATCGAGTTTTAGGATTTGACCTTTCTCCTCGCAAGCTCCCAAGATATCTCAGTGACAAGATAGTGATGTTTGAACTATGTAGGAAACTTTCTCATATCCATAACAAGTTCAGGAACCACATGAAGAAAGGTGTGTCTTTCCCCATTTCTCTTGGTATTTACTCTTACAAAAGTTTTTGATGCCTTGAATCTTGAAGCTTCATTTACCTCCTTGAGCCTCTATTCATACACATCCAAGGTAAATTTTGACATATGAAGCAATCCTGAAACCTTCAATCTCCTTGAGTTATTCCATGTTCCCCAAATTGAAGATTATTGGGTCAACTGCTTGGATGATTTTGAGATAAGAAAATGAGATCACATGAGGATGAATATTGGCCAAATGAGGAAATTCATATTTGATTGGTTCATGGAAGGTGTGGAAGATGATGGAACCAAGTTGTATGATCCTAAATACTAAGTAGTGAAGGATTTTACTCTCCCACCGGTCTCATGGAGTGTTTGTGAATCAAGGGATATCAAAGAAATAATTGCAATAGTGATCCAAGCGTCTAATTATTTATTCATGAAATAGGGTTGCATTCATTTAATAATGTGGTCTTCATACTCTCATAAGGAAAACATCTCATTTCTTGTCTCTAAAGGCACCCAAGAGGACCGTGAGCTCTTCTCATTCATGAGAGCCTGTAAAGAGAAAAACAATGGATGTTGAAAGTTCCCACTACATGAGGTTGCACAAGAAAGAAAAAGTCACTCAGGACCCTAAAAATATCTAGAGCAAGGAGAGATATATCCTTCTCATCCACTAATTTTGCATCAGTCTCCAAGCATCTCTTCTTCATTACATTGAGTCAACTCACCAAATATAGGAGGTACCCCCTCACACTGAGCTTGAAACTATAATCATGCCTAGTGTTGAAACTACAACACATAGATCTTTCCATGGAACCAAAAGTTGATTGAAGGTGAGACTCGTACATTGTAATAAGAATTGGTTCCATACTTTCAAGATATTTCAAGGATGGTGAAAGAAAAGCAAGGTAAGAAAGCCAAGACAACTTCCCACTTCTTCAGTGGTGCCTCAAGAAACCAATATGTAGAATTTTCTTAGTCGAAGGTAGTAAATCCTATTGAGGAGATGACCCCATCAGAATATGAAATGAAAATAATTCCCTTGGGACCAACAACACATGAAGGGGATGCTCATTTGTTCCAAGAATCTACCACTGTTTTCTTATGAGAAACAAGGAATACAAAGGAAGATTGAATAGTTGGAAGAACATGTGAGAAATCTCACTTCATATGTTCAATCATTCATGGATCCTAATGTCATCCCATCTCTCCCTACTAAATATGTCACTCCGATTAGGATCTTTGATCCAAATTCAATCAAGAAGGCACATGGATACATAATGCAAGGGAGAGCCAATGACAAGTGGGTGGATAAAAATCTTAGATTGGTCCCAAATAAGAGGACTTGAAATTGATATACATATCATGGATTGGATACTGCAGGGGGTAGGGGATGTGCATGGTAGAAACCAAGGAACATGCAAACAATATAGGCTAGAAATAAGTGTTAGTGTAAAAGAGCTAGCATGTAATAAAATACAATGTAGCAAGCAACTATGAAGACAAGAGGTACCATGAAAAGTGGGTTGCATACATGGGACATTGCTCACAATGTCACAAGACAATCAGGGCCAAAGTGGCCATAAGAAAATATTATCAAGCATGACAGAGAGAGCGTAGCCCGTAAATAATAACAAACAATAGTAAACAAGAAATAATAGATAACCACGGTTTCATATAATCTTGCAAGGAAATCTGTACACATGAAGCACTCGTTAGCATGTTAATAAGATAAGTAGTATGTCAAAGCATGTATATATCAGTGAAAATTAAAGTGGTAATAACAAGAAGTAGGAAATATTGTAACAATAGCACCTATGATTTGTGGAATATGAGAGTATCAAAATTATATGCCCCTAGGAGCCTCGGCGGGACTGGTAAAGAGCAATGTCGGATATCATGCATCATGTAAGTATATGTAGAAATCTTCCATTCATCTCAAGATACCATGTGAACACACATGTGTATCACAAGAGATAATGACATAATAAGTATCTAACTATCATAGGAAACAAAGTGCAACATATAAATAATATAAGATAACAAGATTAAATGCAACCAAGATGTGAAGATGTTATGATAAAGTGATAGTGCGCTACGATATGTAAAAGGTGCATATGAGGGGGAGCCACGTTTCCCCCCAACAAATGTGCATGATGTGAGGTTCATTTAAGAATTTCTCCCTCAACAGTCAAGTATGAACCATAGAACAAGAGTGCATCATCGGGTAACAAAAGTATTGTATGTGATGGAGATTAGATGGTGGGAAATATTTATCATGAAGCACAAAGCGTGAAGTGTAATAGATAAGATATTAGTAGATGATAAGACAACCTATAGTGATGGATGGGAGAAGGAAGTGTGATGCCCCCAAGTGTGTGAGTGAGGTTCATTTAATGCCCTCAATATTCATGTATGAACCTAGAGAACATGATTGCATCATCGGGTAACAAAGGTATTGTATATGGTGGAGAATATATGCTAGGAAATATTTTCCATGAAGCATACAACATGACATGTAGTAGATAAGTTATGAGTAGATGATAGAAACATCCAGTAGTGATGGAGGGGGAAGGAAGTGTGATGCCCCCAAGTGTGCGAGCGATGGATATCTATGTGATTATGTGAGAGAGACCATGCCATGGTGGTGGATGTTGAAATGTGTCCCAGTCAGGAATATAGTCATTATTTGGATCGAAAGGAGGAAGTGTAAATAGAATATTAGGAAGTTGGTGTGGGATCTCAGCTTGTGGTGAGGGAATTGGTTATTCTTCCTTTGATGGTTTGGCCTTAGATGGGGCTTGTGGTAACTCTTGCATTATTGGAGAAGGAACAAGAGTGACTATTGTGTGATGCTCACTAGACATAGAGGGATCAAATTTGGGAGCCCATTGGGGTTTGGTAATTGGACATGAGCATGTGGATTGTGTAGAAAATGAAATGAGGCCTTGATGCTCAAGTTTCTGATTCTTCATTCTAAAGCATAGAAATCATTGTCATGATGTCCATTAATTTGAAGATAATTGAAAAATGGGTGACATTTGTATTTTGTAAGCTGATAAGGAGGGTAGTAATGAGTAGGTGGCAAGGTGATCAACTAGTGATTGAGGAGCTTAGAGAGAATATCGTGTTTTCTAGCATTTTGATCAAACTTGAGAGGTGCTTGTTGTGGTAAGACCTTGACCATGATTGTATGAGCACATGTAGTGGACATGGGATCAAGATGAGGTATAAAAGAAGAACTAGCATGGGCACGAGAAACATCTTTGAGATGTTGGATTTCAGATTGTAAGGGATGTAATCGTAGTTTCCATAGCTTGAAATTTATTTTAAAAATATGTAAAATTTGAATTAACTCAAAGATGGATTGATTATTTGTGTTATCGGGAATGACAGAAGGGTCTAAGAGGTGATTGAAAATTAGACTTACTTGTGAAGGTGGCATATCGTGAGGTAGGTACATTATATGTACGACATTTGTGAGAGCATATTAACCGGGTGATTTTGAAGTAATTAATACAATGAGAGGTGAGGAACGTTAGATTCTATGATATGAAATAAAACATAATTTTATGTAGAGATAATAAGATATCAAGCCTATATCTAACTTTCAAGATATTTCAAACAAGAACTTATCTCTTTCTCTGCATTAGAGGATCCACAATGGGCCTACAATGGCCAAAATCTATTAAATTTACTCAATCTTTCCTAAATGACACTATAACACCTTGAGTGGCTTTAGAATCACCATACATTTCTCCTAATACTCCTCACAATATCACTCCATTCATGAAATAGCTCATTCATCTTTCAAACTAACCTTGTACTCAACTCGCCCTTACTACCACTCCCCTTTTGCTTCACTAGCTCTCTAGTTCAAGGATGAAAATTTTGAATTCCTAATATTTTATTGCTCCTTACGATCCTACTCCTATTCATGCACTTCATGACATAGTTAGATCCATCATACAATTCATTCAAGACAATCAAAATGCTTACATTCATCCCTTTTTCAAAATTGTCCTAATATCCTCCTCAAGACCATGTAGCTTGCACCAACCATGCATCTAGAACTCAAGAGCTACCCGAGAAGGTCTAACAAGTTCCACTAGTTCACTTCCACCTTCCCCAGCATTCTTGCAAAATTTTAGGGCCTAACTCCTTCCCCAACTCCTACTATTCCACTTCTTCACTTTTGGCTTGTTCTTGCTCAAATAGCCTAGGACAATCTTTTATCACCTATAACTCTATTTGTAGGGGGGATTTAAGACACACTATACCAATGATAACTCTAGTTTCAGGACCGCTGCCCTACGGGCGCAGTTCTAAAACCATCACTCTGCACAAAGCGATGGTTCTGTCCAGAACCTTCGTTTACCTCATTTTCTTTCACTTTTCTTATTTCTCCTTCTTGGTGCTAATGAAACTGATGAATTGGTGCGTTTTTGGATCCTTATGGATCATACCTCCCCTACTTAGGAGGCTTTTGGTCCCACAAAAGCTTAGTGGGGGAGTGGTAGAGGAATCAACTCCCTCTCGTGCTCATTCGAGTACCATTGGGTCTGCCTTGGTGTCTTCTCTTGTCCAACCTGCCAAGACTCCTATGGATCTCTAGTTTGTTGTTCCAGTGCTACATCCTCCTCCGAGATGCCTCGAGTACAATCCTCTTTGGAAGGTAACTTTTGTATCTTTCCTTCTTTGTCATGCATAGATGGCGTTAGTGGATGCGAGCTCTTGCAACTTACTATCGCGTGCATCTGCATGAAGTATGGCCTAAAGGTTTCTTCTCCAACTTGCTCAAGTATGGCGAAGGTCCCATATTGTAGTGGTTTAGTCCTTTCCTGTCTTTGTCTCTTGAGATGGATTGGCCGAATCCTCTCCAAGTACGTTGTTGCTATAGTCACCATTGTTCCTTGTATCTCCTCTTCTTCTTACTGCCCCACGATCAGGTCCAGTGAATTCCTAGGTAGATATAGTGATTGCATAGTGCAAGTTTGTTTTACTCCTTGAATGAGCAATTCCTATGGCGGCTTCTTCTGCAAAACTAACAAGTGCTATCCAAATTCTCCATCCTTTGGTCAAAATATCTACTCTCACGTCCATTTTGTTTTTCTTCCAATGAAAGCAACAAAACTAATGATTTTCCTGAATAAGTCTTGGTGCTTGGTTGACACTTACCATAGCTTTCTTTGATTTGCTTTGGTGTTCCCGGATGTTAAAACTGACTCCATCCTTGACCCATCTGAACCGGTTCTCCCTCCTTGTGAACACAACATCCCTGCATACAAGTAAGGACTTCCAAAGACAACGTCAAATGCATCAAGTGGAATAATATCAACCTCTAATACATCTATGTATTGGGTATTTATCCAAAATTGAAAATTACAATTCCTTGTAACTTTGTTTTTCTACACCCATCTTCACCCATCCTAGTGGTATGGATGTGGATGCGCGTAAGTCTCTAGAACAAGTTGTTTTACAACCACATCGAAATCAAATTTGATTGAGAACCAAAATCTACTAAAGTGTTTACCTTAGTCTTCTTGATTTGGATTCTGATTTGAAATAGCTTACTCATCTCTTCTTCTTCTACTACCTCGTACATGTTAGTGGCCATGTATCCCAGCCTCTCGTCTACAACCGAATCATCCTCAATCTCCACCTCTCTTTTGTCTTCACAAAGGGCCATGGATTTCTTGGAATCCTTGGTTCAGTGCCTTGGGTGCAATTTTGGATGCAACTTCCAACATGTGGCGTCAGTATGTCCATTCACATCACAATTCTTACAGAAATTCTTAGGATCTTTAGAAGTATGCAAAGTAGTAGTGGCATGTTTACCTTTCCATTTACCTCTGCTACTTGTCTTCCCTTGTTCTTTGTCCTGTTGTTCTATTGACTGGTCTCCCTTTGGCTCTATTTCTCCTTGCTTCTTCTCGTCATCAATGTAGTATGCTTGTACACAAGCTTCATTGAGATCCTTGGGCTTTGTGGAGATTACCTTCCTCCAAGGTGAGTGTGAAGTCCTCCCAAATACTTGGTCAGAATGTCCTCATCCTCCAAGTCCATATTAAGCAACATGGCTTGTCTCCAAAATTTCGTAGTGTAGTCTTGCACGCTTTGACCGCTGCTGTCTAAAATCGCCACTTAATCATCGTGTCGGGTCTTATGGCCAATATGATAGAAATGATCTCTAATCAATTCTTTAAAACCCTTCCAAGTACTTGATAATAGGACGTTTCTTCTTCTCACAATCAAGCAAATGGGTTTCCCACCAAACCGAGCATGACCTTCCATTTTGAGACATGCAAAGGTGACCCTTTATGCCTCAGTGACATTATGCACACTAAAGTAGACTTCCAACTGTTTTAGCCATTTATCTAGTAATTTTGCATCTACTTGTCCTTCAAAATTCTTTATTTCCACTTTTGTTTCAACTTTAAAAGGTGTATGTGCAAATTTTACCATCTCGCTTACAATTGGCGTCTCTTCATGCTCTTCCCATTCTCCCTCTTCATGGTTCTTTCGATACCAAATTTTTCAGCTAGTGCTTGAACCACCGAGTCCATGGAATATTTCTTAACCGAAGCCGTCTTTTGCAGATCTGAAAGCTCTTCTTGTTTCCTATGCAATCTATCCATCATGGTCTCTAGCATCTTGACTCTACGAGACCAAGTTCTCTTCCTCCATTTGAGCTCAAATTCTCTGTTTCCACTTCTTCATAGAAATATCCGCTTACAAGGTAAAACTTCTTCACCTTTGGACCTTGTCACTTTGTCATACAAAATCACAAGAAAGATTCGAATGCCACAATCCTGGATATATAATCAGCTCTGATACCAAAATGATCTGTAAACTTCTACTTTGGAACTCTACGAATCACACAACTATGTTGTTCTACTTTCAACTTTGGAAAATGATAGAATTGCTTAAAAATTAGAGCTTCATGACTGATTATCTAGTGCTATAGAAAGGAAATTGTAGAGAAGGAAATAATTCAAACTTCAACACCAACAATTTTATCCTGGAAACCTCCAAGGAGGAAAACCAGTCGAGAAGGGAAACTGCTCTTTCTTCCCACTTTTATTGGTCTAACATAGACAATTACATATTACAATAAGTATGAAAAGAAGCAATAGTGTAAACCTTCTCTCTAATTACTTGCTTGCTTTGTTTCTACACCTTGCTCCTACAATTCCTTTCCAAAGATCAAGATCTTGCTTCTTGCTCTCATTAAACTCGCTTCGATCTCTCTCGGATCTTTGAATGTCTATTCTCTTGCTCCTTCCATGTATTTATAGGCCTTCCCATGTCCTCCCATGCACTGGAGGATGTGAAAAGGCATGGAAGGGAAGAGACACTGGCTGAGCACTTCAAGAACGCGTCCACTTGTATTCCATTCTTCTTTTCTATTCGAAAGTTTCATGATTGTTTCCCGTGTGGGCAGCGGTCTCGGGACCATCACCCCGGGCTAGACGGTGGTTTCAGGACCACCGCCCGCATGGCGGCAATTTTGAAACCGCCGCTCTACCTGAGCGGCGGTTACGCCAGAACCTCCGTTTACCTCATTTTCTTTCACTTTTCTTATTTCTCCTTCTTGGTGCTGATGGAATTGATGAAGTGGTTTATTTTTCTCGGATCACTATGGATCAATGGAATATAATGAACTACACTCATATGATGTGTATGCAAACCAATACAACCATTTTCCCTTGTATGAATGTGCTATATGTATGCTTTATAGTGCTCTTGTGCCTTTGTGCAAGCTTAGGTGGTGATAGATAATGCTTATAGTGTTTGGCCCTTGATTTAAAAGAAGTAACTAAGTATATATATGATTACATCACTTGAATTTCGTAATTGAAAATTGAAATGCCGACCCAAAGTGTTAAAAGGTGACCAAGAAACAAAATGGGCCCAAGTAAGAATAAGGACGAGAGGGACGTGGGTTCCCGAGAAGGGACAGGAGCACTGAGTGTTTCTTTCCTTACTAGGCGCTAGTGTCTGAGGCCATCAAAAGATAAATTAATCAAGTGTTGGTAGAGTTGTAAAAGTGTAAGAGATGAAGCAATCAAAATGTCAAAAAGAGTTGTCAACCACTAGTTTTCTTTCTTCGGAATCATGTACACACATGGGGGTTCACTTAGTAAAAGTATGGTATAACACGTTCATTCGAAGGGTATTAAAGAATACCCTTAATTCTAGTTTTTACCTCTAATTATTCAATTGATAATACCCCTCCCATTATATTATTAGAATGAAAATACCCCCTATTTTTCCATGTACCTTACTTACCCATTTTTCCATGACAATTTTATTTACCCCTTTTTATTTCTACCCTAATATATTAAACAAAAAATATATCATATTTCTCACTCATTTTTTTAATATGCATTTTCTCTCGAAAGATAGTTTGAAGCCATTCAAGACCTATTACCAATTACCTTATAAATGTTAAGCTTTAATCATTTATCAATAGTTCTTCAAATAATTAAGATGGTGAAATAATATCACTTGTGTTGAAAAGCATACTCAATCCTAGTTTTCTACCATCTTATTATTTCTTGGTTAAGAATATCTTAATTGAGATTTCTTTATTCAAAAGAGTTTATAATTTAAATTTATGACCACACTCCTTAAATTACAATTTTAAGGTATTTATTTTTAAAAACTAGGGTTCAAATGTTTTATTTTTATATTAAAATTAAACCTCCCTTTCCTTTGGCCCACCTCTCTAACCTACCCCCAATACCTGATTCAAAATATTAAAAAATAAACCCCTTCACCTCCTCATGTCTACTGGTATATTGATTTTACTTTTATTAATTTTAATTACCTCAATATGAACTCACGTGCTAGGATATTGCCTAGCTAATGAACCCCTCATGTGTATACATTAGTATGCTTTAGGACCTATAAATGTTCCCAAGTGAATAGATTTTGTGTCTATAATTACATAAAGTGATATTACCAAGTGACAATAAGCATTTGACCCTTATTTTGGGATCTTAAATTTAACTCGATTCTGCAGACTTGAATACAATTTTAATGTCTATTTTGTAAATGGTAGTTAAGACTATGCATCCAATACTAGGCCAACATATTTCTTATTACAACATATAATTTTAGTGTCAATTTTGTAAATGGTGGTTACGACTATGTAACATTTGGGAATAGGTCCATATCATGTGGGTTGTCAAAATTTATGTTTCTCTAAGGCATACATTGTTTTCCCTTTTCCTCTAATGTAATGAATATGTTATGATGGAAACTAGGTATAAATGAAAATTTCTTTAATACTTGAGAGATAATTATTATTAGTCACGACGATGATAGATTTCATTATAAATTAGAGTCGTGACTTCATATTCTCGAGGGTTAGTGTATTTTCATTGTCATGCGAGCTTATTTTTTGGTGGGTCTACATGTTGGTTATTAACATACACACTTATAGTCAACTATTTAACTTAATTAGAAATAGTAAAAATCTTAGTTTTTAAACACTTGATTATGGAAATAATAGTTTGCAAAAACAAAACAAAGTAGAAAAAGAGAGTGTTACGGTAAACAATTGTTTGTGGGAAAGTAAACTTTGAACCTAAACTAAAGGTGAAGAGGAGAATCCATGTTGAATTTCCCTACAAGTAAATTGGCACAAAGCCAAATGAGAACACCATTGTCCCTCATCAATGAAATGCCGAAAAGTAGAACAACATTCCACCATCATCAATCACCAAAAAATGATTAGGGGGCACAATTAACGATTTTGTGGGAATGTAGGGTATCCACCGAAAAAAATCTCCTTGCATACAAGCTCATTATAAATCACCTGGATTAGAAATAAAACAATGATTGTAAGTCATCCACAATCATCATGCTAAAGGGGGAAATAATACACTAAAATATAAAGAAAATATTAATTCACCACAAATATAAAACTTGGACATATCCTTAAACGTTGTACATATCGATTCTGATTCTTATGGTGAAGTTTCTTTTGTAGAATTATTTGGCAATGGATGGTGCCCAAATGGGATTTGTGTCGTTAAATTCGTCTATTATGGTTGTCGTAACCTCATTCAACAAGTTTAACACGAATGTCATTTGCGATATAAGATTATTGCCGACGACACATTGTGTAGTGGAGTTTCATAAACTATACTTGGTGGCACACAAATTATGAGTTATATTAAAAACATTTGAAATCAATTTGTACTCTTGAACATTTCATTCAATGTGGGGGCATGTTTCATTGTAGGCGAAGATGTTTTTACTTCACATTTTTCTTTTCTCTCATGTGTGCATTTTCTAGGATTTTTAGATGGTCGATTATTTGTTCCCAAATCGTTTGAGTCCCAAAATAAAAGTGTATGTTATTCAATGTCATGGAGAACACATGAAAATTTAATAATGTGTGTGTGTGTGTGTGTGTGTGTGTGTGTGTGTGTGACATATATGTATGTAGGTTGTACCTTTAGCCATATTTCTTTAGTGTTGACTATTATTTGAAATTTTATAGAAACCATTTGTGACGAAGGCTTGGTTGTACTTGTAGCTCTAACGCCTTAAGGCACAAGAGCACGTGGGATGGAATTACTGACTAAATTTATTGAACTCGCACTCATGGCAAGATAATATTAATTTGTTTTGAGTATTTTTAGTAAATTGTGTTGGCATTTACATGTCTTATCTCCTTGTCAAAAATTGATTATAACGATGATCATGTTAGCTATGAAATATAAAAAATAGAGGAAAATTGAGATCGAAAGTCGAAGAAATAGTTATCCGCTATAGGCCCAATCGAATGCATTTCCACTCGCTATTAAAATTTAACTTATAATTGATAGCTTCCAATTAGATGGAATTGTAATGCTTTAATCCGGTGAGAGTTTTAGATAGAGCACAATTGGAATGGCAATAAAGAAGAATACACAAATTAAATGCTTCTAAAACACCCAACCGAGATGCATTTCCACTTACTATGAAATATTTAACTTATAATTGCAATACTAAACTTTTTTGCTCGAAGGATAGTTAGATAGAGCGCGATTGAGATAGGGAGAACTAAGTCTCCAACACATAAACATCTCCCAAACCCCAAATCTTGTGCGTTTATGATTACTATTAAATTTTAGGTTGTAATCAATCATTGTCGATCGCATGGAACCTTGAAGTCTACTCGAAGGAGAGTGTTAAGAGGAAATGCATGATTGAGAAAGGAGTGTATACTCACGGACCATCGCGAGAGGGGTTTTCTTTGTTATGCCTTTGCGCACTCTCTAACTTGTGTTTGTTATGAATGGTATACGCGTTATATTTATATGTAGTTAATAGACTAGAATTTGTAGGGTATGTGATTTGAGCAGCGTACGAGGACGAAATAACGCGTTCCATTAAACTTGGTTTCTCTACAAGGATGTCAAGTTGGATTGCGAGACATTTCCAATCACAATCAAGCACGGGAACATCAAACGAGGACAACTAAACAAAACTTGGAGAATTTACAACGAAGTTAGACAAATGTAGAAACAACCTTCCTTTTTAAATAGAGATTGTTTTGTAGGTCGTGAAGATCTATTTGTCCCAAAATATGTTAAGAGTCGCGAAAGATTGTCATACCCTACGATATGGAGTTCGTTTCATTTTCCAAACAAGCAATGGCCGATGGGGTATTCACGAGTAGGAAGGTGATTACAATATTAAATTAGTTTAGGTGTGAGAATAATTGCACCAATTGGCATTCGAGAATTGCAGATCTGGGTGTGGTGGTAGGGATACTTAATGTCTGTGGATAAACAATTAATCACGAAATTAAATTTGAAGTCCATGGAAATATCGTAATATCTTGAGCAGATTTTTTCTACCGGACACTTTGGTGCAGCTAGCTTGATTCAATTCATCGTCGGGCAGATGGTAATGGAGTTATTGATCAATGTGGCATACCCAAAATCGTAGATGAGAGGGTTGAGATTGATGCGTTGTGGTGGTGAAGTAAAGATATGTTTATGGCGTGTGTTGGGGGCGGTTGGGGTTTATTGTAATAAGAGTCCCGTAAGATCATTTAGTGGAACAAATAATTGTATGTTGATTTTGTGCGCAGAAATTGGGCGAGGCATATGGTAATTTGGTTTTCTTTGCGTGTGGGAGCTTTCACCACTAAAATGTGCAGCCCGAATAGTAAATGGAATGAATTGTGTTAATTTGAGGGAGGAGCGCGGGTCTGTGTGGAAAGCGAAGCATATATGAATATCCCACACGCACTACGCTGCAGACATGATCAGTATTGAAAATCGCGCGGGTGAGAGTGATAATGTGCCGAGCTCAGTCACGAGAGTTTGTGACCCGTGTGGGGGCGCACAAGGTGGGCGGACTGTTGAGGCGTGGAATGGGAGGAGGAAGATGCGTGGCATGGTGTGCGGCGCGCCCTGTTTCAAGTAGAGAGTAGTTGCAAGGCCCTCACTCGAAGGGGCGAGGGCAGTCTTGTATTCCTAAAGTGGAGGGGACCGCGTGAGGCTGGTTTCACAGAGCAACGAATACCTCCCGCTCCCTACGGTGGAAGGATTACGCGCTGCTTGTCCCTCTTCCCACAATCCTCCCCTCCCGCTCATACTCGGACACCCACCTTTTAGGCAATTACATCTACTCAAATAAATATGACCCCATACCTTCAGAAAAGATATCTATTACTAATTTAAAGTTAATCGGAATTATATTTTTGTGGCAAAATGTTTATATGTGTGTGTGTGCGCGCGCTCATACCTTCGAAAAAGATATCTATTACTAATTTAAAGTTAATCGGAATTATATTTTTGTGGCAAAATGTTTATACGTGTGTGTGTGTGTGCGCGTGCGCGCATGTGTGTGTGTGTGAAGGGGAGGAGCGTGAATCGCATGTTTTTGGAAAGTATTGAAGCGACAAAAGTTTGCATGGAAAGTTTTTTTTTTGAGTTTTTATAAGATAATAATATAAACTATCGCCCACTTTTTAAATTTTATATAGTACACTTAAATATGTTGTAAATGAGGAGGAAGCTCCTTACAACTAAGTATGCCCTTCTCTTCTTTACGTGTGTTAACATTTTTGTGTGCTTCATTATTGCGTAGCAATCAAAAGTAAAAGCAGGGGAGATGTGTAAGTCACCAACGAGTGAACTTTGAGATTCCAATATATGTTAGTCCTTGGTGATGTTTATTGTTTCCTTATTAGGTGTCATACCTTTCACCTTATGAATGACGAGTCCCCACGACATTTTAAGTGGAATTTGTCAATGATTTCTACGTGTGATAAGAGGTAGTGGTCAACACTTAGGAACCTCTCGGACAAGAATATGTAGAAATAACGTATTTCGGTATAACCGGTCAACACTCTTCTCCACCAATAATCAACAACACGTGTGCAAGTCGATCGGCATCCTGCAACCTCTAATATTCCACTTAGGTCCACACACGAGATCTATAATACCACCTTGATCTATATGCGTACGCCAAAATCCATTCATACAACTCTACTTTGAAAGCAACAAAATAAGGTCTCATACAACTCATGACACGGTATTCTTCTACCCATTTACATGCATCAAACTTAGGTCCATTACAAAATTTACGAGAAAACTCATCCTCCGTGCTTTTAAACCATGCTTTGACACTTTGTCCAGGTCAAGCGCTCTGTCATCACGCACCATTCTCAAAACAACTTCAAAAATAGGTCCCGACAACGGAACCAAGATGTAGTCAATGTACCCTTAGTATAACTTTCTAACCCCATGCACGTCGGCCTATCACCCGGTGGGCTTTGGGTGCTCACCCAAGACACGCGCGAGCACACCGAGCCCATCCTTTATGTGAGCATTGTGAGAAGATCTTTCCATTATTAGATGATTAAATGCATAAAAGTGGATATTCATGTAAAAACACAATATGAGTTACCATATCCTTATACCCATGCATGAAAACGAGAGAAACAACACAACATGGATTATGAAGAACATATATGATTTATAATATGAAGAAATGACACTACGGTTTACACCCATGAAAAAGATATTCATAATATATATATATATATATATAAAAAGTGCTAAGTAACCTAGCAAACCACATTACATTCAAAAGACCATGTCAAATTGAACACAGTGAATGCCAAGGATCCGACCCATACAATATATGTTAAAATAGAGATCTAACTCATATATCAAGAGTCCTAGCTATTCCCTCCCTTATTACATGAGTTTTACAGACCCATCCCTTAAACATGATGACCTTCTTACAACTCCCTAATGGAGAAACCCCAACCTTAGGACCCCTTAATACTTTCTCAGTAGAGCTTCACCTTCCTCATGATATATGTCTTCCCTCGGTTTCCTCTTTCTTGCTCCATCGCATCTCTATATATAGGTTCAATACCCACTAACATGCCTTCCTTCAGAAGTAGATCGCATGTCAAGTGTCAATGTGGTCCTCCAATGGTGCATGTTTATCCACTCCGAGCTCTTCCAATTTCCATAATGATGTCTTCAAATAATATTCTATGTGTGTAATACTCTTTTCTTGACCTCCAATGTTCCAGTTGGCACCTTATCCGCTCAAAGACGCCTACTCGAGTCACATTTTTCCTCAAGCGCCTCCGGAATGTCGAATATGGCTAAGTCCTTAGATCTTGCATATTGTCTTGCACATGTGCCCTAGTTTCTCCTAAACTCTTCTTAAACCTTTGCTCTGTGCGCTTCTCCCCACATGCTCTTCTTCTTACTTGGTCTCGCGTGCTCATGCGCCCTTTGGTACTACGCGCCCTTTGGTACTTAGCCAATATTTCGAGGCTGACACAAAGCAAATTTTTTTATCAAAATTCACAATAAAAAGTGGTATTCGAAAAAAATTATAATATACCGTAAATAACTATTACTATATAAATTCCTACTAATTAAATCTATACAAATTTACTTGTCATTCTATTTCAACAATAAACAATAACAATATTGAAATTTTTCTACTAAAATAATCATGCCCCGAAAATAATCGGTTGGGAAAGTAATCGAAATACAACTGAAAATGGTCGTACTTACACATATGTGGCAAATAAACATTTTCTAGTAAAACCCTAAAAATATAATCCCATTAAGAAACTCCTATTAAAGTAAAATATACAAGTCTTCTCCTCATATAGTTTGCATCAATGGTTAGGATTACGGGAGAGCATGCAAGACCATTGAACGTGTTTTAGTCATTGATGATTGTATAGTAGAATTTATTGTTTCTTAGTGACAACATAATGGTGGAAGTCAATATTGTATGCATGGTTACTATTTGGCAGGGTTCGCTAAGTATCACTTTTGTGGGGTCAACATTGAGATGGGTTGGGATTTTATTGTTGGCATTATTCAACATATAGAACATAACTACAAAACCAACACACATGTATGGTCCTTATTGTGCTATTATACAAATATCTATTACTTGAGTACAAGCTATTAACGGAAAACTTATCTTTTTCTACATAAGATAGTAATAAGATTTGAAGTCCAAACTTATAAATAACTTTGTTCTCATCATGTCTTTTGTCCTTACTTTTCTAGGTAAGAAAAATTAGTGTTTTAACAAGTGCTATGATTTGTATTTTCTTTAGGGTTAAGATATCCATTATTGTGCACATGTGGGTAGGTTCCTCCTCCTTCCTTTCATCATCACCCCCAAAAATTAAATAGTAGATCCTTTGGCATGTACCTCATCCCACTTTGCACCAACAAAGTCATTGCCTTTGTGGTTAACGATGTGAATGTTTCCCTATGACATTACTTAAAATAGCAATTGCACATGAGTTGCAAATTACGCCGACAAGGATAATAATGTTAAGTTTGTTAGAGTTGTAGTTTGCGGCAAAGTGTTTGTAAACTTAAAAATAAACAAAAATAATTTATAAATTGAGAATAATCAAGCACATGGCACATTATTATAGTGCAAGCTTATTTTTAGATTGGTTCATTTAACATCACCAATAATCACCATAAGAACATTCTCCCTTTTTAAAATGAAGGAAATGGTTCCCATTTCTCACAACAATTTCTCTTGCAACAAGCTTGGAATTAATTTTCGGTGTAGTGTGGTAATAAGCACATAATCGAAGGTTCTTGACAATTGTAATAGTTGTTCTAAGGAGGCGTGTTTAACCAACCAAATGTAGTTACCAAAATTTTTACTATGGTGGTAGAGAAATAATTCTTCTTCCTCCACTTTCCATTACTTCCACATCATTAAGTAAATGTCTTTAATATGAAAAATAATTTGTTGCCTTCATCTCTCAAGCCATTTTCTCCAACTTTGCATAGATCTCCTCTCTCTGTAGATGTGATCTATGATTTATGATATGTCTCTTGGCCTTCAATCCAACTACATCCAAGGATCTTCTTAATTCCTCTATCTTTCATCAATCTCCATATCATTTGAGCCTCACCTCACCTGCCCACTTCTGCATAGATGTTTGAGAGAAGAAAATAAGTTGCATCATTTTAAGTTCTAAATCAAATTACATTATGGATGTAAATACTCCTAATCCTATATTCATATATGATCTACAAGAACCAAGTAAACACTTCCACATAACCCCCACACTTTTATGTGGAATTTTTATCTACACCTACCAATTAGTGTGCATGTTATATGCAATCAACAATGTCCATGAAACCACATTTTTGAGGCATTTTTCAAACAATTTGCGTGCCTTGTGTAATGTTCCCAATTTTGCATACATGTCTACCAGAGCATTTGCAACTACAACATCTGACAAAATTCCTCTATCTTTTATGCTTTGATGGATGGCTCGGTTGTATGGAGGTCTTGTGTTCCCCATACAAATAGGAAACAAATCCTCACAAAACCATTGTCAGAGCCGTGCCCTTCTTCCCGGTGATTTTGTCTCGATAAAATATTACTCCAGACCACATTTCTCACAGAATAAAAACAACTAGAAAACTACCATTGTTAAGCTCAATTAGGCGAAATGAATCTATTAAGGGCAGCCACAAAAAATGTTATAATAATCCCCACCCAATATTTTCCAGTTATCTTTAAGCTTATCGCTAGACCCGAAAAAACATAACATGTTAAGATTAAAGCATTGTTGGGGTCTTCCTGTGAAGAATGTGTTGTTGAAATTTGGATTCTTGCATGTTATCTTGTGATGTTTTATCTGTATATAGACAGCAAACATGTTAAGATAAACTGTATCTTAAGAGAATGTGTTTGCTAATGTGATCGACAAATTATCGTGTGTTTTTGTTATACTTGCTCGTATACTCTATACTCTTTCTTCGATTGACACACCTTGAATCAATTTCATTGATCCAAGTATGCTGAGGGCTTCTGGTGATTTCTGTATTGATTTACTCTTGAACCGAACCCGAGGTTGTCATGAACGTGCAGCGCCTGATCGCAGGTATGAGCAGCTGGCACGTAAATGCCAATGACAGGGGTTCGATTCTTGAGCCCTGTACTGTCGAACTTGGAACCTCGTGAGGCAAGAAATGCCTGGACACGGGTGGCCTCGACACGTGATCCAAAGGACGGAACGTCCTGCTCTGCATTGATGTGAATGTCTGTAGGAAGGTAGGATGGAGGTTGTTTGGTGTTAGTGGTTAGTAGGAATTAAAAACCTAAACTAATCCTAAGTCCTAACATGCATCCTACACTACTATCCTAAGTGGATTTTTAAATTCAAAAAAAAAAAGGAAAAATAAACCTAAGTTCTAATAACCTAAGGCTAAACTAAGACCTAGGTTGAACACTATATGCAACCTAAACTAATCCTAATCAAAAGGGGCGCGCAGACCCTTGGAAGGAGAGGATAAGGATGAGGGAAGGGCATTCATTGGCATTTAATAAAAAGTCCATACGTGGACAGCGCCAGTTTTGGCGGGGCAGGTAAGAAATGGAGGCATCTATTTGGAGATAGAGCCAAATTCGGTTTTGCATGGGAAATTTGAAATTTAGAGTTCGCCAACTCAAGTGGCGGTGGCGTGGGAAGCTAGGAAAAGGCAGAGCCTTAATTGCATTGATTGTTCTTGGTCCTCGCGACCAGTTCGCCTTGGAAAGTGTATGAGGAAATTTTGTTTTTCATTTGGTCGATTCGAGCCTTTGCAAAGTTGCTCTGCATTTGGTTTTTCTGGTCTGGTTCAGTCGAACCAGCTCTTGGAATTTGACACTGTTCTTGGAGATTTTTAAGGCTGTTGTTAAGCCTGAAGAAGAAAGGAGTCTGGGAAGTTTGTGTTGTCACCGTGGAAGGAAATAACGCGGCAAACAAAGCTTTCTTCGGGTTCTGGAAAAGAGATTACAGGCATGTTAAGCCCTTCTCTTTAAAAATTCTTGCTTTGTTTAAGTGTCTCATTAAAACAACCCTGCTCTTGGGTTTTGATTCTGTGATTGTTGTCAAGTCGATATGATTTGGATTTTTTTGGTTCTTGCTTCTTTTTTTTTGGAAAATGTTAAGAAGCATCGCTTCTGGTTGATCGGTCTTGATTTGTTTTTGCACGAATCACGTTGGAAATAGATATTCTCTTTCTCTGTTCGTGTTGTGTGGAATTGGAACAGGCTGTGTAATCGTTTCCTTATTGTGAAATTGTTTTCTTTGCTGTTGTGTTGGGAACTGTCCTTGTATGTAAAAAAAAAGGAAGTGGAAATACAGCCGTGTATATTGCTATGATTTGGGTTTCGTTGAATCTTGCTGTCATTTTGGAAATAATAAGAAACATTGTCTTTGGCTGCTGAGTTTAACTGTCCTTGTATTTCTCGAATGAAATACTTTCCTGTTGTACTGGTTCGTTTGACAGTAACGGGAAATTCGTCCTGTGTATCTTGAGACTATACACGTAATATGAGTTGTTTTCACTATTGAAACAATCGTTCATTTGCTAACGAACTGGAAGAAAGGAAATAATAGTTGTTGAAGTAGTTCTTATTGAAATTTTCTTTAAGGAAATAGATCCTTTCCCTTGTACTGTTTTGGATTTTGGTGGAAGTGGCATTCGGGTTTTCTATGAGTAATTGAACTCGATTTGAATGAAGTAATAGCAATATTTCCTTTGTTGTGCCTGTTCTTGTATAGGAAATGAACGAATACGTACTGGGTATTCGTGAAAGTAGGAAAAAGTTAACTGTTTTTCCTTCTGAAGTTATTAATGAATTGTGTTTCTCCTTGCTGTGAGGATAGGATGGTTTTATTGTGTTTTATTGATGTTGTTCGGTCTTCCTGTTCGGATTGTAGACACGATTACAAATTGGTTTTGTATTCTGTGCAATAAATGATCATACTTTCTTCTTGCTGTGATGAAAGGTTGATTCCATTGCGTCTTGTAGTTGTGGTTTGACCTTCTGATTTGAACTGTCTTGTGAATGCGAACTTGACGTGGATTTCTGTATAAATAAATGGAAAATATGGGAATTAGCTTGTTTTCTGAGTCTGTCCCGACTGTACCAAGCTTACGCAATTAACACCCTATGCGGGTTTGCCTTTATAGAGGTATTGATATATGAATATTATATTTTGAGTTCTGTACCTCATTAAGAAAATGGAGAATGCTATTTTTGGAGTTAACGGTTGATCGAGATAGAACTCGAATTGGATATTCATTGTTTGTGGTATATTGGATTGAAACTGTACAGGCTATGTGAGTTTGCTTTTCAATGAGAACGATTGTTCTGTTATCTTTATAAGTTGAGCTGTCATGCTAAGATGAACACGATTTGGGTGTTTGATTTCATTTTGAACAAAATGATTGTTTCTTAATGAAATTATAGGGAAATGAATTCTTCTCTTTTTGCTATTTTTGACTCTGAAAATAACATTGGAGCTTTACTGTGCATAAGAATTTGGTTTTGTTGTAGGTAACAGCAATGTGTAATTTGTTATTATGAACTGTATGCATCTTGATCTTGCTTGTTCCATGATGAATGCGATGTCTTACTAACCTGTTTCGATATTCGTATGAACCGGAATTAAAGGAAGTATTGGTAAGGGCGATAAGTTCTTCCTTGTTTTCGTTTAAAACGGATTATAAATGAAATTATTCTTGTTGCCGGAAAGTGAATTCCGAATGGATTTTGTAAGTTTCACTCTGAACTGTTATCTTGATTTGTCTTTCGTTTGGATTCCATTGTTAGGACAGTCATGTGGAAAGAAATAGAGATATGGATGAAAGACTTGGAAAAATAATCTTTTCTTCTTTCATTCAATTGGAAAGCTGTAATTCGTGAATAATGAATTTTGTAGTGCTTAGATAGGAGCAACTACATGCATTGCTGTTCGCTTTCTTGTCTGTACTTGATTGCTTGGAATCTAATATGATACATAAACTGAAAGGAAAGTAATGAGTTTACATTTCAGTTAGTTTCATCCTTTGCATTTATTATTAATGAAAGGCGTGGAAAGGATAACAGTATGTTATATCTGCAGTAAGCTGCTTGTATTCTTAACTTTACAAATATTGTGAATTGATACTTGTAACGATTATGTGGAAACGGGACAGCAGTTCCTTGGCTGATTGTGATGATATTTTGATAGCTCAGTTGTTATGCTGATCTTTCTTTTGTACCTATTTCGTGATTGATGTTTAACTGTCGTTTCATAAAAGCAGGGTTCTTTTATTGAGACAGTTAGTTGAAGCACCTTATTTTAAGGATAAGTGCTTAATATGCTCAGTTCATTGAACTGACCCGTGCAAATCATTTTGCAGATGGAATTTGATTAGAATGAAGACATGGCTGTTTTCTGATGCTTCTTGATTAGCTGAAAGATGAATTGTAATTGTTGCTTTTATTCCTCTTCGAGGAATTGTGAAAAGAAGAAAATATATTCTTCTATCTATGAGTTGTATTGATGTTTTATGTAAACCTTGCCCATTCAGTTGGATTGGCAAATGTACAGATTATGACATGAAATGTTGAATACAATTACATGTGTGTTATTTTAATAATTATATCAGTTTGATTTGTTGACTAAATTGGAAATATAATGTTATTTCTTAATTTGGATTTGTTTCATTGTCCTTGGATGGATGTTAAATGGAAACTGATCTCTATTCTTACCTAAATGCAACTTTTAAGTTGAAAAATGCAATTAGTTCATACTTGGGTAAAGATGAATTTTTAATTGACATTAAACAGGATTAGGAAGAATATGATTCCATAATCGAAAGGTATTCAGGATTAGCTTAGGAGCTAAGGAATATCAATTAACTTTGGAATAATCGAACTTCACTTTCGAACTCCATTAATGATCTCGTATGCTGAATTCAGAATAAAGGATATAGGATAAGTATATCCATAACTAATGGACCTTAACTATATGACGTTAAGGAGAACAAATGAATACATTTCTCGAAATTTAGACCTCGTATGAATGACGTCTAATAAGTTAGTATTCTGAATTTAGTTGCAGTTGAGAAAATCTTGGCTAAGTTTAATAGGTTAAACTTATCACGTCCGTCGGTACGGACCGCTTAATCCAATGATTAAGAAGAGAACCAAGTAGGGAAATGCAGCCCTTCGACACGAAGGAGAAGATGCATAGCAAGATAATGGACGGATTTAGTCCCTCTTAGCCCTATACAACTGTATGGAAATGAGGATCAAGGGATCAGCGTGGATGCTGAAAGTTGATTTTAATTATTAAATCGTATCCAAATCACTTGAGCAGGATGTGTATTCTCGATGGGAGAATTCTGTAGGACATTGGCATACGCCAGCTACAGCAAGGTGTCTCCATGAAGACGGGGTCTTCATGACGACACAATGTTGCAGCTGACATATTGCAATGCCCTCCCGAATTAAAACATCAAGAATACATAGGCTGAATGTGTAGCTCTTAGCAGGGGATAGGGTATGATCTGGTATACGGAGTGACTCTGGAATACTAAAGATAACTAGACACACGGAGTCGTGGGAAACGACACCGTATGTCTACGTATCTTTAGTTACCAAGAGTGCCTTCCTATACCCGTTCATATTACTAGTTGGAATTGGAAGTTTAAAACTGACCTTAAACGAAGAGGACTGGTAGGAACCAGGAAAGACCATTCTAGATAACAGGTGAAGTGAGGTGAAGGACGTATTCCGTTGATGTGTATCACATTCAGGAATATGATCATGCAAAGCATGTGAAAATATTTGGCCAAAGTATCGCAATTGCTGGTTGCGTTGTCCTTATCACTTAATTTAAGATGCAGGATGTCAGATGAATATCAGTAACATATATTCAGATAGGCTTCTTAAATGGATCACTTCGATAACCGGAAACGGTTATGAGAACAGGTATATATAATATACTATGCATAAACGAACATGAAGGATCGGTTGTTGCCGAGTCATGAAATGAAGGATCGTTGAAACTCCGAGCCATGAAAATGGAAGATCGGCAGTTCCTCGAGTCATTTACAGCAGCATATAGAATCTGTTATAAGATTGAATGGCATTGAATGTGTGTTCCATATTGTAAATATGCGAACAGGGAACATTCGTTTTAAAAGAAATTGTGTGATCCAAACTGTGTTGTTTGGGCAGAGAACAATTATTAAAACTTGAACGTGTGTTTGAATTTTTATAATTCATATTCATAAAAAATAAATAAAAAATTTCCCTTGTTCCGGATCTTAAATGGGGATGTTATTTGACAAAGGCATCTTTAAATGCCTAAAAATGATAATAATTTTATCATATCCTTCCTGTTTCTCCACTTAGGTATCTTAAATGGGGACCATCAACTTTACCATTTCTCTATCCGTTTTCACTTTGTTATCTAGGTGTTTCATAATTTTTAGTTTCTCTACATGTGATTGTTATTTGTGATAGGAAAATTAAGGGATATATAATGTTATAAATTATAGATCCACAATATAGGTTGTCAAAGATTATAATTTATGAAGTACACTAATTAAAACATAGATCCATATGTTTATATTGCGAGTTATGATATGTAAACAATATAAAGTCCAAAGTAAATGAACACAATGACATAAGATATAACCATGAAAACCTTGGAAGGTAAAAACCACTTTGAAAATCACTTTATTGAGAATATAGTTTCACCTAGTACTCCCACTATTTCTCTATCATCTCACTCATATAGCTTGCATAAATATTACCATCAACTCATGTAAAAGCGATCTCTAATGAGATCACCTTGTTATATACAAGGTGGGTGGTCATGATCCACTCTTAAAGCCACCCACTTTGGGGTATATCATGCTTAGATTTTAAATATAAGATACTGAAGCCAAAACATACGAGTCTTTGGTTCTGTATATAAATAATTAGTTTCCACTTAATATTATAAACCCGACAATTTTTTAGGGTCACTAACATCATTTTATTTGGGTTTTCAATAATTGATGTGGTCGAATGCATACGTTTTATATTTCCAATAAATGTATACAATTGTTTCATTGATGAATTTGGTGTGTATTCATTAGTTAGAGTGATCGTTGGATAATCGGACATCATTGGAAATGATTGTGCCTAAATATCGATATTCCTCATGTGGAAAGATATATAATCGAGCCACATAACAACCATTTCATGAAATACCAACACTATGAATACCAATAACAACAACCATATCACCTTCCTCTCCAACGAGGAGAGGGAGAAAGATGACATGATGTGCAAATTATTGTTTTTGGAACAAGGATTAGCATTTTTGAAAAGAGACGCCATGCACCATTATAATACATACACTCGGGATTTAAAACCCTTTTTGTAAGGAAAGAGTATTTTTAATTTTTACATACTTTGAAGTTGACAACGAAGCATATAAATTGATTTAGTGGCATTTTATGAGAAAAAGTGTCTTTCATGGCTCCCTTAAATGCTAATGGTTTGCTCAAACTCATAGAGTTGGCAATTATTTCCCAATATACAATTACCATACTTGGTTGCCCTATATGGATGTTTATATGGTAATTAAGTTTCTATATTTTATGGGAATGCACAATGATAAAAAGAATTTAAGGGTTTGCTAATCATATAGATTATTCTCGATCAATCAACTTCCAATATTAACCATTCATAAATGTAATGATTGATAAATGATAAGTAATTGCTCAAATACATAAGAGGAGAGAGGAACTTAGTTGTATAAGGAAGAACATGGAAGATATGTATGTGCACGATGATGAAATAGGTAGAACAAATACTAGAAATGATTGGTATTAATTTCTTAACACTAGAAAATGGAAAGGGAAAGACCATACAACTACTATATGGTCTATACCTAATTTGTATGTTCCTAAATAGGAATTATACCATCTTAGATCCTTTGATAGTAAATATACGAAACTTCTCGTATGCTTCACTTGAAAATGACCTTTTTGTATGTCACTCTTGTTTAAACACAACTTCACAATGTCATTTGATCATCTATAACAAAGTGGAAAACTTAGAATCCTACGTAACCCTTCATTTGAGAATTAATAAACCAAAAGGAGAAAACAAACATATGTGGTTGAGGCTAGAATACCCTTGGCAATTATACTCTCATTTATTGAACTAATCTAAGTGTTATGCTACATACATGCCCTCGTTGTGGGAGAAAGCCTCATGTAGATAGCCTATGTGATTAAGTGAGTATGAACAAATAACCAAATCATTAAGGGTTCCATCGTGTCTCTTGACACTAAGATAGTGGGATAATTGTATAGCTTAGAATGTACCCAATATGGTGGTAGTGATATGTGGTATGCCTTTGCTATGTGACATAACCCTTTATTCTTTAAAATCCTTGAACAATAATTGGAGTGTATCGGCATGTGATTTTACACGTGTACAAAATATGACAATAGTTTAAAGGGGGAAAAGTCCCTTCTCATTGATGGGTGAGGTTTCCCTTATTGAAAACCAAAAAGGTATATACATATGTACATTCAAAACTATATATGCAATTTTTTTGGGAAGAAAGGAAGTGTATAATAAGAAGGAATGAAGAATAAGTGAGAGAAAATGAATGAGGAAGAAAGGGGTGCATGAATGATTAAGAAAATGTAGATCATAAACTTGAATGCACTTTAGAAACTAGTAGAGTAAATGAGTGACAATTGAATAAGAGATTCCATAAAGAGAAGGATATTTCAAATTCATTAAACATAAGAATAACAATTGGTAAGGAAATAAACAAGTATAAGACAAAAAATTATCCACAAAATGATCATTTATTTCTCTTTTCACAAGAACAAAAAGTTTCTCATTAGTTCTCTCTACAAACAATATTTTCTCCTTTCTCCAAAAGTCCCTTACAAATGAGCTCTAACTTCCTTTTATAACCCAAAAGTTGGTTACAAAGTAGTTAGGGTTTCTTATGACATCACATTAGGACTTAATTAATTCACTTTAATTAATTAATTTTATTTTAATAAAGTAAATTCACTTTATTAAAATAAATTTATGATTTAGGTGACTTAAATAAAGTATTTCAAATATCTCAAATAAGTGGGTACAAGTGGACCCCGCCTAGAAAGTGACATGGCAACACATTAACTAAACATTGACATGTGAATTAAAACATGACATATAGGATTAATGTCTTATCTATTGGGCCAAGAGTCCACCTATCTCGATCATACGAGAAATGAACTCATTGATCACCAAGGAAACCTCATTAAAACATTGAAACATCATTTCAAAAACAATTAGGTATAAACATCTAGCCATCTCGAATCTCTAGAATTTCTCTAGTGATTCCATCAACCTTGAATCATCGGGAAGTAGTGAGGCACAAGGCATGTCTCACATGCATTTCCAAAATCCTACCAAGAACTGTATGAAATTCCACCATTCTCTCTTCCATGTTGGCGAATAAATTTTGGAGTTTGACAAGTTTGTCAAGGGAATCAAGACCAAAATTCACCGAGGAAGCATATTGATTCTTGAATAAGCTCCAACCCAAAGTGAAAAATGCATGGACCCCCTCAAGAATATGAATCACAATGTGACTATAATTTAAATTGAAATCGATCATCATCGTGGCTAATAAAGTTGAATCATCTTCATGTATTCCAAGTTTCCATCATATCATATTAATTGCATTAGAGGAAAGGGAAAAACACATACCTTCGAAAAACGTAAATTTTAACAACCGACATGATATGGACCTACTCTCAAATGTTACGTAGCCATAACCACCATTTACAAAATTGACATTAAAATTATATGTCAATGCCAATAAGAAAGGCGTCAACCTAGAACTCAATGCATAGTCCTATGTACCATTTATGTAATAGACATTAAAATGGTATTCAAGTCTACATTGAATTAAATTTCATACAAGTTGGTCTTCACAACCTACAAAAACTATCTCTACTTTAAAAGGGAGGTTGTTTCTACATTTGTCTAGCTTCATTTAAATTCTCCAAGTTTTATTTAGTTGTCTTTGTTCGAGATTCCTTGTGCTTGATTGTGATTAGAAATGTTTATGTTATCTATCCCGACATCCTCTCAAGAGAAACCAAGTTTAATGGAATGTGTTATTTCATCCTCTACATTGTTTAAATCACACACCCTTCAAATTATAGTCTACTAAGTACATATCAATTTAACATGCATACCATACATAACAATTGCAAGTTAGAGAGTTCCCAAAAGGCATAATGAAGAAAACCCTTTGTGATTACATGAGTATACACTCCATTCTCAATCATGCATTTCCTCTTAACACTCTCCTTGAGTAAACTTCAGGGGTTCCATATGATCGACAACCGTTGACTACAACCTGAAATTTAATAGTAAGTGGAAATGTATGCGGGAGAATGATACACATTAAAATCACAAATTGTTCTCATAACCAAAACACAACCTTATTGCAATCATATATATGCACTTTTAGCAAGTTTGGAGTCTGGACCAAGGAGTGTTAATTAAACTTAAATTACTTATGCTAGATGTGGTTGAATACAATCATGTTACCCAATTCAAAAACCTTTGACATCATTAAACATTTGTTTAATTCATTTTGTATACAATTTATGGGTAAATGCATGGAAATTGGGGGCCAAAAGGGGGTTAAAAAAGGACACCTTTTTCCTGAAATCAACGAAACTTGAACTTCATCGAATAATTCGGCATGCCTATGCTCAAAATTTGACAAAGTGATAAGAATAAGTATCGTATAACTCATAAGAAAAACTGACCAAAGTAAACATGGAGTGTTATTAACTTTGTAACGTCTTGATTTTTAGAAGCTACTATGATAACCTCTTTTCATGATGTTGTAACTGTGGAAATGAGGATAATTATGTTAAGATATATCTTTTAATCTTAAAAAGAATGTGTTACTGATCTGACCCTTGCTTACTGTAACTTGTTTACTTGAGACGGAGGTCATTATAACTTGTGTTTTGCAAAGTGCGAAACAACAGACTTGCTTTTGTGTTTGATGAACTCTTATTGTTGTTGACAGCACACCTTGAATCAATTCCATTGATCCAAGGTATGTTGCGGCCTTCTTTGTGATCGCTTTGTCGATTTACTTTCTATATGGAATGAAGTCTGAAACTAGACTGAAGGTCGTTATAAATTTTATAGAACCAGTTACAGGTATAAATATTCGGTACCTTGATGCCAATGGAAAAGGTTCGATTTTCGAACTACATACAAATTGCAATGCCGGAAAGCATGAGGCAGTAAGAGCCTTGATGCAAGTGAGCCAGGTATATGTCGAGCATAGGACAAAACGTCCTGCATTATGTTAGGTATAAACGTAAGTTAGTAAACTTACTAGAAGAACCCATTAATTAAAATACTACGGCTACGTTTAAACCTATAACTATGTTTTAGCCTATAACCTAACTACTACCCTACGTGGATTTTAAATTACATGGGATGTAAATTGTTGCAAATCCTAATGACTTGCGACCTAGGTGAATACCTAACTATGGACAATACAACCTAAACTATTGCTAACCTAAGGAGGGGACCTATGGACACATGTTGATGAGCGGATAAGAAGGGAAGGTTAGAAATTTAATAAAGGACAGTAAATGATGTCCTTGCAGTTTTAAACGCCAAGTTTGGCGGGAACATGGAAAGTTGGAGATATCCAACTAGCAATGTAGCTAAGAAGGAAATTACATGCAAAAATTTAAAAATGGAACTCGCCAAACCTGAGTCGGTGGTGGCGTGGAAATTAAGGAAAAAGCAATGCATTCAATGCATTTATTGATCTCGGTCTTG
The DNA here is from genome assembly GCA_018340775.1 of Taxus wallichiana var. yunnanensis. Lineage (NCBI taxonomy): Eukaryota > Viridiplantae > Streptophyta > Pinopsida > Cupressales > Taxaceae > Taxus > Taxus wallichiana. The sequence continues at coordinate 23,220,645 of CM031236.1, read as the reverse complement.
GTGACTAGCTCGCCTTGGAAAGGGGAAAGAGGAAATTTTGTGGTTATTGTGTTCATTCGGGTTTTGAGTTTTGCTCTGCATTTTTTTTGGGTTCTTTCGAACCTGCAACCATTCTGGTCATTGTTGTTGTTGTTTGGAGTAACCACGGCTATTTTGAGCCTGTGGAAGTTAGGAGATTGTTGGGAAAGCCTTGTTGTTGTTGCCGTGGAGAAGAATAGCTCCTGTGGGCGCGGACGTGGTTTTCTTCAAGCCACAAGAAATTTTACAGGCATGTTGAGCTCTTCTCTTTAAACCGTTTTGCTCTTTGTTAAGCGTCTTCATTAAAAGAACTCTGCTCTTATGTTGGGTGTTTTTGTAAAATGAAAATGTTGATACAATTAATGTGATTTCTGGGTTGAGATGTCATTGGAAATGAATACGATTTGGGTATTTCTTTGCAAAAAGAGTAAATGAAATGAAATTTGTCCTTGTTGTATGAGTTTTGTTTTGACAGTGTTGGGTATTCGGTTCTATTATCCATTATGGGTTCGAGTTGATGAATGTACCAACGTGATGTGAATAATGTTTTCTGAGTTTTGTGCATGTAAATGATTTGGGAAAAATCGTGATAATGCTTGATGAAATTTTTTGTGTGAGTTATTATCCTAGTTGCTTTACATTGCATAGAATACGATTTCACCGGGACAGTGAATTCATTCCATTGTCTTACCCTTGCATTAAAAACGATTCAATATCTCCATGTGGGTTGAAGGCCGTGAATGGTTGTTGGGGAAATAAATTATTTAAACACTGAACTTGGTTATTTGATGAGTGAGTAGAGTGTATTGTTATCTTTCTTTGAATCCATTGAAATGTATATATATAAATAAAGGAATTGTATATCTGAACCTTTTTATGGTGTTCGATTAGAACCGTACTAGAGTAAAATCTTGTTCTTGCGGTTGGAAAGATGGGTTCTTTATTTAATACAGTGATATTATGGCCATATAGCTGGTTGCTCATTCTTGCTTGTTTCAGACCTAGCTGGGAATGATTGTTTTTAGCGAATATATATATATATATATATATACACACACACACATGCAAATTGCAGTCTAAACTTCTTGCTTTGCTTGCATTAAAACTGAATCAAAACTGGGTTCTTACTTTGGTGTTTGGAAAACGAATCCTTTTATTATTACGATGAAAACATGATTTGTTGTCTTTGCTGTACACTCTTACTTGTTTGTATCTAGATGAGAATGTCCGTTGGGTGAAAAATTAAAGGAAATGATTTTATTTAGAGGGGCCGTTGATATTGATACTTACGGACCAGATGCAAATGAATTCTGGAAAACTCTGGAATGGTAGTTAGTAAGTTTTATTTACTGAAATAGATTTGTTAGAAGAAATCATCTTATGGGAACAGGTCTGTGCTAACTAGTTGATATTCGGCCAGGCATTGAGAAGAGATAATATGATTCTTTTTCCGTTCATTTGATTATTGACTTTATTTGCTCTCTCACTTTGGTTGTTATCATTGATTGATATCACTTCTTGTTTAATTCATCCAGTGCAGTTGTGATGAAAAGAAAGGGAATATTGGATGGGTAATTGGAAGTAATAATTATTTTCTTCTCTTATCTAGTTGAAATTCTATATTTGATATTGAATGAATTTCTTACTGCCTTAGGCATAAGCATCTGCATTTAATTGTTGTTTTCCTTCTTTTCTGATTTGAAAGAAGTATTATGTTGTTTGTTGAATTTTGAGAAATGACACCAGTGTTTTCATGGTGAATGACTACTTTTCTCTTCTGCATTTGATTGTTTGAAATTAAATGAGTAGTACGAAAGGAAGTAGTTCTGTTTGAATTCTTAGTTAAAATTCATCTCTTGAAATTTCAACTATTATAAGGGAATGGAATTGATAGCAATTGCATTAGAACAACATTATATACATATGTGTATTAGTTCTTACAGATGTTTTTAATCTGGAACTATTTAGAGGAAATTACTTCTTGTAGTAATTATTTGGGAGAAAGTTAGTAAATCTTTTTGTCTGATTGTGATGGTAATTAGAGGATTGGGTTGTTAAGTTGTTCATCCTTATCAGCACTTAATTCGTGGATGATGTCCATCTCAATTTTTAACGTTTCATAAAAGCAGGGTTCTTTTATTGAGACAGTTAATTAAGAGCACCTCATTTTAATGATAAGTGCTTAATATGCTCAGTTGATGAACTGACCCGTGCAAGTAAATTTTGCAGATGATTTCCATGAGTAAAAATGAAGACATGTTGTTTTATGATGCTTCTTCTGATTAGCTAAGGATGGATCGTATCTGAGAATTTATTATTCTTCTACGAGGAAATGGAAAAAGAGAAAGTTGTATTCTTCTTCTTTATGAGTTGTTAATGTTGTTTGGCATGAATGAAGTCTGGTCGTATGGGCTTGTAAATTGTATAAATTTTAATCTTGAGGGTTGAGTACAAAGGAAAGGTGTGTTATTTTAATGGCTGTACCACCTTGGAACTATTTGAATAAGATTGGGAATATAAATTTTATTCATTGAATGTGGATATATTCAAATGATGGTTGATAGATTTTAAAAGGACATAATATCTATTCTTTACTTGAATACAACTTTTAAGTTGGAATGTACAATTAATTCATACTTAGGTCAATATGGATTTTAAATTGACATTTGAAAAGAGTTAAGTGAATATGAATTCTTAAATGAACGATATTCGGAACTGGTATATAAGCTAGTGAATATAAATAAAAGAGACAATTGAATCTTGTACTCTGATTTCGTTAATATCCTTGAGATGTTTGATTCAGAGGATATTCGGTATGAGGAATCATATCTCCTCATGTAACAAACCTTAATTGAAGTAAGGTTATAGTGAATAAATGAATACATTCATTTGGAATTAGGCCTCATTTAAATGGCGTCTAATAAGATGAAATTCTGGATTTAAATTCAGTTGCGAATAAAACTTGGTTAAGTTTAGTAAGTTGATCTTACTACGTTAAGTTGTAGTGGACTGTTAGTCTGAAGCTTAAATTAAAGAACCAAGATGGAAATATGCAATCCTTCGGTAAGGAGGAGTAAACGTATATTAAGCTATAAGACAATTTAAGTCTTTCTTAGCTATGCAACTGTAATGAACAGTGAGGTTAGAGGATCAACACGGTTGCTGAAACCTATTCTTAAAATACTAAAGATAAGAATCTAATCACACTTTTAGTTGGATGTGTAACCCTTGATGGGAGGATTCCGTAGGACATTGGCACACGCCAGCTGCAATCTGGTGTCTTCATGAAGGCGGGGCCTTCATGATGACACAATGTTGCAGCTGACATGTTACAATGCCCTTCCGAATCGAATCATCAAAGTTTACATAAGCTTGGACCAAGTTAGGAATATGACCTTGTATATGGAGTGACTCAGGAAGATTAAAGGTAACTAGACACACGCAGTCAACTAGGGTCGACAAGGTATGTCTGCATACCTTTAGTCACCACGAGTGTCTCCCTATACTCTTTCATATTGCTATCTTGGGTTAAAGTTTAACCTTGGATGAGAGGACTGATAGAGGTCAGAAAAGACCATTCTAGATAATAGACGAAGTGAGGTGAAGGACGTATTCCATTGATGTGTATAACATCTAGGAATATAATCATGCAAAGCATGTGAAAATATTTGGCCAAAGTATCGCAAGTTGTTGGTTGCGTTGTCCTAATCACCTAGTTTAAGAAGTAGGATTTTAGATGAGTATCGGTAACTAGATATTCAGATAGGCCTCTTAAATGGAACACTTCGATAACCAAAATTGGTAGAGAACCAAGTATACTTAGTATACAATGCATGGATTAACATGAAGGATCGGTAAGTAGCCGAGTCATGAAATGAGAGATCGTTGAAACTCCGAGCCATAAATGGGAGATCGGTAGTTCTTCGAGTCATTACATCAGCATATGGTATCTGTTATATGATTGAATGACATTGAATGTGTGTTCCATATTGTAAATATGCGAACAGAGAACATTGGTTTTAAAAGTAATTGTGTGATCTGAATTACATTAATTGGACAGAGAACAATTATTAAAACTTGGTCGTGTGTTTTGAATTACATAATTCAGAACAGAGAACATTATATATAAAAAAAAAAATTCCCTTGTTCTAGTGTCTTAAAATGGGGATGTTACATCTTGGTATCAGAGCTGAAGGTTGCAGCTCTTGGACCTAATGAGTCCATAATTTAATAAGGTTTACATTTTCTTATTGAACAGAAAATGGTTAGAACAAGAGGAAATGTTGCGAACAACCCACTACCGGGTGGAGAAGCAACTACTGCTCAAAAGCTAGATGAAATCCTTGCTGCCCTACTAGATACAAGAGATCGTTTGACTGTTTTGGAACAACAAGCAATGGGCAATGAGGAGGAGGAAGAAGAAGTTGATATAAATGATCAGCCACCTCCCGTGGACAACACCAATGGAGGGAATCTGGGTGTTGATAATAGTAATGCGAACCCTCCTAATCATCATGAAAATAAAAAGAGCAAGATTAGCGGCTGAACTTACAAATGACATAAAGAGAATAAGTCCTCCAAAGTTTGATGGAACAACACTTGGGGACGGGGCTGAAAATTGGCTCAGTGAAATGGAGAAGTACTTTGCAATAAGAAACTTCTTCGAGGAGACCAAAGCGATATGGGGAGCATATCAACTTTCTCATGAAGCATCATCATGGTGGGACAACCGTAAGGTTGAGTTGAATATTGTCGAAATAGACATAACTTGGGATCAATTTAAAAGTTACTTTAGGCAACGGTGGCTGCCTCAACTCTATTTTGATCGGAAAATGACTAAATTTCAGAACTGGTCGCAAGGAAGGCTGACGGTGACAGAATACTGGGAAGGGTTTACTAAACTCCTTAAGTATGTACCATGCAGTACCAAGCTGACAAGAAGTTCAGAATACGAAAGTTCATAATGGGACTGAATCCCATCATTGGTGGCGAAGTAGATGTCCACGGTCCAACCACTATGGAAGGAGTTGTCGAAAAGGCAATAAGACAAGAACAAAATTGAGAGCAATCTCTACTCATAGGGAGGAGATTAGGAAGAAGATTCCCAACTCTTCTTCATCTCTCGCACCCAAAAAGGGACCCTGGAAAAGGTTTGGTATGAAAAACAAAATTGTTGTGGATAACAATAAGAAATCAGTAATGAACAAACCTGTTAATAGTGTGCGGAGCAGCTTTGCAAAAATTAGTGGTAATGGAAAAAGTCCTATGGAAGCCAGAGTGATAACTTCAAGGCCGACAAAATTTGAGCCTAGGAAAGGGCCCATCGGAGGTCGCTTAACCGTGGAAAGGACCATTACGCGAGTCACCTGTCCTCTTAAGAAGGATGATCGTGATCAACAACACAAGATACACGCCGCTGCGATGGCTAACAAACAAGCTGAAAAGCAAGTCACACCCATAGAAGTTCCGGGTAAGTTATTCGGTACACCTGTAGTCATACTTTTTGATACTGGAGCTACTGAATGTTTTATCTCTACTAAACTAGCAATGAAATTAAAAAGGAAAGCTGAACGAATGGATAAGACATGGACAATGCATTATGGGAATAATGTTGTCCATACAGTCAATATGTGCCTTTTTGGGGCAATTCTTGACTTGCCCAGTTTCTCCACAGAAGTTGACTTGTATGTCACTCCTTTAGGGTCATATGATATAATTATAGGAGTTAATTGGTTGGCGGAACATAAGGCAAAGGTCAACTGTTATGAAAAATAGATTTGCTGTTTTGATGACCTGCAGAAAGCAACAGTCATTCAAGGTGTAAAGCGTGAGGTTGCAGTTAGAAACTAACAATGATGCAACTAAAAATAGAGGCTGCACTTTGTATCTTTGTAAGAATGACAGAAAATGCTAAGGAAGATAATGATTTCATGGAAAAGTATCCATTATTAAGAGATTTCAGCGATGTATTTCCAGAGGAGTTACCAGGTCTTCCGCCCAAACGAGAGTTTGACTTTGCAATAGAGATCAAGCCAGGAACCGAACCCATATCTAAGGCACCATATCAAATGACCACCCTTGAGTTGGTGGAACTTAAGGCTCAGTTACAAGAACTTTTGACAAAAGGGTGATAAGACCGAGCGTCTCACCATGGGGAGCACCGGTAATTTTTGTAAAGAAGAAGGATGGCATACTTAGATTGTGCATTGATTACAGAATGTTGAATAAGGCAACCATTAAGAATCGATATCCACTTCCTGGGATTGATGATCTCTTCGAATAGATGCGTGGAGCATCAGTCTATTCAAAAATAGATCTTTGATCTGGATATCACCAGCTAAGAATAAAGGAAGAAGATATTCATAAAATAGATTTTAGAACAAGGTACGGGCATTATGAATTCACGGTGTTACCTTTTGGGTTGACGAATGCACCTGCCGCCTTCATGAATTTGATGAACAATATTTTTCAAGAGTATTTGGATAAATTCGTACTTGTCTTCTTGGACGACATTCTTATATACTCCAAAAATGTCGAAGAGCATCAAGAGCATTTAAAGGTAGTGCTGGAAATTTTGAGGAAGAGAAGGTTGTATGGTAAATTGTCTAAATGTTCCTTTTATGATGCAGAGGTGCATTATTTGGGGCATGTTATAAGCAAGAACGGGATAGCTGTGGACCCTTCAAAGATCACAGCTATAACTGAGTGGCCTGCGCCTAAGAACGTGCATGAAGTAAGAAGCTTCATGGGCCTGGCAAGGTACTATAGAAAGTTCGTTAAGGACTTTTCAAAAATTACTGCCCCAATCACTTCACTACAAAAGAAAGATAAGAAATTTGTCTGGAATGACAAATGTGAATCTGCCTTTAAAATTTTAAAGGAACAGTTAACTACAACACCTATTCTAATTGTACTTGACCCAAATGGAGATTTTACGGTCGTAATAGATGCATCTGGAGAGGGTCTCGGAGGCATTCTGTTACAAAATGACCATGTCATAGCTTATGAAAGCAGAAAGCTTAAGTTACATGAACAAAATTATGCTCCACATGACCTAGAGCTCGCTGCCATTGTTCATGCACTTCAAATGTGGAGGCATTACCTTCTTGGTAAGCCCTTTGAGCTAAAAACCGACCATCTGGGGTTGAAGTATATTTTTACTCAACCAAACCTGAATGCAAGACAACGAAGATGGTTAGAATTTTTATCTCAGTATGATTTTGATATAAACTACATCAAAGGCAAGGAAAATAGGGTAGCAGATGCTCTAAGTCGTAGGAAGCACATCTCTACTCTTATAACACTAAGAACCCAGTTTAAAGATGAGGTGAAAGATGTCATGGAATCTGACTCTTATTTTTAGCAAGTTAAAACAACACTTACTACAGATCCAAAGGATGTGAAGTATAAAGGATTCTGTTTTGATAACGAAGGGATTCTGAGGTTTGAAAACAGGGTATATATACCCTTGGCTAATGATTTGAGAAAGAAATTATTAAATGAATTTCATAATTCACCTTTTTCTGGACACCCTGGCATTACGAAAATGCTTGTTGATCTCAAGCAGCAATATTTCTGGAAGGGAATGAAAAAGGATGTTGTGGAATTTGTGACACATTGCTTGGAATGTCAATGTGTTAAGGCGAACATATGCATCCCGCCGGATTATTATATCCCCACAACATTCCGCAGTATAAATGGCAAGTGATAACTATGGATTTCGTTCAAGGATTACCTATGTCAAGGAATAAACATGATATCATCTTGGTTGTCATCGACAAACTAACCAAAGTGGCACACTTCATTGCTGTAATTTAAAAGATGATGCACCAGTGTTAGTAAGAAGATTTGTACATGAAATTTTTAGATTGCATGGAATACCCAAATTGATCATATCGGACAGAGATCCGAGAATGACATCAAGATTTTGGCAAACGCTTAATGCGGCCTTGGGAACTAAATTAAACTTCAGTTCTGCATATCATCCGGAAACGGATGGACAGACTGAAAGAGTCAATCAAGTTTTAGAGGATATGTTAAGAATGTATTGCATGGACCAGCAGTATAAATGGGAGGAATACCTTCCGCTGGTTGAATTTGCCTATAATAATACATACCACGCCTCTTTAAAGATGGCACCTTTTGAAGCATTATATGGAAGGAAATGCAGAACCCCTGTTAGCTGGGACAACATAGAGGACAGAGAGGTAATTGGGCCATAAATCCTTACGGAAATGGAATAACAAATTAAAATGATTCGGGAATATTTAAAGGAGGCTGCCAATAGGCAAAAGAGTTATGCAGACTTAGAGCGGGTTAATAGGAATTATAAACTTGGTGAGAAGGTCTTTCTTCGGGTCAAGCTGAAAAAGAGTTCTATAACTTTTGGTAAGGCTGCCAAGTTATCACCTCATTATGTGGGACCTTTTGAAATTGTTGAAATAATCAACCCTGTAGCTTATCGTCTAGCATTACCTCCTGCTTTATCACAAATGCATGATGTTTTTCATATTTATTTGCTTAAGAAATACGTATCAGATTTATCACATGTGCTGAATTAGAATTCCTTGCAGGTCCAAGACCCAGGAATAATCGTGGTTAAGCCCATTCGAGTGCTGGGAACTCGCCAGTTGTACTTAAGAAATCGCGAAGTGAATCAATGTAAGGTCCAGTGGGACCAGTTTAGCGAAGAAAGTGTAACTTGGGAAAATCTCGAAGAAATGAGATATGCTTTTCCATACTTGTTTGATCGAAATTGAATTCAAAAAACTGATAATTCTACCAAATATAGACAATTACTGGTCTATTTTACAGTTATCTTAAAACATTGTTTTAATGATTAAATTTGTTTTTGGTATGAACTTATGAATGGAAGGATGATAATTGAATTTTGTCCTAAAAACTCTATGAATTGGCTAATTTGATCATCGGGACGATGATTCTTTAAGAAGGGAGGAATGTAACGTCTTGATTTTTAGAAGCTACTATGATAACCTCTTTTCATGATGTTGTAACTGGAAATGAGGATAATTATGTTAAGATATATCTTTTAATCTTAAAAAGAATGTGTTACTGATCTGGACCCTTGTTTACTGTAACTTGTTTACTTGAGACGGAGGTCATTATAACTTGTGTTTTGCAAAGTGTGAAACAACAGACTGCTTTTGTGTTTGATGAACTCTTATTGTTGTTGACAACACACCTTGAATCAATTCCATTGATCCAAGGTATCTGCGGCCTTCTTTGTGATCGCTTTGTCGATTTACTTTCTACATTGAATGAAGTCTCAAACCGATCAAGGTCGTTATAAAAGTTACGAACTTGGTTACAAGTATAAATATTCGGTACCTTGATGCCAATGGAAAAGGTTCGATTTCCGAACTACATACAAATTGCAATGCCGTAAAACGTGAAGCAGTAAGAGCCTTGATGCAAGCGACCCAGGTATATGTCGAGCATAGGACGAAATGTCCTACATTATGTTGGGTATAAACGTAAGTTAGTAAACTTACTAGAAGAACCCATTAATTAAAATACTATGGCTACGTTTAAACCTATAACTATGTCTTAGCCTATAACCTAACTACTACCCTAACGTGGATTTTAAATTACATGGGATGTAAATTGTTGCAAACCCTAATGACTTGCGACCTAGGTGAATACCTAACTATGGACAATACAACCTAAACTATTGCTAACCTAAGGAGGGGACCTATGGACACATGTTGATGAGCGGATAAGAAGGGAAGGTTAGAAATTTAATAAAGGACAATAAATGATGTCCTTGCAGTTTTAAACGCCAAGTTTGGCGGGAACATGGAAAGTTGGAGATATCCAACTAGCAATGTAGCTAAGAAGGAAATTACATGCAAAAATTTAAAAATGAAACTCGCCAAACCTGAGTCGGTGGTGGCGTGGAAATTAAGGAAAAAGCAATGCATTCAATGCATTTATTGATCTCGGTCTTGGTGACCACTCACCTTGAAAGGAAAGTGGAATATTAGAGGTTGCAGGAGATGCTTTGATCCGACTTGCACACGTGTTGTTGATTATTGGTGGAGAAGAGTGTTGACCCGGTTATACCCCGAAATACGTTATTTCTACATATTCTTGTCCAGAGGTTCCTAAGTGTTGACCACTACCTCTTATCACACGTAGAAATCATTGACAAATTCCACTTAAAATGTCGTGGGGACTCGTCATTCATAAGGTGAAAGGTATGACACCTAATAAGGAAACAATAAACATCACCAAGGACTAACATATATTGGAATCTCAAAGTTCACTCGTTGGTTGACTTACACATCTCCCCTGCTTTTACTTTTGATTGCTACGCAATAATGAAGCACACAAAAAATGTTAACACACAGAAAGAAGAGAAGGGCATACTTAGTTGTAAGGAGCTTCCTCCTCATTTACAACATATTTAAGTTGTACTATATAAAATTTAAAAAGTGGGCGATAGTTTATATTATTATCTTATAAAAACTCAAAAAAAAAACTTTCCATGCAAACTTTTTGTCGCTGAATACTTTCCAAAACATAACAGTTCACGCTCCTCCCCTTCACACACACACATGCGCGCGTGCACGCGCACACACACACACACGTATAAACATTTTGCCACAAAAATATAATTCCGATTAACTTTAAATTAGTAATAGATATCTTTTTCTCGAAGGTATGAGCGCGCGCGCACACACACATATAAACATTTTGCCACAAAAATATAATTCCGATTAACTTTAAATTAGTAATAGATATCTTTTTCTCAAGGTATGGGGTCATATTTATTTGAGTAGATGTAATTGCCTAAAAGGTGGGTGTCCGAGTATGAGCGGGAGGGGAGGATTGTGGGAAGAGGGACAAGCAGCGCGTAATCCTTCCACCGTAGGGAGCGGGAGGTATTCGTTGCTCTGTGAAACCACCTCACGCGGTCCCCTCCACTTTAGGAATACAAGACTGCCCTCGCCCCTTCGAGTGAGGGCCTCGCAACTACTCTCTACTTGGGCAGGCGCGCCGCACACCATGCCACGCATCTTCCCTCCTCCCATTCCACGCCTCAACAGTCGCCCACCTTGTGCGCCCCCACGGGTCACAAACTCTCGTGATCGAGCTCGCAAACTCTCGTGTCAATGCATTTATTGATCTCACTCTTGGTGACCAGCTCACCTTGGAAAGGGGAAAGTGGAATATTAGAGGTCATGCGGGATGCTTGATCCGACTTGCACACGTGTTGTTGATTATTGGTGGAGAAGAGTGTTGACCCAGTTATACCACGAAATACGTTATTTCTACATATTCTTGTCCGTAGAGGTTCCTAAGTGTTGACCACTACCTCTTATCACACGTAGAAATCATTGACAAATTCCACTTAAAATGTCGTGGGACTCGTCATTCATAAGGTGAAAGGTATGACACCTAATAAGGAAACAATAAACATCACCAAGGACTAACATATATTGGAATCTCAAAGTTCACTCGTTGGTTGACTTACACATCTCCCCTCGCTTTTACTTTTGATTGCTACGCAATAATGAAGCACACAAAAATGTTAACACACGAAAAGAAGAGAAGGGCATACTTAGTCAGTAAGGAGCTTCCTCCTCATTTACAACATATTTAAGTTGTACTATATAAAATTTAAAAAGTGGGCGATAGTTTATATTATTATCTTATAAAAACTCAAAAAAAAACTTTCCATGCAAACTTTTTGTCGCTTCAATACTTTCCAAAAACATAACAGCTTCACGCTCCTCCCCTTCACACACACACATGCGCGCGTGCACGCGCACACACACACACACGTATAAACATTTTGCCACAAAAATATAATTCCGATTAACTTTAAATTAGTAATAGATATCTTTTTCTGAAGGTATGAGCGCGCGCGCACACACACACATATAAACATTTTGCCACAAAAATATAATTCCGATTAACTTTAAATTAGTAATAGATATCTTTTTCTGAAGGTATGGGGTCATATTTATTTGAGTAGATGTAATTGCCTAAAAGGTGGGTGTCCGAGTATGAGCGGGAGGGGAGGATTGTGGGAAGAGGGACAAGCAGCGCGTAATCCTTCCACCGTAGGGAGCGGGAGGTATTCGTTGCTCTGTGAAACCAGCCTCACGCGGTCCCCTCCACTTTAGGAATACAAGACTGCCCTCGCCCCTTCGAGTGAGGGCCTTGCAACTACTCTCTACTTGGAACAGGGCGCGCCGCACACCATGCCACGCATCTTCCCTCCTCCCATTCCACGACTCAACAGTCCGCCCACCTTGTGCGCCCCCACAAGGGTCACAAGCTCTCGTGACTGAGCTCGGCACAATTCACTCTCACCTGCCCGATTTTCAATGCTGATCATATCTGCAGCGTAGTGCGTGTGGGATATTCATATATGCTTCGCTTTCCACACAGACCCGCGCTCCTCCCTCAAATTAACACAATTCATTCCATTTACTATTCGGGCTGCACATTTTAGTGGTGAAAGCTCCCACACGCAAAGAAAACCAAATTACCATATGCCTCGCCCAATTTCTGCGCACAAAATCAACATACAATTATTTGTTCCACTAAATGATCTTACGGGACTCTTATTACAATAAACCCCAACCGCCCCCAACACACGCCATAAACATATCTTTACTTCACCACCACAACGCATCAATCTCAACCCTCTCATCTACGATTTTGGGTATGCCACATTGATCAATAACTCCATTACCATCTGCCCGACGATGAATTGAATCAAGCTAGCTGCACCAAAGTGTCCTAGAGAAAAAATCTGCTCAAGATATTACGATATTTCCATGGACTTCAAATTTAATTTCGTGATTAATTGTTTATCCACACATACATTAAGTATCCCTACCACCACACCCAGATCTGCAATTCTCGAATGCCAATTGGTGCAATTATTCTCACACCTAAACTAATTTAATATTGTAATCACCTTCCTACTCGTGAATACCCCATCGGCCATTGCTTGTTTGGAAAATGAAACGAACTCCATATCGTAGGGGTATGACAATCTTTCGCGACTCTTAACATATTTTGGGACAAATAGATCTTCACGACCTACAAAACAATCTCTATTTAAAAAGGAAGGTTGTTTCTACATTTGTCTAACTTCGTTGTAAATTCTCCAAGTTTTGTTTAGTTGTCCTCGTTTGATGTTCCCCGTGCTTGATTGTGATTGGAAATGTCTCTGCAATCCAACTTGACATCCTTGTAGAGAAACCAAGTTTAATGGAACGCGTTATTTCGTCCTCTACGTCGTTCAAATCACATACCCTACAAATTCTAGTCTATTAACTACATATAAATATAACGCGTATACCATTCATAACAAACACAAGTTAGAGAGTGCGCCAAAGGCATAACAAAGAAAACCCCTCTGCGATGGTCCGTGAGTATACACTCCTTTCTCAATCATGCATTTCCTCTTAACACTCTCCTTCGAGTAGACTTCAAGGTTCCATGCGATCGACAACCGTTGACTACAACCTAAAATTTAATAGTAATCATAAACGCACAAGATTTGGGGTTTGGGAGATGTTTATGTGTTGGAGACTTAGTTCTCCCTATCTCAATCGCGCCTATCTAACTATCCTTCGAGCAAAAAAACATCCTTACCAAAGTACATAGGGGCATATATAGTGCAAAGAAACATATTCTTGAAAAAGAAGGGAGATTTGCATGTCCTCGGGAATTCAAGAACGGATTAAGTACAATGATGTGCCATGATGAATAAGTTAAAACCCGACCTCCATAGATTATTCATATGCACTCATACTAATGCTTTGATTGGATGCTTTATGGAAAGTTGAGTGTAGTAATTGATTGCATATAGGATATTGTGTTGTGTATAGCCCAATGGACAGTGATAAGTTGTTGAGAAATATATAATGCTTCTAGTGAATAATATTGTCTTCTCCATGAATAGGTTTGAGATTGAGTTGTTACAAATTGTCATCGACATATAAAGGTGTTTATAGTCGTTATAATAATAATCAGGAGCAAAATCATCTTTTTCATCATACTTAACTGGTAGTGATAAATCAATGCTATTTGTGGAACTATTCTATGTGTTGCCCCCGATAGGGTGGGGAGATGTGGTAGAAGACTTTTAGTAGTAAATTTAGGATTTAGCAGAATGTTCATATACCTCTAGAGATATACAAATCATCATCATCTCGTAGTTGTATTTATATAATTATATCCATACATAGTAGGTGTCACCTTACCAAGAATTCAACACATGCATATGACTGGAATATGATCATTTATATTTACATTGCATCCGATATCATCATTTGAATTCATATCTATCCCAACTCATTGTGGATAAATAGAGATATTCGTAGAGGCTCACTAGTTGTATCAATTTATTCATTATCATCACATAAATACCAGATTCAACTCCCCTAATGGGATCTAAATCTAACATGCACAAATGTTCATCTAACATATCAAATGGTTCATCGAGATCACTCATATATGCCTTGTACTTGATATCATAATCTATCTTAGTATATTGTGGAGGAGCAGAGATATCAATGGAATCTATTGTTGTGTTGTCCCTAGATTGGGCTTATGTATACTCAATTTGTATTGCTGCAATTTTGTATTTTCATAATAGTAGGATGTAATTCTCTCACTGATAGTGGTTCTTCCAAAGGAGGTATTACATTCTTATTCTATTTTTTAATAGATTTAATCTTGTTATATATACAAATATATAATATGCTCATTGGATATAGTTTTTATATCTTTTGGTACCCATTGATATTTTAGGACTTGAGATGATGGCATAGTAGAATATTGTGTATCGAATGAAATAAATCCCTTATGATCAAATTGTTGGATTCATCATTGTAAATCATAACAATCATTGTCATGGTGTCCATTAATTCCATGATAATGGAAAATTGATTGAAAATTGATTTTCCCAAAATGATAGTGGGGATAGTAATGAGTAGGTAACGTAGTGATTAGTTTCTTATCAAGTAGCTCATATTGGATATCCTGTTGTCTAACATTCTTGTTAAAACAAATATGTGCCTTCTATTGTGGTTGCCTTAGTAGTCGAGATTAATATGGTAGAGCATACACATTGTTGGCTTATGTAGGACTTTTTAATTCACTTGTATGAGCACATGTATCATGCATAACATTTCTTTTCAATAGTCTTAGGATTATATTGATCAATATTCATAGATACATTATTGACATAGGCATTGGAAAAATCCTTTAGATGTGTTCTCATCCTTGAGAGATTTTGTTTTAGTACTCATAACTTGAAATTGGGCTTGAAAATCATGTTGTAATGCTTGAATAGATTCTAGGATAGCTTTATGAAAGATGTCATCATTATTAATAAAAAGGCTTGGAATACGCTCAAAAATTAATCCATATGGAAAGGTATTGTGTCGACATGGATCATTGTTATTGGAATACTTCCAAGATAGTATGTTTACATGTGTGATAACGTTGAAGCAAATCATATAAGGAAACTTGAGAATTTTTAGCATGGACCACGATGGTAGAGAACTTTGATATAGTAAAATCCGGTTAAGTAAGAAATAATAAAAATTAACGCATGAGGGTTGATAGTTGAGACACCATAGAGGATAACACCCAAAAGTGAGGTTGAGAAAAATGTGACCATCGTCAAATTATTAAAATGAACATATATGAAAATAATTATTGAATTTAATACAAAAAAATAGGTAAAGCACTTGAATAATAATATTGCTCATTTCTTGGTGGGCATAGCCCACACACCGGGTGAACCACGTTAAATGCGGTGTTATCTTTCTCTTGTTTATTTTATCTTTTGGTTTATTTTTGTAGTCATTACTTGTATGCTTTATCTTGTTTTTAGATTTGTGCAACACTATCATATGGTTAACCCCAACAACTGGTATCAGAGCTTTGTTTAGAGGTTGTGTGTTGAGAGGATTTACTCACAAAGGGTTTTCTGATTGAGTGGGAGCATAGCAATGACAGAAGATAGTAAATACCGAGTAGAGAAATTTGACAGTGATTGTAATTATCAACTATGGAAGATGCGGGTGGATGATTATTTGTATCATAAGGATCTATACTTACCGTTGGATGAGCATGCACAACTGGTCACGATGACTGATGAAGAATGGAAGGTTCTTGATAGAAAGGCTCTGGGATCTATAAAATTGAGCATGGCAGCAAAGATCGATGGCTTCAAATTTTATAGATGAAAAAACCATAGTAGAGTTCATGAAATCTTTAATAGAAAATTCGTATAAAACTCCTAGTGCTTCAAATAAGGTTTATTTGATGAAAAAATTGTTTAATTCTAAGATGCAAGAAGGTGGATCTGTATCTAATCATTTGAATGATTTCTGGTCTATTATAAATCAATTAAAATCGGTAGAAATTCCATTTGATGATGAAGTGAAAGCACTTTTATTCTTATGCTCTTTGCCAGATAGTTGGGATAACTTGGTAATGGTTGTTAGTAATACAACGTTTTCTTCTAAAGGTTTGAAATTTGATGATGTGGTTAGTGTAATCCTTAATGAGGAAATACATAGGAAAAGCTCAGGAGAAGCATCATCTGGAAACACTTTAAATGTAGAAAGCAGGGAAAATCTAAGGAGAGATCATCAAAGAGCAAGAAGAATGGGAGATCAAAGTCAAGAAATGACAAATCTAGATCCAAGTACAGAGATTTACTTTGTTGGAATTATGGAAAGAGAGGACACGTAAAGAAGGAGTGTTGGTCCAAGGAAAACAAAGAGAACACATCAGACAAAGGTAAAGAGGAAAATGTTGCAAGTGAGGTAAAGCAAGATGCCCTTATTATCTCCTTAGATAATAAATTAGAATCTTGGGTTTTAGATTCTGGAGCTTCTTTCTATGCTACCCCTAATAAGGGTTATTTCGAAACTATGTTCAGGGTGATTTTGGACAATTTTATTTAGGAGATGATGAGCCATGTAATATTATTGGTAAAGGTGATGTTCATTTAAAGTTGCAGAATGAAAATCCATGGGTATTGAAAGATGTGAGGCATGTGCCAAGCCTAAAAAGAAATCTAATATCTACATGGCAAATAGGTGAATTTGGATGCGTGGTTACATTCACATCAATTCTTGGAAGGTTACCAAGAGATCTCTTGTTGTGGCAAGAGGTAAGAAGGTAAGAAATTTAGATTTTTCCACTGTGTTACTAATTCCTTTTCTCAGTGCTATCTACTACTGATTCAAATGAAACCATGTGGCATAATCAGCCGCCATATGAGTGAAAAAGGAATGTAGATCTTAAAGGATAATGGTAAGTTATCATATTTGAAACAATTAAATCTTGAATTTTGTGAGCATTGCATATTTGGAAAGAAGAAAAGAGTGAGATTTCTCAAGGTTGGGTCAAAAAATAAGGAGCAGAAATTGGAGCTTGTACACTCAGATGTGTGGGGACCAGTTTAGGTAGTTTCTACTAGAGGATCCCAATATTATGTGACTTTCATTGA
This sequence comes from Taxus wallichiana var. yunnanensis, assembly GCA_018340775.1. Taxonomy (NCBI): domain Eukaryota; kingdom Viridiplantae; phylum Streptophyta; class Pinopsida; order Cupressales; family Taxaceae; genus Taxus; species Taxus wallichiana. The sequence goes on along the minus strand of CM031236.1, from coordinate 23,203,109 downwards.
TGATGCCACAAGGAAGGTATGTATTTATTGTATTAAGCATAAATATGATGTTTTTAATACTTTTAAAAGGTGGAAAGCCCTTGTGGAAAATGAAGCAAACTTAAAATTAAAGTGCCTTAGATCTAACAATGGTGATAAGTACTGTAACAAGGCTTTCAATGATTATTGTTCAGAGAATGGAATATGAAGAGAAAGAATGATTCCTAGAACTCCACAGGAGAATGGAGTTGCAGAAAGAATGAATAGAATAATCATGGAACATGGTAGAAGCATGAGGATATATGTTGATTTTCCTTTGAAGTTTTGGGCGTATAATGGATACGACACTCGTACTTGATCAACCATGGGTCTTCAATAGCACTCGAATGGTGGAATACCATAAGAAACTTGGTCCGGAAAAGAGGTAGATTTTTCTTTCCTTAGAGTTTTGGGTCGATATTTTGTGAATGTTGATAGGGAAAATAGGAAGAAGTTAGATGTTAAATCTAAGAGATGCACTTTTATTTGTTATGGCTCTGGTGTTTTCAGATATCATTTTTGGGATTTAGAAGATTCTAAGATTATTAGGAGTCGTGATGTTGATTGGAATGAAAAAAGAATGTACAAGGATCATGTTCTGGTGCCTAAACATGAACAACTTAATGAGATTTTGAAGGAAAATCAACTTTTAGATCTAAAACTGACATCCACATACACTAGTGTCGGCCCACGTGCCGGTGTCGGTCAAGCTAACTAGTATCGGCAGACAAGATCGTTCGGAATAGACAACTCACGGAACCGCTTTTAATACTCCTCGAACCGATGGCAGTGAGGGACAACCACGGTTGGTCTCAGATAGAATAACCGCGATCGCTTCTGAAAACCACAACGGTCGGTATTAGGAGACCGATGTCGGTCACCGACACATGATTGACACGAACGTGCAATAGTGCACAAAATGTCCCCGACACCCCATATCTCAGTGAGAAGGTCACAAAGAGTAAGTAGACCTCTAGAGATATTTTCACCTTCCTTTTCTTATTTATTATTGACTGATAGTGGTGAACCAGAAAGCTTTGAAGAAGCAATGTAGGTAGATACCCACGTGCAGTGGGAACATAACATGGATGAAGAGATGGACTCCTTGGAACAAAATCAAACATGGGATTTGGTCAAGTTGCCAATAGGTAAGAAAGCACTATAGAATAAATGGGTTTACATGATCAAAGAAGAAGAGGGTGGACTGAAAAGGTACAAGGTGAGGCTTGTGGTAAAGGGATTTGCATAGAAAGCAGGTATTGACTTTGATGATATTTTTCTCTTGTAGTTAAGATGACTTTTATTCGTATTGTTCTAAGTTTGGTTGCAATAGAATATTTGCATTTAGAACAACTTGATGTTAAGACAAATTTTCTTCATGGTGATTTGGAGGAAGAGATTTATATGCAACAACCGCTTGGTTATGAAGTCAAGGGTAAGGAGAAACTTGTGTGTAGATTAAAAAAGAGCCTATATGGGCTCAAACAAGCTCTAAGGCAATGGTATTTGAAATTTGATAGTTTTATGCATGAGCATGGTTATATGAGATGTGAATCTGACCATTTTGTTTATTTTAAGAAGCTTGAAAATGGGAGCTATGTTATTTTTTTACTATATGTGGATGATATGTTGATTGCAGGATCTAGTATATAGGACATTGGTAAACTTAAAGAAAGACTAGCTCACACATTTACAATGAAGGATTTAGGAGCTGCAAAGAAAATCCTTGGCATGCAAATTCACCGAGACAGAAAAAACAAGAAGTTGTATTTGTCTCAGGAGGCTTATATCAATAAGGTGTTAGAAAGGTTTAACATGCAAGATTCAAAACATGTTAGTACACCTATGGTTAGACACTTCAAATTGAGCAAAGATCAGTGTCCTTCATCACACGAGGAGGTTGAGTACATGACACGTGTTCCCTATGCTTCAGCAATAGGAAGTCTTATGTATGCCATGGTTTTTACTAGACCAGACATTGCATAGGAAGTGGGAGTTGTGAGTAGGTTTATGGCTAATCCAGGTAAAGAACATTAGAAAGTAGTCCAATGGATTCTCAGGTATTTGAGAGGGACATCTGGCATGGAGTTATGTTATGGAGGGTCAAATACTTATTTATGCGGCTATGTTGATTCAGATATGGCTGGAGATTTGGATGGCACGAGGAGCACCACCACTGGTATGTTTTCACAAAGAGGGGTGGAATGACAGTTAGCTAGATTTTGAGATTGCAAAAGGTTGTGGATTTGTCTACTATAGAGGCAGAGTATGTTGCAACTACAAAAGCTAGCAAGGAGATGATATGGATGAGTAGGTTCATGGAAGAGTTAGGAAAGGAGCAAGAGGATTGCAGATTATATAGTGATAGTCAGAGCACGATCCATCTAGAAAAGAACTCAACATTTCATTCAAGAATGAAACACATTCATTTGAGGTATCACTTCATACGACAAGTGTTGGAGGATGGGCAGCTGAAGTTAGAGAAAATCCATACGGATGAGAACCTGCGGATATGATAATGAAGCCATTGATAAAGGAGAAGTTGGAGTTTCACTCCACTTCTGTTGGTCTTCGAGTTTGAGACTTGAAGAGGAAGAAACGAGCCAAGGAAAAGGATCCAAGGATGGTGATGTACAATATAGTGCAACAATTGATCTCCAAGTGGGAGATTGTTGAGTGTGGAGCTTAATTGCTTCACAGAAAGCTTGTTTTTACATGTTGTTGGATTCGATAAAGGATCGCATCAGTAAGTGACCGCATCTATCAGACAATGACCGACATTGGTCAACCAAAGATGGGTCGTGAAGTGACCAACATCGGTAAGGAAGTGACTAGTATTGGTAAGGAAGTGACCAACATCGGTCGGCTGTGCAACGATGCTTTGTTTTTCAGCTGAAAATTAGGATAAATCTTTTGCTTTAAAGATGATTTTTTGATTGTAAAATCATAGTTAGTTTCCCATAATAGATATATATGCATGTATGCATTATATGAGGGTATGAGAGAAGAAAATAGCAATTGTTTGCATGTTAGTTTTCTTGGTGATCAAGAAAGAGTAACTAAGTGAGGGAAAAGAATTAAACATCATGTGAGGTGTTGGAAGACAAAAGATCTTCATTGTATTTCCTCAGTAAAGGACTGAATAATAATATTGGTCGCTTTCTTGGTGGACATAGCTCACAATCGGGTGAACCACGTTAAATGCTGGTGTTATCTTTCTCTTGTTTATTTTATCTTCTAGTTTATTTAGCATTCATTGCTTGTATGCTTTATCTAATTTTTAGATTTGTGCAACATTGTTTAATGGTTAACCCCAACACATCTATATATGAAATTATATGAAAATATTGTAAATAGACAATAGAATTTAGAGAAATTGAAAACACAGAGAATGTGCCCCTTGTTTAGGAACATCCATCTTGGTCAAGACCTTAACACACCCTGAATGTATTTTAGGTTTTGAACTTTGTTGAATTCTACCACATTTCAATGTTTGTGACCTTTTTTGAGGATCTAAACCCTATAAAATATATTCTTGTATCTTGTAATCTTTCGTAGATGTAGATATACCTCGATGAATGTCTCCTCTTTTGAGGCATGTGTGATAAAACATTTGAGTGCATGGCTCAAATAAATAGATGTGTACCCATGTATAATAAACTTTATAATATGTGTAGAATCACATAGAAAGCTATAATGATGGACACCATTAAGAATATGTCCATCTACCTCAGACGCCCCCACATGGATCACAAGCTCTTATGACTTGCGCCCGCACTACAAGTCTCTCACCCGCCTACTTTTCAATACTATTTACATCTCGCATCCATAGTGATTTGTGGGATATTCACATACGTACACACCCCACAATTTTTCCATCTAATATGCTTCGCTTTCAACACAAACACAATTCCTTCCATTTTATCATTGTATTCGGAGTAAAAAGCTCCCACATGCCAAAAATAAAATCACCATGCCTCACCCAATTTTTTTGTACACAAAATTAACATACAATTTTGGAATGTCTATGTAATCCAAATCCGACATCCCCGTAGAGAAAACAAGTTTAATGCAATACGTTATTTCATCCTCTATGTCGTTCAAATCACATACCCTACAAATTTTAGTCTATTAACTCGCATATAAAGTTAACACACATACCATACATAACAATCACAAGTTAGAGAGTAACCCAAAGGAACCCCTCAACGATGGTCCGTGAGTATACACTCCTTTTTCAATCCTTCATTTCCTCTTAACACTTTCTTTCGAGTAGACTTCAGTGGTTCCGTATGATTGACAACCGTTGACTACAACCTAAAATTTAATAGTAATAAAAAAATACACATAATTTGGGGTTTGCGAAATGGTTATGTGTTGGAGACTTAGTTCTCCCTATCTCAATTGAGTTATATCTAACTATCCTTCGAGTAAAAAAACTTTAGTATTCCAATTATAAGTTAAATATTTCGTAGTAAATGGAAATACATCCGGTTGGGTGTTTTTAAGTATTTAATTTTTGGATTCTTCTTTATCACCATTCTAATTGTGCTCTATTTAAAACTCTTCCCGGATTAAAGCGTTACGATTCCATCTAATTTTAAGCTATCAATTATAAGTTAAAATTTAATAGCGAGTAGAAATGCATTATATTGGGCATGTGGGGAAAACTATTTCTTGGCTTTTCGATCTCAAATTTCCTCTATTTTTTATATTTCATAACTAACATGATCATCGTTATAAACACTTTTTTGACAAGGGAGATAAGATAATGCAGTCAACGTAATTTACTAAAAATGCTCACAAAAAAATAATATTGCCTTGCCATGAGTGCAGAGTTTAATAAATTTAGTTGTGATTCCATCCCACGTGCTCTTGCACCTTAAGGCATTAGAGCTACAAGTAAAACCAAGGTTTCTTCGCAAATGGTTTCCTATAAACTTTCAAATAATAGTCAACACCAAAGAACTATGGCTAAAGGTACAACCTACATTCATATATATTTTTCGTTTTGAACTTCAAATCCGTGAGGATGTTTTTTATTTATTTATTAAATTTTCATGTGTTCTCCATGTCATTGAATAACATACAGTTTTATTTTGGGACTTGAATGATTTGGGGCACAAGTAATTGACCATCTAAAAATCCTACAAAATGCACACATGAGAGAAAGAAAATGTGAAGTAAAAATCTTGTTCTCCTATAACGAAACATGCCCCTACATTGAATACAATGTTCAAGTGTACAATTTGATTTCAAATGTTTTTAATATAACTCTTAATGTGTGTCGTCGCCAAGTATAATTTATGAAACTCCTCTACAAAATGTGTCGTGTAATAATGTTATTTCCCAAATGTCATTTGTGTCAAACTAGTCAAATGAGGTTATAGTGACCATAATGGATGAATGACACAAATCCCATTTGGGCACCATGCATTGCTAGATAATTATCCAAAAGAAACTTCACCCTAAGAACTGTAAATGATATGTACCATTTAAGGATATGTTTAGGTTCTATATTTGTGGTGAATTAGTTTTTTCTTTATATTTTAGTGTATTATTTCCCCATATATCACGAGGACTCGGATGATTTATAATCGTTATTTTATTTCTAATTCGATGATTTATGATGAGCTTGTATGTAAGGAGAGTTTTTCATGGGATACCCTACATCCCTCGCAACATCGTAAATCAGTGCCCCCTAATCTAATAGGTAGTGTATCACATCTCGTGACTTGGTCATTTTTGGTGATTGATGATGGTGGAATGTTGTTCTACTTTTCGGCATCTACATTGATGAGGGACAATGGTGTTATCACTTAAGCATTGCGCCAATTTACCGTTAGGGAAATTCAAACTGATTTCTCCTCTTCACCTTTAGTTTAGGCTCAAATTGTACTTTCATGCAAACAATTGTTTATTATAACACTCTCTTTTTATGCTTTGTTTTATTTTTGTAAACTATTATTTCCACAATCAAGTTTTTAAATACTAAGATTTGTACTATTTAATATTAAGTTAAATAGTTGATGATAAATGTGTATGTTGTAATAACCAACATGTAGACCCACCACAAAATAAGCTCGACACCGTGAAAATACACGGCCCCCTCGAGAATATGAAGTTATGACTCTAATTTATAATGAAATCTATCATCGTTGTGACTAATAATAATTATCTCCAAGTATTAAAGAAATATTCATTTATGCCTAGTTTCCATCATAACATATTAATTACATTAGAGGAAAAGGAAAACAATGTATGCCTTAGAGAAACATAAATTTTGACAACCCATGTGATATGAACCTACTCTCAAATGTTACATAGTCATAACCACCATTTACAAAATTGACATTAAAATTATATGTTGTAATAAGAAATATGTTGGCCCAATATCGGATGCATATTCCTAACTACCATTTACAAAATAGACATTAAAATTGTATTCAAGTCTCAGAATCGAGTTAAATTTCATATCCCAAAATAAGGGGTCAAATGCTTATTGTCGTGCGGTAATATTGCTCTATGTGATATGATTGATGGGATCAATGACGTATCATTGCTATAAATATGTGGATGTCTTTATAATAAGTTCTTGTTGTTTGAAATTTTGGGTTTATTTGGTCAACTATGTGGAGGATTTTTGCAAAGGAAATAGGCAAGGAAAGTGCAGGTCCATTCAAGTTAACAAATCATGGATTTCCTTGACTCTCTCTCTTGTTTATTCATTTCTAAATGATTGAATAATTATTGGGTTAAATAACTTCATGTTTTGTTTTTTTCTATACTGTTAAGGTTGGAAAACATAGGAAAAATAAAATGGGTTTGTTCCTTTACCTGGGTGCTTCAATAATTAACTATGGAGGTTATTTTGGGTTTGTTGGCCTTTGAGCTCGAATAGTTGATTGTTTTTCATTTGATTTTAAACCCATACTTGCAAAATACGATATGGGTATATGTTATTTTGTTTAGCTCGTACCTGGGTTGGAGTTGTTGATTGGTTAAGACTGTTTATTTGATCAATACCCATATAGGAAAAATGTACATATTGGGTATGTATTATTTTTGTTGATCTCGCCTGGTTTTGTTGATAAGAACTATTTCAGGCCTGCATGGTTAAGATTTTATCATTTCTTATTAAAGAATGTCACCGTGAATGATATAAAAATAGGGTGTGACTTGATCTCTGTTGATTTCAAAGTATGTATCTACAATGTCATACTAAAGTAGTTGAATCTTGTCTTGTTCACTACAAACTCATTTTTGTGGGTTTGGTTTAGTTGTTGCAAGTCCTAAATACGTGTATTCATTATGAAGATTTCATTTTCTCCATTGTAGTCGTCATATCATGAGGTCAATGCTTATTTTATGGTCTTCGTTAAAACCATAAGATCTAGGGTCCATTTATATTCTTGTTGCAGGGATATTCAGGACTTCTTAATTTTTTTACCATGGACCAGAATCGTGTCCTCTTAACAGAAATTATGTTCAATTTTTTAGACAAGTGTGAATGCTTTCTTATTAAGAGGTCTTATTTATCTTTATTGATTGATTGATGATTACTTTCAGATTAAACTGATATATGGAATAAGTTAAATTATGGGAATAGTAGGTTACTTAACCACATGGTTTCCTTGTCAAAACCGTGCTTATCATTATACCCTTTTTATGATAAAGGTATGTTGTGAAGGTTGATGTCTGTTACATCTAAGATAGAATATTTGGCAATTAATCTTTTGTGCATAAAACCCTTTGATGTGCAATATGTTTGGTTTGGAAAAAGGAAATGAATGTTTGTTGAAGCTAATTGTGATATTAACACTTTTATTAATTATGACAATGTTAAAAGATGACTGTGTATCATTTCTTTATTTTGTGTTAAGTTGGATACTTGATAACAAAATTTTGAGGAAAGAACTTGCTTTCTCTTTTCAATACTATTTAATGACAAACAAGTTTGATGAGTGATGAATGTAGTTTGAGTACAAGTTGAATATTAAGATAGTCTTATGATTACGAATGTTGTTTCGGATGTTGATATGTCAATAGTTTGAAATGAAGTAAATTTTGTAGAGGCATAATGATCTTCTTAGATGTTTGCAAGTTATTTTGATGGAACATTGTATACATTATTAGATCACTTCATTACAGTTGATATGTTTACTTAATATGGTACATGTATTATTTAAATTGTATCTTAAGTAAAAACTTAGAATTTTCAATTGATTCGTAATGAAACAACTTGATTGAGAGTTGTTAATCCATGCTTCAGTTCGATGAACTTGCCATGTATGTTATTCTATTTTATCCTACAGATTGTGGGACAAAATAATTATTACGAAGTTATTAATTGGATTATTTTCACGCATGATCATCATGCAATGATTGTAATCATCTGATTTCAGATGTTGATTATGTTTGAACATCCGATTATGGATTATTGTATTTATTGAAAAGCGAAACACGGTTTCGCAGAATTTCATAAGGCAATTGGCCTAATTGTATTAATCTCAAATTATTGTAATATAATTATTCATCCTTATAGAGTTTAAATAAATACCTTTATTACTTGTATAACTCGTATGTGTTGTAATAATGATATGCATTTTTTTAACAGCGGTGTGTACTTCTAAAAATGATTACAAAAGTGTACTTTCATATTGTTATATTTGTACTTTACGACAATTATTATCCTTAAATAACAAATGAAAATTAATACAACTATATGAATGACATCATCATTTACATGTTTAAATAAATGAGATTAATTAAACAATGTTGTCATGGACAACGATACATGAAATAATGACATTTCATCGTAACTTTGTTATAATGGGATTAATTAAATAGTTAAGCCATTTCTATAGTACACCTATAAAAACTACATTGATGACAGTTGTACCTTTACGACAATAACATATTTAAACGACATAATGATGACACAAAAACATAAGTGTTAAACCTTAAACTATGAATTAAGATGGTAGTAAGAAATGTGATTGATACATTTACAATCATCAACAATCTTAATTAGAATTAATACTTACATGTTATATCTCTTTCTTAAAGAGATACATTAACATTAGTTAATAATTTGGTGGTATTATGATACACTATAAAAGGGATCGATCATTACAAATTGTAAAGATGTAGTTAATCTAAACCTATTCCTAATAATAAAAGTTGTAAAGCGACACAACGGAATTAAGATACTTCATACGATAGTGACTAATAAGTTACTATACACCTTGTTGTTAAACATATAACTTGACTTAGTCTCTGCGATGAATTCTACAGGTTGTAATACGATAATGTATATTATCAACACGTGGAATCTAAGTCCCGCCTATCCATTTGATTGAACTCTATCCATACCACCTTAGGATGGCTATGGGAAGGGTAATAATTATTTAATGACGAATGTCATTAAGTAATCATTATCTTTCCCATAGGGGTCCTAAGTTGGGACTGATAACGTACTCTTGAGTTCGAGAGGTGAGACCTAGATTCTAGGCCTTATTATCAATACAAGAACTTAAACTTTTAATTAACGAGACGTGATCTAGATAAATATGTAGAGATGACTATGTAGTGATGGGACAAAGTTTTTTAGAGCTTATGTGAAGTCAAAAACTAAGCATGCAAAGCATAACTTGAAAATTTTGGCTCAAGCAGGTGACTAGCTTAATACATCATCGGTTCAATGAGTTCTTATCTAACAGTGTGAGTTGATTTTCATGTAGACACTTAGGAACTGCATCAGTTCTCAAACCTAAATGAATAGGTTAACCAACTACATACAAGTTATGCACACTCGGATAGAGTGATGATAAAGGGGATCGAGTAGATCTAATTGACCTTTACAATTGCACATGGTTATGTTGTTATTAGATGGATTGTAAACTATATTTCATGTTGGATTATAATTGTTGCTAGTTAAAATCATTGAAGGTATTTAATGGGATTAAGGGGTTTGTTTTAAAAAAAAAAAAATCCCTTAATTTGGAGTAATTATAACATGGGTGTTGGGATCTCGGTCATTCATTCATATCTTCGAACATAGCAGAAATCAAAAAATTCAATTTTCATTTTGAAACAAAATCATAACTTTTAATTCTATACATATATCAATATATTATATAAATGGTATAAAGATATATGTGAAAAATGATGGTCATGTTTCAAATTTTGCAAGTATTTTACAACTAAAATGCATAAAACATGTAAATGGGCATGAAGGTTACAATTTGTAATCCTAGTTGTTGAATTTGGGCCCTAGATATACAAAGGTTAAATAATTCGGCCGATTGTGTGATTTAAAATGAATGATATATGGAGCAAGGGATATAAGATTCAAATATTAGTCGTCGATCTTCATTAAGTGGCTACCTAGATATACCTCGCAAATATTGAAGTCAAGGGTGCTACTTGCACCTACATGCACCATCAGTACCTACATAAAACGAAGTGACATTTAATATCATGATCGGTGATATTCCATTGTTTGAGTCATTTAAAAAATCAAGGATTAACCTTTATTTTTCTAGGTTTTATCTCACATAATGAACGAACAACACAGATCCTATTTGGGCGTCATGCATTGCCAAAAAAGTATCGAAAAGAAATTCCGCCTTAAGAATTGTAAACGATATGTACTTGCTTTAAGAATATTTTAAAGTTCTATATTTGTGGTGAATTAATATTTTCTTTATATTTTAGTATATTGTTTTTTCCTATATCACGAAGACTATAGATGATTTATGGTCATTTTTTTATTTCTAATTCAGTGGGGATTTATATCGAGCTTGTATGCAATGAGAGTTTTTCAGGGATACCCTACATCCTCACAAGATTGCAAATTGTGGCTCCCTAATCTAATAGGTAATTTATCACATCTCATATTGGTCATTTTGTGGTGATTGATGATGGTGGAACATTGTTCTACTTTTCGGCATTTGCATTAATGAGGGACAATGGTGTTCTCACTTTGGCTTTGCTAATTTACTTGTAGGGAAATTCACCCTAGATTCTCATCTTCACCTTTAGTTTAGGTTCAAAGTTTTCTTTCCTCCAAGCAATTGTTTTTCCATAGCACTCTTCTTTTCTTCTTTGTTTTATTTTTGCAAACTCTTATTTCCATAATCAAGTGTTTAAAAACTAAGCTTTGTACTAATTTTAATTAAGTTAAATAGATGACAATAAATGTGTATGTTACAATAACTAATGTTAGATCCACCAAAAATAAACTCTTACACAATGAAAAATATACAAAGTTATCTTGTCAAAGCATATTTTAGATAAATGTATTTAAGATATCAATAGTAATTAATCATATAATATAGTAATATATGTGTGAGATTGTTTATAACAACTCATGTATTGTAGAAGTGAATTACAACAATTCATCTATATTTGATGAGTTGTTGTAGAAACCATAATAGATTTTAGGAGATGGAATTGTGTGAATATTGGTGTATTGAATATAACGTAGAGTTCTAATATTATTTTTTTAGGTAAAACCTTGTACGAAATCTCATTTGTTATCACAGCGAAGTTTAATATGTGAGAAATTGGGAATAGAAGATTATATAAAATTTGTGAAGGGCAGTTCTTTTAGATTGTCCTGCCCGATTAATGAAAGCCATTTGCATTTAGTTGTGTATCTCACAGTTTAATTTTTTTGCGCAGTCACATATTTGTGGATTTACTTATATTCTGATCTGCGTGCCTACCGAGATTACGGTCTCAACCCATGCACTCATTCTTTATTTTTGCCTCTCCAGTATATAATTAGCTTGGTATTTAAGTGATAGTTTTTGTTGTGCTTCAGTTCGTGCTCTCGGCCTGTTAGCATCTCTCTAATTTCAAGGTATCTCGTTGGACTGTGAATGTTATGACAAATCTATGTGGCGGATCATAGCTCGGTCCGCTTCCCATTCCATCACAAACTCTCCACGTCAACATACATGAATTCATTGAACAATGAACTTGCCTAAGATCATTTGTATTTTGTTTGCTCGGTTATAATCTGCACATCTCCTCGAATCCATGGTCAAAGATTAATCCCAAGGTTTCTATATGGAAAGTGTGTTTAGCAGTTTGATACAGTACTCCTCACCGCCATCTCTGAAGCTCCCACACTCAACTCCATTCACGCACTTGTTTTCTTTCCCCACCTCGACTGACGAGCTCCAACCTTCAGTGCACATCAGATCCACCTCGAAGCTGTTTCCTTGATATTATTTCCTTCGTGTGTTAATATAAAGGCAGATTTGTATTGTTTTTAAGCATCTTTATAGAGTCTTAAAGTCTTTAGATAATTTAAGCTTTTTTAGAATTAAGTCTAGTCTTTAGTTATATCGTTATAATTTAAATGAATTATTGTTAAATTTGTAATTATAGCTTTTAGTTATATTATAAATTTAACCTTCTATAGTCTTTATAAATTGAGTCAATCCTCAATAACATGTTATAAGTTAGTTATCGAAATAGTTTCATAGTTTTTGTTGTCATTTGTTATTGTTATTCATATTAAAAAGTAATTTATCATTATTTTTTTGTTGTCATTTTGAATAGTCTATAGTGTCAAAGTGTCATCATCGTTGGTTTAAAGTTGAATTAGTGTCAAACAAAAAAATTGTATGTTGTCAAGTGAGTCTAGTCAACTTCAAAATCATCAAAATGGTCGATTAAGTTTTATTATCAAGCCCAATTTGCAAGTCACTCTCAAAAAGTTGTAAAATAATTTAAAAAATTGCCTCGCGGATGCATTTTTGGTGTTACTCGATGTCTTGGAAAATAAACAATTTCACATTATGGGGACAAAGGAAATAATAAATAATGTGGAATTCATTGAGCGTCATGATCACATTCCACCGAGTTAGAAGTATGTACATTGGAGGATGGAGGCAATGAGGCGAATGAGATCATTCAAAACCTCTCATCAACAAGTTTATGACGAGGTCACATTTTGCTATGGTGACATTTTTTTGTTATTTGTGTTGTTTGGTGTGTGAAAGAATAAAACAATGTAATCATTCTCCTACTAAGATTGAAAAGAGGAGAATGCATATCATTAATATTGTAAATAGATGAATAAGAGAGCAATTGATTGTAGAGATCCTTTTACCAGAGATCCTTTGATTGTCGTACTTCTTCATCTATCGGTCGATGAAAGAGCATTCACTGGAAGTGAAAGTGAGAACTGTCGAGTTCTTGTATGTAGGTGTATTGGTGGAAGTGTGGTCATCCGGTGATAAGTTCATTGTGATGAAGCAGGTGATCATGTGCAACAAGATCCGATAACAAGATCTAGATAGTAGATCAGTAGACCTAAATCTTGATTCCTATAAAGGAAACATGTTTCTTATCCGAATTCGGATGGTATACTTCTTCCCGTGTTCACATTAAGGGGGTAAATGTCAACAATTAATAATACTCACACTAAGGGGGTGAATGTTAGAGATTAATTGTGTGTACATTATTAATCATATAATATAATAATATGTTTGTGAGGTTGTTTATAACAACTCACATATTTTAGAAGCAAATTACAACAACTTGTCTATATTTGACGAGTTGTAGAAAACCATAATAGGCCCCCTATATTTTAGGAGATGTAATTACCTATATATGTGGGTATTGGTGTATTGAATATAATGTAGCGTTTTAATATTATATTTTCTTGTAAAACCATGTACCAAATTTCATTTACACATTATTAATCTCTAGTATGTACCCCTTAGCATAAACATTATTAATTGTTAACATTTATCTCACATATGACTCCGCTTTTGATTTTTCGATTTACTCTTAACTAAAATCAAAGAACATATATTTTCCTTTCCAAAGATAGTTTTAACAAAATATTTGAACGTGTTTCATAATTAAAGTTACATAACATTCATATCCATCATATCAACCACAAATAAGTTAGTATTAAAATAATTAATAACTAGTCCTGACACCAATATAATAATTAATAAATTTTAATACAATAATTATCAACTAGTAATTAATAACTAGTCTCATACTAATACAATAATAAATAAACCCACAAATACATTAATTACATTGATAGGCCTTCTTACAATGGCAACGGATGTGATTGGTTCACTTTTATGACCAAATAAAAAATTATTATCTACATTTATAAACCAGAGAGAGAGTGTGTGTAAAATAAGAGAGATGCACATTAATTTTTGTGTAGTATGAATGGCATAATATTAATAGAATTTTTTTAATATATTTCTATTACTATTTTTAATTTTCATTATTTAAATTTTTTCAAAAGATAACCATTATTAACCATTGTTCACTCCACTCTCTCACTCACCCATCATTTCCATGCTATTCGCAGTTTTTACACTGCATTATGTTCATAGTTTTCATTTGAAATCAGAAAAATAAAAAATAGATTAGTTTCTGGTTTTATTTATTTGTTCTAATTTTTGTCCAGCAAATATTATAAAATATATTGTGGTATCTTATTCGACAGCTCCAACACCATATTAATATTCAACCTCATGTATTGGCATTTATATGGCATGTATTTATAGCTCGGTTTATATCTCCTACATTAGAAAAGCTCCAATATGGTAGATTGAGCTCACACGGGAGGATGCACAATCAACAATTCCTCCTTTTTCAATGAATATCTTGATATGGACTTCATACATTCCTTGCAACATTTGGCTCCCACAAGCTTCTGGTGGTATTGTTTATCACATCACTCATTTTTTGGATCAATCCAGATCCTTATTTGATGGTGATCAGCTCAATCCTTGGGATCCCCTATTCAAGTGGTGATTTTGTGGATCTATCCTCCTTTGATATTTCTTGAGCACTAATGTCTCCAACTTGACACTAACACAAAAATTTTGATCTACACAACTGCATGAGCTCTCGATCTCCATTTCTCATGGCACTTAGTTTGAATTGATTCCAACCTGCATCCAAATTACTTGCCTAGGATGCATTGCATTGAGCAAAAATTTAGCATTGAAATCCATGGCTCCTTGTACTCGATTCAGATCCTCCTTCGCCACATACTTTACAGGCTCCAACTCGGTCGACCCCTTCTCACAAGTAGCTGCCATGCTCCTCCCATGCTCCCATACTTTACAGGCTCCAACTCGGTCGACCCCTTCCCATGCTCCTCACGGGTAGCTGCCAAACACCTCGCCATGGATGTAGATACACAACATCGCAAAGGTGCCCAAATGGTGGCACAAACAATGCTCAAAGAGGCCAAAAACCTACTCTAATACTAAATGTGAGTTTTACTCCATATTCAGAATACAAAACTTTTTAAATATTTATATAACTATTGTTTTAATTTATATTATTTAAAAATTATGAGAAGAAAATCATTATTTAACATGTGTATTTCATAACTTATGCAAATGAAGTTTCTAGTGCTTAAGGTCTTATTTTTTTGTAGTATGATAGGTATATTATAAATAGAACTTTGGTTTTTTTATTTAAAAATGTGATAAACTAAACTTTATTTTTATATTTAAAATATTTATATAATTCTTCTTTTATTTTGCATTATTTTAAAATTATCAAAAGAAAATCATTGGGTGATGTGAATCAAAATACCTTAAATGTTATTCATGTGTTGGTTATTATATGGGGCATGTAGTTGCTTACAAAGATTTATATGTATTTTGTTTAAATATATTTAGGTATATCTCATCCACATTTGCATATTGAAACCGAACATCAATGAAGAAAATATATTAAAGATTATGCTCGATGATATCGAAGACCACCGTAACTTGAAAAATGACAGAGAAACAAATGCAACATCAAAATGATTGTGAAAGAGAAAGATATGTTAAACACACATGTTAGAAGAAATTTCAGTTGAAGAACTTAAACATAAATAAGACGACATGAAGATGAAATGGTAACATATTGCGCTCGAACATCTTAAGATGATCAACATAGTTTAACAAGAAGATTACATAGACAAATGCATTTAGATACATTTACTAAGGTAGAATGACAACAATTACAAGAAATAAATCATCAAGAAGTTCAAAGGCATCGTCAAAATAATTCTAATGTTGAGGTTAATTAAAAGGAATGAATTTGTTAACCTTAGATCATGTGTTATAGACGAAAGATAATAGAGAAACAAAAGTTGTTGTTGGAAATAAGATACAACACAAAAATGATCTAAACGAAGATATGCCATTGCGAAATAAGAAGAAGAGGACAACAAAATACTATTGAGATAAATTTCAATATTATATAATTGTTGCTTCGACATGAGTTAGGAAAAATTACATCTCCACACATGTGTTATATCTATCAATAGAGTTATGTTGGTGATTAACTAAAAATGGGATCTAATAATATGGAAGTGTAGTCACTAGTTAATTTAAACAATATAGAATAATTGTAAATAATTATACTAAATGAAATAAAACCCTAAATATGCAAGGAAGTAAGGAAGAATGACTTAGCTAATTAAAGAAGATTGTCGCAGTTGTCACAGTGTCTAATCAGAAATTCTAGGTGTAATAATGATCACTTAGAAGTCTCGAAAAGGTCAAATCTGGAGGATCTGAATAGACTGAGGCGCTTGGGAAGGTATTGGGGTGCCTTGGTCTACAAATTAGGCACCTTGGTTTCTGTAAAAGCTCCGATTATGATTTTTATAGGTTCGTAAGGTATCCTAGAGTGTTCTTTATGTCTGTCGTGCATTAGATCCGTCCCAAATGCGCAAGAATGTGTTGAATAATGGAGTGATGACCTGCAAGAAAGAAGGAAGTATCAAAACCCTAAAAATAAAGATGCAAAATGAATGGGTCGGACTGACCTCAGTCACCAAACTAGTGGTCTTATCACTGAGCGTTGCACTACATTTCGGACTGGATGTAGTTCTAGTGTGTGTGTACATGTCGTGCCCTAGGTGCTCTTGTGTCATTCGCACTTTGTGAAGTAGTGAGCAATAATAACTATAGAAAATGTAATAACATGTGTGCATGGAATATAATAGAATCCTCCCCTATGTTGTGTGTGTTGATGCAGATCTCCTAGCCTTGATGCATGACACTATGTGGATGCAAGTTATGCAATGGATGCAACTCTAGATGGAGTTATAGTAGTATGTGACGCTAGGACCTTCATTATGGTCTTATAACTTTGTATTTATAGAGTTCTCTTGCTCTAATTTCGTAATTAACCCCGACATGACCGACTAGGAAAAATATAAGGATGAAAAACAACTAGAAAGACCCCAAAAAGAAGCGGGAAAGTGGAACATGGATCAGGGCACCCCAAGTGGGACCAAGACACCCAGTTTAGGCTAAAATGATGGGACAATTGCGAAATAGGTGGATATGTGTAGGAAAATATGCGAGAATGATGAAATAAAATATAAAAATAAGATGGCCAAAAGGTGGGATTAATTAGTACTTTCTTCACTTGAGAACCCTCTAAATAGTAGTATAAGACCGAGCTAAATAATGCCTAAAGTGCATGATTTTGTGTCTACAATTGGAATGAATATGCATTGAGCTCTTGAATGCCCTATTTGTAGTAGATGTTGATAAGAGAAAAGTATCCATTGATTTTGTGAAGCTAATAGTATGGATCTTGGTCCCCAATTACCTAAAGTAACAAACTTGACCCAACTAGAAAGAATATTAATCGCACTTGTGAATTCAATTTTCAAGTAACCCATGAAACATGAGGGAAGTATAAATACAAAGGACATATCATTTGTTTTCCCAAGAAGTCAATAAAATTGTAAAAGTTTACCACACCATATAATAAATCTTCTAATTATCAAATTACGAAGAAATCATCAATGTGGAACAAAATATAACATTATTGTGATTGAGTATATAATGCACTTACATATAAGATAGCACATGATAAGTTATATGGAGACATGAAAATTAATGAAATAACACTAAAATATCTCTCACACAATACCTCATCAAATTTCTTCAAAAAGATAAGCTTTGTCCACATAGAGTTTAATACAAATTTAAGCGAATATGTTTTTCCTAGTCCATTACTTAGGGAAGATGAAATAAATGTCATAGATCACACATCATCTATGGCTACCAAACCAGCCAATGCTTCGAGAGAGATGGAATTCATTTGAGCTTGGGTAAACAATCTAAATGCAAATCCTAGTGAACTAATAACTTTGACATAAATTGGTACATCTTCAATCAATGAATACATAAAAAAAGGTTTATTAGAATGACATTCCCAAATTTATTCTATGATGGTCTGATTGGATAACCATTAATAAACCACGTACATATACATAAATATGTGAAAAATATGATACGATATTGAGATAACCATTTTACAAAACACCCCAAGTTTAGGTATACATTGTCATGAACAAGATAATGCAAAATCAAGCTCAAAGTTCATCAACAATTTGTGTAAAGAAGTGCCTTCAATAATTAAAAATTACAATTGATGAATTACATGAACACATGGAGAGTGTATGGTGGGCTAAGAATCTCATTTTGTTGATCATTTAATGTGATATCGAATCGCATTACGAGGAACATGTTCCTATTGACAAGATGTCAAGAAAAATTAATTGACTTATTGCATCAAATCAGTAACACCAACCACCTTTTTTACTTTAAGTGTTACAAACATGTATTGGCTAGACCTCCATGTATTGATGTTAGGAAATCCGCTCATAGATCCATGCGAAGCACAAAATGGAAACGACATAACATAATTGACCATCCTCATAATGTTTCTCATTATATCCACATTAGAAATTCCATTGCATATGATAATCCAAGGAATGATAGAAATATAGAAATCTTATCTTATTAGAGGAATTAAACTTACACTTTTAGATTTATCACAACCGCAACATTGGCCCTTTTTACTATTTTCTCCAACTAGAGTTGCAACATTTAACATTGGTGCATCAACAATACATACAACCTTGCGAATGCCTATTTCAGATTTTGAAAAATTAGAAGGAATAAGGTTAATGAGATTTCAAGAAGAAATGCATGACATGTTAGGTATATTTTGATTGATGAGATGAGTTTTATAGGTCAAAAGATGCTTCAAAATATAGATTCTCGACTGCCAAGCATTTCCGGAAAATGTCGATATGTGCTTTGGTGGTAGGTCTATGATTTTGGTTGGGGATTTGGGACAATTGCCTCCAGTAATAGATAAACCTCCATATGCAAGTACAACACAAGAAAAATTATTATGGCAAAACTTTAGAATTGTTGTTACACTAGATATGGTTTTCAAACAACAAGGTCAAACTGAAGAACAACAAATGTTTCACCAACTTCAAACAAATGTAATAGATGTCAATCCAAACATTGAAGATTTGCATTGTTGATGACTAGAATGGGTGATATTGTGTTACTCTCTATTTCCCATGTTAATATTATATTAAATTAAATTAACATGATTTTGAAAAATATTTATATCAAATGTGTTTTGATGAGCAATTAATATTTGTTTCTACCTTACATGTCCATGAAGTGCTTTCTTAGCATACATTGCTCGAGATAAATCTACGTAAAGACATTGAGAGGTATCATTCTCTAGGTGCTATTCCACTTATATATCAAATCCAATATAAGTGCCTCAAGAATAATACCTCTTAGTGTCTTTTACATAGACTTATCTAAGATATGTATGCTAGTATTATAAATCAACCAATCACACACTAATAATAAAACCATACGAGATACACTAATACCATAATAATTAATTAATCACATACGAATATTAAAAATAATTAATAAACAAACAAATAAAGTGATACCATAACAATTAGCTAATCTCATATCAATAATACAAACAAATATACACTAACACCTTAACAATTAACTAGTTTCATACCATTAAAATTGTTACTAAACACACAAAAACAATAATACCCTAACAATTACCTAGTCTCATATTCATATTTAATGTTTACTTCTTTCATGTATATTACTCTCTATCATATCTATCAATTGCATTTACTTGATATCACTCAAAGACACCAAACGAGGGTGTTTGGTCTCGGTTAATTAACTTGTAAATGTAAGTCTACACCAAACTAGGTTGTTTGGTAAGTTTCAGTGGAGGTTTAAGCTATAATGTATATTGACTTCTACAAGTGTAATCATTTTCTATATTCAATTTTCTATATTTACTATAAAATTAAAAATAACATATCTAATTAAAATAATGAATATTGGATGTACCAATTTAGATGTTCAATCAAACAATAGTTTCTCCTCTCACATATTCCTAAAATTGTACTCATCAACATATAATTTGTTATCGGCATAACTATTGCACCTCCTTTAAATGTTTCCATGTTAATAATCAACGTAATTATATTTAATCCAGAAATCATTTACTCTACGCTTAATTTGTTAATGAATGTAATGACCACCTTTTGGAAATAAATGAATTATTTTAATAATGTTTTTGATACCAAGTAGTCTATGAGACCCAAAGTGCATTTGGAGTGTACAAAGCTACCCCAAGAGCAACCTTAATAGTTTTGCATAAAATCCATTGCCTTTTCTTATATTGCATCTCTTATCATGGACCTTGACCAATAGATTCATAGTTTTGAATCATCTTTCTTCTTCAAACAAGGATTGTAGGTTATCTACTTTCAAACTATCATCATACTTGATACAAATGTCATTATATTATGTGCACTCCACGATATAGTGTCATTACATTGAAAAATCTGCACGTTCTTTCTTCCCACTCTTTTTGGATATGTCCATCTCTTGGTTTCACACCTAAGACGATGCACACTAGTCCTTAATCGGGCAATCAACATGTTTGCTTTCCATTTGATTTGTGCCCCTAAGTAGGCCTTTTCCCCATGGTCACAAGTGAGATTAAATTCTTTGATGTAGTATTCTTTCTTTCGCCCAAGTTGTTGTGTCCACATGCCTATCTTGAATTTTTCTCTCACATACTTTTTAATTTCCTCATCAGTGTTTGGACACTCTTGCATGTTAATGTTTCACTTGCTCATCCATTTAATAAATTATGTTTCACCCACATGTTTTTCCTCATACTTAGATTTTTCTACAACCATTCTAGGCCACATGTGAACTTCCATGTTTTTCACCCTTTTTAAATAAGTTAACAATCGAGTTATCACTTATACATCTAGAGGATGGTGATGCAGGAGCATCCCTCAAGATGCTTGAAAATAATGAACAAACCAGAATCAACCTTCTCAAGGCGAGAAAACATATACTAGGTGTTTAAATAAGTTTTCCCTCCATATATTTGAAGTTTGCATTGTTGAAATGTAATGTAAGCTCCCATAGTTATATGAGAGTAAATGTAGAAATAAGTGTTTAGTTGAATATGAGCTGTTTTATCACCTTATCCTACGTAGGAAGAAGGATTAGTTATCCTAGGATTTGGTGGAGGTCAAAATAAGAAAGTTGGTTCCTATCCTCAAGCATAGTTGAAGGATATCTCTAAAATCATGGAAATTTGAACAAGATTAAGCCTAGAGATAAAAATTTAGGAGAATAAAAATAGGAAACAAGAGATAACAAATTCAATGTCAATAACAAGAATAAAAGGGGAGAAGAGGTCGAATTGAGAAGAGCAGAAGAGAGGAAACGGGCATGGGGAGAAACAATGAAAGAAGAAAGATGTGAAGAATGGTACGAAGAATTTTGATGTAAGACTGTATTTGAATCATTAATGATATTGGCTTGAGTTCTATGAACACAATGGTGTTTAAATATTCTTAGTTATATGTATTCAAGGTTAAAATCAAATATTGGTGCAAGATTTTATTAAATGAAGTCGATTTTATATGTTCTTGTGAATTGTGTGAAAACTGGTTTGTGCAAACTAGTCTCGGGACAACGTTCATAATTTTTGCATATGAATTACAAATGCTCTAAATTTCGGGCTGTAGGTACACATGGCCATTATCCAGATGGGTTTCAAATGGGGTATTTTGAATCTGAGTATTTTGTAAATTACAAATCATTTTCACTTATGGACTGAGAACTCACGTGAATTGTTTGACGAAATGAATGGACGGTAGAATCGATGTAACTTTTGTTTCGTGCATTCAAATTAGCTGAAACTTTCACGAAATTTCTGTATCATATAGATGCTCATGTCCACAAAATTTTAGCTTCTACCTCACCGTGAAGCTCGAGATATTTAAAACTGAATTCTCCAGGTTTGTGTAGTGACCACAAACACTGAACTGTGGAATTTGATGCAAGTTTTGGTAATTCTTGTATGGAAATTCTTGATAATGATGAGGATGATGTATTACGCTATTTTCAGTGGGTATAAATAATCTATTAAATTCTGATCTCTTGGTGATTGCCTGACAACCAATTTAGGTACGGAGATCAAGGTTTAAATTGTGCACATTACATTGGCGTATAAAGTGCCGAGAGAGGATTGTAGGGTATGCAACAAACAAAATATGATCTCATTAAGACAAAGAAGGGTAGTGAGCGAGCAAGACGGTGCACCGGATGGGTTCTGCTTTAGTGACATAATCTCATATAGAACTAATGCTTTAATTTTGAAGTTGCTTGTGATTAAGTGCTTTTGGATTCTCTCTATTTGTCTCCACTTAAGATCAAACACATTGTTGCCCCAAACTTCACAACCATAAAGTACCACTAGCATGACAAACACACCCAACATGTTTTTATTGGTTTTTCAATCCCATAATTTTGTATTTCTGCACCTATTTTGTAATGAATATAAAGCTTTCCACCCTCCTAAATTCTTTTTGCCATGCACATTTCCCAATTGAGCTTCTGTGAAAGTCTAACCCAAGATATTTGTATTCTCCTACTACTTCCATAGGTTTGTCCTAAAAAAGAAAAGCTAAATTACTTCTTTTTTCTTTGTAGAGAAAAGATCGTGACTTTGGTTTTGTTGATGTTTACTTACATTCCAACCTCTTGACAGAAGAGCTCAAGGGCCCTCAAGTGCTCTCTCAAACTGTGTGGTGTTTTAGCAATTAGGATGAGGTTGTCTGCATAAAGGAGCAATTTTACTACATACTTGGCTAAGTGAATGCCTCCTCCATCCATTTTGTTTATCCACTCCTCAAGTTTATCAATGTAAAACTTGGGCAAAGTGGGTGAAAGTGGACATCCCTATTTAATACTAATGTTGTTCCTAAAACTTGCTCATATAGCCTATAAACAATTACTCTATATTCATATAAAACTCCAAGTTCCTCCATTCTGCTTGAGAGTTTATTTCTAAAAACCGTGTCTAACGTTTTTTTAAGTTAATCAAACAACCAAAAAAACATGTTCACCTTGATTGATAGAAAAAGACTAAGTGGCTTCTAAGCAATACGCCACGTCACTACAAGGAGATAATTTTCCGATTGCTGCGTATGTCGATTTGGCAAGTGGACTGTTGTGCATAAATGGCATTTTCTATGAAAATGCTAAATGTCTGTAAATCGAAGGGGTTAACTTCATCCTTTGCATTTCCCGTTGGGGTTAACAAATTTGAGACGGGGTTTTGTGCATCACTCACTGGTAGCGTTAAATTTACAAGGAAAATTTGTGCATCATTGGCTCAGGATAAACCCTCGGCTTCTGCAATGGCGACTGCACAGAAGAAGGTTAGTTTACACGATTTATTCTAACGCTTGAATATAATTGGTGATGAAATTAAATGATTTTAACTTATTGGAAGAAAAAATACTCGTATTATTTTACTTGTTTAGATTATGTCCTGTTTTAAAATTAAAAATTTCCAGTGTTTTTCATTTATTTAAGATCTGATATCTGTGTAATTGTGCCTGATATCAATAAATAGTGAACAGTTTAAAAGAAAGCGAACAATGGGTTTATTTTTAAATAAACTTAACCGGAGGCTTGGAGTCATTTTACAGAATCTGGAAAAAGTTTTTATTGAGAATTGTTAAAATTCTGGCATTTGTCACGTCTTAAGAGAAGACATCACATTGAAGGACCGAGAAAGATATCACAAAATTTCTTTAAAAAACTATAAATCTGATCAGAACCTAATTAAATATAAGGTAATTAAAGGTCACTGATTAAAGTCCATACTAGTAGCTATTCTGGGCATTTTTTCCATAATTAAGTCAACTAAACTTCAAACGTAAGAGGTAATTTTTAGTTAAGAGGCGGTAGTAGTTTTTTTAATTTTTGTTATCCTATATCATGTGGAACCTTTTCTGGATGAATTGCGTAGAAGCTATTCAAGATTTTGTCCGACATTTATTATTCCCAGGGTAACAAAGTTTGGATTAATTGGCTCACCAAACTTTGTTTTGAAGGAGATAAAGCTCAAGAAAAACATTGGGCGAAAGCGCAGTTGATCTAAAAAGATTTGACAAATCCTGTGAAAATCTTAGATTGTAAAGCCATTTTTCATTGAAGGATAAACATTTAATCCTTCTGGACAAGCGCATGGATTATGTTCACATAATAACCTGCCTTCTTAGGCTTAGTGTCAAGGATTAAGGGGTATTCATTCCATCAAATTTGTCCAGGGCACAATCCTGACCTAATCCCTTTTGGTGTAAGGCCTTTGAGCTCAGCAAGAATTGATCTCTAGTGGACCCTTGTGAGCCAAGCAATTTCTCCAATGGACCAACGTCCTATTGACCATAAAGCTATTTTGATTTAAAGATTTGCCAATAATTAAACCTTTTCCATCATTAAATTTTGGTAGTTTCTATAATATGTAGTGCAGGGAGCGAAAAGTGTAGATCAGAAAGCTATTTTAATTTTAAAGACTGTCCAATTCTTAAACCTCTCCCGCCATTGAATTTTAGTAGTTTCTATGATGTGCTGTGCAGGATGAATTTAGTGTAAGTTTTTTAAATTTTTACTACTACAATTTGATGGGTCGAGAAAATTACTAAATTATAAAATTATTATAAACCCTGCAGGGAAATTTAGTGACTATCAACAGGCACTTTTAGTTCCATTTCTCTTCACTTTTAGTCTTTTTGGTAAATCTTGGGTGAGGTTATGGGCTTCCTTTAACATGGTGTGAGGTAAGGTTGGTTGGAAAAAATTTGGGCTACATTCTTAAGATGGGTGGGCCTAATAGTGAAGATCTTGTTTTTCCATCTTAAGGGCACATGATCAATAGTATTTGCACCCCTTAGCCTCAGCAAAGTCAGCCATGCAGGGTTCCATATATGCAAATGCATCATAGACCCTAAAAGAAACTTCACTCTCTATTTTCCCTAAGATTTGTGGCACTGTGAGAGGGTATAGTACTACAACCGTTCCACCTATCCACTGGAGTTATGGCATGCCTTATTAGGGTGAGGAGATTTGAATCTCAATCACAATCTTACGGGTGCTCCAAATCACCATTATGCCACGACAACTTGGACTTTGAAAAATATTTGCCATTGAAGATTTACCTCCATTTCTGTAAAGTGTAAACCAACATTTTTGTCCTTTGATAAGACCAATGTCTACACTTTTTCCAAAGTTAGAAATATTTGTAAAATTAAGTATTGTAAAAATGTTGAATTTTTTTCAAAACTGTTAAACATGTATTCTTTGTTTTCCTATTGACGTGAGAACCCCTCTCCAATGCATTGGTTGAATTAAAAATAGAAATGTTGAGTTGATGGTAGGTTCTACAGAATTATTATCTAAGATTGCTTCTCACTTAGTGGAAATTTTGCATTGAGTTAAATTGTTAAAGGGTTAGAGACACTCCCTACTATTTGATTGATTAAGTTAATTGAGGTGAAGTTAGGAGATATATTTACACAGCACTTTGTCAAAGAAGTCCATATATATTTTGCAGCTCTGCACAGAATTGTGTCAAATATTTTTTTATGAGGGC
Organism: Taxus wallichiana var. yunnanensis; assembly: GCA_018340775.1. Lineage (NCBI taxonomy): Eukaryota > Viridiplantae > Streptophyta > Pinopsida > Cupressales > Taxaceae > Taxus > Taxus wallichiana. The sequence continues at coordinate 23,177,246 of CM031236.1, read as the reverse complement.
CACATTCATGGAGAACTTTGGTTACACACACACACACACAGCCTTGTAAGCACGCACACACACACGCGCACACACACACGCACACGCGCGCCTTTGACACAGACACACACACGCGCCACGCGCGCTTTATTTGAGTAAAATATATTAAATCAGCGTAAGGGGTTCGAGGCATAAGAGAAGGTCATTTTGTTTGAGTGTGTTAAGTCTTTTGGGTACAACGCATTGTATTCATTATTGTGTGATGTTTTGGGTCTCTCCTCAAGACCCAAAGATAAGGGACAAAGCTTTAAGCCAATTATATACTTCTCTAGCACTATGGAGCCTAAAAATGGAAATGGGTTGTAGCCCAATGGTGCAAATGATGGTTAAGTGTGTTGTCAATCCACCAAGGTACAAATCCTAGGAGATACCAAATGGTTGCGGTTGGGTTCAAGTCCCAAGTGAATTTGGCGGAATGGATAACCCTTGGTCCTTGGCACTAAGCTAAAGAAGGTCAATTATTTTTCGCACGTTATACCAACGGATGCTAAATTGCTCAGAAGGATCCGGATTTTTATCATTCAATCGAAACAAATGGAAGCTAGTGAAGCAAGAATATCATATATTGTTTGAGATGTTCAATGCGGGGGTCATGGGATGTTTCCTAGAAAGGATAACCATTGCTTTCAAATAATGCGGTGAAAGCCTAGCAATTCAACAAAGCACGTGGAATGTGCTGCAAATTATGTTAAATGTTTCATTGTTTAATTAGTGTCAATATAGAATAGTGGATCTTATTCAAGATGGTAGTTGCGAGGTTCCTTTTTCGGAAGATGTGAAAAGGGCATGTCTAGAAGTTCCCAACCAAATCTTGGGCAAAACATTTAAATAGTGAAATAGCATGGGTATAGAGATAGAGAGACTGATGGGGACATGTCCTTTAGGGTACCAAGGGGCATGATGCATCGCCGTGGTTGATGATAAAGAGCGATGCATGTAATATACACAACCGGATCAAGTAACCAGATAGAATTATGTCGAATAAGGATAAAAACATGAATCCAAATTAATGCCTACGAGGAAGGTGCCGAAGCAGAGGACGATCTAGACTCAACGCAAACTTGTACAACACGGAGACTGCCAAACCAAACACTAATTGATCTAATAATAATAAAATAGAGAGCGATGCATATTAAGTTTGAACCATAAACCAGCGCCATATACAAATTGAATATGCCCCTCACAAAATATCATAGATACGTCATGCACCGCTCGATACCAATTGTTAATTTGGTTAGAGTTTATGTAAATAAAATCACAATAATAAACTTTGACTCTAACACAATAGAAATGATCTTCAATTCAATTCATTCGGGCATTCATTCAATATGAGAGCTTTACATGTATAGAGAGGGATATTCCTATTCTCAAGGAATTTGACCCTATCAACAATTTTAACTTATTCTCCCTCATATCTCTCTCATCCTTATTCCTCCTCCCTAATCGCTCAACAACTCCTATTCCTCGGGTGGCGCTCTTTCGAGAGAAGCAAAGACATTGGGATTTCCGAGATCCTTCTCACAACCATCATGCATCTATACGAGACAGGTGTTGATTCGGCTCTGCATGGCTCATGGTGAGTCGGATTTCATCAGGAGTCAAACAGGGGAGTCCCTTGACGCCCCACTCTTTTTGGGATTTATATTGATGAGCTTGAGTCCTTCCTTCATGAGCATATTCAGGATGGTGACAGTGGCTTCTTCACCAGGTTTTGATATCCATTCTTTTATTTGCCGATGATGTGGTTCTCTTAACCTCCTCTTCAGAGGGGTTGCAGAGGCCGGGATGCCCTAGACTTGTTTTGTGGCCTCCGACAGTTGACGGTTAACTTGGGAAAAACCAAGGTTATGGTCTTCAATGGTTTGAAGACCTCGCACCTTCACTTCTTCAGGGGGAAGAGATTGAGATCACCAACTCTTACACCTATTTGGGGGTTCAGTTCTTTGGCCCGCGCTTCAGTTTGAGACAGGCCTTCCAGCCTCGTGTCAACAAGGGCTATGGATCCTTAGCCCTTCTTGAGAGACAGTGTTTTTGCCACCACTTCCAGGACATTTCATCTAAAATGTCCCTCATGGACTCCCTCATTCGACCCATTGTGCTCTATGGTTTTGTTGCACAGGGGCCCTCTTTATCGAGAGATTGATTGGGCTTCTGCACCGAGTGAGTTCGAGACACTCCTCCTTCGCTTTATTCATTAGATGCAAGAAAACAGCCAGTTCCCCAACACATCATTTTGGCAGAGTTTGGTGCTCGTCCTTTCAGATTGGAGACCATGTTTGACCTGATCTCTTTTCTACACCGCATCAGAGGCTTCGCCGACTCGGTTGAGGGACGTAACAGGTTCCCGTACTTGGCCTATCGTTCCTCGGAGGCCATTGCTCTCTCAGGTTCTCCTTGTCGGGGCCACATTTGGTATTCGAAGGTTTCTGACCTTCTGGGGACAATTGGTATTCAGATGGATCGTCTTCCCCCTTCCAATATTCCCTTAACGCTTTAAGCCACCTTCTAACTACTAGACAAGTACTTGAACAAGTTTATCAGAGAGGATATCTATAGGCAGTTTATTCACACCACTTGGGTGAACCCTCAAGGGGGGCTATGCCCTAAAATGGCCTTTTATGCGAGCACTTCCTGGAGTTGAGGGACGGTCTCATTGTCCGTCCGCAGTACACTCTCACTGGATGCATGCCCTTCGTATCCCCTTTGGCCAGATCAAAGTTGGTTCCCATAGACTCTGGTGCGAGACGGATCATCACCTTGATCGCTCTGATAGGACTTGTTTGCTTTGTAGCCTTCAGGAGACCGAGACAAAGATGCACTTCATTTTCTAATGCCCCCTTTATTATGAGATCAGAGGGAGATTCTATTGTCTTTTTAGGAGGGCATAGACTCTTTCTGACTTCTTCAGGTATGAGGACTAGAAGTGTCTAGCCTTATACATACAGGAGGCCATGAGGCTTCGTGAGCACACTCTTCAGCCACCTTCCAGGCCGGATTCTACCCAGCTGGATCACTTCCTTCTTCACAACGCTACCTTCAGTGAGAGGTACTAAGCGCCAATGTGAGACTCGCTTCGCTTCTCACTACAGATCTATTCATCCCGGGGACATCATCCATAGTTCCCGAGCCATCACATTCGAGTCCTCACCGGGTTCGGCACTGCGACAAACTAGATTTACCGGATCTTTGAGATATAGTATGACATCTAGACAACGGCATGATAAAGAGATGGCCCCTACACTCCGCCGCTTCTTTTTCCGGTCGTCATCCATCCAGAGTTTCTTCTAGTTGGCCTTGAATGTTAGGGGAGCTCCCTGATGGACCTTCTTCTTTGCCTCACCTTGACCTTCTTCCTGTCTTCTTCTCTCTTGCATTCCCACACCCGGGTTTGGGTTTGTGGGATGGCTCTTCCCATTCTTGTCGCCTTTTTAGGCTTTTTATATTTTCTTTGCATTGTTCTTTCTCGGGACACTTTTAGTTCTCTTGCTTTGTATTTACGCCTGTAGGCCTTTTCAGTCCCATTGACCTAATTTTGTGGTCATTCGTTGGACATTAATATTTTTATCCTATCTTCTTATCTCTCACACATTATTTATGTGATTTGTTCTCACAAATCACTTACATAATAAACTAACTCGCATAATAATATCTCACTCACACTATAATAGTTGTCACAACAACTTATTATTTACACAATAAAAATATATTTGCTCATGTGAGCACTAACACAAGGATATCCATAACAGATTCGATAACATGGAAAAGATCACCTAAAAAGAAGAATCATGCCTTGTTAGAGAGAAAAAACAAATGTTAGGAGGCTACCGAATAATATTCCCACATCATTAAAGGGGATATCATTCCTCTGTCATTTAGCACAATGAATAAACGTTTCACATCATCTAAGTCGACCTAGCAATGTGTACATGTATGTGTAGGGGTTATTTATAAATGACTTGCTATGCGAATATGCTAGAAGCTTGTAAAATTGCAGGTTTAATTCAATCCTTTGCTTTTCCTATAGGGGTTAACAAATTTGAAAGGGGATCTCTTCATCATTGTCTGGTAGTGTTAAATTTAAAAGGAAAATTTGTGCAAAGATTGGCTCAAGCTAAACCCTTGGCTTCTAAAATAGCATTTGTGTACAAAAAGGATATATTTATTTTTTTAAATGATTATTTTTACTACAATAGCAACAAAATGCAATATAATGTACGTGTTGTGTCATTTGCCCTAAAATTATTACCCTATTGATTGTTATGATGTGATGCACAAGGAAATTTACTTGACTATTATTAAGCAATTTTATTTTCAATTCTACTCACTTGTTATATTTTCTTGCAAAATTTGATTCTTGGGTGAGGTTATGGGTTGCCTTTAAAATGGTGCATAGTAGGTCGAGGAAAAAACTTGGGCTACAGGTTTTCAAATGAGTAGGCTTAATGGTGAAGCTCTCGTGTTTCCATCGTGAGGGCTTGGGATCAATCTTGAGGGGATAGGGTATGTGCGCCCCATTTTTAAAATAAAAATGCATCATAGTGTAGACGCCCAAATTTGGTAATTTGCACTTTGGAAACTCTTGATTTGACTATGCACTCTTGCTATGATAAATACAACTTTTTCATTCTCATTTAGCACTTTCCGAGGTCCATTGTTTAGCTTGTTTATCCTTGCACACTAACATGTCGACACATTTTAAGAATACAATGCACAAAATCAATAGAAAAACATCAGTTTATCAGCTCCAAACTTCATTTGGCATATTTCCTACTCCCAATCAGGGTCTGTACAATTTGGTCGGAATTTATATCCGGTCCTAACCAATATGTATGGTCTTGGACCAACATGTCTTCCAATTTCACTTTCAAATTAATATCTTTCGTTGGGTCTTATACTTCATCTGGGTTGGCCTTTCTTAGATAAATCATCTACGAACCCTATATAAGCAAGTAAACACTACCTCATTTGTTAACTTGGAACTCCTAAGGCAATGCACTAGAGCACTCACTTCATACACTTGCAAAAGGCATCCAAAGCTCCCTAAATCTCGCACTATCACATCTTCATTAAGGCAACACCCACATCAAGTTTGAAGCTACAAACTAGGTTAAGACTTTCATATCTCTCTTCCATAAGCACTCAAACATCCTCTCTCCAAGTATTTAGCAAGAGCGAAGTCAAAGCAAATGCCAAATCTGATTGATCTATCTAGATATCACATGCTAGGTGGAGAACGACATGCGGTTTGAGGCCTCTTTGGAGTAGTGCCAATGTCGGCGGTGCACGAGGGTGCCCATAACCCTTCTAAATTTGTTTTGCAGGTACTCACCATCCATGGCTAAAGTTTGAGATGATGATCAGTCCATTTAGAGAGCCTCGCTGCATGTGCGACAACTAGGGTTTGACAGCGATAGACAAATCTAGGAAGGCGAGCACCACGGATTGCTACAAAAGTTGAATCGAGTAGGTCCAAGACCGTACAATTAGGTCATGACTGTACGGTATGGTCTTGGTAGTTTGGTATAGCCATGCCCCAGTGTATTTACAGTCCCAGTTGCGAAGGTCATTCAGGTTCAAATCACTCATTTCCAGCTGTTCACAGTCCCAAATTTCTCTAGAAGTCATTTGTAATCAGCTAAGTTCCTCTATACATTCGTTTTGAGCTTTCAATTACATGTTAGGTTGATTGGTATATGCTATATTCTTTCTATCTGATTTGAGTTGCAAATCTGAGTTATTATTTCTGTTGTAACATCTTTGTAAGATTTGTAATCAACTCTAATCTAATATAAACCTAATTAAATTGACCTAAAATTTAATTAAGGGTTAAACACAGACCATAAAAGAAATTTCTTTTGTATTCCCAATATCTGCAAATCTATGAGAAGTTGTTACATTACAACCTTATCATGTGTATGCCCTGCCTTATTGGGATATGAACTTGATCACACTCCTACCACTGCCCCCAATTACTATTATGCCACAATCCCTCGGACTTTGGAAATTTGTTGACAATGTAGATCTGCCTCCATTTCTATAAACCAACAAATTTTCCCTTCGATAATTTGCTAGATTTTAGTCTTTTTGCCAAACTCAAAAAGTTAAAAATTAAGTACTGGAAAAATTGAACAGAATATCACAACCTCTAAACATGCATGTTTCCTTAAAAACAATCCTTGCAATGTGAGAGCCCCACACCTTTTGAATATTATATAGCAAAGTTTAGTTCATGGCAGATTCTACAGAATTATTCTTTGAGGTTTCTTGATTTTCTCAATGATTGTTAAACTCGTAGTGAATAAAATTCTATAAGTGTTAGGGCCACTGCCTATTATTTGATTCTTTTAAGTTAAACTGAGGGGAAATATGAGATTAATTTACAATTCATTGTGTCAAAGAAGTCAACTATACTTTTTTGTAGTTCTACCTAGAATTATGCCAAAGAATTTTGTAAATGGCTTCATTTGTGGAGGATTTCAATAGTTTCATTGAATCATAGGCAAGTTTCCGTGGATATGCTAAATTATATAGAAAATTTTAGATATATTAAATCATGTTAAGTTCCACGCACAAGGAAAGATTATTATTGGCGAAATTCAATGATAGAATCCCCAAGAGAGCTGTCAAGCTTAACATTGATGGAGCCTTAAAAGGCAACTTAGTCGAGCTAGTATTGTTGCCTTTGCTCAAGGTCTAAGATGCAACATGGCCGTTTCTTGGGGAAGCATTTTAGAGGTGGAACACCAATCCAAAATGCCCTGGAAACCCTGCTACAGTCTGGGCACATGTTAGAAACAACATTGTCATTTTTAGGTTGTTTTCGGCATGTGCCCGAACGTTTTTGGTGGTGTTTTAATTATTGAAAAAACTTGAAAAGAAAAACCCTAAATACTAATTGTGCTCATCCTTAACCCACCCCTTAACCATGGTCAAACAGAAAACAAAAGTTGTAAAAGTATAAACATTTACATTTTGAAGTTTGAACCTATAAAACACTTAGATACTGATACATCTGGCATAGGCCCATGATACGGATACTGATACGTCTACTCCAGGCCCATGATACGGATATAGTTCACTTGCGGATACAGCCAGGCTATGGCAAAAACAGGATGGATATGCCTGGATACGTCTGCTTAAGTATTTGGGCTTTTCCAACCTTGGCCATATCCACAACAGAAAATGTCTTTTTTATTTTTTCAACATTACAAACTTAAAGTGCAAAAAAAAACATAAAAAACACTGGATGAAGAGAAATATGATGAATTTTGAATACTAGTTTGATATAATAATTAAATTTAATGTTTATCATGACATTTTTGACTTATCATTTAGCATTTGGTTGGCTTTAAGCCTTTATACAAATTATGAGTAGTATTTTATGTTTATTTGTTTTTAATATGCATAATGTGGTCAATTCCCATCTATTAGGCTAGAATTTATATATTTTTAATTATTATATAGTTTTGTATGGCTGTATCTAGGTCCCAAAAAAATCGTTTTATCTGCATATTGGATACTTTGTGTCCATATCCGTATCCAAAATCTATCGGAAACTTAGATAAAACATGATGTCACATGAACATGTGAAATTTTAAGCATGCTAAATGTTTTGAACTTTCGTGATTACTATATTTTTCAAGTGATTTATCTTTTATGGACTAAAAATGACTAATATGCATGCTTACATATATTTATATTTTTATATTTAATGTACCGACGTTTGTATTCCGTTTTGTTTATGAGGGTTTATTAAGAATCGGCGTTTCCACGTTTCAGATCTATTTCCATTTCCCAGTAACTCAGAAAAAATATTTATATTGCTTGTTATGAACAATCATAATACTATGACAAAGAAAGTAAATAAAAAAATTGAACAAGGAAACTAATGGAAGAACATAGTAGAACTGTAATGACATATTGTATTTATTTCAGACATCTGCAAGTTCTGTTCAAAAATCGGAGAGATCGGATGTAACTCTCAACCTGGAAACTAACTTGAAGACTAGAAGCCTATTCAACAAGTAGCTATATTACATTCTTATACAAGTGTGGAAGACAAAGAAAAGGCCGAATGGTTACAAGAAGAGCGAGGGCTTGTCTTCTGCTTGTTGCTATTCCAGGCTGTCTTTTTCTGGCGGTACATGAGTATTCAAGACTGTGTTGGCACTGTCAGCACTTGGCTGTAGCACATATGAAGAGTTAGCTTTGCGATTTTAAACATGAGTGGCTGAGACCATGATGATGTAATGTCCCCTTTTTGACTGCAAACCCTGTCCAAGACAGAAGTGGACAGGATGGGGTTTTGACTTTATCTTTGTCAGCCGTTAGACTTAGTTGGTCTGTCAGTTATAATTGGGCGACCGAGTCTTACTAATAAAATGTGAGTCAGTTAGTTGTTAGTTGCAAAATAAATAAGTGTTTGCTTTTTGGAATTAATTCCCTAGCTGGACATACCTGCACTTGTCATCAGTAAATAAGGTGCAGTTATCAGTGTACAAGGTTAGATCTGGTCAGTTAACTGCCATAATTTTTGGAGAATACTGGTCAGCCAAATTGGGTTAATACTTTATTTTAGTTGATACCTCCAACGATGGAATTAACTTTCATTGTGGATTGCTGGAGTTGGAAACTATGTAGGCAGCTTTGGGATGAGATTGGATCATTCATTGATCATCAAAAACGAAAACAAACTATATCTTATTTACAGAAAACTGGATGCTGCTACAGAAACTTCTTCTTGCTTAGGGACGAAACTCTCAGGCATTTTCCAATCAGCTCTCACAAGGACGGAAACCCTCTGAGATTTTCAGTAGGATAGGACAGCATCAAGGTCATTCGGAGGTCTTCATCAGTACCAGGCGTTAGCATGGATTATACAAGAGGGTTGGTGTTTGTGAGTAGTTTAATTTGCCATATTGTTTCTTGAATATCTGTATTTTCAGAAAAAAAGACCAAATATATATATATATATATGTATGTATGTATGTATGTATATGCTGTCAGAAAATTGTCTAGATTTATTTCCCGGGTGTCATTATTACAGATCATTTCACTAGTATCAGAGCTGTGATCTTGCCAGCCTGTGAAAATCAAACAAACAATCTATTATAATAAAAAACCAAAATATCAAGCCAAATCTACCATATGTCAGAAAGTGAGGTATCAACATAGGGAACAAGAAAGTAGAAGATACCAAGTGAGGATATAGAGAAATGAGTTTTGAAGCACATTTACAAAGGTATGTTTATTGGCCAAACATGCAAGCAGAAGTTGCCAAATTTATCGGGGTTGTGTTTTATGTAGTACAAGCAAGCCTAGTAACAAAAAGTTGGGTTTATATATGCCATTACTAGTTCCTTCCCGGCCATGGGAAAGCATCTCCATGGATTTTGTGGGTGGTTTGCCTACCTCCAAGAAAGGGTATGATTATATTTTTGTGGTAGTGGACCGGTTCAATAAAATGTGTATTCTCATTCCTTGCAAGAAGACCATTAAAGCCAGTGATGCAGCTGAGTTATTTTTTGCTAATGTGTGGGTTCATTTTGGTTTGCCTAATTCTATTGTGTTAGACAAGGACTCACAATTCATAGGAAAGTTTTGGTCTACTTTGTGGGAGAAGATGGATACTAAGCTGAAAAGGTCTACTGCTTTTCATCCACAAACAAATGGGCAAATGGAAGTGGTAAACCGTACCTTGGTTTAGCTCTTGAGAGGGTACAACAAGAAACATCCTAGGACTTGGGATGAGAATTTGGTGTATATCCAACATTCTTATAACAGGGCAGTTCATGCTTCTACCAGTAAGACTCCTTTTGAAACATGTTTTGGTTATTTGCCTAAGAGTGCATTTGATGTTGTTTTGAGATTACCATGCAGAGACAATGGGAAAGTGGATTTGGAAGTCCACAAAGCTGAGAAGTTCATTGAGAAAATTCAGCAGATACACCTCCAGGTATAGGAGAGGTTGAAAGAGTCACAGGCCAAGTACAAAGCAAGGCATGATCAACATAGAACTGAGCATTCTTTCCTTGTTGGTGACAAGGTATGGTTGTACTTGAGCAGAGAAAGGCTACAAGGTAAAGCTAAGAAACTCAAACCTCTTCGATATGGCCCATTTGAAATTCTGGAACAAGTGGGTAAGAATGCATTTCGCTTGGATTTGCCTCCTTATATGAGAATATATTCAATTGTGAATGTTGAGAATTTACGTCTCTTTGAGCCCTCCATGTTGGATCAGGAAGAAGAGGGATTGTTGCTACCATCTATTGAGGATCTTGCTCTGGATAGTCAATTGGAATTGGAGGAAGATGTGGTATTGCAGTGGAAAGAGAGGACAACATAGCGAGGAGTGCAAGACAGTGGTTGATTGGGTTGAAAGGTCAATTGCCTACCAAGGCCAAGTGGTATTCCAAAGAAGATGTGGGGAAAAAATTTCCTCACCTCATTAGTCCTTAAAGCTTTTAGGGACTTAAAAGCCTCAAATTGGGGAGGTATGATCCAAAAATGGATCTAGAAGTACCCAATTCTATGTATTCTTCTAATTGAAACTTGTAGTACATATCCTCAACATGTTCATTGTTCGAAATGGTCAAGTCAGTGACGGTGATGCGGACACCTTCGAATGATAGAAAACAGCCATTGTTGTTTTGTTCCGTGTGAAAAGCGTATGACGGTCATGGAACCGCTGCGACAATTGCAAAAAATCGCCGCTCTCCACAGTAGCGGTTGCTTGCAATCGTTGTGGTGGTTGTGGGACCACCGCTGCAGACCAGCCGTGCCGGTTCGCAATCGCCTCCTATGCAGACAATGGTGGTTTTGCATCCGACGACGCCAAAATGGGGAAACTCAACAGTTGCAAATGTTTGGGCTTCCCAATTCTATTCGTTCGTCTTTCCTTTCGTCCTTGGGCAGAGCAACTATAAATGCAAGCACTTTCATTCATCTAGGCAAGTGGTTTTGAGTGAATTCAAGTGTGAGCAAAGGAGAAAGTCTGAATTGTTCTTGTTTTGTTTACAAACAGCAGAGTTCTTTCTTGTTGAGGATTGTAAGCAAGGAAATACAAATAGGAGTTTTAATCCTTCTTGAAGGCCATATATTGGCAGTGAACTTGTATTGTTGGAGAATTACATAGTGAAAGGGAAGCAATTGCTTACCCAACTAGAGTTTTTCCCACATTGGGTTTCTCCAGATAAAACTCTTGTCTCCTTGTCTCTTGTCTCTTCATTTCAGTATTGTTATGAGTGGTTCTTGCATAATATACTGTCCTAATAAGAACTCTAGCAATTTCTCATTCATTATCACTAGAATAGGATCTGTTTATTGTTCAAAAGAGGCAGTTTACTGATCAGTAATTAGACCCTAACATAACTTGTAAACAATTTCAATAAGCTGATAACTTAAAACCAGTTTCAAGAAGCTGCTTGATGCCTTATTTGACATGTTAGCCCCTTTACATGCATGAAGTGTGACACCTTAAAGTACCTAAGACTGCAAGTAACATTGCGAATATGAGCTTATGTACACAATAGCTAATAACGTTACCTAACAAAATAGGGTTGTGTTTAGGGTTCACTTTCATAGATGTTCAGATACTGTTGCGAATCATAAAGGCCTATGTATTATCCCTGCAACTGAATTATTTCAAAGTTGAGATTTCTTGTGAGTTATAATAGCCTATATATTAAACTTATTGGTTGCTGTGAAGTTGAGATTTCTGTTGTTTGCAAAATCTCATTTTAATTGGAAATCCTTCTTTTCACTGCAAGTTTGCTGAAGGTCTTAACATACTTGAGAATTGTGATTTAATCTAGGTTCAAAAATGCTAATTCTGCTTCCCGTTTATATTTTTCTGAACTTGAAATTCGCTCTATAATATAACATAGGATTAAAAATTGGGAAGCTTGGCATGACCTGCCTTTCAGGCTATCACCATGTATGGGTATTTTGGTGATTTAATATCAGTGTTTCCACTGTTGGTCTTTTGTTCCATTTGGTAGTTGCCTAATCAGAGCTCGTCTCTGACAGGTTCTCGTTCCAATTGGTTTTGTACGGAGGAAATGGAAGCTGTTATTTTGATTGATGTTCTAAGAAGAGCAGGGTCTGATGTGACTGTGGCATCTGTGGAAACAGAACTGCAGATTGAGGCTTCAAGGAGAGTGAAGCTTGTTGCAGACACGCTTATCTCCACTTGCACAGAAGAAATTTTTGACCTTGTCGTTTTACCTGTACGCTTGCTGTTCATTTCTTCTTTGTGACTTTTAAGTAAGATTTTTCATACTTCGTAGAAGGCATAATATCTGATGCATGTTCCGTAGACCCTTTGCTTTATGTAGCATATTTTTCATTATGACATGACCTTAAAAAGGTCTTGTTCTAAAGACACATTAATTAGATATCTTAAAGTTTCATGTTTTGTAAGCATACTATCTGACACATCTTTCATAGGCTCGTTGCATTGTGTAGCATATTTTCTTTATAAAATACCTTCTAAAAGATTGTGTTCGGAGAAATAGGGTAATTAGATATCTTCAGCTATTAATCAATTATCATCTTGTATTTCTGGTATAGCATGAAATATGTTTTTGAAGAATATAAGTTGATTGTCAAAATCTGACTAGATAAGAAATTATTGAGCTTTCAGAAAAGTTAAAACTTTTTTCAGGGAGGAATGCCAGGTTCTTCGAGACTTAGAGACTCGGAAATTTTGGAAAGCATCACTAAAAGGCAGGCAGCAGATGGTCGACTTTATGGTGCTATATGTGCGGCACCAGCTGTTGCCCTTGAGTCGTGGGGTCTGTTGAAAGGATTGCGGGTAAGATCATTCAACTCCATTAGTTATTTCTAAGATCATAAAACTGCAATTTATGTTGTCCAAAAAACATCTTTTTATGCTGTAATATGTGAAGGGAATTTGTTTTATGGTGTATGGAAGAAATGTTTTAATGTGTTGAACAACTGAACAAGCTTTTGAAACTCAAAATATGCATATATGGTTTTTTAGAATAAATGTTAGAACTTCAATATTTTGACTGCTTTCAGTTTTCTATACTGCAAGGCAACTTGTCACCCATCGTTCATCGACAAATTATCGTCATCGCTAACAGTTGGATCAAGGGTTCAGAGAGATGGAATAGTAACTACAAGTCGTGGCCCAGGCACAGCGATCGAGTTTGCTCTGTCATTTATTGAACAACTATATGGAAAGGAAAAAGCAGAGGAGGTTGCAAAGCCTATGGTAAATTAATCCTGTTTTATTGTTCAATTTTCAGTGACCTCTTTGGTTAAATATACTGATTTGAACCCGGTGTATGCCATTTCTTAGTTGATAATGCAACATCATTCATTTGCCAACTTCAAAAGTGTTTTCACAAGCAAGGCCAAAAAAACATTTCAATATCCATTGCATATTGGCACAATAGAAAATGGAAAAATCATGATCTGTATTGGTGTTGAAGGGTCCTACCTATTTCACTAGAGCTCTAAAATAAATTTCCTTTGTGACATGTTTGCAACAAGATCTCTTTTGAATTGTTTCCTTAATTTGAGGAATAGAATGTCGATTGGAAGTTGAAACTTATAGGATGCTAAAATTACGGATCTATACCTTGGAACTAAGATATTTCTATTCAGAAAACATTGCAAAAAGTGTGCCCTAGAAAGTTTGAATGTACAGAAATAGTACAAGCATGTCTCACACAACTCCGTGACTTAAAATTAGAGAAAAATTCACAAGCATCATTATATGGAAACCTAGTAGACTTGCTGAGATCTGAAGATGCACAATGCAAAAATTAGAAGAGAAAGGGCAAGAATATCTACTGAGATCTGGAAGGTTGATGCTTAATCTTCTGCGCGGATAACGAATTCTCCTGCTTTTGGGTAGCCACCAAGTTTTCATTTATAGCCCAAGCACACCTTGTACTTGCTGCAATAATACTTTGTAAAATGAGTAAAATTTTCGGTTGACTACCCAAAAATATGAGTACCATATCCATATAGTGCTATAATTAAGGTCCAAGGATATCTGGTTCCTTTTTTAGACAACGTGCACACACTTGTAAATATGAACATACTTGGAATTTCGGTTTATCATATATTTCCTCAACTATCCCTCTAGCTTTTGCTTTTATTTGGTTTTTGCATGCTAATTAGAATGATGCAGACGAAAATCTTTTAAAGAACTTGTGGTTTTGGTCACTGTTATCATATTTCCAAGCCAAGGTATTTGCACCAAAGGAAGACCTTGCATGGATGTGCACATGGAATAAAATAAATAAATATGGAACTTCAGTTCTAATGTTGGTGCCAAGGAGAGATAAGGAGAGATAAGGTGCATGCAATAAATAAAATAAACAAAAGGTGCTTCAGTTCTAAAGTTGGTGCCAAGGCGTGATAAGGTACATGGAATAAAATAAATTTATTAATTGGTATTTCAGGTGTCAGGATTAAATAAAGAAAAGCAAGCAGCAGTTGACTGAGCTGGTAAAAATGGAGTTAAACAAAAATAGATAGCTGCTGCCTCCATGCGCCAAATATAGAGAAGGAAATTAATTAAAAATAGAATTTTTGTTCTAAAGTTGGCGCCAAGTATAGAAGAAAATAAATAAAGCATGCAGCAGTCTATTCTTAGAGGTTGGCACCAAAGATAGACAAGGGAGATTTAAATAAAAATAAACTGTTGTTCCTAAGGTTGGCACCAAAGGGATAAGAGGAGAATAAAATAATAAATAAAACAACAATCAATTTTTAGCATATAATAAACTATATTGGCTGATTTTTATTGTAAAATTGATATACTTGGATGGCTGATTTGCTCTGGCATCTTCAACCTTTGTACTTGCACCTTTGAATAAAAAAAGAGTTCATTTTGCCCTCTCATACTGTTGTTTTCAGATTATTCATTGTGTTTGTTATAGGATATTGTGTTTGCCTTAGTGTGGAATTCATTCCCTCTACCATTGTCTTTTCCTAAATCCTTGAATTAATTATGCAAAATAGTCCAGAGTTGTGTAGGTGTGTGGATATTTCATAGATGGAAAACTTCGCCAAAACTTCGCCGGTTTTGAAAAACTTCGCCAAAAAAACCTAAACCCGGTTAAATCGCCATAAAACTCGCCAAAACAGGGCTCGCCGAGTTTTGGCGAGTACTCACCGAGTTAACTCGGCGAGTACTCGCCAAAACTCGGCGAGCCGTCTAAATACTCGCTTGCGGCGCGGCACATACACGGATACACGCTTTTCACACGCAAAAAACACTGTTTTTACGGTTTTGGCTCTTTTTAAGGCCCTCTACTCCCTCATTGTCACTCACAACCATTTGAGCTTGCATTGCTTGTGTTGAGTGGATTTTGGAGCGAATTCGAGGAGAGAATTTGGAGATTTGCATTTGGAGGTAGGTTTTTTTTTTTTTTTAATTCTTTGAAGTTTTCCAAATTTTGAATATATTATTTAGGTTTTATAGATTCTATTGTGATTCTAAATCAATGCAATGTAAAATCGAATGCTTGTACTTTTTTTATACTCATTTGCAGCCAGAGGTATGTAATTTTATTTTATTTTAACGCAAATTCATTGTAAATTAGTTAAATTTTATGTATGTGTATTGTAATCGATTCGTTGTGTAATTCTAAATACATGTAATGTAAAATTGAATACTTGTAAATTTTAATACTCATTTGCGGCTAGAGTACGTATTTTTTTTTTTAATTAACGCAAATTCATTGTAAATTAGTTAAATTTTATGTATGTGTATTGTAATCGATTCGTTGTGTAATTCTAAATACATGTAATGTAAAATTGAATGCTTGTAATGTATTTTTTTTACTTACGCAAATTTGTTATTCAGGCATGTTTTGTTTTTAAAATTAAATTAAGTTTACGTTTTCTAATTTTTTAAATGTGCATTGTGTTCTGATTAGAGTTTAACAATGGCATCGGGCTCGGCATCGAGTTCGGCATCTAGATCACTAGCGCGAGGACCGTTCCTCCGAATGCCCGTTCCATAGCATGGAAGTATGCTGTACGTGGAAGTTGTGCGGGCGAAATTCTTTGCACTTTCTGTAACAAGAAAATGAATGGAGGCATCAATCGTTTGAAATATCACCTTTCAACTATTCCTTGCCGAGATGTTACTGATTTGCCCCAACGTGTCGGAAGAGGCAACGCGAGAGATTAAAGCGAGTGGCGAGTTAGAGGAGAAAAAAACTAGAAACGCTTGGTTGAAGGCGCCATAGCCTGTTACAAGCTATTAGACACAGGGCTGCTGATGGAAGAGAATTTAGGCGATGATGCGGCAACGATTGTGGGCTCTACTCGTGGTCCACGCATACGATCGGGAAGAGCCGGAAGAGGCTCATCTTCATCGAGTTCGACGAGGCATCTGAGTTATTTTGTGGCGAGGAACACACACGGAGCCTGACCTTCATTGGATGGTGCATTACGGAACAAAGATATGCACGAGGAAGTGGATAAAGCTTGTGCAATTTTTGGTACTACAATGACAACTGCCATTGATGTGGCGAAAAGAGCCCATCTTGGGAGTACTTGGTGCGGCGTTGTGATTGTAGGGAAAGTACAAGGCACCCTCTCCAAAAGATTTGAGCGGAAAATTACTTGAGGTGCGATTGCGAGATGCCACTACCATCTTTAGAAGAGCACAAAACAATGGAAAAAATTCGGATGCACCATTCTTTCAGATGGGTGGACGGATGGAAGGAACCGCACCCTTGTTAATTTTTAGCGACTTGAACGGTGAGATGGTGTTTTAAAATCTATTGATGCCTCGACATAATAAAAAATGCGAGAAAATTTGAGTGTTATGTTAGAGACAGTTGTATTAGAGGTTGGTGTACGAGAATGTTGTGCAAGTTATTACGAGACAATGCAGCAGCATATGTGGCGGTTGGAGACTATTGCAGGAGAGACATCCATCACTCTTTTGGACTCCTTGTGCAGCTCATTGCATTGACCTTCTTTTGGAGGACATAGGCAAAATTGATTGGGTGAGGCCGGTTGTAGAAGATCACGAGATCTATAACGAAGTACATATCTGATCACCCTTGGGTTACGAGCTTGATGAGTACACCTGGGGAAAGAACTTGTTCGAGCCGGTGTCACAAGTTTCATGACTAACTTCTTGGCGTTGCAAAGTATTTCTAGTTTGTTGACATCTTTGAAACAAATGTTTGTGAGTCAAGCATGGCTTTAGACTCACATATTGCGATGGAGAGAGGGTTGCGAATATAGTTTTTGATGATATCTTTGCGAAAGAGAGCTATAGAGATCATCGAGGTAATTTCAAACTTGATTTATATTTCATTCCTTTATTTTAATTTGTTAAATTATAAATATTAAATACATTGTTCTACTTTTCACTTTTTATTTCATTTCTAATATGTATTGTAACTTGTAAGTTTGCGATCTTACATTTTAATTTGTGTGTAGGTGTCGAGCCGTTGGTGAGAGTTTTGCGTTTGGTTGATGGGAGCAAAACCCCATGGGGTTTGTATATGAGGCCATGGATAGGACCAAAGAGTCTATCCAAAACTATTACAGGGGGATATCGTCGAGATATGGTCCCTTTTGGGAGATTATTGATCGGAGGTGGAGCAATCAACTCCACCCGACCTATTCATGCGGCGAGTCTACCTCGGCCCCAGTATTTCTACTCGACGACTTCACGAGATGTGAATGGAGAGGTTATGGAGGGCCTTTCGACATGTATTGAGAGGATGATACCGGATGTTGAGGCGAGGGACCTCGTTATTTTAGAGCTGCGAGATTCTGAAACATGGTAGGGGAGACTCTTTTCATCGGCGCTAGCTATTCGAGGAGAACCACCACGGTCACGGTAATACCAAGTTACTTAGAATGTTTACCAAGTTACTTATTAGTTACATATTTGATTTTATTAATTAATTATAAATTTTTGATTATCTTGTTAAATGTTTGTAGGTTCTTGGTGGGAGGATTGGGGAGGAATACCCCAAATCTTCAAAAGTTAGCCCTCGAAATTCTATCTCGACCTTGTAGCGCTTACGGATGTGAGCCTTGGCGGAGTTTGTTTGAGGCCATTCACACGAAGAAGCGCGACAAGTTGACTCAAAAAAAGACTCAGCGACTTGGTTTTGTGCGTCTGATCTCGGCCGCCTGAAAAAAAAGTTGAGGCGACATCGGAGGAGCTCATTGATTTGGATGAGATAGATCCATACGGTGAGTGGGCCCAGGCGAAAGAGGAAAACCACTGCATTCACGGCGGACGAGATTGCTTCTTTTGAGAGGGAGGCTATGGAGGGAGAAGCACTAGCAGGACTCCGAGGAGATATTGGAGTGGATGACATCTTTGGAGGTGATCTCCAACATGCAGCAGAGGAGCCACCGGCACCACCATCTAGTTCCAGGATCGAGCCAGATTCGCGGCCTTAGGAGGAGCGTGGAGACGCGGCCGAGTGTGGGGACTAGTGGAGCCAGGAGGCACTAGACCCTCTCCCCCGATATTTCTCTAGATTGGGGAAGAGGAAAATGTAATTTATTGTATATTGTAACTTGCATAGATATGAAATTTATGATGATATTTTTCAATGTCAATCATCATAAATTCATATTACTTATCAACCGGTTGTCGTATTCGCATGATGATGCGATTTTGTATTGTATTTGTATTCAAATCTAATAGAAAACACTTCTCCAACATTTTATGGGCTCATTTGATACATTTTGTAGCTATGTGTTGCTTAAAATTTATGTTTTTAAAAAAATTGAGTATTTTTAAGTTGTCGAATATTCAGTATTGGCGAATATTGGCGAGTTTTTAGCGAGTTTTTTTTTTTGGGGTGCAGCGAGTTTTGGTTTTGGCGAGTTTTTAATGTAAACAATGATATCATTGCTTACTGCATTGAAGAGTTTACCATCCTTTACAGTCAAACTCTTTGCTCTATTTATAATATAATTTTGGAGAATGTAGCTATGAGACTCCTTACTGACTTCCTTTAAAGAAAAGTCTTGCAATGGTACAAAAATCTACCTATTAACTCTATTAATTCTTGGGATCAATTAATAACAACCTTGTGTAGCCAATTTGAGGACAAATCTAACCACCTATCCTTGATTGAGTAATTGAGCATAGTCAAAAGATCCCCTCAAGAGTTCATGGTTGATTTTAACTTGAGATTCCAAAGAACTTGGGAAAGAATTCCCTATGCCATTAAGCCTACAATAGAGCATGCATTCTTGTACCATTTGAGATCCCTAAACAGTGACATTGTTGTCTTGATTCAGTCCATTAGGAGTAACGCAATTCCTACTGCCTTTGATTTATCTATTAGAGCTAAAAATAATCTCATACAAGCTGGCAAAATTGCACCTAGACCTCCCATGCCTATCTTTCAAATATTCAGCCACCAAGATACAGTTTATAAACCCAATTCCAGAACAACTAGCCAAATAGTTACTAATCCAAATCAACCCACTGAATTGAGTGAAATAAAAGGTATTTTGCAAGCTTTTGGAAATAAATTTGTATCTATTGAGAGACAACTTGCTCAACCTTACAAACCATATCAGGCTCCATTCCAATCTGCTAGACCCTCATACCCAACATATCCTACAAGTAGGCCTCCATATCAAGGCCCAGTAACCATTAAAGTTGATCCTAATGCTCCTTCTACATCTATGGCTCTTGTTCCAGTGCAAGACTAATCTAATTCAGAACCCTTTTGGTGTGCTCCATGTAATCATTCGCATGATCATTTTTCTTGTGCTAATGGAATGTTAAATCAAGCTTTGATTGCACAAGGGATGACTCCACAGCTTTCAGCAATTGAGGCTCCTCCTCAAGGGGATTCTAGTGAAGCACCAAAGCCACCAGAGGCAAATTTGGTGAATTGGCAACAAGAGGATCAACAGGGAAGCTAATACAAGAGTATACAAAAGAAGGGCAGTGAGAGAACCCACAGAGGTAACTAATTTGCATGGATCATCTTCTTTATTTCCTGATAATACTAATAAGGTTGTTGTTCCTAATGAGAAAGAAAGAAAAAATCAGATTCAAAAGGGCAGCTTGGAAGCACAAAAGAATCAAGAAAAAAGGCTGAAATTGTTCCAAAGGATAAAGCAAAAGGGGGCAGCTCTCCCATTAATATTATAGATCAAATGAAGAAAGCTCATGTCAGCTTATCCATGTGGTGTACGTTGATTATTCCGGGTCAAAAGAACTTTTTACAAGACGAGTTGGCCAAATTACGATTCATGATGGATCATTCAGATAGAGCTAGTGTAGTACTTGCAAATACAGATCAGCCCATTAAGGCTGAATTTCAAGCAAAAAGGATTGGTAAGCCTCCTTTCTATCTTTCTTTGATTATTGGTGATAATTTGGTCCATAATTGCATGGTTGACAATGGTGCTAGCAGTTCAGTCATGCCTAAATAGCAAATAAGCTAAGTCTCAAATATGAGCCACATGACAAAGGGGTTTTGCAGTTGGATGGCACAACTACCAAAACAGTTGGTATAATCAAAGATCTGAAGTTAAGTTTGCATGCATGTCCAAGTCTTCCAATCTTACAGGATGTTATGGTAATAGATCTACCTCCATATTTCACTTTGTGCTTATCTAGAGATTTTACAGCTAAGATTGGAGGGTATCTATCATCATATTGGTCCTATCTATTTTTCAAAACAAGGTATGACACAAAGGTAACAATTAATTCTAAGCCTCTTGCTAAATTTCATATTGAGCCTTATGTGCCTAATGCTTGCAGTGTGAATTGTACTATTTTTTTTTACCAAAAGGATCATCCAGGTTGTTCAATCTGACACCCACTCGAGATCATACCATTCATTATTGGATGAGTGGGGAACCCCGTCCATGGTTTTGATCCTTATAAATATGTTGAAGAAACATATATTAAAGAGGTTGGTTTGAGAATTTATTGCATGCATCAAGATGATGCTTTTTTACCATTATTGGTTAAAATTGATGAGATTGATACAGATTGTGGAGTTTATACTTTGATGGCTCTAGAAGCAAGAATGGATCAGGTGTACGTAATATTTTGATATCGCGGATGTCAAAGATATTAGTGTTCTATTCGATTTCACTATAGTTGTACATGCAATGTAGCTGAATATGAGACACTAATTCATGGTTTACAGTGGGCTAGAATGAAGGGAATTAAGTACCTACAAGTATTTAGTGACAATGAATTGGTCATACATCAGGTGAGAAATTTGAATATTGCAAAGAATCCCTTGTTGAAATCATATAGACATAGAGTTTGGGATCTTATAGAGGATTTCGATGCATTCGTGTTCAATCAATATCTAGAGCTGAAAATAAACAAGCACATAGATTGGCAGGTTGTTAGAGTTGATTTTGATATTTCTAGTGATGTGATGTGAAAAGATAATCAGCCTCATATTAAGGTGGTTGCAAGGCCATCAATTCGATAATAATACTTGATTGGCAAGTGTTTGATAGTGATTAGCAAATTGTACGCTTTATTCAAAAAGAAGCTGAATTTTCAGTTAAAAATCAGTCTAAATTGCAGCTGGCTAGAATGAAGGGAATTAAGTACCTACATGTATTTGGTGACAGTGAATTGGTCATACATTAGGTGAGAAATTTGAATATTGCAAAGAATCCCTTGTTGAAATCATATAGACATAGAGTTTGGGATCTTATAGAGGATTTCGATGCATTTAATGTTCAATACCTAGAGCTGAAAATAAACAAGTAGATAGATTGACAATTGATTTTGATATTCCTAGCGATGTGAAAAGAAAGGATAATCAACCTCATATTAAGGTGGTTGTAAGGAAATCAATTCTTGATTATAATAAGAATTGGCAAGTGTTTGATAGTGATGAGCGGATTGTACGCTTTATTCAGGAAGAAGCTGAATTTTCAGCTAAAATCAATCTAAATTGCAGCAACAAAGATATGGTGAGCAAATCTTGCAATTAAAGACTAATAAGTTGTTCCAAATATTGGTAACCCTTGAGAGTATTTTTAATAATGACGATCAGCTGAAAAGGAACAAACAATTAACGATGACAAACTTTTTTAGCGCGGTAAGTTATGTAATTTTGAAGAAAAGCAAGCTTTTGTTCAGTTATGCAATGAGTTCATTGATGTTTTTGCTTGAAATTATGAAGATTTAAAAGGTTTTGATCCAGGATTAGTTCAACATACCTTTGAGCTTGAGCCTAATTCCAAACCAGTAAGGCAAAAGCAAAGACATGTTAATTCAAAGATAGAAATTTTGATGAGAAATGAACTAACAAAGTTTATTGAGGCTTGCATTGTCTTTCCTATCAAGCATTTCTCGTGGGTTGCAAATCTTTTACCCGTGAGGAAGAAGAATGGAGAGATAAGGTTATTTGTTAATTTCAGGGATCATAACAGGGGCTTCACTAAAGGATCATTATCCTTTACCATTGATGGATCAGAGTTCTAAGGACATATCACTGCAAAAAAGTTATCTTCTCGAATGGTTACAATGGTTACAATCAGATTTTGGTAAAAGAAGAAGATCAATACAAGACAACTTTCTCTACTAAGTGGGGATCTTTTGCTTATAGAAATATGTCTTTTGGTTTGTCCAATGTTGGAGCTACTTTTCAAAGAGCCATGGATATGGCTTTCCAAGGTTTGATCAATGTGAATCTTTTGATTTATCTTGATGACATAACTATTTTTCTAAGAGTGATAATGATCATTTGAGCCATCTGAGACAAGTTTTTGAAAGATAGAGATAGTATGGGGTTTCTCTCAACCCAAAGAAGTGCATATATTTAGTGCATAAAGTAAAAATTTTGGGCCACATGGTCTCAAAAGAAGGTTTGGCCATAGATCCAAAAAGAGTAAGCTCAATTCTATCTTTATCTTTGCCTCAACACAAGAGAGCACTTCAAAGCTTTTTGGGTAAGATCAATTTGGTGAGAAGTTTCATTGTTGATTTATCAATTTATCAAAGCCTTTGACTTCTATGTTGAAAAAGAATATGAGTTTCAGTTGGACAGTGAAGGGAGAATCGGTTTTGAGGCTATTAAACAAGCTATTGCTCGAGCTCCAATACTTACGAATCCAAACTTTTCAAAGATTTTATATTGTATTCATTTGTAGGGGTTG
The DNA here is from genome assembly GCA_018340775.1 of Taxus wallichiana var. yunnanensis. Classification (NCBI taxonomy): domain Eukaryota; kingdom Viridiplantae; phylum Streptophyta; class Pinopsida; order Cupressales; family Taxaceae; genus Taxus; species Taxus wallichiana. The sequence continues at coordinate 23,154,074 of CM031236.1, read as the reverse complement.
AAACAATTTCAGCTATCCTAACTTAGTTGAATCATGACAATTTAGAGCAACCCAATGCTTTCTTTAACAAAGGGCTACATAACTATGAGGTGAAATATACTTTTGTGGAAAAACAAGTACTTTCTGTTATTAGAGGCTTAAAGAATTTCAGATATATGCTCTCTAATAATAGAATTCATGTTATGGTTACTCACCCAAGTGTAAAAGAGTTTTTGTTAAGGATTTGAATGAAAAGAGGGTTGGATCACAAAAGTCATGGAATATGACGTGGACTTCAAGGTAACAAAGTTGATCCAAGGAAAAGGGTTATGTGAGCATTTGGTTTCAGATTTGGAGTCAAAGAAAGTTGTTTTTGCACTCACGGATCAGCCACAAGCAGCTGAAATACCATCTTCTGTGAGTTGGACACAAGATATGATTAATTACTTGCATGTTGGTATTCTTCCCCAAGGTTTGGATAAGACAAAAAGAAGGTATTTCCGGTTACAAGCTATTCCTTTTGCACTCATTGATGGTATATTGTTTAAAAATGATATTAATGGTGTTCTTCTGAGATGTGTAGAACATTCACAAGTTGACAGATTGTTGTAAGAATTTCATGAAGGTTTATCAAGTGACCATTATGCTCCAAGGACTGCTGCTCTCAAAATAATGAAAGCAGGTTATTATTGACCAAGTATTTTCAAGGATTGTTATGCATTGATCAAAATATGTCAAAAGTATACTTTCTTTGTGGGTAAGGAAAATCTTGCAGCCCTTCCTCTTCATCCTATTTTAGTACATCAACCCTTTATGCAGTGGGGATTAGACTTTATACGATTGATTAACCCGCCATCCAGTTTGGGTCACAAGTGGATTCTTACTGCCACTAATTATTTTACCAGATGGACAGAAGCAATTGCATTAAAAGAAGCAAATGAAACTAGTGTGCTTGACTTCTATGAAGGTATTATAACTAGATTTGGAGTTCCTACTACTATTATTTCAGATAATGGTCTTGCTTTTGTTGGTACTAAAATTACAGAGTGGGCTGTCCGAATGGTATTTATTTGAGTACTTCATCAAATTATTACCCACAAGGTAATGGTCTTGCAGAGTCTACTAACAAAAATTTGTTGAAGATTATTAAAAGAGTTCTGGAGACGAAAATCAGAGATCTTGGCATACCAAACTCAAAACAGCTTTGTGGGCTGATAGAATCACTCCCAAAAGGTCTATTGGTAATTCTCCTTACATGTTGGTGTATGGAAAGGAAGCAAGACTCCCAATTTCTCTTGAGCTACCTGCTTTAGAGCTTATTCATCAATTAGAGTTATTAGAAGCAGGTCCCATGGAGGTAAGGTATGTTGAACTTATGCAATTGGAAGAATTGAGAAATAAAGCCATGCTCACCATGGAAGCTCACCAAGCTCGGGTAAAGACGAACTCTGATAAGAAAACAGTTGCAAGAATATTTCAAGAGGGTGATTTTGTCCTTAAGTGGGATGCAAATAGAGCAAAACCGGGAAACCACACCAAATTTGATGCTATTTGGAGTGGGCCATATGTTATTTCAGCTTGCAAGCCTCACAATGCTTTTCAGTTATCTCAATTGAATGATGAAGAACTACAAATTCCAGCTAATGGGATTTTCCTCAAAGCTTTCTATTGAGGATTCAATAACATTAAAATAGTTTACTTTAAATAATTGCTTGCATGCACATTGTTTTTCCAGTTTTCATAGTTAGTTGTCTTTCCAATAAGTGCTTGCATGCACATCTTTTCCTTTTGTTGGAGAGGGTATTTCAGTTGTATTGATTAAGAGGATACAAGCTTTTGTACTTGTGTGAACCAGTTGTTGACAAAAGTATGTGACTCCATAGCCCAATGGATGCAAAAGACCACTGATCTCTTTGTTTAGCAAACAAATAATCCTGCAATGTCGCCAAAATGTTATCATATTTCCAAGCCAAGGTATTTGCGCCAAAGGAAGATTTTGCATGGAGGTGCACATGGAATAAAATAAATAAATATGGAGCTTCAGTTCTAATGTTGGCGCCAAGGAGAGATAATGAGAGATAGGGTGCATGCAATAAATAAAATAAACAAAAGAAGCTTTAGTTCTAAAGTTGATGCCAAGGGGTGATAAGGGTGTATGGAATAAAATAAATTTATTAATTGCCATTTCAGGCGTCGGGATTAAATAAAGAAAAGCAAGCAGCAGTTGACTGAGGTGCTAAAAATGGAGTTAAACAAAAATAGATAGTTGTTGCCCCATGCGCCAAAGATAGAGAAGGGAAATTAATTAAAAATAGAACTGTTGTTCTAAAGTTGGTGCCAAGGATAGAATAAAATAAAGAAAGAAAGCAGCAGTCTATTCTTAGAGGTTGGCACCAAGGATAGACAAGGGAGATTTTAATAAAAATAAATTGTTGTTCCTAAGGTTGGCGCCAAAGGGATAATAGGAGAATAGAATAATAAATAAAGCAGCAGTCTATTCTTAGCATACAACAGTCTATATTGGCTGATTTTTATTGTAAAATTGATATACTTGGATGGCTGATTTGCTCTAGCATCTTCAACCTTTGTACTTGCACCTCTGAATAAAAAAATGAGTTCATTTTGCCCTCTCATACTACCATCTTCGAGTATTCATTATGTTTGTTATAGGATATTGTGTTTGCCTCAGTGTGGAATTCATTCCTTCTACCGCTGTCTTTTCCTAAATCCTTGAATTAATTATGCAAAATAGTCCAAAGTTGTGCAGGTGTGTGGATCTTTAAATTCTCTATGTGCAGAGTTACATGCAAGTATCAAACTTTTGGTGTATCACCCCTATTTCTCATTTTCCACATTCTTTTTCCCTTTTCCTTGTCAAAGTTTTCGTTTTTAGGTGATTCACAAGGGAACCAGCCCTCTCTAGAGGTTCACCTCAGACATAGGTTACCCACAGCCTTGAGGTGTTCCAATTTTGTCAACAGGAGAGAGAGTACACACACCATTCTCTATCAGGGTGCAACTTCTAGGTGACAATAGTCACCAAAGTGATGTCCTTCAACAAAATATGGTTGTTATACACCTGCGTCGGGAGATATCAATAAACCTAGCGATGGGTTCCATAAGTATCAAATTTACATGTTTGGTCAAAGCTATCCACCGCCGCAAGTGTACTAATATTCCCTTCCAACATAGGCATCCTTGTGATGAAATCCCGTGGATATGGTATCCCATTTTGGAAGAGGTCTTAGCCACCGTTAAAAATAAACCTTCTCAACCCCCACCTGTTTTAGTAAATATAATTTTTTTACCATTTTTATGTTTCAAAAATCCTGCAAGCCTTGTTAGATGATACTGAATGGTCCTTACCAATCACTTTAATATTGAATTTGGTCTAGTGATATGTATGTTCACCTCTTTTTTTGTTAGTGATTGCCTTCTTTGCACACATGCACATATGGTGGAGACCAAACAAGTAATGTGTGCAAGCAAACACAAGTGTACGTGATGATTAATCCTACTCAAGATCTAAGGGGCAAAGTTGTATAAACAGTTCTACTAAACTCATAGGTTGAAGAACTGAGTATGACCATTGACAAATCTATCACACATAGGCAGCATTTCTTAAAAAGTTAAATCTCTAGAAGCCTGTTGGAAATTAGGTGCATTAATTCATGGTTCCAACCAACTAGCCATATCTTTCCAACCCAATAAGTGTAAGAAGGATCATAAAATCAAATATGATTGCAGAGTACCCAAATAGACCCTCTTAGGTCAAAGATAAATTTGTTTTTGTTACAAGAGATCGGTTCAGGCATGCAATTGAAGTTGTGGTTATATTGATTTCACAGATGTCTTATGCCATCATGGCAGCCTATTAACTATTAGAATGTAAAGCTTATTAATAAAGACGTCATTAGTTATTTAACTAAAAGATGGTTGTAACCGGTTGTAATAACTACATCATTCATAATATAATGACAAACACACTATTTCCATAGCGTGCAATCCGCTTCTTCTTCATTCTTCCTTGTTCAGATATTCCAACATTAACTTGCCTGGATTTGACAATTTCCTTTCAACTTGTTGGGATTGACATAACTCCATCCTAAGGCATCACTATGACGAGAATGCCTTTCGCAATGGTGTCATAATAACTATACATTAGGATGGACATTGCCTTCATCCATGGCATCACTACGACCAAGAGTGTTGTCTTTTGTGGAACTGGAAAAATATTACTATCCAATTAGGTTTAATTTAACTCCATCCTGTGGCATCATTATGAAAAGACCGCCTTTTGCTGTATTGGCAAAAATAACTCTGCAATGCATTGGTAGCTATGTGAAATATTGTGATTAAGGTGATGACAAGGACTTTTAGAATAAGAAGTGGGGAAATCAAAACTTCAAACATACATCCTTAACTTACAAGAAAAAGATGAACGAAAGCAAAAATGAGTTAGTGTGAAGGATTGGTGACTGAAAAGAGGGAAAATTGTGGTTTTACAATAAAGATGCTCTTGTGATCATACGTACCAGTAAAGAATATTTCATCAGCTTTTCCTTTGTTCTTGAATCATTTTTCTGCATTTTTGAAGATAATGCTTAGCAGAATATTTTTCTATATACATCTTCTGTGTCAAATCTTGTGATATGTTTGCTTCTAACTGAGCTTTTCTTGTATTTATGAATGCAGGTTATGCGCTCCAGACATGGGAGCGAAGTGGCTAGACAGGAATACAATCCACTGGAGTGGTCATTCGCTAAAACTCCTCGTGTAAGATTAGATTATATTTATATCAACACAAGCCAGATGCAGTTGATTTTTAAATGCTGTTTTTCTTGACTTTGGCTCTTAAGGCCAAAGTGAGATGAAGTAACATCCTAGGGATCACAATCGTTGGGCTGGGATCTAGGGGTAAGGTCAGACCCTTGTTGCAACATTAATCCAAGACAAAATCTACTGAGCATGTCCAAAAGTCCCATGAACCTTCATCAAAAAGGAATGAAAAACATCCCTTGGATCACTTCTTCAGTTTTCTTGGCAATTGCAAGCTCTCATAACTCACAAACTTAGATGGTGCAAGTAAAGTTAGGAGGTGAACCCCTAGTTCCTGAGCATTCAAGATATTCTGTATTAAAACATAGTATTGGCCTTGATGTTGATTATTGATTTTGTAGCATATAGTAATGCTTGTGATAGTTTATTCTTTACAATGTCTTTGGAGGCTTCTGTAAACTTTCTACCATCTGTGATGGAGCTGTTGAACTGTGGAACAACAGAATATATACGGGTGGACAGTTTATCCAATCAATTTGTCAAAGGTTTTCATTCATTCTGATCTATAAGCTTGCGAAGTCCAAAAAAAGTTAGCTGCTGAAGGATTTGGATTGGTTGTCATTTTCTATTATTGTTCATCTTTCGAGAAATTTGAAACTCGAATTTTCCCGAGGATGTTTCTATTGGTATGTCTTGTTATCTTGGGAGATTATGGATTTCTCTTGAGACTCGAATCAGCTAGTCCCTTCTTACCATGAACTATTATGACTATATCAACATTGAGCTCTCTCATATTATTTGAACCTGGCCTAGCATTCAAGATGCTTGCTTCAGATGGCACATAACAGTACAAGGCCAATGGCTACTACCACGAGAAAGAAAGCTTAAGAAGAGATCATGTGTGAATTTAATTGGAATCCTTGCCATAAAATCCAAGATTCTCCTGAAGTATGTTCAAATGTATGAAAATAGGCATTTTAATGTTAGTTATTTAAGTCTCAATCCTCCATTGACTGCTGGCAAATCAGAAAGATAAAAGAGATTACACTGGAAAGCAATTGGATCCTACTGCTTAGTGTTAATGTTACATGTCTCATTATTTTCGGGAAAAAGTTTGACCGTATCTATATGGTATTTTTGTCTTCTTTCTATATTTTATGGGTGAGCATTTAGTTGATTTCAGATCCCATGCGCCTTGTGAAGTTGTAAAATCCCAGTGCAGGTAAGTGACTATATTCTGTGTCCAAATATTGGCCAGATGGATATTTATGAGGTGACGTATCAGTTCTTGGATATATGAATTGTCATATTATTAATTTGAAGTGTATGATTAAAAAAATGAAATCAACATGGTACTAATTTAAAGACTAAATGGTCTTCAATATTAAGGATTCTTTAAACTTGGCTCCTTTGAATGTTTAGGTGCAACCGTGCAAGTAATGGATTGCAAATGGTGGAAATATTTCCAGTATGCAATTGTAGTAAATGCACTAGTTTTGAATGATGGACTAAAGATTTAACATAAGAGTTGAGAAACGTGCTGCGAAATTCCAAGTAGTGATTGTGTATACTGACTTGTAAGTGAAGCTGAAGTAGTCTATCCCTCCCATCAAATAAATGAGCTTCATATTGGCAGGTTAATATTAAAATGTTGCAATTAAAAAGGTGATTGGAAATAAGAACAAAGATAGCTGTGCATGTTCCTCTTACTTTATTTCATCCTAGAACCTTTTGATTTAAAAAATAAAAATAAAAAATTGGTTGTTTGGGATGTCATGGTTGGCTTTAGCGAGAAGAATGAAATTATCCTTTTCCTTAAAAATAATTCTGTTGGAACTGAAACCAAATGGTGAAAGGGGAGTTTTAGGGCATTAGAACTAAATTAAAATTTGAAGATGGCAGGCAGAGGCTTCATGTCTGAATTGATTGTTCCTGTTTGCATATTAAGCAGTGATCATTTGATTGCTAGCGAGCAAAACAATTTCTATACTACAAATCAAAATGATGACTAATCTTCCTCTAGTCAGTAGATACAGGTTTTAGTAACACATACATGTAATGGAGACGACAAAGTACATATTAACAATCTCAGGACACCAGCATGTATTAAAGATCTTTTGGTTTGTGGATTTTCCAAGTATCTTATGCCTTGCTATTGTAACTGAGTATGGAACAATCTCCACAGGAGTGATAGCTCTTTCTGTTATTTTTACTAGCTTGAGATATATTGTGACCAAGTATGGAACGATCTTTCCAGGAGAAACAAAGTGAGGGCTGGAAAGTTCATTGATAGGACTTGTCAACCAATTTTGATGGAAAGTAATTACTAAACTCTTCTATCACAGGAGACGTGCAGGATATAGTAAGTCTAATCCAAAAGTTATGATTATTCTGTTCTTTTAGTTTCTAATGGCATACTTCTTTCCCAAAGAAGCCAGTTCTTCAGAAATTCTATAGTCGTAAGCTTGATTAATTCCACATTGACTGCTGTTGCCTCCTTCATTCGGCATGCAACTCCCTTTGGTTTTCTGTTTTCTGAAATCCAATATCTCACTTGCATTGGAAAAAGTGAAAAACAAAACACTGAGAAGCTACAGCCCTCGAAACAACAATAGGAAACTTTTTTTTTTCCTTCGCTCAGACTTTTTCAGCACTCATCTGTAATCCTAACAAAAAATTTATCCGGGGATATAAATGCATAGCTTCAAGTCACCCTTGGGCCATTCTCACCTATTATCTTTGTAACAGAGTTATTTAAGTAGCTCCAATATGTTATCTTTTCATCCAGATGATAGGTCAGGAAGGAGATCAAAAAAGTTGATTTTCTCTCTCATAATTACCTGGAGAGTCTGGTATGTGGACGCGCACCCAGTCCTGTCCCCTTCCCTATACCCACATCTCTTGGTGACTATATATAATATAGCTGTACCTTTTTTAATCTATTCTCATGCCCTGATTTGAAAGGGCACCCACATCCATGCCCTTGTTCTTGTCCCACGTCTCCAGAGGACTGATCTTTCTATGCATAGTTGTCCCCAAAAGTGTTTTGTTTGAAATTCTGTACGGTCAAAGCTTCAAGCAGTTTTGTAATAGTAAACAATATATTTTTAGTAAAGGGCGTCCCCATCCATTTCCACATTCCTATCCCGTGTCTGCAGCTGACTGTGATCTTTTTATTCAGTTGTCTCCAATTTTTTTTTCCTTTAAATATATATTTACTGTCAAAGCTTGAAGTAGTTAATTAACAATAAACAATCACTTTTCTAGTAAATGCAATTATGATTTCAGTATGCCATTATTTTTCTTCAGGTTCTAGTTCCAATTGCTAATGGATCAGAGGAGATGGAAGCTGTTATAATTATTGATGTTTTAAGGAGAGCCAACATTAATGTGGTGGTAGCTTCAGTAGAAGAGACATTAGAAATTGTGGCCTCTAGAAAGGTGAAAATTGTTGCAGATAAGCTTATCGAAGAAGCTGCAGCATCAGCATGTGACTTGATTGTTCTTCCGGTAAGAATCTGAATGGAGATCATTTACTCTAACCATATATCCTAATCATTAGCTTTTGTTGCATATGCATGTATTGCTCTGTATGTAGATATGGCATTAACGTTTTCATTTTAGTATGGTCTGACAATGATCTAGTTATTGCCGTAACTTTTAGACTTTATCCCCAAATCCACGACTTTTAGACTTTATCCCCAAAATTGGGACGGTTATAACTAATCATATTCGAAGGATTTCATACTCTTATTGATGAGATATAATTAAACTCTCATAGGCAGTAGCAAGATAAGAAATATGATCTAAACATGCTTTTGGTTTCCTGTAATATCAGATTCATGCAGTGTTTAGAAACTTGCCTTCACCAAAATAAATTCATGTACATGTGTGTGGGGGACCATGCCTACAAGAAATTCATTTGTAGCTCATGGAAAGTTAAATGAATTTCAAGTATTATTGAACCCATAAGCAATACTGTTATAGACTTTTAGTGATACACATTCTTGAAAATTGATAGGGCGGAATGCCAGGAGCAGAAACATTGAGCAAGACAGAATCCCTAACAAAACTTCTTAGAGAACAGGCAGCATCAAAGAAGGCATATGGAGCGATTTGTGCATCTCCAGCTGTTGTGTTAGAAACCCATGGTTTGCTGAAGGTATGTACCTATCACATTTCCAGACTTCTTTGAAACAAGCATTGGAGGTAAAGTTAATGAATCATATTTTCACAAATATTCATTGTTTTCTTTTACCATCATATCATTACATGCTCTATGTTCTGGTTTGAGCAGGATAAGAAGGCCACTGCACATCCAGCCTTCACAAAAAAGCTAGCAGATCAGAGTGCGGTGGACACACGAGTTGTGATTGATGGGAATCTGATTACGAGCAGGGGCCCTGGAACTTCTATGGAGTTCGCATTGGCTATTGTGGAAAAGATCTTCGGACAGGAAAAAGCTATTGCCATTGCCGAGGCAATGGTCTTCTCGTATCCTTAGGATTCGGAGAGTAAACCTTATTTTCTTAATTGCGAAGCTTGGTTCATGTTTTTTTTCACTGTATGTTTCGAAGCATATCATGAGCAGTGGCATGTGATTACGAATCATACACACTTCTTTCTTTGTGGGCGAGGATCCTGTGAAATCGTGTATATCTGTTCTGCATTTCACAACGATCAATAGCTTAATGTAATATAAGTAGTCTATTGTCAACTTGTTTCATGTTTTATGTTTCGCCAACATCTTTAGTTAATTTGGTGTGGGTAAAAATATCTTTTTGTTTTAACAATATAACATGTTTAAAAGAAGAAATTTACTTTTGCTTTATAAGGCTTTTTATTTTATAATAGTAAGAGATTTTTAAAAAAAAAAAAAAAGAGTTAGTTAAAAAGAAAATTACAAGTGAAAATTAAATGGGAAGGAAAGAAGGTTGGGGAGTTTGGCTCTCCTAGGGTTTTGTTGCTTCATGTTTTATGTCCGTTTGATGTCTTCTCGCCCATCACACTATTTTTACAAGATTTTAATAGAATCCTCTTATTTAAACTGACTTTGACTCTGCCCTTTGGGTGGAAGGGCTATTTAAATGTCTTCAACTAGCACACAACTATTGTTGCTTCATGTGGTGAGAATGGCACCCAAACGAGCATGCAAGTTTTTGCTAAAGGTCTAAATTAGCAATCGCATGTGTACAATGTAATGTGATTGCTGAACAATATAAGTTATTTGATTTGGAGGTATAGTTATTACTTTTGTAGTTGAATTTGATAAGGGGTGTGATTGATTTTGTAAGTGTAGAAATATAGATGAACTAGTTCATTTAAAGGTTCTCTCTACATTTCGAACTTGTTACAAATTCACCTAATATTGTATTGTGATCCTTCTATCAACATATAAATATTTTAGAAATTCTCTTATAAGAAGAAATATGCTTTTTACTATTTATTTATTCATGTTAAAGTTGTTTAGTATCAATATTAATGGATTCTAGTCCAACCTTGTTCTTTAATGCAAAATGGAACAACATTCAATCAAAAAAATTGTTCAGTACATTTTTATTCATTAATTTGTGATGATTATCTATTATTACTAATAATGGACTTCTACATTGAGCAAGGAACATAACGCTTTGAAACCTCCATAAGAATCAGAGGTGATTAAAAATGTCATTAATCTTATTGGTTGTTTGTGATAACTCGGAGGAAATTGCATTTAGTATAGTTATTTTGAGTAGAAGGTGAATCAATTTGATCATTATTCTTATGACAATTCGCGAAAATTGTTCCCTATTTTCAAATATTTGCAAATATATATTCTACAAAATTTGGCATGTCTATAAACCGTAATATACAGAAAAACATTACTCTTTTCTAGTTATCAGTCAAACTGTATATACAATGAAATCCAACATATCAAATATACATGACAGTCCAAGTCTGACTAGATCTCTCGTCATCACCTATACATAGTACATCATTGAAATGTGGATGCACATTGTACAATGTAGCTAGATTTTCTTCAAAGAAATCATATATGTTATAGTGGACTCTGAATGAGAGCTTGTCAAGATTCTCCTAGCAGGCAACAGCCTAGAAAATTTCTGAATCAAAGAGGTTGCAATGGCTGCCTTGACTTGACCTCTTTTAGGTAGAGGTTGACCTCTACCATTGTTTTTAGTTTTATCACATCCATGCATTACATACGGTTCATGTCTTTTGCTATTTTCTGAACAAGAAAGAACACCCATCTTTTTATTTCTCTTTCTTACACTGCAAAAATATAAATTTATGGTTGGTATTACCCTGGCTTGTCTTAAGCGTTCATTTTATAAGGAGTTTGAGGCCAACACAAGTAAAGATTCGTGGACAGAAGTCAGTATGTATTGTTTTTAAACAATATGTAAAACCCAACTTGGAGACATGATAGCTTGTGGATTCCTTCTACCTTGAAAATGCAGAGTAGAAATTGTTTTTATTGTAAAAGCCTGCAAACATTATTCACCTTTTTGTAGGTCTTAACTTCAGAACAATTTGTAAGTAATATTTTAATTTGGGCTACATTATGCATATTAAAAAACAATAATACTGCCTACTTCATCCTGGGTAATTAAAAATTCATCGATAACATTTATATTATCAGGTGCATTAGTTTATAGGTTTCATCCTATATGTCATCGCTAATGGATATTGATTTAGTCTTTTAAGGCAATTATGCAAGTAGAAAAGGATTTGCAAATCCATATGTGGTTAAATAAATATTATTAAAAGAAAAAAATGTGGATCCTTATCCAATCCTTGTGATATTAGAATTAAGATTTAATGACATGAATTCTATTAAAAAAAAAAGTATCAAGGATCAATTCAAGGCTCCAAATCACTACAGAAATTGATGCAAATCACTACCGAAATTGATACAAATCTTCATTTTCAAATGCTCTCGAATTGCTCATAATTTGTAAAGGGAAATAACCAATTGGTGATTAATAGACCTACCTACGAGCATCTTCTATGCTTCCACATTTGCCATGCATGTCCACAAATGCACTCGCCACAAATAAATCTAACTCTAATCCATACTTAATAACGTAGGCATAAACTTGTTTTCCTGTACAACATCTCGCCAAACTTGCACAAGCCTTAACAATGCTAACAAACGTATACTTATCATATTTCATACCCGACATCTACATACCACAAACACGTACAGTGCGTCCTCACCAAACCCATTTTGAGAATAGCTTGCAATCATTGTGTTCCATGATATTACATCACGTTCAGACATTTTGTCAAACATATGGCGCACATAGTCTATATTACTACACTTGGCATACATGGTAATTAGACTATTCAACAAATATACACTCGGCTCTTCTTAGGCTTTAATGATACGAGCATGAATGCTCTACCCCTCTATCAAGGTTTTCATGACAATGCATCTCTACAAGAAAATTGCATATCTATTGTTACTGTTGAAATTCCCGCTTATTTCCTTATAGTCAAGTTTTGGGTTTCCCACATGGTCTCTAGGATATCCTGGAGATTTGGGCTTTTTGAAACAGTAATATAAATTACATTGTTCTTAAAGTACTCTGCAAATCATGATTTTTCTCTTTTTATTAGAATCCCAGTATATTCTACCAAAAAACTACAGAGGACTCTAAACCCAGCAAGCCAAAATCATAGAAATAAGGCAAACTTAACCTAACACAGAATTCAAAAACATTAACATGCAGAAATTTACGAGATTTATACAAATGAAACAACATACAGTAAAAATTGTTGTCACCTTTGACTTCGTTATGATGGCATAAATTAGATTATCTTGCAAAAAAATTTGAAATAGACAAATCCTAATCAAGGAGACCAAGTAGATAATGTGAAGCAAGAAGAGAAAGAATCAGTATATTTAGAATTAAGTTTTGTAGATTGGAGAAGTTTGGATGATCACTTGAAATTACGTCAAACAAAGAGAAGCAATATTTACGAAATAATTTATTGCAAGGAATTATCATATGAACGGCACCTCACCATAGGAACATTCAATGACTTAAACATTTCCTTCTTGTGGTGGTCCACCAGGTGTTTTTGTTGCGAACAAATGCAAGGAGCAACAATAATGCACAATTTTGTCTTGTAAAAGAAAATAATTTGTTCAAGACATGAAGGTCTATCAGTCATTGAAATTGGCTTCTATGTTTTGTATATTGAGCAGAAGTTACCAAAAAGAGACGTGTGTTGGGTCGCTTCCTTGTTGACAAAAAATTGTAAACAAGATACCCAAAATCATAAAGCTTATCCACAAGGTTCAACCTTAAGAGTTGTCGGCATACACTTTGGGATATGCTTGACAGGGTAGCCGGGCCAAGTCATCAATAAGAATAATTGACCATCCATCGAAAGGGGCTATTTTTATGGGGAATGCCTCTTAAAGGGGCATGTCAACAAGGGAAAGTAAATTGGGCACTACAAAGATCATTTCATCAATGAGAATACAATAGACATGCTTGAGAGATTCTTAGAAAGTTGTAAGAGATTGCCCCTTCGATACAAGCAAAAGCAACGGGAGTCACATATGCTAGAAGGAGGTGTGAGTGCATTTTTATAGTGTTGATGGGGTAAGATTTCCTAACAATGAAACTTTATCAAAACATTCACCATCAAAGAGCAACAAATTTGTTTGGGAAATGCTTGAGAATTTGATCATTCAATTATAATTATAACAAGCTTCTCGATGTTGATCCCTAACTTGGTGTTGTTATCGTCTAGTTTTTTTGTGATTATATTACTTAGACTATTCTCCATGTTTATAGCAACAACAAGATTTTTCCTTCTAGATTTGTATCTAGCATTACATCATTAGCATTCTAGGTTCTCAAACACTCATTAAATGTGAAGCATTGTCATGTGTATATTCTTATGCTTGTTATTTTGAAATATTGTTGGTGTGGTCACTTTGTAGTATATTTTAATGCAACATTTATGGAGCATTAAAGTTGTGTTAATAGCCATCAACCTAAAAGCCTAATTTTTTAATGATTTTTTAACTTTTTGGAATTACTAAAATTACATTATTATGTGTTTTAATAACGTAAGCGTTTAACTAATACGACAAAAAATAGTAAAAATGGTTAAAATAAAAATACCTCAATATTAATAATAAATTTAGACACATATTATAAGATTGCAAATTAAATAATTTTAAATATTATTAAATATTCAAATTTTATATATATATATATATATATATATATATATATATATACACCGCCCCAAAACTTACACATATCAATGTTTATGGAACCCTTATTACACCGGAGGTGTCTCCTTTGAAGAGAGCCCTGTTGGAAAATGTCAAAATCCGGCGGGCCTCCTCACGGAAATATTTTCCAAATACTGACTTCGGTAGGTGACAATTTTCACGGTATTCATGTTTCCGTTCACCAGTCACCACCATATTAATTTGTTTTACGCGTCCGTTTGGTGGATGAGTGTAGTGGCGTCAAGGTGGTCTCTTGGCACGGTTTAGGCGACCAGCGGCCTCATGGGCTGGCAAGCTCTACATGGCGAACACGGTTGAATCCAGGCTATTGACCTTCTGGCCGATAGTTACAGGCGTGATCAAGTTTGAGCCCACAAACTCCATATTTCCAAGAGGATTGGTGGTGTTGTTTTCAAAATAATTATGCGAAATTCGTTAGGGATTTCATGTTGTGCTTTGTGTACCATATTTTAATTATAATTTTTTAAAATTTTTGGTAATTTCAAATTTGATATATATAGTTTTGCTATGTTTAGTGTATGAGTATATTTTTAATACGTATTCCATAATAAAACGTAGGAAAGTATATAGTTTATTATTTAAAAAAATGAAGTAATATTAATTTGTTTTAAATAAATTTTAATGTTTTAAACATTAAAAATATATTATTGTTTTTAATTTCAATTATGGTATTATATTTTTGATATAAAATTATAGTATATTAGAATTTTTATGTTAGTGGGACAACAATTATTATTGTTTAAATGAATGAGAATGTTTAGAGTGAGAGATAATTTGAATATAGAAGTAATTAAACTAAATATAGGATGCATATAAAAACACGAATGCATCCACGCTAATAATATTTTGGAGATTTATCCATAGAATCATTTAAAGTCAAAACCAATCAATAGAAATGATGAAAACCTTTACATATTAAGTCTACATAATTAGTAAGTAAAATATATGTTTCATGGCCATATCACCACTTCACTTATGAAACCCCTGAAGAATGTATGGCATTGAGAACACCATATCAGGTATAAAGCAGTTCAACAAGGTGATCCATTGTCAAAAAAATTCTACTCTATATAACATCTTCACTAAAATGAATTTCTACTCTATATCCGGTGGGATAATTCCGATACGCACATAAATAATCGTTGGAAACATAAAACATAAAAAATTGGTCACACTTCCATTGAGGTGATCTGTCCCATCGACCCTTCGCTTGCCCGCCTTTGGTAAACGAGAGAATCAATCAATCGTGTATAATTGTATACATTATTGTGACTGGTTTGGCTGCATAGTGTATTGAATCGTCAAATTGTTCCTCAAATTGTGTACATATAACACGCATAATGTGCACGGCAAGGGTTTTTAGTTCAAGTTTTAGTGTTTTTGCACTAGAATTTCGTATGAATTTTGTTGTGTATTTTTTCACGTTTTCCGGGATTTGAGTGCATTTTATTATGTCGAAAAAAGGCTAAGGTATGTATTTTCCATTCACATTATCAATGCTAAGTTAAAAAGATCGGAGACAAGTTAGGATAAAATGAAGAATGCGGATGTATAATTGGAAAGTTCTATAAGATTTTGCATGTGCATGTGTTGGATTTTGAGGTCAGACTGAGTGAAGCGATCACTACCTGTCCATGCAAATAAAAGCGAAAAAAATCCAAGCAATTGTTGCTTGTGTCCAGACTCCACGATACTCATTGTTATCCAGAATTCTCCAACTTTTTTTGTATGGTTAATCGGATCCCACACAACAGATGTCGATGTCATCTTCTCTTTTCACTGACATTTCGATATTTTTAACCTGGTGTTGCTTCTGCAAATGGAACTTCAAACTCAAGGGCCCTCTTGAGTTGTCACACTTTTCATAGAATGCACGTGCTTCATGTCTACTCACAACACTTTCACTTGGCCGCCATTAATCATCAACATTATCATCACCAACAATATCAACTTCACATTTTATCATTACTTTATGTCATTGTCATTGCAACGCAATAGGTCTCCATCTAATTAAGACCCACAACTACAAGGCGTAGTTAATATTACTATGATGAACACGGTAATAGATAATTTCCGTAACTGGCATGTCTATGCCATGCAAGTCTACAACCTCCGCTTAAGAGAGGCTATCATATGTCATGCAAATTTGTAAGTGTCTTATCAAGCACCCTCGTTTGGTGTTTTGGTGTGGACTTACATTTACAAGTTAATTGACCGAGATCAAATTAATTATAAGAAATATCATAATATTCTCTACATTATTGCTTATTGCAGGATTTGTTTAGTTCTATCAGATGCTAATATTTGTTTCCTTCATTCATTGTTGTACTTGATGGAGATTTGTTAGGTGTATATTTTGGACGCTAAAGAAAAACGTTGATTATCTCCTCTTCCTATTTCATTAAATCAAAATGGTTCACTTGGAATTTATCCAAAGCATGCCCATAACATTTAGGTAAGATAAGAGTTTTGGAGCAAGGTATGGACATCCTTCACGATAAAATGGGAGGTAGTTTTCGTCAAATTTTGTAGTTGTATTACATTTGTCTCTCCTCTCCATCACAAAAAAAAACAATTTAAAAATAAAAACATATATTTCACTCAAAATCACAACTCCAACATTCTCTTCGGTGTAATTTGCAACTCATGTGCAATTGCTATTAATATCAACCATGCGGCTCCACTTGACGGAAAATACCCCCATATCATTCTCATTGGATGAATATGAGGGTTCTTCAACAACCCACTTGGCAAAAGAAACAAGGGACACATGAGTGCACGCTTGTCGCTGATTCCTTCGCCTCGACATTGCCTTTCAAGAACATAAACTCTTCGTCATTAAAAGGACCTTCTATTTAACATGTTTGAATCATAAAAGGACATAATTATTTGATCTTTTAATTTAAATACAATAAAAAAAGCTTCTTACTCGTGAGCAAATACCTTATTCATAAATTTGGTCCTTACTACTACTTTGGGGTCATAAAACTCTTCTATTGAGGGATTAATAAATATTGATATTTTAAACTATCAAAACTTGTTTTGTGACAATAATACAACGGTTTCAACTCTATTTTTATGGCACAATTATGAATTTCTCATAGATTGTGAAAAGTGATAAATAATGAAGTTTGAGAAAGTCATTTCAAAATCAACTCAAGTTTTTGGGTGATCTTGCTTCACACTTTGAAGGTGTAAAATCAAAATTAGGGTTTTATAAATTGATATTAATTACCAAGTGTACATTATGAATTAAAAATAAATAAATAATAAATCACATATCTTAAATTATGTATTGTAATTATAATGTATAATCAAACTTTAAAAAGTTAGAAAGGAAATGCAAGTTAGGGTTTAAAACTTATTCATGCAAAATTGGATGAGATGAAGTGACAGTGATATAAAAGTCTCAGTAAATGAGTTGTGCAAAGTGTTGTTGACTGCTATGAAAATATTGGGGGTTGAAACGAGAGGACAGATTCGCTTGTGTTAGACAAAATTGCATAGGTTGATTTGTCCTCTGTGGATGATTTTGTCATGTCTGAGGTTTCTCTCAATTTGATTATGACATTGTGATCTTCTATGTTACGGGATCCTAATCCAGTACTTATATTTTAATGGTTGTGTCTTTGTAGTAGATTAGGGTTGCTTCTTTATGCAAACCCTCGCTTTTCCTTAATGACTTCATAAAAGGATTAGTACAATTGTACAAGCCTACCCTCATGGTGTGATGAGTGTTACGCTATATATCAATACTCAAAGAGAGATCAAGTCTTGCATAGTTCTACCCCCAACTCAAATATGTGTGAATGTACGATAAATAATATATTGGCAAGATCCTAAAATGCCTAGTGCGCTTAGCAGAATCTTGGGCATAGATTATGGCATGTAATAATGTTCTAAGGTAGTCTTGCAATAAGTATTCGGACTTGGTAGTTCGTTGATGTGCTTGAGAGAGGTGCTTTGTTGCGATCTCCTTAATAGCCAAAAGATGTGAGAGAAGAGGCCCTTTAAATGGTTGGGGTAAAGTGTGTTTTTATGTGATTGTTGCGAAAGGTTTTCTGCTCAATTAACATTAGGCCAATTGGGCTAACTTGTGCACTTGAACAAGTGATCATTAAGTAAGTTGAGGACAAAACCAAGGTAGTGTTAAGGCGAAAATCTTGGCCGTTTGTTCCTCAAAAGCGATTGGATCCTATGAAGGTGCAAACATTGTTCTATTAGTTGAAAAAAGTGTCCATGTGTTTAAATCGATGTGTTCTATAATCAATAAATGAGTTCTTAACTAGTCAACGATAAGTAACAAGTGTGACCTACTAGCCAAGGAGTGCTAAACTAAGCGAGATTTGTGTAGAAATTAATCATTTAAGTGCACTAAAGAAAATGTGTTGAGATAAATTTCAAGGACAATTACCAAATCTCATTGATTCAATTTTAGGGGCCCCATTTTAATCTAATAATTAAGAATTGTTTGATTAAAATAAATGAACTATAAACACAAACTTCCCATCCTTGCACGAGATGAGTGAGATGGGAATGATTGTATTCTCTGCTCCTTTGTCTTTTACTATATATATGACCTTATGTGCCACATGCAAAAAGTGTATTAATGTCCAATCAAAATGCTTATACACAATCAGGTAAATAATATAAACTAAAAATACAAGCATGAAACATGTACCATGTATGCCCCAGTGTTATAAAAGATGTAAATGTCAAAATGTAAGAGAAATCTAGCAATTGTGTCATCACGTAAAAGCTAACCATAACAATTAGATATACTATGTGAAGCCATCTATAGCAAACAAGTCTATTATGTGAAGCCACATATAGCAATTAAGTCTACCATGTGAAGCCACATATAGCAATTAAGCCTACCATTTGAAGCCAACTATAATAATTGAGCACGGTATGTGAAGCCACCTTGTTTGGATGATTCATGGCGCTTTTTTAAAAAACTAAATAAATATGAAAATTATTTGGTCGAAACCATTAGTAATTCGACAAATAAAATCTCCATAACTTTTTTATTTTTGCAATGTTCAATAGTAGCTACAAATAGGCTGCAATAAGCCATCCTTAACCATTAGAAAAGCCTACATCCGTTGTGTGTGTTAGTGAAGCATGACCACTGAATGGAAATAACTTAAACAAGGAGAGAAGGTTGTAATTGTGAACATGATTATATCCTTGCGCCCTCTATGGATCTTCGATTTCTTCCTATGTGAGCTAGGTTTCCACTTGGGGATTAACCTATTAGGTAATATTTTTAGTTATAAATTTACAAATTATTAATAGACATTATAATTATTTAAATTTAATTTTAGGTTTTCTTATCATACATGATTAATGGACACAAAATTAAGTGCATTATTTAGATTATGGTGTTATTTAATTTATTTTTAATGTATTAAATTTTAAATAAAGTTAACTCTTTCATGAGTAATTAAATTGAAAAAATGTTAAAGATTATTTTTGCTTTTCAATGTTTTTATTTATGTTAAAATTGAAGACTTTTATAAGCAATTTAATTAGATATTTAGTTTATATTAGAATTAAATAAATTTTAATTTTGATTTTATTATATTTCAAATTCTAATTTTTATGAGTTTTATATTTTTATTTACTTTTTAATTAATAATATAGTTTCAATGTTTTTTCTCTATATATAATTCGTTTTTTTAAGAATTTTATTAATTGACATACTTGTTATGCATATTATCCTCGCCGAACACATATATGAACTCTGGTGACTTAGATTGTAGACACAAAAAGCCTCGGAATGTACTACTTATTCACATAAACATAAACATGAATTTTGCATTTTCAATTGAACCCAACAATTAATGACCTTGCAATATATATATGGATAAAGACAACTAAAACGTTAACATAAATTTTGCATTTTCAATGAACACAACAATTAATGACCTTGCAATATATGTATGGACAAAGACAACCAAAACGTTAACATCAACATAAATATTTTGCTTTTTTGAATGAACAGAGACATAAACTAGCAATTGCACGCGAAGTGTGTGATGGAAACGCCAAAGGAGATGCATTGGAAAAACTAAATTGGAGGGAGTGAAAAATCGAGGGAGGAGGATGTACGTTGAAGAAGGGTTTTAAGGGAGGAGAATTCAAAGGGTGGGGAAAATGCTAGGGGAAGCAAATAAAAACTCTTCTTTCTTACGGCCAAGCATATATGAAACATGTGTCATTTTTGTCAAGCATTTGAAGGAGAAAGGGGTGAGGTGTGTAGGTCGTCGTTGATGCAAGGTACTCTAGAGATATCTCAAAAAGCAAGGCATGGTCGATGAATACTTTGAAGGAAAATTTGCATATGTTTAAATCACAAACTTCACATATGTTAGATACGAAAATTATACATTTAGGGTTCCTTATATTCTTGATTTCATGCACATGCTAATACTCAATATGAGTGATTGATAGGTGGGTTTGTTTCTATTATTTTACAGTGAGCAGCATGTTGTAGAACAAAATATTGGCCCCTGGGTGTTTCCACCCACAGTGCTCATATCTACAAAATCTTCTTTCCATTAAGCGTCAATGTTTTCCTATGTCTTTCTCTAAACTCTCATTATGGCCCAATTGGGAGGATGGTGGTGAAGGTATAAAAAGGGTGAAATGGAGTCATGAAACAAAAATACACGAGGTGGAGATACTATCTCACAAGATAGCTAGAGGACATCAATAAAATGCACATGATGTTGTGAATGAGCTCACCAACATTCCCACAAGAAAAACATGAATGTTTGCACAATGCACAAGCCTAGTAGAGGAGGCAACATAGTCTCTAAATTTGTAACCCTTGTCATCCAACTTATCCTATTTGTTAATAGACAACATAACGTCAAAAACTCGACCAACATTGTCATTGGAGTTGTGGATGTGTAGGAGCTTGAGTCGGCTCCCCTATGCGAAGTATATACCATGTTTTCACTTGTGTTTACCTTTTCTTTGTTTACCTTCCATGCTTACGTTATTAAAATGCATAAAAATGTGATTGCAGTTATCTTTAAAAGTTACAAATCCAATAAAAAGTAGGGCTTTTCAAGTTGGTGGCGATTAAGACATATTCATAATGATTTGCAAAGATATTTTGAAATATATGTAGAAAGTCTTATTAAAATATGTTGCATATTGAGGAGAATCCAAGGAGAATATTTCTAGGGCGGTGCATAAATATGATGAAAAAGTATTGAGTAGCATGAGTTAATCAAAATAGTAACGATCCTAAGAATAATGTTGTATTGCATTTATTTTAAGCCATATAGAAGGTTCACCTAGTCAGTGGCATTAACTTTTATGTCAATTCGAGGGTACTGACAATGGGGACTTACACAACTGAAAGGAACGAATTTTTTTGAGAAAATGTGGGAAAATAGGCTTCACTATTTTTATTTTTTTCTACGATGTCAAGGTTTTCACTTGGATGATGTTTAATTCTTAGATACGATGAAGACGTGACTTGATCATTTCCGCCACTACATCATCTTAATCATCTTATAATAAACTTAAATATAATGTTATTTTAATAGTTGCTTAACCATATGAATGAACTTTTGAAATCAAAAACATCTAATTTTGATAGACAATTATATAAATAAGCAAGAAAAAATTCACACCTACATCGTAATAGAATATGAAAACCTCATGTCTTTATTTTTGTTTTAACATTTTCATTCCTATTAATTTTGATTTTAGTTGGTCGTTCTCAAACTCATGTTAATAGAGCAAAAAAATTGTAAATGCAATGAAAATAAAAATACTTTAGAACAGAAAACATGGTATATTAAAAGTAAATTTTTACATGTGTCGTAAGGACGCAACAAATTTCATAACTTTAAATACAATTTATTAAATATGTCAGAAACATTGTTATTTAGGGGACAAAAACTCCCAACAAAACCAGTCAAAAAAATTGTTGGAACTACAATATTTATAGTATTGAATCTTCAACATTACTTAAAGATTCTTAAGGAAAAATTTGTATACATATTCACTACCGCAAGAGGTTACATAAATATTATTTTAGACAAGTGTTACAGAGATATGTATATTCTTCCCTACTACAAATAAAAATGGAAAATAGTACAACACCGATTAGAACCCTTATGAGGGGAACAACCTGAGGCAGATTGCCTCCTCAGAAGACAACTGCAAGGCCTCAAACATATTCATGAGATGTTGCAAAATGGGAAGGCATTGTAAAAAGGGAAATGATGGCCTTCAATGACAAATTATTAAAGATTTGTGGTGATCACTAATTCCAGCGACACGCTAAAATTGAGGCTTAGTTATTAAATGCAAAATAGTACTTGAGACATGAAAGTTGATGTGAAAAACAATTTCCAGAGTCCCGATATTCCAAATTTCAATATGGAACAACAAAGTAACATTATCCCTAAATCTCTTCCTTGTCCAAAAAACTTATGGATTTGACCAAAATCTAACATATCTGCAAAACATTTAGATGCCCACATCGGTGATTTCGTAACAAAAATTCTTTGCTTGTAGATGAAATTTGGAGCACGGCTTCACAAATTCCAGTACCTAGTAATAAATTGGAGTGAGAAAACATGAAAAAAATGTTCATATATTTGTTTGCATTATCCTATTCCTGATGTACGGTGCACCTCTTATGTGAAGACTGTGGGGAAAATAATATATTGGGCCAGATGGACATGCCTATTAGACGTCAAATCCTCATGGGAATAAATAACTAAATAAGCATAGGGAAAGACGTGACATAGTCACAAGCACAAACACAGACATGCACCAAAAGATATGATTGTGTAGAGAATTTTTTTAAACTGTGTTTGTTTTGGTAAAGGCATCCACAACAGATAGAAATACACGACATGCTCTTCCCTGCCCATTACATATGACCATACTTAGGTGGTGGTGGTTGTGTTTTCTTGTTTACTTCCACATGGGTTCCACGTCGGTGCCCCATTTCCATTCGGTGTTTTTGTTTTTCGCACCATCATGTGGTCAAAGACATCATCACCATGTTGCTCCAACGCAAATTATCATTAACATCGTACCTTTTATCACCATCTTTTTTGGAAATTAGAGATTATTCCTAACCCGAAATACGTGGATGGTCTACATTAATCCATGCGTCAACATCCCTTTGAATGTGATTTCGATTTGTCGATTATCCTCGCTACGTGTCGATTAATAGCCATGATTATTCTATTTGAAAACACCTTCTACGTAATTAATAACTCTACCATGTGTTAACACCCCATCAAAATAACCACACACACCAACACCAAAAACCTTGTATCCCCACAATTTTCACAACATTCAAAATTCAAAAATCACCCCATAACCATATAGGTCATTGGTAGCCACATAAGACATGGTGAGCACCCGTACCATCACCGTTTTCCTTCCCTCACACGGGGATTTTTACACTGTAGTATTTCTTCTCCAAAATAGACAGCACACTTGTCAGCTGACAAAGCAGTCTCAAATATATTTCTTCTCCAAAACAGATAGCACAACTAACAAAGCACTCTCAAATACATTCTCCTGCGAACAAACACCACACAAATAATTGACACCACATCATTAAATGGCTGCATGCGATGTAACAAATACTGAAGACGGCATTATCAATAAACACAAAGTAAAAGACAACCATTAAAATCCCAAAACCAAATAAAGAAATACCCAAGTGAAGATATCAACATTAGTTTCCACACCTGAGTAATGACTCTCGTATCCGGTGTGAAGGACGACTCCTACCTGACTGTATAAAGTTGTAGACAACTGCCTCCGCATATCCCAACAACAGGCCACAAGCAGAAAGACCGTACAACGTTTCCGAATTGGAACTATTGCCCACCCTATCCTCATGCATCCGTGCGAGCAGTAGCCACTAGTTACGAACTGTGTCAGGGGTCGAGGAGATCCGTCAATATTTTGCTATGTAGGAAGATTTGTGGTGGTTGAAGGTAAGCGTTGAAAGAAATAACTACGCACAGTAGAAGCCCCTAAAAAACCTATAATAAATATGCAGAGAGTCAGCGTTACAATCATAATTGCCAATCAAATTCTAAAGAGCTCAACACAAATGGGTGGCACACAACCACTAAAAGCTTCAAACACAATAGCACACGATTGTTCTAATAATGCACATTTCCACTGTCCTATGAAATAAACCCGTCAGTAATTCAAACAATTATGCACATTTATTACATTGGCAATCCCAACGCCTATGCCATCACCTCGAGTAGGCAACGTATCAAATTTGCGAACTTACGGAAGTATAGCTATTAGACATCATTTGTAATGCGTAATGGAGCTGCGATGAGGATTAAAAAACAGCAGTATTTGAGTGGTGAGATCTATAAATCTGTAGTAAATGTGAAGATGAGATAGAGAACCCGTCCACCTCTTTCCGCGCAAAGTTGTGTGAGCATTAGGAAACCTTCATTGTCCTGCAGCTGCGGTGGAATACATGCGGCAAACACACAAATGCTAGCAGTGATTTCTCGGCCTTTGGATACGCGTTGAAGTTCGAATTCACCGGAACAAACGAATGCACAGCCCAACCAAACAGTTTGCTCGTGTCCCTTTTAAAATGGAGTGATGTCACTGTTCTAGTAGATTTTTGATCAACAGTTTAGAAGAATTTGATCAACGTCCATGTACAAATCTACCCACAACCGTTGATATCAATTGTGCGGAGGATGTTGTATCCATTCTTGTCAGGGTGCTGCCGCGAGGGTGTCATGTATTTAAGGAGGCAGGTGAGCTGATACATCCAAATGCCTACCCACTTAACGCCTAACCACTAACCATTAAAACACTAACATTTAACAGTTAACAGCTTCAACTGTTGAAGAATTGCAAACCATACCAGAGGCATCAGACGGGACCAATTTCTTCATTATTCTGCACCAAAGAAAATAATCAGTCATCTATTCACATTTGCGGCCATTAGGAAGGGACGTTCCACTACACACAGGAGACTGTAGTCACAGGTATTTTGACATTGAAAATCAAAGGATATTTAGGAATATATAATTTGGTTTATTTTTATATACAACCATGATATTGTCCCCACTTTTGATGTCTTTTCCACAATCTTGCATCGGTGTTGTGCATTCTTTGTCATCTGAGATGTTACTCCCATTAGCATAGGCATGATTGCCATAAGTTTACTTGTCAATCCACAAATCAATAATGGTTGGGCCTCTCAGCATATCACTCTACTAAAATTGGTGTTAGAAAAAGTAATTATCACCACCAGGCATTGTTTGTGATTCAAATCCATCACATGACAAAACTTCTTACATTTTGATAGCGGTTTTGGGGAGGAAAGCGCTTCTGATGTTATTGTACTCGAAATCTATGTCTTGCAGCGTTTGGCTTTCAATAATGCTGAAATCCAGAGTTCCAGAGATGGAATTTCTAGCTAGTCTCCTACTCATACAAAATCACAATTAACCGTGTTAATTGACTCCACAAAATATTGGCAATGGTCACTAAAAAATAGGCATAGGACTTAAACAAAATACTCACACGGTTTCAAGTTGCGGCAAGTTAAAAACATTAGAAGGAAACGATCCATTCAACTTTCCATTTTCTATCACGCTGTGAAACAATTTAAACACGAACTAAGAAAAGGGTATCAGTATTAGTTAAGTTTCTTCTGTAATCTATTTAGATCAACGCTTAGATTACTTTGGACTTAGATTGTGGTTAACAAGTCTAAGGAAGAAAACCACAGGGGAACTTGGGATACATCGAATGAATTGTTGTTGAGGTCCCTGCGAATACCACACCCAAACAATATTATTAGACTTCACAACATAGATGGGGGATCTTTGGAGGTAGACTAGCTTGCTAGTCTATATTACTCACAAGTATTGCAGGTTGCTCATCCCGGATAAGTCAGGAATAGTACCATTCAATTTATTGTTTGAAATATGCCAGAAAGTACAAATTGATCCCAACAGTTACCACGCTAATCTCAATATATTATCTCTCGAAATGAAACAAAAAAGCTAATGCCACCTTTACGACTATTTTACCACTCTTTGGGAAGAGACACGCTTCAATCAAGGCATGTTATTTTAATACAAATGTTTTGAATCTTACATACAAGGGAGAGTAGATTTGTCATGATTGATTAGGTCTATGATTAACATGAGTAAATCACAGCGTGTTCTTCATCTTGATGAAAAACACAATGTGTTTTTTAACGTGCTAAAAACACAAGTGTGTTTTTCAGCACGTTGAAAAACATGACGGTTTTCCACACTGTTTCATTTACGAAATTGAATTTTATGAAATCATGAACTTAATATTTGAATTCATATTTGTCAACAAGAACCTTAATAATAAATGTCTTGAAATATAATGTTCGACAATCTCCATTTTTTCCATCTA
Source organism: Taxus wallichiana var. yunnanensis (assembly GCA_018340775.1). Classification (NCBI taxonomy): domain Eukaryota; kingdom Viridiplantae; phylum Streptophyta; class Pinopsida; order Cupressales; family Taxaceae; genus Taxus; species Taxus wallichiana. The sequence continues at coordinate 23,127,601 of CM031236.1, read as the reverse complement.
CTTCTAGATATATAGTTATAACATTCTTTTTTGGATTAAACAAATGTTATCACCAATCATGAGTCAGGGGACCACATATCATATTAAATGCATACTTACATTTTTTAGGGGAAAATGTTTTCATTCGATTTTTCGTTAAGATGGAAAACTCACCATGTTTTTCATCAACATGGAAAACACACTCGTGTTTTTCAGCATGTTGAAAAACACGATGGTTTTCCGCATGTTCAGGGTGGCTTATTTGAGTGTCAAGTATTAGTTTGTGTTTGTTTCCATTGATCGAGCCCTAATACACCTAATGTGACAATTGAACATGTATTAGGGCTAGATTTCGAATCATTTATAGCAATTGAATCCTAATACATGTTAAATTAATGTTAGGTGTTGTATTATAGTTTACGGTGTTGTAATTGTGTTATTTAATATGACAAGTTAGTGTTTAGGGCATCATATCAATGTTTGGGTGTTTAGGGCACTGTATGATTGTTTAGGATGACACATTAATATTTAGGACGTTCTAATTGTGTTTTGTAAAGTGACCCATTAGTTTGTAAGGTCTCATTATAGTTTTTAGGGTTTCATATCAAGTTTACGGTTGTTTTTTTAATGCTCAAAGTATCTCGATTGTCAATTATGTTATTTAGGTTGACTCATTAGTGTTAAGGTTCTTATATCAATGTTTGAATGTTTAGGGTGGTGTATTAGTGTTTAATATGAGTGCTTATGATATCAAATTATTCTTGTAAGGTGTCCTAATTATATTATTTACGGTGATCCCTTAATGTTTACAGTCTTCTAATAATGTATAATGTGTCATATTAGTGTTTATCAAGTCTTATAAAAATTTTAGGGTAAAACATTAGTGTTTTTTTGTGTCTAATTTATGTTATTTAGAGTAACCCATTAGCGTCCAAGGTTTGGCATCAATTTTTGAGTGTTTAGGATGTCATATTAGTGTTTAGGGTGTCGTATGAGTTGATAGGGTATTACAACGATGATTATCATTTTGTATGAGACCATGTGTTTCATTAGTGTTTAGGCTATCCTAATTATGAAATAGAGGATGAATCATTAGTGCATAGAGTATCATGACATTATTTAGGGTATTGTATCGGTCTTTAGGGTGTTAAATTAATGTTTAGTGTATCCCAATTATTTTATGTGGGGTGACTAATTAGTGTTCAAGGTGTCGTATAAGTGTTTAAAGTGTCCAAAATTAATTTAATGTGGGTGACTTAATATTATTTATGGTGATAGAATTAGAATAATTATAGCTAATATTACGTTTTCATTCATCATTAGAATTAGAATACTTTTAGCTAATACTTCTAGAGATGTTATGTTAATGTTATAAACAATTTTAAATTTATTGTTCATTTTATATAAACAATCATGCAAAAAAATTGAATGTTTTTTGTTATGTGGAAGGAATGCAAATCAAATCTAAATCTACAATATTTTCTAAATATTGTGTGTGTGAGATCATATATATATATATATATGTGTATTATGTTATTATATAAATATTGGTAATTGTAATGTTGTGAATTCCTTATGTAAGTTGAAGCTATAAAAATTATGTGATATCATACTTTGACTCTCAATTTGGCATATGGGGGCAAGTGCCTCTGCAAAGACAGGAATCGTATGTGCGGGGGGGCTTCCTCTCTTTGGATGCCACATCGATACCTACGCCCAACTATCATATCGCGTGATGAAGGGGCTTGCCCTTAGGATTCTCATCGATAGATGGGCGGTAGACTATGCTGAGCAGAGGTTTTTAAAGTCGCCCCCGACCTTCCACTCAGAAATGCACCCTCTCGTAATATCACAACCGTCCCTTTTGCAATGGATGGTTGTGATATTATGGGAGGGTGGTTCTTGGGTGAAGGATAGCCATTGGCATTTATCGATACTTGAATTTGTCATGGATATTAGCTTTCTGATGTTGTGATTATTTTATCATATTGGATGACATATATTTGATTTGACATGTATTATACTAACGTTAATTGTATATTTTGTTTTGTACTAGTTACTCTTTTGTGCATTGAATAAGAATACCATGAGCTAAATTTGTCCCGATCCTATTTGTAAAACGAAGAGATACAAAAATACGAGCTTCCACGTAAACTAAAGATGAAGGGTGTTCGCATAAAAAGTTTGAAAACTGCAAGAATTCCTAAAAATAGTCATCAATTTATTAACAATTTATAAATTATATGTATATTATAGATAGTTCAGTATGCCAATGAATACTAGTTGTTCATAATGTATAAAAATATTTTTATTACGATTCAAAATTTTAGCACCAATTCTAAAATTCAAATAAAAGTGTGAAATTTTTGAAATATCTATATTCCTCAATTTTAGTTTGTAAGTTCAATTTTTTCAAAAAGAACGGTATTATTTTATTGTTGTTTAATTATTGTGTTTTGGCATGCATAAATGTATATATATATATATATATATATATATATAAGATGTTAATATTTTAATATTTTTTTTTTTTATTTGTAACTTCTGTTTTAAATAAACATGTTCTTGTTTCGATAGTTTTTATTGTTTTCAGCTAAATGTAATAATATTTTCTATGGAAGTTTCTCTCCACATTGAATAAGTGTATTTGAAATAATATTAATTTTGTAACAGTCTTTGTCACATTATATTTATTATGTCGCATTCTTTGTCACATTATAGATGACCATATTGTGATATGTTTCCAGTAGGTAGTCCTATAAATTGTTATTTTCCTTGAATTTCAATACTGTGTTTTATACACGTGGCTTTTGAATTAGACAAAAAAATTGAATGCTTGTAATGTTTTAAGATGGTATTCATGTTGATGATGATCAATCATAACTCAATTTATTTCAAAAAGTATGAAATAATTATTTCATTAACGATACAAAATTGCATGTAATAATTTTTAGGATGGGAAGGAGGCCCAAATGGCAGAGCATGATCGATCTTCCTATCCAAGAGATTACAGAGGAAAAGAGTCAGTTTTCATATGATGACCTAGAATGGACACCAATAGGGGATGAGCCGAATGTCGACATTTGTGCCGCCATACCGCTCGCAAGACTACATGCATTTCTAAAGGGGGAAGGTTCTAACGAAATTTTTGAGACTACCTTCGCCCGCACAAATCACAACTCAACAAATATAGAAAATCCAAAACCGCATACAACCAAATCATATTCTAGGTTTGGAAATTCGCTAACAAATTATTTTTTTGTATGTTCTTTTCATAAACAAACAGATATAGCATTTGATGTTACCATTTTTAATGCAACTATTGGTGTTCGTATGGTCCAGATGACAATAGAAATAAGTCAATAACAAGTGAAAAAGTGAGTAGGTGTATAATTAAAAGGGGTTGCCAATGTCATTTCAATGTGAAGGTTTTTTATGGGAGACCGACAACGGCCATAATATTATACAACCATCCATTTCATTGTGATGTAAATGGTGAGTGTTGTCATGGGATGAACGAAAATACCATTAATGATCTGTCGTCTGAATGTTGCCCCGTACTTATCAAATGAATGCAAAACTTATATCGAGAGTCTTTTGTTAATGGGAGTCACCGTGGACACGGTGTACGATAAATATATAGAGGATCCATCAAACGTGGGTATATTGAGTAGAGGGATGAATACATGACAAGAAAGGACGTGTTGAACGCGTGGAAAAGAGTTCGCTGCAGAAGGTCTCAAAAGCATGTCGATGATGCCATGAGCGTGAACTTATGGCATGCGGAGGAAAGAGACATATTTTTCTACTATCAACGCCCAAATGGAACCACCATTCCATTCATTATGGGGTTGCAAACACCATGGATGTGTGAGAGAATGGTTCAACATTCACACAATTCCATAATCTCCATGGACTCGATGTTTGCTACCAACAAATATGGCGTAAGTAATTGGAATGAATTTTGAAATGATGTGTAATTTACGTATCATTAATACTATTCCCTTTCTATTATATTAAACCCCATGTTACCATTTGATGTCATATTTCTTGCAGTACCAATTATACACATTGCTTGTTTTTGACAAGCAAGAAGTCAGGGGTGCCCGTAGCATGGGCCATTTCTTCGAGGAATAAAATTGAAGATATTTACGGGTGGTTGGCGGAAGTCAAAATGAGGAAAACGGCTTCGTGTCGATTGGCAGATCAATGCATTCATTACGGATGATGCGTCGGCTGAAATCCAAGCCATCATGTGTGTTTTTGGTTGTCATGTAGTGCTATGCCTATGGCACGTGCGTAGGGCATGGTTGAAAAACATGCACAAGTATTGTAGCAAGGAGTCTAGGTGGAAGATTTTCGAGAGACTAGGTACCATCATGTATGGTTCTGAAATGCATCACGAGCACACATTTCAATCATTCAAGACTTCTTTAATGAATTCAAAGAGGAAACTAAGTTCCTCGAGTACTTTAGGAATACATGGTGTGAGAGCAACGAACGTGTTGGTGAGTGTGATTCTTTGTGTGTTTTCTTATTAATTATCATCAATTATAATTCTTGGTTTATAATGTCACTGATTTTCAATCCATGTCGCTTGACAGCTATGTGGGCAAAAAATTTTAGAAACTTCTCCCATGCAAACCAAGAAACAAACGCATCCATTGAATCCTACCATTGTTTTTTGAAGACTAGATACTTGTGTGATAGACAAAAGAAATGTGCTCACTGGATGGACTATTTGTTCTACACACTTGTGTACAAGGTGGAGCCATTTTACAAACACAAGAGGAAGTTGCAAAAATTGGCTTCTTGACCAATTTCAAAAAAGAAAGACATCTATTGATAGTAGTTGAGAGAGCAAAGAGTATTCCTAATACAGATTGCCTTGCAATTACGCCTGATTGCAATCAATTGTGGGTGAGGAGCCAAACAACTAGAAGCACATGGTATTTGGTAAGGCAATGCGGAGCCTTGGACGTATGCGAATGTGCTTGGGCTATCAGAGGAAACACATGTAAGCACGTGTTGAAGGCATTGGATTTTCGCAAGAAATATGTGTCGATGTCATCATATCAAGCACCAAAAGTGACAGGTAGTTCAATGCCATCATATGTTACCGATGTAGATTGCTAATCATAAGTTGTAATGAAATAAGCATCGTGTTGAATTTCTTTTCATTTCGCGTGCAGGAGGCAATACTTATGGGGAGACAAGTAGGGTAAATGAAGACACGTTCGACATGGCCCCTCTTCATCGTATCCAACAACAAAAGTTGAAGGTAATTTAATGTCATCATATGTGGCAAGTAGTGATATAGATTGCTAAGAATAAGTTGCAAAAAAAAAGCATCGTGTTGAAATTGTTTTCATTTCTCGTGCAGCAAGCTAATACCTATGCAGAGACAAGCACTGATAAACGATGGCATGTTATGGGATGGCCCCTCCTCGCCACCTCGACACTCACTGATAGTTGATGGTTAGTTGTTAATGCCTTCAATCAATTAATCGATGCCAATGATAATGTTCATGCATATTTATGATTAGGTGGCATTGTGTATTCATGTGTACTATGATATTGAAAAACCTAGTGTATAAATAAATAATTTTCTATAATGTCTTATACGTCACAGAACTCCTAAAATAGTTGGGGCTGGTGGTTTGATGATAGAAAGCGATTCAGATTTTATGGAACACACATCCAAAGAATTCTTGAAGTCAGTCTATACACGACTGAGTACAAATGAACAGAAAAAAAAACATTCTTTGAATGTGTTCAAAGGTTTAGGAGAGACCTAGAAGCATCAAATATGTTGGATGTTGCTTTCAAAGGAGATGTCAATGAGATTTCCACCACCCGCATGCGTCCATGGTTTAGTGCAAGTAAAAAATGCCACCACAGTGTGAGTAAAAGGCCTGATCATTGTAGAAGATTTGAACAATCACGCTTGAAGACTACGAATGCTTCCAATTTCCCAACGACAATCATGCAAAGAGGAGACAAACCACACAAATGGAACATACAGGTTAAAACATTGAACTATTAGTGTCAACTATTCACAAGATATTTTAATTGTCGAGGCGAAGACTAACATATTGATCATTTATTTTGTAGGTGGTTCAAATGCAGCTGAAACATCTCCCCGCCGCCGCTTATCTTTCAAAGCAATTTAGCATCTACGCAAGGTTTGTATTGAATGTCCTTAATATCATAACATTTATTTACTATCTATAAGCTAAAAATCCTTTGATACCTTGTCTAATATTTAATTCATTGTTGTGTTGCAGATGCAACGGATATGCAAATGGTGTATCTTACAGAATGAGCAGGTTGAGCTTTGGAAAGTAAATGTATGGCATGTTGAGCGGGCCTAAATTATAATTGTAAACATTTCCAATTCATGTATATGAGATTGTACATTGCGTATATTTGAAATACATAAATATGGAACGTGTACAACTGACCTACTCTTTGACTATTTTTAGAGTGTTTTAAAAAAGTGCTTGGTGGTGTTAGCCAACATAGAACCGCTCACGTAATATATGGATAGTATAAAATATTTTAACAAATAGAAAGTTGATGTAATTATGATGAAAATATGTAATCAATAGTAGAAAATTATCATGTCAAATTTTAATTGCTACTATCAAAGTGCTGAAAAATAAACCTTTTTCAACACTATATAAAATATTTCACCACGTTGAAAAATGCATGGTGTTTTTCAACAGTTTGAAAATCGACCCCCCGTTCTCCAAAAGGTGCAACCCACGGTGCTAGGGTTTTTCCATTTCCTTCTCGTAAGAAACATTGACTCCACATCAACCGCTTATCAGGTGGATATGGGTTGAATTTTTCCAATGCGATGGAAAGTGGGGTGCATTTTCCACCACGTTGAAAAAATGCATGGTGTTTTTCAGCAGCTTTGAAAATCGTGACCCGTTCTCCAAAAGGCGCAACCCGCAGTGCTATTCCTTCTCGTTAGTAAACATTGACTCCACATCAACTACTTATCGGGTGGATATGGGTTGAATTTTTCCAATGCGATGGAAAGTAGGGTGCATTTTCCACCACGTTGAAAAACACATGGTGTTTTTCAGCAGTTTGAAAATCGCGACCCGTTCTCCAAAAGGCACGACCCGCGGTGCTATTCCTTCTCGTTGTAAACATTGACCCACATCAACTTATCAGGTGGATATGGGTTGAATTTTTCCAATGCGATGGAAATTAGGGTGCGTTTTCCACCACGTTGAAAAACACATGGTGTTTTTCAACAGTTTGAAAATCGCGACCCCGTTCTTCTCCAAAAGGCGCAACCCGTGGTGCTATTCCTTCTCGTTGTAAACATTGACTCCACATCAACTACTTATCGGGTGGATATGGGTTGAATTTTTCCAATGCGATGGAAAGTAGGGTGCATTTTCCACCACGTTGAAAAATGCACATGGTGTTTTTCAACAGTTTGAAAATCGCGACCATGTTCTCTAAAAGGCACAACCCGCAGTGCTATTCCTTCGTCAGTAGTAAACATTGACTCCACATCAACTACTTATCGGGTGGATATGGGTTGAATTTTTCCAATGCGATGGAAAGTAGGGTGCATTTTCCACCACGTTGAAAAACACACGGTGTTTTTCAACAATTTTTGAAAATCGCGACCCCGTTCTCCAAAAGGACCCGCGGTGCTTTTCCTTCTCGTAGTAAACATTGACTCCACATCAACTACTTATCGGGTGGATATGGGTTGAATTTTTCCAATGCGATGGAAAGTAGGGTGTGTTTTCCACCACGTTGAAAAATGCACGGTGTTTTTCAGCAGTTTGAAAATCATGACCCCATTCTCCAAAAGGCGCAACCCGGTGCTATTCCTTCTCATTGTAAACATTGACTCCACATCAACTACTTATCGGGTGGATATGGGTTGAATTTTTCCAATGCGATGGAAAGTAGGGTGTGTTTTCCACCACGTTGAAAAATGCACACGGTGTTTTTCAAAGAAACTTTGAAAATCACGACCCCGTTCTCCAAAAAATGGCACAACCCGCGGTGCTTTCCTTTCTCGTTGTAAACATTGACTCCACATCAACTACTTATCGGTGGATATGGGTTGAATTTTTCCAATGCGATGGAAAATCGCGTAGGGTGCGTTTTCCACCACATTGAAAAATGCAAGTGGAAAATAGGTGTTTTTGGTGTTTTTCAACACTTTTGAAAAAAAATCATGACCACCCGTTCTCCAAAAGGCACAACCCACGGTGCTATTCCTTCTCATTGTAGTAAACATTGACTCCACATCAACTGCTTATCAGGTGGATATGGGTTGAATTTTTCCAATGTGATGGAAAGTAGGGTGTGTTTTCCACCATGTTGAAAAATGCATGGTGTTTTTCAGCAGTTTGAAAATCATGACCCCGTTCTCCAAAAGGCGCAACCCGCGGTGCTATTCCTTCTTCGTAGTAAACATTGACTCCACATCAACTGCTTATCGGTGGATATGGGTTGAATTTTTCCAATGCGATGGAAAGTAGGGTGTGTTTTCCACCACGTTGAAAAATGCACGGTGTTTTTCAGCAGTTTGAAAATCGCGACCCCATTCTCCAAAAGGCAACCCACGGTGCTATTCCTTCTCATAGTAAACATTGACCCCACATCAACTACTTATCGGGTGGATATGGGTTGAATTTTTCCAATGATGGAAGTAGGGTGTGTTTTCCACCACGTTGAAAAATGCACATGGTGTTTTTCAAAGCACTTTGAAAATCGTGACCCCATGTTCTCCAAAAGGCGCAAAATCCCATGGTGCTTATTCCTTTCTTCTCGTCAGTAAACATTGACCCCACATCAACTACTTATCGGGTGGATATGGGTTGAATTTTTCCAATGCGATGGAAAGTAGGGTGCGTTTTCCACCACGTTGAAAAATGCACGGTGTTTTTCAACAGTTTGAAAATCGTGACCCGTTCTCCAAAAGGCGCAACCCGTGGTGCTATTCCTTCTCGTAGTAAACATTGACTCCACATCAACTACTTATCGGTGGATATGGGTTGAATTTTTCCAATGTGATGGAAAGTAGGGTGCATTTCCACCACATTGAAAAACACATGGTGTTTTTCAGCACTTTTGAAAATCGTGACCCGTTCTCCAAAAGGCAACCCACGGTGCTTTTCCCTTCTCATAATAAACATTGACTCCACATCAATACTTATCGGGTGGATATGGGTTGAATTTTTCCAATGCGATGGAAAGTAGGGTGTGTTTTCCACCACGTTGAAAAATGCACAGTGTTTTTCAACAATTTGAAAATCACGACCCCGTTCTCCAAAAGGCGCAACCCACAGTGCTATTCCTTCTCGTAGTAAACATTGACCCACATCAACTACTTATCGGGTGGATATGGGTTGAATTTTTCTAATGCGATGGAAAGTAGGGTGTGTTTTCCACCACGTTGAAAAATGCATGGTGTTTTTCAGCAATTTGAAAATCGCGACCCCATTCTCCAAAAGGCGCAACCCACGGTGCTATTCCTTCTCGTAGTAAACATTGACTCCACATCAACTGCTTATCGGGTGGATATGGGTTGAATTTTTCCAATGCGATGGAAAGTAGGGTGTGTTTTCCACCACGTTGAAAAACACACATGGTGTTTTCAACAATGTTTGAAAATCGTGACCCCATTCTCTCAAAAGGCGCAACCCACGGTGCTATTCCTTCTCGTAGTAAACATTGACTCCACATCAACTACTTATCGGGTGGATATGGGTTGAATTTTTCCAATGCGATGGAAAGTAGGGTGCATTTTCCACCACGTTGAAAAATGCACATGGTGTTTTTTCAGCAGTTTGAAAATCGCGACCCCGTTCTCCAAAAAAAGGCGTGACCCGGTGTTATTCCTTCTCATTGTAAACATTGACTCCACATCAACTACTTATTTTTCCAATGGTGGATATGGGTTGAATTTTTCCAATGTGATGGAAAGTAGGGTGTTTTCCACCACGTTGAAAAATGCACATGGTGTTTTTTCAAAAAATGAGTGTTTTTCAACAGTTTGAAAATCACGACCCCGTTCTCCAAAAGGCAACCCACGTGTGTATTCCTTCTTCTCGTTGTAAACATTGACTCCACATCAACTTGCTTATCGGGTGGATATGGGTTGAATTTTTCCAATGCGATGGAAAGTAGGGTGCATTTTCCACCACGTTGAAAAATGCACACACGGTTTTTTAAGCACTTTGAAAATCACGTGACCCCGTTCTCCAAAAGGCGCAACCACGGTGCTATTCCTTCTCATTGTAAACATTGACTCCACATCAACTACTTATCGGGTGGATATGGGTTGAATTTTTCCAATGCGATGGAAATTAGGTGCATTTTCCACCACGTTGAAAAATGCACGGTGTTTTTCAATAGTTTGAAAATCACAACCCCATTCTCCAAAACGAACCTTGCTTTTCCTTCTCGTAGTAAACATTGACTCCACATCAACTACTTATCAGGTGGATATGGGTTGAATTTTTCCAATGTGATGGAAAGTAGGGTGCATTTTCCACCATTGAAAAATGCATGGTGTTTTTCAGCACTTTGAAAATCGTGACCCCGTTCTCCAAAAGGCACAACCCACTGGTATTCCTTCCTTCTCATTGTAAACATTGACTCCACATCAACTACTTATCGGTGGATATGGGTTGAATTTTTCCAATGCGATGGAAAGTAGGGTGCATTTTTCCACCACGTTGAAAAATGCACACGGTTTTTTTCAAAGCTTTGAAAATCGTGACCACGTTCTCCAAAAGGCGCAACCCACGCGTATTTCCTTCTCATAGTAAACATTGACTCCACATCAACTACTTATCGGGTGGATATGGGTTGAATTTTTCCAATGCGATGGAAAGTAGGGTGCATTTTTCCACCACATTGAAAAAAATCGCATGGTGTTTTTCAAAAGGCAAGCAAAAAATCATGACCACGTTCTCCAAAAGGCATGACCCGCGGTGTGCTATTCCTTCTCGTAGTAAACATTGACCCCACATCAACTGCTTATCGGGTGGATATGGGTTGAATTTTTCCAATGCGATGGAAAGTAGGGTGTGTTTTCCACCACGTTGAAAAATGCACACATGTTTTTTCAAACAGTTTGAAAATCGCGACCATGTTCTCCAAAAAAACACAACCCACGTGTGCTATTCCTTCTCATAGTAAACATTGACCCCACATCAACTACTTATCGGGTGGATATGGGTTGAATTTTTCCAATGCGATGGAAAGTAGGGTGTGTTTTCCACCACATTGAAAAATGCATGGTGTTTTTCAAAATCAGCTTTGAAAATCGTGACCCGTTCTCCAAAAGGCACAACCCGTGTTTTTCCTTCTCATAGTAAACATTGACTCCACATCAAAATCTACGCTTATTGGGTGGATATGGGTTGAATTTTTCCAATGCGATGGAAATTAGGGTGCGTTTTCCACCACGTTGAAAAATGCATGGTGTTTTTCAATAGTTTGAAAATCGTGACCCGTTCTCCAAAAGGCGCAACCCACGGTGCTTATTCCTTCTCATTGTAAACATTGACTCCACATCAACTACTTATCGGGTGGATATGGGTTGAATTTTTCCAATGCGATGGAAAGTAGGGTGTGTTTTCCACCACGTTGAAAAATGCACGGTGTTTTTCAGCAGTTTGAAAATCACGACCCCGTTCTCCAAAAGGCGCAACCCATGGTGCTATTCCTTCTCATTGTAAACATTGACTCCACATCAACTGCTTATCGGGTGGATATGGGTTGAATTTTTCCAATGCGATGGAAAGTAGGGTGTGTTTTCCACCACATTGAAAAATGCATGGTGTTTTTCAACAGTTTGAAAATCACGACCCCATTCTCCAAAAGGCACAACCCATGGTGTTATTCCTTCTCATCAGAAACATTGAATCCACATCAACCGCTTTTCGTGGGATATGGGTTGAATTTTTCCAATGCGATGGAAAGTAGAGTAGGTGCATTTTCCACCACATTGAAAAATGCACATGGTGTTTTTCAACTAGTTTGAAAATCGTGACCCCGTTCTCCAAAAGGCACGCACCACGGTGCTATTCCTTCTCGTTGTAAACATCAATCCACATCAACTACTTATTGGGTGGATATGGGTTGAATTTTTCCAATGCGATGGAAAGTAGGGTGCGTTTTCCACCACGTTGAAAAATACATGGTGTTTTTTAAAGCAATTTTGAAAATCACGACCCACGTTCTCCAAAAGGCAACCCGCAATGCTTTCCTTCTCATTGTAAAACATTGACTCCACATCAACTACTTATCGGGAGATGGGTTGAATTTTTCCAATGCGATGGAAAGTAGGGTGTGTTTTCCACCACGTTGAAAAACACAATTTTCCACGTTTTTTCATTAGTTTGAAAATCGCGACCCCATTCTCCAAAAGGTGCAACCCGTGGTGCTATTCTCTTCTCATTGTAAACATTGACTCCACATCAACTGCTTATCGGGTGGATAAGGGTTGAATTTTTCCAATGCGATGGAAAAATGGGTTCAATTTTGTAGTCTTAATGAATGGTAACACACATTTAAACTAACATCAATCCATTGTAATGTATACGCAATATGAAAATTACATGCTTCAATGAGAACTTGAAATTAAAATTCTCTATAATATGTACATTAACTAGAAGTAACATTCACAATACTTGCACATTTTAAATCTTTTTCCATTTTAAATTTTTTTAGTATGTTTTGATGGTATAATTATTATTTACTCTTTTAAAAACCATAATATACGTTTAACCAACACCTGTTGATGTCAAAGATCACATGGAAAGTGTCATTTTATTACAAAGTCATATTTTATGTCAAAGGTCACTTGGATAGTCTTCGGTGTAAGACCTGCACTTTTTCCTCAGTCGACACCTTGGCCAGGATGTACATCTTCTTCCATAATTCTTTGTGGCCTTCGTGAATTTTAACAATGGAATTAAAACTTGCTACTTGATTTTCAAACACTTTTTTGTTGGATTCACACGTCGTCTCCCAATTCTTAATTTCTAATTCCAACTCTTGAACCTCAAGCTCCAACTCCATCTTCTTCAAGGAAGCACCTAGTAATTGGTCCAATAATTCCTTATTTATCTTTGACAATTTTAAATATTGCAGTCTAAGTCTTTCACGCTCGATTTTATAAAACTTTTCCTTGTTCATTGCATGTTTCAGTTCTATTTCCATACGAACTGACGGGGACAACTCATCTTCTTGTCCAGCTTCAACATTTTCATTTGTAGGGCTCTCTACAGTCTTTCCGAACACATTAGTACTGGGACTATAGAATTTTGCATAGTCTTTCGGTTCCGCACTGGTAATGCCTTGCGCTTTCCAACCTTCTTTTTCTCGTCATCTAATTAAACCTGTATTTAAACAACCAATTAATATTTGTTAACATTCAAACGTAATTGTAACCATATACCGTACACGGAAGCAAAACCCAACAAAGTAACCATATACCATTTACCGTAATCCACATTCATAGTCACATTAATACATTAACCATATACACATTGACAACATCATTATTTATACAATAAATGGAATGTCACATAACAAGAATAAAAACCATTTAATGAGTTATAAACAGAACCACAAACCATATTCAATTTAACAAGAATGTAATACTAAATCGTAAACGTCAAACACATTAAAGTAACAACCTCATCACACATATATACAATTGTCCTCTAATCACACTTGTCTTCTAATCACACTTATATTACTCTTCCTTATTCATCACATCGCATACCAGATATAACAATTGAATACATGATCTAAATACTAATTAATGTGCACATCATAACATCAACCGAAAAACAACCATATTAGTGTAAAATCACATACATCTAATAATCATAATTTAACCACATGCATCTATCCATATCATCTATTATGCTAAAAAGGAAAAATTCATCAAATATAACTAATTTTTGCATACCACATAATCAATATCTATACATATATGTCTAATATATAAGTAAAATTTGTCAAATATGTAAGTGAAATATAAAATTTCTATGACTGGTATATTCATTTGTTATCATTGTCTTGGGTGGGAGTGCCGGGTGTTTTTTCCTCAATTGCCGCCTTGGCGTGCATGTACATCTTCTTCCATACTTCCTTCAGATCTTCGTGTGTTTTAAGAATGGTATTAAAGTTTGCTACATGAGTTGCGAACACTTTTTTGTCCGCTTCACGCATTGTCTCCCAATTCTTAATTTCCAGTTCTAACTCCTAAACCTCGACCTCCAACTCCATCTGCCTTGAGGCAATTTCTCCTATTTCATCCAATATTTCCTTGTTTTTTTTTCATAAAATATAAATTTTCCAATGCAAAGCTTTCACATTGGTTTTGATATATCTTTGTCTTCTTTGTTACAAGTTTCATTTCTAAATCCATACGAACTGATGGGGAAGGGTCGTCTTCTTGTGTAGCACCGACATCTTTGTTTGTAAAGCTCTTTGCATTCTTTTTGAATGGATAAGTGTCACTATCGAATGATTCATAATCATTTGGTTCTTGCACAGAAAAGCCTTGCACTTTCCAGTCTTCTTTAGTCTTGCCATCTAAATAAACTTGTATTATAACAATCGATTATTATTTGTTACCATTCAAACATAATGTGAAAGGAAATAATGCACTTAACTTATACGTAACAAAATATTATCATGGATGAAATATATATGAAAGTTTCAGTAACCACATCAAACCCAAGTACGCATACATGGATGTAGAACGCAACTATGTAACGATAAACCACAATCCATAATCCATAATACACAAAATTTGAAAAAAAAATGTGAATTATCTATGATTAATTACTGAACATGTCAAACCCAAGCAGGCATACAAGGAATAAGAACTCAACTATCTAACCACATACCAAAAACCGTAATCCACAATCCATAGTCACATCAATACATTAACCAGATACACAGTACAACATCATCATTTATACAATAAATGGAATGTCACATAACAGAATAAAAACCATCTAATGCATTATAAACATATCGTAAATGGATAACTCTATGTAACCCATAACCACAAACCATATTCAATATATCAATAATGCAGTACTAAGTCATATACCTCAAACACATTAAAGTAACATCATCATCATATACACATATATACTAATATGATTCCTCACAATCAATGTTATACATAAAGGTTTTCATCTCCTTCGTTGCCTAGTGTTAGCCACAGACAAAAGTCCATCATAAAATCTAATACATTTCTTCTCATTTCTATGTACAAAATTTGGCGTGATGCCAAGAATGGGTGGGGCATCCGATGTCTTTATCCGAGTACGGCGCACTGTCTCAACATGTACCGCATCATCCTGAAAGCCAACCATATAGTAAATAAGTGAACGTAGATGAATGTCTCAGGTAAACACATAATTAAATTAAATCATTCATCCAAATGTCTCACTACTTGCCTCTTCAGGAGTGTCAAGTCTGATATCGCTTGAGATCCCAAATAGAAACCCTTTGACACACTCTGCCAAAGTGTTTACAAATGTATTAGGGTAGGGCAATGGAGCAGTGGGAACAATGGCCTCAAAAATAATCACTTTGACAGTAAATTTGGGGAGTGTGATGCCATGACACTTCATGTGTGGCTACTATCACAAACCACTCCTCTCGCGACCACCATATCATCTGACATTAACTTGACTTCGGCCCCACAGGAAAAGCCTATAATAACGACAATCTCAATTGCATTAATAACTTTTTCTTAATTTCACCAAAAAATAATACAAAAAGCAAATGAGAACATTCAATAACTTACCAGTCTAGTTCCACCCTCACTCATGTACTACCAGCAATGGTGTTTGTGTCCCTCTCCTCGTGCCTCCCCTCATAACCCTCTCTCTCCTCGACTGGAAAAGAAGTTTCAACTCCGGGATTTTTCATCTCCGCCTTTCTTACCTCAAGTGAAGCTATCTCTCCAATAAGATCGAGACCACAGGTTGATTGAGAAGGGGGCGTCTTATCGCAAACATCCACCTATAACAATCGAGCCATCAGACAATCAAAGTATCAACAACATAAGGCAACATACATTTTTTGAGAGCGTGTTAAGTGATTTTTTACCTCTCTCTATTTCACACTACGAATCGTGTGTCTCTGTTGGCGTAAGAGTTGACACAAGGGAATGTCATAATCCTACATGCATGCATATAGTTAGTATATACAAAAATACACAAAAACTACATTGTATCTTTACTTACGAAAGACCAATAATTACTTACGTTATCATTCGTAGGGGGTCAACATTTTTGCTACTTGTTCCACCCTCTTCTCTAGCTTCATGTGCATGAAAGAATATCAAGTTTTTGATTTCCAACCTAACATTATATTTAAATTTCTATACCAATCTTAAATTTACCTCTATTCCGATATTTGAGTTTTTATTTCCTCTCACTCTCAACCAATGCTCCTCTCTCGCCTTTCTCATCTCCATTGAATCGTAGGCATGCATTGCATCATCCACCTCCCTCTTTCCTTCTCGGCTCAACTCCTCAAATCGATATTTGCATTCTTTTTTGCAAACGTGATCAATAACCCTCCTCCGCTGCAAGTAGAATCGTTTCCTTAGGACGTAGTTCACATCCGCCTCCCTCTTTTGCACGTATGCCCTACTTCTATCTTGAGAGATAGGTGATCATTTCCCCATATGCTTACGGCCACTTACGAGGTTCCACACAGGAGGGAAGATTGTGTTCTACTTGGTGATGTCTATTTAGTCTATGCAACTCAAAAAACCTAACATCCCCACTACTAGCACATGATCCATGCTGACAGACATAACGAATACGACCATTAACATATTCAGTTTTATATTCTATGGTGGCTCATGGATATCTGAGCGAATGGGCTCCGAAGGACCATCTATCATATCGCCATCAACTATTGGAGGATCATCTCCCTTTGCTTCCTCTGTGACGCTTGCAAAATGCGTACGCGCCATGTGATGTGAATGTACTTGTATCTACGGAGTCCAAGTGCATAACTATTAGCCCGACATAAAATATTAAGTATTTTGCAAAAGAAGTAATGTTCACATATTCAATATTATCATCATGGAATGTGAAGAAACCTATATGAAAAGACATCAATTTCATAATTGTTATCTCAACAAATGACATAATTGTTACTACGACAAACAATTAATGTTCACAAAGTTATATATTACCGTCTCATTATTTATGTCTTCCCCGAAAACATAAGAATGGATTGTGAACATGGATCGGCCCATGTCCGAGCTTCCACATGTTTCGTTCATGTCCGTTGTCATAACCATCATTGAAGCGACGCATTGTAAAACAAGTTAAACTGAAACAAATGGTGCACAAACTTATTTATTCGTATTTTGCATTCATATTGAGAAAATCATGCACAATAAATGATTTGTGATGAAATTAGCCGCACACATTATTTTTTTCAAAACTGGATACTCGACTCTAGATGTTTCCGAACTAAACATGAAATGTGAATTCCAAGTGTGTTAAAAGAGATTATAGGATAAAGCATGATGTATCCAAAATGCCGGTTTATCAACCAACACTATATGATGTAACATCATATTATCCACAAAATATATAATATATACGCTAGAGACAATTCACATAATATTAGTTATTCACAATCTAATAAATAATGTATGTCTACCATTACACAATAAGGAAATACACATATATCATATCGAAATGTCTTCCATGGCAAGTGCTAGCAAAGCTACCACTTCTTGGTTTATAGTGTCCCTAGACACTTGACATACATCTAACCTACCTCTGTTAACTTTTACATGCACGTATGAACATTTCGCAATGCGAGATACACTCTCTAGCACTTGAACTCAAGAATTGAAAGATTTACATTGTTACATTGGTATACACTAGTCATTTGTTTCACAACAAGCATATCGTGAGAAAACACACAAATTTTCGTTCCAACATCGTGGCATATCGCTTCCTCAAGACCCAATATCAAGGCCCTATACTCAGCCTGGTGGAAGGTCATAGTGGCATTTCCGACAATTGTACCTCTTTCTACTATCTTGCTTCCATCAGGTCATATAATATGAATGATGAACATGCAAGATTTTCGGAGGTATTCGACACTCCATGAATTTCCAATCTCCAAATTGCAACCATGCTTACCTTTACAATGGACAAAAATATATCATAAGAAAACATTAAAAAAATAGAATGAACACTTCTAATTTGACTTTTTCAATACAAACATCTATAATTTAACATATGACAAGGCCCTAAAACATTTGCTCCTGAGTTCGTTCATTAATAATGATTTCTTATTAGAGAGTCAATGGAGTTAGTACTTTGTCTACTAAAACTAAAACTAAAACTAAAACTTCCTTACAATACTAAAACTTCATATTTCGTATGTTAGACTAAAGTGCAAATAAATTTTGGAATATATTAGAATCGTAATCACGAGTTTGGTTCCATTCCACTCATTTTTGAATAGATAACTTTATATTGCTAACATATAATTAATACAAACACAATTTACATTTTTTTAAGATATGTTTTCCGATAATTACGAGTTTATAAATGTAATGGGTAAATATTAAATTTGAATAAATCACTTAATAAATTGATTAGTATATTATGAATAGATAGATTTCAATCTATTTGCAATATCAATATCTATAAACATTTGATTAATTATAGTATTGCGAACGACATTCCAATAATTGTTATAGCCTATAGTATTGCGAATCGACATTCTAATAATTGTTATAGTTTATTCACTAAATAACCATTGTAATGTATATCTAGTATTTAAATTACATGCTTCAATGAGTACTCGAGTTCTCTAGAATTAACTCCTTTTCAAACAATATTGGTATTCTATATTATGTATATTAAGTTGGCTACAGGTGCATCTGTATATGAGTTGAACTCATAAAACAACACTCTTTACACATAAATAAATGATGGGAAATGATAATTGCACCAATACAATCCTAAATTGGACAAATGATGATAATCCCATACTTAGTGAATTAGAAAATCGTTACCATTACACATTTCCTACCAAAATATAATTTTAACATAAATGAATTTTAATAATCTAAACTTGCTATACAAATATCTAAACATTAGTAATTTTAAAACTATAATCCATAGAAACACGTATTAATACTAAGGAAAACATATTTAATCAAGAATATATTCGAACAACAAAACAAAATATATTTATGTTGGTGTGAATCGACATCCGACAAAAAATTAAATATTTATATAGGTTTTTCTCAAACACGTCATAAGTTTTTTAGAACAAAACATAAAAAACCGTAACTATTTTTTTTTTTTTTTTTTAGCAACAAACTTGGAGTTGCTTCCATGTGCAATCTTTTTTGCACAATTTTTGGTATCTATCATCGGGTTTTATGACCGAACTCCCATCTTTCTCAGCTTATGTGGAGGCTCATACTTCTGGGCATCCTCCATCGTGTCATACGCTAGACCATATCCTCGTGAATGCGGCCCTATAGTGCGGAACTTAGATAAATAAATAACAGAAGTTTCCGGCAAATTGAGTCGGGCCTTAACCATCACTGCAATTTCGGTTTGGGCGGCTTAGATTTTTGATGATGGTCTATATAGACCACAAATGTGGACCTCCTAAAACATTCCTCCCTTTGGAATTTGGGAGTTGTTAACGTTATCCCTACGGGATTCGCAGGAACTAGACTTCGTGTATTCATTTTCGCCATGCAAAATACAAACTAAATACAACAACACACATGCAAACAAAAATATACAATTAACGTTAGTACGATACATGTCAAATCAAATATATGTCATCCAATATGATAAAATAATCACAACATCAAAAAGCTAATATCCATGACAAATTCAAGTATCGATAAATGCCAACGGCTATCCTTCACCCAAGAACCACCCTCCCATAATATCACAACCGTCCATTGCAAAAGGGATGGTTGTGATATTACGGGAGGGTGCATTTCTGAGTGGAAGGTCGGCGGGCGACTTTAAAAACCTCTACTCAGCACAGTCTACCACCCATCTATCGATGTGGAATCCTAAGGGGCAAGCCCCTTCATCACGCAACGATAGTTAGGCGTATCGATGTGGCATCCTAAGGGGCAAGCCCTTTAGCATGCACCGATTCCTATCTTTGCAGAGGCACTTGCCCCCATATGCCAAATTGAGAGTCAAAGTATGATATCACATAATTTTTATAGCTTCAACTTTCATTAAACATTCACAACATTACAATTACCAATATTTAACAATTAATAACAAATATATATATATATATATATATATATATATATTCGCAATATATATATATATCTTCGATTATATATATTATTCTTAGTATTTAAATTTAATACATTAGGAAATTTCTTGGATGCATTATAGTTGTAAATATTGCAATATAATGCATCCAAGAAATCAAACTTTTCCTAATGTATTTAATTTAAAATAACTAAGAGCAATGAAATCACAACTAACATCTCAAGATCACATGCATATTTAACCAATACCAACATAATATCAACATAATTAACTAGTCTCATACCAATGATTAATAAACAAATTGTAGAAATTACCGAATCCTCTATCATTTATTAACAAACACGTGAATACAATAATATCACAATAATAAACTAATCCATGACAAATTCAAGTATCGATAAATGTCAACGGCTATCCTTCACCCAAGAACCACCCTCCCATAATATCACAACCGTCCATTGCAAAAGGGATGGTTGTGATATTACGAGGGTGCATTTCTGAGTGGAAGGTCGGTGGGTGACTTTAAAAACCTCTACTCAGCATAGTCTACCGCCCATCTATCGATGTGGAATCCTAAGGGGCAAGCCCCTTCATCACGCAACGATAGTTGGGTGTATCGATGTGGCATCCTAAGGGGCAAAGCCCCTTCAACACGCACCGATTCCTATCTTTGCAGAGGCACTTGCCCCATATGCCAAATTGAGAGTCAAAGTATGATATCACATAATTTTTATAGCTTCAACTTTCATTAAACATTCACAACATTACAATTACCAATATTTAACAATTAATAACAAATATATATATATATATATATATATATATATATATATATATATATAAATGAGTTCCACATTCGCAATATTTACAACTATAATGCATCCAAGAAATCAAACTTTTCCTAATGTATTTAATTTAAAACAACTAAGAGCAATGAAATCACAACTAACAGCTCGAAGATCACATGCATATTTAACCAATACCAACATAATATCAACATAATTAACTAGTCTCATACCAGTGATTAATAAACACAAATTGTAGAAATTACCAATCCTCTATCATTTATTAACAAACACGTGAATATAATAATATCGCAATAATAAACTAATCCATGACAAATTCAAGTATCGATAAATGCCAATGGCTATCCTTCACCCAAGAACCACCCTCCCATAATATCACAACCGTCCATTGCAAAAGGGATGGTTGTGATATTACGGGAGGGTGCATTTCTGAGTGGAAGGTCGGTGGGACTTTAAAAACCTCTTCTCAACACAGTCTACCGCCCATCTATCGATGTGGAATCCTAAGGGGCAAGCCCCTTCATCACGTAATGATAGTTAAGTATCGATGTGGCATCCTAAGGGGCAAGCCCCTTCAAAGACGCATTGATTCATGTCTTTGCAGAGGCACTTGCCCCCATATGCCAAATTGAGAGTCAGAGTATGATATCACATAATTTTTATAGCTTCAACTTTCATTAAACATTCACAACATTACAATTACATATTTAACAATTAATAACAAATATATATATAGATATAGATATAGATATAGATATAGCTATACATAGATATAGATATACCATATATATATATATAATATATATATATATATATATATATATATATATATATATCCACATGAGTTCCACATTCATATTTACAACTATAATGCATCCAAGAAATCAAACTTTTCCTAATGTATTTAATTTAAAACAGCTAAGAGCAATGAAATCACAACTAACAACTTGAAGATCACATGCATATTTAACAATACCAACATAATATCATAATATCAACATAAACATAATTAACTAGTCTCATACCAGTGATTAATAAACACAAATTGTAGAAATTACCGAATCCTCTATCATTTATTAACAAACACGTGAATACAATAATATCACAATAATAAACTAGTTCACACTATTATTTAGTGTCTATATACTAAACAAAATATTTGAACACGTCATTCGTTTTGAAAACATGCTTCCAAACAATTGTTCGATATATTTGTACTTATGATAAAGTTTCATGTTATATTTGTCCTTGTGTATATCAAGCACATACATTTGTTCCTATTTACAAAGTATTAGGTAATAGATATGACATCAAATTGCTTCCTTTTCTTACAGTTTCAAATATATTAATTAATAATAATAATGAAAACTATAATTATTTTCTAAAATTTAAGGTTCAAGGTTTAGGGCTTAGGGTTTAGGGTTTGGGGTTTAGGGTTTAGGCCTCAAGGTTCGGGGTTTAGGGTATAAAAGTTGAAATTTAAATATTGAAATGAAATAATTGATCATAATAAGAAACGTTATATAGAAAATGTTGTGGAGTTAGGAAACCTAACAAATGCATTCCTACTATTTGAATAAAATATGAATGATTAGAAATTGGACTTAGACACCCTATTAAGCACGAGCCACCAAATCTAAATAGAATGCAAATAAGTGGATATCAAAGTTAGAAACCCTATGATGCACAAAGTTCCAAATATAAATAAATTATGGGTCCCATGTCCAATAATTGAAGCTAGAAACTTTGTCAACCACATGACTTTGATTCTTCCACACTGAATATGAAAATGCATACGAACCTTAGGTTGAATAAGCATTTGTCAGAATATGATTATCTAATATGTGATCACCTTTTTATAATTTAGGATAAGCTAATAAAGTTCACATTTCAAAAGGAAAAAATTAGATATAACATATGCAATAAGTTAAATTTTATTAAATCGTCGGAAAACACCATAAATATAGACATCGAGTGTTAGCATTTTTGGCATTCTAAGTCTTAAAATAATATTTCAATATTGATATCATTACACTAGCACTAAGTTTATTCATTACCTCTGCCTCCCCCCCAATGTTGGAGATAACCCCAAGGCCTCAAATAATTAGTTTCCCCTGCATTAGAGTAGATTGGTACGTGTAGTTTAGGCAACCAACTTTCACTAAAACTAGTAACTATGGTTCTTCTTGTAGTCTCCCTCACGACTCTTTAACATATCTTACTAGATACTCAGGCAAGTCCACTACTGTTGATCGAATGAATGGGGATCCACCCACCATAAAAATTATCTTGTGAGATTTGTCAACTCTTGAACTCATACTATAATTGGACAATATGCCCATGTATCATATGTCCCCATATACGAGCACCACATAATATCCCCTTAATCTCATATAATCACTTGCTAATGAATTACAAGCCAAACACACAAATAAGGGAAACTTTGCGACAATATGTAGATGTTTCCCCATTACTATATGCATCATGAACATCTTATAAATCCATGTCAAAAAAAGAATCACTAACCTAATCACCATATTTTATAGGGCTAATATATGATAAATGTCATGGTACAAATGTACCAAATTTATACTCATGTAATGTATTATTCCTTGATCTAGCACCACTTGACACATGGCTATACAAAAACGTGGAACATCTTAACCTAACTTGTGACAAAATACACATGTCACCATAAAGTTTAAAATTGCCTTATAAAAATCGATAATGGTTACAACATATACATCCCTCAACCACAGTAGGAAGGAATGTAGATTATAACAATATGAGGTTTTTGAATACCTATTTACTTTCTACCTCTCTACGATGTCATCTTGAGTGCCATAAAGCATGGGTGCACCCAATCCATCAATTACCCTAATATTACAATTGTAGATCTCTTATCGATAAACTAGAATAAACTTAAGATATTGCATGTAAGGTAATAATTATCTATAGGGATCCTTTCTCAAAATAGTATTAAATAAATGACCATTCTAGATCTAACCCACAAAAAAATACCTAGCTCACAAAGTGATCTAGGTTTGTAAGAAAAAGTTATGTCGAAAGGAGGTTATATGTTCCTTTTATATACATTGTATGTCTTTAGGGTCTCCTAGACCTAATTTAGCCTCTCTTTATAGCTATCTAGACTTGGCCTAGTACATATTTACACCTTTCTCAGGATTTGGACCTAATTTAGCCTTCCCTTTATAGTGTATTTGGACCTTTCCTAACACCCTTACCTTTGAGAGATATCTACATTGATTATACTTACTTTTTATACTCATTTGTATACATTGCATTATACTTTTCTTTGAAGTCATTTATTATTAGGGTTACCATGAGTAATTTTTAAAATGTTACATGTGGTCGAGATGATGGATGCAACATCCATTCACTTGAATGTAGAAACTTAAGTAAAGGTATGCATATTTCATTATGTTTAACTTCTTAAGTTATTACATCTTTATAGTTATTTACCTAAATTTTGGTATAGTAGGTCCAATTCCCAAATCACCACCTCAAATTACACTATAATGGCATGTAATGAACTTTAGGTAGAGTATATGTATACACCTTGTTTTCACTTACTAAAGATTGAAATTTGACAAGCTAGGAAAAAGGCCAACTTTCCCAATCACTTACTAAAGTTTATAAATCTGCCAAGTGTACTTTGTTTATGTAGATACGATATTATAAATTATTTACATGTGGGGTTTGGGTGTCTACTGTTTTAAGGCACACAAATTCAATTTTATTTACGCCCCTACATAACTCTAAAAGTTGAATTTCTTCAAACTTCTTCACATAGTCCCAATTGCACTCCTCACAACTCTAAAGGTTGAATTAGTTCATGTTGCACACATTCCCATTTGTACATATCCCACAATATCACATATTTATTTAGTCATACTTAGTTAGGATTTTTAAAATTATATTTCCAGAGGTTTGTGTGGATTTTTAAAATTATAATCAACAACACCAAAATAGTTTTTACACAAACCAATAATTAAATTGTGATTCAACAACACCCAACTAATTTTGATCAACACCATAAGCAGGAGTACGCTTGAACAAAAGAGTTTATGAATTGTTTGGTTATGAGAATTACCTTAAATATTGCAATCCATAAGTTTCATAATCTTATCAAACATGAATTAACATAATACTTTTCGAATCTCAAAGCCATGTGTTTTTTTCTTTCCTTTATTTAAAAATATTAAAATAGGAAAACTCTGCATGGAGTTAAACTGTATACGTTTTAAGGGAGGAGGAAAACTTGTGGACATTAAAATAGAACTCAATTCTTCAATGTTAAAGTTTAAAAGTAACTATAACTGATGGTTTATAAAGGTATAATATGGGATGTCATCAAATTTAAAAGTAGTTTTTCAATTATAGTAATTATAGTAAGAAATTAGTTTAAAATTTCGTTGTTGAAAAACACAGTGTGTTTTCAACAATGATGAAAAACACACTGTGTTTTTCAACATTTTTCAAAATTATTTCCTCCATATAGAAAATTGTTGACAGTGAATGATACCAATAATAGACAGGTAATGATACCAATAAGTGCACTATTGACATTATTATAGGTATTGTATTATCCATATAAAATTCTTCTAATTTGTCAAATTTATTTGTGTGGGCATTTTTATCTCTGCAAAGTTTTTTTTAAAAATGATAAAGTAAATACAAAAATGTTACAATAATTCACAAAATAGAAATGGCACCGGGGTGTCATATTTAAAGTAAAGTAAAGTAGGATTAAAGCCTCGATAGCCAATAATCAAGGGTTAAATTTCAGTGCCACCAATGGTCATATTTAAAGTTTATATCTTGTTGTTGCAATATTTAAAGTGATGCAGGACAACTTTTGTTTGCCTTAGATGTGTCAATGAACATGACGGGAACTCAGGCTCACTCGGTCGTTTACATCCTCTCATCAGTTGGGGGGTTCACTATACTCACTCCTCGAGGGAAGAGAGCACTCGACCAGGTAAGTTCACTCCTCAATCTACATCTTCCTATCAGTCAAGCCCTAACAATGGAGGGAGAACAAAGAGATTACTTGGAATATTTCACAAATTATATCATTTGAGCCCCCACATTGAGGGAAGAGCACTCGACCAGCTAAGCCTTACAACTAGTAAGCTACAACTGAAGACAATATGCAAGAACATCAAGTTCAAGAGAAATATAACATCTCATGAAGTGCCACATAAGTGAATGAGGCATCATGATTGCATTTCAAGCTCATGAAAGTAAAATTTATTATATTTATAACAAAATGGGGATAAAAATGAACACGAAACAAACATAAGGTATATCTCATACTGTTGTTTTAATAATCACAAGTACAAGAAAATAATTCATATGAAGAATGTCATTTTTAGATGCATGCTACAAAATGAAATCAAGATGAGAAAATCTTGTTTTCTTCAAAGAGTACAAGGAAACATTATATCATCAAAAGATTGTGTTCTTTTTACATTTTAGAGCCTTTACATCTTCAACAATAAGAACAAAAAAATAAGTATCAAATTTATAGTTGCTTTTCAGAAATGCAAGATTATCAAGAAGGTACAACTTCATAATGTGCAAGTTTAGTTATTGTTAACAACTTGAGAAATCATTGAGAACAATGTCAAGATCTCTAATCGAAGCAATCATCTCAGTCAAGTACATTGTTTGCAACTAAACCATTTACAAGGCACTACCATCTTTATATAGTCTAAAAATAGAGTTTCAAAGTCACCGTTTAAAATGTTTAAAATGGAAAAAGGGTTATAAATATCGTTTTGCTACTGAAAATTCATCACCGAGAACAACAATTGGAAGTGCAAAATAAGAAACTCATAGAAAATCAATGAATGCACATAAGGAAGAATTTACAGTGAACATTGCAATGTATCTAAAAATCGGACAGATATTCCAGTCTCATAACAACAAAGTCTAATAGCAATATCTTAATATTAGAGGAGAAGTTTACAATCAAAATCATCAACAACACTAGTAACAGTATAAGCTTTTACAGGGGATGAAGATATTTTTAAGCAAGGTGACTGCGCTAAAAAGAATGCAAAACCACAATGTGGGGGCTCAAATGGGAAAGAAAAAACCTCATCCTGTAATACAAACTAGTGGAATCAATGCATTATTGAAGGATATGAACAGTGGGACATTGAAACTTACTGTAGAATCTTGAATTCCTCTGCAACGAACGTTGTCCTCTGCAACGATCTCCTCTAATGGCTCGCTGAAATAGACTCTCTCCTCCGTTCGCCTTCTTCCTCAAAAATTGCGGTCTTATTCTTTTCCCCTCGTCTCATTATCAGGGACATTCGTCGTTTCAAATGCAGGTTTGGGGCACGCATATTAATAATTCAAATTTTTTTGACAACTGGCATCTAGGTCAGCGTAAATATCTTCCTCCTCTGGCCACTCCGGGGTTGTGTGGTCCCCACGCCTGTTTCCGGCGTGACATCAGGATTCCGGGTGAATGTCTTATGGTCCATGCAGGGGGGAGGCACCATCCATGGCGGGGGAGGCACCATACATGGGTGCATTTTCAGTGGAAGGTACCGAACACTTGGCACAATATATGTAGTGACGAAGCAATTCATAGGATTAGGCGAGAGGCAAATGGACCATTTTACCTTCTCTCCATCATCTTTTTCTTTGGATGTCGACGAAATTGCAGTTGAACAACTTTTGTCACAATTCATTGATGACGAGGTTCTCAAAATCACCACTAATCCGATGGGTAAGTGGGGTTCTACACAATGCGGTCTCGACCCAAAACTTGAAGCCTAGTATGAAAGACTCGAGGCTCACGCCTCGAAACTAAGACCTCCTACACATAATCTAGACACGCCACAACAGCGACAACATCAACATCACGATTCTTGTTCCACCGACTTGAACTCGTGGTGCGCCACAACGGAAGGAGATTCGCACTCGAGCCACCGGCGAACACACCTCTTCAAGAACATTCATGGCCTCGCCCTCTCACAGATCCAGGTTGATTTCCCGCCTCCTCCCAAGTCATGTTCTTGTGTGTCCCCCAAAAAGCTGCTCAAAACTCTCCACTCTAAAAAACCCCCAACTTAAGCTGCTCATAGCTCAAGGCTTAGATTTAAGCAAAACCCCCAACTTAAATCTTCTAGTGGTATCAATAAAACCTCATTTATATCTAAAGGATGTGTGGTCACAGATGAGTATAACGGAGTGTTTCACAATGAACTAGATTGTCCGACTGATGAGGAGTTTTTGACAGATTTGACTTCTTTTTCACTGAGAAGCCAAGAGAAACAGCTCAAGAATAACCTTCAAGGTTTCTATGGAAGTGCAAGCTTAATTGTGTTTTCTTTAACTAATGAATAACCTGCATTGTCCTGCAGCGACAGTGGAATGCATGCACTGAAGACGCCAGCTGTGCTATACATTCTCTACAGTGATTTCTCAGCCTTTGGATACAAGTTGAAGTTCATCAATGGTTTAGAAGAATTTGATCGACATCCATGTACAAATCTACCCGCAACCATTGATATCAACTATGCATTGTCAGGAGGCCCCCAGGGTTTCCCACTGTGAAAATGCCTTTGGCATAATAAGAAAAACACTTACCGGTTGCAACTCGATATGATTTTTTTACATATAGGCTTAAAAAAGCATACACAGTTTTCAACCAGAAAATTATTGCTTATTATTGACCGTAGAAGCCTAAATCAACCTGCATTTTTTCTTATTATTGACTGTAGAAGCCTAAATCAATCAGCACTTTTTCTTGTTATTGACTGTAGAAGCTTAGAAGTCTTTAATGAACTGATATAGAATTGCCTTCACAATATATATGCATGGACAGACATTACCTTACCAAAATCATTGTTAGGAAATTATAATATTAGTGCTCCATTAAGTTTATTTGTGACAGGTGGAAAATAATATATGGAGAATATTATTGTTGTGAGTTGTTTTAACAACTCACGTACATAGTAGTTTGTAGAGAGATTTGTGGGAGTGTTGTTGAACAACCTCCTTGTTTTTAGGAATACATATTCCTATATATGTGTAACCTGCTCCGCATGAAAAGAAGAAGAGAAAGGTTGTTGTGTTCTGTATTTTGTGAATATGTACCAAAATTATTAATCGTGTCATTCTATGCCATCATGCAACTGCAAAAAGAAAGCAAGAAACATGCCAAGTAATCTGCAGGTCACAATGACAAAGAACAGCAGCTCATAAGGAGCAACAGAACTTCTAAGGAAGGAACCACATCATATGCCGAAACCTAGACAAATAGGACATTAAACAAGAAGGTACAATATAAGATACAGGAAATTTTCATCTCATCAGAAACAATGCATTTTAGATACAAAGGAACAATAAAAAGTTGAGAAGATTATCAACCCCACGACAGGCATAAAATCACAACACAAAACACTACATATTACCTGTGAATAGTTATTTGAAATAAAAGTGCACTATGAATGATCTTAAATAGTATCCTAGCATAAAGCAATCACTTCTAGTTTCTGTTTCTTCTCTCTGCTATTGCTTGCTACTGTATTTAGAATTTGTACCACAAAAGCACACTAACCACAACCGGAAATGTAAAAAAAAAAACCTTCCCTATGCTTCTACCCTCTGCCATAAATTGCAACCATATTTAGGGTTTATACCATAAAGGAAAACGTCAAAAATAAGAAAATGATGGTTCTGATCCAGTTGGAGGGCGAGAAACATGCCTAAGAAATCTGCAGGTCACAATGATAAAAGACAGCAGCTCGTTGTAGCAACACAACTTTTAAGGAAGAAACCACATTAGATGCCAAAACCTAGAAAAATAGGATGGTTAAACAAGAAGGTTCAATATAAGATTAGGGGATTTTGCATCTCATCGGAAACAAGGCATTTTAAGATGCAAAAGAAAATAAAAAGATTAAAAGACCACCAACCCCACAACATAGGCATAAAGTCACAACACAAAAGACTACATAATACCTGTGAATAGTTTATTTGAAATAAAAGTGTAATATATAGCCTGTATATACAAAATACTGCAACACTGATCTTTCATCATTAGAACAGAACTGTATGTTCTCAAATAGTATCCTAGCATAAAGCAATCGCTTCTTGTCTCTGTTTCTTCTTTCTGCTATAGCTTGGTACTGTATTTAGAATTCGCACCATAGAAGCAAACTAACCTCAACCAAAAAAAAAAAAGAACTTCCCTATGCTTCTTCCCTCTGCCATAACTTGCAACCTTAAGGGAAATTTATACCATAAAGAAAAACATCAAAAACTAAGCAACTGATGGTTTTGATCCAGTTGAAAGGCGGGATGCTCTATTCTTGGCCAAACTCTCACTTCTACGGTCACGCTGCTCTTTCAACCTTGAAGCAAGAAGCTTTTGATATTCAGCTGCCTCAGCCTTGGCCTTGAGAATACGTTTCTTCTTCTCTGCAATCCTGGCACGCTTTCTTTGCAAGGTTAATGGAGTTACAAGCCTCTGAATCTTTGGAGCTTTGCTTCGTTTCTTACCTGAAAAAAATCAATTATTAGATATCATTATACTTTCTGTTATACACCAATTTTTTTATGGAAAATGAAAATAACCTCCCCAACAGACCTCAAAGTAGATATGTACGTGTTGAAATAGTAAAAGCTAATATCAACCTGTTTTGGATATAAATGTTCGACGATATGTGTTGACATATTTTCTAACATCATCTTCCTTGGAAAGATTAAAGAGTTTCCTGATCTTTGATGCCCTCTTAGGTCCTCGCATCCTTGGCTTTTCAGTATCCGTTAAACCAGGAAGATCATTTTCTCCTAGAAGTACAAAGCCTAAAAATATATGTAAAGCCTGAAATGGTGAGAAATAAAACATTTGCGATTGAAGAGGTAAAAAGAATTTACAGACCCTTTTTAACAATGACCAAGTTTAAGACAGAAAGATCAGGGCTAACAATACATCCTCGGACAGATTTTCGCCTGCGCTCTCCATCACGCCTGCCATATCCACGGAAGCAAGTAGTGCCTGAAAACAAAGTTACCGCATTCTTGGTATGAAACTTGAAATAAAACATTCTACAGACGTGAAGTCTAAAAACAAATAAATTACCTCTGTGCAACAACAAGCGAACACGGCCTGGAGTAAGAACTCCCTGTTTCATTGGAAATCCCTGCTTATCACATCCTCCCATAATTTTGAACACATATCCCTTAAACTCCTGCAAATTAATTGAGTTCTAGGCATGAGAAGGGTTATATGCTACAAGTAAAGGTTATGTTACTCACAACAATGACAAAAACAAATAAGCCCATACCTCTCCCAAGGAGTCACCGCTGACCTCCTGTGAAAGTCTCTTGTGAAAGAAAGCACACCTGTTGAGATAATAAATCAAGAGGACAATGTTATTCATGACTCTAATAATGACGTAAAAATTAGAACATGTTCAGATAAACCTCTGAAGGAGATTCTGCTAACCCATGTTATATACAAGGAAGAAAACTGTTGGCAAGTGACACCCTAGGTATCCCTGAACCTAAGTCTAGAATGTTTAAAAACTAGTAGCCTCTTCTTATGAAATTAATGAAAATTATGACAAATCCCTCAATGGTCTCATGTGTTTACATCGAGTATAAATCAACAAAAGTATCCAATAGATAACACAGATGAAAATTTTAAGCTTAGCAAAAAAATCTGTAAAAATATCCAACTCATTATAATAAGTCATAACATTTTATAGACCATTATGACCTGCTCTACATACCTCTAATGTTAAATAATAAATATAAAATTTTCCAACCAACATATCCAACCCCACACCAGCCAAGTGCATGCCCACATATATATACATGCCGATATTTCAATATTGCAAACCTATTCTGCATACTACATCAAAAGAAGGTTTAATCATTCAAGAGGAGATAAGCATATGGCATTCTTATAAAACTATAGTTAAAGTTTCCAATCGGGCTGAGCTCAGGCGAAGTTGAGACAAGGAGCTGCCACAAAGAATACTAAATTGAGCTGAGTTTATGTGTCAGGACTCAGCATCCTGTCTCTCCAGTAGTGACATCAACGGCAGTTTTGGTGACATGCCTTGTGGATGTCATCTTTGAAGTGACTGTTAATTTACAAGCTATCTACAACAGTGCCATATCCCTATGGTAGAATTTTCTTCCACGCCAATAATTTTCCCAGCTGTAGATGAATTGGCAAGGCCTGGTTTATTCCCCTAGCTTGTCGTGACATCACACCCCAAGCAGTAAAATATTTAATATGAAGCCATAGATATACGTGATTAATGTCTTTTTCCCACAAGAAGTGAGACATGCCGGCTTTTCTGTCACAAATGAAATTAACTAATCACTGTTAAGCTGTTAATTGGGTAATATTATAAATGGGTTGAACTAGCAGCATGCCAAAAAAATAAAAATCAATAAATCCATGCAAATCTCCCATGAATAATGGTTTGTGCATTTGTAGGAACCTCCATTCAAAGTAAAAGATTGCATTCAAATGTTTTCTTAAAGTTCAAGTATAATTCAAAATTCTGAAGTCCTTTGTGGCATATTTTACCACTGTTTTGAATTTGTTGGAGGGAGAGGCAACAGAGGATAGCTAACATGGTTAAGGTGATAAGTATTTCAGTCAATCATCTGGACATTAATCTGTGCCTTATACCCTGAAAGTTATCTCTGTCCTCGAATATCAAGAAAATATAGTCAGCACAACAAGGAATAATCAATCTTTGCAGAGGCAGAGCCTCAACTACAGAAAAAATTGTGGCTCCTGAATCTGATCGAGGGTCTCTGCCAAGGCTCGTGGCTTGTCTTTCCATTTTCGTGACCTCCTTTTTCCTAGTTTTGTGGCTCGTTCTTCTGCTTGTGGCTCGTTTTTTATGACTGTAGCTCGTGCTTTCTAAACTGTGGCTTGTTTTGGATCCTGTCTTCCA
This sequence comes from Taxus wallichiana var. yunnanensis, assembly GCA_018340775.1. Taxonomy (NCBI): domain Eukaryota; kingdom Viridiplantae; phylum Streptophyta; class Pinopsida; order Cupressales; family Taxaceae; genus Taxus; species Taxus wallichiana. The sequence continues at coordinate 23,094,499 of CM031236.1, read as the reverse complement.
ATTCATGGCTTGCTTTTTGAGGCTACAATCTGCAGCTTGTGGTCGTGGTTGATTTTGAGGCTCGGGAGGGCACGGGACTGCCAAAATTGTGGTTCGGCTGCTGCGTCCACCATTGCTTTCCCTCTGCCTGCATCCACTATCGAGCTGCTCCACCATTTCTCTGCCTCGTGCCCTGGTTGGGTATTCTCCAGCACCTCACCTTCATTGCTTTTCTTCCCCTCTGACTCCACAACCATCCCTGTGTCTTCCCTACCTGTTCGTCTTCTGCTCTTTTCCCCTTCCCGACACCCCTTACCTCTCCATTGCCTTTATGCATAAATATCCTCCTGACCAAGCTGCTCGACTGGGGATTTTGGGGAGTTCCCCCAGCTTTCCTCTCTCCCTAACACCATTACAAACTGTTTTCCCGTACCTCTCTACATTGTCTTCCTCTACAATTTCCCCCTCTACCTCTGCAGCAAATATTACCCCTTTCTTTGGCAAACGGGAACATGGACAACTGGAGGATGGTTTACCCAGCATTATTGCAGAGCTGATTAGCAGGTTGGAAACCTTAGAGTCTTCTAACAGAGCTCTCCAGACTGAGGTTTTTGAACTTACATCACGGATGGAGAAGGTTGAATCGGACAACATTTCTCTACAGAGACAACTTACAGATTCCAACGTACAATCCACAACCACCGCAGCCAATGCTCAACTACAGGCTGAGATCACAGATCTCAAACACAAACAAGAGGAAATCTCGACCCAGCACGAAAATCTTAAAAAACAAGCGGACACTTGGGTCCAAATTGTGAAGGGCAAAGACAAAAACACACCCCTGGCTGCGGTGGAAGAAGTTGTGCAAGCTAAGCTGGCTGAGGAAAGAACCAGACGGGCTAGAGAGCTTAATCTCAGAGTACGTGGGCTGCCATTACCCCTTCCTTCTTTGGACCCCTTGGCCATTGCATCAAACTTTATTACAAGGAGTTTGGGGCTGCCCGATGTGCAGCTTGATAGAGCTTGGCTCGGACAGGATTCCACCCTTTTTCTCCGCTTTAAAACAGCAGATGACAGACTCAAGGCACTCAGAGCCAAGCGCAAGCTATTCTCTCTCCCCAATAAGATCTTCCTCGATGAAGACCTCACCAGAGAACAGGTGGCCGAACTCAAAAAGTCCTGAGAAATTGTTATGGCAGCCAGGAAAGCGGGGAAATGGGCAGTCATTCGCAACCTCAGGCATGTCATTTGTGATTCTTTTCCTTCTGGTTGGGTTCCCGGTCCGGTCCCATTGGGAGTGGCGTCGAAACAAGGGCATCTCCATTACATGTTGGAATGGGAACGGTTCCTATTGGTCTTCCCGGGTATACTATACGATGCTCTTGGTCTTTCAGACCTCCTCTTTGTCACGGAAACTCATGCTAGCCCTGTTCGCCCTCTCCCAGACATTAGTGGATACTATTGGCTTTCGGTTTGCAGACAAGAGACTCGGAGTTTAGGAGGGGTTAGAGGGTCTGGTGGTGTTGCATGCCTGGTCAAGGATACACTTCGGCGCAGAATTTCTGTGGCTATAGAGGACGAGTTTGCCCGCTTCCTCTGGGTTAGGATCAAGCGGACCTCGTCTCATCTCAAAGATATCTTCATTGCAGTTTGTTACTTCCCTCCAACCTCTTCTTCATTTGCCATCCATAATGGCCCAGATGAGGACCCCTTCTTCGATCTCTACACGGCATTTCTCAGTACTCAGTGTGTGGGGAGGTCATAGTCTTGGGTGATTTTAATGCACGCACCAGAAACCTCTAGGTTCCCTTACACGACAGGACTAATGATGTGCCCTACTTATCCGAGGTGGACCTTGACTTGGTTGGCTTCCAACGGGACTCAGAGGACTTGACAGGACCTTTGACGTCCTATGGTCGGCACCTCCTTCAGATGGGATAATCTCATGATTTGTTGATCCTTAATGGCATCCCGTGCTTCCCGGACTCCCGCTTCTTCACATGCAGACCTCATTGTGGGGGTGCTAGTGTGGTGGATTACGTCATGGCTACCCCCAATTTGATTCCCTATATTCACCACTTATGTGTCTCCCCCATTCCCCTTGTTGATCATGCGACCCTTTCCTTCTCATTGCAGGTTACTCCCCCCAACCCATGGCCTCTCCCCATGCCCCTTCACGTACCATCTAGAAGTTTGACGAGGGTGACCCTGTAGGCTTCTCCTTTCACCTTCGCCAACTTCTTCCCCCTCCACCCCATTTTGCCTCACTCCCCTCTGATCGGATGTTCGATACCCTTTCTTCCACCATTCGTGACGCGTTACTCTACGCTCCTTCCCCCACTCTACCCCCACCCTCCTGCTAAGAGAACCTGCCCCATGAACCAGTGGTACGATGAAGACTGCAAAGCCCTCCACCGTCAGCTTCGCTTTGCCTTCACACATGCTCTCCCCTCCTTCCCATCTCTCAAGTCTGACTACCATCGTCTCCTTCGCCACAAGAAACGCACCTTTATTTCCCGTCGCCGCTTTGAGCTTCGTGCTTCCCTTATGCACTCCCCTAGCGTTTCTGGCGTACCATTCTTCCCCGCCATTCCTCTTTACCCCAGGACCTACTTCCCACCTCCATGTACACTCATACTTCCACCCTTTATGATATTCTTGGCCAGCCCCAGATCCAGGTAGTTTCCCCTCCCCTACCTGCCATATCTTCACCTACACGAATGTGAAGAAAGCCATTTTAGCCATGAATAACAACAAGGCAGTTGATGAGGAGGAGGGCTTCCAGGCGGAATTCTTCAAGCATGGGTTAGACACTCTAAACAACTACCTCATTGACCTCTTCAACCAGGTAATTTGTATAGGTTTTCTTAAGTCCTAGTCCCATCATATCATTCACCCCATCCACAAGTCGGGGCCCACTTCTGACCTAAACAACTACAGGACAATTATGGTTGGCCACACTTTCTCCAAGTTCTATGCCACAGTCCTCCACATGCGGCTTTCTAAGCTCCTGGAGCAGCACCATTGCGAGAGCCAAGGGCGGGCGGGGTTCCAACTCGCCCACCGGACCATAGATTACATCTTCACCCTTCAAGCCATCATTGAGGAGGCGTGTCCCGCATCCTCTAAGGTCTTTTGTTGCTTCGTCGACTTTCAGAAAGCCTTCGATTTTGTGCCACAAGAAGCCCTTTTCCATAGACTCAGAGACATCGATATTTCTGAAACCCTTCTTGTTGCCATTATGCGCCTGTACGAGGATGTTTTTGGCCGCCTTCACACTGCTGTCGGTTTTTCCGATTTCATTAGGAGTACCATCGAGGTTAAGCAAGGTTGCCCCCTCTCACCCACATTGTTTGGTATCTACATTGATGAGTGGAGGATTTTCTCAGAGACCATATCCAGGAAGGGGATGGTTGTCTTCTTCACCGGGCATTGATCTACATCCTCCTTTTTGTTGACGATGTAGTTCTCCTTGCTTCCTCCAAGGAGGGACTAGAGAGACAGCTTAAACGCTTTAGCCCTTTTTTGCGACCATAGACAATTGACAGTTAACCTTGGTAAAACCAAGGTCATGATTTTCAATGGGTTGAAGACTTCGAACTTCCATTTCTTCTACAAAGGAGAGGAGATTGAGATCACCAACTCCTACACTTACCTGGGAGTTTTATTTACTAGGCCTCGCGTCAACAAGGGTTATGGCTCTCTGGACGATCTTGGAGAGAAAGTGTTTCCGCCACCATTTCCAGGACATCTTGTCAAAGATGTCTCTCTTGATTCTCTTGCACGCCCCACGGTCCTTTATGGTTCCAAGGTTTGGGAACATCTTTGCTCGACTTTGATTGGGCTATAATTGAGCGGGTCCAGATCCTCATGCTCAGACGCCTCATCCGGTGCAGGGAGACGGTTCCACATAATATCATTTTGGCCGAGTTTGGAGCCCATCCCTTTAGATTGGAGACTATATTTGGCCTAGTTTCGCTTTTGCATCGCATTCGGGGCTTCAAACTCTTCCGCAGGCAGGGATAGATATCTCTACCTCGCCTACCGCATTCCTCTGAGGCTATTGCTCTTTCGACCATAACGGCCGCTCTCGCCGCTAGTATGCAGGAGTCTCTTGTCTTCTCGGCTCTCTCGGGATTCGGATAACATCAAGCAAATCCATGGAACAACATTCTCATATTGCATAAACAAATTAAATAATGCAAACCCCGCAAACCGGGTGAATATATATAAAGGCGCCTAGGGTTTAAATGGCAAATTTCTTCATAAATAATGCAGCCATATATTCAATATTGATTTCTGATGATAAATAATTAGGGTAAACACATAGAAATCTGCAGATGAAATGATAACAAATATTGTCTAAAATCCACTTGTAAATGATCCAACCCAAGTCGATTTGATATATATTTGTGGCTGAAATATACAACAATAAACTGGCATGAAAAATACCTCAAACACTGCATAAATCAACTGCAGAATAAGTCGCCCCACTCTAGAAGTTGTATAAATGCTCACTGCTGCAATTTATTCCTTCTTCTGAAACTACTGAAATGATAAATAACCTGTGTAAACAATGAAGATCCCTGAGTGGAAACTTCTCTCACTGCTCCTGGGGTTTCCGTCCACAAGAGGAATAATCCAGAGGGTTTCCGTCCTTGGATTTTGTCTGCAAAAGCTCAAAGCTAACTGCCGGGAGAAAATAATAATAATCTGAATGCCTTTCCCCAAGTCGCATTTTTTCCTTATAGCCAAAAAACCCTCCAAAGATGCAAGTCGCACTTTTTCCAAATCAGCATAATTAATTTTTAATTAATTATTTCCTTCTCCAAGCAAGTCGCATTTTTGGCTTATTTTTCCCAAGCAAGTCGCATTTTTGGCTTATTTGACCCTTCCCCAAGGCAAGTCGCATTTTTTTGCCTAGGAAGGCACATTAAATAATTTATTAATTTATTTAAATGCACTTTCCTAAGTCAAAGTCACTTAAACAGTCTATTAATTCATTATATGTGCTTTAATGATATTTTACTTTATTTTGAGCACAATATAATAAAATTAATAAACCGAAGTCACCCTTGAAAACACCCTTTGGCCATCGGGTAGACAAAACGGGCCAAAGGTCTTCGACCAAACTATTCGAGAAAGAGGGACATTACAGTCCTCCCTTCCCGAGATTGCTTGTCCCCAAGCAACTGTAGAGCTGGATGCTTGTAATATAGACTCGCCCTCCCATGTAGCATCCTCCACTGGTAACTCTTTCCACCTCACCAGGAACTCCCGAATAACTTTATTCCTCAATCTCCTCTCTCGGCTATCCAAGATCTCCTCTGGCACTAAGTCCAATCTCCCTTCCTCATCCAAGGGTGGTAACTCTGTAGAAGAAATAATGTGCTGCCCCAAGGCCTTTTTCAAGCAAGATACATGAAAGACATTGTGTATCTTACTCTCAGAAGGCAACTCTAGCTCATATGCCACTTCACCAACTCTCCTCAACACCCTGTATGGACCATAGAATCGTGGCTTGAGCTTTTCAGCCCCACTCTTCTTGAGAGTACTCTGTCTGTAAGGCTGAAGACGTAGAAAACCATGTCTCCTACCTCAAATGATCTCTCCACTCTATGCCTATCTGCATACATCTTCTGCTGATTTTGGGCCCGCTGAATATTTTCCTTAAGTACCTTAAGGATGTCCTGACTATCCTGTAAACTCTCCTGAGCCTTGGGAGCTCTACTGTCCCCAAACACCAAATCAACAAAAGATCTCGCATCATATCCATACAATGCTCGGAATGGAGTCATACCAATAGACATATGGTAAGTGGTGTTATAGCAATACTCACATAAATATAGCAACTTTACCCATGCCTTCTATGTCCCTGCAACATAGTTACGAAGATAACCCTCTATCCACTTGTTCACAATCTCTGTCTGCCCATCCGTCTGAGGGTGATAACTAGTGCTAGGAGTCAACTCAGTGTGAACCAAACGGAAAAGCTCCTGCCAAAATATGCTCATAAACCTGCTATCCCGATCACTAACTATGTTCTTCGGAAGTCCATGCAACTTGAATATCTGACGGAAGAACAAATCAGCCACATGAGGTGCCTTAAAGCTGGTAGGGACAGCGAAAAAGTGTGCATATTTTGTCAACCGATCAACTACCGCATAAATGCGATCATTCCCTTGCACCACGGGAAGACCTGTAATGAAATCCATCGAAATACTTTCCCACTTCTGCTCCGGAATTGGCAATGGTTGTAGCAAACCTGCTGGGAAAGTATGCTCTGACTTGTTCTGCTGACAAGTCATACACTCGCGGACATGGCGCAAGACATCATCCTTGAGACCCTTCCAGAGAATCTCTCTCTAATTTGCCTGTATGTTTTAAAATACCTGGATGTCCTGCAAGTGGTGCATCATGGAAAGCATGCATAATCTTCTCCTTAAGCTCAGATTCAGGAACTAGGTAAATTCTGCCCTTATACAAAATCAAATCAGCTATTACCTTATACCGGCCATCCTGAATTTTTCCATCCATAATGTCACATGCCCAAGTGTTTTTGGAATACTCAACTAACAGTTGAGATTTCCAATCTGCTGAAATCTCGCTCAAAGAACATAGGGCAGCGAGATGGGGTTTCCTGGAAAGTGCATCAGCCACTACATTCTTCGTCCCCTTGACATACTCAATGTCAAAATCATATGCCTGGATTCTGCTGACCCATTTTTGTTGCCTCTCATTGAGTTCCTTTTGTTCCAGGAAATATTTCAAGTTGTTGTGGTCGGTTCTCACCACAAATTTTCCACCCACCAAATACTGTCTGAACTTTGCCAAAGCATGCATAATGGCAAGCATCTCCTTATCATAGGTGGAATACAATCTCTCATTATCTCTCAACTTCCGCTCTCGAAGGCAATAGGATGGCGATCCTGCATAAGAACTGCACCAATCCCCAATCCCGAAGCATCACACTCTAAAATGAAGGGCCGTGAGAAATCTGGAAGAGCCAAAACTGGACAGGTGCTCATAATTACCTTGAGCCTCTCAAATACTACATGTGCCTCATCTGTCCATCTGAATGCACCCTTCCGTGTAAGATCTGTCAATGGAGCTACCAGCTGAGAATAACCCTTCACAAACCTCCTGTAGTAACCACATAACCCCAAGAATCCTCGCAAGTCAGAGATATTCCTGGGTGGTGGCCAATCCTGCATTGCCTGTATCTTCTCCTGATGGACCTTGACCCCATTGGCCCCAATGACATGCCCAAGATACAATATCTCCGTAAGTCCAAATTCACACTTGGACATCTTAGCAAATAAAGACTGAGTCTCCATTATGCTAAGTACCTCATCAAGATGCCTCAAATGATCATCCCATGTCCTGCTATATATCAGAATATCATCAAAAAATACCAACACAAACTGCCTCAACTGCCTGTTGAAGAGATGGTTCATACATGACTGAAATGTAGCAGGTGCATTGGTGAGTCCAAATGGCATCACCAAGAACTCATAGTGCCCGTAGTGACACCTGAAGGTTGTCTTGTGAATGTCCTCATCCCGAACTCGAATCTGGTGGTAGCCTGATCGAAGATCAATCTTCAAAAAGTAGATAGATCCATGCAACTCATCTAAAAGCTCATCAATGCGAGGAATGGGATACCTGTTCTTGATGGTTTTCTTGTTCAGTGCACGATAGTCAATGCACATCCTCATGGTCCCATCCTTCTTCTTCACCAAAACAACTGAAGAAGCAAAGGGACTAGAACTAGGACGGATGTGTCCCATCTCCAAGAGCTCTCTAATGGCCTTCTCTATCTCATCCTTATATGTCTTAGGATGGCGATAAGGCGTAGTCATCACGGGTTTAGCACCCTCCTCAAGCTCTATAACATGCTCAAACCCTCTATCTGGTGGTCTACCTGGAGGAATGTCACCAAACACTAGGCCGTGCTTATCCAGTATGGACTGGATGTCAATATGAAAAGGCTGCTCACTGTCTGAAGAAGATTTGGATGAAATGAAACACTTGGGCTGCCCATGCAACCTCTCCATGTCTGACTATAGACTCCATCCTGTGTGCTGAAACAACTCTAGGCCCACCGTCAGAAAGAGCCCAAAGCACAATCTTCTTCTTATCCACCATAAACTCCAACTCCATCCTCCGAAATCCTGCACATATCTGCCAAGGGACTGTAACCACTGAATACCCAATACTGTATCAATCTCACCAAGTCCAATAACATAGAAGTCATCGGTCAATGTGTAGTCCCCCATCTGAATACTAAGCCGTGGAATCCTCTTAGTGCAACTAATAGCAAATCCATCTGCTACCCGTACACTAAACCCCTCAAATTCCTCAACTTGTAATCCTCGCTTCACAGCCAACCCCTCATCAATGAAGTTGTGCGTAGCTCCACTGTCAACCAAACAAACAATCTATTGTCCCTTAAGCACTCCCTTTAGCCGAAAGGGATGGTACCTAGGAACTCCTGAGAGTGTAGCAATAGTGACATCGGATGAATCCAATGCCTCACTCTCGCCAAGCTCTACTTGGGGCTGCTCCCCCTGTGCATCATGGCCACCGCCCTCATCCTCTGCATCTGTATCTGGCGAGTGATCATCCTCCCCATCTGAAATCACCTCAATGAGATGCACCTTGCCTTTACCAAGGCAACGATGTCCAGGCTCCCAATGATCTTTGCAATGAAAGCAAAGCTTCTTCCTCCTCAACTCATTACGAGTCTCCTGATCCACCTTAGGAGGTGGTGCACTCTTCTGCGGAACGGTAGAGCGCTGAAATGGCCTGGAGCTCGTGGGAAACTTCTTATTGGGCTGATAAGAAGTGGGTTGATAGGAAGTGGGGGATGTGTCCAAGTTCAATGCCGTCTGGATGGCATCATGCAATGTCCTAGGCTTAAGAGCCTTGACCAATCCTCTCATCCTGTCATGAAGGCCCTCTATAAATAACATCACCACCCTCTTCTCAGGCATCTCTGGAACCATAACTGCTATACGCTGAAATTCGTTGATGTATGAATCAACGTGTCCACTCTGTCGAGTTGTGCCAAGTCCCTATAATAAAGCTCCACATCCTTGCGATCAAATCTCGCAATCAACCTCTCGCTGAAATCCTTGTATGACCGTAGAAGCTCATGACCTTGTGTAACTAACCCATGGTGCCACCAATCATAAGCCACCCCCTCAAGGTGTAATGTAGCAAACTGTATGGCCTCCTGCTCCCTCATGGGTTTGAGGGTAAGATAGGTGTCGAGCTTGTGAATCCAAGCCCTGGCACTGATCTTTCCACTACCATCAAAAGTGGAGAGGGTTACCTTATTGGTAACCTACGCTGCAAATCCCTGTTCTGCTGCACTCTAGGCCTCCTGTCCTGTCCAACCCTCATGTTATCTCTCCTCTGAGCACAATACTGTGGGAGGGAAATACATCCCTCACATGCTGACGCGAAAACTCCTCCACTCATCACTGACTGCCATAATAGTATCCGGAAAAGCTACTTCTTCCGGTCGTCCCTCAATCTCTGGTGGGTCATCTCTAGGCAGGAAGTTAGGCTGCATAGGCCTATCTGCAGTCCGCGTAGGTCTCCTCTCATCTGTATGAGTGTGTCTCCGCTCATCTGTATGAGTATGCCTCCGCTCACGGCGTGGCGATCCCCTAACACTCCCAAGCTCTGAAGGTGATCTGCTGTGATCCCTGTAACCACTGGCAACTGATACGGATCTATCCCTCCTGTCGTGCCTGTCCCGCGGCCTATCTAGTGCCAACTTGTCCAAGGTAGTGCCCATGCGCTCCATAGTCTGTAACAACTGCCTCTGAGTGGCTGCCATATCCCGAATGAAATCCCTATCTGGATCTGCATGTTCCTCTCGAGGGACTCTCTGGTCTATCACCCAAATATTCCATTCTGTCACCTCCTACAATACCAGCTTCGAGTCGTGCCCGTCTGCGGGTGTAGTATCTGTGTGGACCATCCTCTCTGTGTTGCATTCAAAGCTGATTTCTGTTTTTAATACACTCTCTGCTTCCTTCCCACACAGGTTGGGAGGATACACTGCTCTGATACCACTGAAAGATCCCAAACCCTTTTACCTCCGATTTTTTTTATATATATAATACCCTTTATACTGTGTATATATATATAACATCAAGCAAATCCATGGAACAACATTCTCATATCAAGCGTAAACAAATTAATATAATAAAACCCCGGGGTGAATTTATATAAAGGCGCCTAGGGTTTAAATGGCATATTTCTTCATAAATAATGCAGCCATATATTCAATATTGATTTCTAATGATAAATAATTAGGGTAAACACATATAGAAATCTACAGATGAAATGATAACAAATATTGTCTAAAATCCATTGTAAATGATCCAACCCAAGTCGATTTGATATATATTTGTGGCTGAAATATACAACAATAAACTGGCATGAAAAATACCTCAAACACAACATAAATCAACTGCAGAATAAGTCGCCCCACTCTAGAAGTTGTATAAATGCTCACTGCTGCAATTTATTCCTTCTTCTGAAACTGCTGAAATGATAAATAACTTGTGTAAACAATGAAGATCCCTGAGTGGAAACTTCTCTCACTGCTCTCTGGGGTTTCCGTCCACAAGAGGAATAATCCAGAGGGTTTCCGTCCTTGGATTTTGTCTCCAAAGCTCAAAGCTAACTGCCGGGAGAAAATAATAATAATCTGGAATGCCTTTCCCCAAGTCGCATTTTTTCTTATAGCCAAAAACCCTCCAAAGATGCAAGTCGCACTTTTTCCAAATCAGCATAATTAATTTTTAATTAATTATTTCCTTCTCCAAGCAAGTCGCATTTTTGGCTTATTTGACCCTTCCCCAAGGCAAGTCGCATTTTTTTGCCTAGGAAGGCACATTAAATAATTTATTAATTTATTTAAATGCACTTTCCTAAGTCAAAGTCACTTAAACAATCTATTAATTCATTATATGTGCTTTAATGATATTTTACTTTATTTTGAGCACAATATAATAAAATTAATAAACCGAAGTCACCCTTGAAAACACCCTTTGGCCGTCGGGTAGACAAAAGGGCCAAAGGTCTTCGACCGAACTATTCAAGAAAGAGGGACATTACACAAGATCTCGCACAAAATTATCAAAGAAGACATTTACAAGCAGTTCATCCAACATACTTGGATTAGTCCCCCAGGGGCTCCATCCTAAGATGGCTTTCTATGTTGCACATTTTCTTGAGATCACAGACGGACTTATCAGCCGGCCTACGTATATCTCCCAACACTGGTTACAAGCACTCTGCATTTCTCTAGGCCAGTTCAGAGTGGGCTCTCATAGGCTTTGTGTGGAGGATCACCAGTTGCCTTTGCTTCAGAGGAATTTTCCAGCTCTGTTCTCTCCAGGAGATCAAAACGGAAGATCACTTCATTTTCAGGTGTCCTATCTACTACGAGATCAAAGGGAGATTCCATTGTTTATTCCGGGATCATATGTATCTTGTTGCTTTCTTGAAGTACCATGATCGGCGGTCTTGCTCTCTACCTTCGGGAGGCACTCATGCTCCGAATGAGACCTTTCAACCTCCTCCAGTTAGGCTTCTAATCTCTGATTACTTCTTTCTAGTGCTCCCTCGGTGGCGAGCACTAAGCGGCTCCTTGATATTAGTCTGGATTCTCGGACCGGATATGTCCGCACCCAAGGGTTGCCTCCCAACCTAGAGATATTCTTGATTGCACTCGGCTTCATGCCCTCTCTCGTCAGGCGTGCCCGACCGGGGAGAACGCGGAGGGCTCGTCTTGTTCGTACTTCTTCCGTATACCGACATTCCAGTCTCCTCACGACTTCAGATACAGGACACAGGCATATTGCCAACTACTTCCAGTCGGTCTCAGAGGCTAGTTGATAGGATGAGTGGTGGGTTTCTCCCGCCCTCCTCCTCTCCGACTCCATTCATCTACACTCTTCTGGTCACAGCGGCCTTTGCTTCTCCTTCTTCTTTCCTCTCTCTTTTATCTTCTCTTCTTCTTTTGTTCGGGTGACCCTTTCAGGTCTTCCTGCTGGCACCTCTTGCATTGTACTGTACAGTCCCATTGACCTACTTTTGTGGTCATTCGTTGGACATTAATAAAATTATCTTATCTTATCTTATCTTATCATGTTCCTGTTGTTAACGAACTTATGAATGGATTTTCAGTGATCATATCAGTTTTTCATTTTCTTTGGCCTGTTCATCAAAAGAATTCAGGTGGATCAGCAAGTTTATAATGTACAGGCGATGTATAGAAATGCAGCAGTTATCAGTAGCAACTATGATGACAACTCTAGTGCGGCTGATGGATTTTTGGTCTGTGCTTAAAATTTATAATACACTCAGATATATAGCCCTTTTTCCACATAACAGGCCTCCTGCCATAAAAGTCCCTGTTTTAATGAGAAGGCAAGAATTAAGTGTTACGAGCTGGTACAAGCAGCATGCCTAAAAAAAAAGCTCCCAATTAAAATGTACACCACTTCCATAACATCAACCTCTAAAATGGCCTATCCTACTTTGAAAGCATTTGTCATCATGGACGACTCCTCCACAGCATTCAAGATTCAGTAATTTGAATGGTACCCTGATATGTTGTTATAAAGCATACCCATTTAAAGGCATCCCAAGTTGGTACACCAGAAACCTATACTGGTGCTTAACAAAACAAATATTGCCCCTAAATATCAGCTTAAAATTCATAGGAAAATGTTAGACATGACAAAGAAAAACCCAAAACGTCTAATGCTTTGGTAGGTTAGAATTTCTATTCAAATGTCCCCCTAAATTTATGGAAAAATATAATTGTTACTAAGTAATCTCCAAATTAGAGATCTGAGGATGCAAATGAATCCAGAAGAATTATACACGTTATTACACAGCGAAGAAGCCTGTTTTGCAATACATGTACTTTGTCTATAATAAATACAACTACTATTCTTGCAAGGTATGGCTCCATTTGATGTCCTATATGCATGCAAGTGCAGACCACCCCTTGGATACAACTTTGAACCATTTGGAAAACAAGTTGCTGTAGACCGAAAATGTTACAGGGAATTGAAAAATGTGTTCAGCTAATTAGGAACACGTTGAAAGAAGCAATTCATAGCGAAAAAGATAACGCAAATCTTACTTAAAACACAAAACAAATGTTCTTATAAAATAAGATGAACTTTCCAGACCGTCCCAAATCCCTGAACCAAGTAACAGATAGGAATGTCAATTTCAATTCCATTTTTATTTTACAGCGAAAAATTGTTTGAACACTGACATATGAACCCCAGATCAAGTTTTAACCCTATCGCAAATTAGAATTTCCACAAAGTACCCTACATACGGAAATGTTTCACAGGCTATATAAACCCCAAAATCATAAACCCTGGGGCGGATTAAAATGTCTACTCAAAAATCTGCCATACAAAATGTAATTTCAAGATTCATCTTCGTTTATTATAGTTATAAGACGAATCAAACACATATACACATGAAAACTATATATACACATAAATTTTCAAAAGAAAAAAAAATGATACACTCACAGCTTTTGGTCGTCATCGATCTCAAGCTTCTTCTGGCATCCGTGGTGGGATTCGCAATATTGAACTGTATTAAAAAAAAAATTACAAAAAGAAAAATTTATGTATTATTAAAAATTCAGAAAATAAAGTTTTCACCGAGAAAAATAATGCAGTGTGAAAGCATACCTTCATGTTCACCCTCGCTGATACAACCTCGAATTCTCTTATCTCTGCACACAACTGCAATAGCTCATTGGAGTGGCAAGGGTTTAGGGTTTCGATAGAAGAATAGGCGCTAGAGTTTGAACTCAGGGTTCATAATTGACCTCGGGGTTCGATTCTGTTATTTTCTCCCTCTTTTCCTTGTGATTTCTTTTTCTCTCTATTTTTGGTAATTACTTACAACCAGGGTTAAATGTGACGGCCACCTATGCCTGTCACACATTTTTCGGGTGAAGTAATTTTTAATATTGTGCTTCAAAAATACAAACAATATTATGTATGTAGCAATTAATCTATATTTATTTAATTATTTTAAAGATATATTTTTATAATTTACATGTATAAAAAATGATGTTCAAATTTTAAATATGCAAGTCACATGTGATGGTTATTACAAATATTTGCAAGTATTTTATGGCTAAAATCGCAAAAATATCTAAACGGCCATCAAATATAACCTCTGCTTACAACAAAAGCATTTTTGTATAATATGGTCAACCAAGTTCGAATCTCCTACATCATGTATCGAACGGTCTCGCAAAGTCTACATCATACTACATGGTTTGTTTGTTACACATTTCCTCTAGTATAGTTTGTCATCTCTGTCTTGTTGAAATATAACATTTACTAATTTCAAGGAACCAATAAGATAACATTGTTGACTAGGGAGCGAGTTGGAGGGCATGGTGGGACAAAAGCGTGGACATAGGTAATTTTTCCCCATCTCTGCAACATCCGTAGATCCCTCGAAGGCCTCAAACTATCTTGTGAGATGGCATGTGTTACTCAAAGATTAATTAGTGATTCCTAATTACTAGATGGATTCTTCAAGTGTTTAGTGATTAGAGATGAATGCTCCAGGTTATGTGAAACACGCTTTGATATGAGAGGCAATTTCTTTGCCGACATAGCATATCCTCACAAAGTTATGAACCTTCTTAATGACAGTCTCGTTCTTTTCAAATTCTTTATTACTTCCTTAGTTGTTGGAGGATTGTCTTTGACATTAGATGTAGTGTCATCCTCATCAATATGATAAACCAAATAATTATCATCCCCATCATCTTAAATATCATAAATACGAAATACTAGATGTGTAGCGTTAGATTCAATATCTAATAAATCAACGTTATCCTCTATTTTGTGTTTTTGTTAGTACTACGGAAATAAACAATATTTATATAAGTTTTTGGGTCGGTGAATATGTGTACACATGTTGTCTTTTGAATGTTTAAACAATGCTAAAGATTTAATTTTGTAAATATTCTTGTGGTCTTTTCACTTTTGCAACAATCGGAGTAAATTTTTCATTAGTTGTGTGTCGGGAGTTGATGTCCCTGTATTCTCAATGTATTTGACGTATATTTTATTAATAATATTTAAAGTTATCCAATTTTTAGTGACCCTTGCAATATGTGTTAAAATTTATTCTTGAATGAAAACAACTAAGTCAATCATTCATATCAATTATTAATATATGGCGCAATATCTAACTTTTCAAGTTATTTATTGCATGCTTAGTTCTGGAGGATTGCCTCTAACATTAGATGCAGTGTCATGGATGACGATGGAAGACACGTGGTGAACTTGTGGGGAATGTTAAGGGAGATTGACAGTGCGATCGACGTCATTTTGGTGACCCCAATCGCCTTGTGACTATCTTCATTGCAAGCAAAGACCGCATTGGGAGCTTTCACATAGGGGTCGGGGTTCAAACCATGGGTCGTGCACAATGATGCCATGTCTCATGCAAGCTTAAGGTCGTACACCTTCCATTGATCATGCCCCCGAGGCAATCAAATTCCATCATGGAATAACATATGATGCAAACATAATGCTTATGTCTTTAATTCTCCTCCCTCAATCCCCTTCTTCATCTCTCCTCCTCCCCTGAAATGTTTCCCCTTCACTCATTCAACTTTAGCTTCTTTTACGCCTCCTTTTGACGTTTCCATTGCACCACTCGGGTGTGATTGCTAATATTGAAGTTGTTGTAATTGTAGTTGTGGACAACCACTTATCATGCCTTCCTATAAAAATGGGTTCTATAGATCAACCGAGGGTGTTTATTTTTTTGTTGATTAGCTTTTTGTGGAAAAAGTTTCAAACATTTAAACTCGCATGTATCAACAAAAATTTAATTTTTAATTTATATAACTTTTTTATATATGGAAAAAGATGTAGAATTTACTACTTTTATATAAATAGTAAAGGTTACCTTTTTCTAGGTTTTATGTAGATGATATTTTAATATTTGCCTACAATTATATATTTCTAAAAAATCGATTCATTAAAAGTACCCTTGAATGCCCCATACTCAAGAGACCCATAATCATGTGTTACCACTTGGGACTTTGGGTACTCAAATGAAACCTATTGTATGCTTTAATTTTGTGTTATTACCATCTCGTACTCTATTGTGTGTTATTACTCTCTACTCTAAAGGCTTTATCGAAGGGATCTCATGCACATTTGTTATTTTAAGCATGTGTTATCAACCCTTCACATTTGGGGGATGAATGAATGAATGAAAGTTTTTAATGACGTCCACAAGACCGAGCAGTCTATGGGACCCAATGTGCAAACACAAACTAGGCAGCCAAACACCAAAAAGATGCCCAAAATAACCGCTCTTGCCTTTCTTCCAGTTCTTTGCTAATCTTGATTCTTCTGCTATGGATTTTGATCAAGAAATTTGTTGTTTTGCCACCCTTTCCTCTTCAAACAAAGTTGTAAGATCATCCACTGTTAAAATATCCACATAATTGCTTTGTATGTCCTCGTAAGCTACACATTCCATGACGAAATGCCATTCTGATTCCACCAAGCCCGACATGCAAAACTGACAAACCCTTTTTGACCACTCCTCTTTGGGCATTTTCCATCTCCCGGTTTCACACCTAAGATGATGTGAACTAGTTTTTAGTTGTGCAATTAACATTTTAGCTTTCCACTTTATCATCACTCCAATATAGTGTTTTTGCCCATGATCACATGTGGGATTAAAATTCTTGACATAGTATTCTCTTTTTCGTCCAAGCTACTTATTCCACATAATATTTTTGAATTTCTCTCTCACATAATTTTTTATTTCTTCGTTAGTGCTAGGACACTCTTGTATGCTAATGCCCCATTTGCTCATCCACTCGCCATTTTGCTTCATCCAAGTTTTCTTCCTCTTATTTAACTTTTCCTCTACTGCTATTTTAGGCCACCGGGAATCATCCATGTTTTCCACTTTCTTGAAGTATCCTAATAGTCGGATCATCACCGCGCTTCCACCGAAAAGGCTTTGGCTTCATTAGGATGACTTCATATGGAACCATGGTTTTTATTTTGAAACTGCTTGTAATTAGATGCTTTTGAATTCTTTCTATCTGTTTCCATTTCCCCACGGACGTACTGCTGCCCCAAATCTCACACCCGTATAACACCACTGGGATTACCAGTAACCCAAAAAGGTTCAATTTGGTCTTCCAATCCCATAACTCCATTGTTTTGCATTTGTTTTAGAGCATGTATAAAGCTTTCCACCCCCCAATCCTCTTAGCTCTACAAGTTTCCCAACTGAGATTATTGTGAAAGTTCAGTCCCAAATATTTGTATTCATTTACAACTTGCAAGGAGTCCCCTTCAAACTCAAAGGTTACTTGTCTCTTTTTCCTTTTTAAGGTAAATATCGTGATTTTGGTTTTACCAATGTTCACTTGCATTGCCACATATTGGCAAAATAGTTCTAAACCTCTCAAGTGCTCATGTAAACCTGCATTGTTTTAGCCATTAGGATAAGGTCATCCACATAGAACAATAATTTTACCACATATGAAGCTAAATGAATCGCACCTCCGCCCTTTTTGTCAATCCATTCCTCTAGCTTGTCTATATATAACCCAAACAAGGTTGGGGACAATGGAAAACCTTGTTTGACCCCGATATCACTCCCAAAACACTCGAATAGACCGTCCTTAGTTTTGATTTTAGCCCGTACCTACTTATATAGTCAGAACCACTTTGCCCTATATTTAATTGGAATACCCAACTCTTCTATTTTGTCCCACAATTTGTTTCTCGGAATCGTGTGTCAAAGGCCTTTTTGAAATCCACGAAAGAGCAATAGACCTCTTGTTGGCTAGATTTTCTGCATAGCATCAAACCTAGGCAATCATGAGATAAATCTCCCTCATTTAACCGGTGAGGCTCCCGTGTCAGATTTGTCAATAAAAATGTGTTATTATCTATCAGGGGTTTTACTTTAACCACTTAGTTCATGAACCATAACTAAGAAGTTCTGCAGCAAGTAAGCAACTATTTAAGAAAGGAAAGTTATAGAAGAAAGAAGTAAAGGAAATACAGAGAAGAAATGGGGAAGATGTGCATCCCAATTAGTAGATAGCAGAGCTAATTACATGCACATAGAAGAAACTTAATAGATATGAACACACGAATTATAAAACAAAGGCGAATTTCTAGATCTAGATCTAAAATAACACAAAGTTTATCAAGAAATCTAAGATTCAAAGCAAGAAACACAAGACAATTGTGACACAAAGTTCTCCTAAACCTGCTCCTTTGTATTCCTTTGCTCCAAGTTGCTTTATCGGGAGTTCAAAGACAAAGTCTAGAACTCGGGATTGCTGCTTATAAATTCTGATTGATCCTTAACCCGGAGGTTCTTCTCCTACTTATAGAGTGTAGGAGGGAGAGTACAAATGGAAGACTCAAACCGAACTAAAGCATGAACAACAAGCAAAGATGACATTTGCAATCATCCTCAACTAACTTCTTCTTAAGTGACACATGTATCACTTAACTAATAGAATGGTTCCACATGACTTCAAGTAATGGTTGTAAAACCAATAACTTAGAAGTTTTACAATTTCATCCGGGAACATAGAAAATAGAAGAAGAAAGAAAAAAGAAGTCATGCCAGTGTAACATTTATGTCTTCTTCTTGTTCTGATATCGGATATACTTGTCGAACATGTAATTCAACGATCTTTCCATCTGTTTTAGCCACTGCTTCCTTCTCTGTCCTGAATTGCAGCAACCCTTCATTCAACACTTTGCTGCACGCTTCCACCTCTTCCAAACTCGGCCCAAACCTCGCAATGTCTGCCTGTAGAGCCACTAGTCTACTGATAGAATTCATCGTGAAAGGCTTGGTAGCTTTATCAATTCTCTTTTGTACCATCAGAAGAGAACCTTCCAGGGAATCAGGCACTTCGTTAGAAACGATCCGCATGTATGAAGTAACACCTCCGTTCACTCTTTCCTCAGTGAAAGAAATGATCTACTGTCTGGTAAATCGATGTTCTACTCTCAAGTGCTGCGTCCTCTTCAAGAAACTCTGCAGATTTCCAAGCGGAAGATACTGCAAACTCTAATGCTTCCCTTCTCAACCGATCCGTCTGTACAATCTGCTCCATGATCAATACATCTCTCGGCAGACTTGTTGATCTCGGCCAAAATACTCGGGTTACTCTCTGCGTAATCGTATTCATGCCTTCTATGTTTTCCATCGATTGCTTTAGTTGATTTCTTTGCATCGTTCATAACCTTTAGGCGGGCTAAGCACTTCCCAAGTTGTCACGAAGCTTGACGAATAATCGGATCCTTCCATTCGTCCAATAGCCTTTACTTGATTGCTTGCATCCTCCATTTCCTATATAAGATGATCACTCCCTACTTTGAAATGGGCTGAATGGAAGGTTTAGCAACCTTGGCTATGATCTCACATAATTGAGATACTTGCTTCCGCACTCTTCTTTCTCCACCTTTTCACTCGAGCCTAAGGAATAAAGCATCTATCAATGTCTACGTGTCTGCTTCATCCTTCAAGGTGGTGGCTTGGCCCGAGTGGTACTTAGTCACTGCCACATCTTCTGTGTGAGCTCCTCTTCTATCTTTCCTTATGCCGGAATTGATATCTCAAAGAAACTTCTCTCCCGAATTCTCAATGATCAACCTAGAAGTTGCTTTAGCAACTTTAGGCCTTCTGTCTCTTCTACTTAGATCTCGAGTAGCCGTGCCAGTCGTGCTCCTCTAAGTTCATCTCCATTCTCGCTTCTGGAACCAACTGCAAAGCCAACCATTCCGAGAAATTACTTCTCGGAGAGTGAGAAGTCGCTGAGTGCACTACCATCTCCCGCTCTGCATCCTCTCCGTCAGAAAGTGCCACAGTGTTATGACTGCCATCCTCTGAATCATCCAAGGACAAAGCTCTTTCGAACTCTGCCATCTGCAGCTTCAACATCTCCTCTGGAACGGGTGATGAACGAAGTGGCTGAGGAGAGAAGACGAACGTCGCCGGATTCAATGAAGGCATGGAAACATCCTGCTGCTGCGGTGCAATAGTTGGTGAAGTACTGGGTATTGGAGAAGTCGGAGTCAAAGCTATGGTCGTAGAAGTGATCTTCTCTTTCTCTTGAGATCTTCTGTGTACTTTCAACTTCTCGGACCTTCTGCTGCTTTCTCCTTCATGCTTTCGCTTGAGGGAATCTCCTGCGCCGAAGTTGCCCGTGATTTGATTCATCAATGCTTCATCAAGGCAATATCCCTTCGTCAGCAACCAGTTTGAAGTATTCACCAACACAGCTCTCGATCTTTCTTCAATTGTGTTGCAGCCTCCCATGTTATTCTGCAGTATGGCTTTATCTCCTCCCATTTGATGGTAAGTGTCAAGTACCACATTCCCATCATCTTTAAGATCCGCAGGTATCCGCGCTAGTCCAAAGTCGAACACTTGCTTTGCTAACAGGTATCCGCATGAAATTCTTCTTTCTCCACCTTTTCACTATCAAGCCTAAGGAATAAAGTGTCTATCAATGTCTGCGTGTCTTGCTTCAATTCTTGATGGTGACTTGACCGATGGGTACTTTAGTTCTTATCACATCTTCCGCCGTGAGCTCCTCCTCTATCTTTCCTTCTGCCGGAATTGATATCTCAGCAAACTTCTCTCCCGAATTCTCAATGATCAACCTAGAAGTTGCTTTAGCAACTTTAGGCCTTCTGTCTCTTCTGCTCAGATCCTGGAGTAGCTGCAAGTCGTGCTCCTCTAAGTTCATCTCCATTCTCGCTTCTGGAACCAACTGCAAAGCCAACCATTCCGAGAAATTACTTCTCGGAGAGTGAGAAGTCGGCCAGTGCACTACCATCTCCCGCTCCTCATCCTCTCTCGCCGAAAGTGCCACGGTGTTATGTTATGACTGCCATCCTCTGAATCATCCAAGGACAAAGCTCTTTCGAACTCTGCCATCTGCAGCTTTAACATCTCCTCTGGAACGGGTGATGAATGAAGTGGCTGAGGAGAGAAGAACGTCGCCGGATTCAATGAAGGCATGGAAACGTCCTGGCTTTGCCGCGGTGCAATAGTTGGTGAAGTCTTGGGTCTTTGGAGAAGCCGAAGTCAAAGCTATGGTCAGAAGTGATCTTCTCTTTCTCTTGGGATCTTCTGTACTTTCAACTTCTCGGACCTTCTCACGCTTTCTCCTTCATGCTTTCGCCGAGGGAATCTAATATGCCGAAGTTGCCGTGATTTGATTCATCAATGTTTCATCAAGGCAATATCCCTTGGTCAAGAAATGAACCGGTTTGAAGTATTCACCAACACGACTCTCGACCTTTCTTTAATTGTGTTGCGACCTCCCATGTTATTCTCGCAGTATGGCTTTATCTCCTCCCATTTGATGGTAAGTGTCAAGTACCACATTCCCATCATCTTTAAGATCCGCAGGTATCCGCGCTAGTCCAAAGTCGAACACTTGCTTTGCTTGCGACTGACTGAAATCTCTCTTTCTAACCTCGTACTCACTTCCGCACTTCATCCAGAAATCTTCTAACGAAGGCACATGTGCGTATCGTTGGGGAGATTGTCTTCCCGCTACTCCAAATGGATCGAAGTTCAAGGTGAGTGCGGGAAGAACTCTTGCTCATACTCGGATAACATTTGCGCTTCCTTCCTCGAGCTCGTGAATGCTAATGCACTGTAATATCCACAGTGATTGGGAAGAAGCCCGTAGACGTGTGCCGCTTTGATCAAGGTCGTGTAACTCCACAAGTTACCCGCTTTCAACTCCATGGCGATCAATCTATCATTCGGATACACTGGCATCTTTATTGGTTCTCCAGAAAAGCCCGTAACCCTGAGGCATGTGAAATCTGCAAATTGAATGAATAGACTATCAATCTTGGATACGGCTTCCCACGCTTCCTTGCTTACCTTGTTGGCCTTCAAATCTTTATCTAGCCTGCAGATGAAATCGTAGAAGAAGTCATCGTTGATCACTTTGAAGTCCTTCTCGCCTGTAGGTGCAGTAAGAAGTGCAAGTAACACTCGAAAATGGGGTCCTTGGAAAGAACACCACATCTATCCAGCTTGGAAAAGACACCTTGTGAAGCTACAACATACACCAAGTATGAAGTCATCTTGAAGCTGAAAGTACGCTTCACGTTCCGAAGTTGCTCACCGATGTTGTTGCTAATAATCTCCGACCAATTGATTATAGAATCAACCTTGTTGATTTCAATGGTCCTGATGAAAGCATACATCCATGTACGGAAAGTGTAGGCATTCGCTTCGCCATTCATCCTGCATAGCAATTTGACGACATCATATGCCTCCTGCACCAAATTGGACCATGGAAGAGTTATCGGGAACTTTGAAGGGGATCTAGGCTTCTTCATGAACCGGCTATTCATGATGCTCACACAATCAACTCTATGCTTCTCCCACCTACTGTCAGCATCCTGAATGCTAATAGAAGTCACCACCTTTTGTACTGGAATCTTCAAACAATAATTGATGAACTCTGCATCCAAACGAATTATTGTCTTTCCCGAAGCATCACGTCATCCTGGATGAAGGATGATAAGATCTAGCGCACTCCATCACAAACTCGCAATTGGGCATGCACATGGAAAAGTTGCACTCGGATAATTCCACTGCTTTTGACCGCACGCATGAGTGAAGTCTTTCCCGCTCTGGATCTATCAATCAAATCGACAAGAGGTTCCGGGCCTAGATCTGTGTCTCCTATGTCTGCAAGTTTGGAAGCAATGCATGACTCCATCGTGCTTTCTTTTTCATCTCCCTTCGCCATGGATTCGCTCTATCTTCTTCTGAATAATTCTTTTTCTCCTTACTTGGCCGGATTTCTTCAATACTGGTGCAGATCTGGACAATTCTTCAGATTCGGAGGATATTTGCAATGTATTGGACATTGATAAAAACTCATTTTCTTTTGTAAAGCACCTGTAATGAATTCCTACAATTTATTCAAACAAAAATGGCCACCGGAGCATGAATAGTGAATTTAAATTATAAAAATCTGCACTTTTCAAGCCTGCTGCCCCAAAAATTGGTGTTTAATTTGCACATAAAGAGAGCATGAATCCTTTCAATCAACACTTGAGCTCCTGTAACACCTGTGGAAACAATTATGCAGACAAAGATCAACCTCCTCCAAAGCATGTGCCAAATCTGGAAGCTTTTAGCCTTGTTAGCACTTTGTCTGAACAAAATCCTTCCTTTAATGGGGGCGCACTTTTCCACTTGGCTGCAATTCTTCACCTGTGATTTGAATAATTCACCCATATGGTTGCCCATGCTTATATAACCTTCACAATTCTATAATTAATAATTGCCCTAACAATTAAAGGCAATTAATTAATTAAAAATCATGCTTTTCTCTTTTAAAAATAGCATGTTTAAGGACAACCATCCAATAAATTAAATTAATCCAATTTAATCCTTCACACATCACTTCACTTAAAGCTTCACAGTGTGCTTTGACCATAGCCACTTTAAAATAGAAATTAATTTAATATTTTAATGCTTTAAAAAACATTAAATAATACCCAAATGGGGCGCACTTTTTGAGAGGAAGGGGGCAGCCACTAAATAAATTAAATTTAATTCCTTTCTTTTATTCCAACTTTGACTTGTTGACCTCCTCCAAGCTTGGGCGCACTTTTTGAGAGGAAAGATTAATTAAAATAATCAATTTAATCCTTCCATCATCATTTCAAAGGGGCGCACTTTTTTGCACATGTAATTCTATTTTTAAGAATTTTTCAACAATGGGATTCTTTACCCTGCAAGTCAGGCACCAAAATCCCGTGATCCACTTAAGTGATTTGACTTTGACAATGGGATTATTTACCCCAGCAAGGCACTAAAATCCCATGATTTCACTTAATTCACTTTCCTTTTATTATATCATGGGAATTTTTACCTGCAAGGCGAAATAAATTCCCACCGCCCGCAACCTCTATTTTTCCCACTTTGCGCTTAAGTGACTTTTATAACACGGGAAAAGTACTTGCACAGCAGGTGTATAAAATTCCCACCCCGCGTGCGGCTTATATTTTTCCATCGCAGCTTAAATCCTTTGTTTTCTAAAAATGTGCCCATCCCAGGGGCTTTTCTGTACACGACTTCACTTTTTCCCAGTGATCCAGACCTCCGATGACGACTTCTTCCGGGCATAATGTGCGTATATGTTTTCCAGTGCTCATAGGCCAAAATCGGGCTTACTCCGACAAAGGAATTGCTCCAGAGAAATTTCACAGAAAACGAAACGGGACACCACAAAAACACGAAAAATTGCCAAAAGTTGCAAATAAAGCCCAAAACTTAAAATAAGTTAAAACCCTTCTGGCACATAGGAATAATAACATATTCGCTCATAATAGAGTTAAAAGCAGAGCGCAAGTAGCCTCATACGGGCTCAAAATAATTAAATACAAATTTCCCACAGACAAATCCCGACAGACAAATAAAACGATTTTGGGCATCCGGGTATTTGGTGAAAAAAGGCTAATATGGTTCTTTGAGATTATCTTGACACAATACAAGAACTTTCGTGCAATAAAAACACAAAACGACCCATTATTTTAAAAGTACGATTTTTTTTTTTGGATAGGGTAGTCGCAGATTTCAGGTGAAATCGAGTGACACCACCTCTTCACCCCCTTATTCTAAACCTTTTCAATCAAATGCCTAAGAGTGACACAAAGTGATCAATAGTGGAGTTCTTTGGTCTAAAACATGTATGACCTTTTGCTCTCTTACCTTCCTTTTCAGCCCAAATACTAATTCTACGTTCCACCATACTACCAAAGAGTTTTCCAAAAATAGGATTAATCATAATAGTGTGGTAGTTTGATGGATTGTTGACATCACCACTTTTGTGAAGAGGAATGACAATGCTAGTTGTCCAGTTTTTTAGGAAACCGAATTGGATAACTCTATTAAAAATATTTTTAATGTGTAGCAAGATCTTCTCGCACCCCCTCAATTTAAGAATTCCACTTGCACAAGGACCATCTATGTCCTGAGCCTTGCCCCCTGCTAATCTTTTGATCCCTTCCTTGATGTCTTTCGTGAAGAAGAGTTTGTCCCTATTTTCAATAACACAAGGAAGATGCAACAAGTCATAACTTATTTCATACAACATTTTTGCATATTCAAGCCACTGAGCATCGGTGATATTATTCTCTACTGTAGTTCTAGTCTGTTGAAGCTCTCTCCAAAAACCTCTCGAATTATTCTTTCCCATGGAAATCAGCTCCTCCGTCCTACCTCTCATGTACTCTTCCATTTTGTTTCTCACTAACTTTCTATATAATTTTGTATTTGTTTTCTCTTTTTTCGAAAGCATTTAACTTTCTTTTCGCAACTTTGCATTCTTCATCAAACCATGGGTTTGCTGGAAAACTGTTTTTAACACTTCTCTTAGCTCCGACATACTTGCACTCCCTTAGCGCATTGTGTATTGTAGTCATTAACTTCTCACTATTGAGCATGTATTTGCCCTTGTTGGAGTTGTCAATATCCTGCATTTCCTGTAATCGCTTTTACAATCATACATTTAAAGATGGCTTGGTTCTCCTGATTCACAAGGATTTTTCTTTGATACACTACTTTTTTGTTCAGATGAAGACTCTCCTTTTGTTGGTCCTTGTTTTGCATACTAATCTTCACATAAATTGGGTTATGATCTCGATTTCATTTCTATAGGACAACTTCCTACCTCAAGCCGCTATGATATCCAGACATAATGTTTTGCGAGCATATGGCATAGTCTACAACACTTTGACCATTGTATGTTTGACATGTGATGTTTCCTGAATTTGGTCATGTCTTTATACCATTACATATGATCAAATCATGTAAGTTGCATAGACCTAATAATTCAGCCCCAAAATGAGAAACACCACCTTTAATGTCTTGTGAGACCTGTTCCCATTTCTGTTGTTTGTCTTCTTCTAGCCACAGAGGATTGTTATTCCATTCCTCTTCTTTCCCAAAGTAAAGAGATTGGTTATTAGTTGTCCTAGCATTAAAGTCACCTAATAGAATGACCTCTCCTTTGTTGCAAAACTTAGCTATGTCCCTTTTCAAAGCTCTGAAAGGGTCCTCTCTATCCATGTTCCTCTTCTTGTAGGTTTTAGATCCATATGGAGCAAAGTAACAAGTTGTGAGAAAAAAAGTGGTTTCCTTGTCGGTCAATTTCAACCATAAGTATTGATTATGTGGATCCTTCTTTTCTAACACTTCCCTTACTAACATTGTCACTCCGCCATGTCCTTAGCCATTCTCTACCAACTCATTCCAAATTGATACCTTCTCATATCCTATAAAGTCGGCACTTTTGTAGCCTTCATGTTCATGTGTCTCTACAAGTACAATGATGTCTCTACCCTCCGCTATGGGCCCCAACCCAGGACCCCTCCTCCAAGGATAACCTCTACAATTCCAACTAACCAAAGTAAGATGGTCCTGGGGCGACTCCTATTTATTATGTGCATTTCTTACGCCAAATTGGGCTTTCCCTCTATATAACCATGATTCCTTTCCTTCCTTTCTTGCTGCCACCACCTTTTCCCATTCTTTCCTTCTTTCTTCCAACTATATCAGAGTTAGATCTTCATCTATAAAGAACTGGGTACCTTTGAGAAACTTCTTATTTCTTAGAATTTTGTTCTTCTCTTCTACATTCCTCAAGGTAACTTTTATATTTCTTGCTCTATCCCCTCCTGCCACTTTACCAATTCTATTGGCTTGATGAATATGGCATGTCCACTGAAGTTTGTCTAGAAGGAAGTCTCCACTAACTTGTTGGTGATTTCTCTTTCTCCATGCTCTTTCAACCCTTTGATGATGATGTTTGTTGCCCTTTCTTGGCGATCTTTTTCTTCCCACATTTACATCTTGATTTGCTTATTTATTAACTCCTTCTGTGACTCTATTGGTTCATTTACCACATGTACCCATGTCTTGGCCTCTTCAAACTTTTCTAATAGTTTAGTTTCTTTAATTTCCATGTTTGCTAACGCTGATTGAATATCCTTGATTCAGTGTGTGTTGAATCTATGCTACCGTTCTTGCCTTGCTTTATCTCAAGTTTGAGTGCTATAATTTCAAGTTTTAGTGTTATACGTCGATTGGCGTCTCTCTTTAATTGTACGTCGATTGGCGTTATACGGAGGGTGAAAGTCTGTTGAAAAATTCGATCAATAATAAGGATTTGTGTTGTACAGGTGGACGACCGTCGAACTAATCTCGCCCGTTTTATTTTTTGGAAGATTTTTTATGCCGCATTTTTAACCACCGGGAAACTTCCAGCTGTTGATTTCATTTTCAATAGTATGGAGGTGTTTCCGAGGCAAGCGTTTCATTACAAGCCAGAACAGGGAGTTGCAGGTTACTATGCAAAGAGTTTAAGAGTTTATTGCTGTGTAGTACAGATCCATGGGCATCGCTATATGTCTGGCCTAGCTTCTATGCCGCATCGCTGGAATTTTTGCATCTCCCCATAGCCATACCAAAAGATGACCGAGTTTGCTTGAATGGGTTTGCTTTCGAATTCACATTTACCGCACACCATTTCTCGACAAACAGGGGAAACCATGCTGCATTTGAAGAGGTTTATGATTCAAATTCAAAGCATATGATTCACTTAGTTGTGCGTTCTCAATGATACAAGGTATTGTGAAACATGTAAGACTAGAACTCTGAAACCTGCAATTTGTTCATGTGGCTAATTTGATTGATATCTAAAATTGGATTTTTTGAGAAGATGCGGTTCAATTCTCAACCTGCTAATGAAGCCAATATCCTTATTTTTTTAGGCAACTAATTTTAAATTCTATGTTTGTAAGTTTGTTTTGCTTATAACCCCAATACATGGTCTATTTGTTTATAATGAACAAATCCATTTCAATTTAATGTCTGCAATGCCCTGTAAGATTATCCAGACAAATACCAATGTTGATTTGTTCTCTGTGAATAGACTCGACAAATCCATTTCAATTTTATTTGTGATATTTTGATTTGTTTTTTGCAAATAGACTGAACAAAGTCATTTAAATTTAATCTTCTCGAATGTTTCCTTTAGTGCATTACTAATAGCTCGTGACTAGGTGGAGATCTCATACATTTTTTTGTTGATCCTGTAGAGGCAAGCTCTGCGCATCACTTTGCAAGAACATTCTCTAGCAGTATGATTATGTCTCAATATGCGATATCAATGGAAGAACATGTAATTGGATGTAATTGAATCAAGACAGTTGGAGACATCTTCTTCTAAAAACCTATGATATGTAATATGGAATGTATCAAATTTTCATGTATGCTTATCAATATTGAATTTTGAATCCGGTGGAGAGAAATATGTAGTCAGAGGTGGATTAAGATTTATGACCTCCGTAGGAAATACTTACAATCAATGTTAGTCTAAAATTTCAATAACATTCTATAATAAAATAATAACATTGTAATTATTAGATGTATTTAAATGAAGTTTGACTCAATGGTGAAGATGCTTGGCTCTTAAAGAGCCCACTAGGGTTCAATTTTCGCTGAAAGTGAAGTCTTGGAGATACCAGAATGGAAACCCCTCGACCCTTGGCCGTTGGTAATCATTATGTATTATAATATTATTTCTTGTACTCCAATTTTTATAATACATAACAACAATAGAAATCTTTTGCTTCATTTTTTATTCCCAATAGTTTTTTTCTCACAAATGTGACACTCAATTGCAGTAATAATTGATAGGAACAAATGGTTTTTATTACTATTGAAATAATTGTTTATTGTATGTGCTCATTTTTAATCATAGACGCCTACTAAGATTTTATTGATTATATATTTTTTCTATGTAAGAGTTAAAAATATACCTCAATTAACCATCGTTAATGTAATAAATTGACCAAAAATACATTTCTTTAAAATGACCAAATCATTATTAACTTTTTGTGGACATCAATGAAAAATCCTTATAAATATATGTCAATCGCATCAAAGAGCATTGTTAGCTAACAAGTTCCCTCCCAACATAACCAACTAGCAATATGAGTAGTGCGTGGGAAGGGAAATATTATATATGTAGTAAAGTAGTAACATAATTACTTTGTTAAGCATTGTTAAATCACGTCAATCATAATTTTAAGCAAATATAATCAATGCTCGAGAATGGTAGAGCTCATTTGCTTAGGACTTAATCTAGCATTATGTGTAGTCACCTAAATGAACGAATTTCAATTTGTTGGCTTACATAGAGCACACCAAGATTTAATTCTCATGAGATATAGAATAAAGGATGACACTAACATTATTCTACCATCTATATAACCATGGCATGTGTTATGTATGGTATTGGTGATTGTCTCATCTATTTTAAAAATACAACAAATTGCAAAGGTAAAATTGAGTTATAGTCGTATAAAATGGCCTTCATTCTAGTGCTAGTATTGTCATATCAATGAAGCAACACATTTATGTGCTTTCTTAACAAAAAAATTCACATTGTCATTTTCATTGGATTTCTTGTAGGTAAGTGTTCTATATCCTCATCTAACCTTTTACATGTGTTTAAACATGTTTGTATATATTATGAATATAATGTACAATAAATAAATCAACTAGTACCTAAAACTATGTTTTATAATGTCATCTTATCTCAATGATATTAATCTCTCTTGCATTTGTATCACGTGTCATTCATCACATTTATATATTTATTCACTTGACTTTTTTCAAGTGCCATTTTTTCTTATTCCTTCCCCATCCATATCCCTATCTACATGCCCATTACAACTTTGGTTATAATTACTAGTAATATTTTACTACCCCACACTCATCAAATCTAATTACTTGAAACCTCATGCAACCAAGGAATCTCACACGCATTCTCTACGTTAATCATATTATGCTAGCCCACACTCATTAGATCTGTTTGCTTGTGTGAAACCCCTTGTACCCAAAGGGACCTTGCATGCATTCCTTGCATTGATCATATTGTGGTATGCCATACTTTTACTCAAAGGGTACATATATGTAAGTTAATAAGCAAGGATTGAAGTGAGATGTAAATTAAGTCATTGAACATTCCCCTTGTTTTGTGCACATGGAGCTCTAAAGAAAGCACACCTCACCACCGCATTTTTTAGATGACATGATTTTATGAGTCAAATTTGTAAAATTACTTTACTATGTTATAGATTCATTAGATACCTTAGGCCAAATAAGGCAACACCGAATACCGCAACGAAACCTTGTATGATTGGGCTTTGTAGTGCTTGGAGTGCATTGAAGCTTGATTTTTATCAGTATACATACGCAACCCATTAGTCACCCTTTTGTATCCTAGGGATCTCACACATGTCCATTATCTTTAATTATGTTCTTTATTATTGGTAAAAGCTTTTCACTAGAGCTATTAATCGGAATATATTCGTATAAAAAAGTACAATAACATAATATGCCGAATGGCATAGAGAAAGAGACCCAAAAGTAAATACTCTCTTCTACAACCAAAATAATGAATCTTTTAGGAGAGACCCACACAAGAAGACAAAAAGGACAAACAAACAATCCGGATACACTACTAGCCTCAAAGAGCAACAAAACCCTACCTCAAAGACTTCCACAATGAAGCAAATATACATCTACAACAATTACCCCTTAAGACTAAGGATGACATTATCCCCCAACTCGACTCACAAATCCATCAAGAATCACATGCGAGATATGTGGGCGTGATCCAAATACACAAAAACCTTTTTTGTGATCAACCTTTCTCCATTTCTTAACCTCATACACCTCTTCAATCGGAATAAGCTTCCACCAATCTAAAATGGGCACACAATAGGAGGGAACTAAATCTTGAGATCAATCCATTTCTCATTAGCACTTATGATAGATTGCATACAAACAACATCGTAGGAATGGAGAAAAGCATGTTCTCGCAGAGTGTAAGACTCCCTCAATCTCAAGTGCTCGGGAAAAAATACCGCTTCTAGTAATAACCTTCATAGGCATCATTAATGTATCTCGGGTCTAAAGTAGTGTACTCATTCAACACCTTTTACCCTGCTAGTAAGGTTGAGCTCTTAAAAGACTCATCTTCTATATTTTTCTTAAATCAAATATAATTTCCATCGGCATGGATGTTCCATTCCTAACTAAAGTAGAGTTTCTAATTCATCTAAGGCATTAAACTCTCATTCCCTTTTATCAACTTCTCATTGTATAAGTATGATAAAAAAGTTGTGATAAGTAAGTTCTTCCATGAGAGGTTGACTCATGATGAAGATATTTGAGGTATGTATCAACTCAATTTTTGAAGACCAAATTTAGAGATGCTTTGAAACCAGCCAAGAAAGTCTTGCAAAGTGGTGTTTCTTGATGTGTTAAGTCTTGAGTTGGATCTTGCTGGTAAATTTTAATGAAATTAGACATCCTAAGATTCATTTTTATATATTACTTGGGTCATGAAGATGAGTGGAAGTGGTCTAGTTAGATGGTTTTTCAGGACTATTTTTGTAGAAGTTGATTTAGGCACACCTATGAGCCTAAATGAATGTCTTGGCTAATGTGGCAAGTTTCTAAGCATACAAGAGAATTATTTGACTTGGTGGGACCATGTACCATGTGAATACAAAGCTGGAATACTTGTGGACAAGTTTGAGAGCAAGAAGACAAAAGAGGAGCTCATTTTGAGAAGACTAGGAAGCTCAAGAGTCAAGTGGAAATTGAAGTGCAAGAGTCATTCTCATGAAGGATTTGTTCTTTAAAAGGGTGTTTCACATTTAGGTGGATTGAATTTTTAAAAACCCCCTTTCTCTTCTTTTGAAGAAAACCTTTGTTGTAAAGCAAAAACCCTTGGAAGTATCTTCTAGGTTAGTAGTTGGTTGGAGTCTCATGAGGAGGATGTGAGTGAAGAAAAATGGTGAAGTCTCTATTGGATGTAATTTGATTTGAAGAGTTGTAATCAAATTTGAATTCCAATAAAGAAGGTTTCTGAGTACATCTTGTGTTCTTGATATGTATGCATTTCTTGATAAACTTTATTTGATTGTGATCTTCAATTAATGCATGAAAGTTTATGTTTGATGTTTTGAAATAGAAAAGTGAAATTTTTTATTACATGATTGATTCACCCCCTCTCAGTCCCATGTCAATTCTAACAATTGTTATCAAAGCATGCCCTCAAGCAACTTTTTAACAAGCTAGAGGGAGATCTTTGGTGATAAGGATGGGAGATCTTTATCACTTAAAGTGAGGAGTAGAGTTATGTAAAGAGAATCTAGACAAATTGATTGAGTCACAAGTAGAAAATCTCAATCATGTATAGACTCAACTCAAGGAAGCCCTAGTCGAGAAAGAAGAACTGAAGAAAGAGAATGAATAATTGAAGAAAGAGTTAAGCATCATGACAAGTAAGTTATTATCCTTTCAAGAGAGCTCAAAAATCTAAATAAGATGTTAGGAAAACAAAAAGCATATGGTGATAGAACATGTTTGGGTGTCATAGAAGGTTCATGTAGTACGAGGGAAAATGAAGGTGAATCAAGCAAGGGAAATAGTTCAAAGCATAATTCTCAAAAATATCATCTGTTAGGTAGCCAAAAGCATTTAAGCATGGAAAGTGCTACAAGTGTGGTGCTTATGGTCATAGGGCTAGTATGTGTAATCCTAGTGTAGGAAAGAGAGAAAAATTTGAAGAAGAAACTCAAGAACATCACCTGAAGGAAAGAAGGAAGATAAAAAAGTTGGACAAAGATATGGAGCTGAATGTTATCACTGTCATGAGAAAGGAAACATGACAACGTATTACAAAAATGAGCCATCAAATACAAGGAGGTATGTAGGCAGGTTCAAAGGCTATTGTTATGCTTGTAATGAATATGGACACAAAGCTTTTACGTGCAAAGGAAGATAAGTAGAATTCTTTAGGTGCCATAAGGTAGGGCACATTGCAAGGGTCTGTGATGTTGGTCAGCTGAAGAAAGAGATTCAAAAACCCAAGCAACAAGCTCATAAATACAAGAAGAAGGAGAAACTAATCAAAATGCTAAAGAGGATTCCAAGAATGTGACTGAGAAAATAAGGATTTTGCTATGAAAAATGAAGAGTCAGAAAATAGTGAACCAGTCAAGAAATGAAAAGAAAACTTGAGACCTTATTAGGTCTCTCATCAAGCTCCTCCATGGTATATAAGTGCCAATGAAGTTTTGGAGTGAGGGGAAGCAGTCTTGGTGTGTATAAGTCTTTTCACAATGTTGAGTTTATAAAAAGGTAAAGTTAGCATGGGATAAGAATTGGAAGAGTGTTTATGGCATGTGTAAGCAATAATTAGGCTCAGCTTACCCCCAGGAGTTCTAAGATTTCAAAGTTACACGTGTCGGTCTTGAGAATTGTTAGTGTAAAAAGAGGTAAATGAGATTGAATAGAATATTTCAGGAATATCTGTGGTAAATAGGCTTATGGATCATGTGGTAGGGTGAGTTTTGAAGCTCTAGGTCAAATTTCATCATATTCTGAGAAGGTATGTGGAAGTTATGAGAGTTTTACTAAAACATGCTTTTTGAAAATTGAATAAAAAGTCATGCGTGGCTTCTTACTAGTCATGAAAAATATAATGTCTCCTTCAGATAAATCATAGAAGAATTTTTTTAAGTGTATTCCAAGCCTGAGCTAGTGCAAAAAGTCTCAAGTCATTTGGACATGTTTTTGAAAAGATATGAGCATTTTTCAGAGAGCTTTCTTTTTCTTCCTAAGCATGTGTCCTAGAGTAGTCAAGGTCAAATTTAGTTATTATGCTATTTAATAAATTATTTGAGAGCTAAAAATGCTTTATGGATCTCTAATCATCTCCTCATGTCATGATGATGACCAACACAAGGGGACAAGGTGAGTCCTTCAGGTGATTGCTCCAGAAACCATAGAACAACAAGTTTGCTTTCACTCTCAAGTCAACCGGTATAGTTTTCTTTAAGATCCAACAATGATGAAATACTTGTATTAAGAGCTCAAATTCTCTCCATATTTTTTCTAACAAGATGTGTGAAAAGTGAAATGGTTGATAGGTGAATTATAAGACATGAACTCAATTCTTCCATGTTGTCCTTGAAAGGAGACAAGAAATCTTGCTTCAATCTTTATGAAATCACTATTCTAAGTTATTCTTTTCAATATCACACTCCTAATCATCATTGTCATTATTATTAGTGATTACATAATCTCTATACATCACTGGTATAAGATTTTTTTGGGCATAAGAAGGTGTTGGTCTATCAATCTTAACTATGACAAAGGTCTTTGGAAACAAGCACTCAGAGCAACAATGAGAGCCTATGGAAATGATGATCCAATGTGGTATATCTAACTTTAATGTGGTATAAAAACTATTATGAAGAACATTTGTCTCATTGTTTCTACAACCGGATCTCATGGTGAAAGATGACGATTCAACACACCACCCATTTCCTCCACTGTTTTGACAAACAGTGGCTTGAATTCAAAAACGTGCTAACTCGACTTTTCACAAAGCATTGAAGGATCTCACTTTTTGCTCGAGTCCAATCCCTTCAACATTCCTCTCCAAATATAGGATGCTAAAACTTGACACAAGCTCAAGCTCATCGAATCTCATCCAGACTTGTGGTGTGTAGATCTCAGTCGATGTTGTATTGGCTTAAGGTGGGAGACAAAGCCTCTAAATACTTTTTCAAATCCCTCCAAGCCAAACATGCTCATCAACGTGGATCAAAGCTATTTATGATTCGCATAAGTGGTTCACGGAGTTGCTAGATATGTCAAGTGACTTTGTCGAGCATCATCGTCTTATCTTTCAAGCTCAAGAGGTTACTAATGAGCGAGTTACTCGCTACTGAACGATGTATTGATGTGGTGTCTTTGAATAAGCTCTCTCAAAAAGAGCGGGACCGTTGTAATGCTCCTCTTTCATTAGAAGAACTCCACGATGCCTTGTTGTGCTTATTTGATGACAAATCTCCGAGAATCGATGGTTTCCCGTGTGAATTTTACAAAGCAACTTGGTCTTTTGTGGGACCTGATCTACTTCATGTCTACAATGAAGATCTCCAATCCAATTCTCTCAGGAGTTTCATCAATCAAGGAAACATCACATTCATTCCTAAAGTGACGATCCTAAACAGAGATAATAAATTGGTGGCCTATCACCGTGCTAAATGTTTCTTATAAAATTCTTGCTAAGGCTTTGGCCCTTTGATAGCCGATCTTTTGCCTAAAATTATTCACCCCTGAATAAACTAGTTTTATTAAAGGTCGATACATTTTGGATAATCTTATTGCATAGTTTGGGAAGAGATGGAATGGGCCCGAGTTTATCTCAAAAGGCTTCTATTTCTCAAAATTGAATTTGAAAAGGCTTATGACCGTATCGAATGGCCATTTATTTTGCTATGCTCAAAGCCCTTGGCTTTGGTGAGTTTTTCAAATTGGAAGTCAAAACTCTATTTTCTAATGTGTTGTTTCGCCTAACCATCAATGGCCATCAATCTGTTATGATTGACCTCTTCCACTCTATCAGACAAGGGTGTCCTCTTGTGCTAGCCTTATTTTTTCTAGTTGTAGATGCTTTAGGCTATATTATTGCTCATCATGTTGCTCAAGGTCACATTCAAGGGGTTTTCCTTCCTGATCATGTGACACAACTTATTAATGGTCATTTCATTGATTATTCCTTTCTTATCATTGTTGAATCCAAACAGAATGTGGCTATGGTTTTTCACTGCCTTGATACGTTCGCCTTCGGATCCAATATTTAGATGGCTAAGATGTTGGGCTATCGATAATGCTACTTACTTATCCCGATCAAGTTGAAATATTACGCTTGGAAGTGGATTAGAAGAGGCAATTGATTTAAATTCTTGGGCATTCCTTTTTCTTTTGATAGCGACTCTGCCACGCTATGGCAATATGTTATTAATAAAGTTGAGCATAAGGTTTCTCGGTGGTCTTCCAAACCACTCTCTTGTTGGCAAATTCCAAGTGTGTACTAATATTCTTGCTTCCACCCATGTGTATTATTCTAGCATGTTGGTGCCCTTCCCGTGCTTCATTTTCCAAGCTTCCATGGGACTATCTTTGGTGTAAAAGTTCTGGTTCGATTAGTTTTCACGGGTGGTCTGTTGTCTCCCTTGCAATCAAGGTGGTATGGGAATCATTGATGTATACCGATAAAGAGCGGCCTTATGTTCTAAATGGGTTATGTGTTGTCTGACGAGCAATGAAGCCTCGAAAATTCTCAAAGACCGCATTGCTTCTTACGTGCATTGTATGGCAAAAAGTGTTGGAACAATATTGGTTTGCACACTATTATTATCACCAGGGCTCCGATCCGAATCATTGCACCTTTATTGCCAAAAGCATCTGAAAAATCCTTTGAGATAGTGAAACCATTGTTGCATTGGATTGGCGATGGCTTTCACATTGGGCTCTCTTTCAATTCTCATAATCTTTGGTGGTCTCCCATCATCATTGATGATAATCTTTCGCTTGTGGAAACTTTAGGCATCAAAGCACTCCATTTCTCGCAAAGGAATTCATACCATCTAGGATTTGGTCACCCGCAGAGACTGGATCCCCTGCCCGAGCTCAAGATGAAATTTAATCTTGCTAATTCGAATCTCCCGTCTATTTGTAAAATTCAAGAATTAATGCCCGATGTTATGCTCCACAAGATATGGCTTAAACCCCCAGACGCTTGGTGGCATGATTGGCGGTGAAATCATGAAATTACCTTCCTCCGCTACAGCGCTGAAACTAATTATCAACTTTTGAGCCCAATCAAGCTCGCCATTGCCAAAATCAATGCTTGTTGAGGTTTGCATTCTCACATTCCTCCGACTTTGTCAACTTTCTTGTGCTTGGAATTCTTTTCTCGAGCCCAAAGTTAATCATTTCATGTGGTGCCTTATTTATCAGGGTCTGCCTTTCAGAGAATGTCTTAGTCACATAGGTATTCCTAATCCTAAATGCCCCTTCTATTTCATACCTGCATCTTTTAAGCATTTATTTTGGTCTTGTCCCTGTGCTCAGACTATCTGGACTTAGATACATTCTTTTTTCCAACCCTACCATCCGAAATTCTTTCATTGGTGTTTGGCTTTGTTTGCGATTTCAGTCCATGGCCACATTATATTGATACTCTATGGCAATTGTTTAGAGCTTGTATTTTGTTTCATATTTAGAAAGCTTGAAATGCTTTGATATTCCAGAATGATCAACTGTTGCTTTCTTTTCCACTAATGACAAAGTGGTTATATTGTCTACTGTGCGCATATAGATTCAAGCTCAAGTGAAAAGGTTGCCTTGGAGTTTGCCCATTTACAAGAGTTGCTCGCATACTAGGGGAGTGCGCATTGCACGATAAGTTGGGCTCCCCTGGATCCCTTGTTGCCACCACCTCGGCCATCTCTGCCTCGACAGCTACCACTGCAAGCACCGCGTCGCGGCCGTTTCAGTAGCTTATCGCTCGCTCTGCCTCTCCTTGAGGTCGCCCTTCGCCTCCGTCTTTTGGGTCAGGCCGAGCCCTCTTCGAGGGGGAAGGGCGTTGCTAGTTTTCTCGCAGCTGGGGCTCTCCGTCGCCCGACATTCGGACTATGGTTGGTTCTCTTCCCCCTGGTTGGGAATCATTGTTCTATCAGAGATGCAATCGCTTGGCCATGTTAGTTCATAGGTGGATCCTCCTACCGACCCAACTTTGTGGAGTATTTATCCAATCCCCCTCGCCCCCTCCCCGTCACCCCGAGGAGATCCTCCTCCTCCCGGAGCGATGGGTTGTGCCTAGTGTTTCTCGATTTGATGTAAGTCTTGTGCTCTCTGTTTTCCCTTTGGGCATTTTGTTGTTGCTTGCATGACATTGTGTGGGACCGTGAGTTTTTCTAGTTGCCCTTGTAAATGTAAACTCTCTTTTATTAATATTAATATAAGGGCAGTTCGAATAATATGTTGACAACTAGTAAAAAGACACAAAAACCTAAGAACACTCGAACCAAGTTATTCTTCCAAGCGGCTTTTACATATATAGCGCCCCTCGCACTATTCGTTCACTCGGTAGAATCCAAAATATTAACGAGTTACATTTTCTTTTTACTTAAAAAACAAATCGAAAGTGTTCGTCACTAAAAGCAAATGGAAAACATAAAAAATATTAAAAGCAAATGGAAAACATAAAAATATTATCCTATGCTCCAATTCTAGAGCAGAATATCTACTGCCATGGCTGCCCTCATCCACGGTGGCATTTCTTCTCTTGGTTTGAGGAAATTCAATTACAATGGCAGGGCATCCTTCTTATTCAAAGATAACCCAACGACTTTCTTGTCTGTACAGAGTGAGTTTTCTAATTTTTCTCTCCTTTTGCCCAATCTCTAGTTTATCTTAGTTTCTTCAATGCTTATGAATTCATTCATGGTATCAGGACGAAATTTTAATTTCAAGGTCAGAGCAGCAGAAACAGACACCAATGAAGGTCAGAGTTCTCATACAGTGGTATTTTTATCCGTTTTTTTAATCACTTTCTGGTAAAACAACCCATAAGAGATAAAGGGTACAAGTCAGTGGGTTTAAATGGGCGTGGAATGTATTTGTCAAAATGGTCTGAGTTAATATTTTGTTTGGATTTTGAGCTGCTGAGGTTCAGGGCTAAAGATGACTATAATTGAGACACAGTGCCATATTTGTCTTGTTAGTGTAGAAATTTTCGGAAAATTATAATTATCTTTTAATTGTAGGATAATGAAGAAATTTGTAAACGTTTATTAAAATTTTCAGTTGACAAAATCTGGGAGGAAAATGTTGCAAAAATGCTCAAAATGGTTGATGTGGTCACCTGAGATTGCACCCTTTGCTGAGGCCAGGCTCAGCACATCAGTGAAACGTGGGAACATACCCAAGGTGTGGGCCCTTTGCTCCTTGAGATAGACCTCTAGAGAAGGCTGGTTCCTCAATTAATTACTCTAATGCCTGCTCCTAAGCTAAGCTACTGATGGCAGGGGGAAAAGTGGGGCGAGAAATGCATGAAAGAAAGTAAGCAAAAGGGGTGGTGATTGCACCAAAATAGAAAGTGGATCATTCTCTGTGAGATGGGAACAAGAAGACAAATGCAAGGTCAAGAGGGCAGAGACAAGCTACAGGTCAACTTTGCACTTCATCAAACTTGATTCCCTGCATGATTAACACAGTGAACTGAAACCATGCAAATATAATCCATACACATCATAAAATGGCAAAACAGAGAGGTAAGAAGACAAAAATAGAAGCCAAAGGGAAAAAGAGAGCCACAATCAACATCATATTAATGTCCTAGAATATACACAATCCATTTACAACCATTTGGAAGGCATTGAATGCATTACACAAGTTCAAATCAGAGGTCTGCAACTCAGAATGTTCAGCCACCATTTGGGCATGGTAACTTTACATTTGGGAGAGGATCCTTTATAATGAAAACTGAGTTGCATTATATAGAGAAAGAAGAGAGGAGAAAGGATCAGAAGATCTCTAGAAATCAATAAGATCACCCACTTCTCAACCACCAAAGGAACAATCAACATTAATATGTGCAAACCAAGTATGGGCGCCATGACTTTCTTGGATGATGCAAAATCAAACAAGATCATGCCAGGGTTGCTTAGGACAATTCAATGCTGGTTGGTGAGGGTTATCAAACATTTATAATTGAGCGTTGCTTTGATTCCATAAACAACTGAAAATGCCTCCAAACTCTGTCACAAAGTTCTCCTTGATCTCTCAATTATTCTATGTGAAACTGGTCCTAGATTAAAGCCTTGATCAAAATCTTTCCAATGATGTATCGTGCAGGCGAACAAGATTTTTGAATCAAAAGAGATGCGCATTTGAAATTGGTTCAGAATGTGGTCACAGAGCTCAGGTTCAAAACGACCGTGGGCCCTTTGACTTGATTTTTTGACCATAAAACGCACCTGAAGGGACCCACAATCACTCTAATCATGATCTAATCCTCAACAGCTTTTCTTTGCACGATTTGGTGATCATGATCAAAAGATATGACCATTCAAAGATCCCCATGCCGTTTGGTACAGATGATGGCCAAATTTAGCCTCTAGGTCACTTTTGCTTACATGTCGATCTTTCATTGGCCACGTGCTTCCATTTGATTGGATCGGGGTCATCTTATGTTCTTGCTCGGGCTCGGGCCTGCCCCTTAAACTGTTTCGGGATTGCCTTTATGTATTGTCGGGATCTCGGGATCCCGAGATCCATCCCTTGGTCACCTTTGCTGCTTTACTAAGATCCCCGATCCCGAGAGCTTGACTCAGGCTAGGCATTGATCCATGATCCTTTGACTGTGACTTGAAATCCAAACTCGATCCCTGATTCTTTCTGATCCCCATTGTCATTGGTCCACGTGGACCAATGATGTAGAGAAAGATTACTCAAAGGTTGACCTCATTGTTGTAGACTCAAGACCAAATTGACCTCTTTAGTTAGTAACCCTTCTAGGTTCAATTTGCAAGCTTAATGGTGATTTAAAGAGGTTTCAACCAAAACAAAGATAAATCAGGCACCCTTTTAGTTCCTACACTCTCCAAAAAGTGTTTTGATCCTATTCCAAGCCAATGTTCTTCTTTGTCTAATACTGCCTTGTTTTGATGTTGAGTTTTGCTCCTAGCTATCTTGTAGCCATCCTAGACCCAACTGACAAGCTTATTAGCCCACACAATGAGTTTCAAATCCAATTGAGGGTAGTTTCTGATACCCTTTTCCCTCTTCTTGCCTTCCAAGAGGTTTCAACATCTGTACCAAAGCCAATAGCACTTTTCCATGAACTCTGCCTATCCAAATTAGGTCAACCAAGTATCTAATGAAGACTGTCAAAGCTACTGTACAATGGAGAGACTGTTTTGACCCCAAACCCCAAAAATCTCTTAGAAGACCCTAGGGTAGAGAATTCTACCAATTTTCACCGGTTACAACCCCTAAAATTTCAAATTCTTGCTCATAAACCCTAATTGAGGGTTTCTACAAGTCTGTCAAGCCCAAGAAGAGTGATTTTAGTGTTTTAAGTCTATCTTCGAGTCTTGGTCGATCCTGTGGGCTTAGGAAGGACTGTGCCAACCTATTACAATTTTCAATACACAACTTATCCTTTAAATTTCACACTTTGTATCAACGTCTTCAATAGTGAACTGTATCTTTTGACTTTCTAGAATAGGGGATGCAATTCATCAAACCAATAAATAGATAGAAATCCCTACCAGAAACAGTGAATACTAGTAAGAATCTTCTTATCAATAATTAGACCAGTTTTGCCCAATCACGATGAACACCTCCATCAAGATATCACTACTTGCAGATTTCTGAACTATCATATAACTAGTTTCTTTTCTTGAGCAAGGGACTGATAACTCTCACTTTCTTGAACCTCTTGGAGCTTGATTTTCTTCCTGTCTTCGAATGAAAATGAATAGTGAAAGTTGGTTACAATGCATATGTATGTCCCTCATAAGTCAGTTCTCAACCGAATGAGAGATTTGAAGACCTTCAAAATACATATTTTGCTTTTATTACATCATCAAAAGCTCTATCTTAGACTAGAACTAAAGACCTTATAACCTAAGTCATGTTTATGACTTCTAGTCCAAAATAGGACCTACCACAAACTTATCACATGTTTGAATGCTCCAAAATCTCATCTATACACCAAAAACAAGCCAAAAATGCCCTTCGAAATTCAAATTTGCTTTTGGAGGGAAAAAAAAGAATCAAAATTTTGTAGGGGCTAGACCCAAACTAAACACACAAGATGCTTGCAAATGACCATATATGGACTCCTAAACCTACAACTCACACTTCCAAACCAAAATTGAGAAGAAAAGACCAAAATTTCATGTTGGGAAGAGATGCTCCTGCATCATAGTCCCCAGGGAAGAAGAAAAAAACCAGAGTCTGTTGTCCATGAGCTCCTCCAAGGTCTTCCCATGCTGTTTGATGTCATTTTCAAACATCCATGTAGCCTCCTCAAATGGTTTATGCTTCCACTTGATCAGGTACTGAAAGTACTGCTTGCCTCTGGTCTTCTTGAGTTCCTTCTTGTCTAGAATGCACTCAATCTCCTTTGTTTTGACCTTTGGCAACTGGCTTATCCATTCTTGTCCTGCTGTAGATGTATCCTTTGCTGTGTCATCACCCTTTTCACCTTCCTTGAAAAGATACAAATCTGAAACATTAAAAATTGTAGATATGCCAACCCTACTACGCAATTCTAGTTCATAAGCATTACTAGCAATTTTCTTCAATGCACCCAATCTCCTTTGTTCTGACCTTTGGCAATTGGCTTATCCATTCTTGTCCTGCTGTAG
Organism: Taxus wallichiana var. yunnanensis; assembly: GCA_018340775.1. NCBI lineage: Eukaryota > Viridiplantae > Streptophyta > Pinopsida > Cupressales > Taxaceae > Taxus > Taxus wallichiana. The sequence continues at coordinate 23,052,050 of CM031236.1, read as the reverse complement.
ATGTATCCTTTGCTGTGTCATCACCCTTTTCACCTTCCTTGAAAAGATACAAATCTGAAACATTAAAAATTGTAGATATGCCCACCCCACTATGCAATTCTAGTTCATAAGCATTACTAGCAAATTTCTTCAACACCTTGCAAGGTCCTATCTTCTTCATCTTCAGTTTATTGTATTCACCTTTGGGAAACCTCTTCTTCCTGAGATGAGCCATGACTAAGTCACCAACCTCAAAATTCATTTCCCTTCTCTTCAAATCTGCCTGTTTTTGTATTTGTCTATACTAGCTTGTAGGTACCTCTTCACTTGTTGATGAACTTCTTGCATGGTTGTTGCAAACTCTTCTCCCTCAGCACTTCTTTTCTCCATTTTGCTGATGTCTCTCAACTCAAACACACTTTTAGGTTGCATTCCATACACTTTGCCTAAAATGGACTCATGCCTATGCTTCTATTCAACGAGTCATTGTAAGCAAACTCGCTTGTGGTAACACAATGGTAGCACAAGATCCCATTGCTTTGGATGATCCTTAGATAAACACCTTAGAAGGTTTCCTAAACTCTTGTTAACCACCTCAGTTTGGCCATCAGTCTGAGGATGGTATGTTGAACTAAAATTGAGATTAGTTCCTAGTTTCCTCCACAAGGTTCTCCAGAAATGTCCCAAAACTTAGTGTCCTCTCTCAAAACTATGCTCACTAGAAGTCCATGAAGTTTAACCACCTCTTTGAAGAAAAAATCAGCTATATGAGTGGCATCACTTGTTGTTTTGCAAGGAATGAAGTGTGCCATCTTTGAAAATCTGTCCACAACTACATAAATTGAATCATAACCCCTCTGTGTTCTTGGTAATCCCATGACAAAGTCCATACTGATGGAAATCGTAATGTCCCCAATTCCAGCAGCTTGGCCTAACGGCCCTATTTTGGTCTTAGCCCGGTCATTCCCAAGGGACTAACGACTTTGGAGGTTATCGGGGATGGTTGTCTGGTTTCCTACTAGGGTTTGTTATATTTTAGGCATTGGGAGGGTCTAATGGGCCCTTTGTGTTCTATTTTTGTCGTTGGGATCACTTAAGTGGACACTTTTAGCATTTAATGTTATGTTTTTTCGTTGGGGCCACTTAAAGTACCTTTTGACGACTTGAGGGGATGTGTATTGCATTAAATGTTATATTTCTTTGTTGGGGTCACTTTTTGGGCCAAGGCGCCTAAGAATGGAAAAAACAACTTTAAGTTATTTTTAATTGGGCCCTCTTTATGAGAAAGTGTGCCTTGGGGGTTTTAGGGTTTCTTTGACATGGAAAAGGTTATAACAGGAGAAGAGGGGTGAAAGGAGAGATCATTCATGCATACACTTATATTTCTTTTCATGGTGTAACTCTTGTTTGCAAACTTTTAGCTTGTGAGGAAGAACCCACGGGAACCCTAGCTTCGGTGGTGAGAGATCCATCCCTAGCTAGCAAGGCATTCTTCGGTAGTGAAAGATCTACCCTAGCTTGTCATTTGAGCTGATTTCGTGGCTGTTTTATAGAGGCATTTTCGTGGATTTTTAGAATTAGGGTTTAAGAGTTTTTGGGAGTTTTGGTGGAGATTTTCAGCTGGTTTTCGGATCAGACCTACGGCAGCCATAGAGGAAGGGTTTGGCATCATCTACGGAGGATTTCACAAGGGTTTTGGCCATCTACCAAAGGGGGCGACTTGTTTGGGAAATCGCAACCCTAATTTTAGGGTTTCCAGGTTGGCGTTTTCATTTGAAGGTTGGAAAGGCATCTTCTATATTTATATATGTTATTTCTCAAGTTTCATCATTATTGCATTTGTATTCGGAAAGATATTAATTTTCAAAGTTTCTGGCTATTTTAGGCACGCTGTAATTTTCTCAAATAGCGTTATATTGACTGAAAATTCCAAAACATTTCCCTTGTGTTCTTCATATTATTATCTAGTTCCATTTAAAATTTCAAGTGATTTGAATGGTTAGTTTAGGATATTTTTCTTTGCTTTCGCCCTAGCTGTAATTTTCTGCATAAAATCTGCAAAAATCAGATTCAGTATTTGCTGCAAATTTCTGTGTTTTGTCTATTTTGTTGTAAGATCCCAACAAGGGATATTTTAGTGGTATCAGAGCGAGTTGTTCCTCCAGCCTGTTAGGGTTGAAAGATGGGAGACAGAGACAGAGACAATGAAGAGATGGGAGTAGATCTGATGAGACAACTGTTCACCAACATGGTGAAACAGCAGGAGACTACCAACCTCTATTTGAGCCAGCTTACTGAGAGGTTAGCACAGGGTAGGATTGAGACTCATGCGGAGAAAGGAGAAGCCAACAATATGGGTCAGCATGGTAATAGAGGTGAGAGTGGACATTTGAGACAAGGGTCCCCTCATGCATCTACCAGGCCCTCGGGACTCCACGAGCCTTCATTCTTAAAGGATCCGAAGTTTCAGCAGACACGACGACCCTGATATCATGGATGAAGAATCTTCTTTGGGAGAAGTACCGGACATTGAGTGAGGGTTTCCGGGACAACATGCCATTTCAGGAGTATTGCAAAATGAAGATTGGTAGCAGGCCCAGAAAGATTACCAGCCGCAGGTGCCTGAGTTTCAGAGGAGATTGGGACAGATCTCTATTCCGCACTTCGATGGCTCTAAGAAGTGTACCGCCCAGTCTTGGATTCAGAAGTTGAAGACTTATTTCGACTTGAATCCCATGCGTGAAGAAGACGCAATTAAGTTTGCTATCTTACACCTCGAGGGAGATGCCCATGACTGGTGGCATCATGGATTGATCACACAAGGGCACATGCATATCACTACGTATGCAGATTTTACACAGAGATTGATGAGCGGAGTTCGGCAGAGGGACCCGGATAGGCACTTCGTAGAATTGACCCATTTGAGGCATGCAGGTGTTCTCTGGATCGACATTGTAGATTTTCGAGGTTATCGGTTATGGTATCCGATGTTTCAGAGATGAGGTTGACTTCACTCTTCATAGCAGGGTTGACTGACGCCTTAGCAGGATTTGTGAAGGCATTTAAGCCTTCTTCTTTGCATGAGGCTATTAGGAGATCTCGAGACTTGGAGTTATCCACTCCAAAGTCGAGGGTTCCACCTCGCGTTCAACAAAGAGAACCTCCATCTGGATCGATCGACGAACTTCAGCAGAGGAGCCTCCACCGAGGCAGAGGTGGCTAAGAAGCCATTCATTTCCCGAGAAGACAGAGATGAGTTGAGGCAAAAGAAACTATGTTTCGATTGCCGCACACCTTGGGTTCCAGGACATGATTGCAGAGGTAGAGGGAAGGCCCACTTCATCGAAGTCTTCGAGGAGAGTAAGGATGACAGAGGTGAGGAGTTGGAGACTCACGAGATGGATGATGGGAATGGAGTTGCAATGGATAGTGCCGAGCGAGCAGGGAGGAGACTTTACCTCGGGAGATTATAGCCACATTGTCGAGTACTCCGGCTCTGTACAAGGCATTTAGGATTAGAGGAGTTATGCAGGTCGGCGAGTTGTGGTACTCATTGTGGACGGTGGGGCTACCACAACTTTATTGATGCATCATTGGTGGAGAGACAAGGTTTGCAGACGAGGGACTTTGAGGGCTTCAACATTGTCAGAACAATGGGAGTATATGAGATGCACACGGAAAGTTCCACAATTGAGCATTACCATGGGTAACTACACAGTTACTGATGATTTCCACATTGTTGGTATGGGAGTGACCCACATAGTGTTGGGAGTGCAGTGGCTTCACTCTCTTGGTGAGTTTCGGACTAACTTCCAGACGATGGAGCTGAAGTTTAAGTCCGAAGGCAGGAATGTGACTTTGAGGGGATTATCGACAGGAGCACCTAGGGTGGTTGCAGCTGAGGGGATGGAGAGGACTTTCCGGCATAACGAGGGGTTTTATCATTGCGGATCGATGTGGAGTATGATGGATGTGGGTGTGACCAGTAGTGTTGCACATAAGGCAGTTACGGAGATTGGGATTACAGGTGCAGATCATCCGAGTTCATCATTATGTTGGTTGTCTGAGGTTTCGGTAGACTGGAGATCTCATTTGCTTGTGGAGTACTCCAAGAACCGACACACTTGTGAGATTCTGGATGGTCACATACAGGATGACAACTACAGATTGAAGGATGAGATGATCTTCTATCAGGACAGATTGTACCTCGTGTCGGATTCATGGTTGAGGATGGAGATATTGCGACATGTGCATTATTCTTCCATGTCTGGACACTTGAGCTTTGATGAGACCTTCAACTTCATATGGGAAAGGGTTAGATGGCATGGGTTGAGGGAAGATATCCTCAACTTTGTGCAAGGATGTGTAGTTTGTCATGGTGACAAATCAGAGTATGCATGTTCCTTATTTCTAGAGTTGATAGGGGATAACACTCCTATATGTCTTACTGCTTATGAGGATGACGAGCATGTGCTAGTTAGCCAAGGGACGGAGTCGACAGGAGATACAGTGGGTGACCACATGATGACAGTTTTGCAGTGGCAGGGATTGGACAGATTGATAGTTTCAGTATGGGTACCAGTAGAGAGTCAAGGTGGGCAATATTCTACTTCAGGGACAACATTGTTGTCTACACTGCATGGAGAGCATGATGACTATATGTGGTGTTTTGGTCACTTAGGATCACACCGATCTTTGATTGACTGCAGGCTGAGATGGAGGCACTTACTTTGTGGTATTCAGTTTCTACAGCACAGGAGGATAATGCTTGGGGTCAAGCATTTTTCGGGAGGGGAGGATTGTAATGTCCCCAATTTCGAGCAGTTGGCCTAACGGCCCTATTTTGGTCTTAGCCCTGGTCATTCCCAAGGGACTAACGACTTTGGAGGTTATTGGGGATGGTTGTTTGGTTTCCTACTAGGGTTTTGTTATATTTTGGGCATTGGGAGGGTCTAATGGGCCCTTTGTGTTCTATTTTTGTCGTTGGGATCACTTAAGTGGACACTTTTGGCATTTAATGTTATGTTTCTTCGTTGGGGCCACTTAAAGTACCTTTTTGGCGACTTGAGGGGATGTGTATTGCATTAAATGTTATATTTCTTTGTTGGGGTCACTTTTTGGGCCAAGGCGCCTAAGAATGGAAAAAGCAACTTTAAGTTATTTTTAATTGGGCCCTCTTTATGAGAAAGTGCGCCTTGGGGTTTTAGGTTTCTTTGACATGGAAAAGGTTATAACAGGAGAAGAGGGGGTGAAAGGAGAGATCATTCATGCATACACTTATATTTCTTTTCATGGTGCAACTGTTGTTTGCAAACTTTTAGCTTGTGGAGTAAGATCCCACGGGAACCCTAGCTTCGGTGGTGAGAGATCCATCCCTAGCTAGCAGGGCATTCTTCGGTAGTGAGAGATCTACCCTAGCTTGTCATTTGGAGCTGATTTCAGGGCTGTTTTACAGAGGCATTTTCAGGATTTTCAGAATTAGGGTTTGAGAGTTTTTGGGAGTTTTGGTGGAGATTTTCAGCTGGTTTTCGGATCAGACCTACGGCAGCCATAGAGGAAGGGTTTGGCATCATCTACGGAGGATTTCACAAGGGTTTTGGCCATCTACCAAAGGGGGCGACTTGTTTGGGAAATTGCAGCCCTAATTTCTAGGGTTTCCAGTTGGCCGTTTTCAGATCTGAAGGTTGGAAAGGCATCTTCTATATTTATATATGTTATTTCTCAAGTTTCATCATTATTGCATTTGTATTCGGAAAGATATTAATTTTCGAAGTTTTCCGGCTATTTTAGGCACGCTGTAATTTTCTGGCAGCGTTATATTGACTGAAAAATTCCAAAAATATTTCCCTTGTGTTCTTCATATTATTATCTAGTTCCATTTAAAATTTCAAGTGATTTGAACGGTTATTTTGGGAGTTATCCATATTTTTCTGTTCGCTGCCCTAGCTGTAATTTTCTGCATAAAATCTGCAAAAATCAGATTCAGTATTTGCTGCAAATTTCTGTGTTTTGTCTATTTTGTTGTAAGATCCCAACAAGGGATATTTCAGAAACCCAAGGCCTATTTGGAATTGGAAGGGGCTGATACACTCCTGCATTTGTACATTTACCTTTTGCTCTCTGATAAGTTGTATGTCTTTCAACAAACCTTCTCACATCAGTTTGCATCCTAGGCCAAAAATAATGTCTAGTGAGCTGTTCCAATGTTTTATCAAGCCCAAAATGGCATGCCATGCTCCCACTATGCTTCTCTTTGATGAGATTCTCTCTCATATAACTCTTAGGCACACAAAGTTGTACTCCTTTGAAGAGTAATCCATCTTGAATAAGGTAATCCAACCACAACTCTCTATTCATCCTTGTTGGCTGCTTGCAAGCTTCATAAGCTTCCTTGAAATCTTCATCCTCTTTATACAACTCCTTAAGTGAATCAATTCCAACACTCTCAAGCTGAATTTCATGCACCAATAAAACTCTCCTACTCAAAGCATTTGCTACCTTGTTACTTTGTCCCTTCTTGTGCTTGATGGTGAAGGTAAAATTTTGTAAGTATTCCACCCATTTCACATGCCTTTGATTGAGTTTTGGCTGATTGCTAATGAACTGAAGTGCATGGTTATCTGTATAAATGATGAACTCCTTGGGCAATAGGTAGTGTCTCCACTTTTTCAAAGCCTGAACTGAAAGATCCCCAATAATTTCTTTCTTCCAAAACAGATTTTTAATGAATTGTAAATGACAAACTAGGGCTGTTGGAACCCTTGGAGATCGAACTAGGGCAAATGTGAATTAAATACAGCCAAAGCGACTAGGGTTTTGAATAGAACTCAATGCAAACAACTTCAAAAATTTATACTTTCCATCCCAATCGATTGCTAGTATTTTTAAAGGCCAAAATATGCTAGAAATCAGATTTAATTGCAGGTAAATAATTCTGAAAAACAGGTCTGAAATCTGAATACAAACTGGCTGGAAACTCCTCAAAAATTGCTCAGAAAAATATAAATTTGCAGCTCTCTAGATTTATAAAAATATAGAGATGTTTGACAATAATTTTCAAAGGAAAATACCTCTGGAATATGCCCAAACAGCCCCTAAACTGGGTCGATCCAACTGCTGCAAATTAATTACCAAAGGAACACCAAATACTGCTGGAAACTTGACTGAAAATCTGAATTAGCTCGCTGGAAATTCCTGAGTGAAATCTCCTCCCAATCCCTTGGGGTTTTCGTCCGCAAGAGATAAATTCTCAAGGATTTTCGTCCTTGGAATTTTTTACAAAATCCGAAGCTCTTTGCAATGAAAATATGATAATAAAAATCTGGATATCCTCTCCTCTAGTTGACCTCTCCATATAAAGGAGAAATGACCCAAACAACCTCTAACAATATCCAATGAGATCACTCGACTCTCCCTATGCCAGTCGCATTTTTCTAAGGAGGCTTTATGGCACACTTTTCTATTTTTTTATTACTTGGGCAAGTCGCATTTTTCACTAGATGAATACATTTAATTTTTAGTTGATTTTGCCCAAGTTCTAATCTTTTATTAAGTTTTATTATTTTATTGTATGTGCATTATAATTTCATATTTTAATATTTTGCGCTATACAAATAAAATAAATAAAACTTAATTACCTCGATTTCACCTTTTGGCTGTCGGGTAAGAATTTGCCAAAGGTCATCACTCGAACTACTCGAAAAGAGGCACATTACATGAACCATGGCATAAAACTCCAAATCATATGAGGAATACTTCTTCTTGGCATCATTAAGTTTTTCACTGAAGTAAGCTATTGGTTTGTTATCTTGGCTCAAAACAACACCTATGGCAACCCCACTTGCATCACACTCCACCTGAAAGACTTTGTTGAAGTCTGGTAATGCTAAGATAGGCTACTCTGTCACTCTTTGCTTCAAATACTGAAAATTCTTTTCAGCTTCTTTTGTCCAAACAAATTTCTTCTTATCTCCTCTAATAGTATCAATGATTGGTGCACAAATTTCACTAAAATTTCTATAAAAGCTTGCAAGACCATGAAAAATTCTTACCTCTCCTGCTGTCCTAGGTGTTGGCCACTCCAAGATTGCCTTAACTTTGTTTTTATCCATCTTTAACATGCCTTTGGTGATCACAAATCCTAAGTACAACAACTCTGTCTTCATGAATTCACACTTCTTAAGATTGATCAACAGTCTCTCTTCCTGTAACTTCTTCATAACTAAATGCAAATGATGCATATGCTCTTCTTTGCTATGACTGTAAATCAGTATGTCATCTAGATAAACAACAACAAACTTACCTATAAAAGGCTTGAGGACTTCATTCATGAGTCTCATGAAGGTGCTAGGTGCATTTGAGAGACCAAATGACATAACAAGCCATTCATATAACCCTTCATTTGTCTTAAAATGTTTTCTTCCATTCATCCCCTTGTCTAATTCTGATTTGGTAGTACCCACTCTTGAGGTCTATTTTTGAGAAATAACTTGCCCCACACAAACAATCCATCAAGTCTTCCATCCTAGGAAGTGGGAACCTATACCTGATTGTAATCTTGTTTATAGCCTTGGAGTCAGTACACATCCTCCAGTCACCTTCTTTCTTTGGCACCAACACTATAGGGATTGCACATGGGATGAGACTCTCTCTAATCAGTCCTTTATCCAACAATTCTTGCACTTGCTTCTTGATTTCTTCATTTTCTCTAGGAGTCATTTTGTATGTTGTTTTGTTAGGCAAACTTGCCCCTGGCACAAAGTCTATGTGATGACTGATTTCTCTCATAGGAGGCAAGGAACTAGGAAGCTCATCCACCACACTGTCTGCATACTCTTTCAACATATCTTGCACTTCTTGAGGCAACTCATCCATCTTGGTTGCTTTTATGACTGTCCTTGGTTTTAACACTAATGCAAATCCTATTTCTTCTTCTTCCATTGTTTTCAAGAACTCTTTTTCCCCAATCATCATCACACTTGAACCAATCTGATGTTCACCATCATCCTCTCTCATGGGCAACAAGGTATGACTAACTCCATCCTTCTCCAAAATATATACATTCTTTCTCCCATCATGTGTAGTCTTTCTATCATACTGCCAAGGCCTACCAAGAAGCACATGGCACACATCCATGGGAATAACATCACAAAGTACCTTGTCCTTATACCTACCAATTTGGAAATCAACCCAACATTGCTCATTAACTAATACTTGTTGTCCTTTGTTCAACCATGAGACTTTATAAGGAGTAGGGTGAGGTATCTTCTTCAAGCCTAACTTATTTACCATCTCAACTGAAACTAGATTGTCTGTACTTCCTGAATCTATAACCATCTTACAACACTTACCTTGGCACTTGCAAGTGGTCCTGAACAGTGATTTTCTTTGTGGTGGCTCCTTCTCCTTTGGTGTCTTGATCAGAATTCTTCTCATGAGCAATGACTCTCCCACTTCTGGTTCCTCTACAAGTGAAGGAGAGCAAACACTCTCTTCATCTCCACCTTGAGCAAGCTGATTTCTTCCTTCAGTCCTTGTATTACTTGTAGGCTGCTCCTCTGGACATTCCCATGATCTATGGCCTGCAAATTTGTTGCACTTATAACACCTACCTGTGAAACCACTTGTTCCTCTTCCTCTTGTTCCATAGCCACCTTTGAAACAAGGTCTTGTACCTTTAACCACCTCTTGAACTAGAAGGCTGATCTTGTTGTGTATTACTTGTCTCACCTTGACTTCTTTGTGACTGTCCTCTTCCTCCTAGCTGAACTCTTCCCTTAAAACTCCTTCCTCTTCCTCTGTTTTGCTGATTATGTCTCCTATTTAACTTGTCCTCAACTTTCAAAGCAAGTTGATAGCATTCTTTAAATTCCTAGGACTTGTCAGACTAAGCTCATCTTGTATTTGGTACCTCAATCCATTCAAATATCTTGCTAACTTGTCTGTGTCATCCTCCATATGACCTGACCTGATACTCAACTTATAGAATTCCTCAATATACTCCTTGACTCCCATCTCTTTTTGCCTTAAGTTTTGAAGTTTTCTATACAAATTTGTCATATAGTCACTAGGCAAGAATTTACCTTTCAATTTGGCCACCATTATGTCCCAAGATTTAATCTTGGCCTTGTTTTTCTTCCTCCTCTCTTCTTGGATATAATCCCACCATAGGGATGCATGCCCTTTCAGTTTCGTCCTGGAAAACTTCACCTGTTGGTCTTCAGGTACATTCTCAAAATCAAAATACTTGTCTAACTCCCCTATCCAATCAAGGAGCTCTTCACCATTTAAACTGTTTTACATACACTAGGAAGTTCTAACTTGGGCTTTGATCCTTCCCCTTTCATTGCTTTCAACAACCTCTCAAATCTCAGTTCTTCAGGATCTCTTTCTTCTTCACCTGCTACATGTGGCCTTTGAGCTACTTCTTCTTCTTGATCACTCAAATCTCATGTCTCCACTCCTCTTCTTTGGTTGGCCTCAACTGTTGTGATCCTTACATCAAAGTTGACTCTAAGGTTTCTCAACTCTTGTAAAATGACTTCTCCCATTTGCAAAGTTGTTGCTCTCTCTCCTTCTACATTCCTCCTTGGTGGCATTGTGCTTATCTTGACCAAGCACAACTGCAACTTGTCTTTTATAATAAGACTCATTCCTTCAACTTCCTTAGATATCAACCTCACTCGATACCACTTATGATGCGAGAAAGCTTACTCAAAGGTTCACTTCACCCTCAGTAGACCCAAGAGCAATTGAACTCTTTAGTTAGTAACCCTTTTAGGTCTAATTTGTAGGCTTAATGGTGATTTAAAGAGGTTTCAACCAAAACAAAGATAAATCAAGCACCCTTTTCAGCTCCTACACTCTCCAAGAAGTGTTTTGATCCTATTCCAAGCCAATGTTCTTCTTTGTCTAACACTACCCTCTTTTGATGCCGAGTTTTGCTCCTAGCTACCTCAGAGCCCTCATAGACCCAACTGGCAAGCTTATTAGCCCACACAATGAGTTTCAAATCCAACCGAGGGTAGTTTCGATACCCTTTTCCTCTTCTTTCCTTCCAAGAGGTTTCACCATCTCGTACCAAAGCCAATATCACTTTTCCATGAACTCGCCTATCCAAATTAGGTCAACCAAGTATCTAATAAAGACTCACAAAGCTACTCCGCATGCTGGGAGACTGCTTGACCCCAAACCCCAAAAATATCTTAGAGACCCTAGGGTAGAGAATTCTACCAATTTTCATCGATTACAACCCCTAAAATTTCAAATTCTTGCTCGAAAACCCTAATTGAGGGTTTCTACAGTTTGTCAAGCTCGAGAAGAGTGATTTTAGTGTTTTAAGTCTATCTTCGAGTCTTGGTCGATCCTCGTAGGCTTAGGAGGGACTGTGCACAACCTATTACAATTGTCAATACACAAATTATCCTCAAGACAACTTTCACACTTTGTATCAACGTTTTTAACAAATGAATTGTATCTTTTGATTGTCTGAACAGGGATGCAATTCATAACACACCAATAAATAGATATAAATCCCTACCGTAAACGATGAATGGCAGTTAGAATCTTCTTATCAACAATTAGACCAGTCTTACCCAATCACAATGAACATTGCTATCAAGATATCACTACATATAGATTTCTAAACTATCATATAACTGGTTTTTTTTTCTTGAGCAAGGGATTGATAACTCTCACTTTCTTGAAACTCTTGGAGCTTGATTTCCTTCCTGTCTTCGAATGAAAATGAATAGTGAAAGTTAGTTACAATGCATATGTATGTCCCTCATAAGTCAGTTCTCAACCGAATGAGAGATTTGAAGACTTTCAAAATACATATTTTGCATTTATTCCATCATCAAAAGCTCTATCTTAGACAAGAACTAAAGACCTTATAACCTAAGTCATGTTTATGACTTCTAGTCCAAAATAGGACCTACCACAAACTTATCACATGTTTGAATGCTCTAAAATCTCACCTATACACCAAAAACAAGCCAAAAATGCCCTTCGAAATTGAAATTTGCTTTTGGAGGGAAAAGCAAGAATTCAAAGTTTGTGGGCTAGACCCAAATTAAACACACAAGATGCTTGCAAATGACCATCTATGGACTCCTAAACCTGCAACTCACACTTTGAAACCAAAATTAAGAAGAAAAGACCAAAATTTCATGTTGGGAAGAGATGCTCCAAAGATCAACCAATGACTAGCTTTTGTGATTCTTAGGTTCGTGATTCCTTTGATTCAACACTTAGCTGATTTTGGTTGATTTCTCAACTCACCTTGAAGCTCGGTGACCAACTCGATCAACTTGGCTCTTGACCCGAGCGACCCAACTCATGATCCGCTTGGCTTAACTCGGGCAAAGTGTAAGTGTGGAGCCCTCGCTCCAATTGGGCTTAGTGACCAACATAATTATATATGTGACCCGATCCTTTCTCCCAACACATGGGATTAATCTCAAGTGACAAAAAGGTGAACCAAGCGACTAGTGACCGCCAAGTGTTCTCCTATGACCCGATTAAATTTGATGGCTTGGATCCTTAAGAGAATGAACTGTTTGGATGTCACCAACCTGTTTTGAGGCCAAAACACAAGATTTTGATCAAGTTTTTCTCTGATTCGACTGTATGATCCTGGAACTGATCTGTGCAAGTGAATTTGACAAGTTTGAAGATACCAAGGTGTCCAAAATGAATCAATAATCATGATCAAAGCCTCCAAGTCTAGAATTTGTAATCTGATCCCAAAAATGAAGTGTGAGATCATTTTTGACAACATTTTGGCAACCCACATGGGATATTTGGCTGCTAGATAGATAGATCAGTTGCCCGGCATATCCATTGGGCATGTAGTCAACATATAACTTGAAAATTGATCCTGAAAACTTTGAAAACTCACCCCGAATCTTGTCTGAAATGTTTCACTTGCACTCTGCTTTGAATTTGATTCTTAAAGCTTTGCATAAAACTTTGATCACACTGAAAACTGCCCCAAAACCTCTGAGTTGTCACTTTGAAGCTCTAGATCCGAGTGGAAAGCCTTTGACACTGGATATCAGATTGATTCAGATTGGTTCACATTGCCTGGAGGTTTGACTGATATGACTGTGCATGAGCTGAAAAGAAGCCCACAAAAACTATGTACAAAGGATCAAAGCATACATGTTTCAAGTGAAAACATGTAGAGTTTGTCAAAACACTTGTTTTTCCACAATAAAAACTACACCACTCCTAAACTAACCAAGATCAAAACAAATTTATACAAAGCCGCAAACAAGCTGAGAGAATTAGCTTCCCTTCTTAATGAATCTAGGCCATGAAATCAACTTTTCAAAGACCATGGATTTTAATGGTAGCGGAAAACTGGTCTGTAGATCATTTTCCTTCGCAGTATCAACTGAAAAGAGCGAAAATACATTTGTTTGAACTCCATTTGGGTTTGGGAGGTGTTGGAGCTGATTTTTGATGATTTTGGAATCTTCCTCATGCTTTGAAATGAGTGTGATAGGTGGAAACTTAGAACGAAGCTTTGAAACACTTAGATATCTTATTGGGCACACATTTTTCAGAGTTGATCTCTTGCATCCCTCAAACAAGCCGCCATGTCCCTCTTCCTTCTTCTCATGGAAAGTGTTTGCCAGTTGTTTTAACTTCTCTTCCTCTGCTTTCTCTTCAACAAACACCTTTGTTTTCATACTTAGCTTTGCACCTTCCCTTTCTTCCTCCCTTGAATGTAAAGTTATTGTGCCCAAATGATGGCTGAACATTCCGACTTGTAGACTTCTGATCTGGACTTGTGCAATGCGTTCAATGACTTCCAAATGGCTGAAAATGGACTGTGCATATTCAGGGACAATAATATGATGTTTATTGTGGCTCTCTTCCGCCCTTTGGTTCCTTACCTCTCTGTTTTTCCATTTCATGTTCTGTGTGAGCTATATTTGCATGGTTTCAGTTCACTGTGTTAATCATGCAGGGAATCAAGTTTGATGAAGTGCAGAGTTGAACTGTGGCTTGTTTCTGCCCTCTTGGCCTTGCATTTGTCTTCTTGTTCCCATCTCAGGGAGAATGATCCACTTTCTATTTTGGTGCAATCACCACCCTTATTGCTTAGTTTATTTCATGCATTTCTCCTTCCTCCTTTCCCCTTGTAATCAATAGCTTAGCGTAAGAGTAGTGTTAGTATTAGAGTAGATGGGTAGAGAAACCAACCTTCTTTGGAGGTCTGTCCCAAGGGACAAGGTGCCACACCTTGGGGACACTCAAAGCACATAACTGTGTCCCACTTTTTTGCACTTTTTGTACTTTTAGCAAAATATGGCCCACAACCAAAACTTGACCGAACAAATATAAAATGACTAAACATGTATTTTTAAGAGCTTAAATATACCGAGGCACAATGCATCCGTAGATTTACCTATTTTAAAAAAATTTAAAAGTATTTTTAAATTTTTTTAAAATACTTTTAAATTTTTAAAGTATTTTTAAAGATTTAATTACTAGTCAGATTTTAAAATATTTTTGGCCACTAAGTGCTGAGGTTGGCCTTAGCAAAAGGTGCAATCTCAGGTGACAACAGTTAATATCTAGGTATATTCCTTTGTTTTGCACAATAGCTCACCTGAGGATATTTAAGATTTCAGCTATTGCCGATCTGATTAAAGCAATTGTTCTTTAGCAATTGGACTAGACCTCGGGATGGACTTGAGATTTTACTCTGAGATCTCTGTCTTTGTAAATCTTTTTGATAGCTGTACCACAGAATTGGAAAGGAATTAGGGTTGGTATTATGTGATATTTTAGATTTTAATGGGTGGTCAGAAATGGGTTGGGACATCAACATGGGTGCAATCTAAAATGTTGGCAAAAACAGTTTTAACAGTTTTACGCAAGAAAAATTAAACCGAATAATCATACACAACGAAGCACTCATCTACCTTTGGATTCTATGGACTGTGGAAGCATCACCTTATTAACAAGTGCCATTGATTTAATGGTGCCACAGTATAGTTCAGGGGCCAAATGAGTGGCAACTGTGTGCTAGGAGCCTAAAACATGCTTTTCCGCTAATATTTGTCTCAACTATGCTGTTCCCAGCATTTATGTAGCCATTTGCAAGAAATTTGAAAATTCTGTCTTTTCATGGGCTATTTTTTACTAGGAAGCAATGTAAACTGCCACGTTTAGAGAGAGCTATGGGGTACAAGTATTCAAAAGGAATCTCATGACCTATTTTGACACATTCCCATCCTCATACGAACCTCAACTAGAACCAGGACTGAAATTTCAAATAAAAGTAAAACACAGTTTTTAGGCCTTTCCAAGGCATACAAGTATCCTCAAAGAGTCAAAACATCACAACAACTCTTGAAAGGGATTCTATCCTACAACTACAGGATTCTCAGGAATAAAAGTTTCCAAGCTATTCTTAAATAACACATATTAGTGCTTGCTTGACTTCTAAAGCAGAAAATGAAAAAAATGCATTTTATCAAACACTTAGGGAAGATTTTCACAACTTGATTACTTGCTACAAGCCCAAAGATACAGCCCAAGCTCTTTTTCCACCATCAGGGGCCAAAACCCACTCCAAATCCATTTGTAGATATTCCTAGCAGTCTTCCAACTGTTCCAACCTTGAAGTGGCCTTGAAGTCCCTGTTTAACTGTATTTTTGCCTGTAAAACAAACATTTTTTCTATTATTTTGCTACTGTTCAAAGACTGAGTTGTCTCCTGTGTTTCCTGTGGTGATACCCCCTTTCACTTCCTCGTGGATGTTCTCCCTATATCAATAAAAAAGCAAGCAGTTTTGGCCTTCAAGAATGACATTTTTCAATGAGTTTTTCTTGCCCAAAACTTAAGACTGTTAATGTTCTAGCAAAATGATCTTCTGCCCTCCATCCTCATTCCATTACCACAAGAATTTTACTGCTAATTTTCTTTGGGATGGTCCCACGACTTCCAACCTTCACCCATGCACAAAAACGCCTTAAACAAGGCATGATTACATTTTGGCGTTGAAAACGGAAGTTTTGGAGAGTTAAAAGTTGTATGAAGATGACATGGCCTTGACAACCCAGCAAGATCTCCAGTTGGACATCCTGCAACAAAAAATTTGAGATTGAAACAAGAATTATTTTGGGTGATGTAAGATTGCATTTGGATATGGGATCTTCCTGCGTCATATGGGCAGAAACAATTGCTTCCCGTGTCTTGGACAGTCAATTTGATATTTGACTCCCAGGCTATATCAGGGTTACGCCTGTTCCATTCTTGTTTCTTTATAAATGCTTTACTGGGTATATGTGGCCTACATTGTCTTAAATACTGTTTTAAGCTTGTCTTTTCCTGCCATATCAGTTTCATCTAGAATTCCAGATAAGGCACCTGCTAAAAATGGAGGGTCATCTAACATCAATCAACTTCTTGGAATGAAAGGAGCAGCACAAGAAACGGTATGTGCATGCTATCTTCTGCAATTTCAATTGTTTTGTTTAACTGAAAATGTCTTCTATATTTATTTTCCTCCTTATGTGTATTTCCTCTTATGATAGCATTCAAAGGCAGACGATACCGTGAGTTTGTTGTCAAATTTGTCAAGCATTGACTTTAACCTAATTGCAATATCTTTAAGCAATGGAATTTCAAGGCTTGTACGGTGTTACTGGATTCATAATTAAGATAGATATTCCATTCCTAATTCACCAATACGAATCTTAAACATGTATAAATCTGATATGACTGATTTATTGCTGTTCCTTAAGTTTTTTGCTTAAAAACTGATTTTATCCTTAGAATTGTGATGTTTAAAGTGCTGAAAATTGATAAAGTAGTTGCATGAAATGAAAATTAGCAAGTAAATCATTGAAACAACACATGAAAAGAGGAACCAACACCAGAATTTGTCCAGGAAAAACCTAATGTGAGAAAGCCCTAGAAGAGCGGGGTTGTGCCTCGTCATATTCACTATCATCATACAAGGTTTACAAGCCAATTGCTTCAATGAAGCCTCCAAGAACACTGCGGGACTTTTGCAGCACTACGACAATGTTCTAACTTCTACAAGCTTGCCCTGCTCTGAAAACTGGTCTAAACAACTTGCTAAACCATTCTACTCAGTTGTACACACATCCACAACACTAGATTTGATGAATACATAACCCTAAGAGGTATATTTATACAAATGTATGAGCAGTTAAATCTGACAGAGACTCCATATGTCAAAACACCTGAAGAGATGGAAGGAGAAATGCTTTTTCTTCCTTTTGGATGCTCGGGTCCATATGTTTTTCTATATGGAGTTGATTTTGCATTAGTCAAGTATGCCTGTATAATCCTGTTTATGCAGAGCGGATTCGTTTGGAGCCGAACTCGTCCACTATAGTTGGCTTTACAAATGCTGTGGGCCCTTGGATGTCCAGATAATCCTTGAACCTTTCTTAACCTATCTTTTACCTCTGGTTTACTTCCACATCTCTGTTTGTGTAATTCTGCTTCATGGAGTGAGTGGGAGCAAGTATTTAGATACCTCATTAGTCATACAAACAGTGGCAGTGGTATAATCAACTTGAATTAAAACATCTTTCATGATCCAGTTAGAATCATTATTGCATTATTACCATTCTTTCTCTTCTAGCATCATGAGCTCACATTATGCAATTTGTTATATTCTGTAATTTCTGCTACATTGCAACTTGGTAAACTCATTTTTAATTATTGGTATGTAGCATACATATATGTTGATAGGTTCTATTGCTTAGGTTTTCTGTTTGAGAAACTATTGATCCATGGCATAGGTTGGAAACTTGGAACGTTGCCTTGCACTTCTTGGAACCCATAGAATGCTAATAGCATGTCTTGCATCATCATGTCTTTCTGGTGACCTCCAAGTTCCAACTAACTTATAGAGTCAGACTCCCCCAGCCATCCTGAGCTTGTACACGGTGGTATCTTATGGCAGATATCAGTGTTTCCCAGCCTTTTCTTAGCCAATATTAAATACCTAAACCCCTCAAGAATGGAATAGTACTATCAACCAGGTTGCTTCAGTCAACATCATCTTAGCTGTTCCTAAAGCTCTCTTAAGATACTTCCGGTTTGTACTTATATTATCCCAAGTTTCAGTAAATGGCATAACGGGGTAGGCGTGGTTAGGATATAGGGTGCCTGCCCCCACAAACATGAAGGAAAAACATTGGAAAAATTATAGACAACCGTAGAATTTTTACACAAATAAGTATATTATGTTTCAAGTTAGACATCCTAAAGTTTCATATATTATTTGAAATAGATGAATCACCATTAACCTTAATACAATGATACATCCATGATTCATAGTAGATAAAATCTTTAAAAACTCTTGAGTTTAGAGAAATGCTGACAAAACACCATGCACTCAAAAATCATATGACAATATAGTGGCACTGCTGTACATGATGAAGCAATATGAAACAATTAAATAACTAGGCTCATAAAATCTACGCTTGGTCATTTGGTTCCTTTGGCTGTAACAACGCCTTAACACGATTGTCACCCCCACCCTCTGGATCATCCGGCTCATCAAATATCCTCAGCGACACCTAAATTCGTCTTTTCTGTAATTCAATGCCATCCTCATCATCTGCCTTTGATGCATCTATTTCAATATCCCATTATGATTATGTTGCTTCTATCTTTCAATACTCAAATGCCTTTTGAAATCGAAATAGACGAATCACCATTTGCCTTAATACAATGATACATTCATGATTCATGATAAATACAATCTAAAAGAACTCAAAGGTTGTAAGTCCGAGTTAGAGAAACGTTGAAAAAACACCATGCACTCAAAAATCACGTTACAATATAATGATAATGGTGTGCATGAATCAGTTTGGAACAAGTAAATAACCAGGCTTAAAAAGTCTATACTTGGTCCTTTGCCTCTTTTGGCTGTAACAATGCCTTAACAAGATTGTTACCCCCACTCTCTGCATCATCTGGCTCATCAAATATCCTTACTAGCACCCCAACTATTCCTTACTGTAACTTAATGCCACCCTCCTCATCTGCCTTTAATGATGCGTTCTCTAGCTCAACATCCCATTGTGTCGTTTCTATATTTCGATACTCAAGTGTCTTCTTGTGTTGAACATGTGAGGGTCTATGTACTACAACTAGCTTCTTCAATCTTTTAGAGGTAAGCTTGACCTTGAGAGAGTGAATTAAGCTTTAAGTGAACTAGTTCCTCTTACCAATGGAGGAACTATCAGTTTGAGAAACAAGATGATTAGCAAGTTGTGGCTTTGGAGCTCCGTCCCCACATCCATTTAGATTTTGTTGAGCAAAGGTGTAGTTGATCCTTTCTAGCCTCTAATATGTCGAAGGAGCCATCACACCATGCGAGTAAACTAAAATGATTTAGAAGCATCAGGACTTCATTTACATTGAACGCTTTTTTGCAATGGCAGCTCAGAACCTCTCCTTTAGCTCTCCATCATGAATAGGAGGTACTCTCCTAGACCATTCCACATACCCTTTGGGGTTTAGTCCATATCATTTTATGTGAAGAGGAGTGTTCATCTTGTCCCACCTTTGTTGAACAATGGGTTGAGTCTACTCAGTACATAACACCAATGTCGGATCCCTCTCTCAAATAAGAATCCTCACCTAATCAATCATTCTGTCGAATGTCTAACAAATATCTCCAATAGCAAGAGAGTACATGTCAGTGTATCTTGTGACCCGTACAATAGGATCTTTGAGGTATACTATGTACTTGGTATCTACGTACTAATTATCATTCAATAACTTCTATGCTACAATTTTCATCTCATTTGCCATGGCCTCTCTCCTCTTAAACCTCTCACTACATAGTATCATTGATTGTAGGGTCTCCTACACCTCGACATCCTCTCCAGAAAAATAAAATACTTGGTAAATCTAACATCTACAAGATTCTGGAGTCCATTCCCCCGTAGACTTCTAAATAGCCAGTGTCCTCTTGTGGTTGTAGATAAACATATGCACATCTCTGGCTTGTGTCACCACATCCCTCGCCCAACAGCGGATTCAACCTCCTCTACAACATCTGCTAAACGCTCCAATTGGAAAGTTGGATTCAACAAATAATGCAAGAAACCTCCATTATATTCATAGATTCACAAGATTACATCCATAAGTGCATCAAACCCTAGGATGATTACATATGCAATGATTACTATAACTGCACTTGCGGATCCCAGGAACTAGCTAATAACTACCACGGATTCCCCAAGTACAAAAGTCCTCTTTCATATTTTGATTTGCATCTATATATAGGAGTCTTTGCTCCGGGATATTCCTGCGAATATTCTTCTTCCAAATATTTCTATGCTTGTACAATTGGCATGCACATTCTCCTCTGTAGGATCCCTAAACATCCTCTCTTCAGGGAATCCTGCGCTTCCATGTGTTCTGAGGCGGAATTGCACCATTTAGTTGATTTAGCACCCGTGTCTCACTCATGTTCTGTGGTCAACCATCCTTGTGAATATGCCTCAAAATTAAAGGTCAACAATTAGCATCAGCACCGAAATCTGGCAGCTCAAATGCAGGAGCCTTTTTACCCAATCCATTCCTTGGCATATGTTATATTTGGGTCTGAATGACATCCTTTAAAATTCTCCTTTTGGAGTACAATCTATCAATGAGCCCTTATTGGCAGACAACTCCTCAACAAATATTCTTTTAGCATATGCCCCAGTAAAGACATTAGTTCTTATTTTATATATTTTTCATGGCCCTGGGTGGGAGACCAGTTGCTTCCAAACCCTTAACTATTAGACATCTCTTGCAAGAATCAAGAAACATCTCCCAAGGAACATCCATTCACCATCCTAGTCCTCATAGGTAAGAACATTTTCTGACCCATGCAGCAGGGCCATCAACTTACTTCACTTATAACACACTTTCAAAACTTTAGCTCCACAACCAATCACTTCACCTATTTGATAAATACCTTTTAACCAGTTGCCATCATCAAGGAAAAGCTTTGCTGATGAATCCAGGAATAAGCTAAAACATGGCTTCCCATTCATTTGGGCCTTAAAATATTTCTCATCCACCTCATGGACTGTATTCAATCTAAAACAAAATTAATCTAATCAAAGGTAGAAAAAAAGGATGGTTGTGCGTGAAACATCCATTCCCATAGCATGTGCCTCTACATTATGCATTCCTGCACAATATAATACTGTGGAAGGCAACATGAAAAGTATTTATACACCAATAAAATGCAGTGTATCAAACGCCTTTTCCACTTATTTGGCTTGCCACTATGATGAATATTTCTGCCCAATATTCGTGAATTCAACACATGCCATATATCTTTGAGTCAATATTCCAGATCTGAGGTGTCATTTTTATTTCATCAATGGAGCACTAATTGCAAATTCTCCTCTGCCATATGCCATGCCGAAAGAATGCACCATGTCGTGCTCTGTGCACTCCGAATTACTACCAATATAATAGTACTGAACTGACCCCTTCTACAATAATATAAACTTTCCGGTTCCAGACAGGTCAAGCTTGAGCGTAAAAAGTCCGTGTGTTGGGTCGAAGGAGCTCTTCCACGAGGTTAGTTTTTGTTCTATTCCAATCTTCATTTCTGAAACCAATTATTCACCGGTTGGTGGAAGCTTTTCCAAATCATGCTTTCATTCTTGTTTACCAGCTGATTCATTTGTCTTGCTAGCAAACTCCCGTATTAAAGCTGCTCCTGATCGCTTGGGGATCCTTTGTCTAGTCTTCAGTGTTCTCATGCCATGTGTTCAAATCTAATTCAGGGTCTGTAGCTAAAACAAAATCCATCGATCTCCTAGTAGGCAATGCGGCACTGGGAACAAACTCCCATCAAAATCTCTTATCATGAATTCTGTCCAAAAATAAATAATAGAGAATCTTGCTTGCCAAGCACCAAGGTACAGGCCCAACCTATTTGCATCTGTCTAAGAAGGGCAATGTTAGATTGTGGATCAATCTGCTTTGAAACTATTGCTAAAACACAATTGGCAGCATAATGTTTAAGCTCTGAAACTCTTTCCTCAGACAAAAGAAACTTAAATATTATGGGTAAAACCTGTTGTTAGCTACCAGACGAATATCAATCTAGGTCACATACCTCTACGTTGTGTCCAAATCAGTGGCTGCTAATTCTGGCCTCAAATCTCTGTAAAATACCACCACACCATGCTAGTAATTTGAGATCCAAGCCACACATTGTTCTCTCATCGCATTCTTGATTTTTAAGCCGCTTTGGAGCCATCAATGCCCACAAACCCACAGTTACTAGCCTCAAAGGCATGAGGCCTTAAAACCTGCTCTAGTACCATATAAGAATTAATTCATGGGTAGTTAATTATTACTTTGCATAGAATCTGTATTTATAATCAGGAAAACACCATGAGATCCTCCTAATTTCACTAGAATTAACTCCTAAAAAAACCTAGTTGTTGCAAACTAGTGCAACCACTTAACAAATTGCTAACAACATGCTAACAATATTCAACAATATATCTAATATTTGGAACACTAGTTAAATGTTTGTTTGGATACTTATCTAGTTTGTTTGCTAATTAATCACACAGGGTATATTTTTATAATTATCTTAATTAATAAGCTTATTTAATTATTATGTATTTAAATTATGGTTCTTCTCGTGGGTCCTAGGAATAGGGGTCAACTAAGTGATAGGGAAAAGTACGTAGCGAACTTGGCTGGCAGAGCACACATGGCTGCAACTGATTCCTCCTGCATTAGCATCCGACTGTTGTTGCTTCTTTATGTATATTGTTAATAAGCCTCATCAATAAATTAAATGCTAACCATAAATACTGATAATATTTTTCTTAATTTCTTCACAATAATTGTATAATTTAGAAAATGCATTACCTTTTGTTCATAAATCCTTATACCAGAAATTATTAAAGTCTAAGGTCACCCAAATTACACCTGGGCACCTATATCAAATTATTCATAATAAATATGAAGTGTGAAAAAGGCTGGATATTACTTAAGGACTGTTTATTTTGCCGGGAAATTCTTATGTTCATTGCATCCTAGAGTTTGTTCCAAGTGTCAATGGATTCTTTGTTGGTTTTTGCTTTCATTTGAAGACTATTGAAGCATTTGATTGTTGATCCCTTAAGATGAAGTATCAGTAAGAACTTTGTATTGTTTTGGAATTTCACCCAATTGAAGGAAATTTTCCACTGATGTGAGCCATGCTTGATAAGACACATTACCTTTGGGTTCAAAGTCTTTCAAGTTACCCTTCTTGGGTCTCTTTGCATTGGAGGGTTTGGGGGTGGTTTTGAATCTTAAAGTCAATCATCTTCTATATCTCTTGATCTCTCTTATTTTGTTTTCCATGTCTTGCAATCAATTTTAGTGTCCATTGACATGGCTTCACCTTGCTTTCCTATGGCTTTGACCATGTTGTTTATAGTTTGAATTATTGTTGTTTGCCTTGCTGGAGGTGGTTGGAATTCTTTTTAACCGACTCTAATAATATTGCTACAGAGCATCCAACTTGGATACCTGCAGACAAAAACAAATACAAGGCAACTCTTGACTATGATAGTTTCCGCATATAATACACCCAATGTTAGTAATCACAGTGCATTATATCTAGGTTGGAAGAAGATTGTGATCAAACAAAATGTAGAGACGGGGTGTTCTTTCTTGTTCATAGCTGCATGGCATCACTAAGTTAGGAATATGGCTGACTTTTTGTTCTTTGTCTACAATCTAATCTCAATTAAATTCAATATTCATTTCAATATCAATTGATGGCAATTGAGTTACCTCAACCAAGCCTATTTAGTTAGTTGTGATGTGAGAAACTTTAATTTAACACCACAATCAATTGGTGGGGACATGAACGTCAACTAAATCCTGCCATTGTTTATTGGAGACATGAGCAACCTCAACTGAACCCTACAATCATTATATGGATACATCAGAAACCTCATTTGAAGCCTGCCATCAATTAGTGTGGACAAAAGCAACCTCAAGTACCCACAATTCGTCATTTAGGATGTGATCAGCCTCAATTGAGCCTTGTAATCGGGCATAGGGGCATGAGTAACCTTAATGGGACTTCTAATATCACACTTAAACATACAATTGAATCTATGGTGAGAATTGCTCATTTATGAGGATTCATGTCATCAAAATCATTCTTGTACAACTACTATAATGCATCATTATAAGCAATAGAGTACTTTGAGTTCTCTTAGCCAAACAGCAAACATGATCAGTCAAACTTAAAGATACCTTATCAACACAGTGCAGCAAAGGGGTCAACGTAGTGAAGTACAATGGTCAAACTGGTCAATGCCAGAAATTATTTTGGTCAACATGGCAGATTTGAGTCAAAAAGCAGTTCCTTGATCAACACAGCTGAAATTGAGTCAAGGAGGGTCAAATTGGTCATAAATTTTTGTTCAACATTTTGCTTCTTGCTGATATCAGCATTGATGTCATCAGTCTGGTCTACCTCCCAAGTCTCCTTTCTGTCCTCCAAGCTAGTGCAGGTGAAAGGAGAGAGAGTTTACTGAATGGTGCATTAATGTGTCATTTATTGATATTTATAGGTTTTAACTGCAAAGGTGGTGCAGTCATAATTCACCATAATTAATGCCACCAATAAATTCAAGCTTGGCCAAGAGAGAGAAAATAGGAGTTTATTGTCAGTAATTCAGGTATTTCATGGGAAATATGACGATGTCATAGATGGCGCATGATGAGGTATTATCCTTTCTTAGACCGAATTTGTATCTCTCGTCACTTCATCTGTCTCAGGCTGTCCTTTAATAGTTGGAAATTATATGCATTTGACTGCTTCTCTCTGAAGTGAAGGTCTAAGGGTGATAACATAAGCGGGTGAGGTGCAGAAAATTTGAATACTTCCAAATGCCTGAGTGGGACCCTGATAAAAATGTTGTCTTTGGAGTTTAGTATGAAAGCACTTTTGGCTAGGTATAATCTTCTTATGCTAAGTGAGAGGATGAAGGATGAAGAATATAAAACAACTTTGAGCCGAAGGTTTATGGGATTAGGGGAAAAAATGGAAATATAAAACAAAATGCAAACAAGAGATGAAAGTTGACCATAAATGATAAGGCAAAGTTAGATTAAATGCTCAGTCAAATGAGGAAATATGCTCTCTGCAACTGGAAATTGTCATGTGGGTGATAGTATTGTACTGGACATATCACTAACTAAATTGTGTTACTTATCATAGCTTGATAAAAAAGTACTCTCATGGACATTATTGCCATTTATTAATGTATGCATGTTTCATAAGATTTGAGAAAATCAGATCTAAGGAATTTAACCACAAAGGATTGGAAATGCGCTCTTTAGATCCTATACATTGCAAAAACTGGCATTGTAATCTAGTCTGTGAAATTGAAGACATACTTCTGAATTTTAACATTGTAAGTATTACCTAGGAGCAGAATAGACTCAGAGTTTGGACTTTGGTTTGGCATCTGATCTTCACTCGTTAGGAACATAAGCAATGTCGTTTCACTTGATTAGGGACATGTTTTGAGTTATGGAGCATATGTTGTGTCTGAGAATATACACATTGTTTATTACAAATTTTGGAGAGAAGGGTATGATGAAAATGATAGAACATAGTTGCAAATGGTGTTTGGTTAAATGCTGTCAATTAAAGATACAAACATCAAATCGATGAAACAGTTTACATCTTGGGGAAGATAACTATTTAATTTTGTATTTTAATTCTCAGGATAAATGGAAGATTAAACTTACAACTTACAAAGCCGGTTACTTGGGCACCGCTGATCTGGGGAGTAGTCTGTGGTGCTGCTGCTTCTGGTGCTTTTCTGATTTTTCCACTAAAATGTTTAATTTGATGCCTGGATTTTGGTTTTCTGTGGTGCAACTCTGTTTTTCTGTACTCATTTGTGAACATTTAGAAAAGTATCCATTTCTAATATCTTTGCTGAGTCCCACTATAAATGTTATTGGTTCCATTATTTTATTGGATGTATAAAGAAATTTATCCACTGAGATGAAAATCGTAAGGTAACATAATTATACTTATCATATAAAACGATGCACAAAATGGTGAAATTAAATCTTTTCTTTGAATGTAGTTCTTCACCATTATTACTTTTATATCATATTTGGGTTTTTGAAGAAAAATGTTTATATGAAGTAGTTACAGAGCTCATTCATTTATGCATAAAGAAAGTAAAATATAATAAGTAGCAGTTCATAACTTCATTCTAGTTAAGTAGGGGTTTGGAGTTGTATTTCAGTCTTGAGAATTGCCTTACATTTCTTGCAGGTAACTTCCACTGGAATGTTGAAGATGTAGCGAAATCATTGTGTTGTATGATTCTTTCCGGGCCCTTTCTAACTGGTTATACGCAGGTAGGCCTCTATGGCTTTTCTGGGACGGAATCAAATGCAGATGCTACTTCTGGTATTACTCTGCAAGTATATAGCTTGACAAACGTTTGTAGATATTAGTAGTGGAGCTTTATAGTATTTTCTGTGTTCTAAGCTTTACATCCTTGGAACTCTTGTTGACATCACTTGACTGTGACTGCAGACTTTAAATGATTGGTATGACAGAGAAATTGATGCAATCAATGAACCTTACCGGCCTATCCCATCAGGAGCAATTTCTGAGACAGAAGTGAGTAGACCTCTTCTCGGTCCTAATCTAGCAATTTATTGAATACAAAGAAGTTTATGTTATACAAATAGATTTGTATTTCTCTATCAAAGTTTTACTTGTGTTTATTCATGGGCAACTTGTATAAAGTTCTGACCTTTCCTTTTAATCCACTGGAATTTCCTTTGTTATCCAAGTTCCTTAAGTGACGCTTGGAACATCTAGGTTCACATGCAATCTTGCATCAACCAAAAACATGTTATTTTAGGAAATAAACTAAGTCTAGTAGTGCAGAATATTTCTGTTTGCGCATAAGTTTAAGTTCTTTTGTTTGTAAATTGTGCAAGCTTTGTTTTGTGCCATAGTCTTGTGTTAATTTGTGCAACTTGTGAGTGTGCAAATGTTGCAGTATTGTCTTGTGCCCACATTTGTAACACACCTATGTTTGTAAATGTTCCACACAGTTTGTTAACATGCACAAATGTTTGTAATGGTTTGTAGTTGTTTTGTGTTTGCAGCATGTCCAAAGGGACTTGTCAAGGTCCGCGGTCTCTTCTAGAGTCCAAATCATCCTTCAAGAGTTAGTGCAAGCATGTCTGTAGTGGTGTAGTGCAGGAGTATGTTTCCAACAGAAGTGGCCATTGCAGACAATTACTATTTTGTGCGTGGTATCATAAGAAGCATTTTCAGGGGTTCACGTTACCAACCTAAGTTTATCTAAGTAGCATGCACCTACCATTGAAGCTGTGAGGTCATTGGAGCTGATTTGAGATGACGCACAAGAATTCAGTGAAGGGCCAATGCACAATCTTATGTGCAAGGGCACAATTGTGGCGAGTAACTTTTGGAACTTCAAATGCAACATTGTTCGAGAAGGAGCCGATATGAATTCCTCTAACTCATAATTATGACCGTTTAGCCGACCCAAGTGCATCAAGTTATGTTATCTATTGGACCTTATATGGCATAGAGGTTTGAGACACATTTAATGCCATATAGGTAGGATGAGGGGGCTGAAACATTGTAAGTAGTCTAAGTGCGATTTGGGGAAGAATTAGTCTAAGTGCAGTTGTGAAGTGCTGCAAGGCTGAGATCTGTGAGCAAGTCTGAGTAAGACCACAGGATTTGGTCATATGGACAACACTGGGGTGTTGATGTAATCCTGCGAGCTTGTGTGTTTGTGTGTGTGTGTTAGGCTTAATCATTAGCAGTTGGTCTGTGGTGGAAGTAAACTTCTTGTTGAATAAATACATTGTTGGTGTTAAATACATTTTTTCTGCATAATTTTCTAACCGGTTCTACTAACGATATCCTTTCATTAGGACTCCTAACCACAACTGCATCATTTGACATTAGAACGAGGCACAACTTTGGGAGTGAGTAAATGAAGGTTCTTCATCTTTGCAAGGTGGGTAAAGGACAAAGGAAAGCAAGTGTGCAATCTGTGTATGTTTGCAAGAGAGTGCAATAGTAGATCTAAGTTTTGTGAAATGAAGATGTTGCCAAGAAAAGTAGGGTGAGGAGGTGAATTAGCCAATAATATAGCCAGAAGGCTTGATAGTATTGTAGAGATGTTGAGGAAAATACAAATCGGGTTGAATGCAATGGAAGAAGACCACAAAGAGGATTCATCCCAAGGGATGATGTGAGTGATGCAGAAGAGGAAACACAAGAAGTGGCTAAAGGTGGTGTGAATGAAGCAGTTCCAACGCAAACTCATTCGGATGATGGAGAAGAGAGATTATTGAAAGCTATGTGGAAAATCAGTAGAGGAGTGTGAATGGAGGTTCCTTACTTTTCATGGACATTGAACACAAAAGAGATTATTGGCTAGCTCACAAAAATGGAATAATTACTTCAAATTTCATGAAATTGTGGAACGGCACAAGGTGAAGATAGCCCATACCAAATTGAGAGGTCATGTTGCGTTGTGGTGGAAAGAAGTTCAGTTGGAGTGCAACAAGTGTAAAGATAAGATTATGTGTCGGGAGTGGATGGTTGCGAAATTGGAAGGAAAGTTTTTTCCGGTGATTACTTGATTAGATTTGTTGAATAGGTCACAAAATTTGCGACAAGGTGATTTGAGTGTGAAGGATTATACAAAAAGAGTTTTACAAGATCACAATTTGAGCTGGTCATAGTGAGATGGATCAAGAGAAGGTAGCGCGGTATATCAATGGACTGCGATGGGTGATCTAGGATGAGATCAACATAGTGAAGATGCGAGATAGTGGAAGAGGTGTACTAGAATGCTTTGAGAGCGGAAGAAAAGTTGTTGTGCGAAAGTACGTGCAAAGAAACAAAGGAAAGCCCAATGGTGGTAGAGAACCGATGGTGTAGAGCAAGAGAGTGAAGCAAGCGGGCATGAGTGGTGTGCAAGAACAAAAAGAGAGGAAGAACCGATTCCTCTGAGAGGAGGTCGAGGTGCAAGATTCAATGGTACAAGTTTTGATGCGGAGAAGTAGGACATTGCTTTTGAGTGTCCAAGCACAAAGATGATGGGAAGAAGAAGGACGTGAGTGTGCACATCACGCAAGTGGAAGAAGAGAGCGTGTTGTCATTGCATCACATAGATGAAGTTGAATAAGGTGAAGCATTACTTGCAGTGAGGACAGTCTTGAAGGTTGCGGGAAAGAGCATAGAGTTGCAGCAAGAGGCAACATATTTTCCGCACAAGATGCAAGACCAAGGGTAAATACTGTGTAGTGGTAGTTGATAGTGGAAGCAAAAACAATTTAGTGTTTGCAGAGATGGTGTGGAAGTTAGGATTGGAGCAAAAGCCACATCCGGTTCCTTCCATGATGACATGGTTGATGGAAGGACAAGTAGGCATTGTACAAGACCAATGAAAAGTGGAGATGAAGGTTGGTAGTTTCACAAACAGCTTTTGTGCGATATCCTCCGATGGATGCATGCAATATTATTAGGGAAACCTTGACAATTTCACTAGATGATGTTGTATGATGGAAGATAAAACATAGTTAGAGTGCAAAAGGATGGGACAAATTCACATTCTAAAAACGGTGAGGGGTGAAGGAAAATGGTCGAAACCAAATTCATATGGTTACGTGCGAGAAGCTAAAAACTTGTGGGATGGAGATGGTTAGACATGTGTAGTGACACAATAGAGTGTTATGCAAAGAAGAGAATATTGAGGGTGCACATAAGTGCAAAGAACCTTGGTGAAGGGAGAAGATGGAATAGCGAGGAAGTCTACATACTAGTGTGGAAGGATATAACACAAGAGCAAGCGTGCGAGAGGATAAGTAGTGGACATTTTGTCTATAGATAGTCCACAAAGATGTTGTCTTTGGGAATAAGATGTAGAGGAGGCACCCCACGCAATTAGAAGAAGTCAACTTGAAGAGGACATGGACGGAGTGCGGAAGATCAAAAACACTTTTGGTGGAGGAGGTTGGTTTCTTACATAGTTCCATGGAGTCTCGAGAATAGGGGACGTGGGGACCGGTCTTGGGGACCGGGGACAACGGGGAAAGACAAGGGTATAGTGGTGCACATATATATAGTACTTGAAAAATTAGTTATACATACATGTATAAGGAATAACAAATGAAACTTTGAAATACTAAATGTATTGCGATGAACAATGAAAACACCGGATATCAATATGTTAAAATTTATATACTTTATATTCAAAATGATTACTTCAAAATTTCAAATACAATTGGCCAATGGGCCAATACCTATAATTACAAATCATCCCTAACCTTGAGTGGTCAATGAATCTGTTGAAACTTGAATGGTGATCAATGAAGACTTGGCACTTGCTCTTCCTCTTGTTGTTGCTCTCCCTCTTGTTAATGCTCTCAACCTCTCACTCTTGCAGCCTTGCTTGCTCTCACTCTTGCACTTGCAGCCTTGCTCAATGTTTTCAAGCTTTGATAGTGATTTGGAGTGAGGGTGTGAGGTTCATTTATAGTTTTTTTGAGTGCTTAAAGTGTGGGTGGGGCCCCATAAACTATTAGGGTTAGGGTTGGGGGCACAAACATCCAAAAAGTATGTTTTAATTTTTAAAAATACCTTTTGGCATTTTTGGAGTAGGGGACGGTTGCGAAGTCTCTAGGATGAATGAGGGACTTGGGAAAGTTTTCTGAAGTCTTAGGATGCCTTGAAGTCTCCCAAATGTCCCCTCTGAGAAGGAAATGTCCCCACTTTAAGGGAATTCCTTGTGGACGTCCCGACTCCCGGCGGTGGTCGTGGGATAGTGGGGGATGTTTCCTAGAAGTCCCCAAGTCCTCGGGATGTCCTTGTCCCTAGAAACATCAAAAATTTGGGGGATGCGTCCATATGGAACACTGGTTTCTTACCCAATTGCTGCCCACGATTGGAAGATGGGGAATACTTGTTGGCACACATGCATGCCAAGATCTTATCAAAAGGTCAAAAGTATGGTTCTACCACCTCACGCTCACACATTTTCTTACCTAGGGTGTATGATGCCGGGGCATGTGGGTTCACATGCAATCTTGCATCAACAAAAAACACGTTAGTTTAGGGAAACAAACTAAGTCTAGTAGGGCAAATATTTTTGTCTGTGTTTTAAGTCGTTTTGTTTGTAAATGGTGCGTGTTCTGTTTTTGCCCACAGTTGGAAGACGAGGAATACCCTTTGGCACACAGCATGCCAAGACGTTATCAATAGGTTGAAAGGATAGTTCTAACATCTAGAGTGCATGTGAGCACCATGCTCACACATTTTCTTACCTAGGGTGTATGATGCGGGAGCATGCGGGTTCACATGCAAGCTTGCATCAACCAAAACATGTTAGTTTAGGGAAATAAAGTAAGTTTAGTAGGGCACAATATTTCGTTTGTAGTTAAGTCCTTTTGTTTGTAAATTGTGCATGTTTAGTTTTGCTCCAGTCTTTTGTTAATTTGCACACCCTTTGAGTGCACAAATGTTGTAGTATTGTTTTATAGTAACGTTTGTAGTGTTCTTATGTTTGTAAATGTTCTCCATGATGCACATTAATGCGCAAGTGTTTGTAATGGTTCATAGTTGTTGTGTTTGCGGCATCTTGAAAGGGACTTGTCAAGGTCATTGTATCTTTGAGAGTCTAGATCATCCTTCAAGAGATAGCGCAAACATGTCTTCAATTGCGCAAAGGAGTATGTTTCAAGCAAAAGTAGTCATGCCACAAAGAATTACTATTTTCGTGTGTGGTATCACAAGTAGCATTTTCAGAGGCTTGTGTTAGTAACTTGAGTTTATCTAAGTAGCATGCACCTACCATTGAAGCCACAAAGTCGTTGGAGCTGATTTGAGATGGTGCACAAGAATCCGGCGAGGGGCTAGTGTGTACTCTTATGCACAAGGGTGCAATTGTGGCACTTAACTTTTGAAACTTCAAATGCAACATTGTTCGAGAAGGAGCCACCATGAGCTCCTCCAACTCATAATTGTGATCGTTGAGCCGGCCCAAGTGCATCGAGTCGTGTTATCAATTGGGCATTATCTTGCATAGAGGTTGGGGACACATTCGATGCCATATGAGTAGGATGAGTGGGCCAAAACATTGTAAGTAGTGAGCTATGTGCTTATATAAGCACATCAATAAGTTCATTTATAGTATTTTTGAGTGCTTAAAGTGTGGGTGGGGCCCCATAAACTATTTGGGTTAGGGTTGGGGGCACAAACATCCAAAAAAGTATGTTTTAATTTCTAAAAAATACCTTTTTGGCATTTTTGGAGTAGGGGACGGTTGCAAGTCTCTAGGATGAATGAGGGACTTGGGAAAGTTTTCCTGAAGTCTTAGGATGCCTTGAAGTCTCCCAAATGTCCCCTCTGCGAAGGAAATGTCCCCACTTTAAGGGAATTCCTTGTGGACGTCCCTTGACTCCCGGCGGTGGTCGTGGATAGTGGGGATGTTTCCTAGAAGTCCCCAAGTCCCTGGGATGTCCTTGTCCCTAGAAACATCAAAAATTTGGGGGATGCGTCCATATGGAACACTTTGGTTCTTCTTACCCACCTGCCCACGATTGGAAGATGGGGAATACTTGTTGGCACACATGCATGCCAAGATCTTATCAAAAGGTCAAAAGTATGGTTCTACCACCTCACGCTCACACATTTTCTTACCTAGGGTGTATGATGCCGGGGCATGTGGGTTCACATGCAATCTTGCATCAACAAAAACACGTTAGTTTAGGGAAACAAACTAAGTCTAGTAGGGCAAATATTTTTGTCTCGTGTTTTAAGTCGTTTGTTTGTAAATGGTGCGTGTTCTGCTTTGCTGCCCACATTGGAAGACGAGGAATACCCTTTGCACACAGGCATGCCAAGACGTTATCAATAGGTTGAAAGGATAGTTCTAACATCTAGAGTGCATGTGAGCACCATGCTCACACATTTTCTTACCTAGGGTGTATGATGCAGGGAGCATGCGGGTTCACATGCAAGCTTGCATCAACCAAAAACATGTTAGTTTAGGGAAATAAAGTAAGTTTAGTAGGGCACAATATTTCGTTTGTAGTTAAGTCCTTTTGTTTGTAAATTGTGCATGTTTAGTTTTGCTCCGAGTCTTTTGTTAATTTGCACACCCTTTGAGTGCACAAATGTTGTAGTATTGTTTTATAGTAACGTTTGTAGTGTTCTTATGTTTGTAAATGTTCTCCAATGATGCATTAATGCGCAAGTGTTTGTAATGGTTCATAGTTGTTGTGTTTCATGCATCTTGAAAGGGACTTGTCAAGTCCATTGTATCTTTGAGAGTCTAGATCATCCTTCAAGAGATAGCGCAAACATGTCTTCAATCACGAAAGGAGTATGTTTCAAGCAAAAGTAGTCATGCCACAAAGAATTACTATTTTCGTGTGTGGTATCACAAGTAGCATTTTCGAGAGGCTTGTGTTAGTAACTTGAGTTTATCTAAGTAGCATGCACCTACCATTGAAGCCACAAAGTCGTTGGAGCTGATTTGAGATGGTGCACAAGAATCCGGCGAGGGGCTAGTGTGTACTCTTATGCACAAGGGTGCAATTGTGGCACTTAACTTTTGAAACTTCAAATGCAACATTGTTCGAGAAGGAGCCACCATGAGCTCCTCCAACTCATAATTGTGATCGTTGAGCCGGCCCAAGTGCATCGAGTCGTGTTATCAATTGGGCATTATCTTGCATAGAGGTTGGGGACACATTCGATGCCATATGAGTAGGATGAGTGGGCCAAAACATTGTAAGTAGTGAGCTATGTGCTTATATAAGCACATCAATACGTTGAAGAAAGGCAATCGAGTTTGAGTTGGGGAAATTAGTCTAAGTGCGATTCAAAGAGTGTTGCGAGGTAGAGATCCAGTGAGCAAGTCTAAGTAGGATTATAGGATTTAGTCATTTGGACAACATTGTGGTGTTGATGTAAACTTGTGGGCTTTTGTGTGTAAGGCTGAATCTTGAGTGATCACTCTCTAGTGCATGTAATCCTGTTGTTGAATAAATACATTGTTGTAAATTGTTGGTATTAACTGCATTTCCACTGCGTAATTTTGTAAGTGGCTTGGCTAACAACATCCTTTCATTAGGACTCCTAACATCAGCTGCATCATTAAGGCTCATAAACATACAATACCCTACATTTAATCAAGAAGCTAACTTTTCAAGAAATAAATAGATGAGATATTAAAGTGTCAAAGGTTGTTGAAAAGCATAACAAGTTAGGGACCACCGACGATACTATCTAGAGGAGATAAAGATCAATCCTTTTACATCCTTGGGTAATAGGAAAAGCACAGGATCTCCATAAGGTGAGATGAAACATGGCACTGTTTAACTGTTTCCTCTGCCAATAAAGGTTACTCATGTGATTCAAAGGAGTTGAGAAGAAAAGCAATCTATGTTGGGCAGTCATTTGTGCTTAACACAATATTATACCATCACATGCCATGCCATTCGTGATTACATATTGTTCATGCCACACATTGGCATCCACATTATCCTCATCACCTCGTATTGTTTATAAATTTCTTGGAAAATGCTCTAAAATTAGGTTTTTAAGGTTAGCATCATTCCTAGTGTGCCACACATTCACATTCATGTATTTTTGGTGCATCATGTATACGTTTTTCAACTTTTCAAAAGAACAACTGACTATGAGATTGTAATTGCAAGAGCCATATAACTAAAACATAACATCGAATAGAATTAGACACAATGTTTTCACGGTCCATAACATTAGTTTGATGTCTTTTGGAAACATTTGTGTAGAAGACTTTGAATCGAATTTTCGGATCACACTCTGTGATCCATCATACACATGTTCTCATTAATCTTGATGGTGGATCATGCAGTGTGATCCGAAATGTTGATCCAAATCCTTCTACACAGCTTCTTTCCAAAAGGTGTCAAACTATAAGCAAATAGAATGTCAAGAATTATATTTTTTCAAGGATACAACAACATGGGCCTGTGCACTTTGGGCCCTTATTTGGGGTCAAAATACCCGAAAACATATATATGCAGTTTCCCAGCCCCATAAATTCTATTACTTTCATGTGATGGAAAGCATTCCCACTTGTTAACCTGCAATAAGAGGTTGAGAAAAAAAGAAATGATATTAATGTCCATAAATGTCAAGACTCAAAAGTAGGTCAGTGGGACCAAGAATACATTCAATTACCATAGAAAGTGCTAGGGTAGAAGGACCCTAGGATCAAAGGCTAACTAAATGAAAAACAAAAGTGCTGAAAATAAACTAGTGGTAAACCCAAAGTTGTAAAGCCCCAACCCATGTGGCTAAGGTACCAATACAAATAGCCTAAGTCACAAGGTTCGAGTTCGTGTTCATGTTCGACGAGGATAAAGTTCGGTTCAAGTTCGCCAAGGGATAAAGTTTGAGGAAAAAAACGTCTTTAAGTTTGAACAATTTTTTTCTATCATTTTTTATTTTTTGAAAAAAATGCATAAATATGTCAGAGGGACAGAGTGGAGAGAGCTTTTTGTCTGCTACTTTCAGTCGGTATATGTATATATACATACATTTGTAAAATAATGCAAAATCGTGTCAAAAACTTCCCATGTAAAAATAATGGATAAAGTTCGAGTTCATGTTTGATGAGAATAAAGTTTGGCGAAATTCGAACTTTTTCAATAAAATTCGAGAACCTTGTGACATAGCAAATAGCCATGAACGGGAGCAACAACCATCAAAGAGCATGGGCTAATGAAAGCTAGAAAGACTGGATGGCAGCCTTAGTAAACATCTGTGACCATTCTTGGGACAGAGGAGTCATCTTTATCATCATCTATGATTGTGAAAGGGCCAATGCAGGATCTGGTAATGCTCATTGGGGTAGTATCTAGGCGGAGGGGGCTAGGCTAGGTAACCCTAGGAGGAAGTAAGGCACTCCCCTTAGAATCCCTTCTAAGAAGAAACTCGTAATGTGTGCCTATCCGCACGGCCTAGGAAGCCGTCAAGAAGGAATAGATCCATGGCATCGAGGAGCAGACCCATGATGATGGGAAGAAGCAGGTCCCTGTCGCCGAGAGATATGTGATGGGAACATTAGTAGTAGTGCTGCATAGAGATGAGGACATCCTCACTGACCAACCCCCTCAGTGTGTGGAGCAATAGTATCCAAAGGGTGCTTAATGCTGCCAACCTCTATGATGGGTTGAAAGAAAGAGGTGATCAGCTTGGAAGCTCTAAGGGCTCCAGGGGCTCCGTTTAGAGACTTAATTTGAAAGGTGACAACCTCCTGAAGAAAAAGGGCCAGACATTGTTGGTTCAGATATTGAAAGAATTGGAAAAACCCTTCAAAAGAAAGATTCTAGGGTCTAGAAGGCTCCAGAAGAAGCTAACTCAAATTTTCCTTAGACCAAGTCACTATTTCGAAGGATTCTGAAACTGGTGCTGTAGCAGATCTATTATAATGCAGATATTCTGCAAATTAATGTTCTGTAGGAGAGAGAATTGATGATGCATGTTTGGGATGATGTCAGAATCTGGCATTTTGTTTCAACCAAATCAGCTCATGAAGGGGTCCAAAGTTATCCTGCTAATAGATACTTCCAATCAGCTCACGTGCCACTGTGGGCCAGTTAACTCTTTGGAAACTAATGGAGACATCCAATCAGTTCACTTGTAGGCCACTTGGAAGGTTATTTAGATTTTATAAATCATTCTTTATTTTTACTTTCAAGAGTATATCTCTATCATGGATATGTTGGAGCTGTATAATTATCTTATCTTTCCTCATTATTTGTGCTTCTATATCACTATTAATGGCTTTTTGGCCGTTTATCCTTGCAAGAATAAGGTGCTTTTCTGACCCCATCAGACAGTCATGCAG
The DNA here is from genome assembly GCA_018340775.1 of Taxus wallichiana var. yunnanensis. NCBI lineage: Eukaryota > Viridiplantae > Streptophyta > Pinopsida > Cupressales > Taxaceae > Taxus > Taxus wallichiana. The sequence goes on along the minus strand of CM031236.1, from coordinate 23,015,090 downwards.
ACATTTACACTAAATAAGCTAAATGAGTGACAATATTTATACATTTGAAGAGAATTCAATCCGATAAACAAATACGAGAGAAGCAATACTTCACAGAATCTTTGAGATAAACAGAAAACAGAAAACAGAAAAATGGCATACACAAGATAACACAATACAGAGGATTTATCTTGGGAAAACCCTTTTAGGAAAAACCTGAGCACAGTAACTTATCTTCTTTATTGCATTAACTCAACCATTTCAATACAAGCGTGTACATCAAAGTTTCGCTTTATCCTAATGCATGTCCAACTATATGTAAGCACATTAGTTGGTAACATATGAAGTGGTATTACAATACAATGGGTACCAAAACCATGGGCCAAAATTACAACCTGTAATGTTTACCCATAAATCATGAGTTATCCAACCACCCATATAATAACATAGGTTAACCCACCTATATGAGCCTGAAAACCTGTATAGGGTACCCTAAAATTTTCCCCCCCAAAACCCCTAGCTGGGGCAATGCCCTGGATCCTACTAGTCGTGTTGGATTGTATAATGTGCCTGGCTATATGGTCTAGAAGGGAGTAACTTATGGAAAATATACAACATATTTCCAATAACATTATTATTCTTTTTGGAGCCATTAATGTAGTGTAATTGCATGCTGTACCAATCAATACTACAACTCCTTTCACAAGGATCATTAAATTTATTGCATATGGTGCCCAAACAATATTTAAGGAGCTATTTTTCTAATTAAGTTCAGGAACATTGCACTCTTGTCAGTTTGTCATTTATCTGGATTATATTGTTTCCCCAACATAATCTTTGGTTTAAACTTTTAAAGCATATTATTTTCATTATTCATCTAATGCTTGCAATAGCACATTTATGTGTCATTGAACACTTATATTTTGGTTTCTTGTTTGAAGTTTTAACTGTGGTTCCATATTTTTTTAACGGGATAAGTGCAGAGCTTCATTCATACACTTTCAAAATAACTTTAATTATATAAATTTCAAGAAGAATTGTCTTCGTGGATTTACATGTGGTGTTCTCTGCAATATAGGTTATAACACAGATTTGGGTACTTCTCCTGGGAGGCCTGGGTTTGGCAGCAGTTTTAGATATATGGGTAAGTTTGTAATTTTTTTGCACGGTTTGTGATGCAGATTTTGTGAATACTTGGAACTCCTTTTTGGCATCCTTAAATGCTCAAGTTTTTTTTTCTAACCTCATTCCTTTTTTGACTGTTATTTGGTTTCCGTACAGGCAGGGCATACTTTTCCTACTGTTTTTATATTGCTGTTGGTGGTTCTTTACTCTCATATGTATACTCAGCTCCACCTCTAAAGGTGAAACACTTTCGCTTTAATCTTTTGTATACTATTCTTTCAAATAAGATGATTTAAGGAATTCTCAACAGTGGTGATTAATTTGAGAGTTCGTATATTCTTGTGATCTAAATTGATCTATTTCTTGTATCTTTGAATAACTTGAAAACCTTTTCTGTATACAGCTTAAACAGAATGGTTGGATAGGAAATTTTGCCTTAGGTTCAAGCTACATATGTTTGCCTTGGTAAGTAGGATATGGTGGGTCAATGCTTCAGAATGTTCTCTGGTTCCATAGGTTCTTGGTGTTGATATTTTACACAAATGTTTTCCTTATCACTAGTTTTACGAGTTTGGTTTTGGGTAAACTTCAAAAGGTGTATTATTAAATACTACATATGCATGGACAATAGTGCTGAAATGCTTCTGTACAATGCTGATGTCACAAATGATGAGTTTTGAGTATGTGAAAGTTAATTAAGTTTCTCGCTTCCTGTATCAGAATTTACAGCTTTTACTTCATTATTAGAAATGATAAGCAGCCACATTGCTAGAAATTAATTCCTCTATATGATTGATATGTAGCCTAACTTGTATAAAATTTGTTTGTTTCAATGATTAGGTGGGCTGGTCAAGCATTGTTTGGGACACTCAAACCTGACATAATGGTGTTAACTGTCTTGTACAGTATAGCAGGGGTATTCCATCCTACAGTCCTTTCAGTAGTCTTACATTTCAATGGTAAGTTCATTGAAGATGCATAGTGGATCATTATATCTTCCTCTCTTTTGCTGCATTTCAGCTGGGCATAGCTATCGTAAATGACTTCAAGAGCATTGAAGGAGATCGAGCCATGGGACTGCAGGTTTCTTTCATGTCAAAAATGTTAATTTATGTTGATTATGATAGCCTGAAAAATTCAGATTTATGTTCAACTTTTGTTATTTGTTTCTTTTTGTGGCAATCACTTCACTTTAGGTTTATGTGCAGTCTTTGTTAATTGTTGTTTCTTGTGTAGTCGCTTCCAGTTGCATTCGAATTGATACTGCAAAGTGGATTTGTGTTGGGGCAATTGACATCACCCAATTGATGGTTGCAGGTGTGTGAATTGTTTTTTTAAAGCAGGAAATATGTTAGTTTTAAGTTTATGAAGATTAGATTTCTACCTCATATTCTCATGGTGCTCACTTTTTCCAGCAGTATGCTTGTGCCCCTTTTAGTCTATGAATTTAAATTTTATTCTTCCCTTTTCTTCGAACTCAAATAGCTCAGTTCATAGTTTAGAATGTATTAGTCTATTTATTTATAGCCTTTTCCATGTTGTAGTAGTAGATATAGTTTAAAGATGCCATAAGAATGTCTCCAAGTTGCTGTTAATATTTATGAACCCACTGTCACCTAGAAGTTGCACCCTGATAGAGAATGGTGTGTGTACTCTCTCTCCTGTTGACAAAATTGGAACACCTCAAGGCTGTGGGTAACCTATGTCTGAGGTGAACCTTCAGAGAGGGCTAGTTCCCTTGTGAATCACCTAAAAAACGAAAATTTTGACAAAGAAAAGGGAGAAGGAATGCAGGAAAAGGGAAATGTTACCATATTTTTTCATGCAAGAATGAACAAGGCTATTTTGGGCAAAAAGTCTATTTTTAGCGTTTTGCTATTTTTAGCATTTGCTAAAAATAAAGTGTTCTAGATTGAAATTGGGTGAATAGTGTTTCCAAAATTAGAGTGCAAGTGCATGCATAAAGTCTAAGCAAACAAGAGGGAAAACAATGCTAAAAATAGCGAAAGGACAAGTCAAAGAAGAAAAGCTAAAATTACCAAGGATTGGCGCCAAAGCTGAGAGTCAAAGGGGCAGTTTGCTATTTTTAAATCATACTTTCATGCTCAAAAACCAGCGCAGCAGTTAGGAGGCAGTCAATGCTATTTTTGAACACTTTTTCATGCTATTTTTAAACGCTTTTTCATGCTAAAGGCATGCACAGAGTTCGCAGTAGTTGAGACCTTTTTAATCATATTAGCATAAGCCTATTTTCAACGCAGCATGGGGCAGAGTTTGGGCTTGTTTTAAATACCTTTTGCATCCTAAAGTAAGCAGAATCCTTTGCCAAAAAGTAAGCACAAAGAGACAATAGAAAAAGCACAAAAGGACAAAAGGAAAAGATAGCAGCGATAGTTCAAAGTCTACGCAGCAGCCTTAAAAGGCAGAGTTAACTTTTTTTAAAACACCGTTTTCATGCTATATTTAGCACAGATTTCAATGCATTCAAGGGGCAGTTAACTATTTGAGACTCCCTTGCATGCCTTTTTCATACTTAGCATGGGGCAGATTTCAACGCAGCAGGGTTATTTTTGCTGTTACTTGCCTTTAGATACACTTACATGTTGCAAGGGTGTGTGGGGTAAATATTTTATTAATTAAGTGCTTACAAGCATAGTTTTTAACGCAGACAGGTGCAACAACATTTTAAAGGCTTTATTTTTGTAAAAGAAAGATATACACACTCTTTCGGTTGTTTTACGTTGCGAGTCCTAGCTTGTACTTGCATCTCTGAATAGAAAACTCCATTTTTGCCTTCTCATATCACTGGTTTTCTGAGTATTCATCGTGTTTATCAAGGTATTGTATTGCTTTGTTGTGGAAATTCTTCCCTATACTTGTTGTCCCTTACCTAAACCTTTGAATTAATTTTGCAGATTAGCCTAGAGTTGTGCATGTGTGTCAATCGTTGGTATATCACCTTAATTGTATATTTCCCGCATTTCTTTTCCCGTTTCCATGTCAATTTTATTAGTTTTAGGTGATTCACAGGGGAACCATCCCACTCTGGAGGTTCACCTCAGTCTTAGGTTACCCACAACCTTGAGGTGTTCCAATTTTGTCAACAGGAGAGAGAGTACACACCATTCTCTATTAGGGTGCACTTTTGGGTGACAACAGTTTCTGGCACGCCCGGTGGGACAAATTATTCAAAGAATTGATGTTGGTTCAACATCTGGCGACTCCAAAGGTTTCTACAGACATACTGGTTGCAGACTAGTAAAAGTTAATGCCAAAGGTGACCACCAAGTCAAAAGCTAAAGGTATACCATTTGAATTTATTCAGTTACCTTTATATTCTTATAGAAGAAGCAAATTTCATAGATCTTCTCCATATTTTTCCAGATCTGATAAGCCAAATCAATTGCCTAAAACCCCGAGTTTCCCGTCCTAAACTTCCTAATGGTTGTTCCTAGAAATGAAGCTTTTGTGACTTTTAATGATGGCAGTCCCTTGAATCTTACTGTGTATAATGATATTCCTGCTTCTGCATTGAAGAGTTTACCATTCTTTACCGGTTTAACTCAAACCACTCCCGTAGAGCACATCAGAGACATTGCAAATCTTTGCTCTGTCTATAATATTACTCAGGAGAATGTAGCCATGAGACTTCTTGCAGCTTCCTTCAAAGACAGGCTTGTAGTGGTATCGAAATCTGCCTATCAATTCTCTCCGTAATTGGGATGACTTAGGAAAAGCCTTTTGTAACCAATTTGAGGATAAATTTGACCATCTTTCCTTAATTGAGCAATTGAGCACAATTAAAAGAGCCCCTCAAGAGTTTATGGTTGATTTTAATCTGAGATTCCAAAGAACCTGGGAAAGAATTCCTCGTACCATCAAGCCTTCAGCAGAGCATGCTTTCTTATATTATTTGAGGTCTTTGAATAGTGATGTCGTTGTCCTAGTTCAATCCATGGGGGTAATTCAATTCCTGATGCTTTTGATCTAGCTATTAGAGCTGAAAATAACCTCATACAAGCTGGCAAGATAGCACCTAGACCTCCCATGCCTATCTTTCCAAATATTCAGCCACCAGTTTCAGCTACACCCTCAATTCCAGCAGTGGCTATCCCAACAATTGCTAATCCAAATCAGCCTTCAGAGTTGAGTGAGATAAAAGGAATCTTGCAAGCTTTTGGAAATAAGTTTGTGTCTATTGAGAGACAACTTGCACAACCTTACAGACCATATCGACTCCTTTTCGCTTTTCTAGACCTCATATCCAAAGATGTCCTACAAGCGAGCTCTAGCTATTTAAGCTGATCCTAATGCTCCTACATCTATGGCTCTAGTTCCAGTTCAAACGAATTTAATTCAGAACCATTTTGGTGTGCTCCATGCAATCAGTCTCATGATCCCTTTTCTTGTGCTAATGGAATGTTAAATCAAGCTTTGGTTGCACAAGGGATGATTCCACAACTTATAGCAGTTGAGGCTCCTCCTCAAGAGGGTTCTACAAAAGCACCAAAGCCACCAGAGGCAAATCTGGTAAATTGGCAACAAGAGGATCAACATACAAGGGTGTACAAAAGAAGAGCAGTGGAAGAGCCCAAAGAGGTAAATAGTTTGCATGGTTCATCTCCTTCATTTTCTAATAATGCTAACAAGGTTGTTGCTGCCCCTAATGTGGAAAAAGGACAGAAAAATCAGATTCAGAAGGGCAGCTTGGAAGCACAAAAGAGTCAAGAGAAAGAGTTGAAAGTGTGCAAAAAGGTCAAGCAAAAGGGGGCAACTCTTCCTCAATATCATAGATCAGATGAAGAAGGCTCACGTGAACATATCCATGTGGGATACATTGACCATTCCGGTCAAAAGAGCATGTTACAAGATGAGTTGGCTAAGCTATCACTTTCAAAGGGTCATTCAGATAAATCTAATGCAATACTTGCCAATTCAGATCAACCCTCTAAGGCTGATTTTCAGGTTAAAAGAGTTGGTAAGCCTCCTCCTTTTTACCTTTCTTTGATCATTGGTGATTATTTGGTTCATAATTGCATGGTTGACAGTGGTGCTAGTAGTACAATTATGCCAAAGCAAGTTGCAGATAAGTTGGGACTCACATATGAGCCACATAACCAAGGGGTTTTGCAGTTGGATGGTACAACTACTAAAACAGTTGGTATTATCAGAGATCAGAAGTTGAGCTTGCATGCATGTCCAAGTCTTCCAATCCTTCAGGATATTGTGGTTGTAGATCTACCTCCATATTTTGCTTTGTGTTTATCTAGAGATTTTACTGCTAAGATTGGAGGTTATCTATCATCAGATTGGTCTTATTTGTTTTTCAGAACAAGGTATGACACAAAGGTAACAATCAATTCTGAGCCTCTTGCTAAGTTTCATATTGAGCCTTTTGTACCTAATGCATGCAATGTGAATTGTATTGTTTTTTACCAAGGAGATCATCCAGATGATCATGATTCAAATCCCCACTATGAGAGCATACCAGATCTACAATTGGATGAGTGGGGAACTGATCATCATGGCTTTGATCCTTATAAGCATGCAAAAGGAGTCTATTGCATGCATCAAGAGGATGCTTTTTACCATTGTTGGTCAAAAATGATGAGATTGATGCAGGGTTATGGAGTTTGTACTTTGATGGCTCTAGAAGCAAGAATGGATCAGGTGGAGGTAATGTTTTGATATCACCAGAAGGTCAAAAGTATTTTTCTTCTATTCGTTTTTAGTTTAGTTGTTCATGCAATGCAGCTGAGTATGAGGCACTAATCCATGGTTTACAGTGGGCTAGGAAGAAGGGAATTAAGTACCTAAAGGTATTTGGTGACAGTGAGTTGGTTATAAATCAGGTGAGAAATCTAAACATTGCAAAGAATCCTTCAATGAAGTCATATAAGCATAGAGTATGGGATTTTGTAGAAGATTTTGATGCATTCAATATTCAGTCAATTCCTAGATCTGAGAATAAACAAGCTGATAGATTGGCAGTTGTAGGGGCTGATTTTGACATTCCTAATGAGATGAAAAGAAAGAATAATCAACAACATATTAAGGTGGTAGTAAGACCTTCAATTCCTGATAATGATACTAATTGGCAAGTGTTTGAGAATGATGAACAAATTGTACGTTTTATTTAGGAAGAGGCTGAATTTTCTTCAAAAAATCAGTCTAAATTGCAGCAGCAGTATGGTGAACAGATCTTGCAATTAAAGACAAACAGGCTGCCCCAAGGATTGGTAACCCTTGAGAGTATTTTTAACAGTGATGATCAGCTAAAAGGAGACAAAATCAGGATGTCTACCAAGCAAGAAAACTATGGAGACATAGAAATCAGCGAAGGAAAGTTTTTAAAGCATGGTAAGTTGTGTAATTTGAAAGAGAAACAAGCTTTTGTTCAATTATGCAATGAATTCATTGATGTTTTTGCTTGGAAGTATGAAGATCTGAAAGGGTTTGATCCAAAATTAGCTCAACATACCATTGAGCTAGAGCCTAACTCCAAACCGGTAAGGCAAAAGCAAAGACTTGTTAATCCAAAGATTGAAATTTTGATGAGGAATGAACTAACAAAGCTTATTGATTCTTGTATCATTTTTCCTATTAAGCATTCCTCATGGGTTGCAAATCTTGTACTGTAAGGAAGAAGAATGGAGAAATAAGGTTGTGTGTTGATTTCAGGGATCTTAACAGGGCTTCACTAAAGGATCATTATCCTTTACCATCAATGGATCAAATTCTAAGAATCAGTATCAGGTGCAGAAAGGTTCTCTCTTCTAGATGGCTACAATGGTTACAACCAGATATTGGTGAAAGAAGAGGATAGATACAAGACAACCTTCACTACTAAGTGGGGAACATATGCTTACAAAAGGATGCCTTTTGGGTTATCTAATGCCGGAGCCACTTTTCAGAGAGCCATGGACATGGCTTTCCAAGGTTTGATCAATGTCAATGTTTTGATTTATCTAGATGACATTATTGTATTTTCTAAGTGTGCTAATGATCATTTGAGCCATCTGAGGCAAGTTTTTGAAAGGTGCAGACAGTATGGGGTTTCACTAAACCCAAAGAAGTGTATATTTTCAGTGCATGAAGGAAAACTTTTGGGCCACATGGTCTCAAAAGAAGGTTTGGCCATAGATCCGGAAAGAGTAAGCTCAATTCTAGCTTTGTCCTTGCCTCAACACAAGAAAGCACTTCAAAGCTTTCTGGGTAAAATCAATTTTGTAAGAAGATTTATTGCTGATTTTGCTAATATGTCTAAGCCTCTAACTGCTATGTTGAAGAAGAATATGAGTTTCAGATGGACAAAAGAAGGAAAAATCAGTTTTGAGGCCATTAAAGAAGCTATTGCTCAAGCTCCAACACTTGCAAATCCAGATTTCTCAAAGGATTTCATATTGTATGCATTTGTAGGAGTTGAAACTATTTCAGCTATCTTAATTCAGTTAAATCAGATGATTTGGAACAGCCTATTGCTTTCTTTAGCAAAGGATTACATGACTATGAGGTGAAGTATACTTTCGTGGAAAAACAAGTTCTTTATGTTATTAGAGGGTTAAAAAATTTCAGATATATGCTCTCTAATAATAGAATTCATGTTATGGTTACTCACCCAAGTGTGAAAGAATTTTTGTTGAGCAAGGATCTGAACGAAAAGAGGGCTGGTTGGATCACCAAAGTCATGGAATATGACGTAGACTTCAAAGTGACAAAGTTGATACGTGGAAAAGGGTTATGTGAGCATCTAGTTTCAGATTTGGAGGAAAAGAAAGCTGCTGGTTTTGCACTTATAAATCAGCCACATGTAGCTGAAATACCATCTTCTGTGAGTTGGACTCATGACATGATTCAGTACTTGCATGTGGGTATTATTCCCCAAGGTTTGGATAAGACTAAAAGGAGGTATTTTCGGTTACAAGCTATTCCTTATGCACTCATTGATGGTATTTTATTTAAGAGGGATATTAATGGTGTTCTTCTGAGATGTGTAGAGCCTACACAAGTTGACAGATTGTTGCAAGAATTTCATGAAGGTTTATCAGGTGGTCACTTTTCTCCAAGGACTACTACTCTCAAAATCATGAAAGCAGGTTATTATTGGCCAAGTATTTTCAAAGATTGCTATGCATGGGTCAAAAGATGTCAGAAGTGTGCTTTCTTCGTGGGTAAGGAAAAACTTGCAGCCCTTCCTCTTCATCCTATTTCAGTAGATCAACCTTTTATGCAGTGGGGTTTGGACTTCATTGGTATGATCAATCCACCATCAAGTTTGGGACACAAGTGGATTCTTACAGCTACTGATTATTTTACAAGATGGACAAAAGCAGTTGTGTTAAAAGAAGCGAATGAGACTAGTGTGCTTGACTTCTATGAAGGTATTGTTACTAGATTTGGAGTTCCTGCTACTATTATTTCAGATAATGCTCTTGCTTTTGTTGGTGCTAAAATTACAGAGTGGGTTGTTCGGAATGGTGTTTATTTGAGTACTTCATCAAATTATTACCCACAAGGTAATGGGCTTGCAGAATCTACAAACAAGAATTTGTTGAAGATTATCAGAAGGCTTTTGGATGAGAATCAGAGGTCATGGCACACTAAACTCAAATCAGCTTTATGGGCTGACAAATTACTCCAAAAAGGTCTATTGGTAACTCTCCATACATGTTGGTTTATGGTAAGGAAGCTAGACTTCCAATTTCTCTTGAGTTACCTGCTTTAGATCTTATTCATCAGATGGAATTCATGGAATCAGGACCTATGGAGGTAAGATATGCAGAGCTTATGCAGTTGGAAGAATCAAGGCATGAAGCCATGCTCACCATGGAAGCTCATCAAGCACAGGTAAAGAGGACTTTTGACAAGAAAGCAGTTGCAAGGGTATTTCAAGAAGGTGATCTTGTTCTTAAGTGGGATGCAAACAGAGCAAAACCGGGAAATCACACCAAATTTGATGTTATTTGGAGTGGTCCTTATGTTATTTCAGCGTGTAAGCCTCACAATGCTTTTCAGTTATCACGTTTGGATGGAGAAGAACTACCAATCCCGGTTAATGGGATTTTCCTCAAAGCTTGCTTTTGAGGATTTAGCATCATTAGAGTAGGATTTCAATTCAATAAGTGCTTGCATGCACATTGTTTTTCCAGTTTTCTTAGTTTTCTTTCCAAGAAGTGCTTGCATGCACATGTTTTCCTTTTGTTGAAGAGGGTAATTCGGTTTTTTTGTTCAGAGGATGCAAGTTATTGACAGAGTATGTGACTCCATAGCCCAATGGATGCGTATACTAATCTCTTGTTTAGCAGAAAACAATCTTGTGATGTCGCCAGAATGTTACCATATTTTTCCATGCAAGAACGAACAAGGCTATTTTTAAGAAGTTGGCTATTTTTGGCAAAAAGTCTATTTTTAGCGTTTTGCTATTTTTAGCATTCACTAAAAATAAAGTGTTCTAGATGGAAATTGGGTGAATGGTGAAATTGCTATTTTTAGCATTCGCTAAAAATAGCGAGTTTCCAAAATTAGAGTGCAAGTGCATGCAAAAGTCTAAGCAAACAAGAGGGAAACACAACGCTAAAAATAGCAAAAGGACAGGTCAAAGAAGAAAAGCTAAAATTACCGAGGATTGGCACCAAAGCTGAGAGTCAAAGGGGCAGTTTGCTATTTTTAAATCATACTTGCATGCTCAAAAACCGGCGCAGCAGTTAGGAGGCAGTCAATGCTATTTTTGAACACTTTCATGCTATTTTTAAACGCTTTTTCATGCTAAAGGCATGCACAGAGTTTGCAGTAGTCAAGGGCAGTCAAGACCTTTTTAATCACATTAGCATGAACCTATTTTCAACGCAGCATGGGGCAGAGTTTGGGCTTGTTTTAAATACCTTTTGCATGCCTAAAGTAAGCAACAGCCTTAGCCAAAAAGTAAGCACAAAGAGACAAAATAGAAAAAGCACAAAAGGACAAAAGGAAAAGAGAGCAGCAGCAGGTCAAAGTCTACGCAGCAGCCTTAAAAGGCAGAGTTAACTTTTAAAAAAACACCTTTTTCATGCTATATTTAGCACAAATTTCAACGCATTCAATGGGCAGTTAACTGTTTGAGACTCCCTTGCATGCCTTTTTCATACTTAGCATGGGGCAAATTTCAATGCAGCAGGGTTATTTTTGCTGTTAGTTGCCATGGTAACATCCAATCTTTGGTCTGTATGGAGACAATCAAACACCCAACGGGCTTAAAAAGTGAAAAACATGATTTCAGAGGATCCTTGGTGGGATAGAGTGGATTATCTGTTGAGTTTTACGGAGCCTATTATGAACATGATCCGATTTACTGACACGGATCAACCATGTCTAGGAGAGATATATGATGGCATCGACTCAATGATTGAGAAGATAAATGCCGTCATAAATGTAAAAGAACAAGATCCCGATGAAATATTTTTCAAACAAGTGAAGTCAATCCTCATTGAGCGGTGGAACAAAATGACCACCCCGTTACATCTACTGGATTTTGCATTGACTCCTAGATTTTATAGCACAAAGATCCTTTCCTTGCCAGGGAGGGTAGCACCATACAGGGATGTGGAAGTCAGTGAGGGATATATGGTAGCATCGGCTAGGCACTTCCCGATCCTAAGGCCCAAGACCGAGTTATGGTAGAGTTTGGCAATTTCATAGCAGAAACGGGTGATAGCTTTCGCTCTTCGAGCAAATACAAGATGGATGCTCATATGTGGTGGTACCTCCATGGTACTTCATCGGTTTACTTGCAGACCTCTTGCAATCAAGGTCTTGGCACAAGTAAGTTTTTAATTTTTTTATTCTCTTTTCTTTTAGTTTTTTAAAATTTAAGTTTGAGTGTTTAAGTTTGAAGTTGAACTTTGCATTGACTTTGAAGTTTGGGTTGCCTTAATAGGTTGCAAGTTCATCTTCCTCTGAGCGCAACTGGAGTACATATAGTTTCATCCACTCACAAAAACGCAATAGGTTGGGGGCTAAAAGGGTTGAAGATTTGGTATACATACATTCCAACTTGCGCCTTTTATCCCACAAGCAACTAGAGTACAAGGAAGGGTCAACAAGACATTGGGACATTGATCCAGAGATAGTTGACTTAGATACTTCCATTTCCCACCATGGAGCATATGATGACGAGGGAGTTCGTGGCACCACGAGACCTACATGCACAAGGGGGTGCAATTGGCAGTGGCCCTAGTGCGAGTGGTTCGAGCCCATGTGGTTCTAATGAACCATGTAATGATGATGATGTAGCTGATCTTGATCCTCTTGATGAAGAGGAATATGATGAATATTGACAATGAAAGATAGTTTGAACTTTGAATATGGATCTATGATTGAATTTAATATATCATGAGATTCATGACGTTCACATTGTGTTCGATTTAAGTATTTTAATTTAACTTTTATGCTTTTCGGTTTCTAAGTTTTATCGGTATCCTAGCTTTTTTGTTGTAGTTATTCACTTATTTAGCTTATAACTTGTCTTTTATCTTGTCTTTCATATGCATAATATGTGGTTAATAATTAAATTCCTATTTAAAAGGCTGAAATTTATATATTTTTGATTTTTATATAGTTTTGTCTTCGCCGTATCCGGGGTCAAATTTGTTTTTGCCGCTTTCAGCGTATCGGATACTCCATACCCGCCGCGTATCCAAAACATTTCGGCTACTTAGGATTAATATTATCTTGAAGGTCTATGATGACCACTTTATTCGATGGAAACAATTATGACAAGGATACCAATGCCTTCCATGACCTTGTATGCAAAGTTGGGCGCATTCAAATCAGAGCAACATAGAGTTCTCAAGTATTGTAATGGCCTATGACCATTCATTCATCCAAACTGAAGTTGGCTAAAGTCAAGATGTTGGGTGAATCCTATCGCTATGCGGCAATCATTGAGGAAGAGTCAAAGATGAAGTGCAAGCGAGACATATCTTCCACACCAATGAAGACACATTCTATAGACAAGTACAAACCATCCAAGATAGGTAAATGGTGTGATAAACACAAAATCACCACCAATTGAACTTAGAGTGCCATGCTCAAAAAAGTTTGCTTTGCATGCATGGGCAAGAGCAGAGTATCCAACAGTCCAACCATCTTAAAAAGCTATGAAGCATGGATACGCCCAAAGAACCCTTGAATCCCCTTTGATACATATCGAAAGCGGATACGTACGGGATACGTCGGGATACATCACGGATACGTGCATGATGTATCCGTGACATATCTCGTGCGTATCGTGCACGTATCCTGCGCAAAAATACATCTTTTTAAGTTTTATTTTTATTTTTTTATTTTTGACATTTCTACTCCCTAAAACTGAACCCTAAACACTAATTTGAACATGGATCCTAGTATATTTTTCAAATTTCAAGTTTTGTTCGTATTCATGTTGACATGATATTCGTATATCATATGTATGGCAGCCACACGGTCAATTAAAATGCAAAGTCTTAAGTATATTGAATGTTTTGAACATCGATTCAAGTTTTGTATTACTATTTCAGTTTTTTATGGACTAAAAAATGAGTAAAATGAGTAGATGTACATAAAAATTAAAAATATATATATATATATATATTTTAATATATATGTACGGACGTATCCAAGACGTATCGTATCCAAGGGTTTTTTAAAATTGATGTATCCGCATATCGTATCCGTATCCAAACCGATACTTGTATCCGTATCGTGGCAACGTAGTTTAAAAGCAATAGACAGACCCAGGAGCTATTTGTTTCAGCTTAGATCGACGCGGAAATGCCACAGGGTCCCCTCATGTACTAGCTTGGAAATGTACTGCAATGCGTGCGGTACTGCAGTATGTTGTGGGTGCAGTGGAAAGCGTCCACAGGGGACATGGTATGGTCCGGGTACAATTTTGCCGTACTCGGACCGTGCACTGTCCCCGCTGTACGGTTCCAGCCGTGCACCCGAAAAAAAAAAAGCTTGCCAAAGACAACGTTTCTTTCCTTTTTTGGATTTTTGGTGGAAAAATCACAAGAATAGAAAAAAATTGCCATTTTTGGAAAGGGTCCGGAAGATGTAGTAGCAAAACTTGCATGTGCCATAACTTTCATTCGTGACTTCGTTTTGGGTGTCGTTTTCTCTAAAAGTGTATATTTTCTTGAGCTCTACGCATTGATGGCAATATTTTTCCTATTTTCATAAAATCCATTTTTGCACCTTTTTAGACCAAGCAACTTCTTGCAATCTTTTGAAAGAATCATGAGCTTTGATCGCCTGTAGACAGATTAGTAATTAAAAATACTGGATAGCTTTCCAAAACTCAGCGAGTATTCTCCGTGCTCAAACTAATCGTCCCACTTGCCGACTTGGATCCATATTTTTCCTGCTTAGTTATGATGTTTCGGGAAATATGTCAGACAATACTATCGTGCTGAGTGGATCAAGGAAGGTCACCATGAACAATCAAAACTCCTTGAATCTTATCACAGTCACTAAGATAAATAACTGTGATAGAGAAATAATAAATTTCAATAAGTATGCAATGTATGAGAATTAAATTTCAATAAGTATGCAAATGCTTCTTTATATATATATATATATATATATATATATATATATATAAAACGTACCCAAAAACGTACCGTACCCAAGATTTTTAAAAATTTGCCGTATCGGCGTACCGTACCCAAAACAACTACATCAACAATGCCATATGCCAAAGCAACACGCCTATTCCATTCACAGATGTAGGTACAAGGGAGTCCATTAGATTTTTGACCGATGGTAGTAGCTTGAGATATCTCATGATTCATCTCCTAGTGACTGAATTTTCCAATCAAGTCTCATACACGCCCTTACAATTCAGGATGGTTCAGTTCCTGCAATACAAAAGGTATACATATCACTCACTAATGCCATTTCGCGTATTCTATCCATCCTTTCAAAGAGGAGCTGGTTTGTGATGTAATGCCAATTGATGCTTGTGATATAATCCTGGGGCATTTATACATGCATCACCACAAGGGTCTGTATGTAGCCAATCCTTGAAATACCACCGTATCAGTGGGCAATAAGATCTACCAGATCCTTGAAGAGATTTCATGCTCTAATCATGCTGCCCAAACTCCTTAGAAGATTGCATCATATTCACACCTACAGTGGCACAACCTCAACCAGTAGAAACATATCAGATTTTGGAAACCATGTACACCTGCAACTTTTCTATGCCGGTATACAAAGTGGTCAGGGTGGGTCAAAACAGTCACCAAAGCAAATGGTTCACCGAAAATAAGTTCGAAGCCAAGATTCCACTCTTCTTAGACTTAGTGCAATTGGGACGTTTGCTTTCAAGAAAGGATGAATTATCTGAGCACAACCATGTTGGTTCACGCTCTCACCTTGTGTCCCTTGGCAATATACGCAACTCTGCACTCGAGCAAAATCATGCGGTCCCTTCCACCATAAGCATCCCATGCAGCGCCAGGATATGCACTACGCAGCTCAAAAGACAGCATTGCCCCCTTCACCTGAAATGTGGCAGAGCCCCAATATGCGTCAAGGGGTTCCCCTTGTGGGATCAAGGGGAGCGCTCTTGTGGATTGTGGGGCAACGGCCTGCAGGCCATATTTTGATGATCAATCTTGGCGTCCTTAAACACAAACTTCACGATCAGCAAAGCACTATTAAATGCCTTCCGCACAACCTACACAACACTGCACCAACCTGCATCATGTGAGCAATCTCTACACAACATCAGCCGTGTACATAGCACACATGGGCATACCGCGAGCTCAGTCCCTACACTAAGCATCCTGAGAACACATAAGACACATGGAGACACCCTGCCATGCTGCGCCATTACAGATGGCACTCCTAGAGCTCGCATGATTTTAGAACTCTTGGTAGCATGCTGTGCATCTGGAGGTCAAGCCACATAGTCATCAGAAGGTGAAGAGTCACCTGTGGAAGCCCAAACGGTTAACACCTGTGGAAGCCCAAACGGTTAAACTTCCATAATGGTTCTTGAAGCCTTCGTGGCTCTATAGTGTCTATGTATAGATATTTTTAGCATTAGATAGCAAGCAGATAGTGAAGATAAATAAACATACAACTCCCTTGAGAATATACCATGTACAAAACCCATATTAATAAAAATTTCTGTTCCCCTTATATTATTTTTGCTATTCCGTATCTTATTAAATATTGCTTACAAACATGCATATAACACATCCAAATCCACATTTAGAGTGTTGTGCTCCAGATCTCCTGGGATCTGGATCACGTTTAGCCTTCATTCTCCCTAAGAAAAGTGTTGAATCTAACTGATGCTTAAATTTTCAGCCTAGCTGATACGTATGGTTGAATTGCAGGCATCGAATTTATATTCTTCCACACTTTCAAACCTTGAGAATTTAAGTTTGTCTACATTCCTTTGTTTGAGACCACATATAAAACCTGCAGACTAGCTGATAACAATTGTCTAGGCGCTTGTTCTTCTCATGTGTTCTCTTAAACTTATCTGATGACAGTGCACTTAATCAGATATTCCTTGTGCACAAGTGTGTTCTTCTGAAATCCTCTGATAATCTCTCCACATATAAATGCAGTGCTATTTGGATACTTGTATTTTTCTTTTGATTGGTGAATTCCCCTTGTGCAGTAATCTCTGGCTTAGATGCCATGATTGAGGAGTATCTATTCTGTCATAGTCACCCAGGACTTGTACCCAGCCTTGTCTGTTGTACGCTACACCCATATTCGGATGTTGTATTGTACCCAATTTCAACTCTTAGAACGTCTCTTAGTATTTTAACCTAGGGCTTCACTAAAAATCCTTGATGATATCACACTTAGCTCATCCCATTCTACAATGTTAGGATACTTGTTTGAATTGACTGTTGTTTTTATTATTTAAATACAGTTTCAGGTATAAGATGCACTCAAATGTTGTATAACTGATCTAATTGATGGCATCTTTGCAGAGTAATGAATCATATGATACTTTGTTGCACTGCAGGCATTTAAAATTGTAATTATTGACAACGTTTAGGTTGCAACAAATATTCATGCCTACCATCTTTAATAGATAGCAACCAATATCCATGTCTACCATCTTTAATAGATGGCATCCAACATGAAAAGCTTGGAGATAACGTGGAACCATATTTTCCTGCATTCAATGTTACTTCATTTTATGATATCTATCTTTATGGGTGTGGCTTCATGTTATGAACCACTTACTAGGAAATGATTAAAATCTCAAATGAAAGAAGATTTGATGGTTAAGTGCGACTCTGTTCTAGGCATATGCCATACATTTTCTACCTACCAAGCATTCTTCAAACACAATTTCAAACTTGTTGCAGGTTATCTTTTTGCAACAGGCAAAATGTATTATGCTCTGGCCCTTCTTGGTTTGATCACTCCACAAGTTATCCTGCAAGTAAGATCCTATATGAACTACATTCCAAACAAATCTAGGTTTCTTTTGATGTATTTTCTTTAATTCAAACTAAAGTTGTATTCAATTTATGTTTGGCTGTATGTGTGCTCAAAGTGGTCAAGGATGTGATAGCTGGGTAAAATTCGACATACCTTTTTTAATTGTTTGCGATTCTTTAGATATATGTTTCACTGTTCCTAGTTTAAGTTGGATTTCATCTTTTCTTCACATTTTGACTATGTTCCACCAAGTTTCCGGATGTGGATGGTAGGGGACGGGGGATGTGTTTCTGGGACGAATTTTTGGAGGCCTTTTTTAGGTGACGGTAGGGGATGGCTATTAAAAAATAAGGGAAAATATAAAAAATATAGGAAATTTCAAATATTCATATGATAACATTGATAAAGCATTCATCACACACATTATAGAACCTTAATACATAAAATTGGAGCTGAATTGAGATTTCACATAAGGTTCAAGTTTCAATTACAATAATAATTACAATGAAATGCCCAAGGGCTGCAAGTTTCAACTACACAACAACAAAATGTCTGAAACATAGAAAAAGTATATAGTACACAACACCTGCACAAAAGTCTAACAATTCAAATGCAATCATATGCATCATCAAGCATACAATTAGTAAATGCATTGTCACACTTTTGAGTAGGCATATTGGAGCGGTCATGATAATAGGGTTTTTCAGAATTGAGTAAAAACCTGCTGTTTTTTCAGCAAAACATATTACTTTATGCTTTGTTCATACACCTTTTCTGCACAACACAACATTGAACTGAATAACACTCTTTTTCACCAAAACATTTTACTCTGTGTTTTGTAGTCACACACACCTTTCACAACATTGAGTCAAAAACAATCTTTTTTGGAAAACATATTACTCTATGCTCTATTCGTACTCCTGTGTTGCACAACACAACATTGAACTGATACCACAATGTTTTTCACCAAAACATATTACTCTACATTATGTATTCATACACATAGTTCAAAGAATTGGGTAAATACCCCTGTTTTTCACGAAACCATATTACTCAATGCTCTGTTTATACACACTCTGTTGCACAGCAAACCATTCAACATAATAACATAATTTGTTTATTACCAAAACATATTAGTACTTACTTACTTTATGTTTTCTATTCATAGACTCATAGACACTTTGTTGCATGAGCAATACAAAACTATTAAATGAATTCATTGTAGAATATTGCTCTCTTGCCTTCTTCTCTCTGTTGTTTTCTTTCTTTGTCTTCTCCTTCACAAGATGGGAAATGACAAAAATGAGCTTCTTTTTTTGTTTTAGTTGTAAGAGAGGTTGTTTTAGGTTTAGGTTAGTTAGAAATGAGTGTGGGGGCCCTTGTGGGCCCCGATATTCTTTTTTTTAAATTAATTGTGTTTTTAAAAAAACCAACTTTACCTTTGTTGGGACGTAGGGGATGCCCAGGACGTACTGGGACGTCTGGGCGTCCCTTGCCATTTCTTGGGCCAAAAATGATGTCCCCGGGATGTTTCCGATTTTTTGCAGAGTTTGGGGACGGGAAGGGGACATTTCCTACCCGTCCCCGAGGTTCCGAAATGTTCCTGGTATGGGGACGAGCTAAAAACCCGTGGACGCGCGTCCCCATGGAGCTTGCATTTTGATCTTTTGATACATTTAAGTTGTTTATTTTCTACATTTTTCCTTAGTGACTTGAGCACTTGGTTACAGATACTATACTATAGACATGACATTGTTGAATTTGCTTTTGTATGTACCTCTTAACATATACTATAAAATAGATGCGTTTTCTGACAAATTCAGCTGTGCATCTCATGAGATTAGAAGGCACTGCTTAGATGGATCAAAGCTTTCTATAATACCAAGAAAGAGTCTTGTTTATGCCGAGTAGATTACAGTGCAACATAGATTGTTTCATGCCTATTGGACACCTACTTGAAGTGGTGTAAAAGTGATGCACTAGCAGGTATGTAGTATTCTGTCGAATCTTCAGGGCCCAGTAGCACCAGCATCCAACGAATAAATCAAAATGGGTAAACTTACTCATAAATTAGATTTCAACTACATTCCAACTCTTTATCCAGGAATACTGCCTGACAAATCTTGTATCATCGTACTATGCAAAAATTTGCTTCTTAAATTGTTCCCAGACAGATGAAAATGCACTGCTTCTTGGTTTCCGAATGCCTATCTTGAACCACACAACCATTTTGGCACTTGATTTTATTCAAACATGTGGCCGTATTACTTCTAGTGCCAATCTCCGTGTAGACTCTCAAATGTTCAAGAAGAATTACTGCTCCGCACATACGTGTCTCAAATTCCTTTTCTGGTGTAGAAAAATAAATTTGCATATTGTCTGTTACCTGACAATGATGTGAAAACAGATGTTAAAGGGTGATCCTGTCTTACTATAGACTGAAGATTGAACAAAATCAGATGTTGGACAGGAACTCATACATATTGAACAAATGCAGCTATTGGATAAAAACTCTTATATTGCTAAACACTGAATATGGTGCAAAAGCAGATGTCGGAGTTTTGAATAATAGCGAAACACCAATTCGTTATGGTTCTAACTGACACAATTTAGACCAATTTAATGAGACATACTTCAATCTGTGTTTCAGACCTCTAGCAAAGGGGTTAGTACTTTTAAGTCTGATGGACTAGGCTGAAGGTAAGATCTGTAGATTAATGCTATGCTCTAGAGAAATCCATAATGAATTCGTGAAATGTTTTTATCACTTCTAGTTACATGGCATATGACATTTTCATATTATGTGATACTTATTACCGTACAGAATATATGTCAAACTAATTATAATTTTTTTACTAATTTGGTCATTGTCATCTATCTTAATAATAATATTATTTCTATGTATTGAAGCGAGACCTGATTCAACTCTGATTTAAATTTATCTTCTCTTTAATCATTTTTGCTAAATTACGTAAGTTTTTAGGGTGATTATATGTTAGTAACATAGCAAATATCTTGCATGCAGAATATATGTTAAACTAATTTTAATTATTTTACTAATTTGGGCACTGTCATCTATCTTAATAATATTATTATTTCTATGTATTGAAGCGATATCTGATTCAACTCTGATTTGAAATTATCTTCTCTGTAATCAGTTTTGCTTAGATTGCATAAGTATTTAGGATGATTATATGTTAGTAACTTAGCAAATATCATGTCATCTATCTTAATAATATTATTATTTCTATGTTTTGAAGTGGGATCTGATTCAACTCTGATTTAAGTTTACCTTCTCTATAATCAGTTTTGCTTAAATTGCATCAGTCTTTAGGGTAATGATATGTTTGTTAGTTGAATGCATAATACAAACCTCATGTTTTTCTGTTAATTCATTTTCATTGATTTATGTTCTTGTTTGCCTCATGCAAAATAGAAGGTGAATTTTCTGTTAAAAAGTTGTAACTCTTTTGTTTCATATTTGGATATTCCTTAAAGGCCTCACTTTTTCTAACTTATGTTTACACTTGGCAGTTCCAATACTTACTTAAGGACCCTATTAAATATGATGTGAAATATCAGGTAGTATCCTTTCAATGTCTATTTTACAAAATAAATTTTCTCGTTTGGGAAATTTGTAGAATCATGATGTCAAAGGATGAGATGTGTTTATAAGTACCATCCATAAACAAATGCTGCTTTCTTTCTATTCAGGCTGGCGCACAACCATTTCTTGTTTTGGGTCTGCTTGTCACAGCCCTGGCGACTAGTCATTGATGGCAAGAACTTGTGTATGAGATAAATCGACATTCATTTTTCATGTATCAAGATATATTTCTACTGCTTATTCTCAAGTATTGGATCAAATGCTTGCATGAGCATGCTCTCATGTATGCCCTCTCTCTGTGAAAGGAAAAAAAAACGTTTGAAGCTCTACATCAGTAAGCAACATCACACAACACTAGGTCTGATCAGTTAAGCATTTTGAATGATACATGAGTGGCACCAGTGGGGTTGAACCACTTTCATGTATTCTGATGACGACAAAGTTTGCAACAATTCACCAACCATGTGGTGCATTTATATGTGGAGGATTTACTGTTCAAGTTTGGCCATCTAGTATATTTGAGCCATGGACTTCCTTTTATCTGCCCTGTGAAAAAGGGAATATGCTCCTTCAACGTAGTTTCAAGAAACAAACCTCAAGGAAAGTGTCCTTGTTGAGACTTAGAAGTAGTATTTTGCATTTTGCAATAATTTATCTTATTGAGCTCTTTTTTCATAAATATCCCTTCACCAAAGTGCATTTATGTGTGAAAAGGATGGATTTTTTTACTTATCTTTTTTAATCTTTTAAGAAATGAGAGGGAATCAACCATGCATTCTTGCTATTAAGAGACGTTTGAAAGTTAATAACTATAGTGATTGAACAACTTAGATATCTCGGAGGGGTATATATGGTAAAGGCAAAGGTCATTTTTTTAGGTCACATCCTATAAAGCATGTTTCCTTGGCATATCGGACACCCCTTGTGGGAGAAGGAACCTTTTCAATTTATCTCATATTTTATTAAAATTTTGTACTCCTTGGGTTTTGATCACAATCACAAGGAGATGTGGGATGTTGATATAGCGATAGTGACATCACTTTGAAATAGAGTATGTGAATACATGATTAAGCGTATACCAATATTACATCAAAATATAGTCACTATCATATGTGGGTACAGTCCCATCCTTGGACAATGGACCAAGTTTCCTAGTAACTATGGTTTTGATGTATATATATATATGAATGATTATTGTTATTTTAATTTTTGTCATTTTGATTGTTTTTCTTTTCATTTTTTCTTTCATGAAAGCTTTTGGGATTTATTTTGAGACACCACATGGTGCAAGTACAAGAGTAAATGAGATTCGGGTGCCATGAGGTACATGGTGGTCTCACTGCCTTGACTACCACCGCTAGTTTAGATGCAACCTTGCACGAGGTAGTGGGTTGTTATTGCTCCATTCTCGATGGCTTGAAGGTATAGGGAATTGAACATAAATAACATTCAAACAACTTACCTCTTGCTCTATTTATCTCTCAATCTTCTATCTTTGTTGGCTTTCAACATGCCCAAGTATGGCACAATTTTATGGTGCTGCACTTCATCTGTCATGACGAGTTTGCAATTTTTGTTATTCAACAAGCTTAGTGTATCCAAATTCTAATTGATTTATGGATTTACTATGTTTGATCTTTCATAGGATAAGAACTAAAGGTATGTTTCTTAAGTCGCAACAGAGGCAACATGTGCAGTTTCATTGGAAAGGATTGCAGGCTAACATTTTCCTTTCCTTTTTTATTTCTACATGTAATATGTCTATCTTGATTATATTTCTCGGAGAATATTTCTTAAAGATTTTTTAGGTTCAACTAAGGTCTTTTATGCTATCCGCCATTCTATTTGACCTTCATATGACGATATTGGATCACAAAAACTTGTATCCTCATAAAGAGAAGAAAGATACAAGAGGAGTTTATAGAAAACATTTATATTTTATTACAACCAAACTCTAATCAACATGTATGTATGTATGTATGTATGCATGTATCAATGTTTTAAAAACCCAAATCGAACCCGCCGGTTTGACCGGGTTTAGTATTTTTTTGCACGAATCAATTATAAAATTGGGACCGCATGAAGGCCGGTTCGACCGGTTTACTATTTTTTTGCACGAACCGGTTATAAAACCGGACCGCTTGATCGGTTTGGCCTCAAACCGGTCAAACCGGTCTGGTTTCGATCCAAACCGACCGGTTTGGCCCAATCGCACCTTATATGGCAATTACAATAAAAAATATATTTTTAATACAATTTCTATTTTTAATTGCTCTAAACCCTAATTTGGTGTTATAAATACAACCCCCGCCCCCTCTATTCACTTCACACCTCTCTCATTGAGCATTTGTGAGCATAAGATTGAAGAGTTTAGTTTTGGGGTGAGCTAGGAAGTTGGAGGCTTAGAGCTTGTTTGGCATTGCTTGTGGGCTCTTTGTGGTGATATTGGCATCCATTTGTGAGCACCTCTATTATAATTTATTTGGAAGGATTTGGAAGCTTGGGCAGCATTGAACAATGTTCATTTGACCGAATTTGGGGTTGTTTGGAATCAAGTGTGGGCTCTTCGTGGTGGTCTTCACATCTACATTTGGAGGGTGCAGCCCATATACAAGCTTGGAGTGTTTCTTCACCTCATTTGTGTGCACATTGAAAGGTATGTTACATTTTAAACTTGCCCCTTATTTGTAAATTTTATTAAATAAGAAATCTGAAATTTATTTTGTTTTTATTTGCATTTTCAGATTTATTTGCATTTGCAATGGAATCAAGTGTGGGCTCTTCGTGGTGGTCTTCACATTTACATTTGGAGGGTGCGGCCCATATACAAGGTTGGAGTGTTTCTTCACCTCATTTGTGTACACATTGAAAGGTATGTTACATTTTAAACTTGCCCCTTATTTGTAAATTTTATTAAATAAGAAATTTGAAATTTATTTTGTTTTTATTTGTATTTTCAGATTTCTTTGCATTTGCAATGGCCCCCAAAACAAAAGACCCTACATGGACCCATGCAGACATAATTGATAATCAAGTTTTTTATAAATATTGTAAGAAACACATCAAGGGGGATTCATAGGTTGAAACAAAACTTGGCTAGTCAAAGAGGCCAAGTTACCCCATGTGATGCCCCTGATATTGATGCCATTAGGTTGGAAATGAAAAAATTGCTTGAGAAACATAGAGAAGAGAAGGCTAAGCAAACAAAGATGGAAGCTTGAAATAGGGAGGAGGAGGGAACATGCCTTGAGTGTTGAAGGTTTTGCGACCCTTCTGTGGATAGAGACCCCTTTCGGTATATGCCTCCCCCATCCACTCATAGTCAAGAAAACCGGCCTAAAAATGAAAGACCATTCAAAGTTTTTTTCCATCTTCCACACTGCTAATGCCTCCATGCCAATAGAAAATCAACCCACCTTAGATAACCATTGGAATAAGCAATACAAAGAAGCAACTTTTGAGTACATTGCTAGATGGTGGTATGATGCGAGATATCCCTTTCAATGTTGCCCACTCACTTTATTAATGACCTATGTTTGATTCCATTGTTGTTTCTTTGGTAAGGGCTTCAAAGGCCCTAGTATGCATGACTTGAGAGGATCACTTTTGAAGAAAGAAGTTGCATCCATAGATGAATATTTGAAGAGTTGCAAAACATCATGGGCCAAAATAAGATGCACTATTATGTCAGATGGGTGGAGTGATGGCAAGAACCGCACCATAATAAATTTTCTTGCCTCTTGTCCACAAGGTACTATGTTTTTGAAATCAGTAAATGCATCTGATAGGGTGAAAGATGCAAATTTGTTGTTTGAGCTTTTGGATGAGATTGTTGTAGAGGTGGGGGTGAAAAATGTTGTACAAATCATAATAGATAATGCCTTTAACAATGAGATTCATTTTCCTGTCCTCTCTACTCGAGATTCGTGGGAGATTCCATTGCCTATTCCGTGAGCTTCCTTCACAACTTTCTTCAAATACTATGATCAGAGATGTCTTGCTTTCTACCATCAGGAGGCCCTCAGGCTTTGGGCATGGCTCCCCTTAGACAGATGAATACTAGATTGATCACTTCTTTCTTCTCGGTGCTCTCCTGGTGAGGGGTATCAAGTGGTCTTTGGGACACGAGTCTGGACCCCCAGCTCAAATTTCTCAAGTCACGGGACTCCATTTCTCCCACCCGAGGCTCCCTACCTCAGGCACGTCTCGGGGCCCCTCCACATAGACAACGATCTACTAGGCCTACAGAGAGGCACTGCCTTCCTCCCGGACACCGGCTTCCCAGGCATTCTACAGTCTCAGCTACTGGTCATCGGCGCATTGCGAGATACTACCATCCGGGCTCAAGTTTTAGGTGATGTTGTTGGGGGTGTTGCTCCTTCTTCCCCCCACCGTTGTCTTATTCTTCTTTTCCTCTGGTTTCTCGGCCTCTGTTGCTTCCTTCTCCTCCTCTTCTTCTCTCATTGTATTTCGGGCGACCCGTTTGGGTCCTCTTGTTGGGTTTGTTTGCTTTGTACTCTGCAGTCCCATTGACCTAATTTTGTGGTCATGCATTGGACATTAATATTATTATCTTATTTAACTATGTTCTTGCTGGTAAGTTGTTAGAGGCTAAACACAAAACAATATTTTGGACTCCATGTGTTGCACATTGCATAGACCTCATGCTTGAGGATATAGGAAAAAAGATTGGATCAAGAACATTGTAGAGCATGGCAAAAGCATCACCAAATACATCTACAATCACTCATGGATATTAAACCTCATGAGGAAGAACACTGAGAGCAAAGAAGTTAGGCCGACCATCACGAGATTTGCAACAAACTTCCTCACGTTGCAATCTCTTCTTTCCCAAGAACAAAACTTGAAAAAGATGTTTTCAAGTGATGAATGGAATGCATCAAAGTGGAGCCGGAAACAAGATGGGAAAGACACAGAAGAAACTTTTTGATAATTTATTTTGGAAAAAACAACAAAGATTGTGAAAGTTTCCGTGCCTCTTGTTACGGTGGTGCGGTTGGTGGATGGGAAAAAATTAGCCATGGGATATATTTATGAGGTTATGGATCGTGCAAATGAGTGGATAAGGGCAACATACAAAAAGACAAGGTAACTAAGTATGGGCCTATATGAGAAATCATAGATTATAGATGGAACAATCAACTCCATCGGCCTATACATGCAACTGGGTATTTCTTGAACCCGAAATATCATTACAGAGCTCAGCTTGGAGAAGATCAAACATGAGAAGTAAAAGATGGTTTGTACGAGTGCCTA
This sequence comes from Taxus wallichiana var. yunnanensis, assembly GCA_018340775.1. Classification (NCBI taxonomy): domain Eukaryota; kingdom Viridiplantae; phylum Streptophyta; class Pinopsida; order Cupressales; family Taxaceae; genus Taxus; species Taxus wallichiana. The sequence continues at coordinate 22,988,665 of CM031236.1, read as the reverse complement.
GAGTGCATGGTCCCTGATGAGAAGCAAGAACCTGAGATTCACCGACATATCAACTTCTTCAACAGAGCCACATGTACCTTTGGGAAAAACCTTGCAAAAATTGCAAGGGATGTGGACCACCTAGATAAGCAATTCTAAGTTTTTTGAAGTTCATTTGATTAAACTTTTTAATGAATTATCATGAATTTTTAGCATAAGACAATCTAATTTGTTGAGTTATAAGTTTTACTTCTAATTTTTAACTTTTTGTTTAATTGTCATTGTTTACTAATTAAACATTTACATTTTTTATCGTAGCACATTGGTGGGATTCATTTGGTAGTCAGTTTCCTCAATTGCAAAATTTTGCAATTATGATCCTAAGCCAAACTTGTAGTGCTTCAGTTACGAGTGCAATTGGTCCGTCTTTGAGCGGATTCACATGAAGAAGAGAAACCATTTGGAACAACGGTTGAATGATCTTGTTTTTGTGTACAACCTTCTTCGCTAAGGTGCAACCAAATTCTTGAACCGAAGACTGAGATCGATCCCATTGCACGGGATGATATAGATCCAACCTTAGATTGGGTAGAGGAGAGTTGGCTAGCAGAGTTTGATCCCGATGACTTGGGGTGGATGAGTTTGGATCAGGATGATGAGCCATTAACAGCACCGCCGCCACCGTCACAAGACATAGCAAGCACTAGTCGCACTCGTGCTACTCCTCGTGCCAATACAGTTGTTGCAAATGTACCTGAGGATTTGGATGGGTCCGAGTCAGAGCTAGAGGCCGGTGATGATATTGATGAGGATGACCTTGAGGATCCCATTTCTAGCAGCAGTGCAGAGTTTGATGATTGATCATTGATGTCATCTAGTTTATTCTAGAGTTTTGTAATTTGTAGTATTTACAATGTATCAATGATCATAACATGTTGTTTTTTTGGAGTCTCGGACTATGGAGGCCATTTAGAGCCTCATTGTTTATGTATTTTGTTTCTAATCTCATATATGATATATTTTTTGTGTATTGGACTTGGAGTTTGTGTCATTTTGCTATAAACATCTTTCTTACATAAATATAAGAGCAAACTTTGCATATTTTGTGTGTAATTGTTGGAATCATGGTTTTTAACCTTTCAAATGTATTGTTTTTATTAAAAATATAAAATTTTATGTATTTTTTAGTAAACTGGTTCATAAAGTTTGAACTGGTCCTTGCTCGGTTCAATTCCTATTCGACCCTCGGCCGATTCCGATTTTTAAAACATTGGTATGTATGTATATATGTATGTATGTGTGTGTATGTATGTGCGTGTGTGTATGTGTGTATGTGTATGTATGTGGATGTGTGTATGTATGTATGTATGTATGGGGTTTTCTTAATCGCTCTTTTGTGGAAGACATCAACAATAAAAATCTTTGTCAACGAAATATGCATAGAATTGAAGATTGCTCAACTTTCATGGTCCAATATTTGTAGCCTCCCCATAAAACCACCAAATTTCTACCAAATCCAAAGGTGTTTTGAACCTCAATCGGTGTTGGAATATATTCTCGTAGGAGGCCATGGCCTCGCAAAGCCACCTCCCTCACCAGATTATCCCAACTTCAAGACTACCGTCTCAAATGATACAATGCAATGAGTTGTAAGGAGGAATTGCAGGGTGTTTTGTAATACCATGTCCACAAGACTACATCTAGACCAAATTTTCCCACCAAACAGAAAACATTTGCTCTCTCGAATGGAGACTCCACCAAAGATCTCATTCTCAATGAAAAAAATGGAAAATAGGTTGTTTCTTCTTAAAGAAAAGCATTGATTTTATGGTTTATGGGTGCTTTCCGGGCCCAAAACTTTGTGGGTATGAGTTAGAGGAAACTGTCTAGATTTGTGTAAGTTCTCGATGATGAGGGGGTATTTCAAGGCTATTGTCTCCTCCAAACAAGAAAATGATCAAGATTTTCAAGGTTGGTAATATGGTTCATGAAGAAATATGGCCTATTAAGAAACAATGGTCTCCTGATCCCAACCCTACAGAAGATCTTCCTTGTACTATCACAGGTTGGGTAAGGCCGCTTCTTCTTCCACACAAATATTGGACAAAGGTATCCCTCCATTAAATGAGGAATACAATAGGAGAGCACATAAATGCGTTAGAGTTCAAAAAATATCTTCTTTTATTTGATATATTTGGAAGGAGCACAATGGACAACTATTTGACAATACTCAATATGAAGTGCTTCAAGTCCTCAAGCATATCATAGTCCAAAGTTAAGCTCTATCACAACACACTACTAGCATGCATGTTCGACTTAGCTAATATATTTGATAGCTAGTTGTTCAAATAGTTGAATTTTCCCTTCCATTATAGACCCGTGCTATAAAAATAGGACCCAACCAAGAATGGACCCCGCCATGATTTTGATGGAGCTTCCAAAAATAATCTTGGGCATGCAGATGTTGGCTAAATTATTAGGAAAGAGGGTGATTTTTTGTTGTGTTATACACAACGAATTGGGATTGAAACCAACAACTTTGTGGAGCTTTTGATTTGTTAACCAAGGATTCAACTTGCCAAAGAGGGAGGAATCTTTTGTCTTTTATATTGAAAGGGACTCCAAAGCAATTATAAATGTCAAAAACGTGTTTCTTTTGTGTAAAACTCAACCAAGAAGAGATTGATAAGAGGCCAAATCAAATAATAAATTGGTGAATCAAAATGTGGTGATCCATCTCACTCATGACCTTGAGGGATTCCAAAAAGGCCCAACTTTTATACCTCGTAAAGGCATCACAATAGTGTTGTTGATTGCCTTGAAAAGCATATAACTAATATAGGATATGAGACGAACCTAAAAGTTTCCATATGAAGAGTGAACCTCTGTCCTAATCTAGAAAATGGGCAACTAGTATCTATCCTAGGCACAAGGACATTGTGCCCATTATCCTCTATACACATCCACTATACAAGTTTATTACCGACCTTACATGTTTAATTTTATAAAACTAGCCTACACTTTATAATAATATAGTTATGTTTACATTTTTGACTAATATATTGGCTAACTAATATATGGTTTATCCACTTTATCACATGGGATGAAGGTCCCACTCATGAACCCTTTAACGATGTTTATTTCATTCTAACTCTTTGGAGCATCTTCTTTTCATTAATCACTCTCTCTTTCACATCCGTAACACCCACACACCCCTCCCCATGTCTTCGAAACCTACCACTCTAACCATCACCTATCATTAGGTATTTCACTATAGCTTTAGTATAGATAACTATGATAAATTTCATCCACCTCCCACTTCCTTTTTTGAGGCCATTGTTTGTCTAATTACAATTTTTGCTTCCAATTCTAGTTTCTTGAGCTTCCAAACCAAATTTGCTTATATAAATGATAATGTTAAGCTCTAGAAGAAAGCAGATCCGAGCATGAAGGGGGTTGGAATATGGATGGATAACATATTGGGATGCGCTTTAATATTTAAGTTCAATCAAATTTTGTTATATTTCTTCTACTTTTTGTTAAATTTTACAAGTTCTATGTTACAACCAAGTCACTTACATTATATGTTTTCCATTTTATTTTCTTGTCTAAAAGGAGGCATGGTTTAATTTATGTTGTGTAGGTTTCCATGATGAGAATATTTTAAGGTACACTTTTTTGGATGCATCATGTTATTAGATAGGAAATATTATCAAATGAGAATTTGATGCCTAGTAACATGATGTTTCTAGAAAATTGTACCTCAAATAATCTAGTTTGCTTCACTCTTGCTTTGTGATTGGGTTGCTCACAAGTTTACAAGCTTCTTCTCTTGAGATGTTAGAAGATTTTGTATCATGTACTCAAGTTAGTTGCTCTTCATCGAATTTTGGCTTTATTAGAGGTGGAAGATGTTAAAGCCATATATATGACTAAAATTTTCCTCCAATAAAAAAACAAGTATAATACGAATCATGCACCTAGTATATTTATGTGGAAAAATGGCATACTTGGAACTACTAGAAACTCACTAAAATGGATTCCATAAAGATGAGGAAGACAATACAACAAAACTTAAAAACAAAGCATATACCCCTTGAAAGCCATTGAAAAATTGAATAAGAAGTTTTGAAATGGACTTCATTAAAAATTTCAAACAAGATAATTGATGCATATAGAAATGAGAGGACCAAATTAATGGAAGCCTTATGCCCCAACCAGACTTACACTCATCTCCAATGGACAGACATACCCAAGCACACTACTTTGACTTGAAACTCAAAACACATTGTTTATTAAATTCAACACAATGTGTTGTAGTCTCAAAATCATGCACTTTCTATTTACATCATGCCCCTAAGTATGCATTATATGTATTACTTATTCCATCTAATGTTTTCTTAAGCCTTGTGCATGTAGTTAGGGTTTGTTTCGCAGTTCAAGTGTGACTTAAGAACCTTACAACGAGGTGGATGGGACAGGTTTGTGAAAAGGAAGAAGACAAGTTCATACCTTGAAAATATCATAAGCAAAGTTGCTAACAGGACACTAGCACCTAGTTCACACACCACCGCCTGACAGTCCTATCCTCATCTGGGTGGTCATGTTCGAAGAGGTTCTAGATCCCACTTCTCATACATAGCATACATAATTCGAGATCCATCCTTCTCAACCAGCTTCCTAGCCCAAAATCAGCCCAAATCTCCGAAATGCAAGCTAAGTCATTCTTATCTCACTATTGCTTACACTTGCTTGTTTTTTGCATGATAGATCTTGCTTGTCACTATTATATTCATTTGATCTCAGTCTTCTGATAAAGATTTAAATTTCGTTAAATTATTTGGTGAACCCGATCCTTACACGCCCATTATCGATCTATCTTTCATGCCCATTACCCATAGTGGTTGTTTTGGTCTCGCACTACCACATACCGAGCTCCTACCACATACCCATAATCGTTCCAACAATATGGTTAAAACCACACATGATAACATTTTATTCAATTCCTGTTAGACCCCCTTCATGACATAAAAACTTATGATAGTGAACAATCCTATGATGAAGACACTAATGTGGATTAGGCAAAACTTGAAGCTCTCACCACTTTCTGTTCTACATTACTTGAGAATCCCCCTCATAGTGGTCGCTTTTGGTCTCGCACAACATACTGAGCTCCTCCCACATACCCATAATCGCTCCAACAATATGGTTAAAACCATACATGATAACCTTTTATGCAATTCCCGTTAGACCCCCTTCATGACATAAAAACTTATGACAAATAACAATCCTATGATGAAGACACTAATGTGGATTAGGCAAAACTTGATGCTCTCACCACTTTCTGTTCTACATTACGTGATAATCCCACTCATGTACCACATGTCCTTAAGGACTTATTAGTAGCTTAGCATGCCCATGACAATGTTTCTCATGTTAGTATGGTTCATACCTTAGAGCTCTCTATTGCTATCACCTCTTCTATTCCACCTTCTTCTTCCCCCACTACTGTGGGGATATCCACCATTCATATGCCTATTTCCACACCCACTACTCACTTTTCTTCCCCTATCATTTCCCATATCTAACCCAACACTTCTTCGGGCACCCATACCTTAGAGTCTTTGTATCATGATTTGCAAACTCAAATTCATCAATTGCAATAGGCCTCGTCATCTTCTTCTCCATCTCTTGATTCTTTGCTTCTTCTTCATAGTCCTCTTGCACCCGAGGTTTCTTCTTATCTACTCCCTCCCATTTTTGCCTCACCTAAGTTTCCTCTCTTTTATGGCCATGGAGATCCCCAAGAGCACCTTCGATCATTTCATGTTGCATGCTTGGATTATGTTTGTGATGACACACTTTTTACCAAGTTGTTTCTAGGAGCTTATAAGACTATGCCTTGTAATGGTTTTATGACTTGCCTTTGCACTCCATTCGATCTTTTACTCCTTTAGAAAATCTATTTTTGGATCACTTTTCTATGAATATTGGAACAAAGATATCATATGCACAAATGGCCAAAATGAGGCAAGGAACTAATGAACACCTTAGTGACTATGTTTTACGTTACAAGACTAATCTTTCTAAAATGAAAAATGTCTTGGCTAAATTTGAATTACAAGATCTTTTTATCCAAATCCTATTACCTCCTTTGCAAGAATGTGTGCTCTTTGACTCTTTTCACTCTTTTGATCATCTATGTCATACTTTGAAAAATCGTGAAATCAAGTTACTTTCTTTGGGAAAACTTAAATATGGTGCTAATATTTTTTATTCATCTACTAACAAGTTCCCAAGCAAAAACCTTCAAGGGAAATCCTAGTGAACCTAAGCCTATTATCAATGCTATATCTCAACCTATGAAGCTCTAATTGCAACCTACACGCTGCATTTTTACTAAATTGCCATATCCACCACATATGTTATTGCCTCAACTCCTAGAAAGCAATCTAATTTCTCTTCTGGCTCCTCTTGAGTTCGATCCTAATAGGCCTCATGGCAAGAAATTTGATGAAAATGCACATTGTGATTACCATAGATGCAATGGCCATTCTATTGACATGTGTTTCAAGCTTAGACATCTAATCCAAGATCTGATTGACAATCATGACATTGAGTTTCCTGAATCTACTATTTCTATTCCTAAATCTACCAATGACAATGGAAAGCTTAAAATATTCAATGATCCTTTACCTAAGCACATAAAAATCAGCTCCTGAATCCTCTTTGAATCATGCTTATCATGTTGTTCCTCCTCCATCTTCAGATCATCCTCTTGGATTTCTTGTTGGTACTATTGATCTTCCTTCACCTGTCATTACTTTTATTGATGTTGATTTTCATGCCTCTTTTTCATCGCATAGATTACACATTGATGCTTCTATTGGTCCTCATGCTATTAAAAATGTTATGGTACATCCTACTTACAAGCGCAATGCATGTTCACTATCTTTCTTGCAAGCTATCAGATTTCCATTATCTCATATGACTCGTAGGTATCCTACTTCTCATGGGCATGTTACTCTTCTTATCATTATTGGGCCTCTTACTATCTCTATGCCATTCACTGTTGGATCTATAATTGCACATTGTGACATGGTCTTAGGACTCCCTTGGCTTAGGGATTCCAAAGTCATACCATCCATAGTTCACTTGTGCCTTAAGTTTGTACATGAGCATCACATTATCACTATTCGAGGCATCCCACCACATACTCCTTTGTCATTAGCTCCTATTACTACTACTACACATTCAGTTACTTCTATCATTAGTGCACCTACTCCTACATATTCTCATGATGGCCCCATGGCTTTGGAACATACACCTTTGGAATCTGGAGCTCTTGCCATTCATAGTACTACGTTTACACATACACCTAGATCCCCTCCACATGTGGCTTCTAGTTCTTGCTCACGACAGATACAACGGCCTCATAGTCCACCTCATTGGGACATGTCTTCACCTAGAACAATCATTACCCATAACACATATAAGCCCATCTCATGGTCTCTTTCTCCACATGTACTCCCCATGGCCATAGAGTCTTTGATCAAGATCACATATGTGCCTCACTCGCACTAGCAGATAGTGGGCCCTTACCCCTTACACTCATTCGGTAGATCACTGCAACATTCACATATTAGGGTCATATTACTTCCCCCTTGCTACTCGATGATGCACTCTTGTTCTAGGTTCAAACATGACTATTGAGGGCGCACTTACCTACATGAACCTCACTTTGCACATATACACTTGGGGAAACCTTGATCCCCTCTCATAGTTGTTCTATTTCATGTTCACATATTTACAAAGAATACAAAAATACTAGCTTAGATCTTGATTGGATGTACTCTTGCTTGCTTATACTATTCTATGTTGCACCTTGTTTACCATGTTACTTTGATTCATAATATGCTCTATCTTTTTCCATACACACATGCGTGTTCACATGGTACTTTTTGAGGTGAATTACATGTTTTTACACAACATATGATGCTTGGCACCATTCCCTACCAAATCCCACTGAGGCTCTTGAGTGCATCTACCTTTAGTATTTCTCTATATTCATGTTCTATCATTACAATATCTACTACTTTCATTCCTATTTCTAGTTGTATACATTGTGGCATACTATCAATTTTTCTAACATGCTAACAGGTGTTTCATGTGTAGCATTTGTATTGTAGGCCTACTTCCAACCATGGTTATCTAATTTGCATGAGGGTTTGTGTATCTAAAATTTGTGATTTCTAGAGAAGTATTGGAGACATACCCTAAAAAGGATCACACAGCTTGTGGATTGGCCATTTCCGAGGAGTTCTTCTAAGGCACAAACGTTTCATGGGTTATTTAGATTTTATCATACGTTCATCAATAAATTTAGTGGTGTATACGCATTGATTACAAATGCCATAAGAGGAGATAAGAAGATTTTTTTCTAGAGCACATTTGAAGAAAAAATATTTGTAGAGTTTAAGAAAATAATAACAAAGGAACCAATGTTGGCATTTCTTGATTTTGTAAAAGTGTTTCAAGTCGATTGTGATGGTAGTGACATACCCATTGCATAATATTAAGTCAAGAGGATAGACATGTTGCATATTTTAATGAATTTTTGAAATATGCAAGGCAAACGTATAATGTTTATGATCATGATTCCTACGTAATTGATGAAGTGTTGAATAAGTGGAGACATTACTTGTTTCCTAAAGAGTTTGTGTTATACAAAAATCATCAAGCACTATTTTTATTAATAGTCAAGGAAAGTTGAACCAAAGGCACATGAAGTGGGTAGATTACATATAAAGATATACATCTCGTGTTGAAGTATAGAAGTGGGAAATATGACAAGATGGTTGACTCACTTAGTACATGTAGTTCTCTATCGACAGAGATGAGATTATAAGTTGTGGGTTTTGAATGTTGCGTGACTAAATCCCCATGGAAAAATTAAAGTAAATAAAAATGATTAAATCATTTAAAAGTTACCTAAGTTTGGGTAAGTGAAGAACAAAGATAATTAAAGTGAGACATAAAAATATTCTTGAGAATATCAAGGGGTGTTAAAGCATTATTATGGAAAAAATCAAGTATTATTTTGTGTTAAAGTCAAAATGTGTAAATGGAAAAGTGTATCCATTGTGAATAGACACCTTCTCAACCCTATAAAAAGGAGTAAATTTATTCAAATAATATATTTGTAAGTGTGTGGAAATCACACAAGTGTAATGTGATTTATATGAGAAAAAGACAAGGAATTGTGTATTTGACCATGGGTAAAGGGTTGAGACCAGAACTCTAAATAGCATCAACACAAGGTAGCATACAATGGGTCTAAGGGGTGGCAAAGAGTGCACATCTCAATGTCCTAACCAGGGCTAAGTGAATGTTGTTTTTGCATTGTGTTGCATGATTGCGTCCTATTCCTCGTTGTTGAGTGTTGTCTCATTGCATGCTTACCTAGATAGATTGGATATTGAAGAATGTTATCTTTAGATGTGTATTTCAAACATGAAACTATTAATAATAAGTTTACAATATTGATATGTGTTAATTGATCTATGAATGTTATCAAATTTAGTGCTTATATTGTGTATTTCAATGTAAATCTGTTATGTTTAATCTATTTATTGTTGTATAAATATGAATCAAAGATCTGGAAAATAAGCACATCACATTTGGTATTAGAGCGTGTGATCTTAAAGGATTTGTGTGAAAGACCCCGTGGTTTTCAAATATATATACGAGTCTGGGTTAGGTCTCCTATTTATGTGAAAACTCTTATTCGGTTCCCGTAAAAGGATGAATGTAGTATTGAGACAAATCTTTGATATATCGTATATGAATATAATTTCTATTTGATATACGATATATATCTATGAAATTATTAGTTATTGTTCTATTAGTATTTATTTGATATTCAAGTGTAGAACTCGCATATACGAGCCATTGTATCCTTGTCACCTATATATTAAGTCTCTCATAATCCCAAAATCAACACATGCACTTATATGCTCTAGGTTGTGTATTATTATAATATAAGCTTTGTCAAATTGAGAATTTGATGGAGTTGTTAACTCTTGAACGAGTACTTATTGTTAATATACTTTGTATATGATCTCTTTAATTAAAATAAGCTCTTTATTTGATTAAAATGTTTTTCGCATGGATTCAAAGAGTGTGTGTAGAATGAGTAGAATCCACTACTTATTGTAGTTATAGTTTTTAATGATGATTCTCGATATATATACATCCTCTATTATATATCTATATTAAAATTTGTAGCTGTATTATTGCTTCCTATTATCCTCAAATTGGAATTTTCCATTATGGTGGATTGTTCTTTTTTTCACTCGACCCTATGATTTGTAAAATTTCAGCTAAACCTGCAAAAGTCAGCTTAGATCTAGCTGGAAAAGAAAGGAAAACACATGCATTTAAAACCAAAAAGAACAGAGCAATGATCAGAAACAATTTTCTATTATTTGAGCTAATTACAATGCATAAGAATGAATTATTAATAAGAACCACAACAACAAAAAGAGTGCAGTTAAAAGAGGAGTGACAACAAATTAATTTGCAGTTTACATGGCTTAAAATAGACACTCCAGTTTAAAAGAGACATTGTTGTTGCATGAGTTAGCTTAAAGTGTCCGTTGATTGACCATGGATTAAGGAGGAAGAAACAACTAACACTAACACCCCCCTAAGTCTAACTAAGGAGACAAAAAGAGGAAAGAGAGAAAACCTAGTGGGAACAAAACCCCCTCAAAAAAATGCACGAATTGTGCATGACAACTACTTGTGTTGCAGTGTCCTTCACCCCAAGAAGATCTCGCAGAATGTGAAACTTCGCTCAGTGAATGTCTTTGTGAAGATGTCGAAATTTGTTCTGAAGTGGCACAGTACTGCAAGTCGATGACTCCATCATGTATCAATTCACGATGAAGTGCATGTGGATCTCGATGTGTTTGGTCATTGTCATTGTATGGGATCTCTGCAAAGCTTCATTGTACTTTGATTGTCACACCAAATGACAGTTGGACGATGAAAGAGGATACCAAGCTCAGTTAGGAAGTTTTGTAGCCAAATGGCTTGAATGGTAATGTTGACCACACCTCTATATTCAGCCTTTGTTGATGATAAAGCAATGGAAGATTGCTTCTTGCTTGACCAACAAATAGGGCCCGATCCCAAACTCAGAACATATCCTAAAGTGGACTTGCGCTCAATGCTATCACCAGCCCAATCAGAATTAGTATAGCCAATGAGATCCAAAGTACATCCAACTGAATAATGAATCCCATAGCTGATGGTTCCCGAACATAGTGAAGTATCCACGCTTCACAACTTTCCAGTGTAGCTCATGAGGCTCCTGCATGTATATGGAAACAACACCCACTTTGCATATGATAGATCTGGATGAGAGTGAGTGAGATAAAGAAGACTCCCCACAAGTTGACGGTAGAGTGTGCAATCAACCAATGGTGTATCCTAGCCATCCTCAAGCTTTACCCCCGATAGGAAAGGTGTGATTGTTGGCTTACAGTCACTCATGTGAAATCAAGCCAAGAGATCCCTCACATACTTGGATTGAGAAACTTGGACACCTAATTCATTCTGGCTGATTTCAAGACCGAGAAAAAAGTTGAGGAGACCCATATCCGTCATGGAAAATCTATCATGCAAAGCTTGCTTTGGTTGCAATAATGGTTGTGGCTGAATCACCTGTTATTAGCAGATCATCTACATAGAGTACTATGAGCAAAAAAGAGTCAGATGTTCTCAACATATAAACATTTGGATCAGATTTGCATCGCATGAAATTTTGAGACAGAAGGTAAGAATCCATTTTGGCATACCAAGCTCTTGGTGCCTACTTGAGGCCATATAGTGACTTCTTCAGTTTGCATACCAATGAGGAATTTTGAACATACCCTTGTGGCTGCTCCATGTAGATCTCCTCCTCAAGATCACCATGAAGAAATGCATTCTTCACATCCATGTGATGAATCTCCCACCTTCTTGATGCTGCAATGGCAAGAGCCAATCGAATGGAGTCCATTTTTGCCACCGAGCAAAAGTCTCATCATAATCAATGCCATGAACTTGTTGAAAACCTTTGGCTACCAACCTTGCTTTGTATCTGCTCACTAGACCATCTATTGTTTTCTTTATTTTGTAGATCCACTTACACCTTACAAGCTTTGATTGATGAAGTGGAACCAAGTCCCAAGTTTGATTCACAATGAGAGAATTGTACTCCTCATCCATGGCTACTTCCCAATGAGGATTCCCTACAACATCTACATAAGTTTGAGGATCGATGCTTGAATCACATAGGCATGCATTGGCATAATGATGGGATCGGTAGCAGAAAATGCATGAGGCGCATCATAAATATCAACCAAGCTCCTTGTTCTTTGATTTCTCATAGGAGATATTGAATCATCACTGGAAGCCCAATTGGGATTTGGATCTGGATCTGGGTCTGCACATGCATGCACATGTTCATCTAATTCAGATTCAGATGAATCTAAAATCAGATCAGCGTGATTACATGCATCATCCTTGAGATCAGAAAGAGTAGGTAGCACAAAAGTGGTGGCATGTTGCTCCCGAGATGCTTGCATGGGACTTTCATCAAAATAGACACTCCTCTCAATGAAGAGTGTTTATGTAGAAAGATCTAGCAATCTATAACCCTTCACACCATCTAGATATCCAACAAATATGCATTCTTTTCTTTTAGGCTCCAAATCCTTCCTCTTGTCTGCAAGAATATGGGCCCATGCACGTGATCCAAAAATGTAGAAATGTGTGACTTCCAGTTTCCTGCCACTCCATGCTTCTAAAGGTGTTTTCCCTATGACAGATTTGTGAGGAGATCTATTTTGTATGTATGAAGCACAATTGATTGCTTCAGCCCATAATTTGGAGGGAAGAGACCTTGCATGCAACATACAACTTGCCATCTCTTTCAAAGATCGGTTCTTCCTCTCAGCTACCCCATTCTGTTGCAGAGTGTAAGGAACTATGTTCTGCAATTGTATTCCTGCTTCATCACAAAAATGTTGGACATCATTGTTGACATACTCCCCCATTATCTGATGTGTAGGATCTTGATCATTTTCCCAGATTGCTTCTCTTGCATGAGCTTTGAAGATCTTGAGATGCTCAAACACTTTAGACTTGAATTTGAGAAAATATACCCATGTATATCGTGTGCAATCATCAATGAATGTTAGCACATATTTAGCTTGGCTCATGGAAGGTACAGGAAATGGGCCCATAAGATCACTATGAACAAGCTCTAATGGAGAAGAGGCTCTCCATGCATGCCCCTTTGGAAACTTTTCTTGTGGATGCTTTCCAAGAGCACAACCTTCACAAACTCCATCAGAAAATTCTATGGTAGGCAAGCCTTTCACCATCTCTTGTTTGCTAAGTTGCTGCATGTATCTAAAATTCAGATGTCCAAATATTTCATGCCAAATTCTACTTTCATCATTTGCATGTATTAGTAGTAAAGTGAATCTGATTTGGAAACAAAGTTAGAGAAAGTGTATAGATGAGATTGATGATTCACCTTACCAACAACAATTTTGGAGTTGTCTTGCATGTCATAGATGCTCACTAAATCTGGTGTGAATTCAACTCTCTTTCCAGTTCCAATATGTGTCATTTGATACAAAAAGAAGATTAACATAAAGCTTTGGAATATGTAACACATTCTCAAAACTTCCAATTCCAACCTCCATCCTCCCTATTCCAGTTTCCTCTACAGAAGAACCATCTCCCATGAGAATAGGAGAACCAGTATATGGTTTCAAAGAAGAAAGAGCATCTTTTGTGGCTGCCATGTGGTGTGAAGCTCCAGAGTCTATGATCCATGCATTTGAAGAAGAATGAATAACAATCAAGGCATGAGCATTGTCTCTTGTTTCTGGTGCTTTTTCTTCCTGCTTCTTCTTGGCACTCTCTAGGATAAGGCTACCAAGATTATGTTGCTGAAGTGACTGCGCCATGAGATCAATGGTCTTCTTCATGCATGATGATTCTGGATGGTACCCATGGTTGCAATAGTTGCACTTTGAATTTCCCTTTTTGTCCTTCTTTTCTTTTGAGCCTATAGATCCATCTGGAGGTTTGGGCTTGCCTTATTTTCTTGGATCTGAATCCTTCTTCGCTTTTCCTTTGAATTGCTTTGGTTGGATTTGGAATTGTTCTTCTCACTTGCATGCACAACAAGTGCATGAGCTTTGGAATTCTTCAATGTGCCCATTTTTATAAGCTTATCCTGCTCATGTATTAGAGACTCAATGAAGGTATCCAGTGTGGGCATTTTCCAAGTTGCTCCTATTGTGAGCCTGACTGTGTGGAAAGTAGAGACAAATACTGAATATTCTAGACCCAACTTTGATAGAATAGCAAGGATTAATTTTCCTTCTTCCTTGGATTTGTCAATACCACAACCTTTCAGTTGAAGCAATAAGGCCTTGAATTTTGTGAAGAAATCTTGAATGTTATCAAAACTCCTTGGATCCAATGAGTTGAGCTCATTTTCAAGGATATGACCCGCATCTCATCTTGCTTTCCAAATAGACCCTCCAATGCATTCCAAACTTGGTTTGGAGTTGTACATGCCTCAACATGAAACAACAATTCTGGAGAGATGGATAAGCATAGCAGACCAAATGCTTCATCCATGCGGTTGAAGTATTTAGTCTTTTCAACTACAGGATTGGGCTCAACCTTCATATTCATAACTATCCGATAGAGGCCTCTACTTCTGAGTTGAAGCAGAATATTTGGCTTCCAATCAAAATAGTTGTATGGTGTGAGAATAACAGAGGCTGAAAATTCCATTCTTTTCAATAGCTCTGATCTTCAATTACTACAATATGTATATATATATATATATATATCCTTCTTCCCAGCTCCAAACCTTGCTCTGGTACCATGTAAAATTTCAGCTAAACCTGCAAAAGTCAGCTTAGATCTAGCTGGAAAAAAAGGAAAACACATGCAGATTTAAAACTAAAAAGAAAAGAGCAATGATCAGAAACAATTTTCTATTATTTGAGCTAATTACAATGCATAAGAATGAATTATTAATAAGAATTGCAGCAACAAAAAGAGTGCAGTTAAAAGAGGAGTGACAACAAATTAATTTGTAGTTTACAAAATAGACACTCCAGTTTAAAATAGAAACTGTTGTTGCATGAGTTAGCTTAAAGAGTGTCCACTGATTGACCATGGATTAAGGAGGAAGAAACAACTAACACTAAAAATGTTTTCTATTCCCCGGTATATTCATGGTGTACTCACCTCGATAATACAAAGTTGATTTTAACTGGCTCACTTGTCAAATGCCCGCTTAAATTGTCTTGGTGTTTTTTCCCAAAGGGAAATTTTTAGATTATTAAGTGTAGGTCATTTTGCCCCAATTTCTAAGTTTCGAGGCCCACAAAGCGTCATGATTTCTAGGCAAATGAGAACGCGATTTTCTAAACAATCCAAGTCCATCATTAGAAATGTATGTTTGTCTATATCAAATTGGTCCACGTATCCACTAATCGAATAGTGCCTCCCACAATATTCATCACTTTTATAAAACACTAAGTAACCCAATTCTTAAACTCTAAATGATCTAAAAAATGGTAAAATCTCTATTTATTTTTCCTATGTAATTATCAAGTTATCGATCCCTAGTAACCCGTGAAATTCGCCACGAAACCCGACTTTTTAACAAGTATT
Organism: Taxus wallichiana var. yunnanensis; assembly: GCA_018340775.1. Classification (NCBI taxonomy): domain Eukaryota; kingdom Viridiplantae; phylum Streptophyta; class Pinopsida; order Cupressales; family Taxaceae; genus Taxus; species Taxus wallichiana. Next base: position 22,972,924 of record CM031236.1, on the reverse strand, counting down.
TTCTCATGTTATCGGAAGTCATGCGCAACCTTATAGATTTGACTTCTCGTGATTCAGAGCATATGATAGAGAGGATAATACTAAACGTCATTGGTTAAAGTGTGTCATCATTATTAGGCCACATACCCTCGGAAAAGCGATACCTTATTTTTGGGTCGAAAATCGGAACCTTAAGATCCCATGAACTTGGGAGTCGTCTATCATGGCGACATGATCACATGACCATATACATGCATGCATATCACGTGTGGTATACACAAATGCCGGAATTAGATTTTTTTGGGTTTCATGGTATACATAGTGTGGTATACACACTATGTGTGTATACCACAAAAAAATTGAGATTTGAACCCGTAACCTCCCATTTATTATTACAATGCCCTACTAACTTTGCATTGTATCAGTAGCACATAAATGTCAATGCAAAAATTATACATATTTACTTGACTTTCAAAATGCGCCACCTCATCGAAGTGGGTCGCACAAATATGCATGTATGTATGGGGCATTACACGTGCCCATGTTATCTTGTCACCAGGATATCCACAAATTAAACTTGTGAACTCAGTGAAATCAGCACTCGGATTCGACCACATGTCACAATCATGGCTATTTATCCGTTCTATTTTCCAAAAACTCGCTTTGTGACCTCCATCATCGTGCATGGAGGTATATTGTGTTATAAAATGTGAATGTGCACGTTGCCTTATCCATATGGGATTAAAAACATAAATATGTGATCAATGTAGTTCATTGTGGGATTCCCTTGCTCATTCTTGTAGATTTATATGTGTTGTCCAAAGTGATTAATCTTAAAGTGATGAACGGTTTGAATGATACAAAATTTTAGTCTTAGTGAATTTTATCATTTTGAACACTATATCTATGAATAAACAAATCCTTTAAAGAAGGAGATCAAAGTTTTGTGTTGTTTAACGATGGAAGTTAGTGTTTCACTAGAGTGAAAATAAATATATACAAATGGGAGGTTTTTGCTTTTAGTGTTGATAACCTTATTTCTTGTTGATACATGTCCATTTGTTGATAAAGTGCCCGATTGGAAGGTGTTTGTGCTTTTATGTTACAATCATACATGTTTAGATTGTCTCTCATGCATAAAGTGCCATGTGATTATTTTGGTAGCATGAATCATTGAGCTCTCTTAGGGACCACCTTTAAAGGTTGAGAGATAGGAACTTATGTTTTGAGGAATCTTATTCATAAATAGTTATGGGGATAATCCTGTTGTTAAAGAGTCTTATGTTTTAAGTCCTTGGTGAGTGGCATTTCATGGTATTTTTGGAAAGTTGATTGTTCTACCTTGTTGAAAACATTGATAGTTAGTGATCATGGTTAAGGCATGGAAAGTAAACTCATTTTATGAACTCTAGGATCTTGTTGCATACTATGAAATGTTCTTAGCGGTGATAAATCATAAGATGATTTGGAGTGAACTAAGGTTATTTACAACACCAATTTTGTACATCGATCCTATCACAACTTTGTAGTTAAGTGTATTGAGTCAAAGTAGTGACCAAGTATTTCATTATAAAATATTCCTATAAATGATTAACTTTGTGATAATAAGTATTGTCTCAGGCATCACAAGACATTTGGCGGCACTCATCTTGTTCATATTGAGACGCAAATATTGGATTGTGTATAATATTTTCTATACATGATATAGTCCAATAGAGGATATTTAACTCCTATAGGGGGAGAGATGACCCTTAGATGTAGGAGCCTTAGATCTAGTAATTTATTTTGTTAAATGAGTTCAATCCACATTAAGATACATTACTTAAATCAATTCCTAATAGAAATACCTTATCTTGATTTGATGATTTGTTATATCTAATGTGAAATGGTGAATCTTATTCATGATATCATTACTTAGGTGTTGAATAATGTGATATATTTAATACTATCTTGAAGTTGATAGTAGTACCTTTTGTGTTAGTACTATTTAATATCATCTTGAACTAAGATAATGCATAATTAAATAATTTGAGAATTAAGAGTAATATTGAAATTGCACATCGAACAAGGTTGTACTTTCAATGGTGTCATGAATGCTCCACATAGTATGCAAGATACAAATCACAAAATGAGAATCAAGTACAAAAAGAAAACGATGTGTCTGACATGCTTATAGATAAAAAAATAAGAGGTACATATAAGAGTGTTGTGTAACTCATGTGCATGACATGTGTACACAACCCTAATTAACCCTATTGACCTATTCCACTATGACCTATTCTCACTAAGTGAGATGACTAATCATCTATGGTGGACAAGTCGTTGAATAATGATGAAAAAAGTTATATACACTAACACCCCCTTTATAGAAGTTAGGTGGAGGTCATGGAAATTCGAGAATTGAAAGAGAACTCCCTAGAAAACTAAGAAAAGTGTGTTAATGAGGTCCGGAAACTAATCATGATAAGGTACCCATGTACAAACAACAATATTTCTAAAAGAAAAAAGAAGAGAAGAAAAATGTGTCCCAAAACTAGGCCTAATGAGATACCCATGTACAATAAATATCTCAAGTAATGGAGGAAAAACCCCTAAGGGAAAACATTCACTTACAAGAGATAAAAGACTCCATAAACAACATAAAAAGATGCATCAAATGAGTCCCGACAACTAAATGCATAATAAGGTACTCATGTACAAACTGTAATCTTTCTAGAAGAAGAGAAGAGATGAAGAAACACTATCCATCCTCCCAAGATGAAGAACGTGTCGAAGACCACCCTGTATCAAGTGAAGAAGAAGATCCCGAAGTGACAAGGTGTGGTTCTTATCCAAGGAACGATGCTCCATATGTGAGGTGGAAGTGCCAACTACTCCATGAAGGGATGGTGAATTTGAAGCAATGATGAAGAAGGAAGGTGGAATGTCATGTAGTTGTATAGAAGAGTGCCCAAAGTTCAATGAGTCTTGAATCAAAGTACTGCTCCCTAAAAATTCTGTAGAGAGACCATAAGTAGGTGGATCAATAAATAACTCCTCAAGATGTGGTAGATGATAAGTGGATGACGGAGGTGGGTCCCCATCACTATGAAAATCAACCAAGATAGAAGAGAAGTCATCATCATCAAAAGTGAGCTTAGAAATATCATCAAGTCTAGGTGAATCGATGAAGAATCCAAAAGAGGAAAAAAGTGAGAAAAAGAGTAAAGTCGAGTGTGATGATCAATTGTACCAACTGCAATAATATTGTCATTGTGAAGCTCTCTAACATAAACAAAATCTAGAGTGAACTCAACCCACATGCCCTGACTAAGGTGAGTGATCTGATACACTGAAAGGAGATTAGTTGAAAGTGAAGGAACATTAAACACATTGTTGAAAGTTCCACCATTCACTTCAACAAACCCTCTCTTAAAAACTGGTGTAGAAGTGTCATCACCAAGCCGAATAAAAGACATGTCACATGGCTCTAATGAAGAAAACTCAATGTCAGATGAGGCCATATGATGAGATGCACTGAATCAATCACCCATGTAGGAGTAGGTGACACAACTACAACTAAAGCTCTTGCTTTTTTTTCTCCTTAGTTGATTCTTTTTCTTTTTTTTTTCACTTTCCCCTTTCCATTGTCTTTTTCCTTAGAAATTTTGAGTTGATGATGAAGATGGCTTGAGAGAATCGAGAACTCCTATGTTGTTCTTCTCAAGAAGACTCGTGAGGAGGTCAATCTTCTTCTTTAAACATTTTTCTTCTTCATCTACCACTGTAAGTACCCACATTTGATTTGTTCTTTAGGAGATTTAGAACTAGAAGAGGAAGTGGAAAAGTTTGATTTGGTGGTGGATTGGTCCTTTTTATTCTCATGATCCTTATTGTTCTACTTCTTCTCTTTTGAAACCCTTGGTTTTTCATGACCAAAAATGAGAGCATGAGATTTTTGGATCTAAGAGTACCCATCTGAATTATCTTATCTTATTCTCTAGTCAAATCAATGACAAAATCATCAAAGGAGGGCATAGTCCAACTTGCACCAAGTGCTCTTTTTGTAGCATGAAGGTTGAGATGAAAATGAATAGTTTGGACCAAGTTTTGCAAGGACAAAAAGTATGAGTTGTGAGTCCTTGTCAATTCCACAATTTTTTAGTTGCAATCTAAGAGATTTGAGTTTGGTGAAAAAGTCTTGGAGAGTGTCAAAACTACTAGGGATGAGACTAATCAACTCATTTTCCAGTTCATGCCCTTTCATTTCATCATGTTTCCCAAATAGTTTTTTTAAGGCATCCCATAATTCCTTGGGTGATTTGGCTATGTTAATATGAAAGCACAGTTCCAAGGTGATACAGAAAAACACAAAAGGCCAAAGGCTTCATCACATTTTTCAAACCAATTTTCTTTCTCTATGCATCTTCTTTAGGTTCAACTTGTAATCCCATAGTTATCCGATACAATTTTTGTTTTCTCAAAGTGAGAGATACAACATCTTTCCATTCGTGATAGTTAAATGGGGTAAGAAAGAAACAAAATTAAGATCCATAGCAGATAAAAGTGAGCAAAGAAAATAGCGGAAAGAAATGAACCACACAAAATGAACACCTCCCTTGAATGTGACACTTTATAAGTAGTGCATTGATTACACCCAAGTGTTTATGCAATGTGAGATGGTTGGTCACTCACCTTGTAATTAGTGAAATATCACACAAGTGTGGAGACCAAAATGCTCAGTCATGTGCAACGAAAAACAAGTGAACAAACACAAAAGCAAGCAAGAAGGGAAGGAAGCTCTCTTTGCCGCAAGGTTGTGGTGGATGCGCTCACTAACCCACAAGCGAAGAAGAGTGATTACAATGCGGAAAAGGGCTCAAAAAGAGTCCAAGAGGCTTCCAGGACACAACATAGACTCCCAAAAAGGTAGAAAAATTCTAAGAGGGATGCTACACACTCAACAAATGGTTAGTAGAAAAAAATCATCCAATCACACTATAAATCGTACTTTTAGAAAATGCCCATAATCCTAAAAAGGTGACAAAAAAGTGCTAAAAAAATATAATACCGTTAATTTACAACAAATTAAAACTACTAAGCGATGAGTAAAGAGCTAATTTAAATTAGATACCTAATTTATTTAAAAGATCTTACTTGATATTAATTAAATTAATCTACTTTGTAAAAAATTAAATTAGATCCTAAAATTTGATTTAAGACCTAACTTACCTTATAAAACACCACCTTATGAATAAAACACCTTACCCCTCTTGATTGATTAACCACCCTTGACTTAAATACTCACATCTTAATAAACTTACCTATTATTAAACCCGACCCCTTATAACATACACCCGACGCAAATTTAAATAGGCCGTATTTAAAAAATAAACACCCCTCACAATAAAACACACCGCTTAACAATTTTTTAAAAAAACCACTTTAAAAAAATCGATTAACCAAAGTTTTAAAAATGAAAATCGGAAATGAAATTTAGCGGGTGGTCAAAACGGAGAAAAAGGAGGTGGAGCGGTTTGGGAAGAGTGGAACATATGATGGGGATGGGACAACACAATGCAGGGACCAGGGTGATTCACACGAGCCGGAGGACCAGGGCCAAGGTAACGAAACGAGGGGCGCTCAAACGACAAGATGAAGCACAAACCGGGTCAACATGCAGGTCGGCCAGGACGGTTAGGGCTGAGAAGGACACGAAGATGGAGGTGAGCACTAAAGCCAGGATAGGTATGCAGAGCAAGGTCAACATGCACATCAGAGAGGAGGAGAGTCAAGGCAAGACGACGGAAAGGAGAGCCAATGCAAGCCAAGGCAGAGCAACAACGGAAAAGACTCAAAAACACGGCCAAGGTAAATGCAAACACAACTAGGGCAGAGCAGAAAAAGCACAAAACCTATGTACAAATGGTAATGCAAACAATAAACAAAGCAAACACAAACTAAGCCACAATGCCCACGCATTCCAATGCTACGAAGTCGACCTTGCAGGTCTGCAAAAAGAAAAAGGCCAGACTGAGGTAAACACACCAAGATAGTGGTAAAGCACCCCAAGGAAGATATAAACAAATCGTATGCAACATGAGACCCAACTCGCCTTACAGGAGCCGACCCGATTCACACCTCAATGCAAAAAAGAAAACAAGGGAAAAATGCCCAACTCGCAGCGCACAATGCAACCCAAACCCGATTTAGTGCATAAAGAGACTCAACTTGGTTCAATGGCAACTCAACTCGCTTGCAAAGGAAGACATGCGGATGTAGGGCAAACCAGGAGGAGGAAGGGAGACAAAGATAGGTCTAAAACTAGAAATTTAAAAAAATCAATTACAAACCAGCACGAAAATTACAAAAACCAGAGATTAAAAAAAAATCACTTCCAATTAAAAAAATATTGATTAAAAACCAGAAATGAAGAACCAACCTCTAGATTTAGTGGTTCCCCAAATTTAGTTGCAGCTAGCTAGATTTGGCTGGAAAACACCTATAACCTGCACATGCAAAACCAAAAAACTTGCACAAACTCCAAAAACCAGATGGTTAAACTTGTAAACAAGATTCAAAAGCAAATCAAAAACTTGTACGAGAAGCACAAAAATCAGAAAATGAAGAAAACAACAACCAGATTCAAACGAGTGCATGTTTACCAAACAATCGCTCTGATACCATATCAGATTGTTGTATGACAATCAATACGAACCCGTGCACATCGAACAAGGTTGCACTTCCAATGGTGTCGTGAACGCTCCACGTAGTAAGCAAGAGATCAAATCACAAAATGAGAATCAAGTACATAAAGACAATGGTGTGTTTGACATGCTCATAGATAAAAAATAAGAGGTACATATAAGAGTGTTGTGTAACTCCTATGCATGACACGTGTACACAACCTAACTAACCCTATTGACCTATTCCACTATGACCTATTCTCACTAAGTGAGATGACTAAGCATTTATGGTGGACAAGTCGTTGAATGACAAAGAAACAAGTCAAATACACCAATAAAGTGAAGAATAAAAAATAATTAAAGTGAGACATAAAAGATATTCTTGAGAAGATAAATGGGTGTTAATATAAAATTTGGATCAGATTTGCACAAAGAAACAATTGATTTCTTTTGTATTATCTTCATCAATACATAGCATATATATAGCCACAACAAAAGTTAAACAACCTCCTAGAATATAGGAAGGAGAATAACAAGTGCCCTATTAATAGTTTGGAGAACTATAACACTCTCGAATATCAACGAGACGAAGCACCACAAAGTGGGTCCAAGGGTGACAAAGAGTTCACATCTTAGTATCTTGACTAGGGCTAAGTTAATGTTGTTTTTGCATTGTGACACACAATCATGTTTGATTCCTCATTGTTGAGTGTGGTGTCATTGATGGCTTACCCGGCAAATTGGCTATTGAATAAGTTTATCTTCATATATGTATTTCAAGCTTGAAACTATTAATAATAATTTTATAATATTGATCTATTTTAATTGATCTATGAATGATTATCGAATTCAATGTTTATTGATGTGTTTGTATTGCGTATTTCATTGTAAATTTGTTATGTTTAGTCTATTTATTTTTGTATAAATATGAATTAAAGTTTTGAAAAATAAGCACATCACATTGAATCTATGAAAAAACTAATGCACAAAGATGAAGATTTCATAAAAGCATGCGCAGCATGCTCAAGTGTCGACATAACGCCTTAGTTGAACTATTTTGTGCAAGAAGGATTATTGTTCAAAGGAGGACACTTATGCATTTTGAGGGGGTCAATGTAGGGGAACTTGATGAAAGAGAAACATTGTGGAGGATTGGTTAGGGATTTTGGCTTGGAAAACCTTAAGCAACTAGGAGAGGTACTTTTAGTCATGAATGAGTGTAGATATGATCAAATTTGTACAAGAATGCCACATTTTTCAACTAGCTAAAGGAATATCTTTGAACGTAGGGTTGTCTCAATCTTTTCCCATTTCGGAGATTCCTTTTGGAAACATAAGTATGGAATTTGTTATGAGTTTAACCAAAATACGAGAGGGGCATTGATTCCATTTTTGTAGTTGTGGATAGGTTCTCAAAGATGACACATTTTATTGTTTATAGGAAGACCGGTGATGCAACACATATCACATACCTATTCTTTAGAGAAACTGTGATACTGCATGGATTACCACGTAACATAGTGTCTAAGAAGGATTAAAAAGTGTTTGGCATTTCGCAAACATTATGGAAGAAGTTGGATACACACTATAATTCAGCTTCACCATATCATCCACAAACTGATGGACAAACAAAATTTGTGAACAAAATCCTTGGATATTTACTTAGATGTTTGGTTAGAGATAGGCCGGGACTTGGGATTTGGCTTTAGCACATGCATAATTTTCTTATAACAATTTTGTAAATAAGAGTATAGGAAAACACCATATCAACTTATATATAGTAACAACCTAAGTGGAGTTACAAAATTGTAAGACGCATCACACAATGATGATAAGGGTATTATAGTAGGTGATTTTTTAGGAATACATGAAAGAAGCGCATCAACAAGTGCACAATCAATTACAAAATATGAACGTGTAATATAAACAACTCAGTATATGAGAAACAAAGGGAAGTTGATTATCAAATTGGTGGACAAGTCGTTGAATGACCAAGAAACATGTCATATACACCAACAAAGTGAAGAATAAAAAATAATTAAAGTGACACATAAAAGATATTCTTGAGAAGATAAATGGGTGTTAAAGCATTATCTTTGAAACAATCAAGTATCATGTCGCGTTAAATTCAAAATTTGTAAATGGAAATGTGTATCCATTATGAATAGAAGCCTTCTCAACCCTATAAAATAGGAGTGATGTTATTCAAATAATATGTGTAAGTGTGTGGAAATCACACCAGTGTAATGTAATTTATCCGAGAAAAAGACAAGGAATTTTATATTTGTATGTGGGTAAAGGGTTGGAGAACTATAACACTTTGAATATCAACGAGACGAAGCACCACAAAGTGGGTCCAAGGGGTGACAAAGAGTTCACATCTTAGTATCTTGACTAGGACTAAGTTAATGTCGTTTTTGCATTGTGACACACGATCATGTTTGATTCCTCGTTGTTGAGTGTGGTGTCATTGATGGCTTACCTGGAAAAATTGGCTATTGAATACGTTTATCTTCAATATGTATTTCAAGCTTGAAACTATTAATAATATGTTTATAATATTGATCTATTTTAATTGATCTATGAATGATTATCGAATTCAATGTTTATTGATGTGTTTGTATTGTGTATTTCAATGTAAATTTGTTATGTTTAGTCTATTTATTTTTGTATAAATATGAATTAAAGTTTTGAAAAATAAGCACATCACATTGGATCTATGAAAAACTAATGCACAAAGATGAAGATTTCATAAAAGCATGAGAAGCATGTGCAATACCCTCAAGTGTCGACATAACACCTTGGTTGAACTATTTTGTGCAAGAAGGATTATTGTTCAAAGGAGGACACTTATGCATTTTGAGGGGGCTCAATGTAGGGGAACTTGATGAAAGAGAAACACTTTGTGGAGGATTGGTTGGGTATTTTGGCTTGGAAAAAACCTTAGTACAACTAGGAGAGGTACTTTTAGTCATGAATGAGTGTAGATATGATCAAATTTGTACAAGAATGCCACATTTTTCAACTAGCTAAAGGAATATATTTGAACGCAGGGTTGTCTCAACCTTTTCCCATTTTGGAGATGCCTTTTGGAGACATAAGTATGGACTTTGTTATGATTTTGCCATCAAAAATCAAAATGTTTACCCAAAATACGGAGGGACATTGATTCCATTTTTGTAGTGGTGGATAGGTTCTCAAAGATGACACATTTTATTGTTTATAAGAAGACCTATGATGCAACACATATCACATACCTATTCTTCGTAGAAATTGTGATACTTGCATGGATTACCACATAACATAGTGTCTGAGAAGGATAAAAAAATTGTTGGGCATTTTTGGCGAACGTTATGGAAGAAGTTGGATACACAAATTTATCTACAATTCAGGTTCACCATATCATCCACAAACCGATGGAAAAACAAAATTTGTGAACAAAATCCTTGGATATTTACTTAGATGTTTGGTTAGAGATAGGCCAGGGAATTGGGATTTGGATTCAAAGACAAGCATAATTTTCTTATAACAATTTTGTAAACAAGAGTATAGGGAAAACACCATATCAACTTATATATGGTAACAACCTAAGAGGAGTTACAAAATTGTAAGACGTATCGCACAATGATGATAAGGGTGTTATAATAGGTGATTTTTTAGGAATACATGAAAGAAGTGCATCAACAAGTGCACAATCAATTGCGCAAAATATGAATGTGTAATATAAAAAACTTGCATATGAGAAACAAAGGGAAGTTGATTATCGATTGGAGACATGATTTTGGCATATTTGTGGAAGGAAAGGTTTATGAAAGAAACATATAATAAACTTAAGTAGAATAAAATAGGGCCATGTAAAATCGTTAGGAAATTTCCACCGGATGCTTATTAGGTTGAGTTGCCTAAAGGCGTTGATATCTCTCATATCTTTATTGTGGCCAATTTGTATCAATATCATGCATCACAAGAAGGTGAAGATGAACTTGAATCAACAGATAGAAAAAAAAATAGATTGAGGGAAAAGATGTTTGAGAATGAGTGTGATGAAGCAAAAGGGATAATAGACATCGAGGATCAAGACATGAAAGGAGTACACCAAGTATTTGGTCAAGTGGAAAGGTAAGAAGAGTGAAGAAACAACTTAGCTAAGTCTGCAGATGCCACACAATGTGGCATATTGATTCCTTGAGCGGGATCTCAAGTTTCTAAAATTAGCTAAGGTGTATGATGCCGAGCATCTGGGTTCATAGGCAATCTTATATCAACCAAAATAGTTGAACAATTGGAGTCAGTGATGTTTGCATTATGGAGTTTTGTGGACAACGCATTAAAGAATCGTGTTATCAAAGATTCAAGGAAGATAGTGTTGCATCTTGTTGAGTGCACAAGTCTATTGTGCAATATATATGGAGTGCACAGTTCTTTTGGGTAATGCCTTGTATGATGTGTAATTGTTTAGGATGTAACATTTTTCACACAATCTTGTTTGAACTGCGAACTTAGAATAATTGAATGTTTGAAGGCACAAGTTTTGGAGAATGCTGATTGGTTATGTTTAGATTTATTGTTAGCCTTTGATCCTTCATTTGGATTTTGTAAAATTAGGAGTCTTGGGAGGTGGCATGAACAATTATATAAGTAGAGTCAATTATCTCAGGAAAGCAATTCAAGTTTTCGGGAGAATTTAAAGTGTTTAAAAGCATAGTATGGATGTGAGCTTCATGCTCACCAAATCGTGATGATAGTAAGATAACCATAGTAAGGTGTAAAAAGAACTCGCCTAAGAGTGATTTAATTATTTGAGCACTAGTACATGGAGAATTTGTCATGTTCATATATTGGGTAAAGGGTTGAATCGTTGGCGATCAATCTAATATTGTTGTTTCTTTGAATATGATATTCCCAATTTTTTATTAGTGTTCCAAAACTATATTTATTTGATCTTTATGTCAATACATGATTCTTTCTTTATGAATTATTCTTTCGTACTTATTCTATGTGCGGCGTGGTTAATAATTCATGGTTCAAAATTGACCCTGTCACAGCCGATCCCAAGGCATCAAACCCGTCAGAAAAGGGTGGCTAAAAATTTGCATGTCAAAAAAAATCAAAATGTAAAATTTATTTGACAATACAGAAGTGCAAGTTACTTTTAAAATTGTCAAAAGAAGGGCTATGTGAAAACACAAATGTCAACAATTTGTGTGAAATTTTTAAATCTTAAAAAATATTATTGATGACTTCTACTAACAACAATCACCTCCATATTTTCAGGGTCTGCACATGAGTCGTGGATATGTTAGACAAGGTACAATACTTGCAATTACCAAAAGTTTTAATATAATAAATATTCTACTACTATAATACTTTTAAGCTCAAATCCCAAGTTTTTAGCAAGTTGTTGATACCAACTCAACGAATACTCGAGCACAAATTCCTAAACACAAGATTTAATATTATTGTTTACGGTTCTAGCCTTTTCTTAGGATTCATTCAGATGTTTTATCTATCACCTTATACTTGTTTTCGCTTCTTTGTTGTAGGAGCCACCTTGAGAGGCATATAACGAGTTAGGATCAACTTGCACAAATATTTGGCCACTAGGGAACTTGCACAAAATGATTTGGAATAGATATAGCGCGTAGAGTGGCCACTAGTTTGGATATGGGTTGAGATGGATATCTAAGGTCGGGGAAGAACTTGGAGAAAGTGTTGAATTGATCTCAAAGAGTGACTTCAATTTGTGACTCGCAATGTAGGGTGTCGAGAAGGCTCTATGGGAGTCGTGTTGGTGCCAAAGGGCGGGATGAGCTCACAATGGTCTTGATCCAGATCGCCTAGATCAATTTGAGCTCGATATGTAGACAAGCCACGTGCCAAGATGATTGGATTAGCTCTATTTGTATGCAATGGAGAAGGAGCTTGGGGAAAATGTAGTTGGGGCTTGCTTTTAGGAAAAACAAAGGTTGAGTCACTTGAGGAGCTCACCCATTATGACCCTTGCAAAGAAGAATCGAGCTAAGTGTTAAGTTGCTTCCTAATGCAAAGGTTGATTGGACCTATTTGAGATGGCATAATGCAGGGCAAAGGAGAGGAGTTCGTTTGAGAAAAAATAGATAGAGATATTCTTCATCCATAGAAAGAACCCCTTCAATTCATCATTGGTATCTTCTCTCTAATCATTGTTCAATAGTAGTGATGTGGAGGCCAACAAGAATTTTATATTTATAGTTGTGCTCAAGACAATGTTGCTCAACTATATGCCTAAGGAGTTGAGGAAGAGGGTTGTGAACAAATTTAGGGAGGATTACGAAGGGTGTGTGTGTTTAATGGAGTATTCTAATTTGGTAATACATCATTTGTGTGTAGTAGATTTGAATGCATATTGTGCACGAGGTGAAACTCTTGGCTCTGAAATCTAACCAAGAATATCTCGATGTATCTTCGGTGACATAGTGTGGGTGTTTCAATGTATGGATGCACATTTTCTTTAATTTAGTTGGAAAATATCTAATTCAATACATTTTACTAGTTAATGTAACTTGTATACTTGATTTTATCTGTTTATGTATTCTTCTTAATTTTTATGATGTATACTTAATTTTTCGTGAAGCGTAAAAATTCATAGGGGTTGGTCCAATATTTACTTTCAATAAAATTTTTTGAGTAATTATTTAATTCTTCCTTGTAAAGTTTTAACCTCCATAAAGTAAGAAAAATGGATTTGCGGTAAAAATGAGCCATTAATTATATGGTCAAAGATATGTCTCCCACTAATCCAGTAGCTCTTAAATGTGGTAGGGGACTTAATATGTTAATCAGCCCCCAGCGAGGATCGAACTCGCGACCTTTCGCTTACGAAGCGAACGCACTACCACTATGCTATGGAGGCCATATATTTCACCGCAGCTTGTTATACTAATATTATTCGTATTCTCAATTGCAAGACTCGCGAGCGCCTTAAGTTTATGATATTAAAACCCCCATGTTTTTGTGTCCGTTGTGCAAGGAAACGAAAAAAACGGTTCAACTTCCAATGGAAAAATGCGATACACAGTAAAATGTTATCAGCAACTGACCGTCTGTCTATTACAGGAAAAATTGACAATCGCCCACCGTGGGGCTCGAACCCACGACCACAAGGTTAAGAGCCTTGCGCTCTACCAACTGAGCTAGACGGGCGCTCAGCAAGGTGTTTCCTGAATAGTAATATCATTATGCTGTGCTTTTTGATAAGTTGGTTCAGTCTGCCAAATGTAATAACTTGGCGGTTGGTCTTTGCGATGATATAATTCTAGCTGTGGATGCGAGAGGTCGCGAGTTTGATTCTCGAAATGCCCCGGTTTTCTCATCTCCGCCAATCTCATCTGGGTGGTTGATGGCCCTTTTACTCTCCGCTCCAGCCGTCTCTTCTTTCTTACACATTAAGCTTTATGCTTTTTCACTATTTCGGTGGTCCTTCTACATTGAGCCCCTAATTTCATCTAGGTCTTTCATAGTCCTTACACACACTAGCAATCACACATGAAGTGTGTGATGTTAACGTTAAAAGGGGTAGCGTAAGATGAGGTTGATTTTGATGGAGCAAAACATAAAAGGAGGAAAAGGGGTGTAGAAGAAGGGGTTAGAGGGAGGAGAAGCAATCGGGAGAGGATAATATTGGGTGGAACCATTTTATGGAAGCCATCTTTCTTACGATGAGGCACATATGCAACAATTTTATTTATTTGTCAATTATTAGAAAGAAAAAAGAGATATGGTGTGCAGGGCATCATGATCATATAGTCTAGAGATATATTAAAAAGCAATGTGTTGTCAATGAATATTTCAAAGGTAAACTTGCATTTCTTGGTTCAATCTCGAAGTCAACATATGTTAAAAATTGCTATTTTGCATAGAGGGTTCATTATGTTGTCGATTTCATGGTCATTTATGATTATCGCCTCGAACAAGACAATGACAATAGCCATCACTAGAAGAGTGAAACCCACCAAGTGCAAATCCCTTCCAATGGCGATGAAAACAATGAAATACAAGCTTCCTAGACTCTATTCGATGATCTCCATTTCAATATAGAGTAGGAGGATGACCCAGAGTTTTCTAAAAAATGCGGCAAAGAGATTGCTCTGGAGGACAATGTTGTGGAAAAGGAAATTGGAGAAACTGGGCAAGGCGTTAAGGAGGAGACTGTAAACTTGAGCAAACCCCACATAGAGACAGTGTTGGTGCAGTTAATTTTGGTACATGCCGTTTAGAAAGCCATCTTGAGAACACATGGATGCCATAGATTAATTCAAGGTCGTCGATATGGACTAGGGTATGGACGCACATAATGAAATGGAATTTTAACATGTTGTCGGATTTGTACCTATGTAACACCCTCGACGTAAAAATTCCATTTTATAACAAACCCTAATTTTGCGGTTCAAAGTGAACTTGTTGTCCATAATAATTACAAATACATGAAACATAAAACTAAATATAATGCATAATCTTATATTAATTTGTTAATATATTGATATATCTAATATTAGAATTTAAATTAAAAAAACCTATATATAGTACATATACAAATTATATCCCTACCATCAATAAAGCCTACTACACCCAATCATGAATAATAAATATAAAAAGTTTTACCAAAATATTGTGTCAAACTGTCAACACTCAACCACATGTTTGGAAACTGTGTACCAGCGTGGTTTGGCCAACAACACAGATTTAAGAACCTCCTCTTCCTGCCTTCCAAATGCTATACCGGACACTTCCATTGCCTTTTGGAGAAACAGGTTGTTTTCTTTATAAACTCCCTCATGAAGACATGCATACATGTGAAACGGGCCACATGAACCTGGTTCAGCATGTTGTGCGGCCTCTGCCACTTCCAAGATTGTTGGAAATGAGGGCGACATAGTAATATTCAAATCATAGATTAGATTACCAGAAGCGAAAATTATAGAGTATAAAATCTCAAACGATTCTAATATCAGTCGTTTTCTTGCGACTGTGATGACTCGAGGTATTTCTTTGGCTCATTACGTAACCATAACAGACGTCTACTCAATATGACATTTTCAAGAGATTCAAATATCTTTGCAAAAACAGGACCCAAAGACTGTTCAAACATGCAACGCTCACATACGCAGTCATATCCCATTCTTTTGCACACTTTCTCATGTTTGGCCAACGGGAATAAACTGTAAAAGTAAGGCACCGTTTAGCTCTGCATGGTTTCAAAATTCTCTGCAGATATGAGCTAACGCGGACTGTAACCAACGTGGGGCCCATGACCTCCACGTATAATTCTTCCCTCTCTTTGCCTGCCACGATGGATGTTGATACAGTCAATGAAGTGGACGGTAAGGATTTCAAAGTACATGGTGGACGATACAATGGATGACATGGACGATGCCGATTACAATCTGTGTTAGAGCCCCGGGCTTTCTACCAGAGAACACGCCTTTCAACGTAATCAAGCTCCTATCTTCTAAATTGGGATAGAGAGTGACACTCAAGGTTGTGTTACAAAGAAAAAGAGTCGATGTTTCGAGATCATACCATGTGATCTATTATTGGGATGAGACAATATGTTCGAGTTATATACTACACCTTATATGAATAACTGCAGTTAGTTATGAGACACAAATTGCACCACTTGAGAGAATAATAAATAAAGTATGTGTTACAAATATTAATTAGTTATAACCACTAATTTGAAAATATTTAATATTGCAACTCTTAAGTTGTTGTGTCGGGTCTTAAACATGTTACTTGATAGGTCTCAAGAGTGGCTAACACTCAAGCCACAATCCCTATTCATATTGTGTGTATATTTGCAACTCTCCTTAGCTTCTCCCAAACACTACTTAAAATAGTGATCCGGCACTACCAATACCTTGTGTTTTTCAATGTAAATGTGGTGCTTTCTTTTAAACGAGAGTTATACTAAGCCCGACATGCCTATTCTCTCCACCTAAACATCCACATCATGCTCTTTAAATTTTGTAATAGTGGTCATTTATGAGTCACTAATGCAAGGAACCCAGATTGATCAATCATTCAATATACCTTGCTTTTTAGATTAGTCTCCAACACACATTTTGATGAATTTACCGGTTTCCTTAACTTATCATGTGGTGGAAGAGTACATTTAATGTTCCTTTCTCTTGGGATTCTTGAAGTCTTGTAGGAGATCTGCATAATTGGAGATAAAAAGACATGCCACAAGGGTCTCCATTGAATCCTACAATTTCCTTCACTTACGACTTGAATTGTGCATAACATAGCTTTCAGAGTGAGTCTAATAGCTTGATAAGTATAAAAATGTTGATCATCTAGAAAAGAGCACACTAAATTGAGAGTCATCGTCAACTCTATGTAGGACACAATTTGCTCTCATGATTTAATAGAGGACCATTTTTTTGTACTAGATGGGATAAGTTCATTAATGGAACTCATAATAGACTCCTTTTATTCCACTACTTACACAAGTAATTATTTTTTACGATTAAATAATTATGGCCTCTCCTCTTGTACCAATAAATGTTTACATAATTATTTTGAAGTAAGCTTGACTGTAGTCATGTGTTAATTCACAAACATGAACCAAGAGAAGTCCATTTGGTAACCCTATATGACATTTTCAATGCACGAGAAAAAAACAAAACAACATTAAAAACGAATGCTAACACTTTTATTTAAATTAATATGTAAACACCATGAGATTTTAAGTGTTGAAGGATATTTTTAAAAGGGAAAGGTGGGTGGAACATGTAATGTTTATGGAACACACCTAGTGTGGCCCACCACAACAAAACATGTATCTCTTTTTGTAAGGGCAATGGAAAATAATTCGAGGCGGGAGAAAACTCATGCCCTAAAAATTCGCGAAGGTGTTAATGAGCTTCAAACTATTTTTAACAAAATTTAGAGTCCAAAACCTTAAAAAGAGATCGACGTGGCACGTAATAAAAAAGTGGGTGCTCTTTTTTAAAGTGTTAGTTTAAAAGTTTAGATTGTTTATATATTGATGAGTGATAAACTTAAATTTACAACTTAGTTACGCCGAAAGGTGTGTTCTATGTTAGAAAACCCGACCCCTTCTGACAAATGACAGAGCAATCAACGATCATGATATATTGGTCGACGATGCACGGACATTTTTGGAGCGTTCACGTGTCGGGGAATGGATAGTGGTGTTTGCGTGGACAGTAGGCTGCAAAAGTATTGTTTTTATTTGGATATCGTGCATGGGCGTATGGCCCTTCAATGGACGCCAGAATTGGAGCCATTATATCTGTCACCTCATTGTGATCGGTCAGACAGTGAAAGGATAGGTATGGGCTGAGCATGACAGGCAAAGAAAATATGATACGTGATCTCAGACGGAAGAACTTTCAGTAGTTGATGTGTCCCGAACGTAAAGATGGATGCTTTCTATGGTAGACACGTACACAGATTTGAGATTTCTAGGGTAGATATTGCAAGGTTTTTGCTGTAAGGTGGATAGGACTGCATAGTATGATCGTCCCTTCTCTGTCGATGGATAGGACTTCATGGTTTTGTTGAAGCCCGAAGCTTATAATGTGTCTTCTTGTAAGGAACTTTGATTTTTGTCTTTGCTTCTGCATTCGGTGGTTATTGTTTAAGAGCATTTGTTTTCGATCTTGATTCTGCGTATTAGGTGTTAAGACTACGGTTTTGGCACAAACCTGCTGTGTCCAAGTTTCTCGCCTTTACTTGACTCGGAATGTGGAAGACCGTATTTTATCTTTATAGGTAATATTTACTACCATTGCATGAGAACTCTCTTGAATATTTCTTGCTGACTTTCCAACAACACTGAAGATGTTATGTATTGTCATTGCCACCATAATAATTTGTAACATGACAATGGTTATTTACATTATTGCCTCAGCATTTGGGGAAGACGAAGTTGGTGTTCGTTGATCGTACCCTACAAAGAAGACTTGAGATATCTGTTTATGGTTCGAGTCCCTTGTTGCTGATAGGTTGGCGGGCTAGTTATTCAAAAATATTTTGTGCAGGAGTTACTAAATGAAATTACAACGCTTATGTTTAATTTAAGAGATAGTAGTGGGCATGCCCAGTTATAAGATCATTGTACATTCATGTGATTTTTTGAGCTATATGCTTTGCTCTATTAACATTTTGCTTGACAAGGAAGATGCCCTGCATTGTGGCTAAAATGAGTCTTTGTTCATACAATAATAATGTATTCGACTGTAATATAATCTGATGCGAGTCCTTATCATCAAGGAGATTACTGATTAAGATTTAGAAAGTGGTAATTACATTTTGGATGTATCCTGACATTGTATTTCAACTGAAAGAATTTAATATTTTCCTCTGTAAAAGAATGTTTTCACTTATTTGACAATAGTGTATGAGAAGTTTTTGAAGCATCCATCTTTGGAGGAGCTCTTACAAATAAATTTTTGTGGCAGTTTGTCATGTGAAGGTTAAAAGGAGATAAGTGAAAATTTCATGACTGCTCGCTGGTTGCGTGTTGGGTGTCAAGACTGTGGTGTATGGCATAAAACTGATAAAACGACTTAAATATTTCTGCGCATTTTAGTTTCAAATTTAATCATGTTAACGACAAGACCATTCTTTGTGATAAAATGATAGCTTAGAAATCTTTTCAAAAGTGAAACCCAAAATGCTGATTTAGCAGTACCTTGTTTTAGAATGAATAAGTAGAGCTTTGATGGCTATTTTCTTTTCATGTGGTAATTTACCCCTGAAAACCAACCCAACGTCGCCTTGTCCAATGTTTTGGCTAATTTTTTTCTTGTAGCATTTCATATCATCTAGAGAAAAAACACAGGAATTTGATGAATTTGGCGCCATAATTAATGAATAAGAATCAACAGGAAGCTATCCACCATAACAAGACCAAGTTCGACGTTTTCGATTCTAGGTTTTGGTCTTTTTCTTTTTTGGCTAAGGGCTGTAGTTTGCGTGAAAACATGGTTTTCTAAAATGTAAACTAAACATATTAATATACTACACTCTTTTTAAGTATGTTTTTGAATCAAATTTGTGATAACATTTTAAGTTCTTATTTTGGTTTTTATTCATATTTATGTTAGATGTATGACACTACACGATGTCATAAAATTATAAATTAAAACAGTTTAATGCTTTTTTATTTACAACCTGCATAAATTCCTCATATATCCTACTAAATTTGCTAAAATCTAACAAAATATTTTGAAATTATATTCTTTGGAAGGTGTAATACTTTTTTTTTTGCTACAAATCAACTATTTTAGGGAAACATTTAATGTGACATATAAGGACTCCTTAAAAGAAAGAAACCATTAGGAGGTTTTCTTTCCATTTATTTTACAAATATTAATCAATTTTTGTAGTTGTTAAAAGGCATGATTCTCTAATAAAAAGAGGTAGTTATAACATCCACAAATATTCAATTGGTGAGACGTGTACTTGATGACAACATTTGCTATCCACTTCAAATCTAAACCTCTTGTGAACTAGCTATAAGGCCTATTATCATGGCTCAAAGTTCTCAACAACCTTGTATGATCATTTCTTATGGAGACTTTTTGTAATTGCAGGAATATATACCAGAATAGTACTTCATCACTGCTGAATGATCCTTTTATATATGTTTCCTTAAGTTACTTAAACTGAAAACTAATAAAGAGAAAAAAAGTTTACTTTTGTCCATTTGAGAAACATGTTAATACACATTTTATAACTTATTATTATACATGTTGGGGTGTTGTATATGGGGAAATTTGCACAAATGTATCTTGTTGAGAGGTTTTAAACAAATGAAAGGTTATTGATTTATTATATACTTCAGTTATTATATCTTTTAGATTTCTTGCAAAGACTCTTTCGACAAGAAAGATTAAATGTATTATTTTTCGTGGAATTTACTTCATTTATTATTTGATAAAATGCGTACATGTTTTCCTTTTCCACTTGGAGGAAGGAAGACTAGAAACACAATTCCCCGCTATAAATGGTGTGACCCTCAATACACCCGTCTTGCAATTAATGTTAAAAATTTCAATTTGTTGTAAATGTTTTTCATTGCGGGCAGCCAAACCAATCACCACAGAAATGGTTAGGGAACACCTCGACAACCTCAAACGTGGATGGGTGGGATTAATTTGTTGTAAATGTTTTTCATTGCGGGCAGTCGTTAAATAGATGGAACAACAAAACCCTAAAATTTTAGTACATCATGTTTTGTAATATTTTTTAATTATTTATTTATTCATTATATATATACACACACCGTTTTTACTAATGATACATTCTACATTTTTAAAAATTATTTATTTCTTCAATATATATATCAAATTATATTTGTATATATTAATATAATAACATATATAATGTTTTGTATATTGTATATTGAATAATTATGTTAACGATATTGTTTTCATGTTTTTATTACGCTCGATTTAATAGAACTTGGAAATTCCAATTTTTTCTTCAAGTCTTCATTTTACGTACCAAAGAAAATGTCTTCTGATAGATGGACTTGAAACCATAGACATGCAAGCATTTAATTTCCGCCATCTTTGTGGTAACATTTTATTCATGTCTTCATCTTCATATGTACCAAATTACATGTCACACAATTCAAGTTTTTTGACATCGAGGGTCATTACAAGAGTACACCTTTACAGCTTTAGATCGAGCGAACCCTGCTCATTACACTAATATATAGAGAGGAACCCTAAGATTGTGGAGAAACATTAACACAGTTTTATAATCCATACGGATCATGGAAATGCAATAAATTCCACCTATCATAGATCGAGAGAGGTGAAGAATTGAAGTAGAAAAGGACAGTCAAAGTCAAATTATTAAGAGATGAGCCAAGGTCTTATTAGAAGACATAACATTGTTACGAATGTTCCTACAATTACCTGAACTTTCCTCTAAAAGAGGGGCTACAAAGTTTAACAGGAAGGCTTTTGCCTTGGTCTCGACCGGGTCTCAGACTTTGAACCTTTTGGAGTTTTCCCATTTTACACTAAAGGTGATTCACAAGTGGGTTGGGGTGGGGGCCTGTGACGCATGTTAGAGAGAAGTTCAGATGAGAAGAAGCGGAAGATGAGGACATCGATCATGAAAAAATCAGAGTTGTTCAAAATTTAGTTCACACCAAACAAACTGTCCGTCAACAAAGCAATACACGGTTTAAGGAGATTTAGATAACTGACACCAATTTTGGGTGGTGAACAATGTGGGGTCCTTGCAAAAATTTGTGTGCCATGTTGTGATGTGTCATAATGTATATTCAAGTCACCAGAACAACATGAGAGGCAGGTTGGGTGTCAAACATGATATAAGAAGGCCACAATAAACAAGCCTCATAAAAAACTAACATAGATTTAGATTTAATTTGGATCAGTCCTTTGATAAATTTTGTGGAAGTAAATGAATCAGAGTTTAAAAACTTAACTCTTCGTTCATGATCGAACACAATCAATATAGGTGTTTACATGACAAGGCCCACTTTCTCCAAGTGTTGTAGATTTTTAAGAGATATAACCGTTTAAATGTGTAAAATTTGCATTCACGAGTGAACAATTACTACAAAAGATTTTATTTGCGTCTAATAAACCTCTTCCTTATCAATCATGCCCCTTAATTTTTCCCATTCTCAGTGTTGGCCTTTGTTCCACGTACATTTTTTTCTGACGATGTCATCGACTTCATTTGATTCAAGCCGCATGCAAGTAGAGAAAGGAAATCCACAAAGTGGAATTGAAGAGATAGAAAATGAAGTATTTTGGCAATTCTATGATGGTGGGTTACCATTGGAGAAGGGTAAAAATAAAATGCAACAAAAACGAGGAGCATCAAAAAACATTCAAGAAAATCTAAAAAGAAAAAAAGGGAAGAAACCATTTAAAAATTATGATACAGAAGGCTATGCATATGAGCCTGGAACTAGGCATAACTTAATACATAATTACTCTTCCCACAATCCTCCCTTAAAGAATAGAAACTACAAGTAACAACATGAATATGTAGTAAAAGGATTGGGTGCACTGCATTATGCATTTCATAATGTTGTCTACGAGAAAGGTTGGTTATCGATTAAGAAACTGAATTTCCATAGGTGACCGAAGGCAATTACCACTTAAAATGGCTTGGGAATTTTCAATCCACAAATATCAAGGGCTTACTTTGTAGAGAGCCACTATTGACATTCGGGCACGAAAGACAGGGGCTTACGTTCACAGCTATATCAAGAGTTCCCTCCTTATCCGCCCTTCGGATTTCACCACTTTTTTCATTCATTCGTTATGCCATAAAGTCCTTAACACCACGTTTACAGTAACACATACAAGAGGAATCCTGTCCTCGCTCCATGTCCTTAACACTCCCCTCTTAATCCCCGTCATCCCTTCCCTTTCAAGCTTCACCACCTTTTGTCCAATCCAAATCTTTTCCACTACTCATGTTTCCACTACTTCATTCTATTTTTCATTCTCTAATTAGAAATATCATATTACTTTGTTGTATGTTTCACTTTCCTTCTCTTTTCACCTGTAATTCACTTTCGGTGTTAATATCACACACCTCACGTGCGATCGCTAGTTAGATCACATAGTGCTAAGTATGTGCGGTGAAAGTGTTTAAGGAAATATGAGGTGATGTGTTCAACCCTCCTTTTATTTGTTTTTAAATAAAAATGCATGTGTGCCTTAATTCAAAGATATTTAAGAGTTTTAGTGTACATATGTTTGTTACGAATCATAGCCAAGTTGGCTATTTATAAGCACCTACAACCTAATAGGTTAGGGGTTTAAATAACCTCCCAAATTTTATTGTTAATAGATTTTTTTCTATAAAAAAGAGGATATTATTTTTAAATTAGCATAAAAATAAAAATAAAATAATTCATTATTTTGAAAAATAATTTTAATTATAAAATTTCAATTTTTTTACCATTATTTATTTTTGAAATAAAATTACTTGATGCCATATTTCTTCATGAAAATTGATCAAATCGTGAATATTTTTGGTCAATCTTGAAAATTGTGTTAAATCTAGTAATACTTTTTTGAGAGATAAAAACACAAAAATGGTGGCAAAAATTATAAAAGGGGAGGAAAATTGTGGAAGGGTGAGGGTTTATGTTTTGTGTTCACATAAAGTGGTATATTGGTTTGTGTTTTTATTATTAATGGGTAAAATTAGGGGTTTTGAGAGGGACCCCTCCCTCTTACATAACTAGAAAAAACGGCCCTTAGGATAAATAACCAAGCCCAAAGTAGATCATCAAACTAGTAAACCTATCACAAATGTTAGCAATCCGTTAGCAAAAGTAAGTATTGATCAACCAGCATGTCATAGGGTGGCACACAACTAGTACACCCATAGAAGAGCCAAAAAACATAAAATAACAAAGAAATGATTTGAAATAGTTTAAAAAGAATCAAACCGGGAAAAAATTAGTGAGGATTCTTCGTTAATTCACGAATATTTACATTTTTGAAATTTGCATTAAGCAATTTTGAGAAGTCGTGCGGAGCAACATTTTGCCTAAATTTTTTGGGTGCAAGTTACTTTTACGGGTCGACTCTTTAGTGTTTAAAATAAATTTCATATCTACGCATGTATATCATCGATGCCTCAAAACACAAATTAGATATGTGGTCATGCAAATGTGAAACAAGAAAATTCTCAATTTTCGAGCATGACAACCATACCCTACCCAAAAATTTTACCCAAAGGTCATTTTGAGCCCTCCTTCCTATCACCCTAACCCTTGATTCGATTATATCCCTCATCTCTGAAGTAGTATGAAGCGTCATGTCATTGTGTCCATAGGTGATTTAGGGTTACCTAGTCTTTCCAAGTTCTTCTAAGGCAAGATCCATCAAAACATGCTTTTTGGCAAGCTTGGGAAAGGTCATTTTCTGATCTTCTCGAAGTTGGTGCACACCCTCACGAAACTGAGCGAAAGGACCAAATCCATTATGGATGCGTATCGAGAGCTAGGAACATTATGCAATAAGTTTTGGAAGGTTTTTCAAGTTTTGGAATAGTTTCAACAACGGCGACTCTCGGAGGCTTCGGCGGTGCACGGTCATGAAAACAACCCCGAACTTCGAAACGATTTTGGTAGCTCCTAAGGAGTTAGGAATCAAAAAAATATTGTTGGAAAGGTATTTCAGATCCCTAGATGATGGTGAAATCATATTCTACACAACACCTAGGCGCACTATGTCCACATCAAGTTCTTTCCATGCAAAACCTTGGATCCCGAGAAAAATCCTAAATTTAAGGGCGTAAATTGCGAATCAAGGTCTTGAAATCCCACCATTGGATTATTAAGGAAATTTAAAGTTAGGATCATATAACGTGTCATCAAAAAAATCCTTCAGAAATTCAAAGTATGGTCTTGATAAGTCACTCTCAAGGCATAAGTTCCAACAATTAGCCAATTTTTGGGCCGGAAAACCAACCAATTAGAATGTGGCGCACTTTTTTGCACCAATTGCAACAAAAATTTGTGTAACAGGTGCAAGGAAATTTTCCTATCCCCATTTGAGCCCCCGGACATCTAGATGACCACCGATCAACCTTTTCTCTTAAGGTAAGCCCCCACGCCTCATTTCCCACCCAGCTCCGTGCAATCGCGTCTTTGCCAAGTGACCCATTAAGCATAGGGAGGAATTTTTGCACCAATAGCACAAAACCTTGGTCTAATAGGTGCAAGAAAATTCACCCCATCCTCCTAAGCTCCTAGTCCATCATGCGACCCATGTAGACCAAAAAGGTGCTTTTTCTAAGCCCCCTGTGTTAGGTAATAAGGGATAAAATATGCGGAGTAATTCCTCATAGAATTGCAACTGTAGAAAATAATATGTAGAAAATATTACAGATCTTAAATAAAATTGTAGAATAAAATAACACAACACAAAGAGATAATATTTAATGTGGTTCACCCAATTTGGGCTACATCCACCAAGAATCACTTTCTCAGATTTTATTACAAGCCATCGCTCTCTCAATACAATACCCAAATCTGTTTGGAGCTATGCTCAACAAACTCTACAGAATTCACATCCGAATTCAAAACACATCTGCAATGTTACATTATACCTACCATATGCACAAAACCATATAAATAGACAATTGCTTAAGTAGTTTTACAAAACCGTGGGTATCAAAACCATGGGCCAAAACCGTCCCATAAACCTATGGGTCAAAAATCCCACCCATATGAGAAAAGCACGTTTCTCGGTATATCGGGCATGTTTTAAGGCCAAAAAAATATTCTCGGGGCTGCGCCCAACCCCGGTGAGACAACTATGGAAACTATACATTACTCTTAGTGTACAGTCTTCAACACTTTCTCACATGAAAACATGCACCATAACCTAACACCCCGCTCAAACCCAACAACAAATCACATGGCGAAACTTGGCCCAATAGGAATGGGGCATAATTTTTGCACCAATTGCACCAAAAATTTGGTGCAATTGGTGCAAAAAGTGCACTCCTTCCCATCTATTGAAAATATGTGATTTTTTCTAAGCTGTGGGTTGTCACTACTCACTTCCATTCTTCATGTGTGTAAATTTTTGTAACTGTGGTAATCTCTTCCTCTCCTCCATTTTTGCTGCTTCCACAACATCTCCATCAACTCCAACATCATTTATCAACCACTCCACTCTATTGCAACATGAAGAACAAAGTTTTTCAAGCAAACTCCATGATCAAGAGATGTCAGAAACCCTAGGGCATGAAAATCACAATTTGCTCATATGGAGCGAAAAATAAAAAACTCGATATGACTTGGATTTTTGCAGCAACCATTCAAATTGTTTTTGCCACTGGATCACTTTTGCTTCATTGTCGTCAAACCGCAAAGCAGATCGACTCATGAATTTGAACAGAACATCAAAAGAGAAAACCCAAAAAGAATCTGTAATTTTCTCATCAATCCGACACCATGATTTTCAAATTATAAAAATAACAAGTGCCGCTAGTTCACACTTTCCATTTTTAGTAAGTTTCCAAAACAACAAACTCTTCTAAGAAAAACACCGAAAATCATTTAGATCAAAAATAGGGCACGCGGGTAAAAAAGCAAAAAATGAAAAAGTAACTTTCTCAAAATGGAAATTTATTTGAATTGACCCCAAGACACCTTTGAAAAAATTGGAACATGAAGGAAACATTTCGACAAAAATGAAAATGCCAAAAAAGTAACATGTCCGAAATAGCAGTCCACAGGTCTTGATTTGCAAAAATAGCAGTTTTCGGCCTCAGTTGCAGAAACTTGTTGTCGTCTCCGTAGTAACTTATATTACTGATTTTTTTCATCCTCATAGGATTGCAAGATAATTACAAGGTTCAAACAGAGCATTGATAACTAAATTCAAGTGTGCTCAGAAGTAATGCAAGGCATCACAAGGCACAATAGATGAATCCATCCCCATCACTCAGAGAGCTAGGTGATTCAAAATGATTTAGTCAGGGAGAGCTCAGTGAGCTCAATTGGTTCATCAATCAAGTATCAAAGAGGATCATCATAAGTAGCACTCACGTCCATCTTGAACTCACATGGGGAAATCCTGAAATAATGTTTCTCAACACTCATTTTGTGACCCGAGATGTCCGAGCATCATGTACCGGGGGAAGTTGTGATCACCATTGGCAAGGACAAAGTGTTCAAAATGCACTTCATCAAATCTTTTTGATGAGTACAACAATGTGGCTATGTAGTGGAATGTCATCAAAGATTGTTCTCCATCCTCCAACTTCTTCAAAGTGAACCTCAACGAGAAATGTTTATGGTCAACCAAGTGATAATTTGGTAGTGTTTCTAAACACTCAGTTTGAGGTGTTCGTGCATCATCCGAAGGAGGTTTCTCATAGTATAAAAAGGTTAGAGATCTAGATTTCACTGCATTGGGACATTTCATCATGTCAGTTAGGCAATGAGGCAAAGGTGACATGACATCAGCTTCACCAGTGTTCCTTCTTCCTTTTATTGTCTCATTCTTCCTCCTCTTCTCTACCCATTTCTAATTCTTTGTTGTGAGAAATCATGACATTTGTCTTATTCATTTAAATGTGGCTTTAGAAAACATTGTAATAAGTTTCCCTTGATTAATATAAAAGGGAACTTAATTTCATTCCTAAGAATGTCAAGAGTCACATTTTGTGAGGGCAAGTGAAAGGTCATGTGGGGGTAGCCGAAGAGTCACTTCTTGGTCTATATAATGTAATAACATACTCTTGCTTAGGGGTTATCAATTTTGTGCACTCAAGAGAGAGATCTATTGAGCAATATAAGAGAGATAACATTCTTCCACTTTCCTTCACCATTTTTCTTCCATTTCCTGCATTGTACAACTTGATGAAAATGGCAATAAAGAAAGGGATTGTTTCTTTTCATGGCTTATGAATGTGTGCAAATTTGTGTGCATGGTTTCCTCTAGTTGTTGGCATAATAATCTTGTTGTTTCTTTCTAATAAATTGTGGATGTGAACTTTCTAATTGGCTCTAGCGAGAATCTAATTTTCTACTCACAGGGTTAATTTTCCTTGTCTAAATTCTCTAACTCCCCTCCCCCTATCTTCCAAAGAAATTCTTCCCTTATAATTCATTGTAATCATTTTCCGCGGGTGCAGTGGAGTGTTCTTGTTGGATCCCCGGCCTTCTGGCCAACAACAAATTTTGTATTTTTTTCATTCATAATAAAGTGGAGTTGCACCACCTAAGTAGGGGAACTTAGAGTTCCATAGCATTGACTAGAAACCCACCAATTTGTCCCCCGAAAAATTTTCTCGCCATCAATTTTGGTACCCAGCGTGGGGCATACTTTGCAACAATCTGCACCCAAAATATGATCATAATATCAAGAAAATACAAAAAAAAAAAATCCAAAAAAATGAGTCCATGGAAATCCATTGCTGAAAGGTGCACTGTTGATTTTGCATGTGATATTTCACATTCCACAGTGTCCTTTCATATTCCCATTACAAAATTTTCTCAGAGCTGGTTGAAGGAAGATATACCAAGTTGAGTAGGTCGAGAGGTGTTGTTGATTCCAATTTTGAGGCTTTGCAAAACCAACAAGAATGAATCAGAGATAATCCCTACTATTTTTCTCAAGCCTCATCCCCATCCGGGTCTTCAAGTAGTTCACCTAGAAATCCCATCCAAACTCCTGTTGATACCCCCTTCAAATTCTCCCATTTTTCAACCATCATTGAGCATTGAGTTCCCGGAGGATGAAGAAGGACCAAGAAGAATTTGAAGAAGAATTTGTAGAAGCAAGAGCCAAAGAAGAAACATAAATAACAATGGCAGGATGAAGTAGAAAGACCTCAACCCATTGTTCCATGGGAAGAAATACATACCGCTTGCTCTTGAAACCCCTCTCCACAATCTACCAACAGGTTCCAACAAGAAATTTCTGA
Organism: Taxus wallichiana var. yunnanensis; assembly: GCA_018340775.1. Lineage (NCBI taxonomy): Eukaryota > Viridiplantae > Streptophyta > Pinopsida > Cupressales > Taxaceae > Taxus > Taxus wallichiana. The sequence continues at coordinate 22,943,813 of CM031236.1, read as the reverse complement.
AGTTTAAAGGTGATGAAACACAAATTCTTGAAGAACACATCGCCGCCTTCACAACATCATGTGGGATTCTTGGAGTCGAACATGAATACATTACCGTAAGATTGTTCTTATAATCTCTCCAAGAAAAAGTAATGAGAATGGTTCTACCTCTTGCCCGCTAGATCAATCACTTGTTGGAATGATATAAAGTCCAAGTTTGAAGAAAGATTCAAATTTACTAAGGACTGTCAATATCTCCTTGTTCAACTAACACAAATGAATAAAGGAGAAAATGAAATTATGAGAGAATTCATGGCTCATTTCAATCGGTTGCTCTCCGCAACCTAAGAATATTTACCATCTGAAAACAATGTCAAGAGATTCTTCTTCAATGCTCAATCACCGGAGGTAGGGTTCTTCCTACGAAGGTTTCAACTAGGGAATCTAACGAGCGTAAAGAATGGCCGTTGACCTTGATGATGATCTCATCATATCTAGAAAGATCAAGAATCCCTCAAAGAGAAAGGCCCAACATCCTGGAAATGAGGAAACTAATCCATTTTTGCAATAGATGGCAAACAAAATTTCATTGCTAAAGAGGAAAAATTTCAAATGAGTATATCCTCGAAGAAACAATAGAAATAAGATTGTAGGATCACCCAAAAGGCTTTCCTTGGAGGCCCCACCTGTCAATGCAAGTTGTAGGAGTCAAGAAGATGAAGGAGAGCTCAAACAAGAAAGTAGAGATGATGATCTCCTAGAGGTTGAGGAAGTAGATAACGACACACAAATCAGATTTTGTGAGTACTCCAGAGGCGATGAAGATGATAGTGAAGATGAACCTAGTCTCTCATGTGCAGTGTTCACTGTTCCTAGTATGAGAAAAGAGCTTCTTCCTTTATTGATGTTAAAAACAAGAAGATGAAGATCCTCTTGTGGCACTGTTAGTGCGAAATCACAAAGCACCCCCAAATGAGTCATCAGATCTGATTTTCTAAGGAAAATTCATTTGGTGTGATTCACATAACATTAAGTTGTTCCCTAAAGTGTGGGACTTTGCATATGGGAAAAACTCTCCAGATTAAAGGTTGGTTCCTATTCCTCTATTTAGGTGCATGCGTGAAAACTTGTAGAGGGCCTATTCCTAAACCTAATATAAGTTTTACCAAGGAGGCAGGGATAAAAGGAATGCAGGAAATCAAACTAAGCTATAAGGTGATGCACCAAAGGAATGATGAACAATTGTTTCTTGGTAGACACAAACCAAAAGAATGTAACACAAAAACATGCGCAAATAACCAAATTTGTCTTGAAGGATCAAGAAGAAACAATTAACACATAAAGGGATGAAGATCACCCAAAAACATGTATTATTGCTCTCACGACATGATACGATGCATTACAATGAGTAACAAGGAAAATTTGCATTTACAGTCTATATGGGAGGTCTGAAACTCCATGAATTCACTTGCGAAGGGGAAGAGGGGAGCCTACAAAACCAAAAATGTCCAACCCTTTACAATGAGTCCCGAACTTGCATTTATAGATTCAATCAGAGAGAAGAAAGAGAGAGAAGCGGGAAAAGTAGGTTGAAGCTCAACCACTGCTATTAATGCCTCCTACAAAATATGCCCCCAAATCTGTCTTGATCGCATCGATTTCTTATTCGACGCCCGAAGGAGGAGGAAACAGTGGATTAGATCGAATCGACCTAGTTGTTGAGGCAGACAGATCCCGCATTAATGGCCTTGAAGATGTTTTCTCCATTTTCTCCTACCTAACCTCCCCAAACTTAAAGTTTCATATCTTCATGGTGTGGACATGGCTGAGATATTTCCAATGGTGTCATATTTGTAATATTTCGAGCCCTGAGTCGAAAGATATGCCCCTTCAAAGTTTGTATCAGGTCTGTACAAAAGGATGGGCAAACCAGTTCAAAAAGCGGGCCCCTTTTTAAGATTGGGACACATGGTTGGCTGGCGCATGTCTGAGGGCGGCCTCTGTATTTTGCTCTTGGAATGGCATGGGGTGACATGTGGCTTCCTCCGCCGGCCTACTCAATTTCTATGTTTCGGCTAAGTCCTTTGCTCGGTGGGGGCATATTCATTAACCGGGGAGACATGGCTGTCTGGCGCTCATCTAAAAACCCTCTTTCCATTTGGCCCTTGAGTTAGCGTTGTTTAGACACTTGGCACCTTCTATCGGCTTGCCACCACACATTGACTATTCAACCCAACTTTGTCCCCTTTTTTGAGACTGGACACATGGAGGCTCTGCACTCGCTGAAACTCCCGATCAAGATTTTCCCTTGAAGGAGTGTCGAGTTGACACTTGGAAGCCTCCGTAGGTCTTTGGACTTTTCAACGGCCCCTCTTACCTTTTCAGACCTTAGGCTACATGGTGAACTGGTGCTTATTTGAGCCTACACCTTTTAATTAACTTTTGGAGACGCGCCGAGCTGACGCGTGGCCATCCCCACTAGTACTTCTATACTTAGCCTATTTTGAGGCCCACCACCTTTCCTTTTGACCTTGGTTGACCATTTTCTACGTGGAGGGCTAGCACGAGTTTGAGTCTCCACCTTGGGCTCCCACTTTAGAATTGCGCTAAGTCAACACCTGGCACCTTCCTGCCTAGTCGAAGACTTTTCAATGACCGTTCACTATTTAGGGCTCTGGGCGCATGGAAACACGGCACTTGTTTGAACTCCTCTCTTTGGATTCAACTTTGGAGAAGCGTCATTTGGACACGTGGCTCTCTCCACTGCCTCCTCCATACTTAGCCGATTTTTGGACTTGTTACGAACTATTCTCGAGCCTGAAGTCTTCAGATCTTCACCATTTCTTCTCTTTCTTCTTACACAGGGTCATTTAGTATTTCGCAGGCCCTGTCACTCCATTGATGAGTCCTTCCATGACCTGTTTGTAGGATTTAAACATGTTTTCTCTGGTTCCTTCCCGCAGGGTCGTGGCTGATCCAATATTTTGCCCGGGGGCGTGAAATATGGATAAGAGCGCCTCCGTAAAACAAAATAATAAGTCGAGGATCTCCACTTCCTTTTGCATGGAGTCCACATTGGAGAATCCTGATCCTATAACAAGCATGAGGAACCCCTCAATTCTAAGTAAGTTTTTCAATGCCCCTTATAAATCTAAATCTATTCCTACAAAATCTAGTTCTTTAACAGCTTCCACTTAACCTTTTAAAAAACCTTTGTTCCCAAAACATCTACCCCTTCTTCCAAGCATGTCTTGGCTCCAAAGCATTCCCTTCATCCCCTTGTCCACATCTGCTCATTTTGACTTCGTAGAATATGTGAACAGAACCAAACTGCAGATTCTGAAACCAATATTTTGGACCCACCCCACCAATTTCGAGATTCGTCCGATATATCAGGAGTGGTAGTTTAACACCCAATGTTGTAACTCCTAGTTCTAAAGGAATACTACCAAACCCACCTACGCCTCCATCACATAACATGCTTGCATTGAGCACATCAAAGACCGACAAGGTCGATCCTTTCTATGTCTCCCTTCTTGTTAGAGAATATGTATTGAACAACTACATAATAGATTCTGGTGCCTCCGACAACGTGATGCCCGCGAAGGTTACCAAGGCCCTCAAACTCACCATGACCCCGCCTAGTGGCTCTTGTTACTCCTTGGATTCAAAAGAGGTCCCACTTATAGGGAAGGTCAAATATGCACATGTGGCTCTTGCCAAATTTCTGGACAAGAAGGTTTCGCTATGATTTTGGTAGCAGACATTCCGGATTCATTTGGAATGTTGCTAAGTAGGATTTTATGTCGATAGTTGGGGGTAAGATCTATATGAACTGGTCTTCCACAACCATCCCGGTTAAGGGAGACATGGAAAACATTCTTCCAAAAAATAAGATGAGGTACATGGTGAAAAAACAAGAAATCCAGGAGCCAACATTTTGTACCAAAACGTCAGGAGGATGAATCTTTCATGTGGCAAGACGAGGATGAGATTCCCATGTTGATAGGACCAAGTATCTCTTCCCAAAGGGGTATGGATCTTGAAGAAGCATTGAGGAACTTTGAGTTGCAAAAGGATAGACCTGATTTGCTAGATGATGCGAGCCAGGAAGAAGAGGAAATGGTTCTTGATGATTTACAAATGGAGAAACCAGCTTGTACGCTTACCCATGAAGAGGATATGTTCTCATTCCCATTTGGAGATGAATATGATATCAATCATGCCATCCATGGAGGGATAAGACCAGCTTGTGATGAGCCCGCGAAAGTTTTGAAAGAAGGGTCTCAGATAAGAACTACTAAGAGTCGATGAAGAAATAGAAGACCACCGAGCTCAATCTCAAACTCTTCTTTGTAAGACATGAATTTGAAATACATGTGTGAATATGATTTAGAAGCCTCAACCAAAGTGAAGATTGGCCATGTTGAAATAAAGAAAGAGGAGAAATATAATGTCCCTCTCGAATAAATAGTTGATGGATGCAACAATGAAATAGAGATATTTTCATTCCCATTTGAAGAGGAAGACTCTTTCCATGATGAAGAAATTGAAGCAAGGAGTTTTAAGTCCCTTGAAGCCGGATCCCCCCTTGAAAAGGAGTGATAGAATGCAACAAGTACCAAGATGATGAAGCAATCCCTCCTAATGATTTCCTTAAACTGCAAGGTGAGGATGCTTTGAAAGAATGCAAAGGTGGACTATTGGCAATTTCAAAAGAGAACTCCATGCAAGAAATATTAGATGTAGTAAAAGGTGAAGAAGATTCTGAGATAATTCTTGATCTCTTAGCTCATGTTATGGCCATACATGAAAAATATGAGGTTACTTCGATCCTCCAGTCAATATTCAAGCACCTCATAGTGGAGTAGAGAAAAATATAGGTATGAGGTTTCTCATGGAAAAGAGGTCAATGAGCATAGACCTGGGAAAGAAAAGAACTCAGAATATTAAAGAAATTTAAACAAAACTCAGCCTTGGGAAACGATGGGATGCTCAATGAAGAATCGGTGATGTGGGTAAAAACGGAAAGCAAATGACACTACAAAACGAACTTCAAAGGAATGAAGGTAATGGACTTCTAATAGAAGGCTCGAGCATCAAGAAGCTCATGTAGACTCACTCCTACCAAGTACATAGACAATCATTGCTACACCCTTAACCTATTGCTTGTATTAGGATATGAGTAGCCGACTTGTGGCTTACCATATCATTTTATTATATCATTTATACTTTCTCATGCTTAATGGGTCGGCCTTGGTGATGGCCATAACATATGAATAGTATATATAGGGGATTGTAGGTAGTATTTCATTATCATTTGAGCATTTGAGTCTTATTATATGGTTTGGAGGTTGCCCCCTCGAAGTGGCGAAGCTATTATAATTGCATATTGAGATCATTATTATGAAATATTGTGTTATTTGGTGTTCTACTGTTTCTCATAATCTTAATTATACAAGTAATTTCATTACAAGTGGTATCAGAGTTGCGATCTGGGCCAAAATTAGGGTAAAAACCCTATTTTTTTTTTTGTTTCCGCCATATATTGTGAACCAAAGTGAATTGGTGGGAGATATTTTTACCAGAGTTGTGAAACATTTCAAGTAAGGTTCCCTAAAAATTTTAGAATTTTTTAATTTATTTTGCAAAAGTTATTACAAATTTAGGGTTTTTCATAAAATTGCTCCCTATGGTGTACATTGTGAAATTGTTTCAAGTTCTTTACATTTTTGGAAAGATCTCAAAACAATCGTATTAGTATATTCTCTATGTTTTTTCCTGTTCGGCCGAATTTGTATCGAACCCCTAAGGTTTGACATCATGGCGGGGCCTTCCACAAGAGCAAAAAGGAATCTGGTTACTTGAGTAAAACCCAAGATAAATATGCGGCAGTGATTGAAGAAATGGATTCAGAAGGGGTAAATACAGATTCCTCAGCACTAGGGTTTACCTTAGTTGATCATAAGGTGAGCCAACTTGAGTATGAGCTGCGAAATGTACAATCTGAGATGGCCTCTAAAGGAGACATAGACCAAATCAATCATCGGTTGGATGATATCATGCAACATGTAAAGGGTAAACAATATGGCCCAAATCCGGCCCATATCAACCAAGGAGGATCTTCAGTTCAAAATCATGGACAAAATAACCATTTTGGATCACTTTTCTAGCCCAATCAAAATCCAACTTATTCGTAACCACGGAACATGATCTTTGAAAGTTGATATGCGCAAATTTGATGGTAAGGATCTCCTGAATTGGATAAATCAAATGGAGAACTTCTTTGAGTTACATCAAACACCATCAAGACAAAAGGTGACATTGGAATCCCTGTATCTTGAACTAGACCAATTCGTTTGGTATCAATGGTTATGTGCTTAGAGGCAGAAGAATGGTCTCGGTGTCACTTGGACAATTTTTACCGAGGAGTTGCAATTGCACTATAGTTCCAATGTTTTAGAGAACTACTTTAGTCAATTAGAAAAGTTACGAAAAATAGGATCAGTCAAAGATTATGTGCATCAATTCCAAAACTTATCCTTAAGGTTGGAGAATATTCCAGAAGAGAATCTGAATGACTTGTTTCTTGGGGGTCTTAAGGACCACATCGAGCATGAGGTATGAATGTTTAATCCACTCAAGATTTCTGATTCTATTATCATGGCATGTAGAGCAGAGGAAAAAGTTCTTTGTAGTAGGAGGCCACCTTTCATTAACACCAGAGACTATAATATCTCTTCCCCTTCATTTGTTAGGCCAATTAGACTGACTCCTCAACAAATGGAAGAAAAGAGAGCAAAAGGATTATGTTTTAATTGTGATAGCAAATATGGACCGGGACAAAAATGTGTTGAGAAGAAGTTGTTCTATATTGATGGAGGTAATGAGGATGATGAGGAAGCTGAAAAGATAGGAGAGGCTGAGGAATCAGTAGAAGATGAAGTAGAGGATCACCAACCTAAAATTTCTTGTCATGCATTGTCATGTATTAGTACTCCTCAAACACTCAAGGTTATTGGCTATTTAAAAAAATGGAAGGTGACAGTGTTAATTGACTCGGGGAGTACTCATAACTTCATAAATAGTAAGTTAGCTTCCCACCTCAATTGTTTTATTTACCCAGCTCCAAAAATGCAAGTTATGATTACGGATGGTGGGACAATCAAGTGCACAGGAAAGTGCCATAGTATCAAGATTTCCATGGGAGACTACATGTTAGACTCACCTATGTTTGCTATTTCTATGGGAGGGGAAGATATTGTTTTGGGTGTCCAATGGCTCACAACCTTAGGTACTATAGAGATGAATTTCCAAGAATTGTTCATGTGATTTCATTCAAATGGAAGGACAATACAATTGAATGGGATGGTAGCTAAGTCTCCACAGATTATTAGCTCTCATCAAATGCAGAAGGTTCTCAGAAAAGGAGTAGATGGATTTATAGCAAAGTTATTTTCCATAGAAGTACAAAATATAGAGTCTTCAATGCCACCCGATCTTCAGAAGATTGTTGATGCTCACTCATCTATTTTTGATGCAATTCCAAAGGGACTACCACTAGTTAGGGATCATGATCATGTCATTCAGTTGATTCCAGGGAGCCAAACACCTAACATCAGACCATACAGATACCCATATTCCTAGAAAAGTGAGATCAAGAAAATGGTTCAGGAAATGTTGAAGGCAGGTATCATCAAGCCTAGCCAGAGTGCATATTCTTCACCAGTGGTCATGGTATGTAAGAAGGATAAAACATGGAGGATGTGTCTAGATTACCGAGAACTCAATAATAACACCATCAAATATAAGTTTCCTATTCCAGTAATTGATGCTTTACTTGATGAATTACATGGTGCTATTTATTTCACAAAATTAGATCTTCGTTTGGGGTACCATCAAATTAGAATAAAAGAGGAAGATGTTCATAAAATAGATTTCAGAACTCATGAGGGCCATTATGAGTTTTTGGTAATGCCTTTTGGTCTTACAAATGTGTTTATCGAACCTTTCAAATCTTGATGAACACTTGTTTTTAGGACATTTTAAAGGAAATTTGTATTATTTTTCTTTGATGACATATTGATTTATGGGAAGAACACTTACAACATGTAAATAAAGTGTTGGAAGTTTTGGAGAAACATACTCTCTATGCAAATCCATCCAAATGTTCTTTTGGTGTACAAGAGGTAGAGTACTTGGGTCACATTGTATCCCATGAAGGCATCAAATTTGATCCTCAAAAGATCAAAGCTATGGTGGAATGGCCAAGGCCCAAAACTCTAAAAAATCTTCGTGGGTTCCTAGGACTAACAGGGTACTATAGAAGATTTGTGTGGGGATATGGTAGAATAGCAACCCCACTCACTGCATTACTAAAGAAGGATGCCTTCCATTGGACAGATGTAGCCACTAAATCCTTTGAGTAGTTGAAGGAAGCCTTGTGCAACACCCCAGTTTTGGCTACTCCCAACTTCTCAAAAACCTTCATTGTTGAATGTGATGCTTCAGGATCAGGATTGGGAGCAGTTCTAATGCAGGAAGGAAGACTAATTACATTTGAGATTCGCCAATTCAAAGGAAAATATCTGCTCAAACCTATCTATGAGAAAGAAATGATGGCTATTCTTCATGCGGTCAAGTAATGGAGGCCCTATCTCATGGGTAGACACTTCAAGGTAAAAATTGATCATGATAGTCTCAAATACTTTTTAGAGCAAAGGTTATCATATGAGGAACAACAAAAGTGGGTAACAAAAATGTTGGGTTATGATTTTGAAATCATATACAAAAAGGGTAAAGAAAATGTAGTAGCTGATGCATTGTCCAGAAGGGATACATCTGCAGATGCCTTACTATGTGGAATGTCCATGTTGACGGCTGATTGGGTGGATGAAGCAAGATTGGAATGGGATCAAGACAAGGATACACAATCTCTAATACATAATATCAAGCAAGGATCTATGACATCTAACAAATTTGAGTGGAAAGGTAATGCCCTATGGTACAAGGACATGTTATACTTGAGTAAAGATTCTAAGTTGAAGCATAAGATTCTTGTAGAGCTACATGCCTCACCTATTGGAGGACACTCTGGGTTTTTGAAGACATATCATAGAATAAAAAGAGAATTATTTTGGGAAGGACTCAAGGGGATGTAAAAAAATTGTATTAGAGTGTTTAGTGTGCCAACAGAACAAAGGGGAAACAATTAAGACACTAGGTCTATTGCAACCCTTACCAATTCCTAGCCAAAGATGGGAGGAGGTCTCCATGGATTTCATCACTGGATTACCTTGTTCAAAGGGTAAGAATGTTATTTTCGTGATTGTGGATAGGATCAAAAATATGCCCATTTTTGTGCCCTATCACATCCATTTGCAGCCAATACAATCGCAACTATTTTTTTGGAGACAGTTCAAAGGCTACATGGAACCCCAAAGATAATTGTAAGTGATCGTGATCCTATTTTCACAAGTAATTTTTGGATGGAATTATTTTCATGTTTGGGTACTCAGCTAGCTCACAGTTCATCTTATCATCCTCAAACTGATGGGCAAATGAAAGTGGTCAACAAATTCTTAGAGGGGTATCTACGTTGTTTTGTATCAGATAAGTAAGAAAGGTGGATTAAATGGCTACCACTTGTAGAATGGTGGTATAACACATATTTTCATACCTCTTCTCAAATGACCCCATTTTTAGCATTATATGGTTACCATCCACCTTCTATCACTTCCTCCTTGAGGGTGCAAACTAAGGTTAGAGATGTTGAGGAACACATTCAACATCAACAACATGTTTTGGCTAGTTTGAAGGAGAATTTAGCATTAGCACAAAACAAGATGAAACAACAAGTAGATCAACACCGTAGTGAAAGACATTTTGAAATTGGTGACTGGGTTTTTGTACGTCTCCAGTCTTACAAACAGATGTCCCTAAAGCAACAAAAAAGACAACAAAATTGCTCCTAAATATTATGGCCCTTATCAGGTTCTACAGAAAATTGGCAGTGTTGCTTATAAACTAGAGTTGCCTCCATCTTCACACATACACCCAATATTCCATGTTTCATGCCTAAAGAAGGTTATTTGACATAAATTTGAAGCCCAGAAAGAGTTACTAGAACTTGACAAGGAAGGAAGAATCATTTTGGAGCCAGAGAAGATTCTGTAAACATGTACTAAGAGGTTGAGAACCAAAGACATTAAGGAATATCTGATCAAGTGGAAGAATCTGAGCATAGAAGATGTAACTTGGGAGGATGAAGGTTTTCTGCAGCAACATCTAGGATTATTGAACATTGAGGAAAACGTTGGTTTGAAGGGGAAGGGCATGCTACGCCCTTAACCTATTGCTTGTATTAGGATATGAGTAGCTGACTTGTGGCTTACCATATCATTTTATTATATCATTTATACTTTCTCATGCTTAATGGGCGGCCTTGGTGATGGCCATAATATATGAATAGTATATACATGGGATTGTAGGTAGTATTTCATTATCATTTGAGCATTTGAGTCTTATTATATGGTTTGGAGGTTGCCCCTCGAAGTGGCAAATCTATTCTAATTGCATATTGAGATCATTATTCGAAATATTGTGTTATTTGGTGTTCTACTATTTCTCATAATCTTAATTATACAAGTAATTTCATTACAATCATGAAATCACTTAGCTTTCATAAACAACTAAGGAGAGGAGGCTACTTTATCAAATCGGTCAATGGCTTTGCGAGAAGAACATCACTTAGTTTTGCCCACTCGGGGTAAACTCGAGAAGATAAGAGCGATATAGTGAAAGTGGGTTGTCCCCGCATTGTATTATAGGTGATTTAGGTTTGTTTCCCATTTCCCTTTTGATGTGTGTTTTTCCCTTTGTTGTGTGGTGTGTTTCTTTTCAGTTTTGTTTGTGTGTGTTGTCCCTTTCTGTCTATCTCTTGCAAGTTATGCATGTTCTGCAAGCCCCAATGGATAAGGTAATTGGTCAACATTATAGGTTGTATCGAGATTCTAGAGTTCTCGTGTGATTTCCTCGCTGCATTTTATCCATGGCATGTACCCAAGCTAGAGACATCTATTGTCATGCAAATTTGCAATAGTAAAATTCTCAATTTTTGAGCATGACAACCATACCCTACACAAAAATTTTACCCAATGATCATTTTGAGCCCTCCTTCCTATCACACTAACCCTTGAGTCAGTTATATCCCTCCTCTTTGAATTATTTAGAAGTGATGTTTCACTATGTCCATAAGTTATTTAGGGTTACCTAGTCTTTTCCAAGTTCTTCTAAGGCGAGATCCATCAAAATAGGCTTTTTGGAAAGCTTGGGAAAGTTCATTTTCTGATATTCTCGGAGCTGGTGCACACCCTTTGAAGTAGAATGAAAGGAAAAAATCCATCATGGAGGCATATCAAAGAGCTAGGAAGATTTTGAAATAATTTTTGGAAAATTTTTAAAGGTTTTGCAAGTTTTGGAGCAGTTTGACAATAGTAAGTCTCGGAGGCTTAGGCGGACACGATGTGGAAACAACCCCGACTTTCGGAAGTGATTCCGAGGGCTATGGAAGGAGTTAGGAGTAAAAAAATATCATTGGAAAGGTATTTCAGATCCATAAATTATGGTGAAATAATATTCTACACAACACCTAAGCGCACTATGTTCACATCGAGTTCTTTTCATGCACAACCTTCGATCCTGAGAAAAAATCCTAAATTTTAGGTGATAAATGGTGGAATCAAGGTCTAAAAACCCCACCATTGGATTTAAAATGCCATTTTAAGTCAATATCATATAAAATTTCTTCAAAAATATCTTAAGGGAACTCAAGTTATGGTCTCGACAAGTCGTTCTCCAAGGCACCAGTTCCAACAATTAGCCAATTTTTGGGTTGGAAAACCAACCAATCAGAATGCGGAACACTTTTTGCACCAAAAACTTGGTGCAATAGGTGAAATAAAATTTCCCCCTCCCCCATTTGATCCCCTGAACCTCCGGATGACCATCGTTCATCCTTTTCTCTCAAGTTAAGCCGCCCCAAGCCTCATTTCCTAGCCCTCGCTCCGTGCAATCACGTGCTACCAAGTGGCCCAATCAGAATAGGGCACACTTTTTTACACCAAATACACCAAAAATTGGTGCAAGATGTGCAAGAAAATTTTTCCCCCATCTTCCTAAGCCCCTAGTCCATCATGCGACCTAGGCAGACCAAAAAGGTACTTTTTCTAAGCCCCCGCTCAAACCCAACAACAAATCACATGACAATACATGGCCCAATAGGAATGGGGTGCATTTTTTTGCACCAAGTGCAAAATTTTTTTGGTGCAATTGGTGAAAAAAAATTCCCTCTTCTCATCTATTGAAAAGATGTGATTTTTTCTAACTGTCAAGCTATCACTTGCTGCTTCCATTCTTCCTATACGCACGCACAATTTTTCTATAACTGCTGAATCTCTTCCTCTCCTCCATTGCTTCTAGTTCTACAACATTTCCATCACCTCCAACATCATTTCTCCATCATTCCATGTTTCTGAAACACCAAGAACAAAGGTTTTCAAGAAAACTCCATGATCAAGAACTGGAAACCCTAGGGCATGAAAATCACAATTAGCTCATATCTTCCAAACTGTGCATCCGATCCCTACAAAAATTTGAGAAAATATCCCTTATCCAAACTCCTTGGGGAAAAAAATGAAAAATATGATACCTCCTAGATTTTTGCAGTAACCATTTGAAAAAATTCTGCCTGGAGCATTTTTCCTTTAGTTTCCGTCAAACAAGCAGTTGTAGTGTGACTGACTCGAAAATTTGAACAAAACATTAGAAGAGAAAACCAAAAAAAGATCCCCGTAATTTTCTCGTCAATCCAACACCATGATTTTTAGATTCTAAAAATGGTAAGTGTTGCTACTTTACACTTGCCATTTTTAGTAAGTTTCCAAAAACAACAAAATCCTCCATAAGAACAGACACCGGAAATCATTTAGATCAAAAACTAGGGCACGCGGGTAAAAAAGCACAAAAAAAAAAAAAAAAAAAAAACTTTCCAAAATGGAAATGTATTTGAATTGACCCCAAGACACCTATGGTAAAATCAGAATGTTAAGGAAGCACTTTGATGAAAATGACAAGGCCAAAAAAACTAACTCGCCCAAAATAACAATCCTTGGGTCTTGATTTCCAAAAATAGCAGTTTTCGGCCTTAGTTGTAGAAACTTGTTATCGTCTTCGTAGTACCTTATATCACTGATTTTTTTCATCCTTTTGGGATTTAAAGATGATTCCAAGGCTCAAAAAAGGATTGGTAATTGAATTCAAGTGTGCTAAGAAGTAATGTAAGGCATCATAATGCGCAACAAATTTTGTGAGGGCAAGCGAAAGGTCATGTGGTAGGTAGCCAAAGAGTCGCTTCTTGGTCTATATAATGTAATGACATACTCTTTCTTAAGTGTTGTCAATTTGGTGCACTCAAGAGAGAGATCTATTGAGAAATACAAGAGAGATAACATTCTTCCACTTTCCTTCACCATTTTTCTTCCATTTCCTGCATTGTACAACTTGATAAAAATGACAATAAAGAAAGGGATTGTTTATTTTCATGGCTTATGAATGTGTGCAAATTTGTGTGCATGGTTTCCTCTAGCCATTGGCATAATAATATTTTTGTTTCTTTCGATGAATTGTGGATGTGAACTTTCTAATTGGCTCTGGGGAGAATCTGATTTTCTACTTGCATGTTTGATTTTCATTGTATAAATTCTCTAACTCCCCTCCCCCTATCTTCCAGAAAATTCTTCCCTTATAATTCATTGTAAGAATTTTCTGTGGGTGCAGTGGAGTGTGCTCGTTGGATCCCCGACCTTCTGGCCAAAAATAATTTTTTTATTTGTGTTCATTCACAATAAAGTGGAGCTACACCACCCAAGCAGAGTAACATAGAGTTCCAGAGCGTATGCTAGAAACCCACCAATTTGTCTCTTGATATTTTTTCTCGCCAACAAGGTACATTCGCCAACATATACTAGTAAAACTCTAAGCATCTGCAAAATTCAAATGTCCTAAGGCTCTTTCGACCACATTCCGACGCATTACGACCACAAATTCTAGACGTGTTGTCTCATTCAAATGCACGACCGCATTTTCCGATGCTCGACTATCTTCAGATTCCTGGCTGCATTTTGCGATGCCTAGTTGTATTGCAAACACCGAGCTACATTTTCCAAATGCCCGTATATACCATAGATGCCCGACTACATTTTCCAAATGCCCAGTTGGTTTCTTCCGATTCTGATTGCTTTATCCGTATGCCTAGCTATATAACTTAGATGCTCATCTATAGACTTCGATGGCCTTTTGTGTTCTTCGACGCATGACCATGCAACCGCCTAACCTTCCATTTAGATGGTCGTGAGCCTCGTTAGGGTTTGACTAGAACTCGAAATGTGGCGGGCCAATAATTAAAAAGGGAATCTTTTATTTTATTTTATCCATCCAAAAAGGGGTCATGCAGATGTAACCACCATACACACCAAATACAGGTATTGTGTATTAACTAAATAATTAAGCTTTCTTATTTATTTTCAAATTACAAATTGCAATAATATACTTAATAATACAAATTTCAAAATCCCCTTTTATGCAGAACCCATTGATGATGACATGCCTCCACTTGAGGAAAATCCTCATTATGTGCCTACATTAGACATGCAACAAGCAGAAGATATGCCTCCACTTGAGGAAAATCCTGATTATGTGCCTACACTTGATGGCAATTGCATTCATGATTACGATATGCAACAAGGAGAAGACATTTATAGTCATCAAACACCAACTTCAGCTAGAAATTCTATTGTCAATTCTTTAAAAGGAAGAGAATAGATGACATTCCCAATGATGAGATCCACCAAATAGAATATATTTCTACACATAGTGATCAAACACCTATTACAGTGATAATACAACCCAAAAATTTGTGCAAAGAAAGAAAAGTAGATGGACAATTGGAGTGTCTTTTAAGTTTGACAGGGGAAGCTAAGTATCCATTCACTTAACCAAGACAAACTGACGAAAAAATTTCATGATACTCCAATAGAATGTAAATGTATTATTTGTAATTGGAAACTTGGAAAGGATCACAAAATGCAACTCAAGCTAGACATAATTGAGAAACATTGTGGTAAAATATATGTATCGATTAAACAAAAAGATGGTCAAATAAAACGCGAACACACGAGATGGAAAAATGTAAAAGAATGCATGCATTTAAGATGTGCGAGAGTATGAAAATGAATAGAAACTCTTAGAAATTCTTCTTGAGAAAGGAGGAACAATTGCAACTCAACTAGGAATTTTTTTCAGTCTAATCTATGTGCCAAAAAAATACAGTTCTCAACTATTTACCATATTCTAAAAAACAATATAACTATTTATGATTTTCAGGATTATAAAATTTTATTTGAACTTAATGGATTACCTAATCTTCCAAAATCGCATTCGTCAGACAACAGTGCTTAGGAAATGGAGAAATGTCTAGCGATGATTGAGAAGGAGGATTTGAAAGAAAATAAAAAATGCACGATTTATCTCACTTTGTCTATTGATGAGGTCACATCAATTGACAACACATCATGGGTTTGCATTCATGTTTATACTTTTGAGAACCATCTAAGGACACATCATTTATTAACAATCCATAAAATGATAGAAAATTGTAATGTAGAGAACATTTACAAGTTGGTTATTTCAAGTTTGAGGGATATAATGGGAATGAATGATTATAGTATCGCTACTAAGTTGGTGTGCATTGGTATAGATGGTGCATCAATAATGCAGGGGCACAAAAATGGTCTTTGCATTCGACTACAAACCATTGTTTCCCCATATATGATTCTAATCCATTGCATGTTGTGTATAATGAATATTTCATACAAAATAGTTAGCACAATTGAG
Organism: Taxus wallichiana var. yunnanensis; assembly: GCA_018340775.1. Lineage (NCBI taxonomy): Eukaryota > Viridiplantae > Streptophyta > Pinopsida > Cupressales > Taxaceae > Taxus > Taxus wallichiana. The sequence continues at coordinate 22,927,883 of CM031236.1, read as the reverse complement.
AGTGTTGCAAAATTCAAAGAGCTTATCCATGACCCGCATGTATATATGTCTAGCAGTCCCAAAATAGTCCTAGAGTTCCATAAATTTTCAATTAGAGTGATTGATGGTAAAAGCTTCTAAAATATGTTGATACAAGGTGGATTTCCATGTATGAACTTGTATGTAGATTTTTGAAGAATATCCATCGTTGGGATTTTATGTATAAATATCATAGAGAAGCTGACAAAGAAAAAGATTTGTTGTATCCTTTAATAGATTTGGAAATGTTACTAACATTAAGTGGAATTCTCCCCATTTAAAGGAAATCAATTGTTTGAGTAAACATGCTCAAGAGAGGTCCATATATATTGTTGATTTCATACGGTTGAGAAATTGTGTATGTCAAATTTTAGATGTTTTATACGTGTCTCAAGACAGATTTAAAAGGCATGTATTTGAGGATTGGAAAATGTTAACAGACATCAAGGATCCTAATTTCTATTTGAAATTCAAATTATGGATTATCTTTGTATAGTTATTAATGAGAAGTAGATACCAATGCATACATTTAAACAAAGAGTTGATTTGGTGGGAGCATAAACTCAAGAAGTTTACGTAACTCGTGTTTTATATGACAACTCATGTTATTTCGAGACACATATGAAATTAAGAAATATTTCACAAAGCTTATCTATAGAAAATTTTGATTGTTTTAAAAGGGATGATATTCTAGAGGCCATGGGAGTAGTGAATCCCATATTTTAGAAAATCGTTGATGGTCACAGTGAAGAAATTGTAAGTAGTTTATTTCTCAAATATATGACTTTTGCTATGATAAAGCATTTTAGCAAGTCTGTACAAATAAATGGAGTTGAAATTAAAGGAATATTGCAACATTTTAAATTTTCCATGCATTCTTCAGATGAAGATCCAAGTCTTGTACTTCATTCTTCAATTTTTCATATTTTGACTGCATTTGAACAAATAAATATTATTAGTTAAAATGTTTAAATATGTAAAACTAAAATTTCAATGCAAAGAAAGAGCTAAACTTATGGCAGCTTTATCTTTTTCTGCATTTGCAATGACAACCAGGTTTTTGTCTTTAGCCCATTTGTTATAGTAAGCTTGGGCTTTACCATTTAAAATTTCCAACCCGTTTAACATCACATCCAAAACATTATCATTATATTCATTTCTCACTGTAATGGCACTTGAGAGAGCCTGATTCAACCATATATCAATCTTTCATGGCTCATTTTGAATGAAGCAAATAAACAATTTCTTTGGGAACGGTTGTGATATCGGGCATTTATTTCCTTCATCAAATCTTTGGCCCATAATTCCCATGTTTTCAATGTCTCTATATCCGGCATAACAACATCATTAATATTAGCATAACATCTATCTGCCAACATATTATGCAATGGAAAATTTGTTAATTGATCATCAGATTGTGGTACTAGTATTTGTGTTGGAGAGGGTGTGTCGTATGACGAACTAGGTGTCTCGTGTCTGAAAAAACAAGATCTATTTGGGTTTGGCCTTAATCATATTATGTGGATTAAAAGTAGTTGGATCACTAGTACCACTCTCGATACCCAAGAAATCATCATCAAGATCAATTTGTTGTAAAATGGTGGTGCCCATTGCACTAGGGAGACCACCAAAGGAGAAATTTGGAAACTCTATCCTGTCAAATGAACTATGCCACCACTTTGAGATGGAAAATGTATTATTTTCCTCCTTGTATGAACTTATCTTTACGGCGGTGGCGGTGGCATATTTTTGTTTGAGAAGTGGGAAAAGGAACCACAGATTAAAATGTGAAAAAAGCACATAAGAATTCAATGTTTAGTAAATTTAGCAGAAAAGTTAAAGTTTGAAGTAACTATGATACTAATAATGTACATTGTACCTACCCTACAGAGTATGTCTATGTGTAGTTTCTTCCACTGTCAGTGGTTGAATCCTTGTGGATTCCATTGGTTCATGTTGATGTTGGGAAGTTTGATGAATACTATCAGATGAATCTGTAAATATGCAGTAATGATTAAAAATAAGCATAGTTCGATTAATTAATTTTTTTAAAATAATGTATGTTCCATTATTCATAGCTTGACAAACTAATAGTAATACCTGGAATAATTGATGAAGTTGCTCAAAGAACTTGCAATTGAGGAGGTGTAATAGAACTCCTCATGTGTTTTTTCTTGAAACCGTAAGATTCAGAGATACTTGTACATCCATGTATGAATCTACAAAATCCTCGGAGGTTGATGACCTCTTACTGCAACTTGTATTCTTGCATGCAATGTAATTGCTTTCTTCTGAAAGAAAATTGAAAATTATCTTGTATTTTCAAATAAATACATGAAGCTATTTTGCAATAATTTAAAATTTAAAGTTACCTCTTGCTCATCATTTGAAAGACAATTTACTCTTATTTTTTTGTCAAATGTTGTTGGAATATTAGTATTATATAAGTTCAACTCAAGAAAGGAGTCATATAATGCAATTATATAATTACAAGATGACAATGTTGCAGCCTCATTGCAAATAGTATATGTCAAATCATGTCGTATCCTATTGGATATATTGTACACCAATAAAATTGTTGGCAACTTAGGGAATGGAGGATGTAGACAAGATCCCAAGTCTGAGATGTCGATTGTCTACCCTGCAATACTTTCCTAGCTTTGAAAAAATTCAATCATGGCCTACAAAAATGTGTGTTGAACAACTTACATAGATAACTCCCTTCTTGTTTTAGAGTTGTTAGCAAAACCTGCACATTCAAAAGTAAAAATCATGTTATTAGCTTATTGTGATAATAATAGAAAGAGAAAAATGTAAACACCATATTATTACTTTCAACTCAGTATGCAAAGTGGGACTCAAGATACTTTTTATTTGAGTCAAAGAGTAAGGATTTTATTGTCACAGGGTTAACATTCACGTGTGGAAGCCCTGTTAAGCGGTGGATATCTTCTGGAGATGTCCTAAAATAAAATTCTCGTGATGGCAACTTGACTATGAAGACATGTGGATTTGTCAAAATTGGATAAAAGAAATTGCAGCAAACTGGTATCAGTGTGATATTGAGGCATGTAAATTATCCCTTGAAAACAACATTTATCTACCCAATCATTGAATGTGCCCTTTAGTTTGAGAAATGTGGAAATTTTTGGGCACATAAGGTTTCTATATTGAAGTTTGGGTTTATCTTAAGAAGTTGTCGAATGACATGCCATTTTTGCATTGTGGATGCAAATGTGTGTCATCTAGAGCCTGATTCTATAAACTAACAAATCATATGAGCCTAGATCTTGATTCGATGAATCGATAGCTAGATGAACCTGGATCCTAATTCAATTAATCAATAGTCATATGACGGTATGATCCTCAAGCCTTATTCAATGAAATGATAACTTTGTACTTTAGATCATGAGGTAGAGACTAGAGCGGAGCTTGGATTTGGAGGAGCAAGTGAGGAAAACGAGAGAATGAATGAGAGCCCAAGGATATCTATGGGCGAGGGAGGCGTCAGGGCACATGGTGGAAAATGGTTTGCTCAACCAAATGGATAAAAATACAAGGTTGGCTATCGGTGGCCCATCGGTACACGAGCAAGCGGGAAGTTATGACCACAACCACCTAGTTGTATGTATAATTAGATGCTTGTACATGCAAACCACACAAACAGCACATGAGTCCAGGCGTATGCATATGTAGACACCCGATACACATGCAAACGGGTGGTTCTAAGTGTAGGCACCTACGTGCATTCACAGTGTCTCAAAACATTTGTAGTCGTCTCTGTTGCATATTGAGTTTCTCGGCCGTGTGCACATCCGAGCGGTGCATATGCAATGCAGCAGGTGACTCGCATATGTAACTAGACAACTACATATGCAATCGACGGCTACATATACAACCGGGTGGTTACATATTCAATCAAGCACCGTGTGTATGCAACCAAAAGACTATAAATACAATCACCCATTGCATGTGCACTAGCCTAATTACATATGTAGCCCCAGATTGCATATGCAATCGAGAATCTATACGTTTTCTTGCATATGCTTTTATATCGCCCCTTGTGTCCATTTCCGACTCTCCTTTTCCCAAATACATTATTCACCTACATCACTATATATAGTTTTCTCATATTTTCCATCAACACGAAATCCATTTTTACATTCGCAAAGAAAATCCAAAGTTGGATTTTAGTAAGGGGTCTTAAAATTTACCTCGAATCAAACTTGTGTAAAAAGGAAACTTATTGGACTGAACATACAAACTTGCCTAGTATTTGTACATAGTTAACCAAAAGTCAACCAAAGATTCGTTTCCATCCAAGAGTTCCCACTACAGGTAGTTAGAGCTCTTCACCTTTGTATTTCTCATTATCTTTAAGGTAGGGAGGACTTTAGATTTGCGGTGAAGAACTAAGTTTTATCCCTTACCTTTTGCTTCCTCCTCCTCTATCTTGAGGTATTTCTCAAGTTTCTTTCCTTATTTGGTTTTCTACATTGGTTCTTTGGAAAATTTTCCTTCCCGCAGGTCCACCATTAATAGTTTCTGTCGATTTTTCTCTCTTGTTGTTGTCTATGGATACTTTCTTTTATCCTATCTTTTTCCTTCAAGGCGGTATTTCTTTCTTCCTTTTGTTGTTTTTTCTCACTTCCATTCTTCCATGTATTTTCCTTTATATCTAAGCCCTCTACCAAACTTTGAAATTTCTTCTTCTAGTTTCCTCTTAATCGAGAAGGGGGTATAGGGGACCATATCCTTTGAGGTCTCCTCCTTAAAGAGTTTCCCTTCCTCTTTTCCAAGCTCCTCCTTCCATTCATCCTAGGGCTTACCTAATCTCGATAGTGATATCCTTTTAGAGGATTTCTTTGATTTAAATTATTTTCTTTAAGGGGGATGTAAAGGGGGTTTTGTTCTTGCCTTGGTCATGATCCTATGGGATATAAGAGCATTTTATTTTTCCTTTTTGGTTTTCAAGGGTGATTTGATAACCTTATGGGGGCCTCAGGGTATTTTACTAGCCATAGTTTCTTTGAGGCATAATTTAAAGGTTTCTACTACCGTTATTTTCTTAGTCTTAGGAGAAGTCACTTCCCTTCATTATTGGGTCATTTTGCTGATTTTTCGGCAATCTTTCTGGGCGTCCCCCTATTTTTCATCCTCCACATATTAGAGGGTTTGGATCATAGTCATTTTTTTGGATCCTTATCCCATATTTTGATTTTAACTTGATGGTTGTTGCTAGTGATACACCCTCAAAATGTTGACACACATTCGACATACATATGCTTGATTCTAGATTTGGTGATGGAATCTAGCAAAAGGAATTGACCCCAAAGACTTTGAAATCCTTGTGAATATTTTTTCATGTCATAATTCTAGGGTAAGCCCGAGAGTCCGATCCAAACCGAGACCTCATTATTAATTTGACTTAAAAGTTTCTAGTTTGACATGGATGAGATGAACTTTCCTAGGAACCATTGGCCCCAAAGTGTGGACATTTAAAAATTATTCATTATAAATAAAATAGAAAAGAAAATAACCATTTGTCATGACTATCACCGCTAGTTGCCCATTTGGCCTCCATTTTCTATTTTCCCACCTATGACCACTTACCAACGAACACATTATCTAGTTGAATTTATGTTAGGTCCACCAATTTTTCAGGGATTACTAATGAAGGGCCATGTTCATCCTTAGTGGGGACACCAAGAAGACTTCACTTGGTTGCTTATGTGTACAAGATTGCGTGTAACTGCTTCACCCAAGTTCGTCCATTTGAAAAAACTTTTAACTTCCCCTTTGTTGAGGATATGTCTTATGACTCTCCTACTTTTCACGGGATTCACCACATGTTATTTTTTTTCTAATCTACTAGATTTAATGTGTTCTTAGTAGTTCCTCTCATCTCAATTAAAAAAATTCAAAGCTCTGGAAAAATATACTTCTCCATCCCTCTTAACTATGATAGTTTTTTTTTCTAGTTACGTACAAATTTTTTTGCTCACTGTCTCTAGGGATATGATTTGTTGGTGTTGGTTGTTGAAATTTTATTACATCATTTTTATTAGATTAAATTCCTAAATAGGATCGGTCTCATTTCATTGGAATTGAACTATGTCCTAGGATTAGAACTTAATTATGGTATCCCGTATAAGATACACACATGACCTACTTATTGAAGTTCAATATGATTGATTGTAAACTAGTTCTATATCAATGAAGTAGGAAGTCCAATATGTTTCTCCATCTAAAAATACGATAAATAAATAAATTATATCAAAAGTATAATTACTTATGTTATTTATTATTATTTTTAGATAATGCTAAATTACTTATCTTTTTGATGTTGACCATGTTGGTGATGATGTGGATAAAAACTATAATTTTGGATATATATGTTAATCTACTACAAGAATTATCACTTGGATAAAAAAAAAGTAGCCTACAATGTTCATCTTATTTAGATAAGTTTGAGTATAAAACTATTATGGAAGCTTTAGAAGAGGGAATATGAGTGAGAAGATTTTTGGAAGAACTCCATTTGAGTGTCAATAAAACATAACACTTATTTGAGATAGTCAAAGTTACTGAAATATAAGTACAACATCAAAGAACTTAATATATTATTTGGAGAAGTGTAAAAAATGATACAAGATATCATGGATATGCACCACACCATAATTTGTGAGTGAGTAATATTAAATGGATATGCAACCATATCACCTTGTGTGTGTGTGTGAGAGAGAGAGAGAGAGAGAGAGAGAGAGAGAGAGAGAGAGAGAGAGAGAGAGAGAGAGAGAGAGAGAGAGAGAGAGAGAGAGAGAGAGAGAGAGAGAGAGAGAGAGAGAGAGAGAGAGAGAGAGAGAGAGAGAGAGAGAGAGAGAGAGAGAGAGAGAGAGATGCCTATTGTATGACAGCTTGGGAAACCCATCCGGTCAATATTGGAGACATCCAATATATGATGTGTCACGTCCCAAAATTTAATGGTTTTATTTATTGTTGAGAAGATTATTTTGAAATAATAATTGGTTGAATTATTAGATTTCAATGATGAATTATGAATTATCGTTATTAGGGATATGTTTACATGTTAAACTTGATGGATAAAGTTTAGTAATATCTTGAGATAATTATGTCATATTCAATGTGTTTTCAACATCACAACAATAAGTTATTTATTTCAGCTAATTAAAAATCCAGATTATGAATTTTAGGGTTTTATGTCATAATCAAGGCCTAATCATTTATGTTTTTTCATGAGCTTTGACACAAGAGAACAACACCCCTTACTCGAGACTTGGATACCTAGAAGGAAGATATCATCAAGGAGGAAATAATAGATCCAACACAAACATTGTTGTCCAAAAAAGTGAAAAGAGGGAACCAACACACATGCACCATAGATGTACTTGTATGATTAATAATGCATTTGTATGTGTGCATTGATAGATTTATGAGGTGGAAGCCTTAAATGTGTTTAAAAAATTATTATGATTGGTTGATGTTTTGAAACATTACTTAATTTGTATTTTTTTCGAGAGTGAATAACATTGCATAATGTTTTGAATGTGATGAGTGATAATGAGTCAATCAGTATGGTCCAAGGAACATGCACTACCATTTGCAGAACATGCATTATGTTATTATGATTTTGGCGATTGTCACCTAAGCGTTTGTTCCTATTTATTAGTTTATTAGAACACGATTTATTTCAGTGATTATATATAATGTGATATGATTATTTGTTTACGACAGGAGTGTAAAATGGCTCGATTCACGTTGCGGGTTGACCCAAACTCCCTCAGAAGATTGAATGTAAATTTACGATGCAAACTACACATGTAGTATTCGGCTTGGTGATAGTTAAACAATAATGAAAATAACTGTGTGATTTTGACACCATGTTATAATTATTATGGAAATTGTGTTATTATGCGATTGATTTCCACATTTTATATCATGGTGCACCCTGCATTCTGGAAACTTGTTTGGCTTATTCTTGAAAACGTATTATAGAAATTATAATCACAATATATATTATGATAATATTGGATTTGTTAACCATTGATTCAACCACGTAAGTGGTGGCAATTCAGTTTATTATTGATTGTGTGCTCTAACCACATAAGTGGTGCGAAGTTGATTCAACTTGTGTTCTAATTTGAAAATACCATGCAATCTTTATCAAGGCCTTCCTCTTGGGCATAGATTAGCTCATTACGGGATAGCTCCTCGGCTATGCCCTTTTTGTGGGCACATTGAGACGCTCATGCATCTGTTCTGGTACTGCCCAAAAGCTCAAGCTATTTGGGCTTGGATCCACAATTTCTTTCGGCCATTTAGACCAGCTCAATTTCATTGGCAACATATTTTGTTAGGGGATTCTACTTCCATTCCCCATGCTTTTGCACAAGTGTGGCATACTTTCAGAGTGGAGATCCTTTTTTTAATATGGAAAGAACGCAATTATGTTGTTTTTGCTAATTCTGCAGTATCTTGTATTCTTTCGCATTACGATAAGGCCATGCTTATCTCGAATGTGTTCTTATAGATCTAGGACCAAGCCCACAAGGTGGAGCTGGAGGTGCGGCACCTACAGACCCTTCTGGATCATTGGGCCAGCGCTCCTTGCACTATGGTGCGGGAACCTCCTACCTCCCCTTCTGGGAGTGTTCGTCCAAGAGGGCGTCGTGGTCGTGGCTAGTCGGTAGACCAAGTGCATCGTCATTGCTCTCTGGCGGTAGCCCGATCATTGGTGTCACCCTGTTAATCGCGGTGGTTGTGGGTCCCCTCACCGTTGCATGTAGCACGGTGGCTAGGGTTCCCACCACCACTCCCCACCTCCTACACGAGAGATGGGTGGGACTCTGGCAAAGTTCCCAGGTTGGCTCTTGCTATTTCTCCTAGCCAGAATGAAGAAAAAGATGAAGAAGTTACTTCAGTGACTGCCCCTTCCGGATGGCAAAGATCTTCCTGGTAGTAACTTGGAGGACAAGGGGCCACCACCACCCCCCTTTATATGTTTGTTGCGGCTGCCTAGTTTTTTTATGGTTTTCTGGCATTTGTTGTTAAGTTTGTTGTTGCCCTTGGGCTTGATACTTTAGTCTCCTAGCCGTCATGACTAGTTTGATCATGGGGTGTGCCCTTTACCACCCATATTTTTTTGTGGATAGGCTGTAATATTTTATATTAAGTAATATAGACTATTTCATAAAAAAAAAATACCATGCAATACGATGACATTGCTTATGGAAGATAAAATATAATAAACCATTATTTCAACGTTGAGTTGCATTAAATGTGATTAAATGACACGTAAGAAACTACCTAAAGTAAACCGTGTGCAAAAAAATGAATTGAGGTTTCAAAGTAATGATAATATTAGTGATTAGGCAACAAAGAATCAAATTCAATGTATAATAACATGAAAAATATTTTGATGTCATGCAAATAAAAATCAATACCCTTGAATGCGAGAAATGGGTAAAAGCCCATCTTAAAAAAAAGAGTCGACATTTCGGATCACACCATGTGATTCATCATCGAGACAAGGTAATATGTTTGAGTTATGGAAAACAAATCTTTATATAAACAAATCTATTTAATTACAAGATGTTAATTGTGCCACCTCGAAGATCAATAAATAAACTAGTTGTTATGTTCATATTAATAAATTATAACTACTAATTCAAAAGCATCAAATATTATAACTCTTAAGGTTGTAAATTGCATCCACCACATTCCTTTCTTAAAAATATGTGTTTCCAACTACATGATCGAAGGAAGAATGTGCATTTTTGTCCCCTAAAATGTTGGGATATTTTTTAGAAGAGATGATGAAGTTCAATAACGGGAAGCATAGGTGGAAGTGTTGAAAGCTCATGACACACACGAGAGAAACGAAGGAAGTATAAAAGTGTGTGGCACATGTAGCTAAGGAAGTAATGGAACCTTGTGGCATGTAAAATGTGTAAGAAGTGGTAGAGGAAGTTCCAATAAGTCACAACATAGATCAGTTCATAAGTAAGATGGAAATACGACACATGATATAAGAAGTCAAAAATGTTCTCACGATGTGTGATGTATGATGAAAATGAAATTGTCTCATATTTTTGAAGTAATTCCTCATTTTGAGTAAGTTTTGAATGAAATTAATCATGCTTAAAATTATTTTTAACTCTTTTAAAGTTTAATTATGATGTATATATGATGAATTAAATTCAAAAGTCATAGTTCTCTATTGTTCTCGTGACCCTTGACAATTATTGTGAGGTAGATGATTTGTTATGCGAAACAGAAATGATTGAGATTAAAGAGTAATAAAAGAATAAAGTTATTTCCATTGCGACCAGGTGATAATACAACCAACGCACTAGTTGATCATTGAATTAGAAGGGGCTAAAGTAAAGATGAGGTACTCCTTGGGAATACTTGGTAAATCGATCTCGCAGAAGTAAACTTGTGACACATAGAGAGAGAACCCTAGGAAAGATTGCTAGCTTGGAGCCAATTTTTGTCTTAGTTGCTATACTTGAGAGCTCTCACAAAGTGACAACTTTGTTGGATTCAAATCTTGTTTTTCGAATAAGGGAAAGAATCTCTTAAATTGTAAACCATGTGACAATTCATCACGAAATCTATTTAGTGTTACTTTGACCTAGTTTTTCACTTGTCCTAAGACAAGGTGAAACTCTGCCAAAGTTGCACCAAGTATTTTTCACCACCACTTGGTTTACACCTTTGTTTCCTTTTACCCAAAATGAAACAACGTACGCGGATACCGCTTGATCATATTACGTGTCCACCACTTTTGCATTCTACTTGCATGAGTAGGTTGTAATGTCGGTGCACAAGTGTTGAAAGTGTGCATGGTACATACTCACGATCTAATAAGCCTTCATTGTCTTAAAATCCATATTTGAGACTTACTATCATTTGCGATTCGTTGTATCATCATTGTCTTCTTTATAATTGTTACGCTACCCGCATTATAGCCATACAACTGTGATATTTACATCTTATTTCCATTGTGAAACTTGGCCTAAATCTCTATATTGTATCGTTACGATGCTTTGCACGCTTAATAATTCCTTGATATACTTAGACATAGTTTTAACATCCTAGATTTGTCTTGAGTTTTGTGAGTGTTGAGGTTACTTTGTTAGCATCGCTATAACACCATTTTGATACTAAAATCTTGCTTTCTCAAAGTCTGATTACGTGTCCAAATAGCATTGTTACGCTACTCACATTTGTATCGTCCATTTTACAAGACTTAGACCTTGTTAGTATTTAGAAACTAATTTTGAGTATACCTTGTTAGAAGGTCGCGTCAACACTTTCTTAGCATTTAGGTCTTGTTTGTTTCAAACTTGACCTGATTAGTGATATTGTGTTGTCACTATTTGGTTTCAAACCTATCTTGAAAAATCATAGGGAGTAAATTTTTGGTGTGACTAAATTTGAGTATTAGACGTCATTGTATTGTCTTAGAAATCTCGTGTCATATATTATCTTGCTAGAGTAGATCATTCTTTATTCTTTAGCTTCCTTAGGTTCATATTGACCTATTGGATTCGTGGCTATTTTATAGTCACCTTTTTTGTGACGACTTAGCATCATTACACCGCTTTGGTTTGTCTTAGGGCCCATGTTTTCCAAATGCCTAGTTGGTTTCCATTGTGTTTCCCAAATCAACACAAGACTCCCTTCTAATTGAAGGAGTTCAATCGCACTATCTCGGTCTATAAATTTGTATCCCACAAATGCCAAATGACTAACTATCACGAGGTTCCTTATACATACGACATTAATTAATCAAAGTTTCGGCATTCCCATAAAAGGATGCCCATCATGGCTAAGCCTCGTTTGGTTCTTCATGCTAGAGAACCCGCCCGGCACTCTGTTACCCACCTTCATCTCATAGTTGATGGTATGGTTTAGACACTTCTGATCCAAATTATTATTCGGGTTCCTCCCACTCTTCTTCTAACTCCGATCCAAACTATTATTCTAATTCTTCATATTCACCTCGATCTTCTGAAAATTCTCATCAAAGCTATTCACTTCATTCGACTCTTAAGTCGCAGTCCTCCCTTTCTTCGCATGAATCCCCTTATCAGTCACCTAAATGACATCTTCCTCCTTTGAAGATCCGTGCAACTCCAAGTCTCACTAATCAAACATCTAATTTGGTTCTTGAGTCGCGGTCCTCCCTTTCTTCACAGGACCTCCCTTATTCACCACCTTGACAACCTCTTCCTCCATTGAAGATCTAGGTGAATCCAAATTCATCTAAGTCGACTCCCATGTCGCAATCTTCTAAATCAACACTCATGTCACAATCTCCTAAGTTGACTCATATGTCACAATCTTCTAAATCGAAACTCATGTTGCAATCTCCTAAGTCAACTCCCATGTCGATGCATACGTTGCAAACACCTTAGACGACTCCTATGTCACAATCATATGCTAAGTTTCTACGCGATCCTCATTGTTTCCCGACAATATGCCTTCTTCTATTAAATTCAATACCAATCAGCTATCTCAAAGCCATGTCTTCTTCTACTTACGAGACATCTAGATCCAAATCTACTTCATCTCTTGAGTCATCATCTTCTCAATCTTCCACACCAGTTGGACTGTTTCTTCTAATCAACCTCCTATGGTCGAAGAACAAATACCCCTACCAATCGATTCATCTCGAGATGAGGAGACAATCACGGAATTCATGGGGTCAAATGATGGCATTCCCTAGAGGATTACAATCAAGGATTTAATCTTGAATTCGATACACTTGCGTATTGGGAAGAAGAAATTGATTCCTTTTGTCGAATACTAAGGAAGATCCTAAGACCATTGAGGAAGATCCTATCTTTTCTTCACATCCTTATTTGCATAGCATGATTCCTCAATCACAATCTCACCTTGGGTCACCACCTGTATCCCATCATCTACTTCTATATGTGGGGCACCTCCAAGTATCCCTTCATCATCTATGTGTGGCTCACCTCCTGGTAGCCCATTTTCTTCTATATGTGGCTCACCTCTGGGTAGCCCCTCTTCATCTATATTGGGGCACATCCTATAAGTCCCTCATCTTTTATTCTTGGGCCGCGTCCAAGTAGCCCATCATCTTCTATCTATGGGACACCTCCAGAAATCCTTCATCTTCTATCTTAGGGCCACATCCTAGTAGTCCTTTATCTTCAGTCTATGAGACACCTCCTGTAGCCCATCCTCTTCAATTCTTAGACCGTATCCTTTGCATCCATCACATTTTCCTTCTATCAATGATTGTGGCCAGCCCACCATCATTTCTCACATCAATTTTATTCGTCCACTTTCTTCTCCCACTTCTCGGGATCAGACAAGTCACATATTAGCTTATAGGAAACCAAAATGATTCCTTCATTAGACTAAGCTCAAAAATCCAAGAGCTCCAAAGCTCACAACAATTTAAACGATCTTAAAGTTTAGAATCAAACACGATTCAAAAATGCACATCAACACACCCATCAAGTATGGCGTAAAGTGCAAAAACCTTTGGATAGGGACCTCAAGCTCCTCGCACACAAAATCCATGTTTCATGATAAAACGCAGTCATCTATTGAGTATGATCTCATCATAATCATTAAGATCGGGATAATATGACTCTTGATAAGCAAACATGCCTAGTCTTCCTTATCAGGGAAATCACTAACATTGTTGTTGGATCTTATCACGCCAAGTGTCCTTTTCAGTCCCACTTTTCAAAAAAATATAAAAATATAAAAAAAATAAAAAAACATTTTAAAAAAATCAAACATAAACAAACAAACATCACAATCCGGTATTGCATACACATGGATGTTCTTTCTTTCCTTTCTTGCTCTTCTTTTGCAAGTCTTCCTACCATTTTTATCCCTTTGGTGATATTTTGGTTAGCCAATTCACACGCATTTTGAAACATTTATCTCTATGGTATCCGTTTGACCTTGGTCTTTTATCACCTTGGTAAATTAAAGAACGATTGACCTCTTAGAGATCCTATCACAATATCCTTCTAAAAAAACTTGTTGCGAAGAACTTTTAGATGTATTTGTTGACACTATCCAATTTCATCATCACAATCACTTCCGCCTCCTTCAATCAAACCATCAAAGTGGTTCTTAACCCATTGTAAAAAAGAGAGCTGAAATAAGTTTTCGAAAGAAAAAGAATCAATCAAATTAAAAATAAAACACTAAAAGCAAAAGAAAATTGATATATAACTCTGTCTTGGGGTATTTCCAATAATTTCTACCGAGGATATGGACGCCTGGATTGACAATAGAGTAATGTTGTGATTAGAATCAAATGCATCTCCATCGGGGCTATGGACATCTAGCTGGTAGCAGAGCAATGTACAACTCTCCTTCCACAATCCATTCACAAAAAAATCAACTTTGAAAAATAAATCATTCCTACACATTGGCTAGGGTGTCTTCACTTGTTGTCTATCAAATCTTCTCTCCAAGAGGTAATAAATTTCCACGTGTACATACTAAATCTCGATGAGCAAACATGATTAGTATGTTACCAAGTGTCTCTTTTTTGTACTTTGTTCAAACTCTTACTCTAGTCCATATCTTGTCTCACGATTTGTGCTTTTGGCTAATCACTTCTTCATCGTGAGGCTTCTAAGCTACATTCACAACATTCACGTTGTTCTTCTACTTTGTTCAGAACATCCATGTGTATACTATTTGCCTTTTGCCATGTTTGCGGACACTTTTATCCCCTTCACAAAAGAAATCTTTCACTTCTTTCTATCATATGCTTATTGTCCAGATTTAAGATGGGGACATCCTTGCTCCTTCCTAGCACATCATTGGGTTACATTCATCATCACGTTGAACCTATCTATATTGACCCCGATCCTTCTTTGACACTGAAGAGTTTACCTTTGAATATTCCTATCTAACACTAGGGAGCAATTTCACATCTTCACTCTCTTGTGCATACCCGTGGCACTATGCCCTTGTACATCCCATCTATTGCTGGGGCATCCATGATTCTTTGTTTCCTGTACATAGCTTTTGAAAACTTTAAAAATAAAAAAATTCAAATATGCTTCAAAAATAAAAACATTCAAATATGTTTCAAAAATAAAAAACATTCAAATATGTTAAAAAAACCCAAAAAAATCAGTAAAACAATAAAAAACCCAAATGTTTTTGGTAAAATCATTAAAAATCCAAAAAATTGCAAAAATTCAAAATTTTACAAAAATTGGTAAACAACATACATGCAATTGAAGCTTGTGTCAAATGAATTATCCTTGAACATCAAAATTTGTCCTACAAAAACATCTTTCTAAGGTTCTTGCTTGTTCTGGTCTCAAACGACTTGCGGATCATTGTGATCTACCTCCATTAACAAAAGTTAGGCTGCTTACTATGTCGGTACTCCCATGCAACAATGAGTTGCCAGAGACTGTGTCATAGTGCACGAAATATTTTCCATGGGACTACTTGTGTCCTTTGTTATTCCCCTCATGTATCCTTGTTTGGGGCACCATTTTTAACCCTTTTCGTTACAACACAAACATTCGAAATGTAGCTTGATAACAAAAACATTGGTGCAATTATCTTGAACGTTGTTTGTTTGAGTATGTGTGATTGTATTGGTTTCTCTGTTAGGTTAGTTGGTTTACTTTCTCGTATTGCATTGCATTATGTATGTTACATTGAGTTAAGCATCGTTTTACTTTCTTGTATTGCATTGCATTATGTATGTTGCATGGAGTTACGTAGTAATGAATAAATGTTAGTAATTTATCTTTTCATGTTATCTTAAACTTTTGTTTATTTCAATAAAGGCTAATGATGTAGACCTAGGGGCAAAATGATACAACTAGGTTGCTTATTGAAAGGTTGGATGCAAATATTGGGCTTGTCCTATATTCTCCATTATCATTTATCATCACTACTCATTTTTCTTCCAAATCACCTGGGGCAATAAATAACCATGTTTATCCCAAAATTTTTTTATTCTAAATAACCAAGGGTTTCGTGTTCGTTTCTATCCTATTTCTTCTATCCATTTCAATCATATTTACGATCGTCGATTGACCTCTTCTATCACCCCATCAAAAATCGAGGGGGCATCCTTCATCCTACTATTTTTTCTTCAAAAATTTATATGTTTATGCTTGTCTACTATATTTGAAGTGAAGTCACCAACTTCACCTCAAACAAGGGCAAATGTAGACACCTAAATTCCACTTTTGCAATCTTATTGCCAAAACGCACACAAATCACTCTCATTCTTATCAATTATGTTATAATTAGTGATTTTTGCTAATTAACTAACATTTCTTTCCACTTTGGTCAATTAAAAACATATTTTTGATTGTGTAATCCCCTTCGCATTCAGGATGCCACTTTACGATGAATTGTAAGTCAAAATCCTCTTCAAAATAGATAATTAGTGATTATTAGCTAATTAAGCCTATTTTCCCTTGTTTTGGTCAATATACTCTACTATTGGCTCAAACCCCTCTTTTAACCACTCAAAATCACCCCACTTCTCTCCATAATGTCTCAGCAAGCTTCAAAAGCTTATCCTAGCCTCCTAGTTGACCCTAAGTAGTTGATTAAGGCTCCACACATCTTAATCACTTGGTAATTCACTAATTATGATTAGCAAAGCTTAATCATGATTAGAAATTCTAATCTAATTTGGGCTTTTAGTCCCACATGCACCAAAATACAAGTTTTCCCCAAATGGAAAACTATAAAAAGGACTCACCTCATACCTTAATACTTTACACCATGCTTTGATTTGCATCTCATATAAGAAATATGATTTATAGCCAAGTTCAATCCTTGCCTAAAGCCTTCAACAAGGTTAGTAGATGGATATCTAAAGTGACTTTATAAGTCATTTGGAGAGGCCATTTCACCTTGTTTGGAGTAGCAACCATACCAATTTGATTTCCCTCTTAGGTCTATTTAGGCCCATGTTAGGTAATTGAACATATTAGTAGGAATGTTTAGTTAGATTTTAAATTGTAATCATGTTAGTTAAGCATTTCTTTAAGCTTCTATTTTAATGTTACATTCCTAGACTTAGAGCCTTGTCTAGAGGTGGCAATGGTGTTAGCCTTCCCTAGTTAGTCATGCAATTTGCTTTGTAAAGTTTAAGGTGCTTTCATTTGGCACGCTTAGGTGGGACAATACCCCATTGCATTCAATTTTTAAGATTTTTAAATTAGTTTCAAGTTTTAAATTTCAATTTTTCTAGCTTAGTTTCAAGTTTCCTAGATTAATTTCAAGTTTTCTAGTTTAATTTCAAGCTTTCTAGAGTACTTTCAAGCTTTTTAGATTAGTTTCTCAAGCTTTTTAGATTAATTTCAAAGTTTTAGAGTAATTTTCAAAGTTTTGTAGATCAAATTTTCAAGCTAGGTAGTTGTTTCAACTAGATTAGTAGTAGAAGTTGTGTTTTCATGTTCCTTGTAGGATATAAGGAGGTGAAGCCCTATCAAAATCTTCTCAAAATACCAAAGTTTTGATCTTTTTCAAGAAATTATTTTCAAAACTTGGATTTTGAGCACCTACGGAAAAGTGCACCTATGCAACACTTTGGATTTTTTTCTCTTTGTGTGTAAAGTGAGCCTATGCATCCGAAAGTGCACCTATGCCTCATTGGACATGCCCATGCATAACTAATCTGTGTAAAAATTGACGAGGTGTACTTGTGCACTACCGTATGTGCATGTGCAATACTAAGTGCACCCATGCTCTATAGAGTGTGCCCATGTACCAAGAAGTGTGCCTATGCACTAAGGTAAATTTTCCTCAAACTTCAATTTTTCAATTTTTGATTGTACTAGTTTCTCCGTTAGGTTAGTTGGTTTGCTTTCTTGTATTGCATTGCATTGTGTATATTGCATGGAGCTAAATATCTTTTTACTTTTTGTAGTGCATTGCATAATGTATGTTGCATGGAGTTATGTATTATTAGCATGAAACAATTATTAATAATTTAGTTTTTCATGTTATCTTACACTTTTGTTTATTTTAAATAAAGACCGATGATGTAGACCTAGGGACAAAATGATATAAACAGTTGCTTATTAAAAGGTTGGATGCAAAAATTGGGCTTGTCATATATTCTTCATTAATTATTTCTTCTCCATTATCATTTATTATCACTTCGATTTTTTCCAAATCACCCGGGCAATAAACAACCATCTTTATCCCTATTCTTATTTCTTTTTAATAACTAAGGGTTTCACGCCCGTTCGACCCATTTTCTTCTATCCATTTCAAATCATATTTTTGATCATCCATTGACTTCTTCTATTACCCCATCGACACTGAGGGGGCATCCTTCTTTCCTTCTAATTTTTCTTCAAAAATTTACCTATTTATGTTTGTCTACTATATTTGAAGTGAAGTCACTAACTTCATCTCAAATAGGGGAAAATGTAGACACCTAAATTTCACTTTTGCAATCTTATTGCCAAAACGCATGCAAATCACTCTTATTCTTTCCAAGTCTATTATTATTTGCCACTTTACAACGAATCGTAAGCCAAAATCCTCTTCAAAACAGAATAATTAGGGATTATGAGCTAATTAAGCCTATTTTGCCCTTGATTTGGTCAATATGCCCTAGTATTGACTCAAACCCCTCTTCCAACCACTCAAAATCGCCCCATTCACCTCCACAACGTCTCAAAGCCAAGTTTCAAAAGCTTATGCTAGCCTCCTAGTTGACCCTAAGCGGTTGATTAAGGCTCCATACCTCTTAATCAATTGGTAATTCACTCATTGTGATTAGCAAGACCTAATAATGATTAGCAATTCTAATCTAATTTGGGGTTTTTAGTCCCACATGCACCAAAATACAAGTTTCTCCCAAAAGGAAAACTATAAAAAGGGTGCACCTCATTCCTTTATACTTTACACCATGCTTTGATTTGCATCTCATATAATACATATGATCTATAAGCCAAGTTCAATCTTTGCCTAAAACCTTCAACAAGGTTAGTAGATGAATAATCTAAAGTGACTTAACAAGTCATTTGGAGAGGTCATTTCACTATTGTTTGGAGTAGCAATCATAACCATTTGATTTTCCTCTTAGGTCTATTTAGGCCCATGTTAGGTAATTAATCATATTAGTAGGCATGTTTAGTTAGTTTTCCATTGTTTTCATACTAGTTAAACATTCCTTTTAGCTTCTATCTCAATGTTTCGCTCATAGACTTAGAACCTTAGCTATTAGGTGGCAATGGTGTTAGCCTTCATTGTTTAGCTTTGTTATTTTCTTTGTAAAGTTTAGGGTGTCATCATGTGTATTGTGAATTTTTGGCCTTAAGATATATAAATTACGCCTTGAATTTTGGCATTTTGAACAAAACAAAACAATTTAGTTGAATGCATTCGAAGATACACTAAGCTACAACAGATGACAAAATTGAAAATATCAATATGATGTTATGCTTTCAATGTATGGTCTGTTGTGATTTTTTGGCTACATAAGATGCGGGATTTTGTTGCAAATTCATCAAGCGAGTTGGAATGAAAAGGAAATGATAATTAGAGTTATGCGATGATGACAATGAATCTAACTTTATCAATCACATACAAAACATGGAGGCACGACATTACCCTAATAGGGAACATGTGCAGAATAAGCAATGGAACCAATATTCCATTGCATTTTTTTCCCTTTATGATGGATTGTGGAAGCCTGAAATCTGTAACAATTGCCCCACATGCAAATGAACTATTCCTAAAAGCCAAGCTTCTTGAGAAGGTGAAGATTAAAATTGCAAAACGATGTAGATTTAGTGATTCGAATAAACTTATAAAAGATATTTAAATTAGCAAAGCCAATATTTATATTCTTTAGTCAAACTTACTAAAGCATGTAACTCAACCCTTGAACACTCTAACAATGACGATTTCAAGTCCAAAAAGAAACATAGAAACTGTACTTATGTTTACAAAACCTGTAGGTGGTTTTGAGGTGATCCAGATAAGCGTTTACAAAACCTGCAGATGGTTTTGAGGTGATCCAGATAGCTTGTAGTTAGAAACATTTAAATCATGTTCATGAGAAACAAAACATAGATTTGGGAAAATACTATCAACAATGAAATTTATAGATTTAGCGAGGTCAGTTCATGTTTGACTGCCCCAGGAAATTGAGTGCATAAGGAGATTTTGTCATAGGAAGTTGATTATTGAGATTCCATAATGAGGGTCACATATCCAGGTTTGAGTTTACTATTGAACTTGCCCATAAGGTTATACTAACAAAGTTATAACAATCTATTTTTATTACTTGAGCAACAATATAGATTCTTATTGGAAAGTTAACATTTGTTATTCTCTTATAAAAGCTCCAAAAAAGGACCCCATCTCCGAGCAGGGGCCTTTGACCGAGACTATTTTGGCACAATTAAATATTATTGTGTATACATAGTTATCCAAATACTCAACCAAAAAAGCACATAAAACTGTACATGATTTCCTTATTCTTTGCCAATTTTAACATGTGCAAATGTTCTAATTTATAAACATAAATAAATGTCATTCCCTACAACTTGAGGGTCACATTTAAAGTTTAGAAACTCCCACATGAATATAATAATATCATCTCCATTACTATTTTGACCCCATTTACATTGCTGATGGGCTTCAACATGTACAAATATTATTATTTTTTGCACAATTATACATCCATTCCTTATCAATACACACATCCTTGAGCAAACATTGTTCATCTATATTTATCCAACCTCCACTGCCTTTTCTACAATTAATAGGGGTACCTGCAAACATAAAAAGTCATTAAGGCTCACCATTTACAAGAAAAAGTCACCATTATTACAGATTTTTAGCAGATTTCAAAAAACAACATTCAATAAAACAACTGTAATTCAAAATTTTTAAAATAAAAATGATACATTTCCCTCCCAAATTCCCAATTCCCACCAAAATCTCTCACATCCACTTTAATACAAATCCATTGATCAACAAGAGTTTTAAATCCAACCGCTCAAATTTCTTTATTTCTCAATCAATCTGTGCCAACCCCTCTCAGCCAATAGAATCCAATGCCAGATATACCAAAGAAAAATTCAAAGCAATAAAATCTATAAATTGAGATGAGTCGTATGCATCTTTGTTACTTTCTTGCTGCACTTTTCCATGTTCAATTTTCTTGTTGCACAAATGATACAGAAGAACACTTTTCCATCATCAATTTTCTTGCACGTACTGACAACACTACATCATCAATTTTCACGAGAATATCAAAGAACACTTTTCCATCATCAAATTTCTTGTTGCACAGATACAGAAGAACAGAGTACTTCCAAATCACTGATTTTCTTGCTCCACAAATACAAAATAGTAAAATATTTCTGAAATTTCCAGGTGCAATAGTTGTTTACCTTTTGTATTAAGCACTATTTTTAAAAATTGTCTCTTTTTTTCTCTAAACATTTTTAGATCTCACATTTAACCATTAAATTTGTTATGAACATTAGGAAGTCTGAATATGTAGATAGTTTACAAACATCATTAAATTTGCAAGAATGAACAACTTCGTTATTGCAAATTCATGTTGTTTATACTCTATCTACAAATTTAAACTCACTCGTGTGCATAATTAATTTAATGTTCACTTGTTCCTCCAAATATGATTTTTTGTGCTAAATAAATCATAATTTTCTTAAATTTTGAACACATTTTTTGAAATGTATAGGAATCTGTAGAAGTAATGATTTTTGTGTTTCTCTTTGCCGTAAAAAGATAAAATCCAGAAATAGCGATTTCTTTGATTTTCTGAAATAGCCATATTGCTTTTCCAATATTCAAAATAAAAATTTATTTATTTTCCGAACTAGCCACTACTTCTTTCGCAGCCTCTAAAATTCTACATGCATAGTATTAGATGTACACATTCATAAGGTGTTAAATTTACCTCCATATACATAGTGCATCCAAATATGCTAACATAAGACTAATGCAGACTACAAAGTTCCTTGTATTTCATAATGGCACGTGCAAAGCAGACATCCAAAAGACCAGTGAGAAGGTTGAGAAGCAACTTGCAAAGAAGGGCAAAGTTTACAAATCTGTCTTTTGATGAAGATAAAATAGTTGGGACACAAGCTCAAAAAACCACCTCTTCCAACAGAAAGAATAATCCTTCAAGAGCCAAATCACAAGATTCAGGCATGGATAACGCTGCTCAATTACAACCTCAGAAAAATATGTCTTCCACTCAAAGGAGTAATTCATCAAAAGGAAAAGAACAATTTGTTGATGAGAATATCACAATTACACATGAACCTGAATTCAACACTAGTATGAACCCAAATGTTGAAGTAACTGGAGGGTCTTCTATAACAAAGAAAGTATACATAAGAGGACAATGGACAGAAGCAGACATGAAGGCTGCCATGAGGGATGTGGAGGAGAATGGAATGTCAACAAGAAAAGCAGCATCTAAGTGGGGTATCCCTGCCACAAACGTGACTGATTGGTTGTATGGAAAAAGAACCACTAAGAGGATGGGACCTCCAACAGTTCTGACAGAGAATGAAGAGCAGGAAATTGTGACATGGTGCAAAGATATGGCTGAACTTGGCCATGGTCTTGAAGTCATTCACTTAAAGGCCTATGTAGCTCATATATGTCAAAGCAGACCAAATCCATTCAATGATGGTCTACCAGGAAAATCATGGTGGTATGGGTTCCGTAGGCGCCATCCCGATTTGACAATAAGAACTGCGGAGGGCCTTGATAGAGATAGAGCAGTCATGTTACGACCAAGAATCGTTGTTGCTTTCTATGATAACTTGCAAAAAATGTATACAACAAATCAATATGGGCCCAATAAAATATGGAATTGTGATGAAACTGGTGTACAAGCAGGAAGGAATTGTGGCATGCGTGTGATTGCTAAATTAGGTTGTAGAAGTGTTCCACACATTATGTCAAAAAGTAGAGAATGGATTACTGTATTATGTTGTGTTAATGCAGCAGGACAAAGCATTCCTGGATTTTATCTTTTTAAGGCAAAGAGACAACTTAAAAACTATATAGCTGGATGTGAACCTGGAGCATGCATGGCAGCACCACCACATGCGTGGATGACAAAGGAGTTGTTTTTGAATTGGCTGCATCATTTTGCAAGATCTGTGCCTGGCGGAGTTTCACCAACAAATAGGCATCTTCTAATATTTGATGGTCATGGCAGCCATGTAGCTTTTGGCACAATCCAAGAAGCTAGAAATCTAGGAATTGACCTTGTGACTTTGCCAGCTCATACCAGTCACAAACTTCAGCCATTAGATGTTAGTGTTTTCTCTCCATTCAAGAACTACTTCAAATCAATGAGGTCCAAATGGATGGCAAAGAACTCAGGTCTTGAAATCAGGAGGACAAAATTGGCAACACTTAGCAGTCAAGCTTTCCAACTCGCACTTACTCCTAAAAACATCAAAGCAGGTTTTCATAGGACAGGTATATGGCCACTTGATCGTAATGTTGTTTCTAATGATATGAGGCCAAGTGAAGCCTTTCATGTTGAAGAAGACGAGGTGGCAGCTGTTGAAAACATATTGAGGATGGCAGGAATAGAAGATGGAGATGTAGAACGATGTTTAGAAGAAATTAGGAATAATGTGTCAGATAATGAGGATGCACAAAAACAAAGGAAGTGCATGTTGAGACAGAATTTTTTGGCATGCCTAAAGATTTAAATCAGCCACATACAATCAATGAAGAAGATGATCACGTTAGTTCAACAACTCATGTGAGCCAAACACAAGAAGCCACAGATGTTGATGATATCTTGACTTTGCCAACACAGCTCAGCCCACCTCAATGGGTTAAAGAAGGGGCCATAAATCTCAACATGCAAATTGATTTCAACAATGAGGAAGTTTCTCTTTCAATGCCATCCCCTCCCCCGCCTCTTCCAAGTGAGGTGGTACACTATTATGCTGATAATTTGGAGTGGGAGGCACGTGATGCATCCCAATTAGATGCCCCAAATTTATCCACACAACATATGGATAAAGGTAACTTCGAAGTTGCTGATTTCATAGCCACACAAGACACTGAAGAGGTGGTCTGCACCCAAAATGACAACCAATCAGTAAGTAAATTCTTAAAGCTACCAATTGAGAGGGTTCACAACAACCCTGTGCGGCTAAGTGATGGTGCAATTAGAATTGGTAGGCAATCCCAAATACTTACCTCTGATGAATACTTGCATTTACTTCAAGATCAAGAAGCAAGAAAAAGAGAAATTGAAGATTTGAAGGCAAAGAGAAGGGAGCAGGCAGAAGAAAGGAAAGCCCACATGTTGGTAGAAAAAGAAAAGAAGGGGCAACTTAAAATTGAAAGAGAATTGAAAAGGCAGAAAAAAGAAGAAGACAAGTTGCAGCGAAAAAATGAGGAGTTGAAAAGGGAACAAGCCAGACTGTCAAAAGAACATGATAAAAGGATGAAGGAATGGCAACAAGCACAAAAGGAGCCTGATCGACAAAATAGACGTTTGAGTAGTCCCTCTAATCCCCTTCCTGATCAACATCACATTTTGTTGGACATGTATAACACATTCATGCCTGCTTTTTCTTCCATTATCAATAACCAATCCAGTTGCCCATCTTCTCCTTCAAACAAAGAGACATATTCAGGAAAATTAGAGCAAGCATTGTTTGGTCAAATTGGCCAACTTTCAAGAACTTTGACAGATGTTCCAGGTAAGCCTCCTACTATGCTACCTCATGTTCTCCAATCTATGAATGCTAGCACATCAGAGAGTCATGAGGAAGAGCAGTCTCAAGCATTTCCAGGATTTTGGTCCAGCGGTTAAGTTTGGCTTTACAAATTTTGTCCAATATTAGAAAGAATTTCTAAAAAGCTGCCCATTTAGTAAGTTTTGGCATTTTGTCGAATATGTATATATGATTTTGATAAATGTTATACTGACTTTAATCCTTTGGAAGTCGGATTTAACGTAAATTTTTGTAAGTCTATCGAAATGAATATAAAACAATATATGTTTTCTTGTGTGTGAAATAAGGACTATCCATTTATGTATTTTTTATGTTGTCTCCCATTTTATGGGTCCTTGCCAGCATTTGTAAACATAATTAAGGCATGCAAATAAAATATACCATATAAAACTGGAATATAACTCAATCATCTCACAGACAAACAATTGTAGACAAAACATTTTGGATTAAGATAAACAGATCATTGCCTTAGTAAGGTCACAGATGACCTTACCTGTCCAATAAATTTGTGGTCTTCATTCTCATTCACGTATCACTGGCATTGTTATTCTTTTCTACCCTGCAACAAGAACATTACACGAAAAACAAGAACTTATCACTGGCATTGTGGTCTGTGTTGCAGGCTAAAACATTACACGAAAAACAAGAACTCAATAGACCCTGGCACACATTCACAATAGTTTCAAAAGTTCAGAATATGATCACAGATCTCTAAATCTTCCAAGTAAACACTGTTAGGAAAAATAATAATGAAATCAAAGGATTTTTATGCATGCTATAATACCTAGTTCAGAAAGGAAAAACTCCTTCCGCTTCCATTCCAGCAGGTATGTGTTCACCATTATAATAGACTAGCTCTCCTTCAACTGTTGTGAGGCATTTGATTTGGGTACTATCGTTCCTCTCCACACGACCAGCGTAGCCAGTTCCAAGTATCCATCTAACAATTACTCCATCATAGTTGCTTGAGTAAACCTCACTTTGTCCACCGTGAAGAGAAAATGTAATTGCAGTTATACTCTTGATATGACCAGAAATTGGTTTTGGTGGTTTATCTGGATCGCTTGCAGACAGTAAGCTAATCATGCCACCTAGAGAAATGGTTATTAGATAATCATTTAACCAAAGGCAACCAACAAGCATGTCATCTGGTCCTCCTTGGCTTCCAAATGTTAATGTTCTCTTCACTGTTCCATTCCCTGTTTAATTAATCTCCCATATTTTTGCAGACTTGTCTGTTGACACAATAAGTACCTGCGCAGTATATAACACAAAGATAGTATATCATACACTAAGCTAACTTAATTTGAGTTAACATATTCTCAAACCAAAGAAGATTGAAGATTGGAAAGCAAATCCAAGAACTAAAAGGAAATTCAATCTATTTGCTTGAACAAGATTGTGTAGAAGAAGCGCACTAGAATACCTGCAACCTGAGCCACAAGGTTCAAGTTCAAGTTCCATGTTCGATGACACCAAACACGTACATGATTTCTTGACAAAAAAACAACTTGTAGAAAACTAGACCTGCCTGCAAAGCCCTATGAAAACTACGCGTGAATGCACAGTTAATGGGGGTTGAATGCACAGTTTATGGGGGTTGAATGCACCATTACAGGGACGGCGGTGGAAAATAATGGTGAGTCGGTGGAGATATTAATCCACCTGTTACCGCTTTAATAACAACCACTGTACATTTACTGTCACCACAAATGCGCGGCTTCCCACTCAAATACGTGTTGTCATACCATTTTAAAAGCAACGGTGATGGGTCTGATATTTATATTGGGTCATTTCTAATAGTATGCATGGAATTCACATTACACGTGTCATTCATCTATGTGAACAGGTTTAAAAATTACATTTTAAGATTCATAAAACAAACATGAATCCACCGTGCTGATTTGGAGTCTGATTAGCAGTCTACGTGGCTGTGTAACAGATGCAACTTATGGTGCTCGGAGATGGGGTCCTTTCCATTTTCCCGCACGGTTAGCAGGCGGTTATTATCTGGCAAATAAAACAGTGTAGAAATGAACAAACTGCAGAGGAGACCCATGCATCGCTGGCAGTCCATGTCATATTCACTCCAGTCGCCTAGTTCCGTACTATTTCCGATGATTTTAAACACTTGACCGAATTCTGCACCTTTTCACCATTACAAACGTGACCATTATTGTACGGAAGTTTAATTGATATTATGTTTCTCCGATTTATATATACATAAAAAACATATTCACAAAAATCGAATACAAAGTTGATAACCGGAGGCTCCTGTGTGTTTGATGTGTACCAGTAGAACACAACAACATTCACTCTCAGTATAAGCAGGTTAGGACATTGCTTGAAACCATTTATCATTTACCGAGAAGCCCCCAGCGAGGATCGAACTCGCGACCTTTCGCTTACGAAGCGAACGCACTACCACTATGCTATGGAGGCCCAGTTATCTGGGACAGATTTTTATAATATTATTTTTACCCTATATTTGTAATTATTCTCATTTACTTTTCTGCGCATTCTCAATGGTAGGATTCGTGAGCAAGTTCAGGTTAGGAAAGGAAAAAAAGATTCAAATTTCAAGCGAGAACTGCAAATACGCAGCAAAAATGTAAAATCCTGGTTAACATTTTAGTCTGGCGCCCACCGTGGGGCTCGAACCCACGACCACAAGGTTAAGAGCCTTGCGCTCTACCAGCTGAGCCAGACGGGCGCTTACATAAATTGCATCTCAGTAATGGTTTTTGTCCACTGTCGTTTCTTAGTAGTTGGTTCAGTCTGTCGGGTTTTATGGATAATTTCTTATAAAAGGATATACAGAGTTAAATGAAATGGGCGTTTGGTCTAGTGCTATGATTCTCGCTTTGGGTGCTATGATTCTCGCAACGACCCATTTTCATCTGTCTTCATAACACCAAATGTTCATTTCAGTATTTGGTGCCGTTTTTCCTCCTGCTGCTCAACCGGCGACGGGTGTTTTAAACATTTTACAGAAACAGAGAAAGCTTGTGTTGAAAAATAAAAAAGTCTGTCATCGAGATGACACAACACTATGTTTGAGTTATGGACTACTCAAAGAATAATGAACTACTTATTACAAATATTAATTAGTTATAACAACTAATTCGGAAGCATTAAATAATGCAACTTTTAAGGTGACAGATTTGGTTCAATATGTTACTTCCTTCAAATATGCATTTTAGTCCATAGGAAGAATGTTTGTTTTTGTCCCTCAAAAAATCAGAGCGGGTTGTTAGAAGGGGAGGAAGGGCAATATTGGGCAAAGCCTAGATAGAAGTGTTAAAAACTCATGGCTCATGGGTAAGGTGATGAAGGAAGCATGAAAAGTGCGTGACATGCACAATTAAGGAAGTACTAGAATTGTTCGGCTCGAACACATGTAAGAAGTTGTGAAGAAAGTTCCATTAAGTCATGACACAAGTTGGTTTAGAAGGTGGAAATGTGGCGTATGAAGGATGTAATCATATAAGGTTCTCAAGATGCATGACATGTGTAGGACGCATACATGGAATTTTGGCAAGTGAGTTAATTGTGAAAAGTGGCGCTGAAACACACCTCACATGTTGCATGAGAAAGTAAAAAAATCGTGTTTTCTGATGCTTGTGAAAAGCCCCTTGACACTGTTGGGGTTTTCTTCCACAAAGCCCCTGCCTCCATAATTAAAAAGAACAAAAAACATGTGGTGTGAAGCTATGCCAGTCGAGAAGACAATAAAGTTGAGGATTTCTCATAGTAGAAATGTGGCAACTATGTGGAGGAATATCATTGGTCCTCCTCACCAAGTTTCAATGATTGAAAAAAGTTAGGAGATGATGGAAGAGAATGAATTTATAGCCACATGTCAAGCTAGTTCTACGTAGCCATTGAGTAGGGTGCTACCATTGGAGAAGAGTCTTTAGGTAGTTAGTTCTAAGTTACTTTTCAAAAATAAAATAAAAACAACATAAAGAGATTTCTATATTTGTATTTTCCATGTTATTTTTAAAATGAATTGTAAATGTAAAGGAATGTGAAATGTTGATCAAGAATCAATTACCTTTTCACATTATAGATACAAGTTGTAATTAATGGAAAATGACCTTTTGATGATGTCCAATATTTTTCTTGAGAGGAAGAAGTACAAGAAACTTTGTATTCATGTTCAATATAAATACATGGACATTTACAAAACCTTGTATCTTGGAATTGCTTTAGCAATGTCATTTAGTCTTATGGTAAACACATGTTTTTTTGTGTTGCTTTCCTTGAATGCAAGATTCCAACATTAAATTAACAATATTCTTAATGCAAGATTCCAACAAGAAATCTAGAGGATAGTAGTCCTAATCCTAGGTCAGCTATAGGTTTCCAAGGCCTACAACCAAGATAAAGATATGTATCATGCCGGGACTCGACATAGAGATAGGAAACAACCAAGAGGTGTGTTGGGGAACTAATTTATCGCAAGTGCAAATTAGTGGTTTTCACCAATGGTCATGAGACTAGGTACCTCCTCTTGGGAATGGGGAGTCTCCCAATTATTGAATGCGAGAAAAGTAAAATCTATGGTGTTCGTTAGACTGGGGATCACACAAGAATGTTCCACTTAACCTATAGAATTCTTAGAAGGGAAGGAAAGACAATAGTGGGCAAGCATAGATGGAAGTGTCAAAAGCTCATGGCACATGGGAAAGGCGATGAAGGAAGTTGCATAAAACATTTTTAAAGCGACTTCAAACTTGGCGCCAATAAAGGGACACAAGTATGGATAGTCGCAGCCGCAGGCACCTACGTTTGTTGTAAACCAGTAGAACACCAAACATCACTCTCAGTGATAAACAAGGTAGGAGAACATTGTTTGTAATCTACTTGGACACCATTTAACATTTACTAGTCAGCCCCTCGTGAGGATCATACTCGCGACCAGGCATCATGACTGTCTAGCTCTGTCAAGGGATATTTGTAGACAACTCTTTAAAAGGTTAAAACGATCCACAGAATGTCAATTTGCGGAGGCCTAGTCTTCTCGAACGGCTAATCTGTCCAACATAAAAGACAGTCGCCCACCGTGGGGCTCGAACCCACGACCACAAGGTTAAGAGCCTTGCGCTCTACCAACTGAGCTAGACGGGCAGTTGCAGGTGCTAATAATCTTTAATAATCTTACCGCACTGTCATTTCGTATTACTTGGCTCACTCTGTCGGGGGTTTTAAGGATAATATGTTTTAAGATATACACTAACTGTTGGTATAAACGGGTGTTTGGTCTAGTGGTATGATTCTCGCTTTGGGTGTGAGAGGCCGCGAGTTCGATTCTCGCAACGCCCCTTTTTCATCTACGTTTTCGTTCATTTCAGTATTTAATGCTGCTTTTTCTTATCCTTCTCGGGATCTCCCATTATTTGATTGTTCATACACAACATCAATGCCGTTCAAAAAATTACATGTCAATATTGAAATAATGCCACTTATTCAAATGTTTCATTGGAAGGGCCACCTAAAAAGTCACCAGTTATACATATATTAAATGTGATGTCATTTTTATAAATTTTGGATTCATTTAGTAGGGCATAACTCATACTTAATTTCTATTTTCACTGTTAGAATAAATCTAGTTTCGCTTTATACAAATCATGCACAAAATTTATGGACAAGATTAATCACCACTAAATAAGCAATTAGTTGAGTGTTTCTATTTCATAAAATTAATACTAGCAATCGCATGTGCACAATGCAATGTGAATGCCGAACGGTATTTGTTATTTGATTTAGAGGGATAGTTATTACAAAGCTATCAATATGTAATTGTTATATTGATGCAAATTTTCCCTAAAATTATAGAGCAGTAATATATTTCACTAAGAGGCATATCTAAGAAAGTGGCAATGACCAACTATTGCCATATGGATGCTTGAAAGTTAGATTAGAACGTCAGGATAATGTGCAATCATAGGTCACCCATCAATGCAACTCTATCTAATGAACTGTAATCTACATCTAAAAACTGAATCTCTGAGCATTGCATAACATATCCTAAAATGTTGAGCTTGGCCTATGTTTTCCTTGTAAGAATGCATTGAAGAGAATGAAGGCCTTTTGAGGTTGATGAAGTGGAACTTCATGTCCTGCCCCTCTGATTGCAAAAACCAAGGTTTTCCCACCGACACTAATAAGTTTCTTATCAGACTAATTTCCTGTTCATATTCTTTTTTTCTTACAAAAACATATTTTATACAAAGAGTGATGATCCAATCCTTCAAAGCTCATGCTCTTACCATGAAACCCCTCAAATTGATAACAGGCTTCTGAAGACCCTTTTGTTTTTGTAAACAACTTGTGCCAACTGTGGGACACAGTGCCTCGAAAGCAAAAAACATACCACAACAAGCAACACTCCCTAAGGTGTTATACCCAAGTTCATAAAAAAGTAACATTTATGATATGAGAACCTAATAAGAATTTAAGGACAAAGATATGATGAATTCTATTATATTACATGTATGGGTATTATTGTAGATACTGGTACATCATTTTCAAAACCCAGGTATGAGAGGGAAAGGTAGCATCTTTAGTATGGAGTGTTTTATATGGTGGACCTCAAACATGGAAAAAATGGTCCATTAAAAAAATATAAGCATTGAATCAAATACAGTAAAGTACATCTATAAAAATATGTTGTTTTTTGAATACCCGTCACAATCAAGACATCCATAGCTACCAGAAAACGCTTCTATCTAAAAGATCACCATGTCACATTTTAATATGGTGAATTAGAAAATATAGTAAATCTCTCTAAAACCACAATATATGACAACCTTGTGGCAAAGTATGAGACTGTGTGTTTGTTGCTTCTATATGGGTGTGTGTTTGCTCTCTAAATTTAAAATGTCGTATCAATTGATTTACCAAGTTAAGTGGAAACAACAAGACTATTGGTACTAATATATTCAGTTTAATGTTCACTTTCTTGAGGCATTTAAAATAAAATGAGATTCCATGATATTTCCCGGATGGTCTTTGTGTAGAGCATTTTCCCCTCAATACAAAATTTGGATCTAAAATTCAACGGGGCAAATTTTTTCATTGAAGTGGACCATTTTCCTGCAAATCTCTCTTTCAACATTTTTGACTACTCCAGGTTTAGACAATAGAATACATACATCTAGAGCGTGGAAGCCACATAGTTTTGTTGCCCAATAGCCTGGCAAGTGGAGAGCCCCTGGTAAGTATCATTAGCTATTATGAAATGTGAATTGCCTAATTAAACAATATAGTGTGCATTGAGAAATTTAGAGGCACAATAACTGGGGTACCTATACCTAAAGTATGATTCTCGAGAGCTTGTTGATGGTGGCCATTTTTGATTGATCGGAATTTGTGGATTTCTAGCTTTCTGATTGAAGGCATTTTGTCAAACACTTGGCAACCATCCTCTTTCCTTCCATATTATACATACAATACTCCCAACAAACCCATAACCCTCATTAGCAAGCCAAAGAAGTGAACCATCAACATCCTGCACAAAGAACAATTTTAAGGGGGATCAAATTTAGATCAAACCCTCAAATTCGACAAAAAAACAAGAAAGAAAGATAAAGAGATTTAGAAAGGCATACAACTGCAGTGAAGAGAATATGAAATTTGGATTCAGGAAGAAGAAAGGAAAACTTGCCAGAGTTCAAAAAAAAACATCTTTGGAGATCACTTGAGGTTTTGTGTGACAGGAGCACTTGTATATAGTACTCATGACCATCATTAATTATTGCAATACGTGATCTTAAGACAATAGCTAGCAATACAAAAGTTTAATCCACCTTGAGAAGGTGGTGTTGGAGGCACTACCAGCATCTCCTCCAAGTAATCCACACTTAGAACCTCCAATTCTAATATTGGCTCATCATTATCAAATTCCACCATCTTACTTACCTCATCATTATTGGAATTCTAGCTTTCATCTGAGAAGGTTGTTTCGTTGAAGCATTGCCACTTAGGCATTCCCTGATCCTTGTCATCAGGATGTGCTGAGGGTGGCATGAGTCTTTTGTAGGACCTCCTGTCCATGGGCATGTCCAGGGGCAATGAGGTGGGACTGAAACGGTATTCCTCTGATGAAGATGATGTCGATTTGGTGGTGGTGGGGGGATAACTATTTCAAAGGAGAGGTTAGTGTTGGCTATTGTTGACGTTGATGTCTGGTGCAAAAATACAATTGTTAAAAGAGTACTAGATGTTATATTAATTTTATTCCCCACAAATATCTTTTAGACCTGCTGCTTAGCCATAAAACTACATTTATTGGATTCTACCAAAACCCCTGAAAATGGTTCTGGTTCCCTCTAGAAACGTGTGGGGTTCTTCATAATAGCAGGGTCCTTCCATTGACAAGGTTGGAATGATTCCTCCTGGGATTAGGTGCAATCCTCAAACGAACATTAATAAAGGGTGGATTAGATTATTCCCGGGGTTAAATCACAGAGAACAGAGAATACAGAGAATGATTGAATTTAAGTGAAATGAAGTCCATATTTTCACATAGTAAACAACACAATACTTACCTCATACAAATATTGAGCGTAGTTACACAAGATGTGAGAATTTGAAGGATTATCCTCAAGCATTCTCTGATAATACTCCTCAATATTCTCAATGATCCAACACCATATCCATCTCCTCCACCACCACCTCCACCGGTAGAAATTAGTTTGGAAGTCGAATTTCCACGCCCACCTCCTATATCTGTGGTAGGCTCCATGACATCTATCCCAAGGCCTCGTGCCATGAACATCTGCAGACACAACACCTTGTTCGTTATGTCCAGATATTGTAAAACCCTTCAAACTGCTTTACATCATGCTTTTGTTTCCAAAGATAAATTCTTGCATACTTCATTCGAAAGCGTCGACAAAACTTTCCAAGATTTCATCTTGGTTGACTTCTTCCTTGACTTTTCCTTCCCATACAGTAACATATGAGAATGTGATGAAATAGATTTCAGGGAGGGTAATCTTTTCTTGCAGACATCCTGTGATACCATGGCTTGTTCGAAGTAGTGAAATTAAAATCATCAAAGGAATCACACTGCAAAATGGTTTCAGAAGCGATCTTTTCTTAGACAGGGGAGCCTCGGCTGAGCATGCTCTCCAAGTTACCTTTTGATTGAAATCACCTAAAATTAAACCCCAACACAAATGTCTGACTAGAAAATTGCGCACTGTCTGCTAAAAATGCCCAACACCCGACATGTAGACACATCAATGCTAAAAACACCCGACACAACCACATGTAATCGGAAAAAATAGCAAAAACATCCAAATGACCGTCAAACTGTCAAAATTTAACATAGTTGTAGAAACTTCCCAAGGGCCTTTACCATAGACGGAACACCTTCGGCGTAATTAGTTTTTTTTTAATCTTTTTCTAGCCACTAAATCAATTTGGGCATTTTATTATCAATGCCCTTATTTTATTTTCGAAACTGAGTTCTTAAATATTAGTTGTTTCTCTACATTTTGTATTGAGATCATTGTTAAGATAATAAAGTTAATTGTTATGCCTCTAAGTAAACAACTTTAGTATTGTGTAATCAATGGATAGCTAGATTATTTAAGGACTCCTCCATTCTCTAAAGTACTCTTGTATTCGAGATATATTAAGGTATGTAATGCTCTAAATTGTCTAACAAATCTTATTCACGAATAACAAAGAGTTTGTTTCTTTTTGGAATCTTATATTTGTTATACCAACAATTTGACATTGAATTCCAAAGGACATTTTATTTATAGCCCTGAAAAAAATTTAAGATTGGAAAATATATGAGAAGTAAAATATAAGTTTTGTTGTGAATCTACATAAAGCACATCCAAAGAAGACTATGTTCAAGGCATGAGATTAATGTGGTGAAGATGAAATGTGGAAAGATTCATTCCCTAATTTAATGAAACTATGGAAAATAGTTCTCACACTTCCAACAAGTACATCAACGTGTGAGAGAAGATTTTCTAAGTTAAATCACATTCAAACTATTGAGAGGTCTAGACTTTGTTTGGATACATTAGACACGTTAATGTTTTTATCTCTTTTGCACCTCAAAAGTTGGATATAGTAGATTGGAATGAGGTATATGAGGAATGAAAAAGAATGAAATCTCATAGGCCTCTTCCTTTAAGTGATGCAAGTTGAACATGCAATTATTTTTGAATCTTGATTATTTAATTTAACTACCTTTCAAGATTTTTAGTTGATTTTTCAATATTTAATAATTTTAATTTTTTCATATTTATTTTATATAAAATAATCAAATATATATTGAAAGGTAATTAAGATTTTCTTTTTTTCAATTGAAGGGCAACATATTGTTTAATCATCACTTATGAAAGGTCAAGCTTAATCCAGCTCTTCAAATTAAAATATAGGGAGCCTTTCAAATTTGATCACTTAATCTATCTTTGTTTATGTCTTTATACATTAAGTGCGAGATCTTGTTACGATTATTTGAATTTCTATACACATTACACACAAGCATTTATCTTCGTGTGATGGGTGTTTTAAACATTTTTTGAGGTTTTTTTTATATTAATATCAAACTTTCAAATTTTAAAGTTCACCACATATGCATATGTTTAGTTGGTGAATTAGTGATTGATGAACATAACAACACAATCAATGTTTAAAGATAATAAAAAATAATCTAGTTTGGGCGGTGACTCTTTCGACCACTCTTTTTATTGTAACCTCTTTTTATAGTAATATAATTGTGACGGTTCCAATTAAAAAAAAAAAAAAGAGCTTACATAAAGACAATTCAATACCTTTCAACATAAGAATTTTAGGTAAACCCTATGCAAGAAACTTTTGAATTGACATTTCAAAGTAGAGAGAGAATTAGTGATTGAGCAACAAAGAATCAAATTCAACATTTAAAAAAGCCAAAAAGATTTGGAGCTCATGCAAAGACAATTCAAATACCTTAGAATGCAAGAAATGGGTAAAGCTTGTGTTGAAAAAAAAAGAATC
Source organism: Taxus wallichiana var. yunnanensis (assembly GCA_018340775.1). Lineage (NCBI taxonomy): Eukaryota > Viridiplantae > Streptophyta > Pinopsida > Cupressales > Taxaceae > Taxus > Taxus wallichiana. The sequence goes on along the minus strand of CM031236.1, from coordinate 22,892,052 downwards.
AACATTTTGGATCGTGTCATGTGATCCGTCATCGAATGAAGTAATATGCTTCATTATGGACTACAACTCCTTGTATTACCACGTTCAATTAATTACAAGATGCTAATTAGGTCACCTCAAAGAATAATAAATAAACTAATTATTACAAATACTATTAATAATAACCACTAATTTGATAAAATTAAATATCACAACTCTTAAGTTGTATCGGTGTTACATGTTAGTAATAGATCTCCAAGAGTGGCTAACACTCAAGCCATAATCCCTATTTATATTTTGTGCATGTTTGCAAGTCTCCATAGCTTCTCCCAAACACTACTTAAAATAGTGATCCTCTACTACCAATACCTTGTTTTTTTAAAAATGCAAATGAGGTGTTTCGTGTTAAACGAGAGCTCTACTAAAGTCGACATCTCTATTCTCTCCTCTAGATATCCACGTTATACTCTTTAAACTTTGTCATAATGGGCATTATGATTCACAAACACAAGAACCCCATTGCATGATCAATCATTCAATATACCTTGCTTTTTAGATTAGTCTCCATCACATATTTTGATTAATTTATCGGCTCACTTAACTTATCATGTGGTGAAAAAGTGTACTTGATGTTTTTTCCTTAGGATTCTTGAATTCTTTTTGGAGACACCTAATTGAATGATACACCACAAAGGCCTTTGTTAAATCCTACAATTTCCTTCTTTACTCACAACTTGATTCTTGTATAGGGTAGCTTTCATAGTGACTCCAATAGCTTGATCAATCTCAAAAACTTGATCATCTAGAAAAAAAAAAACATACTAAATTAGAGTCCTACTCGACTTTATGTATGTCACAACTTACTCTCGCGAATTTAATAGAGCAAAATCTTTCTCCTATGAGGAATAAATTTGTTAACATAGGTCACAATATCTAAACACCTTCCATCCGACTACTTAGATTAAATAATTATGGCCTCTCCTCGTGTACCAATAAATGTTTACATAATTATTCCAAAGTAAACTTGAGAGTAGTAATGTGTTTATTCATAAAAATGAACCAAGAGGGTCCATTTGATTAATATGGCATTTTCAACGCACAAGGAAAAAAATTTCAAGGACACTAAAAATGAATGTCAATACTTTCATTTAAATTAATATATAGACATCATGAGATTTTAAGAGTTGGAGGATATTTTTAAAAGGGAAAGACGTGTTATGGCCATAATTATTATTTTCTTTTTATAATATGCAATGTGGAGTTGTGTAGTATGCAACAAGTGACACACATAACCTTGTCAATGGTACATTCTAGAATTTCTAATTTCATTGTTACAAACTCCATTAGGAATATGGAGATGGATCAATTTAATGTTGTCTATCATAATTAGAGGTTAGTCGTGGAATTATCTCTTTATTCTCTAATTTATGCTTTATAGAGGTTGTCTCCTCAAAGTGACATTATTTTTATAAACTCTTGTTCATTTTTTTGGGTATGTTTTTCATTGTTGGTATAGGTTTTCTATTCCATTGTATGGTTTTTAATCCATTGCATGGTTTTCCTACACATGTATTTATCTTGCTTAATTGTCGTTGGGATAGATGAGAATTACACTTCTCCACCTTTTCAGTTGTGGTTACACTTTCCCACTTACTATTTATACATCTCTTGTAAAGTTATTTTTATGAATTGAATGTACAAGTTATCTTTTGGCTTATGTTTGGATGTTCGTATTTTATCAGTTCTCGATGTTGGTCCACATTCTCACTTGTTACCAGAGCTTGTTCTAATAATCAAACACCATTGTTTTGTTGTGTTTATTTTGTTGAAATCTTGAGTTATTTCAAGCTTGTTATTACAAATTCTGTGATATTTGAGTATTTTTTCATTTACATATTTAGATGATTTTGGAGAGTATAAAAAACAAAACAAATAAGTGGTTTTACGAGATAAATTTTATTACTTACATTCTAGAGTAACATACTACACCATTGAGCCAAGATCATGCCAAAACCATAGGATCGACAGTAAATTCGGGTGTAATTTGAATCAGGCTAGATCTGGAATTTTTATAATTTTTATGGTCGTCTCTAGGCTATTCGGTGGTATTCTGTACCGCACCAAAGTTTGAGTTTTCTTGGTTTTTCCAAAAAATCAGTGGGTGTTTTCAATTTTAAATATATGGTGGCTGCATTCATCATTGAGGATGGTCGTTGTATCTGCACGAGTGTGGTTGTTGGTTGCTGTACCTGTCTCATTGGTCATGCTCGATCTTCTATTGTACATTGTACCTAGCTTTGAGTTGAGTCTCTACTTGCAAGTTCATTGTTCTTTTTGTTTAGTTCTGCATATAACGTTTCCTCTATTTGCACCTCCGTAAGGCAGTCATTATATTGCTCACAGCCCCCGAACACACTGTTCATGGCCCTAACACAGACTTCAAGAAGGTGACGAGATTGGTTGTAAAGATTTGTTGCCTATGTGTGAGATGGTTATATTGTTCATATCCCATCCATATTTACGGCCATAATTATCATAACCATTGTGTGGTGTTTGAGGCGCTACTGCCTGGACCTAATGAAAGGTGGTGATGAGAATATTCATGGATGGGTGCATCAGTTCAACACACAGATCGAGGAGGAGGCAACAACATTTCTAATAACAGTGGTTTGAAGCTGAAGGCGGACGTCCTTACCTTATGCGCATAAATAAATAGGTGTGATAAGGTTTTTAACAGGAGGATAAACAAGTGCATAGCTCCCCCACATGTGATATCATATTGTGCACAATTGGAAATTTAGAGAATGTCACCCCGTCACTTTTCTTAGCCTCAGCCCCTGTCACTCCCAACCGAAGGGGCTTTATCCATGAGAGGTAAAAAAGAATTCAATCGCTCAATAAAGTGTTGAAATTTTTAAGAGGTCAAGGAATGCAATTTGTTTCTAAGGCATAAGAGGAAGTGCTGAAATTTGAAAGAGTAAGGAACTTGTAAAAGCCATATCTTTCTGTTGTCAACTTCGTTTGAGATGCCTTTTTTGGTGAGTGTGTATTTCTTTGAGCTTTTCACGATGGTGGTAATCTCATTTATTTGTTAGGCATGTATTTGATAATTTTAGGTCTTGAAGGAATGTATTAGAACTAGATTATAAAGTGTCATATCTTGGGGTAATATAATATTAAACTAAGATAAAGTTCCATTTTGGGGTTTTTAACATGGGGTTGGGTGTTAGATTCTATAGTTCTATTGTCTAGATAAATTTAGAGAAATATTTGTCTTAGAAAAAGGGATACACAATCACCGTATATTACATGATACGATGTCTTATCTCCTTGAGCTTGTTTTTGAGCCTAATGATGAATAAAGAATTGAGTGGTTGAACAAAAATTACACGGTCTATGGACTAATATGTCTCACTATTCCAGAGGATATTTAGCATCAACATGAAAACACTAAGTGATATTTCATTGCTTGGACATTCACTCGACATTTGTATGGAGACCATGATTCTCCATCTGAAAGTGATGCTTCCTCATAAAACCATTCATGTGTGGATGATACTAAGACTGCTATTGATTCTCCTCCTACTTCTGACACCCCATCCACAATTGAGGACATTTCTATTGTACTTGTTACTAATTTAGAGTCCAGATTCACTTCTTCGAGAGCTTCCAGTGATTCTTTATAGTAGGATCATGGCATTCCTCCTACACATGTTGTTATTTTAGAGTTCGAGTTTCTTCTTCGAGAACTTTTAGTGATTCTTTGCAGCAGAATCATCATATTCCTCTATCACTACTTTAGAATTGAGAGTCACTTCTTTGAGAGCTTCCAATGATTCTTTGCAGTAGGATCATGACATTCCTCTTATATCTATTTTTACTTTAGAGTTTAGAGATGCTTCTTTGAGATATTCGTGATTATTTGTAGTAGGATCATGAAATTCCTCCTATACCTAGTGCTATTTCAAATTCCATAGTCACTTATTCGAGGGATTCTAGTGATTCTTTGCATCAAGATCATGCACGTCTTCTAGATTCACCTCATTGGGACTCATACCTACCAAAAATTCCTTCACAGGTTTGTATACTCCCACATTTTAGATCTATATGATACCATTAAGGAAATTAATCTCCTCTTTTAGGACATTCCACCATCGCTTGTTTTTTCATTAGATTTTAGAGTTGCTTCCTTGAGGGATTCTAATCATTCTCTACAGCATGGCTCTTCATGTCTACATTGTCTACTTCATTGGGAGGTCTACGTATTAGACATGTTGTGCATCTAGTTTCACCAATAACTCATGTTAAGATGTGTGTGAACCTTTATCACCTTTGCATGCACAAGAAATGCTATCACCTCATGTTGACTTATCACACTAAGGAAATAACCTTAGTGTGCTCACCCGGGACACGAGAGATTTTTGGTCCTCATCATGTTTGACATGTTGATATGAAGCAATTGCATAAAAAATACAATAAAGCGAGAATAATTTATACTATAACAAAAACATAAGCAATAAACACATATGCAAATAATAGATTGATAATACTTTACTCCATATTCATAACCAAAACATAGCTCTCATACAACTCCTCTCTCTATCTCTTAAGATAATGATCGTGGTCATGATGACAATGATCAAGATCATGATGTGCTACATGTGATCCCTCAGGGTATATATACTAGTGGGGACTCTCCCTTCACTAGTTGAACAAGAGTTATAATTAGCCCTTGGGTTACATTTGGTTGTCAAACTTGCACTTGTGTCTTAGATTTGGAAGAGCGAGTCATTGAGTCAACAATGAGACTATCTCCAAGTTGTGGGACCTTGCACGCTTGAGACATACCTCCGGAGAGGGCCAGTTCCTCTACCTACTTCTACTACTACTACTGCTCTTTACTCCTAATACTTTGAAAGGGAAACTAAGCTAACAATGCCAAGGGATCGGGAATAAAAGGGTAACATGAAAATGGAAAGCTAAACTAAGGAAGGTGATAACACCAGAAAAAGTGGGATGAACACTATTTGTTTTGAGTGAAAATGAAGGAGAAAGCATAAAGGGAGGTCAAGCACGCGTAGCACAAACCAGAATGCATTCACTTACTCGATTTTATGAAACACAACAAGAAAATGGAGCTGTAAGGGATTTAAAGTGACACAACAAGCACACAATGTGAAAGGGAGGCAAGAAAGAATAATAGAAACACATCAAGACATAGAAAAGCCACAAAATGATGCTTTTATTACTTCTAAGGCTACACATCTTTATTCTGATGGCATATGAGGCCGATATCCACATGCAAGAGCTAGATCTAGAGGTCTGCAACTCAAAATACAAAGATGGAGAACCCTTAGAAAATGCTAGAAGATCCAAAATTTCCAACCCTTTACAATGAGCCAAGCTCTTACATTTATAGATGAATCGATGAGAGAAAAGAGGAGAAGGAGGGAAAATTCGATTTGAAAACTCAACCACCAATAATGAATGCTTGTAAATCCACCGCAATATGTCAAATGCACATCTCTAAGTCTGTATGGCATGTAGGAGAAGCAAAGAGGCAAGATCCATATTAAATCGGGTGGTTAGAGAAATCAGATCTACTCAATAATGGTGTGATAGATGTTTTCCAACCTCTCACCTACCAAATCCCACTGAAATTTGATTTGAATGGTCTAGAGTGTAGCCCACGTCGGTAGCTTTCCAACAAGGCCGAGCATGCGAGGATCCGAGTAATCTTGGAGTAGAATTTATGACTGTAAGAAGATCCGCGGTGTAAATTAGACATGCAAGACACATGGCGCATCTTTGATTGATTAGGAGATCGACCAATTGTATAAGTGCTTTTCGTTTTCCGCCATGTGTCACCCATTGGTTCATTAAAATAATTCGGTGCCTTGTTGGCATGCTTTGATTGGTTGTGTGTAACACACTCAATGTTTGACAGATGCCACGTGGCATAGGAGGGTGTAGAAGAAGGCGCAAAGGCATGCACGTGGAAGAGTGAGGTACGAGAGGAAAGTAGAGGAAGGGCACGCGCAAAGGTGACATGCACGGGAGAAATGGGAGAATTACCCAAGGGAGAAGCGTATGGTTAAGGTGTAATTATTACAAAAATAATGTGCGACGATAAGGAAGAAGGGCATACGAGGAAGCCAATGACTTAGCTGATTTTGGAAAGCAAGTCTAGGGCGCGCGTGTAGGGTGCATGCACTGCTGGGAAGAAGGCGAATGCACATAGGTTGCGTGTGAGGGGAAAATGGAACAAAGAAGAAAAGGAAAATAAGAGGTAAAGGAAAGGAGGAGTGCGCAAGGGCGTGTGAGGAATCTGTAACCACGAGAATGTGCTTAAGGAGAAAATAAGATGCACAACCTCCAATATAGAACCTTTAGAGCCAGAATGTGAATACAAGTTGTCCAAATAACGAGGGGAGTTATTTGAATAATAGTTTTGGCAAATTTCGGGGCCATCTTCCTACTAGATGAAGGATATCAGTAGCTTGGAGTATCCATTGGGCATGAAGTCTACTATGTGATTAGGAAATTCTGATCGGTGACCTTGAAGAACTACCCCTTGAAGTCACTTGAGGAAACATTTACAACTTTGTTCTGAATCTTTCCGAATTGTTGAAGATTCTTTGGAAGATGACCGACACCTAGAAGAAACAAAAGAGCTCATGCAAGAAGCATGTGAGAAGAAGGAACTATATACAAACAAAATAATTTGCGCATAGCGCACTTAGAGGAATTGAAACTACTATAATATATAAAATGATGCGAAAACTTAATGAAAGGGGTTGAGATAGATCCCATTGATTGGAATTGATAGTGTTCCTCCATTAAGATGAGTCAACTTGAAAGAGTTAGCTGTTTTTGCACGAATCCCGATGATGTACGGGCCACTCCAAAGTGCATCAAACTTTGAATGACGCGTCTTGGTTTGCTCTGTCATCATCCCACTTTAAGACTAAGTCCCAAATTTGAAAGCTTGCGGTTTAGCCTTTTCTGTCGAACCACTTCTTTGTTGATTGTTGATGTTGTTCTAGCTTGATCATGGTAGCATTCCTTGATTCTTCAAGTTCAATTAGCTCTATCATTATGATTTCTCTCTTATCTGCGCCCTCTAACTCTAACTATTGGGTAAAGCTCTAATGAAGACAACTCAAGAGATAAAAGGAGTCTAGCTTCCTTTCCATAAACTAGTTTATAAGGCAATGTACCTATTTCCTTCTTCATTGTGATTTTATCTTCCCAGAGCACGCGTAAGACCTTTGTATGCCAATTCCTTTGGTTGATATTCATTATTTGTTTCATGATTCTGATCAGGTTCTTGTTTGTAGACTCTGCTAAGCCATTACCTTGAGGGTAATAATTAGAAGAAGTATTCAAATATATTCCAAGACTAAGATCCCAATTAGTGATTCTGGTACCAAGGAAGGATTTTGCATTATCAAAGATAATGGTTTGAGGGACATCAAACCTTGTTACAATACCCTCGAGAAAGTTAAGAATGAATGACTTGGTAGATTCCACAGGAAAAACAACTTATGTCCATATGGTGAAGTAATATGTAGTTCTCAGCACCCACTTATGGCTGCGTTTGAAGGAGGATTGATCATGCCTATGAAGTCAAGTCCCCATTGTGCAAAAGGTTGATTCGCTTGGATTGGTCGGAGGGGAAGTGCTGCAAATTTTTTCTTTCCTGCAAAGAAAGTGCACTCTTTGTATTTCATGACCCACTTGTGCGCATCCATGAACAAGGTAGGCCAAAAGAATCCTACCATTATGATCTTCATTGTTGTGGTCTTGGCATAGAAGTTTCCACCAGATAATCCATCGTGAAATTCTGCTAACATTTTTTCAATCTGCACATTGTCGATACATCCATCAAGACTCCTTTTGAAGATAATACCATCAATCAAAACATATGGAATAGATTGCAACCTTAGATGTCTTCTCTTTTCCTTGTTTAAACCAGGAGGGTACATGCCCTCAGAAAGGAATGTGATCCTTTCCTTCATCCAGATTTCCCATGCTAGGGGCTGCATTTTGTTCAGGTTCTATGCGTGGGAGATCTTCATGCAAAAACAATGAAGTCTCAGGTTCATTACAGGTATCCTTAACAAGGCTGCTTGCGGGCGTGTTACCTCTAACCAACTTTGTGACTTTGATAGTCACATCATACTCCATGATTTTTGTCACCCATCGCACTCTCTTCTCGTTGATCTCTTCTCCCATAATGAAGTCTCTCCCACTTTTGTGCGAAACTAACACCTTGATGTGGTTTGTGGAGAGCATGTTCTTGAATTTCTTGAGCACACACATGATGGCGTAGACCTGTTTCTCCATGTGATTGTATTTCAACTCATAATCCTTTAGTGTTTGATTGAAGAAATCTACTAGTTGTTCCAGTCCTTGTTCATTTTCTTATGTCAAGACAACAACAACACTTGCATCAACTCCATAAGCATAAAGAATGAAATCCTTGGAGTAATCCGGATTGATGAGTGTTAGCGTGCAAGAAATTTCTTACTTGATCTTGTTGAAGCTCTCTTTTCCTTCTGTTGTCCATTTAAAGGCTATGTCTTTCTTGAGCATGAGGGTGATGGGCCTTACCAGTCCTGTAAAATTAGGAATGAATCTCTAACAAAGTTGATTTTTCCGAGAAAGGACTGCAAGGCTTTCTTGTGCACTGGTAGGGAAAGAGCTAGGATGGCTGAAACACACTTAGGATTGATTGTGATGTCATCCTTTGAGACTACTTGGCCTAAATTATTACCCCGAGCCACAAAAAAATTACACTTCTTGGGGTTAAGGGATACCATAAACTTTCTACATCTCTCAAAGACTTTTTCCAGGTGTACCATGTGATCCATGCTCTACTTTGAGAAAACAGTTATGTCATCAAGGTAAACTAGGATGAACTCATTGATGTATCCTCTGAAGGCAATATCCATGATGCACTTTGAAATTTCACACATGCGTTTGATAGACCAAATGGAATATTTTGGTAAGCATATGTTCTGACTTGGTTATGCGTGAGTTTGTATTGATCCTCTTCCTTGACCAAGATCGATTGAATCCGAAATACACATCAAGCATAGAGAATCTTTGCGCTTCTAGCCATAGTCTGCAAAATATGTTCCATAGAAGGAAAATGATAATGATCCTTCAATTATGCCTTATTTAAATCTTTGAAATTGACACAGTCGATTTCACCATTCTTCTTACGCATTTACCCAACTAGATTCGCGACCTAGGTAGAGTATCGATAAGAAAAATGATCTTTACTTTAATGAATTTAAATAACTCTTTCCTCATGAGGGGTTCTATCTTTGGATTGATTGGCCGTTGCTTTTGTCTGATGGGCTTGATACCAAGATCAAGGTCAATTGAGTGTTGAGAAACAATTTGATCTGTAAACTCTTCAACTTTGGATTTTTTCACAAATCACAAATTAATCATTGTTGTTTACTTTCTATTAGAAAATAACAGAGATAGCTAGTGAATGAATTACTATTGTGCTTAGTATCAACAATTGTAGTAAAGGAAAGAATATAAGCTCATAACACCAACAATTTATCTTGGAAAACCTCCAATCGAGGAAAAACCATCGGGAAGGGCAATTGCTCTTTCTTCCCACTTATATTGGCCAATTCAAATCAACAGGTACAAAATTTACAATAAGTAAGAAAGAGAAGTAGATAATATCTCAACACTTCCTTTCAGTTACTTGCTTGCTCTATCCAACACTCCTTTCTTCTACGAAAATACAATTTCTAGCACCAAGACTTCTTGCTCATTTTCTCCCATGCTTGATGATCTTCTACACTTCTACAATCATGTATTTATAGCCTTTCTCATGTCCTCCCATGCAATGGAGAATGGGAAAGGTCATGAAGGAGAAGAGAAACGAACACCCTTTCAAATTCGGAGGCTATTTGTTTGAATTTAGTTTTACATTCGTAATGGCCGGGCTCGCCGCCTATCTATGCAAACCGGTGATTACATGAATCGCTGCCCCGCATAGGCGGTGATCTGTTACTTAACAGACAAAACCTTTGTTTCATTGTTTTCCTTCTTTTTGCTGACTGTTTTTGATGAAGTAGAGTTATTTTGGATCCCTATGGATCACACCTCCCCTTCTTAGGAGGATTTTGGTCCCACAAAATCTTAGTGGGGGAGTAGATGAGGGAATAATTCCCTCACTTGCTCCTTCGAGTACCACTGGGTCTACCTTGGTGTCTTTCCTTTCAGTCCAATCTTCCAAGACTCCTGCGGATCTCTTCTAGTTTCTCTAACTTTCTGTTGCAGCACTACATCCTCCTCCAATTCACCTCATGATTCCAAGACACAATCCTCAATGGAAGGTAACAACTATAGTTCTTCATCTTCATCCAACATGGATGGCTCATATAGGTGCAAGTTCTCACAGTTTACTATAGAGTACATCCTCATGAATGATGGAAAATCAAGTCGAAAAGTATTTTCCCCAACCTGCTCCAATATGGTGAAGGTTCCATATCGTAGTGGCTTGAGCTTCCGTGCTTGACCTTGTAGTCTCTCCTTGCTCAAGTAAAGCCAAACTTTGTCTCCAACATGAAGCTTGTGTTCCCTCCTATGCTGATCATGCCTAGCTTTGTACTTTTCTTGAGATTTTTCTAGTTGTTCTTTGACCTTGAGATGGATTTTTCGGATCCTCTCAATGAACTTGTTAGCTCTAGTCACCTTTGTGTCTCGTGTATCCTCCTCATCCTGCTATCTAATTGCTATGTCTAGCGGATTTTTAGGTAGATATCCCAAGCATGCTTCAAATGGTGACTTCATAGTGGATGTGTGTACCACCCGGTTATAAGAATGCTGAATGTAGGCTAAGGACTCATCCCAAGTCCCTGGGTACTTATTGTTATACCCTCTAATCAACTGTACCAAAGTCCTATTTACCACCTCTATTTGTCCATATGTCTGTGGATGGAAAGTTGTGCTCCTTTGTAACTTGGTATCCATCTTGTCCCACAAAGTAGTCCAAAACTTCCCCAAGAACCTAGAATCCTTGTCAGAGACAATAGACTTTGGCAAACCAAAATGCACCCATACATTAGCAAAGAAAAGATCTGTTGCCTCATGTGCTTTTACTGTCTTTTAACTTGCCATAAGAATACACATTTCTTGAATATATCCGAACAAGATAGAGATAGTCATGGTCATGTTTAGACATAAGTAATCCTCCTACAAAATCTATAGAAATGTCCTCCCATAGACGAGTAGAGTACTTGGTAAAGGCATATACAAACATTCCTTCCTAGTTTTAGGCTTCTAGTACAACAAAGCTTACATCCACGAATAAATTTTTATACTTCTTCTTGCATGTTGGGCCAATATACATACGTTTGTAAGTGGGCTAGGGTCTTACCAACACCGAAATGTCTTGCTACTTTCGAGGTATGTGATTTCCTCATCAATAGAAGTCTTTCTTCTTTAGGCACAAAAAGTTTCCCCCATCGGTAGAGCAGCCCATCCTTGAGATAACAATATTCAATTCCCGTCTTTTCAGCCCCTTGGGACTGCAACTTCTAAAATGTTACCCCAAAGTCTTTGTCTTGGGCATATGCCTCTCCGTAAGCTTCCTTCGTGAAGGGCTTGATCTAAGAGATAGTGGCCAAACATGAGAACTTTTCTTGTGTGGGTGGCCTAGACAACATGCATGCCACCAAATTTTTACTACCCTTCTTGTATTTTATCACTAGATGGAACTAACTAAAGAAACCCCATCCATTTGTAGTGCCTTGCTGCTGCAATTTAGACCGCACTTGCAAATCTTGGAGAGGTTTGTGGTCGAGTGTGCACATAGTTTCTTTACCCAACAAATAATGTTTCCATTTTTAATTGCTTGAACGAGTGCATACATTTCTTTATCATATACTTGAATATCCTTTAGCTGTTGAAGTGAAGGTTTCGAATGATAACATATCAGATTTACCTCCTTGAGGCAACATTGTGCCCATAGTAATCACCGACATTTGTGTCTACTTTAAAGGTTATTGCAAACTAGGAAGAGCAAGTACTGGAGCATGACTAATCTTGTATTTCAATAACTCAAAGGATTTGTCTTGTTCCTTACCCCAGTCAAAACCCTTACTCTTTGTAGCCACTTTGTGTGTAGAGGTGCTGCAATCACCGAGAAAACCCAGAATGAATTTCCGCATGTACTGTACTGCTCCCACAAAACTTCTAGTCTCTGTGGCTCCTGTTGGTGTTGGCCAATTTGTGATGGCTTCCACCTTCTTTGGATCCACTCATAGTTCTCCTCCTCCAACCACGTGCCCAAGATAGACAAGTGACTATTTGGAAAATTCACATTTCTTCATATTACAAAGTAGATGTTTCTCCGAGAACTTGCAAGACTTGTTGCAAATGTGTTAGGTGTTCTTCCGATATGGCACTAAAAATCAAGATATCATCTAGATATACAATAACACATGAATCTATGAAATCCCACAATACATCATTCATCAATCTCATAAATGTAGTGGGTGCATTGCATAATCCAAAAGGAAGTACTAACCATTCATACAAACCCTATTTTGTTTTTAATGCAGTCTTCCATATATCCTCCTCCTTCATCCTGACTTGGTGATAACTTGACTTGAGATCCAACTTCATGAAAAATTTGGCATGTTGAAGCTGGTCCAAGAGATCATCTATACGGGGAAGTGGATATCTGTTCTATGGTGATCTTATTCGAAGCGCGCGTAGTCGATGCACATTCTCCAATAACCATCCTTCTTTGACACCATCACAATAGGCGAACCACATGGTGAGGTGCTCGGACATATCACCCCTTGGTCTATTAGTTTCTGGAGTTGTTTCTTTACTTCAGTGCTCTCAAGCAAGGATTGCCTATACAACCCGATGTTTGGTAGAGGTGACTCTGGCAATAGCTGAATCTCATGCTCTACTTCTCGTTTTGGTGGTAATCCACTAGGAGCTTGAAATACTTCCTGAAAAGACTGAATAATACTATCCAAATCTTTTTTCCTTGGTTATAAATCTCTAAAACTTCTACCCCATCTTGTTTATCCTTTAACAAAAGCAAACAAAATTGATTATGATTTGACTGAATAAGCCGTTTTTCTTGGTTAGTACTTACCATAGTAACTTGTGTCTTACGCTGGTGTGCCCAGGATGTTGTAGCTGATCCCATCCTTGACCCATCTGTACTGGTTTTCCCTTCTCATAAAGATAGCATCCCTAACATACAAGTAAGGACTCCCGAATACCACATCAAAAGCATCAAGTGGAATAACGTCAACTTCAAAAACATCTATATATTGGGAATTTATCCCAAACTTGACCTTACATCTTCTTGTTACCTGAATTTCAACACCCTTCTTCACCCAACCCAAAGGATATGGGTGCGGATGCTCGTAAGTCTCAAGACCAAGCTTCTTTACAACTGCCTTAGAAATCAAGTTAGATTGAGAACTGGTATCAACCAAAGCATTTACCTTAGTCCTCTTGATCTAGATTTTGATATGGAATAGTCTACTCATCTCCTCTTTGTGCTATCCATATTGGTGGCCGTGCATCCAAGCCTTTCATCTACATCAGAGTCATCTTCAATTTCCACCTCCCCTTCTATCTTTACAGCTGTCATGGACTTATTGGAGTCCTTGGTTCGGTTCTTTGGATGTAACTCCTGATGAAACTTCCAACATGTAGTGTCAGTATGACCATTGATATCATAATTCTTGCAAAATTTCTTGGGATCAAGTTACAAGTATTTAAAGTAGTGGCAACTTGTTTAACTTTCCCTTTCCACTTACTCTTGTTACTTGTTTGCCCATAATCCTTTTCTGCTTTGATTTGTTGACCGCTTTACTCTTGGCTCTATTTCTCCTTGTTTTTCTCATCATCTATGTAGTATGTCTGTACACATACTTCATTGAGATCCTTGGGCTTTGTGGAGATGAATTTTCTTCGAAGGTGAGTGTGAAGTCCTCCCAAGTATTTGGTCAAAATATCCTCATCCTCCAAATCCATGTTTAGCAACATGGCTTGCCTCTGAAACTCCGTAGTATAATCCTACACACTTTGACCACTGCCTTGTCTAAAATACTACCATTTAATCATTTGGTCAGTTTTATGGCCAATAGGATAGAATTTAGCTCTAAGTAATTCCTTAAATTCTTGCCAAGATTTCACAATAGGACACTTCTTCTTTTCACAAGTAGTTAGATGAATTTCCCACCAAACTAGAGCATGTCCCTCTATTTTGAAACGTGAAAGGTGATCCTTTTTGCCTCAGTGACATTATGGACGCTAAAATAGACTTCTAATTGTTTCAACCATTTATCAAGTAATTCTGCATCTACTTGTCCTTCAAAGCTTTTGATTTCGACTTTAGTCTCAACTTTAAAAGGAGTATGTTCAGATTTTACCTTTTCTCTTGTATTAGAAGTCTCTTCTTCATGCTCTTCCCCATAATCTTCCTCATGGTGGCTCTTGCTTATACCAAAATTTTTGACTAAGCCTCGAACCACCGATTCCATGGATTTTTGCTTGATGGAAGTTGTTTTTGCAAATATGCAAGTTCCTCTTGCCTTCTAAACATCCTATCCATCATGGTCTCCAGTATCTCGATCCTACAAACCAAGTTCTCTTCCTCCATTTCTCCTTGAATTCTTTGTTTCCACTTCTTTGTAGAAATCTCCAGATCGCAAGGTAAAGCTTCTTCGCCTTTAGATCTTGTCACTGTCATACAAATTCAAGAATGAAATACCACAATCCTGGATACTTGTTAGCTCTGATACCAAAATGATCTGTAAACTCTTCAACTTTGGAATTATTCACAAATCACAAATTAATTGTTGTTGTTTACTTTCTATTAGAAAATAACAAAGATAGCTAGTGAATGAATTACTATTGTGCTTAGAATCAACAATTGTAGTAAAGGAAATATTATAAGCTCATAACACCAACAATTTTATCCTAGAAAACCTCCAATGGAGGAAAAACCAGTCGGGAAGGGCAATTGCTCTTTCTTCCCACTTCTATTGGCCAATTCAAATCAATAGGTACAAAATTTACAATAAGTAAGAATGAGAAGTAGATAATTTTTCAACACTTCCTTTCAGTTACTTGCTTGCTCTATCCAACACTCATTTCTTCTACAAAAATACAATTTCTAGCACCAAGACTTCTTACTCACTTGCTCCCATGCTTCGATGATCTTCTACACTTCTAAAATCATGTAATTATAGCCTTTCTCATGTCCTATCGTGCACTTTGGAGAATGGGAAAGGTAATGAAGGAGAAGAGAAACAAACACCCTTTCAAATTCATAGGTTGTTCGTTTTGAATTTAGTTTTTGTTCATAATGGCCGGACCGCCGCCTGGTTAGGCGGCGGTCCTATCACTTAACAGATAGAACCTCTGTTTCATTGTTTTCCTTCTTTGTCTTTGACTATTTCGATGAAGTAGAGTTATTTTGGATCCCTATCAATCACACTTGGATCAAAATGTTTGATGTCTTCATACTCCCATAAGAAGATATCACTATATTTTTAACAGAGAGATATAAAGGCATGTTTTTCATCATGTGCACAAGATTTACTGAGAAAAAAATCCTTTTCGCGTGTAATAGTGACTAGGGAGAAGTCTTCTTGCGCTGCACACATATTCTTTTCTTCACCCTTGAACTCATCATCAGGGATAAATATTTTCTCTAAGGTGACCATCCCTTTAGGAAACTTGTTTGTCTTTAGCTAGATCACTTGGTCACCATAGTTGTCATGCAAGTCATCTTGCATGCTTGATGAAAAATCAACTTCATTTTGGATAAATTGGACAATATGCACGTCCACTGTCAAACACTTGTCAAATAGTATTATTGTTCGGAATGGATGGTATGATTACCATCTTAACATGTCGTGTTTCCTTTTACAAAGTCCTCCGCATGAGAAAACTCGTGAACCAAACGTGACAATCTGATCATCTTCTTTGTTCATTTTGCGCGACACCACCTACTGATTCGCAGTATCAAAGCTCTCTAGGAGGTCCCAAACTCTATGTTTATAAGATTTGAGAAGCTTATTATTTTTCACGCACTTGTTTGTGACCTGGTGGATAACCAATTATGTGTCTCCAAAGATCTGCATTGCCTTAATTTGTTTCTTCTCTGCAATGAGAAGACCATGCACCAACGCCTCATACTCTACCACATTGTTGGATCATGAAAACGTAACTTTGTGCAAGAAGAATAACTTCTCATTCTTAGGAGAAATGAGAACAACACTTGCACTGTGCCATTTTTTCTTCTACGGATGCATCAAAGTATAACTTCCATAGGTCCATACTTTCTTCATTCTCGATTTAGCATGCACATCGGCACAACTTCTTATTGAAGGATGCAATATGTACCATGCCATGTTTCAACAGATTCAAGATCCTCAAGCATATGGATAAATCATATGGTGCCTTTACGCCTACTCATCTAGCACTAAATTAGGTACGGGAGGTGAAACATGTTGCTCTTTAGAGAGTGAAACTTGCTCCTCTAGGATTAAGACATTGGCTTGGAGAGGAGATATGTCATATGACTCTACATGATAGGAAAATATTGGCTCAACTTGTATCATGAACTGGGTACCATACCTTGTCTTGAGTAACATATGAGACCAATCAGAAGACAAGTAACCCCCACTTTGGCAGTAAAATCCCTTGATAAGCATAAGGCAAACAAAGGAGGTAGGTCAATAATTGACACATCTTGAGTTATTGTGAGGCTTGGACATGCATGGAGGGTTAACTTAAGATCTTTGATGACTCCAAGGGTAGTAAAAGATTGAGCCATCAAGTTGTAGGACTCCCTTGGACAAGGGGTTGTACTTAAGACCTAGGACATCAACAATTTTATTAGGCATGACAGAAGTGCTAGCGCTTGAGTCAATCATGCAATTATGAACAAGATGTTTTCCTATGATCAAGGACATATAGAAAGGTGGGGTTTTAAAACCTTACTTGTTTCTTCCCTTCTTGGTAGATGTTGACAACATCACGTGGTTTGTGAACAACCTGATTAGTGCACGAAAGTTGAGCCGAGCTTCATGCTGAGTCACGCCGAGATGGAATGGTCAGGGTATCCCACATTGTGACATTTATATTTGTTTTCTTCATCTGGTCCACAATGTTGAATGGAAGACCCATTGACTTAAGTATTTGAGGAACAACAAAATATATTCTTGTTTTTTCTAGCGCGAGAGGCATGAGTCTTAGCTTGCGCGAAAGGATTGACCTTCCAAAGGAGGATGCACATCATCTCTGAAGGTGTATTGCACGAGAACCTTGCGTACGGGAACATGTGCGCATTTACTGTTGGGTGCTTTGGCTGCATCTCTTTACTTTTAAGGATTGACTTGTGTTATAAGAATTGAGATTTACGCTCCAGATTCAAGCATTCTCTTCTTGTACCTTATGTTGTCTCGTAACTGGCACGTGGTCTGTTTGTATCATCTGCAACTTGATTAATTACACAAAATTCCTCGGCGTCGAAAGGAGATCAAATTGGATTCGGGAGGAGCTTTTGGTTTTCTTGATTTTTGGGCTCACTTGCACTTATGGAAGGTTCACAGTTAGAAGCATTCTGGATAATGTAGGCTTGTGCACATGCAACATTAGCGCAGTGATTAACATCGTGAGGCATGTTGTAAGGAAAACACTATTCAAACTCTTGAGCCATGGTGTTCTAAACTGGAACTAGTGCTTGAATTGTGTTGGGCGCTGGAAGAGGTTGTGCTGGAGGAACCACTTATAAAGGAAATGCACGTTGACATGCCATCTATCATTCTGTTGGTTCTAGCCATACATTTGGTTTCCATATTGATTCTTCCAGGGATGATTGTTTTGATTATGCACCTGATTAGAATTATTTCTGAAGGCTTACACCTATTACTTTCCCAAGGATATAACTTTGTTTGACAAGTTTCTAATCAGGGCCTTCATGTCTTCATCTTCTTTACATTGCGCAGGAGAATGGGATGTGGATGCAACCGGTTACGCACTCTGCACAGGGACAAAAGAAATAGAAGGTTGGGGCACTATAGACATCTCTGAGAATAAGGGCGTGGGAGGTCTAAAAGCCAACTTTCTGCTGGATGAGACTGTTTCTCTACCCTTATTGCAATGTTGTAAGCAATAAGAAAGGTTCTACCTCCCATGGATTGAATCATGATTGAGATGTCACTATTCAAAGCCCTTAGATAATACAAGAAAGCATGTTGGGATGTAGGTCTTACCACTTGAGGAATTTTGTCCCAAGTCTTCTGAATCTGATATTGAAATTAGTCATTTTCTCATTGGGCGCCCTCTTTGTTATAGTCAGTTGCTCTGCCAAAGATAGGTGATCTAACTTGTCTTAAAAGTAATTGCATAGATTTTTTCCAATCTCATCCTAGGTGGCAATAGATTCAGGTCTCGTGTGTCGGTACCATTGGAGTGCTTTACCCTTGAATGAGGTTGTAAGTAACTTGACTGCTACATCATCGTGCGTGATCGATAGACATAACACACGTTTGCAACATCTTGGATATGCTCAATAGGGGTGACTTGATTCTCACTAGTGAAGTATGGATAGTCTTGAGTGCAGCTATTGACATATCATGTTGTGCATTGAGATTGAGTGGGCTTCCACCAGTGAAACTAGCAAATTTCCTTAGAGGAGAAGGTTCTAACGTCATGATAAGGCGTGTAGGTATACTATGAGGAGGAGTGGAATGTGCACAACATGATGGAGATAGGGATGCACGCACATAATTTCTGCTACGTACTATCTTTAGAGATAGTTGTAGGTACTTGAAAGACGCTTCAACTATTACGTTTTCCTTGTATGCACTCTTCTCATGAAAGGCACTCAGAACTACTGAAATCAGTAGATTTGGATATGTTGGGAGTCACCAGATGTGTTAGAATGAGCCTTGAAAGGGTGAAGATTGTTAAATCACATAACAAACTTAACAATACTAAAATTTAAGCTTTTAATGTTGTTCCCACCGGGCATGCCAGAAAATGTTGGTTGTCAAACTTGCACCCATGTCTCAAATCTAGAAGAACCGAGTCGTTGAGTCAACAATGGGACTGTCTCCAAGTTATGGGACCTTGCGTGTTTGAGACAGACCTGGAGAAATTCGGTTCCTCTACCTACTTCTACTACTATCAAGTTACTCCTAATGCTTTGGAAATAGAAACTAAGCTAACAATGCCAAGGGACCAGGGATAAAAGGGTAACATGAAAATGGAAAACTAAACTAAGGAAGGCGATAACACTAGAAAAAGTGGGATGAACATTATTTGTTTGAGTGAAAATGAAGGAGAAAGCATAGAGGGATGCCAAACACGCATAACACAAACCGAAATGCACACACCTACTCGATTTCATAAAACACAACAAGAAAATGGAGTTACAAGGGATTTAAAGTGACACAACAAGAACACAATGCAAAAGGGAGGAAAGAAAGAATAATAGAAATGCGTCAAGGCATAGAATAGCCACAAAACGATGATTTTATTACTTCCAAGGATGCAAAGTTTATTACAATGGCGTATGAGGCCGATATCCACATGCAAGATCTAGATCTAGAGGTCTACAACTCAAAATACAAAGATGGAGAACACTTAGCAAATGCTAGAAGATCTAAAATGTCCAACCCTTTATAATGAGCCAAGCTCTTACATTTATAGATGAATTGATCAGAGAAAAGAGGATAAGGAGGGAAAATCCAATTTGAAAACGCAATCAACAATAATGAATGCCTACAAATCCACCTATAATTTATCAAATGCACATCTCTAAGTCTATATGGTGTGTAGGAGAAGGAAGGAGGTAAGATCCATATTAAATTGGGTGGTTGGAGCAATTAGATCTACTCAATAATGGCGTGATAGACGTTTTCCATCCTCTTACCTATCGAATCTCACTAAAAATTTGAATTTTCATGGTCTAGAGTGTAGCCCACGTTAGCAGCTTTTCAACAAGCCCAGTGCACAAGGATCCGAGCACCTGGAGAAAAAGTTATGACTATCGAAGATATGCATGCAAACTAGACACACAAGACACATGGCACACACTTGATTGGGTGATAGATTGGCCAAGTATATAATTGTTTTGTCATTTTATGCCACATGTCACCCACTAGTTCGTTGCAATAATTCGAGCCCCGTGGTGCACCTTGATTGGTTGTGTGTAACACACTCAATGTCGACATATGCATGTGGCATAGGATGGCGCAAAAGAAGGCAAGACAAAGGCATGCACGTGGAAGAGTGAGACATTAGAGGAAAGTAGAGGAAGGGTGGGCACAAAGGTGATGTGCACATGATAAATGGGAGAATTAACTAAGGAGAAGCGTATGTTTAAGGAAAAATTATTACAAAAATAATGTGTGGTGGCAAGGAAGAAGAGTGCGCGAGGAAGCTAAGAAATTAACTGATTTTTGAAAGCAAGTCTAGAGCACGCGCATAGGGTGCATGCACTACTAGGAAGAAGGAGAATGCATAGAGGGTGCACACGATGGGAAAATGGAACAAAGAGGAAAAGGAAAATAAGAGGTGAAGGAAAGGAGGAGCGCACAAGGGTGCATGAGGAATCTGTAACCACGAGAATGTGCCCAAGGAGAAAATGAGGTGTGCAACCTATAATATAGAACCTTCAGAGCCAGAATGTGAATACAAGTTGTCCAAATAACTAGGGGATTTATTTGGATAACAGTTCTCTTTGCAACAAATAACTATTACATAGAGATGATGTTTGTGCCACACATCACTATATTCTAGTTATTTATAATGCATGATAGTATTTATTGATAGTCCCACATCTCTAGATGTCCTCTCCTTTGTTCTCAGTATGTTCTGTGTGACTATTCTTGGAAACTCTATTTCCAAACCCAACTACTTTTTCTACATGCTACCTTCTCTTCCCTAACATGTAAATGTTAATAACTATGGTTTTTTTCTGTTTTTAGCTCATTTGATCCTTTGGTGTACCGATTTTTTTCCCATGCGGGTGCACTTCAAGACCAACTATTTACATGTGCCTGTTTTCCCACTATATCTCATGTCTAAATTTATCTCAATGTTATATATTTGTGTGTGGATTTTTCTTATGTGATTTAACAAAAATTAAATATTTTTCAGAGGACTAAGATCAAATAGATAATATCATATAAGATCAAATAGATAATATCATATATTCACAAGATCTAACATGCAATGGAAAACAAGTGTAAGTAATGAGAGGACAAGAGTTTCTTGGTTGATAACTCTATGTCTATGATGGATTTGGGCTGGAATGGTACTAGAATAGGTTGGATTTGGGTTGTACATGCTTCATCTGGAAAACATAGATGAAATTATCATGGACAATAGCACCCGAAGAGGACAGGACCGCCCAGAGCGTTAGTGTTTGTACTTTGGGAGCTCATGTCCTAGCATTAGTTATGGATCTAGTTGTTTCGTGGTTTGAACATTTCTTCTCCACTTCACTCTTTGTCACTCTAACTTCACTATAGGGTTTCATGGTCACGCATGTACCTACAAAACAAACCCTAACTACCTGTACACAAGGCTCAAACACACATTAGATGGAATAAAATATGCATATGCTTGAGTCAGTCGACCTCAGTGGTCACCCCAATGTGATTTTCATTGAATTATGTGCTACATTTCAGACTTAATGTCATTCGGTGTGTGTTTTTGTGTGATAGAATTATGTCGCTTGAAGATAGGTTGCTCTTGTGTCGGTCGCGCACCAAGATAATCTGGGCTCAACTACTTTTCCCCTAGATGAATATGTGTGATGAAACTCAAAATTTTACTCTCCTATGTCAATGACTAATGCATCCCAAATGCATTCGTTGATTGTTTCTCTTTGTCCAAATAGTAGATAGGCGTAATAGCCCAAATTACCAAGCCCTTTATAATAGTAAGGAAGTCATGTATATATACGATTCCCTTACTTGAATTTCATCATTAACAACTAAAAAGACATGATAATAGAAGTTTCGGAAAAGATAAAGGTCGATGTGGAATTTTAAAACATAAGAGAAAAGGGAAAGAGGACAAAATCCCACAAAGGGACAATAACACCTTAGTGCTAGTGTTTGAGAGTATCTCGAAGATAAAATAGAAGACATCGAGTTGGGTCACATGTTGTGCAATGTCTAAAAGTAAAGGGATAGTTCCTAAAAAGCAAAGGATGAAAATATAAAAAGATAAATCACTGTAAATGCAAAGCAAAACAAGTGTTGTTAATGCCCAGTTTTATTGCTTAGGAATCATCCATATGATGGCATATTAGAGACATAATGTAATAGTACTAAGTGTATGATTTCATGTCTACATTTCCCCCACTTTATGTTGTTGAATGAATATTCAAGTAACATAAAGTAGATAGAAAAGATTGTACCTTGTGGAGATCGAATGATGTTATAACTGATAGCGTGACAAATGGAGATTGTAATCAATAGTGTGTTGATTGGGGATTGTAATATGTGTATCATGGAATCTAAGAAGGGATGGGAACCCTAGGGGTGACCTTGTGTGCGTAATGGAAATGATGCCTACATTTGTAACTTGGATATTACCTTTGCTTGAGATTGCTCCTTGTTCCATTTTTATTTCCTTTTTGGGATAAAGATGAACCTGCAAAATAAGAAAAGTGTAGTCAATGCTCATAGTATATGAAATTGAACTTTAACTTGGAAAAATTAGAATATGAGAATATAAATGCATATGAAAAATAAGTGAATCAAGGATAGAATACACCTAAATTTTGTGAGAGAAAAGATAGAATTGTTCCTATTTGCTTATTGCCTTGGAGAACTTTACCTTGAGACGGTTGGAAGAGCCGAGAGTGATCAATTCCTAAACTAGTTTTAATATACTGGGGATTTAGGAATCATGTTGCTAGAGGAAGAGTGTTAGGATAGCTATAGGATTTTCCCTCCACCCATTAATGCTTGCCAACATCTAAGTGCCCTTTGCAGATACGCAAACCTAATAAAAACTAGCCATGGATGACACAATGTTCCAAACAATACATTGGTATATGCCCTAAGTGCCACTCCATATTTGATACTCGATATAAAAATATGTAAACTAAGAAAGATGAGTAATTAGTTCCCTTGATAAAAGTATGAAACTTACCACTAATTTTGTACCTATTGTACTTTAGATAGTAACATGTGTTCTAAGTCTTTACTTTTGGATTTTGATAAAAGCTATCAATGATAATTTGTTCAACCTATAAGGTACCTATTTTTACCCCCATGATAGAACCACCAAGGTGGGATACTAGTGCCTACCACTCCTACTTGTATTGGGAGATTTTGTCCTTGTGATTTTTAGCCCAATTTTGATTATGAACCATTTCATTAGCCCCTATTTGGTCATATTTTCTATGTACCATTCTATTATGGTTTCTAGATTACTGTAAGGGTGAAATAATCACCTGATGATTTCCTCCACTTGTTTGGGGTGTATGAGATAAATGAATGTGAGCATGACCCAAATGAGGAAAGTCAAAACTGATGTGCACATATGAAATAGAACTCCTATAGGGGGAATAGGGAATGTGCATGGTAACAACCATGACACATGCAAAACAATGGGAAAAGCTAGCATAAAGTGTTAGTGACAAACAAACATGAAAAATGTAATAACAACTAGTGAACCACATAATCATACAACAAGATGTCATCATAGTAGCTGATGGAAAACTTGGGACACCCCTCGGACGTCAAGACACTCAAGGTCATACAAGAAAACAAGCAATAAAGCATAGGGAAAATCCCACAAACAATGATAAACAAGACATAAACATAAAAGACAAGAAAATCGATAGCCATGGTTGGGAGTAGGCTGTAAAGACAAATGTTACACATGAAACACCCATTAACATGTTAGAAAAATTGATAGTATGTCAAAATGTATACAACTAAAAATATGAATGAAAGTAGTATATATTGCAATGAAATCACTTGAACATGGAGAAATAGGAAAGGTAGATGCCCCTAAGAGCCTTAGTGGGACCGGTTGTGAATAGTGTCATCATGTGATAACCCGTATTCACCTCAAAGTACCATGTGAATGCACATGTGTATATGTAAAATGATAGAACATATTATGAATCAAAGTAACATGATAGGAAAAATGTAACATAAAATAATATAAACAAGCAAGGATACATGCAACCAAGACCTAAACTAATGTTTTTGTACTTTTGTTAATATTTGAATGTTGTTGAATTATTATAATATGAAATAATAGGACTAGGGGAGGGGAGCAAGGTTGCCCCCAATGTATGTGTGAAAAATGAGGTTCATGTAGGTAATTGCACCCTTAACAATCATGTTTGAACACATAACAAGAGTGCGTCATCGGGTAGTAAGGGGGAGATGGTATGCCCCTTAAGTGTTAATGCCATAGGGATCTAAGTGATGTCATCAAGAGATTCTTATAAATTTGAGTCATAACCAAAGGGGGTTGGTTTAGATGCATAATATGAGAAAGATTTTGTTTTATCTCAGTAAAGAATTGCAGTAAGACATAAGTCATACATGCCCATGACATATTCCTCATCAGTAAAATGTGAACCAAGGCGCTTATGTGCATTCCATCATGAAAAATTGGGAGCATAATCAAGAAATGAATCATTATGAATAAAAATACTCCAAGAGGCAATGGGATAAACAAGAGCAATGTTATGTATATCATTGATACCACCGATGTAATCTAGCCAATACTAACCAAGTGTAAGCAGAGAGGTCCAGGGATCAAGTGTAACCCAAACTTGAATGTAAAAGACTCTTATACCATAAGTTGCTAGGAGAAAGATGTGGCCTTGATATTTATCATGAGGTTCAAGAAAAGCCATGATATCAATAGTGGCGAGGCCTAAGTGAGTTAATGACGCATATGTGTATATTTCTTTAGGGCAAACAAGATTAAAAGGAACATGTTGCCAATACGTTTGATTAATGTATAGTGTGCAAGTGAATCAATCAAAAGAATTAAGTGGTATATGGGAAGAACAAGGAATAAAAGTAGGACTTGTTGGAACATAGAATTGCATCCTTGTTTGGATCATGAAAAATATAGAATTCTAGGCCAACATGGGATTGTCTCCAAGTGTGGGACTTGTATCTTGAGACAAACCTCCAGAGAATGTTGGCTCCTCCACTTATCTAACCTAACACTAACACTACTCCTATAGCTAAGCTAAAACTAACACATCTAATCTAAGCGTCCCAAGGGACCGGGGTTAGAGAAATGCGTAAAGTAAAACCTAAGCTAAAATAAGCAGTGATAGTACTAAAAGAAAGATATGATCACTCTCCACGAGGGAGAAAAAATAAGGAAAATTTAGGAGGAAAGGGCGGACAACGTGCCTCGGACAACACTTTCACTAAACCTCCATCTCACACATTAACACACATGAAAATGAAGAGATTCGTAAATGTGATGCACAACATACCAAGAGTGAATCGAGAGGCAAGAACACAATAAACACAAGCATATGGTAGATAATAGCCACAAACACATGATTTTATTACTTAAAGGACACACAATCAATTACAACAATGGAAGAAGGCACAAAATGCATTACAATTCGGATCCAAGTGCGAACTCGTGGGAGGTTGGCCGCCAATTTTGGCATGGTGTCATTACAAAAAGAGGGATCCTAGTATTATTAGTGGAGGATCACTATTTTAAGCGATGTTTGAGAGAAGCTATGGAGACTTTCAAACATACACACAATATAAATAGGGATTGTGGTTTAAGTGTTAGCCACTCTTGGAGATCTACTAGTAACATGTTTAACACCGACACAACAACTTAAAGAGTTGCAATATTTAATGCTTTTGAATTAGTGGTTATAAATTACCAATATTTGTAACTAGTTCATGTATTATTCTTTGAGGTGGCCCATTTAGCATAATGTAATTAACTGGAGTTGTTTATATAAGGAGTTCCACTTTGTAACTCAAGTATATTGACTCATCATGATGACGGATCGTATGACATGATCCAAAGCATTGATTCTTTTTTATTTTTCAACACAAACTTTACCCATTTTTTTGGCATTTAATGGTATTGAATTGTCTTTACATGGGGTCCAAATCTTTTTGGTTTTCTTGAATGTTGAATTTGATTATTTGTTGCTCAATCACTAATTCTCTCACTAATTTGAAATGCCGATTTAAAAGTTTCTTGCACAAGGTTTACACAAAATTCTTATGTTCAATGGTACTCAATTATCTTTATGTAAGCTCGAATTCTTTTTTATATATAATAAAGAGATTGCTGGAAGTGATCACATCCCAAAACAACGCTCCAAAAAACGAAGAAAACATTACATCATAAACATGTAGGCAGATGCTACTACAACACTAAAAAGAAGAAGAGAATCAACGATTTTATTTTCATTTATCTTTAAACATTGATTTTGGTACTTTGTTCCTCATTCACCAATTCAGTAATTCACTTACTAAACATATGCATACGTGGTGAACTTCAAAATTTGAAAGCTTTATATTAACATAGAAAACCTGGAAAAATAAAAATAAAAATTTAAAACACACATCACATAATTAGACTAAGATAGATGCCGATGAGTAATGTTGTAGGAAGATACGCACTTAAATGTATAAAGACATAGACGAAGATTGATGTGTAATGTGTATAAAGACATATCAGTAACCATACCAAAAAGGCGGTTGAGCAGGAAAAGGAAAAGCGGCATCAAAAATTAAGATGAAGACCGAGATGAAAATGGGGCGTTGCGAGAATCGAACTCGCGACCTCTCGCACCCAAAGCGAGAATCATACCACTAGACCAAACGCCCAATTCATGAAACTCTAAATAAGTAAAAATAACAATTTTAAGTAATTACTCAACAGACTGAACCAACTAAAAATAAATAACAGTGACATGATAACAATATCACTGCACATTCTTAAATACATACGCCTGTAGCTCAGTTGGTAAAGCGCAAAGGCTCTTAACGTTGGGCGCTTGTTTGTAATGTTAGTTACATGATGATAATGTTTTATTCAATATCTTGAAAACTGAACTTGCTCACGAATCCTACAATTGAGAATGCGAGTAAAACATTACGAATAATTAAACATATATGACAAAAAAATAATTAAAAAAGCCGTTGAAAATGACTATGCCTCCATAGCATAGTGGTAGTGCGTTAAGCCGTAGCGAAAGGTCGCGAAGTTCGATCCTCGCCGGGGCTGATTAGGTGTATGTGACGCGGGGCTAGCGCCGCTTCCGAAGAAACTAACCCCCACGCGGCACTGAGACGCTACTTTTTTCACTCGCCTTAGAGGATCAAGTTACTCAAGTAGTCCCAGACTACGCCTTCACACACCAACTACCATTCCCCGCAACTTCTCCTTTGCGCACAAGTGAACTCATCAAACACCATTCACGATTGCCCATACAACCGCTGCAGAAGACCACTCCCCAAAACCACGGCTGCCCATACAACGCGGAGCTCTTAATATGCCTTCTTAGTCCACCTGAGGGAATGCACAACTCCTGCCTCCTTGACCCATCACTGAACCAGCTCTCTCTACGACGCCGGCCGGTCCACTGTCGAACACCCAACTACTCTGCACAATGCCGCTAAGGAACATCGCATGCACCTTTTGCCATCCATCCATGAGTCTGCCTGAGTTGCGGCGCCGGTCACCTACGCGTGCACCGACGGGGAAGTCCTCCTCGCGAGTCCTTCCCGTGCGTGAGTCTCCAACTCACTACGACCTGCTGACTATTCTGCCACTCAAGTCCCAACACCAAAGATCCCTACGAAGAGCACTGCAAGCTCTCCATCTTTGTAGACCGCATCCCATGCGGGTGAGGTACTCTTCTTCCCCGGCTCAATCCATCCTCTGATCTCGCCCCGATGCCAAGGCCTTTGACATCCGCTTGCGTCCAAACCGCATTGACCCTTCCCGAGCCTCTGCCTTCGTTGTCAGCTCACCACACTGCAACGGTATCCATGATGTCCTTGACTCAGCCCACCATGTCGCGCATCACCATGTGAACCATCCTCTGTCCACTTCACTGAGTCTCAGCCTATGCTTCTGCACCCACTCCGCATCCACGCATGCATGCGCCTCATGATACATCTATGCGAGCACTCGACTCATCTGCGCTGCTTTAACCTCTGCAAGGTTGAGGAGCTCGCCACACTTGGCTCGCTCGCGTCCGAGTTACTTCTCCTCCGTTTCGACCTCCGAATCCCAGTCTCACTCCAACTCGCCCCATGGCTGTATTCTGCATTAGCTTTGCTTCCAAGGACGTTTACACCGCTACGGTCTCCCCAAGTCCAATGCTTCTTCTCTCTGGAGTCCCACTGCTGATCCATGATGCACACCACTGCATGGACATACTCCGCAAGGGTAGAGTATATCTCCAAGGTCTGCTGAACACCCTTTTCCATCTGAATGCCCAGTTCGCCCAAGTGTTCCACATTACACTTGGTGGGGTTGTGAGATCCCCATGTTGGTCTGTATAGTCTGCCATGCTCATCTGGCACTCTAGGCTTGCGCTGCACTCTCAACGCAAGGCCTCTATCGTACAAGGTCTTCATGCTCAAACCAACTCTCGCTCTGCCTCGCATCGCCCACATGAGTTGCCCAACTCGCTCCGCGTACGTTGGGTACGTTCTTCGCTCCAAGACACCCTTGCACTGTTCCTAAGTGCAACCAACTTGCTCACCAACCCGCCTCGGCTAAACCTTGACTCTAGGTCATCTTGGGACTCATATAATGGAGTATTCCAACCTCCATGCGCCTCTCTTACTCGCCAACCAGCCCTCAAGAGTTGCTGCAGCGCGACACCGGGAAGTTCCCGGGAGGTCACCCATCCCAGCGCTACTCTAGCGCCTGCGCGCTTAACTCGCCCAAAACTCGCCAGATCTTCTGTGGGATAAAGCGCCAGAGGTCGCCAACCCCAACGCATGATTATCCAACCGTTTGCCTCGGCCGGGATCCATTTCGGAACCCTGGGTAGTGCCTCGTGCACTGCCCTAGTCGGATGGGGTCTGCCCATCCTGGGGGAGGCGGTCGCCCATTGAGCTCCGAGACTCGCCCCCTTATACTCTCCCCCACTTAAAGTGGCGACGCCCACGGCGCCATTGCTAGTCTTCTGCAAACTACGCAAAGGATGCAAGTGTACGCAACACTTGGACAAAATGTAAATGCACTACTCACATGCAAATACACACGGAACACTTCGGTCACCACTGACATAACACAACTTAGTCTCTTCAACATCTCGCTGCGCTAACTCCCTGTGCTCGGGACAAAAAGTGCCAAATCACTCAACACTTCTGCCGCTGTAGCTCCCTTCCTCTGAAACTACACTTCACCAAACATCCAACACAATGCCTGATGGGATACCCCTTCTGACAACTCCTAACACACTTAGGAATTTTATATGATGCACAAGCTGCTCTGCTAAGCTCTGAGCCCTTCCTGCACAACATTCACTGCATAACACGGAGAGCCGCCAACAACTTCAACGCTGCTCGACGAACCTTCACAAGGTTTCACTTGCCACTGGACCTGGTAACACCACGCTTCCACCCGCAACATGAATTACTCCAACCGATTAAAGGGGCCTACAACGCCACAATGCTGCCCTAGTTCAGCATTCCTACCAACACCATATCACCGCTGTGCCTCTGATGCCGATCTTCCGGCAAACTGCTCACCGGGAATACCTTGCTTCCACTGCAACCTGACTGATCTACTTGCACACCCGCTTTCAACCAACCAGCACTTCCGAAAATGCAACACTGCCCTTCTCCGAAAACGTAGCTTTCCGCCACTGTTGCCAACCTGACATCCAAGGTTTCGCAAAACCGCAACACCGATTCTGCCAAGGGAGAGCCATCTTTCCACTCCATGGCTCGAGTATCCACATGATATCACATTCCAAACACTGCAATTCAGCCATTTCAATGCACAAGATCCGTCTACAACTTATGGAGAGTTGTCGCACTACTCAATGCTTTCGCATCTACCGAGTTTTCGAGTTACTCTGCCTCTGCACCTGAACTCTACCAAATGCTATCCCTTCGCTCATCTCTGCTTTGGACTAGTTCTGCATCAGCTTAAACGTGAACTGTCCACCTAAGTGACGTTACCCAGCCACACTGCATGCTTCCCTCTCGCCGCAACATTCCGAGTTCCGATCAACACTGGCCTTCTTCTCTCACAAAGTCTCTAGAAACTTGCACTTGACTTACTTGCATTGCACAAGTGCCAACACTTGACACCTGCATGGGTCTACAACACCCGTATCACCGAACGCCATGCCGACCACGTCGCAACTACATGACTCCTTTCTCATCAACCCTCTGGTCTACAGCTGAGAAAGTTCACTGGCTTCATTCATTCCACTGTGACATCAATACCCGATACTCCGCTGGATCACTCTGATCTGACACTGCCATCCGGCTCAGCACCAGTCTTCTCATAACCACGAAACAACACTGCTCCGCCTGATCCAGTTGCATTGGCATCCCATCCTTCCGACTACCAACACAGTTGATTGCCAACCTCCACAAGATTAACCACTTGCTTCAATTCGTACAACAACCAACTCCCACAAACATGTACGACTCTGCATAGCCGCACATTACGTTGGGCGCTTCAACCTGACGTTGCTTCGCAGCACACACCACCTACTTCTGCGTCGAACCTCACTGTTCTGCTTGGCCCAACTTCAGTTCACACGTTGGGAGCTCCTTTCGCCAATTCTCACATTGGTTTACACTCTGCTCGCCAACTTCACACACACACATTGGGTGTTTCAACTGACATTGCTTTTCTCGCACACATCCGTCTACTTCAGCACATCCCAAATGCGTTTACCCGTTGGAAGCTCCATTTGCCAACTCTCACGTTGGTTTACACTATGCTGTCCAACTTCGTTACAATGCGTTGGAAGCTCCATTTGCCAACTCTCACGTTGGTTTACACTCTGCTTCCAACCCGCGTTGGTGTCCCGTCCTCTCCGATCACCAACGATGTTGATTGCGTTGGCTCCCTAGTCTGCCACCCTGTTCTTCAACCAACATCCCACAACACTGCCATTGGTAGCTCTTTCGCCAACTCTCAACGCTGGTTTACACTTTGCTATCCAACAACAGCTCCACACCAAGTACTGTGTATCAAAGGGAAACATATCCTCACAGCCCTGATCGCAGCTCTGCACTGCGCATCAAAGAGAGCATCCACGAGCTCTAACATCAGCACTCGCGCTGAATGTTACTGAAGGAGCAACACTACAATTGCTCTGATACCAGCTGTCGCGGGGCTAGCGCACTGCGGAAGAAACTAACCCCCACGCGGCACTGAGACGCTACTTTTTTCGCTCGCCTTAGAGGAACAAGTTACTTAAGTAGTCCCAGACTACGCCTTCACACACCATCTACCATTCCCCGCAACTTCTCCTTTGCGCACAAGTGAACTCATACAACACCATTCACGATTGCCCATACAACCGCTGCAGAAGACCACTCCCCAAAACCACGGCTTCCCATACAACCGCGCGGAGCTCTTAATATGCCTTCTAAGTCCACCTGAGGGAATGCACAACTCCTGCCTCCGTGACCCATCACTGAACCAGCTCTCTTACGACGCCGCTGGCCGGTCCACTGTCGAACACCCAACTGTTCTGCACAATGCCGCTAAGGAACATCGCATGCACCTTTCTGCCATCCATCCATGAGTCTGCCTGAGTTGCGGCGCCGGTCACCTACGCGTGCACCGACGGGGGAAGTCCTCCTCGCGAGTCCTTCCCGGGCGTGAGCCACCAACTCACCCCGACCTGCTGACTGTTCTGTCACTCAAGTCCCAACACCAAAGATCCCTGCGAAGAGCACTGCAAGCTCTCCATCTTTGTAGACCGCATCACATACGGTTGAGGTACTCTTCTTCCCCCGGCTCAATCCATCCTCTGATCTCGCCCCGATGCCAAGGCCTTTGACATCCGCTTGCGTCCAAACCGCATTGACCCTTCCCGAGCCTCTGCCTTCGTTGTCAGCTCACCACACTGCAACGGTATCCATGATGTCCTTGACTCAGCCCACCATGTCGCGCATCACCATGTGAACCATCCTCTGTCCACTTCACTGAGTCTCAGCCTATGCTTCTGCACCCACTCCGCATCCACGCATGCATGCGCCTCATGATACATCTATGCGAGCACTCGACTCATCTGCGCTGCTTTAACCTCTGCAAGGTTGAGGAGCTCGCCACACTTGGCTCGCTCGCGTCCGAGTTACTTCTCCTCCGTTTCGACCTCCGAATCCCAGTCTCACTCCAACTCGCCCCATGGCTGTATTCCGCATTAGCTTTGCTTCCAAGGACGTTTACACCGCTACGGTCTCCCCAAGTCCAATGCTACTTCTCTCTGGAGTCCCACTGCTGATTCATGATGCACACCACTGCATGGACATACTCCGCAAGGGTAGAGTATATCTCCAAGGTCTGCTGAACACCCTTTTCCATCTGAATGCCCAGTTCGCCCAAGTGTTCCACATTACACTTGGTGGGGTTGTGAGATCCCCATGTTGGTCTGTATAGTCTGCCATGCTCATCTGGCACTCTAGGCTTGCGCTGCACTCTCAACGCAAGGCCTCATTCATGCAAGGTCTTCATGCTCAAACCAACTCTCGCTCTGCCTCGCACGCCCACATGAGTTGCCCAACGCTTCAACTCGCTCCGCGTACGTTGGGTACGTTCTTCGCTCCAAGACACCCTCGCACTGTTCCTAAGTGCAACCAACTTGCTCACCAACCCGCCTCGGCTAAACCTTGACTCTAGGTCATCTTGGGACTCATATAATGGAGTATTCCCGCCTCCACGCGCATCTCTTACTCGCCAACCAGCCCTCAAGAGTTAGCTGCAGTAGCGACACCGGGAAGTTCCCGAGGTCACCCATCCCAGGGCGCTACTCTATAGCGCTGCGCGCTTAACTCGCCCAAAACTCGCCGAGATCTTCTCGTGGATAAAGCGCCAGGTCGCCAACCCCAACGCATGATTATCCAACCGTTTGCCTCGGCCGGGATCCATTTGGAACCACAGGTAGTGCCTCATGCCTCGCCTTGGGGTCTGCCCATCTGGGGAGGCGGTCGCCATTGAGCTCCGAGACGCGCCCTTATAGTATGTATAAGTAGAATAAGTGTCGAGTTCTTCTACACTATGCTTATCTTATCGTGAGACCGAGTGTGGTTTACTTTCCTCCCTTTTTCTCCTTTTTAATTAACACTTAATAAATTGATTGGTTTTTCTCCTATATGGATGTTGTTCTTTGTAATATTTTCTCATAGTTATGTGACTTTTATTTAATTATGGATAATAGATTGGACTAATCAATTTCATTGTTTTTCACATATTCATTTTTTCCCAAACAATTATGGATAATAGATTGGATTAATCAATTTTATTGTTTTTCACATATTCATTTTTTCCCAAAAAAATTAATGTTGCACTAATCAATTTGAAGATTGGTAAACATCATTAAAATTTTTATGAGAATATAAAAATAGAATTTCAAATTACAATTAAAAAATAAAATTGAAGAAAATGATAGAAATGACTCACTAAGTGCAAACTTGCAATTTTGTAGATAGATTCTTGCAAAATCCCAAATCCAATACATTTAGTCTTTCACTGATCTTCATTTGTAAGAAATCAAACAAATAAAAAATAAAAAACCAATTACAAATAAAAAACAAGAAATCAAATAAATAAATAAAGAAATTGAACAAAACTAATTAAAAATCAAAATTAATGGATGTTTCAATTTTATCAATGAGATACCCATATATCTATATTTCATTAACAAGATATTAAGATAATTCTATTATTTTTAATTTATTTACACTTTGAACTTTCCACTTTCATTTGTTTTATATTTGTCATGAATCTCACAAATTTATAATGTAGTGTTTGTTTAATATTTAATTTATTAACTTTCTTTTATATATATATGACGGCAAAATTTGAATATACGGGTCATTTTGACATTTAAAATATATATTTCCCTCTCAATCATGACGATCATATTTTAAAAGTCACCGTATTTTGACATTTTAAACGACTAAAGACGTCGAAATGCCTTGCAAAATCCAACAGTGGTTGAGCCGTTGAACTTCAAAATCAAATTAGTAGCAAAAAAATTTTCAATCCCAAATTAGGAAAATTAGCACCGATAATTTTTCAATCCCCGAAAAGAAAATTAGCAGCCATATTTACAAAGATATTATTTGTGCTTTTAAGGCTCACCCTTTACTCACTCTTGTACACTCACCAACTTGTTCTACTTCAAATATCAAAGTTGGTACCCATACCAATCCACTTATGCCAAGTAAATACCCATAATATTGGAATATCACAACTATTCGTGATGAATTGTTGTGCGCTACTGAGAACCACCCTTTACTCACTCTTGTACACTCACCAACTTGTTCTACTTCAAATATCAAAGTTGGTACCAATACCAATCCACTTATGCTAGTAAATACCCATAATATTGGAATATCACAACTATTCTTCATGAATTCTTGTGCGCTACTGGTAACCACCCTTTACTCACTCGTGTACACTCACCAACTTGTTCTACTTCAAATATCAAAGTTGGTACCAATACCAATCCACTTATGCCAAGAAATACCCATAATATTGAAATATCACAACTATTCCTAATGAATTCTTGTGTGCTACAGTAACCACATTATTTTTGCAAGTATGTTTAATGTATACACCAATTACATAAACATAATTAAATATATCAATCAAACTTTCTAGAATAAAGGAAAATTGAAATAATTAAAAACATTAGATACAATTAGGGTTTTTAGGATAATACTTGATTTTTCACAAAATCTCAAGACACTTATCAACAAATATTGAAAAACATATTCAAATAAAAAGCTAAAGAAAATCCATAAATTTCGCAATGATGATGAATAATCAACCTCGAAGAGCCAAAATTGTACAAATATGGAAATGCCACACCATAACCATACAAGTACAAAAATTTCAACTACCTCCAAATGTGGATGAAACCTCACAAATCTGTTCCTCTATTTCGAGCTTCCAAAACCTCACATGTTGTTTCCAAAATTTGTGAGTCATTAGAAAATTGTTCTCCACCTTGAAACCCTAATCCAATCTCTAGGTCTTGCATAATGCACAAGAAAAACGAATACATGTTTTGGGGTATGTGCCAAACAAGAAAAGTTGAGCTTCCTTGATGTTTATCACGACCTAAACAATTGAACAATTTGGCAATCACCATACAAGTTTAATGCAATTTATTGTGCGGTCTAGCGTAATGTAAGTGTTCCGACCCTTAACTTTTCAATGGATGCAAATTACAAGTGGTAAATGTTATACACTTCTCTAAATACTTTTGGCACATATCAAATGCTTGAAATTAGACTTATTCCTTTCTTTACAACTTCAATATAATTCACTTGTAATCAATCTCTTAGCGTGTCTCATGTATCTTAAATGCACTAGTGCACCTTTTGTTTATACACTTTTTGAATTCAAATTAACACCCTATTCATGCACACATACAATGTGAAAAAAAAACTGACAAATAAGGGCCAAAATCTCAAGGCACTTAAATTATGGGTTAAAATGCCTGCAAAAAAAAAAGAAAAACATGTACAAGTACAATTACGGAAAAGTGTCCTAAACATTAGGAAATCTAAGGGAAGACAAAAACACGAGGAAAGAGAATTACATGTGATAAAACATGAAAGTAGAGGGTTGATAAGGAGATGGGGTTGCAAAGGTCCATACAAAGTCATAAGTCTCGAAAGTTACATAAAACACAAAGAAGAGCGAGTCAAAAGACAAACAACTCTAGGAAAACACGCCAACAAGAATCATATTATTTAAGGTAGATTTTGGTTCATTGTTATTATAAAGACTAAATCACCAAAAACTCATAAGACAACATGGTTTAATGATACCAAGCGTCGACGAATGCCAAGATGTATAGATGCAAAATGGGCACGAGACTCCTGTTTCCAACGAATGAGAGAAACATGCACACAAAGAGATAACTAGAAAAGATAGATATTAGATAATATAATGATGAGTTGCTTGGAAAAGGCCAATCCCAAGAACCAATGGGCTTCCTTTGAAGGGTGTCAACTCATTTTGACAATCAAGTGATAAATGATAAAATATATGATATGATAAAGATTTAGATACTTAGATAATACAATGATGAGATAAAACTAATCTTCCATGATGATTGTGTTATCACGAAATCACAACACCCCTCGAATGGCCAACTTGTGAAATCTGGAAGTCAAGTGTGATTGCGTAACATGGGATTGTCTTGAAGTGTGGGACCTTACAAGAAGGATAACCCTATGGAGAAAGCCAACTTATTTTTCCTAAACCAAAGGCCACAACCGACTCCAAAATGCAAGAAAATGACTAATCTAATCCTATTATAATGTTTTCCAAGGAGACATGGATAAAAGGGTTGCATGAAAAGTAAAACCTACACTAAGGGGTGATACACCAAGAGAAGGGGTGATTGGAACACTCTCCAGGAGTGGAAAGGAAGGGAAATGGGGAATAGGAAGGGTATTGAGACACCACAACCCAAAACACACATTCACACTACCATTTCAATTAAATAAAATCAATTCAAGCCTGCAAGAAACAATTAAAATACAAAAACATCACAAATGCAATGAAAAGACCAGAAGTTGCAATATCAACAACAAGGGCTACAAAATAGCCACAAATATGATTTTATTGCTCAAGAGTTGATACAATTCATTACAATGAGGAGAAGAGGCATATAGTCCTTGCACAATGCTTAGAAGTGGAGGTTTTAGCTCACAGTGCACTTGTAATGATTTGCAAAGAGAGAGGAGTTAGGGGAGAATATTCAACAACCTTTTAAATTTTCCCTCCATTACAATTTATAGCATGAGAAAATAGAAGGAGAGAGAAAGATCTTTCAATGTTTCCCAACCACCCTGTAGGAGCAATAAATGCACTTGAGCTTGCTTGTGGGACCTGGAAATCTACCTCTGATTTTCTCCTCATCGCTCATTAATTTTCCATTTTTTATGATTCCATGTCGAAGCGCTCAAAATTTCCTTTCCAACGACTATACTTTTATAAAAATCGACACCCCCGAGAAGAAGTTATGTCCATTTTAGTGAAGGGAACCATTAGAATTCTCCAACCAGCTCCCCCTTCAACCATCGAGCTATTTATCTAGCTCGTCCCTCAATCATCCACCTACCACCTTAATGTTTTACCGACCACCGAGTTGAATCGATGGTCAACTTTGTGCACTCTGTGTTGGGAGGGTTTGGACCCCGCATTACATCCTGCACCCCTTTACTGTTGAGATTTGCAATGTGTTGTTACTTTCTGCATCCGTACTCGCACACATGCCTCGCTTCATGTTCTCCCTACGCCGACCGAGTTCAAACTTCGGTGAAAAGGAAGGGAAATGGGGAATAGGAAGGGTATTGAGACACCACAACCCAAAACACACATTCACACTTCCATTTCAATTTAACACAATCACTTGATCACGAGAGAAACAATTAAAATGCGCAGAACACCAAATTCAATCACGAGAGAAACAATTAAAATGCGCAGAACACCAAAAATGTAATAAGAAGACCAAAAGTTGCAATATCAATAAACAATGGCTGCAAAATAGCCATAAATCTGATTTTTTTCTCAAGAGTTAACACAATTAATTACAATGAGGAGAAGAGGCATATAGTCCTTGCACAATGCTTAGAAGTGAAAGTTTTTAAGCTCACAACGCACTTGCAATGATTTACAAAGAGAGAGGAGTTAGGGGGAATATTCAAAACCTTTTAAATTACACCCTCCATTGCAATTTATAGCATGAGAAAATATAATGAGAGAAAAAGAGCTTTCAATGTTGCTAACTACCCTATAGGAGCAATAAATTAACTTAGGCTTGCTTGTGGGACTGGAACTATACCTCTAATTTTATCTCTCATGGATCAATAATTTTCCATTTTTATGATTCTATGTCGAAGGGCTCAAAAATTCCTTTCCGATGACTATAATTTTATAAAAATTTGACACCTTGGGAAGAAGTTATGTCCATTTAGTGAAGGGACACCGTAGAATTCTCAAACCAACTCCCCTTCAACCATTGATCTATCTATCTAAGCACGCCCTCAATGCATCCAAATACCACCTTAATGTTTTACCTACCACCGACTTGAATTGATGGTCTAATTGGCACACTCGTGTTGGGAGGGTTCGAACCCACCTTACATTTTGCACCCCTTGTCACCAAGATTTGCAACATGGTGTTGATTTCCGTGTCCGCACCTGACAACATACTCCTCAATTCATGTTCTCCTTGCATAGGCCAAGTTAGCTTGTGCATTGCGGAACTAGATTCGACTTGGAATTGAAATCCTTTTCCGCTCCATGTGTCATGTTGTTGATCCTCCACGCCCAATCTCCGATACACCCACCGAGTCACCCTGCCATGTGTTGTCGGCCCCAAAATTCCCCTCTTTTGAAGTCAAGTTTCAAAAATTTATGAGTCTGTACCTTGGAATATTGTATCGCGTCGACCCTGACATTGTTTGTAGTTTTCCTATTCATGGAGAACAATTTGAAAGTCAGGCGTATGGTGAAGTTCCTTTTCCTTATTTTTATTTTCTTCCCACAGTCGGGAATGACAAGTGTATTTTCCCCATTAATTTTTGCCCCAGAGTCCATGGGTAATACGTGGATATATTTGATTGGATGCAGTTGGCCATATTTCAAGGTTCAAGGAAGCCTCCACGTGTTCAAACGACACAACTCTAGGGGAAGGGTACAAGGGACAGTCCTCAAATAAGTGTAGGCTTTCCATGTGTCCCAAGTACAAAATGAAGACATAATAAGATAAAATCGGCTAAGTATGGAAGGCTCAACGGACAACGCCACATGTCTCATCGACGCAACTTCAAGAGTCAAAGATGGAGGTAGATCTCAAACTTGTGCCAGTCCTCCATGTGTCCTAGGTCCAAAAGGGATAGAGCTAATCATTAAAATTGACTAAGTATGGGCGGGTTGGTGTAAGCCGCCACGTGCCTTAGTGGTGCCATTTCAGAAGTGGAATCAAAGGGTCAGTCTCCAAGTAGCGACAGCTCGCCACATGGTTAAAGTCAATGAGGAGATAGAGTTGGCATTGAAAATTCTAAGACCGGTGGAATGAGACACGTGTCAACTTGGCGCAATTTTAAGGGGTGCTTCCAAAATGGAAACTCAAATGAGCGCCATCCCTCCACATGTCTAGGGTTCAACATAGGTCAAGCAGGAAATAGACTCGAATCGGTAAAGTATGAAGGAACCGGCAGAGCTCTCCACGTGTCAACCTGACACAGATTCAAAGGTGAAAATTGTAGAAGGCATCTGCAAGCCTACTGTAATTGATTTCTCCTACGTGGGTGGCCCAAATTTGAAGTTGTAAAATCAAATCGAACGACCCATGTTTTAACTGGTAAAAGAATGTAATGGTCAGTATATTTTAAAAAACTATTTTTTTCGCCATTAACATTTATTTGCAAATCAAGAATTCGAAAGGGCATGGATGATTGGAATAAGTTATAAGCTGTTTCTTGCTAGCTCAAGGAAGTTGTAACCGTCTCTTACGAGCTATATCATGAGCTTTCAAAGCCATTGTAAAGGGTTGGAATTTTGATTATTCTGGAACTGTAATTTTGAATTGGAAGAAATCAATACACAGGTTTTTCCCTTTTTCTTCTTTCTTTTTCCTTCTCGGTTCTGATCCGTGAATCATCTAATCCTTTTGTGCTTGGAAACTTTGTGTTCTAGTTTTTACAATCTCCAAAACTTTGAGTTTGTGAATTGTCTGTTATAAATGTGGATGGTTCCATTTTGTATCTTATTTGCATAATACATATAAGGGTTTTCTCTTCCATCTCTTTTCCTTGAAAGTATTGTCTTCTTTATCCTCCCTCCTCTCTTCAAAGTCTTCTATCCTAATGTATTGATAAATTTCCAGGCCTAAAACACATTACAGGAAATTGGGAAACCACCATTGAATGAAATACTGTGCATTTGTACATAGGCTTTTCCCCTTCTTTCAATAAGGGAACCTCTCACATTAAAGAGGAGGGACTTGCTTTTCCCTTGACTGTGGTTTCATTCTAAGTGCAAATCTAAAACCCAACAGTTTTTGGCAACTCCGTTGGGGAATTTTTGCAAAAATTTCCTTTCTAAAAAGAACAACTAATTTGATCATTTCTTTGATCTGGCGACTCTAAGATATACTCATGGTAGAAGGGCTCTTGGAATTGAAGATCCCCAATTTCAACTCTTGGATCAACAAGATTTTCAACTTCCTTCAACAAGAAGAAATAGAAGAGCTCGTTCCACAAGCACACCTCCTGTTGAAGACAAAGCTTCTGGTAGTAGCATTCCTCAAGCACAACTTAGTCCTAATCTTCGTGCCCTAATCCTTGCTGGTGTCTCAGTTCCACTTCAAACAATATTTCCAAGGATGGCAGCACCTCGGCCTTGGGGACAAAGCGTTGGGCCTCTGGCTCTTCCTCAACCATTTCATGAGTTACCTAGGGGTAACAGAAGAATTTTCCCAAATTTAAAGGTGATGGAAAAGTACACCCTGATGAACACATTGTAGCCTTCATTGTTGCATGTGGGGTCCTTGGAGTTGAACATGAGGATGTCTCTGTGAGGATGTTTGTGGAAACCTTGCAAGACAATGCTGCAGATTGGTTTTACCATCTTCTTGCTTGAACCATCATCGATTAGACTTCTATGAGGATTGAATTTGAGCAGTGTTTCAAACCTGCTGAAGATGTGCATGCTTTGCTAGCTCAAATTTCTCAAATGAAGAAGGAGCCACATGAGCCCATGAGAGAATTTGTGGCCAAGTTTAACAAATTGATTAACAATATTCCAGTAAATACTAGGCCTGTTGACCTGATTCAAAAGTGTTTCTTCTTGAATGCTCAATTTCGAGAAATAAGCTATGCCTTGAGGAGAGAAAATCTTGCAACTTTGGATGTTGATTAGAGATTGGTTGTCGGTGTGGAATATGACTTGATCATGTCCTGGAAAGTTTGAAAAGGAAGTTTTTCAAATCCAAAGCATCTTCTTCTTCTCCTTCTCCTGGAGGTAATGCAAATCAGTTGGTGCAAAAGTTGGCTAATGACCTCATTACCATTAAGAAACAATTGGCTCAACATGCTCCATATCAAGATATTCCAAGGAATAACTTTCAGCCTAGGAACCGCTTGCCCCCTTCCCAAACCAAGTTGGCTATTGAAGGTCCACCCCTCAAGGTGCCTATTAATGCTACTTGTGAAGTTCTTGAGCTTGATGATGAGGAGAAAATGATCTCTATGATGAACAAGAAGAGGAAGTTGATGAAGAACTGGAGGATCCTAGTGGTTCTTGAGTTCATTTCCTCACCATTGAGGGTGTGGATGATCAAGATGACTATGATGATGTAGTGGCTGAGATGAATAGTGAATCATATGTTGTTATGACTCGGGAGTAGACCAACAAAAAGGAAAAAGTGGTGTAACCTACAAAAATATCCAAGGAGTACCCCATCACCATCCTGTGATTGCAAGAAGAGGAGCTCCTATTCCTACTACTTCCACCCGAAAGGTAAGCTCTACTAGTCCTTCTTCCTCTACTTCTGCTTCTAAGAATTCTTTTCCAACAAATGATAAAGCTGATAGATCAAAATCTCCTCCTACTCCTAGTAGTGATTCCCCATCCACATCTAGATCTTTTGACATTATAGACCATCTTAAAAAGACCAAGATTCAGATTTATGAGGTAGAGTTCTATCAAACCCATCCTAAAGCCTTTGCCAAAATGGTTAACTTTGTAAATTCTAAATCTAAAACCCTAGCCCATTATTCTAAAGGCCTTTTTGCCCACTCCTTCTTCTCCGCCTTAACTTGGCCTTAGGTTGTAGTCACTTCACCCAATGAGAAGATCAAACCCTTCTATGTGACTCTCCTCATAGCTGGCCACAAGCTTAGCAATTGTGTCATTGATTCTGGTGCATCTAATAATGTAATGCCTGCAAAAGTGGCTCATGCTTTGGGTCTAACCTTAACCCGCACTTATGGTTCTTGCTATTCCATGGAAAGTAGAGAAGTGCCTTTGGTTGGGAGAATCAAGGATGCACAAGTAGCTTTTGTTGCTTTACCAGAGAATAAGGTCTTGGCTACCATCTTGGTTGCTGATATCCCTCCTTCCTATGGCATGTTGCTAAGTAGGAAATTTTTCAAAGATGTTAGAGGTGAGATCCAAATGGATTGGTCACATGCCTTGATCCCTGTCAATGGGAAGATGAAGAAGCTGCTACCTGAGAAACAAGTAGAGTATATTGTGCAAAAGACATATGATCCTAAAGCACAAATACTATATGAAGACATTGGGCATGGGAACTACATGATCATGTCACAAGAGGAGACAAGTCTGCCAAAGGAAGTGTTGCTTGATCCTAATGGTGTGTGGACTTTGGAGTTTGATGGAAGTTGTTCCTCAACTGGTTCTGGAGCTAGTGTAGTGCTCATTTCTCCTGGGGGTAAGGTTCATCCTTTCTCCTTCAAATTTTAGTTTGAAAATACCAATAATATTGCTGAGTATGAGGCCCTTATTCTTGGGTTGATCATGGTGAAGGAAATGGGAGCGAAGAACCTTCTTACTCGTGGGGATGTTGAGCTAATCGTAAAACAAGATAGAGACCTTTATCAGGTAAAGAACAAAAGGTTGAAGCATTATAGGAATCTGGTTTGGGATTCCATTGAATTCCTTTATTCTTTTTCCATTGAAGCTATGCCAAGGGAAAGTAACACTACGGTTGACTCTCTAGCTGTTTTTCAGGGTCCTTGCTAATTCCTCATCTTGATTTTACTCAGGATAAATTCACCATTGAGATGATCCATAGACCCAGTGTGCCTGACAATGTAAATAATTGGCATGTTTTTAATGATGACCACCATTTTATTTCTTTCTTGGAGCTCCGAGACAACTTTGATCAGATGTAATTTGAAGGAAGTGACAATCTTCCTAGAGAGTGTGTGTCATCAAATGAAGAGGGTGTCAAAGAAGAGATGGATCAAGATGGATGCATCAAACTGAAAGGCAACAAAATCCCTAGAGGGCTGGTGAGTTTGGAGGATATTTTTGATAAACAAGATAGATATATGAAGTCTAAAGTTTCCCAAGGATCCCAATAATTTTTGAGACTGAGAAAGTGAATATTGGGAATCTTGATGATCCCAAAATGGTCAACATTGGAAAATGTTGCACTCATGAAGAGAAAAAGAAGGTGGTGAATCTATTGAAGAGGTATGTTGATGTTTTGGCTTAATCTTATGA
This sequence comes from Taxus wallichiana var. yunnanensis, assembly GCA_018340775.1. Taxonomy (NCBI): domain Eukaryota; kingdom Viridiplantae; phylum Streptophyta; class Pinopsida; order Cupressales; family Taxaceae; genus Taxus; species Taxus wallichiana. The sequence goes on along the minus strand of CM031236.1, from coordinate 22,848,564 downwards.
TGATCTTAAGGCTTTTCAGCCTAAAGAAATGCAACATTTCATTCCTATCAAGTATGGGATTAAACCCTTCAAACATAAGCAAAGGAAATATAATCCAAAGATAGCTGATACAATTTTCCAAGAAATACAAAAGCTTTTGAAGGCTAGGATCATCTTCCCCATCCACCATTCAACGTGGATTGCTAATATAGTGCTTGTCAGGAAGAAGAATGGTGAGATTCGGATCTGTGTGGACTTCAAAAATCTAAATCAGGGTTCTTTGAAGGACAATTACCCTCTCCCATTGATGGACCAAGTATTGCAAGATATTATAGGCTCGGAGATGCTATCTATGTTAGATGGATTCTCGGGGTACAATCAAGTAGAGGTGAATACTTGTAGATCAACATAAGATTGCCTTTACTACTCCTTGGTGCACCTTTGCATACAAAAGGATGCCATTTGGTCTCATCAATGCTGGTGCTACTTTCCATAGGGCCATGGACTTGGCTTTTGGCAGTTTGAAAGGGAAATGCATTGTTGTGTATTTGGATGACTTGACCGTGTTTTCTAAAGCAAGAAAAGATCACTTCCAACACCTTCAAATAGTATTACAGAAGTGTAGAGAGCATGGAATTTCTTTAAACCCTAAGAATTCTGTGTTTTGTGTCACAGAAGGAAAGCTATTGGGATATGTTGTTTCAAAGGAAGGGATCAAAATTGATTCAGAAAGAGTTCAGGCTATCCAACAAATTCCTCTTCCATCAAGTAAGAAGGGTGTCCATTCTTTCTTTGGTAAGATCAATTTCCTAAGGAGATTCATCCCCAATTTTGTAGAACTTACTATGAGCATTTCTCGCATGATGCAAGGGAAGAAAACTTTTGGTTGGTACTCTGAAGGGAAGAAATCATTTGAGTACATTAAACAGGCTATTGTAAAGACTCCAATCTTGGCGTGCCTTGACTTTATAAAATATTTCATTATCTATTTTCATGCCACTGAAAATACCCTAGCTGCTATGTTAGCCTAGAAGAATGTTGAAGATCATGAGCTCCCAATTGCATTCATTAGTTATGTATTGAAAACTCATGAGATGAAGTACACTATGATGGAGAAACATGCTTTTGCAATTGTCAAAGATGTCAAGCAATTTAGGTTTTACATCCTAAATTCTCATTCTGTGGTGTTGGTGCCTGATACAACAATCAAATCCATTCTTACTCAGCAAAAATTTGGATTAAGGGCAAAAGTATGATCTTGATATCGAAAACAAAGCTAGTTTGGGGTAAGGGCCTGTGTGTACTCATTGCCCTTAGAAAAGGTGCAAGAGTATGATCTTGATATCAGGCCAACAAAGCTAGTTTGGGGTAAGGGCCTGTGTGAACTCATTGCTGAGGGAGATGCCAAGGAGTTGTCCAAAGATGAAGTTGATGTCCCTATTGTTTTGTTCCTCAGCTCGATAGATGTATGGTATGCTGACATTGCTCAATTTCTGACCTATGGAGAGTGTCCTTCTCACTTGAGTGCCAAAGAGAAGAGAGATATCAAAATGAGGTCTGCATAATATGTGCTATGAGAGAATGCTTTATTCAAACAAGGCATAGATGGAAGGTTTTTGAAGTGTGTAGACAAGGAGCAGCAAAAGAAGTTGTTCTCTGCTTTTCATGACTAGGATTGTGGAGGTCATTTCTCCTCTCTTTAACAAATCTTAAAATACTTCATGTTGATTATTATTGGCCCACTCTGTTCGAGAGATGCATCAAAATGGGTTGGTAAATGTGAAGCATGTCAAATGTTTGTTGGAAGACCTAAGTTGGCTGCTTTTCCTCTCAAGCCAGTAGTGATTGAAGAGCCATTTCAACAATGGGGTTTAGACTTCATTGGAACTCTTAACCCACCTTCCAGTGCTTGGACATACTCATGTGTTGACTACCACAGATTACTTCACCAAGTGGGTGGAGGCCATCCCAGTCAAGATCACTACTTAGGTAGTTTACAACTTCATTAAGGAGAACATATTGATCAGGTTTGGGATCCCAAAAAAATTGTGACTGATAATGCTTCCAAATTTTCTTCCGCTGAGATGATGGACTTCTACTATGGGTATGGGATCTCACTTGCTCATTCTTTAGATTACTACCCCCAAGGGAATGGAAAGGAAGAATCAACAAACAAGAACTTGGTGAGAATAGTTAGAAAGCTTGTTAATGATTTTTAGAGGAATTGGCATAAAAGCTATATGATTCACGTTGGGTTGATAGAATTACACCCAAGAGAGCAATTGGAATGTCTCGTTTCCACTTCCAGGTCACGGTGGAATTTCCAGCCTTGCATCTAATGAAAACCATTGAATATTCAAGTTTCATTAGCTCTTTGGATAAGAGAATTTTTACCTTCAAAATCTTGATGATGACAGATTGCAAGTGGTTGATAGGATAACAACTCATCGATTGAAAGTGAAGGATTTTTTTGACAAGAAAGCCAAACCCGAGTTTTCCAAGTAGGAGACATTGTGCTTTGCTTTGGGATAAAATACACGAGCCATGAGGAAGCCATGGTAAGTTTGATTCTCTTTGGCTTGGTCCTTTTAGAATCAAAAATTTTGCTTTGGAGAAAACTCTTTTTATTTGGATTACATGGATGGTTCTCCTCTCCCACTTCCTTATAGTGGGGAAGTATCTAAATTTGTTCAAGTTCTAGGTGACTAGGTGGTCCTTCTGTATATTATATACAAGTGTTTTGGTTTTGGGTCGTTCATTTTTTTTTCGTTTCTGTTCTTCCCTTTTGGTTTGTTTTTTTTCTTTTCTCGTCTTGTGTGTGTTGCCTTGTATTGGTTTTTCCTTCGACTCCTTTGCCCAATGGATAAAGCACTGGTCCTCTTTTCCCTAGAGTTATCTACAGTTCTTGATCTTGCCTTGTTTCTTTGTTCTAAGCCAAGTCATCCCCAGAAAGAGCCAATTGTTGTCGGCCCCAAAATTCCCCTCTTTTGAAGTCAAGTTTCAATTTTTTTGAGTCTATACCTTGGAATATTGAATCACATCGATCCTGGAATTATTTGTAGTTTTACTATTTATGGATAATAATTTGAAAGTCAGGCATATGGTGAAGTTCCTTTTCCTTCTTTTTATTTTCTTCCCCTAATGGGGAATGGTAGGTATATTTTTCCCCTTAATTTTTGCCCCAGAGTCCATGGGTAATACATGGATATATTTTATTAGATGTGGTTGGCCATATTTCAAAGTTTAGCGGAAGCCTCCACGTGTTCAAACGAGGCAACTCCAGGGGTAGGGTACAAGGGATATTTGTCAAATAAGCACGGAGCTTTACTGCATGTCCCAAGTACAAAATGAAGACAGAATAAGCTAAAATCAGCTAAGTATGGAAGGCTCAACGGACAACACCACATGCTTCATCGTACGCAACTTCAAGAGTCAAAGATGGAGGCAGATCTCAAACTTGCGCCAGTCCTCCACGTGTCCTAGGTCCAAAAAGGGACAGAGCCGATCGTTAAAATTGACTAAGTATGGGCGGGTTGGCGGAAGCTACCATGTGCCTTAACGGCACCATTTCAGAAGTGAAATCAAAGGGTCAGTCTCCAAGTAGCGCCAGCTCGCCATGTGGTTAAAGTCAACGAGGAGACAAAGTTGGCCATTGAAAAGTCCAAGACCGGTGGAATGAGACAGTCATCTTAGCACAATTTTAAGGGGCACTTCCAAAATGGAAACTCAAATGAGCGCCAACCCTCCACATGTCTAGGGGTCAACATAGGTCAAATAGGAAATAGACCCGAATTGAAAAAGTATGAAGGAACCGACGGAGCTCTCCACGTGTTAGCTGACATAGATTGAAAGGAGAAAATTGTAGAAGGTGTCCACAGCCCGCTCTAATTAATTTCTCCCATGTGGGTGGCCCAAATTTGAATTTGTAAAAGCAAATAAAATGGCCCATGTTTTTACTTGGTAAAAGAATGTAACGGCCGTATATTTTGTACAATCTAATATGTGAATCATATAATCATTGCATGCTTGGAACCTTTGTGTTCTAGTTTGTACAATCTCTAGAACTTTGAGTCTACGAAATGTGTCTCTGTCATAAATGTGGATGGTTCCATTCTCGTATCTTATTTGCATAATACATATAAGGGTTTTTTCTCGCCATCTAATTTCCTTGAAAGTATTATCTTCTTCTTCCTCCCTCCTCTCTTCAAAGTCTTCTATCCTCATGTATCCATAACTTTCTAGGCCTAAAACACATTACAAAAGATATCGGGAAACCACCATTGAATGAAAGACTATGCTTTTGTACATAGGTTTTGCCCTACTTTCAATAAGGGAACATCTCCCATTAAAGAGGAGGGACTTTCTTGTCCCTTAATTATGGTATCATTCCAAGTATAAATCTGAAACCCAACACCATGCAGATGCGGGTTCCATGCCAAACACCGGGCATGTCTCACCCGCGATGTAACTTTCATGTGGAAAACTTATTTTTAATCATATGTTAAAGATGTTTCTCTAAGAGAAGGTGTGCTTGATGTTGGTTTTATTTCCATAGAATGATGCCTTAACCCATGAATCATATCTTGTAGATTGAAAGTTTCATGGGCCTCTAGACCACTTTCAATCCCAAGATATTCCTCATTTAAATCAATTTCATTTAATACAGAAGTACCCCATGTAATATGAACATTGCCCAATGAAAAATTTGGAAAATCATATGTAAACTTAAGTGTACACGTTGTATATATCTTTTCCCGGGTAGATATAGACAAGCAGGAGAATGGAGAAATCAAAGAAGCTCAAATCCCTGACATGCCCAAGGCGCACAGAATGGGCGCACGACACGGAGTGTCGACAGAGGAAATGGTGCGCCCAAGGCGCACAGAATGGGCGCACGACACGGAGTGTCGACAGAGGAAATGGTGCACCCAAGGCGCACAGAATGGGCGCACATGGAAGAGGATGACGACACACACATGAATGCGCCCTTGGCGCACCTTTAAGAGGCGCAACATTTTGAGCGCTGACAGAAGTAGACCCTGGCGCAGATATTCAGATGGCCATAACTTTTGACTGGGAGCTCGATTCATGCAAGGTTGGACTTTTCGGAAAGCTTACGAGGTCCTCTGTCCAACTACAACTGGATATATTTAATTGGATGAGAACAAATTCTTAAAAATGAAAAATACAGTTCGCCACTTTTGGGTTCGCTGGGTTCTCACCTACCATCATTATGAGATGAGTTAAGTGCATTCTGGAGGTGGTTGGGGCAGATTTCAATTTTCTCTCTCTTTTCTCTCTCATTCTTCCTATAAATTGTAGGGAGGGGCTTCTTTCTAAAGGTTGGACATTTCTATTTTGCCCCTCCCTTCTTCTCTTTGGCAGGTGAACTTGTGGAGTTAAAACCTCCCATTTGAAACTGTAATGCAACCTTGCCTCTTGGCATTTTGCAGTGTGCTGTATCAATCTTTGGAGAAAATTAATGCATGTCTATGGATGATTCTCAACCCTCTCTATATTCATTTGCATCCCCCTGATCTTTCACTGTGAATCTGGCTATCTGTGTATGATCTTGCATTGCATTTTAATGGTCTGTGTTTATTGGCAAGACATGTGTTCTTCATTCCTCGGTGCATCACCTTTGTAGTTTAGGTTTTATTTTATGCATTTTCTTACCCCTGTCTCCTTGGCAAGTTAGATTAGGTTTTTTGTAAACCCTCTACATCTTCTACGTGTGCATCTGAATAGAGGAATAGGAACCGGCCTTCATCCGGAGAGCTTTTCCGATTTCGCAAGGTCCCACACTTGGGAAAAGCTCCATGTTATGCAATCGTACTGAGAGTCTCAACCCATCGTGTTGCAGACATTCAGGGGTGCTGCGATTCGACATCAACAGTTTTGGCACGCCCGGTGGGACCAAGAGGTCATTCCACAAGATTTGAAGGAGTTTTCATGAAATTCGGCCTTAAAAATTGCAGGTTTTACAGTTTCAGTTTTTTCACCTTCCAGGCTGAACTTTGAAATCAATTTTCAAGGACTTAACTTGCTCGAAACAAGTCAAAATTTCACCAGTTGATAGATCGGGGATAATATTCAAAAGGGTATTCTTAGATTTTTGAGATTTTGACTTTCAAAATTTCATGGTTTTTTTATTTTTAGATTTCGGTTTTCGAAGTCTGGCATTTTTGGATTTTCGGGACTGTCATTCCAAATCAAATTCCAAACTCTAAAATATCAAAAATACAGGTCTTTCAAAATTCTATTTTTAAATATTGTCAGGTTTGGTGTGTAACTTGGCAGAAGTCTGCCTTTTGAGGCTCATTTTTCTAACACATCTGGCGACTCCGAAGGGATAGAATTCAGCGGTGTAGCAGCAAAGGTTGCCCAGGCATATGAGAAGAATTCAAACTAGGTCCAATACTCGAGAAGAGGGGCTATTTGTCCACTTGCAACTTTCACCAGGTAGAGGAAGGAGAGGAAGAAGACCACAAAGATCACCATCTCCACCTAACAGGACTTTGTCTACACCTCCACCTGGTAGGCCTTTTCTCGCATCGACCAGGGTTCTTAGGCCAATCATAATGGCACATCTACCACCGAATCCCTTTGTCAATTTCACGGGTAGTAGTCCACTTGCCCTAAATGCTCAGAATCAAATTCCAGTTGCAGCACTAAAGAACATACCCTATTTCACAGGAGAAAATCATACTACTCCTATTGATCACATCCAGGATATTGCTAATGCATGTGTAATTCACGAAATAAATGAAATGGATGTTGCGGTCAAGTTGTTGGCTTCATCTTTCAAAGGTAAGGCCTTACAATGGTTTAGGAGCCTAGTAGCAGGGTCTATTACGAATTGGGACCAACTTTGTTCAGCTCTTTGCAACCAATTCGGGGAGAGGGCGGACAATTTATCTTTATTGGAACAGCTGACAACAATCAAAAGGGCTCCTAACGAACAAATGACAGATTTCAACTTCAGATTCCAACGGACATGGGACAGGATTCCAATAGCCGTTAGACCAACCGCCGAAGGAGCATTCCTTTATTTCTTAAAGGCTATAAATTCAGACATAGCCATGATGATCCAATCAATGGGAGGAACAACGCTGCCAGGGGCCTATGACACGGCTATCAGGAGCAGAGAACTGTTTGATCCAAGCTGGCAAGCTTGCACCAAGGCCACCAATGCCTCTCTATCCGGATATGGGAAATCCTACAACCAGCCAAGCACCAGAGTTGAATCCCATTCCAACTCCTAGAAATCAAAGCAATAATGAGGCGTCGACTTCTTCAAATACTTCAAAGGAATTGCAGGAGGTCATGAAACAATTGCAGAACCTTGGAAATGAGCTTGTGACTATCAAAAGACAACAAGCTCAAAGTGCTAGACCGTATCAGCCTCAAGCACAGTACCAAGCTAGGCCCCCATACCAACAAAATAGACCACCACCTCAGGCTGCAAATCAAAACCAGAACCAAGGACAACCTCAAGCTGCTAGGCCATTTCGACCGTATGATCCAAATGCAACGATGTCCTCAAGAGCTTTGGTCCCGACACAAAATAACATGGCACAGGAGTACGACTGGTGTTACCCTTGCAATCTACCTCACAATCAGTCAGCATGTTTCAATGGTGCACTAAATCAGGCCTTGATGGTGCAAACCATTGGTGTTGCTCAAGAACCAAGCCAGGAGGAGAATCAACAGCAACAAACGCAACAAGAAGGACCTCCAACAGAAACCACATTGGCAAATTGGCAAACGGAAGACTTCTGTGGAGTTAACCAACAGCCTTTTCAAGGCATGGCTGCCAACACACGGTCAAAGAAGAGAAATATAGGAGAGGGACAACCATGTAATCCAGTTGTTTCTCAACCCACTCTTACACAACAAGGGGTCAGTAGACCAAACGCAGCTCCAAATGTGCAAAATCAACCCAAGGTACCTGTTGTAGCAACACACGCACATGCTCAAGCTCTAGAAAAGTTTGCACCAAGTAAGGGACAACAAAAGGACAATTCATCCCCTTTCAACATCATTGATCAAATGAAGAAGATGAACGTGAATATATCAATGTGGGAATCTTTATCCATCCCAGACAAAGAGATCTTCTACAAGCTGCCATGACGAATTGGTCAACTTCAACCAGCGAGCCCATATGCAAGAGAAGGTCCTCACAATCTTTTGCTCGGCTGAAGGGAATCATGGAGGACAACAAGGTAAAGTTTTGAAACCCCCTCCATTCTATATTTCATTAATCATCGGGGATAAATTAGTACACAATTGCATGATTGATTCAGGGCAAGTAGTTCAGTGATGCCGAAGCAAATAGCGGATCAACTGGGTTTGAAATATGAGCTAGTGCTGAAAGGAGTAGTACAACTAGATGGAACGGTAGTAGGAACTGTTGGAGTCATCAAGGGGTTAAGCCTAACACTACATTCCTGTCCTAATGTTACAGTTCTGTAAGATGTGTCTGTGATTGACCTTCCGCCACTCTTTGCGTTGTGTCTATCAAGAGACTTCACTACAAAAATCGGTGGATATTTATCTGTAGATTGGTCACACATGATTTTTAGGACAAGGTATGGAGCCAAAGCAACAATCAGGTCAGAACCAATTGCCAATTTCCATATTGAGCCTCATGTACCAAATCCTATCAATGCAAATTGCTCGGCTTTTGATCAGGAGGAGTGTTCAAGTGATCTAGAAACAGGTACTAAGGTCGAGGGAATTCCTGATTTAACTTTGGATGAATGGGCGACAAGAGTCATGAATTTGACCCATACAAGGAAATTGAAGAATCTGAATTGGGTGTGTATTGTATACACGAAGAAAATTCACCCATTCCCGACATCATTCAGCCTGAACAAAAGGATGAAAACAAAGTTTGGAAATTATTTTTCGATGGTTCGAGAAGCAGACAAGGTGCTGGAGGTGGTGCAATGTTGATTTCACCACAAGACATCAAATATTTTTCAGCTTTTCATTTCCAGTTTTCCTGTTCGAACAACACGGCTGAATACGAAGCATTGATTCATGGAATTCATTGGGCCAGGAAAAGGGGCATAAAGAACTTGCAGGTGTTTGGAGATAGTGAGTTGATTGTCAACCAAGTTAGGGGACAACATGCTACAAAGAACGACTTGCTGAGGAGCTACAAGAATAGGGTATGGGACCTCATTGAGGATTTCGAAGCTTTCAACATTGTGTCCATACCCAGGAAGAAAAATGAAGTCACAGATAGGCTCGCAGCAGTTGGAGCAACGTTTGATGTGGTTGACAACATCAGAAGGGAAAAACACAGCCACATATCCATGTGATTGTGAGGCTAGCAGTTCCAGATAATAACACAAGCTGGCAGGTGTTTGAGAACGATCAACAGATTGTCAATTTCTTACAAGAAGAGGCTGAATTTTCAGCTAGGAATCAGGACAGATTAGAGCAGCAGTATGGGGATCAAGTAGTACAGCTGTGGACAAACAAGCTTCCTAAGGGTTTGGTAACATTGGAGTCTATCTTCAACCCTAACGACCAGTTTCGTAAGGAAAAGGAAAACATATAGGTCAAGAGAGAAGATTCAGAGCCAATTCCGGTTGGGAAGGCAAAACACTTCAAATTGGCAAAGTGGCCACTGAGCAGGAGAAATCAGATTTCATACAACTTTGCCAAGAATTTCCAGATGTCTTCGCTTGGAGCTATGAAGACTTAAGAGGATTCGATCCAAATTTGGCACAACATACCATCGAATTGGATCCAGATGCTAAGCCCGTCAGGTAGAAACAGAGACCGGTCAACCCTCACATTGAGCCTCTAATGAAGAAAGAACTAAATAAGCTAATAGAGGCAAGCATTATATTCCCGATCAAGCACTCAAGCTGGGTTGCAAACTTGGTTCCGGTCAGGAAGAAGAGTGGAGAAATCAGGTTGTGTGTGGATTTCCGAGACCTAAACAGAGCATCTCTCAAAGATCATTACCCACTTCCTTCAATGGAACAAATATTGCAAGTAGTATCCGGTTCAGAGAGATTCTCTCTCCTAGATGGCTACTCAGGGTACAATCAGGTAATGGTGAAAGAAGATGACCAATTCAAGACGACTTTCACCACCAAATGGGGGACTTATGCCTACAAGAAGATGCCATTTGGGCTATCAAATGCTGGGGCCACTTTCCAAAGGGCAATGGATATGGCATTTAAGGGGTTGATCAATAAAATAGTTTTGATATATCTTGACGACATCACTGTATTCTCAAAAAATGTAGCGGATCACCTCTGTCATTTGAGGCAAGTATTTCAGAGGTGTAGAAGATTTGGGGTATCATTGAATCCCAAAAAATGCATATTCTTGGCTCACGAGGGAAAACTTCTAGGCCATATTGTTTCAAAGGAGGGATTGATGATTGACCCAGAAAGAGTTGAAGCAATTCGAGCATTGCCATTGCCAAGTCACAAGAAGGCTCTTCAAAGCTTCTTGGGAAGGATCAATTTTGTCCATAGATTTGTTCCAAATTTTGCTGCTCTTGTGAAGCCAATAACGCTGATGTTAAAGAAGAGTATGGCATTTAAGTGGACATCTGAAGGCAAGGCAAGTTTTGAGGCAATAAAAGAGGCTATATCTCAAGCTCCGACTCTCGTCAATCCAGACTTCTCCAAGGACTTCGTGCTATATGCCTTTGGTGGTGGGGACACGATTTCTGCAATCCTGGTACAACAAAACAAAGGAGGATTAGAACAACCAGTTGCTTTCTTCAGTCAAGGCTTGGAGGAATATGAAACTAGGTACTCTTTCATTGAAAAGCATGTCCTTGCAGTGATCAGGAGCTTAAAGAAATTCAAGCACCTAGTCTCAAACAACAAGATCCAATTATTGGTCTCTCATGCGGGAGTCAGGGACTTCCTTCTAAACAAGGATCTGAATGAGAAACGTGCAGGATGGATAACTCGTGTCATGGAATATGACATCGAGATCAAGGTCACCAAACTAGTACGTGGGAAGGGACTATGTGAGCAGCTAGCCTTGAGTCAACAAGTTGAAGCAGGTGATGAAAAAGAGGTTGTCTTGGTACTACAGGATAACCAAGAACAAGAAAATGATGATGTGCCCACTCCCTGTTGGACTCAGAATGTGATACACTTCCTACAGACAGGCCTATGCCCTCCAAAAATGAGAAAAGCAAAGAGGAGATACTTCAGATTACAAGCCATTCCATATGTGCTTGTTGGTGGTGTTTTGTTTAAGAAAGACATCAATGGAGTTCTATTGAGGTGCATTGGGACAGGTCAAATTGAGAGGGTGTTACGAGATTTTCACGATGGAGATTCTGGAGGACATTTTGCCCCACGAGTAACAGCTCTCAAGATAATGAAGGCAGGGTATTATTGGCCGATAGTCTTCAGTGACTGCTATACATGGATAAGAAAGTGTAGGAAATGTGCACTCTTCACAGGCAAAGAAAGACTAGCAGCGCTTCCATTGCACCCAATTCTGGTTGACCAACCATTTATGCAATGGGGATTGGACTTCGTCGGGGTCATCAATCCAAACTCAAGCCAAGGCCACAAGTGGATTCTCACGGCAACGGACTATTTCACCAAGTGGACCGAAGCAGTAGCGCTCAAGGAAGCAAATGAGTCTAACATACTAGACTTTTATGAAGGAATAGTGACCAGGTTTGGTGTGCCGACCACTATCATATCAGACAATGCATTTTCATTTATAGGTTCCAATATTACGAATGGGCTGTCAAGAATGGAATCTATTTGAGCACCTCTTCAAATTATTACCCGTAGGGTAATGGACATGACGAGTCTACTCTAACAAAATTTTGCTAAGAATCATCAGGAGGACTCGGATGAAAATCAAAGAACATGGCATACCAAGCTAAAATCAGCATTATGGGTCGACGAATAACACCAAAGAGGTCTACAGGGTAATTCCCCTTACAAGTTGGTTAATGGAAAAGAGGCGTGTTGCCTATATCATTAGAACCGCCTACATTGGAGTTCATGAAGCAGATTGGAGTTGGTGAGAGTTTGAACCAATGGAGGCTAGGTATGCGAGAGTTGATGGAATTGGAAGAAATTAGAGAACATGCGGTTCAAACAATTGAGAAAGATCGAGGCCTTAGTAAAAGATGGTTTGATAAGAAAGCAAGAGCAAGGACCTTCCAGAAGGAGACCTAGTTACTGAAATGGGATGCAGATCGGGAAAAACTAGGAAGGCATTCCAAGTTTGATGCCATTTGGAGTGGCCCCTACATGGTCACGGGATGTAAAAGTAGTAATGCCTTCCAATTGTCTACTTTGGATGGAGGAGAATTCCCGATTCCGGTTAACTGAATCCATCTTAAACATTGCTACTAAAAGAAAAGGGTTTACCCTTGTAAATATTAGCCTAGATTTCAATTCCTCTAAGTGCGTATGCACATTGTCTTGTGGTAGTTAGGTTTCTGTTTCCCTAAGTGCTCCGGCACAGGTTTTGTTGCTCTCAGGTTGATTTCTACAGTTCAGAATCTTTATCGAGAAGAAGTTGCGGTATCAGGTTCGGGATCAGATATCAGGTTGGTTTCAGGTTATTGCTTATGACTCCATGCCCAATGGATTGCTAAAAGGCCACTGATCTTCTACCTAGCAGGCAGGTGATCCCATTGAGTCGCCAAATTGTTGTATATATCTTTTCCCCGGTAGATATAGACAAGCAGGAGAATGGAGAAATCAAAGAAGCTCAAATCCCTGACATGCCCAAGGCACACAAAATGGGCACACGACACAGAGTGTCAACAGAGGAAATGGTGCGCCCAAGGCATACAGAATGGGCGCACGACACGGAGTGTCGACAGAGGAAATGGTGCGCCCAAGGCGCACAGAATGGGCGCACGACACGGAGTGTCGACAGAGGAAATGGTGCACCCAAGGCGCATAGAATGGGCACATGGAAGAGGATGACGACACACACATGAATGCGCCCTTGGCGCACCTTCAAGAGGCGCAACATTTTGAGCGCCGGCGAAGCAGAAGCCACGCGAGCTTATTCGAGATGGCCATAACTTTTGACTGGGAGCTCGGATTCATGCAAGGTTGGACTTTTCGGAAAGCTTACGAGGTCCTATGTCCAACTACAACTGGATATATTTAATTGGATGAGAACAAATTCTTAAAAATGAAAAATACAGTTCGCCACTTTTGGGTTCGTTGGGTTCTCACCTACCATCATTATGAGATGAGTTAAGTGCATTCTGGAGGTGGTTGGGGCAGATTTCAATTTTCTCTCTCTTTTCTCTCTCATTCTTCCTATAAATTGTAGGGAGGGGCTTCTTTCTAAAGGTTGGACATTTCTATTTTGCCCCTCCCTTCTTCTCTTTGGCAGGTGAACTTGTGGAGTTAAAACCTCCCATTTGAAACTGTAATGCAACCTTGCCTCTTGGCATTTTGCAGTGTGCTGTATCAATCTTTGGAGAAAATTAATGCATGTCTGTGGATGATTCTCAACCCTCTCTGTATTCATTTGCATCCCCCTGATCTTTCACTGTGAATCTGGCTATCTGTGCATGATCTTGCATTGCATTTTAATGGTCTGTGTTTATTGGCAAGACAGGTGTTCTTCATTCCTCGGTGCATCACCTTTGTAGTTTAGGTTTTATTTTATGCATTTTCTTACCCTGTCTCCTTGGCAAGTTAGATTAGGTTTTTTTAAACCCTCTACATCTTCTACGTGTGCATCTGAACAGAGGAATAGGAACCGGCCTTCATCCGGAGAGCTTTTCCGATTTCGCAAGGTCCCACACTTGGGAAAAGCTCCATGTTATGCAATCGTACTGAGAGTCTCAACCCATCGTGTTGCGTACATTGAAGTGCTTTGCGATTCGACATCAATAGTACCCTTGCTTGTAGTTTCGTATGAAATGAAGTATGTTTCCCAATGTAGCTTGTCCTCATATTCTCGTGGTGGAGGTGGCGGTAGTGATATCATTTTTTCAAACTAGTAGATGGATTTGTAGGTGGAGGAGGAAATGAAATTTTAAATCATATGATAAAATTAAAATGAAAAAATTAATAAGAATCAAATAATTGAAATTTATAAACATTTTTGATAAAACAATACCTTTATGTGTATTTTGTAGTGAGATGTAGATGGAGGGTGATGTTCTAGTTGAGGAGTAAAATGAAATGACTAGGAGTGGTGATCAAACCCTAATTAACCATTAATAATTTATTTATTTTTGTTTCTTCATTTTAAAAATAGAACAAATTGAAAAATAAATTAAAATTACAACTTAAATGGGAAATATACCTTGAAGGGCCTAAGAGTGTTCTTGATACTGTGTTTCATCAAATTTATACATTTTCCTAGTCAAAATACCATGAGGATACATCCTGTGCTTATGAAGGTGAAAGAAGCATATTTTTATAAACAACTTAAAAACTTAATATTTTTTATGAAATTATATATACATTAAAACAAATTGAAATATGTAAATACCATGTGAGCAATGTCAATATCATTCGTTGATTAGACGAGTTGTTACAGAAATCCTTATTCATTTTACTTGAGAAGTTATTAATTGTGGGGTTGATTTCTCGGAATCCTATGCAAAACTATTTGAACCTTCGAGCTATGGTGGGAAATGTCCTCTTCAACAACCTCTCTCCGAGAAGCAAATGCAATAACTATGGGCAAGTGATAATTAAAGACACTATTAATATCTAATATAAACTATAAAAGAGTATGAAAATGAATGACAATTATTATGAAACAAATAATCATAAATTTAATAATCACCTCATGTTGTTCAATTTTTATAGACATAGATGTGATCTTTATGTGGAGTGTTGTCGGAGAAGGGGTGTTGCATAAATTGTAAAGAGATTCATAATATAATGCAAGAATAAAATTTGTGGATCTAATACAATAAGTGTCATTCAAAATTAAATAATTGAGGTCACTTCTTATCTTATAGGATAAGAAGGTGCACAAATCATATTTTTTTCCGCTCAAGGGTTTGAATGATATAAGCCAAGGCCTAGTTTGGAATGTCTATATGTTAGCCCTGTAAAACAATTCTATCCTGGAAAAATTACACCATAACATGTAGAAAAGGGTGAATGAAATCTTGTATTGAAATTCCCCTTTTGAAAAAGTTGAGACGCTGTAATTGTAAGGAAACACATATTTTTAAAGATTTAATAAATTGACAAATCAAAATGTATAAAACTAAAAAATGTTGAAATATTATTATGAAATAACATACTAGTAGTTGCATCAATAGAAAATTCATAGTGAGACTCCAAATACTTGATGTCATCATAATGTAGAAGACCATAACAATTTCACCCATTCATCAAAACAAAATCAAAATCCAATCACTTCCTTCATTAGCTATCATGTTTATAAAAGCTTGTCTAATTATCAATCGACTCTAGTAAGCAATTTTGGCTCCTTCATGCACTATCCAACCTATCACTCGGTATATACCATGTTCCCCATCCAAATCCATGCCTTTATAGTTAACATGATCTCCGAAATCAAATAATTCACCTATCCCTCTTCTTGATCGCTCACTAACAACTACTAGTTCATAAATGATCTTGAGAAACTAAGCAATCCTTCGATTTTTGGCTTCAAATGTCACTTATACTCTTACATTCTATTCCTTCACCTACCTATAATTCTATTTAATTCATCCGAATGCTTGCATAATGTTCAAAACCTTACCTTTTCTTCATTGTCTTCAAACTACCCTTATAAGCCCCTTTAGACAAGATCTTACAACATCCAAGCATCTAAGGTTTTAGGGATACCCAAAACATGCTTTGGAAACTTAGTAGTTTAATTTTACCAACCATAGCATGCTTGTAAATTTTCATAGTCTAATTCTTAGTGTATCTCCTTATAATTCACTTATTGCAATTTGGCCTCTAAACCCTCAACTAGGTCTTCCTTACACTATTGTCGTGCATATCTCGAGTTTTGGGAGGTTTCAATGCACAAGGATAATTTTTTAGGGAACTCGTTAAGGGTTTTTATTGTGTATGAATTTTCAAGGGAAAACTCTAAGTGGGAATGGTACTTGTTTTGTAAAATGACCACTCAAACTAGCCTTTCAACTGTGTTTCATTATCTTCAAGCCAACTGTCAAGAAAAATATAATGGGTGGTGGATTTCCTTGATCTCAAACCTACACCAACACCTAACCCACTCCAAGACAGATATTATAACCAAATTTTAGGAGTATTCACTAGTGTAATTTGTAAGTGCAACGACAAATTTCACAAAGTAAACACAAAAATATCTTTGTTCATTAATAATTTGGGATGAATGAATTACATATATATAGGGAGAGGATATCCTTAAACTTAGGAATCCTATTAATCCTCCACAAACTACACAAACTAAATTTAGGTGGACTGCTTTCAACCACTAAAACAAAACCTATACGTACTAACAAATATATGCCTCATATATTAATTCCTAACATTCCCCCTTAGTGTGAACATGGTAGAAAAACATTCACACACTCATCTGCAATATGATCACCCCTATGAAACATGTCCAATTATATGACTCATGATCCCGATGAAAATAAGGGCTCTCTCCTTCCATGGTTTTAAACAAACTTACCACAAACCTTTACGTGAACAGGCCCCATTAACTATCCACCTCGTGTGGTTTTCTGGATCCTCCCACAAACCCTTTCAAGATCTATGAATTGACTTACTCTGGTGCTTTTGTTTGCCACTATGCTTGTACATTAGGGAAGTATTCACAATAGAACATATATAGGAAATATTTCACATTACTTCCTATAAGAATCACAATGTTCTTAATTGCAGCCACTATTGTCAATCGCTGCAACTTGATCTCAAACAACATAGGAAAATGCTACTGCGACTAGAAGCTTCCTTTGACTTTAGTCCTTTTAAGTGTGGAATGCAAATGGGACATTAGTGTCATGTTCACCCACACAATGTGATATTTCCTCACATGAACACTGGGAATCAAACTGTATTGAAGACATATAACTGACCGGATCTTGCTAGGTTGATCTTGCTGCACACAATCACCATTGCAAGTGAATGTATTCACAAGCATACCATTTTCCAATGAAGTATGGAAGTTAGAGGTTCACATTAGTCGAGGATCACTTACATTCATTTGTGCTCCAACACAACTCTTTTTCCAAAGCATCTAAAACAATACAATACAAGAACACTAAAACACACTACAAATATTGAAAGTAAATACTCACACCACAAAAATTCCACCACAGCTTTGTGCGGCCTTATCATTGGTGACCGACGAGAGGTCACTAAATGACTCCTTCCTCTCGTTTCCTCGGCTTCTAGTGACATTGCTAACTCATCTTGATCTAGATTTTAGGATCTTTGAACAATTCATCCCCACAAGATGGATGTCACGTGCTAAAAAATGCGTCCAATTATTGAAAAGTGAGGCAATTTTTTTATTTTAACAAATTTTTGACTTTGACTCTCAAAATGACTTGATGACTTTTAGCTCTTTTGACAAAATGAAAATGAATTTTGACAAAAAAATGATACTTGTGTTTTGAAGACATACAAAATGTTATATTTGAACAATAAACATTGCTAGACGCACTAAACTATTATAAGGACAATTAAAAATGAAGCTAATTTAAAGCCTAACTTAAGGTAGGGATTAATTTTGTGACGAAAAAAGAATAAAAATGACTTCGATGTTACTTGCTTCTTCCCAAACGCAAATATCTAGAAGACTATATTGAACAACTATTTCTTGCACTAGAATATCATTGTCTCTTTTGCCATACCTGATACAATGGGCCAAGACAAAATAGAAATCAATCCAAAGCTTCATCCACATCTGTGCAAAATGGAGAGATGGCAAATTTGAATATATTGGTTGGATGGCTTGTATGGAAATCTCAAACAAAATATCTCGGATGTGTGGAACCTTCAAGTTATCAAATCCACCTAAAACAACACAAACATATTCTAATATTGCAAGATTTTTTTATAGAAATCTATTTCACAAAGTAATGAATTTCATATATGGGAAACTAAGATGAATACTAGAGTCACCCAATTCAATCCTCATATTCCCATATTGCTCTGATACTAAATGTAAGTGAAACTACATATTTCACATCGAAAAACAAAAATATTTGCGTTCATTAATAAGTTGGGATGAATTCATTACACATATATAAGGAGAGGATCTTCTTAAACTTACGAATCCTATTAATCCTCCACGAACTACACAAACTAAATTCAAGCGTAATTTTTCAACCACCATAAAAAACATGTGCGCACTAACAAATATATGCCTCATATATTAATTCCTAACACAATTAAAAGATATGGGTTATTTTCCTTGGAAACCCTAGTTAACACATAATCAAGCCCGAGAAGCTTGTAAAGATTATAAAAATAGAAGTACTTTATTTCAAGACCTAATTTTTGGTATGCAAGACTGTTTTAACCTCTTCCCAAGGTATTTGCTAACAATGAAACTCCATGGTTCATAAAACCTCTAATAAAATGTGTGACCAATGGTCACAGATTGAAGAAATCAAGGTTTCACACATTCTTATACCAAGAAACACAATTTAAAGTAAAATTTTGTCATTCACCTTATTCACAGAGTTCAATCTTCTTGAGCAGGATATCCATGCATTCCATGCACCTATCTCAATAATCATCAACACAATATTTGATCATCCTAGTAGACACAATCATAGTTTGCTTACTCTTTCAAGTTACTCATACATGCATCATGAAAGGATTATAAAACTTGTCCTCCAACTCATACATTATTCAAATCATGAGATATTTGAAAATATGATGCTCCTCTTGATGGTTTAGATGAATAGATTCAAAATCCTTTACAAAAAATTACACAGTCAAGTAGTCACAGTCAGTTCTTCTTAGCATTCAACTTAAGGAAAACAGAGTATCAACTTAGTGATTGAATGAAATCACTAAAACTCTTCTCACCATAATATCACTTATGTAATTCCTATCATCCATTAACAAATCCACAGTTGGTAACAAGATTTAAACTCTCAAACATAAACAAAAACACTCATATTTATTGTTAATGTGAATTAATAAATTCAAGCCCTTGTAGGTGAGTTACACCGTGTCTTTATTCTTTTTTTTTCTACTCTCCTAACTCCTTTCCTTAAATATAATGGCAAACTCACCCACTATTTCATTATATATTTGTATCTCTTCATAAAATTAAATCCTTCTTCGAGTGTAACTACCTCTTCCAAAGTTATGATAACTCATTAAGTACCATTTAGGAATTTTACATTATTTTTTTGACACATTTGATAACTCACCCCAATTTCTAGAACTCTTTTACAAACCTTATAATTTAACTAGACACTAAAAACCTCTATTCAACCCCTTCTTGACATGCCCATATAATTTCAAATTCCCTTTTGGAGGGAAAAACACAAAATGAAGACAATTTAACTTTTAACTCTTTTCACTCTCTTGCAATGACCTATTTAGACTTCCTATAGACTTGACACATCCAAAAATCTCAAAAATCATGGCTACAAAGAGAATTAGCAACATGATGCTACTTAGACCATGATGCTCCTACATCATACTCCCAAGGTGGAGAAAAGGATATTTATACTGCGATTTAGTTTCTTCTGATACCTCTTGATCTTCTTGACTTGTCCTTTCCCTTGCTCTTGTACTCCAAGTTCCTTCACTTGTCTCACAACCATATGGATCCTATAGAAAGTTATTCATATTTGCATTTACCTTGAATTTTAATTTTTTCTTCTTGATCTTCTTCAACTTCAACCTTCCATCACTATACCTGCACAAATAAACACAACAATAACAAATACACATCTCTTTTCATGTTTCTTCATATCATTCTTCTTTGCATAGTCCTTGATTCTCATGATTTCATCATCTTCTTTGCTTGAAAAGACTGAAAATTTCCCATATTCTTGTTTCTCTTGCTTGCATATTTGCTTCTTTTTTTTACTCCATTGTCTCAACTTGCTTCAAACCTCAACCTATACCTACCTTATCCTCATTTACCCAAGAATCAAGAATTTTCTCAGCTATACCTTCACTCTCTCTTTCCTCATTCATCATACATAATAAATCTTACAACAAATCATCTACTTCACCTATGAAAATTGATCACCATGTTCATTACCCCACTCAATCTTTCTTGTCCCACTCTCTTTTTGCTTTCCAAATGCACCAATAGAATCTTTTTCCACAATTTCTAGGAATTCACCTAATGAAATATCAATCTCAGTCATCAAATGAGTAATTTTAGAGTCAATTTGGTTTACCTTTCCTTCTTCAAATGCATTCATGACTTCTTGTACCTACTACTCTAACTCATTTTCACCTGCATTTACCTCATCCAAACTGGTTTCCTCCTTGTCCACATGAGAAAACAAATCATCAAGCACTTTCATTTCTTCATTTAGCTTAAAATTATCCATATCTCTATTATCTTCATCATATATAGGCCTATCAAACCTGATTTCATCTTCTTTTGGAGTATTTACAAACAAAAAGACCTCAAGGGGAACACAACTTGATTCACATACCTCATTAGCATACTAATTTTCTTTGCACCTTCTTCTTTGTCTTCATCTTCCTCTGTTATCTCATCCATGTCATCAAGTAACTCTCCTTCTTTATTCGCATCTTCTTCTTCTTCCATGCTCAATATCCATTCCTCAACCATGGATACATCTTTCTTGAGTTCTCTTAGCTCTTTCTCAAACCACATATCAAACTTTCTTGCTTCCTCTTTCTTCTTGGCCTTATCTCTCTTCTTTTTCTCATCTTGACTCTTCTTCCTGTGGCTTAACATTCTTACTAGCTCTATCACTAACTCTTCCTTGTCCATCTATTATCTATTTTTCACTTTTAACATCTTCTCTCTCTCTCTCTCTCTCTCTCTCTCTCTCTCTCTCTCTTTGTCCAAGTATTTATCACCTTTGATATCCTCCACACCTCACCTAGGATTCAAACCTGGAATTTTGGTGCTTCCTTTCTCTTATTTTTCTTCTCACTCTTTCACTTCTCAACTTTTCCTTTGTACCTACAATCTCACATTCACACTTAAACTTTCATTATTAGCCACAATAATACATTCATTCTCCTAGCTCGATACCACATAATGTAGAGGACCATAAAAATTTCACCCATTCATTAATACAAAATCAAAATCCAATCACTTCCTTCTTTAGCTATCATGTTTATTAAAGCTTGTCTAATTGTCAATCTAAATTAGTAATCAATTTTGGATCCTTCATGTAATATCCAACCTATCACTTAGAGAGTAGAGGAATACATGAGAAAAGGAATGGAATAATGTATCTTTTATTCCTTGTGTTGGTGATACAAAGTTCAACATCCAAACCAAAATTCACAATTGCTATCAAAATAGAAATTTTCAAAATCTAGGATCCTTTGGAATGGAGAAGCCATCCCAATTTATAGCCTTGTGAATTGACCTTTCATCTCCCCCACATGACTCTTCATGTTCCTATTCTACTTGTGACCTTTAAATTTCCCCTAGAAGAGACAAATTAAGTATCTCTCTTATAATTTTGAGAGAATAATTTTAAAATTAAAAATATTGTCACTTAAGTAAATAAGAAAAAATACAATGATTGTGTACAATGAAGAATTAGAAGAAAGGGAGAGAAGAGGAAAGGGGAAAGGGATTGACTGATCTATTGAAGAAGCTCCTTTTTCTGATCTAAAGCATGATGATCACCATCTTCTCCTTCTGCAAGATGCACAGACACCTCGAGACCACCAAAAGAATGTTGAGAAACATTGTTGCAAGACCTCTTGAGGTGAGATCCTGAAGGAAGAAGGATGATCTCTTTCCTATCTCACTTGACTTAACCAACTCACCCATCTCTCTTAGCTCACTGAGCTCAACTCAACTCACTCATCAAGCTCAACTCAACCAACTCACTTCAACCCACCCAACTCACTAAGAGATGATGATGGATCTAACTTTACCAATGAGCTATGATTACCTATTCTGATGAATCAATGGATTCCTTGACACCCTTTGAATATTTTCCAGTTTCTCAATGATCCAGACTTTCCTCTGTTATGATTTTCCATGCTCCCGAGAACAATTGTGATCCAAAAGATACTTCGAGACTCTTATAGAGGTTTCATTTCTCTGTTTGAGCTATGATATCATCCTATTACCTTATTAAGAGTTTAAAAAGTGGAAAGATGAGTAGATATGGAGCCATCTAACTTTCTACATCTAAAACGGGTACTTTCTATTTTTAGCAGGTAAGATCGAGACCTAT
This sequence comes from Taxus wallichiana var. yunnanensis, assembly GCA_018340775.1. Classification (NCBI taxonomy): domain Eukaryota; kingdom Viridiplantae; phylum Streptophyta; class Pinopsida; order Cupressales; family Taxaceae; genus Taxus; species Taxus wallichiana. The sequence goes on along the minus strand of CM031236.1, from coordinate 22,826,246 downwards.
TATTTTGGGACATATCCCTGTCTTACTCAAATAAGAACTTCTAAACTTGTTGGCACATTCCAATTATCCTCTGTTGATGATTCATTGCTATTTTTATCTAGTTTCTATTTTTAGCAGGTGTGCTTTTCTAGACATGCTATTTTGGGAAAATTAACAATTTTACCTACCTACCATTCTACATTGTTTATGCGTGTTCTGGGTGATCAGAGCTTGAAAATTGAGGGACTTACTATTTTTAGCATGTGAATGGGAATTGCATATGATATTTTTATTAAATGAAAAATTGACCTATTTTTATGATGGAAATATTATTTTTAAATTCGACTCTTCGTCGTGATCTTGTGCTCCAATTTTCACTGTGTTTTTGTCCACATAAATGCTTGGAAAAAAAACAATAATAATTTTTGGAGGTAGGATTTATGGGCCTGAGGCTAACATGGAAGCCATTAATGGATTCACTGAGCTTACTTTATCATAGAGATGTTCTGGAGAATAAAATTCAACTCAAACCCTTGGTATGATCATCTTCTTTGTTGACTAGCAATAAAAAGGCTTCCTTCTTACAATAAAGGATGCTTTGGAATAATTTTAATAGATTTCCTGATGAATCCTTATGTTATTGTAAGTATTTTCATATAAATAATGGATTTATCATGAAAATATGAGGTGGGTAGGAGTTATTTTGTGTTTTTAGAACTTCTGACAACACTTTTGGTTCACGGGAGAGGAAGAAGAGATAAGCACCAAGGTAAAAGCCAAATTTTTGGTTTATAATATTCATAGCATTCGGAGAATTTCATTTTTCCCTATATCCCCAAGGGATAGGGATAGGAGGGACACAAAAATTCACCCTCACCGGGCTTGACAAGTGGCACCTTTCGATTGGATGAGAGGGGAATGAGGTAAAACAATCCATTAAGCACCTGGGGCTGAGATGGGGTCACATGGAAGACCAGAATGGGGAAAGAGAGGGGGAAAATATTATTTTCCAATATTTCCCCAAGGGATAGGGACATAAGGGACAAAAAATTCTCCCTCACCTGGTTGTGACAAGTGGCGCAACGTGATTTGATGAGGGGGAAGTGAGGAAAGAGCTAGAAAAAGGAATTTTAGCACTCTGGGGGCTAGTTTGAGGTCATATGAAGATCCAAGAGGAAGAAAAGGGGTGGGATGATTTATATTTTCCCCTATATCCCAAAGGGATAGGGAATGAGGGACAGTAAAATGCGCCATGCACTTTTCCTCAAAAAATTGACTAACTGCAAAAACTTTACCTGCAAGAGAGACAACTTGAAAGTTTGATTTTCGAAGCTCCAGGATGTCATTTCTAGTGATTCCTTATATTAAATTGAATCTAAAAACCTTAAAATATCATGGGGTGGGTATTAATATCCAATTCTTCCTAAAACCCTCTAAAAAGTCTCCTTTTCCCCTCCCGAACAATCGGGTGTGTCTTTGAAAATGAGTTACATTAAAAGCTATCTGAGTCTTGTGCAAAATATGCAAGTATCATCATATAAAAGTTTGAATTATATTTCTGATGATATATTGTTTTACCTATAAACCCTTATGGATCTCCCAAAATCATCTTGCGAAGCACATGCACTATCTCGGACTTGACTTCAAGTTCCTTGACCCTCAAAACCCACTTTCACTGTTCTTGTTCCTAAACCTCTAAAACCTTCCTAAATCTTCCTAAATAATTTCCAACACCTTCATATCTCTTCAATACCACATCTATATGATTTTTATCCTTTCATTCCATCCCATAAGATGAGCACCAGCCTTGGAATGGCCAAAATTAGCCTTTCTAGGCCCGCTTTGAGAAACTAGCAGTTGAGAACACTTCACCAGATGAAATTTTTGATCTTGTCACATCATTCCAAACACATGTAATTAATTTTTCATAATATTGAAATTAACTAAAATGTAAAACTATACATGACACAACTAAAAAACGACAGGAGGAGGATTTAGGAAGACTTGGGAACAAAATTTTCAATTTGGGTCTAGTTGTCATGCTTGAAATTTTGAATTTTCATGTTGCACATTTGCATGAAAACACCTGGATCTAACTTGGGGATTTTTTTTAGGATTTATTGTAATAAGGACAGGATAAGAGGGAATCCCATAATATCAAGACATTACGTGGACTAGTTACTTGTCCATTGGGCTATGGATTCGCATAGAGATACACAATACAAGTTCCTTTATTGAACACACACACACACACACAAAAAAAAAACACACGATAAGAGATAAAAACATGAAAATAAAAGGAAACACAAGATGAGAAAGAAAACACACAACGACAAAGGGAAACATCCTAAATCACCTATGTACATGTGGGTGGAAACCCTTTTCACTAAAGCATGAACTTGGACCGTGTGTTTACTCGTAAATGGGTATCAATGAATGTCATTCTTCTGTAAATTTGTTGACAAGTTCACTAAAGTATGAACCTCTCCTCATATTCTTGAGAAATCTAGGATGATTGATAGTGAAATTGATGATCAACTCACTCATTTCATGGCCTCTATCACTTTGACATGTACTTTACATTTTCTCATTGATTTCCAAGATTGTCCCACTTGTTAAATTTATATTGCTACCATGAAGATGATTCTTGATTATACTTGACTTATCATTTACATACCTTGACATTTGTTCTTCATTATGCATATGCTTTATGACCACCTCTTCCACAAGTTTTTTCTTGGCATATGTTTCAAAGACCTCATTATTGCTACTAGCCTCTTGATTTTATTAATTTCTCAATTGGATCAAGAATTCCTCTTTATTAGAATGTTTTTCACAATATGCTTCCTATGCAGTGTGGCATGTGCATTGCATCATTCTCTTGGAAATATAATGAGCTCAATATTGGGCATGCAACATTGAAACTTTCATCTTCTTCACCTCGTCCATTTTAGGATTTTTCATCCATTTTTATGTTGAGAGCATCTCCTCTTAAGTAAAGTGAGCACTGAAAGGTTGAAGTCCATTAAAAATGTTTCCATTTTGAAAAAAACCAGCCATAGGATGAAGCAACATTTCCTTTCTCCATTTTTCATTGAGAATGTTTCCATAGGATAAGGGAATTGGTGACATGGGATGGATTTTTGAATTATGATGAAGAGGAAATAAGAAAAATTCTTTTATTTTTTTTTAAATGTCTTCTATTGGGATCTCCCAATCCTACTAGGGAGAAGGAGGAAATGATGCTTCATCACTCATGAAGAAAACATATATCTTGTTTGGATTCCCTCGAGTGAATAGGTTAAGTTCACTGTATTTGAAATGTAGGGTGACAATATACCCACGGCCTTGATGGTTTCTCATCCTTATTCTTTCAAAAATTATAGGAAATTATCTAGGAGGATGTGGTAGAAGATATTAAAGAATTTTTTCGACAAGAAATATTCTCAGGAAAATAAATAACACCTTTATAGAAGTTGTACCCAAGAATATGGATCCTAAGGAGATTAAAGACTTCATACCATCAAAATTTACAATTCTCTTTACAAGAACATGTCAAAACTTCTTTTTATGAGGCTGCAAGGTACTATACCCAAATTCATATATGAGCAACAAGAATATTTTTTGGAAGGAAGAAAAATTATTGAGAGTATCATTACAATTCATGAAGTCATTTATTCCATAGATAAATCCAAAAGGGAAGGTATGTTTTTAAAATTCATAAAAAGAAATCTTATGACATAATTCCATGGAGGTATCTGGAATTTTTAGAGCATCTTATTTTTCATAGAGATTTTTATAATTTCATTATATCTTTTATATCTTCCCTTAAGTTCTTTGTTATGATAACCGGGGCTCTGAGGGATTTTCTTGAGAGAACGGGGCTTTAGACAAGGGAATTCCATTTCATCATATTTTTTATTAATGTAAATGACTATTTTGGTAGAATTTATAACAAAGCTAAATATAGTAGTCAAATAAAAGGTTTAGTGGTCGTTAGAATGATCAATGCAATCACCCATTAGCAATTTTTAAACAATACCTATGTTATTGGAGAATCTTTAGTGATTGAATTTAAAGGTATTAATAATATGTTACAAGAGTATGAGGAAGTGTCTACACATCTCATCAATATTTCAAAATTTCCCTCTTCTTCGTCAATTTCCCAAAGATCGACAAGTTAAAAATATCAAAATTTTTTGGGTTTTCATATAAATATTTTTCTAGATAATTATATGGGAATGCCACTTTTAAGAGAAAATGGACATAAACTATTGGAATCCTCTATTGGATTTATTTAAGAAAAATTTGGATGGATGGAAGGGAGCACTCTTATCTCAAGTACGGAAGGTACAACTCTTGAAATGCTCTATACAAAAATTCTTAAGATCCATCTCATGTCCCTCTTAAAAATCCTAGTCAAGGTTAGATGAGTTATTGAATGTATTCATAATCATTTTCTTTGGTTGGTTATTAAGAATGATTATATAATTCCTTCAATAGATTAAGAAAGAGCTACTCTCCCTGAAGCTAATGGGCGATTGACTCTTAGTACTATTAAGATCATGAATAGAGTCGTAATGGATATGGTGGGTTTGATACTTATGGAGGAATATAGTCTTTGGATGAGAATATTAACAAAAAAAATATGGAAAATAATATGGAGAAATCATGATTTTGAATTAAACATAGCAAAAACTAAGGGGAGAGCGATGGAGACTAATGCAAAGAATGCGAAAAAAAATCGCTAAAGTAAATTGAGACAACATCGAAGAGGGAAGGAAGTCGCGAGTGTTCGCAGGGCATGGAGGTGGCTCGGGAGGAGTCATGGGAAGGATTTGTACTGCGCCATGATTGGAGAGGCATAATTTGGGGCTAGGAATAATCGGTGCCATATCCCACCTCTTTGTTGTGAAAAACCCAAGGCAAGCGGTGGCTACTTGTGTTTTGGGGGAATAGCAAACGGATTCTTGGGGGAGGTACTAAGGGGTTTTCATTCAAGGATGCCCTTGGGAAAAATGGCAGTTGTATCCCTACATGCCAGGAATATTTGGTGGATCTTGTAGAAGAAACCCCTTCTCTGGTTATTGAAAACCAGGAAGTGGAGGATTATTTTCAATCCCTATCTCGAGATGCCATAATTGGTCATTTCAATGGTTTTTGGCCCTCCTCTTCTACCTTATATCAGTGGATCTTCTAAAACTAGACAAACAAGTGTGAAATTTCCCTCTACGCTAGAGGCTTCTTTGTGGTGTATTTTAGAGAGAAAGAGGATTACCAGCGATGCTGTTAGAAGGACCATGGTTCTAGGGAAATGCGGGTTTATTTTTGACTCCATGGTTCCCATATTTTGATCCAAATACTCTTTCGATTTCTAAAACACCTATTTGGGTTAGACTTCCCAACCTTCCTCTACATCTTTGGTATGCACTAGAGGATATTGGAAATGTCTTGGGAAAGTTCATAAAAGAAGATATGGATAGAACTCATTCGGTATGTGCTCCTTCGCTCACATTTGTGTGGAGGTCAATTTGAGTAAGGGTCTGCCTGATCGAATCAATTTAAAATTTGGAAATTTTCAGCATTCCCAACCTCTAGATTATGAAAATACAACATTCTAATGTAGAATTTGCAGAAATCTGGGGCATTTGCAAGCATCCTGTCCTTTGAATAAAAAACCAACGAAAAAAGGTGGTTCGACCTTGTCTGGTGGATGGGGATTTATAGATCTAGATCTGGTGTCGCCACTTTGTTTAAGGAAGAACCCAAGTAAACCTAATTCGAGGACAAGGTAGAGGTAAGCAAGTAAAAAGGGAAGTTGGATACATCGCAATATTCTCAGGGGACTATTGTGGTAAGTGAAACGCAAATAGGACATTCCCCTCACAAATCAGATTTCGACCAAGAATCCATACTAGACATTCAGGAGGCTTCAACAAATCTAAATGATCTCATGCTCGTGGTTTCTTCAGAAAATGGCAAGTGGCAGGAGGTAAAGAAAAGGAAAGTTAAAAAGGTTGTATGGGTAATATTGAGGATTATTTCCCATCCCATGGCAGCAAATAGATTTTTCGTTGTATATATCATTTGGGGATTGAAAATCTCATTTTATTTGTATGCTTAATATTTATGTAAGCTTGTGAGTTTGTGATCTAAGGATTTCACCTTATCTTTTTGTATAGGGTACGGGCCCCTTTAACCCGCTTTATCAATATAAAAATATGGAGAAATCTTCTTTCCTCCTTATAGAATGGTGTGAGCAAGTGTTGAGAATTGTTCAAGAAATGAAGTTATTAGGAGATTGGGGAAGGGGAAAAGTTTGGTTCAATACATTTGGATCCATGATGTTCCTTTGTAGTCAACTAATCCTTGGAATATGTTAAGCCCTCATATCAATGAGGTTACAGATGATAAAGTTATAAATTATTGGATTAGATATGATGAGGTATTGAAATGGCATAAGTTCCAAAGAAGAGAATTCTAGTAAGGAGATTCAAAGGGCCCTTGACAGTCTAAATAGGAATTTGGAGAATGTCCATATATGTTCATTACCAAAGAGTGATTAACTCGTTTGGGAGTGTCGTGTTCGATCAAGGTATATGATGGAGCTTAATCATATTCAATAGGGGCTCCCTTGGGGAGAATTTTTATAAGCATATTATTCCTAAAGTTAACATCTTTTTTTGGATGGTTGCATAAAATAATGCCTTGACTATTGATAACTTGTTTAAAAGGGGTATAACCATTCCGTATAGATGTATTATGTGTGAAAAGGATAATGATATGGCCAATCATATTTTCATGGAGTTCTTATTTGTTTGTGATATCATGGGATTTTTTTCTTTTTAAAATTGATTGGGTGAATCTAAGAATAATTATTGACCTAATCACCCAATGGAATTTTTCCTTTTCTTCATTTTCCCTCAAGAAGGTGTGGAGGTTATTTCTTCCCCATGTCTTCTAAGGGGTCTTGAAATAGAGAAATTACATAATTTTTAGGGACAATATCTCAAGTGAGTCAAGTGGATACGCGGGTAAACCATGCAATAAATAAAAAAACTATCATGTATCAACTCCCATAAAAATGATAATATTCGGAAGTATGAGCTATAACAAGCAAGAAATTGGAATTCAAATACTACTACCCATGATCAAGAAAGGGACAATAAGAAGATCATGCAATCGGTTAAATGGGATTGTTTACCTCTATGGTGGGTCTAACTAAATTTTGATGGGGTTTTGAAAATAAATACGGTAAGCTAGAGGGGGTAATTTTAAGGGGAAAAAAGTTCATTTGGTAGTAGCTTATGTTGGTCTTACGGGAATTATACAAATCACTATACATTGGCTTATGCGGTCCTTTGGGGCATTCTTCTTGTGAAATGTAATAAAGTTAGAAAAATCAACATATTTTCAATCATTAGAGGTATTTCTAAATATAGTTGGGTAATTCATATCATTATGTAAGAATACATCAAATTTCTCAATAATCTTGAAGAGATTAGGATTTATCATATCTATACGAAAAGCAATAATTGTTCCAACAATTTAACAAATATTTGACTCGAGAGGAGGATATTTTAAATTAGATATCTATACAAGATGTTCATGTTAACATAATAATAAAATTAGTGAAGAAGACTCTCATGGTTAGAAGTAAACATAAGGATAAAGGCTCGTACTTGATTTGTAGTTTCAATTTAGTTTGGAGGCGGGGAATTATATATAATCCATAATCATCATAGAAAGGAGAGATGTAAAACGATAAATCTTGTGAAAATCATGGACCAAAGTGGGATAGGAAAAAGGGAAGAATTAGTTTTTATTTTCCAAAACAAGATCAAACCTAAGATTGGATAATAGGAATCGAGTAGAGTTGAGTTTTCTTATTTTACTTGATCGGGGATAAAGTAGATTACTATGATGGGGAGTGATCATCTTATAACTAAACCTTCCTCCTATCATGACCTTAAGAAGAATGTGATGGTGTGTTTTATTCTTAGGAAAGGAGAATTGGTGGTTAAAATCAACTCGAACAATTAATATGTTGTTCATTGAATCATAGTTATTTAATAATCAAACTAGGGGACGTAAACTTTAAATAATGCTAGTGTTGTATGCATAGTTACAAATAATTTAGGAGGTATGGAAATAAATAACTGTCACTACCATACTTTAAAGAACAATGCTTGAAAGTAGACAAAACTTAGAACTGAAAGAAAATGGTTTCTAATCACTAAGACAAAGCTTGCAAATTCATAATGTAGATAAAGAAGATAAATTGCTTCCTAGTCTAATCATGCAATGAAACAGAGTAAAAAAACTATGGAGGGGTTTAGCAAACCACAAGTGGGCCCTACCTTGGGTGCTAATCCCTCCTAAATCTTGTAACTAAAGGCTACTTGAACAAAACTCGGATCTTTTATTAAATTGGCATGAATATTACATCTAGGAACAAAGCAATCTTTGTATATCTATGTATCTTCTATTCTCTATTTTTGTCTCCTCTAGATAGATTTCTAGCATTAACCCTTTTCTTTTATACTTCTCATTTACAACAAGACATGAGAAGAAGAGTTCAACTAGGAGTTTAACAAACTAAGTAAAAGATATTTGGTAATGTTGAATATCTGAAAAAGAACAAAAAATATTTGAAACATGTTACGTAACTCCTAATACGTTTTTAGATATCAAACGCATAACTTAAGTAATCGACCAGTTACCTAAATCATGTGTTAACTCAAACAATTAGTTCTTTAACAAATACGAATGAATGACCAAATCAAAGGTTGAGTTATTTCTTAGTTCTACATGTTCCAGTTGTAACTACTTCTTCAACGACACATACATAATTGAGTGTCATTCTTCACGTTCCAAGAGATCTTCATAACACAACTTATTTATTGTAGGTGATTCTCTTAAGTCAGATGGGTTTCTGTAGATAGGTCCTTTGCACGGATGAGTTACTATAGATGGTTCCTTTCTTTGCATACGAGTTGTTGCATATAGAAAGTTTCTTACAAACAAGAGTGGCATTACACATATCATCATTCAAACAACTTATTACAATCATAAGAATAAATGCACACACCAAATACCACAAAATAAAGATAACTAGTTATAACTATATTAATCAGTAATTATGCCATAAGTTCCATGGTTGTGATGATAATGTTTAACAGTGTGACTGGGAAATACAAGGACATAACTATAATGGATTAACAAAATTAAAAAAGATGATTTGTTTATAAGGAGATTTACACAACTCATCAATCATTAAGTAACTAAATTAAGAGATTAAGGGCAATGATCTCAACTTATTTGTTGATTTATCTAATGCTTGGAATAACATCTCGATGAACGTAAAAGGAATTTCTATTGAGGTCATGGAGGAAACCATGGGTGAATTTATGGGTACCTCTCCGGAGGGAATGAATATTTTTAAAGGAAAACAAAGGGAAAAGGTGGAAAATCATACCTTTTTCAGTCCTATGAAGAGAATACATGAGATGGAGGTCGGTGTTTCGATAACCTCCCTTCCCACCCCTTGGGTGGAAATCTGCATGCATGTAATGAAATATATTATAGTTGAAGGGAAGTTTCAAAAAATCCACATTCGCTATTTCTCATTTCTCAACCACTTCCATCACAATAAGAAAATGAGCCTTCTCTTATTTTTTTCATGTCTTTGAAAAATTATGTTAATGATTATCAAGTGGAAAATTTTGAGTTTCCAATCAATCAAGCCCTCATTTTAGTGCTTTTACAGTTGGGGAAACCCATTATCCCGAGGATTATGGGAATTTATCAAGAAAGGGATAAGAGGATTCTAGAACTCAATGATGATAATGGAGAGGATAATTTTGAAGAGCATCTCATTCTAGCAGAAAAATTATTAGGGTTAGAGGAATGTTTTTGAACAACAAGACTTTGGAGGAAGAAGGGGGAATGTGATTTTTGAGGCAACATTCATTCTTGAAAGGATATCCATGGTGGGTGGATATTTAAAGGGAAAGGAAAAAATAGTATGGAGAATTCTTACCAAGGAAGTTTGGATATTTATGATTGTCTTTGAAGTATTGTTTTCTTGTGTTTTTGCATGGGCAAAATTCACCTCGAAAACAGGACAACCATACCCTAGTGTCAAATTGTTTTCTATGTAAAAATTTCAAGACACCACCAAAAACAATCTATCCCATGTTTCAAGTCCTATCATGTTTCCCTAGTGGTATAAATGTGAGTTTCATCAATCCTCGTATATAATTTAGGAAAAATAAGATTATTCAAATGCCTTTGAAGCAAGATCTCTCAAAGAGGGTTTTCAAGCAAACTTAGAAGGGACTATTATCAACCTTTTTAGGACAAGTGCACAATCACCAGAGTAGTTATGAAGACCTATATTCATCATGGAGGTGTATTTATGATCCAAAATCATTGTGCAACTGATTTAGGAAGATTCTGGGAAGTTTTGGAGGTTTAGAAGCCAATTCAACAAAAGTGGGTTTTTGAGGCCAAAAGAGCTTGCATCATAAAATAGTACCTGAACTTTGAGAGGTGATTTCGGGAGATAAAAAATGATTTTTGAGCACAAAATATATAATTGGAAATAATTTCTTGTCCCCTACATGGTGGTTGAATCAGATCTACCCAAAGCACCATGCATTTTTCAAGCCAACTCATTCTTTCCAAGCACATTTGGCGGTCCCAAGAAACAATGAGAATTTTAAGGGTGTTTTAGTCTGAATATAGGAATGGTACCTATCTCATCCTTATAAAAATTCCTTTTCCATGTAAAATCATATAAATAAGCATGCAAAAACTCATCCAGGAGCTCAAGTTATGGTCTTTTCAAGTTGTTGCCCAAGGTAAGCATTGTGATACTTAGTCAAATTTTGGGATGCCACGTGGAAGCATGAGGCTAAAGCACCTTTTTGCATCAACTTACTCCCTTTTCAAGGGGACAAGAGTAGTATAAAAATGCACCCTCCCCATTTTGGCATGTTGGTCACCCCATGTGACCCTGACAACCCAAAGATAACCCCTTAGACCAATTTTTTAGCCCCCCTCTCATCACATGCATGATAAACAAGTGGCAATACTAGGATGAGGAACATTATCTTGCACCTATTTTCTTGAAAAAAGGGAAAATGGGGGAAGTAAAATGTGCCTTACCCCATGAATCCCTTTGGTCACACATGTGACCGTTTCTTTAACACATAGAAGCTCATTTTAGCCCCCCTCTCCATTTTCCTCATCAAATCAAAGTGTTTCACGTGTAAAAAAAAAAGGCTAAGGAAACTTTTCTTACACCCATAGTCCCATTCCAATGAGAAAATATGGGCCTAAATTTTTTGTCTCTCCCCCTCAATCCATGAAAAGTCTATAAAAACAACACTTAGCTCATTTTGCTCATTCCCCCACAAATCTCCATACGCCATCGAACTTTGTCTGGATTTTTCCCCAAATCTTACATCTAACATTTTCCTACTCCATTAATTCAATTCATGATCACATCATTTTAAATAAGAAAAACATGAATAAATACGGATTTGTGAAGATGAAAAATGAGATTTTTTTCCTAAAATGACTTCAAAACCCGCGAAAGAGATATTCTCTAGTGGACGAATATTTGCGGGTTTTTTACATTATTTTTCATTCCCATTCACTTTGAATTTCCAAGAATAATTTCTTGCATGCATTCTCCATATTTTTTTCAACAAAGAAACCCCAGTTTCCCTGCAGAAAAATTTTAAATTTTAAAATCTCCATTTCCAGAGCTCGGGTTGATGTGAAATTTCATAGATGTGACAAAGAGAAAAAAAACCATATCATAAAAATTGATTTCATTAAAAATAGAGGTCTAGAAAACCAATTTCTAAAACTAGTAATCCTCTTACACATACACTTGCTATTTTTAGTTATTCTTCACAAAGAGTAGTTTCGACAAAGACAATGTGCACAAGGGTCATCCAGAAGGAAAAATTGAGTGATTAGAGGTGAAAAGGGTGGAAAATTGTCATTTAATAAAATAGTAAACCCCCTCTTTAGGTGTAAAAATTGTTCTAGGAACTATAAAATTCAAGTCTAAAGGTGTGAAACTAGTTCATGATATTTCCATTTAGTATTCAAGTGTGAGGGATAGTAATGTCACTCACAAGGACTTTGAAAATCAGGGGATCAATGTTTGGTGACCCAAGAGAGAGAAAGTGGAGGATGAAATTTTCATGAGAAGTTTGATTCCAAATTATGGTCTTCCGTGTCCTTAGGATGACATAATTATCATGTCCCCATTATTCGAGGAATTGTTCTAGTTTATCATTCAGGTGTGTAATCAGAAGATCACAAGGATGGTGGTGCTTCATATTATGGAATGGGAATTCTTCATTGTCGTCAATGGTGTACTCATCAGTGTTTTTGCTTACTCTCTCGATGTGTACTATTAAATTCAACATTCCTATATTGATTTGTTGGTGAAACATGGCAGGTCAGGCCTGATCTTCACCGCTTCAAAGTGGACCTTAGTCAATAATGCCCACGGTCATTAAGGAAATCATTCAGCAGTTTTTCTAAACACTTGATTTAAGGTGTCTATACATCATCTGAAGGAGGTTTCTCATGGTGTAAAAGGTTCAAGGGTTAAGAGTTTGTTGCATTAGAAGCATTACATTGGATTGGTCAGGCAACGAGGTAAGGTTGGCGAGGCGCTTGTTCATCACCTTAATCCTCTCTCTCCTCTTTCTCTCTCTTCTTTTCCTCCCAACTTATTTATCTCTCCTCCATGTTCTAATTCTTTGTTTTCCTTACACTTTTTCACAATTCCTTTATTTTAATTAAAAAGTGACTTTATGATTATAATGTAATAATTTACCCTTATTTTAAAAAGGGGGACTTAATTCTCTCCTAGGGATTCAAAATTCGCAAGTTGTGCAAATGCATATTAAAGGTCACGAGCGGGGGTAGGCAAAGGCTCTCTTCCATCTATATCAATTTTAAAGGCATCCTCTTTCCAAAGGGTTTTTAATTTTATGTGTTCACGAGAGATTATTCCTTGTGAAGAAGAAAAAAGATAACACTTCCTCTATTTCCCATCTATGTGTTCTTCTCATTCTCACTATTGTATAATTTTTCTATAGCATCAATGAAGAAAGAATGGGTTTTTGCCTCTTTGATAAAGATATTTGTGATACTTTGTGCTCAAAATATTAACTTTTCTTGTTTCCCTTTGCAAAATTGTGTTTCTTCTAATTTATGTGCTTTTTAATTTTTCGGTTAATGGTTAAAAGAATCTGATTTTCTACTTACAACATTAACCCCCTCATATTTTCTCACTCCCTTTCCCACTCTCCTAGAAAATTCCTCTCTAGCAAGTGATTGCTAGATTTACCACAGGTCGGTGGAGTGCCCCTATTGGATCCCCGACCATAAGTCCACCATGGAATCAAAATTTCACAATTGCATGTAAACATAGAATCGCACTGCGTCAAGAGAGTAGGGACTTAGACTCCTGAGCGTTGGAAACAATTCCACCAATTTTTCCACCCAAATTTTTTTATTTCCAATAGGTTTTAGTGCCCACCGTGGCAGACTTAGAAACAATTTTCACCCAAAATATGATCACAAGAAAATACAAAAATAAAAATATGTGAAAAACAAAAAAAAAAAAAAAATTGAAAAAAAAAGAGTTGATTGAAATCAATTGCTGAAAGACACACTGTTAGTTCCTGCAAGTGACCTTTTGTATTCCACAATGCCCTTTCATATTCCCATCATAGGATTTTCCAAAAGTTGTTTGAAATGAGATACACCAAGTTAAATAGATTGAGAGGACTTGTTGATCCCAATTTTAAGGTGTTGTAAAATCAGCAAGAAAAAATCAGAGATAATCCATAGTATTTTTCTCAAGCCTCATCCCTATCCGATCCTTCAAGTGGTACTCTTGGTAATCCCATTCAAACTTCTATTTATACTCCCCCTGCAACTTCTCCCATCTTTCAACCACCATTGAGCATTGAGTTCCCGGGTGAGGAAGAACGAGAACCAGAACAAGAATTTGAAGCCAAAATAGAAGTGACAATGGAAGACAAAGTAGAAATACCCCAACCCATTGTTCCATGGGGAAGGAATACAATCCCACTCACTCGTACACCCCCTATTTACAATCTCCCAAAAATTCCAAAATAACTTTCCAAATTTCAAAGGTGATGGCATACAACTCCCTAAAGAGCACATATCGTCCTTCATCACATCATGTGGAATTATTGGAGTTGAGCATGAAGACGTTGTTGTAATATTTTTCATGGAATCTCTCCAAGAAAAAGTATCGAATGGATCTACCTCCTTCATTTTTGATCAATCATTTGTTTTGATGATACCAGATCTAGGTTCGAAGAAAGATTCAAAATTTTTGACGACTACCAAGATATCATCGCTTAATCGATACAAATGAAGAAAGAAGAAAATGAGACCATGAGATATTTCATGGCCCATTTCAACAAGTTACTCAAGATAATACCACAAGATGATTCACCATTTAACAATAACGTAAAAATATTCTTAATTAATTCTCAATAACCATAGGTAGGATTATTCCTATGAATGGTGCATGGTCAAGCAAGCAAGGTGTGTGGCGATTCATCTCAAGGTGGTGTGCGACTTCCCAAGGTCATACAAGGTCATTAAATTTTTAACAAGTATATAATCAATCTTCATGATCATCTCATGAAGTCTCGTAGCTCTAAGCCTAATCCCATATCTTGTTCAATAAGGCAAGTGAGATGGTAGAACTAAGGCATACCGATAACATTGATAGATGAAAGTTGTTTCAGTGGTGTGTAATGATCTCAAGATGGATTCAAGATGATTTCAAAACACTCAAAGCTTGCTACATGAAATAGAATTCCACCAAAGGTATTAAAAAGGTTAGTATAATTGGATCAATTGATTTACAAGTCTAATATTCATATTCATATGTTCTAAGTACTCACAAAGTTTGGTTTGGTGAAAGCAAAAATTTAAAAACTTAGAATTTTTTTGAAATTTTTGAGCATGTTGATTTTTAGTGTATTATGGACATTTGGGTGCGAATGGAACTTGTTCCCTAGAATACAAGTTTTTTGCATTGGTCTTGGGGCCAAAGAACAAAGGATTAAGTGTTTTTGGATCGGGCGGGTAATGCGGGAATAAATTATCCATATGGTATGAGTTCTAGGCGGGACTCGGTTGTACACAAATCAAGTTAACCCGTAAAATAGAGAAATGGGAGTTAAGTGTGGGCATTTGAGGATTTGTGAAAACAAGAAGTAGGTGGAACATGTTCCACAAGAACTTGAGTTCTTTGCATGAGACTGTGACCCAAAAATAAAATAAAAACAATGATTGAAGAGTGTATTACAGATATATGAAGTGCTAAGACTATAAGTAGAGTACTCCCAAAAGCTTGAGTAGAGGCATCCCAAAACCCACAAACAAGGATTGTGTATTGTGGATATTCGGTGAGCCAAAACTACAAGTAATGGGTCCCCAAAACCCAAAGTAAAGTCACTCCAAAAATCTGCAAAGAATAAGATGGAAGGAGAGTAATTCAGAATGTGATAGGGCATATCTTTGAATTAATGATCAAAGAAAAACCCGAAAAAAGTTTTGAAAACCCGCATTGAAGTCGCAGGTTTTGGGGGCTGGAGCCCACAAAGCAAAGGCCAAGATAATTAGTTGGAGGTTGAAAACCTGTAGGTTGTATTATAATATCTTTCACTCCAGTGTCATATTTTCAAATTTTGGACTTTTTGAAAGCTTGTTTCATCCTCTATGCCATGAAATAGAAAAATCCAAATTTGGAGGTATAATTAAATGTCAGCGTGTAACTGAGTTATTATTAGAAGTAAATTTTGTAATGTCTTTTTGTTCATATGTGCATGTTAAGAGCAATTAAAAATCATGAAACTCCAAGAGTCAAGAAAGGAAAGTAATACTTTTCTATTTAAGCTCAAATTTTAGATGATAAGTAATGTTGATGAAGTAGAGAGTGGATAAGTGGGGCTCATAATTTTTGTAGAGAGAGAGGAAGGAGATAAAGCTATTAAATGAATATTTGTTGATCAAAAGAGAGGAGAGCTATGTGTTGAAGGAGACTGTGCTACCAAATAAATATCTGTTGCTTGGAGGAGAGGATAATGACAGAGCTATAAAGAGAAGAAGAAACCCAAATCCAATGAGTATTTGAGGGAGAGATCTGAAAAAGAGAGGTAAGGAGAATGTTGAATATCTATGCGTGAATAGCGAGGAATGAGAGTAAGAGAAGAGTGATCATAATTTGTTGTATGAGAAACATAGGATCTATATGATCAAATTATTTGTAAAATTTGTCTAAGTAGTTTATTATATCACATGGGGTTATGGCCTCCTTGTAAGTAGTGGCTTACAAAAGATCAGTTGTGGCTGATTAAATTATAGGGGGTTGAAGCCTCCTTGTGAGTTGAAGCTCACTAAAGGTAAGTTGTCGTTATACCAACTTGGGAGTTGTGACTTCCAGACAAGATGTAGTTTGTCAAAGATCGGGTGGTTTCCTGGTTATATTATTGGAGTTGTAGCTCAAGATTGAGTTGTATCTCAATGATGAAATCATTGTAACTATGAAGGATAGTTGTCCAAGTTATTTCTCTGGTTTCAGTCAGTTTTTTTCTAAAGAAGGGTTTCCCATATTAAATATTGTCTCCTCATGTGTATGTGTACTTATTTCTCTATCTATCTCTCGTGATTGATAATGCATGCTTATGACAATCAATATAGTTTAAAAGTAATAGATTAAGGAAGTGGAAATTTATTGTAAAAAAAAATTAAGCACTAATTCACCCCCCTCTCAATGCCTAAAATTTCTATCAATTGGTATCATAGTGTGGTCCTTCTTGACTAGCCTAACAGCTTGAAGGTGATTCTCAAGACTCAAAATGGCAAGATCAACTCACAAGAAGCATCAGAATGAATCCCACAAAGAGAGGTTGCTAATGGAAATGGGAGGTTGTAGTAGCTCCATGCATGATTCAGATGATGAGGAAGCATAGTTCAATCTAGAAGCTGAATTGGAGTGTGCACTAGAAGAATTAGACAAGTCAAGGAAGAAAAACAAGAAATTGAAAGTCTACATCAAAGCCTATGAGAATCACATCACCCTTCTTGAGAATAAATTGAGCAAGCAAGATCAAGAGGATGCTCAAGAATGTAAAGAAAATGATTCTCAATTAGAGAAAGTGTTAAACCTCTCAAACTCAAGGAAGAAGAGGTTACCAAGTTGAGAACCTTGGTGATGGAACAAGAAGGTTCAAATTAGACACCATGAAGAAGTGTTAGCCCAAAGGAGAAAGAACATGAGAAAGAGGTAGAGGAGATTGAGGAACAAGTAAAACTGATCTCTAAGGCT
The DNA here is from genome assembly GCA_018340775.1 of Taxus wallichiana var. yunnanensis. Taxonomy (NCBI): domain Eukaryota; kingdom Viridiplantae; phylum Streptophyta; class Pinopsida; order Cupressales; family Taxaceae; genus Taxus; species Taxus wallichiana. Next base: position 22,808,854 of record CM031236.1, on the reverse strand, counting down.
CGAGAGACAAATAAAATGCTTGCCTTAAATTTGAAGAGGAAATAAAGACTTTGAAGGTTGAGTTAGAACAAGTTTCAAGAAAATTCAATGAGTTGATGATGAAACAAACATATCCCGAGACAAGCCTAGTATGGAACTTAGAAATAAATCAAATCATACTAAAAAAAAAAATCATGAGCTCAGTCATGAGTTATGTCAAGCATCCATCCAAGCTAAGAGTGAAGAATGTGAAAGACTAAGTGCAGAAATAAAGACCTTAAAAGAGGAGCTAGAACAAGCAAAGAAAAGGGAATTGAGAGTTGAATCAAGTCATACTTCTTGTCAAGGATGTTCTCAATCCAATAAGGACAACAAAGAGCACAAGAAGATCTTTAGGAAGCCAAATGCAAAGGAAATTGATAGGTAAGTTTCATGGAACTTTTTTTTCATGCAACATCTTTGGACATAGAGCTAGAGATTATAAGAGAAATGTAGATAAAGAACATCCAAAGAGGGATTTCAGACCTAAATCTAAGAAAAATAGGATATGTTTCAATTGCCATGAAAGAGGTCATGAAGCTAGGTGGTTCTTGGAAGATCCTAGGAATCAATTTTGCACAAATGGATCTCCTAGAAACAACAAACATATCATTTGCTTCAAATGTCTAAAACCTGACACTATGCCAAACATTGAAAAACTAAACTATATGTTTATAAGAAGAAGGAAGTGGAAAAATCCAAACCTCAAGAGAATTCTAAAGGAAATTCTAATGGAGTTAGAGAGATAGAAACTCAAGACAAGAAAGAAAAAGGATTTTTTTCTCAATGTGGAGATAGTACAAGTGTGGAGAAGCCTAAGGTGAACTTGGAATCAAGAAATGAAGGTAGAACATCTAGTAGTACATCAAATAAGATAGACAATACTTCACAGGAAAAAATAAAGAAAGATTGAGTCATCAAGCCTTTTTGATGACTTCCTATTGTTCTAAGAGAATCTATCAAGAATAGAGTGCCTTCTCTAAGCTTCTAAAAGGCATAATCTCTTTGAAAGAAGCATTGATGTGTACCTGAGAATAATTGTCATCAATAAGGGCTTATGTTGCAAATATATCTCAAATGAAAAGGTATGCTTAGTCTATTCTTCTCTTAAAGTTTGTTTGGTATGATTGAATTGTGTCAAGTTCTTGAAAGTCTGAGTCTAATCTATTTATAAGATATATTTATCATAGTGTATACCTTAGTTCTTAAAGTTATAGATCATGAAAGGAGTGGACTCAGTTAGTCAATATCTACTATGAGTGCATGTGAGTCAAAATGGTTGTTCTTGTTATTTGAAGTGCATATGTATGCATATGTATATTCATTATGGTCAAGTCATGGGTCTGTAAAAGTGAGTAGAATTCTACCAAGTAGTCAAAGTAGAAGTCATATAGTAGTGAAAGTGTACTCTTTGGTTTGTATATGTAGACTCAATTAATGGTCAAATTGTGTTGTTTAGTAAATAAATCATATCTTGTTATCCACGCAGTTTACTCAGCCTAGTTGTTCATACCTTGAAGTGTGTATCGAAGTCCTTGGATATCAAATCAAAGTTTGAAGATTGTAACCATTAATGTGAAAAAAAAATTCAAGTGTGTCAAGAGTGTTCCTGATTTCTAGAATTGTCAAAGTGTCAAGTATGCATGGTGTCTAGTCTCTGTCAAGATAACATTCCACCAAGGAGTATGACCAAGAAATTAATTTGAAGAAAAACATTCATCAAGCTCATAGAAGAAAGTAAGATGAGAATGGTTCCACAAATCTCAAGTCAATTTCTATTGGACATCAAAGATCTAGTTGATAAAGGAAAACATAGAATGGTCCATACGTAAGGAATCAAATTTCACAATATCCAAGTCGAGTCGAATCTACTAGTTAGTTTAAAGGTTAAATAAATATCGATGGTCTACTACAATCTGAAACAAATTTTGCAAGATATTCATGGTCATTCTAGAGATAAAAAAATACTCAAATTTCTCTGGATCGGTATCATAGTCCACCATAATGAGAAAATGTGAATTATATTGAATCTTTTGCATGTAAATTATCAAGAAATGGAGTAGCTCCCAGTGGGGAGTGTTTTAGAATTGTTTCTCATAAAGTGTATCAAAGGATGATTTTTCATATTGGTTGTGTGCATAATAATTCAAAAATATTGTTCAATGGCTCAATATAACAAGGTTCAATAGTAAAGAAGAATCTATTAATGGTTGTGCAAGGGTATTTATAGAAAATTTCATTAAAGGTTGTTATAAACTATGTTAGTGATTCATCTCAGTGCACATGTATGACTACTAAAGTGTCAAGAAGGAGGTCTAAAATATGATACTTGTTTTAGATTCAAAACATCTAATTAGTGGTCCAAATTTTTGCAAAGGGCAGTTTTGAGCTAGTGAGTCTAAGTGATGACTATGGGAAATGAACCATTGAGATAAGTTGTTTAGAAATTGGTTGCATCGTATGGATTCTTTTTATGGTAATCTAAGTGCAAATAGGACACTAAGTAGTGGAGAATATTCAGGAAGCCTAAGACCAAGGAATTGGAAATGGAGCCAAGAACTAATGAAATGAAGCTACTAGTAGAGAACTAATCTCCAAGATTGCAACAAGAGTATAAAGGTTTGTGAAGCTCTTGAGACATGGTGTGAAGACTAGATTCTAAGGTTGATGAATTTTTCATTGGTGCCTCTACAAGGTTTAATGGTTAAATGCATGAGATTAGAACAAGGTACTTGATTCATGGATGAATGTTGACAACTATGATAAAAATTTAAAGGCCGAGAGAAATAATGCTAGGCTCTTGTGTTATGAAAAGATGAATCATGTATGTAATGCAGTTGAGTGCATACTAATGACTTGAATTCTTGTAACTTCAGACAAAGGAAGAAATTATTCCAAGGAAATAAGCTTCAACTTGTTGATTGAGCATAGTAAAGTGAAATGGCGTGAATATGGTAAAGGTATTGAAAAGAACAAGGAGGACATTATAATGTATCACAAGATTTAAGATCATGTTGGAGTGTATCAGCTCAAGGGGAGCCCTGTTGATGTTTACATTTATTTTTTGATTTGAGTCAGAGAAGATGGAACATAATTCTATGGGAGCTTGTGAACAAGGAGAGCTAGTTGCCAATTCAAGACAAAAGGTGTGAAGAATGTCATGTAGCTGAGTGAATGTTTTCATTCAAAAGAGGAGCATCATCCAAGGAGGATCTTCTTTAGGTAACATTATGGTTTATCTTTGTATATTGACCATGATGTTGAAAATATGGCCCTTTATTATATATTTCAAATGAGGAGAGAGTGCTATCGTAAATCAAGTTTAAAAGCGTTTTTTATCAATTTTTCTGTGTTTATGAGTATGTTTCATCAATGACAAAGGGGGAGTTTGTTGGACCCTGGTCATTGGTGTTGTCATTGATGTCAAGTGGAATTGATGGAAAAATGTGTGAATGGTGAATTTGAAGGTTGATTGATACTGCCTCCTCAGGTGTCTTCTTAGTGATAGTTGGAGCTCACAGTGATAGATGCATAGTCAAACAAGTAAGGTGTGTGGTGAGTCCTCTCAAATTGGTATGCAAACTTCCCAAGGTTAGACAAGTTTTTCAAGTGTTAACAAGTTTGTCATCAGTCTTCATGATCAACTCATGAAGTCTCAAGTAGCTCTAGGCCTAATCCCAAATCCAGTTCAAGAAGGAAAGTGAGATGGTTGAACCAAGGCATGATGATGGCATTAATGGATGACATGTGTTCCGGTGGTGTGAAATGATCTTGGGATGGTTCCAACTACATTCAGGATGATTTAGGATGGATTTAGGATGATGTCATAACATTGCAAGCTTCGTAAATGAAATATAAGTCCATTGAAGGTATTTAAAAGGTTAGTATAATTGGCTCGATTGATTTACATGTCTAAAAGTCATATTCATATGTTCTAAGTACTCATTAATTTTTATGGACAAAGCAAAAATTTAAGTACTTAGAATTTTTTTGAGTATATTGAGTTTTTAGTGTATTACAGACATTTGGGGTGTGGATGGAACATGTTCCTTAGGAACAAAATTTCTCTCGTATTGGTCTTGGGGCCACGAAAAAAAGATTAAGTGTTTTGAGAATCGAGACAGTAATGCGGGCACAAATGATCCGGATGATATGAGTTCCGGAGGGACTCAACTCTCCACAAATCAAGTTAACTCGTGAAAAAACGGAGAGAAATGGGAGTTAAGTGCGGGATTTTGAGAAGTCATGAGAACATGATGCGGGTGGAACATGTTCCATGAGAAATTGAGTTCTTCGCATGAGACCATGACCCAAAAATAATATAAAAATAAGGATTGAAGAGTGTATCACGGATATACAAAGTGCTAAAACGCAAGTAGAGCATTTGAAATCCCAAGTATAGGAATCCCGCAAACCCACAAAGAAGGAATGTGTATTGTGGATATTTGGTGAGCCATAATTGTAAGTAATGGAGTCCCGAAAATCTGAATTAAAGTCACTCCGAATTCCCACAAAAGTAAGATGGAAGGAGAGTAATTTGGTAATGCGATAGGGAACAACTTCGAAGTAATGGTTAAAGTAAAACCTAAGAAAAGAAGTCAAAAACCTCTATTAAAGTCAAAAGAATTTGTTTGGGGTTGGGAACCCATTTGCAAAGCAAAGGCTAAGAGAAGTAGTTGGGGGTCGAAAACCCGTATTGTAATATATTTTTCTCACGTGTCGATTTTCAAGTTTTTGGAATTTTTGGAAACCTTGTTTCATCCTCTATGCCATGAAATAAAAAATCCAAATTTAGAGGTATAACCGATTGTCAAAAAGGGAATCTTGTAATGCGAATGTCATATAAAATCGAGTTATTATTAGAAGGTAGTTTTGTAACGTATTTTGTGTTCATTTGTGCATGTTAAGAGCAATTAAAGTATGAAACACCAAGATTCAGAAAAGGCAAGTAATACTTTTCTATTTAATCTAAAATTTTAGATGATAAGCAATGTTGATGAAGTAGAGAGTGGATAAGTGGGCTCGTGGATTTTTGTAGAGAGAGTGGAAGGAGATAGAGCTATCAAATGAATATCTCTTGATCAAAAGAGAGGAGATATATGTGATGAAGGAGACTATGCTACCAAATGAAGATTTAATTCTTAGAGGAGAGGAGAGGATAATGACAAAAGAGAGAGAGAAGAAAAACCCAAATCCAATGAATTTTTGAGGGAGAGATCTAAAACATATAGGTAAAGAGAATGTTGAATTTATGTTCTGAAGAGTAATTAATGAGAACAAGAGAAGAGTGATTATAATATATTGTATGTGCAACATAAGATCTATATGATCAAATTATTTGTAAAATTTGTCTAAGTAGTTGCTTAGATCACAGGGGGTTGTAGCCTCCTTGTAAGTAGTGGCTTACAAAAGATCAATTGTGGCTGATTAAATTATAGGAGTTTGAAGCCTCTTTATGAGTTGAATCTCATTAAAGGTCAGGTTGTCACCGTACTAACTTGGGAGTTTTGGCTTCCGAAAAGTTGTAACTTATCAAAGATCGGGTGGTTTCTTGGTTAAATTATTGGATTTGTAGCTCCGGATTGATTTATAGCTCAATCGTGAAATCATTGTAACTTTGAAGGACATTTGTCCAATTTAGTTCTCTAGTTTCAATGGGTTTTTATCCTGGAAGGGTTTCCCACATTAAATCTTGTCTCCTCATGTGTATTTTTTTATTTCTCTTGATCTCTCATGATTGATAATGCATGCATATGACGATCAATATAGTTTAATAGTAATAGATTAAGGAAGTGGAAATGGATTGTAAAAATTTTATAAGCACCGTTCACCCCCCGCTCGCACTGAAATTCTTAACACTTTTGAGATGATGAATATGGTGGCAAAGATGCACCTAGTCTCTTATGTGTGGTTTTCACCCACTTTCAATCAAAAATGGAGCTTCTTCCTCCACTCGCTACGCAAATAAGAAGATCGAAGATCCACCGTGGTGACTCTAACAAAAAAATTAATCAATCAAGGATCCCCACTTCCACCCTACATGGAGTTTGCATTAGAGAAACTCTGATCCCGTAAAAATCATGATGTCACCTCGCTATTTCAAGTAAGTCTTCCAATGCTCCTTCTAATTCAAATTCTTCTCCCGTAAAATCTAGTGCTTCAAAAGCTTCCACTTTACCTTTCAAAACATCCTACATTCTAAAAACATCTACCCATACTTCCAAGCCTATCCCAAATCCAAAAGCAAAGTGTCTTCATCTCTCATGAATGCATCTTCTCCTTTTGACATCATAGAACATATGAACAAGACCAAAGTGCATATTTCTAAAATTGAATATCTATGGACTCATCCCGATTAGTTAGGAAAATTTGTTCAAGCATATCAAGGATAGTAGCCTAATTCCCAATACCATGATCCCTAGTTATAGAATCCTACTACCAAACCTACCTAAACTTCCATCGTAGAACATGTTTACTCTTCTTGCATCAAAAGATAATAAGGTAGACCCTTTCTATGTCTCTGTTCTCGTCGGTAAATACATATTGAATAATTTCATAATAGATTCAAGTGCCTCTGACAATGTAATTCCTATAAAGTTTTCCCAGATCGCAAACTCACCACGACTCATTTGGGTGGCTCTTATTACTCCATGGAGTCAAAATAGGTACCACTTGTAGGGAATTTCAAAGATGCACCGGTGTCTCTAACAAAAGTTCTAGACAAGATGGTTTCAATGATGATTTTGGTAGCAGACATTATGATTTCATTTGGAATTTTGCTAAGTAGAATTTTTTTGTTAATAGTTGGGAGGTAAAATCCAAATGAATTGGTCTTCTACAACCATTCTAGTGAAAGGAGACATGGAAAATTTTCTTCTATAAAAAAATATGAGGTACATGGCGCAAAAATTAGGAAACCTAGGAGCCAACATTTCATACCAAAATAGAAGTAGAATGAATCATTTTCTAACAACTAAAGAGGAGGACGATATTCCCATCTCTATAGGACCAAACATCCCTTCCCATAGGGGTATGGATCTTGAAGAAGTATTGAGAAACTTTCAGCTACAAAAAGGGTAGCCCCAAGTTTCGGAAGACGCGAGCCAAAAAGAAGAGAAAATGTTTTTGGTGTATTTCAAGTGGAGAAACCACCTTTTATGCCTACCTAGGAGGAAGAGATGTTCTCATTCCCATTTTAAGATGAAGAATCCTTGGATCATGCCCTCCACGAAGATGAAAAATATATAATTTGTGATGATATCTCGAAAGAATTTAAAGGATAATTGGTGAAATATTTTCTTAAAGTTATGGAAGAGACAAAAGACCTCGAACTATGTTTCAAACTCCTAATGCAAGCTATAGATCTACAAGAAAAGCATGAATATGATCCGGATGCTCAACTAATTCAGATATTAGTCATAATGGAGTGAAACAAGGCAAAGAACCTAATGTCCTTCATGAGCCAATGAGTGATTAATTTAATAATGAATTTGAAGTTTTCTCCTTTCCATTTAAAGAGGAAGATATTCCATGGGATGAAAATGTTGAAGCAAAGGATTATGAGGCTCTCGAGTTAGAGTCTCCTTTCCACAAAGAAGTAGTAGAATGTCATGATATTCAAGATAATGAAGAAATACCTCTCGATGGTTTCCTTGAATTTCCAAACAAATATTTATTGAATTAATGAACATATGAGCTTCTATAAGTACCAAAAATGAATTATGTACAAGAAGTAGAAGGTACAAAAGATCCTGAGCTAAGTATCAACCTCTTGGCTCAATTCATGGAAATTCAAGATAGGTAAGAGGTCGCACCTAACTCTTCACTTAATATCTAAAACCATCATAACAAAATGGAACAAAAATATGAATTCAATGCTTCTTGTGGATAATATGTCCATGAGCGTGAATGTGGGAAAGAATAAAACTCGAATATCCAAGTAATTTGAACAAAAATCAGCCCTAGGTTAGTGATGAAAGGCTCAATGAGAAATCAACAATGTGGGCGGACACGGAAGACAACTGACACTCCAAAATGAATTTCAAAGGGAATGAAGGCAATGGAATTTCTAGGAAAATGTCTTAGCATTAAGAAGCTCATGTAGGCTCACTCCTGTGAAGTACATAGACATTCATTAGAGCATCTAGATTTCATAAATGGTTGAGGAGAGGAGGCTATTTCCTGGAACCAATCAATGGTTTAGAAAAACATCATCATTCAAAGTTACCTCTTCGGGGTAACTACTGAAAAGGAAAGTTATTTAATAAAAGTAGGTTGTCCCCACATTGTACCATACCTGATTTATGTGTGTGTTTTCTTTACCTATTGTGTGTGTTCTTTCCTTTATGTGTGTCATGTTTTTTATTATGTCTTGAGTGTGTGTGTGTACTCCTTCTAGCTATATGTTCTAAATGAATTTATAGATTCCAATGGATAAGGCACTGGTCAAATCTGAATGTTGAGATTCTAGGATTTCTCATATCATGTCCTCATTGTGCTTGATCCATAACATGTCCCCAAGCTAGAGCCAGTTGTTGTCCTGTGTTTTGCATGGGAAAAATTCACCTAAAATAGGACAACTTTACCCTAGTGTCAAAATTTTTTCTATGTCATATCTTTCCATACACCACCCACATCAATCTATCCCCTGTGTCAAGTACTATCATGTTCCCCAAGTAGTCTAAATGTGAGTTTCATCAAACCCCATAGGTAATTTAGGAAAAACAAGATCATTCAAGCTCCTTTGAATCAGATCTCTCAAAGCGGGTTTTGAAGCAATCTTAGAAGGGACTATCATCATCCTTTCTAGGAAAATTACATAGTCACCAGAGAAGTGCTAAAGACTTATATTAATCATGGAGGTGTATTAAAGAGCCAAAATAATTTTACAACTGATTTAGGAAGATTCTGGGAAGTTTATAGGTTTAGGAGCCCATTCATTGAAAGTAGGTTTTTGAGGTCAAAGGAGCTTGCATCATAAAAGAGTTTGTGAACTTCAGAGGTGATTTTGGGAGCTCGGCATGATTTTTAATCCCAACAATATATCATTGAAATAATTTCTAGTCCCTTACGTGGTGGTGAAATCAAATCTACCCAAAGCACACCGTGCATTTTGAAGCCAACTCATTCTTTCAAAGAGCAAATGGCAAGGTCCCCGATAAAAATGATACTTTTGAGGGTGTTTTAGACCTAAAAAAGTAATGGTACCCATCCCATCCTTCAAACAATGTGTTTTTCATGCAAAATCATAAAAATAAGTGTGTGAAAACTCATCTAAGAGATCAAGTTATGATCTTTTCAAGTTTTCGCCAAGGTAAGCATCATGATACTTAGTCAAATTTTTGATGCCACGTGGTAGCGAAACGGCTGAGGAAACTTTTGTGTTCTCTTCATCCCTCACCAAGGGGACAAGAGAGGTAGAAAAAGGCTCCCTCCCCCTTTTTGCATGTTGGTCATCTCATGTGACCCCTGAACCCAAGATAACCCCTTATACCAATTTTTGGCCCCCTCTCATCACATGCATATTGGACAATTGGAAACACCAAGATGAGGCACATTTTCTTGCACCTATTTTCCCAAAACATGGGGAAAATGGGGGCGAAAAGGTACCCTCCTCCCATGACTCCCTTCAGCACACATGCATCGTTTACTAGCACTCAGGAGCTCATTTTTAGCCATCCTCTCCATTTTTCTCTTCAAATCAAAGAGTGCCAAGTGTCAAAAAAAGGATAATGCACCTTTTATTACACTTATTATCCTTTTCCAAGGGTGAAATAGGGGCATAAAAAGGTTCCCTACCCCCACAAGACATGAAAATGCTATAAACCCAACACTTAGCTCATTTTACTCATTGCCCCCATAAATTTCCATACACCGTCGAAACACCGCCAAATTTTTCCCAAATCTTGCATCCACCATTTTCCTCCATCAATTCCATTCATGCCTCCATGATTTGAAAGAAGGAAAAACATGAAAAATCTGGATTTGTGAAGAAAAAAATGAGATTTGTTTCCTAAATGGATTCAAAACCCACGAAAGAGATTTTCTCATATGTCACAAACCAAATCGATGAATATTTGTGGGACTTTTTACATTGTTTTACTTTCCTAGGTGTCTCGAAGTTACAATAATATTTTTATCGTGGCATGCTCCATTTTTTTGCAGCGAAGAAACCCTAGTTTCCCCGTGACAAAATTTTAAATTTTAAAATCTCTATTTCCAGAGCTCGAGTTGATGTGAAATTTCGGGGATGTGATGAAGAGAAAAAACCCATATCAAAAAAAAAAATTATTTTATAAAAAAATGAGGTATAGAACACCACTTTATAAAAATAGTAAGCCTCTTACACATGCACTTGCTATTTTTAGTAATTCTTCACAAAGAGCAGCTTTCAAGAAATACAAGCAAGTGGGCAAGGGTCATCTAGAAGGACCAATTGAGTGATCAAAGGCGAAAAGGGTGGAAATTTTTCATTTACTAAAAATAGTAAACCCGCACTTCGGAGTGCTAGAAAGTGTTCTAGTAACCATGAAATTCAATTCTACAAGTGTGAAACTAGTTCATGCTCTTTCCTCTGAGTATTCAGGTGTGAGGGATAGTAATGTCACTCACATGGACTTCGAAAATCTAAGGGATCGGATAATTGGTGACTGAGAGAGAGTTAGCAGAGAATGAAATTTTCATGAGCGGGTTTATTCCAAATTATGGTCATCTTTGTCCTTTGGATGAAAAAATTATATTAAACCCATTCTCCAAGGAGTTGTTATATTTTATCATTCGGATGTGTGATTAGAAGATCACTAGGATGGTGGTGTTTCATGTTATAGAACAGAATTCTTCATTTTTGCCAATGGCGTACTCATAAGTGTTTGTTGCTTGCTATCTTGATGTGTACTTGGTAAATTCACCATTCCTAGATTGATCTTTGTTGGTGAAACATGGCAAGGTCTGTTTCAATCTTTATTTGCTTTAAAGTGGACCTCGGTCAACAATGACGTGGTCATCAAGGAAATCATTCAAAGATTGTTTCTAAACACTCTATTCAAGGTGTCTATATATAATTCAAGGAGGTTTCTCATGGTGTAAAAGGTTCAAGGGTTGAAATTTCATTGCATTAGAATCATCGCATCAGATCGGTCAGAAGAATGGAAAGGTTGACAGAGGCATCTTCTTCATTGGCTTAATCCTCTCTCTCTTCTCTTTCCCCCCCTTATTTCTCACTCATCCATGTTCTAATTCTTCGTTGAGGTTTCATTTTTAAATAATTTATTTATTTTATTTAAAAGTGACTTTATGATTATAATGTAATAAGTTACCCTTATTTTATAAAATGGGACTTGTCTCCTAGGAATTTGAAAAGTCACAAGTTGTGAAAAGGCATATGAAAGGTCACGAGGGGGTAGGAGAAGGGTATCTTCCATCTCTATAAATTGTAAAGGCATCCCCTTTCTAAAGGGTTGTCAATTTTGTTTGTTCATGAGAGAGTATTCCTTATGAAGAAGCAAAAGGATAGAACTTCTTCTATTTTCCCTTCTATTCCTTGTGTTCTTCTCATTCTCACTTTGTTGTATAATTTTGCAACAAAATCAATGAAGAAAGAAGGAGTCTGTTTCCTCTTTGATAAGGATATTTTTATACTTTGTGCTCAAAATAATAACTTATCTAGTTAATGGTTGTAAGAATATAATTTTCATTCTCAAGGAGAGTATTCCTTGTGTTCCTTGTGTTCTTCTCATTCTCACTTTGTTGTATAATTTTGCAACATAATCAATGAAGAAAGGAGTCTGTTGCCTCTTTGATAAGGATATTTTTATAATTTGTGCTCAAAATAATAACTTATCTAGTTAATGGTTGAAAGAATATAATTTTCTACTTATAACAATAACCACCTCCTCTTTTTCTCATTCCCTTCCCACTCTCCCAAGTGATTGCTAGATTTTCCGTAGGCTTATTGGAGTGCATGTGTTGGATCCTTGACCATAAGACCACCATGAAAATAACATTTCACACGCACACGTAAACACAAAGTTGCACCATTCAAGTAGAGGGACTTAGATTCTCATAGCGTTGGCAAGAAGTACACCAATTTTTCCACCTGAAATTTTTTCTCACCAACAGTTTTTGGTTCCCACCATGGGGAAGACTTTGCAACAATCTACACCTAAAATACAATCAAAAGAAAATACAAAAAAATCAAATATCCCAAAAATAAAAAATATCAAAATATTGGAAAAAAAAAGATTTGATTTAAATCCATTGATGAAAGACACAATTTCAGCCTTCCTGCAAGTGACCTTTCGTATTCCAAAATGTCCTTTCATATTTCCATCACAGAGTTTTCCAAAACTCGGTGAAAGGAGTTTTTGATCTAAAATCGAAAGAAAAAATCAAAGATAATCCCTACTATTTTCTCAACCCTCATCCCCATTCGAGTCTTTAAGTGGTACTCTTGGTAATCCCATTCAAACTTCTATTGATAATACCCTTGCAACTTCTCTCATCTTTTAACCATTATTGAGCATTGAGTTATCGGGTGAAGAAGAATGAGAACCAGTAAGTAGAATCCAAAGGAAAAATAGAAGTGACAATGGCAGATGAAGAAAAAATACCCCAACCCATTGTTTCATGAGGAAGGAATACAATCCCACTCGTTCGTGCACCCCTTATTCACAATCTCCAAAAAGATTCCCACTAGAATTTTCCAAATTTCAAAGGTGATGACACCCAACTACCCTCAAGAGCACATATCATCCTTCATCACATCACGTTGAATTCTTGGATTTGGGCATGAAGAATTTGTTGTAAGATTGTTCATGGAATCTCTCCAAGAAAAAGTAGCATAATGGTTCTACCTCTTACCTGCCAGATCAATCACCTATTGGGATGATATCAAATATAGGTATGAAGAAATATTCAAACTTGCTAAATAATGCCAAGATCTCATCGTTCAATTGGTAAAAATAAAGAGATAAGCAAATGAGACCATGAGATACTTCATGGCATGTTTCAACAGTTACTCAAGAGAATACCATAAGATGATTCACCATCTAAAAATAACGTAAAAATATTCTTCATTAATGCTCAATCACTAGAGGTAGGATTCTTCCTATGAAGGGTTCAACCAAGGAATCTTACACAAGCACAAGGAATGGCCATCGAATTTTAAGATGATCTCATCCTATATGGAAAGATCAAGAACCCTTCATAGGATAAGGATGAGCATCCCAAATATGAGAGAACTGATCCGTTATTGTAGAAATTGGAAAATGAAATGACATCATTGAAGAGGGAAATTTTCTAATGAGAATCCCATCAAATTCCAAGTAGAAATCAGATTTCAGTAGTGTCGTGAAGGCTTTACTCAAGGCCCCACCCATCAACGCAAGTTGTGGAACTCAAAAATATGAAGAAGAGCTTGAATAAGAAACAGAAAGAAGTGATTTCCTAGAGATTGAAGAGGTAGAGAATGATGCATAAATCAGATTTTGTGAGTACTTTGGAGGTGATGAAGATGGTGGTGAAGATGCACCCAATCTCTCATGTGTGGTTTTCACCCACTCTCGGTTGAAAAATGGAGCTTCTTCCTCTACTACCAGTAGTGAAGAAGAAGATTGAATATCCTCCTGTGGTGACTCTACCAAATAAAATAATCAATCGAGGATCCTTACTTCCACCCCGCATGGATTCCAAATTAGAGAAACATGATCCCATGATAGGAAAGAGGTCACCCCTATTTAAATAAAGTCTTCCAATATCCTTCTAATTCAAATCCCGCTCCCGCAAAATCTAGTGCTTCAAAATATTCCACTTTACCTTTCAAAACAGCCTACGTTCCCCAAACATCTACCACTTTGCTTCCAAGCCTATCCCCAAAAAAAATAGTTTCTTCATCTCCCTATCCAAATCTTCTCCTTTTTATATCATACAACATATGAACAGGACCAAAGTTCAAATTTATGAAATCAATATCTCTAGACTCATCCCGATCAATTTGAAAAATTTGTCTAGCATATCAAGGGTAGTAGTCCAAATCCCAATATCATGATCCCTAGTTCTATATTCCTACTACCAACCCCACCTACAACTCCATCACAAAACATGTTTTCTCTAAGTGCATAAAAGGTGATAAGGTCAACCCTTTCTATGTCTCCCTTCTCATCGGGGAATACATATTGAATAATTACATAATAGATTCAGGTGCCTCTAATAATGTAATACTGTAAAAGGTCACCAAGGCTCTCAAACTCACCATGACTCATGCCCAATGGCTCTTGTTACTCTATGGAGTCAAAAGAGGTCCCACTTGTAGGGAAGGTCAAATATGCACAAGTGGCTCTTGCCAAATTTCTAGACAAGAAGGTTTTAATGACGATTTTGGTAGCAGACATTTCGTCTTCATTTGGAATGTTACTAAGTAGAAGTTTTTTCCAATAGTTGGGAGGTAAAATCTAGATGAATTGGTCTTTTGCAACCATTCGGTGAAAGGAGACATGGAAAAATTACTTACTAGAAAAGAAGATGAGGTACATGGTGCAAAAAGCAAGAAACCTAGAGCCAACATTTTGTACCAAAATAGTAGGAGAATGAATCATTTTGTAACAACTAAAGAGGAGGATGATATTCCCATATTGATAGGACCAAGCATCCCTTCCCAAAGGGGTATGGATATTTAAGAACTATTGAGAAAATTTGAGCTGCAAAATGGTAGCCCCGATTTGTCAAACGATGCAAGCCACAAAGAAGAGGAAATGTTTCTTGGTGTATTTCAAGTGGAGAAATCAGCTTTTATGCCTACCAAGGAGGAAGAGATGTTCTCATTCCCATTTAAAGATGAATATTCTCTAGATTATGCGCTCCACGAAGAAGAAACAAATCCAATTTTTGATGAGCTCTCGAAAGAAATGAAAGGAGAATCAGTGCAAGATTTTCTTAAAGTTGCGGAAGAGATAGAAGAAGTCTCGAACTCCCGATGCGAGCTATGGATCTACAAGAAAAACATGAATTTAATCCAAGATTCTCAACCGATTTGGAGATTATTCATGATGGAGTGAAGCAAGGTGAAGAACCTGATGTCCTTCATGAGCCAATGGGTGATGAATGTAATGATGAAGTTGAATTTTTCTCCTTTCCATTCGAAAAGGAAGATTCTCTATAGGATGAAAAATTTGAAGCAAGTGATTCTCGAGTCTCTCAAGTTTAAGGCTCCCTCCACAAAGAAGTAGTAGAATTTCATGATCTTCAAGATAATGAAGAAATGCCTCCCGATGGTTGCCTTGAATTTATAAACAAATATTTTTTGAATGAATGCAAAGATGAGCTTCTAGGAAGTACTAAAAGGAATTATGTACAACAAATCTTTGAAGCAACGAAGGTAAAAAGAACTCGAGCAAAGTCTCACCCTCTTAGCTCAATCCATGGCCATATAAGACACGAGATGAGGTTGTTCCTAACTCTTCACTCAATATCCAAAACCATCATAATGAAATGGAACAAAAATATGAATTCAATGCTTCTTATAGAAAATATGTCCATGAGTGTGAATGCGGGAAATAAGAAAACTCAGAATATCCAAACAATTTGAACAAAAATCAGCCCTGGGGGTGATGAAAGGATCAATGAGAAATCAACAGGTGGGGTAGACACGAAAGGGAACTAGCACTTTGAAATAGATTTTAAAGGGAATGAAGGTAATGGAATTTCTCGGTGAAGTTCGATCATCAAGAAGCTCATGTAGGCTCACTCCTATGAAGTACACAGAGACATTGCCTTTGAAGTAGTATCTCTCAAATCTGGTTTTCAAGCAAGCTTAGAAGGGTCCATTATCAACCTTTCTAGGACAAGTTCACAGTCACCAAAGCAGTTCCAAAGATCTATATTCATCATGGAGTTGTATTCAAGAGAGATGATAAGTTCCCAAATAATTTAGGAATATTATGGGAAGTTTCGAGGTTTAGGATCCAATTCACCAAAAGTGGGTTTTTAAGGTGAAGGAGCTTGCATCGTAAAAGAGTACCTGAACTTTGAGAGGTGATTCTAGAGCTCCGAAATGAGTTTTGAGCCCAAAAATATATCATTGGAAATAATTTTTAGTCCCCTACATGGTGGTGAAATTAGATCTACCCAAAGCACCATGCATTTTTCGTGGTGAAATCAGATCTACCCAAAGCATTGTGCATTTTTCAATTCAATTCATTCTTTCCAAGAACAACTCATGGTCCCGAGAAAAAGGATATTTTTAGGGTGTTTCATTATGAATCAAGGAATGGGACCCATTCCATCCTTCTCCAAATTCCTAGTCTATATGAAATCATATAAATAAGCATGCAAAAACTCATCTAGGAGCTCAAGTTATGGTCTTTTCAAGTTGCCACCCAAGGTAAGAATTGTGATACTTAGTCAAATTTTTGGATGTCGCGTGGTAGAATGAGGGTGAGATGCATTTTTTTCCTCTTCATCCCTCACCATGGGGAAAAGAGGGGTAGAAAAAGGTTCCCTCCCCCTTTTGGTATGTTGGTCACCCCATGTGACCTCAAAGAACCCAAGATAGCCCTTGGACCAATTTTTTTGCCCCCTCTCATCGTGTGCATGATGGACAAGTGGAAACATTAGGATGAGGTGAATTTTCTTGCAGATATTATCCCAAAACATGGGGAAAATAGAGGTAGAAAAAATCACATTCCTCCCATGACTCCCTCTAGTCACACATGCGATCATTTGTTTTAGTACTCTGTAGGAGCTCATTTTAGTCCCCTCCATTTTCCTCGTCAAATCAAAGAGTTCCGATTGTCAAAAATGATAAGGCACCTTTTCTTGAACCCATTTTCCATTCCAAGGGGACAATAGGGCAGAAAAATTCACCCTCCCCCTCAAGCCATGAAAATTCTATAAAAACAACACTTAGATCATTTTACTCTTTCCCCCCACAAATCTCCATATGTTGTCGGAACTCTACCAAAATTTTCTCAAATCTTGCATCCACTATTTTCCTCCTCCATCAATTCCATTCATGCTCCCATGATTTGAAAGAAGAAAAAACACGAAGAAATCTAGATTTTTGAAGATGAAAACGATACTTTTTCCTAAAATGAATTTGAAACTCACTAAGAGATTTTCTCGTATCTCACCAACCAAAGGACAAATATTTGTGGGGTTTTTTGCATTGTTTTGCATTCCTATGCACCTTTAAGTTCCAAGAAGAATTTGTTTCATACATGCTCTATATGTTTCACAATTAATAAACCTCGGTTTCCCCATGGAAAATTTTTAAAGTCTTCATTTCCAAAGCTTGGGTTGATGTGAAATTTTAGAAGTGTGACAAAGAGAAAAAACCCATATCAAACAAATGGATTTCATCAAAAACCAAGGTCCAGAATACCACTTTCTAAAAATAGTAAGCCTCTTACACAAGAACTTTCTATTTTTAGTAAGTCTTCACAAAGAACAATTTCAGCAAAGACAATGTACACAAGGGTCATCCAGAAGGAAAAATTGAGTGATCGGAGGTGAAAAGGGTGGAAAATTGTCATTTACTAAAAATAGTAAACACCCTCTTTAGGTACAAGAAAATGTTCTAGGAACCATGAAATTAAATTTTATTGGGGTGAAACCAGTTCATTCTCTTTCCTCTGAGTATTCAGGTGTGAGGGATATCAATCTCACTCCCATGGACTTCAAAAATCCAAGGAATCGATGTTTGGTGACATGAGAGAGAGGAAGTGGAGGATGAATTTTTCACGAGTAGGTTGATTCCAAATTTTGGTCATCTGTGTCCTTGGGATGATAGAATTATCATGACTCCATTGTAGAGGAATTGTTCCAGTTTATCATTCAGGTGTGTAATCAGAAGATCACAAGGATGGTGGTGCTTCATGTTATGGAACAAACATTCTTCATTGTTGTTAATGGTGTACTCATTAGTGTTTGTTTCTTACCCTGTCGATGTGCACTAGTAAATTCACCATTCCCATATTGATCTTTGTTTGGTGTGTGTGACATGCCTAGTCATCATCCACATCACCTAGTGAGTCATCTCACCTTGCGAGAGTCATAGGTCTTAGGAAGTCAAATGACAAGTGTCAGATTCTGTCATAGAATCTATCATTGTCATTTGTGTCAATGTGTCATCATAGGAGTTACATTCCTTATTTGGAATTGTAACTCCTCCTTTAGTGGCGTCATATGTCATCATATGCGTCAGTGGCGTCATTGATATTATTTCCTTGTTTAGGCATGGGGGTTACACAACACCCCTATTTGTACTTCCTTTTTTTCGATCTATGAGCATGAGAAGACCTATTTTCTTACTTGCATTTTCTTTCCATTGATTCGAATCTTCTTGCTTATTGTGTTGGAGCTTGACGTTACCATCAGAGTGCAACTTCATTGTGGTGCATTGTTTTTGACATCGGTTCTCATGAATCCCTCTTTCATGGTATCAGAGCTGGTTTCGGTAAAACGTGCACTCTTCGTTTATCAAGTTGTTTATTACTTCTAGTTTCTTCTTATTTTCCTCGTGCAAGTTTTTTTGTTATTATTTTGGAATTGTATTGCTCACCTCATATTGAGGTTTCAGTTGCAAGTTTGAGGTATTTGGTTGGTTTGCTTTATCATGGTTGTTGGGTTTGTGGTTCGTATGCGTTCGAGTTATTTGGGTGTTCGGATTTTGCATAATGCATTTTTTTCTGGTCTACTACGGTTTGAGGCTACATTTCGTAGGTTGCTAGATCTATGTTTTTGCATAACTTTGGGTCGACAACCCATTATACTCCTACTTGGATGTGCTTTCACTGGATTGTCGAATTTTTTGCATTGTGCCTTTATCTTTACTTTGAACGGGCTTGAATGGGCTTGTGGCCTCTACCGGTGGAACCATGCATTGGCTCTTTCCCACGCATTCCTTTCCTTCTTCCTTGTATTGGCTTCATCCGTCTTCTACAACTCATTTTTCTCTCAACATCATTAGTTTTGATCTTTGATTGAATAGTTTTCCTTGCTTGGCTCATAGTTCTTGCATTAGTCTATGACTCTCCCTCGAATTTGCATTATTCTTTCGACGCTTTGTATTGTGTTCTTCATGACCCGCATCTAGCTTGTTCTTCTCTTCGTGGCTCACTTACTCAATTCAGGGTTACTTTAGTACTGATTTCAATTGGCTCATTCCTTGAGCTTTTTTGCATTATATCCAAGGTTTTGGTCTCTTGCTCTCTACGACATGTTTTTGCATTGGAAAACCATTACCATCGCTCATTCCTTGTTCAACGGTATTGAGCTTAGTCTTTCGATTTAGTGATTCTTACGAGCTCTTTGTGCATTGTGTGGATGTTTTTTACTCATGTTTTTTGACTCATGAAGCTTGTTTGTTCAGAGCTCTTGTTCATCACTTTGACTACAACTATAGTTTGAAGTCCCATCCGGTTCACCGTCTAAAACCTAGCATGTTCTCTGTCTGGTTCTTGTGCCCTATCTACCATTTCTCCGAGCTATTCACTGGTCTACAAACTTACTTATGCACACGATTCTCATCGCCGCTCATCCTTCGTTGCCTCAACACTTGCCTTGTCAGACTCCCAACGTATCTCTAGGAACCTTCCTCAAAATCTGCGCGACCCGAGATTCCTCTACACAGTGGCCTCACTTTTCATCGACACGTGGACTCAGTTGGAGATATTCTTTCCACTCTGGTTTACTAACAACTCACAGCTCGGTCAACGTGGGCCCTAGTCCATTCTGTTTTAGAATTGATTATTGGTAAAAATCTCACCTTTTAAATATTTTAAGGTGTAAAACATTTAATTGGCATTTGTAATTCTTTTTTTAGTGTTTTTTGCTTGTTTAATTAAACCTTCCTTTGAGTGTCGAAGATGGAGGGTGAGGTCCGGGGTTGGCAGGAGGCTAATCCCCCTCACAATTAAAACAAACCCTATCTAAAATTTGATGCCATTTCCAACGAGCATACATACGACACCCTTTGCATGCGTTTAGGGCACTTTTTTAATCCGTTTGCAGGCTTATTAGCATTTTTCCATCAGTTGTGGGAATTAGTTTTTGCTATAACTTTTGACTCGTTGCTTGGTTTTGAGCACTTCTTTAGTCAAAGTTGCATGTTTTTTCACACTCTAGATGATGGGATTATCATTTTTGTAAATGCACTATTTTATAAAGTGCCACATTCTGGGGGTGTCTTTGTATTGCTTAATTCAGCTCATTTTGAGCCTTGTTTTATCCTTTTATTGCTTGTGGACTTGTGAGCACATCCGCCACAGTCTTACAACAAAGGGATTATTTCATGCGACGTGAGATGTTGTTTCTCACAAATCCCTCTCTTCCCCTTCTTGTTTTCTCTCATTCTTGTGCTTGCTTGCAGTGTCGATCTGCTACGCCCCAACGAACCTTGATTGTTGTCTCCACTATTGCACGTTTATTACGTTGATTGCAAGGTGAGTGACAGACTAGTTCTCGGCACATAGTCACATCTAATTGTAATCAATGCACTAAACTATAAAGTGCCAAACTCGGGGGTGTGATATTGTTCTGGGGTGGTTGTTTCTTTTCTCTCTCCTTCCTTCTGCATCCTTTGGTTCTATCTCTTCATTATGGATATCTCTAAAGTACCGGTGCTCACACCTTTTAACTTCTTTGAATGGAAATCTAAAATTATATTGGTTTTGCGAAGTAAAGGGTTATACCATGTCACCATGGGGTTAGAGACCGAACCTAATGATGAACCCAAAAATCTAAGTGGTTCAACCATTGTGATGAAGCCTTAGGTCTTCTTTGTATGTCCGTCTCTCCCGACTTGCTCTTCCACATCGAAACTTCCTCGACACCTAATAAAGCATGGAAAATGCTCAATGATATGTTTGGGAAGCAAGATGACATGAGAGCACATGAGTTGGAGAATGAACTACTAGGGTTAAATCCTAGTGACTTTGAAAACCTGTAGGCCTTCTTCTCAAAGTTTGTCCACACTAGACTACTTCTAAAGGAATGTAAAGTGGAAAAGAAAGACTCTCAATTGATCTTGTCATTCTTTCTAAGTTAGGTCTGAATACTCTGTCTTTGTTTCAACTTTCCACGCCACGAAAGCCACCTTGGGTAGTACTTGGAAATGCCCTCCTTTGACAGTTTTTCATCCCAACTCATTCGAGAACAGGACAAACTCATTCAAATGGGGACTCTAAAATCCAAGTCACATGCCCTTGTGGCGAATAAGGGCAAGAAAAATGAAAAGAAGAAAGAAACAAAGGACCAACCTAAGAAAGAAACCAAGACCAACCAACCCCAACTAAGCCCAACACTAACACTTCGACTTCTAAGCCTAAAGCGAAGAAGGAAAAGTTTAAATGCTCCTATTGTAAAAATTTGGCCATGATGAGCATCATTGTTTTCGAAACAAATTGATCACTTAACTCATTTGCTTGAGAAAAATAAAATAAGTGTTCCTGAATCCGTTAAAAAAATGCTCAGAAGGGTGAGTCTTCTAAAGCAAAGGAGTCTAAAAATGAAAAGAAGAAAGGTATGGCCCTCGTAGCTAGATCAGCTCCATCATCAACTTGGATTATTGATTCCAGGTGCCTCACACCACATGGCTTCATCAGAGGTTGAATTCTCTAGCATTGAACCATGTGGCATGTCCCAAATCACGTTGGGTGATGACACTCATGTGTCGGTTTTGGTAGTGGATCAGTAGAGATAGAAGGTGGAACATTTAACCAAGTGTTGAGTGTTCCCAATCTCTCTACCAATCTCCTATCGGTTTACCAAATCACCCACCTTGGTGAAGGAATGTGAGTGGAATTTGGTCCTAACTCAGTGATCATTCATGAGCTTAACTCTGACTACTGTGGCTGAGGGAAAGGTGGATCACCATTCACGGTTGTATACCTTTTCCCACTTCTCTTTTGATTTGATGCCCAATGCCTTGCTCACTCATGCAAATGAGGTTAGCAAGCTATGGCATGAGCATTTTGGGCATCTTAATTATCGTTACCTTGAACAATTGAGCCAAAACAAAATGGTCAATGGGTTACCCCGAGTTAAGTTTTCTAAAGGTCTTTGTGAGGGTTGCACCCTCGAAAGCACCCTAAAAAAACTTTGATAAGGGAAAATCCTGGAGAGCTACTCGTCCCTTGGATCTTGTTCATAGTGATGTTTCTAGCCCTTTCCATCTCCTTCTTTCACTAGAGCTCTATATATACTAACCTTCATTGATGAATTTTTGCATTTATACTTGGGTATATTTTCTTAAGCTTAAGTCTAAAGTCTTTGAGCATTTTCAAAACTTTAAGGCTCTTGCTGAGAAACAAGTGGAATGGTCTATCAAGGTTCTTCAAACCAACAATGGAGGTGAGTATGTGAGCAATAGGTTTGAGGATTTCTACACTTCTGAGGGGATTGCTTTGTAGTGTACATTTTCTTATAGCCCTTCCCAAAATGGAGTTGCAGAAAGAAAGAACCAAACTTTAAAGGAGATGGCCACTTGTATGGTTCACTCAAAGTCCCTTCCTCCGCAGTATTGGGCTGAAGCAGTGAATTGTGCTTGTTACATTCAGAATCATGTTCCACACAAGGTAGTAAGAGGGATGACACCCTTTGAAGCCTGGTTTGGACACAAGCTTGATGTTGAGCACTTTCGAGTCTTCGGATCCAAGGCTATGGCTCGGATTCCCAAGAAGAAATGTAAGGCATTGGATCCACAATCCAAACCTTGTATCTTTGTTAGGTATCCTGATGGCGTGAAGGGATATCGATTGTTGAACCCTACTACCCATGAGCTCTATATTGAGAGGAGTGTGAAGTTTGATGAGTCATCCTTGACTTTGACTTCCACTGAGGTTCTTTTTCCCACTTGATTCAAATTCTGACTCATCAGATGATGATGTTGTTGAGTGAGTTCCTCCTCTCCCTACTCCTCCCAATCCTCAAACTTCTGAGTCTTCTGATTCTTGACAGTAGTGATGATGAGGACTATGTCCCTTCTCACTCAGTGAAGAATCTTCTGACTCTAAGCTTGAACCTTGGGACCTCTTTGGGCTAGGAAAACTTTACAGAGTGTTGGAGATTTAGTTGGAGATCCTTCAGATGAGAGACGTACTCACTCAAGTTTCATTGGACCCCACTCCTTCTTCACCTCTGCTTCTAATCCACCATCTTTCCAGGAAGCTTCTAGGATTCTGAGTGGGATTCTGCTATGGATGAGGAGTATTCCTCACTCATAAAGAATGACACTTGGGATCTTACCCCTCTTCCAAAAGGAAGAAAATTCATTCGGTGTAGGTGGATATATCAAACAAAGTATGGAGCCAATGGAGAAGTCGAGAAGTATAAAGCGTGACTTATAGCTAAGGGTTTCTCCCAGGTAGTTGGGGTTGATTACTCAAAACCTTTTCTCCGGTTGTGAAGATGACTTCCATTCGATTGACCCTTGCCATCATTGCTACCGCTAACATATGGGAAGTCCACTAGATGGATGTTAAGAGTGCCTTCCTTCATGGGGACCTAGAGGAAGAGATCTATATGGAACAACCTCTGGGTTATGTCCATGATCCATCCCTCATTTGCAAGTTAAAGAAGTCTCTCTATGGCCTTAAACAAGCCCCTCGGGCTTGGTATGCCAAGATGGACTCCTTTTACTTGCATCAGGGTTCACTCGGTGTCACTCTGACCCAAATGTGTATATTCATAGGCAGATGAATCCATGCTTATTCTTGTTCTCTATGTTGATGACTTGTTGATCACGGGTAGCTCTTCCTCTATCATTGATTCTGTGAAGATCTCCTTGGCCAACAAGTTCTCCATGTCTGACTTAGGATTGCTTCATTACTTTCTTGGGATCTAGATTTCACAATCTGACTCAGGAATTATGATCTCATACCCTAAGTACTCTCTTGATTTTCTTGCTCGGTTTCACATGTCTGATTGCAAGTCCTCACCTACTCCTTTTCTTTCCGGGGTCAAGTTGGTTTTGATTTCTCTTCCCCCTTGGTTGATGGTACCCTTTATCGGCAGTTGGTGGGGAGCTTGATCTACCTTACTCACACTCAGCCAAATCTTTCATATGTTATCGGGATCATGTCCAAATTTATGTAGGAGCCTCATGAGCTGCATTTAAAAGCAAAAAAAGTGGATCCTTCACTATGTTCATGGCACTCACACAGATGGGATTCATTACTTAGGAGGGACTGAGATTGACTTGGTTGGATTTATAGACTCAGATTGGGCCGGTGATCTAGATCATCGGAAGTCTACCTCAGCTACAGTTTCACTCTTGGTTCAGTCTTTTAGTTGGTCCAGCAAGAAGCAAAACACCATTTCCATATCATCGATAGAAGTAGAATACAGAGGAGCAGTTAATGCTGCCACAAAAGTTGTTTGGTTACAGGGTATCTTGACAGAGTTTGGCATCCACTTTCGGTGGCCTACCATCATCTACTATGACAACATGAGCACTATCTCAATTTGTAGAAATCCAGTTTAGCATCAGCAGGATGAAGCACATTGAGATTCACATGCACTTCATATGGGAGCTGATACATGAAAACATCATCGACATACAATATGTTCAGACAGTTGATCAGGTTGCAGACATATTCACCAAGCCCTTCACTGAGGTGAAGTTTCTTCACTTGTGGTCTCTTCTTGGGGTGAGGTCTGTTGCAGCCACCCATCTTCTTTAGGCTATATAGTCCTCCTCCTTCTCCTCTTCTTCTTTCCAAAAAGATGTTGTTTGTATATGGGCACCTTATCAGGCCTTTAGTTGTCGGGCCCCATTGACACATCTTTCTTAGTTGTCTAGGGAGTCTTCTTTTCTGTTCTGGCTTACCTTGACCTCTTCCTCGGCTTTGATGAAGGGGGTGTTGGTGTGTGTGACATGCCTAGTCATCATCCACATCACCTGGTGAGTCATCTCACCTTGCGAGAGTCATAGGTCTTAGGAAGTCAAATGACAAGTGTTAGATTCTATCATAGAATCTATCATTGTCATTTGTCGTCAGTGCGTCATAGGAGTTACATTCCTTATTTGGAATTGTAACTCCTCCTTTAGTGGTGTCATATGCGTCAGTCACATCATATGTGTCAATGGCGTCATTGATATTCTTTCCTTGTTTAGGCATGGGGGTTACATAACACCCCTATTTGTACTTCCTTTTTTCGATCTATGAGCATGAGCAGACATGTTTTCTTACTTGCATTTTCTTTCCATTGATTCAAATCTTGCTTATTACGTTGGAGCTTGACGTTACCATCGGAGTGCAACTTCGTTGTGGTGCATTGTTTTCGACATCGGTTCTCGCGCATCCCTCTTTCATTATCCCCCTTCTTTCTCTCTCCCCCTTCTTTCTCTCTCACCATGTTCTAATTCTTTGTTGGGGTTGAAATTTTTCATAATGCATTTATTTTAATTAAAAAGTGACTTTATGATTATAATGGAATAAGTTACCCTTATTTTATAAAAGGGGACTTAATTATAATTTTTTTCACAACATCAATGAAGAAAGGAGTTTGTTGCCTCTTTGATAAGGATATTTTTGATACTTTGTGCTCAAAATATTAACTTGTCTTGTTTCCATTTGCAAAATTGTGTTTCTTCTAATTTATGTGTGTTGGAATTTTCTAGTTAATGGTTGTAAGAATCTAATTTTTTACTTACAACATTAACCCCTTCTCTTTTTCTAACTCCATTTCCCACTCTCGTAGAAAATTCCTCTCTAGCAAGTGATTGTTATCTTTACCGCAAGGTCATTGGAGTTCCCCTGTTGGATCCCCGACTATAAGGCCACCACGGAAACAAAATTTCACACACACATGTAAACATGGAGCTGCACCTTTCATGTAGAGGGACTTAGATTCCCAAAGCTTTGGCAATAATTCCACCAATTTGTCCATCTGACAAATTTTCTCACCAACAAGTACATTAAAAAAATGACGATTTAAATCATTTGAAGGTGGAGATGAGAAATATTAAATATACTAATATTATCTTAGAACAAAGACAAGTTATTTTTGAGAATCAACAAGCCATGAAATATGGTTTCGAGGTTAACATGGGGGATATTGATTTGAGTAAAAGTGAAGAAGGAGACATTGGAAAAAATACTAGAGGTAAGAGGTTGATGAATCAAGACAAGGAAGTTTGTCCAATCATTCAAAGGGTTAGAGGTAAAGAGAAGAAGAAAGAATCCCAAGAGGGAAGAACCCGGTTGATTCCCTTTTCTAACTACTTGTGGACTTAGTGTTGTTTGTCAATTTTGTTTCTTTTTAAAATGGTTGAATAGTTAGATTAATATATTTTGATCATGTTTCTTAATTTTTTGTTGTATGTTGGGCTTAATTGCATTATCTTTGGCTATTTTTAGAATTTTTTTGGAATCCTTTCAAAATGCAACTCATTTACCTAATTAAAAAAAAATAGTTTTATCTATCTAAAGGAATACATGTTTATTGTATTCTACACAAATTGATGATGGCAGATATAAGCAATGTTATGGGAGAACTTCATATTTGATGACGGTTTTGAAGAATGCAAAGATAAATACATTAATAACTATTGATGGTAATGTATCAATATAAATCTTTATTCCATAAGGATGTTATAAGCTAGACACAAGCATGCAGTGTTTTGAGAGTGGTAATAAAATTTTGATTCACCTCCAAAACAAATCACAATTTGAATAACATACTTGAACTTCACCTTTCCTACTCCAAACATATTTATTTGATTGTTGCACTCTCATGTGCCTATTGTACATACTCAAGATGGGTACACTCTATTCGATTTCTATACAAAATATAATTTCCCTTCTATCCGATGGGTTGAGTGTTCCTATAATAAGATCAATTGATAAGATAACTTTTAATAAATTTAACCAAATCACAATGGTTCAACAAGATAACCGATAAAACACAATCTACAATAATTTTATTTATTTCTCCACCACACACCACATGTGTTTTGGTGTAGTTGTGTGCCCTTCTTTGGCACCAAATATTTTTTTTTTATAAGACAACATGAAAATTCATTTGCACATTTCCTACACCATAGTTTCTACTCTCATTATCACAATATGAAACTTATGAAACACGCTACTTTACACCTATTTACAAATATATAAAACCCATAAAAACTCAATGCCTATTACCTATTACAAGACAAATAAAAATGAAAGAAAAAAATAATCTAGAACATAATTATCTTAAAACTTTCATAACTTGGGAAACTAAACAATCATTGGAGTTTCCCATTAAGAATTTATCCCTCCATCTTATAACTTCTCACAAGAAAAAAATTTCATCTCTCAAATATCCTTCTCTCGTACCAAAAGAAATTGTTGGTAGATATTTAATAATAAACTCTAAGAAAAAGATATGCACAACATAAACTTGAGATGATGATTCATATTCACAAAGAGAGGGGCTACATATATATTGTAATGATCTATTACGAGTAAAATAGATAAGAGTCAACACTCATCAATTCATACCTACCAACATCATGAGTCATTACATTCTAATTATACTTTGTAACATTACCAAAAATATTTCTCACAACTCATTATTTTAACAAACTACTATTACAACACGTAATAATATTATGAGTTGTTATTACAACTCATCACACCACATACAATAACAAGATATGTCTAATATCTTCTCTACAAATTGTGCACATTCCTAATCATTTGAGCATAACATCCTCTTTCCCTTGCCATATTTATTAAAAAAATCTTTAGATGAAAAGTATATTCTCTAAAATTAGATTTGAAATGTAAGGAAAATTCACAATCAAGATTACCATCAGTTATATTTTTCGTGGTTGAACCTGCATTGATACCAAATGATAAATCCAAAAGTGCAACAATTTGTAAAAAAATTTAATAAACTATGTAAAGTATTGAGCATGAAATAACCAACTCTATTCTTCACCATGTCCAATTATAAATAAATAATAATATTTAAACAAATCACCACTTAAAAGCCAATTAAATAAAAATATATCATAAATCTCTAACAAAACTTGTTATTTTTACTTGTAGTTGTTGCACACAAGCTTGATGGGCCTAGTAATTGTAGTTTATCCTCTACATGCCTAAATAAATCCTAAGGGTGAGTTGATACTCAAATTCATATTTGTAGAAATTCTTCAATGTGTGTGTGTGTGTGTGTGTGTGTGTGTGTGTGTGTGTGTGTGTGTGTGTGTGTGTGTGTGTGTGTGTGTGTGTGTGTGTGTTGTTTTCCTTGGATGGTCAATTTTGGCCCAAAACAAATGTCAAAAACAACTGCTAAGCAAAGATATAAAAAATCTTTCGCATCCTTGTTTCATATAAAATGGGCTCAATCAGCTTCCAGGTCAAAAACTATTGTTGTAAGCACAATGGACTAAGGGGGAGTGAATCGGTCCTTTAAAAACCTTTACTTAACTCCTTTAAGTTGCACACACCATTTAGAGCATCAAATCAACATGCATTAACCATGAAGAATGGAGTTAAGCATGATCAACCATACAAAAGAATGAGAGAGTAAAAAGACACCAAATATTAGTTAGAAACCCTCAAGGGGAAGAAAACCCATTGAAAATTTTTAATATATTTGTTGTTATGCAAATTTACAACAGGAAAATTTTTAATTTTCAGGCATGACAACCATACCACAATGTCGAATCTTCTCAAAGTAATACTTTCCCACGACACCCCAGTCACCATCCCTAAGGTAGGTCTTATCCAATCAATCTAATCATCACAAAGTGAATTTCAATTATTCCCCTAAGTGATTTAAGAAAGTGAAATCAGTCCCCTAGGTCATTTAGGAACGTTTGAGAGCATTCAAAACAATCAAGCGCTTTTGGGAAGGGTTATCATCAACCTTTTTAGAACTAGCGCATCACCCCTGGAGTGGATCAGAGGAGAAAAACTCATCATGGAGAAGTATTCAAGGGCTAAAAATTAAGGGAAATGATTTTGGAAGATTTAGGGAATATTCGGAGGTTTTTGAGCCAATTCACTAGAAGCGTGTTTTCGGGCTTGAACGAGCACACACCGTGAACGAGGACCTAAGCTTTAAAGAAAGATTATGGGAGCCTTATGAATATTCAAGAACCCAAAATAGTACCTAGGAAAATAATTTTACATTCCCTACATCATGTAAAATATATCACATCTCGAAACATCATACAATTCCCTAGGTAACTCATTCTTCTCGCGCACAACAAAGCGGTCCCGACAAATAAGGGGCCATTTTGAAGATTTTAAGTATAAATTGAATCTTGGTACCATCACCATTGGATTAATTGGGATTTTTTAGGTGAAATCATATAAAATTTCACCCAAAAATTAATTCAAGATCTTGAGATACCGCCTTTGCAAGTTGGCTCCAAAGGTATGTTATTTGGGTACTTAGTCAAAAATGTTATGGACACATGGCGGTCTAAGGTGAATACGCATTTTCATGTCCCCTTTGTCCCTTTTCAAAGGGACATAAGGGAAAAAAATTTAACCCAACATTTTTTAAGCCCTCAAGTCACCCATATGACCCGGAAACCACCTCCCTCGGCTCCCAAGTGCTAAAACTAAGCCCCCTCCTCCAAGTTGCACAACTAGTAAAAAAGTGACAAATGGCATGATGAGGTGAAAATAATAATTTAATGTCCACTTTTTACCTTCACCAAAGGGATAAAAGGGACACAAAAAGACACCCCATCCTTCCCCCTTCCATTTGCAAACTTATAAATAACGGGACTTAGCCAATTTTTCCATTTTCACCCTCCACATTCTCCTCACATTGTCAAAATGTCTTGGCTCTTCCCGAGTTCCATGCTCCATTTTGCTGAAAAGAATATATATTTGATGCTCTCATACCCTAAAAACACCAAAAACACAAATAAATCCAGATTTGAACGGTGGAAAAACGAAGAGATTCTACCTGAAAACCCTCATAGTCAAAAAAAGAAAAAATGCTCATTTCTATCAATCTAGAGCATGGATCAAGATGTCATCTTTTGTAGACTTCCTCATTTTCCAATACAATCAATATGTAAAAAAAATGGGAGATGGAATGGTGCCCTAGATCATTTTTCTAGCAAAAATCACTTTTCGTGCCCTAGCTCACATTTGTTGGATTTCCCATTAATTCGGCAATGGAATCAAGCTAGAAATTTTCCCATTGACTCCAAGTGAAAAACCTATCCCAATGGAGTCACTTTCGTCATAATTGGAGGTGAAAATCAGACCTGTAAAAATATTCATGACTCCATTAATGACTTCCATGGTAGCTCTATGCTCGAGGTCTTCTTTGGTAAAAATTTCATTTTTACTATCAAGCTTTCCGGCGAGAAAATCAAGTGAAATTCGGAGGATAAGATCGTGATGACGAGCCAAGTCTGAAAATATATGTTCCATCACAAACCGAGCACTAAAAACCCACATTCCAAAAATAGTAAGCTTTCCTACACATGTTTTTTTTTTGGTTAGTCTTCATTAGAAGCAGTGGCGCAAAATATAGTGTGCATCGAAGATAATCATGAGGTCAAAATGATTGTTCAGAGCAGAAAATAGTGAAAATGACCACTTACTAAAAATAGTAAGTTCCCTATATGGGTACCTACTAAAAATAACAAGTCATTCCAAGAAGTGGTCGAGGTGAAGGAGGATTTCACAAAGGAAGCATACAAGGAGATAAAAATTCAAGTTGGCAACATCAGTTAGAGTTGGGAGAGGTAGATTTTGACACTTACTAAAAATAGTAAGTTGTCTCTTACGCACTTCAAAACAGATACCTGATCTTTGATGGACAATTTTGGGAGCTTTGCAAAGAGTCAAGAGGAAAAAAATAATCATTGGAAAGCTAAAATAATCCTCTACAAGTTGGAAACATCAGGTTTTTTAAAAACTCTTGGTGTTTTTTAGTGGAGCTCATTATTCACAAGGACAATTGACAATCTCGATCACAAAATGGACATTTCAGGGAGTTTCAGAATAATTAAAACATTATAGCCATCCCATTGATATTGAATACTTTTTGGAGTCAAAATCATGTAAAATTTCATCCAAAATGACCATCTAGAGCTTTGCAATCTCAATTTCAAGCTCACTCTTCCGACGGGTCAAATTCTTATGTTTTGCCTCTTAAAAGTACAAGGCGCATTTTTTTGCACCTCATGTCCCTTTGCAAAGGTGCAATGGGGATAGTAAAATGCACCCACGAATAATTTTTTCTCTATTTCTTTGTTTGATCCCATTTTTTTGCATTGCGTGTGTATTCACAATCCCTAGCTCTCCCTCTAGTTTCAGGTCTTAAGTGCAAAATCACGCCTCTGGGAACAAATTGGGTTTTTATGTCCCTCTCGTCCTCTTGGTGCATTAGGGATATTAAAATGTGCACACGCATAAATTTTCCCTCTTGATCCATTTTTCATGAAAATTTATGCATTATGTGCATCTTGTCTTGCTCTATCATGCCCCGTTGTTCCTTGATAAATATTTTCCACCTAAGTGTACTTACTAAAAATGTCATGTGTCCATGGCGAGGCATACTAAAAGTAGAAAGTGGAAAGAATGGAAATTCATCATCAAAAAATGAGGATTGAGATGTGTCAAAGGATTAAGATTTCATCGCATTGGATCATTTCATAAAATCATCAAGCAAAGATCATTAGACTTCATCACTTCTTCCTTCTTCTTCTCTCTCTCTCTCTCTCTCTCTCTCTCTCTCTCTTCGTATCACCCCCAACTTTCTCTCTCTTAAATTTTATAATTCTTCGTTGGGGTGCACTTTTTCATATGTCCTTAATGAAATTAAAAAGTAACTTTATGTTTCTAATGTAAAATTCACCTTTATAAAAAGGGACTTAATATTTTCCTAGGAAGTTGAAAAGTTTTAAGTTATGCAAGGACATATGAAAGGTCATTGGGGGCATATGAAGAGTCACCTCTCTTCTTATAAAATCAAAATACCTCCCATTCTCAAAGGGTTGTTGGTTGTATTCTTGTGAATTCATGAGAGAGAATTTGTCTACTTGTGGAAGAACAAGGAGTTAGCCAATTTTATTCTATTTTCCCCCTCACTATTTTTCCTCCATTCTCATACTATGTACAACTTTAATTGAAATGCTAATTAAGGAAGAAGTTTCTGTTTTCTAAGGCATATGAATGTGTGTATCTTTATATGCATGGTTTCCTCTCTAGTTGCATAGCATGGAAGTTTTTGTTGTTTCTTCTCATAAATTCATGTGTTGAAATTTCTAACTAGCGTGTGCAAGAATCTTATTTTCTATCTTTAACATTTGTTCTCTTGTATAATTTCTCACTCCCTTTCCTGCTCTCAAGACAAAGTCTTCTCTAGGAAGTGATTGCGAGCTTTGCTGCATGGTAAGTGGAGTGCCCTTGTTGATCCCCACCGCAAGGCCACGAGGAAAAATTCACTTTACTTATGCATTCAAAACAAAAGATACACCATTTGAGTAGAGGGACTTCGACTCCTAAGCGTTGGTAAGAAACCCAAAAAAATTTCACCCGATAAATTTTATCGTCAATAGTTTTTTTCGCACCCACCATGGCACAAACTTGGTAGCATCTGAACCCAAAAGATGACCACAAGGTCTGAAAATCCCAAAAATAAAATATCCAAAAATAAAAATAAGATTTCAACAAAAATCATTTCTTAAGGTGACTTCTTCAAGGAGTGAACACCTATCACATTCGTTTCCACATTACGATGAAGAAATTCATAGTTTGCAGTGAAGTACCAATGAGTGACATTGAAGAAGAAGAAGAGGATTGCCAAGAATTGTAAATTTTTTATCAAACATTATTCTTGAACATCTCCTGTAAAGCCAAGAAAGGTGAAGGAAAGAATGCTCACACTATCTCCACAAAAGCGAGAAAGAGACTTTCCAAACTAGAGAAAGTAATCATATTTGAAGACCCAACTATAAATTCATGGTGGTTACAATTCATAAAGAGTACAGCCAAAGGAAAAAGAATGGGAATTTCTCCTGCTGATAATCAAGAATCTAAGAGATGGATGAAGAAGGTTCAAAAGAGATATGAAAGTTTGTGTGAAAGACATGATGGTGCACAATCCACTGAAGGTAACTTTTTCATCTTTACTTAGCTGACCAAGAAACTCGTGACATTGTCTTTCATCTCCCTTCCTCTAGATGAATTCTTTTTATACTATGATGAAGAAATGGACATTCGGTAAGGGAATATGTGCAAAAGCTTCTAGATGTAGTAGAAGGAAATCCTAAGCCCGAATCCTACCATGAAGTTTGGATATATGCTTTAGCTTTGCAAAGGAGATATGAACATCTTGAAGCACACCATCAAGATGAAGAAGAAGAAGAAAATACTTGTTGTAAGGAGGAAAATCCTGAAGATTGTCCATATTATAGGGTATTCATCCTGAAATATTCTTGAATGGTGCTAAAGAAAATATTATCCTTGATCATTCGATGAAGATCAAATTGGCACTATGGAATATGATGAGAGACAAGATGATGTAAGACCAACTAAAGAAGATTTTATTTCTGAACCCTCCATTGAAAATAAAAGAAACACCTTCAAAGATGGTACGAAGGATATGGAAAAGAACCACCGTTCATCAATTCACTCTAGTTAGATGAACAACCCCTTTGAGAATTAATATATTCAATAGAGGATTCTTGTTTCATAATGGATGATTCAATGCTTTTTGAAGACTCCACTAACGATGAAGAAATTGAAAATGACCAGTTCGAAGTAAGCATGAATATTCCCTTTCAAATTTTGATCTTTTAATTAATGATGAAATGGACATGTGTAAAGAAGTGAAAGAAATCCACCCGACATCATGGACCAAAAATGATGAATTCAAGATGGTCATGGAGGATTTTCCCTCCTATTTTGATCCTTCAAGTGATGTAGAGATGATGCATGAAGAAATGAAGACAATCGAAGAACCAGATTCTCTTCCTGATTCAATCATGGATGATCTAATGGAAGAATCTCACTTCCTTTCCAAATCCAAGGAGAATGAACAGTTTGAACACAATCTCTTCTCACCCAAGGATCAGAATGATCATCACGGTGAGTATGAAGTCTTTCATTATCCATATGAGAAAGAGGATTCAATAATGGATGATCAGGATAATGTTGAAAGTTCTTCCCACATTGCTGCTTTAACATGGTCCCATCAAGAGGATGATATGGATTTTGAACTCGAAGGAGTGCCCTTCCCACAAAGCATGGACCTCTTCTCCTTGTTAGATGTGTCATGAATCAAGTATGTTTGTGTTTGCAAGAAAGTGAATATTGGACAACAGAAAGCATGGAAGGAATGAACGAGGATGTTTCGAATGAATCATGGGTGTAGATGGATCATATTTTCAACCATCTCCTGGAGACACAACATAAATATTCTTCCAATGAGAATAAAAATGAGCCTATGGAAATTTCAAAGAACTATATGTGCAAGATCTCTTGAAGGTTGTAGAAGAAACTGAAGATCCTCAACTCAGTCTTGAAATCTTAACCCGGGCTATGGAAATACAAGACATGTATGAATCATTTTTGCTTCTCATTTTTATTCACTAATGTTTGATGATGAGACAGATGAATGGATGGATGAATTTGATGTCTTCCCCGATGCTTTGGTTGACAAGAGTAAACATGAAAGCATGTCTTTTTCTTCCACATTGTGCAAAGAAGTTCATGAGTGCAAAAGAAGGAAAATTTTTGAATCTCCTTTGGACATATCTAGTCTTGAAGAAAACACCTTTGCCATGGAAGAAGATGGTAGGGAAAATGTTGAGCTGACTCACATTGAAGAAATTCATTCGGAACATGGTGAAAAGCTGCAAGAGTGTTGGGAGTGTATTCAAAACCAATTTGTTCCCACCACTTCAGAATGCTCCACCAATGAAAAACAAGAGTTCATATGAAAAAATCCACTGAAGGGTGAAGAATTCTTATATGACCAAACCAAGAGTTGTAATTTTGTAAATGATACCAAGGTGGACTTCAAGCAGATGGATATTGATAATTGATACGAGAGCAATGAAGTGAGAATGTGCATGAATCTTGTCAAAGAATTCAAAATCAAAGTATGCTCACCATTCTTCAAGATCTGATATATCTTGAACATATCTCCATGTTGTAACATTTTCTTGAGGAAGATGAAGGGATTCAATTCAATGATATAGCCTCTGTTTTGGAAAGTACTCACCTAGGGAGCATAGCAAGATGTTTAGAGAAGTTAATTAGTTTGTTCTCACTCCTCCTGAGTACCTTGCTAATATGGGAGATGATTTTAGGCTTCCATCCAAGGATGAAGAGTGTCTCCATGATGAGGTCAATATTTCTAATTTTGAAAGTATGAAGGAATGGTGTATCATGCTCACAGGATATCAAGAGGAAGCCTCAAAAGGAAATAGTTTCAAGAAGGTGACCAAATTTTCAATGGATGAAAGAATGTTCTTAGTGCAGTGTGAGTATGAGGATGGAATCATGATCAGTCTTCTTCTTCTCAAGCCATGCAAATCCATCACTAGAGTGTGGTTTGATCAAATAACAGTTTTTGTGGTTCAAAGGTCAAATTTTAGTCCATTCTTCCACGATGGCATGTACTTTTCTCAACCCATTTCGGGTATGTGTATATTCTTTCCCCACCTTTGTAGATATCCCTCCCCTTGTATATAATTTCCCTTTCTTGTTGTGTGTGTTTTCCCTTTTCATGTGTTGTGTGTTTCCTTTCGTCATTGTGTGTGTGTGTTCTTCCTTTCAGGCTATCTCTTACAAGTTGTATGTGACTCTTATAAAGCCCAATGGATAAGGCATTAGTCAATATATTGTAAATTGAGATTCTAGGAGTTCTCATGCCATGTCTTCGCTGCACTCAGTCCATAACATGTCCCCAAGCTAGAGATAATTTTTGTTGTGTAACTTTGCAATGGGAAAATTTTCAATTTTCGTGGCATGACACCATACCACAGTGTCAAAACTTCTCAAAGTAATACTTTCTCAAGACACCCCAAGTTAGTCCATCCCCAAGGCCAATCTTATCCAAATCGATAGTGATCAAAAATTGAATTTCAATTATTCCCCTAGGTGATTTAAGAAAGTGAAATCAGTCCCCTTGGGTGATTTAGGAACTTCTTGAGTATTCAAAGCAATCAAGCCAGCTTTTGGGAAGGGCTATCATCAACCTTCATATAACTAGTGCATCACCCTCGGAGAAAAAAAAATGAGAAAAAATCATCATGGAGGATAATTCAAGGGGTAAAAACATCAGGGAACTGATTTTGGAAGATTCAGGGAATATTCGAGGTGTTGGAGCCAATTCACTAGAAGCGGGTTTTTGGGCTTGAACGAGCACACACCGTGAACGAGGGCCTAAGATTCAAAGAAATATTCTAGGATCCTCATGAAGATTAAATAAATAAAAATAGTACTAGGAAAATCATTTTCCATGCCCTACATGGTGGAAAATATGCAACATCTTGAAACATCATACACTTCCCTAGGCAACTCATTCTTCTAGGTCACAACAGAGGTCCCCGAGAAAGAAGGGGAGATTTGGAAGACTTTCAGTATAAAATATATCTAGGGACCATCACCATTATATGTTTTGGGGTTTTTTCATGTGGAATCATATGAAATTTCGCCCATAACTTCATTTGGGAGCTCGAGATATCGCCTTCACAAGTTGGCTCCCAAGGTATGCTCTTTAGGTAATTAGTAAATTTTTTTATGGACACGTGGCAACCTATGGTGAATGTGCATTTTCATGTCCCCTTTGTCCCTTTTAAAGGGTACATAAGGGATATAAAATTGCACCCATCCTTTTTAAGCCCCGTGTCACCCATATGACCTGGAACCACCTCCCTCAGCTCCTAGGTGCTAAAACTAAGCCCCCTCCTCCAAGTTGCACAACCAATAAAAAAGTGACAAATGGCGTGATGAGGCACAAAGTGGAATTTCATGTTCCCTTTGTCCCTTCACAAAATGGATGAAAGGGACACAAAAATATGTCTCATCCTTCCCCCTTCCATTTGCAAACTTATAAATAGCGGGACTTAGCCAATTTTTCCATTCTCACCCCCACATTCTCCTCAAGTTGTCATAATGTTGTCGGCTCTTCCCCGAGTTTGATGCTCCATTTTTACTATAAAATCAAGATCATTGATTCTCTCATACCCTGAAAACACCAAAAACACAAAGAAATCCATATTTGAACAGGGAAAAACAAAGAAAAAAAATCGAAGAAATTTTGCTCGAAAACCTTCGTAGTAAAAAACAAAAAAGCTTGTTTCTCTCAATCTAGA
Organism: Taxus wallichiana var. yunnanensis; assembly: GCA_018340775.1. Lineage (NCBI taxonomy): Eukaryota > Viridiplantae > Streptophyta > Pinopsida > Cupressales > Taxaceae > Taxus > Taxus wallichiana. The sequence goes on along the minus strand of CM031236.1, from coordinate 22,771,545 downwards.
GTACGGATCGAGATAGGGATAATTTTAGTGGCGAATATTTTTAATATGGAGAATATTCCATTTTTGAAAAATTTGAAAAAGGTGAATTTTCTAGCGCAGTTAATGACATGTTCGCCTAAAATTACGCTTTAATTTTTTTAGGGCCGACTTCGCCTACCCTCGAAAATATCCCCTATATAATCCTAGATTATTCGTGAAGTAGAACACTACTAGATCACTCATACCACTTAGGGGCATATGTATTATCAAGTATAGTAAATGCATGACAGGAGGGCAGAGGCTACAGATGCGTGATAGGAGGTCGGAGGCTGCGAGATGCGCGACATGGAGAGTCTGTTGATGCGCGCGCATGGAGAATTTGTTGATGTGTGATAGGAGTGAAGAGGAAGTAGACACGCGACAGAGAGTTTGTTGATGCCTGACACGGAGATTTTGTTGTCACGTGACTAGAGGGTAGAGGCTACAGACACACGACAAAAATATTTTTCGATAACACCCTTGTTGACGTGCGTCAACAAGGTGGTTGACACGCGTCAATGAGGCTCATTGATGCGCGTCAACAAGGCTCATTAACACATGTCAACAAGGTTGTTGATACACGTCAATGAGGTTCATTAACGCACGTCAACCACCTTGTTGACGCGTGATATCAAATATCATGTCACGTGTTTGCAACCTACTATCACACCTCTTAAAAATCAGTGAAAATTTTGTTGTTGAACCCCCAAAAATTTGCCTTCCCACGAAAAAGGTTTCGAGGATATTCGCCAAGTATTTTCCACCTCTGATTTCTAAGAGGTCTCTTAAAATGAACCCTGATCAAGATATGGTCTTTTACATACTTCCTATTTTTTTAATAAGATCAAGATGCAACAAACGGATATGGAATGGTACCTGGATCATTTTTCCAAAAAAACACTTTTCATGCGCTAGCTCACATTTTTCATATTTCTCATCAATCCGGCAATGGAATCAAGCTAGAAATTTTCCCATTAACTCCAAGTGAAAAACCTATCCCAATGGAGTTACTTTCATCATAATCGAAGGTGAAAATCAGACCTACAAAAAAGATTCATAACTCCATTAATGACTTCCATGGTATCTCCATGCTCGAAGTTCTTGCCACGTAAATTTTTTATTTTTTTATCAAGTTTTTTGGCGGGAAAAATCACATGAAATTTGGAGGATAAGATCGTGACAACAAGCCGAGTCCGAAAATATGTGTTCTATCACAAACCGAGCACCGAAACCCACTTTCCAAAAATAGTAAGCTTTCCTACACATGTTTGCTATTTTTAGTTAGTCTTCATTAGAAGTAGTGGCGGAAAAGAAAGTGTGCACCGAAGATAATCATAAGGTCAAAATGATTGTTCAGAGCAGTAAAAAAAGTGAAAATGACCACTTACTAAAAATAGTAAGTTCCCTATATGGGTACCTACTAAAAATAGCAAGTCATTCCAAGAAGTGGTCGAGGTGAAGGTTGATTTCACAAAAGAGATATACAAGGAGATAAACATTCAAGTTAGTAAAATCAATCGGAGTTCGGAGAGGTAGATGTTGAAAATTACTAAAAATAGTAAGTTGTCTCTAACACACTTCAAAATAGATACTAGATCTTCGATGGATCATTCTGGGAGCTCCATAAGGATTCAGGAGATAAATAAATACTCATTGGAAACATAAAATAATCCTCTACAAGGTGGAATCACTAGGAGTTTAAAAACTCTTGGAAATTTTTAGTGGAGCTCATTATTTGTATAGATAGTTGATAATCCTGATCAAACAAATGGGCCATTTCAGGGAGTATCAGGAAGAATTAAAAATTAGACCCATCCCATTGATCTTGGAAGGTTTTTTGGAGTCAAAATCATGTAAAATTTCATCCAAAAATACCTTTTGGAGCTTCAGCAATCTCAATTTCAAGTTCGCTCTTCGGCTGAGTCAAATTCTTATGTTTTGCCTCTCAAAAGTACAAGGTGCATTTTTGTGCACCTCATGTCCCTTTGCAAAGGTGAAATGGGGACAGTAAAATGTTCCCATGCATAAATTTTTCTCTATTTCTTTGTTTGATCCCAAATTTTTTTGCATTGCGTGTGTATTCGCAATCCCCAGCTCTCCCTCCAGTTTCAAGTCTTAAAGTGGAAAATCACACCTCTTGGAACAAAGTGGGTTTTTATGTCCCTCTCATCCTCTTGGTGCATTAGGGATAGTAAAATGTGCCCATGCATAAATTTTTCCCTATTGATCCATTTTTCATGAAAATTTCTCGCATTGCACGCATCTTGCCTCGCTTTATCATGCTCCACAGCTTCCTTGGTCAAATTTTTCCACCTAAGTGTACTTACTAAAAATAACATGTGTCCATGACAAGGCATATGAAAGATATAAAGTGGACATAAATGGAAATGCAACATCAACAAAGGAGGATTGAGATGTGCCAAAGGATTTAAAGTTCATCACATTGCATCGTTTCATCAGATCATCAGGAAAAGATCATTAGACTTCATCGAAGCGGTTTCTACTTATTCCTTCTCTCTCTGTGTCTCTCTCTCTATCTATGTCTATTTATATATATATATATATATATATATATATATATATATATATATATATATCACCCACTAATTTTCTCTCTCTTCAATGTTATAATTCTTCATTAGGGGTGCACTTTTTCATGTCCTTAATGAAATTAAAAAGTAACTTTATGTTTCTAATGTAAAAGTCACCTTTATGTTATAAAAAGGGACTTAATATTTTCCTAGGAAGTTGAAAAGTTTTAAGTTATGCGAGGACATATGAAAGGTCATTGGGGGCATATGAAGAGTCATCTCTCTTCTTATAAAAGAAAAAGACCTCCCATTCTCAAAGGGTTGTTGGTTGTATTCTTGTGAATTCATGAGAGAGCATTTGTCTACTTGTGGAAGAACAAAGAGTTAGCCAATTTTCTTCTATTTTCTCCTCACTATTTTTCCTCCATTCTCATATTATGTACAACTTTAATTGAAATTATAATTAAGGAAGAAGTTTCTATTTTCTAAGGCATATGAATGTGTGCATCTTTGTATACATGGTTTCCTCTAGCTAGTAGCATGGAATTTTTGGTTGTTTCTTCTCATAAATGCATGTGTTGAAATTTCTAACTAGTGTGTGCAAGAATCTGATTTTCTACCTGTAACATTTGTTCAACTGTCTCATTTCTCACTCCCAATTCCCACTCTCCAAACAAAGTCTTCTCTAGAAAGTGATTGCTAGCTTTTTCATAGGGTCAATGCAAAGTGCTCCTGTTGGATCCCTGGCTGCAAGGCCACCAGGAAAATCCACTTTACTCACCATACAATATGGAAGATACACCATTTAAGTAGAGGGACTTCGATTCCCAAAGCGTTGGCAAGAAACCCACAAATTTTTCCACCCGATAAATTTTCTCACCAACAATTTTGGTGCCCAAAAACTTAAGCATCTACACCCAAAATACGACCTAAAAATCCCAAAAATAAAATATCCAAAAATAAAAATCAGATTTCAACAGAAAATCATTTCGAAGGTGACTCCGTTTAGAGTGAACCCTGTCACATTCATTTCCACATTTGGATGAAGAAATTCCCAGTTTGGAGTGAAGTACCAATGAGTGAAATTGAAGAAGAAGAAGAGAAATACCAATAATTGTAAATTTTTTATCAACCATCATTCTTGAACATCTCCTCTAAAGCCAAGAAAGGTGAAGGAAAGAAGGCTCACACTATCTCCACAAAATACAGAAAGAGACTTTCTAAAATAGAGAAAATACTCAGATTTGAAGACCCAACTATCAAGTCATGATGGTTACAATTCAAGAAGAGTGCAGCCAAAGGAAAAAGAATGGGAATTTCTCCTGCCGATAATCAAGAATCTAAGATATGGATGAAGAAGGTTCAAAAGAGATACAAAAGGTTGTATGAAGGACAAGATGGTGCAGAATCCACCGAAGGTAACTTTTCATCTTTACTCGACTGACCAAGAAACTCATGACATTGTCTTTCATCTCCCTTCCTCTAGATGAATTCCTTGTATATGGTGATGAAGAAATGGACATTTTGAGAAGGGAATATGTGTAGAGGCTTCTAGATGCAAAGAAAAGGAAATCCCGACCCCAAAGCCTACCATGAAGTTTGGAGATATGTTTTAGCTTTGTAAAGGAGATATGAACATCTTGAAGCACTTTGTTTAGAGGAGGAAGAAGAGGAGGATACTTGTCCAATGGAGGAAGATCCTGAAAATTGTCCATACTAGAGGGTATTCATCCCTTAAAGATTCTTGAACAAGATCAAGAAAATCCTATCCTTGAGACTTCTAATGAAGATCAAATCGGCACTATGGAATATGATGAGAGACAAGATGATGTAGGAATACCTAAAGAAGATCTTATTTTTGAACCCTCCATTGAAAATAAAATAAATACCTTCAAATATGGTAAGAAAGACATGGAGAAAGAAACACCGTTCATCAATTCATTCTAGATCAAGGAACAACCCCTTCGAGAAGTAATATATTCAATAGAGGATTCTTGTTGCATAATGGATGATTCGATGCCTTCTAAAGAATCCACCAACGATGAAGAAATTGAAAATGACTAGTTCGACGTAAGAATGAATAGTCCCCTTTCAAATTTTGATCTTTTAATTAATGATGAAATGGACATGTGTAAAGAAGTGAAATAAATCCACCCAGCATCATGGACCGAAAATGATGAATTCAAGATGGTCATGGAGGATTTTCCCTCCTATTTTGATCCTTCAAGTGATGTAGAGATGATGCATGAAGAAATTAAGACAATCGAATAACCATATTCTATTCCCGATTCAATCATGGATGATCTGATGGAAGAATCTCACTTCCTTTCAAGCCAAGGAGAATGAACAGTTTGAACACAATCTCTTCTCACCCGAGGAGCAGAATGATCATCACGATGAGTATGAATTCTTTCATTTTCCATCTGAGAAAGAGGATTCAATAATGGATGATCAGGATAATGTTGAAAGTTCTTCCCATGCTTCAACATGGTCCCATCAAGAGGATGATATGGATTTTGAGCTCAAAGGAGTGCCCTTCCCACAAAGCATGGACCTCTTCTCCTTGTCAGGATGTGTCATGAATCAAGTATGCCCGTGTTTGCAAGAAAGTGAATATTGGGCAGCGAAAGCATGGAAGGAATGAATGGGGATGTTTCGAATGAATCATGGGTGTGGATGGATCATATTTTCAACCATCTCTTGGAGGCACAACATAAAGATTCTCCCAATGAGAATAAAAATGAGCCTATGGAAATTTTAGAAGAACTATATGTGCAAGATCTCTTGAAGGTTGTATAAGAAACTGAATATCCTCAACTCGGTCTTGAAATCTTGACCCAGGCTATGGAAATATAGGACAGTATGAATCAATTTATGCTTCTCATTTTGATTCACCAATGTTTGATGCTGAGATAGAATGGATGGATGAATTTTATGTCTTCCCCGATGCTTTGGTTGACGAGAGTAAACATGAAAGCATGTATTTTTCTTCCACATTGTGTGAAGAAGTTCATGAGTGCAAAAGAAGAAAATTTCTTGAATCTCCTTTGGACATATCCAATCTTGAAGACAACACCTTTTCCATGGAAGAAGATGGTAGGGAAAATGTTGAGATGACTCACATTGAATAAAGTCATTCAAAACATGGTGAAAATATATAAGAGTGTTGGGAGTGTACTCAAAACAAATTTGTTCCCACCACTTCAAAATACTCCACCAATGCAAAACAAGAGTTCATATGGAAAAATCCACTCAAGGGTGAAGAATGCTTATATGACCAAACCAAGAGTTGTAATTTTGTAAATGATACCAAGGTGGACTTCAAGCATATGGATATTGATAACAATCATCGGGAGAAACAAAGCAAGAATGTGCATGAATCTTGTCAAAAGTTCGATGCTCAACATTCATCAAGCTCCAATATATCTTGAACACATCTCCATGTTGAAACATTTTCCTAAGGAAAATGAAGGGATTCGATTCAATGATATAGCCTTTATTTTTTAATGTACTCACCTAGGGCAAGCATAGCTAGATGTTCGAGAGAAGTCCTTGAACAAGAAGGAAATTAGTTTGTTCTCACCCCTCCTGAATACCTTGCTAATATGGGAGATGATTTTAGGTTTCCATCCAAGGATGAAGAGTGTATCCATGATGAGGTCAATATTTCTAATTTTAAAAGTATGAAGGAATGGTGTATCATGCTCACAGGATATCAAGAGGAAGCCTCAAAAGGAAAGAGTTTCAAGAAGGTGACAAAATTTTCAATGGATGAAAGAATGTTCTTAGTGGAGTGTGAGTATGAGGATGGAATCATGATCAGTATTCTTCTTCTCAAGTCATGCAAAGCCATCACTAGAGTGTGGTTTGATCAAATAACAGTTTTTGCGGTTCAAAGATCAGATTTTAGTCCACTATTCCATGATGGCATGTACTTTTCTCAACCCATTTCTAGGTACGTGTATATTGTTTCCTGCCTCGTAGATATCCCTCCTTGTATATAATTTCCCTTTCTGTTGTGTGTGTTTTTCCTTTTCGTGTGTATTTTTTCCTTTCATCTTTGTGTTTGTGTGTTCTTCCTTTCTAGCTATCTCTTACAAGTTGTATGTGACTCTTATAAAGCCCAATGGATAAGGCACTAGTCAACGTATTGTAAATTAATATTTTGGGAGTTTACATGCCATGTATTCATTGAGCTCAATCCATAACATGTACCCAAGCTAGAGACAACTATTGTTATGTAAATTTACAATAGAAAATATTTCAATTTTCATGCATGACAACCATACCACAAAGGTCGAAACTTCACAAATTAATACCTTCGTAAGACACCCCCGAAGTTAGTCCATCCCCAATGTTAGTCTTATTTAGTCAGTCTAATGATGACAAATCAAATGTAAAGTATTCCCCAGTGATTTAAGAAAGTGAAATCAGTCCCCCTAGGTGATTTAGGAACTTCTAGAGCATTCAAAGCAATCAAGCAGTTTTGGGAAGGGTTATCATCAACCTTCATAGAACTAGTGCATCACCCTCAAAGCGAATCACAAGAGAAAAGGGGAATTTACGGAGTCTCATACATAATTAAAAATTAGACCCATCCTATTGATCTTGGAAGCTTTTTTGGAATATTAATCATGTAAAGTTTCATCCAAAAAGAACATCTGGAGCTTTGGAAATCTCAATTTCAAGTTCGCTCTCCCGGTGGGTCAAATTCTTATGTTTTGCCTCTCAAAAGTACAAGGCATATTTTTTTGCACCTCATGTCCCTTTGCAAAGGTGCAATAGTGACTATAAAATGTTCCCATGCATAATTTTTCTCTATTTCTCTGTTTGATCCCAATTTTTTTGCATTACGTGTGTATTTGCAATCCCCATCTCTCCCTCCAGTTTCAGGTCTTAAATTACAAAATCATGCCTCACGGGAACAAACCAGGTTTTTCTATCCCCTCAGTGTAGTAGGCATAGTAAAATTTTCCTATGCATAGCTTCTCCCCTATTGATTTGTTCACATGAAAATTTATGCATCGTGTGTGTCTTGCCTTTCTTTAGCATGCCCCGTAGTTCCCGGATCAATTTTTTCCACCCGAGTGTACTTACTAAAAAGAACATGTGTCTATGGCGAGGCATACTAAAATTAGAAAGTGGAAAAAATGGCAAACGATGTAGAATAAACAAAGGAGGATTGAGATGTGCCAAATGATTCAAAGTTCATCGAATTGGAGCATTTCATCGATCATTAGGCAAAAATCATTGGACTTCATCAAAGGCAATTTCTAATTCTTCCTTCTTCTTCTTTCTACTATCTCTCTCTCTCTCTCTTGTATCACCCCCAACTCTCTCTCTCTCTCTATCTATCTCTCTCTTCAATTTTATAATTCTTCTTTGTGGTGCACTTTTTCATGTCCTTAATGAAATTAAAAAAGTAACTTTATGTTTCTATCAGAACGCACCTTTATGTTATAAAAAGGGACTTAATATTTTCTTAGGAAGTTGAAAAGTTTTAAGTTATGGGCGGACATATGAAAGGACATTGGGCGCATATGAAGAATCATATCTATTATTATAAAAGAAAATACCTCCCATTCTCAAAGGTTTGTTTCTACTTGTGGAAGAACAAGGAGTTAGCCAATTTTCTTCTATTTTCCCCGTCACTATTTTTCCTCCATTCTCATATTATGTACAACTTTAATTGAAATTATAATTAAGGAATAAGTTTCTATTTTCCAAGGCATATGAATGTTAGCATCTTTGTATGCATGGTTTCCTCTAGTCAACAACATGGAAGTTTTGGTTGTTTCTTTTCATAAATGCATATTTTGAAATTTCTAGTTAGTGTGTGTAGGAATCTAATTTTCTACCCGCAACATTAGTTCTCCCGTATCGTTTCTCAATCCCCTTTCTTGCTCTATAGACAAATTATTTTCTAGAGAGTGATTGTTATCTTTTTCACATGGTCATTGGAGTGCCCTGTTGGATCCCCGACCGCAAGGCCACAATGAAGTATCCACTTTACTCATGCTTGCAAATACAAAAGTGGCACCGTTTAAGTAGAGGGACTTCAATCCCAGAGAATATACAAGAAACCCACAAATTTTTCCACCCAATAAATTTTCTCACCAACAATATTACTCAATTCAAAAGACTTGCATGAATATGACACATCACACAAGATTTATTTAGTGAGGCACCACCCCACAAGGAGAACCAATCTGTTGTTTAGCAAGGCACCAACCCCAAAAAGGAGGATACAACCCCTACGGTGATCGGGCACCAACTTAACCTCTTGAAGATGAATACCACTAATGTATTTTTTCTCCTATAACAAGCAATGATCACAATTTGATCTCAAACACTTCAAACCCCTCTTCAAACACTCTCTCTCCTACTTCACTTAATATTTCTTCTTTATAGGATGATTAGGTATAATGACCTTGAAAATTTTCTCCTCCAATTTTATCAATGCTTCATACCTTATTTCATATCTTTCTTGATTCCCTCATACCTCTTTCAAACTCTCTCTTATCTAGCACATTCCTCTCTATCACAACAACTCACAATGAGAAAATATAACACCCTTATATACATGACTCAACTCCTAAGCACCTCTAGGTCAAGCATGACCATTCAGTTCAGTCATAAAAATAATAAAATACACTAATAAATCATACAAATTCACAACATGAGACCATATAGGTCGGCATAGGACCAAGACACTCAACAAGCACTAGTTAGGCATAAAAGACTAAATCCATCTCCACCGACCACCCCATGGAATCCAAGGGCATAAACCAAATTCATCATTACTCCAAATAATCCACACATGTCATGGAAAACCTATCAACACATTCTACAATATCACAAACATTGGCATCATCCATTTCCTTTATGACACCACCAAGTAGGATTATTTCCTACTCAAATAGAGCACCTCCAGCAGTATCACCGAGTCTTGAAGATGAATAACAAGCATCACTCCAACAACTCAACAATGGAATGAAACAAATAATTGGAAATCCATTGACCCAAGTAACATCACTAACCATGATATACAACATGAATCATCCCATATATCCATCACATAAACTTTTCCTGCAAGCTACTTGAACGCCTGTAAACTAGGGTTAAAAGTAGGACCTTCTCACACACTTGCTGACACTTTTAATAATTATTAATGAATGTAATAGGACAATTATTATCCCCTTAACATTATCCAATAGGTAGGTATCAATAATTAATAAAATATATTGGTATTTCATATTAATTTGATCAAAGAACTTATATTGTCCTAAAACCCCGTCGAGTAGTTTAACTTTTGACTGAACCTTGTCAACAAATCTGGTATACCTCAACCAAAGAATGAATAATGTCATATTATATGTGTAAAACACATAAATATTCATTATACTCATCAAATTAGGCCACACATTCCCAAGAACCTTCTTCCTCCATGACTGCCAAAAACTACCTTTTAGTCCTAAAAACTAATCTTCTCATTTCGACTTGTGTAGACCACCAAATGACTTCACCAAAATCTGAAATCACTTAAAAATGTATCTAACCTCTCCATATAATCATAACACCAATTTATATCATAGGTCAAATGAAAACCCTCAAAGAGAAATAGACTTTTATGAAAACAAGCAATTCTCGAGTGGGCTCCACCTACTATTAAGATTCCAAACCATAACCGTATGAAATATTGGAGTTTCATTTTCATCTTATAATCATCACATTTTATGATCCAATGTATTTTGATCTCATACCATTTATGGATCATTTTATTCTCCAATCATTTAACTAACAAATTCTTTTTAAAGTGTCATTATAAAACTAGGGATGTGTGTCCAAGGTTGTATGCAATGAAGCTTTATGCAACTCAGTTGTTTGGTGATTCCTTTTGGGGATTTGGTTGGTGTGTTTCCACTTGTCTTTTCTAATCTACGGAAATGTAATTCTAAACTACTTAAACAATGTTGTTGTGATAAAATGAATTTAAAGTAAATACTTTACTAGAATTGAAATGCACACACATAATTAAGATAACAAAATTCAAATAAAACACACATACTGAATTGAAATAATAGTAAAGAAAGATGTCAAAGAAAGGAAATAATTAATTGTATTCGAATAAGAATTCAAATATGAACTTATTAGAAAACCATGATCATGCATGAAATGTAAATCCTCCAATCACCTTGGTCGAGTGGGCCAGTGCTCTTCCTTGGGATGGAGGTATTCTCAACACCAGATGATATTCAAAATGGCATCAACTATATTAATTTGAATAAGTTCTGAGACATGCTTAGCATAACATTGCAAAGTAAATACTAACTAGTAGATCATTGTACTGTAAATTGTTATATCAACTAACTAACTACATTGTTCTCAAGAAGATGTGTGTATATATATAGACACGCCGATTACACATTGTGGTCGTAACTATAGGAACTGAATTCATCCACTAACAACCTTATTAAAGTTTCATTGAAATCATACAATAATGTCAAAAGCATGATTCATGTTTGTAGGCTTGTTGTGGAAAAAGTCCTCCATGATGGTATGATGGCTACAGACTCAGCCTCTTTGATTACAACTTCCAGAATTGGGTAAAATGCTCACTATTATCCTACACATGTTGCCACATTTACTCATAGAGGTGATTAGTGGGATTTTCTCTGACAACGATTTGCATTAAATAATAACAAGATAAATGCATTAACTTTACTAGGATACAACTATATAAAGCATCCCCATGCACTAATTAAAATGTTTTAAGAACAAATCAATAACCTCAAATGAGTGTCGATATAATTATGATAAGTGCATCTCCTCTCCTCATGCTCCAACTGAGATTTTGGGGGGAGATAAATTCCCTTCTCTTAGACGGCAAGTTCAATGTATCGCATATTTTCTCACGGGCTTGCAATGCCTCACCAAAATGATCTTCAGAAATTTCAAAACATTGCACACACTTTAGTAAAACTTGTGAAGTATTTTCTCCAACACCATCTTGATAATAAAGATATATGAAATTTTTCTTCATGGACACATCATTATGATGGGTAGGCCTAATGTAGAAACCTATGGTTCGTGATGTCTGATTAAACAACTTTGTTTTCTCATTCCATATAATTTGGTTTCTAAGCAATGACTAAAAATCCTTCAACTGAAAATCCCCCACAAACAAATTAATGAGGAAATCAAGCACATTGGTGACCATCATATTGTGAAGGTAAAATTCACACAATAGATTTTGGATATCAGGGGTACAATTTTGATAAATTCCCAAGAAGTTTTTACCATTAGGGCTTCCCAAGGTTCTTTACTACACATTCTCATCAACTTCCAAGCATAAAATTTCTCTTGAACAAACATGATGTAGATGGAGGAAGGTTTCCTATAGGCAAGAAGATTACAGACCAAAGGACAAATAGAGTCTACAATAGATTCCAAATTTTTCTTATCATTTATACTGGTCTCAATCTCTTCTTTAAGCTTTTTATTTTCCTTTTTCAATTCTTTATTCTAAAGAGATAATCTAGGTTAAATCATTCCATACTTTCAAACCACTATCCTTTTCCTTTTGAGACTGCTAACTTCTACCTTTAAAGCATTAATTTCCCTAAAAAAATTTACAATCATTTGTGTAAACTTAGTTTGCAAAGACAAATTGGTTTCTTGCATACCTTTCAATTTTTATTTCAAAGAGGAAATTTCATCCTGGTAACACCTCAACATGTCATCTCCATGTGGTTCTTGACCACCAATTTCCATCGCAACAAATTCTAAAGCTCTTGTTTGCGTTTCCGGTGTTGCAAGAATTTCCAAAGTTGTAGACTCAGTTTCTGGAGCGGCAGGAATGTCTAGTATATCATTGTCGGGTACAACGTGTGAGGAATAGTTTTTGTGAATTCATCATCCTTCTGATTCTTCAGCAGGGGCGGATGAAGTACCAACCTCATCTTTCTCCTCTAAAATAGGAACAAAATCCTCATGAAACATTTCTAGCTGGGAAACTTCAAGCCTTTGTAAGGTACAAGACCTTCTTGGTCGCAACATCATAGCAGAATGGACTGGTATGGTATTTTTACCTTTGGAAACTTATGGCATAGAGGATGGGTTATCCTTACTAGCAGATTCCTCCATAGTTTCTCTTGAAGGGTGAGGAATCGACTCGAGCTTAGGTCAAACACTGGGAGATGGTTCCTTCTTGATTTTATTTTATTTTGAACTCTCCCATACACTGATTCTTTCAATCTTCCGCTTTGGCCTATAGAAATCTGATGTGAACAAATTAATTGGATAAGTCTTGGGTGCTTCAATGCAACCTTACCACCTCCATTTTTGTACTTTTTTCCCACTTTGATGACCGCATCAGTGAGATATTCTGGTAAATTAACCCCGAGTTTAGGGTTTGTGCAGCCCCTCTTTAGATGAGTCAAAAATTTAATGAATCTCCTCCAAGTACAAATGGTTTCCCATCACAGATAAAATATGTTGACCCACTTGGCTACCTCCTTCCGAATACCAGGAAAACTCACCCACCGAATTCCTTTTTGAGTACCAAAAGTAAGAATCACTTTTGGAGGAGCTTTGCCTTCTTCATGGAATAGTGGTATTAAATCGGGACATTGGTCACAAATTTGAGACCAAAATATAGAAATCCAGATAGGTCAGCAACAATTTGACTACTTATCTCAATTCTTTTTCCCAATTTGTGAACAGGTTGCCTCAAATTTTATCAGAACTCATCAACCAAATACTCATCAAAACCCTCAAATTTTTTGATAAAATCCAACCACCCTACATCATGAAATACCTGAGAAATAACAACATTTCACAGTGTGTTTTTGGAGAATCTGGTTCGGATCTCTTTTTTTGCCCCATAGTTGAATCAAGGTTAAAGAAAACTTGAGAAAATGTTGAAAGCTTTTGAGTAACAGAGCAATTACATGCAATAGTGACATTAGAAGTTTGAATTATTTATAAACTCTTAATTGGCAGTGAGTCAATGCAAATTTGGTGGTAGAAAATTTTGATAGGACTGGGTTCATATGGAAAGTTTTAATTTATCACACACTCATGTCCTATCATCATGAATAATGATGTCACTTATTTTTCACACAAAGCCACCTATCCGTTTCATAGAAATGCAACACAAGCGATATATTTTCTCATTATTGCTCATTACGCCCACTTTGTGACATGATATTTTTATTTAATTCCCCAATAAATGCATTGAGAATTGTGTGTGATTTAATCATGTTAAATAAATGCAATGGGGAGTGCTTCAAAAGCTAATATCCATAGAAAATAAAAATTCACTTACCCCTACCACTCACCCGATATCCATAGAATTCCACGTCCTGCACTCAAAGAATAAGGGTAATAAATGTATAGTCTAATAATTAGAATTCCTAACCTTTATTGAAAGCATAAACAAACAACTACAATATAAGGGGAAGAAGATCAAAATCATGATCATCTCCCTTTATTTAAATTCAAAAACAACTACTCTAGGCGGGAAGAGCCAAGCTCCTCCACTTGAATCCATTCCTTCACATAGCAGCATATCTTTGTTAAAGGTTTATTTATCCAATGGACGTTGATACATCCTTAATCTATGTCCATTCACCATAAGATTTATCATGTCTCCATCAATCGGCAGTAATCTCACAGAACCATTATCAAAAATTGTTTCGATCTGGTAGGGTCCCAACCATCTTGTCCTCAGCTTTCCTTTGAACTGTTGGTACTATGAGTCAAATAGAAAGACCCAATATAATTTGTTAAACTTAATGTGCTTGATGCGAGCATCATTCCAATATTTCCTTTGGTGTTGAAGAATTTTAGTTTTTGTTGCGCCTCCATCCTCATTTCATCCAATTTTTTCAGTTGCATTACTCTCTCATGTTGTGCTACATCCAGTTAAATTCCAAATTTTATGGTTATTATCCAAGTCTACAATTCAAACTCAACTGAAACAATGGCTTCTTATCATACACTAGTTCATAGGGGAGAAACTAGTAGTAGTCTTCCAGAGTTGTGTTGTAGGCCCAAACTACTTCTAGGAGTTTTGGTACCCAATTCTTCCTATCTGCATTGAAAACTTTGGTTAAATGTTCTCCAACTCTTTGTTGGTGACTTCCAACTACCCATTGGATTGGGGGTGGTACGGTGATGATTTACGATATTTTATTCAATAGATTTCTAGGAATGCCTCAATCATGTTAGACACAAATTAAGGTCCCTAATCAGATACAATGGCTCTAGGGGTGCCAAATCTCAGCATAATCCTGTTGTATAAAAATTCAGCTACAACATCCTCATTGGCAGATGTCAATGCTTGAACCTCGACCCATTTCATGACATAATCAGTGCAGACCAGTAGATACTCTTTCCCATGGGATGGGGGATCAAATGGTCCAACGAAATCAATTCCCCATTTCTCAAATGGTCCTAATACCAGCTAAGCATTGAGGGGCATCTCAGTAGACAACGTAGGCTTCCCCATTCTCTGACATGCATCACACTGCCACACGTACTTCTTCATAGATTTGTGAAGAGAAGGCCAATAGTACCCAGCTTCAAGGACCTTGTGAATTTTACTATTGAATGAGTAATGTCCTCGTGTAGGCTCATCATAACAAGCTCTTTGTATGTCATATACTTTCCTCTCGAACACACCTGCAAAGAACCATATTAGGACAACATTTAAATATAATTCCATTACGCCATTTGCATGTTGAATTGTTTTTAACTAATCTTCTTCGTTTCTTATTGGTAAAGTAGGCTGGAAAGTTCCCTATAGTTAAGTAATTTGCAATATCAACAAACCATGGAGGCTGAGTTGATACTACAAACAAGTGCTCATCTGGAAAGTGGTCATGGACTTGCTTCTTCTTCTCTTGAAACATTCAATCTCAAAAGGAAATCAACAACAACATTAGCCTTACCAAGCTTATCAATAATAGTCAAGTTAAATTCTTGCAACAAGAGTAACCATCTAATAATTATGCCCCCACTACTAGTTTATTCATCAAATATCTTATGGTTGAATGGTCAATGTACACAAATATTTTGTATCCAGTAATATAATGTCGAATTTGTTCAAAGAGTAAACAACAACTAAAAACTCTTTTTCCGTAGTGGTATAATTCCTCTCTGTTGGGGTCATATTTTTGCTGATATAGTAGATGGCATACATCTGGTCTTCTTCGTCCTTTTTCCAAGAACAAATCCCATTGTTGTGTTAGAAGCATCGTGTGAATATGGAAAGGTTGTTCCCAATTGGGTCCTCTCAAAACTAGAGTAGTGGTTAACTTCTCTTTAATAACTTCAAAATCCTATTGACATTGAGGAGACCATTCAAAGACACAATATTTTGTCAACAATGAAAACATGGGAGCAGCAATTTTACTAAAATATTTTATAAACCGCCTATAGTATCTTGCATGTCCAAGGAAACTCTTGATATCAGTCTGATTTGTTAGTGTAGGAAGTTTAGTAATTACTTCTATCTTTTTAGGATCAACCTATATACCTTGAGCAGAAATATGATGACCCAAGACAATTCCTTGATCAACCATTATCAAGACATTTTTCATGACTCAAGGAAAGTTGGTGCTTCTCACATCTAGTTAATACTTTTTCAAGATTATTCAAAGATTCATCAAAATTTGAACCATGGACAATAAAAGTCATCCATGTAAACTTCAACACAATCATTTGTAAGATCTACAAAAATGGCCAAAAATGCTCTCTAGAAGGTAGCAGGTGCATTACAAATCCCAAATGGTAGAACTTTATATGCAAATGTACCCTAGGGACAAGTGAAGGTGGTTTTATCCTGATCAGCAGGGGCTATACTAATTTGGTTATACCCACTAAACCCATCCAAGAAGGAGAAATATTTATTTCCTACCGATTTATCTAAAACTTGATCAATAAAGGGTAGGGAAAGTAATCCTTCTTGGTGGCCTTATTAAGTTCCCTATAGTCTATGCAAATTCTCCACTTACCATTTTTCTTGGGAACTATTACTAATGGTGATACCCACTGACTATCAAATATAGGATATATGAATCCTACCTTCAACAATTTTTCTATCTCATCTTTGACAATGTCTCTAAGTGTTGGATTAATTCTTCTTTGTGGCTGTCGAATAGGTTTAACATCCTCAGTGTAAATATGGTGAGTGCAGATGCTTGGATGAATCCCTTTCATGTCAGTATAATCCCAAGAAAAATCTTTGGAATGCTTCCTCAAGATTTCTACGACCCTAGTCTCTTGGTTGGCTTCTAAATTATTACCAATGGTCAATTCTTTCCTATGTCAATAGTCACTTGTTTAGTATCTTTCAAAATAGCAAGCTCTACATCAGAAATTAAAGAATTCAAGGGACAAACATGAGGTCAGTAGCATGTGAAAAATAGTCATGTTTTCAAGGGACAAAACCTTGGCTAAAGGACATTGGAAATCAGTGACTGTATATTCTTCATGATAAGCATAGATTTATTCACAATTTCTAATAGAAATGTCACTTACCTTGGTGATATTATCCGTTGAACTTGAAATAGTGGTTTCCATAGCCTTAGAATTTCGAGCCTCGATTCTAGTTTCTATAGTTGTGGTGTCCTCACTATCAGACATTGTGTATAACTCAACAATTTCTTCCATGTGATTTTTCACTGCAATAGTGGCCAAATAAGAAGAACTCATATTGTTAGTTTCTAAAAATAAACCCATACACGGTCACAAACATCCACATATGGCTAGGCAGGAGGATAAAGTGGACTTTTATTTACTTTTTTCCCATTTGAAATAGTCATTTTTCCTGACCTACAATCAATGTACGCAGCAACAATAGCTAACTAGGGCCTTCCTAAGATGACTGGGTATCCCAACTTCCGATCTTTAGGATGTAAGACCATAAAATCTACATGATACTCTCAGGATTCAACCGTGACCATTACATCCTCAATCACTCCATCTCGTACAACAATAGATTGATCTGCTAATTGAAGAACAATATTGGTTGGTTGCAATCATGTTAAAGATAGCATAGATTGAACATATTGTTGTTATAACATTGATAAAATCCTAAATCTACCAATACATTGGATATTGAATGACCATTTACAAAAATAGTAATAACTGGACTCCCAAGATCCCCATATTTTGGTGAAAGAAGCTTTCCAGCCACAAGATCAGCTATATTTCCCTCCACTTTGACTATTTTTGGGTACTTCCTCTTTCTTCCTGGTGTTTTTATGTAATGGCCTCTAACGGTCTGATTTAACTTTGGAATGTCTTGTATTTCTCTCAGAAGTGGGACTTCAATGTTCATCTTTTTCAACTCCTGGACTAGTATTGTTTCTTCCTCATTTTGTGTTTCTTTCAACCGTCTGGGAAAGGAGCTTCATGCACATTTTTGTTCCTAGTGGCTCATGTCTATGAAACATGTTTAGTTTCCTTACTTTCCTCAGGTATATCCTCATTTCCTTTGGTATCTACTCATTTTCCTCAGGTAACTCAGTGATAACAATAGGAGGATTTTTTACTATCCTTCCAGACCTTAATGTACATTATTAATGGCATTCATCTACATAGTCTCACCATGTCCTTCATTAATTGAAGTTGTTTGTTGATTTTGGGGTTTGAGATAGGCTGATATGGAAGTTGAGTTTGTGTTATTTTCCCTTGTTGATAGTTTTGTTGTGGTGGGGAATTAAATCTTGTTTTTGTTGTACAAACCTCCTTGGTTGATTAGCATTTTGCTAAGGTGCCCATTGTTGATTTTTCCATGGTGGTATATTAGTTGGAGGTGCCCAACCTTGCTAATTGTATGGGGGTACCCATGGTGGTGGTTGTGGATAGGCTACCCATTTTGGTGGTGCCCATTCAAGTTGTCCCCAAGTTGGTGGAGGAGCCTGATTGGGCCATGGCATCATCCAGGGTTTTGAGCAGGTCGAGGGGCATAGCCAGATTGATTACTTAATCGTTGAATGAATTTTACCTTTGCGTTTGATTGAGCTATAACGTTTAATCTCTCTTTGGTTGAGGTAATAGATTACAATGATTGGTATCATGATCAGAGACATCACAAATCAAGCACATGTTTGTGCAATCTAAAGGGAATTCTCTCAAAGGATGTCTCTTCCTGCATTTAGGACAATATATATCTAAAGGTTTCTTTGAACATTGGTCTTGGATTTCATTCCATCTATGGTTGATGTCAATTGTGAGAGGATGTATGTTTTCATGCTAGCCATTTCCTCAAGAATTTCATAGGCACCTAAGGCATTCTTTGATGTTTTTATTCATCTTATACCTCCTCTTATTCTAGAGTAACTTCTACATAGCTCAGTAATTTGTGGCATGGTGAGTTTATGTACATCACCTCCTCCCATGAGATGGAGAGAATCCTTGGTTTCCTCATCAAGTCCTTTCAGGAAAATTGTCTTAGTGATTTCTGCATGTAACTCATAACCACTCCTTCTATGGAGAAAGAGAAATCTATCCAAATAATCTTCCATATTTTCATCTTCCTTTTTCTTTATCTGGAAGAATTCTTCTCTCCTATCTCTTCCCCTACAGTAGTCTTGATATTTGTCCAAAAATGTTGTCTCCATGTTATCCCATGAATGAATGGAGTTAGGGGAAAATCCCATGAACCACCTCATAGCAGAGTCTTTGAGGGTGGAAGGGAACAATTTGAGTTTTTGGTTGTCTGTTTTGTAGTCATATGTTTGGAAAAGAACTTTGAATTCAAATAAGAACTGATCTGGGTCTTCAGTGGACATTCCTCGAAAGATAGGGAGGATAGATGGAGAAATGTTCTTCATGGGTGCATCCTCATCATCATTGAGGATGATTGGATAAGTAAAGGTTCTACCCAATGGTTGGTCCTCATCATTCCTATTGTCCCCCATCTCAAAAGGTTGTTACTGGTTCTAGATAAGATGATGCAGATTGTTCAAAAGGGCTTCTAGGTGTTGTATTAGATTCAATGTCACTTTCAATGTGCCCTACTTGTTCTCTATTTGGAGATATTATTTGGATATTATGAGGTATAAATATCCCTTGACGTCTTGTGGCATGTGCATCAAGGTTGGTTGTGTAAAAATACCAAGGACTTCTATTGGTTGCATAGATTAACTTCATTAACACCCATAACATGTAAAGTGAATAAAATGGTGTGTTGTGCTTATGGTGTCCCCGGAAATGACACCAAAAATGATGGGTCGTTGTATTCTCCAATCATTTAACTAACATATTCTTCTGCTAGTGTCATTATAAAACCAAGGATGTGTGTCCAGGTTGTATGCAATGAAGATTTATGCAACTCAATTGTTTAGTCGTTCCTTTTGGGGGTTTGTTGAGTGTTTCTTCCCCTTGTCTCTACTAATCTACGAAAATGTAATGCTAAACTACTGAAACAACGTTATTATAATAAAATGTGTTTAAAGGAAATACTTTACTAGAATTGAAATGCACACACCGAATTAAGATTAAAAATAGATAACACACACACGTACTAAATTGAAATAGAAGAATTGAAATAACACACTCTGAATTGAAATAATAGTAAAGAAATAGATGCCAAAGCAAGGAAATAAGTAATTGCATTCAAGTAAGCATTCAAATATGAACTTATCAGAAAACCACGATCATGCATGAAATGTAAATCCTCCAATTACCTTGGTCGAGTGGGCCCTTGCTCTTCCTTGGGATGGAGGTACTCTCAACACTAGATGATATTCAAAATGGCATCAGCTATATTAATTCGAATAAGTTCTGAGACATGCTCAACATAACATTGCAAAGTAAATACTAACTAGTAGATCATTGTACTGTAAATTGCTATATCAACTAACTAACTACATTGTTCTCAAGAAGATGTCTATATATAGACATAGTCAGTTACACATTGTGCCATAACTATAGGCATTGAATTCATCCACTAACAACCTTATTAAAGTTTCATTGAAATCCTACAATAATGCCAAAAAAAGATTCATGTTTGTAGGCTTGTTGTGGAAAAATTCCTCCATGATGGCATGATGGCTACAGAACTCGGCCTCCTTGATTACAACTTCCAGAATTGGCAGTAAATTCTCGCTATTATCCTACACATGTCACCACATTTACTCATAGAGGTGATTAGTGGGAGTTTCTATGGTCAACAATTTTCATGAAACAAGAACAAGAAAAATGCATTAACTTTACTAGGATACAACTATATAAGCATCTCCATGCATTAATTAACATGTTTGAAGAAAACATCAATAACCTCATAGATGATATAATAAGCTAAATAATGGACTCATCAACCATCAAGATTTCCTCCATCGCTAGTGATTTATAGTTTAACTAGGTTTTTAACCTCATTGTCTTCTAAACAATAATTCATAAATCTCACGGAATTATTTAATTTCATTCCAACTCTTAAACCTTCTTATCTCTATGAAAAATCATCCCCTGAATGGCTCAGTTCCCATGCCAACCAATCTGAAATATTTCATATCGAGTTAGGAAAATCACCTTCTTGAGCTCGTAGGACTAAAAATACCATATCATGTAATAATATCATCATACCAATCTGAAACTTGGCCCACAACACTAGGAAACCCTCTCTAAACTTATCCAAAGGCTCATCACTCATGCTTAACTCTACATCTTCTCAACCACCATGACTTGCATAGCTAGGTCCTAGAATTAGGTCTAGTTCAAACCTAAAAAAAAGTAGGAAAACACCATACCTTTTATTCAAATATTTTCAAAGTCCCTAATACATTTAATACAACATTTCTCACACCTCTGCATGACCTCATGAACCCACACACCTCTGCAATTGATCATCATACTCCATTAGGCCACCAAGCACCTAGACTAGGTCTAGATAAAGACCTATAAACATGCTCAACCCCTCCATTCGCCTCTTGAGACCTATATGAGTGTCTCAACACATCACCAACAAGATCTTCATTCCTCTACCATGTTTATCAAACCTTCATGCATCTTTATTTTCCATGCACCATCACCTATGCTTTATCTTGTTAGCATCCTAATTAGGCATACATGGACAAGTAGTTCTCACCTTCTTCACTCTTGCAACCATGCCACCACTTGTCCGCCCATGTCATCATCACTTCAAACATCCTATTTCACTCCTTTCATCACCCTATGTCATTAATGTAAGTTGTACCTTTTACATCAATGACAACACAAGCACACACATACCAACAATCTCCCCATTTTTCATTGATGGAAAAAAACCTAGTACATCTTCCTCGTTTTACATTAATGAAACATATCATACATGTAGCACATATTCTTTATCTTCATCAAAATATTAGAGGCATCTCTTGATTGGAAACAACAACCAAATCATCAAACAATCTCAAGGTCTTGTTACTCTTCTTCTTGACTCTATCTTGGCTTCATTAGTTATGAGAGCATTGTAGCTCCCCTTTGGTAGAAGCATATCATGGCATAAACATAGCTACATACCTGATCCTTGATAAAAAAAATCATGTTGAACTCATATACAATTCTATCCCTTGTCAGCGTACACCTTCAAAATGACTTAATTTTGTTATACTCAGATCTGAAACACCTTTAGGACTTATGGCCCTAAATCTCCTTTTTAGACCAAACTTTCCCCAACTTATTCTTGCTATAGGAGCATACACGACACATGAAACACTTCCTTATGAATCCCCCTTGAAACATATCAACATCTTCTAAATTTCTATGTAAACATAAGATTATATATCTTACACAAGTCATGGAGATGGGTCATATCATTTACCTCATTCTGAATTAACTTTTCAGTGTTCCTTTCCTTCTTTTCATTCTTCACATTTGCTTGAGATCATGACTTAATCCCCATTTGAGTATACCTAAAATCAATCCAATAACCTACTAGAATATCCTTCTTAACACCTTAAACACCTGCTTGAATATCATTGTCATCTTTCTCTATTTTCTCAAGTCTTCAAGCACCCTTTGTAACTCACCATTCTGCAACTCTCCATAAGCATATTGTACCCTATCGGGATGCATTCTTCACACAAACTTGTCTTGTCACTCTTCTAGCTTCAGCTCTCAAGGATAATGAGCACTTAAGGTATCCTCAACTCATTCAACCATATGCAGCACCTTGAAAATGCATACTCAAGAAGAAACAAAACATGATTTCCCTTACTACATGACTACTACCTCAAAAAAAAACACAAACACATACCTTTAGCTTTTGAATCTTCTCGGATAATCTCCATGTACCTATATAAATATGAAAAATTCATTCTATGCTTGTATATCCTTACAAACCATCTTGACTTCACATATTTCTGTTTGAGATAACACTACAGAGCCCAAGCATCCACACATCGAATTTTAACCATGTTCATCAACTCAAGATATTATCTTCTTATTTTAACAAAAATTTCCATACTTAACCATCTTTATACTACCTCCATGATGCATGATCATACATGATACATCTTACAACATGAATCAAGGATTGAGACCTAGTATATAGACTCAATCAACTCACAAATATACTTGGAATGTACCATTACACCCTAGATCTAATGGTCTCACCAAGTCATCATACGTAATGACCCTCTTCATCAAGGATCCATTAACCTTGCAACACAAAAATGCCTAAATCATCTTCAAAATAGATGGAAGACCTTCAAAAACATAAATAACATACCTTGACACCATGACAATACTCCTACAACATTATACTTGAAACCATTCATGTTCCACCTTAACACCATGCTTCATATGGATGAGAAATGCCTCTACAAAGCCTATTAAATACATCCTATTACATGAGTCTAGAAAAACAACCTAAAGAGGTCACATGCCCTCTTAGACACCTGTGAATCACATTTTCCTTCTTTCTTCTGATTTATACCCTATGAATATTCTTATTTTGATTCACCATCTGCCTTAGGTGGAATTTCATGACTTATTCTTAGGTCCCATATTCTACCTTGCCTCTTCTTCTACACATTAGGAACCTGAAATCTCCTGGACTTCCTTGAAGGACCATAACAATAGCTAGAAACATGTCCAACACCATTGTAGTTAAAGCACACAACTTGACTCTTACCTATGAGGCCTTCATTTTTCCAATCCCGACTAGATGGTTCGCATAGCGGTACCTATAAGTATGACCTCTATTATGATAATTATAGGAAATGTTGTTCTTTGTTTGATCATCTCTATTATCCTTCCATCGGTAATCATTTTTGAAAAACCTCCTACACTCTTTTTATCTATGCCCAAAGCCATTACAAGTATAATAATAGTCATTAAAATATTTTTCATACCTTGATGCATTGGGCTGCCTCACAAACTTTTTCTTCACATTGTCTTTGAAATTTCTCTCCTTATGCTCCTCTTTGGTGCTTGGACCTTCAATCTCCTTGCTTGATAGAGTTTCGTATTTCATCACCTCTTTTCCTTTGACGTCTTCTTTAAATCCCAAAACTATTATGTCTCTTGCAGGACCTTTGGTATCTTGTCTAATAGATCATCAAGATTCTTGGTGCTCTTTTCAAAATTCTTGAAATATTTATCTTTTTTAACTGCGCCTCAAACATCTCTCCCCTTAGAAGGGTCATCTCTTCTTCAATCTTAATACATTATTCTTATTTGGATTGTAGGCTCAAATTCATGGAACTCGTCTGCATTTCTAACCTTTTGACTATTTCATCAAGCTTACTTGTCCTGCACCGATGTTTCTCCTCAAGGTCATGGATCTTCCCTTCATACTCTTTAACTTGAGCTCTCAAATTATTGACATTATTCTCATCATGTTTTAGCTCTGTCTAAACACACATTATCTCAATATCTATATCATCTCCTTATTCTTCTTCCTTTTAGTGTATGGAGTCAAAAAACAATATGGAGTCTTCACTCATATATTTCATAGTATCCTTGGATATGAACAAGACTTCATCACTCACCTCTTCATGCTCAAAATTAGAATCAAAGTCTAAAACATCATCATAGCTACTTGCGTTAGATGCACGCTTTTCTTTCTTTGTGTAAAAACTCCTCTTGGATATTTTATTGTTCCCGAACCTCTTGAACTTCTTCTTTATCTTATCGGGCTCGTGATTCTTCTTGTCATGATCTTCATCATGTTATTCGTCATCTTCATCCTTGATCTTATGAGGACACTTAATAGAAAAATGACCAACTTCTCCACAATTAAAACATTTAAAAGGTAACTTACCTTTATACTTACTGACCATGGTTTCAGGTCTTATAACAAAAATGGAAATTAGTTCATCATCATTAGTCTTCTCATCCTTTGACTTATTCTCACCTTGAAAGAAATATTTTTCTTTGATAGGTTTCAATTTATGGTTCTCATCCAATATGCGAGTCAAGATTCCGTGTAGCTCATCCATCAACATGACCTTCAAATCCTTAGCTTCCTCAATAGTAGATACTTTAGGGTAAAACTTAGGAGTGATAGATCTTAGCACCTTTTGCACCACTACTTCTTATTTCACTTCTTCACCTAACCCTCTCATGGTGTTGAAAAATTATCAGCTATGAGAAGATATGCAACAATATATTCCTCTTCTCTCATCTTTAGGCCTTCAAAGTAATTTTTGAAAGTTTCAAGTATTTTTAGCCTCACCTTGGAATCTCCTTCATAGATGACTTGAATTTTCTCCGACATTTCCTTGGCTCATGTAAAATTCATGACCTTAACAAGTTATGATTCTTCTAGTCCACACGTGATTGCATTCATTGCCTTGAAGTTGTCATTATTTGCCTTCTTGTCTGTAGTACGGGTGATGTAGGAGCATCACTCCTAAGTCTAATTTAGGAATGTCATGAAAAAAAATTGGCTTGTTAGGTGGGTTAAGATTCGTTATAAGTCCCTAGGATTCATTTCATGTTGGTCTATTGTGCTCATGTGGTCAAATTTTTCATTTTCATTTTCCCTCCTTTTTGAGAAATTTGAATTTTGAATTAGTTGGGCCAATTTTTGATTTATAGCATGGTGGTAGGAGTCTAAAGAGGTGATAATAAGCATGTTTATGGGTGTTAGAACCGTGGTGGTGTCTTAATGATTCTTTTCATGTGGTGTAGTGGTCATCTAGCTCTTAAGTTGTGTCTTAGCTCCTTTTCCTTCTAGATGTGACCCTCCTCTTGTGACCATAATTGTTAGTTATGTGGAAATTTTGAGTAAAGGAGATATAAAAATTATTTGTAATTTTTTTCATGATGATTCATTCCAATTATAAAATAGGAGGAGCTCCAAGAAGATTTTGAGTGAAGTTTGTTTATAAATAGTTGGTTGAAAGTTTTCAAATATGTGCATGAGAATTTGATGGAATTTGAATCTAATGTATTCAAACTATGGAGGAATTACATGTTTGGTAAGAATTAATATTCATTGTATTTTTTCTTAGAAGTGTAATCACTAATTTTCTTGAGGTTAATGCTTGTCAAAAAGGATATTCATGTGTAGCAAGGTGTTT
This sequence comes from Taxus wallichiana var. yunnanensis, assembly GCA_018340775.1. NCBI lineage: Eukaryota > Viridiplantae > Streptophyta > Pinopsida > Cupressales > Taxaceae > Taxus > Taxus wallichiana. The sequence goes on along the minus strand of CM031236.1, from coordinate 22,745,471 downwards.
CGAAGATAATCAATACAAGTTTCACACCTTAAAGAGTAATCTTGAGAAAAGAGAAGGAGATATGTTTGAGTAGAATACATAGGGTATGCCCCAAAATTCTTAGAGACCCTAAAGGAGGAATTTTTAATTATTATTTCATTTGAAAAACCTTAACGAGGTGCAATACCTATTTTGTGACACGGAGGTTTTGAGTCAAATTAGTAATTGGTGGATGTAAATAGCTTCAATGTCAAGGTTATAAGATTTATCATGGTGGCATATGACTATAGGAAATATTTTCTTCCTTTGGAAGCACGTGAGTAGAGATTGGTAAGAAATTATTCTTACCCGGTTTCATTGTGAAGCCCTAGTAGGGTTTATACAAACAAAATAGTCTAAAGACCTTAGACTTAATCTCAAGGGCTAAAACCTTCGAGGATACCATCTTCATAGAGTTCTTAACTAGATTTAAGAATAATTTTGCATTGAAAGTTTTTCAGTTAGTGGGAGAAAATGGAAGTCTCCTTAGAAGACTGTAGATGATCATTAGAGACCTAATTGCAATGAGGAAGTGATATTTTGAAAATTTTCCGTAAGGAAGGTATAGTGAAATTTGTACAATGAATTTTTCCAAAAATAAGTTCATAAAAATGTATTTACTTTTTCAAATGAGTGATTCTATCAAAAATTATCTCAAAAAGGACTTAGAAAGGGCTACTTAGAAGGAAAACAGGGGCTGAGAGAGAGAGAGAGAGAGAGAGAGAGAGAGAAGGGTCTTATATTGAAAGTTGAGTTAATAAATTTTACCCACACCTGAAGAAGGTAAATGGGTTCCTAGAAATAATTTTATTTTTCCCTAGAAGTTGATATATTCTTCCCAACATCAACTCTCCAAAGACATTTTGCATGAAAAGACAAAAGGGCGGTTTGAGGAGAAAGTAAGGAAAATTTTAATTTTTGTTGGTTTTGCTTTCATTTGATGGGTTTTTGACATGGTGTGGGGTTTAATGATAGGATAAAGTGATAATATAAGAGCACTAAGAATATAAACCCAAAATTTACATGCTTAAGGGCTAACTAGACTTGAGAAAATGAGCTAATTTGCCTAGTAAGAGATTGATTTAGTGATTTTTGATCATTCTAACCCCGATATTGGTTTGAATGTGTTATGTGCTCTGCACCAACCTGGTAAGAGGATTTTGAGTAACTATATACCCATCTAACAAAGATTTTCAAATGTCACAACCTAAGGATATGATGTGATTCCTTATCCCGATGCTCCAAAATGCATAGTTTAAGCCATCAAACAAGGGAGCTTTGCTTGTATAAGTGTTACTCTGTTTACTCATAATTTTAGTGTTAAAATTATTCAAAAGGACCTACTCTAATACCAATTGTTGGAATCATAATGGAATGAGAGGGGGGTGAATCTCTCCTTTAAAAACCTTCACTTAATTACTTTAAGTTGCATACACTATTCATAAAATCAAATCAATATTCATTAACCATTAAGAGCACAAGGATAACCAACCCCTATTTAAGGCACCAACCCTATAAGGAGGCTACAATCCCTAAAGTGACCAATCACCGACTCAACCACCTAAATATGAATACCATTGATGTATTTTTACTCCTACAACATATAGTGATCATAATTTCAGCTCAAACACTTCAAAACCCTTTTCAAACACTCTCTCTCCTACTTCACTCAATATTTCTTCTTCATAGGCTGATTAGGTTTAATGACCTTGAAAAATTACTCCTTCACTTTTCTCCATGCTTCATACCTTCTTTCAGCTTTGTCCTAATGCCCTCATACATCTTTTAAACTCTCTCTTAGCTCGCATATTCCTCTTTATCACAACAACTCACAATGAGAAAATATAAAACCCTTATATGCATGACTTAACTCCTAAATACATATAGGTTAGCCATGACTATTGATGTCAGTCATAACAACAAGAAAATGTAGGATTGTTCTATTAGGATCAATACGAAACCCCATGCACATCAAACAAGGTTGTACTTCAAATGGTGTCGTGAACACTCCACATAGTAAGCAAGAGATCGAATCACAAAATGTGAATCAAGTACAGAAAGACATCGACGTGTATGGAATTCTCATAGATAAAAACAAATAAGTAATTATAGGATTTTTGTGTAACTCATGTGCATGACACATGTACACAACCCTAACTAACCCTATTGGCACATTCTCTCTAAGTGAGATGACTAACCATCTATGGTGAAAAATATGTCAAATGACAATGAAACAATTCATATACACCAACACCCCCTTCATCAAAGTTGAGGTAGAGGTCATGGAAAGTCAAAACTAAAAGAGATAACCCCTAGACAACTAAGAAATATGTTTCAATGGGGCCCAACAACTAAGCCTGATAAGTTACCCATGCACAAATAACAATATTTCTAGAAAATAAGAAGAGGAGAAGGGAAATGGGTCTCAAAACTAGGCCTAATGAGGTACCCATATACAATAAGGATCTCAAGTAATGGAGGAAAAACCCTAAGGGAAAAACATCCACTTACAAGAGATAAAAGATTCCCTAAACAACCTAAGAAAGATACATCAAATGAGTCCCAAAAAATAAATGCCTAATAAGGTACTCATGTACAAAATGCAATCTTTCTACAAGAAGAAGAGATATGAAAAAGTAATATCCAATCCTCCCAAGACAAAGAATGTGTCAAAGACCACCCTATATCAAGTGTAGAAGAAGAAGATCCCCAAAGTGACAAGGTGTGGTTCCTATCTAAGGAATGATGCTCCATATGTGAGGTGGAAGTGCCAACTACTCCATGAAGGGATGGTGAATCCAAGCAATGGCAAAGAAGGAAGGTGGAATATCTTGTAATTGTATAGAAGAGTTCCCAATGTCTAATGAGTCCTAAATCAAAGTACCTGCTCCCGAAAAGTTTGTAGAGGACCAAAAGTAGGTGGATCAAGAAATAACTCCTCAATATGTGGTAGATGATAAGTGGATGGTGGAGGTGGGTCCCCATCACTATGGAAATCAACCAAGCTAGAAGAGAAGTCATCATCATCATAAGTGAGCTTAGAAATATCATCAAGTCTAGGTGAATCCGATGAAGAATCTGAAGGAGGAACAAAGTGAGAAAAAGAGTAAAGTCGAGTGTGATGATCAATTGTACCAAATGTAATAATACTTTCACTATGAAGCTCTCTAACATAAACAAAATTCGAGTGAACTCAACCCACATGCCCTGACTAAGGTGAGTGATCTGATATATTGAAAGGAGATTAGTTGAAAGTGAAGGAACATTAAGAACATTTTTAAAAGTTCCACCATTCACTTCAATATCCTCTCCCAAAAATTATTATAAAAGTTTTCACCAAGCCAAATAGAAGACATATCACATGGATCTAAAGAAGTAAACTCAATGTATGATGAGACCATATGATGAGATGCACCCAATCAATCACCCATGTAGGAGTAGGTGACACAATGCAACTAAAGATCTTGCTTTTATTTTCTCCTTAGTTGATTATTTTTCTTTTTCTTTCGCTTTCCCCTTTCCATTGTATTTTTCCTTAGAACTTTCGTGAGTTGATGATGAATATGGCTTGAGAGAATCAGGAACTCCTATGTTGTTCTTCTCAAGAAGACTCATGAGGAGGTCAATCTTCTTCTTCAAACATTTTTCTTCTTCATGCCTACCACTGCAGTACCCACATTTGATTCATTCTTTAGGATATTTAGAACTAGAAGAGGAAGTGGAAAAGTTTGATTTGGTGGTGGATTGGTCCTTTTTATTCTCATGATCCTTATTTTTCGCTTCTTCTCTTTTGAAACCCTAGGTTTTTCATGACTAACAATGAGAGCATGGGATTTTTGGATCTAAGAGTACCCATATGAATTAGTTTATCATGTTCTCTAGTAAAATCAACAAAAAACTCATTAAAGGAGGGCATAGTCTCAAACTTACACCAAGTGTTATTTTTGTAGCATGGAAGGTAGAGAAAAAAATTAAATATTTTGGACCAAGTTTTGCAAGGATGGAAAGAATGAGTTGTGAGTCATTCTTGTCAATTCCATAATTTTTCAATTGCAATCTTAGAGATTTGAGTTTGGTGAAAAAGTCTTGGAGAGTGTCAAAATTTCTAGGGTTGAGACTAATCAACTCATTTTCTAGTTCATGCCCTTTCATTTCATCTTGTTTCCCAAAAAAATTATCTAAGGCATCCCAAACTTCCTTGGGTGATTTGGATGTGTTAATATGAAAGTGCAGTTCCGGTGATACAAAAAGACACAAAAGGCCAAAGGCTTCATCACATTTGTCAAACCACTTTTCTTTCTCTACATCTTCTTTAGGTTCAATTTACAATCCCATAGTTATCCGATAAAATTTTTGTTTTCTCAAAGTGAGAGACATGGAATATTTCCATTTGTGATAGTTAAATGGGGTAAGCAAAGGAACAAAATTAGATCCATGGTAGATAAAAGTGAGAAAAGAAAATAGTAGAAAGAAAAAGAACCACACAAAATGAACACCCCCCTGATTGTGGCACTTTATAAGTAGTGTGTTGATTACACCCAAGTGTTTGTGTGACATGAGACGGTTGGTCACTCACCTTGTAATTAGTGAAATATCACACAAGCATGGAGACCACAATATGAATATTCGTGTGCAATGAAAAAAGTGAACAAGAACAAAAGAAAACAAGAAGGGAAGTAATCTCTCTTGTCATAAGGTTGTGGCGGAAACACTCACTAACCCACGTAAGTGAAGAAGAGCGATTACAAAGCGAAGAAAGGGCTCAAAAAAGTCAAAGAGGATTCCAGGATGCAACAGAGGCTCTCAAAAGGTGGAAAAAATGCTAAGATGGACGCTACACACTCAAAAATGGTTAGTAGAAAAAATCGTCCAATAACGCTATAAAATCATACTTTTAGTTTGTCAATAAGCCTAATTTAATGAAAAAAGGAAAAAAAAAAAAGAAAGCGTTTAAGAAATGATAATAACGTTAATAAAATGACTAATTTAACTACTAAATGATGAATATAGAGCTAATTAAATAATTAGATACCTACTTTATTCTATTAAAGCCCTTACAAAAATAATTACAGGTTTAATTAACCTTTAAATATAATATTAGACCCTAAAGAAGATTATTTAAATTAATCTACTTAAATATTTAATTAAATCCAAAAAAAATTTAAGGCCTAACTATATATAAAACACCTAACTTAAACACGTAACCCTCTTAAAACTAAACATCTACCCACTTTTTATAAATGACTCCCCACTATTTTAAAAACATCGACCCCATATTAAAAAATATGACCACTTTTAATTAAAAATAGGACCGCTTTAAAAACAAGAATAAAACAATGTTAAATTTGAAAGAGGGAAAAGAAATTTTTAAACAACGGTGGAATCGGTCTAGGAAGCGGTAAGTCAAATGGAATGCAAGAATTGTACGGCGGTAAATCTAGAAGGTTGGTGAGGAGAGGATCAACATGGTATGGATAAGCACTGCGGAGATCCGTTGAATGGCTCAGGCAAGTGAATCCAAGAAATGATCGAGACAAGAATGGGAAACACGGCAACAGAAATGGGTGAGGGTTGTAACATATTAACGTAAATTGGGGACAAAAGATTCAACGGAACTACAGGATAGATTCGTTTAGTGGCTCGAAAGGTAGGGTAAGCCACAGAAATGGAGAGCGAAACAGGTCTTCTAGGAAGTAGAAGTAATAAAAATGAACCCAAACGCAAGTTAGAGATGAACACGACCCTGCAATACAAGACCCAAGGTAGAACACCCAAAAAAAAATGATTCAAGGCTCCATGAAAAGGCAAGCACAAATCTAACCAGGATAGAAATGAGGGCAAGGCAAAATAGACCAAGCACACACCCAACATAGGTCCAAGCAGGGACAGCTCAACACAAATGCAAAAATGGATTCTCGAGGTAGGGCATAATTAAAACTTTCCAAAAATGAGTTTGACACGACACGACTCAATTTATTTGCAAATAAAAATGTCTCATTGTAAAAGCCACAAGCCAAAAAAACAAAGCACAAAAAGGCAATGCACAGAACCCAAAATGAAGATGCAAACAAATAGAACACCAAGTCAAATTGACTTGAGCTAAGATATACTAGCTTGACCACAAGATCCAACTCAACTCACCCAAGGATATCTACAGGGGGGAACAAAATAAATCAACAGGGAAGGGAGGCCATGACAGTGATAAAACAAAAAAGAAACCAACAAGGAAAATGTAAAAAAACAAAGATTTAAAAAAAATTCACTTCCAATTGAAAATACTAATAAAAAACCAGAAATGAAGAACCAACCTCTAGATTTAGTTGTTCCTCAAAATTTAGTTGTAGCTAGCTAGATCCTCGTTGAAAACACTTGTAACCTACACATACAAAACTAGAAAACCGACACAAACTCAAAAACAATATTGTTAAACATGTAAACAAGATTCAAAAGGAAGATCAAAAAATTGCACGAGAAACACGAAAACCAAAAAAAAATTAATAACAACTTAAATCAAATGGGTGCATGTTTACCAAACAATTACTCGATACCATATCAGATTTTTCTACTCGATACCATATTAGATTTTTCTACAAGGATCAATACGGAACCCCATGCACATCGAACAAGGTTGCACTTCAAATGGTGTCGTGAACGCTCCACATAGTAAGAAAGAGATCGAATCACAAAATGAGAATCAAGTACAGAAAGACATTAGTGTGTCTCTGAAATTTTCATAGATCAAAAATGATAGGTACATATAAGAGTGATATGTAACTCATGTGCATGACATGTGTATACAACCATAACTAATCCTATTGACCTATTCTCACTATAACCTATTCTCACTAAGTGAGATGACTAACCATATATGGTGGAAAAGACATCAAATTACAATGAAACAAGCCATATACACCCAAAAAAATACACTAAGAAATCATATAAATTCACAACATGAGACCATGTAGGTCATCATAATACCAAGACACTCAACAAACACTTATTAGGCCTAAAAGACTAAATCCATCTCCACCGAGCATTCCATAGACTCCAGGAATAAACCAAATCCATCATGACTCTAAATACGCACACATGGCATGGACAACCTATCAACACATTCCAAAATCTCACAAACCTTTGCATCATCTATTTCCTTCATGACACCACCAAGTAGGATTGTTTCCTACTCAAATAGAAGAGCACTTCAGCGAGACCGGTCTTCAAATATGAATACCAAGCATCACTCCAAAAATCAACGATGATATGTAACCACTCATTTGAAATCCACTAAACCATAGAACGTCACTAACCATAATATACAACATGAATCATCCCATAGAGCCATCACAACAAATTTTCCCTTGAAGTTACTTGAATCGACGAGAAACTAGTCTTAGAAGTAGGACCTTCTAACACACTTATTGACACTTTGAAGACTTTTTAATTCATGGAAGAGGATTTTATCCCTTAACACTCTCCAATATCTAGGTATCACCAATCAAGATAAGATATTGGTCTTTCAGACCAATTTCATCAAAGAACCTATATTGTCCTGAAACCTTGTCAAGTAGGTCAACTTGTGACCTCAACCTTGCCAACAAATATGACTTGTAGACCTCAACCAAAGCATGAATAATGTCATATTGGATGTGTAAAACACCTCCATAGTCATTATACTCATCAACTTAGGCCACACATGCCCAAGAACCTTCTTCCTCCATGACTGCCAAAAACTACCTTCTAGGCCTAAAAACTAGTCTTCCCATTTAGACCTATACAAACCACCAAATGACTTCACCAAGCTCTAAAATCACTTAAAACATTTATCTAAGCTCTCCATATACTCATAACACCAATTTAGATCATAGGTCAAATGGAAAACCTGAGAGAAAAACAAACTTTCCTAAAAACAAACAATTCTCGAGTGGGCTCTACTTACTTTCAAGACTCCAAACCACCGCCATCTAAAATATGGGAGAGTCCATTCCATATTCCAATCATCACATTTTATGATCTAATGTATTTTGAGATCACACCATCAATATTTCCTCCATCGCTAGTTTTTTTATTAGATTAGGTAAAAATAGGATCGGCTCCCAGAGGCCATACAAGAAAGATTACATCGTGTGAGCTCACAAAAAGATGTAGAAGGAGAAATAGGACCAAAGGGAGTTAAACATGCTTAACTCCAAAGACAGAAGGTCCAAAAACTAGCCTAAGAGAAAACAAAACAAATAGCCACAAGAAACAGAGATAGTTCGCAAAAGTCCGCCTAAAGTTCAGGCTCAAATACAAAAGCATTAATTTTTCTTTTGGCTTTTGGGAGGTGTTCCCAACATGGTAGCAGACTCCACCTTTTTTTGCTCATGCTCTAGCTCCTTCTGGGTATGCTCCTCCTCTTCCTCATCCTCTGATTCAGTCTCAGTCTCGTCCTCGTCCTCTTCCCCAAAGCTACTAGCACTGGAATGGTATTTTCTTTTTCTCAGCCCCTCTTCCGCCGCTTCCAATCTATCCCTCATGTCATGAACAAGTTTTTCCATCTCAATAAATTCTCTCTTGATGTTCTTCTAGGAAATGCATATTTTCTTAGTAGCCTCAATGTTGTCTAGCATGTCTTCCCTGATGTCGAGTTTGCCTCCTCCATAACCTGAACAACAGTCTCCAAATGTTGCACCCTTTTCTTCATGTCCTCATAGCTCGGGTCCTCATCCACAATCATTTTACCTTTTCCCTTCGAGGGCCCTTCATCCTAATTATCCCTAATTCCCACATTGTTCCCCTCCCCATCTCTCATCGTGGGCATCCTTGCCCTCATGTAGCTTGGTGAGACATTCAGCCAGGGTGATATTGTCATCCTCCTCAATAGGGGCCACAGGTTTGGCCGGTACTGGTTTTCCATTTTGAAATAGGAGGAGGATGAGGCCTTCGTGAATGAGGTTAGCCACATTGCCCCCTAAACATCTCTCACAGAGGTCAACAAAGACATATAAAGAAAGAAAGGAATGTTCATCATGATTTTGTGCCTAAACATGTTCAAAGTAAAGACAGATGATGGGTATAGATCTTGCGATACTTTCCTTCCAGGGTTAAATACTTCATAATGTGAAGGAAGACCTCTTTCCACACCCCTGGTATGCACAACCGAGCTATGCCATCGGTGAAAAAATGCACTTTTTCCATCACTAGTGATCTAGGCTTTAACTAGGGTTTTTGACCTCCTGGCTTCTTAACAATCGTTCATAAAGCTCAAGGAATTATTTAACTTCATTCCACCTCTCAAACCTTCTTATCTCTATGTAAAATTATCCACTGAATGGATCATGTTCCTATGCAAACTTTTCAAGTGCCAATCAACATGAAATATTTCATATCAAGCTAGGAAACACACCTTCTTGAGCTCAATAGGACTAAAAACACCATATCATGCAAGAATATCATTGTACCAATCTAAAAATTAGCCCACAACACTAGGAAAACCTCTCTCAACATCTCCACTCACCATGTCATGTTTGGCTCTACATCTTCTCGAACCATCATGACTTGCATAGCTAGGTCCTAGAATTAGGTCTAGTTCAGACCTAGACAAAGTAGGAAAACACCATACCTTTGCTTCAAATCTCTTAAAATTCCCTAACACCTTTGAGACAACATGTCTCACACATCTACATTCCCTCATGGGCCCACACACCTCTGCAACTGATCATCATACTCCATTAGGCCACCAAGCACCTAGAATAGGTCTAGATGAAGAACTACAAACATACTCAAACCTTGCATTCACCTCTTGATATCTATATGAGTATCTCAACACATCACCTAAAATATCTCAATGCATCCACTATGCTTATCTAACCTCCATTCATCTTTATTTTCCATGCACCAACACCTATTCGACTAGGCCTACTTGACCAAGCAATTCTCACCTTCTTCACTCTTGCAACCATGCCACCACTTGTCCCCTTGTCATCATCATCAAATATTCCTCTTGCACTCCTTACATCACACTTTGTCATTAATTTAGTTGTACCTCTTACATCAATGAAAACACGAGCACACACATGCCAACAACTATAGCCTACGCAATATATGCTCCCACATAAAGGGGTTTCAAGTTTCAATGTTTTTGATGTTTATAAGATAGGATCATTAGGTTTTAGGTTTCAAAGTTTTTTTATTTTCAAGTTTTATATTTTAGGTTGGGATTTCAAGCTTCAAGTTTCGGTTTTTTGGGTATCAAGGTTTGGTTTTCTAAGATTTGATTAGGATAGTTACATTTATATCAATATCACTTCGGTGTTTTTTTAATTTTATTCTTGAGGATTATAATATTAGATACAATGAAGTGTATTTTATTTTCAGATTGTGATTCTAATCAAATATTTTTGGGCTTTGGGTTTCAAACAAGGTAGTGACATTTTTTTATCAAAATACTTTTCATTTTCTTCAAGATTATGAATTAGGTGTTTTAGCTTTATTGATTCTTGGCATATGCTTTCAAGTTTTAAGTATAATAGGTGTGTTGTATAGCGAGTTGTACTTTTCGTGTTTCTAGGATTTTCGAGTTTAACATTTTTAAGTTGTTTAACATTTGGGTTCTAAGATTTAATTTTAGGGTTGAGTTTCATTTTAGATTTCATTTCTTTCTTGTTTTGTTATTTTCTTATGTATTATAATTACAAAAATACATACTTTATAACTATGGTATATCCTTGCACACTCAAAACAATTGTTGGTTAAAATACTATAGGAATGTCTCTCTCCTCCTTTCCAAAAAGAATGTGTTATAATAAATAGTATTGTTGTAACAATGCATTCTTGTTACATAAGACCTCGTTGAGTAGCCTTCTTAAGCCCAAGATTGCCTTATAGTGTGAGTGTTCTTTTATAGGATCATCCATCCTAACTATTCGTCAAGACATAGATCATATGCACTGAGAGAAAACCCTTTTTTGAGTATGTATAAGTGAACTATTGTACAATTTGTAGTGTTGGGTGAGTTTCCAATCCATCAAGCCATCATTTTATTCTTTGTCAAGTCAAGGAAACTGTTATCTTGAGGAATGTGGGATTTTATCAAGAAAGGGGCAAGAGGATGTTGGAAATGAATGGTGATAATGGGGAGGATGATTATGAATATTATATTAGTATAGTAGAAAAAAAAAAAAAAAAGGTTAGGGTTAGAGATAGGTTTTTGAACAAGAAGACTTTGGAGGAAGAAGGTGGAAATGTGAGTTTTTATGTGCCATCCATTTTGGTGGGTGAATCTTTGAAGGGAAAGGGAAAAAGGGTAGGGAGAATTCTTCTTAGGGTAGTTTGGATGCTTGTGAGGACCTTCACTAGAAAATTTTTATTATGGAGAAGATTGGGGACATTCTGTTGAACATTAGTGAAGGTCTAGTCTTTTAAGTAAAAAATAACAATGAGGATTTAACTCATCTAAAGGTGGAGATGAGAAATCTAATAGTTATTAATATTATCTTGGAACACATACTAGTTATGTTGGAGAATCAACATGCCATGAAATTTTGTTTAGATTTGACACGAGAGAGGTTAATATGAGCGTAGTAGAGAAGGAGATGGAGGTAGAAAGAATAGAGGTAAGAAACGAATGAATCAAGACAAAGAAGTTGGTCCAAGCATCCGGTTAGAGGTAATTAAAAGAGGAAAAAAATCCCAATAGGAAGAACATGGTTATTGCCTTTTTGCTAACTACTAGTGGATTTAATATTGTTTGTCGAGTTTTTGTTTATCTTTTAATAAATGGTTGAATAGTTCCAAATCAATATTTTTTTATCATGTTTCTTGGTTTTTAATTTTATGTTGGGCTTGACTGCATTATCATTGGCTAGTTCTATAAGTTTTTTGGAATCCTTTCAAAATGCAACTCTTACCTAATTTTTAAAAAAACATATAACTTTATCTATCTAAAGTAATATGCGTTTATTGTCTTCTACACAAATTGATGATGACAAATAAGAACGGTACTATGGGTTAACTTCATATTTGTTGATGGTTTTGAAGAATACAAATACTAATGCGATGTGGCTATGGATGGGAATTTTTGAATACAAAACTCGGTTCCATAAGGATGTTGTAAGCTACACAAGCATGCATGTGTTACGAGAATGGTAATAAAATTTCGATTCACCTCCAAAACAAATCACAATTCAAATAACATATTGAACTTCACCTTTCCTTTTGCAAACATATTTGTTTGATTGTTGCACTCGCATATGCCTATTGTGCACACTCAAGATGGATACACATTATTTTAATTTATATGCAAATTATAACTATCCCCTTCTATCTAATGGGTTGGGTTCTCCGATAGAAGAACAATTGATAAGATAAATTTTAGTAAACTAAATCAAATCACAATGGGTCAACCAGATAAGCCGAAAGACCACAATCTACAATAATTTGTTTTTTTCTCCACCACTCAACACATGTGTTTTGGTGTAGTAGCATGCCCCTTTCTTTGGCACCTCAAAACAATTTTGTGCTACAAGAGAACATAAAATTTTATTACACCGCCTATGCCATAGCTTCTACTCTCATGTTCATCATAGGAAAATTACGAAACACACTACTTCACACATATTTACAAATATAGCATACTCATACAAAATCAATGCCTATTACCTATTAAAACACAAATAGCAATGAAAGAAAAAAATCTAGAACGTAATTATCTTAAAACTTTCATAACTTAGGAAACTAAACAATCATTGGAGTTTCCTTTAATAATTTATTCCTCCATCTTATAGCTTCTCACAAGAAACTTTTTATTCTCTCAAATATATCCCGCTCTAGTACCAAATGAAATTGTTGGTACAACTTTAATAATAAACTCGAAAAAAAAATATATAAAACAATATAAACTTGAGATGATGATTCATGTTCACAAAGAGAGGGATTACACATAATGTAATGATCTCTTACAAAGTTAAAGAAATAGAAGTCAACACTCATCAACTCATACCTAATAATATCATAAGCCATTACTTTCTAACCGTATAGTGTAACGTACCCAAGAATGTTTCTCACACCTCAATATTTTAACCAACTATTACAACACATAATAGCAATATGAGTTGTTATTGCAACTCATCACACCACATACAATAACACTCTAACATGTGAACAATAACAAGATATGCCTACCATCTTCTCTCGCAAATTGTGCACATTCCTAATCATTTGAGCATAGCCTCCTCTTTCTCTTGCCATCTTACTTAAACATTTTCTTTAGAACAAAATTCTATTAGAAAATAAAATTTGAAATGTAAAGATAATTCACAAACAAGATTACCTTCAATTATTTCTTCCTCGAGTTGAACCTGCATTGATACCAAATGATGAATCCAAAAGTGTAACAATTTGAAAAAATAATAATAATAAACTATGTAAAGTATTATTGAACACAAAAGAACCAATCCTATTCTTCACTATCCCATAAAAATATATAATAATCTTTAAATAAATCACTACTCAAAATTCAATTAAAGAAAAAAACTATTTAAAAAAACTAACCAAACTTGCTATTTTTACTTGTAGCTGTTGCATGCAAGCTTGGATGGAACTAATAATTGCCTCTTATCCTCTGCATGTCTAAATAAAGCTTAAGGGTGACTTGCCACTCAAGTTCATACCCATTAAAAAAATTTAAATACCAAAAAAATATTAAAAATACAAATTTTGTTCATTAGATGATCGATTTTGGCCCAAAACAATTGTAAAAAACACTCTTAAGTAACACTAGCCGCTTTGAGCAATTTAAAACTCTTTAAGATCTTTGTTTTTTTGGAAAAGGGGCTCGATCAGCTTCCAAGATCAAAAGCTACTCCACAAGATATGTTCCCATATAAAGGGGTTTCAAATTTCAAAGTATTTGAAGTTTATATGTTAGCATCATTAGGCTTCGGTTTTCGGAATTTCCTTTTAATTTCAAACTTTTTAGTTTTGAGGATTACTATATTAGATCAAATGATGTGTATTTTAATTTTAGTTGTGACTGATAAAATCCTTTTGGGCTTTAGGTTAAAAATAAGGTAATGACATTTTTATCAAAATACTTTTCATTTTCTTTCACATTATGAATTTGGGATTTTTAGTTTTCTTGGTTCTCGCCATATATTTTCAAGTTTCGAGTATAATAGATGTGTTTTATAGCAGTGCACTCTTCATGTTTCTAGAATTTTTGAGTTTAAGTTTTTAAATTGTTCGGGATTTAGGTTTTAAGCATTGAATTTAGGGTTTCGAGTTCCAAATTTTAGATTTCATTACTTTCATGTTTCGTCATTTTATTATAGTTACAAAACAAATGCATACTTTTTAACTATGGTATATCCTTGCACACTGAAAACAACTGCAGGTTAAAATACTGTGGGAATGTGTCTCTCCCCTTTCCAAAAAAGAATGTGTTAGAATAAATATTACCGATGCAACAATACATTCTTGTTACTTAAAACCTCGCCGACTAACCTTCTTAAGCCCAAGATTGCCTTCTAGTGAGAGTATTCTTTTATAGGATCATCCATCCTAAGACTTTAAAGTTTTTACTTTATTTCAATTTTCATTAGCTTTAAATTAAACAGTATGAACCATACTCTCTTTGAGAAAATGGGTAAGGTATTCGAGTGGCATGACCCTCTCCTAGTCTGGAGATAATGAATACTTCCCAGTTCATAAGTGGAAAGAAAACCTCTTTGATGTTTTTAAAAGATTTGAAGCAAACATAAGTTTTGCCAATGGAAAATCTATTTATATCTTAGTTCAATTATATTCTCATGGAAAATGATGCTGAAATAAATAGAAGTAGTCCTTCTAAGGACAAAACAATGATGGGTATATTGACATCAAAGTGAATGCAATAGAAAGCTCCAGGCATTCATTCAAGGGCATTTGGGGCCTCCTCTTTTGGTCTTCCAGTTGTTGTAGCAGGGGCAGAGCTGCTTGTTTCCATATGTTCCAGGTGGAACACACAGGCACTTTGCACAGCATTTGTTACAGTAAAACAGACATGGCTTTTTGTAGGCGGTTGCTGAGCACCTGGAGGAACACTTTGGAGAGCATTCTGAAACATATAAATTGTGTATTAGAAAGAGTTTACACTTCTTGTAGGCCAAATTCATAGTATATTTAGTATATTCATATGTCCATCATAAGAAATAATCTAAATATGTACATGTATGGTTCGAGGAAGGAGTTAAGGTTCATACCTGCAGGTCTAAGACTGCCTTGTCTGCTCCCATACTGCATTTAGTACAGAATGAATTCTCTTTAGTCTTGTTTGCTTATAAAATACAATTTTACTGTTCTTTTTAGTACACTATGGAATCAAAACATGTTTTGTAAATTTTCCCTACTACATACATGGTCCCAGTCCAAACAGTGTCAGATGGGTGTGCCAAAAACATGGTCTTACTGTGTCCAAGAAATGACAAAAGGATCGTCCACATAAGAAGCTTTTCACAAGCTAAATGCATTCGTTCCAACAATCTCTATGGTTACACACCAAGAAACACCTTTTATATCTAAAACCTTCAAGACAGGATTATGGAAAGATGAACTCACAGGATAAGCTACAAGGGACTGCTCATTGGCATTGCCCACATCAGAAACATCAACACCCTGCAAATTCAACCAAGAAACATATTAACACTAAAAATAAATAAATTGAAAAGGGTTGTAATCCAATCGGTGTGAACCTGTTAATGATGGTAGAATGAGGGAAATTGCATAAAAATTTCGCAATAAGTAAAAAGGGATGAGGCTGGGTTCGAGTCCGAATACCTGACATTCCCACAAAATGCAGAGCAGCAGCAACAGAGTGAAGGAAAGAAACACAAATCTAGCCATTGCACAAACAAGCAAGCAATACACCTTAATGAAATCTGGAACTCCAGAGAGAGAGATTTATAGATGGATTGAAATGAATGAATGGATGTCCGTGTTGTAATCCTTCCAATTACATGTGAAGATGCCGACAATCTTTTACAAGGATTCACGAGCCCCACCATGTGCCTGAGCATGTAGAAATGAAGGTTGAAGACAGAAACACATGGATTATGATGCAGACTGGTTCCTTTTCCCCATAAAGGCTACCATAGCTGCTGGCATTGTTCTGTAAGTCTAGCCAAACAGAACAATAGTACTTTCAGGGTCACGTGCATTTTCACCGCCATTTTTTTCAGGGCAAACTCTTTGGCCCCACATTGGAACTGTACAGTTTGACTACATCTGAAATTGGTGTAAAATTGTTTGTTTATAGGATTCGGAGGTTTTTGGAACTCTAGGGATGACGGTAGTTGGATTTTCCAACTGAAAACAAAAAATACATGGGAGATACTTTACGTTGGTTGTGGAATCACTGCAGCGCTGGAATTTGCAAGGTGTTTGTAAAAATAAAATCCATTTTTTTAAATGACGGTCATTGCTCACAGCTGATAATAACAATTAAACGTCAAAATAATTCTGCATGGTTTAAAAGTATGTATTTGTGTTGCAACTGTAATACTGCATGAATTAATCAATTTTACAACTAGCAATTGCACATGAGTTGCAATCAACGCCGGTGAGGTTAGATTGTAAATTTATTATGGAGGGAATTGAGTGTGACAATGTATTTGATATTTACTTCTGCATTCATGTTGTTTCACCAAATTAATTAATTCCAAACACTATTAGCAAACAACAAATATCTAAAATCCGGCAACCTGTAAACATTGGATCCACTGAATTTGACACTTTCGGAGCATCTTCAAAGGAGAACGCCTATCAGTGAATTATTTAAATAAATATTAATAAAATAGATTTTTTTATTAAAATACAAACATATTCAATATTAAGTAAATTATAGTTTAAATTCTAAATTGGTAATGTTTATATTTTTAATTTGATTTTTTATTGGTTTGATTTCTTTAATATTAACTTTGAACTTTTGAAGGAAGTTTGTATTTGGAACCAATTTGCAAGTAGTGGGATTTTCTCGCCTAAATAACTATTGGCTGAAAAATATGGTTAATACAATTTTTTTTTGTTGTTTTTATTTTGTTCTCCATTTTTGATTGGAATGCATCGATATTTATCAATTAATTAGAAATTATAATACAATAAAAAGTGGTGATTGGTTAGTATTCAATACTCACACCACTAAAAAAAGATAGCTCAAAAAGATAACTACAATGGCTAAACATACTTATACGACAATATCAAAACATTAAAACAAGTGTGCGCAATTCAACAACAATGGAAGATAGTGGTGACGGATCATCTTTGAAGGAAGAACTCGCCAAGAAGAATGTTCTCTCAAAGGAGGATCTAGTAAAACCCACCCATCCTAAGCATTCTCTCAAGCAGCTAGAAGTACCATAATACCCCACCCAATAGTCAAAGTTATCATAACACCCATTTGATCACCACCCTACATTGAATAAAACCAACGAGATGGCCTAATAGAGGTTTTTCTATGGGGAGGTGAATTTCATCCCCTTAGTGAGAGGAGTGGAGAGAAGCAACTACTCAATGGTTTCATCATTGTTTAAGAGCCAAAACCGGAGAACCCTATAGTGGAAAATTCATATGAACTCAACTCATTAGATAAGGTGTGCTCCCCTAATGGTTGAGAAGCTCGAGGAGGTGATGAAAGCCAAGGGAAATTTTGTGCGCATGTTTTTGGGTTGTAAACAAACACAAGAGATAACTTTATCATTGACTAAGAAAAGTTGTGAACGAGATTTATAATTGAAAATAACTTCTTTTGTAGATTACCAAAGTTGAAATAGAATGAAAGATTGGAAAACATTCCACCAAAGTTCTATATATGTTGTGTCTTTGAGAAATAACCCCAAACAAATATATTCCCGGTTGGGCTTTGAAGGTAAAGGCTAAAATAATCTTTGAATACATTGTTAATCTTCACAAGCATGAGGATAATTCCAAAATATGTGTTTGAAAGAGAGCGTTTGGGGTCAAAAATTCTAATGTGCTTAGGCGGACCTTGGTAGACACGATACTAAATGAAATGATCAATTTGGGCTTGAGATTGGAATTTCATATCTGATTGAGGCTACCGAGCCACTTTTGGGGAGGATGATTCAAATGTTGGGGCGATAATTTCAAGTGGAGATACCTTTGGGTGGACCACCACTTCACACCCCATGTTATTTTAAAGTTTGTTTAATAAACTTTATTATGTCGGTCTTTCACAATTAGAGTGAAATGGTATGACTGATTCACCCATCCTATATATAGGATGATCCCTCAAGGATTCATAGAGAGCTAATTATTGTTATGATACCAAGATCATTGTGATCATTGTATTGTATAATTATGAGAAGTTTTTAATTATCTCTGTGAGACCGAGGAGCGAAGTGGAAGTATTGGGTTAAAGTTATATATGAAATTCTTAATAAAGGAAGTGCTTTATTCGAGTGGGGTTTTTTCCTTCGGGTTTCCCCACTATAAATATGGTGTTCCCGTCTCTTTACTTTCTTTATTATTTACTTTCATCTCTTGTTATTACATTATATAATATGCAATATATAATCAACTAAATCTATGGTTAATTTAACTGCACATCATAATCTATAATCTTCGAATTTATTATGTGCATCTATAATTTGTTAATTATATCTTCTCGTCATTTCCATAACATGGTATCAGAGCCGGCGATTATGCGTGTGCAGGATCGATCTAGATGTTTTGATTTGCAGGAGTGAAGAAGCTCGGATATGCGAAACCATAGTTGTTCCGCCGTCGAATTCAAGCTAATCAAGTGAAAATATCCAATTCTCACCCAAATATTGGTTAATTGGCTATTTAGATCTTGTTTGTGCATTTGCATGCATAGATATGTGCTTTTGTGACTTGTTCTTGGTCTTTCGAGGTTTAAATCCGTCAAAGAAGTATTTTTAAGTTTTTCACATTTTTATAGTCATTGTAGTTGTTTTTCATTGTGGACTCGAAAGCTTTCTTTAAATTTGGTTAGTTTGGTGCTTCTAAGTCCTCCCAAATTAAAAGATTTATTTTTACAAGTTTTGTTGTTGCGAAACTTCATCCAATAAGATAAGTCCAAGTATCATCATTGTGTGTTTTCTTGTGTTTTTGCATGGGTAAAATTCACTTGAAAACAAGATAACTACACCCTAGTGTCAAAATTTTCCTAGCATACCTTTCCAAACGCCCCCAGATCAACCTACCCCTCAGTGTCAAGTCCAATATTTTCCTTCATTGGTTCATCTATAAATGTCAATGAATGCCCCTAAGTGATTTAGAACAACAAGATCACTCAAGTGCCTCCGGAGTAATGGTTCTCAAGGTGGGTTTTCAAGCAAACTTAGAAAGGGCTTTTATAAGCCTTCTTAAGCCAAGTGCACAATCACCAGAGAAGTGCAGAAGATTCATATTCATTATGGAGGTGTAGTTAGGAGCTAGAAAGATAAAGGAACATATTTTGGAAGATTCTGGGAAGTTTAGGAGGTTTAGAAGCCAATTCACCGAAAGTGGGTTTTAAGGCCAAAGGAGCTTTCACTATAAAAGAGTACCTGAACTTCAAGAAGTGATTCTGGGATCTCTGAATGATTTGTGAGCCCAACAAGATATCATTGGAAATAATTTTCAACCCTCTACATGGTGGAAAAAATAGATCAACTTCAAACCCCATGCATTTTTCCAGGCAGCTCATTCTTTCCATGCATGGCGAGTGCAATACCGAGAAAAACAATTTTTGGGACATGTTTCAGTAAAAAAAAGCCATGTAACCCCTCCCATTCTTCTCAAAAGTCATTTTCCATGAAAATCATATAAAGAAGCGTCCAAAATTCATCTAGGAGCTCAAGTTATGATCTTTCCAACCCACCCTCAAGGTACGCTCTTCAATACTAAGTCAAATTTGCATATGGACACGTGGAAACACCTTGTTTAGGCACATTTTTGTGTCTTCATTGTCCCCAAAATAAAGTGATAATAGGTGCAAAAAGTGTGCCCTTCCCCCTTTAGCACTATGGTCACTCATATGACCCCAGCGGCTCACTCCCAGCTCCTTTGACCAATTTGACTTGCTCCTCCACCTACCTCTACATGCATGCCACTTGTCAAGTTGGGGCTTAGGTGCACAAATGCACCTATTGTCCCAAAACCAAAGGAAAAATGGGGACATAAAAATGCATCCCACCCCCTCTCTTCACATTCCAAAGCTATAAAAGGCGGGAGTTATTCATTTTTCGCATTCAAACCCCCACAAACCTCCATATGTTGTTGGAACTCGCTGATTTTTCCTAGATCATCCCTCCAAAAAATTTTCATCCTCCAACAATCTCATTCATGCTCCATGATTTGAAAGAAGAAAAAACACGAGGAAATGTGAACAATGAATACAAGAGCTTTTCTTGAAGAACTTTGAAACTCATGAAGAATATCTCATCATATCTAACAAACCAATGAGCGGATCAACGTGCCATTTTTGCAAACTTAAAGTTTTTTAGGCACCTTGAATCTCCAAGAGTAATTTCTCACATTCATGGTACAAATTTTTTGTAGCGAGGAAACCCCAGGTTTCCCGCATTGAAAATTTAAAAATTTAAAATCTCTCAATCTAGCAACCAAGTAGACTTGAAATTTCAGAGGTGCTACTGTAGAGAAAAAAAACTCATATCGTAAAAAAATTTCATTGCAAACCAAGGTCCAAAACCCTACTTTCCAAAAATAGTAAGCCTCCTACACATGCACTTACTATTTTTGGTAACTCATCACAAAGGGCAGTTCCAGCAAAGGCAGTGTGTACCAAGAACATCTAGAAGGTCAAAGTAAGTGATCGAAGCCGAAAAGTGGTAAATTTGTCACTTACTAAAAATAGCAAAACTCCTTTTAGGTGCAAGTAAAGTGTTCTAGGAGCCATGAAGCTCGAATTCACAGTATCAAATCGGTCTCGGTTTACTCATCGGTGGATTCAAGGTGATAGGATTATCATGGTTAAAATACATGAGTAGTTGTTTCAATTTCTCATCCAAGTGTATAACCAAAGAACGAAGGAATGATGGTGTTTCATGGTTCAGAGTTATTGTTTCATATTGTAGAATGAGAATTCTTCAATGTTCGAATGCACTATATTAGAGCTTTCCAATCACAACAATAGCACAGAAGTGTTGCAGAGACTCATCGCAAAGGTTGGTTTCTAACTTCGCCTTATCCAAAGCGGATGTTCATGGATAACGTTCACGGTCATCAGAAGTATCTTTCAATAGTGTTTCTAAACACTCAATTTAGGGTGTCTATGTATCGTACAAAGAAGAAATCATGAATCATCGTCGACAAGGGGAAAAGTGTTCAAAGGTGTTCAGAGGAGCAATCTTCATTAGTGTGGAGGATCATCAATGTCAAAGTACTTCACTCAAAGTTCATGACTACATCAAGGCATTCAATTGGATCATTGCGAGGAGTGGATTTCCTTCATCCCCTCCCTCCTTCTCTCTTTCTCCCTATTTTTTCTCTCCCTTCTAATTCTTCATTGGGCTTCATCATTGTATTTTTTCCTATTCACTTAAGTGACATATTTTCAAAAATGTAAAAGTATTTTCTCAAAATTATAAGAGAAATACTTAAATGGAAAATGAAAAGTCACAAGTGGAATATGGAAAACGAAGAGTCATGTGAGGGAGATGAAAGAGAAATTCACATTGCTATAAATTGGGATGGCTTCTCCATTCCAAAGGATCCTAGATTTTGAAAACTTCCACTTTGTAGCAATTGTGGATTGTAGTTGTTGAACTTTGTGTCAATGCACAAGAAATAAAAGCTACATTTATTCTATTTCCCTTTCTCATATTTTCTTCTATTTCTCTCATTATATAACTTTGTGAATGTCAATAAATAGGAAAATACTTTGTTGCTTTTCTTGATAAGGATATTTCTGAAACTTTGTGTTCATGGTCTCATCTTGTCTTGATGTC
Organism: Taxus wallichiana var. yunnanensis; assembly: GCA_018340775.1. Lineage (NCBI taxonomy): Eukaryota > Viridiplantae > Streptophyta > Pinopsida > Cupressales > Taxaceae > Taxus > Taxus wallichiana. The sequence goes on along the minus strand of CM031236.1, from coordinate 22,723,506 downwards.
TGTAACAAGGTTGTTGTTCTTCTATATTGAATGTTGAACTACTTTGGTTATTGGGTGTGAAATCTGCAATTAGTCTACTCATGGTAGTAAATTTCCTTCCCTAATTCCCCTCTCTTTCTCCCTATCTCGTTGTAATTTCCTCCCTTGTACCCCCGTATAAGCATTTTTCCATAGGTTCAGTGGAGTTCTCATGTGTGATCCTGACCTACTTTTCCAACCAACAACATTTAGTTTAGGTTTAGATTAGTCACATTCAATAATGGGAGTTGTATCATTCAATCTGGAAGGCGTAACCACAGAACGTTGGTGGAGACACCTAATTTTCCATACCGAAAAATTTTCTCACCAACACTATGTCGAGATATTTTAATAGATCTTTTTCATTTTTGCAAAGCTCGAGCCAATCATTAAGCTCCATCTAGCTTCACGTTGTCAGTATTTTTATAGATCTTTTTTTTTCTTTGCGAAGCGCGAGCCAATAAGGGCATTCCACACTCTTCACGTTTTCATACTCGTGTTAGCTTTCCTTTGTCACTTGTGAAGTTTGAGCCAATCATTAAGCTCCATATAGCTTCATTGTGTCAAATATTTTAATTGGTCTTTCTTTTTTAGTTACAAAGTACGAACCAATAAGGTTGTTCCATGCTCTTCGCAAAGTCAATATTTTGTTATCATATTTCGACCCATGCAAAATTGGATCCAATAAGAAAACTCCAAGCCTTTTTGCATTTCGCGTTGTCAGTATTTTGTTTTGTTTATGAATCATGTGAAATAAAATCCAATAGAAAAGATCCAAGTCTTTTCACATTTCACATTGTCAGTCTTTTGTTAATCGTGTTTGTGGCTAACCAATAAGATTAAGCCACCATTTTTCACTTTTTAATACTTTATCGAGTTAATCAAGTTGTGAACCAATAAAATGTGTCCACATTCTTTCGCATTGTGTATGTCCTTTGTTATAATCATGTCAGAGTGGGAAAAAATGATCCAATAAGTTAACAATGTAGACACCTATAATTTGGTCTACATGATCATATTACTAAGATCATACTAATTATCCTTGTCTCGTGTTAATTTACTACACTACGCTAGTAAAACACCATTTCTAACCTCTTTTAAACCCCTAAATCTCCTAATCCCTCTCTAACCATCTTCTATAAGCTTGTTTTCCCTTTAATTAACCTTGTTTAGGTTAATTAACCCTCTTATTGACTTTCTAAAGAGAATTTGACTTTCTAAACAAATATCTCACCTTCTAAATAGCCACTTAGCTTTCCAAATCCAATTCACACCTCCTAATATGCTTTTCTAAAAATCATCCTTTTGACTCCTTTAGTTCCACATGCATCCAAAGCAACCATTTCTCCAAACCAAAAACTATAAATAGAGGGGTACCGCTCCCACCTTTTCCTAAGAACTCTCTCTCTCTCTCTCTCATCTCATTTTTTTATTTAGGTCATGCTTAAGTCTTTTTAGATTCATTTCATAGTTTATTTGAGCTATTTACTTGTTATTTGTTAATCCTTTCAAAGCTTTAAGTAAATGGGAGAAGCCATTAATGGTGAGCTTTCATTCTTAATCTTTTGAAACATCAATAAACACATAACTAATTGCTAGAGCTTTAATAGGTTCACTTATAGATAGCTTTCATGGAGTAGAGAACTAATATAGTCATGTTTAGAGGTTGATTTGTTTGTTTCAAGCTTTATATATGCATGCAAATAGGTAGCTCTTGTTTATCTCTAATCTGATGGTGATTTGAGTTGTTTGTTTCAAATATTTTGGGGTTTCTTTAGAGATTCTTACCCCATGTTCATAGCTTTAACAAACTTTTCATTGCACACATTTGGCACGCCTGAGTGGGACATAATCCATTTCCTCTAGGAGCCTTTTCCAAGCTTTTTAAGTTCACTTTCATGATTTCTAGGATAAATAGTTTGTTATTCACTTGATTTCATTTTTTAAGTAAGCTAAATCATCCTTGTTCATGCATATTTTGTGGGTTTAAACTGAAATAGGTTTCTTTGACTAACAACTAACATGTTTAACTATTGAAAATTTTCATTTTCGTGACTTTTATAGGTTTTTAGGGGTACGCGTAGGTGTCCTGGGGGAGAGACTCTTCCAAAAACCATAGCACACCCAAGCCGAACCGGTCGCGCACCCATCTAGTTGTATTTCCCACTAACATGTCGTTTACAAAGGGGCGTATCTTTGAACCGTAGGCATTTCCGTTGACTTCCATGCGCATACCCATGCTTCCATGCAGAAGCGCAGTGTCTTTTTTGACATACTTGTGTTGATTTACATTTTGGCTTATAAGTGTATATCCATCGAACCGTAGGTGTCTCCATTGAAACCCTAGCATACCTATCTTCAGGCCCACGTAGGTGTTAGACCCCACATCAAAAATTTATGCCACACATCCACATTGGTTTGGGTGTGTATCCATTGGTTGGGACGCGCATGCGTCATTCTGCGGCGCGCAGTGTCCATTGGCTTAAAAAAATTGGGATTTCTTTTCGAGTCAGTAAGATCAATTTTTTTAATTTTTTTCCGATTTCTCGTAGGCTCTAACAAGTGATTGCAGGTTTCTTTTGATTTTATTTGACTAAAGTAATTTAAGTGCTTCCTTTTCTTAGTTAGAAAGGGATTTTCAAGTGTGTATGCTCTTCCCTCACACCTTCTAGGTGATCTTGGGGATCAAAACACTTCTAAAAACCTTTTGTCACTTTCAAAAACACTTAATTTACACTTCCTAATTGGATTGATCTTTCAAAATTGGTTAAAACGAACTCTACCTTTTGCAAAAAACACTTAAATTATTTTCCATAAGGCTTGTTTTAGTGGAGTTTCCGTGTTGTGTATGCTCTTCCTTCACACCTCTTTTGGTGATCTTAGGAATCAAAACAACACACAAACTCTCTTTCTAAATATCATTATCTGTGGTGGAAAATTACTAACTCCTTGCATGTAGGGCCTAATGCTTGTCAAAGAAAGGAGTTGCAAAAAATGAAACCTTCTAATACATGTTTTCATACAAGTTGCCAAACGGTGTGCTACTTAAACCACATTAAGTTAAGAAAGATAAAAACACACCACTTCACATCACATTGTATTGCAGGTTTTGGAAAAGGGTACGTCCCTATCCGCTCAACTAGAACATAACCCCTTTGGCATAACGCCTTAAGCTATAACAATGGGGTGGTTCTAGGAACCCTAAAGTAATCCACCATTAAGTAACCTCGTGGATGAAACAGGAAGTGCTCCGCTTACCCACTTGACTAGATTTTACATTGCAAGTTAGATTCAAAGTTGTCCGTATCGTGACCCTAGTGAGAATACGTGAACACATTTATTGCTCATCGTATTTGAAGGGGGTAAAGTAAAGACGAGATACTCCCAAATTAGTTAGTGTGACTCTTTGGGTAAATCAAGCTCGCATTTAGACAACTTGTGACACCTAGTTGAGTGATCTTATTAGGAAAGCCATTTTTCTTGGAGCCCACTTTTCTAGTCTCATATCACGTCTTGTCGAACCATCATGAAGTGACGACTTACTTGGAGTTTGAACCTTGTTTTTCAAACAAGAAAAGATTCCACTTAAGTTAGATCTAAGTGTTTTTATCACGAAAATTAAACGACGTGTCACTTAGCTTAGTTTCTTTCTCACCTTTAGACGAGGTGAAGCTCTTCCCAAGTGGCACTTGGTTTATTTTCATCTTTTGATCTATACCCTTGCATTCTCACTGCCCATTTGGGGTGAGAAGGAAGCATACCCGCGATTCTTATCAAAGATAGTATTCACCACTTTTTTTTCCATTTACACCCATCCATGTTTGCGGTTGGGTTGTTAAATGTCTAAAGTGCATAAGTATGTTTTCATATCTTTGATAGTCCTTTGATCTTGATTTCAAGATCGTCTTCATTACTACGATTTTGGTTCATCATTATTTCTCCTTAAGTTTTTATTTTTTCTCACATTCTAGCCCTACAATTTCAGTACTTACATCATGTTTTCAATTTTGTGAGAACTTGGTATAAGTCCCTTTATTATACGGTTATGTTGCTCACACAACTAAAAACTTCTTGTTATACTCATACTTAGTTTCAGTTCCAACATCATCTAAGTCTTTTGAGAGTGTCGATATTTCCTTGTGTATAATCGAGATGACATCATCTTGATACTAACACCTTTCTTGCTAGGTTAACGTGTCAAGATAGTTTTGTTACGCTATCCACATTCACAACTTCCATTTTTCAAAAAACTTAGGTTTCATCGACATTTAAACTAGTCTTAGTATATCTCGTGGAGAGATCACGTCAATATCACTTTGATATTTAGGCCTTGTTGGTATTCTAACTCGACCTATATATTAATAGGGTATTGTCACTATCCGTTTTGAGCCCTTCCTTAGAATCATAGTTTAGGGTATAGTCTTGCTAAATGATAGTTTGAGTGATTGTTTGATTTAATGTTCATATGAGTCTTCTTTGAATGATAAAATGACTACATAACATTACATCTAGAACACACTGGGATATTTTAGCATTACATCAAATGACTTACACAACATATGCCTAGGTTTCATACAAATTTTTGACATTTAGACAAAACTTAGTATAACTTTGACTAGTAATGCCTAAAATCACGAAAATGGCATCTAAACCAAACAAGCGCGACTTAGAAGAAAATCCTTTTGAATCCTTCCCATTTAGTGGTAATAACTTAGCACCTCTCTTTTTGTGGGTCAAAGACAAGGAACCGTTGGTTGATCATAGCGTAAAAGAATCTGATTCTTCTGAAGAACAACATAAGTTAGACCTAGTTCGATTTGACAAGCTCCTTTATTATAACAAAGATCAAGTGATTGAAAAGTCCTAGAGTTAGGGGATAAGCTTCCACAAGAACATGAAGTGGAGACTAAGGTCATTAATCATAAAATGAAGAAGAGTGACCATCCCTCTTAGACATGGATAACCCTTTGACGTAGGGTATGCTTCTACTTCCGGAAACATCACAAAACGTTGAAGAAGACCCATCAAAACCAATTGGCGATTCGTGAAGACCTTATTATAAGGCTTCATGTAAAGTAAAAATTGAGCATGAGTGCAAAGGCTCACCACCTCCTAAGTTTGATGAGGAAGACGATCCCTTAGTTGAAGAAGAGATCCTTCAAAAAAATATTGAAACTAAGTCAAAAATTAGCTAAAATTAGGCTCTTCGAGTAGGAACGTGCATAAAGACAAACTCAAAACCAAATCTAGTGAGTTTCACTTTGATCCATATAATGACACAAATTTTAAAGTTGCTAAGGTAAATAGACCAATATCACCTTAAAAGAGAAACTTATTCAATAGAATTACAATCAATGAAGGACACACTTACTACACTACAGAAGGAAACATAGGACACAGTAGGAAGTACCTATATGAAGAACTATGCCCTTACCCCTTTGATAAGGACATGTTGCGACAACCATTTCCCAAAACATTTTTCCATTCCTAAGTTCGATAAATATAAAAGCAAAGGTGATCCTCGTGATCACATCAAGGACTTTTACATGGCTTGTCAAGAGGTCGCATACAACAATAATTTCTTAATATGATTATTCCCTCGTAGCCTAGGAGCACTGACATTAGAATGGTTCTTTAGTATACCCAAGGGATCCATTACAACATGGCCCGCACTAGCAGAAAAAATTGTGCGACATTATTCCTTCAATATGGAGAATGATATCATGATGAACGACCTTTGCAATGTAAAATAGAAGCCTAATGAGACCTTTGTGAGATTCTTACAATGATGGCATGGGTTGGCAAGTCGTTTCCCATGTGCCTTGCCGGAAAAAATAGCTAGTAAGTATATTTGTTCCTAACCTAAACCCGGAGATAGCCTTCCATTTACAAATACATTATGGCTCTAACTTCAAAGAAGTTATAGAGAAGGGTAATCAAATTGAAAATGCTCTCATCATGAAGGGTACACTTAAACCAGGTCATCAAGGATAAACATGAAGCAAAACCCTCGGATAAACCAAAATTCTTCAACAAAACAAACATGTCATTGGCGATAGCATTACAGACTCCAAAAGAGTCCAAACCGTATAAAATAGTCTGCTTTTAAAGCTCTCACAAGGACCTCACCCAAAGGCACCCACAAAATGTATGTTTACCCACTAACAGAATCACTATCTTCCATACTTAAATAGTTAGATGAGGTAAACATGGTGCAGTACCCAACCGCGATAAGTACCATATCCCGAAGATGCTCCAAAACCCAGTTGGTTCAAAGAGCATGAGTACTATGATTTCCATCAGTGTTAAAGGACACAAAACAAATAGGTGTTTGAGACTACGTCATTATATACAAGACCTCATCGAAGAGGGAAAAATTGTTATAGATTCTCCCCCTGACTCAGATAAGGTCCAAATGAGAAAATGGGTATCTTCAAAGAGCCATTTCCTAACCATGTAGATAAGAAGAATAGGAAGCCAAATCATGGACAAACTTCCAATGACTATAGGACTATGCTTATGCTTATCCAACTAATGATAGTCCCTTTGATTCCCTTATAGGATGTATCTGTTCATCTAATGAACAGTCAATACTATTAGGATCTTAGAAAAATTTGTGCATTAGGGACACGACGCACTTGTTTGATCATACCAAATCCCCTACTTGTCCCTCAGGAAGGTCAATATAACCTAATAGAATAGTTAGAGAAGACACCCACTAGGATATCGATTTTAGATCTCCTCAAAATCTCTACTGCTCATAAAAACATATTGTAAAAACATCAGAGATTTTAGGAGTCTCCACAGATGTAGATCCCACGCACCTTCAAGCCATGATTACAAACCTCAATTCCAACAATCATATCACTTTTGATCATGCTGCAATCCCACGTAATGACCCAGAGCACAACTTACCCCTATACTTAGAAGTAGTTGTTACCCATCATAAGATCAAGAGAGTACTTGTGGACGGTGGATCTGGTCTAAATATTTGTACTTTGAATCTGGTTAAGTAACTAGGCCATTCAAAAATGGATCTAGGGGCCAAAACTATTACAATCACAACTTATGATAATGAGGAGTGTGAGTCATCGGTACTATAGTAGTTCCAATGGAAGTAGGGCCGACTTGTCATGATATAACATTCCATGTCCTTGACTTGGATCTTCCATACAACATGCTCTTAGGGTGCCCATGGATCCATGCCATGTAGGTCATTCCTTCAACATTTCATCAAGTGTATTAAGATGTGCCATGAAGGATAGATAGTCACCATTCAGGTGATCCAAAACCATTCATGCATTGTAGGGCATTACACATTTCTCGTGCAACTTATGAATGTCCTTCTGTAGATATTGTTGTTCCTTTACAAATAGAAGCTATCAAGGAACATGTGGATCCAAATTCACTCACTCCTTGTAATCAAAACTTTCCTTCGTTGGTCAACCCTTTCACATCATGGGAGGAAACGTCTACGTAAATTATGGCCCAGTGATCAATTCACTTTTCAATAGGCCTTATTAATATCATATCTTTCAGTATCACCCAGGACACGTGGAAAACCCTATTTTCAATTCAAGAGCACTCATGATAAATGCCCTAAACCACTGGAGAAGTTCATCCCTAGTGATCTCCTATCCGAGGAAAAGATGTTAGAAGATCCCATCGTAGGAGGGTACCTAAAGGTACCATGGCATCATGTCATCAAGCTCTACAGTATATCAAAGGCCACCGTATGATGTACGTCATGGGTTACAATGGGTTTAGATGTGGTATCAATGCATAAGGATGGTTAGAACCCATTCCTATCCCTCGTTTCAAATTTGATAGACATGGTCTTGGAATAAGACCTCATGATGATCCACCCTTTGAGATTAATGCCACTTCTTCCAAATGAGGATGAGGATGGCGACACAGATTCCCAATGTAGCCTCTACGAGGATCTTGCCTCCACTAACCTATTCCCTAATTCAGCTATTTTTACCTTATCGAATCCAATCCTCAAACCAATTGCCAAGTAACCCTTGTATATCCCGAACTTGTAGATTGGGATCAATAATTTCACGTGTCAATCGATTTCTTTGAGAATGATGAGGCATTCACAAAATTCATGGGACTCAGGGATTTTATTTTGACTGGGATCATAAGAAAGGATTTTCAATCCAACTAGATGCCTGCGCATACTTTGGAGAAGAGTAAAGATGTGTGGATGCTTAAATAAGAAGGTCATAAGCAAGAGTAAGAATGCTTCAGAGAAGCCTTGTGGAAAGAACAAACGCAAGTCTCATAGCGAAAAACTTTTTGAAGCACTAGTAGATAAACAAAACAAAGAACCTATAGACAAAATGGTATATCCATTCAAATATGATGATGAGCCACCTAAGGAGGTTGATCTTACTCTTCCTCCTAATCCTACATGGATGGAAGATGCTTCTAAAATGTTTGTTGAAGAAACGATCAGTGTCAACATTGGCTCAGAAGAGGAACCTAGAATGATAAAGTTGGGAGCTTCACTCTCAGCTCAAGAACAGAAATTTTTGTAGAACTATTGAGAGAATATGCAGATATATTTGCATGGTCATACACAGATATGCTTGGTTTGGACCTAGACTTGGTCGTGCACAACCTCATTGTGCACCCAGATGCCAAACCCATCAAGCAGAAATTGAGAAAGATGCATCCTAAAATTGCACTACTTATCAAAGAAGAACTGAAAAGTTATTAGCTACTTGATTTCATTAAACCCATTGACTATTCAAATTAGATATCTAACATAGTCCTAGTTCGAAGAATCTAGTTGTCATAAGGATCTGCACCAACTTTTGCAACATCAATAAAGCATGTCCCAAAGATGACTTCCCCTTGCCTAATATTGATATGATTGTCGATTCTACTGCTGGTTATGAAATGTTATCCTTAATGGATGGTTTTTCGGTTATAACCAGATTCCAAATTACAGAGGAAGATTAGTGTAAGAAAAATTTCATCACCCCTTGGGGGATATTTTGTTACAAGGTCATGCCTTTTAGACTCAAGAATTTTGGGGCCACTTATCAACGCGCAATGACATTCATCTTCCATTACATGATAATTGACATCATGGAGGATTACGTTGATGATATCTTAGAAAAATCCAAAAGTAGAGGAGAGCACCCTGAAGTGATAAGACGTATTTTTCAACGTCTCGAGATTACAAAGTATGGTTGAACCCCAAGAAGTTTCTTTGGCATTTTGTCAGGAAATATCCTAGGTTTCATCATTTCACAGAGAGGAATAGAGGTAGATCCTACAAAGGTTACAACTATCACAAAAATGCCTCCACCTATAAATCTTAAACAACTAAGAAGTTTAAAATGAAAGATACAGAAATCCATCATTTCATTTCACATCTTGGATAAGTGCCACCCATTTACGCATCTATTGAAAAAGGATGTTGCATTCAACTTGGGGACTAGACTATCAAAAGGCATTTGCACTGCTTAAACAATACCTTGTCAACCCGCCCGTACTCATGCCACCTACTTCGGTGAACCTCTCCTATTATATATTTCAGCTACCCAATTTGCTATTGGTGCACTACTTGCCCAATATGACCTAGACCATAGAGAAAGGGCAATTTATTACCTTAGTCACACCTTGATTGCCTATGAACTAAATTACCCACAGATTGAAAAGGCTTGCCTGGTAGTTGTCTTTACCTTTCAAAAATGTGTCACTATCTCCTTAACAATAAGACCAAGCTAATATCCAAATTTGACCCTCTCAAATACCTTTTATCCAAACCCGCCCTTATGGGATGAATGGCTAATTGGATCATTCTCCTAAGTGAATTTGATATTGAGTTTGTAAACCAGAAGTCATTGAAAGGACAGGTATTGGTTGATCAGTTGGCAGAAGCCCCTCTACCAGGGATGGAACCTTTGTGTCTGGATCTGCTAGATGCATCCATGATGTATGTTGAATATTCTGTGGAGTGGCAAGTCCATTTCGATGGATCATTCACATTTCATGGATCAGGAGTAGGAGTGGTTCTCATCACTCCCACAGGTGAAGTTATTCCAAGAGCATTCCATTTGGGATTCCCATGCACTAATAACATTACATAATATGAGGCACTCATTGTTGGCCTCAAGTTTGCTATCATTTGGAATATCATAAAGCTACAAGTCATTGGGGACTCCTAACTTATTATTAAACAAGTTAATGATCAGTATAAGGTTAAAGATGAAAATCTTATTCCATACAAGAAATTGGTTGAAACCTTGAAGGAATATTTTCTATAGATTATCTTTGAACAAAAACCAAGGTCACATAATAGATTAGTAGATGTTATGGCTATAATTGGGTCTCTCTTACGCATTCCACCTCAGGAAAGTAAAATGCCCTTCTTTGTAGAGAATTTACGAGTACCCGCATATGACATGCCGAAATCTTGTTTGGCATGTGAAGTTGTTGGTCCCTTCTCCCCTTGGTATGACCCTATATTTAGATACCTACAAGATGGCACATTTCCCCAAACATTACCCATACTTGAGAAGAAATACCTTATTCGCCCACATAGCTGTTATTACCCTCCTGAGGCACCCTTTATCATTGTGGCTACGACAAGAATTTTCTTAATTGTTTGGATGTTACTGAGTCAGTCCATGCTATTAAGGAAGTGCATGGAGGTATTTGTGGAGCACATACCAGTAGCATGGTCTTGGCTAAGAAGCTCTTAAGAGTGGGTTATTATTGGCCCACCATGGAAGCAGATTGTTGTAATTTTGTAAAGAAATGTGAGCTATGCCAAAAATATGGCAACTTGATACATGCGCCAACACAGGCTTTACAACCTATCGCAATACCTTGGTCATTTTCTAAATGGGGCCTAGATCTCATAGGGAAGCTCCATCCTTCTTCTTCAGATGGCCATACCCACATTATTACCATCACCACCGAATATTTTACTAAATGGGTAGAGGTTGTACCTCTCACTTATGTCATTGGTGCGCAAATCTCCAAATTCATCATGAATCACCTCATTTTTGTTATGGTATCCCTTCCACCATTGTCATTGATAATGGTAAATCATTCAAAAATAAAAGTCAAGACATTGTGTCAACGCTTCCATATTCATCTCAAGTGGTCTACCCCTATTACCCCCAAGGTAATGGGAAAGTCGAGGCTACCAATAAAACTCTTGTACGGATCATGGAGAAAATGGTAAGTAAGATTGGCCGTAATTGGCACTTACAAATACATCCCACCCTCTGGGCCTATCAAACCTCCATCCGCACTCCTATTGGTGTGACCCCATATTCACTAGTCTATGGCATTGAATCCATCATACCCTTGGAAGTGGAACTTCCCTCTCTGAGACTATCTTAATAAAGATGAAGACTGTAGAGTTGCTCGGCTAGTAGAGCTAGAGTTGTTGGATGAAAAGCATATGAGAGTGCTTAATCACCTGAAGGTCTATCAGAATAGAGTATCAAGAGGATATAACAAATGGATCATCCATCATGAATTTGATATAGGTGATCTATTTCTAAAAGAAAATTAGAAGAACATTGTTAAGGACAGGGAAAAGAAAGATAAATTTGAGGCTAACTGGTTAGGGCTTTATGTGGTGGTTGTTAAATATGGATCAGGAGCTTATAAACCAGCATACTCATATGGTGAAGAGATTCCAGAACCCATGAATGCCATGCACCTCAAGCGGTTCTACGCTTAAGCATGGGTAGTATCTCAGAAAATACCTAAAAAGTAGAAAAAAAAAAAAACAAGCAAAACATCATAAAATCAAGAAAATAGTAAAGAAAAAACAGGTCGTCCACATGTGAAAACCACGCAATTGTGGCGCTTTGGGTGGGTTTTGGGTGAAAACTAGTTTTCGGTGCTCAAGGATGATTCATTGGTCACAAGATGCTCTTATGTCCGGACAGGGTAACCCCTCACCGCTATCTAGGATTTGTTTCCCTTGATATGTATAGGAACCCTACCAAGCCTATCTTTGCCAAGCCGTGATATGGCTCATTTGTTCTTATAATCTATGTGAAGGATGTGCCTTTGTGTATTCCCATCTGACACTAGGGGCACCTTCATATTCCACTTTTGTGTATATATATGTGTGGCATTCTACCTTTTGTATATTCCCACATCATGTTGGGGCCATCCCCGCTTCTTTGTCCATGTACATTGCCTTCAAACATGACCTTAGAAAATACAAAAACATTCAAAAAAAGATACACAAAAATCTAAACATTCAAATAAAGCCCACCTTAGAACAAAGCTACATCAACTTTATAGCATTGTCTTAGGGAAACCTTGAAAACAATGAGAACAGTAGCCCTAAAAACTTATCTTTCAAGATAACCCAAAAACATTAGAAAGTATATCAATGTTGTCCCACAAAAAAAAGGTAGTGATTTAATTGCTTTTGGTTGTCATTTTGTATAGTTTTTGTTGTAAGTATCTCATGGTAGTGCAAAATCACAAAGAGCCCCAAATGAATTATGGATCTCGCTTTTTTAAGGCGGGGTCATTTCGTGTGATTTGCATAACATTGGATCATTCCCCAAGCTGTGGGACTTGCAAATGGGAATGATCCTCCAGAGAAGGCTGGTTCCTCTTCCTAAACTACCTGCCATGAGCTACTCCAGTGTAGGAAAACTAAATCTAACCTAATCTAACCATTCCAAGGAACCAAGGAGAGAGAAAGAGGGAAAAAATAGAGCCTACACTAAAGCGGTGATACACCAAAGAAAGGAAGTGAGATATTTTGTTGAGGGAGAAAGAAACAGAAAAAAATGGAGATGAGGGAGGTCAGACAGAAGTGACACAGCCCAAATCTGCAAATCATCCATTAAACTCCATGAAACACAACATCCTGCACCTGTAAATGTGAAATACATGCACAAAAAACCAAGACTGAAAGGGAGAGGCACGGAGAAACAACAAAATGATGCAAAGGGTTGAAGAACACCACAAAAACATGTTTTTATTGCTCTATAAGGTGCACAGACCATTACATTTCTGGAATAGAGGCACAAATACATTTTCCAGGCGTAGGAGAAGGTTCATTGCACAAAAATGGCGTCGAGAAACAAATTTGATAGAGTTTCTCTATGCCTAGAATGTCTCTCCTTAAAAATGAGAAGTGTTACAATATATAGAAGAATAAGAGAGGGGGAGGAGGAAAATTTGGATCCTGCTCAAACCACCATGAGATATGCATTGAATCCTACCTTGAAATCTCAACCACTGATTATCAAAGCCTTCAGTAAATCCGCCATAATATGTCACTTCGTTTCCCAGTGATTGAATCGAATCGGATCTCGGTATTGAAGAGATTGGATTCTACGTTAATGTCCTAGAATACTCTTCTTCATTTTTTACCTACCAAGGCCTAAAATGATTTTTAATCCTTTCATGGTGTAGAGGACGCGAGAGGCGTTTCCAATGGTGTAAGATTCACAATATTTCAAGCCTGAGTCGAAAGATATTCCCCTTCGAATTTTGTATCGAGTCCATACAAATGGGTGGGAAAACAATTTGAAAATGGGTCCCCCTTTTTGGTATGGGACACATGGTATCTAAGTTGGAACCAAAATCAGGCTTACGGGCCCGCAATTTATCTTTTTCCTTTTTGCACAAAAAAAATTTCAAAACTAAGAAAACCCCGACTCTGTTTGACCCCTCTTTGACTTGGGACACGTGGAGATGCGGGTCTTGTTTGATCCTCCCTTTATGGATTCATATTTGGAGGAGCACCGTTAGGGCACATGGTTCCCTCTACTGGTTCTTCCATACTTAGTCGATTTTGGACTCTTTCTTGAACTATTTTGAGCCCGAAGATTATGAATCTTCGTCACTTCTTCTCGAGCCTCTGGTTCTTCTGACACTGCTCGGCCTCCTTCCCCAACCCTTCCTTTTTTTTTAGATCCTACCCGAGTCTATCAAATAGATTTAAGACATAGATTCACGTGTGAGTCATTTCTTCTCACACATGGTCGTTTAAACTTTCACAGGCCTCGCCATTCCATTATAGAGTCCCTCTGTAACCATTTTCAAGATTTAAACGTGTTTTCTCTTATTCTTTCCGTGCACGATCGTGGCTGATCCAATATTTTTCCTGGGGTAGAAATATGGTTAACAATTTGACTCATGGGGACATCCACTGCTAGATGAAGAAACCAGTGGCCTTGAAGCATCCATTGGGCATGGAGTCTACCTGATAAACACGAAACTGATCTAAACTTTTGAAGATCTGACCTCTGAGCCTCTTGGAAACCCACTGAACTTGGAGTTGAACTTCACCAAAAGCCAACTGAAATGGACTGTGCAAGAGCAAAACAACAGCACCAAAAACTATGTACAAACTAAAAATCATACATACCCCAAGTGGGATATGCAAAGTGTGCAAAAGCACTTCTTCTACTGAAAACAAACCTACCTACTCTACTCTAACCAAGAGCAAAGGGAACTCAAAAAAACTTGCAACTGGCAGGGAGAAATAGCTTCCCTTCCTCAAAAATGGTAGCCATGCAACTGATTTGGAACTGAACATGGCCAGTTGGATGAGTGAAAAACTAACTACAAGCTGATCTTCCACCCAAATCACCAAATTATTAGGTGGAGACAAATAAAATACCTCTTTTAGTTGCTCTACATTTGGATTGAAGAGGTATGACAGCTGATCCTTGGTGTTTTGCATATCATCCTTGTGCCCTGAAATGGACATGACTAGTTTTAGGTTGTGGCTGCTCCTTTGGCTCCAACAAATCCAAGTACCTGATTGGTCACGGTCTGATCCTTTGAATGTGACCTTTGTTCTGAGTTTCAACTCCAAGAATGGATTTTTCTTGTGGACCTTCTTGGATGAATGGTGTGAAAGAGATGATGAAAACCTCCTGACTTTTCTCTTCCTCCTCCTTTTGAAGAACATGGAAGATCAAGATCTTCCAACTGTGGTTCCAGAGGGCCATTATGGAGTGCAGGATTTTACACTATAATATTCTCCTTCATGGCGAGTAGGTTTGTGTGTGTGGAAGATGGATGGAGGAACAAATTATGTAATCTCCATGGGATCCTCTTCATCAAAGCAATCTATCAAGTTTGATAGATAGTTTTCCTCATTGTTGTCTGTGCGCAAGTGCTCTACCTCCTTTATGGTGTCCTCTTGATCTGTAAATTTCTCACCATGGTTTCTCTCTTCCTCAAACATGAAGTTTGAAAGATCAAACTCTTCTTCAACATCGAGCTTGAAAGGGATGAAGTGGGTTGAGAACTAAAGGTTCCTCAGCCTACTCCACACTTAGAGCCTCTAAAATTGTATGGTCCTCCTCCATCATGGGTTCATCAATCAAATCAGGCCCTTGAAATGAAAGAAAAAAATATTCAATGATGCCTTCTTCATTGAGTGGCCTCAACACTAATTTGATCTCTCCCAGCTACTCCTCTTTAATGGGGCTTGGGACTGATTATTCCTCCTCTTGTTCTTTCTCTTCTTCTGCTACAAACTTGGCCTCAACCACCACTAGTTCTTCAATCTTGACCTCCTCTATTGGCTTGACCATCAAGGGGATCTTTGTAAACCCAAATTTGGCAGCCCAACTCTTTAGATTGTTTGTCATTTCTTTTCTGTTGGGCTCCTCTTCTTGTTGTTCTCCTTGACTGGATTCTTGAGTCTCTTCCCAACATGGACTTGGGAAAGCAAGAGGAGTGGCAGGTTGGGGTTCAACCATCTTTGCAATTTTTTTGTGGTGGGAAGGGAGGCGCAACTTCTTGTTTGTTTGGAGGGGATGACTGTTTGGAAGGGAAAAGGACAGAAGAACTGAGATGAGGTGGAAGACTAGGAGATGGAGAAATGAAATCAACACTTGGGGTAAGCAAGTGAGGAGCTTGGAAATTGGAGCTTGGGTTGAGATGGTGCCACTTGAGAAAGAGAAAAGAAAATCTATGAGATGTTGGACTTACCCATTGACAAGGTTGTCTTGACTCCAACTCATAAGCCTCAATCTCCTCAGTCCATTGTGCAAGTTGGGGCAGCATTTCAACCATGAAGTCAAGCTTCTCTTGAGGGTTGTAATGTCTTGGAAAAGGGCCTTCCCATGGACAAGGTGCCCTACAACCAATCTTGAATGCCTTCATTCATGTTATGGCCCTAGATTGCACCATGCTAGCCTCCATTTTTCGAATCTTCTCTAGTAAACCAGCATCCTCTGCATAAGTATCGCCATCATATGCATCCCCTTGTCCTTGATAAGCTTCATAGTCAAACTAGTTTTGACACTGTTCATATGGGTAAGCATAATGGTCTTGGATCTGATTATAATGTTGATTTGGAGGAGTTGGGAAATACATTTGAGGTGGATTGTATAGCTATAAGTCTGAGTTCCATGAAGGGAATGAAGTCATGATTGCACAACCTCATTGAATGGGAGAAAAATGAAAGAGATAGAAGAAGAAAATGGATGAAATGAGTGGAAATGGATGGAAAAGGTCTGCAACTTAGAGAATGGGTTTTGACCGATGGATTCACCAGGATGTGCTTGAAAGTGCCTCAAAGGCTGAAATCTTCACCAAGACCACATCGAACTTGATGAAGTGAAGTGGAAAGGTACTTCAGACCTATCCCACCATGCATGCCAAAACTGTTAGTGTGAAATCACAGCACCCCCAAATGAGTTATGGATCTGCTTTTCTAAGGCATGGTCATTTGGTGTGATTTGCATAACATTGGATCATTCCCGGTATGCCAAAAACTTGTAAATAGGAATGAGCTACTCCAGGTGCAGCAAACTAAATCTAACCTAATCTAACCATTCCAAGGAACCAAGGAGAGAGAAAGAGGGAAAAATAGAGCCTACACTAAAGCGGTGATACACCAACAAAGGAAGCGAGATATTCTATTGAGGGAGAAAGAAACAGAAAAATGGAGATGAGGGAGGTTAAACAAAAGTGACATGGCCCAGATTTGTAAATCATCCATTAAACTCCATGAAACACAACATCCTACACTTGCAAATGTGAAATACATGCACAGAAAACCAAGACTGAAAGGGAGAGGCACATAGAAATAACAAAACGATGCAAAGGGTTGAAGAACACCACAAAAACATGTTTTTATTGCTCTAGAAGGTGCATAGACCATTACATTTTTGAAATAGAGGCACAAATACATTTTCCAGGCATAAGAGAAGGTTCGCTACTCAAAAATGGCATCGAGAAACAAATTTGACAGAGTTTCTCTATCTCGAATGTCTCTCCTTCAAAAATGAGAAGTGTTACAATATATAGAAGAATAAGAGAGGGGGAGGAGGGAAAATTCGGATCCTGCTCCAACCACCATGAGATACACATTGAATCCTACCTTGAAAGCTCAACCATTGAATATCAATGCCTTCGAAAATCCACCCACAATATGTCGCTTCTTGTTTCCCAGGTGGATTGAATCGAATCAAATTTGGTAGTTGAAGAGATTGGATTCTACGTTAATGGCCTAGAAGACTCTTCTTCATTTTTTACCTACCAAGGCTTGAAAAATGATTTTTAATCCTTTTATGGCGTAGAGGACATCAAGACATTTCCAACGGTGTAAGATTCACAATATTTTGAGCCCTGAGTTGAAAGATATGCCCCTTTGAAGTTTGTATCGGGTTCATACAAATGAGCGGGAAAACAATTTGAAAATGGGTCCCCCTTTTGGTATGGGACACATGGCAGCCAAGTTGGAACCAAAATTAGGCTTACGGGCCCGCAATTTTATCTTTTTCCTTTTTCTATAAGCAAAAATCGTAGAACTCGAGAAAAACCTCGACGGCCCGCTTTGACCTGGGACACGTGGAGATGCGGGGCTTGTTTGAGCCTCCCTTTATGGATTCATCTTTGGAGGAGCGTCGTTAGGACACGTGGTTCCCTCTACTGGCTCTTCCATACTTAGTCAATTCTAGACTCTTTCTGAACTATTTTGAGCCCGAAGACTTTGAATCTTCGCTGCTTCTTCTTCTCGAGCCTCTGGTTCTTCTGACACTACTCGGCCTCCTTCCCGACCCTTCCTTTTTTTATTTTAGAGCCTACTGAGTCTTTCAAATAGATTTAAGACACAGATTCACGTGACAGAGCCATTTTTTCTCTTTCTTCTCGGGGGGTATTTTAAACTTTCGCAGGCCCCATCATTCCATTGAGAGTCCCTCTGCGCAACTAGTTTTGCAAGATTTAAACGTGTTTTATTTGATTATTTCCCAAAATGGGTCGTATTGGCTGATCCATTATTTTTCCCGGGGTGAAATATGGATAACAATATCTTTTTGTGTTGTATGATTTAAACTATGGTTCATTTACTTACCTTTAATTGAATCTCATTTGATTTAATTAGGTGTTGCACTGAGTTCATATTTTTATAAAATATTGTTATATATTCATCATCTATTGTATGCATCTATTAGGATTCATTTTACTTAGATTGATACCAATTTAATATGTTGTTAAAATTTGCATGAATTCATTTTTAGTTGCATATCGTTGTGTTGTTTTGTATGTATATATTTGTTTAGTTTTGTTAACTTTTGCTTGTGTGTTTGTTTACTGCACATCTATTTGTTATCACATCTATCATCTATCATTCGCCATATAACATCATATATACAAAATGCTAATTTTTACATCATGCATGTATACTAAGCTAATCATCACATATCGTATCATCAATGGGGGCAAGAGGGGTTGCGCATGATCACAAATCTATCCCCCCGCACCAATATCATCTAGTATCATCCCAAATGCTAGCATATACCAGAATATCTCGTGTCCAAAACATATGATATCATCTGAAGATATATCATCAATATAAAAACATGTGGTACAACATCTCTATCTAAGATGAAATATACATAGGAAATGAGAATCATACATCATCATGATACACTCATACATCTATAAACATGAATCATCATCATTAAAGCATATAAAAACATCACAAATATAAACCATCGAATGTCCATATATACATGTATAAATGTTTATCTCAAAATAAGATATACATCATCGATACAAATCTTCCATCTAAAGGGCATGAATCAAAATTGATCCTTCATCAAGAGGCATAATCAAAACATGATACATCAATACATACATCAATCAAAATCAGCCTTCATAAGAGGCAAGTATACATACATATGTCTGTACAAAAGAGAGAGTCAACCATGACTCACCCTCTCCAAGGCTACCTGTCTATAACCCGGAGAAAGGAACAAAGCGTGGTTGTTGTGATGGGTCGCCTCCGGATGTACCACCTTGTTGTCTAGTTGGCTGTTGTATTGATCTAACCGACCATCCTTGCCTTTATGATCTAGAGCCTATCCTTCTCACATCTAGCTAATAAAAGCGTGTAACTCGCTGTCCTATTGGAACTACTCAAGAATAGGTGGAATTTTAATACGAGGCCACTTGCTCTCATAATGTCTTGAATCATATATGTATCTCCAAAACAAATGGCTGCCTATATATGCACATCTCGCTCCCCAATCGATCTACCCATATTAGCATAGGCCTGTCTCATAGTGGCTCTATCTATGTATGATGTAATGTTCGACCTGGCCCATGCCTTATCTATCTCGAATGATAAAACCCCGCACCTTTATCAGAGCCCGATCATGTTGTATAGTAACACTTTGTGCATGTGTTTGTGCCTAATGTAGGAGCCTCAATATTTGAGCACCCTACGTTGTTTTCTACCTAATATGTTGTTGTCATGCTCCTTTATCCCCCCCTAGAAGTCCGGGATCTCACCTAATCCTTCTCTGTTGTCATGGCCAAAGCAACTATGCCTGCCTCGATCTATCTTAGTTATTACTCAGAACTAAATGGCTATCGCCATCCTGTAGCTACTTTCATCAAGCGTAGCTAGTGACCATCATCCCTACCACCACCTAGATCATGAGGTGGCATACCTCGCTATGGAATAAAATGTTGTAATGAGGCATATATCCCCACTGGAATGCCTACTAGAGGAAACTCTATATCTGGAGCTCGGGGCACCTATCTCTGTCTAAGCCTAGGCCCCTATCTGTGTGGCTGTTGTAGCGGAGGACCATGTCCCCCACCCCCATCATGATGCTAGTTGTCAAAAGGATCATCATCATCATCATCATCATCACCACCATCACCTCCACCCTCATCACCACTAGGAGGCCCCACTGGAGGTGCTCTCACTCCTGCATCGTAGGTATCTCTCGGAATCATCAATCGACGAGGTATCACTGTGTGGTACCATGGAACATACTCTGGTGTACACCCCGATCTCTAACTTGTCTCAAGGGTACCCACATAGCTAGCACCACCTGTAAATAGTTGGTCAATGCTTTGTCTTTGGTAATATGTGGCCCCATGTCAAAATACTTTATGACCTATGAGCATACCACATGTCTAGCCCAGGTACATCCTGTGTGATGCCAAACTATCTCTAGCGCTAATCCACCTCGTAAAACTCCTACATATAACTCCAATTGCCTAACATGAAGTGCTCAACCATCGCTATACTAAGCTCTAGGCCATCTTGAGGCCACTGAAAGTGTTTGTATGGCCTCTATACTATCGCAGACCTTCTATAGATCATCTAAATCTTGGGGGTGATGATATAAATCTCCCCATGTGTGCAGCCACATGTCCTCACCAATTAGAACCTAGCCCATACCGAGGGATCCTCTAGAGCTCAAACCCTTAGTACACCTGTGGGACGACCAATAGAAATATGGTCCCACACCCAAATCTGAAGCAGCCTGACAGGTCCTACCATTTTTTGATGATAGTATGTGATCAAATGTAGATCCCAGTATAAGTGCATCGGTATGCACTAGCCCCAACTGATAGAGGTGTCATCGTCGATCAATCCATTTATCACCCTAATGAGGCTAAATGGAAATGAAGCTCAAGTTTTTTAGGGAGTAAAATTGCACTAAAAAGTTTCATCAAATAAACTACAATCCGATCAAGCTCGGGATCCTCTATGCACATCGCAATAGTCGATTGTCATCCCATGACACGGTATAGCTAGAATGCCAAATAGCTCTAGAATGTATTGATCAATATTAGGCTAGTGACTTGAGTATTGAATCAGATTTCCCTGGATGGGGACCCGCATGATGCACCATGCGTCCTCCAAAGTAATAGTGATCTCACCAATAAGGAATCGGAAGCACTTTGGCTCTCATTATGCCACCACTCGGCTCACCGTTGTCGAGAGGCCATGATCCAGCATAATCTATGGCATATTGGCCACATAGGATAATCCCATAACATATAGGAGGATATCCAGTATCTTCCTATCCTCCTCATCGAACTACGCCTCTATCATAGCAAGACAGCCATATCTCTCTTGGGTGTGAAGGACGGGTAGTATCCATTGCGCGCAAAAAAATGATATATGCATTAGGGTTACATTTCTATCTAGTTTTCTAGTAAATTATTCTTTCATTCATCTAACATACTAATTTTCACTTTCTTCTACAAAAACCTAGTCTATTTTCATCTATACTTGGTTATTTGTTTGCGAGGGTAAGCTATGTACTTTTCCTTGGTGCATGTGCACCTACTTTGACGCATGCACACCTATTTCGACGTGTATGTGCCTAACGCATGTGCCCTCCCGATTGACGCATACACCTCCATCTCAACGCATACACCCACCCCATTTCCTAACCTAATCACCCTGCCTATGTAGGACGCATACACATCTAGTTCGATGCATACGCATGTTAGTCGACGCGTGCGCGCAGGCCCCTATTTTCCTCCTCTCAACGCATATGTGTTCCCTTTGACAGATATATGCATGTACCTATATTTTGAAAGGTACAATTACGTGAACCCATAGTTTTGACACATGGGTGCACGCACATACATCAAAATTTACCCTAAACTAGCCTAAAATGCTAAAAATGACATTAAATGCTAAAAGGACAAAGCGGGATAGGGCACTCACATAGGGTCCATCCATTGCATCCCAAAGGTACTCTTGGATGTGATTTGCTCGTTTCCTCCTACTCAATAGTCTCGTCATCTCACTCCAATGCTCTCACACTAGCTCACGATGAAAATTTGCAAGGGCTCTACAAATGATCTGGTCGTGATTAATTTACCCCCCCACTAAGTGGGTATATTAAGTTGTCGTGATGCCCTTGGGGCATGTTTTCTCCATCGTGATCACTCTAACACTTCTTTAGTTCCCAAATAATTATTTTTATATTTAAATAATTATTTTTACTAATTTTTGCTACGCTGGAGCACTAAGTACTACCTAGTGGTCATTTATTCACCTTGGAGTAGTTTACAAATAAGCTAGGTGTTATTTTCTGCCATTTTTTTCTATTTTACCTGTCACGATAAAAAAAAAATTAAATAATTATTTTTGGCTCATTCTTCAAGGCATTTTCATGTTATCCAATGCCATTTTCTTTTCCTTGGGGAATTTTTGTGTGCTTCTAGGAGATCTTCCATTTCTTAAATTCTTCTGACCGATCAAAAATTTAAAAATTACAAACTCATCCAAAAAGAAATCATGAAAACTTTGAAAATGAACTAAAAATTGGTAATCAACTCATTTGTAGCTGAAATATGTGTCTTTCGCATGGCGTTCATCTCATATCTTGTTAGCATTTCCACGCGTATTGAAACAACGACTCATGGATCATCTGAATCTCCAAACCATTTACAAAATCTGCTTGCTTACTTTGTCGATACTCTGGGGCATGAATTGTCTGGTATTGTTTCGTTGTGCACACTACTTTTTTCATTGGACCTAAGTGCCCCCATCCTTTCCCTTGCATATACAAATTTCTTGGGGCATCATTTTAAACCCTTGTCATTTATCAAAACATTTGGGATTGCAACTCGATAATAAAATATTTTTGCAACCGTCTTAAACGTTGTTGGTTTGAGTGTGTGTGATTGTACTTATTTCCCTATTAAGTGATTTTGTTTGCTTCTCGTATTGCATTGCATTCATGTATGTTGCATGGAGTTGGCTATTTTTAGAATGGACCGTTGTTTTGTATCTTGGATTTTTATGTCATTTTACGCTTCCGTCGTATGCTTATATTTTAATAAGGACCGATGATGAAGATTACTAGAAATATGATGAATTGAATTGTTTATATAGCAATACCTTGTGGATAGCCCAAAGTCCATGTTCCTTGTTATTTGCTCTTATATCACCCCCTTTTTTCGTGATCGTTCTTTATTTTGTCCTCTTTTTTTTTATCATCGGTGTGTTCCTCCATCACCCCATCGACACTCGAGGGGGCATCCTTTACCCTACTAATTTTTCTTCTACCCTTAATTTTTCTACTTGTTTATGCTTGTCTACTTTCTTTGAAGTGATGTTGCGCATGTCACCTCAAAGAGGGGAAAATGTAGACACCTATAATTTGGTCTACATGATCTTATTACTAAGATCATACTAATTATCCTAGTCTCGTGTTAATTTACTACACTACGCTAGTAAAACACCCTTTCTAACCTCTTCTAAACCCCTAAACCTACTAATCCCTCTCTAACCAACTTCTATAAGCTTGTTTTCCCTTTAATTAACCTTGTTTAGGTTAATTAACCCTCTTATTGAATTTCTAAAGAGAATTTGACTTTCTAAACAAATATCTCACCTTCCAAATAGCCACTTAGCTTTCCAAATCCAGTTCACACCTCCCAATGTGCTTTTCTAAAATCACCTTTTTGACTCCTTTTTAGTCCCACATGCATCCAAAGCACCCATTTCTCCAAACCAAAAACTATAAATAGAGGGGTACCCCTCCCACCTTTTCCTAAGAACTCTCTCTCTCATCTCATTTCTGATTTAGGTCATGCTTAAGTCTTTTTAGAGTCATTTCATAGTTTATTTGAGCTATTTACTTATTATTTGCTAATCCTTTCAAAGTTTTAGGTAAATGGGAGAAGCCATTAATGGTGAGCTTCCATTCTTAAGCTTTTGAAACATCAATAAACACATAATTGATTGTTATATCTTTAATAGGTTCACTTATAGATAGCTTTTATGGAGTAGAGAACTAATATAGTCATGTTTAGAGGTTGATTTATTTGTTTCAAGATTTATATGCATGCAAATAGGTAGCTCTTGTTTATATCTAATCTGATGGTGATTTGAGTTGTTTGTTTCAAAGCTTTTGGGGTTTCTTTAGAGATTCTTACCCCATGTTCATAGCTTTAACAAACTTTTCATTACACACAAAACGACACGTACATACGGTTTAACAGGTTTATTTTTACTATTAATTATCTTTGGATTTGTTTGTTGCCGTGAAGTGTGATCTAATAAAAACACCATATGTATTTTACTTTTCACAAGTTGTCAATTTTTTTAATTTTATGTTCTTTTGCCACGTGTTTCTTTCTTTGCCATAGTGTATTCTTTTTTCAACCTCACATTGCGACCCAATAAACTATTTGTCTTAGTTTAATTTGGGGACTTCACGTCCGCTATGGGGATCTATTTTAGAATTTTCTAGAAATCCGACACATGTTCTATCACTTTTTTAATCTTTGACACGTGTCGTATCTTACTTCGTTCGTAGGTTTAAAAATTTTCTTTAGTCTTTGCATATTTTTAAATTTTCTTCATACCGTAATTTTTCTAAGTTCCTTTTTCCGTGGATTTCAAATTTTTTAAAGTTTGATCTTCGCTCTCATGTGGCCTTCCACAACTTGTATTTTTCATTTTTAGTAATTCGTGCGTGCATATTTCTCGCTAAAAATTTTGTAGCTTATCCGTTGTCTATGTTAAGGCTTTTCTCAAAAGGGATGGTTCATTTTAGTTGTATTTGTCTTCATAGTTGTTTGTGCATTTAAAATGGCTGGTAATGCTAGTTTTTATGGATAAATCTCAATTATTAAATGGAAAAATTATAGTATTTGGAGAGTAAGGTTAAAATCATGTTTCATGGATAGAAAGCTATGGGATCTTGTAACTAGTGTGGAAAAATGACCCACCGAAGACTTGCAAATCCTGAAAACCTTAGCTCCTTCTCTCAAAGATCACAAGAAGCTCTGTCCATCCTATTACAAAGCATAAAAGATGAATTTTTAATGCATATAGGTCATATGGATTCTCCTACTAATTCATGGAAGCAATTAGAGACTATGCATGAAGGCAATCATTTGTCCAAGATAATTAAGCTAATTTTAGAATTGTTTACAACTCCCATGAAGGGGGATGAGAAAATAGTTAATTATCTAGCTAAAATTAAGAATATTAAAGCTCAGTTGGATGGATGTAATTGTGAACTGTTTCAAGATAAGCTTCTATATTTTATTATTCAGATAAATATTCATGAAAAATTTAGGAACTATATCTCCATTCTTAACTCTAAATATTAGAATGAGAATGATCTTCCTAATTTGGATACTTTTTCTTCTCTGTTAATTCAAGAAGAATGGGTAATGGAGAATTTTGATTCAAAAGAGATTGTCTCTCAAGCATTGTTCTCTCATAATCATAAGTCTTCTCAAAATAAGAATAATATCAATCCTAATCAAAAATCTAACATCAGATCAAAATTTAAACTTAATACTAAATCTAATTCTATTAAAAACAATCAAAATTTTAAAGTAAAATTTAATGGCATATGTAATAAGTGTGGAACATTTGGTCATAAGTAGTCTGATTGTCATGTAAAAACAAACAATTAAAATTAGTAAATTTAACAATCAAAAGAAAGATCAAAAGAAAAATCATGAAAATATTGTTGAGCATTCTATTGCCTTGTATCTTCTCTCTCAACTTCAAATGAAAATGAATAGATCCTAGATAGTGGTGCTCTAAGCACATGACCTGTATTTTTGGTATCCTCTCAGATGTTGTTAAATGTGAGGAAAACATATATCTAGGAGATAATTCCATCATTAGATCTGTAGGTTGTGGAAATGTTAAATTGAAAAATGGAATAATTAGGAATGTCTTATATGTTCCTTAGTTGAAAAAGAATATTTTATCTTGCTCTCAATTAACTAAAGAAAACTATAAATTTGTATTGTTGCAAGATAAATGGTATGTAAAAGATAAACTCAATAATTTATTACTTTTAGGGTACTCGAAAAATGGCTTATATATTTTTGATGGATTTATGTCTGAATATTGCTTTTCTTCCTCTTCTAGGAATGATATTCAACTTTGGCATGAAATATTAGGTCATGTGAATTTCAAAATTTTGTATGAAATGTATCTCTTAAATATTGTAATTGGTCTCCCTAAGATGAAATTTGATCATGAAACATGTGAAAGTTGCTTGTGTGGTAAGCAACATGTTGAACCTTTTCACAAACATCATGATCCAAATTCCTCTCATCTATTAGAGTTGATTCATAGTGATGTGAGAGGTCCACTTGAATTTCCTTCTCTCAATAGAGCTTTGTATGTTGTATGTTTTATTGATGATTTCTCTAGGATGACTTGGTCTTATTTCATTAAGAAAAAGTTTGATGTCTTGTCTAAATTTCAAGAGTTTAAAGCCTTAGTTGAAAATGATTCTAATATGAAAATAAAAATAATTAGGATTGATAATGGAGGTGAGTATGTTAGTAAAAAAATTGATGATTTTTGTGTGTCATGTGGGATTCAAAGAGAGTTGACTACTCCTATATTCCCCACAACAAAATGGCATTGCAGAAAGGAAAATAGGACTATCTTAGAAATGGCTAGGACTATGATTCATGCATCTAAGTTTCCTAAGTTTTATGGGCAAGAAGCTATGAATATTGTCGTCTATATCCTTAATAGATTTCCTACTAAAGATCTTCATCAAAATACTCCTCATGAAGTATGGACAAAGCAAAAACTAGATATCTCTCACTTAAGAATATTTGGTAGTCCTGCTTCTATCTTCATTCCAAAATTTAAAAGGAAGAAGCTTGATCCAACCTCCTATTCTTGTAATTTTTGTTGGTTATGGTTTTCAAACAAAAGGTTTAAGAGTATATGACCCTTTCAAGCATGACATAGTTGAAAACAAGAATGTTCATGTCTTAGAAAAACATTTGTGATGCTTCTTATGAACCCTCCTCTGTTTCTCCTAAAATAGAGCCTGATAATCCTTCTCCTAACAATATGGAAAAAAAAGTTCAAGAGGATGATTATCTTGATCTAGATATGATGGAGATTGAGGGGAGTCATCTCAAAATGTGTTGCATCCCAATATTCCTAAATGGGCTCAAAATCTTGTTAAGGACTCTCATCATGTTAGTCTTAGAAAGGTAACTTGTAGTCAGCATACTTATCATGCCTTGATGACCCTATATGAGGTTGAACCACAATCTTTTGAAGAATTATCAAGATGATAGATGGATCAAGGATATGAAATATGAATACAATGCTTTGATTAAAAATAACACTTGGGAACTAGTCCCTCCTCCTTCTAAACAAAGCATTGTAGGATCCAGGTGGTTGTATAAAATTAAGTATAACTTTGTAGGATAAATAGATAAATTCAAGGAAAGGCTAGTAGCTCACGGTTTCACTTAGAAACCTAGTCTTGACTATGTTGAAACTTTTTCTCATGTAGCTAAAATGAGCACTGTTAGGACTCTTCTAGCATTAACTACTCAAAATGGTTGGGAGATTCACCAAATGGATGTTAAAAATGCATTTCTAAATGGTGACCTAAAAGAAGAAACTACATGCATCAACCTAAAGTTTTGAAGAACCTAGTAAGGAATTATAAGTCTGTTAGATGAAAAAATCTTTGTATGGTCTTAAGCAAGATCCTAGAGCTTGGTATGCTAAAATCAATAGTTTCTTTCAGATCTTGGTTTCAAAACTGTTGTTTTGATAATGATTTATTTTTAAAATTGAAAATAATCATATTATCATTATTTTTCTATATGTTGATGATTTGTTGATTACTAGCAAGTGATAAAAATTTAATTGTTAGAATCAAAGAAAGATTAAAACAACGTTTTGAAATGACTAATTTAGGTCTACTAAATAATTTTTTAGGCATGGTTATATTTCAGATCATAAATCTATTGTTGCATCTCAATCTCAATATGCTACTAATTTACTTAGAAGATTTAACATGATTGAATATAAACTTGTTTCCATTCCTATTGAAGTTGGTGTGAAATTAGATCCTAAACCTACATGTGCTAAATTTGATCCTACTTTGTATAGATAGCTAGTTGGTAGTCTAATTTATTTGACTATTACTAGGCCTGATATTTCATATGTAGTAGGAGTTGTTTCTAGATTCATGTAGGATCCTTATGAGGATCATTAGAAAATGGCAAAAAGAATTTTGAAATATGTTAAAGGAATAATTAATTATGGTATGTTTTATTCTTCTTGTGATATTGTGATTTTGACCATGTTGGTGATGCTATAGATAGAAAATATACTTTTGGATATGTTTTCAAGTTGGGTGTAGGTGCCATCACTTGGAGTAGTAAGAAGAAACCAACAATTTCTATCTCTTCTACTGAAGCAGAGTATAGAAGTGCTATGGAAGCAGCAAAGGAAGCTATGTGGCTGAAAATACTATTGGATGAACTGCATATGGGCATCAAAGGAAGCACTACTATTCTATGTGAACAACCAGAGTTACATTTCTCTTTTAAATAGTCATATTCAGCATCAAATGGTGAAGCATGTATAGAAGTTCATATGCACTTTATTTGAGAGAAAGTCCTAAATGGTGATATTGATCTCAAGTTCTGTTTGAATGAAGATCAAGTTGTAGATATCTTCACCAAGACATTATGTACTATTAAGTTTTTAAAATTTTGTGCCTTGTTGCACCTATCATATTTTCCATTGAGGGGGATTTTGCATGACAATGCCACCTCTTAACGACTTGTTGTAAAATTCCAATACTTCCTCCATTTTGTGATAAGTAAATGTTCACATTATGTGAATTTACTTGTAAATCCCAATGAAGCATTAGTTATGGGAATGCCTTATTTTATAAAAGGATCCATAATATGATATAAGTCTTCATATGTAAAGCATTTGTCCTAAGAATTTCTATATGGGAAGATCTGTATGATTTCCCTTGTTTACATGCTAGCCTGAATCATCGTTGATGATTTATGGATTTATAAATCCTTTTGTAGAAAAAGGTAATTTGGCATGTTCTATTTTTCTTCCCACTTAACATTAAGGGGGAGTGTTGGGGTAATAATGTCAAGTGGGGATACCTTTGGGTGGACCACCACTTCACGCCCCATG
Organism: Taxus wallichiana var. yunnanensis; assembly: GCA_018340775.1. Lineage (NCBI taxonomy): Eukaryota > Viridiplantae > Streptophyta > Pinopsida > Cupressales > Taxaceae > Taxus > Taxus wallichiana. The sequence continues at coordinate 22,694,279 of CM031236.1, read as the reverse complement.
TTATTTTAAAGTTTGTTTAATAAACTTTATTATGTCGGTATTTCACAATTAGATTGAAATGGTATGACCAATTCACCCATCCTATATATATAGGATGATCCTCATGAGATTCATAGAGAGATAATTATTATTATGATACCAAGATCATTGTGATCATTGTATTTTATAATTGTGAGAAGTTATTTTTAATTATCTCTGTGAGACCGAGGAGCGAAGTGGAAGTGTTGGGTTAAGTTGTATATGAAATTCTTAATAAAGGTAGTGCTTTATTTTGAGTGGGTTTTTTTCCTTCGGGTTTCCCCACTATAAATTTGGTGTTCCCTTCTCTTTACTTTACTGTTATTTGCTTTCATCTCTTGTTATTACATTATGTAATCTGCAATATATAATCAGCTAAATCTATGGTTAATTTAATTGCACATCATAATCTATAATCTTCGGCAATTTATTATGTGGATCTATAATTTGTTAATTATATCTTCCCGTAATTTCCCTAACATCAAATTCCATTGAATGTTTAAATTTTTAAGTGCCAAGGTGAAAAGGTTCATACTTTGACTCTTAAGAAAACAAACACATAATGTAATTCTTACATGAAGAATCATAATGTCATCGCCAACCTTTCCACGAGACCACCAACAATTACAAACCAAGGTTATGTTTGTTATATCACCTATCCAAATAAGTAGCCCACTTATTTTTGGGGTCACATTTGGGGCTATTTTAGGTCCCTAGCTTCCATGCAAAAATTTATGCCTAAATTTTGTGTAAGCTTTAATTTAAGCTTTGTAACTTGATTTAATGTGTGACTCTAATTTAAAATATTATATTTAGGCTTTAGCTTGTTTTTCAAGAAAGGTTAATTATAGGATTTAGTTGGGTTAAAAACATGCATGCTCTCATTGTGAGAGGCGAGAAGCCAAGATTGAATAGTCGAAGGTCAAAAATTGGATACTTTGAATTATATTTGTAAGCTTTATCAAGTTAAGTCAAGAATCAAAGTTCTACTTTGGTGATTTAATAAAAATTGTATTAAACCTTAATGCAAAGTAACTACTATAAAAAATGCTAATATATAAATGCTAATATACAATATAACACAAGTAAACTAGCATGTAAATGTCAAAACCCTAAGCAAGAGGAGGAGATAAGAAGACTTAGATGATATCTACACAATATAGAAGTGACATGAACAGGGTAAAGTGTTGAACATGGTACAAACAACATAGTAACTACTCCTGTAAATTTTGAAGTTCATGAATAATGTTGGACAAAGGAACCCGTAGCAGACAGGGCGTGACTTGGCGCCAAGACCGATTTTGGCGGCGGTGACTATGATAATGCTCAAGATCTAGTTTCTACTTTTATGTCCATGGGTTTCATGGTTGTTCCCTGTTGATCACCTGATATTAGCTCCTTGATCACTGAGGTTTCCTATAACTCAGAAAAGATAAGTTCACCTACACATACCCACAAACCACATCAAACTTAAAAGGAAAAATGTAGAATGGGGAGTCAGATTGACCCCGATGGTCACCCCGAGATTGAAATTACAACCGAGTGTTGCACTACATCTCATAATTCATGTAGTTATTGTGTGTGTGTGTGGAAATGATGCCCTAGGATTCCCTTGTGTAAGTTACACTTGATATCATGTTGTAGCTAGAATTTAGCAATGTAATAGTATGTGTGGATGGAATAGAATAGACTTCCCTTTCATATGTAGTGTATGCAGAAGTATGTAACCCTTGTCCCTTGAATAGATGTTAGATGGATGCCTTTGGAGTGCTTTAGTTCCTTTGGAATGTAAGATTAGGTGATAATAGTATTGTTCGAGTTCTTGGTACTTGATTTTGAAAACATAACTATGTATTTATATGATTCCCTTGTTTGAAATTTGTAATTGGCAATTTGGAGGCTAACCCATAAGTGAAAAAGATGCCCAAATGATAAAAGAGACCCAAAAAGAGATAGTAAGGTAAGAAAGGGTCAAAGGCGCCCAAGAGGGACATGAGCACTTGAGCATTGTTGATGACATCCTAAACTTTACAAAGAAAATTGCATGACTAAACAAGGTAAGCTAACACCATTGCCATCCATATAGCCAAAGTTATAAGTCTAGGAATGTAACATTAAGATAGAATCTTAAAAGAATGCTTAACTAGTATGAAAACAAGTACAAAATCTAACTAAACATGCCTACTAATATGCTTGAATTACCTAACATGGGCCTAAATAGACCTAAGAGGAAATCAAATGGTTATGGTTCTTTACTCCAAACAAGTTGAAATGGCCTCTCCCAATGACTACTTGATCATTTTGGATATCCACCTACTAACCGCATTGAAGGCTTTAAGCAAGGATTGCACTTGGCTATATATCATATTTATTATATGAGATGTAAATCAAAACATGGTGTAAAATATGAAGGAATGAGGTGCACCCTTTTCAAAGTTTTCCTTTTGGGAGAAACTTGTATTTTAGTGCATGTGGGACTAAAAGCCCCAAATTAGATTAGAATTTCTAATCATGATTAGGCCTTGCTAATCGCAATTAGTGAATTGCCAAGTTATTAAGAGGTGTGAAGCCTTAATCAACCGCTTAGGGTAAACTAGGATGTTAGGATAAGCTTTTGAAGCTTGTTGAGATGTTGCGAGAGGTGAATGGAGTGATATTGAGTGATTGGAAGAGGGGTTTGAGTCAATACTAGGGTATATTGACCAAATCAAGGGCAAAATAGGCTTAATTAGCTAATAAACACCAATTGTCTATTTTGAAGAGGATTTTGACTTACGATTCGCCGTAAAGTGGCATCCTAAATGCGAAAGGGGTTTGGTGATCAACGAAGTGCTTGTTAACCGACCAAAGTGGAAAGAAACGTTAGTTAATTAGTAAATATTACTAATTATAATGGAATTGGGAAGAATAAGAGTGATTTGTGTGCATTTTGGCAATAAGATTGCAAAAGTGGAATTTAGGTGTCTACAAATCGCTATCCTAGTTCATCGCTGGTGTCTAAAGCAATAAAAGATAAATCATTTAAGTTCTAACTAGGATATAGGGTGTGCAAGACCAATGATAAAGCAAGAAACCAAGAAAAGAGGCCAAATATAGTTGTCGAACCACTAGGTATATTGCTTAAGAATCATGTAAATGCTAGCATGCTTTTATGACCTAGAAATGTAGCTAAGTGCATGATTTTGTATCTACATTTACCCCCACTTTATGTTGTTGAGTGAATATTCGATAGCATAAAGTAGATTAGAGATGCATACCTTATGATCCTATAGAGAGTGTGGTGAATAGTGTGCCAAGTAAAGTTTGGAATGATTGCAAAGTGAAGCATGGAGACTAGGAAAGGAAAGTGACCCTAGGGGTGAAGCATATGCATTGCTTGTACCTATTGTTGTGCTTGTATTTTTGTTGTTGTAGGTTGATTCTTGTTGCATATTAAGGAACTAAAAAAGAAGAGAAAAAGAGTAGTCAAAGTCCTGTATATGAAAAATATGAGAAAAGTATGTGAAAATGTGTAAAGGTAGTAGTAAATGAAAGTGTGCACCTGATGTAAAAGAGTGTAAGGGATAGAAAGGTGTCCTGAAATGCTATGAAGAGAAATTTTTGGGCGATCTCATGTTGATAACAAGTTTTTTGGGTGAACTCACACCAAGTGTGAGTTTTTTTGGGCGATCTCACGCCAAGTGCAAGTTTTTTGGGTGATCTCACGCCAAGACCAAGTGTTGGGGAGAGAGGTCTATTTTTACTCTCCTTCAATGACTTTTCCCCATAAGAACCACTGTAGATGGTATGTCCTGAGTTATTCCTGATTTTCTCAAATTATTTCCAATTGTATTGGTTGTTCTGATTAAAGGTGATATAATGCATTTTGTAAATCGAAGGTCCATGTTTGTATTATAAAACCGCTTTATGAATTATTGTAGATTATTTTGTCTTGAGAAATTATTTGTATCTTCCACAGGGACATTAGCTCCCAAAGGAGGACACAAGCTCCCGAGTGCACTATTGGGCGATGTTGGGCACTAGTGTCTACTTTTTTATTTTGACCCAAATCTGATTTTGGGTCATTCTGTGACTATGTTATTTTCCTTTTACGTATTGTATAGATCTATATTGTAGCTCTAAGCTTCTATAGGGGTAATTTTTTCACCCAATCTATGCCCCCCTCGTTTGGTGTGCATGTAATGATAGTAGGAGAATGCGGCTCAAAGGAAAGGACCTGATGTTGATCTGAAGTGGATTCATGTAGGAGGTAGGGCATGTGCTTAGTCGAAACCAAGGCACATGCAAACAAAATGGGATAGTACAAGTGTTAGTAGTAAAGCTAGTATGCAAGAGAAAAATATATAATAATAAAATGTGCAAACAAGATACACCACGAAAAATGGGTTTCAAACATGGCACATCGCTCACTATATCACAAGACAATCAGGGCCGAAGTGGCCAAAAGCATACAATGATCAAACAAGACATAGGGCATATCCCATGACAATAACAAATAATAGGAAACAAAAAGTGACATATAGCCATGGTTGTATTGATCCTACAAGACAAATGCTACATATGAAGCACTGTTAGTATGTTAGAAATATAAATAGTATGTCGGTGACAAGTATAGTGATAGTGACTAAGAATAGTAAGTACTGAAATGATAGAACTGTGGTGTGTAAAATATGATAGTATCAAAAGCGAGATGCCTCCATGAGCCTTAATGGGACTAGTAAAGAGGTGTCTCAAGCATCATTCATTTTGTATGAATATGTGAAATGCTCTACATTCACCTTAAGATACCAAGTGAATGTGCATGTGTATATATAAAAATATAATGACATACTAAGAATCCAACTAACATAATAAGAAAAGTGCAACATGTAAGTAGAATAAGCTAACAAGAGTAAATGCAACCAAGATATGAAAATGTTGTGTGAGTGTAATGGTGTGTTACGATGTGTAATATGTGAAGATGAGGAGGGGCCACATTTCCCCCACAATATGTGCATGAGATGAGGTTCATTTATAAATGCTCCCTCAATAGTCAAGAATGAACCATAAAACAAGAGTGTGTCATCGGGAAATGAGTGTGTTGTGTGAGAGTAGATGCTAGAAATATGTGTTGTGAACCACAAAGCGTGAAGTGTGATGTTCATTGATGAAGTGTGGCCTCAATAGTCAAGTGTGAACCATAGCACTAGATTACATCATCGAGTAATGACAATACAATGCATGTATCAAAGGGTATGAGAGTGTAAAATTTATAATGTACGGAGCGCAAAGTGTGGGAGTACACATTATATAAAATTGATAGTGATTTGAGGGGGTGAAGAAAGTTTGATTCCCCTAAGTGTGTAAGTGAGAAGAGACTATCTAATGAAAGTGAAAGGTGGGGGCCCTCCACCCGATGTTCGAGGATCTGAAAGACATGTGGCGATACTCTAAGATCGACGGTGTTGGAGAGTAAATATGTGTACGTGAAGGATACCTAAGTGGTGAAGCTAGTGGTGAACACCTATGTTAAGGCATTTCCCGAGTAGGGGAATTCAGCCGACGAGGTGGACTAATGGACTGATGAGAATGACAAGTTCGTGAAGTAGGTCGTGTACGAATAGGAGAAATAGGTGTAGAGTTTTCTTTAGACCTTAGAGGTAAAGGAATCCTAGATATCGTGACTCAGTGTAAATATATCAAGGGTGGGCTGAGAAGCAATTGTGTACATGGTGGGATGCCTTTAATAGTAACAATTTGTTTATTGTGGATTAACTTGAGACACAAATGATTCATGGAGGGAATTACATGGATGACACGAGAGCCAAGAGAGACCTAAGATTATTTCACACCTTTGATTGAATATGTGATGGTGAATGGTACAAGCATGGTAAGAGCCTCAACCGTGATGGGAATACGAGACATAGCCAAAATACTTGGGGAGTGGAAATTTGACATTAAATAATGGATAATTGATATCTAAGAGGAGTTGAACAAAACATATGTTGGTAGGAAAAAATAGATAGATCATAATGTTATTGACAATATATGAACCAATAAAACCATTGATGTGCAAGGAATCAGAAGCAAATGTAGCATGATAATCGTGATCTGAAAACGTAATGATTGGTGGCGAGGCATCAGCAGAAGCAACAAGGAAGTCAAGGGGCCCTAATGAAGGAGGTGACACATCTCAATATGTATGATTAGCAGAAGAATCAGAAGCTTTCTTGTCATGATTGGGCAAAGGTTCATTAAATATTTTTAGCTTTTTATTATCATTGACTAGCGTAGAAGTGGATGTCTCTAGGAGCGTGAGTGTTTTTTTGTCAATAAGATCTTGAATAATATGCTTAAGCTTAAAATAATGATATGTAGATTTCACAACACATTGGTGATAATCACATCATGCATTTTCACCATAATTGTGGCCAAGGAGGCAAGAGGGATTGATATTAAGATTCGGTGGAAGAGTAATAAGATTACTTTTGATAAGTTGTGGCAATAGAAACTAGAGGGTGCATAGGGAAATTTGGTAAAAGTATGACATGGAGTTTGCACTTGAATATTTTCAGGTGTAGAGATGGCATTGACATTTTCATTTTCTTTGGTGGGCTTAGGAGATGTCTTGAAAGTAGATTTATCTTGAAACTGATTAGAAGATGATGACGAAGTATTATTATAGTTTTCCAATTTTCCCATAGATAAGATTTTTCTTTTGCACATTTTGAGTGTATGGCATGATTGATCAAAGGATGGAGAGGTTTCAAAGATAACACTCTCTTGAAGTGGTGGTAAGAGGATTTGAACAAAAATATATTTTAATTCAGCATCAGTGAGTACATTAGTCATCTTAGAAGGGTTGTTCTTGTAACACAACACATAGTTTTCTAGACACACATTAGATCATTGTTTGATTTGAGAAAATTTTCACAGGATATCTTGGTGCCGATATTAATTGGAAATTGAGCAAGGAAAGCATTGACTAAATGTGTAAAAGAAGTTACCAAATGAACAGGTAGATCATAAAATCAACACATGGCGTAATCTTGTAGACTTCTAGGAAATAGCTTAGCTAGCAATGTATGATCATCCACATAGTCATGGCATGACACATGAAAAGATCATATATGCTCTTGATGGTCACTATGACCATTGAAGGTGGGAAACTTAGGTGTGACAAGGTTAGGAGGAAGTAGATAAGCAAATATGGTGGATGTGAAAGGGGTATGAAGGAGTAATGAGGAATCAAGAGATGGAGAGGAGCGTGAAGTAACTTGTACCAATTGATAGCTTTGAGCTTGTAGGTCATGGTATAAGGAGGATAAGTCTTGAGTGTCGAAAGAGGAGACTTTTCGTGTATGAGAAATAAGAGGTGGGATGAAATGGTTAGTAGGAGAAGGAATAAATGCAAGAACGGTGGAGGTAGATGGAAGGGTAGAATTGGGATGTTGTGTATCAATAGGCATGGAAATAGTATTAGATGCATGAGCGTTGAGCTCAGCTAGGTTGGTGGCTTCCTCATGAGCAGTGAATAAGAGAATATCTAAGTCTTTTGGATGTTCAACAATATGGGCGTAGAGATCATGAAGGTATTCATTGGTAAAGGGTTCATAGGTTTCAGCCATGGTAGAAAGATCACAAGAATTCCTAGAAGCAAGGTTGGGTTCGAGCGGCGGGTTCACCAAATAATTTACTAATAATTGTATTAAACCTTATTGCGAGTAACTATTGTAACAAATGATGTATAAATATGAATATATAGTATGAAACAAGAAAAATAGCATGTAAATGTGAAAACCTAAGCAAGAGGAGGAGATAAGATGACTTAGTTGATATCCACGCAATCTGGAAGTGACCTGAGTAGGGAAAAGTGTTGAACATGGTAAAAAAATCATCATAACTGGTCCCTGTAAATTTTGGAGTTTAGTAATAATGTCAGACAAGGGCACCTGTAGCAGGATAGGGGTGCATGGGCATTGATGACTGATTCAGGGTCGGTGACTATGCAAATGCTCGGGGTCTTGTTTATTATGTTCTACTGAGGGTTTCGTAGTTGTTCCTTGTTGATCACCTAATATTCTCTCCTTAATCATTGAGGTTAGGTGTAACCTACAAAAGAGAAGTTCACATGCACATACCCACAAACCACATCAAACCCAAAAAGGGAAAATTCGAATGGGAGTCGGACTGACCTTGGAGGTCACCCAGAAAGTGAACTTACAACCAAGCATTGCACTACATCTCAAAATCCACGTAGTTCTTGTGTATGTAAAAATTATGCTTTAAGATGCCCTTGTGCAAGTTTCACTTGATAGTGGTTTGTAGTTAAAATGTAGCAATATAATAGTATCTGTGGATGGAATAGAATAGACTTCCCCTTCCTATGTAGTGTATGTAGAAGTATGCAACCATTGTCCCTTGAATGGATGCTAGATGGATGCCTTTGGAGTGATTTAGTGCCTTTGGAATGCAAACTTAGGTGATAATAGTAATGCTTAGTGCTTGGTCCTTGATTTTGAAAACATAACTATGTATTTTATAAGATCTCCTTGTTTGAATTTAGTAACTTAAAACTGAAAAGTTGGTCCATAAGTGAAAAAGATTCCCAAAAGATAAAAGAGAACCAAAAAGAGTGAGTAAGGTAAGAAAGGGTTAGGGGCACCCAAGAGGGACATGAGCACTTGGGCACTTGTGTATGCGAAGCCATAGAAGATATATCGATTAAGTTCCAACTATGTTGTAGGGTGTGCAAGACCAAATAGAAAGTAAAAACCCAAGAAAAGAGGCCAAAGACAGTTGTCAACCACTCATTTTCTTTCTTATGAATAATATAAATGCTAGCATACTTTTAGGACCTAGAAATGTACCCAAGTGCATGATTTTGTGTCTACAATTTGGGTATTTTACCCAAAAGGGTTTTCTTAAGGTAAACATTGTGTCAATATTCTTGGTATGGTCTATTTTATTTAAGATCTAGTTACATTTACATTTATGGTTTAAGTTTATTTCTTCCATGATTGCCCAAAATCCCAACATCCGGTATTAGAGGCAAGGTTGGAAACTTGGTGGGGTTCTGTTTGCTTTTATTTAAATGGGTTTTTAATGTGCAAATCTGATTTTTGGTAGAATCTCTAATATGTCTTCTAGTAGAACAATACTCGAGATTAAAAGTTTGAATCGACAAAAATTTGAGCTCAAGATGGAGGATCGTTTGATAGAAAGGGATTAGTGGGTTTTTGTGACACAATAGGAACTTGTATGTTTGACATGGGAAGTGTTTAACAAGGTTGATATGAAGGAAAAAAATACTATTATGTTATATATATCTAACTCTATGCTATTACATGTTTATAATGAGAAAATTACAAAGGAGTTGTGGGATAAGCTAGGAACACTATATTGGGCCAAGTATTTGGTAAACAAGCTTTTTCTAAGGAAGAAGTTGTTTTCTTTTTTAATGAATGATGGTGACTCATGTTGCACAATACTTGAATAATTTTAATTTTGTCATAAGCAATTTGGTCTCCATGGATGTGAATATGGAAGATAATGGGGAGGTGTATAACCCTTCTCTATTATTTTCCAAACTCTTGGGAAAATTTGATAACTATTACCAATACCACTACACAAAATTTAATCTTGAGGAAATAGTGGGGAATTTCTTGTCCAGAGAGATGAGGATGAAGTTTGTAGATGACTATCACTCAAAGAAAGCTTTGATATATTTCATGGGACAGAAAAATAGAGAGGAAAGAAGAAAAAAATAGGGGATAAGAGGTCCACGTCTAAAAATAGATCCAAAACTCCATAGAAAAATCTAAAAATGTGCTAGAGTTGTCGTATAACAAGGAATTTCAAGAACTATTATAGGTAGAAGAAGGAAAAAATGCCCTAAAATATTACACGTTATGAAGATGAAGGAGCAAGCATAGATGAAGGTGATGCTTACCTTGCTTCCTGAGCACGCATATATGTAATGATACATGGATTATTGATTCAGGTGTTTCACTTCACATGATCCCTCATAGGGATTGGCTCACAAAATATGAGGTTCATGATGGTGGCCAAGTATTTTTAGGAGATAATTTGACCTACATAATTATGGGGAGAGGAAGAGTGAAGTTGAAGTTTAGAGATGGGAGGACCAAGACTCTCCCACTAGTGTTTTACACATACTAAGAATTTCTAGATATTTGGTTTTAATGATCAAGATGGATGATGTTGGTGTATATGTATCATTCGGTAAAAATGGGTGTCAAATGGTGCATGGAGCTCTAGTTCTATAAATAGTAGTGCACATGGAAACTCCTTTAAAACTTGATGCAAGAATGAAAGTTGGTGCACGCAACAAATCTAATCTATCATAGGAGAAGACTCTGCGTGAGTTCCCGGTTCTAAATTAGTCAAAATATCATAGTTAAAATTATCTCTATAGTGAGAATTGTGGAAGAAAGCCTTCATGAAGAATGATAACTCTCCTCGATGATATATTGAAAACATGGGAGAAACATGATCATAAGATGTCTCCTCAAAGAAATCTTGAAGTATCCAAAACTCGGCCTATGAATGAGATGCCACCCCATAGATATCGATAAGGTCTAAGGCAAAATAATGTAGGAATATGTTGTCCCAAATAAATCTTGAAGTTTATAGGGAAATTACTTACATGATATGTCACATCGAGATACATATTGTAGGATTTGAGGGCATCATTTACATGATATGTCACCTCAAAGACATCTTGAAAGAGTTGTGGGGCATCGGTATTCTAAGATGTCACCCCGATACATCTTAAAGGGTATGAGGAATAGAAGGATCCTAAGATGTCACCCTATAGACATATGAATGGGATTGGGGAGTAGAAGGATTTGGATATGTCACCCTAGATACATCTTGGGACATCTAAGTCAACTTACTATGTAGGGGACTTCTTGAACCCGTGAGAACTTAAGACTAACGGGAAGAAAAACTTATTGTTACAAGATATTAAGTAATGCACAAGGAGTAAGGGGAGTTATCACCCCAAACAATTGGAGATAAACATGTCAAAGGAAAAATTTAATGATATATTGTAAAATTATTTTTGGTGGGTAACAAGAACACTATGAGGAATTATTGTGACATCGATATTTGGAAAAAAAAATATCTTCCAAAGGAGAGAGAAATGCTTTGGCGTGAAAGGTTGGTCCATATTGGAAGAAAATGGTTGTATGTGTTGAAATCAAAAGACTTGGTAAAGTAATTAAGGATTGTCCCTCGAATTTTACGTTAATGAACACTATGTGTATGGAAAACAAAGTAGGGTAAAGTGTTTATGGTGAATTTTGATTAGGTGCTATAAATGCTGAAATACCAAAAAAACAAATAAAGCAGGGTTTACCGATACCTGCATTGACAAACATAATATTGGGATGATTGAATACATGAACAATGGAAAAATCTCATATTTTCTCCAAGTGAGAATACTTGCGTACAAAGATAGCTAAATAGAAAAATATTAGATAAAGATATAATGAGTTGTTCGGCAAAGGCCGATCTTAGGAATCCAAAGGACTTCCTTGAAGGGTGTCAACTCATTTGATAAAATTAAGTTATTTTATAATAATAATATAAATGAAAATGATTTAGACCTCAAGAGGGATAGGAAGATTCTACTTCACATTGTAGGCGGCCCGGACTAGACTCGTGGCAAGCTCAAAGTCCTATAAGTAATCAAACTAGAACACTTCACATTCTTCTTATATGATCTCGACCTGATCCTCAATGTATTTGACTTCTAGTGTGAGTGTGATGGTGCAAAGACTCATCTCATGTGTGATATCAAGTTGTTCCCACACAAAATGTTGTTCGACAATCGTGAGATCGTATATGCTAGTGATAGGGTTTGAAGGACATAGAAAATTCATCTACAGAACATACATCTTGCAAGCAAATCATTAGACCATAAATATATTGATATAGATGTGATAATGCTAAAAATGACTAAAAATATAGGGATGGATGATGATCGGGGATCAACTGCGTGATCGTGTACAAAAAGATGTATTTTAATGGACATTGATAAAATAGATTTTTTTTTACACAGGATGTGGTTTGACAACACTAAGATAGGCTAGAAGGATTCCTGAAACACATGAAATTAAGAAAATAGAGATCCATATGTATTTGAAAAGTTGATGATAGGTAAAGGGACTAAGGCGTCGATCAACAACGATCGGGAATCGACGAGCATTGTTGTTAAAATTGTAGATATTGTAAAAGTTTTGTCAAATGAGAAAATGGGGAGCTGAATGTACAATAGATGCAAAGGATGGTGTAGACGACTAATTACAAACTATACTCAATGCAAAATATGAGTGAAATAAGTGAATAGTAATATACTAACCTTGTTGGGTGTGTGTAAGGGTGACAAAGCTTCAAGAGGTTTGGTTAATGATTTGATTAGGTTCTCCAAGACTTTGGCAACAAAGCATTGATGATTCTAATCTTGTTGACGGTATATGAAGGTGTAAAAGTCTAGTCTCCAATCTAACTTATGACTAAGCTGGGAAATGGAGGAATAGTGTGGCTAAATAGAATTGACGATGTCGTAAACATGGAGCCCACAAAAATAGGCCGCATCCACAAAAATGGAGAGTCAAAGGAGGAGGCGAGAGGGTTATTTGGTTTGTCACCCCGAAAAAGCCAAAAGAGTTAATCGAGTTTGGGATGGGATCCCACCCATTATCTTAATGTTTTTTTAATTTTTGTTCGATTCCTCGGTAGAAGGCCACTTTGGGGTCAAGAGGGAGAAATGGTGAGATCTAGCCGAGGTAATGGCCCCGCCGAGAGGCATCCCAACCAGCACCACTAGAATCACCAAGCCTATGAAAAACCCCACCATGAGTAGGGGAGGAGGATGAGAATGAGGGCACCACTAATGGCGAGGAGAAGGGCTCTGTCGAATCCGAGAGCGGCGTCTGAGATCTCTGCGACCTCGAGATGAAAAAGGATAATGGTGGTGATGGGAAGCGATGTCTATGGGCACCCTACTGACTACACAATGGGTGGCTCCCCAATGATCGAGCAAGCACTGGATGTGTTCAACTTCCATCCAAACTTTCTTGACCGTTACGAATCTAGAGCAAAAAGTGGAAATAAAAGCCAATTTATTAGTAACAAAAAAATCTTTATCCATAGGAACATATTAAAAATGGCATTATTTATGTCTTTCCATAGATGAAAAAGAATATCAGTTCTGAAAATGTGCCAAATTTTGTTATAAATGGCAAGTAGCAAGGTTGAGCCCCCCAAGAGAACCATTTTCCAAGAGAATAATTTTGGAAAAAGGGATGAAACCCAATATGAATCCACTTCTAAGCCGACCGAGCTCAAGGAAAAACAAAAATGTTCTTAATAGATTATGGTTGATGGAAAACCGGAAAATGGGGTTAAAATCTCATATGTTTGAGTCAATCCCGGTTGGAAGCCATTGGTGCAAAATACACCACTAAAATTATCCTTTTTAGGTTCGATGAGAGCACTCAGAACCCTTTGAAACCGACACATACAAGCATAAACATGGGAGGCAATATTCCAACAATGGTTGAGAGTATCACTACGCACATTTTGAGGGGTCATTAAGGAATACCCAAAATAGAGCTTGTCTTGGCAAAAATGCATAGTAGTTGGTCAATTCCAATCCCGCCACCCATGGGATATCGAGGTGACTCCAAATTTGTGCACATATTCATCAAGTATGCAAGCAATAATTTCGTTGGTAGGTTATGCATCCTTTGGTTGAAGATTGTATTTAGTAGCAAGAACATCCCATGAGAACCAAGATCTGGAATGTTTACAAAATAAATCACCGACCACATTAATTATTTTTTTTGTAAAATATGATCTCTTTCTCCCAGGGAACCAAAGCAACATGTATATCATGAAAATTGAGAATTGAAGACCACTAGAGAGAGTGGGAGTTAATAGACAAACCAGTTCTAAACCCATTCCCCTTCCAAATGAGGTGTGGTTTGAGAAATTCCCATATTTTCCAAATGATTTGGGAAATGAAAGTACCTCTAATATTAACTGAAATAGACAGAGAATAAGGGAATGGAAATCGAGACCTTTCCAAGATTGTCTTCCCAAAGGTGATCCTTGACAAATACAATGCCAAAGAAAATTTTTCCAAGCTTCATTACCTTCCAAGCTATGAATTAACCATTTGACATAGAGAGCACATCCTTGAAGTTTAATGTCAATAAATCCGAGGCCCCCAACTTATTTAGGCTGATAGAAAATGTCCCATGCCACCCTATGGAACCCTTCTACCCCTCGGTGTTAGCCTATAAAAATCCTACAACAACTTCTTAAGTTTGATGTAGGAAACATTAGATGTATCCTAACAAGAAGAATAACAAAGTGGCAGCTTACACCTTAGAGAAGCTTTGGAACATGTACGCCAAGGAAATATTATTGGTGATCCAAAAGCAAATTTACGTTTAACTCTTTGAACCAAAAAGTCCACAATTGGGATTAAAAGTAAATGGAATACTAAGAAACATCATCTACATACCTAGTTGAATCCATCTCCATTACATACCTTCCATCCATGGAGGGGTGGGAGAAAGGAACTTCTAGTAGCATTGGGTTTTCTCCCATTGATTAGAGGATCCTAAATCCAAAGAGAAAGTATCCAAACAATCCACAAAATTTTTAATAGACTTTTCATCTTCCAAGAGTGTGATAAAAGAATCACCCATAAAGTGGCCATTAATGAGTTGTAGACCCAAAGAAGATAGAGAAATTCCTTTAACCGGTCCTTGAGAAGTATTCAGGCTGCAGAGATAACTAAACCCTTCATAGGTGGCACATAAAGCGAAGGGGCCAAAGGACACCATTGCCTAATGGATCCGAACAAGCCGAACTTGGAAGATTGAGCCCCATTAATGGCGATGCATGCTCCAACATTTCTAAAAGCATCTGCATAGTGTGAAAAATCTTGGCCCAAACCCTAGAGCTTGAAGCATTACCAAAATGAAAGACCATTGAATGTGGTCATAAGCTTTAGCAAAATCAATTTTGATAGATAAATACTTTTGGTTAGAGAGTTGGTTTGATTCCATTTCTTCCAAGAAAACAATTATATTATCCTAGATATACATGTGCTTGATGAAACATATTTGTTCACTTCTAACAATTAGAGGAAGGAGATTGGCAATCTCATTAGACAAATCCTTAGCAATAATTTTGTAAGACACATTAAGCAAAGTGATAAGTCTTTAATTAGATTTTTTCTCATGATATCCTAATTTGGGGATAAACTTGATGTTGCCTTGGTTAATCAACTCTCCTAAAGAGTTAGAATCAAAAGCTTCAAGATAAACATTATGAAAATTAGGCCCAAGAGTGTCCCATAAGGTTTGATAGAATTCTTAAGGGAAGCCATCAACGCACAGGAGCTTTATCGGGATCTATTTGAAAGGTTACCTCCTTAAGATCTGAAATAGACAAAGGCCTATCACACACCACCCATTGAGAGTGGGAGACCTTGCAAGGCACAACTTGTAGATATTTCAAAAGAGCCTCTTGCCTAAACAGGCGGTGGCGAGTTGAGAGAAAATACCCCATGATAATTATGCACAAAATGTTTGGATAATATCGGGTAAGGCGATGTCTAACATTCCCTTGTAAAATGATTTTTTTAATAGAGGAGTGCTTGGAGCAAAGCATAACAAATAATTCTTTGGAAGATTTTTCACCTATTTTGAGCCAATGTAGGTGATCACGCGATTGGGCACCATGTACTTTGTAAGCTTCTTCCACCTTAAGGTTGTGCCTCCAATGGGCAGCCTAAAGCAACAAGGAATGATAGAGGGAAGAGGTGTTAAGCTCTTGTGAGACTCGTTAATACTCACAATATGAAGCCTCATGCATTTCTGCGTAAAGATAACAACTTGCTTGCCATATATGCGAAGGAAGGTGCTAGTTCTCTTGATGGCATCATTCCACCAAGCAATCCAGGCCTCCTATAACTAGAGGTGAGGAACCAAATTCCAAATTCTTTGGATATGGGACACAATTTGAGCATGTTTAAGGTACACAATATTTAAGTAGAATTGAGAATTAACCTTGTGCTTTTTGTAGGTTTTGACAAAGCAATGTAAAAAATATGGGGAATGATTAAATAATATAACAATATCAACAACAAAAACACATGTCAACCCAAGATAGGAGAAAGAAAGAAAAAATATTAACTTTTTCATAAGGGTGTGATCGAGCCATTGCACAATCTGTCTTGACCTTGTCCAAAGCTGGACCAAGTATACCAGCGAGTTGGAGCTCCTCTTGTAAGGGATGTTGGGATAAAAAGTCCAAGCTTGCGCCTCATATAGAACCGAGCCTCCCACTCTCCCGGACACCAATGCATGGGTAAATGACCAATCTTTTCCTCTCGAGCACTCAACCATATGAAAGTCACCATGACAATCCAAAGAGCATCGGGTAAGGAGTCAATAAGCTAACACCAAAAAAATTATTTCAAGTGCATCGGTGGATGCATAAATATTAGTTAAACCCAAGATACGTCCGTCAAGTCAAAGTCAAAAAGAGTCCACACCACTCGATGAGTGGGGTGAGCCCTAGGGGATCACATGTTAGGCTAGGTCGAGGGCAATCAAGGTCATGACCCCTCCGCACTTTGGCTCGTGATTAGACACAAAAAAACTTTCAATGGTGAATAGAGACAAGCTAGGATATTTAATTCATTATTTGGTAAACCATTATTGTCCCGTATAAAACTTTGTTAAATTTTTACATAAAAATATTGCATGGGCGGTACCATTTACAAAAAAATTATTAATAGGATAAAAACTCGAGAATAACATTGTCATGTTTGGCATTGTTTTACTTTTAAATTAAATATAAAAAAAAGTGTTTGGAAAAAAAACTCATCTCTGTTAGGGTTTTTCATGTTTTTACTGTCATACTTGCTGCGAAATTGTGCATCCATATACTTTCTAGTGGTTTCCCCTTGGTCCTATCATAGTGTCTTTTGGATTTTTTCTCATTAGGTGGTGCCAAAATTATAAATGACCAACTCTCCTCCCATTGCAACAATTGTTGCAACTGGTGGAAATGCTCCCAAGCGCATGAGGAAGTTTGTGTTGAAATTATACGATGAGGTATGGACTCTAAATCCCCTTCGGATGTAATAATTTCTTATGAATGTTTGGATCCTGTTGTCAAGTGGTATCAAAACCATTGCCTTATTGCTTATTTCGTGGTTGTATTCCCTCATAAACCTACCTGCAAAACTGGATGAAAAACCATTGGGAGTCTAACGGTATCCTAGTCTCAGGTGTCCGTAACCTCACTAAGGGGTTTTATCTGTTTTCCTTTCACGAGCCTTCTCAGCTTCAAGCCCTTTTTCTTAAGGCGGCATGTTGGTACTTAGGTAATACCTTGCTTGTGTTATCTCCATGGACCCAGGATTTTAATCCTAGTAGCCAAGTCTTGCTCAAAATCTATGTTTGGATCAAGCTTCTCGACCTTCTTATTCATCTCTGGTCCTTTCTACCAGATATTTTCAAACCCATTTGCAAGGTGATTTTCCATGAACAGGAGCATTTTTTTCTTTTCTTGTCCCAACAAGCATATGTGTGTTGAAGTGGACCTTGTGAAAGATCTGCGGGACCATTTGGATATTCAAGTTGGGTCCCTGCGTATCTCTCAAAAGGTGGTTTATTTTAACCTCCCCAACATGTTTTTTTTTGTCGGGCCTCGGACCATCACATTCGAGGCTGTTGCTTTTGCCCGCTCCAGCCCGGCAACACCAACACAACCCACCGTTTCGAAGTCTAAAGTAGACCCTTCGGCTGATGGTTGGATTGTGGTTGGATCTAAGAAGAGCTCGGGGGTGAAACCTTTTATTGAGGTTCCACCTCCATCTTCTTCCCCTCTATCGTCCAGGGATGAGCCAAGAGTGGTGCCACCTAGCCCTTTAGTTTCCATTCCTTCCAAGCCCTCGTAGAGCTAGGTTATTCAATCCAATTTAGAGAATACTAGGAATTTTGCATCAACCTCTCTTCCTCTGCGACGCTCACGCAGTCCACCCCGAGAGGTTTCATGTGGCGTGCGGGGAGAAAATGGGGCCAAGCGCACTCCATTCATGTTGAGCATAATGATTCAAACTAGCTTCTTCTTGCCAACAATTTTCCATTCTCGGTCGGATTTCCGAGGATGGATTTTCATGATTCCATGTCATGGAATGTTCGGGGTCTGACAGAGCCCTCATGAAAATTATCTATTCATTTAGCTTGCCAGTTAATTAGCAGTTTAGATGTGATTTGTTTATAGGAAATCAAGATTTCTAGTTTTTGCTTCAGAATACTCTAACTTGCATTGCCCCAAATTTTACGCATTTTCCACATGCAACATATTGAAGGCAGAGGTGGTGCTAGCATTTCCATCACGCAAAAATTTCAGCATTAATCACTACCTCGGGCCTGGGACCCCAGTAATAGGGTTGTGTGGGTGATTATGAGTATTAATGACCTTTCTTTTGGTATTCTTAATATTTATGCCCCTAATGACGGTCCCGAAAGAACAATATTATGGAAATGGTTAGGTGACAACTTACCCTTTGCTTATTGGTTGGTGTGTGGTGACTTTAATATGGTGGAGCACCCGGATGATAAATGTGGTGCCCTTCCTATGCGTTGGTGTATTGGTGAACGTGTAACCTAGTATTATTTTAAAATTCGTTGGGGCCTTTCTGATCCTTTTCTCAGATGGCGGTAGAATTTAAAGACCAAACATGGTTCACTTGGACCAATCTTCAAGAAGGATATGATCGGGTTTTAAAATGACTCGACCGTGCACTTCTTTCACAACAGCCCTTATTTTGATTTTGACATGCAAGGATCCTCTGTTATAAAGGTATGGCCAAAAATTATTTTCTCATACCACCATTCATCACATTTAAGGTTGTTTAGCGGGGGGCCTCCCAAGGTGCCCAAAAATAAATTTTATCTTAATGTTTCTCTGTTGAGTCATCCTAGAGTGGTCCCACTCATTGCAAAATTTGGAACATGGCACCACATCCGCCTTTTGTTGCCAGCTGGATTTCATGGTGGGAGGCGGCAATTCACCGCACCACCAGGTTCCTCCACCAGTTCGATAAATAGTGGCATTTGAGTTCGTAGGTGGGCCGATTCGGCTCTACACAAAGAATTCAAGGATCTCTCTACTTCTCGAGTCCAATCCTTTCGATTCTCATCTTCGAGTTCCTGTTCACGGTATTTGACACAAGCTCAAACTTATTGAATACCATTTGGCATGTGTGCGCAGATTCGATCGAGACTTCACTGGCTTAGGGTGGGAGATAAAGCCTCTAAAAGATTTTTCAAATCCCTCGGGCCAAACATGCTTGTCAATAGATCAAAGCTATTTATGATTCTCACCAATGGCTTACTGAGCTCCCAGAGATCACTAATGCTTTTGTCAAGCACTACCGTCTAGTTTTTCAAGCTCATGAGGATTCAATTGAGTGTGTTATTGCTCTACAAAAATGTATTGATGTGGTGCCTAATAAACTTTCACCCAGAGATCATGCTCATTGTGACGCCCCTCTCACTTTGGAGGAGCTCCATGTAGCCTTGCTCTGTCTTGTGGATGACAAGTCTTTAGGTCTGGATGGTTTCCCAAGTGAGTTTTACAAAGTGACCTAGTATTTTGTGGGACCTGATCTACTTCGGGTTTATAATGAAGCTCTCCAAACTCGCTCTCTTGGGAGTTTCATCAATCAAGGCAACATCAAGTTCATTCCCAAAGCAGGAAACCTTGAATAGATGAATAATTGGTGGCCGATCACCCTGTTGAATGTTTCTTACAAAATTCTTGCCAAGGCGCTGGCTCTCCGCATTGCGGATATTCTACCTAAAATCATTCGACCTTGAAAGCGGTTTGTTTTTCAAGTGCCATTACATCTTGGATAATCTTATTGCGGTATAGGAAGGCATGGAATGGGCTCGGTTTCTTCATAGATGGCCTCTCTTCCTCAAGATTGATTTCAGAAAGCTTACGATCGCATCAGTGGCCTTTTATCCTTGTCATGCTCAAAGCCCTTGGCTTTGGCGATTTCTTTCAATCAGTCATTAGCACCTTGTTTTCGAATGCTTCTTCTGACTCACCATTAATGGTCACCAATCCACTACCATCGACCTTTTCTGCTCTATCAAACAAGGGTGCCCTCTTATGTCGGCAATGTTTGTGCTTGTTGTTGATGCGTTGGGTTATTTAATTGCTTAACAAGCTGCCCAAGGTCACATTCGGGGATTGTCCTTCCGGATCATGCGACTCAACTTATCAATGGCCACTTCGTTGATGATTCCTTTCGACTATTGTTGAATCAGAGCAAAATGTTTCTAGGGTCTTTGAATGTCTTGACACTTTTTGTTTGGCTTCTGGTTCCAATATTCAAATGGCTAAAACCTTGGGCTATCGACAGAGTTGTTTGCCTCCTCCGGACTAGTTGAAGGCCTACCCCTAGAAATGGATTAGCCATGGGGAGCAATTCAGATTTTTGGGCATTCCTTTTTCCTTTGATAGTGACTCTACGACTTTGTGGCATTATGTTATTAATAGGGTGGAGCATAAAGTTACCAAATGGTCTTCCAAACCCTTATCTTTGGCTGGAAAATTCCAAGTTTGCACTAAGATCCTTGCCTTACTCATGTCTATTACTCTGCGTGTTGGTGCCCTTCTCATAATTCATTTGCTTGGCTTGCCAAGCTGCTTTGGGACTTTTTATGGTGTAAAATTTCTAGTTCATCTGGTTTCCACAGAGTTTCCTGGGACGTTTGTTGCCTTCCTCGTGATCAAGGTGGCATGGGGATCATTGATTTCTACCGACAAAGTGTTTCCTTATGTGCTAAATGGGTGATCCGGTGTTTATCGGGCAATCAAGTCTAGAAAATTCTATTGCATCATTGTATTGAATCTGGAGCCCCTTACGGTAAAGAAGTGTTGGAACAATATTGGGTTACATACTATTATTATCACTTCGGCTCCTATCAAAATTACAGGTACCTTTGTTGCCAAAAGTATTTGGAAATCCTTCGAGCAGGTGAATCCTTTGATGCGGTGGGTTGGTGATGGATTTCACACAGGGCTTTCTTTTAATTCGCAGAATATTTGGTGGTCTCCTATCATCACTAAGGTGATCTTCTACTTACTGAAACTTTGGTAATCAAAGCGATCTAACTCTTCCGCAAGGGCATTCATACCATTCAGGATTTAGTGAGCCATGCAGAGACTGGATTCCTTGCCCGAGCTCAAGCTGAAATTCAATCTTGCCAATTCGGACCTTCCATCTATCTACAAAATTCAGAGCTCTTGCCGATGTTATGCTCCATAAATTGGGGCTTCAACCTCCTGACTTAGTGGCGTGGTGGGGTGGAATCAAGAAATTGCCTTCCTCTGATACAACACTCAGGACCATTTACCAGTTGTTGAGCCCACTCTTTCCTGTCATTGATAAGCTTAATGCTTGGTGGAGATTGCACTCTACGCATTCCACTTGGCTTCATCGGCTTTCCCATACCTAGAACTCTCTTCTTGAGCCTAAAGTTAACCACTTTCTCAGGTGTCTTGTTTACCAAGGTTTGCTTGTGGGCAAGAGGCTTAGTCATATTGGCATCCCTAATCCTAATTGTCCTTTTTTCTCTCACCCCGAGTCGTTCAAACACCTCTTCTGGTCTTGTCCCCGTGCTCAGTCGATCGAGAGGTGGATCCATTCTTTGTTTGCATCTTATCACCCTGATTTCTTCCCTTGGTGCCTGGCCTTATTTGGTGACTTTAGTCCTTGGCCTTGTTACATTGATACACTTTGGCATTTGTTTTGAGCATGTATTATTGTTTCATATCTGAAAGCTCACAATGCTTTAATTTTTAAGCATGATCAATATGTTACTTGTTTTCCACTAATGACAAGGTGATTATTTTGTCTCTGTGCGCATACAGATTTAAGCTCAAGTTGTCAAGGTTTCCCTAGAGTTTGCTCATCTGCAGGAGCTTCTTGATCACTAGGGGAGTGCGCGCTGCACTATGAGGCGAGTCCGTCGAATCCTCAGTTGTTGCCACATCGGCCTCGCCACCCCAACGACCACCACCTGCGGGACCACGTAGGAGGATCGCTTGCGCATCCACCGCTCCACCTCTCTCGGCGGCGCCCTTGACCCTCGTCCTCCTCTGGACCTAGCTAGAGCCTTCCTCCGCGAGGGAAAGGCATTGTCAGCAATGGGGTTCGCTGCTGCCAGCCATGCAGACCATTACAAGATCTCCTCCACCCAGTTGGGAAATTATGGTTTTGTTACAGATGCAGTATCATGATTACGACGGTTGGCAAGTGGATCCTCCTTCGACAAAACCTAACAATGGAGCTTTCATCCCTCCTCAGATGATCCTCCCCCTCCTCCTGGTGCGGCGGCGTGTGCTTGATGGTGGTGGCGGTGTTTTTTTTTATGTGCTCTCTAGTTGCCATGTGGGTGTGTTGATGTAGCCCTTGTGGCATTTTTGCTTTGTAGTGCCCTTGTGGCATTTTGTGGGACCGTGTGTTATGCTGTCACCCCTTACTATGTAACTCTCTTTTATTTTTATTAATATAAAGGGTAGTTCCAATAGTAAAACTCAGGAATGAGGATGGAGGAATGAAAAAAACAAAAAAATGTTATTAAATAAAATAATATTTATTAATCTCTACGAAACATTACTCAATTGTTTTTGTTCTGCTTGGAAACGCCAAAAACTAATATGGTATTCTCACCAAACGCAGTTACAAAAACCAATCCATTGAGATTGTATTCAAGTTTATAACAAAATTTTGAAATGCAAAACATAATATCAAAGTTTAATTATTTTTTTATTTTTTTCACTCAATATTCTAATATTTTGATTGGTTTAAATGTAATTTTAAATTGATTTATAAATTCTGATGATAAGATGTAATCTAAAATATAAAAAAGAGTGTTGCAATGGGAAAATAATGATTTTGTTTACGATATGGAAAAGGAATAAAATTAATACATTTACATAGCTAAATCTACAAGAATTTTACTCATTATAATACTAATTGCCAAATTAGATAGAGATATATTTACATCAAAGTTAATGCAATAGAAAGCTTCAGGCATTCATTCAAGGGCATTTGGGGCCTCCTCTTTTGGTCTTCCAGTTGTTGTAGCAGGGGCAGAGCTGTTTGTTTCCATATGTTCCAGGTGGAACACACAGGCACTTTGCACAGCATTTGTTACAGTAAAACAGACATGGCTTTTTGTAGGCAGTTGCTGAGCACCTGGATGAACACTTTGGAGAGCATTCTGAAACATATAAAATGTCTATTAGAAAGAGTTTACACTTCTTTGTAGGCCAATCTCATAAGAAATTATCTAAATATGTACATCTATGGGTTCAGGAAGGAGTTAAGGTTCATACCTGCAGGTTTAAGACTGCCTTGTCTGCTCCCATACTGCATTTAATATACACATTGAATTTTCTTAGGCTTGTTTGCTTGAAAAGAAAATGGGTGTAGAAAATTCATAAAATTTCAGACTGCTATTATAGCAATATGCAAAATTTGAAGTAAGGTAGTAACTTGAGAGTATTAAGGGATGGTCTTTAAATATGAAAAAAATTAGTCCAAAAAAAAAAAAAAGATAAATATGGAAAAAATACGGTCTCACTAATCTCTTATGGACTGTTAAAAACCTTCTAACTACTGATTATGAAATTTTAGAGGTGTTCATAATTTAAACATTTATGGTATAAAATAATAATAAATAACATAAATTTTCTAAATCCTGCATTTTAATATTTTACCACTGAAAATATGAAATTTTATACAGTGAAATGAAAAAAATTTAAAAAATACTAAAAATCTTTAAGATCTTACTGTATTTAGTAACTATGATTTGAAGTATGGATGATGAAAAAATAAGTACGAACACAACCCACATATATGACTATTTTGAATTAAAAGCGTAAGAAGTTATATAATAAAGGAGGTTAAAATGGTACCTTGATGAAACAGCTCTTTACAATATATCACAATTCAGTATTTAAATTAGCTAAATCTGGGAGGGCAATTGAATTATGGTTTGAATGAGAATTCTGCAGTCTATAACCTAGAGATAATGTGGCTTCAAAAATACTTTGAACCCTTAACACTAAACCAAAAAGATTGAATTATGGTTTGAATGAGAATTCTGCAGTCTATAACCTAGAGATAATGTGACTTCAAAATTACTTTCAATCCTTAACCCTAAACCAAAAAGATTGCTTATAACTGCATCCAAATCGAGATGTTTATCCTCCCATCCCACATTCAAAAACAAAACATCCGCAAACCAAGTTCCAACCAACACACAATTCATATCTAAACATCTAAAACCTGCAAAGGGAATGGTATACTCACAGGATCAGCTACAAGGGACTGCTCATTGGCATCGCCCACATCAGAACACCAACACCCTGCAAACTCAGTTAAAACCCATGTCAACACCCCAAACAATAAAATACTGTACATTTACATGACAATGGCAGACCCGATATTATCTCTCTGTTCTACTAAACCTTATACCTGACTTTCCCATAACAGGCACAGAAACAGCAGCAGAGTGAAGAAAACAAACACAAATTTTGCCATTGCACAGACTTTTTTGATAAAAGAATCACCCCCAAAAAACTTCACAGTTATTACAAGCTGATGAAATCCAGAAGCGCAGACGGAGAGCTTTATAGATCAGATTGGACAGAGACCATGGTTGTAATTCTTCAATATTCCACGTGAATAGGCTGACAGTTAGAACATTATTCATGTGCACCACCATGTGCAATGGCGTACAGAATTGGAGCTTCAAGACAAAAACCTCTGCATTATAATGCAGACTACTCAGTGTGCTGCATATTCCAACTGAGCTTCCATTGCATTGCAAGCTACCCAAAAAAATACAAGTGCTTTTGAGGGTCACATGCAGTGGGAACCAGAGTTCTGTTCATGTCAAACTCTTTGGTCCCACATTTGTCTGTGTCTGAGCTCCTTTGCTTTCATCTTCTTCACATAAGAAGAATACTTCCATGTCAAACCACTTTTCAGTTTTCAGGTTAAACTGTCATTTTGGGAGTTTGGCCCAAGAGCCTTTATGTTGAGTGCCTTTTCATGATATGTGACCTCTCAACCTACATTGTCCTTGGTAGTGGGCCCATTCCTTCCTGCAACCTCTCCACTTAAAATCAAAACTTGGTCCTCTTCAGTGTTCCATGCCAGTTTTGGGAATGGATTCCCCCTCAATTATTTGTGCATTCTTCGGCAAAACAATTTTCTAGATTGATATGTTTATCCTTTAATTTAAAAATGGTAAAAAAATTGACCCTTCAGCACAAACTTACCATAATAAAATATAAGATAGTTGATCGCCATATATGATAGGTGGTTTCTGTGGTTCACTAATTTATTGCATCACTAGTAGATTGTGATGGTTTTACTAATGCAAATTTGTGTTCTTTTTTAATTTCAAAACTCTCTACTTTTCCAATTAAAAATTTCGTCAATCCATGATTCAAAATCTTGTAGTAGGTGGCCTTGTTTTGACAGTTTTGAGGCATGACACCATACCTTCATTTTTGTGAATGGTTGTACTATCTTATTTTTCCAAATACACTAGGTAGTTGTTATTTCATTAAAAACAAAAATCTAACACTAGAATCAGTCTTGACACAAATTGTATTAGAGTTTTACTGCATTTGTGTTAGGATTTGCATTAGATTAGACTATAACTTTAAAAATGCTACCCAAAACTCAATTTGTGGGTTTCACCCCATATTTAGATGAGCAAAAGCTCAATAAGATTTAATTCAAACACATTACACTTATATAGGACTGAATATCTAATTCCTATAACAAATCCACAAACCACTAACACTAATCTAGGATGGTTGCTCTAACAACCTATATTTACTCCTTCCTAATTTCTCTCACCTAAATCTCTATTTCACAACTCACTAACAACATACATAATATATTACACACTATCACTAACAAATACAAACATACATTTATATTTACTCACTCGTGTGAGTACTAACCTATGGTTTTCCTAACACAATTGACCTACATGTTTATAAACAATTATTTTATGATTTATCAAGTGTTGTTTGATATTCTAAATCATTGCTAGCGAGTCTTTCTTGCATCATTCAATTTTAATATGAGTACACTCATCTTCGAAAAAGTATATTATCGGAAATTTATTTCTTGTAGTGTGCACACTAAAATGTATATTATAGGAAATCTATTTATATTGTAATAATTATTTGAATGATGATGTATAGAAAGAACACCACATGCTCATATTGCAAATTGTGGGGTTTGAGGAGTTTTATCTCTCATGTCTTGGTTTGAATTCCATAACATATGGAAAACATCACTAATTTTTTGCAGACTATGTTTTTATGCTCCGAGAAAAAAATTGAGACGTAGTGAAGAGTGGAGAACTGCACAAATGCTTAAAAGCTAAATTATATTAAACTTCTTGATACTAAAACATAAATTCTTCAACTCATTGATGTTAATGCCATTAAAAAATATTTGAATATCCCCAATGTGAAAAAATTGCCTCAAAATATGAAGATGCAAAAATGTCATTGTAAAACTTGCAAAAATTGAAATTTAAAACTTTGACACAGTGTTCCCTAATGCAAAAAGTGTCATTAAATATTTAACACAAATTGTGTTTGATAATAAAAGTTCCATTTAGCATACGATATTCCGACACAAATTCCATGAAAAAAATTTCTTCGTCAGGACTCGAAAATAAATACAAGCCAAAAAAACTATAATTTAACACTAAAATTGAGCAAAAGCACCAAACCATATTTGCATATCAAACCACAGGGGGGTCACTTGATAGTCAATGTTTAAAATATGTGTGATAATTGGATCTCAAATATTACCCCTACATCGTCTCATTCTCGGGCCCCTTTTTACACTATTACCCCTATTTATACTAATATACCGACATAAAAGTTGTAAATAGAAATTACACCTTATAAGATCATACGTGATGTGTACTACCTTACCAAGGTGAAACCTCGTGTATCAAACATAAATTGGTAAAATGTTTAACTTGTGGAGTGTCTTTGCATGTTTGTGTGTTAATGTTTTAAAGTTTTGGGTTTACCCATGTTAAACCATAGTTCTACTTGGTTCATGTAGGGGTGTTTATTATATTGAGTTGTAGACAACCAATTGTGGCCTTTGGCATTTAATAATGTTGGTTTTTTTCTCATATCATTTTTACATGCACAAACAAATCTCAAACACACCATCTGAATCTATCTCAAGACTTGCAATCCCTCATTTTATCACTTAGACACGTATGTAAGAATACCTTTGTCGATAAAAATACATCTCATCTCCTATGCAGATTTTCCCAAATCATCAAATGAGTTTTCTACCCCACTAGATAGAACCGTCTCTTGTAGAGACATGATCACCAATCTTGTACTTAATGGTCGACCTTGTCCAAGGCCTCTAATGGTCAAAATTTCGGATGGTATTTTCTTATGAGTCATCATTGCCCTAGAAGTCGGCCTTAGTTCAAATATTACCTTTGAGTCCTATAAATACAAATCAAATGCACTAATTTATGCACTTGGAAACCTATTACAATTGAGCCTATATTGCATTGCAAGCTACCCAAAAATACAAGTGTTTTTATGGTCACATGCAAAGGAACCATAGTTTGTTCATTTCAAATGCTTTGGTGCCATGTTAACTAAGAACAATTTCTCCATATCTCAACTCCTTGCTTTCTTATTATTCACAAAATTATAGTATTTCCATGTCAATTTTTTGATCTTGTGGAAAGACCTTTTTTATCTTTAATTGTCATTTTGGGAGGGCCAACTTGCATAAGTTTGGCCCTACAAGTGGATAGAAAGAGAATTATGTTAAGTTCCTTTTCCCGATATGTGACCAATTCCTTTCTCCGAACTCTCCACTTGAAATCAAAACCTAACCCTTTTCACTATCCCATGTGATTAAGAGAGTTGATTATTCATATACTTGAAGGGGTTAGAATTTTTTAGACCAACATGTTTATCCTTTAATAACAAACTTGACCCCTCTAAGAAAGGTAGAGACCCATTGTGATTAATATGAAGTAAAAAGTAGGATTGTTGACCTCCATTTAGAATAGGTGGTTTTCCTAGTTACACAATTCATCAAGTGTCAAAGAAAAATGGGAAAAACAATTAAGTTATTAGTATAGTCAAGATGAAGGTCCCAATTGAATACGAGCCCCACTTTGTAGTTTCAACTAAAGTCAACAAGTTTTCATTGATCTTAGGATTAGATTTTCTATTACAATATCTTTTAATGGTTTCACAACACATTCACACCATATACTAAGTCTAAAAGGGATTATAACAACAATGTGCATATTTTGCACTTATAAACAAACTCCCTAATGATTAAGTGGAGATTCTTATTAACTTCCTAATACTTTGTAGTTTCTCTTAGGACTTTATTTTAGTTATCACTTCACATATTCTTCTCTTGAGCTTCCCGAATTTGATTTTTTCCTTAATAGACTCTCCCTAATGTGTCTCGATCTCTCCCACACTTACCAAAACTATTCTCTCCTTTTACACGAGCCCATTCGATCACCTATCCATGCATTTAATGAACTTGTTTGACTTTGTGAAGACAATCAATGGCAATTATTTAACCTTGTGACACCTTCCAACTTAATGAATGAAATTTGTTGAGTTTTGTGACCCTTTTGGAGTGTGTCTTTAAGCTCCCCACTTGTTTTCCTTTAAATGAAGCATTTTCTCGGGTCTCAAGATCTCTAAAGTATTTTGTATGATTTTACCCATTTATGTGCACAAGTCTATACATCAAAAATAACAAAAAATGATCCATATAAGTTTTGGGCTCATTTTGTGACCCACACATGCCATAAAAGGACTAATTCCACCATTGAAATGTGGGGCACCTCAAGATATTTCCAACAAGATATCATTTTCTCCATGTGAATCATTATATCTCAAGATATCGGTGTTTAAAGGTTTAATGCACCACAAATTTACAACTCAAACCCAATATATACAATGACTTTGAGAATTTTTTAAATTGTGACACATTATAGACACTAAATCATGCACTTGTGTACATTCCTAGTCCTAATCACATACTACTATTCATATGATTCCTAAGCAAGAAAACTGGTAATTAACATTTGTATTTGGCCTCTTTGCTTTCTTTCTTTCTTTCTTTGTGGTCTTACACACCCCACTGCCTAGTCTGAATTTCACTACTTTATCTTTCTTAGATCTGGAAACCAACGTCCGAGCCAAGATGCCAGTGCCAGAACCCTCGAACTCTTTGTATCTTGCTCGCTCCTTTTGGGCCTCTTTTATCTTTTGGGCCTCTTTTTTCTTATGAGTCGGCCTTTTAGTTGTCAATTACGAAATTCAAACAAGGGAATCATATAAATATAAAGCTATTTGACCATAATAAAGGACTAAGCTCTAAGCATCTACTATCATCGCCTCGGGTTGCATCCAAAGGAATTCTAACAACATCAAAGCATCCATCTACCTTCATTCAAGGGACAAGGGATTGCTTATTCGCATACATGCATAGGAGGGAAGTTCATCTTTCCATACACACATCTACTTACATTGATACATATAGCTATTGCTCGTTATTTGGTGCATCTTGCACAAAAGCTTCCTAAGGAACCATTCTACACACACGCACACAGAACTACATGGAGTCTAAGATGTAGTGCAACACTCGGTCGTAAGTTCACTTTTTTTGGGTGACCATCGAGGTCACTCCGACTCCTCATTTGCATATTTTTCTTTTTACGATTTGATGTGTTTTGGGGTTTTGCTGGAGATCATTTTTTTGCAAGTTACAAGAGAATACATTGATCATCCAGCGACACATAGGTTACTAACAACAAAGGCTAGCGACCATCTTGTGATACCAGAGAAATCAGAGTTTGATAATTCTCGCAGTCACAAGCGCCTACCAAAGGGTCTCTCATGCCTAGGTGACCTAGTCCTACTCTAGGCACCCTAGTCTAGGATAATCCAATGATTCCATGATTTTTTGTGTTCAGCTGTGACAGTTCCCTCTTGTTTACAATTTTTCTAGTCCGACATACTTGGGATTTAGTAAAATATTAGCTAAGTCTTTTATCATGTCACTTGCACCTAGGGTTTTAATTTCTATTTATTTATTACTTGTGTCAAATCTGTGCTTTAATGTTTATCATTACATAGGATTCTCGAATAATAGCTAGGGTTTAGCAATTATTTCAAAAAAATTAAAATCATTTGGTGAACCTATCTCATTCGGACACTCTTAGATCTTCATTTCTTCCTTTTTTTTGATAGATATTGGTGCAAATTGCTCAATGAATTTTTACTATAAGCTTATTGAAACAAACTACACATAATTAACACCATACAAATTTTTATTCAATTTGATTCATATGGGATAGTAATACATGAAATTGATTTACATATAAATATCTCAATGATCTCCTTAAATCAAGGATTCATGGCTCACCCAATCCTTACTATCTCTCAAGTATTACTCTCTCCTAGAGAATCTCTCACACCCCTATCTATGAGTTGTGCATTACAACTATTTGCACACTCATGTATTGTTTAAATATTAAATAATACTAATATTCAAACCATATGTTCACACTATGAATACTTATTTCCTAGCATTCACCCCCTTAGTGTGAACATGGATGAGTTCTGTCTAGTACCTGCTCATGTTCTACAATTTGATGGTTTTCAAAGAGTACCATCAACTTCAACAGTTTTCTAGCGAGAACCATTAACCACTCTATATGTGATTTTCTAAGAGATACGTAAACTCTCAAATTGGTTTTCTAGTAGACCACCAACCACTTTCATAGTAGTGTACACGTTTCCCCATCCACAATTTACAAAAGAGAACAAAATATAGGAAAATATGTTCATAACTATGAATAGGAATTATCCATCTCTTCTTTATTTACTACAACACATGTTGAAATCAAACACACCGAACACAACTGAAAAAACATGGCCACCAAAGCAATATTGCATCCTCATCGATGGTTCCTAACGAGAGGTCGTTAAAATGCCTCCTTCCTCTCGTTGCCTCCAGCCTCCATGAGTGATGCTACTTAGTATAAGTATTCATCTTCATCCTCCTTCATGTTCAGGTTCTTCTTCTTCTTGAGTGCTTTCTTCATCAACTACCCGAATACTTACTTACGGTTGTCTTAGAAGATATCTAAGATCATTAATATGACTTGACATAGTTGCACCCTCATTCATTTTCAACTTGAATAACTAGCAACTTAAGTGTAAATTTAGCATTCACAGCTTTGCACCAAATGTCTGACTAAGCAAATCCCATATGTCTTTAGACTTTTTTTCTAAGTCTACATAATGCAACTCAGTGTCAGATAAAGCAAGCCCAATAATGGATTTTTCTTTATCATCCCTGGTTTGCCACTCCAGTAATTTTGTTGCATCAATTGGTTCAACTTCTTTTCCATTTACAATTCCCCAGAGATTTTTGTTCATTAGTTGCATTTGTATTTTCACCTTCCATGTGTGAAAATTTAAACCGTTGAATTTATCTAATGGGATTTCCATTATGGGTGTCGAACTCAGTCGAAAATGCACCCTTACAATAATATTTATTTAAAAGCTGAAAGTAAAATTTTCTAAAATATTTGCAAAAATGAAAAAAAAAAAAAATTTGGTCCGGCAACAGAAAACATAGGATCAATGCATACAACTCGAAAAAACACACATTACCAACTGAAAGTTATGGCACTTACAAGTTCTAACTCCAACATCTTTCTAGACCCTTTCCAAAAATGGAAATTTATTTTTCCATACTTTTGTTTTTTTCTTATATGTCCAAAAATGGAAAAAGCAGATTTAATAAGGGTTGTCCCTATTATAACACAATTTTTTAGAAGGCAAAGACACGACATTGTGGATTTTCCCGAGAGAGGCAACAATGTTTCATGTAGAAAGGGATCCAATACCAGTCGAAACACTCAATGCATGTCAAACTTCTAAACGTGATGTAGTGTTGAACGCATCTGGGAGTGTATGTTACTCCACAACAGAAAGAGATGGCTTTTCAATGATCTATGCAACAATATAATAGAATGCTCAAGGCACCATACATGGATACAATAGTAGGATATTAAATCTGCCACGTTGATCAACAACTCAAAAATAAAAAAACATGCCCTCTAACAATCCGAGTAACCAAAAATTTCTAGATTCATTTTCTCACATGATAACTCGCTGCTTCCATACGGATCTGCCATGCTCTGATACCAATGATAGATATTGGTGCAGATTGCTCAATGAAATTTTACTATAAGCTTATTGAAACAAACTACACACAATTAACACCATACAAATTTTTATTCAATTTGATTCATATGGGATAATAATACATGAGAATGATTTACATATAAATAGCTCAATGAGCTCCTTAAATCAAGGAGTCATGGCTCACCCAATCCCTACTATCTCTCAAGCATTATTCTCTCCTAGAGAATCTCTCACACCCCTATCTATGAGTTGTGCATTACAACTATTTGCACACTCATGTATTATTTAAATATTAAATAATACTAATATTCAAACCATATGTTCACACTATGAACACTTATTTCCTAACATCTTTCATTTTTCTAAGGTCCTCATCTCATCATGGATATTTCCATTCATGATTTCTTTCTAGCCAATCCTAGTTGTAGAGCTAAAATCATTTCTCTCTTGGCTAATACTCGCATTCCTTCTACTACTCATCCGGACATAGTATATCAAACATTCGTAGATGCATTTTCTCAACAACTTAATTTTCCATCTAATATAGTTGCCAATCTTTCTATTTATGACAATGATCCTCCCTATATATACAAACATGCATCAATAACATGGGTATTAAGTGAACTATAATCGATAATGGATCTGAGCTCAATATTTGTATCTTGTATTATATTCATTCGAATATCATCCTTTCCTCAACTAATGTTAGCCCAACATCCATTTCTCTTCATGCATATGATTCTTCCACGCATCCATGCATAAGAACTATTACTTTACCTATTATTTTTGGCCCAAAATTGTTCTTACAGTATTTTTGTTATCGATATCCCAATTTAGTATAATTGCTTACTTGGTAGGCCATGGATTCACGCCATGCAAGAAGTGCCTTCTATAGTTCATCGGTGTGTTAAATTCTTACACGAGGGCTTTGAATATACAGTTGTTGTTGATCATGACCCATTCCAATACCGCCACCTAGATCTAACCACTGCATTACCTATTCCAACTTATATTACTATGCATCATGTTGCTAATCCACAACCCACGGATTATCCGGATAACTTGCCTCCACTCGAAGGAATTGTTTGTGCATTAGACATTGTCCCATCCACTTCATCCTCACCCCCTCCTACTACTAATACTACGGTAATTTATCGGGGGTCTGTCCATACATTGACGTCACACCACCTTCCACATCTTCCCATGACTA
This sequence comes from Taxus wallichiana var. yunnanensis, assembly GCA_018340775.1. Classification (NCBI taxonomy): domain Eukaryota; kingdom Viridiplantae; phylum Streptophyta; class Pinopsida; order Cupressales; family Taxaceae; genus Taxus; species Taxus wallichiana. The sequence continues at coordinate 22,660,651 of CM031236.1, read as the reverse complement.
CTCTGCATCGGTGCTTCCTCCTTTCACATGCACCTTTTCATGAATAATTCTTATTGGCCACACATTCCATTCGATCCCACTTTCTCTAACACTATTTGCACATATGATGGCTTGGCTCAACTAGGATTCACACTGGATGATCTCCTCCCTCCATCACATTCTCCTCATCTATATCATGGATACGTTCAGACATCGCTACTTATGGCCTCCACGTCTTCCATTTATTAGTATTTGTTGCATGCACTTCTCTACTTATACTTGGGCAGTCTTGGCTTGACTACATTGGTGGCACTTTGGATCTTGATCATATCGACATTTCATTCCCCATGCCTTTTGGCCGTGTTTTTATTTGCAATGACTCATTTCTCGACTATTCACAAAATCTTACTCATTGGTATGCACATGGTTTTCCACTACCACCTTTCACTAATGAGGAATACGCAATGGGCATGTACAATCTATGCCGCAATGGCTCCTTACATGATCAACCACATATTATTTCTTACCAGGTCTCTGATGCATCTCCATTTGGCTTCAACCATGACAATGATGATCTCTTAGACGATGTTACTTGATTCTTTTCCACATCATACACTTGGGGGCATCATGCCTACTCCCCCTTTGAGCATTACCGTGTGTCTTGCATTTTTACTATTACACTCTGTGCTTCACATCTAGTCTTTCTCATTCATCCTACATGCATTGATACACACAACTTGTATCATCATTACCCTATGACACACTCTAGTTCCACAATTCATACTCTCTCTGCCGAGGGTCTAAATCAAATGAACCTCACCACATTCACAAACTTTATGATCTATGCTTCATTAATATATCTTTCTAGCACACATTTTCAACCATTTCCCGATGACACACTCAGTTGTTTTATATGATGGCCAATTAAATTCTCTATTTTTAGTTTTATCAAAATTGTAAATTTTATTAATTATATTTTATATGGTGTAGAGTATTTTATTTTAAATCCTAAGGTAAAAGAGAGGGTTTTGAAAGGGTTCCACTCCTTCGTATAGACCAAGTAAAATAGAATTATAGTAGAAAAATGAGGACAATTATAGTCAATTCAAAAATCACTCAAATAACACTTTACAAACATACAATACTTTATCAATAAATGCATAGCAAATCCATTGCATACAAGGAAACACCATTAGAAAAGTGGGAAAACCATCCCCAACCAAAATTTCAAAGGAACTAACCACAAGCAATGCTAAGTCTTCTCTCTCTATGGGAAATAAGGTCCCCCATCATTCATTGAGATCCATCTTGCAACATCTCCTCAACTTCTAATTCGCAACATTTCCTTAACTTCTAATCATCTCAACCTTAAATAGTAATCAACCTTCATCCTTTGTGTTTAGCCGTTGAGCCCAAATCTACCTTGGGCCTCATTCCTTTGGGTTAAGAGGGGGTAGAGTCCAACCAAAAAATATTAGAAATGCTTAAGGGGTCGAATATAAAGATTTACATACCAAACCTCCCTTCATTGTTAGGAGAAACACCAAAATGACATACTTGTATCGGATATGTGAGCCCACCGATGGTGGATGACAAGGAAGAGTCAATCTTTGTGATATGGGTGAGAACATCATAGACGTTAATGTTCAATATAACGGATGAGCTTAAAATTTCTTCTTTGTAGGATCGCCTAGAGTTCAAGGAAGTGTTCATCTCGTTCTTTATTTTAATTAGAGCGTCCAACACCATTAGCCCACACTTCTTGGTGTTAATGTTGTACTCCTTTTGTTGGGGCTTCTCTGTATGATCTGGATCCCATCTGTAGATCGAGAACATTTTTGCGTTGCCTTCTTTCGTTATTGTTATTGAGGAGGAAAAGGATCATCTAAGAATTGAACTTGTGTTTGAGAATCTCGAGCCTCTTCGAAGGGCTCACAACATATCAACCATTAGATTGTGTGTTTTTATTATTGCATCACGGAAAATCCGAGAGTATCTGCAAATATTTTCACCATTTTAGGCACTGTTTACCTAGAGCTCTTCAGAATTTACAAATATTTTCACTAGTCTAGGCGCCTGTTTCAAGCTACTCCTTATTTACAAAAAACAATTCCCTACATGGATTTTAGAAGAGTTGTGGTCCATGAACATAAAAAAGAGCTTAAATTATGTGGTGCCCTCACTACCTAAAATATTTATGCAAAAACTAAACATTGATGTGTCAAGAAACCTTGGAATATAATTTTTAAACAAACCTAGACGGTCTACACTCTGTATATATGATTATTTTGTTAATAATTATGCCAAAAGCATATTCCAAATTACATATATTGATGCAAGGTTGTTAACTTTGTTACCACTGTATCGGTGACATAATATTTTTTAATTGTTTGTTGTTTTTTAATTCTTCTCCACACTATCATGTTGGCCTCCCAATTGGCTATAGTTGATAGGCGGTTCTACCTACTTGAAATAACCAACCCTCAATAAACCATGGAAAGACCACTCTATCTTTCTTTCCTCTTTTGGAGAAGAATGACCACCATGAAAAAGGAAATGCCCAACATCAATACATTTCTCACAATTAGCTTTCTTATTTTTTCCATTTCATATTTCTAACGTATTTGGTGCTAATGGATATTCCTATTTCATTATTAACTTGTATTATTGTATTATTGTTGATGTTGACCTACACACCCAAAAGTGTTTCAAGTAAATAAAAATTAAATTTCCTTTCTTTGCCTATTATTTTTAAATTAAGAAAATGATGATTTATGATGTCCTAAGCTTACACAAGAAAGGATATCATGCCAAGCAAACATGTTTGGGTGCAATGTAGCATGAGGGAAAAAGGCAAGTCGAATGATTCATTGAAGCTAATAATCGCACCCCCCCTATCACAAATTGAACTCATGTAAATAATGCGAGCAAGATCGAGATGATAAAGTGTAGCATAGATAGAAGATATTATTTAGGTAGGAACAATATGAGCCATGGAATAGTGTGGGACATTGCAGGGAATTTAATTCCCGCATTTTTCTTTCCAACTTTCCATTCATGTCTTCGTCTTATCTAACAAATTTTCTGTTTCTTTTAGTTGTGGAAGGGCCACACTATTTTTTGAATAACTTGACTCGTGTTACTTAATACTTCTTTCATCATATCCGCCAACCACCCCCAAAATATTCTCTCCTTGGTTTTTCCTCAATATGTAAAATATTTTAATGAGCAACCCCTCCATATGGCTTAAAATAGACAATACAACATTATTCTTAAACCCAATACTGTTTTTGATTAAGTTGACTCAAGTTACTCAATACTTATTTCATCATATCCACCCTCTACCCCCAAAAGATTATCTCCTTCATTTCTCTTCGATATGCAAAATGTTTTAATCAAACCTTCTAGATATATGTCAAAATATCTTTCCAAATTTATCACCTCCCAATAATAAAAAAAAGAAAAACTAGACAGACCTATCAAAGATAGTATATTAAAATGTGTCACAGTTCTAATTGCGTTGGAAATAACTATACCTTTGTAAACCATGGAAAGGCCACCCTATTTGTCTTTCTTCTTTTGGAGAAGAATGGATACTATGAAAATGAAATTGCCCAACATTAATACATTTCTCACATTTAGCTTTTTTATCTTTGCCATTTCATAATTCTAACCCATGGAAATTGTTTCCTATTTGGTGCTACGTGGATATCTGATGAACCACTTTGTTATCAACATTCAAAAATAGAGCCATGTCATGTTTTGCAAGTTTAACATCCTCTCTCATTGAAAAAAATATTGTGATGAATTGACCCAGTATAATGTATTATTGTTAATGTTGACTTGCACACCCAAAAGCATTTCAAGAAAATAAAATAAAATTTCCTTACTTTGGGTGTTGTTCTATTAAGAAAATGATATTTTATGATGTTCTAAGCTTACTCAACAAAGAATTTCATGCTAAGAAAACATGTTCCACTCTAATGTACCATGGTGAAACAATCCCTTTAAGTATTCTTTGCAATTAACAATGACACCCACTTGGTGCACTAGGAGCTTTCGATAGGTAGGTGTTGAAGAATGAAGGATTGAAGGTAAAATGTTGGATGGGGGAAGAGTCGTGATGAAGATGGGGATTGAGGGAAGATAATTTTTGAGTTGGGGAATCTATTGGAGGAAATATAGCCAATATTTTTTTCCGACATTTCATGTATGAACTGCATGTCACTTTTTCCTACTATAATTAGATAATCTATTTAACGCAAGGCTTATTGAACATTAATTCTATCTTAATAGTCACCAACTTGAAAATCCCTACTTTTATTGCATTTGCAACTTTTAGAGATTAGCAAAATCAAATTGTTGTGTTGTAATAATATAAGCATGGAAGGAAAACCAAAAAAATGGTAACAAAAGTGAAAACATGTTTTATCCTCTTTGTAAGAGCACTAAATCAAGGGCCTACACATCCACATCTCCAACTATAACACTTATTAGTTTTTTTGATGCTATGTTCCTCTTAACAGAGAGGATAAGATGACAATGAGGATGAGCTAGAGGATGTGTTAGGCAAGGGAAAAAGCATGACATACAAAACATATGCAAGCTTCCTTTCTACAACCAATGGTGATTGAGACTTTACAAAGCATCTAAGGTTGGGGAGAATGTGGATTTCAAGGTCACTGGCCTGAGGATTACCCTCTTAGGCATGAGCCATTGTTGTCCCTTGTTTGGAGTAGTGACGGAAACATAAAGTTTTTTGTCTTCAAACGACCGAGGGGGATTCACAGCATCAGAACGTAGGGTTTGAACTTCCAACATGGAATGCTTTGAGGGGATTTGAACCGTGGTGTGTTTGTACTTTTAATTTTGTTGGGAAAAGGTTGTCGAAATACATTGCCTTAATGACTGCACAACTGGTCCTCACCCCTTTAAAAGATTCGCACATATGTCACGTGATTGTAGGAAACTAGAGTTTCACAATGCTTCCCCATACCCCTTTACCCAGTACGAGCGGAAGCCTATTGATCTAGAAGGGAGCATACTATAGAGACACTCCCCTCATCGCGCCACTTTTTGTCTCCTCATTACATCCCCATTGTAAAGATGCTTGGGTTGGTGTCCATATCACGGGCATTTCCAGCTCTTATTCCCCATCAAATTTGATTCTTTGCATAACTCTTTTCTTCCTGTCAACTGCATTTTCTACAATTTTTTCCCTTTCTCTTCACTCGCATTTCAAGTACTTTCCTTTAAACATTAACCATAAATAGTTTCTCCTCTCTAACATTACCACACATTACACCACCACCACCGTATTAGTTTTAACTTCTATTCCACTCTCTCTTCCTCCATATAAGAGACAAATCAAATACCTTAACCAACACAACTACACTTCTTAGTTTCCTTCCCTTTTCCACATATCTTTCTTCTATCGCACCCCTTTTGCGTTCACATTGCACTCCCCGCATGCGATTGCTAGTATTAATAGAGTACCTGTCAAAATAACTCTAAAGGGATGTTAATTTCCCACTAATAAACCTTAAAACAATGTAATTGCTATTTTTTTGGTTGTAACACTTCTTTTCAAATTTTATTGAAACAAATTCCTTTCTCAAATGACAAGTGAATTCAAAGATATAAAAAAATTATAGACAACTATTAAATTGCACTTCATTCGATCCAATTATCCGTAAAGAAAGGTCTAAATGTCAGAGCCGATAGATTTATTTTTGTATAAATATGATCTATTTTTGAAAATATTAGTTATTTGTTGCATTTTACAGTTTACTTTGGAAAAACTATTGAATTGTTGACCTTTATATTTATAATTTGGATAGAATATTTGTATTAATTATGTTTACATTATTACTATTATGTTAAAATTAGGCATTATAGGTATGATTCCTCGTGTTTTTTTCAATCAAAACTGTGCTTTCCGAGTCCGAATCTCAACATTTGGAAATAATCTGTAGCAGGATAGGAAGAGGTAGCAATGGCGTTGCTGCAATGTTACTCGGTGGTTGAAAATAATTGCACCAAATCCATTTTTGAATTGTTGGTTGAATGCCTTTGGAAAGAACACACTATTTAGTCATTGAAATGGCAATTCTAAGTCATACGTTTCTTCTGGTTGATGCTGGATATCTCCTTTAAGAAGGGCAGAAATGTTGAAAACTTGTAATTATTTTACAACTCCTCCCTCCCAAGGAGAAAACAGAGATGGGCATATTGACATCAAATTTGATGCAATACAAGTTTCCGATTCAAGGACATTTGGGGCCTCCTCTTTTGGTCTTCCAGTTGTTGTAGCAGGGGCAGAGCTGCTTGTTTCCATATGTTCCAGGTGGAACACACAGGCACTTTGCACAGCATTTGTTACAGTAAAACAGACATGGCTTTTTGTAGGCAGTTGCTGAGCACCTGGATGAACACTTTGGAGAGCATTCTGAAACATATAAAATGTCTATTAGAAAGAATTTACACTTCTTGTAAGCAATCTCATAGTATAGAAAGTATATTCACATGCCCATCATAAGAAATTATCAAAATATGTACATTTATGGGTTCAGGAAGGAGTTAAGGTTCATACCTGCAGGTCTAAGACTACCTTGTCTGCTCCCATACTGCAATTAGTACACAATAAATTCTCTTTAGTCTTGTTTGCTTATAAAATACAATTTTACTCTTCTATTTAGTACACTCAATATTCATAACATGTTTTGTAAATTTGCCCCACTAGTCCAAACAGTGTCAAATGGGTGTGCCAAAAACGTGATCCTACTGTGTCCAAGAAATGACAAAAGGAACTCCTCGTATATGAAGCCATTATCAGGCAAGTGAACTCACAGGATAAGCTACAAGGGACTCCTCATCGGCCTTGCTCATATCAGAAACAACAAAACCCTGCAGAGTCAGTCAAGATAAGTGTCAAGACACAACACCCAAAACAGTGTACTGTATCACAAAAATAATATAATTATGGGTCTCTTGCAATAATGTTCATACCTGACTTTCCCATAATATGCAGAGCAGCAGCAACAGAGTAAAGGAAACAAACACAAGTCTTGCCATTGCTCAGATAAGAACCCAAATCAGAAACTCCCCACTAAAACAAATGCAGTTAAATCAACCTGATGAAATGTAGAGAGCTTTATAGATAGATTGGAATGTGTGAGTGAGCATATTTACATGTGAAGAGGCTGACAGTCCTTTACAATGATTCATGAGTCCCACCATGTGCACGAACATGTAGAAATGTAGCTTCAACCCAATAATCCATGGATTACGATGCAGAGTGTGGCATATTCCCCATAATGACTTGTATTGCATTGCAAGTTTAGGAACACATAACACTCGAGTGCTTTAGGATCACATGTGGTGTCGTTTTTAGACCCACATATTCTGGGGCAATTTGTCCATATCTGTAATTTGTCCATATCTTTTTTTGGGGCTTTTGGAAACTTTAACAATGAGTTCTTTCTTTCGACTGTCGTTTCGGAGTCTGAATTCTGCAAGAGAAGTGGATAGAAAGCACTGTGGGTTCATGCACGCCTGGAATTTGACGGTCACCCCTGCCTGTCAAAAGGAAATTTCATGACGGTTTCGTGATATAGTTACCTTTCAATTTACGTTTTTAGTAAAATTTTAAATTGTCAAAAAATCTTAATTGAAATCTTAATTTTAAATTTACGTTATTCAAAATAATAATCATGTACCTGTATTGATGTCTGTATCTCAAGCTTCTTCTTGGATGTCTGTAACAAGATTCCTTAAATTTTCCTACAACAATAAAAATTTGAATTGAAACTTGCATAAAAGTTAAATTGAAACTTGTAGATTGCAATTGGTAATGACAAAATGAAAATAAATACAGTCACAATATCATTGAAATTAGAAACTTATATGTTTTTAGAAAAAACAAAGACAACGTGTGAACTCTGAGTTTAATAAATTCATTATTCACATAAACTTATTTTAGTTTCTAAATTTAAATTGGGAATTATTAAAAATCATTATCAATATGATTTATAGAATATTTGTAAAATGAATAAAATCCAATCGATTTCATATATATATATATATACCTTATATATTATATTTGACTATTATGAAATTTTACGGTTTTTAAATAATATAAACTTGCTGAAATACAGTTTTATTAAAAAATTACCTAGCTAAATTGACGGGTTTGTTTTTTATTAAATTGTAATTTACGGTTAAAATACCAAAAATGGTCTACAGACCATCAAATTCTAGGCCTAGGTCCATGTCTTTCGCTCTTAGTACTTACCCCATGGTCTCCTAAAGCAGGATACTAAAATATCTCAGCGGTTGTTATTTAGGAAATTTAGGGGCATTTAAGCCCTGAGTGGTTTTATATTTCTTCTAATTTTCGTGAACAATATTTGATGATATATTTTTAGTTTTTTTGGTAATTAAATGGTTCAAATTTTCATTTAGGTCAACAACAAAATTGCTTATTTTTACCTTATTTTTTTTGTTTTTTTAGTTCGTATATTAAAAATGCAGTTTATAATTTTCCCTTCAAAAAGATAAACATTGCAATCCTTTTAACATGGTACTCTTGTATGGAGAATAGACTTTTTTCGGGAGCTTAGTATCAAGCTCTAAGGAGTATGATGGTTAATATCATCCATATACATTTAGACCCGGCATTTGAGTCAATATAGTCAATTTTTGGTGTTTTGCTTACATATTATTTATTAAAGGTTCAACATTTTTTTTATTGGAAGGATAAACATTTGAAAATTTTAGTACTTTTTGGGATTGGTGTAGAATAATAGACTTTTTTTTTTGGCTTGGTATGAAAGATTGACTTGTACCACCATTATCATCCATGTACATTCAAGCATTGGAATGTGAGGAAATATGTTTTTTTGGTGTTTGTGCTCATATATTAGAGTTTTTAATTTTTGGTTGAAAGGATAAATATTTGAATATTTTTGTCATCACGTTTGGGATTGGGTGTACGAATAATTGAACTTTTGGGCTTAGTGTCAATGATTGATGGGTATCCATTCCACCAAATTCAAGTATTTGGCTTCGTGCTAAGGCTTTTTGCCAAAATTGCTTTCTTGGGCTTGGTACCAAAGGCATGTACATGTGAAAAGTGGTTTTACACTAGTAACACACTAAAGTAGACACGTCACATTATAATTACATATAAGTAGATATAAAATAATATATCATACTGAATTGCAAAAATTGAATAGCCTAGAACATAGAAAATTGAAACAAATAAAAATGTTGAGATATGTACAATTTTAAGGATAATACTCAATTTGTCGTGAATCTAAAGATAATTGTCAACAACAAATAGTGAAAACAAGTCTCGATGAATCCAAGATCGTAGCAAAGTGAAAGAGAATAAGCATTGAACTACACAAAGAGGCAATTCTCTTTTCATTGATTCAAAAACATTACATAAGAGTCCTTAAATAAGCCAACTAAAAAGCTAATTAAAGTGCAAAACAATCCTAAAGCAAAAAGCTAACAAAATCTCATTAAAACTAATCAAACTTGATATTTTTCGTAACGCTTTACATGCAAGCTCATATGGGTCTAATGATTATCCCTTATTCTTGTAAACACTCAAATTTGGCAATTTACCTTTTGACACTAGTTATAACAATGCTTCTCTCTTTAATACAAATATCCACATTCTATCCTCACTCAATACATCTTACTATCTCTCTCCCAACTTGCTTATTTCTACACACTGATGTGTCATCACATTCTAAATATAAATGCATAAAATCAATATTTCACCTCTTCTTATCATGATACATTTTTCGACTATATGCACTATCGCCCTGTCCAAAACCGTATGATCCGGTCAAGATGTGGAATATCTTACTAACACTTATATGGTCTTGGAATGACACATCCTCCAAATTTGCTTTCAATTTAATTATCTTTTTTGGATCATTTCATCCTCATGGGTCAGCCTTGTCATAACAATTTACCTTCAAAACCATATATAAGCAAGTTAATACTACTTAATTTACTTACATGGAACTCTTATGAGCTCTCATTGTAAATACTAACACTAAAGACATGCAAGGCTCCCTAAATCTCATCAAATTTGATACACATCCATTAGGAAGCTCACTACTAAAATTATGAAACACTCAACTAGATCAAGTAGTTCACTTCCCTAATTTCCAAGCATCCAAAGATCTAAATTGAATGTCTTAGAAGAGAAAATCACCCGTATACATTGTCAAAATGGTTCATGTTTCCAAACTAGTTGCATACATATAGATATCATGTGTTAGGTGGAGAACTATATGTGGTTTGAGGCCTCTTCGAGTAGTGCCAATGTAGGCAATGCAAGAAATGCACTTCAACCCAAACCATAATTTTTTTGCAGGTTTTTCACCCATGGTTAGGGTTTGAGTTTGGTTTAAAATATTCAAAAATCACAATTGTGTGACACTTAGGGTTTGATAGAAACATACATTTACATGAAAGCAAAGGGCATATGAAGTTACAAATCCACACTTTAAGCGGGTTCAAAATCATCCAAAGCAAGGTTATGACTATACATATATTCCGGTAGAACTATACGCTTATGTTGGTAGAATCATAGTTCTATACCAAGACATTTTATAGCTACAATATCAATAACAAAGCATCTCCAAGTTCATTATTCCCTAGATTCTCCAATTTGTATACAAAGATCTCTCTAGTTTCACTCTATACAACCAAATTTATCTCTCCTCTTGTGTTTTTGAGCTTAAATAACAAATCATTATCACTAGTTACAAGTATTAATGTGTTGTTTTGGTATTGTATAATTATTGTTGGAAGTTAATTGATTAAAATAACCCCATGTAACAAACATTACATCCTCTTTTAGTGCATTCATCAAATTATTAATTTAATTAGGGTGTAAACATTTGGTTAACTCGACTCTTACATAAAATATTTTTTCTCAAACCCTTATTTCCCTAGGGTTCCCTTATTTCTTGTTTATTATCATCTTCTTTTCTCTTGGTGTTGTCTTTATCATTCTATCATCATGCCTCTTCCACTAATCTTTTATACCTTCACTTTAATCCTAAGGTTCCACTCCCCTATGTTGGTACGAGCTACTATCCCTCTAACCAAGTCCATGCTCATACTCTACACATGGATGGGGCCCTTATGTTGACCTTGTTGGTCACATAAGTGATATGAATCCTTCCTATATGGATATACAATATGAGATCATTCTCGTTGTCATAGATTATTTTCTATGCTTTGATGTTATTCCCCTAGTTCCCACAGCTTAATGCAATCCACAACAAGACATAATAGACACCCAATTGGGGAACCCACCTTCCTCCACCACCTATAGATTCTTTAGGTAAAACTAGTACTCCCTATAAATGGTATGAAAATATTGGACCAACTTTGTAACACCCTAATAAGATATGTCTCGTAAAGATAATTCAAAAAGTGCTTGTTTACAAGATATTTTACAAGACACCTTGCAATATTTCACTTTGGCTAATGATACTCGGCCACTTCCATTTTCTTCTCTCATGAATACATTTAAGGCACTAGATTAGGTCAACACTTTTCATACAACTAAAATACCTCCTATATCTAACGAGGACACTCGCCCACCACTTCTTATTACTACAAACAATTTTTTATTTATAATGGTTAAGGATTAAATATATGTCCTCGTTCAGTACTTACACAAATGGGTATTCCTCCTACTACAAATGATACAATAACCACTATTGTGTGAGGCTTTGATAATATTACATGATCTACTTTAGGCACTATCACCGTGGATCTCCTCATTAGTCCTAAGATGTTACATACTACTTTTCACATCATGAACAATGCCCTTCATTACAATCTACTTTATGATGTCCTTGGATTCATGTTATGTAGGTGGTCTTATCTACATTTCATCAATGTGTCAAATTCCTACATGATGGTTATGAACACATTGTACCTACCAAATCGGACCCTTTTATATATTTCCAATTTGATATGCCCAATCTATAAATGCCTACTATTACTCCTCCATAACCAATTCCTATGGAAAAATTGCCTACATATGTTGTTGGTAAAACCAGCCACAACTTTGATCCCATTATCCCTATACCACTATTGCTTGAATTAATAATAGATATAGTTACTCTTGTGCATCCTCCATCTTCTATTGACACTCCAATCCGCATATGTCACTCCTAACCTTTAGGGTGATGTTATTCAAAAAAAAAAATGCAAGTAATTGATGTCATGATGGTCAAGTACAGTTAAACCCAATCCTAAGTGAAAATAATATATGTATATTTATATTCCTATACCTACGCGAAAATATAAAAGGAAAAGAAACCAAAAACTAATGAAAAAACTCTTTGCTGAAGATGTTTCTAACTATTGGGATTCTTCTCGGATCACTTATTACCTTGAAAAAACAACATAGATATATGTAATCCTTAAATAAATCATCTACATATTCAAGAAACAAATAAAAAAATCATGCGAGAGTTTTAAAATATCATCATCTATGTATAATTTGGTTTGAAAACCAAGCCAACATGAAATAATGGTTGATGGTTCAAAATTTAGGATCTAAGTATAAAACAACCGCTTGTCTCCAGTTGTAGCTACTTCATAGATAAATTTGTTTCACACACCATGCCCCTACTTGCAACAAAGAAAGTGGGAAAAGCCTTATTCTATGAAAAAATTATTAGGAATTCTTATGTTAGTGCTTATATTATGGTGTGAGTAATTAAATAGTAGAATAATCACGAGGTAATCATTATCAATGTTATTGAAATGTACAAATAAGATGTTAAAACAACTTATGTTAATTAGCTTGTGTATTGTTACGTGAGTAACAATTACACTTAGTTAGAGATTTGTTGGTTAAACAATCTCCATAATTATAGGAATACATTTCCTATAAATTTTAATGTTTGTTTATGATTAATATTGAGAAGAAATCGCTTTATGTGTCTGTAAGCCACTATTATACCGCACAAATGGTTTTTTTATTTATAGGAAATAGCGTTTGTAGAATCTCTTTCCTTAGATTAATAATTCAAAAAGTGTACAAAAATTGTGGAGTGTGATTTCATCGGGCCTAACATCTTGAATTAGAAATTGTTATTCTTCAAAGACCATTTGAAAAACTAGGTATCAAATTTTATAATACAAAAACCCATTATGGTAGTACTATAAATTATAAACGTTATTGTATTTGAGAATTCATTCGTGTGGGGCATCAAAAATCACTTTGGAAAGTCACAAAAGGACCATAGTTTATATCATGCTTAAATGAGTTCAATGGGCACATGAAAAAAAAATGATAAAATGTACCTCACCCTATATTAAATTAACAAAATAAAATTCATCCTTGAGTAAACATATATAACATATGTAATTTTATATCAATATAATCCAGATAATAATCATTTCTTGTACACACTTTTGAGTATTTTTACTCAGTGTGGCGAAGACCCTGAAAATCAAAAGAGATAACAGCAAGCCTTTAAAAACAATTAGATATTCAAAAACATAATCCACAGAAACAAATGAATAAACAATAGTGTGAAAACATTACCTAATTCGAAACACAAAGGCATGCAAGTCTGCACAAAAACTATGAAGGCATAGGCATCCATATGGTAGCTATGAAAACTGTGGAATGTATTTTCCATTAAAAATTTAGAAAATGTGTAGAGAATAACATTTTTTGGCTACTAAAATCGAACGGCCTTTCAAAAATGGCTCATTTGGGAAATTTGTTCCTCACGATAAGAATTCAAACTCTTTTTTTTTTTTTTTTTTTTTTTTGGGGGTGGGGGAGGGGGGGCGGCACAATAGATTAACCCAAGAAAATAATAAAAGATTTCAAACTTAGTTTTGGGGAATATATTAACCCTAACAAATTTTCTCAGAATTTCAATAGTGATTAACCATGGGTTACATGTGATCACCATATTATTTTTAGTGGCATCAATTTTAGAGAATATTTTATATGGGTAACACTTGAGTTTTGGCAAAATAACTACTACGTAAATTGTTCTTAAACATTAATTAAATAATTTAATCAATATTTTTCAGCTTACTAATATTATGAGAGATTTAAGATGTGGAATAATGTCGATTTGGAATTCAAATGATTAACTTTTGTGTGATATTAATTTGCATGCATTTAATTCATACCAAGATGATTTCCTCGAGAATTCATTGCCTTGATTGTACTTTTCTTCATGTATCTTTGGTAATATTCATAAGGCAAAGGGACCCGCATATCCTAAAAATATTGTAAGCATTTTTTTAGCATAGAGAAATGGAAAATGTAATCAATCCAACATCTAGCCTCTTTCCCCATTTGCTAGTGGTGTGCCTTCTATAGATGTTGCAGAATAACCAAAGGTCCAATCTCATTCAATGACCATTCAACCAAGGAAATGTTGAGTAAATCGGTCCATTGATGGCACAATGTTGACACCAAATGTTGTAAGCGTCCAGGAGCTAGCTGAAAAAGACATTGTTGAAGAAGAGGAAAAATCTAAAGAATATGTAATCATCCTAGATGAAGAGGAAGAGAGAAGAATTGTTAATGTGCATAAAGTGACAATGAACTAGGTGATGAAAAGGTTAAAGAGTAGGAGTAATTATTCAAAGACACTTTGGTTATTTCCTTTCAAGGGAGTTCCAAATGACTATGCGCAGTTGTCATGGCTATTAAATAGAAGTGGGTTCAAGAACAAGCACATGAACCCTCGGTAGACTATGTTGGATCGTCCACAAAGGAGGTAGGTGAACCAAGAAATGGTCTTCTTCCTATTGAAAAAAAGGTATCGATTGACGATGCAACTCCAAAGCAAGAAAAATATTTAATCAAGGAGTGTGGCTTAATGGTGTTATCAAGATGGGATGAGAGAAAGATGTTGTAATGCATGAGTTAATGAGAGACGGGGATCGCTTTGGAATATTTGGCACCCATACTTCATTTGAGGAGATTGTAAAGTGTCTCCATGGAATCAAGTTTGATGTAGACATGGGTGTGCTAGTGTAGTGTCATGGACATTGGCTCCAATAAACTAAAATCACATGTATTAGATGAGGAAGAAGGACTTATAATGTTGTTTAAAGGTTTTAAAGTAGGTGACTTGTCATCCAATCACTCATCCGACAAGACACAAAAAAATGACTACATTTTCAACGGTTAATGTAAGGCATTTTGAGGCTAAGGCCAAAACACTTTGGAAGAAGACCACAAAAGCTTAAAACTAAGTAGTTCTTAGTTCAACACCACTGGAAGGTAAAATGTATTGCATAATACTTTGGAGAGGAGGGTGAAAGAATTGGAACAACATGGACCACATGTTGCTCGGACCATACCTCGTATCAATATCCTCGTAATGCCCATTGAAATTGATGAGTTGAGTGAAAATATCAAGCAAGATGAGGAAACAATTCTAGAAATGGATAGGCAAATCATGTTTGTAGACAATTATTGCAAAGACATATTGATAGGTTTCTGAACCTAAGGTTGATGACATTTGTAGACTCTCTCGAATCCATGTGGGAAATCAGTAAGGCCATTAAGAAGACCCACCAACTTGTTGAAACATCGTATAGAAAGATATGGACATATTCAAGAGTTTGGGCAGAGGCGCTAGGTGGCACAAAGCATCGAGTACAACATCAAGTAATGGATGACGTAGAGATTGAAAACTTGGGATGGTAGAGTGCAAAAGCACCGAGGAAAAGAATCAATAGCATGAATGAAGCTACTAGTATTTTTACGTAATTCATAGGGACTTGAATACTCTTGAAGGAAAACTAAAGGAATCCCAAACAACCCTATCATTCATTACATTCAAAGAATTACCTTCTCCATATACAGAGAATGGTAGTTTGAAAAATAAGGGAGAGTGATAGTTGGCCATCAAAGCATTGATTAATAAGTTTGGGATGGCAATCGAATCGTCACCACCTACAAAGAAATATTTTTGAAAGCTCATGAAGGGCCCATTAATCTCAAAGAAAAGGTTAAATCCTTAAATAGATAATACAAGCTATTGGTGGCCTTTGATTGGGAAAGCACGTATAGGGATGTTGAGGTGGCTACGATGATATATTTACTGCATACAATTTCGCATGGGAAAATATGGTGGGATAGTTTGAAATCAAGGGATAGTTTGAAATCAACATAGCACGTAGGTAAGCTTTCCATCTTCGAGTAAGTGTAGTGCAAGAATTTTATAAGCAAGATGGCTCCTTGAGCACTATGCAAGAATTTGATGAATAATTTGTGCATAAATTGGCCTTCCACTTGTGGATACTAAGAGAGAAGAAGATGATTACAAGAGTTATTTAGACGATAAAGAGAGAGAAAAGTGGACTTTGGTTAACTAAAAATTATACTCCCTTTTGGCCTCACTTCTTGCCATCTTCCAAAGTGCCTACTCTTTAAAAGCCAACCTTCGCGACTTGTCCACTTCTCATAACATTATTATCAAATGCATCTAGAAGTTCCACCGCCATGTTACTTTTTCCCACTTCGTGCCCAATCCGAGATCTAAATCCATAACTTGTGCTCTAACTCGTCACTTCAAGTGATCAATCTAGCCTCACTAATGGAAATTCAATTAATGTTGGTTTGTGTAGTTCAGAAATACAATTTGATTTCACAAAGATGCATGATCGATTGGATGTTCTTAGGTAGTCTGTGAAACATTTTATGAATTGAATGTTAAAGCGTGATTTTGGATTAAATTCATTATAATCGGTGAACAGGTTGAATTAAGAAAAAAATTATTTCATTCATTCTTATGGTTTAATAAAGTTGTAAAGAAGGAAATTAAGTTGTGTTTGTAATTTTCATTTTAATTTTTTACAATGGGAAGCCAAAGATTTTACATAGATATCCACATCTCTGCCCCGTGGTGAATGGAGATGATGACATGTGAATGGAGATGATGACATGTACTCGATTACATTAGTTGAGTATCTCAGAAATTATAATAAGCTTTTATCTTCAAAGCAAGACACACTTGTTGAATGTATTAAAAAATCTTATTTATATATATATATATATATATATATAATTAGTATAAATTAAAGCAAATTTAGATACAACTAGAAGTCAAATTCCAACCCATATTGTTTTATGTTGTTCTTTTGTTATCGTCTCCATTTGTATTGTTCTTCAAAATACAAGGATTTGAGAATGGATAACAAGACGACGCCTTTATACCAAATCGAATTTAATGCAAAAGGTGGGTGTCCGAGTATGAGGGGGAGGGGAGGATTGTGGGAAGAGGGACAAGCAGCGCTAATCCTTCCACCGTAGGGAGCGGGAGGTATTCGTTGCTCTGTGAAACCAGCCTCCGCGGTCCCCTCCACTCTAGGAATACAAGACTGCCCTCGCCCCTTTGAGTGAGGGCCTTGCAACTACTCTCTACTTGGAACAGGGCGCGCCGCATACCATGCCACGCATCCTCCCTCCTCCCATTCCACACCTCAACAGTCCACCCACCTTGTGCGCCCCCACACGGGTCACAAGCTCTCGTGACTGAGCTCGGCACATCAACTCTCTCACCCGCGCGATTTTCAATACTGATCATGTCTGCAGCGTAGTGCGTGTGGGATATTCATATATGCTTCGCTTTCCACACAGACCCGCGCTCCTCCCTCAAATTAACGCTATTCATTCCATTAACTATTCGGGCTGCACATTTTAGTAGTGAAAGCTCCCACACGCCAAAAAACCAAATTACCACACAAAATTAACATACAATTATTTGCTCCACTAAATGATCTTACGGGACTCTTATTAAAATAAACCCCAACCGCCCCCAACACACGCCATAAACATATCTTTACTTCACCACCACAACGTATCAATCTCAACCCTCTCATCTACGATGCCACATTGATCAATAACTCCATTACCATCCGTCCGACAATGACACCAAAATGTCCTAGAAAAAATCTGCTCAAGATATTACGATATTTCCATGGACTTCAAATTTAATTTCGTGATTAATTGTTTATCCACGTACATTAGTATCCCTACCACCACACCTAGATCTGCAATTCTCGAATGCCTATTGGTGCAATTATTCTCACACCTAAACTAATTTAATATTGTAATCACCTTCCTACTCGTGAATACCCCATCGTCCATTGCTTGTTTGGAAAATGAAACGAACTCCATATCGTAGGGGTATGACAATCTTTCGCGACTCTTAACATATTTTGGGACAAATAGATCTTCACGACCTACAAAACAATCTCTATTTAAAAAGGAAGGTTGTTTCTACATTTGTCTAACTTCGTTGTAAATTCTCCAAGTTTTGTTTAGTTGTCCTCGTTTGATGTTCCCCGTGCTTGATTGTGATTGGAAATGTCTCTGCAATCCAACTTGACATCCTCAGAGAGAAACCAAGTTTAATGGAACGCAGCGTTATTTCATCCTCTCGCATCGCTTCAAATCACATACCCTACAAATTCTAGTCTATTAACTACATATAAATATAACACGTATACCATTCATAACAAACACAAGTTAGAGAGTGCGCCAAAGGCATAACAAAGAAAACCCTCTGCGATGGTCCGTGAGTATACACTTCTTTCTCAATCATGCATTTCCTCTTAACACTCTCCTTCGAGTAGACTTCAAGGTTCCATGCGATCGACAACCATTGACTACAACCTAAAATTTAATAGTAATCATAAATGCACAAGATTTGGGGTTTGGGAGATGTTTATGTGTTGGAGACTTAGTTCTCCCTATCTCAATCGCGCTCTATGTAACTATCCTTCGAGCAAAAAAACATCCTTACCAAAGTACATAGGGGCATATATAGTGCAAAGAAACCTATT
The DNA here is from genome assembly GCA_018340775.1 of Taxus wallichiana var. yunnanensis. NCBI lineage: Eukaryota > Viridiplantae > Streptophyta > Pinopsida > Cupressales > Taxaceae > Taxus > Taxus wallichiana. Next base: position 22,641,790 of record CM031236.1, on the reverse strand, counting down.
CTTGAAAAAGAAGGGAGATTTGCATGTCCTCGGGAATTCAAGAAGGGATTAAGTACAATGATGTGCCATGATGAATAAGTTAAACCCCGACCTCCATAAATTATTCATATGCACTCATACTAATGCTTTGATTGGATGCTTTATGGAAAGTTTAGTATTGCAATTAGAAGTTAAATATTTCATAGTAAGTGGAAATGCATCCGGTTGGGTGTTTTAGAAGCATTTAATTTGTGTATTCTTCTTTATTGCCATTCCAATTGTGCTCTATCTAAAACTCTCACTGGATTAAAGCATTACAATTCCATCTAATTGAAGCTATCAATTATAAGTTAAATTTTAATAATGCGAGTGGAAATGCATTCATTGGGCCTATAACGGATAACTATTTCTTGGACTTTCGATCTCAATTTTCCTCTATTTTTTATATTTCATAGCTAACATGATCATCGTTATAATCAATTTTTTTGACAAGGGAGATAAGACAAAGTGTTGTCAACACAATTTACTAAAAATACTCAAAACAAATTAATATTATCTTGCCATGAGTGCAGAGTTCAATAAATTTAGTTGCAATTCCATCCCACGTGCTCTTGTGCCTTAAGGCGTTAGAGCTACAAGTACAACCAAGCCTTCGTCACAAATGGTTTCCTATAAAATTTCAAATAATAGTCAACACTAAAGAAGTATGGCTAAAGGTACAACCTACATACATATATGTCATATACATACACACACACACACACACACACATTATTAAATTTTCATGTGTTCTCCATGACATTGAATAACATACACTTTTATTTTGGGACTCAAACGATTTGGGGAACAAATAATCGACCATCTAAAAAATCCTAGAAAATGCACACATAAGAGAAAAGAAAAATGTGAAGTAAGAAACATGTTCGCCTTTCAATGAAACATGCCCCCACATTGAATGAAATGTTCAAGAGTACAATTTGATTTCAAATGTTTTTAATATAACTCATAATTTGTGTTGCCACCAAGTATAGTTTATGAAACTCCACTACACAATGTGTCGTGCAATAATCTTATATCGCAAATGACATTCGTGTTAAACTTGTCGAATGAGGTTATGACAACCATAATAGATGAACGACACAAATCCCATTTGGGCACCATCCATCGCGAAATAATTCTACAAAAGAAACTTCACCATAAGAACTCAGTGCTCGATATGTACAACGTTTAAGGATATGTCCAAGTTTTATATTTGTGGTGAATTAATATTTTCTTTATATTTTAGTGTATTATTTCCCCAGCATGATGATTGTGGATGACTTACAATCATTGTTTTATTTCTAATCCGGTGATTTATAATGAGCTTGTATGCAAGGAGATTTTTTCGGTGGATACCCTACATTCCCACAAGATCGTAAATTGTGCCCCCTAATCATTTTTGGTGATTGATGATGGTGGAATGTTGTTCTACTTTTGGCATTTGCATTGATGAGGGACAATGGTGTTCTCATTTGGCTTTGTGCCAATTTACTTGTATGGAAATTCAACATGGATTCTCCTCTTCACCTTTAGTTTAGGTTCAAAGTTTACTTTCCCACAAACAATTGTTTACCGTAACACTCTCTTTTTCTACTTTGTTTTGTTTTTGCAAACTATTATTTCCATAATCAAGTGTTTAAAAACTAAGATTTTTACTATTTCTAATTAAGTTAAATAGTTGACTATAAATGTGTATGTTGCAATAACCAACATGTAGACCCACCAAAAAATAAGCTCTGGCACAATGAAAAATACACGGAACCCCTCGAGAATATGAAGTCACGACTCTAATTTATAATGAAATCTATCATCGTCGTGACTAATAATAATTATCTTTGAAGTATTAAAGAAATTTTCATTTATACCTAGTTTCCATCATAACATATTCATTACATTAGAGGAAAAGGGAAAACAATGTATGCCTTAGCGAAACATAAATTTTGACAACCCACATGATATGGACCTATTCCCAAATGTTACATAGTCGTAACCACCATTTACAAAATTGACACTAAAATTATATGTTGCAATAAGAAATATGTTAGCCCAAGATCGGATGCATAGTCCTAACTACCATTTACAAAATAGACATTAAAATTGTATTCAAGTCTCCGCAATCGAGTTAAATTTAAGATCCCAAAATAAGGGGTCAAACGCTTATTGTCACTTGGTAATATCACTTTATGTAATTATAGACACAAAATCTATTCACTTGGGAACATTTATAGGTCCTAAAGCATACTAATGTATACACATGAGGGGTTCATTAGCTAGGCAATATCTTAGCACGTGAGTTCATATTGAGGTAATTAAAATTAATAAAAGTAAAATCAATATACGAGATAGACATGAGGGTGAAGGGGTTTATTTTTAATATTTTGAATCAGGTATTGGGGTAGGTTGGAGAGGTGGGTCAAAGGAAAGGGAGGTTTAATTTTAATATAAAACTAAAACATTTGAACCCTAGTTTTTAAAAATAAATACCTTAAAATTGTAATTTAAGGAGTGTGGTCATAAATTTAAATTATAAACTCTTTTTTAATAAAGAAATATTAATTAAGATATTCTTAACCAAGAAATAATAAGATGGTAGAAAACTAGGATTGAGTATGCTTTTCAACACAAGTGATATTATTTCACCATCTTAATTATTTGAAGAACTATTGATAAATGATTAAAGCTTAACATTTATAAGGTAATTGGTAATAGGTCTTGAATGGCTTCAAACTATCTTTCGAGAGAAAATGCATATTAAAAAAATGAGTGAGAAATATGATATATTTTTTGTTTAATATATTAGGGTAGAAATAAAAAGGGGTAAATAAAATTGTCATGGAAAAATGGGTAAGTAAGGTACATGGAAAAAATAGGGGGTATTTTCATTCTAATAATATAATGGGAGGGGTATTATCAATTGAATAATTAGAGGTAAAAACTAGAATTAAGGGTATTCTTTAATACCCTTCGAATGAACGTGTTATACCATACTTTTACTAAGTGAACCCCCATGTGTGTACATGATTCCTAAAAAAGAAAACTAGTGGTTGACAACTCTTTTTGACATTTTGATTGGTTCATCTCTTACACTTTTACACTCTACCAACACTTGATGAATTTATCTTTTGATGGCCTCATACACTAGCGCCTAGTAAGGAAAGAAGCACTCGGTGCTCCTGTCCCTTCCGGGAACCCACGTCCCTCTCTTCCTTATTCTTACTTGGGCCCTTTTTGCTTCTTGGTCACCTTTTAACACTTTGGGTCTTCCTTTCAATTTTCAATTACAAAATTCAAGTGATGTAATCATATATATACTTAGTTACTTCTTTTAAATTAAGGGCCAAACACTATAAGCATTATCTATCACTACCTAAGCTTGCACAAAGGCACAAGAGCACTATAAAGCATACATCTAGCACATTCATACAAGGGACAAGGGTTGTATTGGTTTGCATACACATCATATGAGTGGAGTTCATTATATTCCATTAATCCATAGGGATCCGTAAAAACAAACCACTTCATCAATTCCATCAAAGCACCAAGAACGAGAAATAAGAAAAGTGAAAGAAAATGAGGTAAACGAAGGTTACGGATGAGAATGCCGCTTTGTGTAGAGCGGCGGTTTCAGAATTGCTGCCTGCAGGCGGTGGTCCCTGAAACCACCGTCTAGCCAGATGATGGTCTGAGACTGCGATCTACACAGGCAACAGTCCTAAAACTTTCAAATATAAAAGAAGAATGGAATACAAGTGGACGCGTTCTTGAAGTGCCCAGTCGTGTCTCTTCCCTTCCATGCCTTTTCACATCCTCCAGTGCACGGGAGGACATGGGAAGGCCTATAAATACATGGAAGGAGTAAGAGAATAGACATTCAAAGATCCAGAGAGATCGAGAAGCAGAGTTTAATGAGAGCAGTGAGCAAGATCTTCAGTGCTGGAAAGGAATTGTAGGAGCAAGGTGTAGAAACAGAGCAAGCAAGTAATTGGAGAGAAGTTTTACACTATTGCTTCTTTTCATACTTATTGTAATATGTAATTGTCTATGTTAGACCAATAAAAGTGGGAAGAAAGAGCAGTTTCCCTTCCTGATTGGTTTTCTCCTTGGAGGTTTCCAGGATAAAATTGTTGGTGTTGAAGTTTGAATTATTTCCTTCTCTACAATTTCCTTTCTATAGCACTAGATAATCAGTCACGAAGCTCTAATTTTTAAGCAATTCTATCATTTTCTAAAGTTGAAAGTAGAACAACATTGTTGTGTGATTCGTAGAGTTTCAAAGTAGAAGTTTACGGATCATTTTGGTATCAAATCTGATTATATATCCAGGACTGTGGCATTCGAATCTTTCTTGTGATTTTGTATGACAGTGACAAGGTCCAAAGGTGAAGAAGTTTTACCTTGTAAGCCAGATATTTCTATGAAGAAGTGGAAACAGAGAATTTGAGCTCAAATGGAGGAAGAGAACTTGGTCCATAGAGTCGAGATGCTAGAGACCATGATGGATAGATTGCATAGGAAACAAGAAGAGCTTTCAGATCTGCAAAAGACAGCTTCGATTAAGAAAGATTCCATGGACTCGGTGATTAAAGCACTAGCTGAAAATTTTGGTACCGGAAAGAACCATGAAGAGGGAGAATGGGAAGAGCATGAAGAGATGCCAATTGTAAGCGAGAAGGTAAAATTTGCACATACACCTTTTAAAGTTGAAACAAAAGTGGAAATAAAGAATTTTGAAGGACAAGTAGATGCAAAATTACTAGATAAATGGCTAAAACAGTTGGAAGTCTACTTTAGTGTGCATAATGTCACTGAGGCATAAAGGATCACCTTTGCACGTCTCAAAATGGAAGGTCATGCTCTGGTTTGGTGGGAAACCCATTTAGCCACTTGTGAGAAGAAGAAATGTCCTATTATCAGTACTTGGAAGGGTTTTAAAGAATTGATTAGAGATCACTTCTATCCTATTGGCCATAAGATTGACATGATGATTAAGTGGCAATACTTTAGACAGGGCAGCGGTCAAAGCGTGCAAGACTACACTATGAAATTTTGGAGACAAGCCATGTTGTTTAATATGGACTTGGAGGATGAGGACATTCTGACCAAGTATTTGGGAGGACTTCACACTCACCTTCGGAGGAAGGTAATCTCCACAAAGCCCAAGGATCTAAATGAAGCTTGTGTACAAGCATACTACATTGATGACGAGAAGAAGCAAGGAGAAATATAGCCAAAGGGAGACCAATCAACAAAAAAATAGGACAAAGAACAAGGGAAGACAAGTAGCAGAGGTAAATGGAAAGGTAAACATGCCACTACTACTTTGCATACTTGTAAAGATCCTAAGAATTTCTGTAAGAATTGTGATGTGAATGGACATACTGACGCCACATGTTAGAAGTTGCATCCAAAATTGCACCCAGGCACTGAACCAAGGATTCCAAGAAATCCATGGCCACTGTGAAGACAAAAAGAGGTGGAGATTGAGGATGATTCGGATGTAGACAAGAGGTGGGATGCATGGCCACTAACATGTACGAGGTAGCAAAAGAAGAAGAAGAGATGAGTAAGCTATTTCAAATCAGAATCCAAATCAAGAAGACTAAGGTAAACACTTTAGTAGATTTTGGTTCTCAATCAAATTTGATTTCTGATGTGGTTGTAAAACAACTTGGTCTAGAGACTTACGCGCATCCACATCCATACCCACTAGGATGGGTGAAGAAGGGTGTAGAAATACAAGTTACAAGGAAGTGTAAGTTTCAGTTTGGGATAAATACCCAATACATAGATGTATTAGAGGTTGATATTATTCCACTTGATGCATTTGACGTTGTCTTTGGAAGTCCTTACTTGTATGCCAGGGATGTTGTGTTCACAAGGAGGGAGAACCGGTTCAGATGGGTTAAGGATGGAGTCAGTTTTAACATCCGGGAACACCAAAGCAAATCAAAGAAAGTTATGGTAAGTGTCAACCAAGCACCAAGACTTATTCAGAAAATCATCAGTTTTGTTGCTTTCATTGGAAGAAAAACAAAATGGACGTGAGAGTAGATATTTCTGACCAAAGGATGGAGAATTTGGATAGCACTTGTTAGTTTTTGCAGAAGAAGCCACCATAGGAATTGCTCATTCAAGGAGCAAAACAAACTTCCACTATGCAGTCACTATATCTACCTACGAATTCACCTGGACCTAATCGTAAAGGCGAAGAAGAAGAGGAGATACAAGGAACAATGGTGACTATAGCAATAACATACTTGAAGAGGATTCGGCCAATCCATCTCAAGAGACAAAGACAGAAAGGACCAAACCACTATAGTATGGGACCTTCACCATACTTGAGCAGGTTAGAGAAGAAACCTTTAGGCCATACTTCATGCAGATGCACGCGATAGTAAGTTGCAAGAGCTCGCATCCACTAACGCCATCTATGCATGACAAAGAAGGAAAGATACAAAAGTTACCTTCCAAAGAGGATTGTACTTGAGGCATCTCGGAGGAGGATGTAGCACTAGAACAACAAACCAGAGATCCATAGGAGTCTTGGCAGGTTGGACGAGAGAAGACACCAAGGCAGACCCAATGGTACTCGAATGAGCACGAGAGGGAGTTGATTCCTCTACCACTCCCCCACTAAGCTTTTGTGGGACCCTAAGTAGGGGAGTTATGATCCATAGGGATCCAAAAAATGCACCAATTCATCAGTTTCATCATCACCAAGAAGAAGAAATAAGAAAAGTGAAAGAAAATGAGGTAAACGAAGGTTCGGGACAGAACTGCTGCTCTGTGCAGAGCGATGGTTTTAGAAACCGCCGCCCTATAGGGTGGCTGTCCCAAACTAGAGTTATCATCGGTATAGTGTGTCTCAAAGCCCCCTACAAATAGAGTTATAGGTGATAAAAGATTGTCCTGGGCTATTTGAGCAAGAACAAGCCAAAAGTGAAGAAGTGGAATAGGAGGAGTTGGGGAAGGAGTTAGGCCCTAAAATTTTGCAAGAATCTAGGGAAGGTGGAAGTGAACTAGTGGAACTTGTTAGACCTTCTAGGTAGCTCTTGAGTTCTAGATGCATGGTTGGTGCAAGCTACATGGTCTTGAGGAGGATATTAGGACAATTTTGAAAAAAGGGGTGAATGTAAGCATTTTGATTGTCTTGAATGAATTGTATGATGGATCTAACTATGTCATGAAGTGCATGAATAGGAGTAGGATCCTAAGGAGCAATAAAATATTAGGAATTCAAAATTTTCATCCTTGAACTAGAGAGCTAGTGAAGCAAAAGGGGAGTGGTAGCGAGGGCAGTTGAGTACAAGGTTAGTTTGAAAGATGAATGAGCTATTTCATGAATGGAGTGATATTGTGAGGAGTATTAGGAGAAATGTATGGTGATTCTAAAGCCACTAAAGGTGTTATAGTGTCATTTAGGAAATATTGAGTAAATTTAATAGTTTTTGGCCATTGTAGGCCCATTGTGGATCCTCTAATGCAGAGAAAGAGATAAGTTCTTGTTTGAAATATCTTGAAAGTTAGATATAGGCTTGATATCTTATTATCTCTACATAAAATTATGTTTTATTTCATATCATAGAATCTAACGTTCCTCACCTCTCATTGTATTAATTACTTCAAAATCACCCAATTAATATGCTCTCACAAATGTCGTACATATAATGTACCTACCTCATGATATGCCACCTTCACAAGTAAGTGTAATTTTCAATCGTCTCTTAGACCCTTCTGTCATTCCCGATAACACAAATAATCAATCCATCCTCGAGTTAATTCAAATTTTACATATTTTTTAAAATAAATTTCAAGCTATGGAAACTACGATTACATCCCTTACAACTAAATCCAACATCTCAAAGATGTTTCTCGTGCCCATGCTAGTTCTTATTTTACACCTCATCCTGATCCCATGTCCACTACATGTGCTCATACAATCATGGTCAAGGTCTTACCGCAGAAGCACCTCTCAAGTTTGATCAAAATTCTAGAAAACACGACATTCTCTCTGAGCTCCTCAATCACTAGTTGATCACCTTGCCACCTACTCATTACTACCCTCCTTATCGGCTTACAAAATACAAATATCACCCATTTTTCAATTATTGTCAAATTGATGGACATCATGACAATGATTTCTATGCTTTAGAATGAAGAATCAGGAAACTTGAGCATCAAGGCCTCATTTCATTTTCTACACAATCCACATGCTCATGTTCAATTACCAAACCCCAATGGGCTCCCAAATTTGATCCCTCTATGTCTAGAGAGCATCACACAATAGTCACTCATGTTCCTTCTCCAGTAATGCAAGAGTTACCACAAGCCCCATCTAAGGCCAAACCATCAAAGGAAGAATAACCAATTCCCTCACCACAAGCTAAGATCCCACACCAACTTCCTAATATTATTTTTACACTTCCTCCTTTCGATCCAGATAATGACTATGCTCCTAACTTGGACACATTTCAACATCCACCACCATGGCATGGTCTCTCTCACATCATCACATAGATATCCATCGCTCACACACTTGGGGGCATCACACTTCCTTCCCCATCATCTACTTTGGATGTTTCTATCATCTACTTATAACTTATCTACTACATGTCATGTTGTATGCTTCATGGAAAATATTTCCTCGCATATATTCTCCACCATATACAATACCTTTGTTATCCGATGATGTAATCATGTTCTCCAGTGTAGACACCAAAATTGTGTCTTACGACCCCGTGCCCCGCATCTTATTTCGTCGCAACCTAGCCTCATCACCTAAACCTTACACAATTATTTATTAATTACCTTATAATTAATAAATCCACATCTCCAAACCTACCACCTCATTTTGCCACCTCATCATGACCTAGTCCTATTCCTAAACTAACCTAATTAAGACCTATAACTTGGTCTACATCCACACCCATGACTAATTACTCCTCACCCGCACCAAAATCAACCTAATAATGACTTGACCAAGCCCACAACTAATTCCTCGGGAGAAAAGGAGGGAAAGTTGGCTATTTTACTAAAAATAGCCCACTTTGACTTAACCGATATCGGTTCCTACTCGACCGCCGTCGGTTACGTAACCGCCATCGGTTCCCTGTAAATGACCTCCCCCAACCAAAAACAAAGGGTTGGATTTTCATTGATCGGAACCGGGGAATTGATTGGAAGGATTGGGAATTCACTTGGCCGAGCAGAGACAAGTGAAGGAAAGAGAAGAGTTTGCAGAGGAGGACATCAAGCCCAAGACTGCAACTGAGTAACCAGAGCCCAGTGACACTCATCTCAGCATTGGGAGAGAAGATAGCTCATCTTTGATTGTCTGATCATCTTACCTGAGCCCTGCCTTCGTTATCACAGTCCTTGGACCTGTATCTTCATCAGGAACTAGTAAGTAGTGTCTTACACATTCTTTTAATAACATTTCTTGGATTTCTGAATCACAGTAATTACAAGTCTATTCTTAGATCTACTACCCGGTAACACCCTCCATCTAACTGCCATTCCTCTACCCCTACATTGCCCCCAAGAACAGCCCCCATACTCTCTGAGTCTTCTCCATCACCCCATTACCTATCCCCAATCATTTACCAGCCTTATAAACACCATAGCCACCTTATTGCCAACCTTCACTAAAAGCCCCTAAACCACTACCCCTACCGATATCGGTTAGCAGAAACCGGTACCGGTGACAGTGACCGGCATCGGTCACTATGATTCAAAACCAAAACTAGCCCTTTCCTCTATTGTTTTAACAAGGCAATTAAATTGTAATTTGGCAATAGCTTCTTTGTTAGAATTTGTGTTAATTCATATTAGCAGGGGAACTGACCACCTTCGAAAGGAAGTTTAATACTTCCTGGGCCCAAGGCAGTTCCCTCATTTATCGTCTAATTAGAATCTGGTGGTCTTGTATTCTTACTTGCAGGTAGTCCTTCCCAGACAAAAAGGAGTTCTTTGCAATCGATCTGATCTCTCTCTACGGTACACGCACACCCTCTCAACATTCAATAGGTATTCCTCCTAGCCCTAACCCTTATCTGTTTCTCAAAGGAATGAAAGGATAGAAGTAACTCTATTCAAGGAACGAAAGCATTTACATGCGAAACATTTTGGCATACTCGGTGGGACCATTTTGGGTTTCTTTCTTTCTTGCTTGCTTTCATATAGGGAGCATACTTGCTATTTTTCTTCTTCTAAAATATTCACAAGATATTTTGTTATCTTTTAGTAAAAGAATTTGTCTTGCTTTCACATCTTTGCATTAGTGAAAGTCATCTTCTTTGCTTCATCGAATATCATTTTCGATTTGGGTTTAAAACACTTGCATCACATTCTTGCTTGTTGTTTTCAATTCTAGTGAACGTAGATTAAGTAACAGGTCGTACACGTGGGGGTGATATCCACGGTATTGACAAGAAATTAATCTTACTTTCACTGCACAACACATACCGAATCACTTCATAATTAACACAATAGCTCAAAACATCCCCCCTTTTCCGCGGTATTCCTCCGCCCGATTGAGGTAACCTTATAAGCCAAAACAAACTTGACATTTCCCCTAAGTCTTCTGTTTAGGATTGACATCATCTTGCATCTAAGGCATAAGCCCAAAGTGATTAAAACTAATCCTAGGGTTAGTCTGTTAATTTGCTTGTGCATCTTGCTAGTTTGTGGTTCTGTTTTTCTATCATACACTTTGTTTTCTATGATCACTTCAGAACAGTTTGGTAGGCATACTAAGCACTGTTAACCCCAAATCAGCAACTTCCTACAGATTCTTACACCAGTCCTATTCTACCGACATCGGTTAACCTACCGACGTCGGCTATAGTATAACCGACATCGGTTACACGACCGATATCGATTCTTATCATCTCTTCACAGCTTCTCAAAACCAAAGAACCCACCAATTCCAACATTTTGTTCTTTCGTACATCCCGATAGATTGCATCCACGATGTGTACTCTTGTCCATGGTTGTCATCACTCGAAACAAGCCGCATCCATGGTTTCACATGCCTGCTCCGTGCCTTTGCCTGAATCACCCCCTTCACATCCTGCGGGGAATCCTACGGACACCAGCGAGGTTCCCAAAATCCCTGTGGGAGATAAGGAATTTGTGAAATTTTTGGACGCTAATCCTAGCGCTGTACAATACTATTTGTCTCATGCCCCTGACCGTACACCCGATGGTCAACTCCTTGTTGGTATGCCTATTAGTATAGCTGCTCATTTAGCTCCTTCTCCACCTGATAACTCCACCTTGCCTTCTTCATCCTTAGCCCCGTCTCCCAACTCAGTGGCTTCGGGGGTGCATACCGCACAGATTGGCTTTCCTTTGGTTAATCTGGGACCCAACATATCATTACCACTGACTGCTCCTACCTCGTCTCTCTTGCAGACTGCTCCTTTCATAACTTGCTCTCTGCCACCTATTCACACAAGCTTTCCTTCTCAAGCTCCGCCCACCTTTTCATTTCCACACACGTATCTGGTGACTTCAACATCTTACATAGGACATCCCTATTCGGTCGCCTCAACATATTCGTCCTCAATACCTTATCAACATTTAACCCCACCATTGTCTAGTGGTGGCCCTTGGCCCAATCTGCCTCCATTTACCGCAACCGCACCATCATCTCATCCAACTACTGATTTAATCAAACAAATGATGGACAAGATGCAAAATATGGAGGCTTCTATTTCAGGAAGCCGTAGCACCCTGACATATGAGCAAGTTTGTCAGGAGCCTATCCACCCTTCTGTCCCCCTTCATTCATATCCTCCTCAATGGGAATTACCAAAATTCACTCGTTTTAATAGTAAGGAGGATCCTCAACAACATTTGCGATCATTTAGACATGCCTGCTATCTAATTGCTCATGACGATGCCTTACTACTCCGCACCTTTCCCATGTCCTTATCAGGACCTGCCTTGGAGTGGTACAATGCTTTAACCCAGCACTCAATCTTCTCTTTTAACCAATTAGCCCAATCTTTCTTGGATCATTTCTCCATTAACATTGCTAAGAAAGTATCTATCACCGACCTCTATGCCATCCGACAATTTGAAGATGAATCTATCGCAGATTTCGTTGGACGATGGCGGGGCCTTATCAACCAACTTACTTATGCCTTGCCTCAGGTCGAACTTATCGAACTCTTTACGCGGCCTGCGCTAAGCACATTTCTCCTACCCTCCAAATTCAAACTTTCTGCACATTTGACGAGGCCTTTACTATGGCTCGAAAACTAGAGATTCGAGCCTTAGATGAAGAGAAATTGCGATTGCGCAATAAAAACCCCAATTTCCGAACCCAAGACTCCACCAACAAATCTAACACCACTAATTCTCACGCATCGATCGCTTCAAATCAAAAGGAGTTGTCCACGTGGTGATGGTCAAATCCCAACCACCGTCTAATACCCCGCCAAAAACCACCTATAAAGATAATAGACGAAGTGAGGTGAAGGACGTATTCCATTGATGTGTATAATGTCTAGGAATATAATCATGCAAAGCATGTGAAAATCTTTGGCCAAAGTATCGCAAGTTGCTGGTTGCGTTGTCCTAATCACCTAGTTTAAGAAGCGGGATTTTAGATGAGTATCAGTAATAGATATTCAGATAGGCCTCTTAAATGGAACACTTCGATAATCAAAATTAGTAGAGAACCAAGTATACTTAGTATACAATGCACAGATTAACATGAAGGATCGGTAAGTAGCCAAGTCATGAAATGAGAGATCGTTGAAACTCTGAGCCATAAATGGGAGATCGGTAGTTCTTCGAGTCATTACATCAGCATATGGTATTTGTTATATGATTGAATGGCATTGAATGTGTGTTCCATATTGTAAATATGCGAACAGAGAACATTGGTTTTAAAAGTAATTGTGTGATCCAATTACATTAATTGGACAGAGAACAATTATTAAAACTTGGTCATGTGTTTTGAATTACATAATTCGATGGAATGTTATATATAAAAAAAAATTCCCTTGTTCTAGTGTCTTAAAATGGGGATGTTACATCTTGGTATCAGAGCTGAAGGTTGCAGCTCTTGGACCTAATGAGTCCACAATTTAATAAGGTTTACATTTTCTTATTGAACAAAAAATGGTTAGAACAAGAGGAAATGTTGTGAACAACCCGCTACCGGGTGGAGAAGCAACTACTTGCTCAAAAGCTAGATGAAATCCTTACTACCCTACTAGATACATGGGATCGTTTGACTGTTTTGGAACAGCAAGCAATGGGCAATGAGGAGGAGGAAGAAGAAGCTGATATAAATGATCAGCCACCTCCTGTGGACAATACCAATGGAGGGAATCTGGGTGTTGATAATAGTAATGCGAACGCTCCTAATCATCCTGAAAATAAAAAGAGCAAGATTAGCGGCTGAACTTACAAATGACATAAAGAGAATAAGTCCTCCAAAGTTTGATGGAACAACACTTGGGGACGGGGCTGAAAATTGGCTCAATGAAATGGAGAAGTACTTTGCAATAAGAAACTTCTCCGAGGAGACCAAAGCAATATGGGGAGCATATCAACTTTCTCATGAAGCATCATCATGGTGGGACAACCGTAAGGTTGAGTTGAATATTGTCGAAATAGACATAACTTGGGATCAATTTAAAAGTTACTTTAGGCAACGATGGCTGCCTCAACTCTATTTTGATTGGAAAATGACTAAATTTCAGAACTAGTCGCAAGGAAGGCTGACGGTGACAGAATACTGGGAAGGGTTTACTAAACTCCTTAAGTATGTACCGTAGTACCAAGCTGACGAGAAGTTCAAATACGAAAGTTCATAATGTGACTAGATCCCATCATTGGTGGCGAAGTAGATGTCCACGGTCCAACCACTATGGAAGGAGTTGTCGAAAAGACAATAAGACATGAACAAAAATTGAGAGCAATCTCTGCTCATATGGAGGAGATTAGGAAGAAGATTCCCAACTCTTCTTCATCTCTCGCACCCAAAAAGGGACCCTGGAAAAGGTTTGGTATGAAAAAAAAATTGTTGTGGATAACAATAAGAAATCAGTAATGAACAAACCTGTTAATAGTGTGCGGAGCAGCTTTGCAAAAATTAGTGGTAATGGACAAAAGTCCTATGGAATCCAAAGTGATAACTTCAAGGCTGGGAGTAAATTTGAGCCTAGGAAAGGGGCCATCGGAGGCTGCTTCAACTGTAGAAAGGACCATTATGCGAGTCACTGTCCTCTAAAGAAGGATGATCGTGATCGAACACAAGATACACGTTGCGATGGCTAACAAACAAGCTGAAAAGCAAGTCACACCCATAGAAGTTCCGAGTAAGTTATTCGGTACACCTGTAGTCATACTTTTTGATACTGGAGCTACTGAATGTTTTATCTCTACTAAACTAGCAATGAAATTAAAAAGGAAATTTAAACGAATGGATAAGACATGACAATGCATTATGGGAATAATGTTGTCCATACAATGATATGTGCCTTTTTGGGGCAATTCTTGAATTGCCCGGTTTCCACGTGTTGACTTTGTATGTCACTCCTTTAGGGTCATATGATATAATTATAGGAGTTAATTGGTTGGCGGAACATAAGGCAAAGGTCGACTGTTATGAAAAATAGATTTGTTGTTTTGATGACCTGCAGAAAGAAACAGTCATTCAAGGTGTAAAGCGTGAGGTTGCAGTTAGGAAACTAACAGTTATGCAACTAAAAATAGAGGCTGCACTTTGTATGCTGTAAGAATGACAGAAAATGCTAAGGAAGATAATGATTTCATGGAAAAGTATCCATTATTAAGAGATTTCAGTGATGTATTTCCTGGAGGAGTTACCAGGTCTTCCGCCCAAACGAGAGTTTGACTTTGCAATAGAGATCAAGCCAGGAACCAAACCCATATCTAAGGCACCATATCAAATGACCACCCTTGAGTTGGTGGAACTTAAGGCTCAATTACAAGAACTTTTGACAAAAGGGCTGATAAGACCAAGCGTCTCACCATGGGGAGCACCGGTAATTTTTGTAAAGAAGAAGGATGGCACACTTAGATTGTGCATTGATTACAGAATGTTGAATAAGGCAACCATTAAGAATCGATATCCACTTCCTAGGATTGATGATCTGTTCAAATAGATGCGTGGAGCATCAGTCTATTCAAAAATAGATCTTTGATCTGGATATCACCAGCTTAAGAATAAAGGAAGAAGATATTCATAAAACAACTTTTAGAACAAGGTACGGGCATTATGAATTCACGGTGTTACCTTTTGGGTTGACGAATGCACCTGTCGCCTTCATGAATTTGATGAACAATATTTTTCAAGAGTATTTGGATAAATTCGTACTTGTATTCTTGGACGACATTCTTATATACTCCAAAAATGTCGAAGAGCATCAAGAGCATTTAAAGGTAGTGCTGGAAATTTTGAGGAAGAGAAGGTTGTATGGTAAATTGTCTAAATGTTCCTTTTATGATGCGGAGGTGCATTATTTGGGGCATGTTACAAGCAAGAACGGGATAGTCAGGACCCTTCAAAGATCGCAACTATAACTAAGTGGCTCGCTTAAGAACGCGCATGAAGTAAGAAGCTTCATGGGCCTGGCAGGATACTATAGAAAGTTTGTTAAGGACTATTCAAAAATTGCTGCCCCAATCACTTCACTACAAAAGAAAGATAAGAAATTTGTCTGGACTGAAAATGTGAATCTACCTTTAAAATTTTAAAGGAACAGTTAACTACAACACCCATTCTAATGGTACCTAACCCAAATGGAGATTTTACGGTTCGTAATAGATGCATCTGGAGAGGGTCTCGAGGCATTCTGTTACAAAATGGCCATGTCATAGCTTATGAAAGTAGAAAGCTTAAGTTACATGAACAAAATTATGCTCCACATGACCTAGAGCTTGCTGCCATTGTTCATGCACTTCAAATGTGGAGGCATTACCTTCTTGGTAAGCCCTTTGAGCTAAAAACCGACCATCTGGGGTTGAAGTATATTTTTACTCAACCAAACCTGAATGCAAGACAATGAAGATGGTTAGAATTTTTATCTCAGTATGATTTTGATATAAACTACATCAAAGGCAAGGAAAATAGGGTAGTAGATGCTCTAAGTCGTAGGAAGCACATCTCTACTCTTATAACACTAAGAACCCAGTTTAAAGATGAGGTGAAAGATGTCATGGAATCTGACTCTTATTTTTAGCAAGTTAAAACAACACTTACTGCAGATCCAAAGGATGTGAAGTATAAAGGATTTTGTTTTGATAATAAAGGATTCTGAGGTTTGAAAACATGGTATATATACCCTTGGCTAATGATTTAAGAAAGAAATTATTAACTGAATTTCATAATTCACCTTTTTCTGGACACCCTGGCATTACGAAAATGCTTGTTGATCTCAAGCAGCAATATTTCTGGAAGGGAATGAAAAAGGATGTGGTGGAATTTGTGACACACTGCTTGGAATGTTAGTGTGTTAAGGCGGAACATATGCATCCCGCTGAATTATTATATCCCCACAAAGATTCCGCAAAGATAAATGGCAAGTGATAACTATGGATTTCGTTCAAGGATTACCTATGTCAAGGAATAAACATGATATCATCTTGGTTGTCGTCAAAAACTAACCAAAGTGGCACACTTCATTGCTGGTAATTTAAAAGACGATGCACCAGTGTTAGCAAGAAGATTTGTACATGAAATTTTTAGATTGCATGGAATACCCAAATTGATCATATCGGACAGAGATCCGAGAATGACATCAAGATTTTGGCAAACGCTTAATGCGGCCTTGGGAACTAAATTAAACTTCAGTTCTGCATATCATCCGAAACGGATGGGCAACAGACCGAAAGAGTCAATCAAGTTTTAGAGGATATGTTAAGAATGTATTGCATGGACCAGCAGTATAAATGGGAGGAATACCTTCCGCTGGTTGAATTTTCCTACAATAATACATACCACGCCTCTTTAAAGATGGCACCTTTTGAAGCATTATATGGAAGGAAATGCAGAACCCCATTAGTTGGGACAACATAGAGGACAGAGAGGTAATTGGGCCAGAAATCCTTACGGAAATGGAACAACAAATTAAAATGATTCGGGAACATTTAAAGGAGGTTACTAATAGGCAAAAGAGTTATGCAGACTTAAAGTGGGTTGATAGGAATTATAAACTTGGTGAGAAGGTCTTTCTTCGGTCAAGCTGAAAAAGAGTTCTATAACTTTTGGCAAGGCTGCCAAGTTATCACCTCATTATGTGGGACCTTTTGAAATTGTTGAAATAATCAACCCTGTAGCTTATCGTCTAGCATTACCTCCTGCTTTATCACAAATGCATGATGTTTTTCATATTTCTTTGCTTAAGAAATACGTATCAGATTTATCACATGTGCTGAATTGAATTCCTTGTAGGTCCAAGACCTAGGAATAATCGTGGTTAAGCCCATTCGAGTGCTGGGAACTCGCCAATTGTACTTAAGAAATCGCAAAGTGAATCAATGTAAGGTCCAATGGGACCAGTTTAGCGAAGAAAGTGCAACTTGGGAAAATCTCGAAGAAATGAGATATGCTTTTCCATACTTGTTTGATTGAAATTGAATTCGAAAAACCGATAATTCTACAAAATATAGACAATTACTGGTCTATTTTATAGTTATCTTAAAATACTGTTTTTATGATTAAATTTGTTTTTGGTATGAACTTATGAATGGAAGGACAATAATTGAATTTTGTCCTAAAAACTCTATGAATTGGCTAATTTGATCATCGGACGATGATTCTTTAAGAAGGGAGGAATGTAATGTCTTGATTTTTAGAAGCTACTATGACAACCTCTTTTCAAGATGTTGTAACTGTGGAAATGAGGATAATTATGTTAAGATATATCTTTTAATCTTAAAAAGAATGTATTACTGATCTAGACCCTTGTTTACTGTAACTTATTTACTTGAGACGGAGGTCATTATAACTTGTGTTTTGCAAAAAGTGCGAAACAACAAACCGCTTTTTGTGTTGATGAACTCTTATTGTTGTTGATAAAGACACCTTGAATCAATTCCATTGATCCAAGGTATCTCATGCCTTCTTTATGATCGCTTTGTCGATTTACTTTCTAAATGGAATGAAGTCTAAACAAGACTGAAGGTCGTTATAAATGTTACAGAACTTGGTTACAAGTATAAATATTCGGTACCTTGATGCCAATGGAAAAAGGTTCGATTTCCGAACTACATACAAATTGCAATGCCGGAAAGCGTGAGGCAGTAAGAGCCTTGATGCAAGCAAGCCAGGTATATGTCGAGCATAGGACGAAACGTCCTGTATTATGCTGGGTATAAACGTAAGTTAGTAAACTTACTAGAAAAACCCATTAATTAAAATACTATGGCTACGTTTAAACCTATAACTATGTTTTAGCCTATAACCTAACTACTACCCTACGTGGATTTTAAATTACATGGGATGTAAATTGTTGCAAATCCTAATGACTTGCGACCTAGGTGAATACCTAACTATGGACAATGCAACCTAAACTATTGCTAACCTAAGGAGGGGACCTATGGACACATGTTGATGAGCGGATAAGAAGGAAGGTTAGAAATTTAATAAAGGACAGGAAATTATGTCCTTGCGGCTTTAAACGCCAAGTTTGGCGGGAACATGGAAAGTTGGAGATATCCAACTAAAGAATGTAGCTAAGAAGGAAATTACATACAAAAATTTAAAATGGAACTCGCCAAACCTGAGTCGGTGGTGGCATGGAAATTAAGGAAAAAGCAATGCATTCAATGCATTTATTGATCTCGGTCTTGGTGACCACCGCCTTGGAAAGGGGAAAGTGGAATATTAGAGGTTGCGGGATGCTGATTTGACTTGGACACATGTTGTTGATTATTGGTGGAGAAGAGTGTTGACCAGGTTATACCCTGGAATACGTTATTTCTACATATTCTTGTCTAGAGGTTCCTAAGTGTTGACCACTACCTCCTATCACATGTAGAAATCATTGACAAATTCCACTTAAAATGTCGTGGGGACTCGTCATTCATAAGGTGAAAGGTATGACACCTAATAAGGAAACAATAAACATCACCAAGGACTAACATATATTGGAATCTCAAAGTTCACTCGTTGGTTGACTTACACATCTCCCCTTTTTACTTTTTTGATTGCTACTGCAATAATGAAACACACAAAAAATGTTAACACACGAAAGAAGAGAAGGGCATACTTAGTTGTAAGAGCTTCCTCCTCATTTACAACATATTTAGGTTGTACTTATATAAAATTTAAAAAGTGGGCGATAGTTTATATTATTATCTTATAAAAACTCAAAAAAAAAAAACTTTCCATGCAAACTTTTTGTCACTTTAATACTTTCCAAAAACATAACAGCTTCACGCTCCTCCCCTTCACACACACGCATTACGCATGCGCACACACACACACACACATTAAAAATTTGTTCATACTCACTTAATCACATAGGCTATCTACATGAGGCTTTATCCCACAACGAGGGCATGTAGCATAACACTTAGATTAGTTCAATAAATGAGAGTATAATTGTCAAGGGTATTCTAGCCTCAACCACATATGCTTGTTTTCTCCTTTTGGTTTATTAATTCTCAAATGAAGGGTTACGTAGGATTCTAAGTTTTCCACTTTGTTATAGATGATCAAATGACATTGTGAAGTTGTGTTTAAACAAGAGTGACATACAAAAAAGGTCATTTTCAAGTGAAGCATACGAGAAGTTTCGTATATTTACTATCAAAGGATCTAAGATGGTATAATTCCTATTTAGGAACATACAAATTAGGTATAGACCATATAGTTGTTGTATGGTCTTTCCCTTTCCATTTTCTAGTGTTACAATTAATACCGAATCATTTCTAGTATTTGTTCTACCTATTTCATCATCGTGCACATACATAGCTTCCATGTTCTTCCTTATACAACTAAGTTCCTCTCTCCTCTTATGTATTTGAGCAATTACTTATCATTTATCAATCATTACATTTATGAATGGTTAATATTGGAAGTTGATTGATCAGAATAATCTATATGTTGCAAACCCTTAAATTCTTTTTATCATTGTGCATTCCCATAAAATATAGAAACTTAATTACCATATAAAGATCCATATAGGGCAACCAAGTATGGTAATTGTATATTGGGAAATAATTGCCAACTCTATGAGTTTGAGCAAACCATTAGCATTTAAGGGAGCCATGAAAGACACTTTTTCTCATAAAATGCCACTAAATCAATTTATATGCTTTGTTGTCAACTTCAAAGTATGTAAAAATTAAAAATATTCTTTCCTTCAAAAAAGGGTTTTAAATCCACGAGTGTATGTATTATAATGGTGCATGGCGTCTCTTTTCAAAAATGCTAATCCTTGTTCCAAAAACAATAATTTACACATCATGTCATCTTTCTCCCTCTCCTCATTGGAGAGGAAGGTGATATGGTTGTTGTTATTGTATTCATAGTGTTGGTATTTCATGAAATGGTTGTTATGTGGCTCGATTATATATCTTTCCACATGAGGAATATCGATATTTAGGGCACAATCATTTCCAATGATGTCCGATTATCTGATCACTCTAACTAATGAATACACACCAAATTCATCAATGAAACAATTGTATACATTTATTGGAAATATAAAACGTATGCACATCGACCATGTCGATTATTGAAAACCCTAATAAAATGATGTTAGTGACCCTAAAAAATTGTCGGGTTTATAATATTAAGTGGAAACTAATTATTTAGATACTCGCCAAAGACTGTATGTTTTTGGCTTGTATCTTATATTTAAAATATAAGCATGATATACCCCAAAGTGGGTCGGCTTTAAGAGTGGATCATGACCACCCACCTTGTATATAACAAGGTGATCTCATTAGAGATCGGTTACACGAGTTGATGGTAACATTTATGCAAGCTATATGAGTGAGATGATAGAGAAATAGTGGGAGTACTAGGTGAAACTATATTCTCAATAAAATAAGTGATTTTCAGCAGTTTTTACCTTCCAAGGTTTTCACGGTTATATCTTATGTCATTGTGTTCATTTACTTTCAGTTTTATGTTGTTTACATACTATAATCTAATATAAACATATGGATCTATGTTTCTAATTATTGTACTTCATAAATTATAATCTTTGGCAATCTATATTGTGGATCTATAATTTATAACATTATATATCCCTTAATTTTCCTATCACAAATAACAATCACATGTAGAGAAACTAAAAATTCTGAAACACCTAGATAACAAAGTGAAAACGGATAGAGAATTGGTAAAGTTGATGGTCCCGGATCTATCATCATCATCAATTAATTGACCTAAGTGGAGAAAAAGAGGAAGGATATGATAATTATTATTATCATATTTCGCCGATAGGCATCCACCTTTGAAGATGTCTCTGTTGGAAAGTGTCAAATTTCAACAACCTTTTCTAGCAGCCAATTTCCTTCACAGGATCCATGTGACCCCCAACAATGCTCTAATTTTGCTAACCATGGGTTATGTTTTGCTGGTCTAGCGATAAGCTTAAAGACGCGTCACCACTGGAAAATATTGGGTGGGGATTATTGTAACAATTTTTGTGGCTGCCCTCCATGGATTCATTCTTCGCCTAATTGAGCTTCTTTACAAGAAAACCATGCGCAGAGTAACATATTTGCTGGTTATGGAAATGCGGCTCATAATGTCCTTTCCTGCGAATGTTTTCTGTGGATTAGGAATGGTTATCAACAAGGATTTTCAAGCTATTGGGAGGGAGGCCAGGGCATCCAATGTGGGGGAGCTCAATTATTACATGGCGCTTGTCTGGAACACAATCTGCTGAAAGCTTTTCTTATTTGGGCTGTTTTGGGTCGTCTTTTATACTTTTGTTGTGTTTGTTGGTAGTTTTCTAGTTGTTTTTATTCCTGTGAGAAACGTGGATGGAGTAATCTTTTATCGAGACAAAATCACTGGGAAGAAGGACACGGCTCTGGAAATGGTTTTTTGAGGATTTGTTTCCTATTTGTATGGGGAACACAAGACCTCAATATAACTAAGCCATCCATCAAAGCATAAAAGAAAGAGGAATTTTGTCAGATGTTGTAGTTGCCAATGCTCTGGTAGACATATATGCAAAATTGGGAACATTACACAAGGCATGCGAATTGTTTGAAAAAATGCCTCAAAAAAATGTGGTTTCATGGACATTGTTGATTGCATGACATGCACACTGCAATTGGTAGGTGTAGATCAAAATTCCACATAAAAGTGTGGGGGTCATGTGGAAGTGTTTACTTGGTTCTTGTAGATCATATATGAATATAGGGGTTAGGAGTATTTACGTCCATAATGTAATTTGATTTAGAACTTAAAATGATGCACCTTATTTTCTTCTCTCAAACATCTATGCAAAAGTGGGCAGGTGAGGTGAGGCTCAAATGTTATGGAGATTGATGAAAGATAGAGGAATTAAGAAGATCCTTGGATGTAGTTGGATTAAAGGCCAAGAGACATATCATAAATCATAGATCACATCTACAGAGAGAGGAGATCTATGCAAAGTTGGAAAAAATGGCTTGAGAGATGAAGGCAACAAATTATTTTTCATATTAAAGACATTTACTTAATGATGTGGAAATAATGGAAATTGGAGGAAAAAGAATTATTTCTCTACCACCATAGTAAAAATTTGGTAACTACATTTGGTTGGTTAAACACGCCTCCTTGGAACAAATATTACAGTTGTCAAGAACCTTCGATTATGTGCTTATTACCACACTACACCGAAAATTAATTCCAAGCTTGTTGCAAGAGAAATTGTAGTGAGAAATGGGAACCATTTCCTTCATTTTAAAAAGGGAGAATGTTCTTATGGTGATTATTGGTGATGTTAAATGAACCAATCTAAAAATAAGCTTGCACTATAATAATGTGCCATGTGCTTGATTATTCTCAATTTATAAATTATTTTTGTTTATTTTTAAGTTTACAAACACTTTGCCAGCAAACTACAAATCGTAACACCCTGATTTTTGTAAGTTATCTTGGTGATTATTTTTCATACTATTGTAACTGCTGAAATGAAGGCAAACATGTTAAGATATATTTTTGATCTTAAGGGAATGTGTTGCTAATCTGGATTCTTGCATGCTGTAATTTGTTTACATGGGACATCAGTTATTGTTGCTTGTGTGTTTGTTGATGTGACGACAAATTTGTCGTATGCTTGCTGAACTCTATTTGCTGATTGACAGCACACCTTGAATCAATTACATTGATCCAAAGTATGTTGTGGCCTTCTTGTAATCGCTTTTCGATTTACTCTTAAACCGAATTGAAGGTTGATAAAATGTGCAAAGACCGATTTCGGTATGAACATAAGTGGCGCGTAGATGCCAACGGAAAAGGTTCGATTCATGAACCATACACTGTCGTAACGTGAGACCTCGTAAGGCGAGAAATGCCTGGATACGGGTGGCTCAGGTATGTTAACGAAGGACGAAATGTCCTGCACAGTGTTGAAATTGGAAGTCAGTCGGGAAGACTTGACTGGAAGTTGATTAATTAAATGTTAGGTGTTAAGGGGAAATTAGATCCTAATCTAATCCTAAGTCCTACCTTACATCCTAAACTACTATCCTAAGTGGATTTTTAAATTCTAAAAAGGTGAAAATAGACCTAAGTTCTATTAACCTAAAGACTAGGCTATGACCTAGGTCGAACACTATTGCTAATCCTAAACTAATCCTAACCTAGAAGGGGACGCACAGACCCATGGGAAAGGATAAGGATGAAAGGGAATTTAATGGCATTAATGTGAGTCCTTGCGTGGACAGCGCCAGTTTGGCGGGAACAGGGAAAAAGGTGGAGGTATCTAGTTGGTCATGCACTAAACTTGGTTTTGCATGCAAAAATTTGAAATTGGGAGTCGCCAACCCAAGTCGGCGGTGGCGTGAGGAAATAGAAAAAGGCAGAGCCTTTAATGCATTTAATTTTTTTGGTCTTCGTGACCAGTCCGCCTTGGAAAGAGTTTGGAGGAATTTTTGTTGGTCATTTGTGTTTGCTCGGGTTTTTGAGAAGTTGCTCTGCATTTGGTTTTTGATTGGTTCAGTCGAACCAGTTGTGTTTGGTTTCTGTCTCTGTTCTTTGGAAATTGAAGGCCGTTTGCTGAGCCTGAAGAGGAAGGGATTGTTTGGAAGCTCGTTGTTGTCGCCGTGGAAGGAAACACCTTCTGTAAACGCGGTTTTCTTCGAGTTTCGAGGAAGAATTTGCAGGCATGTTAAGCCCTTCTCTTTAAAACACTTGCTTTACTTAAGCGTCTCATTAAAACAACCCTGCTCTTGGGTTTTGGGTTTAGTCGATTTTCTTTGTCATTGTTTGAAATGATATGGGTAGAATCGTTTTCTTGTTGTTGTGTTTGGAACTGTCTTTGCATATATAATTGAGTTGGAAATACAGTTGTGTTGTGTTGGTTTGTTTGACAGTATTGAGGATGTTCTTTACTGAAATTATAAGGAAATTATACTTATGAATACTCAGCTGTGCGTAAATCATTTTGAGATGTTTGTTGATAAGAATTCGAACTGGGTAATTCTTTTTAAATGATTTTATGGAATGAAATCTCTACAGACTATGCGAGTTGTTTGACGTTGTTTCTATACTGAAATTTTTAAAAGGAAATAAGATCCTTTTCCTTCTGTTGTTTTGGATTTTGAGGAAATAGCATTTGGGTTTTATTAGAGCTTATGAACTCAATTTGAAGGAAGTAATGGTAATATTTTTATTGTTGTTCCTTTTTCTTGCATAAGAAATGAACGAATAACGTTTTGGGTATTCGTGAAAGTAGGAGAAGTTAACTGTTTTTCTTCTGAACTTGTAAATGATTATATTTTCTTCTTGTTGTGATGGGAAGTTGATTCCATTGCATTTTGTGGTTGCGGTTTGACCTTCTGATTCGAACTATCTTGTGAATGCGAACTTGATTTGGATTTCTATGCAAATAAATGGAAAAATATGGGAATTAGCTTGTTGTCTGAGTCTGCCTTACTGTACCAAGCTTATGTATCTAAGACCCTATGCGGGTTTTCATTAAAAAGGGTATTCATTGCATATGGTAGGTTGAATTGAAACTGTACAGGCCATGTGAGTTTGCTTTTCATTGTTGAACGATTGTTCAGTTATCATTATGAGTTGAGCTGTCATGCTAGGATAAACACGACTTGGGTGTTTTTATTTCCTTTGGAAGAAGATGATTGTTTCTTACTGAAATTATAGGGAAATGAATTCTTCTTCTTTCATTGTTTTCAATTTGAAAGAAACAGTAATTTGGTTTTTAATGAACATTATAAGTTCAGCTTGATAGAGATGACATTGGCATTTAGATGGTTCCTGAGTGTTGTGTTTTTCTGTACAAACGGAATATTGAAATGTTTCGTAGGAATTCTGATTTTGCACAGTCATTTAAAAGAAATGAAATCGACCTGAATAATTCTTGTTGAGTTTGAAGAAAATGGTTGTTTTCTTATTGAAAGGTTAAAGGAATGAAATTTTCTCTTTTTGCTGTTTGAATTCTGGAAATAGCAATTATAGAGCTTTACTGTGCATATGAATTGGTCTTGCTGTAGGTAACAACGCAATGTGCAAATTGTTATTATGAACTGTATGTGTTCATGGATATAGAAGGTCATCTGAATAAGTGATTGCGTGATTGTATAACTGTTTATTTGGTTAAAATACAGTGAAAGAAGTATGGAATCTTCTAAGTACAAAGCAAGTACATAGTACTTGCTTGTTCTATGATGAATATGATGTTTTACTAACCTGTTTATGGCATTCATATGAGCCTAAATTAAATGAAGTATTGATAAGGACGATAAGTTCTTCCTTGTTTCATTTAAAGCTGATTATGAATGAAATTATTCTTGCTGCTTTGGAAAGTGAATTCCGAATGGATTTTGTAAGTTTCACTCTGAACTGTTATCTTGATTTGTGTCTCATTTGGATTCAATTTTTAGGACAGTCATGAGGAAAGAATAGGAATGTGGATGGATAACTTGGAAAATGATCTTTTCTTCTCTCATACAGTTGGAAATCTGTAATCGTTTAGGAACGAATTTTGTATTTGCTTGGGTATAAGCAACTATATTATTGCTGTTTGCTTTCTCGTCTGTACTTGATTGCTTGGAATCAAATGAGATGCATGAACTGAAAGGAAAGTAATTGGTTTACATTTCAGTTAGTTTTTACCCTTTGCATTTATTACTAATGAAAGGAATGGAAAGGATAACAGTTATGTTATAACAGCAGTATGCTACTTGTATTCCTAAACTTTACAAATGTTGTAATCTGGAACTTTGAAGGAAATTGCTTCTTGTATGGTTATGTGGGAAATAGGACAGCAATTCTTTGGCTGATTGGGATGGTATTTAGATGGTTCAGTTGTTATGCTGTCCATTCTTTTTTATGCTTAATTCTTGATTGATGTTCTTACTGTCGTTTCATAAAAGCAGGGTTCTTTTATTGAGACAGTTAATTGAAGCACCTCATTTTAATGACAAGTGCTTAATATGCTCAGTTCAATGAACTGACCCGTGCAAGTAATTTTGCAGATGGAATTTGATTAGAACGAAGACATGGCTGTTTTCTGATGCTTCTTTTGATTGTCTGAAGATGAATTGTATTTGTTAGTTATTATTCCTCTACGAGGAATTGTGAAAAGAAGAAAGTACATTCTTCTATCTATGAGTTGTAATGATGTTTTATATAAACAAAGTCCAGTCAGTTGGATTGGCAGATGTATGGATTATGAAATGGATTGATGAATACAAATACAAGTGTGATATTTTAATAACTATATCAGTTTGATATTGTTGATTAAATTGGAAATATAATGTTATTTCTTGATTGGGAATTATTTAATTGTCCTTGGATGGATTTAAAAGGAACTGATATCTATTCTTACCTAAATGCAACTTTTAAGTTGAAATGTGCAATTAGTTCATACTTTGGGTTAAGATGAATTTTTAATTGACATTAAAGGGATTAGGAAGAATATGATTCCACAACTGATAGGTATTCAGGATTAGCTTGGAAGCTAAGGAATATCAATTAACTTAGGAGTAGCCGAACTTCGTTTTCGAACTCCATTAATAGCCTCGTATGTTAAATTCAGAAAGAAAGGATATGGGATAAATATATCCAGGGCTAATGGACCTTAACTATGTAAGGTTAAGGAGAATAAATGAATACATTTATTGGGAATTAGACCTCGTTTAAATGACGTCTAATAAGCTGGAATTCTGAATTTAGTTACAGTTGTGAAAAACTTGGTTAAGTTTAATAGGTTAAACTTATCACGTCCGTCGGTAACGGGCTGCTTAATCCAATGATTAAGAAGAGAACCAAGTAGAGAAAATGCAACCCTTCGGTACGAAGGAGAAGATGCATAGCAAGCTAGAAGACGGATTTAGTCTCTCTTAGCTACATACAACTGTAACGGGAACGAGGATAAAGGATCAGCATGGTTGCTGAAAGTTGATCTTAAATATTAAGATCATATCCAAATCACTTGAGCAGGATGTGTACTCTCGATGGGAGGATTCCGTAGGACATTGACATACGCCAGCTACAGCACGGTGTCTTCATGACGACACAATGTTATAGCTGACATATTACAATGCCCTCCCGAATTAAATCATCAAGAATACATAGGTTGAATGTGAAGTTCTTGGCTGGGGATAGGAGTATGATCACGTATACGGAGTGACTCCGGAGGACTAAAGATAACTAGACACACGGAGTCGTGGGGAACGACACCGTATGTCTGCGTATCTTTAGTTACCATGAGTGCCTTCCTATATTCGTTCATATTGCTAGTTGGAAATTGGAAGTTGGAATTTGACCTTAAATTGAAAGGACTGGTAGGAACCAGGAAAGACCATTCTAGATAACAGGTGAAGTGAGGTGAAGGACGTATTCCATTGGTGTGTATCACATCCAGGAATATGATCATGCAAAGCATGTGAAAATCTTTGGCCAAAGTATCGCAAGTGCTGGTTGCATTGTCCTAATCACTTAATTTAAGATGCAGGATGTCAGATGAATATCAGTAACAGATATTCAGATAGGCTTCTTAAATGGATCACTTCGATAACCGGAAACGGTTAAGAGAACTTGTATATATAATATACTATGCATGAATGAACATGAAGGATCGGTAGTTGCCGAGTCATGAAATGAGAGATCGTTGAAACTCCGAGCCATGAAAATGGGAGATCGGCAGTTCTTCGAGTCATTTACAACAACATATAGAATCTGTTATAAGAT
Organism: Taxus wallichiana var. yunnanensis; assembly: GCA_018340775.1. Classification (NCBI taxonomy): domain Eukaryota; kingdom Viridiplantae; phylum Streptophyta; class Pinopsida; order Cupressales; family Taxaceae; genus Taxus; species Taxus wallichiana. Next base: position 22,613,397 of record CM031236.1, on the reverse strand, counting down.
TGAATGGCATTGAATGTGTGTTCCATATTGCAAATATGTGAACAGAGAACATTAGTTTTAAAAGGAAATTGTGTGTTCCAAACTGTATTGTTTGGGCAGAGAACAATTATTAAAACTTGAACGTGTGTTTGAATTATATAATTCATAACAGAGAATGTTATATAAAAAAATTCCCCTTGTTCTAGTATCTTAAAATGGGGATGTTACAACAACTCTAACAAACTTAACATTATTATCCTTGTCGGCGTAATTTGCAACTCATGTGCAATTGCTATTTTAAGTAATGTCATAGGGAAACATTCACATCATTAACCACAAAGGCAATGAATTTTTGGTGCGGTGGGATGAGGTACATGCCAAAGGATCTACTATTTAATTTTTGGGGTGATGATGAAAGGGAGGAGGAGGAACCTACCCACATGTGCACAACAATGGATATCTTAACCCTATCAAAAATACAAATCGCAGCACCTTTGTTAAAACACTTATTTTTCTTACCTAGAAAAGTAAGGACAAAAGACATGATGAGAACAAAGTTATTTATAAGTTTGGACTTCAAATCTTATTATTATCTTATGTAGAAAAAGATAAGTTTTCCGTTAATAGCTTGTACTCAAGTAATAGATATTTGTATAATAGCACAATAAGGACCATACATGTGTGATGGTTTTGTAGTTATGTTCCATATGTTGAATAATGCCAACAATAAAATCCCAACCCATCTCAACAGTGACCCCACAAAAGTGATACTTAGTGAACCCCGCCAAATAGTAACCATGCATACAATATTGACTTCCACCATTATGTTGTCACTAAGAAACAATAAATTCTACTGTGCAATCATCAATGACTAAAACACGTTCAATGGTCTTGCATGCTCTCCCGTAATCCTAACCATTGATGCAAACTATATGAGGAGAAGACTTGTATATTTTACTTTAATAGGAGTTTCTCAATGGGATTATATTTTTTAGGGGTTTTACTAGAAAATGTTTATTTGCCACATATGTGGTACGACCATTTTCAGGTTGTATTTCCCGATTACTTTCCCAACCGATTATTTTCAGGGCCAGATTATTTTAGTAGAAAAATTTCAATATTGTTATTGTTTATTGTTGAAATAGAATGACAAGTAAATTTGTATAGATTTAATTAGTAGGAATTTATATAGTAATAGTTATTTCTATTATATTATAATTTTATTTTTTTCAAATACCACTTTTTATTGTGAATTTTGATAAAAAAATTTGCTTTGTGTTGGGCCTCGAAATATTGGCTAAGTACCAAAGGGTGCGTAGTACCAAGGGCGCATGAGCACGCGAGACCGATAAGAAGAAGAGCATGTGGGGAGAAGCGCACGAGCAAAGGTTTAAGAAGAGTTTAGGAGAAACTAGGGCACATGTGCAAGACAATATGCAAGATCTAAGGACTTAGCCATATTCGACATTCTGGGAGGCGCTTGAGGAAAAATGTGACCCGAGTAGGCGTCTTTGAGTGGATAAGGTGCCAAACCGAAACATTGGAGGTCAAGAAAAGAATATTACACACATAGAATATTATTTGAAGACATCATTATGGAAATTGAAAGAGCTCGGAGTGGATAAATATGCACCTTTGGCGGACCACATTGACACTTGACATGCGATCTACTTTTGAAGGAAGGCATGTTAGTGGGTATTGAACCTATATATAGAGATGCGATGGAGCAAGAAAGAGAAACCGAGGGAAGACATATATCATGAGGAAGGAGAAGCTCTACATAAAGTATTAAGGGGTCCTAAGGTTGGGGTTTCTCCATTAGGGAGTTGCAAGAAGGTCATCATGTCTAAGGGATGGGTCTCAGAAATCTCATGTAATAAGGGATGGAATAGCTAGGACTCTTGATATATGAGTTAGATCTTTATTTTAACATATATTGTATGGGCCGGATCCTTGGCATTCACCGTGTTCAATTTGACATGGTCTTTTGAATGTAATGTGGTTCTTTAGGTTACTTAGCACTTTATATATATATATATATATATATATATATATCTTTTATGAATATCTTGTTCATGGGTGTAAACCCTAGTGTCATTTCTTCATATTATAAATCAAATATGTTCTTCATAATCCATGTTGTGTTGTTTCTCTCGTTTTCATGCATGGGTATAAGGATATGGTAACTCATATTGTGTTTTTACATGAATATCCACTTTTATGCATTTAATCATCTAATAATGAAAAGATCTTCTCACAATGCTCACATAAAGGATGGGCTCGGTGCTGCGCGTGTCTTGGGTGAGCACCCAACGCCCACTGGGTGATAGGCCGACGTGCATGGGGTTAGAAAGTTATACTAAGGGTACATTGACTACATCTTGGTTCCGTTGTCGGGACCTATTTTTGAAGTTGTTGTGAGAATGGTGCGTGATGACAGAGCGCTTGACCTTGGACAGTGTCAAAGCATGGTTTAAAAGCACGGAGGATGAGTTTTCTTAGAGATTTAGTACTGGACCTAAGTTTGATGCATGTAAATGGGTAGAAGAACACATGTATCATGAGTCAGTATGAGACCTTATTTTGTTGCTTTCCAGTAGAGTTGTATGAATGGATTTTGGCGTACGCATATAGATCAAGCGGTATTATAGATCTCGCGTGTGGACCTAAGTGGAATATTAGAGGTTGCAGGATGCTTTGATCCGACTTGGACACGTGTTGTTGATTATTGGTGGAGAAGAGTGTTGACCAGTTATACCACTGGAATACGTTATTTCTACATATTCTTGTCCGAGGTTCTTTGAGTGTTGACCACTACCTCTTATCACACGTAGAAATCATTGACAAATTCCACTTAAAATGTCGTGGGACTCGTCATTCATAAGGTGAAAGGTATGACAATAAACATCACCAGGACTAACATCTATGGAATCTCAAAGTTCACTTGTTGGTTGACTTACACATCTCCCCGCTTTTACTTTTGATTGCTACGCAATAATGAAGCACACAAAAAATGTTAACACACGAAAGAAGAGAAGGGCATACTTAGTTGTAGAAGGAGCTTCCTCCTCATTTACAACATATTTAGGTTGACTTATATAAAATTTAAAAAGTGGGCGATAGTTTATATTATTATCTTATAAAAACTCAAAAAAAAACTTTCCATGCAAACTTTTTTTGTCGCTTCAATACTTTCCAAAAACATAACAGCTTCACGCTCCTCCCCTTCACACACACGCATGCACGCGCGCACACACACACACATATAAACATTTTGCCACAAAAATATAATTCCGATTAACTTTAAATTAGTATCCTCTCTGGTGTAATTTGTAATTCATGAACAATTGCTAGTAATTCATGAAAAATGTTAACACACAGAAAGAAGAGAAGGGCATACTTAGTTGTAAGGAGCTTCCTCCTCATTTACAACATATTTAGGTTGTACTTATATAAAATTTAAAAAGTGGGCGATAGTTTATATTATTATCTTATAAAAACTCAAAAAAACTTTCCATGCAAACTTTTTTTGTCGCTTCAATACTTTCCAAAAACATACATTCACGCTCCTCCCCTTCACACACACGCATGCACGCGCGCACACACACACACATATAAACATTTTGCCACAAAAATATAATTCCGATTAACTTTAAATTAGTATCCTCTCTGTAATTTGTAATTCATGAACAATTGCTAGTAATTCATGAAAAATGTTAACACACGAGAAAGAAGAGAAGGGCATACTTAGTTGTAAAGGAGCTTCCTCCTCATTTACAACATATTTAGGTTGTACTATATAAAATTTAAAAAGTGGGCGATAGTTTATATTATTATCTTATAAAAACTCAAAAAAACTTTCCATGCAAACTTTTTTGTCGCTTCAATACTTTCCAAAAACATAACAGCTTCACGCTCCTCCCCTTCACACACACGCATGCACGCGCAGCACACACACACACATATAAACATTTTGCCACAAAAATATAATTCCGATTAACTTTAAATTAGTATCCTCTCTCGTGTAATTTGTAATTCATGAACAATTGCTAGTAATAGATATCTTTTTCTCAAGGTATGATGTCATATTCACAGACCAACCTTTCGAATTGGAAAAGAAACATGATAAAATTGTATATGAAAAAGTAGTGGACAGGGTAGCGAGAGTGGATTCTCGCACATACATATTTTATAACTAATAATACCGTACTGTTCGGACATTAAACTATTGTTTTTTTATGATTTACATTAACAAAAAATAGAAATAGAAATAGTGTGTACATTATTAATCATATAATATTGTACAAGTAAGTTATTTGAGTAGAGATGTAATTGCCTAAAAGGTGGGTGTCCGAGTATGAGCGGGAGGGGAGGATTGTGGGAAGAGGGACAAGCAGCGCGTAATCCTTCCACCGTAGGGAGCGGGAGGTATTCGTTGCTCTGTGAAACCAGCCTCACGCGGTCCCCTCCACTTTAGGAATACAAGACTGCCCTCGCCCCTTCGAGTGAGGGCCTTGCAACTACTCTCTACTTGGAACAGGGCGCGCCGCACACCATGCCACGCATCTTCCCTCCTCCCATTCCACGCCTCAACAGTCCGCCCACCTTGTGCGCCCCCACACGGGTCACAAACTCTCGTGACTGAGCTCGGCACATTATCACTCTCACCCGCGCGATTTTCAATACTGATCATGTCTGCAGCGTAGTGCGTGTGGGATATTCATATATGCTTCGCTTTCCACACAGACCCGCGCTCCTCCCTCAAATTAACGCTGTTCATTCCATTAACTCCAGTTGCATGAGGGAAAAACTCCAGTTGCATGATTTATACCTCCAGATTCATTCTAATTCCCCAACAATGGCATGCATGTGCCAAATAAGAGTATTATCTATTTAGTTAGTCTGCGCCTTTAAAATTGAATTGCTTTAAAGTAAATAAATAATACATTGTTTTTAGGTCATCAAATATTATAATGATTTAAAATTATATAAGATTAATTAAGAAAATTGAAGATAAGATTTAAATTATAATGTTTTTTCGTTTAAAATTGAGATTGTCAATGAATTAAGCTGACCATTTGAGTAGCAAATTATATTTCAATCTAATGTTCTCTAAATCAATGGCAATCTTAAATAGAGCGATACAAAAGTTGTTCTCCTTTTTCATTTTTATAAACAAGCCCTAATCAAATGTTTTACTTCCGGCTTTTTCTGTTTAAATTATCTCTTTTCAAAATTGCAGTAACTATTTTATGTTTAGCCATTTGAAGTTTGGGGTTTGTGCCTCTTGTCTATTCAAAGTTCAATTTTTCTTTTCTTTTTTATGTGGTTCTGACATCTATCCAATAAATATCCTCAACGAGAGCCCTGATTAAAAAAGTCCTACTTTTGGCAGTCTACTTAAATTGAACTTTTGTGATTTGGATATGGGACTTTTAATTTTATTTCTATTTTTTGGCTAAAATTCCATTTTAAAAAAACCTAGAAAGATTGGGCTTTCTAAAAGTAACGCTTATGTGAAATTATTATACTGATGTAGAATGATTCCGAATTCAAGTTTAGTTCCCATCATGTAATGGAGGAGTCCCTCCTTTTGAATTCGCAAATACATTTAGTTTTATTTTCTTCTTTTGCTTTTTTGCAGGATATTTGTGATTCTCTTTTTCCCGCAGTAAAGAAAAGAGTGTTCTCCATCCAAAACTTTGTGCATTATATCATTTTTTTGTCTTTTGAATTCTTTTAAGGGTTAGACCTCATGTTTGCGCTTTTAAATAAAGTGGATCATCTATATTTCTACACTTACAAAATCAATCACACATAGCTTAAACAAAATCAACTACAAAAGTAATAACCATCCCTCTAAAACAAATAACATATACCATTCGGCGTTCACATTGCATTGTATGATGCAATGTGAACGTTGAACTAATATGTTATTTAATTCTGAGGATAGTTTTTTTTTGTAGTTGATGTGGGTAAGGGGTGTGATTGACAAATCTGATTTTCTATTAAAGCCAAACAAATGTTGCAAAGTACATTGGAAGGGATGTTAAATAATAGTTAGTTATATAATAATCAAATACAAATGCAAGTGAGGTATGTAAGTTTGTTAACACTCGCTCTTGAGAATGTAGTGAATGTGAAGTGTTGACGTCAAAGTAGATTTAAAGAACCACTCAGTGCTTTAACATATTAGCTCTCCAAGAAACATAAATGAGACAAAATATGCAAGCAAATATAAACAAACCTTAAATGGCTAGGGTACATTGCAGAGTGCTTTATTACCTCAAAGAGTATGCAAAGAGTGGAAGGCTTGAGATTGCACGCCAACTCTTTGAAATTTCCCAAAAGAGATGAGATCTTGTGGAATGCAATGATTGTTGGGTATGCTCAGAATGGGCATTCAAAGGAGGCCTTGAAAATATTTGATCAAATGCTAACAAATCACAATGTCAAACTCCGACTTGGCCACCATTGTATCAGCGTGCTCCCAAAGCATGTTCACATTTAGGAGCTCTGCAACAAGGCAAATGGATTCATGAGTTTTTTATTAGAAGTGGGTTTGTATCAAATGTTTCTGCAACTTCTTTGATTGACATGTATGCTAAATGTGGAAACATTGTCGTTACACGGCAAGTATTTGATGACATGCCCAAAAGAGATGTTGTATCTTACCCGAGGGGAGCATTATTCTTGCATGGTAGATCTTCTTAGTCGTGAAGGGTTTCTAGATGAAGCACTTGACTTTATAAATAATATGCTCATATTAAAATGCTTGACAAACTGGACATAAGAATACCAAACATAAGTTTAATGCCATCTGAGAAGATCTATGAAACAACATAATTCTATCATATATAACCAATTGAGATATTTTGATAACGGCCGACCTTTAGTGAGGCACACATCTAGTTGTTAAACATACTAAAGATGTAAATCCTGAAAGTTATGATTAGCTTGTTCATTTTATTTTTTCATGATGAAAATCTTGTGTATCTAACGTATTGAAGAATCATTTTTTGAAACTGCAGCTTAGCTACATGAACAAGAGTGTCATGTTCTAGATTGAAGGTATTTTTTCTAGTTTGAGCACTAGACGATATGCACATAAATCAATTGACATAGAATAGGATCTGAGAGGATAGGAAGAGTAGGACAAAAGTAGCAACCAAATTGACAGGTTTAGAACAGAAAGAATAAGAAAATTGGATGGCATTCAAAGTATAATTCTTTGGGGTATTTTGTCAAACAATTCATGTCCATACCAAATTTAAAAAATCTGGTTACAAATTTCACTTCAATGCCCAACCATTGTCACTCTTATTGGACCTACATCCTTTTCTTGTTATATCAGTTCAATCCTCTAACCAGGGGGAAGTTCATCACAAGATTAATACTGGACCTACATTTATGCTTTTCCATGTCAACATCACAGGATCATGCAAGAAAAGCATTTAAAGAGAACACAAACCCAATAAGCATATTATTCTTGTAATTTATTTGTAATTATATCTACAATTAAAATGTGCATGTACGATGACATAATGAGAACCACAAAAAATCTAAACGAGAAATATATAATTGGCTATGGTGCTTAAAAATAGCATAACTTATATTCACACCTGGGAGGCTAGATATAAGTAGGCACAAAAATTTAATCCCCCTTCACAATGTAGAGAACACAAATATAAGCACAAAAATACCAAAGCCATTTTGTAATCAGTATAAGTCAAACATTCACGCCACTATATTAAATTTGACGTGCAAATGACAATTATGATAGCCTTTTTGACATTTTGTTGTTTTTAGTTGTTTTGTTGTTTTTCCCCAAATCAATTGCATGCAGAATGGTTGACAAAATTTGAGGCAAGAACTCCAGTTGCATGATTTATAGGGTTGTATTGGGTTGTGGAATGGGCATTGGACTAGTTTTCAACTAGAACTGCATTGTAATTCACATAGCAAATAACTATCCATCTAAAGCAAATAACATATACTGCCTCGCGTTCACATTGTATTCGTACACATGTGATTGCTAGTTTATAAAGACCTTGTATGATGCAAGCGAGTATTTCGGGGATACCCTACATCCCCATAACATCATAAATCGTAGCCCATAATCTAATAGGTAATTTATCACATCTCGTAGTGGTCATTTTTTTGTGATTGATGATGGTGGAATGTTGTTCTACTTTTCGGCATCTGCATTAATGAGGGAAAATGGTGTTCTCACTTGGCTTTGCGCTTGATTTATTTGTAGGGAAATTCATCCAAGATTCTTTTCTCCACCTTTAGTTTAGGTTCAAAGTTTACTTTCCCACAAACAGATTTGTTTTCCGTAACACTCTCTTTTTCTTTTCTTTTGTTTTTGCAAATTATTATTTTCATAATCAAGTGTTTAAAACTAAGATTTGTATTATTTCTAATTAAGTTAAATAGTTGATTTATAAATGTGTATGTTACGAATAACTAATATGTAGAGTCACCACAAAATAAGCTCGCACGATGAAAAATACACGAAAATCCTTAAGAATATGAATTCACGACTCTAATTTATAATGAATTCTATCATCATCGTGACTAATAATAATTGTCTCTAAAAAATGTATTAAAGAAATATTCATTTATGCCTAGTTTCCATCATAACATATTAATTAAATTAGAGGAAAAGGGAAAACATTGTATGCCTTAAATAAACATAAATTAAAAATACAATTTGACACATTAGAACTCGGATGATCAACTTTTGTATGATATTAATTGTGTGCGTGCATTTAAGTCATACCAAGATGACTTCCACGAGAATGTGTTGCTTCGCTTGCAATTTTCTTCATGTATCTTTGGTAATAATCATAAGGCAAAGGAACCCATATATCCCAATAGGGAAGGAATGACAAATATAATCGATCCAACGTCTTGCCTCTTTTCCTTTTGAAATGTGTAATGTCTTATAAGTCACATTTGTCTCACAAAATTTTACTAGAGTAACCGAATGAAAAACTGAGGTTGTAGCTTATTTATGCATCTTTGAGACTTCTTTCAAGAATAATAAAAAGAATCACCATTTTGGACATGTGGAAAAGACTATTGTTTTTCAATGATTTATAGTTAATTATAAATAGTGTTTATTGTTATAGATTAATAGTGTGTACATTATTAATCATATAATATAGTAATATGTTTGTGAGGTTGTTTATAACAAATCACATATTGTAGAAGTGAGTTAGAACAACTCATCTATATTTTATGAGTTATTGTAGAAACCATAATAGATCTCGTGGGTATTGGTGGATTGAATATAATGTAGAGTTTTAATATTATATTTTCTACTAGCAATCATACGTGAAGTGTGTGATGGAAATGTCTAAGGGGATGCGTTGAAGAAGTTTAAAATAATGGAGATGAGCGGTTGAGGAGGAAGAGGAGGTATGAACAAGGAGATTGGAGAGGGAGAAGTGTATCGGAGAAGAAACGGGATTGGGGAACCTATGAGCATTGGACATATCCCCTTTAACACAACAAGGAATGTTTAGAGAGGAACCCATTTTGGTTAATCGTGCATTACGAAAGGGGGATTAAGAGGTTGTTATGGCGAGAGACATATTTTAGAGATATGTATGAAAGTAAGGTATGGATGGTGAATAGTTTGAAGGGAAACATGGGGGAGAGGGCGGATAGATGTGCCACGAGAGAAGAACCATGCGGAGACCGAATTTGCTCCACATTAACAACACGAAATGGAGGCCATAAGTAAATTAATGGGCCAAAAAAAAAATCTCCTTTTTCACCCACCAAAAGCCACCAAAATATGATTTTGATGATTCCAAGTTGAAGGGATCAAGGAGATATTTCCACCGATATAGATTTTTTCCAATTTGGATCTCGGAGTCAAAAGATATGGCCATTTGAAATTTTGTGTGATGTAAATGATAGGAACTTGACACGTGGCAGCCTTTGATTAGGTCGGGAATCTACCTCTACCAACATATGTTTGCTTTTATCTTTGTCATGTGTCGGCCTCCCATTAGGTCGCGGGGTCGAATTTGCTTCTTTGATTTTACTTTTCTCCTTGTCCTTTGCAAGTGGGCTGCCGTATTAAGAAATACGGTCCAATAAGTTCACGTCACTCTCCTTCGTGGTGTCGACTGTCCTTAAACATATACCGCCACTGCGAAGTATTAACCAATGAAATAGCTCCATGCTCTTCACAAAGTGTAAGTCCTTTTGATTACCCTTCGATAAAGTGCGAAGCTTTAGCCAATGAGATCTTTCCACGCCTCTCGGGTTGTCGACTCTTTGATAGTCTCATCTAACAATTATGAAGTGTGAACCAATGAGAAAGCTCCATGGAATTCGCAATGTCGAGTATTTCTTTTATCTCCTTTGTTCATTGTGAAGCATCAACCAATGAGGAAGCTTCACGCTTCCTTCGCGATGTCGACATGTCAAGCGTGCCTTTAACCTTTGAAATGTCAAACTGCGAAAGGCTAGCCAATAATAAGGTTACGCATGTCTTCGGACTTCACGGTTTGTCAAACTTGCCTTCACGTCGCAGCTACTTACTTCGGTAGACGTAGAAACTTTTGTCTCTAAAGGAATGTGCCACATGTCTTTTTGATATTATCGCCATGCCTTTGCCTCAAACCCAAAATAGTGCGACGTGGCCCTTCGCATCGCATGCACTTGAACCGCTTGCAGCGTAGCTCTTTGTGACGCCAAATGAACATTTGTCACTTTTGAAAGGAACCTGCCAATGAATTGGCTAAGTCTCCCGTGGGTTTTTGAATGATAACGGTCGGTGCATTTGGAAAGGAGAAATTGACGGACATTTAATCATCCCACACTTGTTAAAAATGGCTAAGTCCATTTTTAATGAGTTATCCAAATTAACCAAAGGGGGTAAATTTGGGATAACAAGGACAATTTAAGTTATTCTCTTCATCAAGCTTGTGATATCTGCTAACATCAAAGACTAAACTTTTACTGAGTTTGATTTCATCTTTCCACTTTGATATTTATTAAGGTATTATTTTTACGTGTAAATTTTTAATTGACCGTTGAATTATGTGCACTCTTGTTTGTTAATGGTTTTATTAAAAATACTTACTTCATGGTAGTGATAGAAAATCGGTTTTGTTTGTGAATATGGTTGTTATTAATTTGATAATGGTTAAATTGTAAGAATCATTTGTGGTTTGTTGTTTAATAATGACGTTAAATTTTATAATAGTTTGCACTTTTGTATAATTATAGTAACTATTTGATTTTATAATTTTTTTGTAAGTTTTTGGTTAATTATAATATTGATTTTGTAATAATTTAATTATATGACATACATGTTTGTTTTACATGTCAATGAATTGTGTATGCATTTAAATTTTTTATTTGTTGTTTGTATACATTAAGAATTTATTTAATGTATTGATTTAATACCAATTTAATTACTAATAGAAAACCAACATTGTTTGTGAGGCATGGTTGATATTGATTATATGATTGTTTTCTACGGTGATGAATTGTGTATTAATTTTAAACTTTAATTTGTTGTTTGTATAATTTATTATTTATTTAATGCATCGTTTTAATAACAATTTACACAACGATAGGAAATTAGTTTTGTTTGACATTTGTTGATGTTATTGATGTGATAATGGTTTAATTGTTTGATCTTATGTGGACTCTTGATTAACAACGACGTAGAATTTTATAATAATATGTACTTTTGTCCAATTGTAGTATTTATTTGATTTTGTAATTGTTTGTAAGTTTTTGTTGATTATGATATTGATTAAAGTATTAGTTTAATTGTCGACCTATATGATTGTTTTTTAGGATAGTGAATTGTGTACTAATTTTAAATTTTTATTTGTTGTTTTTATAAATTTACAATTTATTTATTGTATTGATTTAATAATTGTTTACTATTGGAACTTCCCTTTATATTAATTAAAATAAAAGAGAGTTACATAGTAAGGGGGCGACCGGATAACACACGGTCCCACAAAATGCCAAAAAGGCAACAGAAAATGCCACGAGGGCACCAAAAAATGCCACACATGCTTACATTAACATGCCCATTGGGCAACCAGAGAGCAGAAAACAACCAACATCATGCCCCCGTTGTCACCGCATCGAAGGAGGAGGAGGATCATCCCTAGGAGGGATGAAATCTCTAATAAAGCATGCTCTGCGGAAGAAGGATCCACCTACCACCTTCTTGATAGGAATACTTTGCATCTAAACAGGCACCATAATTCCCCAATCGGGGTGAAGATCCAAGGAATGTCTAAGTAGTTGGCGGAGGATATCCCCACCGTGGAGTGTCAACAACACCTTTTCCCCATGAGGCGAGGCTCCAACCTTGTCCAAAAGCGGACGGGGCGGAAGGTCGACCGCGCGGGGAGGGAGAGCAATGACTTCTCGAGTGACTCCTCCGCCGAGGACCTACAAAGAAAGGTCGATGGGGAGGCAAGGGCTGAGGTGTCGATAAATGAGGATCCAATCTGACCTGCTCATCGTGCATGGTGCACCCCAGTGATCCAGAGCTCCTGAAACTTGAGCTTGAATCTGTAGGTGAATAGTAGATAGAATAACCACCTTATCATTAGTAGAAAAATTAATAACCGAATGATATTTCTTGAAAATAATTGAATTCTTATCTTTCCATATATAAAATAAAATACAGGCACGAAATAAATGCCACAGATTAGCAATGTATGTAGGCCATGGGCTAAAGTCACTGAATAAAGCAAGATGCCACGGGAAAAATTCAAGGTGATAAGGTTGGAACAAAGAATGGATCCATTTCCAAATAACTTGGGCACACGGGCAAGACCAAAAAGGTGCGAGAATGACTCAGGGCTGGAACAGAAAGGGAAATTCGGAGAAGGAATACTGATATGCTGAAGTCTTTCACCTACAGGAAGCCCTTGATAAACAAGACACCAGAGAAAATGGTTAACTTTGGGTCAGAGAAAATGGTTCCAAGTACAGGAAAGCCTACAGAGCCAGGTAGACGGAGTGGAATGCAACCCCATCGATCATTGAGTTTATCAATGGCCGAAGAAAGAGGACATAATAGCTGGTAGATGGTCCGAGTGTTGTATCTAAGGAACGCGATATCGTGATTCCACCGCCAGTCCACATCACCAAGCCACCGGAGGTTGGAGGTCGAGTTTATGTAGCATAACATCTAGAAGGAGCTCTTGAATTTTTCAGATTGATGGAAGGTCTGAATTGTTCAGCTAAAATTTAGTTTTGAGCTTGGGCCAAGGAAGTCGACTCTACAAGACACCGGATCCCGGATGGTATGAATGCCCTTGCGATAAAGCCAAATGGCTTTAATGCCAAGGGTTTCCGCAAGTGGCAGAGAGCCTTCATTGATAATAGGAGACCACCAGATGTTCTACGAATTAAAGGAAAGCCCAAAGTGTGAAAACCATCTCATCGGTGACTTCACCTACTCAAAGGCTTTCCAAATACTCTTGCCAACAAAGGTTCCAGTAATTTTAACTAGAACAACAGTAATGATGAGAGAATGCAACCCAATTCCACTCCAACATTTCTTACCATAGGGAGCTCCGAAGAAATGCAATGATGTAATAGAGTTTTCCAAGCTTGCATGCCTAAGAGACATCGAATAACCCATTTGGTGCACGATGCGACACTTTTTCTCGTAAACATCAATAACTCCCCTACCACCTTGATCTCGCAAAAAACAACACACATCCTAGGAAACACGGTGAAACCCAACTGAACCAGAACTTTTACACCAAAGAAATTCCGAAGCAGCTTGGCTAACTCGGTTGAAGGAAGTTTGAAAAGGAAATCAACAAGATGAATAATAAACATGAGTAGTAGTGAGGATCTTAGTGCACACTTGAAACTTACCAGCCAGAGAGAGTGGTTTAGAGGACCATTTGGTAACTTTCTACTCAACTTGGGTAAGAATTTAATTCCACAAAGTCACAGAGTCACTGTCAAAGGAAAAAAGAATGCCAAGAAATCTGAATTTCTTTCCCCGACCTATCCACTTCCAGGGGTAATCCTGAAGCCAATTCGGAAAAGGTAAACAACTCTGATGATAACCCAGGGTTTTAGACAACTAAATATTGGATCCGGAAGCCAAACAGAAAGTGTTAAGACAATCAAAGATGGCAACAACATTTTGTTCCGACTCTACAAGAATAAGGAAGGAATCATCTACAAAGTGCCCATTGATAAGTTTATTTACATGGTCGGAAGGATAATACCCCGTTTCACCCTAGGAAGCTTGATGGGAAATTAATTATCCCGAGCATCAAGAATAAGCACAATCAAAGTAGGCACAAGAGGCACCCCCCTGTCTGATGGAATGGAAGAGGCCAATGACAGTAGACTAGAAACCATTAATGGTGAGCCGAGAAAGAGCATTGGCGAAAAATGTGCTCACAACAACCTAGAAGAATTCAGCAAATCCCAAGGCTTTCAAAGAGCTAAAATGAAGCACCATTCAATTTGATCATATAAGATTTTTCAAAATAAATTTTAAGAAAAAATAGCTTCTATGACAAGATACACGTCCATTCCATTACTTCCCACACGGCAATAATATTGTCAAGAATAAATCGGCCTTTAGGAAAACCAATTTTCTCGGTTTGAAGAATCTTAGGTAAAATATTAGCAACCTGAGAGAGTCAACGCCTTAGCAAGAATTTTTAAGAAAGATCCAAGAGAGTGATCGGCATGCAAATTATAAATTTTCTCAGATAACCTCGCTTTCGAAATGAACTTGATGTTTCCTTGGTGTTGTCGCCTCCTAGAATTTTGATTTTCTTCTCTAAATTTTTAAATTTTCATGTTAGGTGACTGCTAAATTCCCTTGTAAAGGATCCCCTAAGAAAGAGCTAGTTTCAAACAATTAGTCATTTTTCAAAATTTTAAGTTTTGAGGCTTTTTCAGTGATATGCGGGTTTTTCACTTTTTTTGTTCCTCATGTCCCAAGTTCCTCCGGGTCATTTATTCCCTAATTTTCCACTTTTTCCGATTGGTCTTGTTTCTCCTTTGTTTTTAGTCTTTTTAGCTTTTCAAAGAAATGGTATCCCAATGTCTCAAGGGTTGTCTATGTCAAATATTTTTGACTTATCCGATTTTAGTATGTTGCGTGTGTTTCGACTTTTCCCGTCTGTGTGTCCAGAGCGCTCTTTGATCCCCATTTCCCAACAAGTCCGCCTTTTTCGATTTCCATTCATTGCATCTATTTCGGCTTTGCGCGTCCGAATGTCCCGATGTCCCTTGGGACAGTTGTGCAAGTTTTTTCCGCCTTTACCACAAATCGGCTATTTCGCCATGCGTCCCAAATGTTCCAATGTTCCTTAGGACTACTGTACACATTTGTTACACCTTTTCATTGTTTTTAAGTTGGCATAAAGTATTAATAACCTCATTTATTTCATCTTGCCGACCTACTTGAGTTTAAATGCATATAAATAGTCGGGTAATTGATCATTTTCACCACCTTGCTTGCATTTGCTAGAGACTGTTCGAGTTCCCTTTTCTCTGCCATTTGTAGCCATGGTCTAGTACTCCTCCATTGTTTTCAAATGTGTAGGTGCAAAGAGAATTTGTGAGTCGTCAAGGTGTTGATCAAGAAACTAAGGGATTTTCTCACAGAGATCTTCTGCTCCTGTCACAAAATGAAGATTAGTTTCAAGGGACACGAGCACCTCTCTACCTTGCAGACAGATATACCAAATATTGGTGATAGTGAAGTTCAGCACCTTGACTTGGACAATTTTTGGACACGCATTAATTTTGAGAAGGATTTCTTGATCTATTGTTATGCTACTGAGAATACTTTGGCTACTATTCTAACACAGAAGAATACTTACGGATGTGAGCTACCCATTGCTTTTATGAGTTATGTCCTTAAAGCACATGAATTGAAATATACTCATATTGAGAAACATGCTTTTGTTGTGGTTAAGGCAGTCAAGAAATTTCGTTTCTATATCCTCAGTTCTCACTCTATTGTATTTGTCTTGGATACAACGGTTAAGTCTATTCTCACACAAAAAGAGTTTGGGACCAAAAGAGGAAATTGGGTGGAAAAGGTACAAGAGTATGATTTGGACATCATGCCAACTAAGCTAGTCCAAGGAAAAGTGCTATGTGAGTTAATTGTTGCAGGTGCTGAAGACAACTCTTCCCAAGAAGATACATATATTCCAATTGTTTTTTTATCAATTCAACTGATGAATGGTATGCTAATATTTCCCATTTTCTTACTTATGGAGAATGCCCATCTCATCTAAATGCTAAAGAAAAAAGATCCATTAAGTTGAGATCTGCATAGTATGTACTTTGGGACAATTCCTTGTTCAAAAGAGGGATTGATGGAAGGTTTCTCAAATGTGTGGATAGAGAACAACAAAATAAGTTTCTTAGAGCGTTTCATGATCAAGCTTGTGGAGGACATTTCTCATCCACTGTAACTGCTCATAAAATCCTTCATGTAGGCTACTACTGGCCAACCCTATTTTGAGATGCAACTAAATGGGTGAGTAAATGTGAAGCTTGCCAAAATTTTGTGGGAAGGCCTAAGCTAGCCACTTTGCCACTCAAACTAGTGGTGATAGAAGAACCCTTTCAACAATGGGGACTAGACTTCATGGGTACTCTCAATCCTCATTCCAGTGTTGGACACACCCATGTATTAACTGCCACTAATTATTTCACCAAATGGGTGGAGGCTATTCCAGTAAAAAGCATAACCTCTGAAGTGATATGTAACTTTATCAAGGAAAACATTCTTATTAGATTTGGGGTACCAAGTAAAATTGTCACTGATAATGCCTCCAACTTCTCTTCTTATGAAATGATGGATTTCTATGGGTATGGAATTTCTCTTGCACATTCTTCTGACTACTACCCCTAAGGAAATGGACAAGAAGAATCAACAAACAAGAATTTGGTGACCATCATTCAAAATCTTTTCAATGAGTCACAGAGGAATTGGCATAAGAAGTTGTATGATGCTCTTTGGGTAGATAGAATTACTCCCAAAAGGGCAATTGGGATGTCTCCTTTTCAAGTGGTGTATGGAATTGAAGCTCAGTTATCGGTGACTGTAGAACTTCCAACATTACAGTTGATGAAGGCCATTGAAGATTCAAACTTTACTAGTGCTTTGGAGAAGAGAATCATGTACCTATAGAAGTTGGATGAGGACAAATTACAAGTGGTGGATAGGATTTCTACACATCAACAAAGAGTAAAGAAGCTATTTGATAAAAAGGCTAGACCTAGAGACTTCTAGGTTGGAGACATTGTTCTACTTTGGGACAAGAGGCGAGAGCCTTGGGGAAGTCATGGAAAGTTTGATTCTCTCTGGTTGGGCCCTTTCAAGATCAGACACTTTGCTAGAGAAAATTATTTCTACTTGGACTATATGGATGGAACATCTCTTCCATTTCCATATAGTGGACAATACTTGAAGTTGTTTCAGTCCTAGGTTGCTTTAGGTGGTCCTTTGTATAGTCTTGTATAGTTTTCATTTTTGGTCTTTGTTTGGTGTTGTGTGGGTGTCTCTTCTATATTGTTTCATCCTTGACTCTATTTTTCCCAATGGATAAGGCATTGGTCTATTTTGTAAACCCTGAGATTCTGGAGTTCATGCTATGTCTTATTGTCATGGTGCTTAATCCAAGCCATGTCCCCAGAAAGAGCCAGTTGTTGTCACCTCCCCAAGATTGTGAATTTTCTTCTCTAATTTTAAAATTTTCGTGTTAGGTGACTATTAAATGCCCTTGTAAAGGATCCCCGATAAAGAGCTAGTTTCAAATAGTTAGTCATTTTTCAAAATTTTAAGTTTTGAGGCTTTTTCAGTGATATGCGGGTATTTCAGATTTTTTTGTTCATCGTGTCCCAAGTTCCTCCGGGCCGTCTGTTCCCTGATTTTCTGCTTTTGCCGATTGGTCTTGCTTTTTTTTTATTTTAGGTATTTTTGGCTTTTCGGAGAAATGGTGTCCCGATGTCCCAAGGGTTATGTCTGTGTCAAATATTTCTGACTTATCCGATTTTAGTATGTTGTGGGTGTTTCGGATTTTCTTGTCCCGCGTGTCCCGAGTGCTCCTAATCGCCATTTCCCCACAAGTTCGCCTTTGTTGATTTCCATTCATTGCAACTATTTTGGCTTTTCACGTCCTAGGTGTCTCGATGTCCCTTCGGATATTTGTGTCATTTTTTCCGCCTTTACCGCAAATCGACTATTTCGGCTCCACGTGTCCCAAATGTTCCAATGTCCCTTGGGACATTTGTGCACATTTGTTCCACCTTACCCAATTTTCATTATTTTTAGGTTAGCATAAAGTATTAATTACCTCATTTATTTCATCTCGCTGACCTACTTGAGTTTAAATGCATATAAATAGTTGGGTAATTGATCATTTTCACCACCTTGCTTGCATTTGCTAGAGACTATTCGAGTTCCCTTTTCTCCACCATTTGTAGTCGTGGTCTAGTAGTCCTCCATTGTTTTGAAATCTGCAAGTGCAAAGAGAAGTTGTGAATCGTCAAGGTGTTGATTGAGGAACTAAGGGATTTTCTCACAGAGATCTTTTGCTCCTGTCACAAAATGAAGATCAATTTCAAGGGACACGAGCACCTCTCTACCTTAGAGACGGATATACCAGATATTGGTGATAGTGAAGCTCAACACCTCGACTTGGACGATTTTTAGACATGTGTTAACTGTCAAAACCCTCTCTTATTTCCCAGCTAAACAAGGATAGTGGAATTACAAAGGCGGAAGGTTTTCCAATTTCCGTCCAATGCATTGATATAGTTTTCGCTTGTAGTTCCTATTTCAACCCTGATACAAAAGAAATTGTTGACCCTCAAGGGCAGGAGGTGGCTTGACTTGATGAGGATTTTATTTGTATTTCTTTTAGAATTCCTGTGATTGAAGGCTCAAATATTCTTACCAAGGATCAGGTGTAAACTCTTTTTGATCAAGACAAATGGTACAAGAGCAGAGTGGCCAAATATTGGTTTAAGAACCCAAAGAAAGGAGCCTCAAGGCTACCCAAGACAATGTTCAGAGTTGATTTCCATGAAGAATTTTCATATGTCATCACTCTGTTGGCTAGGATAATGGTCATGACCTCTACCAATGAGTTCCATTATTGGATGTGCCCCAATATCAATATTATATGTGAGGGTAAGCAAAACTTGAATCAAGGCGGAATAATTTGTGATATCCCGATCGAAAATTGGCAAATGTTCAAAGGACTCAAACCTTCTACATGACCTCCTATCTGATGTACACCATTACAACTTATAGAGAATGGTTGGGTTTTTCCTCCTGTAGAAGACAAGAAAGATGCTCCTATTTATATGTATCGTCCACAGTTGACTCTGAAGTTCATAAATCATCATTTCAAGAGGCTGAATGATACAGTCACTATGTACATTGTCAGGTTGTTGGAAGGGGATACTACTAGGAGATTCTCAAATGAGGTAAAAACTAATCAATGTCTATGGCATCTTTTTCACTCAGTTCATGAAATTTTCATATATACATTCGGTTTGGATTTGAGGGACAACCCTTGAAAATCCCTATGTACTACAGTGATAAAATGGCTTTGGTTGAGATATGTAGATAGTTGGATAAGCTGCATAGAACTTATAGGGATAAGAAGATTACAGGCATTCAGTTCCCAATCACATTGGGTAACTACACTTGTAAAACTGCTTTGGATGCCCATAACATTGATAGAACCATTGCTCCTCTTACCCTTCACTATTATAAGCCTAAAACCTGCTTTGACATTAAGGAGTTCATTTCCACCAACTTTAGATATCAACATCTTTACGATATAGACTACTAAGCATATTGCTCGATGATTATGAAGCCCGAAGAAGGTACTATGGAAGATTATCTCTACAAAAATCATGGATTTTGGTATATATGATGTTCCTGAAGGATTGGAGGATGATGATGAAGAAATGCAATCTCTTGAGTATGAGAGATCAATCAATCACACTCCTATTGAAACCATTGATTGGTTTTTCAAGGAGAGAGATGATTTAAAGGAGCTCAATAACCCTGTCCTAGTGAGAACTAGACTTTGGTTTGACAGGAAAATGAATATGTTCATGGCATGGAAATCTAGGTCTACTTCTCAAGATACTTCTACTCCTCGAAAGAAACACATGTATCATCTCCTGAGACACATGAACAATCAATTCCTTCTCCTCCAGAATCTTAAACTTCAAAGGTATACAAAAGAAGGGAAGAGCTAAGAAGGATGATAAGGTAGTTGAGGTTACTCAAGAGAGTGAGAAGCAACCCTCTCCTAAGCAAACTGAAACAATACCTGATGAGGGAGCAATTGTGGACCTTGCAATGATGACAAGTGAAGGAAAAGAGTAGGAAAATCCTAAGGATGATATCCATGTAGAAAGTGGTGTGAAGGAAGATCAGTCAAAGAAAATAGTTTCAAAATCTATGGAAATATCTGTTATGGAGGCTCCTGTCACTCAAGTTGATACCTCTATGTTAGAAGTAGTTTTGGTACAAACTCTAAGTGTTATGAGTGCATCTACACTTGGGCTTATTGCTCCTTCCACTTCAAGCTCTTCATTTACCTAGGTACAACCATTACTTTGGAAAGCAAGAAAATAAAGGCCACTTCAAGTGTGGCTGCTCCTAAGTTTGATGCAGTAGCATATATTCTAGGTACTACTCCTCCCCCTCTAGAAAAAAAGGCCAAAGTCACATCAAGATTGGTTTCAGATTCCCAAGGCCAACAATTCATGGAAATTACAAAACCCAAGCTTGACAAAGATGAAAAGACCTATCAATGGGTGATCTAGAATTGACAAGAATTTCTCTTGGTGAATCAACACCTGAAAGTGAGGTGCATAATTTGAGGGAGACTAGTGTCTAAAGTGATTGAAAGAGTTGAAAAAGGGAAGTAGACACAAGAGTAGTTAGAAGAGCATAATCAAATTTTGTCAAGTTTCATCAAATCCTTATTGGCAAAAGATAAGGTACTTGACCCAACTCCCCTAGCTTCCATCCCACCTCCTGTCATCCTATCCAATGATGAGGTTCAAGCCATCAAATACATTCATAAGCATGCCACTTATGGGAAGGCAATGGAGGCTATGGTTGATGACTTGATAATCACAGTCTGAATTTTATTGAAGAGGCATTCAAGGCATATGAGAAAATTGCTAAGATTCAATTAAAATTCACTACAACACTCAGTGGGTTGGATAGGAGTTGAAATTGTGGAGTGAGTGCATTCAGGATCTCATATTGATGAGTGAGACAGATGTACAAATCCTTTTGGAAAATAAGGTTTTTGATGATGCAAAGATGAATTTGTCTAAATAGTGGGTTTTTAGCATTGACTTGGAAAATAAAGGTTCTGGAAGAGGCCATTGGAGAACTTAGAAATATGTTGCAAAAGGAGAAGCTTTTAAAGCTTGTGTCATGTCTACCTTCCTGGATATTCACTGCCAAATCTTCAAAGAGAATTCAAATGATAAATTCACTATTCAAGAGATCAAATCTCAATTCAAGGCTTTTGTTAAAGAAAATTTGTTCAAGAAGGACACCATATCCAAGGAGAAGGTGAAAGAAATTTGCACACTACATGTTGTTATCACAGATGCCAATAAAGAGTTCTTGGAAAATGCGAGATCGGAAAAGAAATGGAGAAGTGTTTGGGCAGTTGGACTCATGCAACCACTAATACAACAATTCCTCGAGGAATGGACATAACTGAAGCATTGAAAAGATTTAGACATCAATTTCTTAAGACAAAGGAGACTTCAAGCACTTCTACTAGCATCTCGACTTCCTAGTTCATATTTTCCTTTCTTATTTAAAATATCTAATTAAGGTGGCTTTATCTCTTTAGTCATGTAAGAGATAAATTGAGTTTGTAATATTTAATTAGATACTAACTTTTGAAATTAAAAGAAAGGAAACTGAAAAGGCTCTTTGTAACCGTTTCTTGGGTTATTTAAATAACTTTCCTTATCATTGTAAAGGATTGGGATTTTGATATTTGGATGTAAAAAGAACATTGAACTATTCAATACAAAAGAAGTTTCACCCTCTCTCATGCTTTATCTCTTTCTGTTCCTTATCTGATTCATATAAATCTATGTGTATTTAAGCAAGAACTTTGTGTCTTTCAGTTGATAGGTGTATTTGGAACTTTTTGTCTAATACATGCATGTGCTGTTTTTGTATATGTGTAGTCAAAATCTTGTTGTTTTATCAAGCATTAATGAGATATCATTTTGCAATCTATGTGTCTGAAAGTGCTCTTCTCTCTTTAGTTTCTGAATATCAGTCCTGACTTTTCCTCTTTCTTCTATATTGAAAACCTTTCAAGGAAAACATCTAAAATATCAAAATATCCACCAAAATGTTGAACAAGTGTTTATATTGTAAATAAGTTTTGCTTTTCTCTTTCGTGTTCAATAAGGGAACTTCTCCCATAAAGAGGAGGGAATTTTTCCCCTGACTATTGTTTTTCTTCAAAAGATCAAATTCTACAACCAATGGTTTTGGCACCCACCATGGGGCACGTATTGTGCATCCCACCGAAACAACTTCAATCGAACCAAAAAGCATTAGCACCCTAGAAAATAGAAGATATACACGAGGTCAAAGGGAATGTGGTATTGAAGATCCAAATTTTCAATTACTGGAACAACAAGGCTTTGGGCTGACCCCAGGAAGGAGGAGAACAAGATCCACAAGTACTCCCTCGTTAAAAATAGAATTGCAAGGAACACAAACTTACAAACACAATCAAGCCCTAGCGTTCAAGCTTTGGTATTGGCTAGAGTCATAGTTCCTTTGCAAACTATTTTTCCAAGAATGGCAACACCTTTACCTTGGGGAAAACGGGTTGGACCTCTAGCCCTTGCTCAACCATTGCATGATCTCCCAAAAGGGAATAGGAAAAGTTTTCCTAAATTCAAAGGTGATGGAAAAGTGCACCCAGATGAACACATTGTTGCATTCATTGTGGCATGTGGAATACTTGGAGTGGAGCATGAAGATGTTTCCGTTAGGATTTTGTGGAGACATTACAAGATAATTCCGTCAACTGCCAAACAACCTTAAATGTGATCAGATGGTGCTATGAGAAAAGCACTTCTTGCTGCACCTTTATAACGCTAGAGCCATGCGTGTCAAAATTAAAGGAGAACTCTGCTAGGAAAGAATAGCACAATCGAGGCATTTAATATGCGATCATATCCTTCTTGAAGGCTGGTCTAAGTAAACCAAGGTTGGTCCATAAATTCCTATTGCCGGTTGAATAACGGATCAGAAAGGCCCCAACGAATTTTAAAATGATACCAAATCGCACATTTTCTCGAGACACCGGCGCATTAAGAGTGCACCACATTTATCATCTAGGTGCTCCACCATATTAAAGTCACCACAAACCAACCAATAAGTAATGGGTAAGTTATCACCTAACCATCTCCATAATAAATTTCTATTGAGGCCTTCATTAGGAGCATAAACATTGAGAATACCAAAAGAAATATCATTAATATTCATAATCACCCAAACCGCCCTATTATTTGGGTCTTGGCTCGAGAAACAATTAATGCCAAAAATTTCAGCATAATCAAAATGTTGGCCTCCACCTCTACCATCAATATGTTGAGTATGGAAGTGCACAAAATCAGGGGCAATACACGTCGTTGTCGTCAAGCAAAAACCGAAAATCTTGATTTCCGTAAAAACAAATAACATATAAACTTCTAATTAATTGGCAAGCCAAATGGACAAAGAATTTTCGTGAGGGCTCTGTCAGACCCCGAACATTACAAGACATAAAATTCATGAAAAATTAGACATATCAAATTCCCCTTGCCCATCTAGAATTACATTCTCGAGTCGAGAACGACGAAGCTATTGGCAAGAAGAAGCTAGTATGAATCATTTTGCTCAACTTGAATGGAGTGGTGTTTGGCCCGATTTACTCCCCACATGCCACACGCACCTCCCAAGGAGGACTGCGTGAGCTTTGCAACAAAAGGGAGGTTGATGCAACATTCCCAAGATTCTTTGAATTTATCGAATAACTATTTAATCATTATTTAATTATTTAATATATTAGTTTTTGTTGAGACAAACAACCTAACTTGTAAAGTTAGGATTCATAGTTTAATAAGCTATGTTAAAATTTGTGATTTTAAGGTTTATGCAATGTGTATATGTTTTTATTGTGTGTTGCGTGTTCTTTTTATTTTAGTTACAATGGTCATATTTAGTAGTAATAATTTAAGTAGTAGACATGTATGATTGTTTTTTAGTTTTAAGGAATTGTACGAGATATAAAAATTTATTGTTTTTGGATAATTAATGTGTAAGTTTAAGATTTATTCAATGTATTTATTTGAAAAAGTTTAATTATTATATATTTATTATAAAGAATTGTGTATAAATTTTAAAATTTTATGTGTTTGGATAATCAATATGTAAGTTTACTAATGATTAAAGTGTTTATGATTCATTTTTAGTTTATTGGATTTGGAACAACACAATAATGGTAGTAATGTTTTTCTATTGTTGCTCACACATAATGCTACCAATTTCTAAACTGCAAAGACGCCAAAACAAAGGGCTCGAGGAGACCTTTTCAGCAGATATAGAGTTTTCAATATTGGGAGCTCTGAGCAAAGGATATGGCCATTTGGAGTTTTGTAGGCCATGATGAACAGGAGAGTAAAACGTGGTAGTATTTGATTAGCTTGGGGATTAACTCTCTCGACGAGCTACTTGCTAAGACTATAACACTTGTTGGGTTGTGGTTTGTTTTGCGGGGTTAGGCGTTCTTGGCGTCGACGTGTCCTATCTTAACCTTTTGGTTGCATTATGTGGTTATGTGCGTAGATATGTTGCATTATGAGATGTGGGGCAACAAGGCAATGCCACACAACTTTCACAAAGTGTTAGACTATCTTTTTACCAAGTCTTGAGACTCATGAAAATACCTACTTCATGACATGATAGAAAAATTAGTTATGTTTGATGGAAATGGTTGTTATTGGTTTGATAATGGTTTAATTGTTTGCTCATTTTTGGATTCTTTTTGACAAGGACATTAAATTTTGTAATAGTTTTTACTCTTGTTTAAGTATAGTTTATTTTTCATTTTATAATTATTTTTAAGTTTTTGGTTAATTATAATATTTATCTAGTAATATTATAAGTATTTGACATATATGATTGTTTTCTAGGTTAATGAATTGTGTCCGAATTTTAAATTTGTATGTGTTGTTTGTATATATTTAGAATTTATTTAATGTATTGATAAAATAATAATTTAAGAAGTGATAGAAAATTATTATTTTGTTTGATGGTATGGTTCGTATTGTTTATACGATTGTTTTGTACGTTAATTTTATTTGTTGTTTGTAAAAATTTAGATTTTATTTAATGCATTGATTCAATAACAATGTACGCATGATGGAATATTAGTTTTGCTTGATATGTATGGATACTATTGATTTGACAATGGCTCAATTGTTTGATCTTTTGTGGACACTTGTGCAATAATGACGTTAAATTTTAAAATTGTTTGTACTCTTGTTGAATTATAATATTTATTTTATTTTATAATTGTTTGTACCTTTATTGGTTAATTATGATATTGATTTAGTAATAGTTTAATTCTCGACATACATGATTGTTTTTTAGGTTAATGAATTGTGTAGTAATTTTAAATTTTTATTTGTTGTTTGTATAAATTTAGAATTTATTTAATGAATTGATTTGGTAATTATTTAATTATCTAATATATTAATTATCATTGAGATAAGCAAATTAACTTGTAAATTTAGGATTTATAGTTTAATAAATTATGTATAAACTTGTAATTTTCGGGTTTATTAAATGTGTTTATGTTTTTATTGTGTTTTGTGTGTTCTTTTTAATTGGTTTAATTATAGTATCGATATAGTACTAATAATTAAATTTTTATTTGTTTTATGGATAATTAATGTGCAAGATTAAGATTTATTTAATGTATTTATTTAATAGTAGTTTAATTATTTTATAATTTTGAGTATAATGAATTGTGTATAAATTTAATTTTTTATTTGTTTGGATAATCAATATGTAAGTTTATTATTTATTAAAGTGTTTATGATTTATTTTTAGTTTCTTGGATCCAAACCGCCCAATAATGCTCGAAATGGTACTTTCATTATTTTTCTCTTGCCTTACGACATAAAACTCTAAATCGATCATGCCAAATGAAAAGGCTCGAGGAGACCTTCCCATCGATATAAATTTTATAACATTGGGAGATCTGGAGCGAAATATAAGGCGATTTGAAGATTTGCATCCCGAGGTTGAACGGAGAGTGCCACCCTGGCGATCTTTGATTAGTAAGGGGATCGACTCGCCTACATTTTACTTGTTGAAACTTTGCCACATGTTGGCCTTTGGGTGGTTCACCATTTACCTTGGCATCAAATTTTATTCCTCTTTTTATCCCACCAAACGCCATAAATCTCTAAATCAAACGATGCTAAATTGAAGGGTGGAGGAGACCTTTCCAACAATATAAATTTTGCAATATTTGGAGCTCTGGAGTGAAAGATATGGCTATTTAAATATTTGCTTGTCACGATCATTAGAACGCGACACTTAGGAGTCTTTTATTGGGCTCACAAATTACCTCTGCCTACGTGTTACTTACTTTTTCTTAGCCACGTGTTGGTCTTTGTTTGGCTATGGGTCCAGCGTTTGTTACATGTCCTTCCCTTTGCTTTTGACTATCATTTCTTTTTTCTATACCCGATAGCTTTTATCGAATTCCACTCATTCCGGGTTTGAGATCCTCCGAGGCTATCTACCTACAGCTTAACTAAATGCTACCATGTGTCCGCCTGACCGTTGATCTCATGGTCAAGGTGAAGTGCGAAGTATATGTGGAGCTTTTTTATTTTTCCATGCTTTGCGAAGGTTTAAGAACAGTCTAACACTGCGAAGGTGCATGGAGGGACGTGAAGGAAGAGCTAATAAGAGGAAAATACAAAGATAGAGAGACCGACATTTGTGGGGAGCGTGGAGATTTTTCGTTGCCTCACATTTTGCGGTTTTTAGTCAAGGGTTATTAAATAGGCTAACATGTGAAGTAACGTGGAACTTTCCTATTGGCTTGTGCGTCGCAGTGGCCACTCAACGTTATCAAGAAGTTTGACATAGCCTTACATTTACGAGGTGAATGGAGCTTCCTTATTGGTTGAGCTTCGCACTCTTTCGAGAGGAGGTAAAAGAAGTACTAACATAGCGAACATGTGTGGAGCTTTCTCATTAGTGGATGCTTCACAATAGTAATGGAAAGTCGACACTGCGAAGTTACTGTGCATGGTCTTATTGGCTTGCATTTCATTAAGGAACAGGGTTGCTCGCAAAGACAAACAAAAGAAAGAAAAAATAAGTAAACCCTGACCTCGTGACCCAACTAGAGAGCGACACACGACAAAGGAAAAACAATGTACACGTTGGCAAGGGGTGATCTCTCGAACTATTCAAAGGCTATCACTTGTCACAATTATGTGCTTCTGACATACAAAACTTCAAATGGCCATATCTTTCGATCCATAGCTCCAAATCGACAAAATTTAAATGATTGGAAAGGACCTCTCGAGCCTTTTAATTTGGCATTATCAAAATCAGATTTTGGTGAAGTTTGATGGGAGAAAAAGTGAGAAAACAGCGATTCGAGCCATTAAAGCACAATTTCAAACAGCTTAATCACCCGAATTGATGAAGCATGGGGCTCTTACCTCAACCAAGAAGCAAAAAGACATCGAGAAATGGTCTTGCAAGGGTGCCCATGATTAAGGTTTTAATTTTGCGAATAAATTTTGAATTGACTTTGTTGAATTATGTACACTCTTGTTTTGTACCGTACTATTACAAAAACTTACTTCATGGTAGTGATCAAAAATTAGTTTTGTTTGCGAATATGGTTTTTATTGCTTTAATAATGGTTTAATTTTTTTATCGTATGTGGATTCTTGTTTAATAATGACGTTAAATTTTATAATAGTTTGTACAATTTTTTAATTATAGTAAATATTTGATTTTATAACTATCTATAAGTTTTTGGTTACGTATAATAATAATTTAGTAGCATTTATATATGAATTGTGTGTGAATCTCAAATTTATATTTGTTGTTTGTATAAATTTTGAATTTATTCAATGTATTGATCAAATAATAATTTGATTACCGATAGAAAAATAGTGTTGTTTGACAGGTGTGGTTGTTATTGATTATATGATGGTTTTCTACGTTAATGAATTGTGTATTTATTTTAAATTTTTATATGGTGTTTGTATAAATTTAAAAATTTTATTTAATGTATTTTTAATAACAATTTAGTTAATGATAGTAAATTAGTTTTGTTTGACATGTATTGTTGTTATTGAGTTGATACTTGCTTAATTGTTTAACATTTTGTCCACTTTTGTTTAATAACATAAAAAAATTTAGTAGTTTGTACTCTTGTTGAATTATAGCATTTATTTGATTTTATAATTGTTTGTAAGTTTTTGGTTAATTATGATATTGATTTAGTAATAGTTTAATTGTTTGACATATATGATTGTTTTTTAGGTTAATGAATTGTGTACTAATTTTAAATTTTTATTTGTTGTTTATATAAATTTCAAATATATTTGATGTGTTGATTTTAATATTTTTAATTATTTAATATATTATTTATTGTTGAGATAATCAACTTAACTTGTAAATTTAGGATTTATAGTTTAATAAATTATGTATAAATTTGTAATTTTAGGGTTTATGTAATGTGTTTATATTTTTATTGTGTCTTGTGTGTTCTTTTTAATAGGTATAGTTATGGTACAGATATAGTAGTAATCATTTAATTATTAGACATGCATGATTCATTTTTTAGTTTTAAGGAATTGTATAGAAATTTTAATTTTGTATTTTTTTGGATAATTAAGGTGCAAGTTTCAGATTTATTTAATAAGAGTTTAATTGTTGTATATTTATAGCGTAATGAATCATGTATAAATTTTTTAAAAATATTTGTTTGGATACTAAATACATAAATCTTCTATTTATCAAAGTGTTTATGATTTTTTTAGTAAATCTAATCTTAAACTAGCGCCCAAAATCTAGAAATGTTTTTCCTCTTTTTTCTCACACAAAACACTACCAATATCCGAATCAAATAATGCAAAAATAAAGGGCTCAAGGAGGCCTTTCCAAAGATATACATTTTGTAAGTTTGGGATCTCTGGAGCGAAAGATATTGTTATTTGAAGTCTTCCATCCTAGGTCAAGAGGAAAGTCACAGGAGACAACCTTTGAGTGACTTGATGTTTGAATATATGTATGATCTACTTGCTGAGACTTTGCTATTTGTTGGTCTCTGGTTTACTTGTGGGGTCGGGAGTGCCTTACGTTCCCCCTCCCATGACCTTTTGACTACCCTATGTTGCTTTGTGCATAGGTGTGTTCCATTATGAAAAGCGGGCCAACAAAACAATGCCACGAACCTTCGGAATGTTAGAATGTATGTTTACCGACACTAGCTACTACAAAAATACTCACTTCATGGTAGTGAAAGAAAATTAGTTATGTTTGAAGGAAGTGGTTTCTATTGGTTTGATAATGGTTTAATTGTTTGATCTTTTATGGATTCTTGTTTAGCAAGAACGATGTTAAATTTTAGAATAGTTTGTACTCTTGTTTTGTCATAGTATATATCTGGTTTTATAATTGTTTTTAAGTTTTTGGTTAATTGTAATATTGATTTCGTAACATTTTAATTATCCGACATATACAACTATTTTCTAGGTTAATGAATTGTGTATGAATTTAATTTTCTTCTTATTTGTATAAATTTAGAATTTGATTAATTAATATT
Source organism: Taxus wallichiana var. yunnanensis (assembly GCA_018340775.1). Taxonomy (NCBI): domain Eukaryota; kingdom Viridiplantae; phylum Streptophyta; class Pinopsida; order Cupressales; family Taxaceae; genus Taxus; species Taxus wallichiana. The sequence continues at coordinate 22,583,473 of CM031236.1, read as the reverse complement.
TAAATTAGTGATAGAAAATTAGTTATGTTTGACATGTATGATTGTTATTGATTATATGATTGTTTTCTAGGTTAATGCATTCTCGTATTAATTTTAAATTTTTATTTGTTATTTGTATGAATTTAGAATTTATTTCTTGCACCGATTTAATAACAATTCGGTGAATGATAGAAAATTAGTTTTGTTTGGCCGGTATGGTCACTATCGATTGGATAACGGCGTAAGGGTCCGATATTTTGTGGACTTTTGTTTAATAATGACGTTAAATTTTATGATAGTTTGTACTCTTGTTGAACTATAGTATTTATTTGATTTTATAATTGTTTGTAAGTTGTTGGTTAATTATGACATTGATTTATTAATACTTTAATTACTCCTCGACATATATGATTGTTTTTTAGGTTGATGAATTGTGTACTAATTTTTAAAAAAAATTGTTGTTTGTATAAATCTAGAATATATTTAATGAAATGATTTAATATTTATTTATTTAATTAATATATTATTTATTGTTGAGATAATCAAATCAACTTGTAAATTTAGGATTTATAGTTTAATAAACTATGTATAAATATGTAGTAGTAGGGTTTATTTAATGTGTTTATGTTTTTAGTGTGTTTTGTGTGTTCTCTTTAATGGGTTTAATTTTGGTATTAATTTAGTAGTAATAATTTAATTATTAGACATGGATGATTAAATGTAGTTTTAGGCCAACCACATTGAAGATAAATGTATTTTAACAATTACTTTGTTAAAAGCGTGGAGGTTTATTAATATTTATTAATGTGGAAAGTATATATTTTGTTAATGAAATCACTAACCATGTTTGATAGGTTCAAAAGTAGAAACAATAATATCTTGTTAATCAATTATGAAAACTATAGTTATATTGCCTTCCTCAAAGACTAAAAAGAGCAAAATAGAAATCCAAACAGAGACATATATATGTAGTAGTAAACAAATTTTATTATAAGAGTTATGAGACGAGGAAGGGAAAAATGACTATATACGCTGAAAGGAGCAAGGGTAGATAGAATGGAGCATTGCGTAGTAGGTATTGGATAACTATAAGCTTCACAAATGCTTCCTCTTCCTTTCTTTTGAGGAGGTTACAGGAGATGGACATTCAAGAAGTGTTCAAAAGAGAAAGGAGTAGAAATACAAAGGTCGTGCATGGAGGGAACTCGAATAGTACGGTGAATGTAAGGTTGGGATGTTCAAAGAACCTATATCTATTGTCACCTTTGGTAATGTAAGGCCTTGAGACTTGTGGATTGTGAGGGCCCTCATTTTTAGAGGAAGTTGTTTGTGGTTCCCTCTAGAGATTGGTGGTACAGGAACATGAGAGGGGCTATTTGGATTCCAAGGAGGGCCATTCTATTTGTCAAAGGTGACGATCAAAAATAGTGGAAGAGATGGAGGAGATGAAGATGGGGAGTACACAATGTCAAAATAGTCCCTATATATACATTAACAAGTCCAGATATCGACCCATAGATTTGCGGTTAGCATAACCCTCTGTTATCTACAAAGTAGAAATATGTGATGTAGTTGTTCTTCATTAGTTGCCTCTATAGAGTTGAGTCTCGTAAGCTCAAAATTTGTGGTAGCCACTGGAGTGTTGAGGGATTTGAGCATGTTAAGATTGTGTTGATCGACAAGTTCATTTTTTCGAACAAATGAGGAGTCTGTAAGGAAAGGATCAATTTTAGTGGTAGTCATTTGGGAGTTAGTTCGTTGGAGGAGTGTTTTGCAGTCTTCAACCAGGGGATTCCATCTATGATATTCATTAGGAGTCATTAAAGGAAATCTGGGTTTCATTTGAACCTTGTTTCCTGAATATTGTAGTAAGCGTGACACATGTTGTGAAGGTAAACCAAAGGTTTGTTCCATAAGAGTGTCCAGAATAGAGTGGAGCATCCTTGACAAGAGGGAGTTAGCTAAGGTATCCAATGAGAATTATGGATCTGTTACCAAATGTGTAGGACCTGAACTGCAGGAATGCCTCGCATGGCCAGTAGTCAATCTTGGTAAGGAGTTTGGGTCCTATGAGGCTCATTTCATCGATCAGAATGTAATGAACATCCTGCAGGGATTGTTGAAGGGATGAGAGATACGAGACCTTTGAGCGGTCCGATTTCTTTAATAGGAATACACAAGACGACATGTATAGTCAAAGCTGAAAATGTTGAAGGCGGTGACTTCGATTGGAGCAAGAAAGAGGAGGGGATAATTTTGTTGAGGGCTTGATGAAGACATTACAGAGCGGATAGTGTTTATAAGGTAAGATTTACCAGTGCCTGCAGTACTTGGATTATCATCTTCAGAGGAGTATAATGTAATTTTTTCTTGTAATGATTGAGAATTGTATCGAAAGCTTGCTTCTCTTCCGCATAAAAAGTTACACTTGTAGATGTGGAATTATGCATCCTAAAAGGGATAGTTGTAGTTGTCTTGCACATTTTAATGAGAGAAGGGAAACTTTCAAGTAATTCAACTAGTACATCATTGTGGATCCAATTTTGATTCAGATCAAAGTCTCAATGGCCTAGCATGTTGAGGGTGTGAAGGGTCATGGGATTAGTAGGGTGGAGGCGGGATAAAAGTTCTCATTCAACTTGCAATGGAGAAGGCCCCAAGATTTCATCATCACTTTCTAATTCTTGCAAGGAAGATGTATCATTTGTTGCAGACGCCCACTTGACATACCAAGGGGGGTAAATATCTTTCAACAATAACCAATTAGAAATGACTTGTTCTGAGGTGCTTCCAATGTCGGTCAGAATGTTGCGAAAAGGTTTGTAAAGGAGGAGTTCGCTCTAACAAAAATTCCAAGGAAGGGGAATGATCTTTGGGGACAAAATAAAATATGGGCGAGACATGCACAATTGCATATGTTGTTATTTGCTTCCATTTGACACTAAAGCACGTAGCTTGTTGTAATTCTAGGCTTTTGTGGCCTCAATAAATGAAACAGATTCCATATATGGAGGCTGCATCATGTATGCATCGAAAAATTTTGTTGGAATGGTGTCGCATCATTTGTTTCGTGAGAGATGCGCTACATGAATTTTCTTACCAACATTTAAGGAAACAAAAGAACAGCTTACAAAGAACAAGAGGCAACTTCTGCAACATGTGACATGTTTCTTGGGCGCTCATGTCATGATCGACAACATTATCTGTAAGCATTTTTGGAACACTACCTTGGCTGGTTGCTCGGGATCGAAGGTTGAAGAAATCCTTAAGAGCATCTGATGGTATGATCTGGAACATTTTTCTGCCTTGGAAGTTATTTAGCAATATATTTTAGGGCTGCATATTTAGAGAGTATGGGTTGGCAATCAACATTGGCTCTCCAGATTGAATACATTGTGGGGTTGTGGGTGTTTAATATGTCATCATTTCTTGTTGGCATGTATTGGATCTTGTGTGCATCGTCAATGACAAGGGATGATTTTTCATGCACTTCCTAATGTGCTTTGTACCAAAGAATGTAATCCACTTGGTGTCTTTCGCAAGAATGTTTGCTCGGTGCATTTAGTGTGTCTTTGCACTCGATTCAAAATTTCTTCTAGGTCAAAAAGAGGGTTGGCCACCAAAATATGTGATGTGTTCAATAAGCATGGATCGTCTTAGAGGGGATGATGAATGTATTGTGCCTTGCGAAATGGGATGGGGGTTCCATATGGAAACAAATAATTTGAAGTAGTGTCTAACTTTTTCCACAACAAACACATCACTCCATTCAATAGTGTCAACATTTAGGGCTTCTAGAAGCCAAAGGAAGCCGTGAACGTGCATAGAGCCTCTATGTTGCCATTCTTGCCTAGAAAGAGATAAATAAGTACAATGCACGTATGTCCAAAGGGAAAGAAATAAAGAGACAAGTTTTACTCACTGAATAGTTTGTTGCCCCGTATTTCAGAAAACTTCTTCACCGAATATTGTGAATCTCTGGTGTAATTATGTTGAAGCACAATGAGGGTTGGAAACAATATTAAGGTTCATCCACCTTTATGCTTCCGGAGGATCTATAGAGCTAGTGGCGAGAATTACATTATGAAGGTCTGGCCATTTAGTGTCACCAACACTTAAAGTGAAGAACAATGTCGATGTACCAAGTTGTTCGATCATGTCTGAAACTTCACCTCTAGTTTTTGACAAAAATATCTTTTCCACGAAGACTAGTGTCGAACCGCATTAGATTATCTATGAGGAAATCATTAGGATTATCTTGAAGGCATTAACGAAGCTCTCCTATAGTTTGTGGAATGTTCTAGATAATATCTTGTCTCATGAATACATAAGTCGTTGATCGCTGCGATGGCGCATGATCAAGTTTAGCAAAACATATCTCAACCGGGGTCACGACCAAGCAGATTGTCATAGTACCGGATAAAATGCGGTGCATATTCATGAAGGTGGGCATCTTTCATGCGAGGTTGTTTGAACATAGATAAACCTGTGGGAAACAAAGTTGGAAAATCCATTGAAAACAAACCTTCAGTGTTGTATTCATTAACTGGAGAGAGACCAATTTCAGGCCAAGGCAAGGACAATGGAGGACCATTTATTGAAGCAAATAAGAAATGTTGTATCTCCTCTTATTCAGTGCCCGTATTAGGTAAAACAAGGATAAAGGATGATGTAAGGGTCTCTGTATTGGGCAACGTAAAATCATCAACACCAAACAATGAGGGGATATCTTCTTGGAAGGGGGTTATCCATTTGAACAGTTTGCAAGATGGAAGAGACATTAGTTATTTCAGGTGGAAATGATGATAAGACACTGTAGTAAATGAGAAAGTCTTTGTAATATGGATCGTAAGCTATTTTGAATTGGAGTGCCTCCCATACGCGAGCCCTACTAACATAGAAATCGTACTTTGTTTGGTTTGGCCCCTTTCTTTGTAAGAGCAAGATGTCCAGTTCTCCAAGATGATGCGGAAGGAATTTGACAATAGATTTAATGCTTTGCTGAAAGATGATAGTGTGTCCCATGCTTTTGTACTGGTTGTCGCACGCTTGGCTAACCTGCATAATAGGATTGACTCTTGCGATAAGCATTTCCTCCACCTGTGTAAGGCATTTAAGAACCTCAGGTTGATGTCCTAGATCCATGTTGTTCCATGCAAAGAAGTAGTCTCCGTTTTTCTCATAAAAACATTTGTTGCGGACGTATTTGTCTTTACGCATTTTTCCCAGCATTCCAGAATAGTTTTGCATATAAACAAAGCAAGTATCCATCTTTGCAAAGTTATCTATCCTTTTACGGAAATTTTTGTGCCTCTAAAAAGGATGGAAGTGTCAACACTACTCTTTGGGTAATAGATGCGAAGGGATCAATGTTGACTGTTTGGAAGAGGGAGGTTTGATTTAAACCATGTGTAGGACACGAGAGAGGGCAGTTGGAGTCGTCTATTTGAGGGAAATCAAAGGTAAATTATTCAGGGAGGATGGTATTTTCATAAATACTGTTTGCTGAAGTAGAAGAGGAGGTTCCCCGTGGGCTTCCTTGCGGGTGGGAAGCGCAGTTAGGGAAGGAAACGTTTGTTTGAAGGATAGAGGAACTCGCCAGAAAAGATGTAGATGCGGAATTGGAAGAAGTCGACGTGGTTGTGTGTACTTGTGATCGATGCGAAGGTGGCGACCTTCTGATGTCTTTCGAGCTTGGTATCTCTGATTTTGTTGATCATTTATGCGCAATGTATTTCTTGCATAATATTCACGCTGAGGAGGAGACATCTGGAAGTCAACAAGCCTTTTGTGTAATCATGCTGCGAGAGAAGCAACAGATAACAACAAAGTATTTAATTTTTCATATCATAACGCCACGATGAAACCGTATCAACAATCTGTGGAAATAAATGCAGTTGTTCACATGCGCAATGACAATGAATGAGACAATATGTAGAAAGGTAACATGAAAAAGTTTCTAGCAATCGCACGTGAGGTGTGCGATGATAACGCCGAAATAGAGGTAGGGGAAGAAGGAGAAGGAAGTAGAAAAGAAGAATATAGTTGAGAGAAAGGAAAAAAAGAAATGAAAAAGGGAGAAGGAAACAGAGGAGGAGGGAAAGAAAAGTGGTAAAAGTGAAGGAAAGAGGAGAGTGACCCAAAAAAAACATAATTCGTAAATGGAAGTAAAGGTAGGAGTCAAATAAGGAAAAGAAGTGGAGGAAATATAAACCAAAGGACTATAAATTGTAATGTAACGAATATTTGAGTAGAAGATTATATAGATTGGCGGGAAATAGCTAAAATAAGAAAATGTTAAAATTAAACATAAGCATCATGATTTTGAATGATAAATATAAAAGAATAACAACGAGGGAAATCAAAACTTTTAGTTATATTAGACTGGTTAGTAGTAGAGTGCTACAAGAATTTTCGAACATTTAGGCGAAGGAACATAGTTCAAATAATGCATTCAAAGTAGTTGTGGACAATACAAACCCGAAAAAAAAGGTTATAGATACAAAATGTACGTGATATATACAAGTGATGCCACTATAAAGAAGGTTTGGCACGAATGGAAGTTGAAGATAGAGAAAGGAGGAAGAGTCGAAGGAGTTAAGACGAGTGATGGTTGAGGCGTGGGAGAGAAGAGGGAAGGGAGTGAAGACGAGATTCCTCTTGTATCTTAGAATGCAGAAGGGGAGTGGAGGACATGCGAGAGTAGTGGGAGAAAGAGAAAGCTAGAGAAATACGAAGGGAAGAAAGAGACGGAACTCTTGACATAGCAGTGAATGTCAGGCCTTGTCTTTCAGTTCCGCCAATGTCAAATGTAGCACGTTTTAGTGTAAGTCCTTGAGATTTGTGGATAGAAAAAGCCCAAGCCATTGTGATCGGTAGTTGTCTGAAACCTCCTCTAGAAATGGGAGGAATAGGAACATGGAAGGGGTTGTTTGAATCTTAGGGAGGTCCTGTGTAACGATCAAACTGGATGACGACAAAAAGAGGCAGACCTGGAGGTTCGAGAGGATTCCTCATAGACTATGTCGATGATAGAACCAGTAGCGCCGTTGACAAGACATTTGTCAACCCACAAGTTTGCGGAAAGCAAATTACTTTCTGGTTGATGCTGAGAAGAACCTTGGGCTTCAATTTTCGGCAATTGATCCGACAATAGGAGAGTTAAGGGATTTCAACATAATAAGGTTGTATGAGTCCACAAGGTCATTTTTGTAATTTATAATATAAACTTAAATTATTAAAAATAATATAGTTAAAAATATATATTACTATTAGTATTAATATTAATATGGCCAAAAAAATATTATTATTATACTTCTTAATATTATATTAATATTTCCATTATCATCATAATCATCATTTTCATCGACATCATCATTGTAATTTTTGTAATTATTTTCAACTCTATAAACCATGGATCCTCTGTTCAACGCCACCACTTGCCAAGCTTGTTGAATGCTCTCTTCATTTGTCTTCGCATTTGCACCGCTGGATCCCCTATTTTTCTCCAGAATCTCACCCATTTTCACACTGTAAACTGATCCCTTTACGTTGCTCGGAATCCGTCTCTAAACATTTGGAGTGATGAATATAGGTTCCATTACACTTCTCGCAAAACCCTCCTCCGCCAACCCCGCCTCCAGAGATTTTAACATGCTGCAAAAATAATCCATCGTGGTGCCGATGTGGCTTGATGCTAACGTTACAACTGCAGGTCAGAGGGAGCGTACTGTGGAGAGAAACTCCATCGGCCTCATTGTCCTCCCATTTGACTGCATTGATTCGAAGCATTTTGAATCCCATCTTCTTAGATGGCAGAGCTTCCGTTAATGGTGGCCAGTACAAGCCCTCCACCACATCAAAATCAATGATATGTACGTTTGTATGTTTTTTTAGACAAAAAAACTCCAAAATGCTCTGATTTTCTGTAAAAAGAGCAAACCTTGAGTAAGGGTAGAGTTCGCACAACCCCCGAAGTAGTGTAGCAAAAATAGCACTACAAATTTCTTTAGTTAACCTGGATGAAAAGCTACCAATCATGAAGAGCAGACGTATATTTGTTGTTGCTTGACTAAGAATGTTACAGACATGCATTTCCGTTAATGACATTGTGCTGCTTTGGATGCAGTTCTTATTCGTGAGCCATATGGCGGTCTGTAATCATGAAGAGCGGTCGTATGTTTGTCATTTCCTGACTGAGAATGTTGAAGGCAATGGTTCTTTCCGTAGTTTTTCAAGAGTTCAAATCTATTGATCAATCTTCATCATCATAGACAATCCCCTAACAATTGAAATAGTACAAAGGCTTCATGCTTCTGCACTTCTGTAGACATTTCAAAGGTTTTTAACATATAATTACACTTATCAATATATTTTATATAAATTGGTTGAATCGATGATCTTAAAAGTTTACCAAAATTTTTACTGACAAGAATATATAAACAACAATATCTAAAGATTATATAGCATGCATGAAATATAAAGTCGTGCAATCCCATGATTTCATCATTGTTTTTTTTCAAGATGAACATAAACATAAAAACATCAATATAATTTTAGATAAGAACATTAATGTAAATCTTTTATGTGGAGTGTGCCAAGAAAGATACAAGTACAAATTTTGAACAAATTTTTTATAAATCTTTAGTTTCGTCCTTCAACGATTCCCATGCACCTTTATATATTGTTTTATATTTATCATTTGCATCAGAAAAAAATTATTTGAACAACTTGGTGCAGGGAAAGAAACAACTAAGCTGCAAGGATAACACACCCTATAAATGACCTTCTTCAGTACATTTCCTGTGCAAACCATGCATTTGTATTTCGGCATTCATGATTATCAAGAGAAGAATAGAGCACAACTGCTATAGACTTGGACGAATGCTACAAATGTGTTGTGCATGGTGTAATTGATGCCTTGTGAATAATAAACTAAATTCAAAATAGAAAATCCTTGTGAACAACGGTAGACGTCCATTCCAATTTCTGCCATCATCTCTACATCCCCCTGAATTCCATAAATTTATCCAAATCTAATTTGACAATTCTCTATAAACTTCACACCAGTATAAACAAAATTGGGCAACTAACATAAGAAAATAAAAATCACCAACTTGGCAATAATGATATTGATCAATGGCAATATCCCCATTGCTTTCATCTTCAATACTTCCTGTAACACAATATCATATCCAATATTCAAATATCATCCACCTTAATCTAGAGTACTATCCTCCAAGAAAATGTTGATAATAAATCTAACCAATTCCCACAAACTTAAATACATAAAATTTCATACCATCCTCGTTTCGACTGACCAAGTATGTGTGAGAAAGTATCCCATATGCTAGGCCATCGCCCATCCTCAAATATTGCCCCCTCCACCTGTAATCAGAATAATACATATAAATAAAAATGTTCAACAATAACCTTGGCAAACAAACAAATGTATGGCTCTTCTTCCACGAAGGAAAGAGAAATGGGCAGGATCTTTTCTACAAGGTTTGTGTTCGAAGAAGAAACACTCAAGAATCAAGTAAAAATGAATTAAGTCATTTGTTTTTCCTCATTACTCGTAGATATTAAAATATAAGGCTTAATATAAAGCTTATTTATTAATGTTAGTTTAGTATTAGTTAAATATTAACTAATAAATAGTTGAAACTACTTCAACCACTTTGTAACCATCTTTCACATAATAAAATGAGGGACACACAATGATAATGTGTGCGTTCCTATTTCTCTTCATTTGTTCTTTGTACATTTTAATCTTTCTTTATTATTTCTCTTTGCATATTCAAACATTGGTATCAGAGTGTGGCAAGCAAGGAGAAAGAGAAGGGAGGAAGTTCAAATCATTGCAAGGGCCTATAAATTGTTTTGTAGCGAAAATTTCGAAAGCTAATCACACAGTTTGGATAAAATACAATCACGTCTGATAGAATACAGTCACGGTCAAAAATTTAATAAAATTAGGATAAACACCTGCTTGTGAAGGTGATCGTGAGGACCTGTAAGGGGTCGCAATAGAAGGAACCTGATTCGTGAGTTCAAAGACTCCATTTCCGCCACGAATCTCAGAAATTACCAGTCGTGTTAAGGAAAACATCACAATCGACATTGCCACCATTAATAACAGACGTCGTAGGGCACATGTCAATTTCCATTCATGAAATTCTCTTACCAGGGAAAGGGACAAATTTCCAGTTGTGAATCTCTCTTGCTAGGGCACGAGACGAACTTCAAATTATTTTCATAGGTTTACAGTCGTAGAAGGGTTTCATTGTCTCAGAATTTGAAAACGTTCAAGAGTGGCCTAGGGCACTATCCGTATTCGTTCTTATCTATATTTGCATATTTTTCCATTATAAAAAAATATTTTAAAAATGGAGTTCAGTCGCGAATCAGGGGAATAAACAGAATAATAGAGAGTTTCGGATTGTGATAAAAAGGGCAGACATACAATCATCTAAGGAAAAATACGGAGATGAAGGGAAAATTCCAAGGCAAACCAAATGAAGCCATTGTTGAAAATTCACCGAATGCTGAAATTGATGAACTCACTGCCAGAGAATGCATATTTTAAAAGATTCCCAACACTTTAAAGACATGAAGGAATCCAGGGTAGGTAAAACTCAGCATGGATGGTTGTCCAGATAGTTCGGGAGTCTATGAATCTCAGGAATTTACCCTTACGAAGGTCATGAGACAATTTGATGGAGCATTGTGGGAGTAGCTCAGTATGGATGGTTGTCCAACAATTCAGAGAGAAACTGTAATTCAGGAGTTCAAGGAGGTGGAATCTGGGAACTCGAGAATTCAACTCGGGAACTACACCTTTAAAAGGGTCAAAGAGGCAGCTTAATGAAGTTCTACCCGGTCAAAGCATTGTTTTCAAAGGGGAAAGCTTCTGAAGAATGTGTGGTCTTGTTTGTTTATGTTATTTTAATCCTCTAGCAGTATGTTTTATAGTGTAAGCCTTAAGAGGGGGTATTAAAATATTAGGCTTATTTATTAATGTTAGTTTAATATTATTAGTTAAATATTAACTAATAAATGGTTGAAACTACTTCAACCACTTTGTAACCATCTTTCACATAATAAAATGATGGACACACAATGATAATGTGTGCATTCCGGTTTCTCTTCATCCAATTTTGTACATTCTAATCTTTCGTTATTCTCTCTCTTTGCATATTCTAACATTACCAGACTTTTTCATTTATTCAAGCCTAGTTGAATTACAAAGTTATTAATGTCCTATTTGCATATTTGTGGTGGTAAAATTTTGGGGCAAAAACAACAAATCTTCAAAGGCTAGCCATCAGCGTTTTATGTCAGCCATGTAGCTATTTTGTGTGTGAATGTAATTGAAGCATGTTTAAAGTTGTTCACACAAAGAAGCACAACAAGTTGTCAGCACAACATCTTAACGACCTTGTTTTTGTGCAATACAATCTTCGTCTTCATACTAGTAAATTTTGATGCATTGATGACTATAGTTCGCTTCAAGGATTCTTCTTAGAACTTTCCATTGCTTATTGTTGTATCCTTGATTCCCATTGACCTACTTTTGGTCATCTGTGGACATTAATATAAATTCTTTCTTTTCTTTCTTTCTATGAGCATTGTAGTTTGTATTTTTGGTCTAAAGTTAAGTATTGTACTCTTTTTTGGACAATCATTAATAGAAAATACACTCATGGGTTCTCCCATGCCATAGAACAAGTGTTTTAAATTAATGAATTGAGGTTTTCGCAGTCCATAACATTGATTAAAAGGATTTTGGAAAAAACTACGTGGACTTTTCCTAAAGCCTTTTAAGTCACTATTCTAAATGTTATTTAAGTTTATTTTATGAATTTATACATTTTTTAGGTAGTGATAAAGTTGTGAGTAATTGCCGAGTCCTGAATCTAAGTTAAAATTTTGGGCTGATGAGTAATTGCCAAGTACGAATTTTAAAACTATGAACCAGACTATCAACAACTGACAATTTTAGAAACATTAATGCCTCCCTATATCTTTTATCATAGTCTTCAGCAAAATTTCTGGGCCGATCTCTACTTGACACAATTTGATCAATATTCCTATACTCACATACAATAAGAAGTTTGTGACACCAGTAACTGTAGTTTTTCAAGACTTTTGGCAAAAAAATATTTCACCACTAGTTTTGTTTCCCTTAACCGGACCACCCTACAAATATTTAGGTCTTGACACCTTTCCATTCACCGGATACAAAATTAACTTGCTTTCGGGTAATTTTAAAGCAATTATTTATGGGTTTTTGTTCTCTACCTAACACAATTTGATTGATATTCCTATACTCGCAGACAGTAAGAATTTTGAGACATCACGAACTGTAGTTTTTACTAGTTAATGTTTGTGCGTCAGGCAGTAACAAATGTTGGATCCCCACCATTTTACTTACAAAATTGAAAAAGACTACTTTGATCACAAAAACAATTGTTCGGCTACAAGACTTAGGACAAAAAGACTTCACCACTAGTTTTGTTGCCCTTAACCGGATTACTTTGCAAATATTCAGGTCTAGACTTCTTTCCCTTCACCAAATATAGAATTAACTTGCTTCCAAGTAATTTTAAGGCTATTTTTAAAATCTTTCTAGATTTTAAAGGCATAAAATTTAAAAATTATTGACTAAATCAGATGCCAAGATAATTACGAATTTGTGCCCTAAATCTTTATATTTGTAAAACTATATGGTTAACATTAATCAATTGTTTTATTAACTTCACCCAAAATGTAACGCGACTCTTTCCATGCCCAGGGGCTTCTTTCTTCATATAAGGCAGTGCCTCTATTCACAGGAATTCACTCTCCTTTCAGGTGGTATCCAGATTCAACAAAGCCTCTCTGCCAGTAGCACTAATTCAGAGAATGATTGCACCAGACAGCGGGCTGCACTTTTCTCTAATGGTGCCCAACACATACCAAAAAACTTTTGTCCACGACAGTCACGATTCTGAGAAACACATGCCCAGCTCCTCAAAACATACACACTTTCAGATAAAATTCTCTGGGCGCCTCCCTCTTTCAGACAATAAAATCACTCAGCAAAAGAAATAAAAATAACAGCTTCAGCCCGTGCCTTTGAGACTCGGAGAAATAATTCATTCAGACAGTCCTCTCCAGGCGTCTACCTCTTTTACATTCCCTATGCCTTTGCACTTGTGCTGTAATTTCTTCAGGCAAAAAATAATAATTCTTTGGCTGCTCAAAACATTTCCAGTCACCTCAGATCAGCATGTTCAGGCAAGAAATTGTCTTATTCGGGCACAAAAAAATAGCTTCAACCTATCATGCCCCAAACCAGATGAGTATTCTTCTTCATAAATAAATGCTCTCAGCAAGGTAAACACTATCAGAAATAAAGACTCTCAGGTGAAATAAATTATCGCGCTCAGGTTGAAAAACTATAAAAGCTTTCGGCTGAAACAATTTCCTCTCACGAACTAGATTCCTTCTAAAACAGTTTCAGGCTTATCAAAGAAAAAACAATTTCAGAAACCTCCAGGCAAAACACACAGGCTCTTCAATAGTGGCTATGACACTCAAATACGACAATGCCAGTTGTATATCGACATTGGGAAAGATTAGCAGAGGCAAATACCACAGCCCGTAGGACCCATAATAAGAACATTGCTTTTCTCCAGCTCCACATTATGACCTTCATCAGTTTCCTCCCGTTGAAGACCAGTACCATACATGCCAGGTCTGCCGTTCAAAAATATAGTGCACAAATTAGCTACCAAGTGTATAAACCAGACATTAAGCCATAAAAGAATGACTAAAAACAATAAAATGAAAATCCTGTGCTCCTAAATGATATGAGTGACAGCAGAACATTGACACTAATATCTCAAACCTACCATTCTATATTAAAGTCATCAACAGTGTACATTGATTTCATAATGACAGAAATATGAAAGAAAATTCAGTGCTTGAAGATAACATGTAATATTCACTCACCCTTCTGTTAATATATCCACGAAATGGTCTCTCTTCAATGACTCATAATGAATCCGCTTGTAGTGATTATGCACTGCAACTGCTAGCACCTGCCATAATAAAGGGAATGTAGAAAGTCACACACTTTTTAAGGCTAATTTTCACAACAGTATCTATGTTGAGTGCCTGGTATTTGTTATTAACTTTTGCATCAAACATGTACCCAACTTTTAAAACATCGAAAAAAAACTCTCGAGTGAATAATACATTAAATAGCAATCTACAGCTCCATACAGGCGTTATATCCAAAACATGTATAATGATTCCTGATAACAAAATATAGGAGGACAGAAGGAGGGATTATTTTACCTGATAAGGAGGATGGGCCAACAAAACATGCAAGAAGTGTACAAAATAAAGTGAATAGGAGTAAAGGAAAGTTTAAGGGCGTCCATAAGTTTCAGAACAGAATTCAAGGACTTCTCATTTCCAGTAAGCGGTGCCAGATCAAACAGACCTCAATTTGATCACCTTCCAGTTCTCGAACCCCACACCAGGAGGCAACCTGAACACCCGCGAAGATCTCAATACAATGCATGTTATAAAACTTTTTTCGAGGCCCTGCAAGAGAGTTTTTAAAATTATTTTCGGGCTCATACGTATTGACAAAGAAAGGAGCCACCATACTCGCCTGTTGTTCGTGATGGAAGAAGTATGCCCACACCCGCACAGGACTCTGGAACTTGTCCTGCATTTCTCCCTCGTGGAATGGCTCACCTTGTGCATGTCATTGTCTCTGACATTCCTGTTTTTGGAGGACACATGTAGAGTTGATTCTGCGCCGTGCTTCATCAACCGATTGATCTGGGGCGTTGCAGTCTCCTCCACTGTCAGAAGGCAGGAGGCTTTCCCACATAGAACACATGCCAAGGAGTTTGCACTTAGTGGTGGACCATAGCTGGTCTAAATAAAGATGATATATTTTTTGATGTTGTAATAAATGTAACGAACCCGAAAGGGGAAAACATGTAAAAGGTAGTATGCATGAAGGAAAAGGGAAAAGGGAGTAGCTGTAAAAGGAGCTTTTGTGCAAGATCAAAATCTAGAACATCCATATCCTAGAGTATGTAGGGCATATCATGTTTTCTTTGACTTAAGAATAACACATTTCAATTGGGTTTTTCCATTGTATGTTTCCTTTTTTAGCGAAAGAGTGAAAAGGAAGACATGTCCAATGACGTGATCAAAAATCTCTTGTGTGGCGTCACTATCAATCGAAAGGAATTGCAAGTCTGCAGTTGTAATTCCCATTATATTTTCTATAGCCTCATCAAATACAAGAACTCATATGACCTCCCCTATAGCATCTTTCAAATCCATTCTTAGATTGTATCTCGTAATTACAATGTTGTACATGAATATTGCATTTGTTGCAAAACCATTCATCATTTTCTTTCTCCTGTACCTTTTTTCTACATTGTTTGTCACCTATCATTCTTAGACAAGTCGATAAGAACTTTGCATACAATAAATCAATAAATTGCAGAAGATAACACAACACAAGAGATATGGGTGGGCCAAGATGCCCAAATATGCAAAATAATACCCTTAAAGTAGGGCAACACCATACAATGCTCCTTAAGGAAGGAGTAACTCCACAATCTCCCAAGACAGAATCCACTTCGAGGGGGACACCTCCAATATACCTCTACCAAGTAGAAGACTCAAATCATACATACATCACCTCCTCGTAATGATACTCACATCCTTTAAATAGGATGGGTAACACCTAATCCCAATGTAGGCAGACCCATTACCCAATATAATTAATTCCTATGTGAGCCCATATAACTAACTAAGGGGATGTGTGCCACATGTCAGCATCTCCATCAACCCATATACATTATATTATCATATCCCACGTGAACCCATACATATAACTAAGGGGATGTGTGCCACATGTTAGCATCTCCATTATCATATCCCAAGGTACATAGCATTGCCTCCCTCTTTGACATGTTTCATCCCCGAAACATAAGAAGAAGCCATATAATGAGTGCACTTTAAATTATTGCACACTTGTCGCCATGCTCAATCATCCAACCACCCATATGAAATCCTAGTGGGTGATGTTGCTCCAAACCTGATTCCATATTCCATTGTGCTCATCTGGTTCCATACTGGTCCATATGTGTTCCTTCTCGGCATCCATGCATATCCATAATTATTATTCCTGTGATTCCATGTCATATAATTATTGTTCCATTGATTCCATGTATAGCCAAAAGTATTCCTGTGATTCCCTGTATATCCATATGGATTTCTATCCTCATGTGTCCTAACATGTCTCCATGATTTTTTCCTCTCATGATGGTGTGGGTGTCGATATGGTGCCACCTTCGTATACTCAACCTTATCAACCTTTTCCTCAACTTTCTTGTCCTCTTCCACCTTGTTTGTTACTTCTTTTTTCTCTTGAGTAGAGAAATTATTTGTGACTTTATGTTCTTCATCCTCTCCTTCTGATTCATCCTTATTCCCTTCTTCACCATCTTCAAATTCATCTTCATGATCCAATTTTACATTACTTTTTTCTTTGCTAAGTGTGATATCTTGCAATGTAATTTTCTTTCTCTTGTACCATAATTTCATGAATTTATTTTACACATTAAGATTAATTGTTCCCAAGCTCTCTAACCAAGGATATCCAAGAACAATATCCATACCATCCATATCTAAAGCATAAAAATATGAATGTAAAACATATTTATCCATAGATAGCTTTAAATCTTCACCATCCACTTGAGCTTCCTTAATATGTTTTGCTTGTACATGTAGATTTTGAGCTACATCCATATTGATGAAGTTATATTTCTTCTAGGGTTTATGGAAACAATTACCTTTTTCCTTTGAATACACCCTTCAAACTGAAATATTGAAGCTTCCTTCTTTGGAGATGCACTATCATGTGTAACAGCTTCATCATCAACATTTTCTTCTTCTTCTTCTTCTTCTTCTTCGCTATTTCCTCTTCCTCACTATTATCATTAAATTCTTCTTTTGTTTCCCATCTGTCCATGAAAACTTGTTCCAGTTCCTCCAAGGACCAATTAGACTTTTCCTTTTCTAACTCAGAAAACCAAATCTGTGCAGAGCCACTAATCCACAATTTGAAGAACCAAATATCTGATGGTTCAGAGAATTTATGCCTAAATTTGTTCCACCATTCTCTAGCATCAATCCTGTCATCTCCAAAAAAAGTTACCATCCCCATGATCCACAAAACTAGGGTTTTAGGAATAGACCCTTTTGATCAAAACTTGTTCTAACCCTTTCGGCTAAAATTTGGCAAAAATTAGAAATCATAGAACACAAACCCCAATTTAATTTTTGAGAGGTTTCTGAAAATGTAATAAATTTAGGAAAATTCCTCAAATTGCGATGTGGAGAAAAATAGTGAAAAACAATAAAACTGCAATAACTCTGACAAAATAGATCCAAATATTCTGAAATTTTTACCATATCTTCCTGATATAGATTCTAAACATTGGTAAAAATTTTAAAAATTAATTCTAAACAATGCGGCCTATGAAGCAAATTTAGGTGAAACCCTAAAAATGTAATAACTTCAACACAAAAGCTTGAAAATTTATGAAATTTGGACTGTAGCTTTATGAAACCCTTCCGCAACTTTGGTAAAAATTTGAGAAAATATTCACAGCCGTTTCCAAAATATAGCCGAATCAATAAAATTAGGGTTTAGACCCAATTTTTTTGCCGAAATCGATGCTCTGATACCACTTGATAAGAACTTTGCATACAATAAATCAATAAATTACAGAAGATAACACAACACAAGAGATATGGGTGGGCCAAGATGCCCAAATATGTAGAATAATACCCTTAAGGTAGGGCAACACCATACAATGCTCCTTAAGGAAGGAGTAACTCCACAATCTCCCAAGATGGGAATCCACTTCGAGGGGGACACCTCCAATATACCTCTACCAAGTAGAAGACTCAACTCATACATACATCACCTCCTCATAATGATACTCACATCCTTTAAATAGGATGGGTAACACCTAATCCCAATGTAGGCCGACCCATTACCCAATATAATTAATTCCTATGTGAGCCCATATAACTAACTAAGGGGATGTGTGCCACATGTCAACATCTCCATCAACCCATATACATTATATTATCATATCCCATGTGAACCCATACATATAACTAAGGGGATGTGTGCCACATGTCATCTCCATTATCATATCCCAAGGTACAAAGCACAAGCCATTTCAAAGAAATTATCCATATTAATGTTTGACACTTCAATGCTTAATCACACCCACTCATTGTTTTCGAGATTTCCCATTTCTAAAACCCGCAACAAATTAACGTCGGTGACCATATTCTATGGAGGTCCACCTTTCCTGTTGGTGACTAACAAACATGGAACATGTGAATATGGTGTGAAGTTATCCATTCATGGAGAGCCCCTAGCTCTAAAATCGGAGGGTTGACAAAGCATCTAGAAGTGGACACGGTGTTGACTATGGTGTCATTGAAATCTGTAACACAAGCCGATTTTATCACCAAGATTGGAATATTTGGAACTAAGAATATCTCTTATAACTCTTTGCAAAGGTCATTTAAATGTTGGCCCCATAAGGTGACGGAGATACTAAACCCGGACATGTCTTGTATTTGAATGTTCTCTTGACCTCTCGATTTGTCTCTGCGGCAAACGATCGCGCAAGGTGAAATGGCCATAACAACACCAATCAAGTCCACCATAGAACCCACGGGGCTGATGGTATATCTTTTATTTATTTGAAATGGAAGTGATGGAGAGGAACTTCATCTTGCATTCAATCGTAAGAGTGACCACAGTAGTAGGGCTACAAGAAAAATTCATCTTTGATTTTTAAAGGATCAGAAACGAGTTGGCCTTCCCACTCTGTCATTCAATATAGTGTACAACTTTCCATTCTCTATTTGTGCATAAAATTTGTTTGCAGCCTCATTAAAATAAATGACCCTTATCTCCCCCCCCCCTTTGTGTGGAATAAATCAAAGGTAAAAAAATGCCACTACCCCTTGTATTTTGATAATCTCGAAGAGCCTTACCTCAACCCTTCCTTTATTGCCCAAGTCCTCAATGTTGTACTCAAAGCAAAAATCTCAATATGAAGCTTTTCACCATTTTTAGCGGAGCACGGTTATGGAAGGGAGGTGTATTTGGAGACAATTGGGTGTTTTTAGGTGAAAATGTATCGCATGTTGATCTCGCCCTTGCAATATGTGTCTTGGAATGGGAACAGTGTTCCTTGCCAAGGGCACGCGATCAATGTTGTTAATCTCATTGATCGGTATCATCCTACAACAAGGAGAAAGACACCGAATGATCAAAAATCACCATTACATATGTGTCGTAACTTGAAGAAAGACAAAGACGCGGATTACATCTCATTCTTAAACATCATATAAATATATTTTTGGGGTTGTCAATGGATCCTTCTTGCAATATGGTGTCTTGCACACGACTTGCAAATTAGGATGGAAGCAGGGTGGCCTAAATATGTTCTCCATCAGACAAGTCAACACGATGTTGAATTGTAGAATTAAATGATGAACGAAGTGGACACGAGTTCAACAGTTGCAGTGTCAGATCTTTGTGGTAGGATCCTTCAATGATTTTCAGAATATCTCCTTCTGTCAACTTTGTTTCCATCATGTCAAAATATGTCTTGCCCCTAACAAACACTGCAAAGCTTGGGCACAAATTTTCAAAGTTTAGTGTCGCCATAGGTGTCCAAGATCCGAAAGAGACAAACCTAAAAGGCTAGTTGTAGTTACGACCACACATCGATTATTGGCAAAAAAACAACAAAGAGTGGCAAGACATTCATCACACACATCGTTGGAAAATAGTTTAATTCTTGTTGGTTAAACCGAAAAGGGAGACAATGCAACTACAATATCAACATTAACTACAAAAGGCGATAACAAATTAATTATTATAAGTTATGTAATTTAATTTCCAGCAAGTATTTATCTTAGAATATTGTATGCTCGGCTTATTTTAAATGGATTTTTTTAGGTCTATATGCATTCCGTACATTGTGTCTGTGATTATGTGTCTATGAAATACAAAGACATTTCTAAAAACTAATGCGGTACTTTCGGGATTTCTAAAAACTAACAATGCTAACCACTACAAACACAACATACAATTTATAAAAAAATACATAGCTAGCTGTACAACCAATTTCATAAGCAAAACATAGTATGGCTAACAATATATGTGGTTCACAAACAAATCATATATTTATTTAAGTATATGAACGCTTAGTTCTACCTATGTATCACACATTGTGCCAATGCGGGTAGCGGTTTTGGACCTATAAGACCTCACCGAGACCTTGTGACAGAAAATCCTGCAAACCAATAACAACTCACAGACACAGAAATGTCTTCAACAATAACAGCCTCTCATACCCACGGAAACCTATAACACAGGCAACAAAAGTTAGTTTCTTTTGTTCATAATTGACACACGAAAACCCACACACATACACTTCCATCCTCTCGCAGTATTTCAGATCAAATACACCACATAGAGAAAAATTGTTTTCTTCCCTTTTATGACTTATTGAGCATGTCCACACGAAAATTATTGGCCAAAAAAATGAAAACCTTACCAACGAAGACCAGACTTGCAGCCCTCAACATAAAATTCAACGCGTAGGAGCAAACATGAACACACAACGAAACGAATTCACAAAGACGACATTCATACTGAACATGTATGTACAAACAAACCCAGAAAACAACATTCAAGGACGAAAGTTCTCCTCCACAAGAAAATTTGTACTCCATCAACTGGAAAACACAACACAACCTCTGCATATACTGAAACCCACGCCAGTTACTTGGCCTCCACGACAGACTCGGCTACATAGCCCGCTATAATGGTGTCCTTTTTCCTTTCAGGAGTTGTTTTATAATTTAATATGGTCGCCGTTTCACGCAATGTCTCTACCACGCAATGTCGAAGCTGCCTCAAATGTATTCTTAGCGTATTGAGGATGTGAACTCTGCTTCGAAGTCCAATGCCTTGAACTACAGTTTTGCGTGACACATCAACATGCGTCTGTTGGAAACAATATCATGCGTGACAAACAAAATCCAGTTGTATTAATTTTTGCTATGTGTTGAGTGATGTAGGAACCCAACCGACATCAAAGTGCCATCAAGAAATGTGGCATCATGACCAACATAAATACGTATGGCACGAACTGTTTCTCCTCTTTTCCACCTGTCAAATCCTGCCGAAATCTGATTTTAATAATGCCAAATTGAAGGGATTGAGGAGACCTTTCCAATGATATAAATTTTATCAGATTTGGAGCTCTGGAGCGAAAGATATGGCCATTTGAATATCTCGCATGTCGATGAAGATGCGAATGACGCAGACCAACCTAGAATGGCTCGGACACCGCTTCATTGACATGCTACTTGAGTTGTCTTTGCCACATGTTGGTATCTAGTTGGGTCGCGGGGTTGGGTTTCTCTTAAGTATATGCTTCCTTTGCTTTTCTCGCAATCTGTGGCTTTTTGTGCGTGTCATTACATCGTCGTGAAATGTGAGCCAATAAGACAATGCCACGTTCCTTTACTTGCAGACCGCCATTACAAAGCATAAGCCAATGATACAACGCTCCACGCTCGCAATGCACTTTAGTTATACCAACCTTGTCGGACATGAACCATAGACTAATAAGAATTGTTGTCCAAAATAACCCCCCTAGTTATTTTGACAACTTATATCCACATTCTGGCTCTAAGTTTCAACATCACAACTTACGTGCACTCGATTGCTTCCTTAGCATTGTTATTGGTTGCGAGTTCCTTGTGCATTTTCTTATGTTCTCCATTTACTTCACACCTTCCACCTTCCTTCTTCTCCTTCCTCTATATTCTTCCATTTCTCTTGCACACACTCCCTACACATTCACCTTCCTACCAACAATTCATACACCACTCACGCGCCATGAACTTACTTCCCAAGAACTAGTAAGGTTCCTAACATCCTTGCACATCCACCTCCTACCGCCGCGCATTACCCCGTGATGATTATGCCCTCTTCTATACTTGCCTCCTGCAAGTATTCTTTCTATTTCGATCGTGCACGTTACTTTTGTGTGCCCTTCCTCTACTTTCCTTCCACACCTCTCTCTTTCTCGCGCACCTTCGCGCTTCTTCCACGCCGCTTATGTCACATGGCATATGTCGGACATTGAGTGAGATACATGCAACTAATCATGGCGCGAATAGGGCGCCAAATTCTCGCAACCAACCGTTGCACAACACATGGCATAAATGATAAAAGAGATGAACCATTGGTTGATTCCTTCATCGTAATCAAAGACGCGCCATGTGGCTTGCGTGTCTAGTTTACACTGCAGACCTTCGAGATCGCCATATATTTTGCTACGGGGCTCGATACACATGTGTTTGGTCTTAATTGAAAGTTCTGACATGGGCTACACTCCATATCACTCAAGTTCAAATCAGGTGGGAACAGTAGGTGAGAAGATGGAAAATGTCCCTCACGTCATTAATACAGATCTCGATCGCTCCAACCACCCAATTTGATTCGGATCTCTCCTTCTTCCTTCTCCCGCATCTCAAACAAACATGGGGAATCATATTTGACATATTTACAGGTGGATTTGGGGCATTCATTGTTGGTTATTGGTGGTTGAGTTTTCAAATCAGATTTTCCCTCCTTCTCTTCCTCTTCTCTATTTCATTCATCTATAAATGTAAGAGCATTTCTCATTGTAAAGGGTTGGAGACTTTTGGTTCGTATAGGCATTGCCTTATATTTTGAGCTGCAGACTTTTAGATTTGGTTCTTTGCATGTGGATACTTGCCTCTTCTACCATTGTAATCGACTATGCATTTCTGGAAGCAATATGAATTATTTTGTTGCTTTGCTCTACCCTAACTCATTTTATTGCATCTTCTTGCTTTTCTTTTCATGTTGGTAGCTTGTTATGCATGCGCACGTCCCTTACGCAGTTCCCTTTGATTGTATCCCTTGAAAATGATTGTGTAGTTGCGTTACGGTTTGTGTTAGGCGTGTCTAGCCTTCCTCTACACATTTTCCTTTGTATTTTCTCAAAGTTGATCATGTTCATCCCCCTTTCTTTCTAGTGTTATCACCTTCTTTAGTTTTATTTTTTTCCTTTCACAGATATCCTTTTATCCTGGTCCCTTGGCTTGTTTAGCTTAGGATTTCCATTTCAGCATTAGGAGTAGCGTAGTAGAATAGAAATAGGTAGAGGAACCGGCCTTCTCTGGAGGTCTGTCTCAAGTGTGCAAGGTCCCACAACTTGGAGGCAATCCAATTGTTGCCTCAGACTGACTCGGTTCAACCCGATCTAAGACGGTTACAAGTTTGAGCTCCAATAGTTCTTGGCACTCCTGGGAGCAAGCAATGAAAGCTTACATTTCATTATTAGTAAGTTCTGGTGTGTGTCTTAGTGATTTCTAGCCTTTAGAGGCTTATTTCAAAACATCTAGTGACTCTCAACACTCAGATCTACTATTTCTAACAATCCACGTGCCATATATGAGAAGATTGCATACAAGAAAAAGTGCAAAGAGCTAAAACTACCTTTGAGTACCTCCAACTATCTCCGAGAAGAAGAATCTACAAAGCTCTCACGCGTGCATCTCCATCTCTAGCGCGTCGCGCATATTCCGCTCCTCATAGCGCAGATATGTATGCCCCGCCATGGCACTACAACCACCTCCTCCTCCAAGGAAATTTTCCAACTTCACCGTGAAGCCCTCTTGTTCTAAATGCGCAACATGATATGCCAGATAGCCATGCTCAAGAGTATTCCATACTTCACCGGTGAGAATCAAGTCACCCATGTTGAGCACATCCAAGATGTAAGCAATGTGTGCTTTGTATATTTGATCACACATGATGATGTAGCACTAAGGTTGCTCACGGCTTCACTCAAGGGAAAAGCGCGTTCAGTGGTATTAAATTTTGAGACTGCATCTATTGCCAACTGGAATGAGCTTGGAACAACTCTATGCAACTATTTTGAAGATAAGTCAGATCACCTTTCCTTGGTGGAGCAACTGACAACAACAAAGAGAGCGCCCAATGAGTAGATGACTAGTTTTAATATCAGATTCCAAAAGACTTGGGATAGAATCCCTCAAGTGGTAAGGCCTACACCCAACATGCTTTCTTGTATTATCTTAGGGCTTTGAATAGTGACATTTCAATCATGATTCAATCCATCGGGGTGACATTGCAATAAGGGTAGAAAATAGTCTTATTCATATAGGAAAGTTAGCTCCCATGCCACCTACGCCCTTATTCCTAGAAATGCCTCACATGCCCTAGCCTTTTATTGCCCCTATTCTTGAGAAAAGCACTCAACCCGTTGCATCCACATAATATTCTCCCATGCAGCAAAAAAAGAAGATGAAGAAATGAAATCCCTGATTAGAAACTTGTCATTTAAATGTATATCTTTAGAGAAAGCAGGCAGTATGCAAGCCTTCGAAATAATTATAATCAAGGTTACAACTAGAGTCATCATCCCTTTAGAAATCAATATGCAAATGAAAGATATGGGTACAACCAACAAAATGTTAGATGACGTGCTAACGTGCACCTTCCTTTGTAAGTGATTCTTCTTTCATAGCCTCTTCCAGGTGCCTGGTGTAATACAAACACTTGTCCCAATACAAAACAATATGGCACAAGAATCAAAATGGTGATTCCTTATAACATGCCTCACACTTAGAACCACTACGTCAATATTGTGCGCACATAGGCTTACATGATTCATGCTACTTCCAACTGTGAACCTTCCACAAGCACAAGTGAACCTGGGAATCAAGAAAAGCCAGAAGCTCCTCCTTAGTCCAACCTTATGTTCTTTGGCGCCGAAGATTTTTGTGTAATTAATAAACTTGCAGATGACACAAACAAATCTGCGCGCTGGGTTGTTAACAACACAAGGTACAAGAAAAGAATACTTACGATAGGTGTGCAATCTTTAGTTCTGCACAAAGACAAGTCAATTCTTAAAAGCAAAGAGATGTAGCTAAGGCATCCAATAATAATGGCACGCAAGTTCCTACGTGTGAGATTCTCGCATAGTGCTCCAACACAAGCAACATGCGCCCCTCCTTTGGTAGGTCAAACCTCTGCACAAGCTAAGGCCCCTACCTCTGCACTGAACAATCAAGAAAAGATGTTGTTATGCCCCAAATGCACAAGTCAATGGGCCTTTCATTCAACATTGTAGACCAGATGAAGAAAACAAATGTAAATGTCACAATGTGGGACGCATGGCCATTCCATCACAACACGACATGTTTCATGAAGCTCTTGCACAACTTTCACGCGTTGATCCAGTTGTATGAAAAACTCATGTTGTTTTCAATATCTATCAAGCAGAGGATAAACAAGTAAGTAAGGTTGTCAAAACCCCACCCTTCTATATGTCCTTGATCATAGGTAAACACATCGTGCACAATTGTATGATTGACTCAGGGCTACTAGTACTTCTATTATGCTGAAGAAAATTGTTGATGTCCTAGGTCTTAGTGTACAACCTTTTGTTCAAAGGAGTCGTGGAACTTGCTTGCTAGCTCAATTGTCACCACTTTAGAAGTCATCATCAAGGGTCTTGAGTTAACCCTCCATGCATGTCCAAACCTCACAATAACTCAAGATGTTTCAATCATTGACCTACCTCCTCTGTTTACCTTGTGTCTATCAAGAGATTTTACTACTAAAGTGGGTGGTTACTTGTCTTTTGATTGGTCCCATATGTTACTCAAAACAAGGTATGGTACCCGATTTACCATACAAGTTGAGCCAATATTTTCCTATCATGTTGAGTCATATGACCCATCCCCTCTCCAAGCTAATTGCCTAATCCAAGAAGGCTAAGAACAAGTTTCTGAAGAGAAGCTTATTCCTCCTCCTCTACCTGATTTATTGCTAGATGAGTGGGCAAAAAGGCACCACAAATTTGATCCATATGTTGAGGAGCTTAAAGCCTTTGAAATTGGGCTTGGTACTTATGCATCCTTGAAGAAGAAGTTGTGTTGCCATGCGCACTCAAGCAAAATGAAGAAAATTCTGGTTTGTGGAAGTTGTACTTTGATGGTTCCAGAAGTAGGAATGATGTAGGCGTAGGTGTTGTTCTCATTTCTCCCAAGAATGAGAAATTCTTCTTCATGCACAAGTTGTAGTTTGCATGCTCCAACAACATGGTAGAGTATGAAGTGTTGGTGCATGGTCTCATTATTGTTGAAAGGAAAAGGATTAAGGTACTTTGCAAATCTTTAGAGACACAAATTGGTCATCCATCAGGTCACAAACAAGTGCGCTACAAATAATAAGCTTCTCAAATCTTATAAACATAGATTTTGGGACCTCCTTGAGAGCTTTGATGCTTTGAATCTGCAGTGGTGCCAAGGAAAATGAACAAAGAAGTTGATCAAATGGTCATACTTGGCTCACGGTTCTCACCAAAGAGAATTTTGTCCAAGGAAACGTGCAACATGTCAAAATGGTCATCGGCCATCGATTCTAGATAACAATGTCAGCTAGAAAGTGTTTGACAATGACATGCAGATCATCTAGTTCATTTAGAATGAAGTTGAGTTCTCTTCAAATATGCAAGCTGATTTGCATGATAGCTATGGTGACCAAGTGATTCAACTCAAGACAAATAAGTTACCTAAAGGGTTGGTCACCTTAAAGTAAATTTTTAGCCCTAATGATGATTTCAAGGGTGAAGAAAAGTATTTGTGCACCGCGCAAGTAGACTCGCTCCCACTCACTATTGCGTGCTGCAACAAATATTTGTTATTGAGTAAAGCTTGGGCGCATGATTAAAAGTAGGCCTTCATATCTCTCTGTCATAAATACAAAGTGACATATTTTCATGGGAGTATGAAGACCTAAAAGGATTTGATCCAAGTGTTGCTCAACACTCCATCGACCTTGATCCTAGTATCAAGCCCATCAAAAAAAAGCAGAGGCCAGTCAATCCAAGGATAGATCCCCTCATGAGGAAAGAGCTTTCTAAACTCATTGAGGCAAGGATAATTTTGTTGTCAAATACTTTACTTGGGTCGCGAATATTGTTCTAGTGTGTAAGAAGAACGGAAAAATCAAACTTTCCGTCAATTTTAGAGATTTGAACAAGGCATCCCTAAAGGATCATTATCCTTTCCCTGTTGGGAATTCGGGACTACGGAATAGTGCTATGATTCAATAAAAACAAAATCATGCACACAGGATCTAAACAATTCCCCAAAATCTATAGTAGTGGAAGTATAAACTAGAATAATCCAAATCAAAACAAAGTACACACACATAACATAGCATGTATCGTGGTTCACCCAATGTGGGCTATGTCCACCAAAGATAGAGATCTCATATATATAATATAACAAGAGTACAAACCAACTCTTCAATACAAGAGTACAATGCATCTCTCCAAGAGTATCTCCTCTCCTCCAGATCTCTAAACAGATCTCCATGAGTGCACTACAACCGTGCCTCCAAACCACCAATAGATCTCACATAACTAGGAACTACTCTGCATCTGCCACTGTGCAACCAAGCTCTCACTATGAGTCTGCAAACAAGACCTCTCACAAGGGTCTACCAATGTGTAACCATATATGTGCACCAAGAAGTAAGTCTCTCCTCCATCTCACTACATCAACTTGTGCATACAAGAAGACAACCTCCTCTACTCTATCTAGATCTACATGGATCAACAATACAACATGATCTCATGGATCTATGAATACAAGATCTCACAACAACCTGTGGATCTAACAATACAAGATCTCACAACAACCTAGTGGATCTAACCAAAATAATCTACAATACAAGATCTCACCAACATGTGGATCTACAAGAAGAAACTCTATGTGCTTTGCATACTATGCAAGCCATTATAATGAGACAATAACAATACAAAGGAAATACAATAGAAGACAATACCCTCTTCTCACCATTAGATGTACCTATTATTTCCTTTTGTCCAGCTTCTCTCCATGGAAGCTTTGTCTTCATGTAACATGTTCTTTCTTTTTCTTCTTCTTCTTCATTCTCTCAATCTAGGAGAATCAAGGATCTAACTCAATCCTTGTCCAATTAACCTTCTAACCCTAGCTTTCATGCTTATATAAGCATCTACAAACTTAGGGCACCTTAGCTATGCATTTACAACCTTTAGATTCACTTTATAACTAAAGTTAGATCTAATTCCCGTGAGTTAAATATAAACTTTCACGCACAGTAATCGGTGTCGACTCCACTGAATGACATCAATTTCTCCTGTGACCGATGTCGATTCTTGTGTAAACAAGTAAACCTCAAATGCATTCCTTTGTGAAGCAATTCAACTCCACAACCTAACATTGTCTTCCACAAAGCAAATTCTACGATAAAGTGGCTGATGCACGAGAGATTTTCCATGCTTTGGATGGGAATTCTAGTTTCAATCGATTTTAGTCAAGGAGGAAGATCAATTCAAAACAACATTCACAACCAAATGGGGAAGTTATGCATATCGAAGATTCCCTTTGGTATGTCAAATGCGAGCACAACCTTTCGGCATGCCATGGACATTGCCTTTAAAGGTTATATTAATGAGTTCATCTTGGTTTACCTAGATGACATAATTGTCTTCTCAAAGCAAAGCGTGAATCATATGGCACACCTGGAAAAATTCTTTGAGAGATGTATAGAATTTGGGGTGTCTTTAAACCCCAAAAAGTGCAACTTTGTTGTGGTGCAGGGAAAGCTATTGGGCCATGTGGTCTCTAAGGATGGTATTTTCATTGATATTGAGCACGTTTCTGCCATCCTTGCTCTCTCCTTGCTGACACACAAGAAAGCCTTATAGTCCTTCCTAGGCAAGATCAATTTTTTAGACACTTCATTCCTAAATTTGCAGGATTGGTAAGACCCATCACCCTCATGCTCAAGAAGGACACATCCTTTAGGTGGATAGTAAAAGGAAAAGAGAGCTTCAACAAGATCAAGCAAGAAATTGCTTGTGTGCCAACACTCATCAATCCAGTTACTCAAAGGATTTCATCCTTTATGCTTATGGAGCTGATGCGAGTGTTGTTGTTATCCTGACACAAGAAAATGAACAAGGGCTAAAGAAACTAGTGTATTTCTATAGTCAAACACTCGAAAGGTTATGAACTGAAATACAGTCACATGAAAAAATAAGTCTACGCCATCATGCGTGCGCTTAAAAAGTTCAAAAGTATGCTCGCCATAAAAGCATATCAAGGTGCTAGTTTCACACTCAGGAGTGAGAGATTTCATCATGGCGGTAGAAATGAATGAGAAAAGAGCAAGGTGGGTGACCAAAATCATGGAGTATGATGTGACTATCAAAGCCACAAATTTGGTAAGATGCAGTGCACTCTGCAAGCAACTCGCTAAGGAAGTGCAGAATGAACTTGAGACTTCATTATTTTTGGATGAAGATCTCCAGTGTGCACCGAACTCGAACAAAATGAAGACCCTAGTGCACGTAGTTGGTTGGAAGTGATGGTGACATTCCTTTCTTCTCGAACATACCCTCCTAGTATGAACAAAGCTAAGAGGTGACATCTCGAGGATGCGGTCTATTTCATATACATTGATTGAAGGCATCCTCTTCAAAAGGAATCTTGACGGCATGTTGTTGGAGTACATCAACGATGCATAGATTAACAAAGTATTAGCAAAATTTCATGATGGATTATCTCGTAGACACATCTTTGTTAAGGCAACAACAATGAATATCATCAAAGCATGATACTTTTGGCCTACCCTATTCATAGACACACATAAGTGGATCACGAAATGCAAAGAATGCACTTTCTTTGCAGGAAAGAAGAAACTCGGCATCACTTCCTCGTCAACCAATCCAAGTGGATTAGACTTTTACGGAATGGGATCTTGACTTCATAGGCATGATCAATCCTCCTTCAAACGGTGGGCACAAATATGTGCTTTGACAAAAAAAGACTAATTCACCGGATGGACAGAAGTTGTCGCGATCAAGGAATGTACCGAGTCAAACATCCTTGATTTTCTCTAGGAATTGTAACAAGGTTTGGCATTCCTCAAAAAATTATTTCTGATAATGCAAAAGTCTTCCTTGGTACCAAAATTTCTGATTAGGCGCTAAGCCTAGGAATCTACTTGAAAACGTCTTCCAACTATTACCCGCAAGCCAATGGCTTAGCAGAGTCAAAAAACAAGAACCTGATCAAAATCATGAAGCGAACAATGAATATCAACCAGAGGTAGTGGCACATAAAGGTCTCGCACGTGCTATGCGCAGACAAAATCATGATGAAGAAGGCATAGGTACTTTGCCTTATAAGTTGTTTTATGGTAAGGAAGTTAGACTTCCTTTATCTCTTGAGTTTCCTTCATTAGAGCTTGCCCAACAGCTGAGAATTTGAGGGCGTGGATCAGAGAGAAATTAGAATGGCAGAGTTGGTTGAACTTGAAGAATTAAGAAATTCTGCCATGATCAAGCTAGAACAACATCAACAATCAACAAAGAAATGGTTTGATAGAAAGGTTATGCCTCAAGCTTTCGTAGTTGGCTAGTCTTAAAGTGGGATCTTTGATAGAGCCAAACCAGGGTGTCATTCAAAGTTTGATGCACTTGAGAGTGGTCCATACATCATTAGTTCATGTCAAAAGGCTAAACCTTTCAAGTTGTCCTACCTTGATGGAGGCGCACTATCAATCCCAATCGATGGGATTTATCTCAAACCCTTCCATTAGGCTTGTTGCATCATTTTGTATATATTAGAATAGTTTCAATTCCTCCAACTACATTACGTGCACACTGTTTTGTTTATATATAGTTCTTTCTTCTCATGGGCTCCTCGTGCACACTCTTCTTTTGCTTCCAGGATGTCGCTTATCTTTTAGCGAGCTTCACCGCTTTTTTACAGGGTTCAAAATAGTTCAGAATGCTTTAGAGTAACTTGAACGATGATTATTCAAAGTAGTAGATTAGAAATTCCTGTTTCTAAATAGACTCCATGCCTAATGGATGATTCTAAGGCTACGATCCCCTTCATCTAGCGGGCGTGATGGCCCCAAAAGTCACCAAACTATTTTCTAAAATAACCCCCTGGTTATTTTAACAACTTATCCACATCTTGGCTCTAAGTTTCAACATCATAGGTTATGGACACTCGGATTTCTTCCTTGGCATAGTTCTTGGTTACAATTCCATGCGCGTTGTCTCGCGCTCTCCATTTTCTTTGCACCTTCCACCTTCCTTCTTCTCCTTCCTCTATCTTCTTCTATTTCTCTTGTGTACTCCCTGCACATTCACCTTCCTCCCGGAGTTCATACACCCCTGCGTGCCACGAACTTACTTCCCAAGTTAATAAGGTTCTTGCATCCTCGCACCCACCACCTTCTACTACCGTGCATTACCCCGTGATGATCGCACTCTCTTCCATACTCGCCTCCCGCAAGTATTCTTTCCATTTCGTTGTGTGCGTTACTTTTGCGCGCCTTCCTCTACTTTCCTTCCAAACCTCTCTCTTTTGCGCATGCCTTCATGCCTTCTTTTGCACTAGTTAATGTGCCACGTGGCATATGTCAGACATTGAGTGAGCTACATGCGACTATTCACGGCACACCAATAGGGCGCCAAATTCTTGCAACCAATTTCATTGCACAACACGTGGCAAAAATCACAAAAGAGATGAATGGTTGGCTAATTCCTTTAGTCAATTTTGCGCGCTATGTGGCTTATGTGTCCAATTTGCATTGTAAACCTTCATATTGCCATAAATTTTTCTACAATGCTCTTACACATGCATGCTTGGTCTCGATTGAAAGTTGTTGGCGTGGGCCACACTCCGATCATTCAAGTTCAAATTTGGGTGGGAATAGGTAGGTGAGAAGTTGGAAAACATCCCTCATGCCATTAATGCAATATCTGATCACTCCAACCATCCGATTTGATTCATATCTCACCTTCTTCCTTCTCCTACACACCAAACAAACATGGGGAAGCACATTTGATGAATTTGCATGCATTCATTGTTGGTTGTTGGTGGTTGAGTTTTCAAATCATATTTTCCCTCTTTCTCCTCCTCTTCTCTATTCCATTCATCTATAAATGTAAGAGCATTTCTCATTGTAAAGGGTTAGAGACTTTTAGTTCGTATAGGAATTGCCTTGCATTTTGAGTTGCAGACCTTTAAATTTGGTTTTTGCATGTGGATACTCACCTCTTCTACCATTGTAATCGACTGTGCATTTTTGGAAGCAATAGAAGTTGTTTTGTGGCTACTCTCTACCCTAACTCGTTTTATTGCATCTTCTTGCTTTTCTTTTCACGTTGGTAGCTTGTTGTGCATGCTCACATCCCTTGCATTTCCTCTTTTCATTGTGTCCCTTGAAAATGATTGTGTAGCTACGTTACGATCGTGTTACGTGTGTTTAGCCTTCTTCCTTTGCACATTTTCCGTTGTATTTTCTCAAAGTTGGTCATGTTCATCCCCCTTCTTTCTAAGGTGATATCACCTTCTTTAGTTTTAGTTTTTCCATTAGGCATATCCTTCTATCCCCGATCCTTGGATTATTTAGCTTAGGATTTCCATTTCAAAATTAGGAGTAGTAGTAGCAGTAGAGATAGGTAGAGGAATTGGCCTTCTCCAAAGGTATGTCTCAAGCATGCAAGGTCCCACAACTTGGAGACAATCCCATTGTTGCCTCAACGACTCAATTCAACTTGATTTGAGATGGGTGCAAGTTTGATCTCCAACAAGAATGGTGTATGCATGGGAGTCCTTTGATAGCGCTTTCTAATAGAGTGTGAAGTTCAAGCCAATGAGAAAGCTTCACGACGAGTCGTATATGTCAAACCTTGCCTGACCACCGCAAAAAGTGTACGATGGCTCCACGTATATCTTTAGATTTCACTGCATTAGGCCGACTTTACTTTCGTATCTTGTAGCCTCAAGCTCTCTTACTTTCATGTCATTTTTCATTAGTTCGAGGCTGCTCCTTCACATCGTGAATGTATCGTCGATGGAATTTATGTTTATTTTTTACAACACCGACATGTGCCGCCTCGCCGCACTCCAAAATAGTTTGAAACTCGATGCATTATGCAAACATGAAGTTCGTAAAGCTCGGATGGCTATGAAAAAACCGAATTCCAGTCGGGCGCCCCCTCGCATGGCGATCATTTAAAGTGATTGGTAGTGTAGACTTTTCACGAGAGTATGAGATGGAGGCAAGACGGAAAAGTGTAAAACCCATATGGGCATCAATCAATTACACGTGTCCAAATTTATTTCGATGATACGGTGTGTCGAGGAAGGGACACATTGAAGGCAGTCTTAAGTCAAGGTAGTCGTTAAATTTCAATGCATGTCTTGAAATCTTAATCTTCGTCATCCAAATTCTATCTCATAGAGAAATGCCTTGACACGTAATAAAGATGAATATGGACTTTTGGGGATGAGAATAGGTAAGAAAAATAGAAAAGGTGGATGTCTAAGTATGACTGGAGGGGGAGGATTGTGGGGAGAGAGAAAAGTAGCGCATTGTGAAACCAGCCTCATGCATCCCCCTCCACTTTAGGCTACTGAAAGGCCTCCCCCTTCAAGGGAGAGCCTTACAACAACTCTCTACTTCAAGTATGGCGTGTCACATAACATGCCACACATCTTCCCTCCTTCTATTCAATGGATCAACAATTCATCCACCTTGTGCACCCCCACACGATTATAAGCTCTCATGAGTAACCTCGGAAACATTATTCTCTCACCCGCTTGGTTTTTAATATTGTTTACATCTACTTTTACTAGTAACATGAGATTGGGAAAGGAGGGAAGTGCCCTTACTCGCCTATGTTTTGTCCTTGGTGATGAGCCCATGCTTCTTACTAGTAGCATGGGGCAAGACATAGGGGTCGCAAGAATAAATCAAAATTGTAAATCAAAATGGATTCAAAAGTGCTTCTAAAAGTCCACACTACATCATCATCCATAACATACATTCTAAAACATAAAAACATCAGAAATTCTAAACCATTTAAGAGTACATAGATGAGATAAACCATAACAAAGTCAACTCTTACAAGGAATGTTGAACCAAAAAGATGTCCATATATATATATATAATATCAAGTTTCTTGTGTACAATGTCGTCACACTATAGGGTAAGTGTGGTAAAAATGCCTCTAAGAGCTCAAAATACAAAAAAATGACATATGTGTCAAAATCCACGTCAAAGCAATAAAGGCTCTAAACATATCCCTCCCTCCAAGATCCCTATGAAGGGGCACGACGAGGGCTCCTGTTGCGACTCTTGTGGTGAGAACAACTTGGTGTAACATGAGAGCCTCCATGTGTAGATCTCTGTGAATGATCGTGAGATTGTCCGGTGAGCGATTAGTAGTGGCGGCTCCATTGCGTGAATGCCCTTGCCATCATCTCTCTATCCTTGTGAATGGAAATCCATGTCCTCAATCGAGTCATCTCCATTTTTGCATGGCATGATGGAGCAAACACATCAGTGTGCCAATCGGCTAGTGCTAGATATCCAGTCGCAAGTAGTGCCTCTCGAGTCTTCCCCATAGGGATTATGAACATGTCTAAGTTTTTGTGGCGAATAAAGTCTTGTTATAATGCAAAGTGTAAATAAATAATGGCGAGTTAGACAACTTTTTAAAATAAAAAGGAAACTATAATAGCTTACTAACATCTAGTCTTGGAAGTAAATGTAGGGAAAAGAGTGTTTCACTCACTCGGATCTCCAGGCATCCAACTTGGATCAATGATTTGTATTGGTGTTGGTGCGGGAGCTGGTACATGTTCCTCCTCAATCCTAACCTCCTCCTCGTGTTGTAGATGCATTGATGCATCCTCATATGTAGGCATGGTCTCCTCTGTATGCATTGTCTCTACCTTTGATCATCGCCTCATCTCTAGCAGCGGCCGAGGCCTCTCTAGTGGCCCGCCACTTGAATTCCATATCCTCTCCCGAGCCTAAATCGGTCTCGACCTCCTCCTCATTCTCCTCCTTGTGCGCGAGCATGCCTCAATCTGGAGCACTTTCCTCAACCTAATAGTTGCCTCTAACAACTGGACTCAAAGTGCGGCTTTGCCGAGTACCAATAGGAATCCCAGGTGTAATAACATTCCATTGTAGCTTACCCCTCTAAGCAACTCTTGACTCTCGTATCCCCCCGTAAACTATAAGAAAAACTAGAAGAGCATCGAAATAAGGATGCTCGAACTTCTAAGGTACTCGGAGTATTGGGTGGGTCTCTACTATGCTACTTTGGTCCACTAACCGAATTGTCCTAAGTACAGCAAATCAATGTAGTTGCCTCCTCCTCACCCCACTAGCCTATCATATCCTGATATGGTTGGGCTATCATATCTACTAATTTCAATGTAGAAACTAACTTTGTGGAGGGCCCCTAAGTGGAGCCATATCCACCCATATGGATGCTTTAATCTCTGTAGGATCTACTATCCCAACTCTCGTCTAATAGGGGATCATCTACTCATAGACCCAAGACATAACAAGTATGGGGTGGCTGAGGGATTTAGTCCCTAGTCGGAAAACTCTGTAAAGATCGTGATAGGTGGTGCCCAAAATGTCCACTCCCTGGCATAAACCTTTCCATACATCTTGATGCTCGGAAAATGGGAGCCCAACAATATAAAAACCTATCTCCACCCTTGTCCTCGATCAAACACAAAGCTAAGATACCAATGATGGCCTTGTGAAGAGTAGGGATAGGTGTGTTATCAGGTGCATGTACATCCCCCAAGTAAGTAGCCTAGTTGCAAGCCTTAGTTGGCATCAAACCAATGCTCTTCAAGATCTTTAGCTTCCTACGGGTGACAGAACCCCAAGTATCCTAGTAGGCATTCTCTAAGGTGATAGTCTACTCGGCTCTAACTCCAGGGCGGTGGAAAGTGTTCTCAAGTGTGCATCCCAAGAACTCAAAAAGTCACAAAGTAAGTGACTCGCATGGGTAACAAGTTGTGTCTATGAAATCCTCCAAATATCCGCCCTCCCTAATAAGTCCCTCTCTCCCTAGGTTAACCCCTCCAGGATCTGGGGTAGTCAATCCTTCTCTTAGGCTCTACTCCATCTAACATATCCTCCCTATACCCATAAACAACAAGAAAAGAGCAAGTTATAACCTCATATGCATATAATAAGCTCACAAAACAATACAAATTCAAGCAAAAACCAAAAATCCATAGTCAAAAATTTGAAAAATTGCCTCAACGGTTATAAAATCACCACTGTAGCGAGTTGTGGTTGCACAACTATCACGGAGGTTGCACATTCATCATTTTATTGAGTGGCGGTGCACAACCGCTGCTTTGTGCAAACTATGGTTGAGTAACCGCCACAGCGACGGTTCTGCTTTGAAAACATCGGGCCATACCCTAAAGGTTCAAAATGTAAAAAAATGAAAAAAATGCATGAAATTAAGTCAAATAAATTACATACCCTACATGGCGCCCCCCTTGTGGTCATTTTCACTATAATTTTATTAAAAATTACCCCCTATAGCTAGTTTTGATTAATTCCTACATTTTAGGGCAAAAAAAAACAAATGCTAATAACTAACTTGATCGTGCCCCTCTATCATTGCACTGGTTGCAGACTTTGCCATTGTCTCGAAGTGCTCATCGATTTGATGTACTCTGGCGTGAAAAATTCACAAGTGGTCCAAATCTCTAAAAATCACTAAGTGGGTAAGTACAAATGATTTCTAAAAATAGTAAAAATTTATATATATAGTGTTTTCTAATGTCATTTTGAGTGTGTGTATGCAGGGTTGGAGCGTTGGCGCAAGTATATTTCTCATCCTCGCTGACATGGTAAGTACTCTTGTCATTTTTAATTTAAATTTTTTTGTTGATTACGTTTTGCATCTGCAATTAATTCCCATTTTTTAGGAGGCGGAAGCTTGGATTGGCGTGATTTCAACACATGGGCGAATGAGGTATAATTTATAACTTTCCCATTTGGGAGCAACATACTCGAGACTTTGCATTTTCGGCCCATTCATGGCTGAAATGATTATTCAAGGGGGCAATATGTACACACCCAAAATTATACAATGCTATACTTGTGGAACAATAAAAATCCCCTATGATGATAAATTTTGTTTCCAGAGCAAATGATGATGTCCAGGTCCCATTTCCTTGTTTACAACATGCCTATGTGACTTATTCTTCTTTACTTCTCAATTTCTTAGCTTTACTTGCTTTCGCAAACACTTTTTTGTATGTTTCCCTATCATTTTCCCTTTAAGTTACACAAACGCCGCGATGGTTGTGTAACCGCCGGCTACAAAGACTGGTGGTTTTGTGCACTTTTATCCAAAACTTACACTCCCAATTTTATAAACTTGTTGCAAGCTTCTTAGTGCCCTTCTTGCACATTTCTTAACCATTTATCCTGATTCTAAGCTTGTTGGATGCGTATGAAATTCCTCTTACTTACTATTCTTAAAATGTTGACTACACCTTCCTAGGATGATCTGACACTTCTTGATTGCCAAGTGTGCTAGAATTATTCCTGTTGTTTTTCTATAAGAACCAAGCTTTTTCCCAAAGCATTGGTTGGAGATTCTTGATTTTGATTGCATCGTTACCTTCATGCTAAAATCTTGCCGGAAAGTACACAAATAACTCAATCTTTCCTTTGTTTATCTCCCGCCTGTATTTACTACCGATCTACTTGAACCGGTCTGCTCCAACATCCTTCTTGCTTTTCTTGATTTTCTTCTACAAACAACACAACACCCTGTACTAACTTGGAGTGTTATTAAATTTCTTCAAATTTTTAGCCTAGAGCTTATACTTGTTATTAAATTATCTAAAAGAAAGAACTTGTTTTGAGAAGTAGAATTTGCAAGTTGTTTTTTACACTGTAAGTAGCCTGCTGATATTTCCTTCTCGGCTCATCCCTGTGGATTTGCTTGGGGAAGAATTTGGAGGAAGTTCTTGTGCATATAATTTCTTTACTTCTTTATTTAGAATAACTATAGCTTTTATTTTCTTTATTAATTAGATTTCACCGCATACAAACAAATTTTACATTGAAAATTTCCTCCCGATTATCCACATGTGGATCTGTAAGGGAAATAATCTTGAGGAAGCTTATGTGTCTGTGCCTCCTATTGTATTTCTTCATAATTAGTTATTTATGCAAATCATTGTTTTACCGATGAAGTCTCAGGGGAAGAATAAATTTCTTCTTAGAAGCTTTATTTCTTCCCGTGATTCTGAGGTGAGACAATAAGAAGAAGTAGGTAATCCACAATTATAAATTGGAAGAATATTTGTGTTTAATTAGATTAAGCTTCACACTCAACAACAAAGGAATAGCTACATCCGATTATTCCCTGTTTATTTTATTTTAGCATAGAAGTAGATTTGATTTTATTTAGAAGTAATTTCCTTTGTCTATAAGTTTCCTTTTTTAATGAAAAATATCTTATATTATATTAATTCAAAACAATACGAGATAACTTTCAACAAAAAAGTGGGCGGTATGAGATCACGCCCCAAAACCACAAACAAAGCTAGGATGAGCCTAGGAGAATGAGAAACAAACTAGGTTGAGCCTAGGAGAACACAACAACTAGGTAGCACTTAGAAGCATACAAAAAACCATGTCAAGCAGCAATAACAAACATGCGCGAAGCGAGCGGATCATGATCATTCGACCAACTTGAGCTGGGTAAATCCTTGCACAAAGATCCTGGGAAATCCCGGCCGGTAGGATTTTCTTCTTCCGGGTCTTCCTCTCCATGAGTGAGGATGACGAGGCTAAGATGAGAAAATTTGTCAGAAGACGATGACGGCAGAGGATTCCATCCATCGACAGTGTGCGGAGCGCGACGACATGAGAGCCCCACCTGAGTTGGTGGGCGGTGAACCTCCGGCCTGGCTTGTGAGCCGGTGAACCTCAGCCTGGCCGGGCAAGCCGGTGAAGGACTCTTGCGTTGGTGAGGTCATGACGACCCCCGACCACACAAACAAGCTTGAGAGTAACTTATTTAGTGAAGAGGGCCAAGGAAGACCAAGCCTAACTAAAAGCATGCCATTACGAGCGAGCTTATCTTGACCACCATGGCCGGAAGGTGGAGAACGCCTAGTAGGAGACGTTGGCACACAAGCAATGTTACACTGGGCTTCCCTCTAGTGGCGCAACATGGTCTAGAAGTGGTCCACCTCTAGTGTAACTTTGTTTTCTGGACTTGTATCTCTGCAAAGCACATTCGATGTCAACATAGATTTGTTATAAACGGAAAATACTAATCAACTGCATAATTAGCAAAGAAAAAGCATTTCTTTCTTTCAATATCGAAAAAAGAATTTCCCCTCTAAAAACATGCCAAATCTAGGTGAACATAGGCAGAAGGTTGGGATTGTCTCCCGTAAGGATATGTTCTAGGTAAAGCAATGCGGTCTTAGCGGAAAGAAAAATGAATGAATTCATTTCTAGGTGAGTTAAGCTTTGGGATAAAACCAGAAAAGATGCAAAATAGATTCCAAAAGGCCGTAAAATGGGCATTTAGGATCCATAACTCCAATTTGAACAAGATGAGCTTCGATAGGAAGACCTTGGTGTAAAATGCACCAGAGAATGTGGGAAATCTTGGGCTCCATGTAACACTCGATTTTGTAAGTTAACTTGGTGAATATTTTTCATACTTTGTTATAATCTTCTTTGAAATGAAGGCAAACATGTTAAGATATGTTCGATCTTAAGAGAATGTGTTCTAACTTGGATTCTTGCATGTTGTGATTTATTGCATAGGATAAAGCAGCTTATTGTACTTGTGTGTTTGCTGATGTGACGACAAATTGTCATATACTTGCTAAACTCTCGTTGTTGATTAATGAAGACACCTTGAATCAATTTCATTGATCCAAAGTATGCTGTGGTCTTCTTGTAATTTCGTGTCGATTTACTCACGGAACCAAATCGGAGGTTGATATGAATGTGCAACGCTGATTGCAGTATATGGCGCAACTGGCACGTAAATGCCAACGACAAAGGTTCGATCCTTGAACCATGTACTGTCGAACTTAAAACCTTGTGAGGCAAGAAATGCCTAGACACGGGTGGCCTTGGCATGTGATTCAAAGGATTAACGTCTGCCATGGCATTACGAGAGTTAGTTGAGAGATTGGGTTAGGGGTTGATTAGTGTTAGTGGTTAGTAGGAATTAAATCCTAAGCTAATCCTAAGTCCTAACATGCATCCTAAACTACTATCCTAAGTGGATTTTTAAATTACAAAAAAAAAAAAAGGAAATGAACCTAAGTCCTAATAACCTAAGACTAAACTATGACCTAGGTTGAACACTAATATACAACCTAAACTAATCCTAACCTAAAGGGGACGCGCAGACCCTTGGAGGAAGAGGATAAGGATGAAGGGGTATTCATTGGCATTTAATGGAAAGTCCATACGTGGACAGGCGCCGATTTAGGGCCAGGCAAGGTGTAAGTGGCGGAGGTATCTATTTGGAGATAGAGCCAAATTTGGTTTTTGCTTGTGGAATTTGAAAATTTGAGTTCGCCAACTCAAGTTGGCAGTGGCGTGGAAAGTTGGGAAAAGGCAGAGCCTTTAATGCATTAAATTCTCTTGGTCCTCGCGACCAGCTCACCTTGGAAAGTGTATGAGGGAAAATTGATTTTTCATTGTGTCGATTCGGACCTTGCAAAGTTGCTCTGCATTTGGTTTTTTTGTCTGGTTCAGTCGAACCAGTTCTTTGGATTTATCACTGTTCTTGGGAGATTTTGAGGTTGTTGCTGAGCCTGAAGAGGAAAGGATTGTTTGGAAGTTCTTGTTGTCGCCGTGGAAGGAAATAACTTCGGCAAACGCAGTTTTCTTCAAGTTTGGAAAAGAAATCACAGGCATGTTAAGCCCTTCTCTTTAAAAATTCTTGCTTTGTTTAAATGTCTCATTAAAACAACCCTGCTCTTGGGTTTTGGGTTTATGTGATTGTTGATTGTGTTGATATGATTTGGGTTCGTCGACCCTTGCTGTCATTTTTGGAAATGATAGGAAAATCGTCCCTGGTTGCTGTGTTTAACTGTCTTTGCACTTCTTTGAATGGAATACCTCCATGTTGTGCTGGTTGTTGACGTTAGATGGAAATTCGAACTGGTTTTTCTCTGTAAAATGTGATATGGGAACTGTGCAGGCAGTGTGGGTTATTTTATTGCTGTGCGATTGTTCTTTTGTCACATGAACTTGTGATACGATTGTATAGGTTGTGTGAGCGGCTTGATGTCGTTTCTATACTGAAGTTTT
The DNA here is from genome assembly GCA_018340775.1 of Taxus wallichiana var. yunnanensis. Lineage (NCBI taxonomy): Eukaryota > Viridiplantae > Streptophyta > Pinopsida > Cupressales > Taxaceae > Taxus > Taxus wallichiana. The sequence continues at coordinate 22,542,069 of CM031236.1, read as the reverse complement.
CTTGAAGGAAATAAGATCTTTCTTGTTTACTATCTGCTGTTTCGGGATTAAAAGGAATATCATTTCTTTTCGAGCTTTAAGGAATGGGTATTTCACTGCTTAAGTATTATATAAAGAACTGGCAGACTGTGTGGGTTGTTTTCACTGCTATGAGAATGTTCTTTTGTTATATGGTCTTTCGTGATATAATTGTACAGGATGTACGAGTTGCTTATGAGGTCGTTTCTATACTGAAATTTCTTTTAAAAAGGAAATAGTTCCTTTCTCTTTCTGCTGTGTTTGATTATGATGAATACAGCATTGGTTTTTGTATGAGCATACGAATTGGGTTTGAGGGAAGAAATGGTAACACGTTTTTGTTGTTTCTTTCTTTTTCTCGCTTAAAAGAAATAAGACTTTTCTTTTCTTTCGTTGTTTCGTTGAAAAGAAATAGCATTTCTTTTGATCTTTAAGAGATGGGTTTGTGAGTTCTATCTGAGCAATGCGGACTCGGTTAGAAGGATATGCTGGTAAAACAATTATTGTTGTGTTTCTTCTTTTATGTAAATGGACAAATACGATTTTGAGCAATCGTGGAAGCTGGAAAAGAAATAGTCTCTCCTTCTGAACTCATAGTGAAATATACTATTTTCTTGCTGAGAAGGTATGATGATTAGTTGTGTTTATTGATGCTGATCGGTCTTTTAAGATCGGAATTGTTTTGGTGATTACGACTTAGCCTTGGATTGCTGAACAAAAGAATAAATGCATAGAAATTTTGTCTTGCTGTGTGGGTTGTCTTGACTGTATCAGATCCATGTATTTAACACCCTGTACGGTTTACTTTGATAAAGGTAATGACATCTGATTTTTGCATTCTGGAGTTCTGCATACTATCATGAACTTGAAAAATGGATTCGGGTAGAATCATTTATTGGAAGGGAATTCTTCTTCTGTCTGCTGTTTTGATTTGGTAAAATCCGTAGTCAGGTGATTATTGGACTTGCTGTAGGTAACAGCAATGAATAAAATTTTATTTTGAACGGAATGCGTTCATAGAATTAGGAAATCATGTGAATAATTGATTGCATGATTGTATAACTGTTTATCTGTTTAACATACAGTGAAAGAAATATGGTTTCTTCTAGTACGGTAAATATATAGTATGCATCCTTATACTATTTGATCTATGATAAACACAATGTTGTACTAACCTGTTTCGGATTTTCATATGAGCCTGATTCAAATGAAGTATGGATATGGATGATGAATTCTTCCCTGTTTTCATTTAAAGCTGATTATAAATGAAATTACTCTTACTGCCGGAAAGTGAATTCTGAATGGATTTTGTAAGTTTCACTCAACTGTTATCTTGATTTGTGCCTCGTTTGGATTCCATTTTTTGACACAGTCATGTGGAAAGAAATAGGGATATGGATGAATGACTTGGAAAAATGATCTGTTCTTCTTTCATTCAGTTGGAAATCTATAATTCGTTAATAATGAATTTTGTAGTGCTTAGATATGAGCAACTATATGCATTGTTGTTCGCTTTCTTGTCTGTGCTTGATTGCTTGGAATCTAATGTGATGCATGAACTGAAAGGAAAGTAATGGATTTACGTTTCAGTTCGTTTTACCCTTTGCATTTATTATTAATGAAAGGTGTGGAAAGGATAACAGTATGTTATATCAGCAGTATGCTACTTGTATTCCTAACTTCACAATATTGTAATTTGAGACTTGTAAAGGTTATGTGGAAAATGGGACAGCAGTTCTTTGGCTGATTGTGATGATATTTTGATGGTTCAGTTGTTATGTTGATCTTTCTTTGTGCCTATTTCTTGATTGATGTCTTACTGTCGTTTCATAAAAGCAGGGTTCTTTTATTGAGACAGTTAGTTGAAGCACCTCATTTTAATGATAAGTGCTTAATATGCTCGATTCATTAATCGACCCTGCAAATCATTTTGCGAGATGGAAATTGATTAAATGAAGACATGGTTGTTTTTCGATGCTTCTTGATTGGTTGAAGATGAATTGTATTTGTTTGCTTTTATTCCTCTTTGAGGAATTGTGAAAAGAAGAAAGTATATTCTTCTATCTATGAGTTGTAATGATGTTTTATGTAAACAATGTCCATTCAGTTGGATTGGCAAATGTATGGATTATGACATGAATCGATGAATACAATTACAAGTGTGATATTTTAATAATTATATCAGTTTGATATTGTTGACTAAATTGGAAATATAATGTTATTTCTTGATTTGGATTTGTTTAATTGTCCTTGGATGGATGCTAAATGGGAACTGATATCTATTCTTACCTAAATACAACTTTTAAGTTGAAATATGTAATTAGTTCATACTTGGGTAAAGATGAATTTTTAATTGACATTAAAAAGGATTAGGAAGAATATGATTTCACAACTGATAGGTATTCAGGATTAGCTTGGAAGCTAAGGAATATCAATTAACTTCGGAGTAATCGAACTTCGCTTTCGAACTCCATTAATGACCTCGTATGTTAAATTCAGAATAAAGGATATAGGATAAGTATATCCATAACTAATGGACCTTAACTAGGTAATGTTAAGGAGAACAAATGAATACATGTCTTGGGAATTAGACCTCGTTTAAATGACGTCTAATAAGCTAGAATTCTGAATTTAGTTGCAGTTGGGAAATCTTGGTTAAGTTTAATAGGTTAAACTTATCACGTCCGTCGGTAACGGGCTGCTTAATCCAATGATTAAGAAGAGAACCAAGTAGAGAAATGCAGCCCTTCGACACGGAGGAGAAGATGCATAGCAAGCTAAAGGACGGATTTAGTCTCTCTTAGCTATATACAACTGTAACGGGAACGAGGATAAAGGGATCAACATGGTTGCTGAAAGTTGATTCTTAATTATTAAAATCATATCCAAATCACTTGAGCAGGATGTGTATTCTCGATGGGAGGATTCCGTAGGACATTGGCATACGCCAGCTACAGCAAGGTGTCTTCATGAAGACGGGGTCTTCATGACGACACAATGTTGCAGCTGACATATTGCAATGCCCTCCCGAATTAAAACATCAAGAATACATAGGCTGAATGTGAAGTTCTTGGCAGGGGATAGGAGTATGATCAGGTATACGGAGTGACTCCGGAATACTAAAGATAACTAGACACACGGAGTCGTGGGGAACGACACCGTATGTCTGCGTATCTTTAGTTACCAGGAGTGCCTTCCTATATTTGTTCATATTACTAGTTGGAAATTGGAAGTTTAAATCTGACCTTAAATCGAGAGGACTGGTAGGAACCAGGAAAGACCATTCTAGATAACAGGTGAAGTGAAGTGAAGGACGTATTCCATTGATGTGTATCACATCTAGGAATATGATCATGCAAAGCATGTGAAAATCTTTGGCCAAAGTATCGCAAGTGCTGGTTGCGTTGTCCTTATCACTTAATTTAAGATGCAGGATGTCAGATGAATATCAATAACAGATATTTAGATAGGCTTCTTAAATGGATCACTTCGATAACCGGAAATGGTTAAGAGAACTGCGTATATATAATATACTATGCATAAACAAACATGAAGGATCGGTTGTTGCTTTGAGTCATGAAATGAAGGATCGTTGAAACTCCGAGCCATGAAAATGGAAGATCGCGCTTCCTCGAGTCATTTACAAAGCAACATATAGAATCATGTATAGGATTGAATGGCATTGAATGTGTGTTCCATATTGTAAATATGCGAGCAGGGGAACATTAGTTTTTAAAAAAAAATTGTGTGACCCAAATTGTGTTGTTTGGGCAGAGAACAATTATTAAAACTCGAACGTGTGTTTGAATTTTATAATTCATAACAGAGAACGTTATCAAAAAAATAAAATAAAATTTTTCCCTTGTTTTGGTATCTTAAAATGGGGATGTTACACTCCATAAAGATAGTCCAAATAGATGTAAATCACCTACTCTAGGCGGACATAGTGGCATGAATTCCCCATTGCGTGTTGAGCTTATCCACCATGGGTAGATAAGGCAAAAACCAATGGTAACATTTATCGTTGAGTAATTGCGAAATGGAGTATCCACATACCATTTCCATCTCCGTCCACCAAGGGTGAGAGGAATGCATAGCAATTTTGTGCAACATGTGGTCAGGGACCAAGCTGATCACAACATTATAAGTATCTTGATCTTGGTTAGAGAGCCGAAAGTGAGTTTTAATTTCCAGCCAAGGGAGCTAGGATTGTGCATGTTTGTAGAATAAGTCTTCAATGGTGTGAATTCCATGTTTAAAAAGTTTGAGCGTGGAGATTCCCGGAGCTTCTGCCAAACACTTATCTTGTGCTTGAAAAATCGGTGACCACCAGATGGATTGATGATTAACAGAAAGCCCATTACAAAAGTCATCACCTTTCCATAGAGCCAGGGTTTGATGCATTCCCATGCTTTCCAAATGCTCTTAAGCACAAAAGTGCCAATTACTTTGACATGCACTGGGGTTATGAGCAGATTGATAAACCCTAATCCTTTCCACGCAGGGTGGCCGTAAGGTGAGCCTTCTTCAATATCGTGGTGTATGAGAAATTTCTAAGCTTCTTGGCTAGTGATACATCTAACAATCCATTTCGCACAAAGTGCCCGCCCCTTGACACTCGAATGTCAATAAGGCCAAGCCCCCGAATGCAGGAAGGTAACATATCTCCCAAGCCACATGATGAAATCCTCTGCTAGTAGTGTCGTTAGCCCATAAAAAGATTTGAGCAACTTTTCTAGCTTCTGAATAGAGGCTTTGGAAGGAACCCAACACGATGAATAATAAACGTGTGTGGCCGCAAGAACTTTAGAACAAATTTGGAATTTTCTAGCCAAAGATAAAGGTCCTAGTGGCCAATACCCCGCTTTTTGGCCACCCATTGATAACATATTATCGAGCTCGACCAAGGTGGCTTGAAAAACAAAGGAATACCTAGAACTTCGTAGGAAGGAAGGATTTCCGATAGCACTGGGTTTTTCACCATTGAATAGAAGAGCCATATGCTAAGCAAAAAGTATCCAAGAATTGCATGGCATTGCCAATGTTGGCTTCATCTTCAATGAGGGTAAGAAAGGAATCATTTGCAAAATGACCATTTAGCATTTGAGAACTGGGTACAAAAGGTAACGAGATTCCCCTAACAATCCCCGAGATTTGGCATGGGCCAATAAGTATCCAAATCCTTCCTAAGCAACTAGCACATAAAGTGCAGGAGCCAAAGGGAAGCCTTGATGAATAGAGTGAAAAATCCCAAAGGATTCCAAGCTGATGTCATTGATAGTGAGCTGAGCAAAGGCATCTACAAAAATCATACTAATAGATTGAATAAAGATGGAGCCAAAGCCAAGGGCTTGAAGCATGACAAGAATAAATGGCCATTCAATCTGATCATAGGATTTCTCAAAATCAATTTTTATGAACATGGCAGACTAATTGGATCGATGAGCCCATTCCATGCCCTCCCAAACAACAATGATGTTATTTAGGATGTACCGTCCCTGTATGAATCCTATTTGTTCTGGTTGAATAACATCCAGGAGGATATTGTGAAGACGCATAACAAAGGCTTTTGCAATGATTTTTAGGAGACATTCAATAGGGTGATCGGCTGCCAATAGGTAATTTGGTATGGGTCTCCTTGCTTAGGGATGAATTTGATGTTTCCCTTGTTTATTCATGGTCCTAAAGAATGGTTCAAACCCTTCGAGATAAACTTGAAAAATGTGTTCACCGACCAAATCCCAAAGGGTTTTGTAGAATTCGCAGGGGAATCTATCACATCTTGATGCTTTATCATTGGCCATCTGCATGATAGCTTCATGGAGTTCCTCAATGGTGAGCATTCGATCACATATCACCTTCCAAGCCTCGGATAACTTGCACGACACAACACCCAGACATTGATCAAGAGTAGTTTGATGAGCTGCAGAAGGTTATTGAGCTTGAAACACAAGCTTGCAGTGGCGCACAAAGGCTTGCAACATGAGTAAAGGATCGGGATCAATTTCCTTTATTTTATTTCCAATAAACAAGAAAATCTAAACAACATAGCTTAAAAGTAATTAGATTTCTTTTATTTATCTCGCATTTGAAAGCTTCTTCGAAAATACCAAAAATAAGTAGTTCATTTATTTTTGTGCTTCTTTCATTAAATAGATGCAATGAGATTTAATTAAATTAAAGTGAAAGGGTAAGTGCACCAAGTTGGGGGACAATTAAGTGGACATCAAATCCTGAATTTTACATTAAAAACAACAAAACATCAAATTTAGTCTTCCACGGACTTGAACCATGCCAAAAAGTAAAAAATATGTCATAAAAATGGTACCATTATGTAGGGGAGACTATTAGCTTTGTAGAAATACTGATTTTAAAGTGAATAGAATAGGATAAATATCATTTTATAATTTTTTACTAATAGTAGGTCTTTAAGACACTTTTTCCCATGAATGTTTATGTCTAGGTTTAAGAATACAAATTTTGTTTCACTTATCAAAATGTGATAAAACTTATACCATCCCAACTGTGGTGAAATTATATACATGTTCAAAAAAAAATTTATTTGATTTCAATATTTTTGATGAAGTTATGGCGGGCAAACGGAAAGTGCTCGTTTTCTTTATGTTTTCATACCACTTTCACGGAAAAAATCATAAAAAATAAAATATTACTCAAAAAAATACAAAATAAAATCCATCCCAAGATAGATAGTGGCATCTAACTTCTCACCAAAGGAGAAAAATATATATTAATTTTTGGTCATCTAAATCTTGGGCAAACGGACTATAATTTTATAGGCATTTTTTTAAAATACCAAATCATTGAATTTTGAGTGTTTAATATAGCTAATCTTGTCCATTTTTTAAAACAATTAGTATTTTAGAAACTAGATTCTAGATGCTATGATTCATATTAATATAATTTTTCTAATTTTGAGTGTATGTATTGCTAATAATCCCTACAAGTTGATATTATGTTGTTATTTACAATATGACGTCCACTTATGACCCCTTTTTGTCCCCAACTTGCACGCACTTACCCGAAAATCAATGAACTTTGTTTAATTTAGATTTGTTTTCTTTGTTTATTTAAAGATAGGAATTTAGATTAATTAGATCTGGAATGAACAAAACCCCCTCATTTCTATAGTGGCCTAGGCTACCCGATCTTAGCTTTAGCCCCCTTTGGTTGCTTGCGTGCTTGTTTGTTTTCATAATTGCTTGGTTTGTGCCCACATGACCATTCAGGGTCCATGATAACCAAGACATAGAGTTTGTGACCCAACCATGCCACAACCAAACATAGATACATGCTTGATAGACATTGACCAAGGCTTACGTCAACTTATCTTTAGAACTACCTCAGTCCCACCTAACATTATTTAACAACTAATTTCTTTGAATGACGAGGTAGACACCGTTGAGGAGTTCTGGGAAAACCAACCAAGTATAAACTATATTTGTCCTTACCCCATCGTTTGTCATATCTTCATGACCCTCTTTGGAGAGGAATTCATAAACAACGAAGGACACTTCCCCATGTTCCACAACCAAGTAGAGTCTTATTCGGTTCCACCGATATTGACCGTGACTTGCAGACGACGATCATCCTTGATTGTACCATCACCCCTGAGCAAGTAAGACAAGTGTTTGTTACCTTCAATAAACAAATTCCCATTTTACTAGTCAAGAACATTAGGTTTCCTTGATTTCTTGTTGTCATCTTCATATATTCCACCCGGTTATTATTTATCTAGCATATTCTTGTCCCATACTTCTCATTGTGGTCATCCTAAGTACGACCTTGGGAGGTCGCGTGCATCTAGGAGTCAAGTGTTGATTCTCGGGTGTACAATACACAAGTTACATGGTTTTTATTATATATTTTAGAACTCATATATGCTCTATTATAGCAGTTTCTGATTCATGTGCACATACACTCAAAAACCATAATTTTACTGTGCTTATTTATGTGAAAATTACATTTCATATTTATTCCATTGATTGTGTGTTTACTATTAGTTCATAAAAGTGTCCAATTGAAATGTTCCCCACACTTTAGTCACAACATGAGATGTTGTACTATCATGAGATTGCTCTTGTAGAATTTTTTTGTAGAAGGACAACTCCTCTCTATTCTAATATATAAACGAAGGCTTGTCGAGGAAAAGGAAAAAGAGAAACAAGATCTAAAATGTAATGCACCCAAGTAGATTGAATTGATTCCCCTTCTAATCAAATGCATAACCATTTTAATATGTAAAACAATAATAATTGACATTTAATGTAAAACAACAAAATCAAAGAGGTGAAATCTAATACATGCGAGATTAAAAATCTAAAAAAACTTGTTAGGGAAAAGAGAAAAGAGAAATAAGATTTAAAATATGATGTGTATTCATATGAACAAATACAAAACTATTTAAATATGCAAGCTATTAATAATTGACACAATGTATAGTAAAAAAATAAAAGAGGTGAGATTTAATCTATATAAGATTAAATATAAATGAAGGCAAAGAAAATTATCACAACCACTTTTATCAATTACATTCCCACAAATTCCTCTCTATTTACTAGGATAATTCCCACATATTCCACTCTAAGACTTAAGAAAATAACAGAGACTTATATACTACATTAATCGAAAGACATGGTCTCAAATTCCACAAGAAGAGGTTGTAAATTTGAATTTCCTAGTTGTCAAGTAGTAATTTAATACAAAACTTTCCATTTTATCCTTGTTCTATATGACTCTTCTAGGTTTAACACTTCAATTTTTTTCCCAATTTTCTATACCCGTATTGCCTTATGTCTTGTGAAAGCTTTAGCTATAACATTCTTTATTACCTAAAAGGAGAGGATTTTTTTGATGAAAAGGGATCTTATATTATATTAATTCAATAAGATACAAGATAGCTTTAAAAAAAAAGTGGGCGGTATGAGAGCAAGCCTCAAAACCACAAATAAACTAAGTCAAGCCTAGGAAAGTGATAGACACACTAGGCAAAACTTAGGAATACATCAAAACAGAAGATACAAAATAAAGTTGCTTTGAATAAACATCCTGAAGCAGGAGGGTCATGGTCATCAGGCCAACTTGAACTAGGGAGGTCCTTGCCAGCATCTGGAATGTCCTAACCAGTGGGGTTTTCCTCTTCAGTGTCCGCCGCCACCCGTGTAGGAGAAATGACAAGAGGAAGTAGGGGAACTTGTCTGAAGGCAGTGGCGGAGGAGGTGGCAGATTCCAGCCATCCAAGGTGCGTGGCTTGGGAGTGACCGACGAGCCCCACTTGAGCCGATGAGTAAGGGGGCAGCCTTAACCTCACGTGCAACTTGATGGTGTAACACTCCTTCATTGTTGACTGTGGGGAGAGCGGTGAGCCCGACTGAAAGAACGTCGTTGAGAGTGGCTACGGCGACCGCCATGGGGATGGCCGCCACGCGGCAGAGAGCGCCGAGATGGCAAAGGTGGCTCTGGGTGACATTACGTGGGGCATCCCCTCAATGCCATAATAGAGTTTGAAGGTGGTCCACCTCCGTGGCAACTTTATTGCTTTGAACTTGAATCTGTAGAATCATATTGGAGTTAACCATAAACTTGTTATACAATGATAATTGTTGATCAAATTCAAAATTAACAAAGAAAAAAGCATTCCGTTCTTTCCATATCCAAAACAAAATTTCCCCTCTGAAAACATGCCAAATATGGGCGAATATGTATGGAATTTTGGGGTTATCTCCTAAAAGAATGTGCTTCTAAGTAAAACACCGAGGTCCAATTCCATGTAAGTTGTGCTTTCGGGCAAAAACAAAAGAGGTGCAACAAAGTTTCCAAGTGGCCACAAAATAAACACTTGGGAGCCGGGACCCCAATTTGAACAAGTCGAGAGCTAACCATAAGACCTTGGTGCAAAATACACCAAAGAAAATGTGTAATTTTTGGTTCCACACAGACCGACCAAACAATGTCAAATCTCCTTCTCTAGCATGATGGAGTAGAATGAACCCCCACTAAGTGTTGAGTTTTTCAACCATGGGCAAATGTGGGGAGAGCCAACGGTAGCCTTTGTTGGTTGAGTAATTGTGAAATGGGGTATCAACATACCATTTCCAGCCGTCCACCAAGGGCGAGATGGATGCACTAAAATTTTGTGCAGCATATGATCGGGGACCAAATTAATAATTTTGGTAATGCTAGTTCAATCCTAGGTGGTGAGCCGAAACCGAGCTTTAAGCTCAGGCCAAGAATACTAGGATTGAGAGTGTTTGTAGAACAAATCTTGAATGGTACAAATGAGCGCAAGAATTCCAGGGACATCTGCAAGACACCGATCTTGAGCCTGAAAGACCAATGACCACCATAGAGATTGATGGTTAATGGAGAGGCCATTACGAAACCATTGCCTTTCCATTGTAGCCATGGTTTGATGCATTCCCATGCCTTCCATATGCTTTTGAGCACAAAAGTGCCAACAACTTTAATCAAAACAGAGCAATAAGGAGATTGACAAACCCCAAACCTTTCCAGAATGACAGTCGTAAGGTGATCCCTCCTCGATGTCATGGCGTAGAAGCACTTTCTATGCTTCTTGTCCCTCAATGCATCGAATGATCCATTTTGCACTGCAGAGCCCACCCTTGCGCCCGAATGTCGGTAAGGCCCAACCCCGAGATTCGCGGGAAGGCAACATATCTCCTAGGCAACTCTATGAAAACCTTTGCTAGTGGAAGTATTGGCCCAGAGAAAGGATTTGAGGAGTTTCTCATTGAGGAAGAGACCAATATCCGCAATGCCATGCATTGACTCGATATTTTTTGTTTAGCTTCTAGTTTTTCAAGGAGAGAAAATTTAACTTAGGACGAGTAAATAATTTTGTTAAAAGGACATTTTCCTACTCGTGGGTGTTCTTTCAACTACAAAAGCTTCACTTGCTCTCTTTAATAAAGCAATTTTTTTAATTAATTCCATATGCATTCACGTGTACTTTTTCTTTTAGGTTCCCTTTTAATATGTAACAAACCTACAATAAAGCTTTTAGCATTAAAGATTATCAGCGCTTTGAGCTTTAGATATTAATTAGACTTTTAGTTTATACATCCATTTTCTCCCAAAAAGAAAGTTGAGAAATAATAGAAAACTTTTTTTGTCAACATTTACCTTTGTCTAAAGTATATTACAAATATGATATTATTTTAAATGTGAGATAGAAATATCTTTAAATTGTTTGGAACCAATCTCAATAATTTATTTCTTTAAAATATTTTTTTATATAACATATGAATATTAACTTTCCATTCTAGAAATGCTAGGACGTGATAAATTCATATAAAACATCCATAAAAATGAAATAAATCATATAGAATTAATGCCTTAAAAACTCCGATGAGGCCATGCTTAGCAACAAGAGGTAAAATAATATTAATCAGTTAATAATTTTTTTAAAGCCGACTCATACACCTGAATAAAGTTCGACCAAAAGATTCGAAAGGGTGCCACGTGGGATGATAACCGTACTAGGGGAGAGGACCCGGTTGTGGTGCACCCTATCTTTGCACAGTCACCGCGCCACGTCACTGCCACCTAGGCGAGTAAAAACACCACGCATGGATGCAACACCAAATTCTTGACCTCCAACATTGCACCGCCACCTCACTGCCACCTCAGCGCCACGTGGACGATCCGCGTTTGTGGAGATGTCAAAAAAGTTAGTTTTTGCATGGGACCAAGTGTTGTCCACTCGCCGCGCCAGTTGTTGTCCGGGCTACCGCCATGCATTGAATGCTCACCCACCAGCCATTAATGCGTGCGGGTTGGTTTATGGACCCTGCCACCACCAAATCGCGCCATGGGATTTCATGGGAAATGGAGACGGAGCTCGTTCAGTCTGGTTTTTGGCGTGTTCGGTTGCAGAGCTCGAGCGACCATTTCGTGGGATCTTGCAGACCGGTGGGTGCGTGCGTTTTCTCCACTCCTGACCGACTTCGTCCTCGGCATTGGCTCGGCCTGCTATGAAGATGAGAAGAAAAGGCAGAGGTGAGAGGGTTCTCACTCGAGTAATGATCCTTAGTGTTTTTAAACACTGTACTACTATGGAAAGTTTGTTGTTTGCCATTTAGCAAAAGAAATTTGTTTTTTCACCCATCTTATTTTACAAATCCAAGCTTAAAATCATTGGTGTATTTGTCTTGTTTATGAGCGCCAGTCTCGGGTTTATGGGTGCCATGCGAGCTCATGTTCAGTTGCTTATTACTGTTAATGGGATTACTGTAACTTTTAATGTGTTTATGCGAGCTCATGTTCGATTGCTAATTAGAGAGTGATTTTCCTTTTAGAATTGTTATTTTTCATTTTATTTCTCCTTATATTTTTGGAGGTGCGATTGACACTCTCTTTATACAATAGATTCAAGTAATATCTTCTTCTATCTCAATTATTCTTCTTCGTTGTTTTGAGTTTGATGGGTTCCCAGTTGTCGGATGAGGTACAAGTGTAAGATTTAAATAGGTTGTGGTAGGATTCTTAATTTGCCAAATTTTTGTTTTAAAAAGTCCAGGAGTGTGGTGGTGTTGGGGGACAATGAAAAGATACAATACTAGTTAAGTCTTTGTGTGTTTAGTTCTAAGTGACTTTGTGTGTTGTGATATCTGGACAGTAAAGTGACAATTTTCAGTGTTTGCAGCAACAAATGTAATTTGTTTTCTGTTTTGGGTAGCAAAAATTATATGTTTTAGGTGGCAAAAATTATATGTTTTGGGATCTGAATGCATGGGGGAGATTCAAAGGCTACGTGATTTGCATGCTTAAGTGGGGAAAGGAATTTGGGTGGCGAATTTTTTCATGTTTTGATCTTGCTACAGTGTTTTGTTATCGAATTGTGGTTGATGAAGTATTTGGAGGGGTCAATTAGGCTGATTGAAGTGAAATAACCAATTCTCTCTGGTTTTTCTTTTGTGGGTTGTGAATGGATAGTGTTGGGCATGGTATGGATGTCCAGGGTGCCTGATTTCTTCAGAAAGCTTGTAAAAAGGTATAGTCTTGAGGTCTGTGAGGGTTGGTTTCTTAACTATAGGTTTCAGTGTTATACGAGTCCTGTTATGGATTTTTGTTGGTGTTTATAGGATCAGAATTAAGAGTTGTTGTAGCCCCCAGGCGTTCGATTGGAAAAGTTTGGTCTTCCATTTGTTGTAGTCATTTATACTAACTAAGATATTGAACATGTGCCCATAAACAATGCTTATTACCCCATATGATGATGGTAGTAATTTTGTTGGTGATACAATTTGCTAGATGTATTCACCGAAGTCTTCCTATGTAGTCTCTAAAGTTATATAGTGCAATAGTAATTTCTGCTTCACCTCTTAGTCCAATTGTTTTCTTTTTGTATGTACTAACTAAGATATTGAACATGTGCCTATAATGCTTATTACCCCATATGATGATGGTAGTAATTTTGTTGGTGATACAATTTTGCTAGATGTATTCACCGAAGTCTTCCTATGTAGTCTCTAAAGTTATATAGTGCAATAGTAATTTCGCTTCACCTCTTAAGTGTATCCAATTGTCTTTTTGTATCAGACGACGGTACCAATACTAACTAAGATATTGAACATGTGCCCGTAAACAATGCTTATTACCCCATATGATGATGGTAGTAATTTTGTTGGTGATACAATTTTGCTAGATGTATTCACCGAAGTCTTCCTATGTAGTCTCTAAAGTTATATAGTGCAATAGTAATTTCTGCTTCACCTCTTAGTGTATCCAACTGTTTTCTTTTTGTATCAGTACCCAATTGTTTTTTAAAGTACTTAACAACATTACCTCATCATTGGACTTAACGTAATCTATTTTCTAATACCCAATTACCCCTTTAAGCAATTTCTAGCTCTAATTATAGACAAATTTTTGTGGACAGAACCGATTTAGATAATAGGAATAAATATTGCAAATTGTTGAGGGTTGACATAAAAGCTCACCACCAGAGATAATATCTCGGTTGCTATATACAAATGTCTTTCTTTCTATGGAATTTTATTGCCCAAAATTGTATTCTAGCTTAAAGTGTCTTCCTGGTTCCATCATGGGCCAAATGCCTTTTTTGGCTTTCAAAGTTTGAAGATAACTTTCATCATTTTTGGCATTACCACTCTCTATTACTGCCATTTACATTGTTTTCTATTGTAATTGCTCGCTTCAGTATTAGCATTCTCTCGATCTTGAGTCTAAGCTGTTTGAAGTGTCTTCCATGGTTCATATATACATGTTGCTCCCACGGCCGTGCATTCTTTATAACGCATCGCACCTGCCAGTGGTGCACCCTATCTTTACGCATCCAACTGCACCACGTCACCGCCACTTGGTCGAGTAAAAACACCACGCCATTCGCCGCGCCGATTGTCCTCGGCTATCGCCGTGCATTGAATGCTCACCCACTAGCCGTTAATGCGCGCGGTTTGGTTTATGGACCCTGCCACAGCCAAATCGTGCCATGGGATTTCATGGGAAATGGAGACGAGCTCGTTCAGTCTGGTTTTTGGCGTGTTCGGTTGCAGAGCTTGAGCGACCATTTCGTGGGATCTTGCAGACCGGTGGGTGCGTGCGTTTTCTCCACTCCTGACCGACTTCGTCCTCGGCATTGGCTCAGCCTGCTACGAAGATGAGAAGAAAAGGCAGAGATGAGAGGGTTCTCACTCAGGCAATGATCCTTAATGTTTTTAAACACTGCACTATTAAAATAGTGAGCATAATCATACTGATATATTAACATAAGTTTAATTATATACATAGACGATGGAAAGTATTCTAATTACATACGCAAAATTAATATGAGTATTCGATTACACCGCCAAATAGGGTGTAAAATATAGAGCATCATCATATTGATATATTAACATAAGTTCAATTGTATACATGGATGCTGGAAAGATTACGATTACATATGCAAAATTAATATGAGTATTCTGATTAAACCGCCAAATAGGGTGTAAAATATAGAGCATCATCATACTGATATATTAACATAAGTTTAATTGTATACATGGACAACAGAAAGTATTCGATTACATACGCAAAATTTATATTGCACTATATAACTTTAGAGACTACATAGGAAGACTTCGGTGAATACATCTAACAAAATTGTATCACCAACAAAATTACTACCATCATCATATGGGGTAATAAGCATTGTTTACTGGGCACATGTTCAATATCTTAGTTAGTATAAGTAATATTGCCCTCTTTCTATCTTTGCTTTTGGATTTTCTTTTCCTGCCGATACAGATGTTCGATTGGCTAATCGAAAAGGGATTTAGAATCCTTTTGTGAGCATTTGGTTGCCTAACCGATAAAGGATCTGGTCCCCCTGTTGAAAAAGGATTTGGTTGTCCGCTTGAAAAGGGATTTGCACTGTTGTTGACAGGAGTTGGTTGCCTGCTTTGAAGCTTGCATCCATGGTGGCATTGCAAATGAACTACTAGAATTTGCTTGAACTTGTACAAAGTAAATGAGGTGATACATACCAAGATGGAACTGTACAAGAGTTATTCATAAGTGATGGAGGTGTTCCAATTTGAGCATAACCTGGAATTTGAATATTTAACATATCTTGAAAAATCCTTCGATTTTCATGATCAGTTGCAGAACTTACACGCATCCTCTTTTCGTATTCCCTTAATTGATTTGCAAGTTCCCTCTCCCTCTTCTCTTGCTCTTTCCTTTGTTGCTTGTGTGCCTTCTCAATCTCTTTCTGTTGCTCCTTAGCCTGCTTCTCCCTTTCTCTTTCAAGCTTCTCCTGCAATTGACATTGATCATATTGTATTCTATTATTATTATGTAAACATGGAAGCATGAAATGTTGAATAAGACAGATTTTTAAATTGGTCAATATTATCTTATTCATTGATAGAACTAATACTCTTCCTATGTAGTTTTTAAAGTTATGTTTTCAATATAAAATTTTCACATATGATCATAATACTTTCCAAATTTCTATGTATACAATAAAACTTATGCTAATATCACAGTGATGATTGGAAAAAATACTTTTCAACTGGAGAATGAGATATCTGGAAAAAATGAACAATACAGTGAATTCAGAAATGCAATATACAACACTGCTGGACTATAGAACGCTGTTGTGGTCATATTCCAACAGAGTTGTATATTCCAGTAGTGTTGTACTTCCTAGCTGTGTTGCATATTGTATTTCAGAATTTACTTAGCATAAAAAGAATTTACTATAGTGTGCACATACAACACTGATGGAATATACAACACTGTTTTCAATTTAAAGTTATGTTTTCAATATAAATTTTGCACATGTAATTAGAATACTTTCCATCTTTTTATGTATACAATTAAACTTATGCCTATATAGCAGTGATGACTATACACTAGAGAAGAAGAATATATGTTCCCAAAGAAGTGTATTTGTTGTTTGCACGCACTGTCATGGCATATGATTTTGCAACGTACAGAAGATATGGGTATCCTGATTAGGCAGTCCCACTGTTTCAAGGAACAACAAACTGGTCCCCAACCCGATCAGTTTACATTTGTCAGTTTACATTTGACACCCTTACTTCAACAATAAAAGTATTCAAGACATTAAGAAAAATGAATACAATATGATTTTCCTGGACTGGCATTCTGTTAATGTCTTGAATACGTTTACTGTTTATCTAAGGGTAAAGGTAAATGTCATTTTTGTTTATTTCACAGTGCACAATGTCTAGGTACACAAGTGGTTTGAGTGCATAACGGACCTTCCTAGCACGGGGACACTTCTGCCGTGACTCCTCCAGTTTTGACCTCATGGCCTGATCTCATGTTTGTGTAATGATCGTTGTTTTCAGAAATAAGCCACCTAGATAATCTAACCTTATGTTTGTGTAGCCATGGTCTTTTTCACAAATAGGTCAACCAGATGGAGAAGATATATAAGTTAACTGAGTTTTCAATTAAAATTTAAACTAAGTGAATTTAAGTGTCAGTTTCAATTTTTAAGCTTGCAATCTCCTTAGACTAAACGCCTTGTATTGTAGGTATGCTATTCATATGAGAGAATTCTGAATGGACAGAAATAAGCCAAGGTTTCAGGTTGGAGTTTCCTTAACTGTAGTTTCTTAAAATGACTGTAGGATATGCAGAAAATGCTTTTGTTGGAAACGTAGGTGCACTGTTTGATAGAATTCCTCAAAGAAACGTGGTCTCATAGAATGCCATGATGGCAGGATATGCACAAATTAGATTTGTTGAAAAGACTTCAGAAACTTTAAAGCAAATGCAATTGGCATATACAACTCTGCTGATATCAAACACCGAAAAAATAAATAGAGGGCTTGAATTATAAAATAGTTTGTAATTCATAAGTGTCTTACCCAATTGCCCGCACCGCTCCTCACTTCTTCAACTTTGAGAGATGAAAACTGCATGAACAAATGGAATTGTAATCCATCCTTCAAATGTTTATTCTATCATCTTAAATTCTCGATTGGTTGATGTTAGTTGACATGGATTCAATATGATAGTTCAATCAAATGGTTGAGATTTATTGGGATTTAATCCAATGGATAATATTTTAGTTGGTCATTTTTATTATTTTATGCAATTTGGTTACACAATTTATTGTTCATATGGTACTTGAGTTTTTAAACACTTGTGAAAGGTGAGCGACCATAATTTCATTTATTGTTATGCAGCTGTTTACTTGGGATTGAAGACTCTTACATCAAAAATAGTGCATTATATTTGAGATCTGGTTTGGAAAGTCTTGAGAAATGACTTGTTGAAGTGACTGTAATAGATATGATGTACATACAATGAAAATATTACTTAATGAATAGTTGACTGTATAGACTTGGTTTTTGTACACTTGTATATAAATTAATATATATTTTTAGTTCTATCAATGAATAAGAGAATATTGACCAATTTAAAAACTGTCTTATTCAACATTTCATGCTTCCATGTTTAAATAATAATGATATGATACAATACAATACATTTAGGTAATATTAACTTCACATATCATTCAAAATATGTTATTTAAAAGGTGAATGTCTTTTCACCTACTATCTCCACTAATGGACCCTGCACCACAACCGGGTCCTCTCCCTAAATACCACGAACATGTTTTAGCCTGTCAGCCAATACATAAATACTAATAAATTACCGTTGGGAAAACTCCTCTGTAAGTACCTATATTTCTTATCGTAGGTGGTCAAAATATCTCCATTGAAAAGCAGGAGGAAGCTGCTCATTTTAACAGGCTTAAAGAAATATAAAGACTTATGGGTGTTCTCCACTATTTTTCCAGTACACAGGTTGCATAGGGCTTTCAAGGTTTACTACCGAGGGCACTTTGAAAGCAAAAGAGGCTCCTCTTTCTTGGTTTATGCATTTGTAAGCAAACAATTTTTGTCCTGCTTGAGGAGAAGGCCTCACTCAGCAAAGTTTTACTGCAATGGAGCTTCCCTCTGCAGTAGTAGTGCTCCCCATGGGAGCTCTCTTCCTTCTTTCAGGCCTTATAGTCAATTGCACGCAGGTACTGTGAAGTTATCCACCTTTTGCTTTTTTGATTTATTTTGGCCCTTTTTCATTCAGTTATGTTTAAATGTAGAGTCGGGTTGCTAAATCCTGCATTGGGGTTTTAATGCCACTTCGATTAAATTTGAAGTTGGGTTGGCAATCCCGCATTGGGTTTTGAACTTGGGTTTTATTTTTTCAACTGTTATGTTTAAATCTGAAGTTGGGTTGGCAATTCTGAATAGGGGTTTTGAATACTGCTTTGTTTTCTTCGAACTGTCATGTTTGAATCTAAATTTGGGTTGGCAATTTTGGATACGGGTTTTGAATGCCACTTTGTCTTTTTCGACTGTCATGTTTAAATCTGAAGTTGGATTGGCAATTCTGTAATCGGGTTTGAATACCACTTTGATTTTTTAACTGTTATGTTTAAATCTGAAGTTAGATTGACAATTCTGGATTGTGGTTTTGAATATGACTTTGTTTTTTTCTATTCTTATGTTTAAATCTGATGTTTGGGTTGGCAATTATGGATTCACATTTTGAATACAATTTTTTTTTTTTTTGAACTTTTATGTTTAAATCTGATGTTGGATCTCAATTCTGAATTTGGGTTTTGAATACCATTTTGATTTTTTTTTTGAACTATTATTTTTAAATCTGAAGTCGGCCTGACAATTCTGGACAGGGGTTTTGAATATAACTGTTTTTTTCAACTGTTTTGGAGAGTGATGGGGAAATTCAGATTAGAATCAGTATACCCACTCGTGTCTACTCTTCTAATAATAACAACAAAGACATTTGATTATTCTGAATACCCGACTGTAAAATGTCTCTGCTCAACGACTCTATTGTTTACTCATCATTTAGGTCATGGATCAATACTTTTTCTGCAAGGGGTATAATCTTCCAGTCTTACACACATTCTTTAACCGGAGTTGCAGGATGCGACACCCTTTCTGCCAGGGTGCGTGTATCTGCGTACTGGATATGGACATGGCTATGTCGTGGCTCGGGTACTGTACCCAACCATATCCAGATGTGAACAAGTAACTGGGCCATATAAGATACATTCGGATATGGTATGCGGGCCAACTGTACCTATATCTGATTAAAAGTTAAAAAATCAATGGAAAACCCCTTTGAAAGGCTAAAAAGATGCTAAAAACTGCAAATGACCTTCTATAATGCATTTTAGCAGCAACAATTGAGGAAATGGAGGTGAGAGTGTTGTATTGCTCTTTTACTTAACTTTCATATCGGGTCTGCTCAACCTGCAATTCATTTCATCTGTTTCATTTAGTCTACACTGCTTCTTTTCTTTCATTTCATCTATTTTCTGTTGGCCTACACATCCTGCAATTTTTTTGAATCCATTAAATATCCAACTTCCTATCTTTCCAGTTGGGATGGGAGTGTGTAATTTGCGTGTAATTTTAATCTAATTTATACTTTAAAACTAGCTGTATCTGTATCTGATACTGTATCCATATCCACATCTATATCCGTATCCATGCATACCTGTCTTTAAATATGTAAAAATGAAGAGTTTATATTAATGGAAATTGAAAACCAAAAACAGAGGGCTGTTAGGGTTGGACAGGCCTCTCCAAAACTGCAAAAAATATCACTCTATCAGTTGTATACACCATGTTCCCAATAATGGAAATTTAGGGCCTTTCAAAACGATTACACAAGTTTGAAATTGCACAAACTGCATATTATGAAAGATAGAAAACGTAATCTCCTGTGGCAGCCTCATTTTAGTAAAACTCAATGTACATATATCTTGCATATTGTCACAGGTTGCCATAGGACGTTCTAAATAACACACGATCATAGATGGAATATACTTAATGTATAATATTTCTATCGATATATCACTTGAAAATAGGGGTAATAGTGTGGAAAAGGGTCCTCAGAATAAGAAAGGGTGTTATTAAATTCCATTAAAAGGGGGAATGGTTAGAGACCTGTGATTGCAGGTGTTGTGAATATGTTATACTATCTGACACTTCTGCATCTTGTATAAAGTATAAACACCTTGGAACTAACTTTCCCTGTCAACAATCTGTTTAGCGACGCAAATATAATAGTGTGCTACAAGACTTTAAACTCAATTAATTCTAAGTCTCAAATGGGATCAACAACAAACTTTGTGTAGGTTTTCTACCATTCATATTCCAGCAATAATGTTTAAAGTTTAAACAAAAGAAACGGACTTTGAAAGCATTTGAGAGATTTCTGCAATCACCTTGTCCAAATAGACTATTTTCATTCAGTTAAGATATGCCATAGACAACCAAAATCTATCACTGAATAAATAAACTAAGATAGCATTTTTGTTTTTTCTACATAACTGCATCACTAGAACACTTGGCAGGACTGAAGAAAATGCTACCAACTAAAACCAAGTCTACATGCATAAACCGTGGAAGAAAAGATAGTCAAGGGTAAGCCTTTGTAGTGCCACATTTCTCCCACTGAGCCATGGTATTGTCTTTGTGTTCTCTGAATTCTCTGTCGCATATTGCCCCATCTAGGACTTCTCTCAATTTCTTCTGTATCTTAATCTCACCCATGAACTGTGAAATTCAATGCTGAGTAGCTGGCAAGTCATAGAACATTTCTTTGGGCTTGTTAGCAGCTGTATAATCATCAGCAGATATTTCTGCCATTTTACTTGTTCCACTGTATTCATGCCGAAGATTGATGAATCATGCGACAATCCATCTTATTGTTCATTTTCCATGGTCACAGCACCATCCCAGAATTTGCATTGTGCTTGCACTAATGATAATTGTTAATCTTAAAGAACACATCCTGCAGATATGTGTTCTACCCTCAGATGCTATTCTCTGATTTTCCTGAACTGGAAGAGTCCTGTAATTCAGGCCGGCTAAGAGGCAAGCGCTGTCTTCGGGATCACCCCTCGACTCCAGGTTCAAGCCTGGTAGAGCAACCACTACGAACGCTATTAGAAACCAGCTAGTGACGACTCCAGCGATACCGATCCCACCACTTAAGGTTAGAATCTCCAGGGAATACTCCTGGTGGAAGCCGTTGGACTCCACTCAGCCATACGAAGGCCTTACGGTAAACTCCCCTGTTGCTGAGAACAAGGGCCAAGTGGAGGAGAAACTCTTCCAGCAGCACGCCTGACAAGAAGGCTTTGCCCTACACGACTGTGCGTAGGCTCAATAATGGCATATCTCCACTCTGTAATATCCTACTTGTTAATATTTCATTCCACTATAATATCTATGTAATAGGTATGGCGGCAGGTGAAAGCTACCATAGCGTTGGGGGTTACTTGGCTGCCTGCAATAGGGAATTTGATTGTGACTGTAACAATTTATCAATTCTGTTAAATTTTACTCGGAACACACGAAGCTTGCTCGCCCAGTAGGGTTTGAACTGAGTTCATCATCTTAGCATTTACTGGATGATAGAGTATTGCCATTTGGTGGAATTGAACTTGTGACCGCTATTCTCCAAATATGGACTTGGCCAAATGTATCGTACCTTTTGTTTCTGTTATTCATTATTAAATCCATGGAGTATATGTGATTCTGACTTATAGTTCTCATAGAATCTGTTAAATGTCCCCTGTGGTGAGCTCACAAAATGGTATTTTGTTGCTTATCATATGATATATAAGTTACGAGTCAGTCCAGTCTGTGCTTCATGCTTATGTAATTTTGCGAGTCTTCTGTCAACTTCATCTTCTGAAAAATAGTTGGTCTTAGAGAACTGCATCGATGGATGGTCCTGAAGTGCTTGAGCTTCCTCTAATCCCTTGCCTCTATATTTCATCCAAGTAGTTGATGCTCTTGAGATAAGTACTGCCTGCTAAAATATAATAAAAATCACCAAAGCACATTTTTGTGGAAGTAACTGGTGAAGTTAACAGTGCAGACACAACTGGACTAAAATAGATATGTAGAGTCTTTCTTATAGTGCTACTTCATTGAAAACTTCCCAATAATGGGGTGGAAAAGAAAGCTAAAAGGGTTCATCTGAATGATGGGACCTTCCACTTAGACATGATAACATTCAACAAAAATGAATTGTCCAGAGGCAACCTGGGCCCTCCAGGGGATGGGGCGGGGCAGAGAGCGGGTCGCGGAGAGACTGGCAAGACACAATCAAACTATATTCTGCTAAGAGTTTAGCGATAGAACCTAACAATATAGCTGAATGGGAATCAGTAATGTTGTGCTTGTAGCTAGCTCAACAAGAAGGTATTACAGAGATGATTGTGGAGACAGCTTCAAAAGTTATTTTTTCACTTTTAAACAATAACAGGAATACCGGATTAAAGCATTGGAGGTTGAATTATTTGAAGTTATCTACATCATTGATCATGGCTTCCAAAGATTAATGTATATCCATATAAGGACAGAAAATAAAGCTGCAAATTGTTTGGCAAATGTGGGAACTGAATCTACGGTGGCAAGGCGCTCATAGGGCATGATGAAATGTCAAGTAACATGAACAATCAATACCTCTCAACGAAGGAAATCTAGTGGAAGTGAGGGTGCGATATTAGGTAATTACACGGATTTTCATCCCGATTGGTTGATTTGCGTGGCGATGAAATAGGAAGCTTTTGAGCTATATCCAAATCAAGCTTTAGGTGGTTAGCCATGTGATCATGGTAGAGATTGGCTTAAGGACACTTGAGTTCAGTGCAGATGCTGGTTCCCATTGCTACTGAGGTGGTGCATCTATAGAGGGGAAGCTATAATAAGTTTGGGTGGAATTGGTACTGCCCTGTTGGGTGTATGGTTTATTTTGTGGCTGTTTTATAGCTGGAACTAGAATTATTTGGAGTTTTGTTGCTGTGATTGTTCTTGTTTACTGTACTTTGGTGTTTGTGGTACCGTTTGGATTGTGCTGGTGGCCTTGGGATGTACAGGAAATGGGGAAAAGGATGTCAAGGACTGGTATGGTTGTTGGCAAAGTTGCTGGTTGTCAATTGAGGCTGCTATGAAGTGTAGCTCTGAGAAAGGATGTCAACGTTATAGCACTAAGGAAATGGAAACACTTCATGGCTGGCAAGGCTTTGTCCTGAAGCATATCTCTGAGGAAGGATGCCGACTTTCTAGCACTGAGGAAATGGAAACGTTTCATTACTGGCAAGCAATTGCTGAAACATGGAGGGGTCGGAGTATGACCAAGAGGAGACCGACCTGGACTGAGATTTTTGTGAAGATCCTATTCACAGCTGTTGCAGTAGATGTTCGTTTACAGCATCTTCAATTTTGCCTTGGGAATCAAGAAGGTGACTATGGTTATGGGATAGACCCTGATAGATAAACTGCAAGAAAACGATTAAGATCTACTTGAAGAAATTCACATGGCAGTCAAAAATCCCTATCCTTTTGAAGATGCTGCAAGTATGGGAGGCTATTCTGAGAGAGAACTACACTGCAATGAAGAAGGAGCTTCTGATTCAACCAGCTTGCTTTGAAAATCACACCAGGTGTGCAACATTAAAAAATTGGACATGGATTAAGAACCGCTTTGAAGATTTCCCTGGAGTTTGGTACCCTAATGTTGTCAATTTTTTCATGGAGATCTTCACAGCAAGGGAACCGGCAGCACATCAATTCTCTTCATCGAATTTCCTGATGAGTATTGTCATGACTTATTTGTTATAATGTTTTAGTTATGGGTGGCCGTGGTAGAAAAATTGTTGTTAATAATGTCTATGTGCTCTTTAACAGAAGGCCAACTGTTTCCTTTAGAGACTGTCCTGGAATAGTAAGAATATGGGTGATTTGTTCTAGTTTTTTGCAGGCATAACTGCCCCCTGCAATATGTATTCCCAATTTCACTGTTTAGGACAGTATTGGGACTGTACATTTTTTACATTCTGAATAAACTGCAATGCAAATTTCCTTTTGCTGCCCAACAAAACAAAAAAAATTACATAAATCTTCAGAACATGATGAGAAGTTGCAAACTTTATCTATACTTATTATGTATCAGCAATGACAGAAGTCTTAATTAGGCCATTTGGTTGTTTCAAAGTTTTAGTTGTCCAGCTTAGTTGCAGTGAAAATTTTATGACTATTGTTTATAAAATGGTTGTTTTTGTCCCAAATTTGTTGTTTATGCAATATTCGGATTTGCCTCAAATCTTCGTGAAATTGTTAAAGTGTAAAATTGTGAACATTATAATATTCACCCCAAAAGTTCCAAAATTCTTTAGTTGATCAAAAATTGTTTCAAAAATTGGCGTCAGTATTCATTGGTACATGCTTTTGGGGCTCTTGTTCACCCTACGTTGCTATTTGTATTGGTTTCTTTGACACTTGTGTTTGTGGCACACTACTTTATTTTGCCCTTTGTACTTTTGTTTCTTTAGTTTGCTTCTAGGATTCTCTCTTCCTAGAACTTTCTATTGCTAATTGTTGTATACGTGAGTCCCATTGACCTACTTTTGGTCATCTGTGGACATTAATATGATTTCTTTTCTCTTCTTTCTTTTAGTTATTCATTTCTTACATTAGAAGCAATTGGCAAGAACTTATTTTTGCGATAAGCGTGATTTCTTGAATTTATTCTTGTTTAGCTGGATTTTATCTTCAGCGCAGTTGTTGGGTAAAACTCAATATGAAACATCCGGTCATAAGCAATGCATATTTTTGTTTATCCAAAATGTTTGTATGTCCGAAAAAAAAGGTATTATCTAAATACACTTTGACAAAAACTAAGGCCTGCGATGGCATTTACATTCTGCCATAACAGCATGCAGCGTGACAAGTACATTAATTTTCCAGCCTTCTATGTGACCACTTTCCACACACCCAACCGACTACTAATTGTTTTAAAACTATTTTTTTTTTACGAGAAAAACATAACAAACTACTCATGAATTTTCTCTATAATCCTAAGAATATTTGAAATACACAAACAAGTAGACAATGACTGCTTCTCTTTCATATTTTTGGATGAGTAAACCAATGGTAGCATTGATAATCTTCTGCTCTTTGATCAACTTCTTGGAAGCTTTAAGCAGAGAGCTATGAGTCACCTTACTGGAGACTCTAATTGCTTTCAGCATGCATAATTACTCTGAACTAACATCTTTGAAGGTTGCATAGGATGTGGTCTTTCCCTACAATGATAAGTTTGACTTCATTCAAAGTCATAATGATTTCTTTGTTTTCTTGTTAGCTGCAAAACTATTTCATTTCCTTTGCACGTGATCAAGCTTTGCTCTTATGAACTTTTGAATTGTGTTTTTGCTTTAGTTAGATGATTGCTCATTCTACTATCAACATTCTTCAGTTCTCCTTGTAATACCGTATAACTAGAATTTGATTCCCTTAATCTTAAAGGTTTATAATTGTCTCATCTAAAAATATTCTGAAACTCTGAAATAGAGCTTGAAATTGTGCTGTGTTTTTGAAGGCCATCCCTGGTCCTATGCTACAAACAAGAGTCACCATCGCTCTTGGATTCTTCATTGATGTTTTATTGAATCAAAGCTTCTACTATCCTTGGCTCAATCATATCCTGTACTTAAACTATGTAGTAATTGTGAATTGAAGCCTGTCCTTGTATGGTTATTATTTGTTTGAATAATCATTGGCCTTGTATTGGATCTAGTTTCCACAACTGTTGATCTAATTCTTCCTATTTCTTAAATTATATATGGGGTTTACTGCAATGAATAATAAATTTTCTTTTTGGAAGGGGGACCGTTCAAGGTGATCAGTGGCAAAAAGGACCAGAAGACAAAGACGGTTTTTGCTGGAACTATCTAACAATTGGAAGGGTGGTTGTCTGTGCATAAGTGAACTTCGGCAATTCTTAGTAGAAAATACCCCAAGCAAATGAACCAAAGTTCTTTACTGGAAGCAATTGTCTATAATATATATTAAAGG
This sequence comes from Taxus wallichiana var. yunnanensis, assembly GCA_018340775.1. NCBI lineage: Eukaryota > Viridiplantae > Streptophyta > Pinopsida > Cupressales > Taxaceae > Taxus > Taxus wallichiana. The sequence goes on along the minus strand of CM031236.1, from coordinate 22,515,619 downwards.
TTTAGTTGTCTCAAAGAATAGCATCATATCTTACATAGGTTTTCTGTTGGCAGTAATCCCCTTGAACCTATACTATGGTAACCTATTTTGGTTGGGAGCAATTGACACATAGTCAGCTCTGATGCCTTGCACTCTTAGTTTTTGGTTCTATCATTTGTGAAAGCCATGCAGGGTTACTATACTATATCTTATATGTTAGACAATATATGGATCAAAAAGTAAAACGAAGACTACAATCTTTGGCAAAAATGACAAATAAGCATGAAACTATAGACAAAACACAGGGAAAAACCTTAAAAACAATTTTTCTTTATAACATGCCTAACACGAGGAAAATGAAGAATTGACAAAGGAAATAAAAGATGCAACTGAAACACAGAGACAAGGATTTATACAATCACAAAAACTTTAGTAACAATTAATTTTTGGCCAAATACATGTTAGCCTGTTTTCATATTAACAATGCTTTATTTGGGGATACCAATTTACTGAAGGTATGGAGCCAATGAAAAAACACTATGGATTTCAGAAACTTCCATAGTTTGAAGTGGCCATTGCTAGAATTGATGGATGTTTATGAAACGTTTTTGTTTGCTTTTACATATGAGGCTTCGCAGGTGAGAGGTTGGATTTGGTTTACAAGGAATTGGATTCCCAAAATCGGTAGTTTATATCGAGGTTTAGAAGGTTTACCTGACTTTTAAGGTAACTCTGAGAGAAATGTCTGAACTTTTGTACTGGGTCAACACACCTTTGATGGAAATAATTCACAAGTTCAATCAACCCAATCTTATATTTTTGCTCGCCTCAATATGGTTATTTGAGCTTACATGGTTCTTTTTGGATTGTATATAAGATATTCATTTCTTTTGCAGGTTCTATGCTATGTCATTCTGCGGCCATTTTCAAAATGTCTATATCGGATGACCAATAGAGTTGTGGCAGAGTTACTTTGGTCAGAGCTTGTATGGCTGGTTGACTGGTGGGCGGGTTTAAAGGTCTTGTCTTTTCTTTACCTTTACTCTTTTTGGTTTTTAAATTTGTAAAATTGATTGGAGATGGTTATGCTTTTTTTTTTTCTGTATAAAATTTGAGCTTTTATCTCATATGGAGCTTAGTGCATTGTGGTTCCCTCTCTCTTATATTTAATTTCTTAGTCCTTTGCTTGATATGAACATTGGATTGTGTGTCGCAGATACGTATATATACAGATCCTAATACATTGCAGTTTATGGGTGAGCAGCATGTGTAAATATTCTATGTTGGCATCACAAGTATTTGAATGGATTTTAAGGTGTACCCAAAACATTTTTTAGTGATTATCTTGTTCAACTGTGCAGGGAAAGAACATGCTCTTGTAATCTCTAATCACCGTAGTGATGTCGACTGGCTTGTGGGATGGATTTTAGCTCAAGTAAGAATTTCTTACTCTCCATTGCTTCAAATAAAGGCTCATTAACAGGATTTATAGATAGGATAGATTGCTAGATGCAGAGAAGACCCATGAATGTTTATAATTTGCTTGTAGCAAGGCCCTTCAACTGTGATGTTATCAAATTTGACTCAAACAAAATCTAATGGTACTTTTCATATGTTATAAGATGTATCTGTGACTCCTTCATTCTTTGTTTATTTTGTGCTGCAGCGTTCTGGTTGCCTTGGTAGTGCTCTTGCTGTTATGAAGAATTCATCAAAGTTTCTTCCAGTAAGTTATCTTCCATTTTCTATTTGATATAAAATTTCTTGTTTTATAATAAAAAGTTCAGTGACACGCCTATCTGTAGTTTTTTCTGAAAAGAAGCTTCTTTTATCACTAGAACTTTAAAGCAATAAAGTACAACACCTTTGCTTTTAAAACACAAGTTTTGGGATCATTGCTGCAACCTATGCCACAAGGTTCGCTGAATTTTTACCTAAAAATTTGAAATTCGGTGATTAAAATCCAACAACCAAAAGTTTGGCCAAATTCGTTGGAGTTTGCTGAGGGTTTCTGCAGATGTGCGGGTTGTATGACACAGAGGTAGCCTTGAGGAGCTGTGTGGAGGTCTTTGTTCACACTTCATGTTTGCAGGCAGGGTTTCTTTTTTCTATACGTCCCGTCATCACACAGCCACAGGAGATTCGAGCATGGCATGGGCAGACTGTACAGGATTGGGCAGAGCTCAGGGATTGCGACCAGCATCATCCCTAGTCCAATCATGCAAAACAAAAGTTCATCGTGACTTCACGGAAAGGAGCTTTTCATTGCTACGACAAAGTTTATTGTAATTTGTTTTTTGTTTTGCTTTTATTCGTTGATTATTCTAATTTTATTTTAGATAATAGTTAGATTTTTTAAAGTTTAATTTTTATTTGATTTTTTTATATATCTTTTCTAAATACATATTTAATATGTATTAATATTTTATCCTTTTTTTTTTTTGAAATTTATTTGCTTTTAACTCTTTATTTTATTTATACTTATATTTTATTATTTATTTAAATATATATAATTATTTTAATTTTTATTTTATTTTTTGGTCGAAGTTAATGGAAAGTTTTTTTCAAACTATATCTATTGGGCGAACGTAAACTAAATTTTATCCTCATCGAATTTGAAGTGGAGCTCGAACCTTGTGATTTAGGCTGCAACTGTGATCCAAGGTGTAATTTTTCAAATTGTGCATTATTTTTATAGTTCCACTTTGTTCATTTACAAGCTACTGGCTTAATCATGTGGTAATATTTGGGGACACCAAGTGGAGAATACTTTGATCCACAAGAATCAAAACAATGGGAGCCAAAATTTTCTGAAGTTCAGATAAATGGAAACTGCAATAAGCTGTTGCATGGTCATATGGATGGGACATTTTTGGTGTGAACCTATGAATCATACAAATCAATGGCAGATACTGAATGTGAATATATAGTCACTTTTGTGTAAGCAAAGAAATAATGAAATATGCCCTGCAAATTCACTAGCAATAGACAAGTCGAGAACAAACAATAGTAAATTCAGAAAGCTGTTATTTGTAAAGGAATTTGTACGTTTCAAACTGCAGCTATATGAGCAATTTTTGATAGTTGGACAGCATAGAAAAACATGTAATCAAACTATTCTGGGCTTCATAAAGGGTTAACTAGGGAGTGATGAGTAGCATAATGGATGGAGTTGTATCCAAAGTACACATTCAGCATGTATTTCATGTCTCAGTGCTCAAGATGCATTGCTGAGATTGGAGAGTCAGGTTATATACATAGGAAAATGTTGGCTTGCAAAAAACAGAGTAGGAGTGCTCTAAAATATCTTTTAAGCTACTTCACGCCCTCCATGGTTGAGACATGAGTTTGAGCATGCATCCAGCTTTGTGGGAATCTTAGTTCATGTAAGCATATTTAATTTGGTTTAGTTCTCATTTATAGTCATTTCTTTTGATTTTGGTGTACTATGTTTCTTTCCCAAAGACCATCTTGCTTTACACTATTGTGACATGCAATGATCTTTAGTTGGGGCATATGCATACACCTTATTTTTCACTTATGATATCTCCTTGCAGGTTGTTAGTGCTTTAATCCCCTTGAGTGGATGCTATAAGGGGTGCAATCGGGAGTAGGGTTTGAGTTGGTTTCTAGCACTTCATGAAAAATAAACTTGGCATTTATCCTAGCTTGCTCTAACGAGAGTTATCCTTCTTACTACCACTTTACGACTACTTGATATCCTCAATACTACCACCTATTATTTTGGTTCAGATTGTAGGATGGTAATTACACAATAAATACTTAACAATAAACAAATTTTTTTCTCAATAAGATTCGTGACGGGAAATTTCATTCATTGTAGGGATATTACATTTATAGGAGATAAGACTTAATATAATCAAGGTATTCAATCTATCCTCAATCCCATCTTATTCTCCTCCTATCTCTCTAACTCCCACATGATCTCCCTACAATCTCTTCACATCCCTATAAAATCTCACAACCAACTTTTATTCTCTACTCGAGTTGTTTAACACAACTCACATTATTATTCCAAACTACAACTATGAGTTGTTACTAGCAACTCATTATGTCGAGAGGCATCCTACAGTGGCGATGGGACGTGTAATGGCATGCATTGTTCATTTTTATGGCCGACTTAAAAATAAACATTAAATAAAAAATAAATTATTAGTATTGCCAACTTATAAAAATTAAACATTAAATAAAAATATATGTATATATATAACAAATTAGTTAGGAGTTAAAATTAGTGAGTAAAAATATTTATCCATTGTTGAGATTTGTTAGGGTTTCCAAGTCATTCGGGAAGATTTGTTATAGTAAGTTTTATTTATTTTTATCTTAAAATCTTTTTGAGCTTATGTTAAGGTAATCTTCGGGTAATAATAATAAAATTATTTAAATTAGTATGGTATACACAAAATCTCAACTTAAATATACTTAGAATTTAGATGTACATATTCATAAGGTAATGATAATCACCTTATGTATTACAAAACACTCGATATTTATGGCTATAGTAAATAGTAAATACCATGATATATATTTATGCATAGTTATAAATATATTAACTAATTTAAATATTATACCTTTACGAAAAATAAATTTGATATTTGTTAGGGTTTTCATTTCGAAATTAAGTGTGGTAAGTTTTATTTTGTTTTTATTTTTGCTATTTACTATATAGTAATTATATATTTATACGTATTTAATAAGTATAAATATATAATGTATAATTATAAAGACTTGTCATGGTAAATTTTAATTTTTTTAATCTTAAAATCTTTTTGAGCTTATGTTAAGGTAATCTTTCCTTAGTTAATTATAATTTCATGGTAATAATATAAAATTATTTAAATTAATATGGTATACACAAAATCTAAACATAATAATACATAGAATTTAGATGTACTATGCCAACCTTACTTGCTTCCATCAAGTCAATGCAAGTATGAGTGTAATCAACTATGAAAAACATGCTCCAATCTGTTATACCTTCCTCAGTGTATGAGGAATCCGTAGCAAGACAAGCCTCTCTAAGCTCCAAGACTGCCCACTCAAGAATACCATCATGTAGTATATAGGACAGCAGTCCCTCTTCACCTTCCCTGCTTACCTTCAACCCTGCACATGAAGCAAACATATTAGAAGAAACAAGCTCACTAGCCCTTTTTCTAGCTGATATGTGTTCACCCATTTGATGAGTGTCCCAAACTTCTGCGGTACTGTCCTGATATCATAGTATCACTGTAATTTCCCCTTAAAAACCAGATTGGGAAATGTCTCGTCAAACTGAAAATTAGTTCCGTTCATGACATCTATCTGCTGAAAATGACAAGAGTAGATCATAAGAGTAATGAATCTATAATGTGGGCAGATGTGAAGTGAGTGAAATTGAAGGATTAGACCCCAAAGAGTACCCAATTGCATTCTACCAAAAGAGTTGCCTCAACAACTGTCAAACACCTTACAAAACTCATATTTCCAGCAGATAATAAAACAATAAAGAGGCTGGAAAAACGATAATCAGTTGATAAACAAATAAAATCAGAACCTTCTCTGAATTCAATTGTGATTTCTCCTTCCCAATCAGCTGATGAACTGCAAAAATGCAACCTCCTTTGTATACCATGAAGTCTGATTTCTTTGTTTTCCTCAAAAATTTCAGTTTATCCATATGAGGAATGAATGCAAGTTTCCCAAAAGATGGCAGCCAATGTGTCCAATGAATGATTCCAACTTTAAGTAACCCAAATGTACAAACACATTCAAGTACTTCACACCTCTTAATGACAATAAAGAAATGAGTTATCTTCTTTGTGCAAGACATGTCTTTCCATGGACATAACTCACCAATTCCTTCTATGTTGGGAATATACATGGCTGCTCCCTCATCATACTTTATTCTCTTTCCCCATATTTTCATTTTATCGTAAATGCAAGAGAAAGGGAAATCAAAATTAGAACTCATGCATCCATAAACTTCATCATAAGGAACTTCATACCTTTTGTTGTACCCATTGATCCTCTTCATGAGAGAAGACAACACATCTGAAATAGCATAATTGGGGCTGCTCATCACATCTTTGCAACTCAAAATTTCTGATATAGGATCAACATCTTCATTCTCCTTCAATTTTTCAACCCATGCATCTTCTTCCTTAACATCATGCAACCATTGCATCCCAAAAATAGACTTATCTCTAGCAAACTCACTCACAATAAATATACCACATACCTCATGTCCTTTCAATATCACGGGCTGCTGCATTATTTTCTTTGCCAACATATGCTCATTAGCTGAATCAAGAGTTATGTGTTTATCCCATCTAGCATACCTTGAGACTTGATTATGAAATAGTCTTCCTCAATCATCCAAGCATGTACACGCTGTCCCAAATGATAGAAACATGGCAACAACATAGGAGAACTCAACAAACTAGAAAAATGGTAACCATTCTCATACCTTAGGATGCTAAAGTCATGAATGCCCCTTGAATTCAACTCCTCTTTTTTAACAGCAGATTGCACCTTGATTCTTTGAGCACTTTGAGGACCAAATGCCCCCACTAACCCTTCCAAGGGTTCCACCATGTAGCTGATATAAAAATCAGTCATGGGTTCTATTAACAAAGCTTTTTCTCCTCTCTTTATGACTACTATTATACACAGTCCAACAAGCTGAAGATGATTAAAAAATATTCTCTTACCCTTTTTAGCAATCAAAAAAATCAGCGCTAGTACCTTGAGAGGTACTCTCCCTTCTTGCACCGGAGTCTCCAATGAAGAAACCATGCTTGCCAACACTTGTAATCCCAAAAGACACATTTGAATTCCTTCTTTTCCTTATGAAATCAGTCACAAAGTTTTCAAAATTAGAATTGATAGTTTTGGACAATTGCAACATATTACCAGGGTCCCATACCTTATAATGCCCATGAACCCTTGTATCATGCAAGATCTTCCATCTTTGCTTCTCTTGTATCTCCTCATAAAGAAGATCATCACTCTTTGTCTTCATGATGACTTGACTTTGATGTACCGAATCCTTAACATTCTTATCCACAACATGTTGAATACCATCATGATAAAACTGTTGTAATGATATAGTATGAAGATGACGAAATAAAACCATGCTACAACTAACCTCCTTATAAAGAATATCATCAAAAGGTTCACCTTCTATTGCTGATTTAGAAACCTCCAAACACCATTCCTATGGTGATTCATGATTTTAGATGGAGAACAAGTGGAACAAGAATCAACACCTTTCACAAATTTATGCTCATTATTGCTTGGTAAATCCATCCCATATGATAATGACTTATTCTTTGGAGGATTGATAGGTACCTTTTGGACTGAAATATCTTTTTCAATTTTGTAACCAACCATGATGTTTGTTCCTCTTTGCCACAAATATTTTTCTCATTAAAAGTCATACCTTTTTCTCTAGAAGCTTCTTCTTCTTTCGCTTGGTCTTCAATCATCTTTGGATCAACATTATCTCCATCAACTCCATCCGAAATTACCTCATGTGGGGCTGTTATTGGTTGTTCAAATGAGTTCCTTTGTAATTTAGGTACCGACATATGATGATCTCGCTTGGGCTTGCTACCAATCTTCATCATGCAATAATTTGGAAATGACATATTATCTTTGAAACCCTTACTAAAAGATTGGTATTTCCTCCAACAAGAATCCTCATCAATCACCTCTATTGGTTGCCCTTTATTATTGTTCTCACATTTTTCTCCATTATTCCCAGATCTGATCTGATTCATGTTCTGTGTGAGCTGGCTCAAGTAGAAGTTGGTTGTCTTTTGTTGTTTCACCATGTTGATGAACATTTTCTTCATAAAACCCACATTGAGATCTTTCCGATCTGCCATATTTTGACCTTCTTTTCGCTACCCAATAGGCTGGAGGAAAGCCGACTCTGATACCACTGAAATATCCCTTGTGGGATAATCTTGAAATTTGACAAAATTTAATAAAAATTTGCAACAAATGATATTCTGAAATTTCTGGAAATGAACCAACTAGGGCAGCGAACTGAAATTTATAGATATCTTGCAAAATACTTACCCAAATCACACAAAATTTTATAGAGAGCTTGCTAAGGTGAAAACAAAGACTAGAAAAATATTTTTGATTTTTCTGAGTAATATATAACTGCCAGTAATTTTTAGAAAGCCCTAAACTGTGTGAAAAACTTCAAAAATTCATAACTATGTGAATACAATGATAAAAATATGATTTTTGGAAATAACATCTACTAAATATATATAAATGATCCCAACCTCAAGAACTGAAAATGGACACCTGTAAACTCTAAAAAACATTGCTGCAAATCAGGAATTGAATAGATAAAATCCCATAAAATAGTTGTTCCAAATCTAAACTGAAATCCTTGATGAAAAATGGCTGTCCTCTTACTCTGAATTTGAGTTTTTGATTACTCTCTAGATTGGATCCAAAAATCTGAATAACGCTCCAAAATAACCAACTAGGGAGGATCTTTCACCACCGAAGAGTGCTCTGCTAGCTAGATGTGGATCTTTCACGACCGAAGCTAGGGTTCATGTGGGATCTTACTCCACAAGCAAAGAAAGTGTAAACAACTGTTGCTCTAATATCAAAATAGGTGAGTGTATGAATGAATGAATAACTCTCCCCAAGCACTCCTTTTATAACTCCACCATGCAACAAGAGGCCCAAATAAGACCCTAATCTCCCCCCTTTGGAAAACCACATAAATATAATATGATTTTAAGTTACCTTTTCCACCCTTGCGCCAAAAGTAACTTAGGTGACCGCCCAACGAAGAAATAAAATAATAAAGTGTTATATAGTCACCCAACGACAAAATATAACAATTATTACCACCAAGTTGCTCAACTTAATGTCAACGACAAAATATAACATAAAGCAAGGTAATCATGTATCCATACCCAATAGCCTGCAGTGTCGTTAGCCCCTCGGGTATGACCAAGGCTAAGACTGAAAAATGGCCGTTAGGCCCTCGGTGAAGGAATGGGGACATTACACCCACTTTTCCCTCCTAGTCGTGCTTTCAAACTCTATTTGCACCGTAGGCGCACTTATGAGGTGCACCGCACTTCAAAAGTGCGCCATGCTTTAGGTTGTCCAAAACCTATCATGCATACATATCTTGCCATCAAGAAAGCAAGAGGAAAAGCTCATCTTTGGCATGTGTGTGCTCTCCACTTCCCCATCCTCGTCTTTATGGTGCACTTTTCCTCTCACCGGGCACTCAAGGCACACTTTTGTGGTGCAATTGCACTCAAAAATTGCGCCCAAGTGCAATGGAGCTTCCATTCTCCACCTTGCACATCCCCACCATCTCATTTCCCCATGCCCTTCTCGTCAAGGAAAAGAGTACGTATCCTATCGTAACTTGTTCCTGCCAAGAAAAAAAGTGCAGCACCAATTAATCCATGAGAAATCATTTGCAAAATGGCTCCATTAAGACCTGTATCTGTCATGGAACCAATTCCTATAACTACAAAACCCATATGAGATATTGATGAATAAGCTATCCTCCTTTTCAAATTGCGTTGACCCATAGAAGTTAAAGCTGCATAGATAATTTGCACCGCTCCTATTATTATCAACCATGGTGAAAACAGAGAATGAGCATTAGGTAGCAATTCCATATTGATTCGTATCAGCCCATATCCTCCCATTTTCAATAGAACTCCGGCCAAAAGCCTTCTAGATTGGGCAACTATAGGCTGCCCCCCCCCCTCCCTCCCCCTCCCGAACTATCTTATCTATCTATGGGAGGCGAGACTCCCTTCACTTCCCACCATATAAATTCATCCTCCCTTGCTCACTTAACACATAAACTAAAAACACAACCAAAAAGTGAAGAGTGGCATCCATTAGAGTGCTTTGAAGCTGGTTTGTTCTTCCAACAACAAGAAACTTCCATTTGATGCCCTAGTTATCTCATTCTTGTTTTCTCCATATCTCATGATCCTTTGCTCCGTTTGCCACCAAATTTGGACCAAATATTCCTTGTGTGGGCGCCTTCAAGATGATGTACTGCTCATAGCACATGGAAACCATGTTCAAAAGTTATTTGAGACCGTTTTCTTTTGCAAACTTGGCCTTTTCCCACCAAAAATTGAGTTTTGAAAGAAGGATTGCTTCGGTTTCTCAAGAAGAAATCACTCAAGAATCGGGGCATCCATTGCCCTCCTCAAATGCATTGTTATGAAACATAATTTATGATCTCAAGTGAAAAAATCCAAAATTATAATCAAAACTCTTTTCCAGCTCCAAAACCCTTGCAAAACCCCACGCCCTTAAAATTTTGACCTGAATCGTTCTCTCAAACCCCACGAGATAAACCCTTTAAATTTGGATCATCCATCCCCGTAATACCCCCTTCCGGGGATATTAATTAAAATCAGAAAATTACTACTTGCAAAGGTAAACTTAGAAGAGCAAACCTTCTAGGTTCACCTCAACTAACCCAGTGTTAGCTTCAATACAACTCAAATGGGGTTGGAGTGAGCCAAGGTGATGGGTTTAGATGGGCTAACTAGTTGGAGATGTCACTTCATTAACCATATTAAATTGCAACAATAAAAAATTAATTTAAAACACTGAAAAACCAGCTGAACTTCAAAATTCCATAACTTGATCAATACTTAATATTTTCCAAAGAAACCAAATGCATTTGAAAGCTAAAATTATGGTCTTTCCAACCAACTATTAAACAAAATTTTCTGAGCACCGGAAACCCTCCAAATCTGCCCTTAAAATCATAAACCTAGTCGCCTAGGGTTCGGAAAAATATAATAAATATTTGCAGCGCTTTCTCTTGCTTCCCAAACCCCAAAATGTCCACACATAGATATGAAATATTAGATTTATCACAGCTGCTCATAAAACTATTGAAATGCCCTCATATGATGCCCAAATTACTCCAAACAAGCCGATTTATTATAAATAAATTCCAGCAACACATACCAACTCAAAATTAGTCAAATCATGGGCATTATACTTAGCAAAACATGCTAAAATAGATCAGATTGGAGATTCACTTCTAATGCCACTAAAATATGCCTCAAACACCTTTAATGCAAGTCGATTTGGTCCACAATAACCAAGAACAATAATAAGATTGTAATCACCATATAAAACTCACAAATACCCTCATAAAACAAACTCACATACTCTAAAAAATGACGACTTCACATTGGCAATAAAGTTAAGCAATAACTCATCAATTCATAGCTTGAAGGGTTTACACACTTCACATAAATGTGGTGTTGATAAACACCTTTTATTTTAGATCATTAGTGGGCATACATCCCTCTTCAAGCATGAAGATAAGTTTCCAAAAACCGTCAACATGCAAAAATGGTGCCCATCATCTCCTTTTATAGATTTGTCCTTGTGCAATCTTCAAAGTTTTCCTTCCTTCATGGCGCCGTCTTTTTAGAGAGGAGAGCTTTTAATTTTAAAATGACACGAAAGTCAAACTCCAATGGAAATGTTAATTTCCCAAAATAATATTTGAAAATAAAATAAATAGGAGAATTAAATATAATAATTGATGCCCAAAAGGAATTGACCTTTGCCAAATAAAGTCGATTTGCCCAATAATAATTAATTAACTTTAAAGGAAATCAACTTGCCTTTTATTTATTTTCTTTTCTCCAAATAAATCGATTTATTCCAAATGATATTTTATTGGCCCACAATAAATTGATTTTCCCCCTTTTATTTTGACTTGCACAAAATAAATAATATTTTAATTTTTAATTCATTAGCACAAATCGATTAATTATCCTTTAATCCAAGGGGAGTGGATTAAAGGCTATTCATCTTGCCTCAATTAATTATTGTTTGGAAAAGGGAGATTACAATCCCGCTCCCCAAAAGCTTCAAAACGAGCCCAAGATCAGCTCGAATGGACAAGGATTGCTCATGGAATGATCATTTGAAGTTTTGCCCATTTTCCCACTTCTGCAATTTATCAAGCTTTTCCCACGGCCAGATCCCGTTTTCTAATTTCCCGTTGATTACGAGGGAATCTCACCAAATTTGGAGCACTTGTTCGTCTTGGGATTAGCTTTCCGACAAATCGAGTCGCGTCCAATTTGGATTTGATTTGCTTTGTTTTTGCTCGAATTACTAATCAACATCTTGTATCAACAAATTACACTCAAATTTACGGGTTTTCCGACCGAAGGCTAGTCGGAAGGTAAATTAGGGTTTCCTATTTTTGAGGATGTCTTTGCTCGGAGTTGGTGGATTGAATGGCGGATTCTTTTTACGGGTTTTCAAAAGCTTCGCGATGGTATGTTCATTTCGGCATTCGAGCATTTTACTGGAATTTACTATTTTTAGTAAATTCTATTTTTAGCGATTTTCGATTGGGTTCAACATGGTTGACTTCCTACTTGATTTGGTCGATTGATTTGACCGTCATTATTGGCTTGAGGCATGATTGAAGAGTTAAGTTGATATATTTAATTAAAGGTCACGTTTTAATATTATATTCGAACGTTGACCCCTTGGCCTAGTCTATTGACTTTATGTTGTTTTGAAAAGTGGGTTTCTTGAGGGTGGCGCCTTCATTAAGATTATTTTATTAATTTCCAAAGTCAAAGCAAGCTTAAGGTGGGCGCATTTATCAAGGTATTGAATTTAATTAAAATATCAATATTAAGCTTGAAAGGAAAAGGACGCCATCTTGGAGAAAGGATTAGGGTTTGGATGTTGAAGTGTTTTTTAGGGTTTCGTGAAGTCAACAGGAAGTTATAAAAGGAAGACTTTGAGCATCATTCCATATCTTGGGACTGCAATATTGTTATGCTGCCGGTTTGGCTCTGGGTTTGCTTCGAGGAATGAAGGCCTCCTAGCTCGGGCATCGCTTCTTGTTTGTAAGACAATAACTAGTGGTGATTTTAGTCTAGATTGTGAGTTCAGTGGAATTAGTGTTGTGTAATCTGCATTTGTCTAATTAGGTTCAGATTTTGCATATTAGAGTTTTCTGGTTTTTGCATTTTTGCTTAAGCAGATTCGATGTTTTATTCATAAATCCAAAAAGACAAAAAAATTCATGGTGGGTATTGTTTCATTCCTTCCTTCTTGGCTAGGCGCCCATGTATGCAAGTCTGTAGATTTTTTGGAAGAAGATCTGATTTTAAAAAGCAAAATCGCCCCTGTGCTGGGCCGTACCATTCATGGTGTCTTGGATTTCGTGCATTTAATATAGCCTGCATTTTGAGTCTATTTTTTGGGGTTAGTCTGAGCGCCCTCTTGCTAGTAGTGATTTGTAATCAGTATCATGTTATTTGAGTAAGTTTTAAGGAATTTATGAGCTATTCTAGAAATCTGTATGTTGCTGGTTATATGGAAAAAATACAGGACTGTCATAACAGCTCGGAGAAATCTGCATCTTCAATCTTGGACGGGTGTGAGAGTTCTCAAAGACTTGGCGGGGGCTCCATTGGGAATTGCCCAAATTGAAAAGAGGTTGGATCTATTTAATGCTCTTTCATTTCTAAGCTATACTTATCCGCAAAGAAAGTCTTCAATATCTTTGTAACTCTGTTCTTATGATGATTCGCATTGTTAGCAAGATCTCACCATTTATATTGTAAGTGGCGAAATCTTGCGCAAAGACTTAGATTCTTGCTTATCATACTGTAATGCCCTTCTTACTTTCAGCAGTTGATATTGTTTTAATTGACCTCCGCCCTATGGTAGCTACTTTCCCATTCTGGGTTAGCAAGCACATTCTGGGTGTTGAGTATTTCCAGCTTTCCGCATTTCTTTTCAAGCATAGTATTCTGTAACACTCCGTCATATGGTCGCCCCTCACTCCATACTGGATTGGGTAGCACATACTTGGCGTTGAGTTCCCATTCAGCATTTAGGGTAGAAGATTAGTATTCTGTAACACTCCGTCAGATGGTCGCCCCTCACTCCATATTGGATTGGGTAGCACATACTTGGCGTTGAGTTCCCATTCAGCATTTAGGGTAGAAGATCCTCTGACCATATGCTCGCCATCATCGGCGCCATTCTTGGTTAGAGTTGCTTTCGTACGTTTTGGTTTACCTTCTAACCTTAACGGGTACTTTGATTGTAATGTTGTAATCTGTTAAAAAAAAAGGAAAACGAAAAAATTTGGCCGGAATATTTCAGTGGTATCAGAGCGAAGATCTTCCCATCCTGTGAACAATCTGTCTATGAGTGACAGAGAAAAGAGGTACATTGCAAGGGAAGACAAGAAGGTTGGAAAACAGTTCCAGCCTTACCAGGCTCCAGAAGGTCAGACAGCTTCAAAGATCTTGAGGGCTCATTGGGAGTCTTCTCAGGAATCAGATATGGCAGAGGGTGAGAGATCAGTTGGGGGTAACGAGAGAGTTACCAACAACAGAGATGACAATGGGAAAGGAAGAGAAAGGTCTATGAGTCCCGAAATGAGATTTGGAAGAAAGATGGATGCCTTGATGGACATGGTATCTCTCATGATGGGGAAAGTGGGTCAGAATACCACTCCACAGAACAACTTAGGGCACAGAGGAGAGCATAGTGCCTCCAACCAGCATGATGGATATGCAGCCCAGACTGTGTCAAACAACACTTATATTTCTTCCAGGCCTTTCAAACCCCCCTTTTTGGCACCTGTAAACACTCAGCCAGATCCTGAAGAGAATGTTTCATTCGTGGAGCAGTTGAGACTTGGTCGTGCAGAGTATGACTCTCTACCTGACGACATCAAGATGGATATGTCCTATAACGATTTCATGGATCATAAAAGGAAAAACAAAGGACACGGGAGACACTATGATCAAAGAAGACCATCAAATCAAGGAGACTTGTACCAAGCTGTCAACAAGGTGTCACTTCCACACTTTGACGGGAATGATACTAGTTCAGCCCGAGCTTGGATTCAGAAGCTGGATAACTATCTAGCTCTCAGACCTATGGCAGAAGAGGAGGCGATCAAGTTCGCTACACTACACCTTGATGGGGTGGCGCATGAATGGTGGTACCATGGCCTAGTTACCTTGGGTCATCGGTCTATCACAACGTATGATGAGTTCACTACTAGGCTCATCGAGAGGTTTGAAAAAAAGGATCCTGAAATTCATTTCAGGGAACTGGCACAATTGAGACAATATGGCACAGTTGATGCCTACATTATGGAGTTTCAGAGACTATCAGTCATGGTGACTGGAATCACGGAGAGGAGATTGGTGATCCTTTTCAGTGAAGGGTTGACAGAACCACTCAAAGGTTGGGTTAAGGCCTTTGATCCACCAACCCTGCAGGAGGCCATGAAGAAAGCAAGAAACATGGAGTGGGCTGCTCCTAAGGCAAAATTTCAGTCAAATTCCCCCTTTCAGAAAAGGGATAAAGGGAAAAGACCTCAGCATAGACCTCCCTTGAGACCTCAGCACAAGGAGTTCAAACATCACAATCCCCATGTCACCAGGTTGGATCCTGAAACCCTGAATGAACTCAGAAGAAAAGGGTTGTGTTTCCGGTGTCGGGAAAAGTGGTCTCAAGATCATGTTTGCCCTAAGGGAGTTAAATTCAATCAGATTGAGTACTATTCTGCTGGTGAAAGTAGTTCTGATTTTTCCGACCAGCAATCTGATGTTGAAGAAAGTGAGGTAGATAGAGCTCCAGAAGAGTCCGGAGATGAGAAAGAAAGTGGTGGAGTCTTAGCTCAACTTTCTAGCTTCCAAAGAAACGAATCATTCAAGGTTCGAGGGATGATCAAAGGGCAGCGAATCGTTGCCTTGATCGACACTGGAGCAACACACAACTTCATTGATGAAGTTGTGGTGGCAAAGAAGGGGCTGCAAACAGAGGAGTTTGAAGGGTTCAAGGTCATGGTTGCCGATGGATTCCATATTTCATGTACTAAGAAAATCTCGAACCTGACCATGCAATTGGGGAATTACGAAGTCAAGGATGACTTCTATGTAGTCCACATTGGAGATACTGATGCCGTCCTAGGCATTCAATGGCTGCGTTCTCTTGGGGAGATCTCCTTGAATCTGCAGACTATGGAGCTGAAGTTTCAATCTGATGGGAAGAAGATAGTCCTAAGAGGAATGTCCAATGGGGGCCCTCGGGTTGTGTCATTCAAAAGAATGGCAAGGCTGATCCGTCACGATCAAGCCGAGTGGGTTGCAGAGTGCATGATCCTTCCTGCTAGTCCGGTTGAGACTAAACGAGACCATCCTCCTGATGTTCAGTCTCTACTCACGAAGAAGAGCAAGGTCTTTGCAGACTTGCCTCCTGGACCACCACCTGAAAGGGGTTCAGAACATATCATAGAGCTCAAGGAAGGAGCTAAACCGGTGATTACAACTCCATATCGGTACCCGAAGAGGCAAAAGGATGAGATTGAGAAGAATATTCAAGAACTCTTGGAGATGGGCTTCATTCGCCCAAGCAAGAGCCCCTTTGCATCTGCCGTAGTTCTTGTGAAGAAGAAGGATGGTACCATGCGCATGTGTGTGGACTATCGTGCTTTGAATCAAAGCACCATAAAAAACAGATACCCCATTCCCAGGATAGATGAGCTCATTGATGAGCTACATGGGGCCAAGTTCTTCTCGAAGATCGATTTGAGATCGGGTTACCATCAGATTCGAATGAGAGGATCGGATGTGGAGAAGACAGCTTTCAGATGTCACTATGGCCATTTCGAATTCTTAGTCATGCCATTTGGGTTGACTAACGCTCCGGCTACCTTTCAGTCTTGCATGAACCGTGTTTTTCAAAATCAGTTAAGGAGGTTTGTGTTGATTTTTTTATGACATTCTGATTTACAGCAAGACTTGGGAGGATCATCTCAAGCACTTGGAGGAAGTGCTTAGTATTCTGGAATCTGAGAGTTTGTTCGCAAAAGCATCCAAATGTGAATTTGGAATGGAGGAGTTACTGTACCTTGGCCACATAATCAGTGCTGAGGGAGTGAAGGTGGATCCGGAAAAGATCAAAGCAGTAGTTGATTGGCCACCTCCTGAGAACTTGACTCAGTTGAAAGGTTTTTGGGTCTTTGTGGTTTTTATCGGAGATTCGTAAAGGGGTATTCACAGAATGCTGCTCCCCTTACTGATCTCACCAAAAAAGGAGCCTTTTGTTGGTCAGAAAAGGCTCAAATTGTTTTTGACAAGTTCAAGAAGATCATGAGCTCGTGTCCGGTTCTGGCTATTCCAGATTTCTCCAAGCCATTCGAGCTGCAGTGTGATGCATCAGGTGAAGGAGTTGGGGCTGTCCTGATGCAAGACAAACACCCTATTGTGTTTGAGAGCCGAAAATTAAGGGGTGTGGAAAGAACATACTCAATTTATGACAAGGAAATGCTTGCCATTATGCATGCATTAGCCAAGTTCAGGCAGTACTTGGTGGGGAACAAGTTTGTGGTTAAGACTGACCACAATAGCCTCAAGCATTTCATGCACCAGAAGGACCTGAATGAGAGGCAACAGAAGTGGGTGAGTAAGCTTCAAGCTTACGACTTTGACATTGAATATGTCAAAGGGAAAAATAATATCGTGGCTGATGCTTTATCCAGGAGACCTCATCTTAGCTCATTATGTGAGCTTACTGCAGATTGGAGAGACATGTTGCTTGCTGATTATGCCAAAAATCAGTTTGCAACCAGCATTATTGAGGGTACTTTTCATGATGAAAGGTACAAGGTGACTGAGGGATTGATACACTATAAGGGAAGAATCTTTCTGGTGGCTGATTCAAAGCTTAAGAAGAAGATTCTTTTGACTTTTCATGATATTCCAGTTGCTGGTCACCAAGGTTTTTTCAAGACATATAGGCAGATCCGAGAAAGGTTTTCTTGGAAAGGATTGAAAGGAGAAGTACAACGCTACATTCAGGAGTGTCCTGTTTGTCAAGTGAATAAGAATGAGCATACATTACCAGCCGGTTTGCTGCAACCACTCCCTATTCCCAATCAAAAATGGGAAAGCATTTCGATGGATTTCATCACAGGGTTGCCCAAGGCCCAAGGGAAGGATTGTATTTATGTAGTGGTGGATAGGCTAACCAAATTTGCTCATTTCTTTGCCATTACCAGCACTTTTTCTGCAGCCCAAGTTGCAGATCTGTTTTTTCGAGAGGTGTTTAGGCTGCATGGGTTGCCAAAGAACATTGTGAGTGATAGGGACAGCAAGTTCCTAAGTACTTTCTGGCAAGAAGTCTTCAGAATGAGTGGTACTGTGCTCACTCCAAGCACTAGTTACCATCCCCAAACAGATGGACAAACGGAAGTAGTGAACAAGTGGTTGGAAGGCTACTTGAGAAACTATGTTTCAGAACAGCAGAGAGCTTGGGTCAAGTGGCTGCATATAGGCGAGTACTGCTACAATTCTTCTTTTCATATGTCGATTAAGATGTCTCCTTTCTTGGCTCTTTATGGGTATGAAGCACCTAGCTTTGCCGATTTGGTGTTTGGTGAGAGCAGAGCACCCCAAGCCAAGGACTTGTTGCAGCAAAGTCAAGACATCATGAAATCCTTGAAGGATAATCTGCAGATTGCACAGAATCAGCAGAAGATGTATGCTGATCAGAGACGTGTTGAGCGTTCTTTTGAGGTTGGGGATATGGTTTATCTCCGATTGCAGCCTTACAGACAGTCTACTCTCAAGAAGAGTGGAGCTGAGAAGCTCAAACCTCGTTTCTATGGGCCATTCAAGGTCATCAGAAAAGTTGGGGCAGTAGCTTATGAGTTAGAGCTACCTTCTGATAGCAGAGTGCATAATGTTTTCCACGTATCTCGCCTCAAAAAGGCACTTGGACATAATGTGGTTGCTTCATCACAGTTACCGCCTTTGGATGAGGAGGGACAGTTGGTTCTAATTCCAGAGGAGATACTTGATTTCAGAGAGCGTACTTTGAGGAAAAGAACTATCAGAGAATACCTGGTGAAGTGGAAGAACCTGCCGATGGAGGATGCGACTTGGGAAAGTGATGAGATTCTGCAGCATCCTGGTTTGCGATTGCTTGAGGACAAGCAATCTTGGGGAGGGCGGACTGTAATGTCCCCTTCTCAGACTTGATCTTTCCAGTGACCGTTGGCCTTTTTTCTGGAAACCCGAAGGCTAGTCGGAAGGTAAATTAGGGTTTCCTATTTTTGAGGATGTCTTTGCTCGGAGTTGGTGGATTCAAAGGCGGATTCTTTCTGGGTTTTCCGAAAGCTTCGCAGTGGTATGTTCATTTCGGCATTCTGAGTATTTTTTGGAATTTACTATTTTTAGTAAATTCTATTTTTGGCAGTTTTCAGTTGGGTTCAACTTGGTTGACTTCCTACTTCAGTTTGGTCTGTTGACTGGTCATTATTGGCTTCAGGGCATGATTGAAGAGTTAAGTTGATATATTTAATTAAAGGTCACGTTTTAATATTATATTCGAACGTTGACCCCTTGGCCTAGTCTATTGACTTTATGTTGTTTTGAAAAGTGGGTTTCTTGAGGGTGGCGCCTTCATTAAGATTATTTTATTAATTTCCAAAGTCAAAGCAAGCTTAAGGTGGGCGCATTTATCAAGGTATTGAATTTAATTAAAATATCAATATTAAGCTTGAAAGGAAAAGGACGCCATCTTGGAGAAAGGATTAGGGTTTGGATATTGAAGTGATTTTTAGGGTTTCGTGAAGTCAACAGGAAGTTATAAAAGGAAGACTTTGAGCATCATTCCATATCTTGGGACTGCAGTACTGTTATGCTGCTGTTTGGCTCTGGGTTTGCTTCGAGGAATGAAGGCCTCCTAGCTCGGGCATCGCTTCTTGTTTGTAAGACAACAACTAGTGGTGATTTTAGTCTAGATTGTGAGTTCAGTGGAATTAGTGCTGTGTAATCTGCATTTGTCTAATTAGGTTCAGATTTTACATATTAGAGTTTTCTGGTTTCTGCATTTTTGCTTAAGCAGATTCGATGTTTTATTCATAAATCCAAAAAGACAAAAAAATTCATGGTGGGTATTGTTTCATTCCTTCCTTCTTGGCTAGGCGCCCATGTATGCAAGGCTGTAGAATTTTTGGAAGACAATCTGATTTTTAAAAGCAAAATCACCCCTGTGCTGGGCCGTACCATTCATGGTGTCTTGGAATTCGTGCATTTAATATAGCCTGCATTTTGAGTCTTTTTTGGGGTTAGTCTGAGCGCCCTCTTGCTAGTAGTGATTTGTAATCAGTATCATGTTATTTGAATAAGTTTTAAGGAATTTCTGAGCTATTCTAGAAATCTGTATGCTGCTGGTTATATGGAAAAAATACAGTACTGTCATAACAGCTCGGAGAAATCTGCATCTTCAATCTTGGACGGGTGTGAGAGTTCTCAAAGACTTGGCGGGGGCTTCATTGGGAATTGCCCAAATTGAAAAAGAGGTTGGATCTATTTAATGCTCTTTCATTTCTAAGCTATACTTATCCAAAGAAAGTCTTCAATATCTTTGTAACTCTGTTCTTATGATGATTCGCATTGTTAGCAAGATCTCACCATTTATATTGTAAGCTGGCAGTAGTACTGGCAGCAACTTAGATTCTTGCTTATCATACTGTAATGCCCTTCTTACTTTCAGCAGTTGATATTGTTTTAATTGACCTCCGCCCTATGGTAGCTACTATCCCATTCTGGGTTAGCAAGCACATTCTGGGTGTTGAGTATTTCCAGCTTTCCGCATTTCTTTTCAAGCATAGTATTCTGTAACACTCCGTCATATGGTCGCCCCTCACTCCATACTGGATTGGGTAGCACATACTTGGCGTTGAGTTCCCATTCAACATTTAGGGTAGAAGATTAGTATTCTGTAACACTCCGTCATATGGTCGCCCCTCACTCCATCTTTGGATTGGGTAGCACATACTTGGCGTTGAGTTCCCATTCAACATTTAGGGTAGAAGATCCTCGACCATATGCTCGCCATCATCGGCGCCATTCTTGGTTAGAGTTGCTTTAAATGCATTTGATTTGGTTTACCTTCTAACCTTAACGGGTACTTTGATTGTAATGTTGTAATCTGTTAAAAGATTTTCATCCATGGATGTTGCAGTTCATTGTCATAACTACGGAGGCATCTCGGGTGATTGATTGGAGCTAGATCATCAATGATAATTTACACTCCCAATTGGTTAATTTGGAAAAAATGAGGAAGTTCACAATGACCTCATACTTGGTCTATCTTTGTCGCGGAGTCAGCAGAGGTGGCTTGGACTCACCCTAGAAAGGAACATTCCAAAGAACACATCGGTGTACCAAACGTATCCTCACTTCATCCTCAAGAGAATACAAGAGGCATTATGCAAGGGTAAATGATGTATTTGTCACATATTTGATTAGGAAAATGGAAGGCGACATCAACCGAAGGCTCTTGGCGGAAGCTTGTTTGTTGATAAGCAAATATGGGAGCTATTTTGCACAGTTCAAGACCTTCTCATATATCCGCGGTGGAGGATTCGAAGAGGTGCCAATGAAACCCCCAAGGTACCCAAGTAACATGCTAGTGCTCCTCGAGCTCTGCAAGTAGTTATCACAAGTCCCCATTCGGTGCCGAGAAAGGAAGAGGAAAGGAGTAACATTTGAGATCTCTCTCGGGAATCTATACTTGCAAGAACTCAATGGATGCAAGCAATATTGAAGGTTCTCTTGGGTCTGTTCTCTTATTCCGCAAGGAGATCTTTTGACAACAAGCAATATATGGAAGGAGAACACAAGTCTTTCAACATGTGCCATCAACTTGCATTAGAAGACTATTGGGAGGATCGTGTTGATGAGACAAAAGTGAGGCAAAGGGAGTTCTCGAGGCTAACTATGCAACAACTAAGCAATTTTCGAGATGGATAAGGCAACAATTGATTTTAAAGATGATGGAAGTGACATCGGTACCTAGAAGCCATATGGTTCGAACCGATCCCTCTTGTGGATTGGTTTGAGGTGGATTTTGTAGATATCTTGACCCGCAATGATACAACAGGTTCTACGAGAGGTCAAGACAATGGTACTTCAAAAAGGTTCACGAGATAAGTTTTGCTCCACCTTCATCCCATAAGTAGTTTGATAAGGTAGGGGGCAAAGTGTACGTGAGAGAGACGCAAGCTCCAAGACAAGAGGAAAATTCTCAAAGTAGACAAGTTGCTCCAGAACCCTCACTTGAACCTGTAAGAAAGAAGTTGTCAATAAAAAGACCTAATGTTAGTGCTCTCGAGCTGAGGGAGTTCGTGGTTTCTTCTGCAAGAAGCAAACCCAACTCTCCCGAACTTTCGGCACATTCACTCCATGGATCCATCATGCCTCCAATTCAGCCACATGAACAAAGTACTTGCAGGACTTCTCCTTCACATAGTCAAGCCGTCGTGCTAATGCGTCCCTCGTGGGCAGCCCCACGGCACATGATTCATCTTCTTTGCCAAGTCCTGTTTTCCCATGGGTGCAAGATCTCATCAACCGCTAGCGTACTATGGCCAAAGTGAAAACTCCGGCAATCGAACTCTCTTTCGACCTCTAGAAGCCTTCTTCTCACTCGAGAAAGGCCAAAATGACCTCTCGACTCATGAATGATGCCTCAGGCTCTCAATTCGTTGAGTTTGCCCGACCTAGAGTGGAGAAAGATGAGGCAAGATGAGAATTATAGACTATGAGATGACAAGATATTCCCTTGGTGAGCTTGGACCAGAGGGACACATCCATAATTTTGAACAAACTGCCACAAGACTTGTTGCTCAGACGAGGGAAAGCGAGGTGACCAAGGAGCAATTGCAGAACCAGATTCATACCCTGACATCGTATGTTCAGACCTTCTTGGACCCGGATGCCCCTCCTCTCACTCCTTCTGAGTCAATTGTTCCTTTGAGCAAGATTGACTCTCGTGTAGTACAAGATTTCAAAAAGATGGGCAGAATGGGAAGAATGACAAACTCATGGATTGATTCTATCGTCAAAAGGGGTGTGAACTACTTCCAAAGATGGTCAGGATGTTTAAGATCGCTACCTTTTCGATTGAAAAAGCAGAAGATGTTCTCTCCACAGCCAAGAAGGAAGCAGATCATTGGAACAAGCTACTCCCAACTCTTCATAAAATGAGCGTGGTTAATCCTGATATATTGTGTGAGAAGCGAGTGTTCCTAAGCTAAGAAGACAATTGTTCTCACACTTGGGTGAGGACAATTGAATGGAAAATGAGAGCTTTGTATGAGGCTATGGAAGATTGCCCATATCATCAGAATCGAGGTCGTGAAATCAAAGAGGAGCTCAACAAGTTTTTGAATAAGTTGAGATGTCCTGCGTTGCAATCAGAGTCAGCATCATCTGATGAGCTTTGCAAACATTTCAGTGATATCGTAAAAGGTGAGTTTTCCGATCTGTGATCGTACGGAGATGAGCTCATGGAAACACTTGCTCAGATCAGATAAGCTATCTCTGACACTGCTGAGAAGATCCCCAGGTGGCTTAAACATTGCAAAATAATTCAGAGTGCAACTGATCACTGGTAGTTGAACCTCCAAAGAAGTTGGGAAGAGTTCCATACAGGCTCAGAACAGTTCCAAATGATGGGTAACACAGTCCCCTTGGGCATTGTTGTTCCTTTCCTTTTTGCAAATTTGATGGGCAAACTGTCTGTATTATAGGCATAATCACCAATAAGGGTTGAAACCACCCATGGACGGGTTGCGTGTATAAGACGGCTTGGTCATCAAACATGCAAAAGGAACGGAACATACTACCCTCATGGAAAGTGAAATGGAGGCTCATAAGGATAGAAAAGGTGTTTTTTTCAAGGGCTAAAATGCATTGAGAAGTTTTGAGATGACATCATATCAACATCATTTGATCCAAGTCGGAAAGGTATGAAAAGCATGCTAGGGCAGCCTGAGGTGAACTGAGATAAAGGCAAGATTAGTGTTATAAAATACGACCAAAGTCAGCAAGTGTGATGAGGTGTGGCAAAGGTTGAAAATGTGACAAAAGTCAAGGGTGAAACAAACACTGTAATACTATATGACCAAACTTGAAACTTTACAGTAAAAATTGACAAAGTGTTATAAACGCTGACAAAACACAACCCAGCTTAAAAAGGCAAAAATGAAGGTATAGGGTTGTGGAATGCGGCATCAAGGCAATAATATACGGTTGAACTTTTGAGGTGCATTTATGCCCATTTACATAAAAATGAGTTTCATGCACACTAGGACTGTGTGGAATGGCGCATCACAAAAGTTGGAACTTTTAAACTTTTTGGGTGTATACATGCCCATTTACATAAAAATGGTTGTTTTGCACACTAGCAATTACTACTGCCATTATCAAGAATAAAAACTTTAGAGGGTTATTAGCAATCCACCTCGTTGATTTACTTTCTTGTAGAGCAATAGGAGTGTCAGATGTTGAACTAATCTGGGCTGTTTTCAGCAACTTCTTGAAACTTATTTAATTTTGGTGACGTAGCCTCTTGGATCAAATAGCCAAAGACAATAATTGAGTAGATTCTTTAAGAAAAAATATTGTTAGGATTATATATGTTCCTTGACCACACATGAGAAGAAGAATTTGTCCAAATTTATCTCCTTGGTAGGGGAGTACACTGCAAAAACTGAATGCTGAAACTGCTAAAAAACATTATGTTGAACCTCATTTTTCTAAAATGTTACATCTAGCGGAACTTTAGTATTACTGAAGATAGATAAAATCTTTGTTGCTTGGCTCAAATTCTTGTTTGAATTCACTGACCATGAAATAAAATTAGAGTTTGAATATAAAAATCTGACAGATCTCGGCTTCAATATTATGATGGTTTTTTTTTCGTATTAACTATTAATATTAATTCATTAACTAATAGTTAATGAATAATAGGATTTCTCAATGTTAAATAACAACATTATAAACTTATAATAGCCATGCCTTTTTATGATCATATTATAAGGGGTATCATGCATTTTTCATGTGTTATTATTTGATTTCCTATGTTTTGCCTTTGCAAATGAGGGCCAGTGGCAGACTATTCTACAACCTCTGTGGATGCCAAATGCAAGGATGTAATAGTGAAAGATCCCCAAATGGATCTCTCTTGTTCTCCAACAATTTAGATCAATGAAAAACACTCAAGGCTGATTTATGACTGTTATGGCAATCATACTAATGCAGATCTGAATTTATGTAAAGAAGTGCGACTAGGGTTTTGAATAGAATCTAGCCTAAAACTGAACCCAAACTGATTTGAAGACTGTGCAACAATAAATATAACTGCTTCAGATGTTTTCTAGCAATGGCGACTAGTTTTGATGATGAAAATCCACATAGAACTATTACCAGCACTATCTATTCTTGCCATAACAAGCTCAGAACTTTAGCAGTTTATTATAAAACAAAATTTGATTTTTTGAACATATAAACAGGCTGGAATTTCACTCAGGAATCTGCAGATTTAAGTGACTGTAAACAGCACTATAAAACCCTCCAAAACCCCTGAAAAATATTTATTTGGACTTCCAAAAATCAGTACAATTGATGATAATGAAATTCAGACCTGAGATGCGTCCAAGACATTGAAAACCAGCCACATAGTGGGTCGCTCCATATACAGAAAATACAATGACACTGCTGCGATAAATTCTTCAATCCTTTATTGCAAAAACTCCTCAACTACTGCTGGAAAATACTGAAATTCTTTGTAAGCTCTATGGAAGATCCAGTGTAGAAATTCCTCCTAATCTCTAAGAGGGTTTTCGTCCTCTAGAGGCAATATACTAAGGGTTTTCGTCCTTAGAATACTTTAATACAAAAGCACTGCCAAGCCGCCCAAGCCGTCCCTCTCCTTTTTATAGGAAAAATATTACAAAATCACCTTTCCATCTTCCAATGAGAAAAGAGTGCCAAAATACCCTAAAAGCATGCCCATACCCAGTCGCACTTTTCTCCTTGGGCAAATAAACATTAAATAATATTTTATTATTTTCCTAATGTCTATTTTGGCCCCCCATGTCAAGCCGCACTTTTAGCCTAGAGTGAAATAAAATCACTTTGACCATTTAAAAGACATTCTATTAAGTCATAATAATATTATTATAAGTGCTGTATAATTATTTTTAAATCGCACTTTATAATAATTTTATGACTTAAGTCACCCTTAAACGCCTCCTTTGGCCGTCGGGTAGACTAAATGGGCCAAAGGTCTTCGACCAACAACTATCCACGAAAAAGAGGGACAATACAAACAGCTAGAGCTAGAACAAAGAATGGAAGACACAATAGAGGAGAAAATCATTCACACAGTGTGGATATTTTATAGACCATGTGGAAAAATGTTTCAAAAATGTTTTATTTTTGTTTGTTGACCCGATAAGCCATATATGATCGCCTACTGACAGACAAAATTTTCAGTCCGATTTTTTTATTTGTAACCTACAGAATTGGCAATTCACCAATAATTTCTTTTGAGTTCACTTAATGCGACAACATAGGATAAAATGATTCTTAACAAAACTTGAAATTTCCTAAGAGGGAATGGACATCAACTCAGGCCCAAACATCCAAAGAAGTTTCCCAACTTTCGTGCCTATGATAGACGGGTTCTTGTGAACCTCTACACTACTCATGAAGTATGGGTCAATGTAGATTGGCTCAAAACTACACAGCTGAATCCTGAAAATCATCACATAAAAATTCAAAATTGGATTTCTTAATATTTCCTCATTAATTCCCTTTTGTAGGCATATGCCCACAACTCTGATGAAAACTATAACTTCATTGTCACTGTTAGCATGCATTTAGTATAAACAATTCAGAGTAACATCTCGAGGTTGTAAATCATTCCCTTGTGCACATTTGCATTATTCTTTGAGGATCCTGAAATTTAAAAGGGTGCCTCATGGTTTGTGAATTCCCCAGTACTTTTATTTTTCTGGGCTATAGGTCCTTGCTTTAATGAAGCTAAGGATGACCTGCTGGCACTGAAAAAGTCAGCTTTATTCTAGTCCTTCAACTCAGTGGACATGCAGTCAGAGTTCAAGTTACAATTGAAGTACCTATTTTCTTTGTAATAGCAGGGACTTGCCAACCATTGGAGGAGTTGCCAATGGACGGCAAGGCTGTATGTTATTATATGGTACAATCTTTAAGTGTGTGAAGAATCTGTAGGGACAAATTTCTGCATTTAATACCCTTTTTTAAAATTTTAAATTTTGAATATATGCTTCATATATTAACAGAAAATATTTACAAGGGCCTGTACAAAAGAATCAGGAAATGTACAGGGGAAAATACAAAGAAGGTTACACTTTTCTTAAGCAAATCATAAGAGCAGCCAAATCAGAATAATCTTTGGGGTCAAACTGTTTAGCTTCTTTAAGCAAAAGATGTCCTTTTGCAAGTAATTGCATTCTAACTTCACTTTGCCAAGCCTGCCAAAAACTTTCCAACTTTCCCACTTCCTCTTTCAAAATATAAATTCATCTGAGTTATCAGTGGGTAGAAAGGGCCGAAATCTGCATACAATGCCATATAATTTTGAAAGGACCTCGATCAAGCATGGTGGAATCTCCCACCAAAGCTGCCCTCCAGTGAAGATGTCCCCGAAAACTACTGCCTTTCTGATCTGAACTTCCCTCCAGCAGGCTTATGCAAATGAGGGATCCCACAATAGGTGTTTAATGGTTTCTAATTTATCAAAAGAGGGGCACCACCCATTTGTAAAACCACTTTTTGATAACTGAGCTTTCGTAGGCAGCCCTTGGTAAATTACAAGCCATGCAAACAACCTAAATTTAGTTTTACAAGAATCCGTTTTTGGAATGTTTTTGTGAAAAAATGTAAATGGCTGACAAGCTAAAGTAATTTAATTGTCATCACACATTGCATTCAATATTCTTTTCTACTTTATTGATTCTTATTTTATGCTTAATATTATGTAGGTGATGGGCTGGTCTATGTGGTTTTCAGAGTATGTGTTCCTTGAGAGAAGTTGGGCCAGGGATGAGGCCAGATTGGAGGTATTTATTTGCTTTGTTTAGGATATTGACTGAGGTATTTGATTCCTCATTGACTGTATGGACCATGGCTAATCAAATGCAATTTGCAATTTCAGTCAGGTTTACAGCAGTTGAGAGATTTCCCTCAGCCTTTTTGGTTAGCTCTTTTTGTCGAGGGTACACGCTTTACAAACACTAAGTTGCTTGCAGCTCAGGATTATGCAGCATCTGCAGGGTTGCCAATTCCACGGAATGTGTTGATTCCTCGTACCAAGGCAAGTATCGAACGTATAAATTTTGAGGTTTGACCCTAATGGTAAATAATCTGTTTAAAGTTACTCTTTGTGATGTTACTGTTTTCTATTGTGAATAACATAGATGTATAGGTCATTTCTTGTTTTTCCTTTTGATTTCTGCCATACTGGATTAGATATAACATCATGGGCGTGCATTCCGTTTCAAAAGGGAATCTGCTACATGTTTGTGTGTCAACCATATATGATTTCCCTTTGTCTGCACTGCCACAACCATATATGCTTTCCCTTCATTTGCACTCCCTCACAAAATTCTAATTTAAGCATCAAGTACAAAATATTTACATTGTTTCACTTGCCTTATCAATGTAAATATGCCTGTTTGTAACTTTTTAGGTTTATTCTGTTTAATCTATGTTCTTATAATGTGATTTTTTTGTTTATTGTTTGGCTGTTTTAAATTGTTACTGGTCAATATCTATGATTTCTTCCATGGCACATGATGCTAGGTTTACTGGGCATGAAGTGTTGTTAAAACGAATGATGTGTTTAATCACATTCTTGTGTTTCATATCCAAACTTTCTTTTATAAACAAATGTACTGGATTCTACTTTATAGTATTATCTTTATCTATAGAAATTGTCTCTATGCGATTGTCAGAGTGAAGTATGATAATATATGGGTCTTGAACTAGCATTATTATCATCCTTTGAAATGATGTTGTGTTTTGTTCCAGGGTTTTGTTTCAGCAGTCCGTAACTTGCAATCTTTTGTTCCAGCCATATATGATGTTACTGTTGCTGTTCGAATGACGAGCCTTCTCCTACAATGCTGCGACTTTTCAAGCGTCAACCTTCTGTGGTGGGTCATTTGTTGCTTTTAATAATCACATTCTATGAGATATTGAGTGACATTTGGCATGTTTCTAATTACCTCTCTCTAGAGTCTAATTTTTTTTTCTAAATTTTGAAAGATATGTCAATTGATAGAAAAATATTTACAGAGAGCAATACAAAGCAAAGATGAGTATATACAATGACAATCATAACCTCATCCTAAAAACCACAATAAATTAGAATACAGCTTAGGATCCAAGGAATGGGTATACTTGATTAGCAACCCGCATTTGGAAAGAAGCTGATGATGGAGAGTCCTCTATTATATATATATATATATACAATTGTATACAATTGGATTATATGAACCCCTATTGTGTTTTATATCTTTATGCTGTATTAGAATGAGATAGATCCTAATCCCGAGTCTAGGTGTTGTACTATATGAGCTGTTCATTCGTAATGAACTTGATTTATTGCTATGCAGTTGCATGTACATATCAAGCGGCATCCCATGACTGAGTTGCCCAATATAGATGAAGGAGTTGCACAGTGGTGCAAAGATGTATTTATTGCAAAGGTGTGCTTGCTAAATTTATACACACAGCTTTTGTTTACACCGCAAAGATAGCTAAATAATAATACAATACTCTCTGCCTAAATATTAACACAATAATAAACGGTCTTATTTTTGTCAGATTCATCTTCTGATCCTGACTATAGTAATCTTCAGTGGTAGCGATGCATGCTAATTAGTGCATTCGTTGTTGTTGATGAGCAGGACAATCTATTAGATATACATCAACGTGAAAATACATTTGGCGAGCACCTCTATCAACCAATGCGTCGTCCAGTGAAGCCACTACTGGTAATATGCAATTAAGAGTTATGAGAGCTGTTGTTTATCTGCCAATTTTTCATATTTTCTTTTGCAAGTTTTTTCCACAACGAAGTACAACTCTATAATTTATTGAAATGCCAAAATAAACACATAAGTTATTGTTACATTCTAACGTGTCTACATACAGATTGCACTTCAGAAAATTTGGGCTTATTTGGCAGTGAAATAACATCCTAAGCTTTTGGTCGAGTGCTTTCCCATTGGTTAAACACTGATGTTGGATGAGTTGCTGGATGTGATAATGCCCACCTGTCAACCCATTATAGATTAATGCAGTTTGGGGACTTGGAATGCGAACACTTTTTTTGGCTTGGTTAAGGGTTTCGCTATGGTTATTCCTTGACTTCTAACCTCAGTGGAGTGCCTTTCCCTATCGGTTGAGTCCCTCAACCTCCTGAAGTCAGTTGAGGGAAATTCTTGAGTGCCCATATGATGTTGAGGTGGGTCAAATGAAAGACAGACAACTCACAGCTGAATCAAAGAATGCAGCTTACAGTGGCAACCAAAGAAAGGCACACAACACCATTTCATACATTCACTCATCAAAATAACATGTAGACATCACATACTCGGCTCTGCCTAACTCGTAAGTAGATTTCTTACACTGCTTGGCCGGTTCGCTCTTCCTTTCTATGCACTCCTAGACTTACAACCTTGCCTATTCTTTACGAGCTACAATGCTCATCTCTAACTACCCCAGAACTCCAAAGCACACCCTACACCACCTGAACCAACAAAATACCACTGGAAGACTTTTCCAGCCAAACCACGCATGGAACCCCCTTACATGATCTTTTACAACGTACACACAATATATTGAAAAAATACATTACAATAAGTTGTTGATGTTCAGGAGTTATGGTTGCTACTCAAACACGAGTTACACATGTTACAGAAGTAGTTCACAAGCAATCTATCAACTGCTGCAAATCTTGTTGTATGGCATTTTATCTCTGCCATTTCACTAAGATTCCATACAGCAATTGTAGGACCGACATTTTCTGACAAACCATTGATCATATCTTGCAAAGGAATGCCTCTGTGAAGTGGAGTGTATTGCTTCATTCATTGTCTTGTTCTTTGTTATGATTTTGTCTCTGCACTTAGCGGGATTCACAATTGATGTGGCTTGCTCTGTGGAACAAGTTCCAGAACACTTCTCTTGCGCAAGGTGTCAGAGTGTTGCAAAGCTGGTAGTTTTGTCTTGTGATGGTGAAGATTGACCATCTTGGAGCTGAATTATCACTTTCCACACCTCCTTGATGTCTTTGATGTGGAATATGCACAACTAAAGAATTTGGCTTGCTGGATCAGCACGATGTAAACAACAGTTAAGAACTTGCAAATGTGGCAAAATAGGCTTTGCAAAGTGAAACTGGCTTGCAAAGAAAGTCTAGTTTTGTTAAGCTCACCAGGCTTGTGAAACTCTGTAGGTAGGCTTGTGAAGCTTCCTAGTACTGCAAAGCTGGCTTAGGCTTGCAACGTTTCCTAGTCTCGGAAAGATTCATAGGCTTGCAAAGTTCTGCGACAAATTTTAAGCTTCTGAAGTGCCTTTAAGCTTGCGCAATTCCTGGTTTTGTGCAGCTTCAAAATGAACTTTCAAGCCTTGCATAGTGTAAAGTTGTATTGTGAAGCATGAATTAAGCTCTACAACAAGTGGATTCTTGCACTTTTTAGTTGAATCTGTTTCTAACAATGCTTTGTTCTAACAGATTTTCAATTCAAATTTGAGTGCAGGATAACTTGGAGATCTAGGGATGCTCCTGCATCAAACTCCTCTGAAAATTGCATCAGGGGTGCTTACAATTTAAGGTTTGCAATTGCTGGTCTTGGCCAATCCATTCGGCCAAGTTCGACTTTCGAAATCCATGCATCTTCCTCTAGTCCTTGTTCTTCCATCCAACTAAATACTATTTGTATTCTTGCTGCCCAGGTTATTCCCAACTTGTTCTTGCAAAACTTCTTCAATCTCCTCACACTTCTTCTCAGGAATCCGAGTTCTCCAATCTACAAATTCTCTCTTCTTACATACTATCGGAGTACTATCATTCTTCTGATAAGCATACAAATTCGCAGCATTGAAAATAGGTGAAATGTCTAACCCTTTCAGTAGCCCTATCTCATACGATTGTCTGGCTCTGTTGTAGCTACTTTCTCACTTCCTCTTGCACCTTGTGCATATACTCTGTATCCAATCTCTTCCCTATTGTCACTCCTAGTATATCTAACACTCCTTTAGGTCATCTTCCATACACATTTGGACATGACGTCATTCCAACTGATCCATTCACTGAATTGTTCTTGGAAAACTCTCCTTGAGCCAACATCATATCACATTGGGTTAGCTTGTGTCCAACCGAACATCTAAGCATATTGCCTAAACTTCTATTCACAACTTCCGTTAGCCCATTTGCCTGGGGGTATGCTGAACTATACTGTAATTTGGCGCCTAAATTCTTCCACAATGTTCTCCAAAAATAACCCTTGGATTTGGTGTCTCTATTGGAAGTAACACTCTTTGGAAATCCATGCAATCTAACAACTTCTTTAGAAAACAAATGTGCAACATTTGAAGCATCACTGGGCTTTTTGCAAGGAACAAAATGTGCCATCTTTGAAAATCCATCAATCACAACAAAGATAGAGTCATTACCTTGTGTCCTCGGCAACCCAAGAACAAAATCCATAGTCAGACCTAATGGTCCTGTTAGTGCTGGAAATGGCCTATACGAACCTGTACTCCTACTTGTTCCTTTTGCCAAGTGCAATTCTCTACTTCTCTCAACATACATTCCCAGAGAAGAAGATGAAGAGAAATTAATTCACAGCTGCCCACAGCTAGAATTAGAAGATAATCAAATTCAAAGGCTTCATTTTGTCCCTTATTCTGCCTCGCTTTTGTAGATTTAGTGGCTGCTGCAGCAATCTCTTTAATCATGTCCATGCTGTATTTGCTGTATGTTTCAGTTTGACTTTTAGCTTATAAAAAGAGGAAGTTTTCTTTGATTTTGTAAAGCTTTTGGTGAACTCTTTTAAAATCTCCCATGGGTGCTCTACTCAAATCATAAAAGCTTTAGCTAAAGTTAGCTAGCTTACATGTGCTATTCATTTTTAAATTGAAGCTTTTTTATTGGCTCCCATTCACCTGTAGATCCTCCCTATTTAGCTTAGCTCCCCTTTATATATATATATATATATTTATTAAAATAAAGCTTAGCTCTAGCAAATAAATCCTTTAGCCTTAGAGAAATTTGCAAAGATATAAAGTGAAGTTGAGAAATCGTAGCTGGTGCTGAATTTTTCAACATTTTGGCGGCTTTCAGGAGAAGCTTGTTGGCCAAGCATAAAATCCAGAATTGTCTTCATCCACAAAAATAGCTCTTCATTTTGCATGGTTCCCCACCATTCTCCTTTTGGCTCTGAAATATGGAAAAGGTGGTCTGGGGCGCAGCCCCAGCGAGGTTGAGGGGTGGAGCCCTCGTGAGGTTCGGGGCAGAGCCTTTGGTGCCAAGGCCAATTTGCTTCTTCCACTGCTTTTGAATTCTTCTTGCACAATCTAATGATTCTCTAACTTTGGATCTTCTGAACTGTTATGAAAATGCAAGTTTTTCATTTTTTTAGCTACGACTACTGCCTGCTACTCGAGCTCTGTATCCTCTGCGCTTCTCATGTCGTAGATCTGAAAATTCACGAGTTTACTAAGCTGGAAGCTGGCTGTGTGTTTACTGCAATGCTCCTTTTTTCTTATGCATTCTGAAGCCTAGCAGGTATTTTTATGCACTCGAGCTGCTGGTGTTGGTGGAAAGTGCTTACATGCTTCTAGAGGAGAATTGACTCAAATAACTTATATCAATTAATTGCAGGTGAATTACACATCCTGCTAGCTTTATATGAATATGGTTGGAGAACTCTCTTTAAGAGATTTTCACCAAGCTATGGCTCAGCTAGAATGGATTCCCTCAGCAAATGGATTCCCGCAGCAAAAGATATAGCTGCAAAATATTTTTAGCTTCTGACATGTTTGATTAGATGGCAGAAGGGAATATTGGAGATTTGTTCCGACGGTAGGAGGGCTTTTTCCTTGTTGATGTTATCTTGCAGCTCATAAAATAGCTCCTGTCATCAATCAAGTGATTGATCGAACAGTAGGAGGGGCTCCTTTCTTAGCTTGATAATCAACTCCTAGCTGCCATGTGACATTGACTTTTCCTTCCCTTGGCAGCAGCTTAAAATCTTCAAATACGGCCAAGTCTTCATGCTTTTTCTTTAAAAAAACTTTCTTGTTTTTTACCTTAACCACTTTTTGCATTATTAAAGGCATTCAAATAAATAGCCTGTGGACTCCACCAATTATCTTATCAGCTCTTACCATTGGATATGGGCAAAGATAAACGGTGGGAGGAGCCTTATAGATTTCAACTTAGCTAGCTTGTTTTTGATGTTGCAAATCAAATGGACAGAGGGATTTCTTTTTATCTTGATCCAATGGTACAAGGGGCTCTTAGCTTGTGACATTAACAACTCTTTTAATAAGCACTCCTACTGTTAGATCTAAAACATATCAATGGTTGGAGGAATCTCTTAGCCATAGTTACCATGTTCGAAAAGTTTGGATAGTTCGAGAGGTGAAAAAAGTTCAGAAGTTCGAAATTTTTCAGTAGGTTCGGTTCGGTTCGATTTAGAAAATTTACAAACATAAAATATATATAAATAATAAATGCTATGCATATATGATGATATTTGAAAGAAAAACCAATTACACGTTGACGTAATAATAAACAAATATATTATCTATAGAGTTTTTCTATTACGTGCTTAGGTATTATTAGTGTTTCTTGTTTCGTTTTTGTTGTGTTGAAGTTTTTTTAATTTAAACGCTTTAATTTTTTAATTAAAAATAATAATAATGTTCGACCGAACTTGTTCGGTAAGTTTGGTCAGACCAAAATGTACGGTTTGAACAGAATTTTCACTAAGTTCGTAAGAACATGGTAACTATGCTCTTAGCTCTTTAATGAAGAAATAGAATTAGTTGCTTTCTTCACAGAAGTAACCACATGCAACTGATGATTTCTCCTCTGTTTTTAGCTCTGCTGCTCTGTAAATTCACTAGAATTATGTTCAGTTGCTGCTCTACAGATCTGAGCATTCAATTTTAACTTAGATGGTCTCTTTCGAGAGCTGTTTGATTTTTAGAAATGCCAATGCCCATGTTTAGTGCAAACTTGCAGTTATTAAATTTTCCGTATTCACCCTGTAGATGCTCTAAAATTGATCCATATTGCTGAAGCACATTGATTTGTATCCTAAGCCCGAACATTTCCATTCCTTTAACTTCTTGGAGCTGTTATCTTCTGAAATTCTTCCCTGTATGTGCCCAGAAAAACAATGCATTCCCCCAGCTCAAAACTGTTTACAAAAAAACTAAAAGGAAAACACATACACAAGTTCAAAGGAACTGTGCAAGTTGATGCAAGAGCATCTTATTTTTGTAAAAGGGAAATCCTACGTGGATGAGGCTGGCTTAAACAAAACCGTTGACAGGTTTGGAGAAATAGTTGCTTTTCCCAAATATATTTGGCGATTCAACAAGCTTGAAGACAAGTGAGAATATTGTTGAGAAGGGCTGTCTGGGCCTGGTTGCCCTGAAAAAGGAAAGGTCGTCTGTTTGAAGAGAAGTTTCTTTAGGTGGGTGCAATTGTCTGCTTGAAGTGCAGCAGTAGTCATTAGAGAGGGTACTATGGGTGAATATACCAAGGCTGAGACCACAGCTCTGTATGAAGGTCCAAGAGGTCACAAGATCCCCTTTGAGTTCTTTTTTCTTTTACTCATTTTTGAAAAATAGTATTTTGCTTTTTGAACTATAATGCAAAAAGGAAATTGTTCTCGTGTAATCATCAGGCTAAATTGGCAAAACTTGTAATTTGGATCCAGAGCTCATGGAGGCTGTTTGCAGTGAAATGAGAGGCTACCTGGCTTTATTGGCTTTCCTTGGATCCATTGGTGGGGTTGAATTAGCTCCATGAATACTTTGAAGGTAGTTTACCATGCTTTGATACCATGTGAGAGTTCACAATCTTGCAATTATAGTAATGCGTGAGATTTGGACACCTAGAAACTAGTTCACATTGATAGGATACTAGGGTAAAATTGCACTGAGCATGTTTCATAAAATAATATCAGGGAAAATCATACAGATGTGTCTATTTCTCATATTTGTGTGAGATCTCATAATTCCCTTTTAAGAAAATGTGCATGAGAAGCAAATAGAGCGTTAGATTCCCAAAATAGAAGTGTCTCTCACTGTTGAGCTTACTCTTGAACTTCACATACAATCAGTCTACTTGGGTGACTGACTTAAGTACAACTAATATGAGACTTAGTCAAACCAAGAGAATCTCTAGTAGAGAGTTGACTGGAATTCTTATCTAGTCCTATTTTAAAAGCCAAAATTGATTTTAAATCAAGTACACAAATGTGTATAACAATTAATTGACTAAATAATATACACCAACAATGTTAGCCTTGGAAAGATGATACTCAACACTAAAAACCTAGCCTTTTAAAGCCAAAAACTGCCAGCCTGGTGGTTTTGGTCAAACATTAACCACTTTCAACCTCTTCACAACACATATAAATTGCACGACTAAACTTAAATTTTTATTCAAACAGGATTCTTTCGTTTTCTACTTTCATGAACATCACTGTTTCTCTGGGAACTTCTAGCCAATCAGTTGGCACAAATCCTGTATTAGTAAGGTCTATAAATGATTAAACAATGTAAAATTTCCTTCAATTATGCTATTTGATCACCAGATTCCGGTCAACTTGTCATGCCTAGAAAAGCTGCAAGTGCATAATCAACTATGATTGGTACTCTCTGAATTACTTAATAGACACCACTTTTTTGATATCTAACAGGTGTATAACCATGCTAAACATGATTGACCCATATCTTCTTATCACGGCATGCAGAATTTAAATTGTGTTGTACGCTGAAATACTACTTGCTGGTAAGGTTATTATGGAATCTGAAAGGCTTCCTATATGGTATTTTCAGTCAATACAACATAGAAAAATTCAAAAATCAACATGATTTTCCATTGCCTGCAATACTTCAGCTCTCTATTGTACTTTTTAATGTGTGATGTATAACAGATAGACACTGATATATTTTCCCGATGCAACGAGATTTGAATCCATGAGAAGTGCATTCCAGATTGTTAGTATATATTCAGGTGATTTGGAAAATCCTTCACATACAAACCTTCTGGGAAAATACAATGGAAACTTAACAACCAGAGTAGATGATTGACAATTTCATGTAATTCAGAATAAATTTGACATGATTCCCACTTACAATAATTGCTATCTAACATTTCATTGTTCTTTCACTGTTTGTAACATAAAACGGCACAATTTTGATAGATTTTACCAATGGATAAAACTATTTCCAAGCTTGTTATCATAATTATGGATTCTTTTCTCCCCTTATTTTCATTATTGTTATGCCATGCTCTCTCTTCATTAGAGGTTTATAGCAAATGCCAACTTTGCAAAATTTGCAGGTGGTTTTGGGATGGTCATCTCTTCTAACAGTGCCTGCATATAAACTCTTGAGGTATCTTCTAGGCAGTCGGCAAGGATCTGTTTGGTTGACAGTGGGCATCATATTGACAACATCTGTCATGCAAGTGTTTATACGCTTCACCCAGTCGGAGCATTCTACACCTGCAAGAATTACTCCTGCCAGAGCCAGTAATGGGGAGTTGAGCCATCGATAAGCAAGACAACCACCTCTTGAGTAAGAAATTGAGGCACCGATCTATATATTCGGAGTCTGCGGATTATAAACTCGATTTTGTATGATAAGTAAAGTGTGCTGTCAAGAAGTGTCTTTGCTTATAGTAAAGTGTGCTGTCAAGAAATGTCTTTCCTCATAGATTTCAGTAGTTTTTGCAGTTAAAGTAGGTTGTACAGCTGTTTAGGAGCAATGCAAAGGCTTATATCTTGTAGCTTCGGTAGATTATGCATTATTTTTGCTTTGCAAACTGAAAACTCGAGTGTTGTTATAAGGTAAATACATGGATTTTCAAAAACCAGCACTGTGAATTTGCATTTCTTAGCTCAAGAGTCTACATAGCAGGGTTGGCAATGTGCTTGTCAAAAAGTTTTCGAAGTGGCAGATTTAATTTGCTCGATTGTTCTTTAAGCACGGTCCTGCTCTGGAAACACTTATTATGAATTTGTATGATTGGAAATATTTTAAAAATGTGAAAGAGGATACACTCAGTAATACAATTTCCTTTTTCTTTCCGCTCATTATATATATATATATATATATATATATATATATGCTTTATTTTCCCGTATCACTAGTAGTCTTATTGACCTATTTGAGAAAAGTATAAAAACATTAATAGAGAGGATGGTAATGAATAATAAATTGGGTTCTTTCTCCTTTCACAATAACATCCACCCTTCTTAACATAATTAATTATTTCAGTTATTTAAAAAAAAAATTTATAAGCAGGCGTTTGTTAAAGTCATATCTAATTAATAATTCTTAAAACTTGTATATTTATGGAATCAGACCCACACTGTTTTCCACAATCTCCAATGACGAGTTGAGAGTTTCTAACCTAAAATATCACAATTTCAAAAATTAGAGACAGGAATACATGAATCTATGCAACTTTGTATCAAAACATTAACAACATTAAGTTTCATGTGTACCATTATTATATATTTATTATTGTAGAAAGCTTCTTTATTGTGGACAGTAGGGGAAATTTTCTTTTTACAAGAAATGATAAAGCTCATTAAGGATGTGAATATATCATTTATTAGGAAAGGCATCGATTGAGCGAATAGTTTTGAAATGTGGTAGAAAATATCACAGCAATGCGATTTTGGAGGTATCGTTTATATAGCCAAATGCTTTGCACATGTTTGTGAGCATATTTGGTGCTATTAAAAAGGAAGGAAATTGGATATTGGTTTCATTGGTCCAGATGGCATCACTAGATTGATTTTGTATGATTTTCCAGCCTAAGGTCCAATAGAGGTAGGCTAAGGTTTGTGGCTAGAATTATTGACTTATATTTTTCTTGCCATGCACTTACTTTTAGAGATTGGACACAGCTTTCACGATTCGTGAAATTGATTGTTAAATTTACTTGAGCATATTTTCAAGTCGAGCAATTTCCCGGAAGGATTGAGGACCAAGATTTTTGTCAAAAATTTCCTAAATGGAGGTGTACGAACATACTAGCTTTAGCTTTGGTTGACAAATTCAGGTTGATGAATGCGTTTTGATTAGTGGGTGTTGGGTAAAGGTTCTTGTTTTGGCTTAGGTAGAGGTGTTACGGTTACTAAGGAGAGTTTAGTTTTGGAGATACCGACTCTGTGAAGGCTTGGATATAGGCTTAAATGCGAGGGATTTCTTGGACCCCAGGGTAATGTGTAATGAATTGATTTTTTTTTTTTTGAAGTATCTAATTGTAGGCAAATATTTCTAGGTTGAAAACTAGGATGTATATGCTATAAGCAAATTTTAAAGAAAAGCATGAAAATTTCTACTAATACATTGTATATTTTGACAATTTTAACAAAATATTTTATAGCAAAGTTTGGTGAATCATTTTTCAAAAAATGGTGATAAGTGAATTTGAACTATGGAAATTTTGTCAAAAATTAGTGGAGTTAACAAAAAATAGCCTCATTGTATATACTTGGTTTGAAATATTTTTGAAGGATTTGATAATGAATATGTTGGTTAATTTTATCTTGACAATGCTTAGGAAAGCCTACTATGTTACATTATGGCATATGTTCCATGGATTGGCTAATTGTTGTGGGGGTAGGTTATTGGTAGTTTCATTTTTTGTTTGACGTATACCCTTGTTCAAGGGTTTTAAAAGAGTTATTTTTGATTGGTTTTAACCCTTACACCAAGCTGCGAAGATGTTATCAAAATACGAATCAAGATGAACATTTTCTTGACTTTCAAAAATTACTTAATGATAAGGTTGGCACTATTTTTATTGGCTTTGGTTTCTTGGAACATCTGTTTTGGCTTTTGGGGATATAGATGTAATGTCAATTCCTAGTGGTGCTATTAAAGTGATATGCATGATGAAGGTCATCATACGAGACATAATATTGGCTATCACATGGATGTCGTCGTAGTGTTCGTAGTCTCTGTGCAACCTTTTACCATCTATAATAATGGGGGAAATCGACTCAAGTGAGACTAAAGAAGAGGTTTCTAAAGAAATAAGTGAACCATATAAAAGGATTGGGAAAAGGCACATAGAAATCTAAAGCTAAAGAATGGGTCAATCCTATTCCTAGTTAAATAGTTCAATATTTGTACACTACGAAATACTAATAAAAAGGGGAAGGAAACTAGAAACAACTATGCATACAATGTAAAAATACTTGAATGCTATGTAGAGAGGATGTTGATTTCCGAGTCAAATAGTTCAATATTTGCACCCAAATGCTCTGTAAGAGAGGATCTTGATTTCTAGCCTAAAATGGCTCAAACTAGCAATATTTGAACTTTTTCACCTTAGATGGCTTACTCAATCACAATACCTTGTTTTATACACTCACAACAATGCCCAATCATGTTTCAAGATGAACAAGTTTCATGAAAACTTCATACTCTTATCTTATTTCAACTTTCTTCACTAGCTTTCACACTCCCTTAGCTCAAAGCAGTCAACTTTTGGCCTTTTAGCCTTCAAAGACTTCTTTACACCTTACTACCCTATCACATACTCAAAGTAATGTCATATCAATCACTAACTTGATTCAAAAATATCAACACATCAACTTTCACCTATCTTGCCAAAAATTGCCCTCTAGTGTTCTTAAGAGCAAAGCTCTTGGTGAGGTCATGGTTAGAAACACCTAAGTATACCCACAACAAAGTGAAAGCTTCTACAAACACCCTTTATGGCCAATATGGTGCATGATAAATTTCATAATCTATCTCTTTTTGGTTCTCTCTCAAACACTCTTTTCTCCTTTCTAGGCTTTCTAGCTTTTACCATCCTTGTCTTAATGGTTTTCAAGCTCTATATTTTGATTGCTTCGCTTATTTAACCAAGTAAAGACATTTCCACATGCCCATTTGGCTTCTATCCTTGTACACAAAATTTCAATATGAGCTTCTTTGCAAAACCACCTACAATTCCACTATCCTAGGGTTCATGTTCGGTCTCTAGCTTGTACGGTCCTCTCACAAGCAAATTGTCAAGCACAACTTGCCAAGGAAAGCTTCTTTTCACGAAA
Source organism: Taxus wallichiana var. yunnanensis (assembly GCA_018340775.1). Classification (NCBI taxonomy): domain Eukaryota; kingdom Viridiplantae; phylum Streptophyta; class Pinopsida; order Cupressales; family Taxaceae; genus Taxus; species Taxus wallichiana. The sequence goes on along the minus strand of CM031236.1, from coordinate 22,474,350 downwards.
TTCCTTCTAAATATGTGATTTCACCCTCCATAGATGTTATCTACCCACTTTCATGTCTTGATTCTATGTTTAAAGGCTTTAACTCATCTTTTTCGTATATACCCCAAATCAACCTTGTCACACGCTTATCTTCCTAATGAACTATTAAACTTTCTTAGGTTTCTAATGGCTTCCTAATGCTCTAAACCACCCAATCAATATTCACACAACTTTCAAGGATCATTCAAGACGTGTCAAGATCTAGATATGTGTTCAAAGGTGTCATATTGCAAGATTTTGGCCAAAGGAGGGTTTCGAAAAACCCGGGGGTGGGGGAGTAATTCTTCCACAAAATATTAAATAATTTCTATAAAAACTCCAAAATTACACTATAGGTTTGTGCCTTGCTTGTCCACATGGTTATCTTACCAAGTAGGAAGAAAATAACTCCCTAAACCTTGAAAACACTTAACACTCACCCGGTCTATAGGTGACCATTTTCTTAATCTCTCAATGAACTTTCTTAAGAAAAATAGAGTACGCTTCACTAAACCCTTGAGATATCATGTTACCAATCCTTCCACATCGAGTTCACTATTAGAGAGCTTCCTCATTAAATTCACAAACCAACTATATCAAGAATCTTAGCAAGAACATAGTTTCTTGTTAAGCACAATCCATATTTTAGCTTGCATGTTAGGAACAAAGCATGCACAAGTTATACCTCCATAAAATCTCTCTATAGGATCCAAAAAAGCTCATCAAATGCTCATCAAAATTGATCATTACTCTTTTAAACTTCAAATGCCGAATACTCAAGGTCTACAATGAAGAAGGCAATGCTAATAACCTTACAAAACAAAGCTTTATTCCTTCAACTTGTATTTTCTTTACAAAATTGCATGCTCCTTCATTTTTCCTCTCCTCTTAAATCTCCAGGAGCCTTCTCTCTTCCACTCGTTACCTCCTCTAGGAGGATAATTGATTCTTTCATTCAAATAAATCTTCCTTTTATTTAATTATCCCTTGCTATTCAACCCTAACTACCTTTTACATGACTCACATTGCCATACATAGGCATATTACACCATTTTGAACATTTACTAATTCACACCTCATTCTAAGACCAATGACAACATATTTAACTCCTCACACACACTTTGAACCATCAACACATTCTCTTTACTCTTTGACCAACCATACTTCCACACTTACAACCTCGGAAGATTTAAATTACAAAAGTGGAGGGAAATTACATATTTGAAACTTTTTCTTGCTCAACCATCCAAGATGACCCTAACATGCCTAACTTGTCCTCCATAACCATGTATGAAGAATAATGTTTCAATTTTGATGTCCTTTAGATGATGCTTCACGCATCGCATAATCAATATGCAATATGCCTAATTACAATGTTAAAAATGAAGTGTACAAGTGAATGGAGTAGGTGCTTTTGGAATCAAAGGCACATTAGTCTCCCCTATAGAGCAAAGGTAGAACTTGGTGTGACTATGGAACACTTTAGAGAACTAAATGACCAAAACTTAGGGTAAGGCCTTGTGTACAAGAGAAATTGAAGAATAATGAGAAAGTACATACAATAAAATAAATCAAACCTTTTCCAAGCAAGCTCCTTACAACCTTAGATTGACGATCAAGAGTGGGTCTAAGTGACACTCTTGTTGGGTCCTTGATGAAGTTGAAAATGCTTCTTTGATATGTGGATGCTCCAAGAATGCTCCAAATGGAAGTACTTCAAGCTACGAACAATGGATGAATGGATGATGATTGAATGATGGATGAGTGATCAATTGACAACATAAGGTGTGCATAAGAAAATTCTCTAAGCTTCTAATGATGAATTGAGTGAAGCTTCTTATTTATAGATATAGAAGAAGAAGCCATGGATTGAGGAAGGTGGAATTGATTGAGTTGCAGGCTATTGATTTCAATTTCCTTATTTAACATGGTTGATTTGTTCTATGTAGTTGGCTCTTTGAATGAGAAATTAAGAGGCTTTATTTCAAATTGGTTGGCTCTTGATTTTGTTGGTTGTACGTGAATATTTTCTTCCATGTTTGTAGAATTCTAGAACTTGAGTGGAGTGACAAGTTCAACTTGAGTGAGTTGGATAGTGAAGTGGAGATGAGTAGAAGGTGAGTAGATAATTGATTTTTATTTATTTAAATAGCTAATTAAATTAGCCAAAGGGGTGTATAATGTATAAAATTAATTAAATTAATTCTAGAAGTGGAATATGAGTGAATAATGAACCAAATATTATTGTTGGACATTGTAATGTGTAATGGGTATTTTTGGGGTGTCTACATTTGCCCTTCTTTAAAGTGTTATTACGAAGTAATAGCATTTTAAAGATAGTAGACGTGTGTAGATTAGTGAAAGGAACGATAGGGAAGTGTTCTGGACTTAGCTTGATTGGCTCTAGTGAAGCATTTAGATGTCCCAACAAATCTAGATTGTGCCAAGGGAGTGCCCCCTTGAGTGGATGGGTGACATGATAAAGTGGTGGACAACAACTTGATAGGAAGAATATATGTTCGCCTCGCGAAACAAGGGAAAAATGGGCTCAAAAATGAGAAACGAAGGGTCAAAGGCCAAAATGAGGGATTTGGGATGTGAATTATGGTTGGAAGAATGGTTAAATAGAAGTGATATGCGGTTAAGTTGATGATGGTAAAGGATATAGGATGGACAAATGATGATGATTTAGGATTGATATTGATTGGGATGATGATGGGATTAACCTTGCTCATAGCTTGAGCTTCCATTCAAATTTTGTAATTTAGAGTAACCTATTTTGTTGTTGCACAATAGAGTTGACACCATGATTATTAAAGAACCATGATGATTAACCCATTATGTGCGTAAACACACACACACACACACACACACACACACACACACACACACACACACACACACACACACACACACACACACACAACACACACACACAAGAAATAGAAAAGTAAAAACAAACCCAATATACAAAGTAAATGTATGTACCATGGCTATAAATGAACCAAGATAACAAACAATAAACTTGTAATTGGTCAAACAACTAACTAAAAAAAGTAATAATGCAACACAACTTTACATAAAGACATTTAACTCTGTCCCTAATGTGTTCCACAATGATAATTGATTGATTTGATTTTCCCCCAAGCAGGGGTAAGATGATTCAAGATTGATTGGGTCATTGCCCCCAAACAAGGATACATGTGAGGGAGAAAATGAGAGCCGAGATTGCCCCAAGCGAGGATACATGCAAGGGATGTAGATTAGGATGTTTTGATTGATTGATTTGTTTGTAGAATATTTGGAACAAACACCAGGATATGAGTCAATATGTGGATGTTTGGGATGTGCTAGTTGTTTTGGGATTTTTGGATTGTTTTTGTAGAATTTTGACTGGTTTATATGTTTTTGTAGTTTTCAAATATTTGATTTGTGTTGGGAGTTTTGAAAATATATGGAAGTGTGCTTTTGAGACTTTTTGATTATTTGGATTTCAAGTATTTTTGACTAGGTATCGATGTGAGGGACCTAGTTGTGATAGTGATCATGGACCCATTCCAACTCACGTAAGAGTGAATAGAGTGAAGATGGATGATACAATAGATGGTAAATGTCCTAACTATTTGAAACAAAGGACAATAGAAGATATGAGAGGTGATAGGATAAGATAGAAAAGAGGAGTATGTGAACATACACATGTAAATGTTACATGTTGGGAACTCATTTTCAAACAATATTAAATATTTCATTCCATTGGCAGAATGTATTGTAGATGATATAGTGATAGGATGTCTTACTCCACCCTTGACTCCACACAACTAGTAAGATGTGAGGGCTCAACACTAAGAGAGCCAAGAAGAATGTGAGACACATGAGATGGTGATGCATAAATGAAGATGATGGATGCAAAAACACGAGGTGTAATAATGGTCCATTTGGGAAATTGTGACTTATCTCCAATTAGGATTATCCGATGACTCCAAGATGATTTGCACTTTATAGGTCTTGACTAGACTTAGACCCGCAAGTGGCCTATTGATTGACAAGATCTAGTTGAAGGAATGGTTGTCTCTCCTAACATGGGCATCTAAATTTTTTCTTTGGGATTTTGTAGGATTAAGCACTTGTGATTTTGAAGGATTTTTTTTTCTTGTTTTTGTGTTTTTGTGTGTGCTTTTGAAATGACCCCTATATTTTGTCTCATGCCACTAGTAAGAGGAAAGGGCTCAACACCAAAGACAAAATGTAGGTGAGTAAGGGAACCTTTCTCCATTCCCAACCTCACGCTACTAGTAAGAAGCATGTGCTTAACACCAAAGATTGTGAAGGACGAGAGGTGTAATTATTTGCAATAGATATATGTTTTTTTAATTTATTTATTTGTGCCTTGTATTTGAATTGTGCTTGATGGGAAGGAATGTTTTCCCCCAAATATCAGCCCCACACGACTAGTAGGATGCGAGGGTTCAACACTAAAGAATGAGATGGGCGATCAAAAGAGTCGGGTAAAGAATTTTTAGAGTTTTCCTATTAGAGAGAGAGAGAGAGAGAGAGAGAGAGAGAGAGAGAGAGAGAGAGAGAGAGAGAGAGAGAGAGAGAGAGAGAGAGAGAGAGAGAGAGAGAGAGAGAGAGAGAGAGAGAGAGAGAGAGAGAGAGAGAGAGAGAGAGAGAGAGAGAGAGAGAGAGAGAGAGAGAGAGAGAGAGAGAGAGAGAGAGAGAGAGAGAGAGAGAGAGAAAAGGAGGATTTTCCATTAGTAAGCTTCTAGATAGGACCATAGGTGAAAATATCCAAAATGGGAGAAACCATAAGAGGGATGAGATGCACAACACCTAAATAGAACCAATATTAACTCGTGTCTTATGATGACATGAAATAAATAGGTGATGATTGTGAAGATTCAATTGTATGATGGGAATATCTGCCAATGGAGTGAAAATTTTAAGACTATTTTTGGATGAGCTAGATGAAAGGAATGTACAAGAGGCCTCTCCCAATGTAAAGAGTACTCATGATAGGTGGTTCCTAGGAATAGAACCTCTTTAGGTGGATAGTGTTCATGGGTTCATCAAGTGTTTGGCCATTCTCCGTGGACAACTTATATGATCCAAACCCAAACTTAGCAGTGATTACATATGGCCCTAACCAGTTGGGCTCAAATTTACCTTGCTTTTCTCTTTCCTTGGTTGTGTTTTTCTGATTTTCTTTGAGAACCAAATCACCGATCTCGAACTCTCTAGGTTTTATCTTTTTGTTATAGCTACGTCGTAGCTAGTTTTGATAGAATTGGAGATGATTTAGAGCATTACAAATTTTTTCAACAAGCTCTAGTTCGTTAAGTCATGATTGTCTATATTCATCTTCATTGATTAAGTCTTGAAGGGATATTCTCAAGGATGGGAGTTTAATCTCAATGCGCATAAAACAACTTCACAATCGTAAATGAGAGAAAATGGAGTGGTTCCTATAGGAGTGCGATAATCCCAAAGGGCGAGGTAAATTTGGGTATTCTAGTTTTGTCCATGTGCATTGACTATATTTTCCATGATACTCTTTAACGTTTTGTTAGTCACTTTGGCTTGGCCATTACCTTGAGGGTAATATGGAGTGGACCAATTAAGATGGATGTGGAAACGTTTAGCAAGGTCTTTGACAATTTGATTTTTGAAGGACTTTCCATTGTCATTGACAATGGAAGATGGGATACCAAAGCACATATGAGGTTATTGAATATGAATTTTGAGATTTGAATGTTGGTGACATAAGTGAGAGGCATAGCTTCTACCCATTTAGTGAAGTACTCAGTGGTTGTGATGATGAATTTATGTCCATCGGATGATGTAGGTTTGATTTTCCCAATAAGATCGAAGCCCCCATTGAGAGAAAGGCCAAGGTGTCATGATTGGTTGTAATGCTTGGGAAGGTGCATGAATGAGATTTCCATGTTTTTGAAAAGCTAGACACCTTTTGAAAAAGTGGCATGCGTCATTTTCCATGGTGGGCCAATAGTAACCGATGTGTAAGATTTTCTTAGCTAATACCATTCCATTTGTGTGTGTGTCACAAATTCTTTTGTATACTTCAACTAAGGTGTGACATGTCCTTTTGATTAGAAATTTGAGTAAAGTGCCATCATAACCTCTTTGATACAAGGTGTTGGTTAGGATAGTATAACGAGAGGCACGTTGTGCTAATGCATGTTTTTTATGGGAGTTCGTATTTGGGGGAAAGTTTTGTCATGAATGAAGGTATAGATATCATGGTACCAAGGGCTATCAGGACCAACTATTTCACATACCATGGTAGTCTCGGGAAAGTCGTAAGTAGGAGCCAAGAGATGTTCTACAAGGAAGTGTGTTTGTGTTTGATTTGTTGTGATCTCAAGAAGGGATCCGATAGTTTCCATAACATCTCGCGAGTTGTTTTTAGCTCTAAAGACTTGTTCAAAAGTGACCATATGAAAATATCCTTTAAGGTTGTCAACCATTTTCTTGTAGGGTATTAATTTTTTGTCTTTGACTTGATACTCATCCCTAACTTGTTTGATGATTAATTATGAGTCACTAATGACTGCTAGTTCTTTGATATTCCATTGAATGACTACCTTTAATCCAACTATAAGGGCTTTGTACTCCATAGTATTGTTAGTGCAAGGAAAACCCAAGTGAAAGGCCTTAGGAATGATATCTCTATCTCGGGTAGCTAACATTATTCTAGCTCTTGAACTACAAATGTTACAAGATCCATCAATGTAGAGCATCCATAAAGGAGTAGCGTTAAGGAACATGGTAAGCCTTAAGGAGTAGTGGTTTTGTTCCAAGGAAGGGTGATGCGGAAAGGTGATTTACAAAGGCTTGTCCCTTGATAACCTTTTGATTAAAAAACTAAATGTAATATTCACTAAGGAGAACAATCCAACTAGACATCTGTCTTGTGAGAATTGGCTTGGAAAGTAGATGTTTGAGAGGATCAATTTTTGCGATGAGTTTGGTGGTACGGTTTAACAAATAGTGGTGTAACTTATGGAAAGCTAAATGCCACGACCAAACATAATTTTTCGACATGTGAATATTTGTGCTCGTGATCAATCAAAGTTCTACTAAGATAATAGACTACTTGTTCATGTCCTTGATCATTGTGTTGCGCAAACAATGCTCCTATAACATAGTCTATGGTTGATGTATAAAGAAGCATTGGTTTGTCTGGAATAGGTGGCATGAGCACCAAAGGACTAGATAGATATGTTTTTAGCTTATCAAAGGAGTTTTGGCAATCTTGATCCCATCGAAATTGAACATCCTTTTTAAGTAGCTGGTTGAAGTGATGACACTTGTCTGCTAGTTGTGATATAAAACATCATATGGATTAGATTTTTCCTTGGAGACTCCTTAGTTGTCTTAGATTTTTGGGAGGATGCATTTCCATTAAAGCGAATACCTTTGTAGGATCCACTTCTATACCTCTTTGTGAAATAATGAACCCCAATAATTTACTTGATGTAATGCCAAAGACACATTTTTTGGATTTAGTCTAACTTTGTATAAACACAATCTTTCAAAGATGCGGTAAAGGACTTGTGGATGTCCCACTCTAGTTTTTGATTTTCCTAGGATGTCATCAACATAATCTTCCATTATTGTATGTAACATGTTGTGAAAGATTACAATCATTTCTCGTTGATAGGTAGCACCTACGCATTTTTAGGCCAAAAGGCATGACCTTATAACAGAATGTTCCCCATGGTGTGGTAAATATTGTCTTGTGTTGATCTTCTTCTGCGATTTGTATTTGATTATAGCCAGAAAAACCATCCATGAGAGACAACATTTCATGACCTGTTGTTGAGTCGACAATCATATCAATGTTAGGTAATGGAAAGTCATCTTTTGGACATGCTTTGTTGATGTCATGAAAGTCAGTGAAAATTCGAATCCCAGGAGTCTTTTTAGCGATTGACACAATGTTGGAAATCTAGTTTGAATAGTTGATGGGTTTAATAAAACTTGCCTCTAGGAGTTTTTGTAATTCCTCTTTGACTAGTAATGCGATTTTGGGATGCATTTTTCTTAACTTTTGTTTGATTGGCTTAACGTCAAGGTGAACCACGAGGTGGTGTACAACTAAAGTGGGATCCAATCTGAAATATCCTTGTATGTCCATGCAAATACATCTTGAAATTCTGTAATAAGTGCGGTAAACACTTATATTTCTTGTGGAGTTAGATTAGGTATAAATTGTAAGATATTATGGTATTTGTTTGTTCCAATGTTGATGTCTATGGTTTCTTCTACCAACATTTTGGATGTATATTTTTCTATAAAGGATGCTAGAGGCTGATGTAGATTATCTGTTTGAGATTCCTCATCACGAGGGAGGAGTCTTGTGCAATTTTTTTATTTTTATGTTTTTGTTTCTCCAATAATGTCTCAGTGAGGTTTTCACTATGAGATATTTTTCCTCTTTTTACTTTTTGATTTCTTGTTGGCTTCATGAGAATGTTATCCATTAATGAAAAGTGTGTTTGCATAGATAAAACTAGTTACATTCATTCTTACAATTTAGATCAAGAACTAGATCTAGGTTCGGAACACCACATATGGAAGTAAACATGATCACATTATAGAAATATCATAGATAAACCCTAAATAGTATCAAGAAAAAAGGGTTCAATTCATAGACAATAAAGAAAACACATACATCAAGATCCATAACACATATTTAGAATCACTCCATTGTATTAATTCATCACATTACAATAGCCAATAATACATTAAGGATTCCATGGATGGAGATAATACAACAATAGAGCCTCAACATGCTCTCGATGATAGCTTCATTACAGAGCTTACAATCACATATCACACTCACACTCTATCCTCTCTCCATACACCCTCTTCTCTATCTGAATATATGTAAAAACCATACAAAAGGAAGAATAGGAATGAATCTCCTCTAACCGCTCATCATTACAAGAAAAGGCCTAAAGGAATCTTTCATGATCACCTAACCACTACCCAAGAACATGCCAAATGTCATCATGTGTTTCCCTAATCGAGTATCCTCAACATGCAAGTGCCAGCTATCTATAACTAACTCCACCTTTCCATCCCCTGATCCTTTCATGATAACCATAATGATACCTAGGAATATTCCTTCCTTGAGTTGCAAGGCTTCATAGCTTAACCTTATCCAGACCAAATCTGGTCACCTTTCCACATGCTCTCCAATGTGACTTTGATCAAGGCTCAAAAGTGACTAAGTCTAAACCTTTCCTTGCATGGGCACGAGCCTTCACATCCCCAAAGGTTACTTCTGCATGCGTACCTTCACACCTGTTCCTGCGCACCACAACCCTTCATCACCTCGGTACTTGGTCATTTTAGGGGCTCAACATCACCCCACACTAATTTGATTTCCACCCCCTGAAAATCCTTGCACTTCCCGACAAAACTTCAACAACCCAAAAATATGCTAAGGCAAAAATGTTGCATGGTTCAACCATTAAGCGACTAACTAGGAGGAGTTCAGGAACTCCACGCATCTATTTCATCCTTTAGCTTCCCCCATGCCTTCAATTCTACTAAAGCCTTTCCTGAGAGCCTCTCCTATAATGTTGGGCACTTGGTCTGGAGTGACTTCCTCCACTTTCCCCTTGAGCTCATTTATGGCTACCAATAACTCTACGTAGATACCTTCAAACTCATCCATCCACTCAGTGATGGAGTCCCGAGTTTTCCAATCCTGAAATCCATTTTCTCACACTTTGTTTTTATTTTATCCTTTTGTGCAATAGTGTCAACAATTAACTACATGCACTCAGACTTGTTGGTAGGGATTTTCTCCTGTAATGTCTTGAGAGTGGCCTCTTCCTCAGCTACCCACATCGATTATGGGCTCACACTTCCTGTAACTGTCAAAACCCCTATTTTCCAAGATGTCTACCTCCTTGAGTTGAGTAAGTAAATCCTCCAACTCAGTGATCTAGGCTTCAACAAAAAATTTTTCTCTTCCTTTTCCTTGGAGGTCCATGGATGTCGGCCCCATGCCATCCTTGATGTTTGCAAGTAACATCCCTACAAGGTCCTCGAGATACTCCATCTCATCCCCATAATCTATCCTATCTTGGCCTGGCTCACTAGCATGCCAAAATTGTCCCAAAATTCCTTTAACAAGGGTGCCAGCTCAATCATAGGCCTCCTTGGTTTGCACCTACTCACCCTTCAATCCTTGGCACAATCTCTCTATCTCCTTTTTTTTCCTTCTTCACCATGACCAAGGTTCAATGGTGGCCCCTACATCCAAGTTACATCACACCACCTCCGAGGACATCTTTTGTAGAGCATTGTAAGCTTTCTCATCTATGAGGTGGATAGGATCCACCACTTGGTATGTCTCTCCTCCCTTCTTCTTCAGTGAATGGTCTCGATCGTGATCACTGACCTCAAATTCTGCTCTTCTACATGGTAGTGCAAGTTCCAACTTATCATCTTCCTCATTCTAGGGCATGCCCCCTTCTTGATCCAAGATATCCCATGCATGTAGTTTCTCTAGGGGAAGGGTGGCCTAAACCTCACACAATACCTTTGTGGGGTCATCCAAAATTCCATATGGGGGGACACGGGTGTCCACTTTTTCCTTGTCACCTTGCACTTTGAACATTGTTTCTTTGATCCAGAGTGAACCCCTTATCCTCCTTTATGAAAAAGGAGTCTCCCTTACTTTCTTCCTCCGGATTGGTGGGCCATGTAGGAGAAGACTCTCACACTGGGATCTTCTCAATTTCTTCCACATAAATGAGCCTTCTCCTTGGTGCACGCATCAACTTCCACCTTGGTGTCTACCTCAGCTCTTCTCTTCTCTTACTTTTTTAGCTCAGCCTCGAGTTCCTCCTTGAAGGTCACATTATCTTCCTTGAGCTTGTTTCCATTTCTGAAACTTAGAAACCTCATGCACCTTGTGTTTCTTTTATTCTAGCTCCTCTCCTTTAGGTAACTCTCCTCCTCGCACCCTACTTTAGTGTCCTCAACATTCTTGGATGTGAAGAACTTGTGCCCCCACTACTACTACCCTCAACACATATAGTATTTCCACTTTAGGAGGTGTCCAACTTCTCCTCACTTTCTTCTTCTCCCACTACTACCTCCTTATCTTCCTGAACCACTTTCATAGGTGGGATCGTGCTTCTCATGTGGCTTGGGGAAGGGGGCATCTCTAACATCCATCTCAACTCCTCCCTATGTCTTGGGGCACAACTACAGCACAAAACACCCTGTGGATGTATCCCTTGATGGTAACATTTATCTATGGGTGTAGATCTAAGAATTCAGCTCTAGGGTCTCCACATATGTTGGTCTCGAGTTGTATCTTGTAGGTTACATGTAGGGTGTGAACATCCATGTCCACCTTATCTATGCATCGAAGGTCAACAGTTGTGCATCCTTCAACCAGTTGATGGCACACTTCAGTACTTAGCGGTGAATGCAAATGGGAGTTTGCACCATGGCCCTTTCTCTCCTTTGGCCATCACAAACCATTGTGTCAGACTAAAATGTTGCATGACTGCAAATTAAACTTGGTCCCCAATGATATTTGGAAGCTCATGTGGGATGCACCATTCATTTTCAAAAGTTATGCACGTAGTCTCTCATACCATTTGTTCATCTGCACCTTGTACACATTAGATATACTCCCATCACAAGTGAATTGTTTGAACTATATTGAGAGACATGAGTGTGCCGGTGGGTAAACCCACATGTTATCATCTAGTCCATCTGGGACACCAAGTTCCCAGAATACAATTATTAATAGAATGGACCCCCAAGTTATCTTTGCTCCTAGGTCATTCTGCACTCACTGCCTCCTCGATGATACTATCCATGATAAACTATGTGCAAAATTGTAATGTGCTCACTTGGACACCCTATATGCAACATACAAGAACCTCTTGTTTATGTCCATCCACCTCTCAGATGTGCCCAACTTGCAACTAATGAGTCGGGAAGTGACTCTCAATGTTGGTCCGGTAGATCCACAATAACTTGTGCCCTTCCCCCTTCTCATAGTTTAATTTCTTGGCTAGCTCTTCTACCTTCACAATGGCACTTAAATCGAGGGCCATGTCTTCACCTTTGTTTTTAGGCCCATTACCCTATGGATTAAATTTCCTATGAGTCTCATCCTTCTCCCCACAAAGTAGAAAAATTCTTCATGCACTCGTGACATCAACCATCTAACAACGGTGCGGGTTTAGTAAAAAAATGACAGCTCCCAAAGCTACAAGACCCCAATTTTCTACAACTCCCTCTTCATTGAATCATCTACCCTAGGGTTTCCTTGTTCATCCAACCCTAGTAGCTCCTTGTAGAGATCCACCCACATTAACTCATCATAGTTGGTGGTTTGTGGTTGAATTCATTGATTTTGCATCTATACAACTTTGAGCTCCACTTCCCTACCTTAATAACCCCTGGGGATACTACATTTCCAAATAGACTTCCACGGTTCTTCCTTTTCCACCATTGGTCTCTTTGTATGAGATTTCTTGGGTGCCATCTCCTTTTTTTCATTCTTTCCATGCCCTAGGTGCTTCCAACTTTTCCTTTGTCCCCTAACTTGACGACCTCCACACTTCTCTCTCACACAACCCCCTCCTGCTCTGTTGTCTTCTTCCCTACTTTTTATACTACAAGATCACACCACAACTCACACAATCTTACTTGGTTCATGACAAGTACCTCACTCTTCTTCACAAAACCCTCATCACACTTCAAGTTGGGAGCACAAAAAATTTCTAAGGCAAAGTAGTCAAAATGACTACCTTTACCCTCTATTTATACTTTTTCAACACCTTAAAGTTCCTCCGACCACGTGTCTTAACATCTCTTTTTAATAAAGCACTTTATTTCACTTAAATAAACTTTCATGACTCCCCTTCATGCATGTCACAGTTATAACCTTCTGGCACTCCAATACTACTTCACTACCACATATCTCCTTCACGTGTGTCACCATGTCAAAGTACATAACCTCTTGTGTTGTTCACCAAGTAGTTCCCCATGGTGTCACCTTCCTCTTGTTATATTGTGCGATCATTGTTTCTCTTTTGTGTGGTCTTTAAAATTTTCTTAACACACCTTTATAACCACACAAATTCAAACACCTTATACACCATACCACTCATTCTTCTACCTTTGCGCTAACAGTCCATCTTCTCAAAAATTTTCAACCATATCCAAACATATCTACCAATCCATCCACCCCACACTAAATGTATGTGTGGTCCTCTACACATGGAATCACTTATAATGTAATTATCTACTAGCACACCAACACACAACACAACACCAAACATAGAAGACAAAAAAAAAAAATGAAAAAGGAAACACACAAAAGGGAAATGCGTTAAGGGAAACCTAATCTAACTAGAAATACTACCTTATTTACAAACACATAGAAGCCTTATTTATAGTAGGGCTTCAACCTACTCCCATTGAAATAACTTAGAAAACCATGTCCCATCCAACACTTATAATTGACACACACTTGAATCCAGTATGAAGGATATAATATATAAAACCAATGGACTTTGAGCTTCCCAGGATGGTGTAAAAACTTAGAATCATAAAGTAAAACCATCTTCCCAACCTCAAATTTCTTATTCTTAATGTGATGATCATGTCATGCCTTTTTTCATGCCTTCTCAGTCCTCTGACTCCATCTAGCAAGGGATCATATTTCATCCAACTTGCATTATTAACTTATCAATGCACTCTTGCAACACCTACTTGTTGGCCAATCCTCCTACATGCAATACATAGAGAGGGTAGCATGAACTCTACTAAAAAAAACTTTTACACCAAAACACCAATTGAAATGGTGTGGCTTTGTTCAATCTTTTATAAGTTGTTCTATATGCCCATAACATGGCCGAGACTTTTCATCCCAGTCCTTGTCTCCCAACATCACAAATCTTGGTCAACATGTGACTCAATATCTTGTTAAATGCCTCAACAGTCCCATTAGCTTGAGGGTGATAAGGAGTAGTCTTGTGATGAGCCACCATGAACTCTACCAACAAAATCCTGATGGTCTCATTCAAAAAATGAGTACCCCGATCACTAGTCAAACTCAGAGGGCACCCATACCTGCTGATTATATTTTCCCATAAAATCTTGTTGTTGTGGCCATCATGCAATCCTCATAGGTGTTGTCCTCCCCCATGTGTTAGATAATCAATGCAAGTAATGATGTACCATGAACTTGTCCTTTGTGCATGTGTAGGTGAAATAGGGCCTACAAAGTCAATTTCCCATTTCTCGAATGGTTCAACACTAGCTATTGGTCTCAATGGAATTTCATCCCTTTTTCCTAGCTTACCAAGGCACTGGCAAAATGATCACAGGCCTTGCAATACTCAATACAATCTGGTAAAGGGTTTCCCACCAAAGACCTACCAATAAAATCTTCCACGTGGTGGCATTTCCTGCATAGTGCCCTCTTGCAATTCCACCATGTGCTTCCTCCATGATTGCAGTGTGCTCATGTTCCAGTACACACCAATGGCACAAGACCTCATCCCACCTAACTTGTACAGGTCTCCATTGATTAACATGTAGGGCACAACGTGTGCACTAACTATTTCCTCTCCAAGGCCTTCATCCCTCTGGTGCCACACCCATTCTTAAGAACACAATGATATATTTCAAGTCGAGGGGGCACTGTAAATCTAAATAGTTGTGCATCTGGCATTGTATCCTCAATGCTCTGTGCATCCTCTCCTAGTCAATCCTTGATAAATGGTCAAGCCCCAAATTACTCTTACCCGGTTTTACAACAACCATAAACTCAAACTCCTTGAAACAATAGGACCCACTGCATATGTGCCCTTGCAAGATGGGCTTGTTCACCAAGTACTTTAATGCCATGTGGTCCATATAAAAGATAAAAGGTGTCACTAGAAAATACTACTTGAATTTTGTAGTGTGTAGATCATCGATAATGCCTCATGCTCTCATGGTAGTATAATTTTGTTCTGTTGGGGTTAGCTTCCTACTAGCAAAGCACAAGGGATGGTCAAAAATTCCCTCTCCAGGTTGTGCTAAGACTACTCCAATCACCATCCCGGATGCATCAACATGCACATGAAAAGGTTTATCCCAAGAGGGAAAGCATAATATGGGTGCATAATAATGAGTCTATTCTTTAGTGTGTCAAATCCATCTGTTGCACCTCTCCCCAATGGAACATACTCTTGTGTTTTAGAAACTCCTCCAATGGCATGGAAATCTTGGCATAGCCCTTGATGAACTTCCTGTAATACCCTATGTATGTCCAAGGAATCCATGCACTGCACTCTAGCTAGTAGGTTCCCCCAATCCCACAATAATGACAAATTTGGCAGATCCACCAACAAGCCTTCTTTACATATGATATGTCCCAACAGGGTGCCAAATGGAGTAGTGAAAACACATTTCTTAATGTTGAGGGATATACTTAACTACCTGCATCTCTCAAACATCAACCTCAATATTGTCACAATGGTCCTTCACTAATCCATACATCATCCAATCATCTAGGTAGACTTGTAAAAAACTTGTGGATGAAGTCTTGAAATGCTTGAACCACAATGCATGAAAACACAACAGTGCATTCTTTAGTCCAAAGGGCATGACCATATATAGGAAAAATTCCCCATTCAATGGTGAAATTTGTCTTTTCTTGGTCCTCCTTTGCAATTCTAACCTAATGATATCCTAGAATCCATCTATGTGAAAGAATAGATCTCATGCCTGCACTACTCCTTCTAGGATCTCCTCGGTGAATGGGGTTGGAAAAGGATCAATGACACACACCACATTCAAATCCATGTAATCAACACAAAATCCTTATCCTCCCATCCTTCTTAATGTTGATGACCATCGGACTTATCCACTCTAATTCCTCAACAACCTCAATGATGCCTAATGTGATCATCTTGTCAATCTCCTCCTTGACTTTGATGCACAAATTCAAATTCATTCGATAAGGTCTCTTCCAAATTGGTGTGCACCTCCTTTAGTTTGATCCACATCTCTCCTAAAGAGTGGTGAACTCCCTTGAGTTTGTGGTACCCATGCAGGAATAAATCCTAGAATTCATGCAATAGATCAATAATCTTTGAAACCTCCCTTTCGACCAAGTAATCTCCAATAGTAGCTTCTTTGGGTTCCACCTCTCAAGAGCAATGTTAACCTTCTTAGTTTTTAGGGGTTCATGGTAAGCGTGCATGCTTGCTCATCAACACTATCCATAACCTCATGCATGTACCCATAGTATGGTTAACATCCAAGTTCTCCACCTCTTCACCATCTATCATGTAGACCAACTTTTTCTTTCTTTTCCATGCGCATGTGCACTCAAGTTGTACCTCCTCTGATTCTTCCTCATCAAAGTGCACCTCCAAACCAGGTTCACCCAACAACTCCAGTACTTTTCCTCCACCATGGCACTATCTCCCATAGTTAGGTGCTTAACAACCTACAACACCTCATTCACTGATGGCTTAGTACTCTGATACTCAAAATTTGAATAAGATCAGTCATCAACTCTTGCCAGTTTCTTGTCTAACGATGCAACTCTGAATGAATGTACCATGCACACGCACAACCTTGTAAGGTGGAGTAAATATTATGCACCCATAGTGATGGAGGAAAGGCTTCCACACCTTCCATCCAGGCCTTCTCACATGCTTGGACATGAAATGAGGTGGGTTCCTTCCCATGATAGTCTTGTATAGTAGTAGGTGCATTTCTTTGGAGAAACCTAATAGAGAACATGATTCTCACCTCACACCATTCTAGAAGGTTATCTCGATGGGTCACCCACCAACGTGTTGCGGTCCCAAGAAAATTATAGCTAAGCATACTTCTCCTTTCGATCTCACATCTCCACTGGGTCTCCATTTCTCATAGGAAAACATCATGGTTTCCTCCCAGTGTAACTCGGAAACTATTTTCCTCCCAAGTGCCTGATTGAGTGTGCCTTTGTTACTCTCATCATCATAGCCTCTTAACTTCCTTCTTCCAACTAACTCATATGTCCCATGTGCCCCAATTTTCACATGCCACACTAGTTGTATCACTTATAGATTGAGTGTCTTCCCACTAAATAACACCTTCTTTTGTTGGTTGCACAACCTCAGGGTCCCTGATAGTGCACACATAGATTTTGTCTAGGTCTTCTTCTCCCAAGGGCTCAATATAGGGCATGACTTTCCATCCATTAGAGGAATAATAACACATTCCTCCTTGTTCTCAAAACTTATATACCCCTTATTGAAACGTAAGTCAACATTGTTCTTATAGCACCAGGGGTGCCCAAGTAATGTTGAAAGTTTCCACCTCAACAAGTGCCAAGACTTCAAAGTCTCTAGTGAATTTCACCCTTGGATAGTTATAAAACATCCTTTAAAACACCAATGGGCATTTCCTTTGTCTTGTTGGCCATATACAACACATTTGAAGATGGCTATAATGGGGGCCTTCCCATTTGATTCCATGCATCCAAGGTGAGAACATTAACTTCCATGCCCATGTCAATCAAATATTACTTAGGAGCCATCCATCAACAACTACATTCAAGGTAATCTCCTTATCATAGTCAAGACTGTGAGGAGGTAGATTAGCATGCAAACCTTCCTCTCATGCTCTCCTCCGGTGCTTGGTACTTTTCCTCTCAGCCACTCTCCTATAGAGGGATGATATTCTCTTGTCTCAACATCTTACATACCTCCTTGACTTCATCCATATCCTTTTGTGGAGCCTCAACACTCTTCTTTTGCTCTAACTACCATGATTTCTCCTTCAAGCAATTGGATCTCTCCTTGTAGGCTTCAATAACATCCATGGTTTCTTGATAAACTTCCTTCGATGCATAGGGTCCAGATA
This sequence comes from Taxus wallichiana var. yunnanensis, assembly GCA_018340775.1. Classification (NCBI taxonomy): domain Eukaryota; kingdom Viridiplantae; phylum Streptophyta; class Pinopsida; order Cupressales; family Taxaceae; genus Taxus; species Taxus wallichiana. Next base: position 22,456,410 of record CM031236.1, on the reverse strand, counting down.
CTTCCCATGCACCACTTCTTCTCTTGTAACCAAAGTGGTCTCTACTTTGGTATCTCCTTAGTGCGCACCCTCAGCTCACATCATCACCAGTATACAAGTTCTAACTCTGACTCACGCACCACCCTTGGCATCCATTGTTGATCAACATTTTACACTCACCATCCCAACACCCTTATCCTTCCATTCTTCTTCTAGCTCATATGCTCATATAACTCCAGGCACTCTTCATACTTGTGCTTCTTCCCACACCAAGAGCACTACAAAAAATCAAGACACTCATGATTTGTAATGTTCTATAGATCCACAGTTATAATAGTTCCATGAGGAAATTCACTTCTTCCTCCTCCATGATTTCCATGGCCTCGAAATCCACCCAAAAGCCTCTTCCACGACCTCCTCCATCCATGTGCCCCTTCATAATGATGATCATCCTTGGAACTACTAGAAATGTTGGTCTAGTGCACACCAATATCAATGGCATCATGTATCTAGTCTATCAATCTACAATCCTTGGTGTCATGAGTAGTAGAGGTGAAAATTTTGCAATAGTAGACACATTCTTATGGATCATGCGTATGTAACAATGGGCATCTACTTGCATCATGATCTCCATGGAAAATCTCATAGTCCACCGACATGGTGTGAACCAACCTTCGTGGGAAAATTTCCTTTGTATGACCCTCTACTTCACAATCCATACACCATAACCCATTGCGAGTCTCATGAGCCGAGTTCACAGATAATTTCTCTAGCTGCTTTTCCATTGTACAAAATTTGGGCTTCTAGGAATGGACTAACTCTTGTATCAATGCTTCCTACTACCTCAACGCATGCAAAGGAAGCCTCCAAGGCCTCACGCGGATCTGTGAAAGTCTTATGAAAGTGCCCTCCTGAATGGTGTGATCAGTCCTCCGATGAACCACTTGAGCATGCTGTGAAGGGTGAATGTCATAAGACAACTTGGATAGGAGAGTCTTGAAACATGTGTCATACTCCCACACACACTCTCTTCCATTCCTTATTGAATCTCCTTCAACACTGTTGATGATTTTTTATTCAAACTCAGGTATGTGGAACTCCACCAAAAAAGGCATTATGCAGCATATATAATCCACCACCGTCTAGTGTGGATCATATTTCTAGTACCAACTATGCATGCATCCCTTGCAACGTGGTTAAAAAATTGACTTTTTTTCCACTCTGGGGTAGTGATTCCCTTCATGCCATAGTAACTCACACTTGTGTACATGTTCCATGGCATCCTCAATGCCCTTGTAATCAGGTAAGTGGAGTGACATCTCATAAAACACATGTTGATGGTGTTGTGGACCTTGTCCACCAAGATCCAGACCTTGATTCCCTCCAGTGTTTCCTCCACCACCAGACCCACTAGATCCACTAGCTCCTATCCCTCTGGATCCACCTAATCCTCCTCTCATAGTAGGAAAGGGCCTAAATAAAGTTGCCCCTGTGAACCCACCATCACACTAAACTGTGCGCCGATAGTTTGTGATACTAACCACTCCCAGATGTGTTTCCCATGCCACTTCCAGACATGATACTCAAACCTTGTGAACCCACACCTTGCCCAAATGTCATACTAGAAAGATACCTCTAAATACAGAAATGATTGTGTAGCCATAGATGTACCAAATGAAAAATTATACCTCCTAGGTGTCACTCGACTACCAATACCGATACCAACTTGGATTATCAAAACTTATCTCAGGAACTAGAAAACTAAGCACAAGGGTTTGGTCACCATGTGGGTTAAGATGTGTGCCTACGGACTCTCTCCTTTCTTCATATGATGAGATCTCTCTCTAGAAGCCAGGGGTTTCTCTTCCATGCTTTCCAAGATGGGGTAGCTTAGACTGCTCAAGTTCCACATCCTCCACATGAACCTCAAATCCTTCCCACAAATCTACCTCCATAAATCCATCACTCTTGCAGCTTTGCATTTCTTTCCAACTCCCTCTCCCAAGCTTCATTATACTTGAGCCACCTCTCCTCTCTCTCCATTTCTACCACAAGGTCCGCCATCCTCTACCACACCAACTTCTACGCCCCGCACCTAGCAAGAGTTTTAGCTAGCCATGGGAAAGGCTTCCAAAATCAAAGTAATAACTAGGATCTTGATAGCTAATGGAATAACATGCAAAAATGATCCTCTAGGATCCCTTAAGAACTCAAACTCAATAATCTCTGGGAAAGAATACGTAGAAATAGCATATTCCAAGGTATAACTAGTCAACACACCTCTCCACCAGTGATCAACAACATGATCCAGTCAGATCAACATCCTACAACCACTGATATTCCTCCTAGGTCCAAACATGAGGTCTATAGTACCAACTTTTCCTTGATGCATATGTTGAGAGCCATTCATACAACTCTACTGGGAAACAACAAAAAAATGTCTCATAGAGTTCATGATACATGTTTCTCCTCCACCCATTTTTGTGCATCAAACTCAGATCCAGTACTAAACCTCTGAGAAAACTCATCCTCCATGCTTTTAAGCTAGGTCTCAACATTTCCAAGGTCAAATGCTCCATCATCACACATCATTCTCACAACAATTTCAAAAGAGGTCCCGAAAATGAAACCAAAATGTAGTCTCTGTTTACCCCTAACTTCTCTTCAAACCCTAAGCACGCTCGACATATCACCCAACCTGACTGGGAGCTCACCCAAGGCACATGTAGGTGTCAAGCCCCTCCTTTATATGAGCTTCATGAGAATGTTCTCCATTAATGAAAAGGTGTTTGCACAGATAGAAACTAGTTACATTCATTCTTACAATTTAGATCAAGAACTAGATCTAGGTTCGGGCGCACCACATATGGAAGTAAACATGATCACATTACAACAATATCATAGATAAACCCTAAATAATATCAAGAACACAAAGGTTTGAATTCATAGACAATAAAGAAAACACATACATCAAGATCCATAACACAATGTTTAGAATCACTCCATTGTATTAATTCATCACATTACAAGTAGCCAATAATACATTAAGGATTCCATGATGGAGATAATACAAAAGATTCCTCAACATGCTCTCTATGATAGCTTCATTACAGAGCTTACAATCACGTATCACACTCACACTCTATCCTCTCTCTATACACCCTCTTCCCTATCTAAATATATGCAAAAACCATACAAAAGGAAGAATATGGAATGAATCTCCTCTAACCACTCATCATTACAAGAAAAGGCCTGAAGGAATCTTTCATGATCGCTAACCACTACTGTTTCCCTAATCGAGTATCTCAATCAAGTTTCCCTAATCGAGTATCCTCAACATGTCAAGTGCTTCCAACTATTTGATCAGGGTCAAAAGTGACTAAGTCCACCTTTCCTTCCACGAGCCTTTGTGCATCCCCAAAAGTTATCCTTTCATGATTAACATGATCTCGATGATAGCTTCATTCTGAGAGCTTACAATCACGTATCACACTCACACTCTATCCTCTCTCCATACACCCTCTTCTCTATATGAATATATCCCAAAAACCATACAAAAGGAAGAATATGAATGCTCGTCATTGCTCATCATTACAAGAAAAGGCTGAAGGAATCTTTCATGATCGCCTAACCACTACCCAAGAACATGCCAAATGTCATCATGTGTTTCCCTAATCGAGTATCCTCAACATGCAAGTGCCAACTATCTATAACTAACTCCACCTTTCCAACCCCGATCCTTTCATGATAACCGTAATGATACCCAAGAATATTCCTTCATTGAGTTTTGAAAGGCTTCATAAGCTTAAACTTATATCCGCCAATTTGGTCACCTTTCCATGTGCTCTCAACACAACTTTGATCAAGGGTCAAAAGTGACTAAGTCTGAACCTTTCCTTCTTGGGCACGAGCCTTTGTGCATCCCCAAAGTTACTTCATTATTTCCAAGACATTTTCCCTTCCATTGCATGTTTTTCATGATTTTATTTCCTATGATGTGTTTAGGAATTGATATAGTCAATAAATCGATCATTATAGAACCAAGAGCTCTCTTGAAGCTTGAATTTTCTCGTCTATGAGTATTTGAATCATTAAAAGATGATTTTTCTAGTTTGTAGATGGGAGCGATGTGTACATGTGAAGCATTTAATTTTCCATATGTGTGTGGTGATAGGGGTAAGTTCCCAATGTGAAAGGAATTTTCAACTGTTTGAAATTGATATTCACCACATCCTTTGTCAATGATTTTAAATGTGGATGTTTGTGTAGATGAACTAGTAGGCATACTAGACAATGTAGAAGGTGGATTGGTAGATGTAGAAGGAGGATTAACAATTTTACTATCAATATTCTTGGCATTATTCTTTGGAAGAAGTTTTGAGAGTGTATCGGGATCAATTCATGTGGTTTTAGAGAAATGGTATGATATGAGGGGAGAATAATTTTCTATGGATGGACAATAGTGGGATTGTTGATACCTCCCTTCAAGAATTTGACAATACTCGAAGGGCTTAGTATCAATGTGCAACATGATTTATTTTCCTTGATAGGGAAATTTGATGCATTGATGGAATGTGGATGGGACGACCTGCATGACATGGATCCATGGGTGCCTAAGGATGTTGTATGGAACCTCCAAGTCCACAACATGGCATAAGGTGTCCAAAGTGATTGGTCCAACCATGAGTGATAACGTGACTGTTCCCATGGATTGTCTCTCATGATTATCATACCCATGAATGGTTATGATATCAGTAGTAAGAACTCTCCTTGGTATAGCCAAGACATCATAATAGTTTCATGGAACAAATGTTTAGCGTGACTCCATTGTCTATAAGAACTCTTTTGATCTTATGATGAGTAATGAATGCTTTTGACATATAAGGAACTATTATTTGGAATGTTTGGGTTTAAAAGGTCATGAGGACCAAATGATAAGATAGGGATATTGAGTGAAATATTTGTGATCAAGGCTTGAAATTTTTGGGTGTTGATGTCCTTAGGAACACATGCATCATGTAATGTGTGAGTAAGGATGTATTGAAGCACATGTGATGTTTTAAGCAACTCCATAAGGGAGATATTTGTGTGGATGTCTTCTCCAATTGTTTGATAATATCATAAGAATCGAAGGAAATATTTAACATTGGATGTAGGTTTTGGATTTGAAGTAGATTGAGGATTGGATGTTTGAGGTATTGTAGATGTCAAAGGTTGTTTGGAGGTGGGAACCCAAACCTTTTTGTCTTGTGGTTCTTTGCAGCATAGTCAGAGTTTTGATTTTGATGGTACCAATAATGTTGGGTTCTTGATCGAAAATGATATGATTGAGTCATATTCAACATTTTTGATGTTTGGCCCTTTTCCTTTTGAGATATTTTTGCTTCATCGTGTTTGGGGAAAGGGTATTTGAAAACTGTTTAATTTTTTGTTGGGAGTTTTTGTTGGATGTATTTTCAACTTCTATGTCTCCATGATCGATTAAGTCTTGAATATAGTGGTGGAGTTGCATACAATGATCCATATGGTGGCATTGATATGATGGTACTCACAATATTCATTTTCTTTGTACCACTTTAGTTTTGGTTTCCCTTCTTGAATGGTTTTGTGATTGGATAGGTGATCATATCCACACTTTCTAGGTGATGGAATATGCTAGAAATACTTTCTCCAAGTGGAGTGAATTGTCTTCATCTAAATTCCTAAGGAGTAGCTTTCTTACTAGGAATGATGATTGGTTTTTAGTTGATTTGTTTGGTTTAGATTGTAAGTTTTGAAAGTTCTAAACATAATGAGAATCGGTGACTCTCCATCATTCACAACATTATGATTTCGATTGAAGAACCTTGACTTGTCTTGATTTTGATTGGTGTCTTTGTGAGGTTGATCCTTAGAAGAGTCTTGATTAGGCCCTTAGAAATGAGGGATTTCTCAATTTGTGTCCCCTTTTTGATTACTTCCTCAAAATTGGTTAAGAAATGCATTTACATTTGGAATGATAGTTTGATTGAGATTAGGTATAAATATGTTTACTAATTGTTTCTCGGGAATTAAATAAGGTAATTAACTTGCGATCCCTCGCCATCTTTGGAGAAATGATGTGAAGGTTTCATTGTTTCTTTTCTTTGTATTGCAAAGGTCCATCATGGTGACCTTGAGTCTAAGTTAAAGGAAAAGTGTTTAATAATTTTTTTGATAAGTTAGTGAAAGTGGTAATGGATCCTTTTGGAAGGTGTAAAAACCAATCTAAGGCTTGTCCTCCTAAAATTTTAGGGAAAAGACACAAAAGGTATATGTCATTGTAAGATACTTCTTGAATTGCATGAATAATTATTTTACATGTTCTCTTGGGTCATGTTTTCCTTTGTATTTTTGAATTTAGGAGTTTCAAATGATGGAGGAAATGGTATTTGTAACATGGCCTTATCAAATGGGTAAGGAAAAATTTCCTCAAAGTTAAATTTTTGGTATGTTTTTGTAACCCCATGATTGTTTCTTTCATGTTCTTCCATTCTTGTGTGAATGGAGAGTTTTGTTGAGGGTATATGATGTCATTGATTTTGTGACTAGGTTGCTCTTTCTCTTCATCATGTGAGTTTTTGGAAACCTTAGAAGCTATGTGAGTGAGTTGTGTCATTTCATGAATTTTTTTCTAATAAGGCTTTGTTGGATGTTTTTGTTGAATTGTTGGATGTGTGATTTTGTTTACTTGATTCGGGCTTTCTAAAAGGTGACTCAAGTTTTCTTCACCAAAATCATAAAGGTAGCTTTGCCCCCATTTCTAGGATGTGAAGAAGGTATTGGTTTTTGTTTTGTCTTAATAATTTGTCTACTTGTTCTCATTCTTTGTCATTGAGTTTGGGTTGTCTTACCTCATTCTCTTCATCTAAACTATCATTTCCAAGAGGATTGAATCTATCAAGGTTATCATAAATATTGTGACTCTTATTGTGAGTAACCACCATGTTGCTAATAGGTAAGAACCTAGGTAAGCTCAAAATTTGGATAAGTGGTTAATCATATGGGATAGGATTGGATTTATTTTTGTTTACTTGGTGTTTACTCATAAATGAGTTTAAGGAATCAAGTTCTAGTTTGATCAAAAGGGTGTGTATCCAAAGGATAAAATTCAGTTTTGGATGGGGTAGATTGGATTCTTGATTTTGATTGGATTGGATTTAATTTGGATGGTGTTTGTGGAACACAAGTTTTGATCTACAAGATTTGATTCAAAAACAACAAGAATGTATACAAATAAAAAAATGTTTTGATATGTTTTGGCTTAAGAGGTAGAATACCATCAGAAGTGTAATGTTTAATGCAACAAGAAGAATGTTATGAATAATGGATGCAAGGCTCTTATCACTCCAAATAGATGTGTTTTTGATATATCCTAGTCCTGATATACCAAATCTACCATGGGCACAAAAGTGGTATGGGGAACCCTTGGAATACTTGAAAGAGACTCACCTAATCAATAATGACCCTCTTAGAGGAGTGAATCACCACTCCAATGATGGGTTTTCTTGAATAGGTGGTAGGGTAATGAGGGAATGAATGTGTGAATGGTGTCCTTATTTCTCCCCAAATAATTTATAGGGATGATGCCACAAAATTCATTGTTACAACTATTTTAGGCATATACTTTAGTAACCCATCATGAAAATTTACCTGTAAGTGGGGGACAAGAGGTGAGGAAAGTGTCGAATGTTGTTTTGAGACTAAGTCTCAAGTGCAATGCAATGCAAAATGATTGGTGCATGGTGGTGAAATCCACATCATCGGTGTAGCTAAGTGGTGATGAAATCCATGTTGCTACATGTAAATACAAGTATGAATGGTTACAAACAAATTCTTTCCAACTTTGATGAAAAGAAATGTGAAAATGAAAGAAAAAATAAAAGCTATATATGATTTTTTTAGTTTTTCTTTGACAAAGGAAACCTGTATGCATACAAATGAGTTAGTAGTTTTTTTCTTGATTTTTCTACTCTTTTTATTAATTCTCTATCGATCCTTAAAAATCAAGTTAGCCAAATACAAGAAAAAATAACTTCAACTATTTTTTGATTCTCAAGTTCACCCAAAGGGTGCGAGAGAAGAGCATACGTGGTTTGGTTGTGAAAAGATAAAAATAAAAATTAGTAATAAGATGAGTTAGATTAAAATGAAAATGAAATGATTTAACTAATGAAGTAAATCACAATTTTTTATTCTCAAGATCACCCAAAGGGCAAGAGAAGAGCATACACGATGTTGATTGTAAAAGTAAAAGGTAGAAAATGAAAGGAAAAACAATATAAATGATGTATTCTAGTTAGAAAGAATGATTAAAATATATTTTAGATTTTGTATTATGTAGAAAACCTACAGTAGAAAATAGTTAGAAAATAGTACAAAAAAGAAAAATAAAATTAATTAAATTCAAAATTTGCAATAAATGAAAATTTCACATAACACTAAAATAGATAATAAAATGGAAACATAAAAATAAAAACACAAAATGCACAAAACGTTATGCAACACATATATGCACAAAGAACTATTGCACATAGTTGTAAAGACACATGGAATTTAACGGAAGCACAAATGATGAAAATTATAAGAAATTAGAAACAAACCCTTTGAAATGGAAATGCAAGTAGTTCAACATAAACACAAATATGTTAGAATAAATACAAAGAAAATGATAGTGCATAGAAGATGATGGAAGAAACCTATGTGATGCAAATGACGAAGGGTCTTTGATGATGGAAATGTATAGACATGCAAAAAAAATGTAGAAAATTAAACTATGTTGATAGATCATGAGATACGCTAGCAAAAATATGATGAAAAGCACAAATCACATGTATCTACAAAAATGTTAGAATACAACCAAAACATAGTTTTTCTCAAACTTATCTCAAAACCCAAGCTCACTAAATGACCTAAAAATTGGTTAATGACCTTTAAACACTACAAGAAACATGAAAATGATATTAGAATGACAAAAAATGAATAAGAAAGTGTGGGGTCCCACCATGATGCATGCGAAAATGTGTACAATAGAAATTGTAGAATAATGAGAAAGTACAAGACAATAAAAATAAATCAAATTTTTTTTAACAAGCTCCTTGTAACCTCATATTGGATCGGCAGCTAAAGAGTGGGGTCAAGTGACACTCTTGTTGGGTCCTTGATGAAGTTGAAAATGATTCTTTGATATGTGGATGCTCCAAGAATGCTCCAAATGGAAGTACTTCAAGCTACGAGAAAATGGATGAATGGATGATGATTGAATGATGGATGAGTGATCAATTGGACAACATAAGGGTGTGTGCAAAAATTGATTTTTAATGATATTTTGGCAGAGTAACACTATAAATTCTTCAAGCTTCCAATGATGAATTGAGAGGAATGGATCTTATTTATAGATGCAGAAGAAGCCATGGATTGAGGAAGGTGGAATTGACTGAGTTATAGGCTATTGATTTCAATTTCCTTATTTAGCATGGTTGATTTGTTTTGTGCAATAGTCTATTTGAATGAGAAATTAAGAGGCTTTATTTCAAATTGGTTGGATCTTGATTTTGTTGGTTGTACGTGAATATTTTCTTCCATGTTTTTAGAATTCTAGAACTTGAGTGGAGTGACAAGTTCAACTTGAGTGAGTTGGATAGTGAAGTGGAGATGAGTGGAATGTGAGTAGATAATTGATTTTTATTGAGATATGAGTGAATAATGAACCAAATATGATTGTTGGACATTATACTATGTGATGGGTATTTTTGGGGTGTTTACATGCTTTATGGGAATGTGACCATGACATCCTAGATAATGTTGGAAATATGGGAGAAATATTAGGTATAACAATAGAAAAACATTTACTCCTTGATTTCTTTGTCCAAGAATAGAAAATACATTTCTTGTATACGAAATTAGATTTCCTAAGCTAAATGTAATGAATCAAAACTTTATCTATGCATGATTATAGTGCGACTAAAATTTGAAATAGGAATCTTAAGGGTGGTTATTTCATTGGAAATACCAGGTAAGTACTTAAGATTTGATAAAAATGAGAAAACCAAAAGGACACAAACTATTTTAGAGGAATTAGACTTTGACACATGGTCATGGTGATTACATTAATTAGACTTATGTAAGCACATGAGTGATGAAAATGTACAAGATATGTAGTAAAAACAACATATTGTTAAAAAATAAATTAATTACGAGAAAGGATCATATTTGATTGTGTAAGGAATACACATAATTAACTATTAGAGAAGATAAATCACAATAATGAAAGGAGAGGACCTTGCGTATATCAATGCCACTAAGAAAACACTAAGAACACAAAAGTCCTAGCCAACCCCTATTTCAGGGGATGATCTAGATAGATTACGTAAGGTATAAAAAGAACCTAACTTAGAATGAAAAACATAAAAAATGATATATCTTCCTTATAAACCCAACACGAGATAAACATAATGCCCATTACTAAGGGTCTTCATCCTTGTGTGCTATAAAATAGGTTATAGAGCTTAATTTTCTATGACTTTCTTTCTTCCATTTGATCACACACTTTTGAGAACCTCTTGTGTGGAGTGGCCCTTTTCCCCACATGCCAAGATGGATTTCACCCCTCATTTGTAGAGGGTTCCATATGTCCACCAAGAGGCTCGAATATAAGGTTAAAATTGAGTTCCATAATTGGTTGAGATACTTATTGAAAGCAAAGGATAAAAATATATACAAATGTACAACTTTCATCAATTTGTGGTCTTTTGATATCTTGGAAATGTGTTTTCTACAAGAAAAATTATCAGCACAAGAGGATAGAGGAATGAAGGAGAGGATGGAGGGAGAAGAAGGAAATACTTTCAGGGAAAAGAGATTGCAGAGAAAACCCTTATTTGCATTGGACAAATGAAATACAGAGAAGAACCATTCACGTTTTTACCAGATACAATCCCACAGACACAAAGTTCTTCAAAATTACATTCATGAAGAACAAAAAGTTTCTTAGCATATTATTTGATTAAATGATTCACAAAAAAAGTAGAGGGAGAGAGGGAAACAAAGGAAAAAGAAAAAGAAGCTCTTGTATTGATTTTTCCGTTCAAAATTATAGTCTTGACATATCAAAATTCCAACCCCGACAATGGCTTCCAGAACCCATCAAATAGCTCGTGAAAAGTGGTTATAACTTCCTCCAGGTGAGAAAAATGGTTTTAAACAAATTTCATCCTTCGTGCCCTTTCAAAATCATCCATTCGTGAAGAAAAACCATGGCGAAAAACCAATTTACGTGAATACACAGACATTTCATTTTATTTGCCAGTTTTGATATGAACCATCGATTTGCTTTGTTAAAATGTTCAAATCGGACCATCCACGTGGAAGGAGAAGATTGGAGCGGCGTGGGGAAGCCCCTTTCATTTTCATGAATTTTTGTGTTTTGGCACTTTGGAACAAATTTCCCCACAACCCCGCCTTGACTTTTTGACTTGGACACGTGGCGGGCTATGATTGGAAATAGGATCATGATGCATTCGAGCATTTTGACCTTTTCTACAAAAAGTCACAAAATCTCATTTACCCCATGGCCATTGACCGTGCTCTCTAACTCTTCTGGACACATGGCACAATCTGATTGGAAAAAATGGGTGTGTGGCTCTCGTTGTATCATTTTGACTTTTTTGGAAAAAGGCACAAAAACTTGTTTACCTCCATCGGCCCACTCTCGCATCGGCTCTTTGGACACGTGGCGGCCTTTGAATGATTGCGGTCCTTAGGGGATTTTTTACCATTTTTATTCTCCCACCTGAATTCACGGGCCAAATCTCACCAACTTAGCTTTTTTTAAAAAGATCAAAGTGCACAAATACCTCCGCATCTCCGCCAGTCCGCCAAAGGAAAATTTTCAACTTAGGCCCACCGAGCCATAACTTAAAAAGTACAAGGAGTTAGGAGGACTTCTTTACCTTTTTGGAAAGGGGAAGAAATTTCCCATCTGATGAAATGATTTTCATGAGTCTAAAGTCCTTGGAAAGTTCCAATTTTCAAAATACCTCTTTCAAGCATACTTTAAGGGCACCAACTCAAAATTTTGCAATTTTAGACTTAGAAATTAAAGGGAAATTTGAGGGTGACAATAGTTGGCTCTTTCTGGGGATGACTTGGCTTGAAACAAAGGCACAAGGCAAGATCAAGAACAATAGACCAACTCTGGGAAATGAAGACTAGTGCCTTATCCATTGGGTGATAGAGTCAAGAGGCAAAACCAATACAAGACAACACACACAAGGCAGGAAAGGAAACAAACCAAAAAGGAGGGCCCAAAACAAACACCCCACACAACAAGGAAGAAAAGGAAACAAACAAGCCAAAAACAAAGAAAATACACAATGTACAAGGGACTCCCTAATCACCTAGGACTTGAACAACTTTAAGTACTACCCACTATAAGGGAGTGGGAGAGAAGATCCATCCATGTAACTCAAATAAAAAGAGTTCTCACCAGAAAAATGTTTGATTCTGAAGGGGCCAAGCCAAAGTGAGTCAAACTTACCATGGCTTCCTCGAGGCTCATGTCTCTTATCCCATAACAACACTTGTGTCCCCCACCTGAAAACTCTAGATTTGGATTTCTTGTCAAACAAAGCCTTCACTTTCAACTGATGGGCTGTTATTCTATCAACCACCTACAATCTATCTTCATTCAACTTTTGGAGATACATGATTCTCTTGTCTAGAGCACTTTGCTTGAAGCTTGAATCTTCAATAGTTTTCATCAAATGCAAAGCTGAAACTCCACCATCACTGGCAGTTGAGCTTCCACACCATACACTACTTGGAAAGGAGACATTCCAATGGCTCTCTTAGGTGTAATCCTATCAGCCCAAAGTGCATCATATAATTTCTTATGCCAATTTCTTTGAGAATCATTCACAAGTTTCCTGACAATGGTCACCAAATTCTTGTTTGTTGATTCAGCTTGTCCATTCCCTTGAGGATAATAATCAGAAGAGTGAGCAAGAGATATTCCATATCCATAACAAAAATCCATTATCTCAGCAGAGGAGAAGTTAGAAGCATTATCAGTCACAACTTTGTTTGGAATTCCAAATCTTATCAATATGTTTTCCTTTATGAAGTTGCATACTACTTTAGAAGTAGTACTCTTGATTGGGATGGCTTCCACCCACTTGGTGAAATAATCCATGGCAGTCAACACATGAGTATGTCCAGTACTTGAAGATGGATTGAGAGTTCTGATGAAATCCAAACCCCATTGTTGAAAGGGCTCCTCGATCACCACTAGCTTGAGAGGCAAAAGCAACCAACCTTGGTCTTCCAACAAACGTTTGGCATGCTTCACATTTACTCACCCACTTTGATGCATCTTGGAATAGAGTGGGCCAATAATAGCCAACACGAAGGATTTTGTGAGTTATTACAGCAGAGGAGAAATTCCCCCCACAAGCTTGATCATGAAAAGTAGAAAATAATTTCTTTTGCTGCTCTTTATCTACACATTTTAAAAACCTTCCATCTACACCTCGTTTGAAAAGAGCATTTTCCCAAAGAACATACTATGTGCAGATCTAAGTTTGATGGCTCTTTTTTCTTTTGTAGTCAAGTGAGATGGGCATTCACCATAGGTCAGAAAATGAGCAATATCAGCGTACCATACATCTGTCGAGCTGAGAAACAAAACCACAGGCAGATCCACTTCATCTTTGGACAACGTTTCATCAACACCTTCAACAATGAGCTCACACAGGCCCTTACCACGAACCAGCTTGGTTGGCTTGATATCCAAATCATATTCTTGCACTTTTTCCACCCAATTACCTCTCTTAGTTCCAAATTCTTGTTGTGTGAGAATCGATTTGACACTTGTATCAGCACAAACACAACAACATGAGAATTTAGAATATAAAATCTGAATTGTTTAACAACTTTTACAACAACAAAAGCATGTTTCTCCATCATGGCATATTTCAGTTCATGGGATTTCAAAATGTAGCTCATGAATGCTATGGGAAATTCATGATCTTCAACATTCTTTTGAGTTAAAACAATGGCCAAAGTGTTTTCAGTGGCATAGCAATATATAATAAAATCTCTGTTGAAGTCTGGACACGCCAAAGTGGGAGTATTTGCAATGGATTTTTTGATATCTTCAAAAGCAAGCTTTCCTTCAGAGGACCAGCCAAAATTCTGCTTCCCTTTCATCATGTGAGCAATGCTCATAGTAAGTTCGGAAAAATCAGGTATGAATCTCCTCAAGAAATTAATCTTACCAAAGAAGGAATGAACACCTTTCTTACTCGTGGGAAGAGGAATCTTACTGTATGGCTTGAATTCTTTCCGGATCAATTTTGATTCCATCTTTTGAGACAATGTGTCCCAACAACTTACCTTTGGTTACACAAAACATGGACTTCTTAGGATTCAAAGAAACTCCGTGCTCTCTACATTTTTGTAGGAATTTTTCAAGGTGTTGAACATGATCTGCTCTATTTTTGAAAAGATAGTCAAATCATCCAAGTATACCACGATGCATTTCCCTTTCAAACTACCAAAATCCAGATCCATAGCTCTCTGAAAAGTAGCACCAGCATTAATGAGTCCAAATGGCATCCTCTTGTAGGAAAAAGTGCCCCAAGGAGTGGTAAAGGTGGTCTTATGCTTGATCTGCAGTGTTTACCTCTACTTGGTTGTACCCTGAGAATCCATCCAACATTGATAACATCTCCGAGCCTGTGACAACTTGTAGCACTTGGTCCATCATGGGAAGAGGATAATTATCTTTCAAGGAAGCTTGATTTAGATTTCTAAAGTCAACACAGATTCTAATCTCCCCATTTTTCTTTCTGACAGGCACTATGTTAGCAATCCAAGTGGAATGATGAATGGGAAAGATGATCCGAGCCTTTAAAAGCTTTTGTATTTCTTGAAAGATAGTGTCAACAATCTTTGGATTATACTGCCTTTGCTTTTGTTTAAAAGGCTTGATGTCAGGCTTAAGAGGGATGGAATGTTGCATTTCTTTTGGTTTGAAAGCTTTGAGATCTTCATACAAGTAAGCAAGCACATCAACATACCTCTTCAAAATATTTATCACCTTCTCTCTTTCTTCTTGAGTGCAACATTTCCCAATGTTCACCATTTTAGGTTCATCTATACTTCCTATATTTATTTTTTCAGTTTCAACAGATTGTTGATTTCCTTGGGAAACTTTAGATTTGACATACCTATCATGTTTATCAAAAAGATCCTCCAAACTCACCAAACCCTTAGGAATTTTTTTGCCTTTTCGATACATCCATCATGATCCATCTCTTCTTTGAACACTTTCTTCATTTGAAGACACACATTCTCTAGGGCAAGTTATCACTTCCTTCAAAATACAACTGATCAAAGTTATCTCTCAACTCCAAGAAAGAGAGTAGATGTTGGTCATCATTGAAGACCTGCCAATTGTTGGCATTGTCAGGAACGCTAGGCCTATGAATCATTTCAATGGAGAATTTTTCCTGAGAGAAGTCAGGATGAGGAATTAAC
Organism: Taxus wallichiana var. yunnanensis; assembly: GCA_018340775.1. Lineage (NCBI taxonomy): Eukaryota > Viridiplantae > Streptophyta > Pinopsida > Cupressales > Taxaceae > Taxus > Taxus wallichiana. The sequence goes on along the minus strand of CM031236.1, from coordinate 22,440,873 downwards.
AAAGATCCAGAGACTGCCAGGGAATCAGCCCTAGTATTCTCTTCTCTTGGTACTGCAATGGAGAAAGCATCGAGGAATTCAATAGAATCCCAAACCAAGATTCCTATAGTGCTTCAATCTTCTATTTTTTACTTGATAAAGGTCTCGGACCTGCTTTACAATAAGCTCAACATCACCATGAGAAAAAAGGTTCTTAACTCCCATCTCCTTCGCCATATTCAACCCAAGAATGAGGGCTTCATATTCAGCAGTATTATTGGTATTCTCAAACTGAAACTTGAAAGCAAAAAGGGTGAATCTTACCCTCGGGAGAGATCAACACTATACCAGCTCCAGAGCTAGCTGAGGAACAACTGCCATCAAACTCCAATGTCTAGACATCATTAGGATCAAACAATACTCCTTTTGATGGACTTGCTTCATCCGGTGACATAATCATATAGTTCCCATGCCCAATGTCTTCATACAAAATCTGTGCTTTTGGATCATCTATTTTTTGCACAATATACTTAGCTTGCTTCTCAGGCATCAACTTCTTCATCTTGCCATTAACTGGGATGAGTGCATGTGACCAATCCATTTTGATTTCCCCTCCAACATCCTTGCAAAATTTCCTACTCAATAGCATGCCGTAGGAAGGAGGAATGTCGCAACTAAGATGGTTGCCAAAACCTTTTTCTCTGCCAAGCAACGAAAAAGCTACTTGTGCATCCTTGATTCTCCCAACTAAAGGCACTTCCCTACTCTCCATAGAATAACAAGAACCATATGTGTGGGTAAGAGTGAGGCCCAAGGCATGAGCTACTTTAGTAGGCATTACATTGTCAGATGCTCCAAAATCAATAACACAATTACTAAGCTTGTGGCCTGCTATAAGGAGAGTCACATAGAAAGGTCTGATTTTCTCATTGGGTGATGTGACAACAGCTACAAGATTTGGTTGGGAAGGGGAAGGAGTTGGAAAAATACCTTTGGAAACATGGGATGGGATTTTAGATTTGGAGTTGACAAAATCAACCATTTTGGCAAAGGCTTTGGGATGGGTTTGATAAAACTCAGCCTCAGAAATCTGAACCTTAGTTCTCTTTATGTGATCAATAATATCAAAGGATCCAGATGTGGATGGGGTATCATTACAAGGAATGGAAGAGACCTTAGACCTATCAACTTTATCATTTGACACATCAGAAGCTTTAGAAGTAGAATTGGAGGGAGAAAAACCAGCAGAGCTTACCTTTTGTGTGGAGGTGGTGGGGATAGGAGAACCTCTCTTTGCAAGCACTAGAATGGTATTGGAAAACTCCTTTGATTTCTTTGCAGGCTGCACAACTTTCTCCTTTTTCTGGTCTATTCTCGAGTCATGACAACATATGACTCACTTGTTCATGTCAGCCACTATATCATTATAATCATCCTCATCATCAACACCTTTAGTGGTGAGGAAGTTGACTCTAGAATCACCAGGCTGCTCCAACTCTTCATCAACATCTTCTTCTTGATCATCATACAATTCATTCTCTTCTTCATCATCAGGTTCAAGGACTTCACATGTTGCGTTGACAGGCACTTTGAGAGGTGGACCTTCAATTGCCAACCTGGTTTGAGAAGAAGGTAGTTTGTTCCTAGGCTGAAAATTCTTCCTTGGAACATCCTGGTATGGAGCATGTTGAGCCAATTGTTTTTATTGCAATGAGGTCATTGGCCAGATTTTGTACCAACTGATCCGAATTACCTCCAGAGAAGAGGAGAAGATGATGTCTTGGATTTCTGGGATTCTCTTTTTAGTTTTCCTGACATGATCAAGTCATCTTCCACGCTGACTGCCAGCCTCTGATCCTCATCCAAAGTTGCTAGATTGGCTCTCCTCAGAGCATAGCTTACTTCAGGTAGTTGTGCATTCAAAAAGAAACATTTTTGGATCTGATCAATGGGTCTAGTATCTTGTGGGATCTTGTTGATCAGCTTTATTAAACTTAGCCACAAATTCTCTCATGGGCTCTTGTGGTTCCTTTTTGATTTGAGAAATTTGGGCAAGCAAGAGCATGCACATCTTCTAGAGGTTTGAAATGGTTCTCAAATCTTGTTCTCATCGTGGTCCAATTGGTAATTGCTCTCAGCAGGAAGATGGTAAAACCAATCTACTACATTGTCTTGTAAGGTCTCCACAAATAGCCTAACAGAGACATCTTCATGTTCCACACCGAGGACTCCACATGCAACAATGAAGGTTGCAATGTGTTCATCAGGGTGCACTTTCCATCACCCCGAATTTGGGAAAATTCTTTTCTGTTACCCCTAGGTAACTCATGCAAAGGTTGTGGAAGAGCCAAGGGACCAACTCGGTGGCCCCAAGGTAATGGAATTGCCATCCTTGGAAAAATATGCTTGAAGAGGAACTAAAACACCAACAAGAATCAAAGCACGAAGAGATTAGGGCTGAGTTGCTCTTGAGGGATTCCACTCCCAAGGGTTCTGTCTTCAACAGGGGTGTGCTTGTAGAATGAGCTCTTCTATTTCTCCCTATTGAAGGAAGAGGAAAACCTTGCTTACTCCAAGAAGTTGAAATTGAGAATCTTCAACTCCAAGAGCTCTTCTACCATGTGTGTATCTCAGAGTCACCAGATCAATGGAATGATCAAATTGTTGTTCTTCTTAGAAAGGAATCTATTGAAAGCATTCCCAGTGGAGTCACCAAAAATGTTGGGTTTCAAATTTTCACTTGAGATGAAACCACAATCAGGGGACAAACAAGTCCCTCCTCTTTGATGGGAGAGGTTCCCTTATTGAAAGCCAAAGGATAAAAATATATACAAATGTACAACTTTCATCAATTTGTGGTCTTCGATATCTTGAAATGTGTTTTCTACAAGGAAAATTATCAACACAAGAGAATGGAGGAATGAAGGAGGAAAGAGAGGAAAGAAGGAAATACTTTCGGGGGAAAGAGATTGCAGAGAAAACCCTTATTTGCATTGGACAAATGAAATACAGAGAAGAACCATTCACGTTTTTACCAGATACAATCCCACAGACACAAAGTTCTCATAATTACATTTTGAAGAACACAAAGTTTCTTAGCTTCTATTTGATCAAATGATTCACAAAACAGAAGTAGAGGGAGAGAGGGAAAAAGAGGAAAAAGAAAAAGAAGCTCTTGTATTGATTTTTTTTCAAAATTACAGTCTCGACATATCAAAATTTTCCAACCCCAACAATGGCTTCCAGAACCCCATCAAATAGCTCGTGAAAAGTGGTTATAACTTCCTCCAGTGAGAAAAATGGTTTGCAAATGGATTTCATCCTTCGTGCCCTTTCAAAATCATCCATTCATGAAGAAAAACCATGGCGAAAAACCAATTTACGTGAATACACAGACATTTCATTTTATTTTCCAGTTTTGATATGAACCATCGATTTGTTTTAAAACATTCAAATCGGACCATCCACGTGGAAGGAGAAGATTGGAGTGGGCGTGGGGAAGCCCCTTTCATTTTCATGAATTTTTGTGTTTTGGCACTTTGGAACAAATTTCCCCGCAGCCCCGCCTTGACTTTTTGACTTGGACACGTGGCGGGCTATGATTGGAAATAGGATCACCATTCAATTCTGAGCATTTTGACCTTTTCTACAAAAAATCACAAAATCTCATTTACCTCCTCTGGCCATTCTCCGACTCTGATTGCATGGACACGTGGCACAATCCGACTGGTTGGAAACGGGTGTGCACTCTCATTGTAACTTTTGTAAAATTGCATCATTTACCTCCATCGAAACATCGGCTTTGGACATTTGGAAAAAAAAGCAAAAATGACTTACTTTACCTTAACCTTTTGGCAAAAGGTTCAAAACCTTGAATTCTTCCATTCTCTCCGCATCCTCTTTGGACACGTGGCGGCCTTTGAATGATTGTGGTCCTTAGGGATTTTTGTTTCAATTCTCCCTGCATGGGCTCACGGGCCAAATCTCGCCAACTTAGCTTTTTGCAAAAAATCAAAGTGCACAAATACCTCTGCATCTCCGCCAGTCCACCAAAGGGAAAATTTTCCAACTTAGGCCCGCCAAGCCATAACTTAAAAAGTACAAGGAGTTAGGAGGACTTCTTTACCTTTTTGGAAAGGGGAAGAAATTTCCCATCTGATGCAATGATTTTCATGAGTCTGAAAGTCCTTGGAAATTTCCAAATTCAAAAATACCTCTTTTCAAGTATACTTTAAGGGCACCAACTCAAAATTTTGCAATTTTAGACTTAGAAATTAAAGGGAAATTTGAGGGTGACAACAACTAGCTCTTTTCTGGGATGACTTGGCTTTAAAACAAAGGCACAAGGCAAGATCAAGAACAATAAACCAACTCTGGGAAATGAAGACTAGTGCCTTATCCATTGGGTGAAAGAGTCAAGAGGAAAACCAATACAAGACAACACACACAAGGCAGAAAAGAAACAAACAAAAAGGAGGGCCCAAAACAAACACCCCACACAACAAGGAAGAAAAGGAAACAAACAAGCCAAAAAAAAAAAAATACACAATGTATAGAGGGACTCCCTAATCACCTAGGACTGAACAACTTTAAGTACTCGCCACTATAAGGGAGTGGAGAGAAGATCCATCCATGTAACTCAAATAAAAAGAGTTCTCACTAGAAAATGTCTTGATTACTAAGGGGCCAAGCCAAAGTGAGTCAAACTTACCATGGCTTCCTCAAGGCTCATGTCTCTTATCCCATAAAGCAACACCGTGTCCCCACTTGAAAACTCGGATTTGGATTTCTTGTCAAACAAAGCCTTCACTTTCAACTAATGGGCTGCTATTCTATCAACCACCTGCAATCTATCTTCATTCAACTTTTGGAGATACATGATTCTCTTGTCTAAAGCACTGCTGAAACTCAAATCTTCAATAGTTCTCATCAAATGCAAAGCTAGAAATTCCACCATCACCGAAGTTGAGCTTCCACACCATACACTACTTGGAAAGGAGACATTCCAATGGCTCTCTTAGGTGTAATCCTATCAGCCCAAAGTGCATCATATAATTTCTTATGCCAATTTCTTTGAGAATCATTCACAAGTTTCCTGACAATGGTCACCAAATTCTTGTTCATTGATTCATCTTGTCCATTCCCTTGAGGATAATAATCTAGAAGAGTGAGCAAGAGATATTCCATATCCATAACAAAAATCCATTATCTCAAAGAGAGAGAAGTTAGAAGCATTATCACCACAACTTTTTTGGAATTCCAAATCTTATCAATATGTTTTCCTTTATGAAGTTGCATACTACTTTAGAAGTAGTACTCTTGACTAGGATGGCTTCCACCCACTTGGTGAAATAATCCATGGCAGTCAACACATGAGTATGTCCAGCACTTGAAGATGGATTGAGAGTTCCAATGAAATCCAAACCCCATTGTTGAAAGGGCTCCTCGATCACCACTGGCTTGAGAGGCAAAGCAGCCAACCTTGGTCTTCCAAAAAATGTTTGACATGCTTCACATTTACTCACCCACTTTGATGCATCTTGGAATAGAGTGGGCCAATAATAGCCAGCACGAAGGATTTTGTGAGTTGTTATAGTAGAGGAGAAATTCCCCCACAAGCTTGATCATGAAAAGTAGAAAATAATTTCTTTTGCTACTCTTTATCTACACATTTTAAAAACCTTCCATCTACACCTCGTTTGAAAAGAGCATTTTCCCAAAGAACATACTGTGTAGATCTAAGTTTGATGGCTCTTTTTTCTTTTGTAGTCAAGTGAGATGGGCATTCACCATAGGTCGAAAATGAGCAATATCAGCGTACCATACATCTTCGAGCTGAGAAACAAAACCATGGGAAAATCCACTTCATCTTTGGACAACGTTTCATCAGCACCTTCAACAATGAGCTCACACAGGCCCTTCCCACGAACCAGCTTGGTTGGCTTGATATCCAAATCATATTCTTGCACTTTTGCCACCCAATTACCTCTCTTAGTTCCAAATTCTTGTTGTGTGAGAATCGATTTGACACTTGTATCAAGCACAAACACAACAACATGAGAATTTAGAATATAAAATCTGAATTGTTCAAACCCAAGACCCAAATCAATATAAAAAATCGGCCAAGGGGCAACGAATCATGGTTATAACAATCAGTTCCAAAACTACAACCAAGGTTATAATCAACAACAACAAGACGATTACCAAAGGCCAAGTGATTATGACCCTAACCTATACTATGGTTTCCATAAGGTTCGAGGTCATGACGATAGGACTTGCCATGATTGCAACAAGTTTATGCAAATACTTCCCAAAAACCAAAGGCAACTCTTTGTAGACATGTTCCTAGAAAATCTTGAAACAAACCCATAGCCTAGTCATACCAGACCTATCACACCTCAAAATGTGAACCCTAAACATCTTGGGGATTCCCAAGTGAATCCTCAAAATATAAATAAGGGCATTCCTATAGGAAACAACGATCATGAAGCCTCAACTTCTGACAACTCTCGGGTTGCTCCTAACCTTGGTTCAAACAATAATACAAAAATCTTGGGGTTAGTTGAGCTAGAGGTCGAGCCAAAATTAATGCAACAACTCGGATGAAGGAGTATGTTTCACAACCCCTACCCATTCTTTCCTTCCCACAGATGACGTTCCTATAATCGCAAAACCAGTAGGATCCTATGATTTAATATCAGATTTGAACAAGACCTTTTCTCACATTTCGTTTCTAGATTTGCTAAAGAATTCACTTGCGCATTGTTCTTTGTTGCTCAATGCACTAGGTATTGGTCATCTAATCCATGTTACACCACCTCCTAGTGCTCAAATAAATCATATTGAATTTTACATACATCCTCCGGGATAAAATGATAGAGATATTGGGTTTGTTTTTGATATAGGCAAGATGTCATTTGATGCTGAAATTGCCCAAAGAGGTGATCCTGCCTTATTTTTACAAGTATGGGTTTATAACAATTACATTAAGAGAGCCATGATTGATGATGGGGCTGTTGTAAATGTGGTTCCCTTCTCTTTCTTGCAGAAGTTGGGATATGGAGAGATAAATTTTTCCTCTACAAGAAACACATTACGGGGGTACAAAAATCTTAAAGCAACCTCAATTGGAACCATAGTTCTTCCAATCACGCTTGGTCCAAAAACCATCTTGTCGAGTTTTACATTATCAACAGGGAAAAAATTTATAACATGATCCTTGGGAGACCTTGGATTCATCAAATGAAGGCTATCCCTTCTACCATGTTCCAGAGATTAGATTCCTCCATTTGGGGAAGGTCTTCATCACTCAAGGGGATCCTAAGCCCTTTGATATATAATTAGAAAACCTTAAGAAGAAGAAAGGAGTCCATACGAGTATGAAATTCCTAAATCAATTGAACAAACCACCTCCATCAAAAGAGATAGTCCTGATCACCCCGGTATGCTCCAAGGGTCAAGTCGTTGACCCAAAAACATTTAAGGTGGCAAAAATAGATAAGGGTAAATCATTATCTATGGAAACAATGTCCACTAAAACCTTAACGGAAATTATGAAACTCTTAGAGAGTGATGATCTGCTCTTCCTCCCGTTTGAGCCCCATGGGATGGGTAGTCTTCTCGGTTTAGCATCGCTTCCCTCCAACGAACTAGGTCTAGGTGTAAACATGATAGAATTAACAAACAAAGAAGGAAATTTGAGATTGAAATGATTCCCATCAAAACCATCTCTGAGGGTTGTTCTATTCTAAACCCTGGTTTCAACCCATGTGCGTCTGAAACTAAGCTTGCCATATCCATGGGGCAAGGCCTCATCATTCAACAAGTGTCACAAGTAAACACAATTCTCTACATAGGAAACAAGGCTGAGCAACATAGTCATGCTCACCCACACACCATGTCTCAAGAACGTGAAAAGAGGTGCATGAATGCCTCTTTCAAAAAATGATTTTAATGATTGGACATATACACTTATGGGAAAGGGTTGTAAGTTTAAACCCATAATGTTAGGCCCTTGTCAAGAGAACAGAAATTTTGAGGATCATGGTTCTCTCATCTGTGTACTTTTAGGGGTGAAGAATTCGATATTCATCAACTTTCTTCACCTTAGCTATCATGACATGTAGTTTCACCTACATTTCCATATGTATATTACTGCATCCACATTGCATTTTCATCTTTCGGTTCATTTCGTAAAGTTTTTGATTAAAGGACTTATTCTTATAGAAATTCCTAAAAACTTCTAAAACATTGGCAAAACATTCAAATCATGTCTCTACAAATCTCCACAGTGTCATCAATTATTTCCGAATCATTGCATCAATTCAAGCAAGATAAGATAAAGCTTTGACAATAACCATACCAAGGATCGCATACTTGGTTATGCTTATGGTTTCTTCTAGGTTAGGTGTCTTTTCCTATAGTATATTCTAGAAGGTTCATGGTGTCGCATCCATCCCATAAAACATCTATTTAGAAATAAGAACATTCTAGACATTTTTCCTAGATAAATAAGTCAAATGCAAATCCACAAAAAATTTTATTTTACACATTTCTTTTCCTACCAACCTTTGATGTTTAGCCTGCGTATCTTACTTGCGTGATGTAGGGATGGGAAAGGAGAGAAATGCCCTTACTCGCCTATGCCTTGTCCACGGTGATAAGCCTATACTTCTATTGGTAGCATGAGGCAAGGTGTAGGGGGTCTCTTTGAAAACTTGAAAGTTGGAAGCATTTCATTCAAATATTTTGAAATAATAAATCAAAACAAAGTGAGTTAGATGTCCAAAATTCATACGGAGCTTAAAATCTCAAAACCAGATTTTTTCAACCAAGTGGCCATCTACGAATCTATAATGTCTGGTAAACTGGAAAGCAATTCACATTCTAAACTATGAAGCAACTTGAGTAGAGTGAGGTTGTAGTGTCTCAATTTGGTTTTGCTAAATCATTGTCTTTCTCTCATCACTACCATTCAACAATTTTTCATAACTTGTGCCCTTTCTGGCTCTTGGTGTTGAGCCCTCACATCTTACTAGTTGCATGGAGTTAGGAGCGGGGCAAGTTCATCCACTTATCATATCACTGTATCACCATGTTTTTCCAAAACAATACAAAGTACCAAAGATTTCTTAAAGAAACTAAAGTTCAACATTACAATGTGTTTGCATTATCATATATCAACATTATAAAATACAAAAAGAAATCATTTTGTTAGCATTCATATCCACTGCATACATTCTGAAGGCATGGAAAAATGAGAATTCTAAACATCTAGAGTACACACGTGAATCAAATCATAAATGGAACTAAAATCTATGCAAGGAATAACCAAGCCAAAAAGAGATATTTGTACATGTCATGGCGTGTCATAGTTTTGTACAATGCCATCACGTGCTAGGTGCGGTCAAAATGCTCGCAATGAGCACGAAATACCAAAACATCATATATGCCTCACAAAATGGAGACTAAGTAATAAAGGCACTCTTCCTATCACCTCTTTGAGGCCCCTTATGACCACTCTAGCTACGAGTTTCTTAGGAGTTCTTATCAAAAGCATTCAAACAACAAAGGGCCAAGCCTAATGCAAAATATCATTCCTAAATCCATTCTAATTCAAACATACTCACAAATGAAATGGTCACCATGGGCCCAGAGCTTTACAAAAATCACCAAATCAATACGTGCAAATGAATTGAAAATGAGTTTGTTTTGATATATATATATATTGTTAAAAATTTGTTTTGAGTGCGTATGTTCGCAGGGTTGGATCGCTGACACAAGTATATTTTTATATGCCCACATAAATGGTAAGTCCTCTTGTCATTTTAATTTAGTATTTATTTTTCGATATTTCATCTATCTGCACTTGAGTCTTATTTTTCATATTACAGGTAGCGGGAGTTTGGATGATGAAATTCCAACACACGGGCATGTTAGGTATAGCTTATAACTCCCCATTTCGGGAATGCCATACTCGGACTCTACGTTTTATGCCTTTTTCATGGCTAAGACGCTTCTCTCGAGGGGGCAATATATATGCACCCAAAATTGCATGTGCTACATTATCAAAAATGGTTACAAAAGTCCCCAATGATGATTCATGTCCTTTCAGAAGGTGTTCGAGTTCCTAAACCCATTCACAGTGTATATTTGTAGCCTAGACATCCTTAGATTTTCCACGCTTTCTTCCAGCTTCCCACTCATTTTTGTGCATGTTTTGGCCTTAGTGTCAGGATCACCTCCCAAGCGAGCGATGGTCATGGGACCGCCTCCCGGATTGGGTGGCGGTCCTAGGACCACCTCCCAGGCTTGGGTGGCGGTCATAGGAGCACCTCCTGTGCTTGGGTGGTGGTCTTGGGACCGCCTCCCTACGCAGGGCGGTGGTCCTGAACACTTTTTCCAGAATCCGTCATGCGTGTTTTGACATGTGACACTTCACTTAACTTAATTTTTAGGATGTGTTTGTGAACCAAATTGCCTAAAAATAGTCTTGATTGCTTAGTTTTCCTTCCCTCTTCTATTTTTAAATAGATTTAATTAGTTTGAACTACCTCTTCTTTCCTTGTGCATGAAGGCACATCCTAGCCAATTCCTATATAATCAATGCTTGTATTCAAGCAAATGGCCCGAGAATATTGTGCATCTTGCATTGTATTGGTACCACAATCCCGCTGGAAATTACATACCCAAGCTCTGTTCACTTATGATATCTCTCTTCCACTTGCATTACAACTAGAATACCTTCAAGCTACCATTGCTCAAGTGCCTTCTCCTGTTGCCACCTTTGCATTCCCAATTCCTTCGACTCACATGGACACACATAGAAAGAAAGGATAAACCGAGGGAAAATTACTTCATAGCTTGATTTACTCTGTTCTGTGAATTCCAAAGTTAGATTTATTTTTTGATTTCCTTCATTCATGTAATTTATCATTGTTACATCATATCAAATAGAGCATAAATAAATATCTTTTCACTTACGAGTAATTAGTTAATTTCCAAGAGGGTTTAAATCATTAATAGTAGCTCCCGGTGATGGATCCTCTTCTTCCCATCCATGTGGATCTAAAGGAGAGAATATCTGTAGGAGGTTGTCTACACATCATAGATCATTTGGAAAATTTCTTGTTTTAAGTTAGTTTAGTTTCAATACACTCAACACAGGTGAATAACCACACCAGGTTATCTCACTTGTTTAGTTTTAGTGCATAAATATTTTAATTATTTAGAATAGAAGCAAATTGTTCTTTGTGATTGTAATATCTCAGTTTTGTGATTTGTTTAGATTAGTTTCCTTTCAACAATAACATAGATTGTTAGTTTTAGCTTAGTTAATTTGGACACTTCAAACTAGATCAAAACCTAAACCCAATTCAGTTAGACAAACCATAGGGAATTTACGCTACCCGTTCAAAGCCTCTAAATATCCCCTTTGCAACTTAGCCACCAAGCGATCACACTACCGGATATTAGTCATTGATCCTCCTATAGTTAGCCACACACATTCAACATCGGCTGCTCCAAAGATGACCTCGGGGGTCGAGTGTGCGGTTGAAGGTTACATGCCATTTCACCCATACATTCCCCTCTCATCACTCCATGCTTTAATTTAAAATCCACCCAAGGTTTCAATTATTAACACAAAGAAAACAACACAATGGCAAAGGCAATATCGTTGTCAAGTGAAGCTATGAGACCCCACTCATGATTGTCCATAGGAAAAGAATACTATTAAAAAGTGTTTAATCATTTATTATTAAACGCTTTATACTGATACATTACAATTTATTATTTTCATTGCAATTTATTGCGGTTCTTATAACATATTGCCACATATTGTGTACTCTAGTTTTTGCATTATAGTTAGTGATGATCATATTAACATCTCCATGCATTATAGATCGCACTTCATTCATATGACTATTCATGGAGTTATTTCATCCAATTTCAATGTATTTTTCTACCACAAGAGCATTTTTTTATGTATTGACATGTGCCTTCAAATTTTGAGAGATTTGTGGACAACAATTATTTTATATTTTCAACTTGAAAAAGTCGTGGCCATACAATGAAAAAAACACATTTTTTTGGTTATACTCGCGAGCATCATCGGTTGAGTCATCCAATTTTCATTTGGTGGACATAATTAGTTCACATTTTTAGCTTGACAAACAGTTGGGCCTTTTAGTTTAGCTTCAACACACTTTTTGGTTTCTTAAGAGTGTCATTTGCAGAGTCGTCCAATTTTTATTCTCTCTCATCACATGGTTCATTTTGAGTGCACTATCTACATCACAGAAAATTGATGGGATGACATGACTCATTCGACCTAGGATTATAGGGGTCACAAGATAAGTATAAGATCTCATAATCTCGAGTCTAATTTCACCACTTATTATTATTAGCACTTGGTCATATTGTTTTGTTTACACTAAAAATGAAGCTCAACGATCATTTGAAAGATGAACCAAAGAGACTTCCAATGTAATTAAATACATGCTCAAGTGTAATAACAAATATGCATTCAATGTTTACAATTTTTATCTATCTAAATTGCCATGTAACTTTCTCAAGCATACACATTTTAATTGTGGCATGTCCTCTAGTTTATGAAGGTTGAGGTCACAACATGTAATGCACCCTTTCATGGTAAAATTAGTACCAAACAAAGTTTTCCCAAAACCCCAATAAATAAAATATCAAAGTATGTAAACTTAATGAACAATAAATTTGAGAAAAGAATGAATATTTAATAATTTAATTCCCAAACCCTACCACCTGGGTAAAATCGAGATTCTCACAGAGACACTTTTGTAAAATGTAACAATAGACTTGGAATTTATGACAATAATCAACTATTAATGCCAAGAATAAGATAATGACCTGATTTTTATTTCAAACCCTTGATACCAAAAAAATGTAGATTTCTGAAATTTCTATTTATTGATCAAAATATCTGTAATCTAGAATACCCAAAAGGCTTAAAACATCCAAGAAGCCTATGAACATAATCATGAAAGAAAATAATTTTTCCAGCAAGGTTATGAATTTATCTTATTTATTTTTCACACCCAAAAACCAAGAAAATACATGTGTATGATTACAACAATTTTATGATAAATGACACTCGGGTGGCATGAAGAGGCCAAATGATGAATATACAACCCAGAATCGAAGAAATCTTCCCATGGATGATGCCCTAAACACTAGTTTGAAATCCCACAGGGTGTAGATAAGCCTAGATATGGTCAAGCAAATCGTGCCCTAAGCTCGTCCTCGTTTGAAGTCTTGCAAAGATGTCTCTCCACTGGTTGAATTTCTTTGCTTGAAATACAAATCTAAAGCGAAAAATGTAGAAAAGTGCATGGAAAATGTTCCTAGCTTTGAAAATATGATCTTTGCACCCAAATGTGACCTTCGAATGAAGTCTCCCAATAGATGTTGAGGATTTTCATCCTTAAACTTGAATTCTATTGAGGGTTTCATCCCCAATAAGATACCAAGGTGGGGTTTTCGTCCTCTATTGTTGAAAGTGAAAGCAAATGCATTCAACTCTCGAAAGTGAAATTAGATAAATGACCGAAGATACCAAACGAACCCCTCTTCACCTCCTTTTGATCTTTTATACTTTTTAATCTTTATTTTTCAAGTAGGGTGTTCCACGTGGTATTAGTAAAGTAACTTTATTTTCTATGTTAATATTACTTTACTTTTTCTACCCACCTTTAATAATTAATTTAAGTAACTTTATTTTCTATGTTAATATTACTTTACTTTTTCCACCCACCTTTAAAATTAAATTATTAATTTTTCCTTTATTCTCCCTTTAGTCGACTAATACAATGAAAAATAGACTAAAAAGGGGTCTTCTACCCTAGATGATGACTTGATCTGACCAACTTATAAATATTATTAATGTCTATTAATTTGAAAAATGGGACATGACACAACAATATACAATCATAATATAAGAATAAAATATATAGGATATGATATCAATAAAAATAATATAAAAAGTTATATTAAGAACACAACTATTAAAGTAACTAGTGACAACATATAAATACGAAATATTATTTTGTGCTTGGAAAATTGAAACAATATAGCTCTAACTATTACAAAAATTAAGTATAAATAATAAAGAAGGGCGGTTTTAGGGCTCTCACAACTTGTTAAAAACACTCACTTATGAAACACAATTTATCAATTAAATAATCTAAATGCAATGGACTAGTAAACATGTAACCCTTAGAAAAATCTAATTAAATATATATATGTATGTATGTATAAAAATCTATGTATATGTAATTATATTTCTGTTTTGACAATCATATGGGACAAGTCAATTGATTTTACATATAAAATTACAAATTTAAATACTTAAAATATAATATTAGTATAAAAATGTTCTTCCTCGTCACTTTGAAAGAAAAATTCGCAAAGACCTAAAATTGTTTGACACATGTGGTGAATATTATTATATAGAAATTATGTGGTAAAATTATTATATAGAATTTCAACTTAACATCTAAATGTTTTAAATTTCATTTACTTTCAATTTTATGAGCTTATGCATTGCATTCAAAATTGAAATTGACAAGGGATCTGAAAATATCGAGATGCACTTAATTGAGTATTGAAATGGAGAATGAAAAGGAGAAATCATCATTTATCGATGTGGGTGTCGGTGAAGATTTTGAAAAGACATAAAGAGAGACAAATTTCATAATGTAAAAGTGAGTCGGTGAGACATTAACGATAATGACATTTTCTTATTTTGTGCGGGGACACATGCTTTTACTTTAGTGCCCACTAAGATGCCCTCAATTATAAAATTTCACGTAATTTTTGTATGGTCGGTTGAAAATTTGAGTGACACTTTGCATGTTTGACGGTGATAATAAAATGTAAAAAATATCGAAGTGGGAATTAAGTCACAATTCTTTTCTTATGTTAGGTAAGTTCACTTTAAAGCTATTAGTTTTATTTGTAGTTTCTCTATAATACTCTTAAATTAACTTTAAATGTATTTTTTTAGTATCTCTAAATAGTTTTCTTTAGAATAAA
Source organism: Taxus wallichiana var. yunnanensis (assembly GCA_018340775.1). Classification (NCBI taxonomy): domain Eukaryota; kingdom Viridiplantae; phylum Streptophyta; class Pinopsida; order Cupressales; family Taxaceae; genus Taxus; species Taxus wallichiana. The sequence goes on along the minus strand of CM031236.1, from coordinate 22,425,825 downwards.
ATAAGCATGACTACATGCAAGATGCGGAGGTGACTAATAAATTATTATAAATACATTGTATTGTGACAATTTTTATTTAGGAAGAATATTTGGAAGACTTCATGCTCAAGAAATGATCAATGTTGTGTTTTCATATCTCAAAATAATCATTATACAAGATTTATATGCTTTGTTGTGAGTAGGTTAGATTAAGTATTTATTTTAATCTAACTATTTGGTAGTGAATTTTGATCTTTCTCAAATTGTTATAGATGAATATGATTTTGCAATTTACTATAGCCAATTATATTATGAAGAGATGTTATGTAAAAGTGAGTCGGTGAGACATTAACGATAATGACATTTTTCTTATTTTGTGCGGGGACACATGCTTTTGTATTCGGTTGAAAATTTGAGTGACACTTTTTGTATGTTTGAAAATTTGAGTGACTTTGCATGTGATAATAAAATGTAAAAAATATCGAAGTGGGAATTAAGTCACAATTCTTTTCTTATGTTAGGTAAGTTCACTTTAAAGCTATTAGTTTTATTTGTAGTTTCTCTATAATACTCTTAAATTAACTTTAAATGTATTTTTTTAGTATCTCTAAATAGTTTTCTTTAGAATAAAATAAGCATGACTACATGCAAGATGCGGAGGTGACCAATAAATTATTATAAATACATTGTATTGTGACAATTTTTATTTAGGAAGAATATTTGGAAGACTTCATGCTCAAGAAATGATCAATGTTGTGTTTTCATATCTCAAAATAATCATTATACAAGATTTATATGCTTTGTTGTGAGTAGGTTAGATTAAGTATTTATTTTAATCTAACTATTTGGTAGTGAATTTTGATCTTTCTCAAATTGTTATAGATGAATATGATTTTGCAATTTACTATAGCCAATTATATTATGAAGAGATGTTACTAAAATCTATTTATAATATTCAATCTTTTAGATATTTTACAATAAATCTCATAAAATGTTTGTTTTAGTAAAATAATTTCTTAGTACCTATTTGAAACTTTTTTTCCTTACCCTTCCTTCCTTTTAACCTTGTTTTTGACATTATTGTAACTTAATATAATTGTGAATATACTTGGGTGAACTTCCTTTGGTGGGCTATAGGTTACATGATGCTATTCCACCATGACTACATATGAGAGTCACAACTGACTTGTAACTTGTTCCCGAAGTAACTTCCTCTCGCCACATGGGACACATCTGTGTTCTAGCTATTGAACAACAAAAGATGATATGGGAGGCACACTTTAACAGGACAACTGGACACTTTGACATGGATAAAACATTGGCAGTACTTCAAAAGCACTTTTACTAGCCCAATCTACAAAATTATGTGGTTAAGTACATCAAATCTTGCACCACTTGTACAATTGCTAAACACACTAGTAAAAACAATGATTGTATATGCCATTGCGAAACCAACCAAGCCTTGGGCCTCCATCTCAATGGACTTCCTCTCAGGTTGCCAACTTCAAAACATGGAAATGATTGTGTTTTTGTTGTAGTTGATTGATTTTCTAAAATGGCTATAATGATTGCTTGTAAGAAAAATATTTCTGCTGAAGAAACTGCTAAACTCTATTTTAGTCATGTATGGATCACCTTTGGGCTTCCCAAGTCTATCATTTCCGATAGGGACAATAGGTTCTTGAGCATCTTTTGGTCCACCCTATGGGGAATGATGGACACTAAGTTGATGAAGTCCACATCCTTCCACCCGTAGATTGACTTATAGAAAGAGGCGATGAACTACCTGATTTTCCACATGCTTTATATGCATCACCCCAAAGTGGGATGAGGCCCTTCCTTACATACAACATGGATACAATCGGCCCTGCAAAACTCCACCAAGCACAATCCATTTCAATTTTGTTATGGATTCCAGCCTATGGCACCCATTGATGTATGCATTCCGGTGCATACAATGGAATACATGCCTCATGGAAGAACTAAATTAGAAAAGGCAACAAGGTTCATTGAAAAAATTCAATATACTCAGCTACATGTCCACGATATTTTACGAATATGAATGAAAAGTATAGACAATGCCATGATCAATACGGTTCCATATCATTTCAAGGTAGGTGATAAGGTCTGGTTGCAAATTTATAAGAAAATACTTACAAGTCCACATAGGAAAATTTGACCTCTATGGTATGGTCCCTACACTATCACCAAGAAAGTGGGAGAAAATGCTTTCAAGTGTTATCTTCTACCCTACCGTTGTCTCCGCATCCTATCTTCAATTTGGACCTCTTGAAGCCATATCACCCACCTCTATTAGACACCTTAGTTGTAGCGGAACAATTGGACATCTTTGAACTTAACCCAGAAAGCTTTTCTCTAGTTGAAGAAGATCAAATTGTGGACACTTAAACCAAGACAACCAGAGGACGTGCTATTAAGCTCTATTGGATGATCAAGAAAGGAAATTTAAGTCATCAAGGTGAGTGGCTCACAAATTACTAGATCATGAAATAGTTTCCACACTTGATGTGACTCCTTGAGGGAGGAATGATCCAGACAACAATTTGGGAAGAAACTCTATTGGGGCAAATTCTCGGGAGTCATAACTTTCTCACCGTAGCTCTGATTGACTCCCTTCAAAATGCTTCAGAAATATTGGAAAGCATAGAATATGGTGAAGGGGTGATGAAATTTGTTCAACAAATTTTCCCCTCGAAATCCGCTTCTAACGACCTCAAAATGTAATTTTTGTAGTGCTGTCTAAAAATAGTAATTTCATGAAATTTTCACATATGTATTCATGGAAGATGAACTACCTCATTGGTGTTTCATCTCCCCGAGATTAGTGACATTCCACAATCTTATAGATGTCTCTTGATATTTTTATAATTAGGTATATAATTATATACAATAACCCAAAAGGGAAGGACACATCTCCTTGCAGAGATAACTATTGTAATCACAACCTTATGAGTGATATACATCTCTTTTCAAAGATAACTTTATTGTCTATATCGTGGCACACTTGTAATTTTTCCTCCGATTCCAAAACCCATAAGTTTTGGATCATTATATATGTGTTATGGTTCTATAAAACTCAAATAAGGATGATTAGAAGTGTGCCAAAGGATTTTGAATTAAGAAAAGTTCCATTGGGGAAAGGGAGTAAAAAGGATAGGAAGGGCCATAATGTATGGATGTTATGGCCTATTCGAGTGCTTTGGTCCGGTATGCATGTGTGAGCACTTTGAAAACTGAGATTGTATTGTGTGAGGGGTTATCTTGATTCTATGGACTAATATGACCATTGTGTGAACAAACAAGTTATGCGTTTAGAAAGAATGAATGGGATATAACTAGGGATATCATGATTGAATAAGTTGTTGGCAACACAATGAAATGAGAGGGGAGGGGGTGAATCAGTCCTTCAAAACCCTTATATAATTTCAGATTAACTTTCATACACCATTAACATTCAACCATGTATTAATATGATCATAATAATAAGTAACGACCATCCACAATGACATAAACAAAGAGTACAAAAGAACACAATATGTAAGTGGGAAACCCTCGGGGGAAGAAAAACCACTTAAAACTTTGTTGATATTACTCACAACAAAGATTCAAGTGAATATTACAAATCAAAAGAGATTTCTTTAGTGAGGCGCCAACCCCACAAGGAGCACCAATCCCTAAACCCTTGTTGATATTACTTAAAACAAAATACTTGCATAAATATGACTCATCACACAATATTTTGATAAGAAGATGAATGGAGATATCTTGTCAAAAATCATCGATGGTGATCACAAAATTCAGCTCCAAATTCCTTCAAACCCTTCTTCAAACACACCTTCTTTTAACTCGCTCAAACTTGGAATTTTATGACATGATTTGATCTTAAAATCTTGCACACAAGCTCTCTAACATTTTTCAGAAATTTACACACTTCCTTAGCTTTGATTTGATTCCCTCTTACCTGTTTAACACTCACACTTGGGTCAATTATTTTCCCTCTCACTTAGCTAGTTCAAATTTGAACCAAAACAATCACTTTATACCCTTCTCAACTCAAAAACATAAAATATGTTGGTCTAGATAAATTAGCTTGCCAAACACAACATAGTGTTTTCATGTAAATGTGCAATGGGAAAATTTACAATTTTCAAGCATGACAACAATACCCATGTGTCAATTTTTCAAATTTTACCTTTTCAAGACACCCCAGGTCTACCCATCCTCAACACCGGCCTTACCTAGTCAGTCCAATGACCCCCAATGGATGTTAACTCAGTCCCTAGGTGAATTATGAAATTCAAGTCAATCCCCTAGGTGATTTTAGGAGTTCTTGAAGAATGCTAATTTTGGATAGTTTTGGGAAGGGCTACCACTGGCCTTCCCAGGACTAGTGCAACCCCTTGGAGCGAGAACAAAGGAGAAAAAATCAACGTAGAGATGAAATCAAGGTATAATAACATAAAGTAAATGATATTGGAAGATTCAGGGAAGATTTGGAAGTTTTGGGGCAAATTCATTAGAAAAAGTGTTTTCAAGCCTAGGTAGTGCATAGGGCCAAAAAAACTACTGAACTTCGGGAAGTGATTCCGGACCTCTGGAGGAGTTAAGAGATAAAAAGACATATTAGGAAAGGTAATTAAGATATATACAATATGGTTGGATCATACTTTTCACAACATCTAGGTGAAATATGTTTATATCCAGTTTTTCTCATGCTCAATCATGGAGCCAGAACAAAAATCCAAATTTTCAAGGATCAAATGGAGGAATCAAGAGCTGATACCCCCACCATTGAATTAAAAATGCTTTATCAGTCAAGTTCATAAAAAATTCACCTTTAAAATCCATCGGGAACTCCAGATATGACCTTCACTAGTTCGCTCTCAAGTTCTCATACTTAGTCATTTTTCGAAGAGGACACATGTCATCTCCAGGAGCCTGATGCATTTTGATGTCCCTTTCTTCCCTTTAGAAAAGGGACATAGGGGATAGTAAAATTTTCCCAACCCTTTTTATCCCCCTGATCACTCATAGGACCCTCCACATCGCCATTTTAGTCCCTAGGAGCTCGCCGGAGCTTATCCTCACAGTTCACGGATGACCTTAAGTGTCACAACTTGGTGTGATGTGTAAATTGATGTCCCTTTCATCCATTTAGCTAAAGGGACATAGGGGAAAGTAAAATGTGCCAAACTCCTTGTGGCCCCAAAGTCATCAACATGACCTTCTATAGTGTAAAATTCAGCCCCAGGAGCTAGTTTGAGCCCTTTCTCTAGCCGCATGGATGATCACCAAGTGTCGCGATGTGAAAATTGATGTCCCTTTCATCCCTTTAGCTAAAGGGACATCGGGACATAAAAATTCACCCATCCCTTGGTATGTGTTTTTTGAATGCTTTAAAGCTAGGACTTAGCATTTTTCTACCTCCATTTCATCTCCCCACAACCGCACACCACTGTCGGACTCTGTCCATTTTCTCTAGATGTTTAAACCACCATTAATACACTAAACCAGCTCCACTAAATCCATCAAAATATGAAAATATAGATACCTTAGAGGAAAAAATGATCGAAGAAACAAATAATAGAAGAGAAAGATGAAGATTTTCATCTGAAAACCCTCATTGCTTGCTGACTAAGAATTCAACATAACTTGAAACCGGGCATGAATCGAGATGAGGATTTTTGTTGTATTCACCATTTTTGGAGGCCGTAAAAACCTCATTAAAATATATCATATTTGCAATGAGGATTATTTTCAGTGAAGAAACTCTCCATTCTATTCAATGAAGACAAAAATCTAATTTCCCGATCAACCGACAATCGGTTTGTATAGAAAATTCATCTTAGCAACGATCGAGAAAAACCCACATAATAAATATTAATTTCACCACGATCCAAGGTGGAAAAGGAGACTTGAAATTTTCAAGATCCATTAATGGCTATTGTGTTTGTAGCCGTTGTCAGGTAAGAAATTTAAAGTTTTAAAATATCACAAATCGGCAAGTGGGTAGGTCTAAAATTTAAGAGGGTTGATATTGGGAAAAACCCCATATCAAAAAAATTCGTCCCACCGTGATCCGATCACCATAATCATACTTACCAAAAATGGCAGGCCTTTCTACATGGGATACTTCTATTTTAGATAAGCCATCATCTGAAGAAGCTACAAAGGAGGCGGTGAAACACAAAGGAAGTTTTGCAAGAAAAATTTGTTGGAAAGGTCGTCTTAGTCCACAATTGACACTTACCAAAAATAGTAAGTGGTTCAATAGGCCCTCGCTATAAATAGAAAGTTTGTCCAAAAGGCAAGAAAAGCATAGTAAGAAGAAGAAATTCAAGCTACCATAACCATTTGAGGTCTAGACAAGCTAACTTGTGCACTTACCAAAAATAGTAAGTTATCATGTAGACACTTACTAAAACTAGCAAGTTGTTCCAAAAGGTAGAATTCGACAAAGGGAGTGTATAAGGAGTTGAAAATTCAAGTTGGTAGTTGTAATTGGGGACCAGAGAGGGAAAATTATCAACACTTGCTAAAAATAGTTGCCTTTTCCAAATAAAATAGGTGTCAAGAAAAAGTGAAGTTGATTCGTAGGGGCGAAAATAATGCAGTCTCTATCAATGAGACTATGCGAGATTAGGTGAAAGTGAGGGCACTTACATGGATATCAATAGTGTATTTCAAAACTCATTTCATGCTTCAAATGGTATTTGCAATGTGGCATTTGTAATCGACAATCATCAGTTGTTCATAATATGTTTCATCAAGATCATGTCCAAATCAGGTGAAAAGTGTGGTAGTGTTGTAAGGAGTCAGGGAAGGATTTGTTTTAAAGATTCAACCTCTTCATAGGGGATCTTCGTGAGTAACACTCGTAGTTTCCAAAGGTCCCATTCAACAAACAATTTGTTCATGATGTTTATGGGTCATTCGAGGCGCTTTCTCACTTGCGGCTAAAGAACTTTCCCTGTAATAACAACGTCCATGACATAAGAAAATCATTCACCGCAAATGATTCAAAGGTATTAGGGCCAATCCGATTAAGCTTTCCAGGAGTCCATAGAGAAAATTATTCATTGGCATGATTCCTCCTTTTTTCTCTCTCTCTCTCCTCTCTCACCCCAACTTTCTCTCTCCTCGATGTTCTAATTTCAAGTTGGGGTTGCACTTTTTCATAATGCCTTTATTTTCAATGTAATAAGTCACCCTTAAGATTATAAAAGGGACTTAATGTTTTCTTAAGAATGTGAAAATTTTCAAGGCATATGAAGGGTCAATGTGGGATAGGCGAAGAGACTTCCAAATTCTATAAATTGTAATGAGCTCCTCATTCCAAGGGGTTCTAATTTTGAAATTCTTCTAGCTGGTTGTGTTTTTGTAAGTTCATGAGAGAGATTTTGCTTACTTGTGAGAGAGTTAGCCATTTCTATCTCTAATTTCTTCATTTCTTCATTATGTACAACTCTGATTTTGGAAGCTAATAAAGGAACAAATTTGTGTGTTCCAAGGCATATGAATGTGTATGTCTTTATACATATGGTTTTCTCTAGCCGAGCCCTCCCCAAAATCATGTTGTCTTCTTATTTTGAAATACGTGTGTAATATTTTCCAACTATTGTCCTGTAAGCATCTAATTTCTACTTACAAGATTAGTTTCCCCTATTTCATAATCTCACTCCTTCCCACTCTCTTGACAAAGTCCTCTCTAGAAAAAAATTGCTAGCTTTGCCACAAGGTCATTGGAGTGCCCCTATTAGATCCCCGATTGCAAGGCCACTAGGATAAAACTCACTTTACTCATGCACACAAATACGAAAGCTGCACCATTTAAGTAGAGGGACTTAAACTCCCAAAGCATTGGAAAGAAATCTACAAATTTGTACACCCAACAATTTTTCTCACCAATAGTTTTTTTTGCGCCCATCGTGTGGCAGGCATTTAACATCTGCACCCAAAATATGACTAGAAGGTCAAGAAAATCCAAAAAAATTCTAAAAATCCAAAAATAAAAAAATTGGAATTTGAAAAGTCACTCGAGCCTTATGTCTTCAAACCATGGCTATTCCAAGAAATCCTCTTGTTGAAATACCTGAGTTACTCTTCCACATTCAAGAGGATATTGCTTTAGATTTGAGAGAGGTTATTTGGTATAATTGACAAAGTTTCACTAAATACTTCATCACTACAAGAGTAATTGACCTTGAAGAAGAATGTGCTGCTAAACTTGAAAGACAAAGACAAGCTTAGGCTCCACAGAGAAGAGAATAGATTTCCAAGATGAAGGATCAAAGATACACTCGGAAACAAAGACAAGGAGGAAAAAATGATCACAGTTTTGAAGAACTTTGAATAAGACAAGAGATGCTTAGAAATCAGAGGTCCCCCTTCATCAAGCAACTGGTCCCATCGGAGTCCAAGTGTTGTCAATCCATTGGATGTTGAGTTTCCATACATTAACGAGAATCTCAAAGATTTCACTGACGTATAGATCGAAGAAGTTAGAAAAAGAGAAGAAAGAGCTGAAGCATAAATAAGAACTCAAATTGAAGAGATTGAAAGACCTTAAGCCGAAGCATACACAAGAGAAGTAGCTGAAGCTACAACCTTAGAGAGGTTAGAAGCTAGAATTAGGAACGTAATGGTGGATTGTGATCATGAAGAATGCAGGTCGACATATCATGGGGTGGAAACACCGAACCACTTTATCTTCCTCAACCACTCCACGAGCTACCAAAAGGCTCAAGAAAAAAATTCCCAAAATTTAGAGGAGACAGTTCTCAACTTCTCGAGGAGCATGTAGCAACATTCATCACCACCTGTAGTGTACTAGGTGTAGAATAAGAGGATGTTTATGTTCTAATCTTTGAGGAATCACTACAAGATAAAGTTTTCGAATGGTTCTACATACTTCCCCTAAGATCTATTACCTATTGGGAAGATATAAGAAGTGCATTTGAACATAGGTTCAAAACCACAGAGGACTGCCAGGATCTCTTGGTCCAGTTGGTGCAAATGAAGAAAGAGGCTTCTGAATCAATGAGAGACTTTATTTCCAAATATAACTGAATAATTAGGAGGATTCCAGAAGATGTTGTGCCTTCAAACAACAACCTGAAAAGGTTCTTCATCAGTGCTCTACCATCAAAAGTTGGTTTCTTCCTTAGGAGGTCCCAACCCGTATTTGAAAGAGGCACATGGGTATGCAATAGAGAACGAAGATGATTTGATTTGATCTGAAAAATTAAAGGTCCGAATGGAAAACATAAAGGTCAAAGTTCAAGCCTAGCTCTCACTGATCCTATGATCTAGAAGATGGCCAATGACATAACTGCCATAAAGAAAAAATTATCTCAAATCACCATGTGGAATGCTCCAAGGGAGCCAAATCCTCCAAACCGACCAAGAATCACCCCACCTCCCATAGGATTTCTCTTAAAGCACCGCTGGTCAATGCTACGTGTGATGTTGATGAACCAAAAGAAGAAGAAGAAGAAGGTGGAAATGGAGACTACCTTGAGGTTGAAGAAGTTAATGATGAGATTCAAAATGACCTTATCAAATATGTTGAAGGAGATGAAGATGAAGATGATGAAGAAGCTCTAAGATTCTCATGTGTGGTGTTCACGTGGGCTCAATCAAAGAAAGTAACTTCATCTTCAACAACTGTAGCAACAAAGAAGAAGAAGGAAGATCCTCATGTTGAAAGTACACAAAATAAGATCATCAATAGAGGGTCACTACTACCACCGCCAATGGATTTGACCAAAAAAAGACCCACTAGTTAGTAATAATCCCACTTTGCCTTGTCAAGTAAGTCTTCTAGTATGCCCTCCAATTCAAAAGCTATTTCTAAAAATAATCCTTTGTCAAATGCTACCCAGGCTAGACCCACTATGGCTCAAGAAAACAAAATTCTCCCTCTCCTTCTAAACCAGTTACCACACCTGGTAAAGAAAATAAAACCCCAAAGTAACTGCACCTTCACCATGTAAAACCTCTTGTTACCCCTGGAATGTCAAGTTCACTTTCCCCAACACCATTTGATTATGTGGAACACACAAGTAAAACTAAGGTGCAAATCACAGAGTTGGAATACTTGCAAAAGCACACCCAATATAATTTAAAGATTTATTGACTGTAAGGAAGGGCACCCTCGAACTAAAAGTAACAAACCCTAGTGCTACAGGTATTCTCCCTACCCGGTCTGCACCATCCTCACAAAACATGTTAGCACTCAATGACATCCAAAACTAACAAGGTAGAACCATTCTACTTGTCCCTCTTGATCAAAGGTTACCAACTCAATAATTACATCATAGATTCTGGAGCCTCTAACAATGTGATGCCCATGAAAGTCACGAATTCCCTAGGACTTACCTTGACACGTGAAATGGATATTTCTATTCCATGGAATCTAAAGAAGTTACTCATGGTAGGTAGAATAAAGGATGCTCAAGTTGCTTTGGTTGAATTCCCAGAGAAGAAAGTGCTCCTCACCATTTTGGTAGCCGACATTCCAGCTTCTTTCGGCATGCTCCTAAGTAGAAGCTTCTGCAGGATTTGGGTGGTGAAATCAAAATGGAATGGTCCTCCATGACCATACCTGTGAAAGGGGAGATGAATAAATTGTTTCCGAGTGTGGAAGATGAAGTACATAGTATAAAAATAAGATGATCCAAGGGTTGGAATTTTGTAATGAGTCAAATGTGTTGTCATTGATTTCAAGAAGAATCAATTGATGGCAAAAGGAGTGAATTGGTAAAGTGAGCATGTGAAGAAGATGAAGGTTGATTGGTAGTGTAAGCTCATGAGAGACTCAAAATGACTAAGGATAAGTGCTAAGGGACTTAGGAAGATAAGGAGAGATCTATTGAAGACTAGAGGTTTATGCTTTGAAGTCCGCACAAAGCCACATAACACTAGAGGAATCCGTGGAAGGTAAGAAGTTTACGTGCCTAAAAGGATGACGTCATGAAGATACGAGGAGTCAAAGGATGAGTCGCGAGTAAGAAAAGTGAAGCTGAGAATGCAAAGGAAGAATTATGAATGTGAAGGCAAAGTTATAGAAGTAAGGGAGTAAGAGGAAAAACTATGACAAAGAGAAAATCCGATACAAACTATGGAAGTCACGTGAATCCAGAGAAGCTAAAAGTGAAAAGAAAGGAGCCACATGAGAGAAAGATGAAGCGTGGATTAAGGGAAGTCTAGAGAAAACTACGAACAAAGAGACAAAGTTGCAAAGCACTTTGGAGATAGCTGTAAACAAATTTGCAAGGAAAAGGAAAAGCCACAAAGTAAAGGAAGAAAGAGGAATGATGTTGCATAAGTAAAAGGAGCCAAAGGTCAAGTCATAAAGTGTGAATGATAAGGGTGAACTCAAGGAAAAGTTTGCACAAGTAAGGATGATATGAAAACAAAGTGAAAGAGGTAAGAAGAGTTTGAACGTAAAACCATGAAATCTAGAAAGTTCTAAGGAGAAGCCACAGAGTAAGGAAGTTCAAAAGAAAGACACAAATATAAGGAAAACAACAAATAATTAGAAAATCCATGGAATCCTGAAAATCTGCGGAAAGGCAACATATAAAAAGAAAATCCACGTGATAGTACAAAGCCACAGAAGTAAATAAAAGATGCAAGAAGTAACATGGATCCATGGATAAATAAAAATGCCAAAGTAGGAGAAGTGCCACAAACTAAAGGGAGATGCCACGATACAAAATAAAAAGTCAAAGAATTCAAAGAAAGCCTCGATCGAGCAAATATAAACTAGAGATGAATAAAGAACAATCAGATAGAGTTTAATTTAGAAGAAGTAAAAGTTTACATGTAAATCAATGGTGATTTGATTGTCTAAAGATTACAACTTCGCATACAACTAAAACTTCACATTGAGCAATGAAATCTACTTTCGCTCTAGCTTGCCATCATTTAATGTTATTTGACTTGATGAAGCCTTAGTTGTGTTTTTAAATCGACTCCACGATTTCAAGGTGAAATAAAATATTGAAGAAGAAAGGAGCTCGTCTATTCCAGATCACGAGGAAATCCTAAAAATACAATAAATCTATTTTTAGGAGTTGGCTAATAACTAATTTCTGCAAATGCATAGAAGAAGGTGAAATTAAGTCAAATATAGGAGAAAAATTTGGAGTGAACGACATGCATTTAATGGACCATATTTTCAGGTGAAGAGGCAAAAGAGATTACATGACATGCAAAAGGAAGTGTGAATGGGTCAATTGGATATATAGAGGAAATTTGATGCCATTGTGTGTGTTTCTCAAGGATGAGATAAGAAAATATAGTTGAAGGAGTGAGAAAAAGAAGGGCTGGTTGATAAAGAAAATGATTCATCCGAGTTTAAGAAACAACCAAAGTTTGAAAGGTGGAAGGAGTAATGCATGTATGAGAGTAGAGTCTAAAAGTTTAATTAGAAGCATTACAAGAGAACTCTCACGAGCTTCAAATATGAATAAATGTAGATATGAAAAGAGAGATAGTCGAATCCGAAAAATAAGAGATAACTACATGACATAGATATGCTAAAGAAAAGAGCAGAAGAAACCGAGGATAAAGTCATTACGAGAGGAAGAAAGGAGACGCGGAAAAAGAATAAGGATCCAGTGTAAAAGAGAAAGAGAAGATATGTGTGTAGAAGGATACATAACTATTAGATGAATAAGCGATGAGCGAGAAAAAAAAAGAAAATCGATATGTTGGATGTGAGAGAGGAGAGACCAGAAAAGAGGTAAAGAAAACATTGCATATCTAACTTTGACAGAGTGATTTGTAAAAGAATGAAACAACAAGGTGATCATAATCTATTATATGTGCAACATGGAAATTAGATAATAAAATTTGTATGAACATAATTCTAAGTTATAGCTTAGCAGTCTTAGGAAGTTGTAGCCTCATTGTGGGTGGGTGTTTTGCAGAAGATTAGTTGTAGTTCATTAAATTGGGGTTGTATCTCCTTGTGGGGTTGGTGCATCACTAAACAAATATCTTATGATATGTCATATTCAATTGAGTCATTTTTTGTGTGTAATATTAGCATAGGTGTAGGGCTTGGTGCCTCACTAAAAAATCTTATTAGATGTGTAATATTCTTACAAGTCATTGCTTTGTAATGTAATATAAGAAATGGTTTTAGTGAGGTTTTGTCCGAAAGGATTTCCCACCTTATATCCGGTCTCTTCATGTGAATGTGTGTGTGTATGCTTCCTATTATTATAGTCACATGATTAATATTACATGCTTATAACATTAAGTAATAGAAATAGAAATAGATTTAGAAAAGAAAGAGGAAATTGATTGTAAGTTTTTATCAACACTAATTCACCCCCCTCTCAGTGCCTAAAATCTCTAACAATTGGTATCAGAGCGGTGGTTCTCCTATGTAAAGATTAATAACTTGGAGTTGATCCTAGAGAAAGATAAGCATGGAAAAATATACTTACATAAAGTATCAGGATGAAGCTCACAAAGAAAGGTTGATGATGGCAATGGAAATTTGTAGCAACTCTAGAAATAAATCGAGATGATTGAAGAAGCAAAAGTCAATCTAGAAGTTGAGTTAGAATGTGCTCTAGAGGATTTAGAAAAATCAAGGAAGAAGAATAAGAAATTGAAATCCTACATCAGTGCCTATGAGAAGCACATCACTCTCCTTGAAAATAAGTTGAGCAAACAAGAACAAGAGGATGCTCAAGAATGCACAAATCAAAAAAGTGGTTAACTCTCTCAAGCTTAAGGAAAAATTGATTACCAATAGGATGAAAACATATGTGATGGAACAAAAAGAGAAAATTAGACTTCATGAAGCAATGGTGGAAATCCAAATGGAGAAAGAACATGAATAAAATATTGAGGAACTTGAAGAACAAGTCAATATGATCTCTAAGGCTCTCAGGGATAAAATTGAAGAATGTGACAAACTCATGTAAGATCATTCTCTTCAAACCTACCATGAAGACATTCGAAAAAGAAGCTGGACTAGGAAAATTAAGAAAATATGAATAAATATATGATGAAACAAGTACAAAATGGTGGATTAGAGCATGATGAATGTAAAGCATAAATTCATGCCAAAAGTGAAGAATGTGAAAGATCAATGCTGATCTAAAGATCCTCGAGAAAGAAACGGAGCAAAATGTAAGCAAAGAGAACTGAAAGTTGAATCAAACCATACAAGCTACAAAAGATGCTCGAGAGAACAAGAAGGATGAAATGGCTAGTTCCTTGAAATGCAACTGAAAAAGAAGCATACCTTAGGTGAGTAATCTTTAAAGTGACTCAAGTCAATCAAATAACATAACACATCTAGGTATGAAAGGAAATTTAATGGATGTTGTTATTCATGTTATAGTTTTGGTCATAAGGCCAGGAGTGTAAAAGGATCAAGATAGATAAATAACATCCATGAAGGGATTGCATATATAGTTTTGAGAAGAATATAATGTGTTTTAATTGTCAATAAAAAGGACACATTGCTAGGTATTGCTTAGAAAAGTCTTTAAGATAGTTTAGCAATAATCCCACATATTTAGAGAAATGACAAATCATGTAAAATGTTATACATGTCATAGAGTTGGGCATTATTCAAAGCAATATTATCAAAATGAACAACCTAAATGCAAGAATAGGCTCCATACCATCAATGGCAAGAAAATAAGGCTCCTACCATGAAAATGATTCCTAAGAACCATACAAAAACCACCAAGACTCAAACAAATGCTAAAAAGAAGAAGATGAGATGGGTATACAGGGTCAAGAAAGAAAAACTAGAAGTCAAAGAAGAAAAGAAGGACAGAAATTCATCATGGGCTGATGAGGTAGAAATATAGACATCCAACACAAGAGATCGTGCAAGGTAATGAATGATGACAAAGGCAAGAAGAAGGAAGACAAGCCAAGCACAAGTAGTGAAGAGTTTCTTCCTCAAGCGATATATAAAATTTAGTATATGTGTCTCAAATACATAAAGTAGGAAATGAGGACTCAAGTAATGAGTCAGTGATACAAAAGAATACATCTAGAGAGACTGAAAAGAAAACAAGGACCAAGAAAGATGGAACTAAGTCATCATGTTGTTTTGATGACTTCCTGCTATTCTAACCACGCCTAAGGAGAACATGATATACCTTCTCTAAGATTCTAGAAGGTATACCAAATCTAAAGGAAGCATAGTTCAGAATTCATCATAATGAATTTGAACAAGAAAGTAAAGAATGTTGGTCGGTGCCTATGTAGTAGCTATGCAATGTCTCAAGCAAGATGTCAAGGTATGTCATATGTGATTTGCTCCATGATGTATAGTGTTGTATGTATAGAAGTCCTTGTGTATCCACATGAGCCAACATAGGAAGAGAAAGTTGTCAATTTCCTCCTAATCATGTATTTGTCTCCTTAACCTTGTCATTAGTATAGTCAAGTGAGAAGTGATTGCATGAGAAAAATATTGAATCAATGAACAAGATGGTTGTATGATGAAATGTAAATAAAAAATGTTATTAGTCTTTGTGTATGTATGAATGAGAGTTTCTAGGTCATAAATTGGCTAGTTTTTATCAGCAACATGTGGTCATGATTGGAAATATGTCAAGTATCAAGTCTGCTTTCACAATTCCTCAATGTAGAATGTGTAAAGTACACATGTGTATCCTTGGTATAACTGCATGTTCCAGAATTGGCTCTGTCACACAACCTATTGATCTGAATAAGGTAATGCAAGATCCTAATAATCCATGAGATGAGAAAAAAGTGATTGAAAGTTTGCTCAAGTGATCTATATGGTGTAACATTTAGTATTGATAAAAATTAATGCAAGCTATGAGCGAAACAAGAAACCAAGTAGTGAATAAGTGTCAAGAAGCTGAAGACCAAGAAATGAGAAGAGGAAATTCATACCATGAGGAAAGTATCTGAGATTTAGAAAATATGCAACATACAAGATGAAATACAACCTCAACAAGAGAATATGGACAAGGAGAACTTAGTGCCGTTGAAAGATTAATGGAGTGAATCACAACATACAACAAAGAGAGCATTTCCAACAATTGAAAGAACAACATTTTCCAGGGGAAAATTCCCAGGAATTATTAGCTCCAAATAAGTGTCAAATGCAAGGAGGAGCTATTTTACTAGCTTATGTTGTTTAACAATTGTTATCATCATCTCGGATGGAGCATTGCCACGAAATACATATCGGATCAAGTAGATCAAATTCATAAGCTAAGGGGAGTTTCTTGAGGTAATCAAAATGAAATATCTAGCTTAATTACACTTTCGATGTATATGACCTAGTTGGTACTTTGTCATTGTTGTCAAAGGGGAGAGAAACTAAAGTTAGAAACCAACTAATCATAGGAAAAAGAAGGGAGAACAAAAACCATGATTGTCAGTGTTGTTTCCATCAATAGTTATAGGTTTATGAGTTTGTTTCCATCAATGACAAAGGGGGAGATTAGGTGAATTTTTTCATGAGTCAAATGTTTTGTTATTGATGTCAAGAAGAATCGATTGATGATAAGTTATATTGATGGAAAAAGGAGCGAATTGGTAAAGTTAGCATGTGAAGAAGATAAAGGTTGATTGGTAGTGTCAGCTCACATAGGCTCAAAATGACTAAGGATAAGTGCTAAGGGACTTAGGAAGATAAGGAGAGATCTGCCAAAGAATAGAGGTGTCTGTTGAAGTTTGCACAAAGTGTGGAACACTAGAGGAAGCTATGGAAGGTAAGAAGTTTCCACACATAAAAGGATGAAGTCATGAATGTGGATTGAGAAACAGGGGCGGAAGCCTGATTAGTTTGTATTAATCTCAATCAACCAAACTTACAGAGAATGGGCTGCAATATTTATAGATATTGCACAGCCAAATACACACAGGAGATTAAGTTGCACAGGTGCAACCAAATTCCAAAATACACAAGCTTCCAATATCATCCAGGAAGCACAAATGAATAAATACAAATATACTGTTAAAACTATAACAACATCCGTGAGAAACAAATATGGTTTAGAAACCATATAACAATACATAACAAAAATATGGTTTGTATTATAACCATTATTATTTAATTAATAAAATTAATTAAATAATTGTACTATGCATAATTAATATTAGGATAATAATATTTTATCCTAACATTCCCCCCCTTAATTGTGCATTGTCTGAAGAGATGAGGAGAGGAACTCTCTGAACAACTCGAACTTGTCATGTGCAAGTGACTTTGTGAAAATATCTGCTCGTTGTTCAGCAGTTGGACAAAATTGAAGCTGAATGTTGTGCTTCAACACATGTTCATGTATGAAATGAACTTGAACCTCAATGTGTTTTGTTCTCTCATGAAAAACTGGATTGCGAACAAGTTTGAGTACACCTTCATTGTCAACATACATGGTGGTCGGTTTGTCCTGAGGTATTCCAAGTCCTTCCAGTATGCGACGTAGCCAAATCGCTTCACAGACAGCTTCTCCTGCAGAACGATACTTGGCTTCTGTGGAAGAGTGAGAAACAAAGTGTTGTTTCTTACTTCCCCATGATATTGGTCCAGATCCCATAAAGAATACAAATCCAGAAGTGGATTTTCTATCATCAATGTTACCTGCATGATCTGAATCCGAATATCCAGTCAAGAAGAAGTTTTCGTTCTTCTTGTATTCTAGACCAAGATCCTCTGATCCTTTGAGATATCTCAAAATGTGCTTTCTTTGCTTTCCAATGACAAACTTTGGGTTCCTGCATGAACCTGGATAGATAGCTCACTGCAAAGCTGATATCTGGTCTAGTGTAGGTCAGGTAAATGAGACTCCCAATCAGCTGCCGATAGAGAGTGGCACTTACCTCAGGAGATGGATCTGAACGAGATAACTATAATCTATTCTCCATGGGTGTAGCAATTGGTGTGCAATCCATCATCCTAAACTTCTCGAGTGTAGTCTTGGTATATTTCATCTGAGAAACAAAAATATGATTCTCTTTCTGCCACACTTCTAATCCAAGACAATAGTGCATCAGCCCGAGATCGGTCATGTCGAACGATCGATTAAGATCTTTCTTCATTGCATCGATCATCCTCACTGAACTGCCAGTGATGACTAGATCGTCGACATAGACAACAACAATCACCATCTCCCCCCCTTGCTTTTTGAGGTAGAGATTGGGATCGTATGGATTTCTAACAAATCCATGTTGTACGAGATGCTCATCAATCTTGATGTACCATGCCCGGGTGCCTGTTTGAGGCCATACAGAGATTTCCTGAGTCTGCATACCTTTGTTTCTTGACCAGGTACAACATATCCCTCAGGTTGAGTCATGTAGACTTCTTCTTGTAAATCTCCATTTAGGAAGGCACTTTTTACGTCCATTTGGTGAACTTTCCATCCAAACTGAGCAGCTAGAGCAAAGATCATCCTGATTGTTTTGATCTTAGCTATGGGAGAAAATGTCTCCTCATAGTCAATGCCTTATTTTTGTGCATACCCCTTTGCTACAAGTCTTACTTTGTACTTGTCCACTATCCCATCTGCTTTGTACTTAGTTTTGAATATCCATCTGCATCCAATGGGTTTCTTCCCTGGTGGAAGATCAATAAGTTGCCAAGTGTTATTCTTCATCACTGATTGATATTCAAAATCCATGGCATCTTTCCAAGCTTTTAACTGTAGGGATTCTGGACTGTAGAGGGCTCATCTGATTCAATAACTCTACTCATCAAAGCAAAGTTAACTTCTTCTCTTGCTTTACTACGAGTCCGTGGTCCAGGGGTGGATGTATCCGGTGGAGCATCCAATCTTGCATCTCGTAATGTACTTGTACACCATTTAGGCATACTCTGAACTGTTCCCATGGGTTGTGGTTCTATCCGATCAACACCATCATCCCCATCATCACTTTCATCTTCTGAGGGAACATTAGCTTCAATTTTTACAACAGGTGAAAAATCTACATCATGTGAGTCTAGGAGGAGTCTCTGCTTCCTTCTTCTCGAAAAACTCAACATCTCTATTGGTGTAGACTTTTCTGGTCTTAGGATCCATCAATCTATACCCAAGAGTCTCTTCACTGTACCCAATGAAGATGAGTTTTTGTGACTTCATGTCTAATTTCTTTCTATTCTGTTTGGGTATGTGCATGTTTGCTTTGCACCCGAATACTCTGAGGTGTGTAATGGATGGTTTCCTTTTTGACCATGCTTCTTGTGGTGTTATTCCATCAAGAGCAGTTGTGGGTGCTTTGTTCAACAAATACACTATTTTTTGTTGCTTCTACGCCCAAAATGTCTTTGTAAGTCCGGAATCATCGATCATGCATCGCACCATTTCCATGATAGTATGATTTCTTCTCTCAACAACAACATTTGGTGCGGTGTGTGTGGAGGAGGCATTTGTCGACGAATCCCGTGAGTTTGTAGGTAGTCTCTGAACTCATCATTGGTGAATTCCCCCTCGATCTGAGTGGAGAGTTCTGATGTGACGACCAGTTTCTTTCTCAACTACTACTTTGAACTTTTTGAAGGTTTCAAACGCTTCACTTTTCTTACGAAGACAGAAAATCCACATTTTCCTCGAATAGTCATCAACACAAAGCATGAAGTACTGGAACCTAGAATGACTTGGCTGCATCGGACCACAAAGATCGGTATGAACCAGGTCAAGTTTACCATGAGCTTGAAAAGTACTCTTTTGGAATGAAGCTCTGTGTTGTTTTCCTACTAGGTAGTGAGGACACTTGTCTGTATCCTTCTGAAGAGAAGGTAGCCCATGTACCATATTACATGCCAACGGTGAAGTGTTTCGAGATATTTGAAACTTACATGACCAAATCTCCGATGCCACAACTACGGCTGAGGTGGAATTTTTAGCCACAAGTGCTTGATCATCTCTATGAACAAAATCAAGTTGGAACATGCGTCCCACATTGGAGGCTTTTGCAATTATTTTCAAGCCTCTTGATTTATCTTGAATCAAACATGTTTTCTTGCCGGATTGACTATCAAAGTCAATTTTTAGGTTGTGATCTAGGAGTTGACTAACTGAAAGAAGATTCTTTGTCAACCCAGGGACATATAGGACATCTGATAGTCTGCATTTGCGTGAACCAAGGGGTAGAGAAATGTTTCCAATCCCCTAAACTGTATATGAAGAATCATCTCCCAACGAAACATGATTTTTCGATGGCATGTCCCTCATTGAAATAAACTAGTCTCTGTGGCGGTCATGTGTCGAGTGGCTCCCGAATCAACATACCAGACATCACTAGATGACGTGGATGGTTCACTTGATCGAGCAGTGAACAAGAAGTCTTCATTGTCTGACTGTTCTTGTTGCTCAACAATATTACCTTGCTGGTGGGGTCTTCTTTTCCAGTTCCCCTTTTTCTACCCGTGATAGTTGTTAGAATGTCCCTTGTAAGATTGTTGTTGTTGTGGTCCAGAGTTTCTTGATGAACCTTTCTTATAAGTGTTATACCAACAATCTTTTAAGTCATGTCCTCTTTTGCAAATTGGACATTGCTTCTTCTGTTGATTGTCCCCATGATACTGATTCTGATGTTGGGACTTCTGATAGGAATTAGGTTTTCCTTTACCTTTTCCTTTCCATTTTTGATGTGAAGACAATGCCTGCTCCTCTTCATCATCCTTATTGTGCATTACTTCCTCTTGTTGCAGTAGGTTTACCAGTTTGTCAAAACCAATTGTCGTATCTGTCATGTTTAGTGTTGTGACAAAAATGCGGTAAGAAGAGGGGAGTGCTCTCAGAACAATGGGAATAAGAGCATCATCTATGACTGGTTCTCCTAGGGCTAGAAGTGAAGCCCTTAATTCTGCAACTCTTCTTAAGAAAGCTTCAATTTTCTCATTCTGCTTGAATTTCAGTGTATGTAACTGACTCTACAAATTTAGTATGACATTCTTGTTCTTGGCCTCATATACTTGTACTCAATTTATCCCACGCATCTTTTCTGTTTTGGCATCTCGAATGTGGGGTTGCACATCATCAGACACTCCAAACAAGATGATGAGTTTGGCCTTCTGATCTGCTTTATCAAACTATCGTTGTTGTGTTGTATCAGTGGCTGATCTGGTCAGAGTACCATTCACAATAGACCAGATCTCTTCAAACTCAAGTTGTGTCTTTATTTTTGTCTTCCATGTAGCATAGTTGCTTCCTCTGAGCAATTGTGAATCCGGAAGAAAAAATTTGGGGGCATTGGTGCCCATTTTGCAGAGATCACTGATAGGGTTTGGCTCTTATCACTCCAGGTATTAGGTCTCCCAATCTATATATCGTCAGTCGATATACTTGAACCTTTCTATATACGCGCCCTTCCGATATACCCATCGGTATGTGGAAGAAGCTTGCCCTTTCTATATACCCGGCAGTACGTGAAAGAGGCGTTAACGTACGTGAAAGAATTCAATACGTGGTACCAAGACAATACTGATGGGGTCTGTGCGATTATTGACACCGGCTCAAAGAAATATCCTCATACGCGCGCATAACTTTGCTATATACTTGGATAATTTCTCAGTCTGGATTTATGTCGTGCAATCGTTCACAGACGGATGGGATGGTTCATAGTGTGTGCACTGTGACCTTATTACTCCCCATCGATTTAAAGGGACGATGCCTAGATGACGTTGTTGCAGCTATATTAGGTGTTAAGTGTAGTAGTAGTCATGATGGATTTACTCGTAAGTGCTTCCCAGAGGCACCGTATATACCGAACACTGCGAATGAGATCTAGGATCTCGTGAGTGTTACAAAACCAATTTTTATTGTTTTTATTACAATTCTGCTAGTTTTTGAGCAGTTACAAAGTTTGTAGTTGACTATGGCAACCTAAAAATTAGTACAATATATAGCAGTATACAATTTACATTCAAAAAATTGGAAAATTTGAATGGCAGGAAAAAATTTCTGTTTCGCGGGCCCTGGTGGCCTCCTGAGCCCAATACGACCCAAAATGCTAAAAATTGCAAAAAAATAGCTGAAAATGCAATTTTTAGATGGGTCTCCTTTTGCAAAAAATGTCCGAAATGAAAAACCAGGCCGAATGGGAGAAATTTTTTTACCCTAAATTAGGGATTCCTCACTAAATTTAGTTAGTTATAACTAAATTCAATTTTTTTGCTAAATTTGGTGGTTCCACCAAAAATTCCACCAAATGCAAAATGTCAAGTGGGGGGTGGGATTTGAACCATGCACCTCCCTCTTCCAAGGCGTTTAGTCTATCCACCTTGGCTCTTATGAGCGCTTGGTAAAGAAATGAAGCAAATGATATTTAATGAATAAAAAAACAATCTGACCTGTGAAAAAATGTGATTTGGAAGAGCTGAGTTGGAGTCCACGTGGCATGTGTGGTAGTCGAGGTGATTTAGGGTTTTCTTTGCATCAAAAATGGATCTTCTAACTTGAAAAAACAGCCGCTTTATCTCCTTTTTATTGTTTTGTTTGCCTCTATTTTGTTTTTGCGGATTCCTTTGAGTTTCTTCACCATTTTCTCTTGTTTTGTGCAGGCCGTGATCATTTTGTTTGTTGTTTCTTTGTGTAGGTACGTAGGGTTGCACCTTCTATATTGTTTGCCTTTGTTTGCAGCTCGTGAGGCAGGGATTTCTTTGTTGCGAGGACGCAGGGGTCTCCAAACTATGTGTAGGTCGCTGTGCGTGGAGGGATTTGCTTTTACAGCATAGAAACCAGATCTACAACCTTGGTGGATGTAAGCACACTCACGCCGTTTGAATAGTCTCCAGATTTTATTGCTTGTTTTTGTAGAAAACTGATCTACAATCTTGGTGCATGGAGGTTTGCGTAACTATGGTCTCAACAACAGGCTGATTTTATTGCTGGTTCGGCCAATACAACCCCCAACGCAGGTAGTCATTCACCCTTTGCAAGTCACCAATCCAGCCGTGTAAGCAATCTAATTTGGCCTCCAATGTTGATGAATAGCTCGATCAGGAGCTTGGTGCAGAGCTCTACTAATATGGCATAGATACCTCTAAACTTGGTGCACTGATAGTGTTAGTTGTGGCTAACAATGTCACTAACTTTAGTGACAAAACCCCTAATGGGGAAAATGGATTTTTTTATATATAGATTTTGAAAATGAACAGCTTCCAGATAGCAAATTTTCCTGGTGCAGAGGGCACCAAGGAAAAAAAATTGCTTTACGTTTACCTGGAAAACACACAGGAGATTGTGAGTCTGCAGGGAGATGTGGGAAGTTGCTGGAGGCAACACTGGCTCTCCAATGTTGCAAATTTCTTCTCCACGAATCCTTCTTCCTCTGCAACCTTCTCCAACCTTTCCAGGAGCTTGATTCACTCTGGTACCAAATGTTGATTGAGAAACAGGGGCGGAAGCCTGATTAGTTTGTATTAATCTCAATTAACCAACTTACAGAGAATGGGATGCAATATTTATAGATATTGCACAGCAAAATACACACAGGAGATTAAGTTGCACAGGTGCAACCAAATTCCAAAATACATAAGCTTCCAATATCATCCGGGAAGCACAAATGAATAAATACAAATATACTGTTAAAACTATAACAACATCCGTGAGAAACAAATATGGTTTAGAAACCATATAACAATACATAACAAAAATATGGTTTGTATTATAACCATTATTATTTAATTAATAAAATTAATTAAATAATTGTACTATGCATAATTAATATTAGGATAATAATATTTTATCCTAACAATGAAGCTATGAGGAGTCAAAGGCCGTGAGTCGCGAGTAAAAAAGTGAAGTTTGAGAATACAAAGGAAGAACTACTAAGGTGAAGGCAAAGCCACATAAGTAAGTGGAGTCGAGGCAAAGCCACTAACAAAGAGAAAAGCCACAAAGAATTGTGGAAGTCACGTGAATCAAGAGAAGCCACAAGTGAAAAGAATGGAGCCATAAGAGAGAAAGGTGAAGCCATGGATTAAGGGAAGTCTAGAAAAAATTGTGAACAAAGAGACAAAGTTGTAAAACACTTTGGAGATAGGCTGCGGGAAAATTTGCAAGAAAAAGGAAATCCAAAAAGTAAAGGAAGAAAGAGGAATGATGTCACCAAAGTAGAAGGAGCCAAAGGACAAGTCACCAAGTGTGAATGATAAGGCCGTGAACATGAAGGAAGAGTTGCACAAGTAAGGATGATATGAAAGTAGAGCTGCGAGAGGAAGAAGAGTCGAATGTAAAACCGTGAAAGCCAAAAATTTCTAAGGATAAGCCACGGGGTAAGGAAGTTTGAAAGAAATCCACATATAGAAGGAAAACAATGAATAATTAGAAAATCCATGGAAGCTTAAAAATCCGTGGAAAGGCAACAAACAAAAAAGAAAATCCGGCGTAATAGTGCAAAGCCACGAGAAGCAAAGAAAAGATGCAAGAAGTAATAGGGAGCCATGGATAACTAAAAAGATGAAAAAGTAGGAGAAGTGCTGCAAACTAAAGGGAGATACCATGAAACAAAAGGAAAAGTCAAAGAATTCAAGGAAAGCCGCGGATCAAGAAAATATGAACTAGAGATGAATCAAGGACAATCAGATAGAGTTTAAATTGGAAGAAGTAAGAGTTTGCATGTAAATCAATGGTGATTTGATTGTCTGAAGATTAGAAATGTGTGTACAAATATAAATTCACATTGAGTGATGAAATCTACTATTCTAGCTGCGAACATTTAATGTTATTTGACTTGATGAAGCAAGGTTTTGTTTTCAAAGTAGACTCCAGGTTTCAAGGAGAAATAAAATTTTGAAGAAGAATGAAGCTCGTCTATTCCAAATCACAAGGTAATCCTAAAAATATAAGAAATATATTTTTAGGAGTCGACTAATAAATAATTTCTAGCAGATGCATAGAAGAAGGTGAAATTAAGCCAAATATAGAAGGAGAAAAATCTAGAGTGAACGACATGCATTTAATGCACCCGATTTTCGACGGCAATGAGGCAAGAGAGATCGCACGACATGAAAAAGGAAGTGTAAATGGGTCGATTGGCTATATAGAGGAAATTTGATGCCATTGTGGGTGTTTCTCAAGGATGAAATAAGAAAATATAGTTGAAGGAGTGACAAAAGGAAGGGTTGCTCGATAGAGAAAATGATGCATTCGAGTTGAAGAAGCAACCAGAGAGAAAGGTGGAAAGAGTAATGCAGGTATGAGAGTAGAGTCTAAAATTTTAATTAGAAGAATTTTAAGAGCACTCTCATGAGATTCAAAGATGAATAAATGAAGATATGAAAAGAGAGAGACTCGAGATGAAAGTAGAGAAGAGAAAGAAGAGATAGATGCATGACACATATATGCTAAAGAAAAGAGAAAGAAGAAACTCAGGACATAGTCATTGTAGAGAGAAATAAAGGAGACACGAAAAATAGTAAGGATCCAATGAAAAGAGAAAGAGAAGATCTGTGTGTAGAAGGAGACAAAACTATCAAATTAAGAACTGATGAGCAGAGAAAAGAATAAAATTTGATACGTTGGATGTGAGAGAGGAGAGACCAGAAAAGATGTAAAGAAAACATTGCATATCTAACTGCGAGTGATTATAAAAGAATGAAACAACAAGGTGATCATAATATGTTGTATATGCAACATGGAAACTAGATGATAAAATTTGTATGAACATAAGTCTAATTTGTAGCTTAGCAGTCTTAGGGGTTGTAGCCTCCTTGTGGGTGGGTGCCTATAGAAGATCAGTTGTAGTTGATTAAATTAGGGGTTGGAGCTCCTTGTGGGGTTGGTGCCTCACTAAAAAAATCTCTTGTGATGTGTCATATTCAATTGTGTCCTTTTTGTGTGTAATATCAATAGAGGTGTAGGGGTTGGTGCCTCACTAAAAAAATCTTGTAGGATGCATAATATTCTTACAAGTCCTTGCTTTGTGTAATATAAGCAATGATTTCAATGGGTTTTTGTCCCGAAAGGGTTTCCCACATTATATCTAGTCTCCTCATGTGAATGTGTGTGTATGATTCTTATTCTTATTATTATAGTCTCATGATTAATATTGCATGCTTATAACAATCAATAATAGAAACATAAACATATTTAGAAAATTAATAGGAAATTGATTGTAAGTTTTATCAGGACCTTTGATTCACCCTCCATCTCGGTCGTGAAATATTGAACACCAAGGGAAATTTTTTGTTGTAACGTGCGGTATAGGAAACTATATCCTTACATCAGAAGATGCAAATTTTCCCTTACTAAGAAAGACATGGAGATGGAATCATCATTCAAAAATTCATTCTGGCACGAAAGACATCTCATCGAAGGAGTAACATGCTCAATGAATGAAGATTCATGTTGCATGGTGGATGATTTTATGCTTTCTGAAGACTCCATTGAAGATGAAGAAAATAAAATGACGAGTTTGGGGTGTTCATAAGTAATCTCTTTGCAGAATTTTCAATTAACGATGGGATGGAGATATGTGAAGAAGTATAGACAATTGAAGAATCAAAATCACTACCTTATTCGATCATGGATGAACATATGGAGGAAGCCAATTTATTTTTGAAGTCGAGGACGATATGGAATTTGAGCTCGAAGGAGTTCCTTTCCCACAAAACATAGACCTTCTCTCCTTGTCAGAGGGGTTCATAAGTCAGAATTGTTCGTACTTACATGAAAGAGAGGGTTGGAGAACACCAACCATAGAAAAAACAAACAAAGTTACTTGAATAAATCATGGGAAGGTATGGATAATATATTTTACCACTCCTCTGAGTCACAATATAGAAAATATTTTGAAAACAAAGATGAATTTGGAAGAACCATCCATGTAAGACATTTTGAAAGATGTAGAAGAAATTGAATATCCTTAACTTAGCCTCAAATCTTGAGTTGAGCCATGGAGATATAGGATAGGTGTGAGTCAATAAGGGCTCCTTGTTTTGATACATCGATGTTCAATGTGGATATGGAGTAGTTAGATAGGTTAGATAACTTCCTTAATGGAAAATGTGAAAATGGAAACATGTCTATTTCTCCCACAATGCAAGAGGAAGTTCATGAATACAAAAGAAGAAAAATCCTCAGAAATCCTTTGGACATCTTCAATCTTGAGAATAAAACCTTCGTCATGGTAGAAGGCGGTAGAGAAAATATTGAGCCAACTCACATCAAGGAGAGTTACCCACGGAAAGAACATTGGGAATATGTTCAAAACCAACTTGATCACATCACTTTGGAACTTTCTACAAATACAGAGAATGAATATGGTAATGAGAAGAGATCAAAATATTTAAACAAATTGAACAAAGATCAGCCCTAGAATGATGGTGAAATATTCAAATAAAGATCAATGTTATGGATAAACACAAAAGACAAGAAACACTTTGGAAATGATCTCAAATAACGTAAAGGCAAGGGAATTTCATGGGCAAAGGCTTGAGAAACAAAAAGCTCATGTAGGTTCATTCCTAAAAAGTATAGGAAAATCATGAAAGCACCAAGATTTCACAGGCATTTGAGGAAGGGAGGCTACTTCCTTGAACCAGTCAACAACTTTGCCAGACATCGAGATTCTACGTTACCTCTTCGGGGGTAACTCCTAAAAAGGAAAGTTCTTTAGTGAAAGTAGGTTTTCCTCCACCTTGTATCATAGGTGATTTTTAGGTGTGTTTTCCTTTCTGTTGTATGTGTCTTTCCCTTTTTGTGTGCGTTGTCTATTTTTCCTTGCTTTCTCTCTCATAAGTTGTACACGACTACATAGGGCCCAATGGATAAGACACTCATCAATATATGTCAAGATTCTAGGATTCCTCATGTCATGTATTCACTTTGCTCAGTCCATACTATGTACATAACATAGAGCTAGCTATTTTCATGTAAATGTGCAACAAAAGAATTTTCATTTTTCAAGCATGAAAACAATACCCATGTGTCAATTTTTGAAATTTTACCTTTCCAAAACACCCCGGGTCTACCCATCCTTAGCACTGGCCTTACTAGTCAATCCAATGACCCCCAGTGGATGTCAAATCAACCCCCTAGGTGAATTAGGAAAGTCAAGTCAATCCCCTAGGTGATTTTAGGAGTTCTTGAAGAATGCTAATTTTGGGCAATTTTGGGAAGGGCTACCACTGGCCTTCCCGGGACTAGAGCAACCCCTTGAGTAGAAAAAAGGAGAAAAATTAAACATGGAGATGAAATCAAGGTATAATAATATCAAGGAAATGATATTGGAAGATTTAGGGAGATTTGGAAGTTTTGGGGCAGATTCATTAGAAAAAGGGTTTTCGTGCCTAGGCATTGCATATAGGCCAAAAAAGATACTAAGCTTTGGGAAGCGATTCCGAGAGCTATGGAAAGATATAGGAGCTAAAAATACATCTTCGGAAAGGTAATTCAGATATATAAAAGATGGTGGAATCATATTTTTCACAAAACCTATACGCAATATATTTATATCTAATTTTTATCATACTCAGTCATGGAGCCATAAACAAAATCCTATTTTTCATGGATCAAATGGAGGAATAAAGAGATGCGTCCCCCACCATTGGATTTATAAGGCCTTTTTAGTCAATTTCTTATAACATTTCACTTTTAAACTCCATCTAGAACTCTAGATACGACCTTCACAAGTTCGCTCTCAAGTCCTCATACTTAGTCATTTTTCGAAGAGGACATGTGTCAGCTCCAGGAGCTTAGCAAATTTTGATGTCCCTTTCTTCCCTTTAGCAAGGGACATATGGGACAGTAAAATTTTCCAAACCCATTTTAGCCCATTGATCACTCATAGGACCATCCACATCACCGCTTTAGCCCCAAGAGATCGCCAAAGCCTATCCTCACAGTGCATGGATGACCGCTAAGTGTCATAACCTAGCGCAATGTGTAAATTGATGTCCCTTTCATCCCTTTAGATAATGGGACATAGGGAATAGTAAAATTCTCCCAACCCCTTGTGTCCCCAAGTCATCAATGTAACCTTCTACAATGCAAAATTCAACCCCTAGGAGCTAGTTGGAGTCGTTTCTCTCAAACACGGATGATCACCAAGCTTTGCGATTAGGTGCGATGTTAAAATTCACATCCCTTTTATACCTTTAGCTAAAGGGATATCAGGAAAAAAATTCCCAACCCATGGTATGTGTTTTTGAATGCTTTAAAGCTATGACTTAGCATTTTTCTACCTCCATTTCATCTCCCCACAACTGCCTGACAAACTCAACTCTGTCCATTTTTATACGGATGTATAAACCACTATTGCTGCACTAAAAAAGCTCCAAAAATCCATCAAAATATTAAAATAAAAATACCTTAGAGGAAAATCTGATTGAAGAAATGAAGAACAAAAGAGAAAGATGAAGATTTTCATCTCAAAACTATTATTACCCATGCAGACGAAGAATTCAACATAACTTGCAAACTAGGGAACGGATTGAGATGAGGATTTTTACTATCTTCACCATTTTTTTAGGCTGTAAAAACCTCAATAATGGATATAAAATTTTCAGCGAGGATTATTTTTAGTGAAGAAACTCTCCATTTCGTGCAACGAAGACAATAATCTAATTTCCCGATCAACCAACAATCGGTTTGCAAAGAAAATTCACTTGAGCAACGTGCGAGAAAAAACCACATCAAAAATATAAATTTCACCATGATTTGAGGTGGAAAAGGAGACCTAAAATTTTCAAGCTCTATTAATGGTTGGTGTGTTTGTAGCCATTTGCCAGGGTAAGAAATTTCAAGTTTTAAAATCTCACAAACCGGTGAGCGGGTAGGTCTAAAATTTTAGAGGGTTGATATTGGGCGAAACCCATATCAAAAAACTTCTTCCCACCATGATATGATCACTAGAATCATACTTACAAAAATAACATACCTTTCTATATGGGAGAGTGCTATTTCAGATAAGCCATCATCTAAAGAAGAAGCTGCAAAGGAGGCGGTAAAACACGAGAGGAAGTTTTGCAAGCAAAATTCCTAGGAAAGGTCATCTTAGCGCATAATTAAAACATACCAAAAATAGTAAGTGCTTCCATAGGACCTCTTTATAAATATAAATTTGGTCCGAGAAGGAAAGCAAAGCATAGTAAGAAGAAGGAATTCAAGCTACCATAATCATTTGAGGTCTGGAAAAGCTAACTTATGAACTTACCAAAAATAGTAAGTTAACTCATAGACACTTACTAAAAATAACAAGTTGTTCCAAAAGGTGGACTTCAACAAAGGGAGTGTATAAGGAGTTGAACATTCAAGTTGGTAGCTACGAGTTGTGGACCAAAGATGGAAAATTCTTGACACTTGCTAAAAATAGTTGCCTTTTCCAAATATAGTAGGTGTCAAGAAAAAGTGAAGTTTAGATTCGTAGGGGTGAAAAATAGTGCAGTCTCTATCATCTGGACTATGTGGGAGTAGGTGACAATGTGGTCACTTACATGGATCTCAACAGTGTCTTTCGACACTCATTTCATGCTTCAATGGGTATTTTCAATGTGAAATTTACAATCGACACTTTTTAGGTTGTTCATTATATGTTTCATCAGGATCATGTCCAAATTAAATTGAGCAATGTGACAATGTTGTAAGGAGTGCAGGAAATATTTGCTCTAAAGATTCATTCTCTTGAGATGGGATCTTCATGAGAAAAACCCACAGTCGCCAAAGGTTCCATTCAATAAACACTTAATTCATGGTGTTTATGGGTCATTCAAAGGTGGTTTCTCACCTACAACCAAAGAACTTTCCTATAACAACCCATCCGCAAAGCATAAGAAAATCATTCACCGTAAAGGGTTCAAAGGTATTAAGGTCAATCCAACCGAGCTTTCCGGATTCAACAGAGAAGATTCTTCATCAACATGATTCTTCCTGCTTTATTTTCTCTCTCTCTCCTTGATGTTCTAATTTTGCGTTGGAGGTTGCACTTTTTCATAATGCCTTAATTAATTAAAAATGCCTTTATTTTCAATGTAATAAGTCACCCTTAAGTTATAAAAGGGGAATTAATGTTTTCCTAAGAATGTGAAAAGTTTCAAGGCATATGAAGGGTCAATGGGGGATAGGCGAAGAGACTTCCAAAATTCTATAAATTGTAATGAGCTCCTCATTCCAAGGGGTTCTAATTCTGAAATTCTTCTAGCTGGTTGTATTCTTATAAGTTCATGAGAGAGATTTTTCTTACTTGTGAGTGAAAAGAGTTAGCCATTTTTCTCTCTAATTTCTTCATTTCTTCACTATGTACAACTCTAATTTTGCAAGCTAATAAAGGAAGAAATTTGTGTGTTCCAAGGCATATGAATGTGTACGTATTTGTACGTATGGTTTCCTCTAGTTGGTAGCCCCAAAATCATGTTGTCTTATTCTTTTGAAATGCATGTGTAATATTTTCCAACTAGTGTTTGTAAGCATATGATTTCCTACTTGTAGCATTAGTTTCCCTATATTTCATATCCTCACTCCCTTTCCCACTCTCTTGACAAAGTCCTCTCTAGAAAGAATTTTTTTAGCTTTGCAGCAAGGTCAATGGGATTCCCCTATTGGATCCCCGACCACAAGGCCACTAGGATAAATTTCACTTTACTCATGCACGTAAATACAAAAGCTACACCGTTTAAGTAGAGGGACTTATGCTCCTAGAGCGTTGGCAAGAAATCCATATATTTTTCCACCCAAAAACATTTTCTCTCTAACACATAGAAACATAACATTACACTTATTCAAGTTCATATCATGGACCCATGTAGGTTTGTCATGCTTTGAAACACATCAAACAAGCTAAAAAATACTCAAAACACCATCACTTGATTCACCAAAGACCACAAACCTCATCACCATGATTAGTCAATCCACCAAATATCTCACACATGTCAAATATGACATAATAACATCATCCATGGTTATACATTAGCTTGAACCAATCAAATTCTTCATAACACTATCAAGAAGTCTCATATCCTACTCAAAATAATTGTTTCTAGGAACCGGACTTCAAATATCATGCTCTATATCACCCAAGAACATATCAAATATGGAATGTAACCACTCATTGTAAATCTAATGACTTGTAGATTAAATACATTCTTTTTAGAGATCATGAAGCATACATACATGCAAACCACACTCACTTTCCTCTTCACCAAACTGAGCTTCCCAGAAAGTAGTTTTGGAAATTCAACTGGTTTGTACCATTTATGCCACTTTCAATACCTCTATATGACTTCAATAGGAAAAAAATTCATCCCATTTAACTATCAAATAGATAGCAAGCATCAACCAATACAAAACAATAGACTTCTACCTCAATCTTCTAGCTAGAACAATCTTGTCTTGAAAAAAAGTAACCTTCTTCTTCACAAACTGAGATGGATGACCTATCAAATATCATCATTAAGAGAAAAAATATACCATTGGAAATATCTCTAAATCTAATTTTTAGAACATCTTATGTTTCCTTCCATCTTTAAGTAGAAGGTCTTCAACCAGTCAATATTTGAAACTACTCTGAATTACCCTTTTTGGAATCAAGGACCAATCTTCATAAATAGGGAAAACTTTTCCCTCTAGGACCTCAACCATGATCTGAAACTATCATGTAAATAAATTAAAAATCCTAGGATAAATTAGTGTTAATTTATTTCATACCTCATTTAGACAAATTTTCCTCAAACTAAACATCTTTAGAAACTTGGTTGTTTAAGTGGGGTCCACAAATCATCACATGATCTATGATAAATTTAAAGAAATTTGGAGGAGTCTTCTATAACATCCAATTATTATAATAATAAGAAAAATCAATTTTGGGTATCTACCATGAAGATCGTCTTCATCGTTTTAGATCTAGGGTTTCAAACTCACAAAAAGTAGTTTACCTTCTTAACAATTGTTCATAAAACCGTGACAATGAAATGACCTCATTATTTTTGTGAAATTATATTATATAAATATAAAAACATCCTTATTATCCAAAATATCCCATGCAAAGCACACAATCCACGGTGAGCATCATAAGTTGTAATTCGAGATGAAAATCGCTCTTTCTTGGACCCTATTTCACCAAAAACCTCATAGATTGCAAAATATTCTTCGTAATGACTTTAAATTTTTCTCACACCTCTTGGATACCTATTTACACCATCTTCTACCATCTTAATATCTCAAACATGTATGCATATTCATATCCCATCTCATTTACATGACTGTTCCTTAGGGTTTTTCATAGTTTAAGCTAGGTCATAGTAGAAAAAAAGCTTATACCTCATCATGAAATATCTCCAAAAGGCACTAACACACCTAAGAAAAAATGTATCACACCTCTACATTCATCCATGATATCACATGGGTATGTAACTCATGCTCATGCCTCATTTGGTCTTCATGTACATAGACTAGGTTTAGATGAGCTCTTGCAACAAGGTCTTTAACATATACCTACACTTTGAAACACATGTGAGTTCCTAAACACTCTCCTAACATGTTTTCCATTCCTCTACCATTCTTCTCAAGTCACCTAGTATCTCAATATATCATGAACCGTCACCTAGGATAGATAGGTCACCTAATTAGGCCATTTAGGCAAAGCCATTGTAGACACCAAAATTGGGTCACACTCCCCTTGGTCCCCTTTCGAATAACCAACTTAAACACATTCACCTAACCATGACCCTTATACCCCACATTAATATTAATTTAATTATTTACAATTAAATTAATACCCATCCTCACCCATTATTAATTTAATTACTTTAATTAAATGGATGCCCACCTCACCTAGACACCTCACCATAGACCTATTCATGACATGTTTCCATAAATGAATAAGACTTGGTTCAACCCTAAAAACCAATGCCTATTATTCCTCTAACCACCTTCCCACTCATAAAAATATAACGTCCATTCTGATCCACGAATAAATGAATGGACCTGACCTAAATGATGCGAGATCTATCATTTTTAGTAAACCTAGGGAATCCCACCTTAACCGACATCAGTCATCTCAAAATCAACGCCGATCAACTAGGAATTGTCATCGATTACCATTTATTCACTTTGGTAACCTTGTTGTGGGGTTGACACATTTTGATATTGGAGAGAAGAGAAGAGAGCTGCACGAAAGTAGAACTAGAGCCTTTTCGTACCTACAAACATCCGGAGGTATTGCACTCATGGTAACATTACAGGAAGCACCAATGCATCACCAAGCTCTATCCCACCAATTAATCATCATCACCACATAGCCATTAGACCTGCAACACCAATAAGTACATTTATGACCTATGTTATTTTAGCCTTGTCATGTTTTAAAGGTTTTTGTCACCTTTGTTGTCATTTCCTACTTACATTCCCTTTTCCCCACTATTCATCTTTCTATAAACCCAACCATTCCTCCACCCACACCATAAAACCACCTATACCCGAACTCTACATATTTTTGAGTGTTCCTAAGATCCCCATATACCTCATTATGCCCTCTATCATCTCTACCTGGCCTTAGCTCAAACCCCACTAACAAATCTTATTGAGTCTTATCATCCCGCTTTTACCAATGCCGATTACCCATAATCATTGTCGGTTTGCGCTAATCATGATCAATCATACCTCGACTGATGCCGGTATCTGTGTCTACCAATACTATGTAAACCAGAACCACACACCTACTAAGACAACCCAAACACCTTACCCAACCTTGCTAAGACCTTGTTTGTGACCAGACCACCTAAACAACTTGCAAAATGACATGAAGACCTTGACCCACATAGTTTTTAGTATTTAATTAGATTGACGCTGATAGTGATCTGAGGTACCCAAATCAAAATACTAGCACTAGATTCATTTATGTATCCATTTCAGTTACTTCATAATTTGTTTTATAAAACAGTGGGTTGACAGCCTTCTAGGAAGTATCACACTTCCCGGTTCTAGCATACGCTAGGTAGTCCACTGTCATATATTATTTAACTCTTCTTTGGTGGTCTTGTTTTCTATCTCAGGTAGTTCCTCCTATCTAAAAGGAAGCTCTTACAGCCAACATTGTATTGATAAGTCAGAACGCGCCCATCAACCTCCAAACCAACACAACGAGTATTCCTCCTCAACCCATAACACTATCTGTTTCATCACATTCAAAGCATAGAAAAATAAGTGAAACATTTTGGCACGCCCGGTGGGACCCATTCGGGTTCATTACATTTTCTTCAATCCTAGGCAAAATTGTGTGTGTTTTTCCTTCAAAATCTTACACATTAATTTTTCTTCTCTGGAATCATTCTTCCTCTCTTTATTGTCTAAAAACAATCATGTTTTTGGTGCTTTAAAAGGAACACATTCTTCTTTCTTTTTGGCATTGCATTAGTGAAAGAGCACATTCCTACCTATTCACCATTTGCTTCATTGAATGTAATTTGTCGATTTGGGCTTAAAATCAGTTGCATTTCATCCTTGTATGTTGCATTTAGCTCACATTAAAATGAGGGAAACCTATATGCTAGAAGTCATGCCCAGCTGATGGTTGACACAAAGAACCGTAGAAAGCACTCTCTTTCTTCTTCTACCAAACTGCACAAAATCTGAATATACACATTTTCTTAAACGACATCTTACCTAGGAACACTGTCAATGATCACACGATCAGAGGATTGACAGGTACTCCCCAGATGGCTATCTCTATCTAGTCACCTATCAAAGAGCACCCTCCGCCATAACATAACCTAAAACCTCACCTTTTAGATATCCTTCTTTGTAGGACACCTTCCCAACCAAAAATTCTATTCTAAATTCACATGGTCGATTCTAAATAGCATAAGCTAAACAAACAATAGAAAATCACTCTTAGGATCATGTTTTTCTTATTTTTTCTTCTTGACTTATGTTTTGAGGTGTGAGACTATGAATCTACATTATTCTTCTTCTTTGCACACTCCACCATCGTAGTTGGAGTATTCTAACTTTTTGAGTGTGTGGGACCCCACCTTTCATTCTCGATTCCCGAGTTTAACTCTTCACTTGATTTAAATTTAGAAAATATAGTTTCTTCATCACTCTCTCATTTCACAATAATTGGTGTTGGTCCAATGACCATCATCGGTTCACATCTGACCACATCGGTTAAACCTAACCGGTGTCAGCTTCTGGATTTCTAGTTATTTTTCCTAGAATAGCCTTTATCACTCTTTATGTTCTATTTTTGGTCCTTAGGGCATCATCCTATTCCTCCTGTTGATATTTTTCATACACAGCTTTTCCCATTACACATTCATCAATCCTATTTCACTTGCTAAAACTAGTGTTTTTCTACAGTGGCCGACATCGGTTCCCCATTAACCTTCACCGGTCATCCCGACCGACGTCGATGTTTGGTTTAATTTTCAAAATTCAAACCTTGAACAAATTCACCCTCCCGGCCTCATTTTTCCTTTGTTCCTACTATTTCTTGTGTCATTTACGTAATATAGTTTTCAGTCAACACTTACCCACATGGTGTTGACTCGCAACCAAACTAACACCTGTCATATTCCATGCCGTCATCAACCACTCCCACATAGTCCTTCACCACTTTGTCCTATCACCCATGGATCCTACCCTACCTACCACCATTGCTACAAGTGAAGAGGAGTTCACAAAACTCCTCGACCGTAATCCCACAACCTTACAATTATACCTTTCCCACTCTTCCACATGGGATTCCTTAGGTGAATTAATATATGGAATTCCCATATCCATCTCTCTTGCCTTATCTCGCACTTCGCATCAGCCCCTACTAATGCGGTGTTACTTTCACCTGATTTACCCCTAGTGGTTTCACAAACAGGCCCCATACTCGCTATCACCGCCGCATCTCGCAACATTATTCACACTTGTAGTATATGTTTTTCCTTCATTGACCACCTAGACCATAACCCCATATGCGTCCACTATCTCACATATACAAATTGTAACACAACCACCCATAGTGTCGGTGACCATACCCCATTCCATAATCTTGTCCTCTCCATCTTGTAGTCTTTGCCTCTAATCGCCACTTCAGAGTCACTCGTGATCGCCCCACCTACATATACATATTATCAACAAACCCCTATCATGTCCGTCATTCATTATGGATATATGCCCTCTATGTTGATCCCCTATTCTTAACCTTCCTATTTGACATCACTATACACTAGAATGCCACCCACATCACATTTTCAGCACGAGCCCTCTTATGCCACATGAGGCACCCTTCTATCACAACCTACCAATGATGTCATCAAATTAATGATGGAAAGGATGTAGACACTAGAAGCATTGGTTTCTAGATCACATAATTCTCTCACCTACGATGAAATCTATAATGATCCCATTCATCCATCCATTCATATTCACCCATACCCTGTACATTGGGAAATGCCAAAATTCAACCGCTTCAATAGTAAAGAAGACTCGTAGCAAAATTTGTGGTCTTTCAAACATGGGTGTTTCCTGATCGCCCATGATGATGCTTTACTCTTACGAACCTTCCCAATGTCCCTCACAGGACCTGCATTAGACTGGTATAATGGGCTACCCAGAAATTCCATCTACTCATTTAATCAAGTAGCCCAAGCCTTCTTAGACCACTTCTCAATTAACGTTGTTAATAAAGTCACCCCGATGATCTTTACTCCACACAACAAGATGACGACGAGTTTATCACTAAATTTTTCACTCGTTGGCACATCCTAAATAACCATCTCACATTTCAATTACCCCAACCTGAGCTCATAGAGTTATCTACTCAGGCCTATGCTAGACACATCTCACCAACCCTGCTAGTGTAGATCTTTCGTACCTTTAACGAGGCATTCACCATGGTACAAAAATTGGAGATTTGTGCTATCAAAGAAAAGAAAATTTAGCTACGTAACAAGAACACCATGTTCAAATTGAATGATGTTTCTTCATCTTCAAAACCATAGAACCACTATGTGAAACCCAAAGGGTCTGATAATGTTGTGGTTCTCAAGGCTGGACGTTCTCACCCATCAAACCAAGCCAAACCTTCTTCTAATCTCTCTCCCATTCAAGCTTTCCAATTCGACGAGAAAATGAAAGTATACTCCAATAGGGGAACCTTATTCTTCTATTTTGGAAAATCTTATTAAGGCTAGTGCCATTACCCTACCACCTATAAAACCACACTAGTTTTGACCCCAATTGCCCCACGCTTGCGTGGTATAAAGAACATGACTTTTGTAACTATCATCGTGTCAAAGGTCATATTGATGGTAATCGCATAACCTTAAAGAATATCATCCAAGAAATGTTAGAAAACTAAGATCTAGTCTTGGATAACCCAAATACACTCGTGAACCAAAACTTGCATATCTTTAAAAAACCATTCCCTAATCATGCCCCATCTTCCAACCAAACTGGTGACACTTCAACCAATGATAATAGCATCTGGGAGGTCCACACTATTTTCAATGACATGTCGGTTGATTTCTAATTTCCCTCTGTTCCTTCCATAGACAAAATCCTAGCCCAAGCTCCCCTACTTGCCCAGGAACCTATTTCATCTATTCCTCTACTTATAGAGGAACCCCCATCATTTCTTCCTTCACCCATGAAAGAGCCCATAATTAGCACTCCACCTTTGGCCCCTCAAATTATCGAGAAATTGTCAGTAACACCTCTCCTACTCATGAGGGACACATGTTCACTCCCTACACCATCGCAAAGAGATTCCACCTCGTCTGGACCATCATCTCCTCTACACATAGAGAATCCTATAGAAACACAATTTCCTTTAGATGACCATTCTCCATCGGACCTCCAAGATCCTGCTGATCTAATTTTTTCTCTGTTATCCACAGAGCATGAAGCTAGCCATTTCCCTATTTCTCAAACACATTTTATGGGGATTGCTACTCGATCCACATTGGCCCTGCTTATAGCAAGAAAAATTTTTTATGCTTGGCGATCACATGGACTATGTTGATAGAGCCTTACTTCGGGGGCGTCTTCTACTTTTTGCTTCAACCCAAATACAGCTATCACTTACCAACAACTCCACAATCTATCTAAAAGTGTTTTAAGCAACCAAACCAAACACAACCATGGCTATTGGAACACCTTCCATGTCATTTCCCACAACCCAACACACACCTCCACCCACAACCCAACACACACCTATACCCAAACACCTACCCACGCCTATATCATCTCCCTTACCTAAACCCATCACTACCTTAGGGGTCGTGCCGACATCAAACCTTACTCACCCACCCATCAAATTAGATTTAGTCACATCTTCCCGGATCAATAGTAAACTTATTCCTACCCCTAAAAGGAAGCCCCAACCTTCTATGCCTCATACACAAACCTCACATACCACACCATTGTCACCTTCACCCTCCAGGTCAATCCTAGGACCTCACCTATCAACCCCGCCAAAAACCTACTTTCACCAGTAAGCCAAGAATGTAACAACTCACCTCCTCATCACGGCCCTCTAATATACCCAAGTGAGCCACACAACCCCTGCCCTCACCTATGACCTTCATACCACCCATACCACCACTACCTTCCATAATTTCTTCACTACCCACGACACTCTCTTCTCTTCTACTCACACCTTCTACCCAACATCTACCAACCACATCCCTGCAACTCGGTTGCCCCCATGGGTAACCCATCTTCTTCCACCATATGGTTTTCCTTCTACATCCCATACTCCCGTGTCACCTTTACCCAATAAGGTGCAACATGTTAGTGCAAATTCACAACACCTCCAAATTGACCTATGGATCTACTTTTCTAAGGCAATGTCATTTGGTGTGATTGCACAACATTGAGTTTTTCCCAAGGTGTGGGACCTTTATAAATGGGGAAAAGCTCTCCAGAGAGAGGTCGGTTCCTCTTCCTAAACTACTCCGCCACAAGCTATTCTAGTGTAGGCAAGCTAATATAATCCTAATCTAACTTCCAGGGACCAAGAAGAGAGAAAATGTAGAAAATGAAAGCCTACACTAAAACGGTGATACACCATAGAAGGAAAATGTTGAACATCTATCAAAATTGCCATGGAAACAAAGAGAGGTGAGCAATGGAAAGGATGGACAAGTGCATCACAAAACCAAGGATGGATTTCACACAAAAAATGTTCCAAAACTCCATGAACACAACTCCAAAACCTGCAATGAACATCAAAACATGCAAAAATACCTGCAATGAAGAGAGGCAAGAAGAAAACAACCAAAAAATGAGCAAGGATGGAAAAATGCATCACAAAACATGTTTTTATTGCTCCAGAAGTTGAATGAATCATCATTTCATGGGTAAGAGGCAAAAACACCATTACAGAGTAGGGGAGGAGGTTCAAACTCCATTTTCGACCCTAGGGAAGAAAATAAGGGAGAGGGTGAGAAGAATGATGAACAACCTTATACAAATGAGTGAAATCTAGATTTTAATGCTCGAGCACAATGAAAGAAATGAGAAAATGTGGGCAAATTTGAGTTAAAACTTCAACCACTAAAAAGATCCATCTAATTGGCCTAAAAAATGATGGATTTCCATGAAAAAGCTCATACTTTTAATTACATTGCTTCATAGAGCAAGAAAGAGGACCATACTTCATTAATTTTGGTGGTTGGAGTTGTTTTATGCATTTTTTCATGCGAGATGTTTTCCGATTTTGTCCCACAAAACTCCATAAAAAATTAAAATTTAATAGTCCATTGTGTGGAGAATTTCAACAGCTTTCCATTGACATAAAGATCACAAAAATATGAGCTCTGGATCAAAGATATGGCCCTTTGAAGATTTAAGGCAAAAATAGCGAAATTAGTGAAAATTTGGGTTCGTGGGCCGAAATTTGAAAATTTTCCTCTTTTCCATTTTGGAAAAATTTCCCAAAAAATCTCCACCAGCCCGACCTCTACTGCCACATGGCACATCCTGGTTTCTCCACGGGTTCAAACAATCATTTTCCCCTTTTACGAAATTGGAAAATTTTCCAAAAATACTCAGTGCCCCGCGCCTCGCTCCTGATGTGGACACGTGGCACATTCTGATCTGGTGTGGAGGTGTGGCTCAAGGATTTTCCTTTGCACTTTTATGTTTTTTGGAAAAAAAACCAAATATTCTCCCACCGCCTTGACTCCCGTTCTTTGATAGGACACGTGGTGCCTTCTCATTGCTTGGTGGGGATTGCGCTTTATTTTTTCCTTTGACGCACTTTGACCAAATGCCAAAAACTTGAAGTCCTTCAATCCCCATTACTCGACTTGACACATGGTATCATTTCATCTCCTTGAGGGCTTTCGGGCCAAATATTTCCCTTGAGTTTTTTTGCCGAAAAGGGCTAAGTGCCAAAATTTTCCCGTGGGCCCGCCTTAGGGAAAAATTTCCCTCCAAACTCCGCCGAGCCATAAATTACAAAATAAAAGGAGTTAGGAGGAATTCTTTACCTTTCTACGGAAAGGGGAAAGAATTATCTATCCGATGAAAATACCCATAAAATGTTGAGTGCTTGATATGTGTAACAATTTGACTAAGGCACAAAAGGAAGCTAGTTAACCCAAAATAAGAGGGAGCTTATTTTGGTTAACACAACCCAAAGCTAAAAATATGCTACCCTCCAATGAAGTAGTCAAACCACCAAACCTTATGTCACCGGCTCTTCTACCCCACCTTTACCAAAACCGATGCCCACAAGCCCTAAGACCACTCCACATGCCAAACTGGTGGAATAACCCATTCCCCCTCCTATAGAGCCTCTTCCTCCACAATCAACCATACCTATACCTGCACCCACACTCACCTCCCATTGCAATTTGTTAGTGGGGTCCTACGCTAAGATTTTAACCAATCTCTTAGAGACTTCCATCATCACATTACCACCACTTTGACCTTATGATCCTCTCAAACCCAAACCAAAAGGGTTTGATGAGACCAAGATTTGTGCCTATCATCGTGTGCCAGGACATGATGTTGAAAATTGTAAGGCCTTGAAGACCGTTCTTATCCAACTTTGTCCTCCTGAGCACAATTTTGATGACGGTGATCTTTTGGATGAGGACCCCATTCCACCTTCTCCAATCTCCATAAATATTCTTCCATTACCTACTTAGTGACCAATATCTCCACCCCCATAACCATTTTATCCACCCCCAAAATTCGAGATCAACATGGTCCGTATAAGAGAGTTGGCAAAACCAACACTCAAATGTCATTGCGCCTTACTAATTTCACAAGGATCTTATCCACCACTAGGATTTTTCCCGTCATGCTGTTATACCTTCCATGGCACACCTCTCCATCTACCCCCTAGATTAACATGGTTCACATTGCCACCCACACTCGAAATAAAAAAGAAAATAAAAGGTGGCTAACCCACAACCAGCCCTATACCCAACATACCATCTACACTCACTCCCAAAGTCACCATTTGAGGTCTCGCATATCCTATTTCTGATGGGGTCACACATTGCACAATGCTAAAAAAATTGCACCAATCCTCCCTCAAATTGTCTTTATATGACCTCATCCAAACCTCTGAGTCACATCATCGAGCCCTCATGGAGGTCCTTCAATCTATCAAGGTTTTAACAAATGATCCCACCCCGTAGCCCCCACATTACCCATCATCATGTAGCTTATCTCACTAAGTTGTCACCTTCC
This sequence comes from Taxus wallichiana var. yunnanensis, assembly GCA_018340775.1. Taxonomy (NCBI): domain Eukaryota; kingdom Viridiplantae; phylum Streptophyta; class Pinopsida; order Cupressales; family Taxaceae; genus Taxus; species Taxus wallichiana. Next base: position 22,383,217 of record CM031236.1, on the reverse strand, counting down.
TCTCCACCTCCACCTATTATCTCCTCCCATGTGTATAACCAAATGTGCGTACCTTCTAATTACATGCATGGTCACCTAGTTATGTTGCGCTCCTTCAATGATGCCATGATCTCTACTGGGGTACCATCATTCTCCATGTCCGTGTAGGTCGCCACACTTGCATCTTGGAACTATTCTATGTCCTGGGAAGGAGAGTTCTAGTATAACCTATTGCTTGCCAACCTTGGATCCATGCCATGGGTTATGTCCTTTGAATTTACACCACTGCCTTAAATTTGAACATGATGGACATAACTAATCCTTCCCGTCCAACCCATCACCTTTCAAGACCTATACCATGCTAAATTGGCCCAATGATGTGCTTGTACCGGTCGAGGCATCCACTATCCCCATTTCACCTTCACTGCAAGCCCATCCACCAAGATTGCCACCACCCCTCCCACATCTACAAATGAACACAACTCCCATATCTACAAATGAACGTTCAAAAGATGCATAGATACCCTAGAATGAAGAGAGGCAAGAAGAAACAACAATAAACGAGCCAAGGATAGAAAAATTCATCACAAAAACATGTTTTTTATTGCTCAGAGTTTACAGAGTGTCATTTATGGGAAAGAGGAAAAAAATTCCATTTACAGAGTAGGGGAGGAGATTCAAACTCCATTTTGACCCTGGGGAAGAAAAGAAGGGGGAGGTAGAGAAGAAGAATGAACAACCTTTTACAATGAATCCTGCCCCCGACTTTATAGATTCGATTCAGAGAGAAGAAAGAGAGAGAGAAGTGGGAAAATCAAGTTGAAGCTCAACTACTACTATTAATGCCTCTGATAAAATTTGTCCCCAAATCCATCTTTACTACATCAATCCTTGGTTTGGCGCCTTGAAGGAAGAGGAAACAATGAAACAGATCAAATCTGATCTGGTTGTTGAGGCAAGAAGATCCTACATTAAAATCCCAAAGACATTTCCTCCATTTTTCTTCACCTACCTCCTCAATATTAAAGTTTTAGACCTCCATGGTGTGGGCGAGGCCGAGATCTTTCCAACGGTGTTAGATTTGCAATATTTTGAGCCACAGTCAAAGATATGCCCTTCGAAGTTTATATCGGAGTGCATGCGGGAGGGCCGGAAAACATATTTAAAAATGGTTCCCCTTTTGACATTGGACACGTGGCACTCCTTGGTTGGTTGGGGAGATGCGTTTCCATCTTTTCCTTTGTGCCCCTTTTGACAAAAGAAAATTTTTCACCTTTTCCTCCGACTCCTGCTTTGACTTTGAATCGTGTTCAAATGTTGACTTTTCCCTTTTTTATCCTAGAGCTTGCCCGAGTCTATCAAATAGATTTAAGACACGGATCGTGCAACAAATCCGTTTCTTCTCTTTCTTCTCGCACATGATCATTTAAACTTTCACAGCCCCGCCATTCCATTGTAGAGTCCCTTTGCAACTAGTTTGTAAGATTTAAATGTGTTTTCTCTGATTCTTTCCATGCGGGGTCGTGGCTGATCCAATATTTTCCTAGGGGTGAAATATGGATAACAATTTGGTGACTCATGGGGACATCTACTGCTTAGATGAAGAGACTAGTGGCCTTGAAGCATCCATTGGGCATGGAGTCTGCCTGATAAACATGAAACTGATCTGAACTCTGAAACTCCAACCTCTGAGCCATTTGGAAACCCACTGAAACTTGGAGCTGATCTTCACCAAAACCATTACAATGCACTATGCAAGAGAAAAACAACAACACCAAAAACTATGTACAAACTGAAAAATCATACATACCCCAAGTGGGATATATAGAGTGTGTAAAAAATTCTTCTACTAAAAAAAACCTACTTACTCTACTCTAACCAAGAGCAAAGGGGAATCAAACAAAACCTACAACCGACAGGGGAGAAATAACTTCCCTTCCTCAACAATGGCAGCCATGTAACCGATTTGGCACTGAACATGGCTGGTTAGATGAGTGAAAAACTAACTATAAGCTGATCTTCCACCCAAATGAACAAAGTATTAACTGAAGACAAATCAAATACCTCTTTTAGTTGCTCTGCATTTGGATTGAAGAGGTATTTCAGCCGATCCTTGGAAATTTTCATATCATTCTCATGCTTAGAGGTAAGCATGACTAGTTATGGCTTCTCCTTTGGCTCCAATGAAGCCAAATACCTGATTGGGCAAGGTATGATCCATTTGATGTGCCCATAGCTCTGAGTTTCAACTCCGAAAATGGAGTCCTCTTGCAGATCCTCCTAAATGAATGGCATGGAAGAAGTGGTGAAACTCTTCTGCTCTTTCCCTTCCTCTTCTTTTGAAGAACATGGAAGATTTGAATCTCCCAAACTTGATCCCAAAAGGCTGCTATAAGGTGCAGACTGCTGCAAATGAATGTTCTCCTCCACAACTGTTAAGTGTTCCTCTTCTTTTGGATTTGGAGCAGCTTCTCCTTCCTCTGTTGTTTGAAGACCATCTTGCCCTTGGATAACTTCTTCCTCTAGCATGAAGCTTGTCAAAGAAAACTCTTCAAACTACTGCTCTAGAGGACTGTTTGGGACAACCATGTCTTCTTTAGAATTTTCCTCCATGATGGATTCATCAACCAAAATAGGCCCTTCGAATGAAAGCAAGAAATTATCAATGATGCCTTCTTCTTCTGCTGTTACAAAATCTGATTTGGTCTCATCCATTTGCTCCTTCCCAATGGGACTTTGAGCTGATTGTTCTTCTTCTTCCTTGAACTTGAATTGGATCAGCATTTCTCTTAGACAAAGTGCCATTGTGGACACTACACTCTAAGCAACTTGATAACTAATCTTCTTCCTTTCCTTGTTCTTCTTCTACTGCAACAAAATCAGTCCTAACCACCATTGAGTCTTCAACCTTGGCCTCCTCTGTAGGCTTAACCAGCAAGGGAATTTTTTCAATTCCATACCTGAGAGCCAAACTTACTAAACTCTTAATCATTTCTTCTTCCACTGGCTCTTCTATTTGTTTTCCTTGATTGATTTTTGGAATTTCATCTTCCTCACGTGGAATTGGGAAGGCAAGAGAAGGATTGGGTTGGGATTCAACCATTTGTGCAATTGTTTGTGGTGGTGGGAAGGATGGAACTTCTTGTTTCTTTGGAGGGGAAGGTGTTTCTTTTGGCTCTTGTGGAGGGGATTTGGATTTGGAAGAGAAGAGGGAAGAAAAGATGAGATGGGATGGAAGACTAGGGGATGGAGGGATGGTTTTCACAACTAGAGCAACATTGGCTGGGTTTACAACTTGACATTCAAATTGAGATGGTGCTACTTGAGGAATGGAAAGAGAAATACCAGATGATGGTGTAAAACTTACCCATTGACAAGGTTGCTTAGCACCAAGTTCATAGGCCTCTATCTCTTTAGTCCATTGTGTAAGTTGGGGCAGCATCTCCACCATTAAGTCCAACTTCTCTTGAGGGCTGAAGTGTCTTGCAAAGGGCCTTCCCATGGATAAGGTGCCCTGTAACCAATTTTGAAAGCCATCATTTGAGATGTTACCCTTGATTAAACCATGCCAGTCTCCATTTTTTGAATTTTCTCCAGTGAGACCAACATCTTGCATTTGATTTTCTTCATTACATGCATATCCCTATTCTTGGAAAGCCCCATAGCCAAACCAATTTTGGCACTAATGCTCATAGGGATAGACATGTTGATTTTGAATTTTCTCAAAATGATAATTTTAAGGAGTTGTAGAAAGCATTGGAATTGGAATGTATTGTTCTTCGCTATTGTGAATTCCATGGTGGAAATGAAGTCATGATTGAAAAACTTCATGGAATGGAAAAGAATGAAAGAGATGGAAAAAGAAAATGGATGAAAATGAGTGGAAATGGATGGAAAAGGTCTGCAACTTAGAGAATGGGTTTTTGACCAGATGGAGTCACCAAATGTGCTTATATGTGCCTCAAAAGATTGACCCTTAACAGGAACACATCAACCTATTAAGATGAAGTGGTAAGGTGCTTCATACCTATCCCACCGGGCATGCCAAAACTATTAGTGTGAAATCACAGCACCCCCAAATGAGTTCTAAAAATCTACTTTTCTAGGGCAGACTCATTTGGTGTGATTGCATAACATTGAACTTTCCGAAGGTGTAGGACCTTGTGAATGGGAAATCTCTCCAGAGAAGGCTGGTTCCTCTTCCTAATCTACCTACCACAAGTTATTCCAGTGCAAGAAAGCTAATCTAATCCTAATTTAACTTCTAAGGAGACAAGGAGAGAAAGAAAATGAGGAAAAACAAAGCCTACACTAAAACGGTGATACACCAGAGAAGGGAAATGTTGATCATCTACCTAGACTACCATCATTTATGGCAATGAAGAGATGGAAAACAACATCATAGACCAAAGATCAGATTTCACATAGGAAACATTTCAACCCAATGAACACTAATCCCATATCTGTAAATGAACATTCAAAATATGCACAGGGAAGAAGAAGGCAAGAAGAAACAACAAGAAGAGGCCAAGGATAGACAAATGCATCACAAAAACACATTTTTATTGCTTAGAGTTTACATAGAGCATCATTTATGGGAAAGAGGAAAAAAATTCCATTTATAGAGAAGGGGAGGAGATTCAAACTCCATTTTGACCCTAGGGAAGAAAAGAAGGGGGAGGCAGAGAGAAGAATGAACAACCTTTTTACAATAAATCCTACCCCGACTTTATAGATTTGATTCAGAGAGAAAAAGATGAAGCTCAACTACTACTTGTTAATGCCTTTTATAAAATCTGTCCCCAAATCCATCTTTACTACATCAATCCTTGGTTTGGTGCCTTGAAGGAAGAGGAAATGATAAAATAGATCAAATCTGATCTGGTTGTTGAGGCAAGAAGATCCTACATTAAAAGCCCGAAGACATTTCCTCCATTTTTCTTCACCTAACCTCCTCAAAATTAAAGTTTCAGGCCTCCATGGTGTGGGTGAGGCCGAGATCTTTCCAACGGTGTCAAATTCGCAATATTTTGAGCCCTGATTCGAAAGATATGCCCCTTCAAAGTTTGTATCGGGTCCGTACAGGAGGGCGGAAAACAACTTAAAAATGGGTCCCCTTTTGATATGGGACACGTGGCACTCTTTGGTTGGTTGGGAGATGCACTTCCATCTTTTCCTTTGTGCCCCTTTTTGACAAAAGGAAAATTTTCACCTTTTCCTCTGACTCCCGCTTTGGCTTTGACTCAGGCTCAAACGCTGACTTTTTCCCCTTTTTTATTTTAGAGCTTGCCCGAGTCTGTCAAATAGATTTAAGACATGGATCACACGACAAAGCCATTTCTTCTCTTTCTTCTCACACAGGGTTGTTTAAACTTTTGCAAGCCCCGTCATTCCATTGTAGAGTCCCTCTGCAACTAGTTTGCAAGATTTAAACGTGTTTTCTTTGATTCTTTCCATGCGGGTCGTGGCTGATCCAATATTTACCTGGGAAAAATATAAATAAAAACTAATACTGACCCCTTACACTACATGTATGCACCAAACCCTATCAACATCAACATGCCGCACATTGGCTTATGCTTCTTCTTGACCTTGACCTCAAATTTATTCATCAAAAGTCCATCAAGGGCCAAGCTATCGATGACGAATCGGTAGACACACCTCTTTCCTAGAATCAACCTTATAACTTTGATTTCCCGATGAATCCATAGCTATCCTCTCCTTAGATGAATGTTCTTACCAAATGACACTCTTCTTTGATGGATCCAAATGTTAGTGTGGAGGTGAGGATGGTGTCATCCTCATTCGTCTTGATGGCGAACCTATGACTTTGTCTTTCAAACTCAATTTTGATTATATAAACAATATTTTCAAATATAAAGCACTTGTATTGGGTCTCCAGGTCTGTTTATGCCTTAGATGTTAAGTACATCATATCTTTGGTGATTCCTAGCTGGTTGTAAACCAAGTCAATGGTATATACTAGTTTTGTAATGAAATACTTCAAAAGTATAAACAACAGGTAGATATACTTTTGACCACCTTCGACCGTTACAAACTTCAAACCACCCCATGTTTTACCAATAAGTTTATGGATACCATGGCTTGCTTAGCTTCTCAGATACCCGCTTCACCTATTGACTCTAAAATATTTGTCACAATACAATGGCTATAATTACCCTCTTATTTACCTTGGGAGGTGTCTACTCGTCGGAACCGTTGCACCTAACCCACGTGACCTTTGGTATAAGAAATTTGTAGACTATCTTTCCCTTTCCATTCTACCCACCGATCTCACTCATAATGGACAATGTGCCTTTCTTAAAAGTGTCTCTCGTTATGTCATCATGGGTGGTCTTCTTTATAAATGCAGCTTCAATGGTATTCTCTTATGATGCCTTATAAGTTCTAAAATTCCCTACACCATTAAGGAAGTCCATGATGGAATTTGTGGAGGTCACTTTAGTGGTTTAGCTGTAGCCAAACACATTCTTCACCTTGGCTATTATTGGCCAACCTTAAACCATGATTGTTGTGACTATGTCAAACATTGTGTGAAATGCCAACAACATGCTAATCTCCATCACACACCTAGTCATGCCTTACAGGTTGCATGAGATCTTTGGCCTTTCTCTTAATGGGGTTTGGATATTTTTGGTGAGATCAATCCCCATTCTTCACAATGCCACCAATGGATCATAACCACTATTGAATATTACACTAAATGGGTAGAGGCCATTCCCCTAATTTCTACAAAAGCTGAGAAAATATGTGAATTCATTAACCATCACATCATTTTTCACTTTGGTGTTCTACACCGCCTCATCATTTATAATGGAAAGAATTCAAAAACAAAATCCTATGTAAGCTATGTGATGATTTTGGCATCCAACTCAATTTCTCATTACCTTATTACCCGCAAACCAATGGTCAAGTAGAATCAACCAATAAAACCTTGAACAAAATTCTTATGAAAGTAGTTGACGATACTGACAAGGATTGGCATTCACACATTCCTTTTGCTTTGTGGGCTTATCGCACTAGTATTCACACTTCGACTACTGCCACACATTTTTCTCTGGTCTATGGTATCGAGGCTGTCTTACCTCTTGAAGTCCAGATTCCATCTCTCCACATCTCACTACAAGACATGCTCAACGATGATGACTTTCACCAAGATCATTTGGCACAACTTGAGTTATTAGATGAATGCCGTCTCAATGCTCTTGACCATCTCCAAATCTACCAAAAACGTATCAAACGTGCCTATGAAAAACATGTTCATGAATGAACCTTTCGAATTCGGCTACCTCATCCCGAAAGAAAATCAACATGTAACCAAAGTAGATTAAAGTAAGCAGGAAATTTTTATCCTAATTAGCTTGGACCCTATATCATTACCCATGCCTATAATCAAGTGCTTATTGTTTATCTTCACTCGACGGTAAACCTAAACCTAAGCCTCTTAATTCCTTACATCTTCGACCATTTTATTATTGACATCAAGTCCTATATCACTTTTTGTCAATTGATTGCTCATCCGAGTGGTGTTCACCTTCTATATTACCAATTTTTGAGGATCCATGACTAAACAAGAATCATGTGATTACCCGTTACCTTTCAGCCTTATCTTCAATTTGAGTATCACGGCTCTACTCATAGCATGATTCTCATGGATAATTTTCATCATCTTCAAGATGGAATCCCATGGTCGTTCATCACTCAAAACCACCTCTTTCATAATTAACCTTTGTGTGCTATGGTCTTGTCTTCTAAACAAGAACCTAATCTTCCTATATAGTCTTGTCCATGACTTAAACGTCCAAAAACAAAAAGGGATGCAACTCCTTGAGTCAAACTTCCAACAAAAGATGACTCCCTCAAAAGGGACATATCTTCACTCTATTTCTAGTGCTATAAATAGACTACTCCCTTGAAGGACATCTATACAAAGTCATTACAAAAAAAATACGATAAAAATATCCAGAAGCTTCCCACATCGATCAGATCAGCGAAGACCTCAAGGAGATAATATAATCATCCCATATAGACTTCCCGCATTGATTAGTCTATTAAAATTGCAAAAAAAAAAAAAAATGAAGAAAATGATGAAATTTTCATCATGGATTTTCGTATTTTTGATTCTAGGTTTCTTGCTAAGAAAAACATGTTGTCATACACTAAGTTACGCTACACCGCCCACTCTCACCTCATTGCCTTTTCATCCTAATTTCCTCTTTACTCAAGGGACTTGCCGTAACCACAACATTTCATGATTATGTGAATTTATTCACCCTTAGAATGGTCCATTATGAAATGCCTTTAGGGTATTACGTTTATAAGCCCATCTTGGGTATGGTAGACTCATTAGGGTTCTTATTAATTAAGCGGCTCTCTTGCCACTTCTTACCATCGAACCTCCTCATTACTTATTGATTACCTTACATAGGACCGATCATTGACACCTATATTTGAAATAACTCAACCAAGCCTACAACCTACACCTAATCATGCCTATGACCTACATGCAACCATGCCTAACACCTACCAACCCATTCCTCTACTTCATCATATTCTTCCTCGGCTTATGGGATAACTACATCGGCCCGAGGCCCCTTTTCACTAGGGAAATGTAGGAAACACTTCGAGGGCATGAGGTCCTTGGAGGTTAGCTCAGCCATTATTTACCCTAACCAATACCCCTATCATTTTCTTATTCATATTCTACCTTAGTTAGTCTCCACTTTATATCAATAATTGGAAATTAAACCAAACAAGCATCAATTAATACACATTTTTACCACATCATCAAATCACCAATTTATCATTTCATATTTCCACATATAGCAAATATTTAGGATTTTAAGCTAGAACATGCATATACATCACAAGTTTTCTCCCATGTTTCCAAAACTTGGATATTAAATCAAATCAAACCAACCCGACTCCAACATGCCTAAACCAACCTGAATCCATCATGCTTAAATCAACCTAACTCAATCATTCCTATAACCCGATTCCATCATGCCTAAACCAACTTTGACTCCATCATGCCTAAATCAACCTAACTCAATCATGCATATAACCCGACTCCATCATGCCTATAACCCGACTCCATCATACCTAAACCAACTTGAATCCATCATGCCTAATTCAACCTAACTCAATCATGCATATAACCCGACTCCATCATGCCTATAACTTTGACTCCATCATGCCTACAACCTTGACCCTAACACACCTAACCGATCTAACTCAACCATGCCTACACGACCTTGACTCAATCATGCCTACTTCACCTAGTTTCCATCACATACACACATAATAATGGAAATTAAAACAAGTACACCATCCATGCTATAAATATCATCATCTATAAATCAGAAAGTCTGTGTATACATACATATGTACATAGATACAAATAAATACAAACATCTCAAATCACTCAGATACATCCTCACCATCTTCGGCATGCAGGTGGTATATGATCAAAATATCAAAAACTCTCATGTACATCCTCGCTCTCTTTATTACGCAGGGATGGTAATATCAAAATACACAAAAATATGGAGGGGTACACGCAACTATGACTATCAGTATCTCCCCACAAATATCCTCCATGCCTGTCTCACCTATATCCTCCTCCTCCTCTAATCTTGTGTGACATCCTGCCGCTAGCATCTCACCACCCTCAATGGGCCATGGCCTAACCTCTGCTAGTACCTCACCTGGAGCTAGCCTCCATACACTAGTAGCCTCACCCTAATCTTGTCTCGGTGCTCGCTTAACCCCTGTACTCTCTACACTATGAGTGTGGGACCTGGTCCTCTCACTCAAAGCATGCTATGCTCTATACTCAACATAAGATGGGACATCTATCCTGTGCCATCAAGTTTTCCTAAAATATCATGCCTCACCTGGGCATCCCTAAATCTAGCCATCGATGCGGTTTGCGGAGGTGCCATTGGTCTCGGCCCCTGTACCTATCTCTGCTAGGAGTCCCTCTGCTACTTGTAATAAGGGGCCCTATCCCCTGTTCTTGTACCTTATCTTGAGGATCCTATCCCACCCCTGTCTATAAAATGGGACCCTATCTCTAAGCCTATGTAGGTTCATGTGCTCGTACTCTCGGCCTATAGAGCCATAATCATGCTCGTGTAGTGGCCAACCGGCCTCGCAACCCTATAACTGTGCCTGCAATAATGTGGCCACCTGTCCTGTAATGTGTCTCTCTGGACTGTGAGGGTAGCCACGTCTAGCTACCTTGTCTGGGTGGTACTACTCATAGTTGGGCTACCCACCATTGTCTATATGCATCTATGTAGCCGACATCATCTATCTCATCAAGTATACCACCTGCTCCTCTTACTCTATTACGGCACTCTCGTACATTTGTGGAGAGGTATAGGCCTCTCCATGTCATCTCTCCTATATTGAGGGAATGGTGGTGGCACATCTGGGGCAGCCCAAACTGCCACAGACTTTATCTACTAGTATCATCTCATGCTCCCTAACACGATGCCCCTCTATCCACCCGAAAGTCGTAGTTCATCCAACTTTGATCCCATGTGGGTGTATGATGGATATACCACATACGCCTCCAGAGATAACCCCTCCAACATCTACCTATAGTGAGCCACATCATGTGTAGCCCTAGCCTCCCGACGGTGCACACCACCAATTGGAACCCAACGCCTATAACCAACTCGGACCATATCTCGGCTCAAATACATCCATCGGTCAAACTAATCAGCCACACGCACACAATGTGCTCGTAGTCCCAATAGTGAAGAAGGAAAGTGCAACACATGCTTGAACCCTCGTAGACTTTCGTAGGCCCATAGATCCATGTATAACTGCACCAGGTAGGTTGGTGCCCATGCAAACCAGGTCCTGTCCTCCATAATATCATGAAGAACTCCCATCAGTGCCTATGGGAATCTCCTACCCTCTGCATCAGCAGTGCAAAATAACACACTACCTCCATAATCAAAACAACTAATCACATCTCCTCGGGATGGGCCGCGTACATCTCTCCATAGCTTAGGCTCGTGCTATGGAACCTCATCTCGGCCACCCTGTCTCCAAATCTTGGTAACATCAGCTCTCGAAGGCCTATGATGAAATGGAGTACACTTGCACTCCCACTATCGGTAATCTCAAGATCTTGTATATGTCCTCTAAGGTGACTGTGATCTCACCGTCGGAAGATGGAATGTGTTGGTCGTAGAATCCCATCTATCAATGAGAGAAACCATGAAACTAGAATCACGCACAATACACCTATAGCATATGATACCAATCAGAACCACATCGATCACGTGCCTCCACCCCTCATCACCACGTCTCCCCATCTTTGCTAGCAATAGGGGAAGAACGCTATCCCGCATCCACAACTGGTCCCTTACCTACATCCAAAAAACCATAACATTATTTAAACCTTGACCATACCCATTCACCCTTGAACCCCCACCTATAACTATTACCCTGCTTATTTTCATTCAACGATACCTTGCTATCTCCCCACCCGCCCTTACTGATCTCCCCGACCCATTTTTCTCTCAAAGCCAACCGACATCAATTCTTCTTAGCCTACACTAGTCTACCCAAACTAGAATCGGTCACCCCATCCATGACCGATGCCGAATAACTACCAATGACTTCAGTCAACCCTCGACCGATGTTGGTTACTTTCGCGGTGATAATCCACAAAATTATGCCCTATTTCCTAAAATTTACCATTTCTACCTAACTACCCCACCCATTCCTACCCCAATCTCACCTAAATTCATCCCCACCCCTCTTTAACCTACATACCACTTCCTACCCTTCCTCTTTCACCCATTTTCTTCCAAATTTAAATTTAATTCTCCCCAAACCCACTTCTACCCAAACCCACTTTTTACCAACAAATTCACCTAACCAACAAAGAAGGATTAGATCTTACATCATCTCAAAGATCATCTACATGGTGGCATGATGGCCGCTTATGCCGGTGGTCCACCCGAACCCTCTCCCACCTCTGCCATGCCAAAATCTACCTCAAATCTCTCCACCAATCAACTCGGTCCACCCAATCTCGTGGACCTGTCTACCTAGCTCCTCTCACCAACTGGATCTCCACCTCAGCTAGGTATAGTCCCTCGTACTTTCCTCTTGAAAAGCACAAAAATTCAAACAACTCTGTCATTTTCTCCAATGGTACAATATAACAATGATTTCATAAAATACAAAATTTTTGTTTTATAAACCCACCCCAACCTAACCTAACCGATGCTAGTCCTATTTGTGCCCTAGCCAACCGACGTCGGTCACCCTCTAACCGACATCAATCCACCCTTATAATTGTTTGGTCTTGCTAAACTTCCTTTTTCCTACATTCATTCATGCCCACGTCCCTTTTATTATCCCCGACACCCTCAACCCTACCTACAAGCCAAACCTACCCTACATTACCTTTCCTATGTCTTAGGAGTTGTTATTTTACCTATACCTTGGCCTTACCCATGCCGTTACCTATATACCTTGACCTAAACCACTTTTTGTGACCTTTGACCCTTCATGCTCACTATACCTTGCGACATGGTTACCCGTATTGTTCGTCCTACCAACCTTACCTTGCCTATTTCCATTCTCGCTTATCTTTCCTTGCCCTTTAGTGTACCTGGAACATACCTACAAGTTTCTTTTTGACCTCTGTTGTGTTTTCCACACCATATCCTATACCTTGGATACTGGAATCACTTCAACCTTGTTTGGATATACCTATCGAACTTAGACGACATAGATTTTGAAAGCTTTTCAATCGGAGTATTGTGTCACGCTTTCCAACGTGTGTGCATTCAACTCCCACTACCTTTGACCCTGTCCCATTTACCTGTTTACCTGATTTGACCTGTTACCTTTACCCAATGTGCCCACTAATCTTCATTTTCCCATCTCCTTATTTTATCAAACCACTCACCGCTTCCATCTCTCACCTCATAGGTTCCTAGTTTGAGGGGGGTTACCTTCATCCACTCTTGGGCAACACCACCCTCATTTACACTCGACACAACCATTTCCTATTTTTTTTAGCATCGCTTACTAGTACAAGCTACGCAATAAAAAGGGGAAAAATGTAGACACCAAAATTGGGTCACACTCCCTTGGTCCCCTTTCGAATAACCAACTTAAACACATTCACCTAACCATGACCCTTATACCCCACATTAATATTAATTTAATTATTTATAATTAAATTAATACCCATCCTCACCCCATTATTAATTTAATTACTTTAATTAAATGGATGCCCACCTCACCTAGACACCTCACCTAGACACCTCACCATATACCTATTCATGGCATGTTTCCATAAATGAATAAGACTTGGTTCAACCCTAAAAACCAATGCCTATTATTCCTCTAGCCACATTCCTGTTCATAAAAAGATAACGTCCATTTTGAACCATAAATAAATGAACAGACCTGACCCAAATGATGCAAGATCTATCATTTTTAGTAAACCTAGGGAATCCCACCTTAAATGATGCTAGTCATCTCGAAACCGACACCGGTCAACCAGGGAACCATCGTCGGGTGTCATTTATTCACTTTGGTAACCTTGTTGTGGGGTTGGAACATTTTGAGATAAGAGAGAAGAGAAGAGAGATTCATGTAAGTAGAACAAGAGCCTTTTCATACCTACAGAGACATCCATAGTAAGCACCGGATGACAGATCCAGAGGTATTGCACTTTGGCTCACGGTAAAATTTCGGGAAGCACCATTGCGGTACCAAGTCCATCACACCAATTAATCATCATCACCACATAGCCATTGAACTTACAACACTAGTAAGTACATTTATCACCTGTGTTATTTTGGCCTTGTCATGTTTTAAAGGTTTTTGTCACCTTTGTTGTCATTTCCTACTTGCATTCCCTTTTCCCCACTATTCCTCTTTACGTAAACCCACACCATAAAACCACCTATACCCGACCTCTACATATTTTTGAGTGTTCCTAAGATCCCCATATACCTTATTATGCCCTTTATCATCTCTTCCTGACCTCAGCTCAAACCCCACTAACAAATATTATTGAGTCTTATCAGCTCACCTCTCCGACGCTAGTTACCCATAACCATCATTGGTTATGCCTAACCGTGATTGGTCATACCTTGACCGATGCCGGTCTCTGTGTCTACCAACACTGTGTAAACTAGCAACCACATACCTACCAAGACAACCCAAACACCTTACCTAACCCTTCTAAGACCCTGTTTATGACCTGCAACACCAACCACTTGAACAACTCCGCAAACTAACTTGAAGACCTTGACCCACATAGTTTTTAGTATTTAATTGGATCGACACTGATAGTGATCTGAGGTACCCAAATCAGAATACTAGCACTATATTTTTATGTACGCATTTCAGTTACTTCATAATTTGTTTTATAAAATAGTGGGTTGACAACCTTCTAGGAAGTATCACACTTCTCGGAACTAGCATACGCTAGGCAATACACTCGTCATATATTATTTAACTATTCTTTGGTGGTCTTGTTTTCTATCTTAGGTAGTTCCTCCTATCCAAAAGGAAGATATTATAGTATGTATTGGATTGAGAAGTTAGAACATGCACATCAACCTCAAAACCAACACAACAGTATTCCTACACGACCCATAACACTATCTATTTCATCACATTCAAAGAATAAAGAAAATGGTGAAAAACCAATCTCACAGACACCACTTGAGTATCCATGTAGTCACCCTAATGAGCACCTTATAGCATAGCTACATCATCCTATTTATCATTAATAATATTTTACATCAATGAAAACACCTAAACTCAAAACCTTATAGCTCCCCTTGGAAGAAAACTATCCTTATCTAATTGAAAGTACACAAATTGGGCTTCTTACATTGTATAGATGCCTAAGAAGTTTATCACAATCCATGAGACACTTGGTCATTGTTTTCAACCTTCTTTCCTTGCTATCATACTATCTTAAATCAAAACCTTTCTTACCTTCAAAGTATACTAGCACACCACCCTTCATATTACCATTTAGGACATTTAGACACCTTTCATCTCTATTTGAGAGTCATAACCAACTCCCCCTTCTATGATGGGACATACCAAACATGTAGCATTATTTTTAGTCCTCCATAGTTCATTGAATATACCCGAATGCATATATCAACCAATTATGATTGCAAATAGCATGAACATTTTCTTTCTCACCTTCTTGACCTCTTAGATCACCTAGTTGAGAGAAAAACAAGGTCTCCCTCCTTTTTAGGCACTATCAGACCTATATCATCATGTTATTACTATATATAGACATTTAAACTTATGAAACCGTGATCTTGGCCTTAATGTGATGCATTAGTATAACCTTTATATCCATGTATCCTTTGTAGATTCATATCTCATGGATAATGATCATTTAAACTTCTTCTCAATCATAAGCCACCACACTTGAGAAACCATGATTCTTCAATTTAGAGACACCTATTTGTCCTCAAATCACTATAGAAACTCAGGAAAGTATAATGCCAAGCATAGCTTTAGCCTTTTAATGCTTTATTTTTTATCACAAAATTTTATCTTACCATACTAGAGCTTCTTGTCACTGAAGCACCAAGATCCAAGTCATGAATGACTTCCCTATCTAAGTAGGTTTCCTCAAACATGTAGGTACCTTTTTCACTTCTTTCTCATTCATATAATTCTCTATCAAAGTATATTTGTGATTTATATTACTCCTACCATTTCTCTAGCTATGTAGACCATTTCCAGAGAAAATAATTACATCATCTTACTATGAACTTGCTTAGAACACTACCACATACTTGTATTGAACCATACACAGGCTTATCACAACATATATCCTTATCAAAAACTCATTTTGGCTGACCATTGTAATTACTTTCCACTTTCACAATCCTAATCAAAGTTTTGATTTTATCAAACTTCATTATGCATATACAAAATTCTTATCCCTTGAAATTCTATCGCAAAGTTTCCATAGATCTTAAATGATCATGAAAAGATTGACATAGTGTCAATCAACCGAGAAGATTATCTTTTTACTTTCACATGTATAAACATGATTTTTCTTCTTCATACCTCTGTAAAGATATAAAATAACTCTCGACATACTTCATATATAAACCAAGAATCAAAGGATCACCATGTAGGCATAAATGACATATGAAAATACCCGAGATGCACTATTCCTTCTTGTTATTTATGTTCTAATCAAGTCATCATATAGAGTTGCATTTCATGAGACCAAAATTCTTACTCACCTAACACACATCATTCTTCATTTGAACCTCAAGAACCTATTTTTCCTTTTACATACAAGCACACCAAATTATTGTCAATGAAAAACCTCAAGCGAACATTCCAACTTTATTTGACTTTATCCTTAGTAGTAATCTTCATTCATCAACTAAAACCTTGGAATTATTACACCTCTCTCTGTTTACCCAAATTCATGTAGAAATCATGACGAATGATCACTCTTTATGCTATTCATTATTTTCTTAAGGCAGAGCTACAAACCATAAACAACTATCCATATATTTGTATAGCACCTAATCAACTTAGAGACCCAATTTGGTCTTTGACAGTCAAGATGAGGATTCATGTCTCTTCATACAACCATTAAGATGCACTTGAAAATTCCTCAAATTTGTTTCAATGAGTAATAACTCATTTTGGATCATCACATACCTAGGGAACACATATACATTTGCTAGACTCAAATCAAAGAGAGAGCCTTTTGAGAAAATTCAATGCCACACTTTGTTCGTATCTTTCTTATCAACCATGAGGAGATTCATTTTTTAACATTAATTATCAACTTCATCAAACTCCATGCAAAGTGACCCGACTTCTTTTTATGAAATTACAAGTTAAGGGCTTCTATCCCGCTTTCACTTCTCCGCTTTTCTTTCACAAGTTACTAGCCCTACTCTAAGAATAATTCAATCCTAGATTTTAATTCATCCATTTTCATATTTAAATCTTACCTATTATGAGTACCCATTTGGCCATTACATATTCCCTATCAATCTTGTAGCATGTTCTTGAAGGATTTCTGCCTAGTTTGCAAGTTACTCCTTTCAACTTAGGTCTCCTAGTGCACTCCTTAGTCAAATCTTAGAGTTGTAATGATTTCCCATCATTTTAAGCCTTCTCATGTCTTAATTATTATTGAATATTGATGAAGGTATAATGTAGATATTTTGTTCCAAATCTTGGCCTTCAACTCCTCCATTTAGTCCCTCAAGCACAAAATTTTCATCAAACAACTTATCATGGTTTCCTAAAGCCCAGTTAAGGTAGAAACAACTAAAATTGCACAAATTTTGATTTTAAGTCCTAAATTTTTTCCAAGATATTTGTATCAAAGTCCTCTAAGTTCCTGATCATTTATATTTGGGTATGAACCAAAGAAACCACAAACACTTACATGTATCCTTTTTGGCTTGTCCTCTAACAATCTTCATGAAATCTGCAACAATCCACCATGTGATGATGGTTTGATCAAGTCATAATGTTTGATGAATCATTCCTTCTTCATTTCTCATCCATGAAATATGAGAATTAATGGAACCATTATGAGCATGACTTAATGATAATTAACATAGTATGCAAGATTTAGCCACTCTTGTCACTTTGGAACAACTCTTCTTGAATCTTATATAAACCTATGCATTCCTCATACCATCTCCTTTAAGTGCACACACTTGACATGCTTAGACCATACCCATGAAAAAAATTTATGATACTAATTAGACACAACATGAACAATACACAAGATGAAATACGATATAAATCTTGAAGGACTAACAAGACCTCAAACTCAAACTAAGATAAGACAAACTCTCTTGATGAAAATTGACCGAGAGAAATGTTTTAGACATTACTACATCCTCTTGACATGAGGTAACACCTTGACTCCATAACATGACATATTTTGACCAGTGACACCTTTTAATTACATAATCTCAAGACATATCCATGAAAACTATCCTTTTGTGTTGGATCATGGCATGCTAGACCTTCATAAACACATTGAGGTATAATGAACCTTTAGATGACTCTATACTCAAACTAAGATGCTCAACATACATGGACTACACAAGATCAAATCATAACGATGCCTTGAAGGATAAAGAACAAGACCTCATGGACACCATCAATAGCAACACATATTTGAGGACATGATAGTAAATATTTGAGAAGACTCCTTGATAGTAAACAAAAATTTCATTGATTGAACAACCACTACTAGAAACTTAGGAATAAAAACATACCTTGACAGTTTGATGACATATCTTGACATGGCTTGACATCATGGAAAGTCCTCTATAGCAACATATGTTTTTCAATTATCTCCTCTATTCTCAATGCTTCATATGGATAAGAATGTATCTATGAAGATTAGTAGAGACAAGCACTTTATGATAAATATAGAAGAGTGAACTAATGAGGTCCCAAACACTCTTTGATACCTACACCTCACATTATCCATCATGTTTATGACCAATACTATGAGAAACACCTTGTCTTGCATCCACATATGCTCTTGGTGGAACCAGGTTGTTCATTATTAGATTCCATAACTTGTTTTACATTTTAGCATGCATATTGGGACCTTGAAAGATCCTTCCTTGAATTGTAGTACCATAACATTCCTTAGAAACATGTCCATACTTATTACAACTGAAGCAAAAACTTCACTTCTACCCCCTATAACCCTCATTACCCCAATTCGACTTGAAGGTCTATGTAGATAATATCTAACAATATGACCTCTATCATTAAAATTACGACACACTACATTCTTGGCTTTCTCACTCATATCATCCCTCTAATGGTGATAATCACTAACATAACTCCTACACTCCTTTTCCCTATGACCAAAACCATTTCAAGTGAAACAATAACCATCAAATGACTTTTCATATGAGGCATTAGGTTGCCTAACTAATTTTTTCTTCACATTGTATTTAGTGAATTTTTCTTTCTTTCCTTCCTTGGTTCTTGGTCCTTCATCATCCTTACTTAGAGTAATATCTTCTTACTTCATTTATTTACCTTTGAAATCCACTTGAAAACCCAAACTTGTCTTTCCACTTGATGATTTCTGATTTCTCAAGATGTCATCAAGAGTCTTGAATATTTTCTCAAAATTCTGAAATGATTTATCTTTTTTGAAAGAATCAAACAAATCCTTTTTGTATAACCACTTCTTATTCCTTGGATTTCAAGTTTAGAATCATGTTACCAATTTGCATTTCTATCCTTTTGACTATTTCATCTAGATTTTCAGTTACACCCAAAGTTTCAAAACTCGAATCAGATTTAAACAGGATATTATGCACAAAATTATTATATTACTTCTCTGTATCTTTCACACAATACAATAGCCTAATATATAGGCTGGAGTTTCTCTAGAATATAGGAAACTAACTCAACTACAAAATCTCAACCAAACCTAATTATGTGGGGTGAGAATAACTCATGTAACCCACACATAACAATAAATATAATAATATATTGTTGAAACAATATATTATAACAACTCTAACAATAATCTCTCAACCATAATAATTACACACGTAATTATTATTCACACACATAAATATGTGAAGCACTATAATATTCCTAACATTCCCCCCCTTAGTGTGAACATGGGGAAAACCTACCTTATACTTACACCTACTCATGATTTGGTGATTTTCACAGGATGATCACAAACCTTATGGATGGTTTTGCAAATGGTTGACCACAAACCGAGAATGGTGGTTTTGCAATTGGTTTACCACAAACCACAAAGTGATGGTTTTGCAAATGGATTACCAACAACCAAGAATGGTGGTTTTGCAATTGGTTTACCACAAACCACAAATGAAGGTTTTCAAGTGGTTTACCTACAACCACATCATGATGTGCCAAGTACTATTATCAGCCCTCATCACATTTCACCGTAGGGAATAACATAGGAAATTTTGTTGAAATCTATTGCTCGTACATACATAGAAAAAGTTGACATAATGGAAATGGAACATTGGGATCATGTTCCCCCCTCAATGTGAAATTTCCACTTATTGAACAATGTAAACAGGAACACACCACACTGGAAGCACTAAAATCAAACTATACACACACATGTCACCAAAGCTAATATGCGGCCCCGTCGTTGCAATCAAGAGAGTTTGCTAAATGACCTCTAACCTCCATTTGCCTCCATCCTCCAGTTTCATGCTGCTAGCTCAACTGGATTTGGATACGAAGCTCAAATGTTTCCACATTGTTTATTCTTTTCTTCCCTCTTGCAATGTGAAACACTTTATTTTTTCCGGATGTCGGGTAACACCAAAATGCGTCCGTGAGGCAATTTTTTTATTTTTACAAGTTTTGAATCACAAATCAAAACTTTGTGGTTTGACTAACCATATAACACTATTCACTTGGACAAGAAGACTCACTAGAGAGAGATAACCTAAAATCACCTATTTCAATTAACTTGACAACAACAACGAAACTTTTACAATATACTTTAGACTTGACTCTTTTGACTATACAAGATGGCAATACAAAATGGATAATAAAAATAACTATTAAAAAGTAATTAAAGATTACTTTTTATAACAATATTTTGATTTGATACGCTATCTTAAAAAACTTATAAATGATAATGACATTTTTGGACTTGACATAAAAACTTGGTACGACATATAACACTATAATGACATACTACATGATACCCAATATTTGAAACAAAAAAGACTAAATACAACTAAAACCTATTTAAACTAAAAGAACATTGACACACTTTTTAGATTTTGATATAAATATAAAAATCCAGATTATAATGACTTAAAACCTAGATCAAATAAAATCATACGGAAAACTTTTTATATGACATGAAAAGAAAATTCTTATGCATTTTGAGAGTTGAGCTCCACGTGTTTCTAAGGATGAAAGTTGACTCACTTGATCTGGTACGCCTTTAGAATTTTGTGAAGGAGGTCGAATTAGCATAGTTGATTCAGTAGATTAATCAAAGCTTGGACTGTATTCTGCAAATCATGTACAGTGAATCAACGCCAAAGCCACTGCAATGAAATTTTCACAACTTGAAGCCTTATATATACAATGGTGCTCCCACCTTTTGTCACCAAATAGATGGATGAAGAGAGCTGAGTGGTGATGTAAGATAAAGGATTAAAGTCATGGTAAAGGGAAATTCTACTACATGTACACCTCATGCAAATGGATCTTCCCCTTCTTCTGAGACTTGTAAGATAAAGAGATCAGGATAAGTATCTTTTCTTTGTTTTTTTAATACGGCTACAAATTCTGTGCAAAATCGATACTTATACAATGTCGGTATGAATGAATACAACTATAATTTCATGAGTAACTGAACTGAATGATGCATGTGAGAATATTATGTGAGCTTAAAACAAGCTATGGCATGCTAATATAACTCACAAGTTAAAGAGAAAAGAGTGTGATGGCTGAATGATACAACCGCACATATGAATGTCTCTCAGGTAGATTCTTGCAAAAAATTATACCGAGATGCCTTATGATCCTTTATGAGTTCCTTCAATATGTTCCTAACAGGTGAGAGTATGCTTAGTGAGATGAAAATTTCTAAAATCTCCTAAAAATCTTGTACAAGACTCTCATGGCTAAATACTGACTCACTCCGATACCAAATGAAAACTCTGAATTAGATTTAAATAGGAAATTATGCATAGAATTATTATATTACTTCTTTGTAGAGCTTTCAAAAATACAATAGCCTAATATATAGGCTGGAGTTTCCCTAGAATATAGAAAAATAACTCAACTACAAAATCTCAACCAAGCCTAATTATGTGGGGTGAGAATAACTCACATAACCAACACATAACAATAAATATAATAATATATTGTTGAAACAATATATTATAACAACTCTAACAATAATCTCTCAACCATAATAATTACACACGTAATTATTATTCACACACATAAATATGTGAAGCACTATAATATTTGTAATGCTTTCTCTTCAAGCTCATGATTTTTTTTTCATATTATTTGACCCGAGTCTTTAGCTTCTTGACATTCCTCTCAACATGCTTTATCTCAGCTTGAACACATGCCAATTCAGTCTCATAAACATCTTCTTCCTTCATCATCAGATTACATGTTGTCACCAAATAGTGTTGAAATTTCACTCATAGATCTCATAGCATATTTGGTCATGAATAAGACCTCATCAACAACCTCTTCATGCTCTGATTTAGATTCAAAATTAGATACTCCATCATCAATATGCTATCCTTATATGAATAACACTCTTCTTTTTTATACAAACTCTTCTTTCTCTTCCTCTTATAATAAAAATTCTTGAAATCCTTTTTACCTTTGTCAAAAATTTTAGCCTTATTTTCATGGAATTATTCATGTGCATGATCATCATGATATTCCTTATTGTTCTTATATAGACATTTGATAGAAAAATGACCTATTTTCACCACAATTAAAACATTTAAAAGGAATATTATCTTTATATTTTCCATAAAAAACCTTCAATCTTCTTGTAAGCATTACAAATAGTTATTCATCATCAAATTAAGCATCATCCATCTCATGAGCAACATCATCATCCATAGTCTTCTTACCCTTTTTCTTGTTTTTAGCCTTGAAATATATCTCCTTCTTGCCAGGTTTATTATTCTAAATTATCATCTCATATGCAATCAAGGTTCCATGTAGATCATCCATTGTCAAGAGTGTCAAATCCTTGGATTTTTCAATAGCAGACACTTTGGAATCAAATTTTGGAGTTAGAGATCACAAAATTTTTGAATAACAACCTCTTCCTTGACATCTTCACCCAATCCTTTCATAGTGTTGACAACCTTGTCAACTCTAAGAAAGTATGCAACAATAGGCTCATCATCACTCATTTTCAACCCTTCAAATTGATTTTTGAATGTCTGAAGCTTAGCTATCCTAACCTTGGGATCTCCTTCATATAGGACCTGAAGTTTCTCCCACATTGATTTAGATGATTTGAAATGCATTATCTTCAAAAGCTCGGGTTTAGCCAATCCACACAAGATGGCATTCATAGTATTGGAATTATGTTGTCCTCTTAATTTTCCCCACCCTTTTGAATCTAATTTTGTGAAAATTGAAGCCCTGCCATAGAAGAAATTTGTGTTTTAAACTCCTTATACGATCGTTCTCATTTCCCATGACGTTTTAATCAAAATTTCCTTAGTTTGCTGCCATTAAAATGTTTTACCTATTTTCAATTGATGGGAAATGTTTTTGGTTCTTCTTTTATGCATTTGGAATGTGTGGGACCTTGCATCTTTCATTTTTCACTTTTTTACTTGAGAAAGGAATTCTTCATCGAAGTGAAAATGGTGTTTTCCCGTTTCCTACAACTTCCTACATTCTTTTCCCCATCAAATTATTTCTCGAAGGTGAAGCTATGTGTTTTCTTCTCATTGGATGTGGCCAGATGGGTTTCTTTTTGAACTTATCACTTTTGGTGATTTTGGAAAAATGTTAGATTTTCCCCGCATCCCGCCACCCTTGATTGGCTAGGGCGTTTTGGTGGAAGTTCGGGCGAGGGATCCATTTTATTCTCTAAGGAATTATGGCGGAAGGAAAAAAGTTCCAAAATGACCCATAGCCCCGCTCACGTGAAAGGGATAAATTTTGAGTTGAAGCCCACAACGAATCAGAAAGGGACACATGGCCTACATTGAAAATTCAATAGTGGAGGCATGGAATTTCGAGGGAAAGGTTGGAATTTTTCCCCTTTTCAAGATAGATAAAAAGTGAAGCACATCCCCACAACCAATTAGGTGATGCCATGTGTTGAAGAATGAAATAGGGACACGTGGCCATTTTTCAGTTCATATGCGCTTTGGCGGACTCGAGGGACTTTAGGAATTTTAGCCTTGTTTCCACAAAGGAGAAAAGTTCTAAAATGGCCTGTGGCCCCGCTCATGTAAAGGGATAATTTCTAAGTTGAGGCCCACAACAAATTAGAAAGGGACACATGGCCTATGTTGAAAAGTCAACGGCGGAGGCATGGAATTTCGGGGGAAAATTTGGAATTTTTCCCCTTTTCAAAAGTGGATAAAGTATAAAATTGAAGCACTTTCCCACAACCAGTCAGGTGATGCCACGTGTTGAAGGATGAAATTGGAACAATGGGCCTATGGAGGAAATTGAGAATTTGAGCCTTTTTCACCAAAGGGTTAAAATGTTGCAAATTGAGCCGCGACCCCTTTTCCAATCATGGTGTGCCACACATTCATGTTGAAAAGTCAAAGCGCCAGCGGAGGTTTTGAGAATTTGAGATTTTTGTTAAAAATAGTTTAAATGGTAGATTTGAACCACATTTCCTCAGCCACTCAGATGACACCATGTGTCCGGCCTTTAGCGGGCAGAGTTGCAGAGGGGTGGAGAAAAATGAGAAATCGTGCTTTTTCTCCCAAATGTCAAGAAATGTAGATTTCTCCCCCAGGGCCGTCGTTGCTTGGATCTTGCCACGTGTAGGGTCTAAATTTGAAGGTAAAAGGGGGAAAGATAGCCAAATGCACTCATTTGGTTTTTAACACCATTAACGAACTAGAGCTCTGCAAAACACAAAAATGGATCATTCTTCATTATTTTTCTCTATATCCTTGTCATTTCTCCATGAGATGCTTTTTTGGTTTATTGTGGAGCCAAATCAATAAATTTAAAGAGATGTAAAGTTTGATTATCAGAAAATGGAGTTTATTGGGCATACATGATAAAAGGGGAAAACTTACCAGTAAGCACTTGAGTGCTATGAAAGTGGTTAAAAGGTGGAAATGGTAGGACCACATAAAGAAGAAAATCATGAGATGCCCCTTGCTAAAGTAATCATGCTTGAACACCTGAAATATTCACCTTTTTGAACCTCTAGTTTTCATGGGTAAATTTTTTTCATGTCACTTTCTAAAAGTGTATCTATAACAAACATTATTCCTTTCGGATATTGTTTTCTTCAGGGACCAAGTATGGATGTACATGAATTGTTATAAGAACATGGTTTTGGCCATAAAAAGGAATTCTCGCTTTTTCGGAAAGGTTGTAAATTTTGAAGTGATTCAATACAGAAGTTATTTCTTTCTTATTTCCTCTATTATCTCTCTGTCTCTACCTGATTCAATGGATCATTTGTTTTGCATTCAATAGAAACTTTGTGTTCTGGTTTGTGTAATCTTTAGAACTTTGTGTCTCATAGATTTACATCGGTGGTGAAGTAATTGATCCTTTTCTATATTTTCTTGGTTCAATGTGAGTAGGGAGATAATCTGTTATCTATATTTCCCAAAAGCATTGTTGTTTTCTTCCTTCTCCCATCTCTTTATTCTTCCATTCCTTTTGATTGATAATATTTTGAATATGAAAACACTCTAGGATACCAGATCCAAACATTGATAGTTGTAGATTTGTACATTTTTTTCCAGCTTTCAATAAGGGAACCTCTCCCATTAAAGAGGAGGGACTTGTTGTCCCATGACTGTGGTTTCAACCCATGTTCCATTCTAAAACCCAACAAATTGTTAATACACAACTTCTTGTCTGCATTACTTTTTGGAGGAGTTGTAAAAGAATTATAACCATCTGCTTCACCATTTTCTTTATGTTATTGGGACGAAACAGATAAATGTTATGGATTGAGGAGAAATACTTTTGCGTTGGTTTGGAGGTTAATGCATGCATTCTGAATTCTTGATTTGATGTTGACTATGAGAGCTTCCTTTTGGCTAGGAGGAACTACTTGAAATAGAAAACAAGACCACCAAAGAAGAGTTAAATAATATATGACAATGGACTGCCTAGTGTATGCTAGATCCGAGAAGTGTGATACTCCCTAGAAGGATGTCAATCCACTATTTTATAAAACAAATATGAAATAACTGAAATACGTACATAAACAAATATAGTGCTAGTATTCTAATTTGGGTACCTCAGATCACTATCAACGTCAATATGATTAAATACTAAAAAATATGCGAGTCAAGGTCTTCAGGTCGGGTTGCAAGTTGTTCAAGTGGTCTACAGGTCATAGACAGGGTCTTAGGAGGGTTGGGTGAGGTGTTTGGGTTGTTTTTGATAGGTGGGTGGTTGTTGGTTTACATAGTGTTGGAAAACACAAAGACCAATGTTGGTCAGGTATGACCGATCACGGTTAGACATAGATGACAGAGGGAATAATGAGATATATGAGGATATTAGGAACCCTCAGAAATATGTAGAGGTCAGGTATGGGTGGTCTTATGGTGTGGGTGGAGGAATGGTTGAGTTTACGATAAGTAAATGGTAAGGGAAAATGGAGTGCAAGTAGGAAACTGATAACAAAAATAGAAGGACCCAATAGACTAAAGTAGAAATAGATGATGTAGGTAAAAATTGTACTTACTGGTGTTGTAGGTCCAATGGCTATGTGGTGATGATGATTGGTTGGTGGGATGGAGCTTGGTGCATCTGTTGCTTCCTGAAATGTCACCGTGAGTGTAATATCTTTGGATCTATCCTGGTGCTAGCTATGGATGTCTATAGGTATGAAAAGACTCTGGTTCTGCTTGCATGCAACTCTCTTCTCATCTCTCTGATCTTAGAATGTGCCAACCAACAAAAAAGGTTTCCAAGGTGAATAAATGGTAACCAACGATGGTTCTGGTTAATCGGTGTTGGTTTCGGGATGACCAACGTCGGTTAAGGTGGGATTCCCTAGGTTTACTAAAAATGGAAGATCTCACATCATTTGGGTCAGGTTCATTCATTTATCCATAGATCAAATGGATGTTACATTTTTATGAGCAGAGAAGGTGGTTAGAGGAATAATAGGCCTTGATTTTTAGGGTTGAACCAAGTCTTATTCATTTATGGAAACATGCTATGAATAGGTCTATGGTGAGGTGTCCATCCATTTAATTAAAGTAATTAAATTAATAATGGGGTGAGGATGGATATTAATTTAATTGTAAATAATTAAATTAATGTTAATGTAGGGTATAAGGGTCATGGCTAGGTGAATGTGTTTAAGTTGGTTATTCAAAAGGGGACCAAGGGGAGTGTGACCCAATTTTGGTGTCTACATTTTTCCCCTTTTTGTCACGTGGATTGTATTGGTAAGTAGTGATGACAAAAATAGGAAATGTTTGTGTTGAGTGTAAGTGAGGGTGGTGTTGCCCCAAGCATGGGTGAAGGTAACCCCCTCTAACTAGGAACCGATGAGGTGAGAGACATAAGTGGTGAGTGGGTTGATAAAATGAGGAGGTGGGAAAATGAAGATCAGGGGGCACATTGGGTAAAGGGAAAAAGGTCAATTTAGGTAAACATGTAAATGGGTTAGGGCAAAGGTAGTGGCAGTTAAACATATGTACACGTTGAAAACTGCGGCATGGTACCAGGTTGAGAATATTTCGAACTTTATGTTGGCTAAGGTCGATAGGTCTATCTAAACAGGGTTGAAGTGATTCCAGAGATCTAAGGTATAGGATATGGTGTGGAAACACAACAAAGGTTAGGTGTAGGAACGTTTAGGTATGTTTCGGTACACCAAAGGCCAGGTTAGGATAAACAACACGACAATAGGTAAGGTAAGGTCGGTAAGCTGAACAACATGGGTAACCATGTTGCAAGGTACATCAAACATGAAGGGTCAAATGTCACAAAAATTAGTTCAGGTGAGGGTATATAGGTAATGACATGGGTAAGGCCAAGGTATAGGTAAAATAACAACTCCTAAGATGTAGCAAAGGTAATGTAGGGGTAGGTTGGGTTTGTAGGTATGGTTCAAGGGGTGTCTAGGATGATAAAAAGGGACATGGGCATGAATGGTGGTAGGAAAAAGGTAGTTTAGCAAGACCAAATAATTTATAGGTTGGACCGATGCTGGTTAAAGGGTGACCGATGTCACTTGGCTAGGGCACAAATAGGATGGACATTGGTCAAGTCAGGTTGGGTTTATAAAACAAAAATTATGTATTTTTGGAATCATTGTTATATTGTACCATTGGAGAAAATGATAGAGCCATTTGACTTTTTGGCACTTTTCAAGAGGAAAGGACATGGCATTGTGCTCGGCTAAGGTGGAGAGATCCAATTGGTGAGAGGAGCTAGGTAGACGGGTCCATGAGATCAAGGGGATTTATTTGATTGGTGGAGAGATTTGAGGTAGAATCGGCATGGAAGACATGGGAGAGGGGTCGAGTGGACCGATGCGCAATGCGTCAGACGTGCCTCCACAGAGATAGAACTATGATGAGGTAAGATTTGCTCCTGTTCCTTGTTGGTTAGGTGATTTGGTTTGTAGAAATCGGGTTTGGGTAGAAGTGGGTTTGGGGGAATTAAATTTGAATTTGGGAAGAAAAATGGGTGAAATAGGAATGTAGGAAGGTGTAATTAGGTGAATGAGGATGGGGGAGGGGTTGAGGGGGATTTGGGTAGGAATGGGTGGGTAGTTAGGGAGAAATGGGAAATTTGGAGAGAAATAGGGAAGGGTTTTCATGGATTTTCACCATGATAGTGACCGATGTCGGTCAAGGTTGGCCGACGTTGGTGGGAGTTAGCCAACATCGGTCATGGATGGGGTGACCAATGCTAGTTTTGGGAGATTAGTGCTAGCTAAGGAGAACCGATGCCAGTTGTCATTAAGAGAAAAATGGGCTAGGAGATGAGTAAGGGTGGTTGGGTGAGATAGGAAGGTAATGTTGAATGAAAATAGGTAGGGTAATAGTTATAGGTGGGGGTCAAGGGTGAATGTGGGTATGGTCAAGGTTTAATAATGTGATGGTTTGTTAGATGCAGCAAGGTACTAGTTACAGATGCATGATAGTGTACCTCCCCTATTAGTAGTAGTACGTGGGAGTGTGACAATGGAGGAGTGGCAACATGTGGCCGAGGTAGGCCTAATCGGGGTTATACGCTACCGACATGTATTTCGGGAGCTGAGTTTGATGGTAACCCTCATCAACAAATGGGATTCAGTGACCAAAACATTCTACTTTCCGACAGGTGAGATGACCATCACCTTAGAGGATGTGTATAGGATCCGCGGCTGCCGATAGTAGGGATGCAGGTGTATTCGATTTCTTCA
Organism: Taxus wallichiana var. yunnanensis; assembly: GCA_018340775.1. Lineage (NCBI taxonomy): Eukaryota > Viridiplantae > Streptophyta > Pinopsida > Cupressales > Taxaceae > Taxus > Taxus wallichiana. Next base: position 22,354,065 of record CM031236.1, on the reverse strand, counting down.
GAGGCGTCTGAGGAGCTGATGCTTGACAATGTTTGGTGAGGGGCTGGTGGAGTTGAGATTCCATAGTGCCAACATGAGTTATGGAGATATGTACTAAGCCCATTTGGAGGAGATGAGGCTAGTAGTTCTGACGATGGAGGTAGTTTTCTATTTTGCACTACCAGATGCAGAGATTGGGATATTCCCACGATCATTGATGGGAGTTCTACACGATATGATGGAGGATAGGACCCAGTTTTCCTGGGCAGCAACCTTCTTAGTGCAACTGTACAGAGAGTTGTGGGTCTATGGGAAATTACAGTAGTTCAGCCTATGTTGCACCTTCTTACTACACTATTGGGCATATGAGAAAATCATGTGTGTGTGTGTGTGTCCAGTAGGCATTCCCACTTGATACATTCGAATTTGTGTGGTGGGTTCAAGTGATGGGTACACCTGTGATTGGAGAGCACCGATATGCTAGGGCTACACATGATGTAGCCTATTATAGGCATTTACTAGAGGGGTTGTCCAGTGTGACATCATTTAGAGGCCTTATGTTGGCTTTCCTTCGTACAGATAGATGGCCATGGATCTGGATGGATTACAATTGATGAGATGGATAGAGGGATGTCATCTTTGGTGAGCACGAGATGATCCCTATAAACAGGATTAGGAGATAGTTGGGATTGCCCCAAGATATACCTCCATCGTTTCCATAGTATAGGAGGGACGACGTGGAGAGGCCTATGCCTCTACCATAACCGGCAGAAGATTACTATAGGGTAGGAGGAGCAAGTGGTAGACTGGTGAATTGATGATGCCAAAGTTCTTGACAGTGCGTGATAGTGGTGGGCAACACAACTATGAGTAGTACCACTAAGGCCGGGAAACCAGACTACCATCATCACGGTTCGAGAGATGCCCTAAAGGGGGTAGGGGGCAACTCTGGTCACACAGTTGGGGAAAGTGTAGGGATAGTTGATAGGGTCGAGGCACATGTTGCAACATTGCGAGCATAGGTTACTGAGGGCTAGTTGGCCACCGCATATGCACAAATTTTGGTTCATACAAGCCCAGTGTAGGCACAATCACCCACATAGGCTCGGGGACGGGTCCCTTTTACAGATAGGGGTGGGACAGGTCCTCAAGTATAGGAAAAAGCATAGGGACAGGGTCCCTTATTACAGTACAGTGCAGGGGCATAGGGTCCCGAGAGATAGGTATAGGGGCCGAGACCAATGGCACCTCTGCAGACCATACCAATGGCTAGGTTCAGGGATGCCCTAGGGTGAGACACGATACTATCAGGACCACTTGATGGTTGTAGGGATAGACATCCCCTCTTATGTAGAGTATAGAGCACAACAGGCTTCGAGTGAGAGGACTAGGCCCCGCACACTCACAAAGTGTGGAGAGTACGAGGGATGACAAGCCTAGAGAGGCAGGAGCATGGCGAGGCCACTAGTGTATGGAGGCTAGCCCCAGGTGAGGTACCAGCTGAGGGTAGACTGAGGTCCATGGAGGGTGGTGAGATGCTAGTGTGATGCCACACAAGAGTAGAGGAGTGGACATGTGAGATTGGCCCGAGAGGATATCGGTGGGGTGAAGATTAGTCACTGGAGATGGACATTATATTGATTTTTTGATATATACACCAGCCTGCGTGTCGAAGAGAGTGAGGATGTATTTAAGAGTTTTTGATGATATATTGGCCTACGCGTGCCAAAGATGGTGAGGATGTACATGAGAGTTGTTGAGATACTTGCATTTATTTGTATCCATGTACACATGTATGTATACATAGACTTTCTAATTTATAGATGATGGTATTTATAGTATGGATGGTGTATTTTCTTTTAATTTCTGTTATTATGTGTGTATGTGATGGAAACTAGGTGGATTAGGCATGATGGAGTTAGGTCGGTGTAGGCATGATTGAGTTAGGTCAATTTAGGCATGGTGGAGTTAGGTCGATTTAGGTATGATTGAGTCAGGTTGGTTTAGGCATGGCAGAGTCAGGTTGGTTTAGGCATGATTGATTTAGGTCGATTTAGGCATGGTGGAGTTAGGTCAATTTAGGAATGATTGAGTTAGGTTGGTTTAGGCATGATTTAATGTCCAAGTTGTAGGTAACATGGGGGACAAATGGTGATGTATATATATGTTATGGCTTAAATTCCCAAATATTTGCTATATGTGGAAATATGAAATGATAAATTGGTGATTTGATGATGTGGTAAAAATGTGTATTAATTGATGCTTGTTTGGTTTAATTTATTATTAATATAAAATGGAAACTAACTAAGGTAGAATACAAATAGGAAAGTGGAAAGGGGAATCGGTTAGGGTTAAGAGTGGCCGAGATAACCTCTAAGGGCCCCATGCCCTCGAAGTGCTGCCTACATAGTCCCAGTGAAAAAGGGACCTCAGGCCGATGTAGTTCTCCCATAAGCTAGGGAAGATTATGATGAAGTAGAGGAATGGGTTGATAGGTGTTAGGCATGGTTGAATGTATGTCATAGGCATGGTTAAGTTTAGGTCATACGCATGGCTGAGTTGTTGTAAATATAGGTGTTGATGATCTAGTCTTGTATAGGATAATCAATAAGTAATGAGGAAGGGTAATGGTAAGAAGTGGTAACAGAGCTGCTTAATTGATAAGAACCCTAGGGAGTTTACCATACCCAAGATGGGCTTATGAACATAAGACCCTAAAGGTGTTGCATAATGGACCATTCTAAGGGTGAATAAAGTCACATAATCATGAAATGTCATGGTTATGGCAAGTCCCTTGAGTAGAGAGGAAATTAGGATGAAAAGGCAATAAGGTGAGAGTGGGTGATTTAGTGTAACTTAGTATACGACAACATGTTTTTCACACAAGAAACCCATGATAAAAAATAAGCAAGTCCATGACAAAATTTTCATCCTTTTCTTCATTTGATTTTTGTATTTTTAATATACTAATTAATGCGAGAATTATATATGGGATGAGTATAGTATCTCCTTGAGCTCTTAGCGAAGTTGATCAATGTGGGAAGCTTCGGATATTTTATTGTATTTTTGTAAAAGATTTTATATAGCTGTCCTTCAAGAGGATTAGTCTATTTTTAGTTGTGGAAATAGAGTGAAGAGATGTCCCTTTTGAGGGAGTCATCTTTTATTGGAAGTTTGACTCAAGGAGTTGCATCCCTTTTTGTTTTTGGATGTTTAAGCCATGGAGAAGACTATATAGGAAGATCAAGTCCTTGTTTAGAAGACAATACCCTAGCACATCGAGGCTAATTATGAAGGAGGTGGTTTTGAGTGATGAACGACCATGGGATTCCATCTTGGAGAAGACAAAAATTATCCATGAGAATCATGCTATGAGTAGCTTGCCGTGATACTCATATATCAAGATAAGGTGAGTATCATCTACGTAATCTTCCAAGATGTGATGCATGATGTCATGGAAGATGTAAGTCATGGCTCATTGGTATGTAGCACCAAGTTGTTTTAAAGGCCAAAAGGCGTGACTCGATAACATAAATTCACCCAACGGGTGATGAAGGAAGTCTTGTGTTGATCTTTCTGAGCTAGTAATATTGATTGTAACTTGAGAAACCATCCATGAGCGATAACATTTCATGGCTAGTGGTGAGATCAACTAGTTAGTCAATGCCTGCTAGGGAAAGTATTCTTTGGGATAAGCTAGTTTGAGGTCATGGAAGTCTATGCAAATGTAGATTCCACTGTCTCCTTTGTGACAAAAATGATGTTAGAAATCCTTTGGGGATAGTCGATGGGTAGGATGAAGGAAACTGAGAGAAGGCGCTGAAGCTCTTCTTTGAGCAGAAGAGCAATGCAAGGATGCATTTTCCACATATTTTGTTTGATGGCTTTGGCATCAGGAATGGTTCTGATATTGTGTACTATGATTTTTGGGTCAATACTGGGCATATCGGCATAGGACCGTGAAAAAGTATTGCTATGGTTCTAAGGAAAGAAGTAAAAGTTTCTGTTCAGAAGATCTAAATATTGTCCTATCTTTAAAATGTTTAGGTCATCTTGAGTATTAATGTTGATTTTAATGGTTGATTCATTCAACATGGTTTGCATCTCGAGGTAAGGACCAATGAATATAAAAATCATCCACACCCAGGTAGGTGAGGATGGACTCATCATCTTGACATTGAATGACATTAATAAAAGCTTTATTGTCATCGATCATGTCAAGATACATGAATGGGAGAGAAGAGGAGCCTCTCCATCTCATTGATAGGTTAGAGGTCCCAACGAAATTGTGTTTACAAAAAAAGTTAGGAGGAATAGATTCCAAATCTATGGACTCGTGGTGAAGATGATGACATGGGTGAATGAGGTGGGGAAGGTTTTTCTTCCTGAATGAGGTCAATGTGAGCCTTCTTGGGAGGTGGTGCATCAAAACCAATGCCACTACGGTCATTGTGTTTACGGGTGGTACAAGAGATGACAATGTGGTGACCTGTTTGTAAAATCGAAAGCCAAATCCTTTCCATGTGCACTAGGGAGGAAAGTATGAGTGAAGTGGTGATTAGTGAGGAGTGTAGGTCGGATGAAAATGGTTGTGTTTGGGATGGAGGTTTGGGTTTAAAAGTGGCAATATCCAGTCCCCATATGTTAGATTAGTATGAAGGTGGGGAGGATCATAAGGAAAACCTTGCTTATGTGGTAGTCATAACCGGGTGTCTTGTGTTTCCATACTCTTACGGAGTGAGGAACATGTCAATATTGTATAGGTGGTACTCCCTAGAGTGAGGTGTTGAAAAACACCCTCTAAGGGATCAGTGGTCAATATGTGGGTAGCGGGATAGAAAACTCACTAGATGATGGGGAAGCAGGTGAGTTAGTGGTAGAGGCTACAACGGTGGTAGGGATAACATGGTTAGATGTGTGAGAGGTGGTGGCAGTCTTGGTGGAGGGGCTTGTGGATGAAGGTGAAGTAGGGGAATGACAAATTCCTTGATTGGGACAAGTACATTGTTGGGCCGGTACAACATGTTATAGGTCTTGAAAGGTGATGGGTCGAGCTGGAATGGTGTAGTTATGTCCCTCGTGTTCAAATTTGAGGCAATGGTGTAAATTTGAAGGGACACAACCCATGGTGTGGATCCAAGGTTGGCCGAGCAACAAGTTATACTAAAACTCTCCTTCTAGGATGTAGAATAGTTTTGGGACAGTGCGGGACCTACACGGACATGGAGAATGATGGTACCCAGGGTAGAGATCATGGCATCATTAAAGGAGAGTAGCATAACTGGGTTACCACACATGCAATTAGAAGGTATGCATATTTGGTTGTACGCATGGGAAGAGATGATGTTAATCGCCACCGTTGATCATAACGTGTTTTATGTGTATATTATCGATATGGATGAAGATGAAAAGAGTGGGATCGGGGTCCTCAGACTGGAAGGGAGTGATCTCTTCATCTAAAAATCTGAGGGCGACTACTTGGTGAGTAGGTGAAGGTGTAGAGGAAGGTGAAAAATTAGTGAGAGAGGCCACGTGATGAGGGTAATGATGGAGGCTACGGGCGTGGGGTCATTTGGTAAAACCTCAATAGATTGAAGGAACTCCATGAGGGCTTGGAAATGTAACTCAGAGGTTTGGATGAGGTCATATAAAGACATTTTGAGGGAGGATTGGTGCAATTGTTTTAGCATTATGTGATGTGTGACCCCATCGGAAATAGGATACGTGGGACCTTGAATGGCGTATTTGGGAATGGGTGTAAATGTTATTGGGTACAATGTTGGTTGATGGGCTAGCCACCTTTTCTTTATCACTTTGTCTTTCTAAGTGCGAGTGGTAATGTGGACCATGTTAATCGATGGGAGGTAGATGGAGAGGGTGTGCCACGGAAGGTATAACGACATGAGGGGAAAAATTCTAGTGGTGGATAAGAGCTTTATGAAATGAGTATGGTGCATTGACATTTGGTTGGTGGTTTGGCCAAATATCTTATACGGACCATGTTGATTTCAAATTTTGGGGTGGATAAAAGGGTTTTGTGGGTGGAGATACTTTGGTCACCGAGTAGGTAATGGAAGAAGATTTGGGGAGATTAGTGAAGGTGGAATGAAGTCCTCATGTAGAAGATCATTGTCATCAAAATTGTGTTCAGGAGGACAATGTTGGATAAGAACAGTCTTCAAGGCCTTATAATTTTCAACATCATGTCCTGGCACACGATGATAGGCACAAATCTTAGTCTCATCAAATCGTGTGGGTTTGGTTTTGAGAGGATTGTAAGGTCAAAGCGGTGGTAATGTGATGACGGAAGTCTCTAAGAGATTGGTTAAAATCTTAGCGTAGGACCCCGCTAACGGATCGCAATGGGAGGTGAGTGTAGGTTTGCGTACAATTTTGGCTGATTGTGGAGGAAGAAGATTTACTGAGAGAGGGAATGGGTTGGTCTACTAGTTTGGTATGTGGAGTAGTCTTACATTATGCGAGTGTCTATTTGATAAAGGAGGGTATAATAGCTAGCGATGGAAGGTTTGGTTGGTTTGACTACCTTATCGGAGGGTAGTGGATTCTTAATTTTGGGTTACACCTTCTTGGGTAAAGGTGACATGAGAGTATGAGATGTAGAAACGAAAAGAAGATAGTGGAAGAGGGCGGGTTACCCATGGGGGCAACCGAATTGTGGTGGAGGTGGTTGTTAGAGGTTGGGTAAAAGGTGTGAGTGGAAGAGAGGAGAGTGTCATGGGTAGTGAAGAAGTTATGGAAGGTAGTGGTGGTATGGGTGGTAAGAAGGTCACGGGTGACGGTGGAGGTTGTGTGGATCATTTGGGTATATTAGAGGGCCATGATGAGGAGGTGAGCTGTTGCATCTTGGTTTATCACTTTGGAAGAAGGTTGCTTGGCTAGGTTTTGGGGTGAGGTCCTAGGATGGACGGAAGGGGTGAAGGTGATAACGGTGTGGTAGGTGAGGTTGGTGTATGAGGCCTAGAAGGTTGGGTCTTCCTTTTAGGGGTAGGAATAATTTTAGTGTTGGTCTGGGAAGATGTGACTAAATCTAATTTGACGGGTGGGTGAGTAAGGTTCGATGTTGGCATGACCCTAAGGTAGTGATGGGTTTAGGTAAGGGAGATGATATAGGCATGGGTAGGTGTTTAGGTATAGGTGTGTGTTGGGTTGTGGGTGATGAAATGGAAGGTGTTCTAATAGCCATGGTTGTGTTTGGTTTGGTTGCTTGAAACACTTTTGGATAGATTGTGGAGGTGTCGGTGAGTGAAAAATGCATTTGGGTTGAAGCAGGAAGTAGAAGATGTCCCCAAAGTAAGGCTTTATCAATGTAGTCTAGGCAATAGACTAAGTGTGAAAATGGTATTTCCATAGGTGGGGCTGATGTGAATCGAGTAGTTATCCCCATAAAATGTGTTTGAGAAATAGGAAATGGTTAGCTTCAGACTTTGTGGGTAAGAGAGCCAAAAGTAGATTGTGAGATCTTGGAGGTCCGATGGAGAATGGTCATATAAAGGAAATGGTGTTTCTACAGGATTCTCTATGGGTAGAGGAGATGATGAGCTAGACGAGGTGTAATCTTTGTGTGATGGTGTAGGGAGTGGAAATGTGTCCCCTATGAGTGGGAGAGGTGTTACTGACAACTTCTTGGTAATTTGAGGGGCCATAGGTGGAATGCTAATTATGTGCTCTTCCATGGGTGAAGGATAAAAAGAAGGGGTTCCTATGCAGGTAGGGGAGCTCAAGCTAAGATTTCATCTATGGAAGGAACAAGGGGAAATTACGAAGCAACTGGTATGTCATCAAAAATAGCGTGGACCTCCCAGACATTGCTATCATTGGTTGAAGTGTCACCAGTTTGGTTGGAAGATGGGGTGTGATTAGGGAATGGTTTTTTGAAGATATGTAGGTTTTGGTTAGCGGGTGCATTTGGGTTATCCAAGACTAGATCTCTGTTGTCTAACATTTCTTGGATGATATTATTAAAGGTGATGTAGTTACCATCGCTATGACCTTTTACACGATGATAGTTACAAAAGTCATGTTCTTTATACCACATGGGCATTGGGCGATCAGGGTCAAAACCAGTGTGTGGTTTTATAGGTGGAAGGGTAATGGCACCATCCTTAATAAGATTTTCCAAAATAGAATAATAAGGTTCCCTATTGAGGTATACTTTCATTGTTCTCATCTGAACTAGAAATCTTGGATAGGAGAGAGATTAGAAGAAGGTTTGGCTTGGTTTAATGGGTGAGAGTATCCAATCTTGAGAATCATGGCATTGGCAGATCCTTTGGGTTTTGAATAATTGTTCTATGGTTTTAAATATGAAGAAGCATCATTTTATTTGAAGGCGGTGTTCTTATTGCATAACTAAATTTTCTTTTCTTCGATAGCACGAATCTCCAATTTTCATGCCATGGTGAATGCCTCATCAAAGGTGTGGAAGGTCTGCACTTGTAGGGTTGGAGAAATGTGTCTAGTGCAAGCCTAGGTAAACAAATCTATGATCTCATTTTGAGGTAATTGAAATGTGAGTTGGTTAATTAGGCTACGCCAATGAGTGACAAAGTTAGCGATAGACTTGTCGTCATACTGTCGTGTGGAGTAAAGATCAGTCATGGTGACTTTCTTGACAATGTTGATTGAGAAGTGGTCTAAGAAGGCTTGGGATACTTGATGAAACGAGTAGATGGAATGTTTCGGTATCCTGTTGTACCAGTCTAATGTAGGTCCTATGAGGGACATCGGGAAGGTTTGTAGGAGTAAAGCGTCATCATGGGTGATCAGGTAACACCCATGTTTAAAAGACTGCAAATGTTGCTACAGGTCTTCTTTACTATTAAAGCAGTCAAATTTTGGCATTTCCCAATGCACAGGGTATGAGCGAATAGGAATGGATGGATGAATGGGCTCATTACAGATTTCAGCATAGGTGAGAGAATTGTGTGAGATGAAAACCAATGCTTCTAGTGTCTGCATCCTTTCCATCATTAATTTGATGAGGTCATTGGTAGGTTGTGATGGAAGGGAACCTCCTATGGTGTAAGAGGGATGGTACTGAACATGTGATGTGGGTGGCATTCCAATGTATGGTGATTCTGAATAGGAAGGTTGAGAATAGGGGACCGACATAGAGGGCATATATCTAGAATGAATGACAGATGAGATAGGGGGTTGTTGATAATATGTATATGTACGTGGAATAATCGACATGAATCTAGTGGAGATTGGGTGCAAAGAATGCAAGATGGAGAGGACAAGATTTTGGAATGGGGTAGGGGTCACCGACACTACGGGTGATTGTGTTGTAATTGGTATCTACGAGACAATAGGTGCATATGGGGTTATGGTCTAGGTGGTTAATGAAGGAACAAAATATACTACATGTGCGATGATGTTGCGAGATGCAACGGTCATAGCAGGTATGGGGTCCTAACAGCAAAACCACTTTGGGGTAAAGTGGTGAAGGTAATGCTTTGCACTAGCAAGGACTGATGTAGAAGTGGGGATAAAGGAAGGAGAGATGGATATGGGAATTCCATATATCAATTGACCTAAGGAATCCCAGGTGGAAGAGTGGGAAAGGTAGAATTATAAGGCTGCAGGATTTTGATCGAGGAGTTGTGCAAACTCCTCGTCACCAATAACAATGGTGGTAGGCAAGGTTAGATCCATGGGTGACAGGACAGAAGGTGGTGAAGGACTAGGTGGGAGTGGTTGATGAATGACGTGGAATATAAGAGCATTAGCTTGGTTGCGAGTCAACACCATGTGAATGAATGTATATCAGGTGATGTTGTATCCTGCAGATGACACAGAAAGCAGTAGGAATGAGAAAAATAGGTATTTGTAGGTGGATTTGGGCAATGTATCAGTTGAGAATCAACATAGGGTAACTAAATCCGGTTAAGGATGACCAATGATGGTTTAGGGGTAACCAAGGTCGGTTACTGTGAGAAAAGAACAATTTTACCAAACGAGGCGTAAACCGAATGAATGTCGAGATAGGTAAGCTATATAATGACCGTTTATCGAATAAAAAAGACTACAAAGACTCAGAGAAACTCTAAATAGTAAAGAAGATGAAATAGGTGTCCTTTCATAAGTTAACCAAAAGGATAGAGAACGTGACAAGATTAGGTAAAACCAATTCTAGTGAGGACTAAACCGATGCTGCCATTCTTGTGAAAATTTGAGGAATGTAGGAAAATAGATTGTTGTGAACTAAGATCAGATGGATGATCAACCCAGAAGTCTAGAGATGATATAATGAGGTCCTGACACACTCAGAAGAAGTCATAATACTCCAACTATGATTGTGGAGTGTGCAAGGAAAAAGAAAGGAAAATGGAGAAACGTATCCTCACACCTCAAAATGCACGTCAATCAAACGCTAAAAATACATATCCAACAAGTGATTTTAATGTGTTGAGATTATTCTATTTAGAAGAATGACTCATGAATTTAGAGTAGAGTTTTTGGTGAGGAAGGTTTCCTACAAAGAAGGATATCTAAAAGGAGAGGTTTCAGTTATGTTATGGTGGGGGGCGGGCCGTCCTTTGAGGTAATGAATAGACAAAAGTAACCAGCTAGGTGCCCAATGTCAGTCCACTGATCATGTGATTGTTGACTCCTTCTAGATGAGATGTTGTTTAAGAAGATGTGTATTTTTTAATTTTGTGTAGTTTGGTAGAAGAAGAAGAAAGAGAGTGCTTTTCTACGATTCTTTGTGTCAACCATCAACTGGGCATGACTTCTAGCATATAGGTTGCCCTCATTTTAATGTGAGCTAAATGTAGCATACAAGGATGAAATGCAACTAATTTTAAACCCAAATCGACAAATTACGTTTGATGAAGTAAATGATGAACATGTAGGAACGTGCTCTTTCACTACTTATGTGAATGCAAGAAAGAAGAAATGGTTCATTTTAAGCACCGAAAAATAGATGTTGTTTTAGACAATTAGAAGAAGAGAGGATTACCAAGGAAAGAAATTTAGTGTGAATATGTTTAGAAAATAAACAAACACACCATCTTTACCTAGGAATGAATAAAAATGCAAGGAACCCCAAATGGGTCCCACTGGCATGCCAAAATGTTTCACCATTTTCTTTATGTTATTGGGACAAAACAGATAAAGGTTATGGGCTGAGGAGGAATACCTGTTGCATTGGTTTGGAGGTTGATGCATGTGTTCTAAATTCTCGATATGAGATCTTCCTTTTGGCAATGAGGAACTACCTAAAATAGAAAACAAGACCACCAAAGAAGAGTTAAACAATATATGACAGTGGACTGCCTAGCGTATGCTAGATCTAGGAAGTGTGATACTCCCTAGAAGGTTGTCAATCCATTGTTTTATAAAACAAATATGAAATAATTGAAATACGTACATAAACAAATCTAGTGCTAGTATTTTGATTTGGGTACCTCAGATCACTATCAGTATCAATCCGATTAAATACTAAAAATTATGTGGTTCAAGGTATTCAGGTCGGGTTGCAGGGTTATTCGGGTGGTCTCGGGTCATATACGAGGGTCTCGGGAGGGTTGGGTAAGGTGTTTGGTTTGTTCTTGATAGGTGGGTGGTTTATGGTTTACACAGTGTTGAAAAACATAGAGAATGACGCTTCGGCCGGGTATGACTAATCAAGGTTAGGCAAAACCAACGATGGTTATAACTAATCGCCATTGGTATAGTCAAGATGATAAGATTCAATAAGATTTGTTAATGGGGTTTGAGTTGAGGTTAGGCAGAGATGACAGAGGGCATAACAAGATATATGAGGATCTTAGGAACCCTCAAAAATATGTAGAGGTCGGGTATGGGTGGTTTTATGGTGTGGGTGGAGGAATGGTTGGGTTTACAGACAAGTAAATGGTAGGGGAAAAGGGAATGCAAGTAGGAAACTGATAACAACAATAAAAGGACCCAATAGACTGAAGTAGAAATAGATGATGTAGGTAAAAAGTGTACTTACTAGTGTTGCAAGTCCAATGGCTATGTGGTGATGATGATTGGTTGGTGGGATGGAGCTTGGTGCTATAGTGCTACTTCTCGAATATCATCCACAGTGTAATATCTATGGATCTATCCTAGTGCTAGCTATGGATGTTTGTAGGTATGAAAAGACTCTGCATCTGCTTGCATGTAGCTCTCTTCTCATCTCTTTGATCTTAGAATGTTCCAACCAAAAACAAGGTTACCAAGGTGAATAAATGGTAACCGACGATGGCTCTGGTTGGTGACGTCGGTTTGGATGACCGACATCGGTTAAAGTGGGATTCCCTAGGTTTACTAAAAATGTCATATCTCGCATCATTTGGGTCAAGTTCGTTGCTTTATCCACGGATTAGAATGAACGTTACTTTTTTTTTGAGCGGGAAGGTGGTTAGAGGAATAATAGGCCTTAATTTTTAGGGTTAAACCAAGTCTTATTCATTTATGGAAACATGCTATGAATAGGTCTATGGTGAGGTGTCTAGGTGAGGTGTCCATCCATTTAATTAAAGTAATTAAATTAATAATGGGGAGAGGATGAATATTAATTTAATTATAAATAATTAAATTAATGTTAATGTAGGGTTAAGGTCATGGTAGGTGAATGTGTTTAAGTTGGTTATCTGAAAGGGGACCAAGGGGAGTGTGACCCAATTTTGGTGTCTACATTGTCTTCCAATGATTTCCAAATATCAAACCCTAATGAAATGATGTGAGTCCTCATCATTAGACTCAAAAATCATAGTTCACTCCATCAAACAATGGTGCCTTGCTAGAAGAAGACTCATTTTTCTGATTCACCATTTTTGCTTCAAGGATCTCCTTTTAAGTGATCAAACTTCTCAAAAAGGACCCACTTTGATACCCATTTGTGGAATCACGCAGGAATGAGGGGGGGGGAATTAGTCCTTAAAAACCCTTATAGAATTTCAAATTAACTTTCATACACAATTACATTCAACCATGCATTAATATGGTCATAACAATAAGTAATCAACCATCCACAATAACATAAAAAATAACACAAGATTTAAGTGGGAAAAACTCAAGGGAAAAAAATCCACTTTGAATGTTTTTTTGACATTACTCACAAAAATACTCAAGTGAATATTACACATCACAAGATATTTATTGATTGAGGAGCCAAACCCACAAGGAGTACAAACCCCTAGACCCTTGTTGATATTTATCACAACAAGATGCTTGCATGAATATGAATCATGAAACAATATTTTTATAAGAAGATCACTTGAATATATGATGCCAACACTCATCTAATGGTGATCAACAAATTTAGCTTCAAATTGCTTCAAAACCTTTTTCAAACACACTTCCTTCTAGCTCACTCGGACTCAGACTTTCATGATCTAATTTGATCTCAAAATCTTACACACAAGCTCTCTAACATTATTGAGACCTTTACACACTTCCTTAGCTATGATTGTATTCCCTCATACCTATTTCACACTCACACTTGGGTCACACATTTTCCCTCTCACTTAGCTATTTCAAATTTGAGTCAAAACAAACACTTTATACCCTTCTCAACTAAAAAACATAGAATAGGTCAGTCTAGATCAGTTATCTCGACTAGAATAACATAAAAACATAACATTAAACTTATTCAAATTCATATCATGGACCCGTGTAAGTCGGCCATGCTCAAACACACTAAGCAATCTCAAAAATTGCTCAAAACCCCATCACCTGATTCACCAAAGACCATAAGCCAAAAAATAGGTCACACATGTCAAATATGACCTAAAAAATGATCCATGGTTGTAAATTAGCTTGAACTAATCAAATTATTCATAAAACTATCAAGAAGGCTCATATCCTTCTCAAAATAGTTGTTTCCATTCGGTCTTCACCTATCATGCTCTAGATTACCTAGAAACATCTCAACTATGGAATGTAGCTACTCATTGGAAAGAAAATGACCTTTAGAAAAAATCCATGCTTTCTAGGGTCATGAAACATCCACATTTGCAAACAACACTAACTTTCCTCTTTACCAAAAAATGAGCTGCCTAGAAAGTAATTTTGGAAATTCAACTGGTTTGCACCCTCTATACCACTTTAAATACATCTAAATTCCTTAAATAGGCACAATATTCATCCCTATTCACTATAAATATATATACCAAATGTTAACTAATCCAAAACAATAGACTTCTACCTCAATCTTCTAGCTAGAGAAATATTGTCTTGAAAAGAAGTAACATTATTCTACACAAACTAAGATGTATGACCTATCAAAACTCATCTTAAAGAGACAAAAAATATACCGTAGGAAATATTTGTGAATCTAATTTCCAAAAAATCTTACATTTCCTTCTAACTTCAAGGGGAAGGCCTTCAACCAGGTAATCTCTGAAATTGTTCAAAACTGCCCTGTTTGGACTCAAGGACTAGTATTCATAAATAGGTCACACTTTTACCTCTAGACCTCATCCATGATATGAAACTATCATGGGAATCAAGTAAAACCATTAGGCTAAAAAAGGTCAATTTATTTCATACCTCCTTTGGACAAATTTACCTCAAACTAAACATCTTCAGAAACTTTCTTGTTTGAGTGAGGTCCACACATCATCAAATGCTCTATCATACCTTTATAGAAATTTAGAGGAGTACTACATAACGTAAAATCATCATACTAGAAATAAAAATAAATTTTTGGCATCTTCCATGAAGATATTCTCCATGGCTCTAGACCCACGGTTTTTAAACTCACAACAAGCAGTTTACCTTCTTAACATTCGTTCATAAAAATGTGACAATGAAATGAATTAATTATTTATGAAAAATTATCTTAGCTCAATGGAAAAACATCCCCGAGAATACACAAGGTCCCAGTAAAGCACACGATCCATGGTGAGAATCATAAATTGTAATTCAAGATGGAAATTACTCTTTCTTAGACCTGTTTCACCTAAAATCTCATAACTTGAAAACTGTTCTTCATAACAACTTTAAATTTTTATTAGACCTCTAGACACCCCTATGTACCATATAAAATAATCAAAATAGCTGAAATAGGTCTTCATATTCATATCCCATCTCATTTGCATGAATATCCCTTAGGGTTTTACATGGTTTAAACTAGGTCATAGTAGAAGAACCTCATACCTCAACATGAAACCTCTCTAATGTGAAAACATGTATCACACCTTTACATGCATTAATGAACTCACATGGCTCTACAAATCATCATCATGCTTCATTTGGTCTTCAAGCACCTAGACTAGGTCTAGATGAGCTCTTAAAACAAAGTCTTCAAACTCGTACCTACTACAATCAAACTCATGTGAGTTCCTAAAAACTCTCCTAAAATTATTTCCATGCCTCTAACATGATTCTAAAGTCACCAATAAACTCACGCCATCATACACCATCACCTAGGCTAGCTAGGTCACCTGATTATGCTTGCTAGGCCAAGGTAATCTCACTTGAAACTACATGAGTACCCATGCCATCACCCTCACTGAGCACATTATAGGATAGCTCCATCATCCTCTTTGTCATAAATTAACTTTTACATCAATGAAACACCTAAAATCAACTTTCCAACACAAGTTGGACAAGTGTGGACTAGATGAAAAGATTGTATAATTTGTGTTCTTGCAAGACATGAATTACCAAATTGAGTGTCTACACCCTCGATGGAAAGTATGAATGACTATAACCATTACTAAAACATGTATATCTACATGAATAAGTGAAACATTTGATATGATATGGAGATAATTGTTTTAGAAAACACTCAAGGTTTATGTATCTTATAATATTTAGATAAATGATTTTATGCATAAACATATTAATGTCAAACAAGTTCAAAAGTCATAAATTTTTTTATAAATAAGATCCTTCAGATGACCCATTATAATTGATGAATTTTGTCACATGAATAAAATTCTATTATCTAATCTTGCTAATCATTTGATGTGATCATAAACTAAATTTGAGGAACATGTTTCTATTATAGAAAGTGTCGTGTAGGATTAATAAATGTATTACATCAAATTGGAACACCAACCATATTCTTATTTTTAATTTTACAAGACATGTATTGGACATAACTCAATGCACCAATCCAAGAACCCCACCCAAAATCCATGTGAAGTTTAAAATGGTGAAAAATACATAATTGACCATCCTCATATAGTTTCTCATTATATGCACATTCAAAATTTAATGTTCCAAAAAGAGATCCTATAGAAGGTTATTAAGATAAAATGTTTTTGGTGTAGATATGAATATAAACATATATGGTATATCATGTGCATATTTTATTTTGGTTGGATGGAGAAACAAATATAGACACTTTAGATTGTAAAAATAATGATCAAGTTCAAGTTTCACAAGATTAGTTTGCTTGGGATCTGAAACAATTACCTCTAGTAATAAATACACCTCAATATACAAGTATAATATAAGAAATATTATTATGGAAAGACATTACAACTGTTGTTAGAATAGATATGGTTATTCGGATAACAAGGTCAAATTGATGAGCAATAATGATTTCAAAAACTTATAACAAACATTAGAGATTCCAATCCAATCTTTTAAGATTGGAATTTGTTGATGACAATAATTAATGCTTCAATTGAAAAGGTGTATTTTAATGATTATATGCATTAATTTTCAAAAAATGAAAATGTGCACCAATATAATAAGAGAAAATTATTTTCATTGAAACAACCCATTTCTGATGCATTACGTGAACTAATGGAAGAAATAATATTGTTGAGGGATTAGATGAAAAATGATTGGAAGTTCAATTATTGATTTCTATTTTAGCAAGGGTGATCTCACTATAATTTTATGGAATAAAGTAGGTATTCTCATTTTCCCATTGGGATATGTTCTATGCATTTTCTAGAAACTAGGATTGGGATCCCATGAGCCACTTACATATGTAATGGTTCAATATGATAACTACATGGGAATTCATTTTGTTAATTCAACTCAAACTATAATTATAGTTATCCCCATATAAAGAGTTTGTGAATTTCAATTTCCTCTGAAATTGGAATGGGAATTAACAATCCAAAAATCACAAGGCCTAACACTTAGAAAATCTAAAATTGATATATACAAATTATAAAAAGAAAAGGTTTGAACGTTGTTACTATATCACATGTCAAATGGGTAAGTGCATGGAAATAGGGGGAAAAAGTGGCCAAAAATCCACTTATGGATATTTTTAGCATAACATGCTTGCGTTATGGTTTGGTCGCATTATAACATGACATGGCTAAATAACACTCATGCTATAACATGGCCGTGTTATGGCTTGGATTTCCCAATCCATAATGTGAGCATGTTATAACACTAGTGCGTTAAAGCTGTTATAAAAAATATATACATAATCATGGCCGAGATCTCATTAGCACTTTTCCAAACCAAAAATAAATTTTTGCAAAAAATGTGAGCGCAAAAAAATGTAAGTGGGTTTTGGAGGTTAAATATTGTTTGCGAGATAAAATCTACCATGGCGAAGAGTCGAGAAGGTGAGTTTTAATTGAATTTAGAGTAATGTTTGTCATTAACCTAATTTTTTCTTGTATTATTCATGATTTTTGTTATTTTTATTTTCAATGGATCCAATCTCTTCACCTAGAAACCATCTTGTAGACACCCAAAAATGCATGCTTCCTTCCGGCTTGTCCCAAGTTATCCTTCATAACATTTAGAATTGATTAATTAAAATAATTAATTCACGATTTGAATATAACCCTTAGAATTAATTAAGTTAATTCTATTACCATTTTGGAATTAATTAAATTAATTCCTACACTCCCTTTATCTAGTTTAATTAACATTTACTAAATAAATGATTAATTATCTCCACTTCATAACTAATTAAATTAGTTATTAAAACTAGAAATATCCACTTGGACTCCACTTCACCATCTTAATCAACTCCACTTGATCTCCACTTCTAGAATCCTACAAAGGTGGGGGCAAAGAAATTACATGCACAACCACCTTCCTAGATGTAATTGTTGTCACAAAATCACTGCACCCTCCTAATGGCCTGAAAATGAATCATGACATTTGGTGTGATAGTGACACATGGGATCATCTCTCAAGCTATGGGACTTAGAATAGAGATGAACCTCCGGAGAGAGGCCAACTTCCTTTGTTTAAACTAGGTGCTCGACTCTTCATGGGATTAAGGAGAAATTGCAAAGAAATAAATCCTAAACTAGAAGTGGTGATGCACCAAAGAGCAGGGATGTTCAACTTTTGGAAGGGTTATGTGAGTGAGATGCTAGCATCCTAAATCACTTTCACCTATTGTAACTAAAAAGGGTACGAGTACCACAAACTAGAAACACATGTTCCTTTGTTAAACTTATACAAAAGAGAAAGAACATGATTTGGTTTAGATACACAGATAACTTTATTGGAAAAATTAACACAAGCACATCTTAAACACCCACTTTATGCAAAATAAAGATAATGTAACTTCCAATCAATAGCAGGAGAAATACAATCACAGCTGAAGAGAAAATAACCTCATCACTTAATCTTGGCATATAGTAAATAATCTGAAGTAAAGGAAAGTTACTCAAACATACTAAGGAATCACATTCACAAAGCATGTAATAAATAATTATTTCACACAATAATTCAAACTTTCAAATGGCAGAGTGTAATTCTCAATAAAATTAAAAGGGACTTCACAAATATATGAAAATACTCTTCCAAGCTTGAAGAGTAAAATCACCAAAATCTTGAAAATTGTATATCTCCATGAACTCTAAGCATTCATCTATTTATAAGTTCCTTAGGCTGAGCCATTACAGCTGGGCCCTTAACTAACATTTTACTAAAAATAGAAATGTCATTAAATTAAGGGAACAAGCTCCCATGAAAATAGCAAAACTGTTGCAAGGGTTTGACCGAGTCAACCCTGTAACTCTGACCAATCTGGAGCTCAAATTTGTCCTTCCATGGCTGCTCAATCCTGATTTGGCTCTGCAACTTGTTCACCTTTTTCAAGCTCCTCCTGGCTTTCCTTCCATACAGCCAGTCTTTGATTGTATTTAAAAAAACATTTGATTATTCCCTGGATTTCTTCATCTTCAGGTCCACATGCGTAGTGACTTACTATGTTTGCTATCTCGATCTCTCTGGTAATTCAGGCTGGTATTCTCTTTAGTTTGAAAATGACCTTGGACATCCTTCCTATGAAGTTCTGGCACAAGACCATTCAATCAATGGAATCAGAATTGAAAGTCCTTGTGACATCATCATCCGCTTCACCAAGTCTTTGAAGTTTTCCTAAATCTATTCTTTAGGAGGGCATCGATATTCTCATTGAAAAATTTACAATGAGCAATATCAAATTCTTCTGATATGTCATTCAAGGCGTCTGTGATTTCTAATCACTTGTCATCCAATTTTTAATCAAGTCTTGTAACACTTGGCACCTAAACTCCATAGCCTTTTGATATTCAAACAACTTTGAAGCATCATCAATCACCCCTTCCTGAAGAAGCAAGTCAGAATCCACTGCCCTAACCTCTTCCCATGTGGCTAGATTCAGATTCAGATTGTTGCTTTCCTCAGAGAAAGCCTCATCCATCTTCTAAATAGTTATCTTTGCCTCCTACAAATCATTATAGATTTCCACAACTTCCTTGATCAAAGGATTTTCCTCCTACAGTATTTGTTCAATCCACCCATTTACTGATCTCCCTTTCTGGCCAAGTTTCTCAAGCTCGTGATAAGAGAAGTCATCAATAGAAGCTGAAACTACTAAGGCCGTAGTAGATGAGGACTCAGTAGATGAAATGGGCTGTGTAACTCTCTGTAACAAAGATGTGAGTTGTTTGACCTTAGCCTTTAGCTCATCCTTCGTAGCTTTATCCTTGTCATATTTCACCATCAGGGCCCCCAGAGCAGTGTGAACATCCTGTTTGGCCCCCTCATGAGTGGCCTTTCCCAATGAAAATATGGAAATATGATAATCTGCAGCCATGATTGTTTCCTTGGTTTTTCCTCGGCAGGGTAGCCTCTATCACCCATTCTCTGGATGAATTTACTGTTAGATTTGACATGGTCCTTGGTCTCTTGGCCTTTGTCTTTTGGGTGTTTTCTCCAAGATGCTGAGATCCATGACATCTCCTAGAGGCACCTTCTTTTTCTGCTTGGGGGTTTTCCTGAATAACCACTCTGGAATAGCTAATAATGAAGAAGATGGAGTGGTAGGTGTGGCACTTAAGGTCTGAGTTGAGGCAAGGGTACTAGGAACATTCATGGGCATTTAGATAGAGGTGGAAATGATGGATGGGGTGGATGTTAACACAGCAGTGGGAATTGATACAATGGTATTGGAAGATGAAATGGCAGGAAAAGGAAGTGACAAAGGAAATGGAGGAGGGAAAGGTGATCCAATATTCTCTCCAACCGAGAGAGCTGGAAGGGATGAGAATACTTGGGCCATAGAAGGAGATGGGAAAGATGAAATGCTGGTAGAAGTGGGAGGAACTGATGGAGGAAGGGATGATGGAAGAGAAGAAGGAAGTGATGAACCTTGCGAACAATCAGGAGAATCGCTGACCATAATCACATCTGCCCCAGTCTTGGCTATAGGTATTTCTGAGAAACAGGAGTTTGAGGAAGAGATGAACTTCCAACAATAAATGAAATTTTCCTTGGTACTGTGGGGGTCTTCTGAGTTGACTGCTTTCCCTTTATGGGTACTTTGTTGGGCTTAAGACTGGTGGGGCTGTTGTACTTATAACCTACTCAACTCCCTTGGGTTTGATCCCAAAAGTAGCCAACCACCTGTAGGTCCTTTGAAGAATGGGACCCACTCTATCCTTTGTATTGGAGCATTCTTCTTGATACCAATCAATCCATGGAAGTGGTTGATTGGCAATACCTTCGGTCTTATATGCTTCGTCCAATACTTCACCGTCATCTTGCAAATCTACCGGGATCTTAGCTATCCCATACTGGTGAATTTCATCTACGTCCAATCTTTCATAATCTCTTTGTCGGATGATATACTCATCCCGACAATGAATCTAGATGTCTTCTAGTTGAGATGTATGGGAAGTCAAACATCTTGCTCAAACTTTCCCAAGTAGTCAAAGTTGGTTCTTGGATGAAAAGTCCGCAGGGTTACCGTACATCGGAAAAAAGTGACAAGCGAGCATGGGAATCTACAAGTAACTCTTCCACGTACCCGACCTCCCGAGGTCGTGCCGAGATAGCCGGTGGGGATGGAATATGTGTGGGATGCAAACGAACTAGTTAGGCAATCTAATGTCTTTGACACGCACTAATGGAATTTGTGAATCTAAGGCAAAGAAGGCCCTTCTAACTTGGACTGGTGTGATAGATCGATCAGCAAGGATGACTGCTCGAAGGCTCTAATCAATATCAAGTTCTAGCATGATTCGATCTATGGGTTGTGGAATATGTGGAAAATGACCTGGGATAGTTTCGTGTATATCTCCAGATAAGGTCATATGGTGGGTAATGAATACAATCGACTCTACGGACGATTCTCTGGCCTAGTCCAGAATTCTCTAGCTTTGTTAGCCGCTATATCTAGTAAGGATAGTTGTTCGATGATGATGGGTGGAAGTGGAGTGGACTGGAATACTAGTGTGTGTAGGCCAGTGTCTATATTTGACTGACTTATGGATTCGTTAGGTGCGGGATTTGTGGATCACAACCGTAGACTCTTGGTTGTTGCGGTCCTGCTATGGTCATGTACGAAATCAAGTCCTAATCCCTAGTATCCAGTAATCATACGCTTTCTCAGCTTCTATGTTTAGAATCAATAACTGTGTGATCTTCTCAGAGTACCTCACAGGCGTTCGTGCAATCTGGATTCTTAAACTAGTATCTATGTCTATGAGAGTGTCTCCTGCATGGGACCAAAGGATCACAACCAAAGATTTGTTCTCTTTTGAACCCTTCTACAGTCATGTGAATGTTTACCTAGGGTAATCTGTAGTTCGGTTGATTTGACCAAAACGTGTGTGCTTGGTCGTCTTCTATATTTAACCCTCTCAACTGAGAGCTGATCAGTTGTAAATCTGTTGTTGTTTGGAAGACTTGTATTCTAAGGTTCTGGTCTATGTCAACTATTGCTGTGATGAGGTTGGGTTGAGGCATGATTGGCTCAAATACGTATTCCCTGGGCTCCCTAGGTCCCGTGATTGTCATACAAGAACAAAATGTAAATCTAACTGTAGCAAAACAAATTCTAACTATGTGGAATAAATCTAAAACATATATAACTTCTATTTCTCTATGAGACTTTCTAAGAATTTAAGAAAAGCAGCTATTTAAACGTATCTAGAATTAACAACTAAATAACAATTTAAAACAAACAAAATAACCGAGTGTAGTTATTTGCCTGTGCAATTTGCAGATTTATTCTAAATAATGAAATAACTTGCTTAATCTATTTGCGAGATTCTCGATCCTACCTCAGAAGTGAGGAGTGAATCATAGTTTCTCAGAAACTATCAATCCCCACAGCTTCCCTGGCAATATCGAGAATAGAATTTACTGAAATGAAGCAATTACTACTCTATTTGATATGATTCTAACTAGAACTTTGAAAGCTAGAACCTGGATTCCACGTAGAACAGTGACGAATCCGATGGTGTGTGTGATCTTGTCCCCTCAGTGTGATCTTCTCGCTCCTTTGTGTTCACGTGGATCCAGAAAAGCGTGTAATGCTAGCATCAACAGAAGTAGATATTGGGATAAAGACAACTCAGAATGCAGACTGAATAAAATGCGAGTAGGAGAGGGATAGTGCAAGAGTACAGAGCTTGGCTTATGCGATTCCTAGTGGGATTTATTGCGAGTCATGCAACATGAAGCGTCCAGAACCTGAAACTATCCTGTTTGAGGAGCAAAACCTATAACTTTAATGGCTTCCTAAGCTATTCTACTCCAATGGATTGGGTGAAATAATAGTACTACCTGCACAAGATGGGTATGTGGCTTACCAACAGCTGAACAATGCTAACTAAGCATGCAAGGAATTAAAACTATGGCTTCTAAACAAAATAAAAGACTGAACTATGAAAATCAGAGCATGAAAGTGAATGAGGGGCAGACCATTTGCTTGTGCACAAACCATTTATTTATAGCTTTTCACTCACCCAAAGATCAAAACCAAACTGAACTCTAAAACTATAAACAATGGCCAAACACTATTCCAGGGGACCAAAAACATAAATGCAAGCCTAAGTCGGCAAGGAAAGCTGGTGAAACATTGATTTTTACGTGAGTCATGTTAAAACACTTTCTAGAAAACGCGTAAAGGACCGCCGCTCTGAGCAGGGCGGTGGTTACAGGACCGCCGCCCTGATCAGGGCGGCGGTCACGAGACCGCCGCCCATGCAGGGCGGTAGTTTCGTCACTGAAGAGCAAAAGGCCAAGAAAAGAGGGGAAAAAGGAGAAACAAAGGATGCGGGGCTAAGCGAGGCATGCGGGATGTTAACACACACTCGGAGAGCTTTTCCGGATCCCGAACACCTTGCGAGGAGACCTGTATCATCATTGGGGCACTTGTTACACTCTGTTTGGCATGCAGTACCTTACAATTTTGGGTACGTATACAGTTACCTCGGCCATCTCTGCGTCTACATTCTTGGCTTTGTGAATGTTTTGACAAGTATACCTACCAATCGAAATTGAAAAATGCACTCCTACCTTGTGGCACTTGTTTTGGATCTGATGGTAATCCAACAGTTGCCAAACTAGCTCCAATAGAACCCATTTTTCCGTAGGACACCTTGGTAATTTGCTAGGGGCACCAACAAAACCCAAAATTTGAATGTAGGTGAAAGTGGGAAATTGGAGATAGATAGCTCCCCATTCCCATACTTATTTGAAGGCTTCATCGAAATTCTCTCGATTGTACAAATCTTTGTCAAAGCGGTAGAGGATGATTGCGAAGAAAGCATCGCTGACCCTTCGAAAGTGCTTGCACCCCTCACTCAGAGTGAGCTGGGGATAGAAGTCATAAATCTAGGATGTGCTGTAAATGCCCTTGGTATTTAGTCTAGGAAAATATCCCATGGCAGTGGCAATGTAGACCAGGAATGATGTCATGTAGAATGATTTTGTGGTTGACACTCTACCCAGCTGATAGCAGATGGAGCTACTGATATGCTCTCCCCACCTGATAAGCTCCTTGTTCTTCTTGATAGTGGAAATGTATAAAAACATCCACTCTTGGAATTCCTTGGTAGCTGGGAGGCCTGAGACTTGGCTCAATAGTATGATTATGTCATTGACTTCTTGGATGAAGTCTACCCTGTACAAGGTTTTTGGCAACTTGGCCATGCTCTTAGCCAAGTAGCTTTTCATGACAATCTTGGTACATGAATCAACATCATTGTTCCAATGTTCTACTATGATTTCAAGTGAAATGGTGGCATAGTTTGGAATGTCAGGTAGCTTGAGAAGATCTTCAAAGAAATCAAGATCTAGGTGAATGACCACCTTGTCATCATCATCCTTAACTGACATAGAATCTGCATCAAAGTGGGTAGCTGCAGCTAGAACAAACTTAGGACAATGCATTGAAGCAAGAAAACCAGCCGCAAGGACAAGCCCGTTGTCATAAATTGCCTGCATCCATGGCTTTTTGTTAGGAGCCTTCACTCTGCTCCGAAATCTAGGAAGTCAATCTGACCTAAGTCAGTATCCCCTATGTTACCTAGATCGGACGATAGGCAAGACTAAGGAGCAACTCCAAGAAATGAATACTTCATCTTCTCTTTCTCTTTTGAAGTAGAAGTAGACATGAAGTTCTAAATTTTAGAAGTGAAGAAGAAAAACTCCAAAAGTCTGTAGGATGAAAATCTCTGAAAGAAAAATCCAAAAAGAAAATCTCTGAAAATAAAATCTCCAAAGTTAGAATCTCCGAAAGTCAGAAATTGCCAAGTTCCGAAATCCTGAAATGAAAACCTCTGGAAGATGTTTTCCGAAGTGATTTTCTCGAAAAAAATTTCCAAAATGAAAATTCATGAAACTCCGAAATGGTAATCCCTAAAGTGATTTTCCTGGAAACTCCAAAATGGTTTCCTCCAAAATCCATGAGGGATTCCCGAAATGAGTTTCCCGAAGTTTTTGAAGTAATTTTCTCTGAAGTGAGTCTCCTCAAAATGCTCTCTCCAAAAAGGAAAACTAGCAACTCTATGAAAACTTGAGATCTACCTCGAGATGATTTTGTGAATAACCTGAGAAACTGGAGATAACTAAAAATGAAAACATGGTGAATAGGAAGTCCATTATAAAAAACCTCAAGAAACAAAAGGAAAGAAAATGGGAGACGAGAACAAAAAGAAAATCTAAAACCAAAAAGAAATAACAAAATTAACATACCTCGAAAAGGACATTGAAAAAGACAAGAAAAGTGGATGTTAGAGATATTTCTCGTCAGATGAAAATGACCGTAGAAAATCAAGTTTAAATAGAAAACCCTAGCATTTATGGCAAAAATCTGATCCGTACAAGGTTGGTGAAGAAATAAATGCTCAGAAAACTCCAAAGTTCAAAACCAAAAAAATCGAAAGTCTGAAAATTCAGAAATTCGGGATTTCGGACTTCGGGAAATTGGAAACAAAAAGTGAATTGGTGATGAAAAGTTCCGAAACCAAAAGTCCAAAATTTGGAAATTTGGGTTTTAGACTTTGGAAAAAATGAAACCAAAACACCAAATGTTTTGAATGAAAGATCTAATTCCAAAACTCGAAAACCCAAACATTTTGAAATGACTTTCGGACTTTGAAAAAACTTCCAAAATGAAAACTCCGAAAATCTGAAATTTAACAATTAGACTCTAAGACTTGGAAATTCATTGTACAGGGGATCTCTTATTTTTTTTGTCCGACCTCATTTGACTTATCTTTCAGGGTAAGTTAAATTGCTAAAGAAACTTCTTCCAATAAAAATTCATTACTTGCCCTCATGGATATTCAATCCATTCAAATTGTTTCAAATTTCTCACATGCTATTTTTGCATATGCATTGATAATTTCACTAACCAATTTCAACCACTAATTGGCATATATAAAAATCAGGACTTATCCTTTGTAAATCATCTTAGATTACTTTCTCTCAGCCAACTTCTCGTTATTTTACCATTCAATATCTAAATATTACAAGTTTCCTATGTCCATTTGTTTCTTGTAGCATTGCCATTTCTACATTTTTAAGGTCAATTCAAGATCACCCAAAATATAACTTTCAAAAGGTTTTACAAGTTTAAACACTTGCAACCTTATATGAGGTCTCAAGAGAAACTTGGAGGAGAGGTTTTCTGTTGTATCTACTCATCTTTCCATTTCTACCATAGTTTTCATGCTCACATTCTCGCACACCCACCGGGACTCACCCACATTCTTTATTACTCTTGATTTCACATTTTTATTATGCAAATTATTTCTTAGTGTTTGGTTTTATTTGGATCACGTTTGTGTTTGTATGTGTGTTTTGCTATTTATCTTTAATATTTTAGTGTTTGTACAGTGTTTTGCTACATGTTGGGATCATCTAAAAACAATAACAAGAGTTTAAAAATCTATTTTTAATTTTTATTTTTGTTGTTATTACTATTTTGGTGGTATTTGTGTAGGTGTATTCTCATGTATATTTAGGATATTCTAAAAATAGAATTTTAAAGCAAAAAAATTCCCCAAAATAGTAGGTGTTTTACCACTAAATATGGTGGTGGGTATAGTTACAATTATCTTGACAGATACCTTGCTAAAGCTGGAGGACTTCCTCCAATTCCCTAGGATCCTTTCTCACACCTTTGCTCCCTTACGAGCTCACTAATAAGATCACCTAGCTCCCGAGCTAACCTCCTGGATCCCTTCACCCTACTAGCCCCCTTCACCCTCCCATCTTGCCACACCGAGCTCTCTCCAAACATTTTTAAGCTCATTGAGATGTGTTGCATGTGTTGCCTCAACTCCTTTCCTTTGCATGAGTTGATTGCCTATACCTGATCTTGGTTCACTCTCACATCACCCAACTTGACTCGGCAAGATAATCACCGAGATGAGATCCCTGCTCCATCCTAACTCACTCATCATTAACTTGATCTACTCATGCTTCACTATTTAAACTCAATGAGATTGTCCTCCCACTTCATGTATTCACCGAGCTCAAACCCACACCTACATCAAGCTCACACCCTCCTTGCATCTAATTGACCTTCCTCTCCATTCTAATCCCACCGTGCGGAGATAACCAAGTCTCCTACCAAGTTGTCCATCCCATTCCAACCAAGCCACTTTTCCAAAGCATCCCCTTACCACATTTAATCCTCTTCGATCCCAGCTCTATTTAGCGAGATATCCCAACTTTCCAATCTTGAACACCACCTCTGAGCCATTCCAATCTCATGTGATCCACCTCATCCGAGCCCTATCACACCTTTCACCTAGCTTTGAGCTGACTCGGTCTCCTACTTACATTGACTTGTCTAATGCCTTCAAATATGCACTACCAACCCTTGTCTCTGGAGTTATGACTCACCGAGTTACCCTTTCTGAAATATTTGTAACTCGATCCGGTCCCCCAATCTTGATCCATCCACTAATGATCCCTCTCTCATTGTTAATGTTAGAGCTCAAAATTGTACCCGCATTCAGATCATAGACAACCTAAAATTTGAGTCAACATGGGATTGTCTCCAAGTTGTGGGACTCAAATTGAGATAGACCTCTAGAGAAGGTTGACTTCCTCTACTTACTCCTAATGCTAAACTACTCCTAGGAACTGAAATACAACTATCTAACTCTACTCTAACATTCTAAGGGACCAGGGTAAGAAGGAGATGCATAAAATATAAATCCTAATCTACAGAGGTGATAACACCAAAAAATAAGGGGATGAACACTTCAACAAGAGAGAAAATGGAGGTAAACGATAATGAAGAGGGTCGAGGTGAAGACCACAGATTAAAATCGTGTCCCAAGTTCCACTTTCGTGATGCACAATAGACACAAAGTTCTAAAATAATACATACAAAATACCTGCAAAAGAATGATATGCAAGAGAGTGCAATAAAACAATAGCTAAGGTAGAGATGAGCCACAAAACCAAGATTTTATTTCCTAGAGAACATGCACAAATTATTACAAAATAGGAAGAAGATACAAAAAATTTATAGAACTTGAGTCCAAGGTATGTAACCCTTAGAACATTTTTACAACATAGAATGACACCTTTGCATTCCCAAACCATCCAACATTAAAACAAAGAATCACTTTACAATATATAGAAAGATAGGAGAGAGAAATGTAGAGGGAAATTTGAATTTTGAATTTCTCCCACCAGCCGACTAGCTTCATTTAATTTCTTTGCATGCTCTAAGGAAAGGCCTGAATGCTTATACAAATCCATGTCTACATGCCATCCACCTTCTTTGAAGAAAGAAAGGCACCCATACTACATTTAATTCTAGTGGTTGAGCCATCCTGAGAAGACATTTTGCATGTTAGATAAGATTCCTTAGTTTTTGTCTATTTTACTTGATTTGATTCATGAAATCGGATCTGATTGCATAGAGAATAGAAAAATCTTATTGGATTTGCAAAGATTTGACAACTAAATTAAAGGCGTTCGATTTCTGGCTTTCAGTAAGAAATCATCATTTTACTTAATGATGTGGCTTTCATTACTCAACTTCGTGCGCAACTATTTGACATCCACGGATCATTCCTTTGCATTGCGAAACCCTATGTCCTCATAGATTTTGAAAACCTTCCATGGTTTAGTTCGATGACGTGACTTTCTTCCTTGAGTTCCGCAACCTTCTTTCCACTTTGTTGTCTAAGCCTTGCGTACTTTTCATAGTATGCGGCTTTGAATATCCATTCATGAGAGTCTTTTTCTCATTATGTGGAGCTTCCTTCGCATTATGGGTTCTTTCTCTTTGTAGCCTTATCTCGTTAGCCATGGCTTTCTAAAAACACACCCTTTATACCGTGGCTCATATTTCCTATCACAACATACTTAAAATTTTATGTGGTTTCCATTTCAAGTCTGTGGAAAATTAATTTTGTCTATTTTGCAAGGGGTACAAAAATAGACAAAATTTTTGGCAACTCACAGGGGTCATCTTCCTACTAGATAGGTGATCAGTAGCCTCCTTAAGGCATCCATTGGGCATGAATTTAGATGATTGATTTAGTTACTCTGCATTTGATTCCTTTGATTAAAGGTAAGTGATCCTTAATATCTTGGAATTATTTTTACAATAGCATCTTATAAAGATGCAAAACATGTACAACAGATCTCCCAGAAACAAAGCATGTGCAAAGCACTTAGGGAAAGGAACCTACACTACCATAAAAACAATGTGCCGAAAGCACTTGGAGGAATTGAAATACTACTCTACTATGTACAAGATGCATGAAATATCTTAATGAGAGGGTTTGAGATGAATCCCATTCACTAGGATTTGAAATGCATTCCCATCAAGATCAGATAACTCAAAAGAATTAGCCACCTTGCAAGAAGTGATGATGTATGGGCCGCTCCAAATAGCATCAAATTTGGAGTGCCTTCCAGGTTTATCTCGGTCCACGTCCCATTTCAAAACTAGGTCTCCAATCCTGAATGTCTATTCACTAGTTTTCTTGTCAAACCACTATTTGGTTGACTTCTGATGTTGTTCCATTCTGAGCATAATGACATTCCTAGATTATTCAAGCTCAACCAATTCTGCTATGCATTTCCCTTTGATTTACATCTTCAAATTCCAATTGTTGGGCTAATTCAAGTGAAGGAAACTCAAGTGACAAAGAAAGCCACACTTCTTTTCCATATACCAGTTTGTAGGGAGAAGTGCCAATTGCCTTCTTCATTGTTATCTTGTCTACCCAAAGAGCATTTTTTACTTTTGTATGCCATTTCCTTTGGTTGATGTCCATAGTCCTCTTCATGATTATGATCAAGTTTTTGTTAGTAGATTCCCAATCCATTACCTTGGGGTAATAATTGGAGGAAGTTTTAAGATAAATTCCAAGTTGAAGAGCCCAATTGGAGATTTTGGATCCTAAGAAATATTTAGCATTATCAGAAATAATGGTTTGAGGTATGCTAAACCTTATAAAATTTCTTCAAGAAATTCCAAGATGGTTGATTTAGTATCTTCCTTTAATGGTGTGGCTTCAGTCCACTTGGTGAAGTAATCTATTGCTATGAGGACCCCCTTTTGACAAACACTAGATGGAGGATTGATCATCCCAATGAATTTGAGGCCCCATTGTGTAAATGGATGATCCACCTGAATTATTGATGAAGTGGCAGGGCCTCCAATATTTTCTTTCCAGTGAAGAGTGCACACTCCTTGCATTTCCTAACCCACCTGTGAGCATATATGAACAATGCATGACAAAAGTACCCTAATTTTATGATTTTCATGGCTGTAGCTTTAGCACATAAATTCCCACCTAGAAACCATCATTGAACTTTGTCAGACCTTGTCATATTGTTCACCTTCAATACACCTGAGCAGTATGCCATCAATGTTCCTTTTGAACAATACGCCATCAACTAGCGCATATGGAATAGACTGCAACCTCAAATGTCTTCTTTTTCCTTACTCGTGACTAAGGGATATGCACCAAAGATAAGAACTTTGACATATCAACAATCCAACTATGATCATTGAAGACATTTATTTCATCTTTCTACCATTCAACATTATGTGGTAGCTCATTACTTAGGGAAACTTGGTTTATGAGGGCGGTCTCTTGGGATTCCGTGGCATCTAAAGCCAATTGCTCATAGAGTGCTCTCCCTCTTACCAATTTTGTGGCTTTAATGGTCACATCATACTCCAAAATTTTAGTTACCCATCTAGCTCATTTCTTGCTGATATTTGATCCCATAATGAATTCCCTAATGCTGGAATGTGATACTAAAACTTTTATGTGACTAACAAGTGATCATGCTTTTGAATTTCTTCAAGGCTCGCATGATAGAAAACACTTTCTTTCAATGTGATTGTATTTGAGCTCATAGTTCTTCAGTTCTTGACTAAATAATTCCACATAGGCTACTCCATTACTTGATCATTCAGCTGTGTTAAAACTGTGGCTATACTTGATTTTGCTCCATGAGCATAAAGAATGAAGTCCTTGGTATAATATGGATTAATCAATGTTGGAGCCTGTGCAATCTCTTGTTTTATCTTCTCAAATTTGTTTTTACCTTCCGTGGTCCACTTGAATGCTAAATCCTTCTTAAGCATAAGAGTAATAGGCCTTACTAAACCCGTAAAGTTAGGGATAAAATTTCTGACAAAGTTGATCTTTCCAAGGAAGGACTACAATGCTTTCTTATGAGATGGTAAGGAAAGAGCCATGATAGCTGCAATTCTCTCTGAATCAATGGAAATGCCTTCTTTTGAGACAATATGCCCCAAAATATTTCCCCTAGGAACTGAAAATTACATTTCTTAGGATTCATGGATATGTAAAACTCTCTGCATCTTTCAAATACCTTCTCCAGGTGTTTCATGTGATCCACACTCTACTTAGAGAAAACAGTAATGTCATCTAGGTAAACCAAGATGAATTGGTTGATATATCCTTTGAAGGCAACATCCATTGCTCTTTGGAAAGTGGCACCTGTATTTAACAATCCAAAGGGAATTTTTGATATGCATACGTTCCCCATTTGGTAGTGAACACAGTCTTGTATTGATCCTCTTCTTTCACTTTGATCTGATTAAAACCAAAATAGCCATCTAGCATAGAGAATCTTTCAGCTCCTACTATTTGTAGAATTTTCTCCATGGAGGGAAAGGGGTAATGATCCTTGAGAGAAGCCTTGTTTAGGTCCCTAAAGTATACACATAGCTTGATTTCACCATTCTTCTTTCTGACTAGAACCAAGTTCTCCACCCAAGTGGAGTACTTAATGGGAAAAATAATCCTAGCCTTGATGAGTTTAGACAATTATTTTCTCATGAGGGGTTCTATCTTGGGGTTTACCAGCCTTTGCTTCTGTCTTGTTGGCTTGATGTTGGGATCAAGATCAATAGAGTGCTAGACTATGTCCGGATTAAATTCTTTTAGATCTTCATAGCCCCATGAGAACACATCACTGAATTTTTGACATAAAGCAAAAAATTTCTTTTCATGTTCATCACATACCTTTCCAAGAAAAAGTTCTTTTCCTGGGGTAGTTATAACTGGATGAAAGTCTTCTTAATTAGCCACCATATTATTTTCATCACATTTAAAATCATCATATGGGCAAAAATTTTTCTCTAAAGTGACCAATCCTTTAGGCAATTTATTCATTTTGAGATGAATAATCTGATCACCATAGAATTATTACAAATCAGATTGCATCTTTGAAGAGAATTCAACCTCATTTTGTAAGAATTTGACAATTTGCTGATCGCTATCAAACACTTGCTAGATGGTTGAGTTATCTAGAATAGAGGGCCTAACCACCATCTTGATGTGTTGCACACTTCCTTCACGTCAGGTCTTCTGTAGGTGAAAACTGAGATCCAAGATCCACCATTTGATTCGCTTCCTTGTTTAAGCTTCATTATATGACATGAAGGTTAATGGCATAAAAACTCTCCATCAAGTCCCAAACCCTATGTTTTTAAGCCTTTAATAGCTTGTTCTTGGCAGCACACTTTCCACAGACTTGGTGAACAACTAACTCAGTGTCCCCAAAGATCTGCAACTCTTTGATCTTTCTCTTTTCCACAATTAATAGACCATGCACCAATGCCTCGTATTCCGCCACATTATTGGAACATGCAAATTGTAGCCTGTGAGTAAAGAAGGATATCTCATTTGTAGGAGAGATCAATACAACACCTACCCCAGCTCCATTTTTCTTCTAGAGCCATCAAATTTCATCCACCATAAGCTAGAAACATATTCTTTGTATTCTTTGAACGCCGCATCGAGGGCATCATAGAATCCTCTCTCCAAGAATACACATTAGGTACCTAGACCAATTTCAAAAATTTTAATCTCTTCTTCATAAGGTTCAAACCTATGGTCTCTCTTAAACCATTCATCAAATGAAAAATTAGGCACGAGAGGAGGAGCAGGTTGTTCTTTTGGAATTGAAAACTAGATCTTTCTCTTCTTGTATTAAGAAATTTGATTGGATAGGGGAAGGTTCATAAGACTCTATGTGATAGGAAAAGATAGGCTCAACTTGAATAGTGAATCTTGTTCCATACCTAGTTCTCAGAAGCATGTGAGTCCAATCTGAAGACAAGTAACCGCCCACCTTAGTAGTGAAATCTCTAGACATGAAAATGGAAAACATGGGAGGAAAGTCAATGACTGAAATGTCATGGGTTATGGTGAGGCTTGGGTAGGCATGGAGTGTCAACTCAAGGTCTTTTATTACTCCCAATACATTCACAATTGACCCATCAAGCTGTAAAAATCCCTTAGACACAAGACTATATTTAAGACCTAGGATATCAACAATCTTCTTAGGCATTACAGAGGTACTAGCCCCTAAATCAATCATACAATTATGAACCAAGTTTTTACCTATAATTATTGACATGTAAAAGGGTTTTTTTGACATTTTTACTTACTTGATCATCTTTATCTTGACAAACATGCACTGCGGCATGAGTCTTATGCAATATTGGA
The DNA here is from genome assembly GCA_018340775.1 of Taxus wallichiana var. yunnanensis. Classification (NCBI taxonomy): domain Eukaryota; kingdom Viridiplantae; phylum Streptophyta; class Pinopsida; order Cupressales; family Taxaceae; genus Taxus; species Taxus wallichiana. Next base: position 22,320,412 of record CM031236.1, on the reverse strand, counting down.
TCTACCAAAGGTAGTTTCTTGAGGGCTTCAAACAAGAGATCTCGCTGAGATGGAATATCAAGTGCATCCCATACTATCATATTAACATTTGCATTTTTCAATTACTCTACAATGTTGAATGGAAGACCCACGGATTTCTGCATTTGTGGCATGCTACTTTCTCTCTTTAGTTTTAGAGGAATTTGATATGGAATTTTTTTTAGACATCAACTTTTTTATCCACATCTCTACCAGGCATCATAGATAGCTTTGGTAGATTCTCCACTTTAATCCACAACTTGCTTTTATCAAACGTAACTACACTTATGCTTCCCATAATTTCTCTAGGAAAATCTAGTGGCTTGTTATTTTCCAACGCGGCCTCCTTTTCCTTGCCTAAAACATCATTTTGAACATTTGGGATTGAAGGTTGTGACTCCAACATTCTTCTTTTGTATTGCATGTATTATCACCAACACTGCATCTAGGGTCTCATGGGGCCGCTAACCTGCTCTGATTGACTCCACAAAAGTCCCCATCTCCAAAGAACATGAAATTGATATCTGTGGAAGATTGTTGACCTTCATTATCAATATTTAGCACTTTTAAAAGTGGTTTTTACTAGTTTGAAGCACCTTGAATCATGTAGGCTTAGAGATGCATTTCCTTTTAAAACCAAGTTGGTTATGAGGTAGATTACATGGAAAACACCACTTTGTTTCTTGTGCCATATTTTTTATCTGAACTAAGGATTGACTTGAACTGGGGGCAGGAAGTGCCTGCAGAGGAGGGATTTTTCCAATGGAAGAGGAGCACTTTGACTTTTACATCTGCTATTCTATTGGTTTTGTGCATATCTATGATTATACTTAGTTTTTATCTGACTGATATACCTAGTTTGAGGATTTCCTTGATTTTGATGATTTCTATAGGACTGGGCTTGCTACTTTTTTAGGGATATAATTTTTTTGTCAAGTTTCTAATCAAATATCTCATTACTTCATCTTCATTTTTCTATGCAGAGGTTTTTGATGTGGAAGCAATGGGTTGCGATTTGGTTGAGGAATAAGAGCAATAGAGAGTTCTGTTTTGTGGAGACGGAGATCTCTAAATATTTCTACCTCATTGTCCTATGCTTGGAGATAGTTGCAAGTACTCAAATATGCCTTCTTGTCTTGTTCTAGACCGTGTTTTTATCATTCTCATGAATCAAGGACACTTAAACTGTTGAATCAGTATATTTACTACTTAGAGTCACCAGATGTGTTATCACATAACCTCCAAAAGGATCAAATTTTATCAAGCATAGACCAAAACTTGATAAATCTATAAATATTTTGAATTCATCCCACGAGGCATGCCAAAATGGTTGGAGAAAAAAATTCCACATGCATTCGATCATAGAAAACCTAAAATTTTAGTCAACATGGGATTGTGTCTAAGTTGTGGTAATCAAACCGAGATAGACCTCTTGAGAAGGTCAACTTCCTCTACTTACCGATAATGCTAAACTACTCCTAGGAACTGAAATGTAATTATCTAACTCTACTCTAACATTCCAAGGGACCATGGTAAGAAGGAGATGCATAAAATAAAAATCCTAATCTACAGAGGAGATAACACTAGAAAATAAGGGGATGAACACTTCAACAAGAGAAAAAATGGAGGTAAATGATAATGAAGAGGTCAAGGTGAAGACCACAGATTAAAATTGCATCCCAAGTTCCACTTTTGTGATGCACAATAGACACAGAGTTCTGAAATAACACATACAACATGCCTACAAAATAATGAGAGGAAAGAGAGTGCAATAAAATGATAGCTAAGGTAGAGATGAGCCACAAAACTAAGATTTTATTGCCTAGAGATCATGCACAGATCATTACAAAATAGGAAGAAGATGCAAAACATTTCCAGAACTTGAGTCCAAGGCATGCAACCCTTAGAACACTTGTGCAACATAGAATGATGCCTTTGCATTCCAAAAGTATCCAACATTAAAACAAGGCATCACTTTACAATATATAGAAAGATAGAAGGAGAGATAAATGTAGAGGGAAATTTAAATTTTGAATTTCTCCCACCAGCCGACCACCTTCATTTAATTTCTCTGCATTCTCTAAGGAAAGGCCTGAATGCTTCTGCAAATCCATGTCTACACACCATATACCTTGTTGAAGAAAGAAAGGTGCCCATATTACATTTAATTCTGGTGGTTGAGCCATCTTGAGAAGACCTTTGCGTCTTTGGAGAGGCTTCCTTGTTTTTTTTTCTATTTTCCTTGATTTGATTCATGAAATCGGATCTGATTGCATATAGAATAGAAAAATATTATTGGATTTGCAAATATTTGACAACTAAACTCAAGGCGTGTCGATTTATGGATTTCACGAGAAATCATCATTTTAATTAATCACACGTCTTTCTCCACTCAGTATCGCTTGGCTATTTGACATCCATGAATCATTCCTTCGCATTTTGGAACCCTTGGTCCTCGTGGATTTTGAAAACCTTTAGCAGATTTATTCGATGACGTGACTTGCTTTCGCTTTGAGATCCACGACATGTTTTTCATCGCTTCCGTAGCTCTGTGACACTATTCATACTATCGCGGCTTTGAATATCCATTCGTAGAGTCTTTTTCTCATTTGCGGAACTTCCTTCACAATGTGGGTTCTTTCTCTTCGGCAGCCTTCTCTCCTTAGCCGTGGCTTTCTCAAAACACACCCTTTATCCCTCGATCATATTTCCTACCGCAACATACTTCAATTTTTCTCGTGGTTTCCATTTCAAGTCCATGGAAAATTAAGTTGTTCTATTTTGCAAGGGGTGTAAAAATAGACAACAGCTTAACAAAAACTAAAACTATAGAGTTTTTCCCTTTAAAAAACTTAGATTAGGTTAAAATTAAAATTAGGTTAAATTTACTATTTCCTTTCATTCTAACTTTTTTTTCTTTATTTAATTAAATTAATTATTTTTTCTAATTTATTGTGGTTTATTTAATAATTAGGTGATTTAATTAGGATTTTGATCAATTAGATTAAATAGGCTAATTGTGAAACATTAAATTAGGGGTTATTTAACGTTTATTTGTCGTTAGCTCATTTTTGGAGGATTTTGTAAACATTTAATGCTTTTCGTAGATTTTTTTTTGCGCTTCGAGAAATAATTTTTGCGAACTAATTTTGATAACCTCCACACATATGCTTTTTCTCACACTTTTATAAGTGATCTTGAAAATCAGAAACATGGGTTTATTTTTTGTGTTTTCTCTTATGTTTTTACCGTAAGAAAAATTCTAACCTTTTGTTTGTAGGACCATCTTACGAAGATCATTCTCAAAACTATTAACTACAGTTTCCTTATTCAAAGATTCAAGCAAACTCTATCACCTTTCTATTAAAATGTTATAAATTTTCCTTAATTTAAAACTTTTGGAGATGAGATTATTTCCTCCAACTTAATTGTGGGAAGTGCATGACTAGGGGCTAGAAACTCATTGTGAGGAGTACCATAGAAACCCCAAGTAGTTGGTTCCATGAGTGAAATGGTTGACGAAATAGGAACCCCTACCTAAATGATTAGTACACCTTTTGTGAGATATTAGAGTCAAAATTATCCACAATGGTGTCCCCATTTTGATCTTTTGAGCCGAGTAAAATCAAACTTATCAGATCAAGAGGTTAAAGTAAAGCCGACAAATAGTATTACTACCACACTTTCTCGGATAATATTTTTGCATTTAGGGAGATAACTGTTGGGGTTAGCACACTAGTTGTATAAATATATTAATTAGATCAAAGCATAAAAAAATAAATATGAAAATAAACAAGAAGAAACAATACAAAAGATTTAACGTGGTTCACCCAAAGGTGGGATACATCCACCAAGAAACAAAAATTTATCATCACAAAGGAAATACAATGAAGATTTTCAATATTCCACATCTTCTTGATGTCCTGTACTTTCTTCTTTACAAATTTATCTTTTCTCTTGTTGTCCACTCAAAATTCACCTGCTTTTAAGAAGTTGAAAATTTAAAATTTCGAGGTTAAGTGTCTTCTCTGTTATCCTGGTAATGTGAAAAGTCGAGAAATTGGAAAAATCTGTGTTTTGGGTCATTTTGTGTGTTTTTCGGGCTTGTCGGACATTTTTGTCCCACGTGTCCCAGGTTCATACGGGCTCTCTGGTTCCCGATCGGCCGATTTACCCGAAGTCAGTCCTTTTCGGGCCCGTCGGAACTTTTTGTCCCAAATGTCCCAAGTTAGTCCGGACCCTTTGTTCCCTTTGTTCCCTTTTTCGCGTACTGATTTGGACGAGTCGCATTTGTGACTCGCGTATTTTTGTCCCGCATGTCCCAAAAGCATTTGTGCGTCTTTTCCCGCTTCGCCCGAATCGGCCGAACCGCGTACTTCACTTTCGCGTCCCTCGTGTCCCAAATGAACCAAGTGCCATTCGTGCTAATTTTTCCCGCTCTACCCGAATATCTTGCTTTTCAATTTGGTAGATATGTATTTAATGTGCATTTATTGCCTTTCTCTCTCCTAAACGGCTATATAATGAACTACCCCCTATGCATTTTTACACACTGCTTTCATGCTATCTATTGCTCGAACCCTTGCAACCAAAATTCTACACGCGTATCCTTTCTCCTGTAATTCCATCCCAAGTCCAACCTGCAGCTCTGCTCTCCAAGTTACTATCAACATGAAGATTAAATTCCAGGGGCAAGAACAAGTTTCACCACTCGAGTCTGCCATTCCCGATATCGGGGACAGTGAAGTTCGCCACCTTGATTTTGGGGATTTTTGGACAAGGATGACAGACGTGAACCCTTCACCTATGGCACAGATGATTCATGACAGTGGTTTGGCTTTCACTGGTGGCTTCCCTATCTCAGTGCAATGCGCAGATACAGTGCTCTCCTGCGGTGCTCATTTCAGCCCCGACTCGAGTGAATTGGCCAACGTGCATGGGGAGCTCATCACCAAACTTGACGCTTTCGCCATTGGAACTGCCCTAAGAATTCTAGAAATGGACAATTCCATAGTTATCTCTCGAAACCAGGCACATGCCCTCTTCGACCAAGACAGTGAGAACTACAAAGCAAGGGTGGCGAAGTCGTGGCTTAAAAACCCTAAAAAGGGGGCATCCCGTCTATCCAAGGTTCTGTTCCATGTTGATTTCAATGAGGAACTATCAGATTTCATAATCCTACTAGCTTGGGTTATGGGCTTACCCTCTACCAATGAGTTCCATTTTTGGATGTGCCCACTTATCAATATGGTGTGCGAAGGAACTCAGAATATCAATTGGGTAGAGATCATCAGTATGAACCTAGCAGAGCAGCTGTCTAATGTACAACAAACAAAGAAATTTTATATGACTTCATACCTGATGTATACTCTGGCAACATCGAGGCAATGGTTTTGTTTCTCATACATCGATGCTCATAAGGATGACCCCGTGTATGCCTCTTGCCGCCCGAAGTTCACCACGAAACCAGCAATCATAATTTCAGGAGGGTGAATGATGCTTTCACCATGTACATTGTCAGGCTCCTAGAAAGTGACATGGCGAGGAGATTTTCTGATGAAGCTATGAGCCTGATAGCGCATTACGGTGCCTATTTCATCCAATTTAGGAAATTTTCCTATATAAGGCTTGCAGGCTATGAGAGCACTCCTCTCAAGCTTCCTATGTTCTGCAATGACAAAATGGCCTTAATAGAAGTATGCAGGCAATTGGATAAATTGCACAGAACCTGCAGGGATAAGAAAATTACTGGCCTTTGCACTTCCCTATCATCTTGGGAAACTACACCTGCAAAACAGCCCTGGATGCACAAAATATAGAAAGAGCCCTAGCTCCCATCACTGTCCATTTCTTCAGGCCCAGAACTTGCTTTGATTTAAAAAAGTTTATTGAGCAGAACATCAAAATAACCTATCATCATAGGGCAGACACAAAGACTATTGGGCTGACTGTGCTGATGATTTTGAAGCCAGAAGGAGGCATTATGGCAGGTTCTCCCTACAGTTAATTCAAGAACTTGGCTTGTATCAAGTTCCTGAAGGGCTCCAAGATGATAATTCTGACCTGTACTCATATGAGTATGACAATGTGGTCAAGCACACTCCCTTGGAGGACTTGGATTGGTTCAAAAAGGAGAAGGATGATTTGGCTGAAATCCTGGCTCCAGTCTTAGTGAGGACCAAGATCTGGTTTGATAGAAAAGTTCGTGAGCACAGGAGACACTCAGGGGAATCCTCCTCCAAGGATGCTTCAACACCAAGGAAGGAAGCATCGCCATCCAGATCAGAAGCACCTGTGCAAACCCCTCCAGCCTCTTCAACTCAAGGACCTGCAGTCTCTACTCCTTCCTCATCCACCCAGGTGTATCAGAAGAAATTCAAAGAAGTTAAGAAGGAGCCAGTGGAAAAAGACTCCCTGAGGAAGCATGCAGAATTGCCTTCGGGACCAGAGAACATTATTGTTCTTAGTGAAAGTGAAGAAAGTGAAGTGCCAGCTCCTGCAAGCGCCCCTGAAGCTCCAATGGATAAGGACAAAGAAGTCCAGAGCACTGAACTTCCAAGTACTGTTGATTCCTTTGCACCAGTTGTCTCAAGTGCCCCACTCATGTCTCAACTCGAGACAACAACAGTACAAACCTTGGGCGCCATGAGCTCTCTGTCTCTTGGTCCTCTTGCCCCACCTACTTCTTCCTCCTCCTCTTTTGCATGGGTGCAGCCTCTTGTCGACAGTAGGAAGAGAAAGTCTTCCTCTCGAGCTCAGGACCAAATTTTGATGCTTGTGGCAGCCTTGTTAGGCACTACTCCTCCTTCTCGCGCCAAAAAAGCCAGAATTACCTCCAGGATAGTGTCTGATGCTCAGGGCCAGCAATTCCTGGAGATAGCCAAGCCTATGGTAGATAAACCAGAGTAGGATTTGCAGGCATCCGACCTGGAACTCTCAAGAATTCCCATGGGAGAGTCTACCCCTGAAGGTGAGATCCACAACCTTCAGGAAACAGTCACCAGAGTCATTGGGAGGGTAGAGAAAGGGCAGCAAACCATAGAACAGTTGGAAGAACAAGCCCAAATTCTTACAGGTTTCATCAAATCTCTTTTGTCCAAGGACAAAGTTTTGGACCCTACCCCATTGACTACTCTTCCACCACCTGTAATTTTGAGCCAAGATGAAGTACAAAGTATCAAAGATATGCACAAGTATTCCATCTATGGCAGAGCTATGGAGGCCATGGTGGATGATATGCTTGTTGCGGGATTGAACTTCATTGATGAAGCTTTCAAACTCCATGGAAAGGTGAAAAAATTGCAACAGAAGCTCTCCTCCACTATTGGGAGCATTGATAAAGAACTTAAACTTTGGAGCAGTTGCATAGTAGACCTCCGCCTCATGGGACAAACAGATGAAAATATTTTGATGGCAAGCAAAGTCTTCGAGGATACAAAGGATAATTTGTCAAAGTCCTGGGTCTACAGTGTGGATTGGAAGATAAAGGTCCTGGAGGAGGCTTTGGGAGAATTGAGAAATAACTGGCAGAAGGGTGAGGCTTTTAAAACACTAGTTGTATCTGCTTTCAAAGATATACATTGTCATCTTCAGGATGAGACTTCTGGTGTGCCTCTTTCCCTACAAGAAATCAAAGCTCAATTCAGAGCTTTTGTCAAGGGTGATCTATTCAAGGAAAGCTCCATTTCCAAAGAAAAAATGAAGGAGATCTGCTCTCTTCAATCTGCCATTGAAGAAGCAAATAAAGACTATCATACTCATGTCGAGTTTGATAAGGAAATGGAGAAGTGCCTCGGATTTTGGACTCAGTCTACCACCAACACATCAGTCCCACGTGGCAGAGACATAGCCGAGGCGTTGAAGAGATTCAGACAATGGATCTTAAAGTCAGTGGGTCCCTCCTACTCATAAGCACTTGTCTTCTTCTCCTAATTCTTCTCTTCTCTTCCCATTCTTTCTCTCGGATTTATTGTAATAATTAGTTGGGGTATTGCGATTGGCAACCCTTTAACTAATCATTAGTTAAAAGAAGTAGTTACCGAGAGTAACTGATTTGTAAACTATATAATGGCCTCTCCTCGCCATTTTTCAAGGAGGAAGAACTTGGCTTATTTATGAAAGTGTAAATAAATCATAAAGAAATCAATACAGAAGGACTTTTCATTCTTTGTCTATCTAGTTTCCTTTATTCCCAAGCTATTCATTTACTTTTATTAGATCATTTGTCTGTATTATGCTGAGAAGCTTTGTATTCTCACAGATGTTATTTACAGAACTTTGTGTCTTTTCAAATTTCATCTTCTTAATATGATACAAATGATCTTGTTCTAATTCTTGTACCCTCGCATGCATAAGGAATTACTCTGTCATCTATAATTCTGAATGGTGCCTTTCTGCTCATTCTCACATTCTTATTCCTCGGTCCTTTTGTAATTGATGATCCTTATAGAAAACACTTTCATAATATCCAAGTTCCACAAGAAAACCATACTTTGTATATGTGTAAATAGGTTCGTTTCTGAATAAGGGAACCTCTCCCATTAAAGAGGAGGGACTTCTTGTCCCCTGACTATTGCTCTTCTTGAAGTCCTATTTGACGACCAACAGTTTTTGGCGACTCCGCTGGGGAATCATATTCCAGTTTATTTATTGATCATCTTTTGATCTGGCGACTCCACGTTTTACTCGAGGGAGAAGGGCCCTTGGTATTGAAGATTCTCAGTTTCAGCTTTTGGAACAGCAGGGTTTTCCTTTCCCTTCAACAAGAAGAAATATAAAGACTCGTTCAACAAGCACTCCACCTGTCCAAGATAGAAACCCTACGGGTGGTATTCCTTCAGAGCCAATCAGTCCTAATCTTCGAGCTTTGATTCTTGCTGGTGTTGCAGTTCCTCTTCAAGCCATTTTTCCAAGAATGGCGGTACCATTGCCTTGGGGTCATCGTGTTGGGCCTCTTGCCCTTCCTCAGCCTTTGCATGAGTTACCTAGAGGTAACCGGAAGAACTTCCCTAAATTCAAAGGCGATGGTAAAGTACATCCTGATGAACACATCGCAGCCTTCATAGTCACATGCGGAGTTCTGGGAGTTGAACATGAAGACGTCTCCGTAAGGATTTTTGTTGAGACTTTACAAGATAATGTTGCTGATTGGTTCTATCACCTTCCGACCGGTGCTATCACTAGCTGGGACACAATGAGAACTAGGTTTGAAAACCGTTTCAAACCGGTGGAAGACGTGCATGCCTTGCTAGCCCAAATTTCTCAAATAAAGAAGGATTCACAAGAGCCCATGAGAGAATTTGTGGCTCGATTCAATAGGTTGATTAACAAAATTCCGCCAAATACTCGACCTGTAGACCAAATTCAAAAATGTTTCTTCCTAAATGCTCAATCGCCTGAAGTTAGTTATGCACTAAGAAGGGCTAATCTCACAACATTGGCCGAGGATCAAACTCTTGCTGTTAGTGTTGAAGATGATTTAATCATGTCAGGGAAGTTGAGGAGAGACCCTTCTAAATCTAAGTCTGCTTCTTCCTCCTCTTCCACTCCTGGACCTAATACTGATCCATTGGTACAAAAACTTGCAAATGATCTCATTGCCATTAAGAAACAATTGGCTCAGCATGCTCCCTATGCAGATGTTCCAAGGAGGAATTTTCAGCCCAGAAATCGTTTGCCTGCTTCTCAAACAAGGCTAGCGCTTGAAGGACCTCCTATTAAAGTTCCTGTCAATGCAACCTGTGAAGTTGAAGAACCAGAGGATGAGGAGGTTAATGAAGATTGTGAGGAATTTGTTGAAGAGGTTGATGATGAAACAGATGAACTTGAGGGATCTCGAGTTAATTTCTTCACCACTGAAGGCATTGATGAAGGAGATGATTATGATGAAGTAGTAGCAGACATGAATAGCGAATCATACGTTGTCATGACTCGAGAGCAGACAAATCAGAGGGAGAAAGTGATGCAGCCCACCAAGAAATCTAAGGAGCAGCCGACAACTATCCCCGTAATTGCAAAAAGAGGATCTCCGATCCCCATTTCATCTACACCAAAGGTGAGTCCTGTCAATTCTGCTACTAAAGTTACTTCTTTTTCCCCTAAAATTGATAAACCTAAGATTTCAAGTGATGATAACCCATCCACTTCTGGGTCTTTTGATATTATTGATCACCTAAAAAAGACTAAGGTTCAAATCTCAGAGGCTGAATATTATCAAACCCATCCTAAGGCTTTTGCTAAAATGATTCACTTTGTCAATTCCCATTCTAAAACTACCTCTAAAGGCCTTTTACCCACTCCTTCTTCACCACAACCTAATCTGGTAGCCACTGTCACCTCACCCAATGACAAAATCAAACCATTCTATGTGACACTTCTTATAGCTGGCCATAGGCTCAGTAATTATGTCATAGACTCAGGAGCATCAGACAATGTGATGCCTGCTAAAGTAGCTCATGCCTTAGGCTTGACTCTCACACGCACTTATGGATCTTGTTATTCTATGGAGAGTAAGGAAGTGCCCTTGGTCGGAAGAATTAAAGATGCACAAGTGGCTTTTGTTGCTTTGCCTGAGAAGAAAGTTTTGGCTACTATCTTAGTAGCAGATATTCCTCCTTCATACGGGATGTTGCTAAGCAGAAACTTCTGTAAGGATGTGGGTGGAGAAATTCAAATGGATTGGTCACATGCCCTCATACCTGTTAATGGGAAAATGAAGAAGCTGCTTCCTGAGAAGCAATCTGAGTATATTGTACAAAAACCGATGATCCCAAAGCACAAATACTCTATGAGGATATGGGGCATGGCAACTACATGATTATGTCTCCTGAAGAAATCCAACCTCCCAAAGTCTCACCTAAAGATCCTAATGGTGTTTGGATATTAGAGTTCGATGGAAGTTGTTCCTCAGCTGGTTCTGGAGCTGGTGTCATATTGGTGTCGCCTGAAGGAAGCCTTCATCCTTTCTCATTCAAGTTGCAATTTGAAAATACCAATAATACAGCAGAGTATGAAGCTCTCATTCTTGGACTCTAGGTGGCAAAAGAACAGGGTGTGAAGAATCTTCTAGCTCGTGGGGATGCGGAACTAATTGTCAAGCAAGTTAGAAACCTCTTCCAGGTAAAAAATGGAAGGTTGAAACATTACAGGAATCAGGTTTGGGATTCCATTGAATTTCTTGATGCCTTCTCCATCGAAGCAATACCTAGGGAGAAGAATACTAGGGCTGATTCACTAGCAGTCTCAGGGTCACTGCTCATACCTCATCCTGACTTTTCTCAAGATAAGTTCACCATTGAGATGATCCATCGACCTAGTGTACCTGATAATACAAGTAACTGGCAAGTTTTCAATAATGATCAACACTTGCTTTCTTTCTTAGAACTCAAGGATAATTTTGAACAATTGTACTTTGAAGGAAGCGACAATTTGCCTCGTGAAAGTGTGCCCTTTGACAAAGAAGCCACCCAAGAAGAAGAAATGGATCAGGATGGATGTATCAAACTCAAGGGAAACAAGATTCCAAAGGGATTGGTGAGTTTAGAGGAACTGTTTGATAAACACGACAGGTATGTGAAGTCTAGAGCTTCTACTGGACCTCAACAATCAGCTGAATATGAAAAATTAATATTGGGAGTTCTACTGACCCTAAGCTCGTGAACATTGGAAAATGTTGCACACCAGATGAGAGGAAGAAGGTAATTGATCTTTTAAAGAAGTATAAGGATGTTCTTGCTTACTCCTATGAAGATTTAAAAGCTTTCCAACCAAAGGAGATGCAACATTTTATTCCTCTCAAACCTGGGATTAAGCCTTTTAAATAGAAGCAAAGGCAATACAATCCTAAAATAGCTGACACCATTTTTCAAGAAATACAGAAGTTGTTGAAAGCCAAAATAATTTTTCCTATCCATCATTCAACATGGATTGCCAATATTGTGCCTGTTAGAAAGAAAAATGGTGAGATTCGTATCTGTGTTGACTTCAGGAATTTGAATCAAGCTTCCTTGAAGGATAATTATCCTTTACCTATGATGGATCAGGTCTTGCAAGCAGTAACGGGATCCGAAATGTTGTCTATGCTTGATGGATTCTCAGGATATAACCAGGTAGAAGTTAATACTGCAGATCAACACAAAATGGCTTTCACTACCCCTTGGGGTACCTTTGCTTACAAAAGGATGCCTTTTGGGCTCATTAATGCCGGTGCTACTTTTCAGAGGGCTATGGACTTAGCCTTTGGAAGTTTGAAAGGGAAGTGTATTGTTGTATACCTTGATGACTTGACTGTGTATTCTAAAACAAGGGCGGATCATTTTCAGCACCTGGAGATAGTTCTGCTAAGATGTAGAGAACATGGGATCTCTTTGAATCCTAAGAAATCTGTCTTTTGTGTCACAGAGGGGAAATTATTAGGGCACATCGTCTCCAAAGATGGTATAAAGATCGATCCTGAGTGAGTTCAAGCTATTCAGCAAATTCCTCTTCCAACCAGCAAAAAGGGCGTGCACTCTTTCTTTGGTAAGATCAACTTTCTGAGAAGGTTCATCCCTGATTTTGTAGAGCTAACTCTGAATATCTCCCAAATGATGAAAGGCAAACAAACGTTTGGTTGGTCTCCTGAAGGGAAAGAAGCCTTTGAAGGTATTAAAAGAGCCATTGCTAAAACTCCTGTTTTAGCATGTCCAGATTTCAGCAAAGATTTCATTATCTATTGCTATGCCACAGATAACACCTTGGCTGTTGTTTTGACTCAGGAAGATTCTAATGAGCACGAACTCCCAATCACATTTATGAGCTATATTCTAAAATATCATGAGTTAAAATACACCATGATGGAAAAACATGCTTTTGCAGTGGTTAAAGCTGTCAAGCAGTTTCATTTTTACATTCTTAACTCTCACTCCATGGTGTTGGTACCAGATACAACTGTTAAGTCAATTCTCACACAGCAGGAATTTGGATCCAAGAGAGGGAACTGGGTGGCCAAGGTCCAAGAATATGATATTGACATCAAACCAACCAAGCTCATCCGTGGAAAAGGCCTGTGTGAACTCATCGCTGAAGGAGCTAGACATGAGTTACTGGAAGATAAAGTTGGTCTTCCTACCATTCTGTTTCTTAGCTCAGTTGACGAATGGTATGCTGATATCACTCATTTTCTCACCTATGGGGAATGCCCCTCTCATTTGACTACCAAAGAAAAGAGGGTTGTTAAACTAAGGTCAGCCCAATATGTGTTGTGGGAAAATGCCTTGTTTAAGCGTGGGTTGGATGGAAGGTTTTTGAAATGTGTGGACAAGGAACAACGCAGAAAAAAGCTACTCTCAGCTTTTCATGATCAGGCATGTGGAGGGCATTACTCATCAACTGTCACTGCTCATAAAATACTTCGTGGAGGATATTACTGGCCTACCTTGTTCAGAGATGCATCAAAGTGGGTTGATAAATGTGAAGCATGTCAGACTTTCGTGGGTAGACCCAAGTTGGCCTCTTTGCCCCTTAAACCAGTTGTAATTGAAGAACCTTTTCAACAATGGGGTTTGGACTTCATTGGAACACTTAATCCCTCTTCTAGTGCTGGTCATACTCATGTATTAACTGCCACAGATTATTTCACCAAATGGGTAGAAGCCATTCCAGTAAAGAGTACTACTTCAGAAGTAGTATGCAGTTTCATCAAAGAAAACATCTTGGTAAGGTATGGTGTGCCAAACAAGATTGTGACAGATAATGCTTCAAATTTTTCTTCAACCGAGATGATGGATTTTTGCTATGGATATGGCATCTCTCTGGCTCACTCCTCAGATTACTATCCTCAGGGAAATGGACAAGCAGAATCCACAAATAAAAATCTGGTGGCCATAATAAGGAAATTAGTCAATGAGTCCCAACGAAACTGGCACAAGAAACTCTATGATGCTCTTTGGGTAGATAGGATCACACCTAAGAGAGCCATTGGGATGTCTCCTTTTCAGGTAGTATATGGAGTAGAAGCTCAATTTCCAGTAATAGTGGAGCTGCCAGCCTTGCATCTAATGAAGGCCATTGAAGATACCAGTTTCAATGATGCTTTGGATAAAAGAATCATGTATCTTCACAAATTGAATGAGGACAGATTGGAAGTTGCTGATAGGATATCTGCTCACCAACAGAAAGTAAAGGTCCTGTTTGATAAGAAAGCCAGGTTCAAGAGATTTCCAAGTTGGAGACATCGTTTTACTATGGGATAAAAGGCATGAACCTCGTGGCAGCCATGGCAAGTTTGATTCCCTTTGGCTCGGACCTTTCAAGATCAGGCACTTTGCTGGTGAGAATTCTTTTTACCTTGATTATATGGATGGTTCTTCTCTCCCACTTCCTTATAGTGGGTAGTACCTGAAATTGTTCAAGTCATAGGTGATTAGGAGGTCCTTTTGTATATTCTGTATAGCGTTTTGTTTTTCTTTCCCTTTGTTTTGGTGTGTTGTCCTCTGTATTGGTTTGATTTGATGACTCATGTGGCCCAATGGATAAGGTACTGGTCTACTTCCCCTAGTTTGTCTAAATTCTTGCCTTGTCTCATTCTTTGAATTTATGCCAAGTCATCCCCAGAAGGAGCCAGCTGTTGTCCACTCAAAATTCCCCTACTTTTAAGAAGTTGAAAATTTAAAATTTTGAGGTTAAGTGTCTTCTCTGTTATCCTGGTAATGTGAAAAGTCAAGAAATTGGAAAAATCTACGTTTTTGGGTCATTTTGTGTGTTTTTCGGGCCTGTCGGACATTTTTGTCCCGCGTGTCCCAGGTTCATGGGCTCTCTGTTCCCCGATCGGCCGATTTACCCGAAGTCAGTCCTTTTCGGGCCCATCGAACTTTTGTCCCAAATGTCCCAAGTTAGTCCGGACCCTTTGTTCCCTTTTCGCCGATTCGGCCGAGTCACGTACTCCGCATATTTTTGTCCCGCATGTCCCAAAAGCATTTGTGCGTCTTTTCCCGCTTCGCCTTTCAACCGCGCGTTTGTGCACTTCACGCTTTCACGCACCCCTCGTGTCCCAAATGAACCAAGTGCCATTCGTGCTAATTTTTCCCGCTCTACCCGAATATCTTGCTTTTCAATTTGGTAGATATGTATTTAATGCACATTTATTGCCTTTCTCTCTCCTAAATGGCTATATAATGAAACTGCCCCCTATGCGTTTTTACACACTTTCATGCTATCTATTGCTCAAACCTTACAATCAAAATTCTGCCGCACGCGTATCCTTTCTCCCTACAATTCCATCCCAAGTCCAACCTGCAGCCTCTGCTCTCCAAGTTACTATCAACATGAAGATTAAATTCTAGGGGCAGGAACAAGTTTCACCACTCGAGTCTGCCGTTCCCGATATCGGGGACAGTGAAGTTCGCCACCTTGATTTTGGGGATTTTTGGGCAAGGATGACAGATGCGAACCCTTCACCTATGGCACAGATGATTCATGACAGTGGTTTGGCTTTCGCTGGTGGCTTCCCTATCTCAGTGCAATGCGCAGATACAGTGCTCTCTGCTGGTGCTCATTTCAGCCCCGACTCGAGTGAATTGGCCAACGTGCATGGGGAGCTCATCGCCAAACTTGATGCTGCCGCCATTGGCACTGCCCTAAGAATTCCAAAAATGGACAATTCCATAGTTATCTCTCGAAACCAGGCACAGCCCTCTTCGACCAAGATAGTGAGAACTACAAAGCAAGGGTGGCGAAGTCGTGGCTTAAAAACCCTAAAAAGGGGGCATCCCGTCTATCCAAGGTTCTGTTCCATGCCGATTTCAACGAGGAACTATCAGATTTCATAATCCTACTGGCTCGGGTTATGGGCTTACCCTCTACCAATGAGTTCCATTTTTGGATGTGCCCACTTATCAATATGGTGTGCGAAGGAACTCAAAATATCAATTGGGCAGAGATCATCAATATGAACCTAGCAGAGCAGCTGTCTAATGTACAACAAACAAAGAAATTTTATATGACTTCATACCTGATGTATACTCTGGCAGCATCAAGGCAATGGTTTGGCTTTCTCATACATCGATGCTCATAAGGATGACCCCGTGTATGCCTACTACCCGCAGTTCACCCTGGAAACCAGCAATCACAATTTCAGGAGGGTGAATGATGCTTTCACCATGTACATTGTCAGGCTCCTAGAAAGTGACATGGCGAGGAGATTTTCTGATGAAGCTATGAGTCTGATAGCGCATTACGGTGCCTATTTCATCCAATTTAGGAAATTTTCCTATATAAGGCTTGCAGGCTATGAGAGCACTCCTCTCAAGCTTCCTATGTTCTGCAATGACAAAATGGCCTTAATAGAAGTATGCAGGCAGCTGGATAAATTACACAGAACCTGCAGGGATAAGAAAATCACTGGCCTACACTTCCCTATCATCTTGGGAAACTACACCTGCAAAACAGCCCTGGATGCACAAAATATAGAAAGAGCCCTAGCTCCCATCACTGTCCATTTCTTCAGGCCCAGAACTTGCTTTGATTTAAAAATTTTATTGAGCGTAGAACATCAAAATAACCTATCATCATAGGGCAGACACAGAAGACTATTGGGCTGATCATGTGCTGATGATTTTGAAGCCGAAAGAGGCATTATGGCAGGTTCTCCCTACAGTTAATTCAAGAACTTGGCTTGTATCAAGTTCTGAAGGGCTCCAAGATGATAATTCTGACTTATACTCATATGAGTATGACAATGTGGTCAAGCACACTCCTTGGAGGACTTGGATTGGTTCAAAAAGGAGAAGGATGATTTGGCTGAAATCCTGCTCCAGTCTTAGTGAGGACCAAGATCTGGTTTGATAGAAAAGTTCGTGAGCACAGGAGACACTCAGGGGAATCCTCCTCCAAGGATGCTTCAACACCAAGGAAGGAAGCATCGCCATCCAGATCAGAAGCACTGTGCAAACCCCTCCAGCCTCTTCAACTCAAGGACCTGCAGTCTCTACTCCATCCTCATCCACCCAGGTGTATCAGAAGAAATTCAAAGAAGTTAAGAAGGAGCCTGTGGAAGATGATCCCCTGAGAAAGCATGCAGAATTGCCTTGGGACCTAGAGAACATTATTGTTCTCAGTGAAAGTGAAGAAAGTGAAGTGCCAGCTCCTGCAAGTGCCCCTGAAGCTCCAATGGATAAGGACAAAGAAGTCCAGAGCACTGAACTTCCAAGTACTGTTGATTCCTCTGCACCAGTTGTCTCAAGTGCCCCACTCATGTCTCAACTCGAGACAATAGCAGTACAAACCTTGGGCGCCATGAGCTCTCTGTCTCTTGGTCCTCTTGCCCCACCTACTTCTTCCTCCTCCTCTTTTGCATGGGTGCAGCCTCTTGTCGACAGTAGGAAGAGAAAGTCTTCCTCTCGAGCTCAGGACCAAATTTTGATGCTGTGGCAGCCTTGTTAGGCACTACTCCTCCTTCTCATGCCAAAAAGCCCAAAATTACCTCCAGGATAGTGTCTGATGCTCAGGGCCAGCAATTCCTAGAGATAGCCAAGCCTACGGTAGATAAACCAGAGCAGGATTTGCAGGCATCCGACCTGAACTCTCAAGAATTCCCATGGGAGAGTCTACCCCTGAAGGTGAGATCCACAATCTTCAGGAAACAGTTACCAGAGTCATTGGGAGGGTAGAGAAAGGGCAGCAAACCATAGAATAGTTGGAAGAACAAGCCCAAATTCTTACAGGTTTCATCAAATCTCTTTTGTCCAAGGACAAAGTTTTGACCCTACCCCATTGACTACTCTTCCACCACCTGTAATTTTGAGCCAAGATGAAGTACAAAGTATCAAAGATATGCACAAGTATTCCGTCTATGGCAGAGCTATGGAAGCCATGGTGGATGATATGCTTGTTGCGGGATTGAACTTCATTGATGAAGCTTTCAAACTCCACGGAAAGGTGAACAAATTGCAACAGAAGCTCTCCTCCACTATTGGGAGCATTGATAAAGAACTTAAACTTTGGAGCAGTTGCATAGTAGACCTCCGCCTCATGGGACAAACAGATGAAAATATTTTGATGGCAAGCAAAGTCTTCGAGGATACAAAGGATAATTTGTCAAAGTCCTGGGTCTACAGCGTGGATTGGAAGATAAAGGTCCTGGAGGAGGCTTTGGGAGAATTGAGAAATAGCTGGCAGAAGGGTGAGGCTTTTAAAACACTAGTTGTATCTGCTTTCAAAGATATACATTGTCATCTTCAGGATGAGACTTCTGGTGTGCCTCTCTCCCTACAAGAAATCAAAGCTCAATTCAGAGCTTTTGTCAAGGGTGATCTATTCAAGGAAAGCTCCATTTCCAAAGAAAAAATGAAGGAGATCTGCTCTCTTCAATCTGCCATTGAAGAAGCAAATAAAGACTATCATACTCATGTCGAGTTTGATAAGGAAATGGAGAAGTGCCTCGGATTTTGGACTCGAGTCTACCACCAACACATCATCGTCCCACGTGGCGAGACATAGCTAGGCATTTGAGAGATTCAGACAGTGGATCTTAAAGTCGGTGGGTCCCTCCCGACCATAAGCACTTATCTTTTCTTCTCCTAATTCTTCTCTTCTCTTCCCTTCTTCGTCCCGGATTTATTGTAAATTAGTTGGGGTATTGCGATTAACAACCCTTTAACTAATCATTAGTTAAAAGAAGTAGTTACCGAGAGTAACTGATTTGTGAACTATATAATGGCCTCTCCTCGCCATTTTTCAAGGAGGAAGAACTTGGCTTATTTCTAAAAGTGTAAATAAATCATAAAGAAATCAATACAGAAGGACTTTTCATTCTTTGTCTATCCGGTTTCCTTTATTCCCAAGCTATTCATTTACTTTTATTAGATCATTTTTCTGTATTATGCTGAGAAGCTTTGTATTCTCACAAATGTTATTTATAGAACTTTGTGTCTTTTCAAATTTCATCTTCTTAATATGATACAAATGATCTTATTCTAATTCGATGTACCCTCGCATGCATAAGGAATTACTCATCATCTATAATTCGAATGGTGCCTTTCTCTTTTTCGCATTCCCATTCCTCGGTCCTTTTGTAATTGATGATCCTTATAGAAAACACTTTCATAATATCCAAGTTCCACAAGAAAACCATACTTTGTATATGTGTAAATAGGTTCTCATGCACAGAAACCAATGTTGGTTCCTTCTTGGGTGACCAACACCGGTTCATCAACCGACACCGGTTTTTCAATCAATGCTGGTTATCGTGTTTTCCGTAAAGTTCTGTAAAGCATGCAAAGTGAAGCAATTAAGCTCCAAAACTCAAAAATCTCCCACTTGGAGATAAATAGCTACAATGTATCATAAAACTCCATCCATGATGCTTTCCTTAGCCTGTTTCTCCCTCCTCAAGTCTCAAAATTGAAGACCAATAGAAGTGGAGTATATCTTCAACTTCTTCTTTGCCAAAGACTTCATTTTCATTTTCATATAGTTCTCCTTTGTATTAATTTTCTCCAACTTCAGTTGCCCATCCTCCAATAGCTACTGTATGAATTTATACCTCAACTGAATGTGTTTTGTTCTAGAATGAAACATTGATTTCTTTGCTAGATGAATTACACTTCACTATCACTGTACAATCTAAAATCCTCTTTCTCCTTTACCAACTCTTCCATGAACCTACTCATCCATATCAACTCCATTCTAACTTCTCGTATCTCGTAATATACTCAACCTCTATAGTAGACAAGACAACAAACTTATCCAATATAGAAATCTAGCTAATCGCCATGCCACCTAATGTGAAAACAAAGCCAAAGTGGTGCTCCTCTACCATCCAAATCACCAGCTATGTCTCAATCCACATAGCCACATAAAGAAATATCTCGACCCTCCATAACATAACCGCATGCCGGATGTCACTCTTAAATACTGAGAATCCATTGGAATACATTCCAATGATCTTTACCTGGATTAGCCATAAATATACTCACAACTCCCACTTCCTGTGCAATGTCTGGTCTGGGACAAACCATAACATACATCAAGCTCCCAACCATCAAACATACAAAACTCGTGCCATGTACTCAACCTCCTCATGTGATGTAGGACAATGATTTTTTTCTCAGTTTGAAGCGTCTAACCATAGGTGCACTTATAGGTTTTGAATTTTGAAAATTAAACCTTTCCAACACCTTATTGATATAATGCTTCGAGACAAATAAAAATTCGTGTTTTCCATGTCTCTGTGAATTTACATACCAAGGATTCTCTTCAGCATCTCCCAAAGCCTTCATTGCAAATGTTTGAGTTAGATTTTCTTTAATCTCACCAATGTCTTGCTTACTAGATCTTGTAGTAAGCATATCATCCACATACAACAAAAAAATAATATGGTTCTTATTTCCAATCATCTTGAAGTAAACACAATGGTCGATTCACATCTCAAATAACCATGCTCATGTATGAAACTATCAAACCTCATATACCATTGCTTTGAAGCTTGCTTGAGCCCATATAGACTTTTTTTCAATATGTACACAAATTTTTCCTTACCCTTAACTTCATATTCAAGTGGATGATTCATGTAAATTTCTTCGTCTAAATCACCATGAAAAATTCCATTTTGACATCAAGTTACTCTAAATGAAAATCCTCTATCAGAACTTTACTCAATACATAGTATGAATAGAAGTCATCTTAACAATAGGAGAAAATATTTCACTAAAGTCAATACACGCTTTCTATGCAAATCCCTTTACTACAAGCCTTGCCTCAGATTCTTGTATCTCTTCTTCCTTGATCATGTAAACCCACTTGTTATGCAATTCTATTTTACCTATTGGAAAATTAACCAAATTCCATGTTTGGTTCTTCTCTAAGGAGTCCATATACTCATTCATTCCATGCTCCCACTACTTGTGGGATTTATCCTACATTTCTTCTTCAAATATTTCTGGTTCACCACTATCAGTCAATAATAAATAAGACAAGGAAGGTGAAAATATTTTTGAGCTCTCGCTTACCCTTTGTGACCTTCTCATTGAGATTTAGGGTGTCGGAGGCTCAATATTCTCAACCAATAGATTTGTATATACTTCTGATAGTGACTGACGTCGGTCACCTTTTGTCGATGTTGGTTCACTAATCGACACTAGTTTGTCTCTTCAGAATCGATATCGACAGGGACCGATGTCTTTGCACGGGTAAATTGATACCAGCCATTCGTGTAAACTTGTAGGTGTTAATTTTGAATATGAGAGTTCATTTTCATCCACAAAATTCTCCACTGGTCACTTTTGGGTACCAAAACTTGATCCGTGTAAATTCTCTTTTCATTCCAATCAATGTCACAAATCCTAATTATCTTAGAACATTCTAAATCCCAAAACCGAATCCAAATCACCAAGCCATAACAAATGAAAGTATATCTTTTGGATTTTGCATCCAATTTCTTTCTATTTTCCTAATCAATATACGTAAAAGATTTTGAGCCAAATACTCTAAGAAAAGAAAGATCTACCTCTTTTCCAGTCTAAGCTTCTTCCGGTATTCCACCATTCAAGGCACTTAAAGTTCCATAGTTAATTAAATAAAATGTAGTGTCTACTACTTCTACCAAAAACTTTAAGAGAAATCCAACATGTATCCTCATACTTCTAGCTTGTTCCATGATTATCCTGTTCATTCTCTCTCTAGAACACCATTCTCCCATGGTGTTCTATGAACCATCCTTTCTCTGTATTTAATTTACTTAACAATAATAATTGAAATATTTGCTTTGTGGTACTCACCACCATTGTCAAATCTAAGGAATTTTAACTTTGAATTTGATTAATTTTCCACAAGGTCTTTCCATCTTTTAAAAGTTTCAAAAACATCATATTTACGTTTAATACAATAAACCCATACATTTCTTGTGGTATCATCAATGAAAGTAACATAATATTGGGATCCTCCATCAAAAGCTACCTGGCCGGTACCCACACATCCGAGTGTACAAGATCTAATTTATGTTTCTTATTTGTTGACCCAAATTTGAGAAATATCACTCTCTTCTACTTTCCAAAACTACAATGCTCACAGAAATCAAGATCTACATGTTTCAGGTCCGATAACTTACCATTTACTTTTAATATATGTATTCCCTTTTCACTCATATGGCCTAGCTGATTATGCCACATGCTTGTATATGAATCTGAAGTAGATAGAAAAGAAAAGGAATAAGTAATACATGTAAATAAATACAATGATCCTACCTTCTTGCCTCTTGCTACAACAAGATATCCCTTGGCAACTTTCCAAGATTCAGTTGTGAGTGTAACCATACAACTAGTTTCACACAATTATCATGCAGAAATTAGATTTATTTTAAGGCTTGGAACATGCCTCACATCTTTCAATATCCATGTATTTCCATTTTGCAATTTAAGGTGAACTTCACATTTACCAATAATATTGCATGGTTCATCATCTCCTAGATAAACATGCCCAAAATTACCTTGGACATAATTTCTGAAATAACCCTTATTAGGGGTTACATGGAAAGAAGCTCTTGAATCTAAAACCCATGACTCAATTTTATTATCCAAGGAGAGAATTAGGGCATCTTGCATTACCTATTTTTCAAAACATTTGCCTCTTTACCTTTATTTTGTACATTCTCTTTGTTTTCCTTGAACTAATAATCCTTCTTTGCATGTTCTTTCTTTCCATAATTCCAACAAGTTATTCCTATATCTCTGGATTTAGATATGCCATTCTTAGACTTTGATTTCCCATTATTCTTTCTCTTGGATCTCTCCTTACGCCTTCCCCTAATTTCTACATTCAAAGTATTCCCAAATGATGATTCTCCTGTACTTTTCTTGTGTATTTATTCATTCATGATTATACTAACCACATCATCAAACTTATCCCAACTATCCATCAAAGAGGATAATAATAACAAACATTAGTAATGTATACTATATTACTAACAACCATTACCAAGTTATCCCAACCATCCATCAAAGAGCATAATAATAAAATTTCTTTCACTTCATCCTCAAAAGGAATACTAACTAATTTTAATTGATTTACAATATATTGAAATCCATTCAAATGAATTTATGTAGATCCACCTTCTTGCATCTTTAATTTTTTTTTTTTCATCAAATAAACTTTATTTGAAGCAATAGGTTTTTCATATAGATTTGCTAAAGATTTCATCAAATCTACCATAGATATTTCTTTGATAATATTTGAAGCCACGATGTTGCCATACTTAACCTTATAGATCCCGAGCCTTTCTATAAAGATTTTTCCATTCTTCATTAGTCATCTTTGGTCTTTCCTTCTCATCCAATGGTAAGTATAAATATTTTTGATACAAATAATCCTCCATCTGCATATTCCATAATATATAGTCACATCCATCAAATTTCTTTAATCTAAATTTACCTCCTTCCCCATTGCTTTGCTCCCACTCAATCGAAATCCCTCTCGTGAGTAAATCTTAACACAAACAACCATCAAACAAGGATTCTCTCGATACTAGTTTTGGGGTTAGCACACCAGTTGTACAGATATATTAATCATATCTAAGCATAAAAAAATCAATACAAAAATAAACAAGAAGAAATAATACACAAGATTTAATGTGGTTCACCTAGTGTGGGCTACGTCCACCAAGAAACAACCAATTTATTATCACAGAGGAAATACAATGAAGATTTTCAATCTTCCACACCTTCTTGGATGTCTTGTACTTTCTTCTTTACAAATTTCTTTTTTTTCTCTCTAAAGGAAACTTCTCTTAATTATCAATAGAATTCCATCTTCTAAACCCTAGCTTTATTCTTATATATGCATCTATAATCTTAGGGCACTTTAGCTATGCAATTACAACCATTAGATTCACTTTACAACTAAAGATGGATCTAATTCCCATAACTTCATTATAGTAGTCACACACAGGAAACTGATGCCGGTTAGCCTTAACCAATGCCAGCCTTCTTTCCCGACTAATACCACCATTAGGTGACTCGACACCGCCATCTTGTTTTCTAAAGCAAGTTGTGTAAAAGCATGCAAAGTGAAACAATTAAGCTCCACAAATCAACAAGAACTTTATTCTAAGAATCCACACCTTGACCAAGCCAATTTAAGTTAGAGGCCTTCCTTCCACAAACATATTTTTTTCAATTTTAAGGTATTAGTGATTTTTTTTTCCACGCTCATATCGTACACTCTCCTTCATCATATTTTTTCAAACCTTCAAAATATCCTTTATTTGGATTTTTCATCATTTCTTTTCAAATCCTCCAAATATATTTTATTTGGATTTTTAATCATCTCTTTTGAAACCTCTTAAATATCCTCCAATTAGGATTTTCATCTCAAGTTCATTCTTACCTTAGTATTAAATCTTTTTATCCCTTTCCCAAAGTTTAAGAAAATTCTTCCCATTAAAGTTAAACCTCAAGTGGTAGATACCCACATCCTCACTTGATAACCTTCATTCACAATCTAAGTATTGACATCTTGATATCCAATTTATCATGGTCAAGCATCATCAAGATATTATTGATCTATCATTCTCCTACATCTTTTAGTTTAACATAGAAATTGTTAAACTCTAATCACACGACCATTCTACTTCTAAATTTAACATTCACTTTGTTAAATTTTTGACATATTCATTTCCACACTCCTCTCTCCTAAGCATTCACTTCGCTATGAGTTGAGATCATTAATAAATTAACCCCTATTCCTCTTATCTTCACATTCAATTTTTTGAGATTCTTTCCATTGATCATCATTCCTACACCTCTTATTTTAACATTCACATTATTGATATTTAAGTAATACCCTACCATTGCTATGTCTCTTCTATCTTAACACTCATTTTGTAAAGAGTTTATCCCATCAATTGTGTTTCCCACACTCTTATGTCTTAGCATTCAATTTGATAAGGGTTGAGTAGCTCATCTTATCTCTTATTTGTTCCCCCTATTTAAAAATGGTGGGTTCATGCAAGACATTACATGACAAGTTATTAGAATAATTTACTAAGATGACAAAACAACTTTGTCATATGGATTCCCAAATTAGTGAGAAATCAACCAAAAAACTGATCATACAACCTAACCAAGACACTACTCTACGTAAAGTCAAACATTGGTTTACTCTCCTCAGATAAAGTCTCTCTAGTGTCTTTCATCAGTTAGCAAAGGATAAAATGATAAATTATCTAATTAAAAAACCATTTTTTGAAGGGGAACCTAGGTTATCTTGGTGTAAATCCAATACAAACTATGTGAATTTCATCACATTGATGGTCATCAAATAGATAAATGTGGTTGACTTTGCCATTAGGCCCAAGAATTAATTGATGACAAATTTATTGAAATATAAATTGATGATGAAGCTCTCGAAAATGAAAACATGTCTCCAGCAAACTACAACTTCTAATGAAGAGTTGAATTTTTTCCAATATTATTTACATGATAAAACTCAACAAGATTAAAATGACAAGGGTCAATGATCTTTAAACCAAAACCAATCAACCTCTCCTTTGGATGTTCTTTTGTTATTTCAATAAGAAATTGAACGTGCTTTGGATAAAAAATTTCAAAAAACAAATGAGAACTTGAACTTTATTCAAGACTTCTTTCCAACTAATGATACAAATGAAGAATCTAACAAAGAGGGCCCATCATTAAACACCATTGATCTTGATTCTATCCTTTCAATGCTAGCTCCTATGCCCAATATCCCTAGTCTTGTTGTAGAGACACAACAACAACAACAATGCAACTTTCCATGTCCATAATAGCTACAATGATCAATCTTGCATTTAATAATGTTTCACAATAGTCATCTAATGTAGAGTCTTCTTGTGCTTTACATAACATTATTAAACAATCAACTACAACACCTATGTGTTAAAGTATCCACATGCATACGCACTCTACGAGGTTAGTATACCTAGGAATACTATGTCACACAACCATTTCAAGCTTTAATTATAAATCTATCATCAAATAAACTAATCCAATTCCTAAAAGGAGAAACATTGAATATTTTCTCTTTGTGACCTACAAGATGCCTTGGATTCTCATTTAGGGATCAATCCTCTACTCCTCATATCTTTCTAATCATAGGTGAATAATAATTCAGACATATTATCTGCATCGAAAAATTACCTCCAACATCACATAGGTTTTTTGATCTCATCAAAAACTTATACAACCACTTTGTTGACTTAGACTTCATTCACTCAAGTCTCATAAATCATGACTCCTCAAATATTTTGATTGAATTCGTTGACTTGGACCTCATCCACACAAGTATTGTACATTAGGACTCACCAAATATTAAGATTCCCTCCATTGACTTGGACCTCATCAACCTGTATCAGTAAGTCATGAAT
Source organism: Taxus wallichiana var. yunnanensis (assembly GCA_018340775.1). Classification (NCBI taxonomy): domain Eukaryota; kingdom Viridiplantae; phylum Streptophyta; class Pinopsida; order Cupressales; family Taxaceae; genus Taxus; species Taxus wallichiana. The sequence continues at coordinate 22,294,020 of CM031236.1, read as the reverse complement.
CCTCGAATCTTTTGATTCACCCATTGACTTAGACCTCATCTACCCAAGTATCGTAAATTAGGACTCATCAAATCTTTCAATCCACTCTGTTGACTTAGAACTCGTATGCCCAAGTCTCGTAAATCAAGACTCATTTAATCATTTTATTCACTCCATTGATTTGGAAATTGTTTGCCCAATGCCTCATAGCTCGAAATCCTTGAATATTTTGATTTACTACATTGAATTGAAACTCATCCACCCAAGCCTTGTAAATCAGACCATTCACACTTCATAAACATGGACCTCTCTCCGGTGATTTTATTGCAAAAACCCTTGTTCGTAAAAACTCATAAAAATAAAAAAGCATAAAATGTGGATAAAAATCCATATCCAACCCATCATAAAAGCACTATTTGAAAAGTGAAAACAAAAAATCAAGAATTTATTATTCACATGTGCTCTCCACATTAGGGGAGAGGAGGCCACTTTACAAACATTATTAATCATTACATCCATTGGTAGAGATATCATAATCATAACATTGTCATATCCTCACATTCTTCACCTCTATGACACAAGTTAATCTTGTTCCTATTAGGCATAATGTGTCTCATCCTTGTTATGGTTTCTACCATTCTAGATCTTTTTACCTATGGTTTTTTCTCGATGCTTACTAATGGAAAACCCTCCTTTCAAACAAGTTCTCTCTTTAACAGATCCACCAAATGTATTTACCCGCATCGTTTGACCATCCATCTCTGTCTAAGGTGTTGAACCCTAACGTCCTACTAGTCGCATGAGGTTGAGATTTAGAAGAAAAATATTCCTTCCCAACAAGCATAATTTTGACATACAAGGTAAAATCAATCTAAATTTTTTTTTATAAAATATCTTTTATTACACCCTTCATCCTTCACAATCTTTGGTGATGAGCCCATACTTCTTACTAGTAGTATGATATTGGGAAAGGAGGCAAGTATCCTTACTCACCTATGTTTTATCTTCAATGTTGAGCCCTTGCCTCTTATTGGTGGCATGGGGCAAGATGTATGGGGTTAATTCAAAAATTCTTACAAAATAAAGCCTTTAGAAAATATGAATCAAAAGTGCTTACTCATATACATCCCAAGAAGTTTATCATGCTAAAAGAGACAATAATTCCTTCAACCGAATCTTTCCAATCAGTAGGCCTTCAATGGATCTAAGTCTAATCAAAATCTATAAAGTGAATCATGTTGGAATCGGTTAGGTAATCGTGATTGGAGATGAATCAAATTTTTCCAAATGGATCATTGTTACACCTTGTGTCTTGACATCCATCATCTTCATTTTCATATCATCATTCTCCTAGTTCTCACGTCCTTCTCGATCTAGGTGATGAGCCCTCACATCTTCCTAGTTGCATGGATTCATGAGTGGAGTGAGACATTCTATCAATATATCATCTACATTCTACTAATGGATTGCAATGCTTACAATTGTTTGAAAATTATTTTAGACAATGCACTCTATACCAAGTCAAAATTTAAAAACATTGAAATATGTTCAAAAATACAAAAACATTCAAATATGTTTCAAAAATTTCAAAAAATTGAAACATGTTCAAAAACTCAAAAAATTCAAATATGTTCAAAAATACAAAAACATTCAAATATGTTCAAAATAACAAAAACATTCAAATATGTTCAAAATACAAAACATTCAAATATGTTTACAAATATTAAAAACATTAAAATATGTTCAAAAATCCAAAAACATTGAAATATGTTTAAAAAACCAAAAACAATATAAAACTAGCAAAAACAAAAAAAAAATTAATCGAAAAAACACCAAACATTTAAAATATGTTTGAAAAAATTCAACAAATTGCATTTAATAGTTCAACAATATTGTCATTTGATGAAAATCCTATTTGATCATTCCAGATCATCTTACAATAATCACTTTTCTTCCCGTGGTGTATATCTATGCTTGAGGCAAAACAATCAATTACCCTTTCACAATATAACTTTGCTTGGGGCACACTTGGATTTCAATTTTAATCCAATATAGATCACTTCAATGGGATTTGACAAGAGTATTTTTGGAGTATATAAGATCACTCCACTTTTCGGCCCAATCCAATCCTCTTGCGCATCTAAGCTATCATCTGGGGAATTCATATCTATCTAATTCTTCAATGTGGAACACATTCGGAGTGTCATTAGACAATGTTATTGCAAATTGTGTTGTATTGTTATGGTTTATCAACATTGTGATGATGATTTATTTAATATGTTAGTTTTTCTTTTGTTGTAGTTTGTCATTGTAGACCAATTATAGCTGAATTTATTAGCATGTTAGTTCACATATAAATTTGGTGTAGTTAATTCCTATTCATATTGGGTTTGTTTGACTTTTTTGGTGTATTTTGACCACTTTTACTTGTGTTATCATCCTGGTTTATCAAATAAGCCATGACATGTTTTCCTTTTGTTGTGTGATTAGGTTTGTGTACATTTTTTTATTTATGCTAATTGCAAGTACTCACGTACCATATTCATCATATATTTCAAAAAAATCACAAAAATTATAAAAATCCAAAAAAATTCACATATTCGCAAAGATCCTACAATTGATAAACACGTGTTGGTGAGAAAATTTGTCGATATGGAAAATTAGGTGTTTCCACCAATGTTCATGGGGATATGCCCTTCTGCATTGAATGGTGCAGCTCCCATTATTGAATGTAAACTAATCTAATCCTATTTATTGTTGTGGGTTGGAAAAAATGTTGGGGATCACACATGAACACTCCATCAACTCATGATAAAGTGCTTGTATGGGGTACAAGGGAGGAAATTACAATGATGAGGGGTGAATGAAAGAAATTATGAAAAAAGGTTATTGTTGTGAGTAGGCCAATTGTAAAGTTCACACCCAATAAATGGAGTAGTTCGACATTCAATATAGAAGAAATCAACAATGAATTCAATGGGACCAATGAATTAAAGACACAAAGTTCCATAGATTCATCTATCAAGGATGTAAAGTTCCTTTCCAACACTATGCTTGCAAAGTGCATAAAAGAGAGAGAGATAGAAGAACAAATGAGAAAAGGAATGGTATAAATGTAGCTCTTATTTCTTTTACAATGATGATACAAATCTCACTAAAAAAATCCATAATTGCTACAACATAGATGCTATCAAAATCTAGAATTTTTAGGATCCTTTGGAATGGAGAAGTCATCCCAATTTATAGCAATGTGAATTGACCTCTCATCTCCCCTCACATGACTTTTGATATCCCATTACAAGTTAATTTTCACATGAACTTAGGAAACACAAAATAAGTCCCTTTTTATAATTACAAAAGGGACTTTACATTACACAAATATTTAATAGTCACCTTAATGAATAAGACAAAAAGTCACGATTGCTTATGATGAATAATTAGAAAGAGGGGTAGAGAAGAGAAGAAATAAAGAATTAGGGAGGATATAAAGAAAATCCACTCCTTATGATGATCCAATAGAATGCTTTGATACAGTCATGAACTCTGAATGAAGAACTCTGGCCCTCTATACTGAAAGAAGCCTCCTCCTAAATGATGAACACTTACAACCTTGAACTCTTTTGCACCATGAGAAACCTCCTTTTGAATGATAAAAATTGTAGCCCATTAGGTAAATTGAGTGAATAAGTGAGAAGCACTTGATCACTAGACCACTTGTAGACAATGAAGGATGTCCTCACATACTTGAACAAACCATGAAAATCTGCCACTCCTTTTTGACCAATCATGCATATGAATGAGGACTTGAAACAAATTGCTTATATAATGTAACCATGATGATTCTACCACCTCAAGGATGTTGAAGATGAAAATATGACCACTGATGACCCTCCATAATAATGCACTGATGAAGAGCTCTAATGAAGACCATTTTGAACACCTTGCCTCTTTTGAAAATCCTTGAAATGATGAACCTTCGCCACACCGCTCGAACACACTGAGAAGAGGAGTGATGAGTACTTGAGAAGTAGACCACTAAGAATATTGGAAGATGAATCCCCTCATTGAGAAAATAATTTTTATATTTAAGACATTGTTACATCTTTATGATCAACCATTCACATGGGATAAATTGGATGTACTTTGTTCACCCAGCCATGATCATTGATTCTGCCACTACAGGAGCACTAATGATGAGTGAAGCATGAGACAAAATCCTTCTGATTCCAGAGTGGGGAAAGGAGAATGAGACCAAAATAAATTTCATCCACCAATTTACCATGCATTCCATGTGAAATGAATTGAAAGGGCCTTCGGTACAAAACTAACAATTTTCTTGTTTTGACACTCTTCGCTCACCGCATCGGGGAATGCGGGAATTGAATTGAAAATAGAGAGAGGAGATCTTGTGAGTACCGAGAGCATCGTAGGATGAGTGAAGGACTGAAATTTGATCAATTTTAGCTCATTTCCCCATTTAATATTTTTAGACTATTCACCATTATGGTCCCATTTAGCTAATTGTTTTTCCATTTTTGTCAATATTTCCAATTTTGAGTATTCTGATCATAAGGGAATGAAATAAGGAGTTTGAACACACATTTTTCTTGAATGTAATATTTTTATTAGGTGATACCATTAATAATTAATAAAAATATAAAGTGGTCTTACAGATTTCAGATTCAAACGAAACCACTTGTAGAAGTTTACATAATTCATTTCAAGGCTCTGCTCTAATTTTTGAGAGATTCCACTTGCCAGATTGTTGTAGATATGAGAAAAGGTGATTTTTTTGGGAAAATTCATGTGGATATGAAAATAAATTAAAACATGAATTAGGGCATGTAAATCCACTTCCTAAAGGTGTTCACATAAGGAATCCATCGCCCGATCTCATGACAATCGGAGTTCGAGAGCATGCGTTATGAGCAATGCAAGATTTCACCATCTAGGGAACGAGAGGAGTTTTTATGTGTCTAAATGCTATGAAATAGTTTTAAAATTGATAAAATGGATGAAAAAGAGATTAATTTATGCTTTTAATTTGTGCTTCGAGTGGTGAGTATGAATTAATGCGTTGATGGAGTGAGGGATGGAAGGAGGAAGCACATGAGAATAAGGTACTTAGCCATTTTTTGGTTTTTCATGCTTAATGGAAGAGGGGATAATTTTTTCCCCCTTGTCCCATTATAAAAGGTGAAAAAGGGATAAAAAAATGTGCCTTATCCTTATGAGGACAAGTGGCACACATGTATTCGCCAACGGATGAGGGAGAAGGGCTTGTTTTTAAGCACTCGAGGCTAAGTTCGGGTCACATGAGGAACCATATGGAAGCAAGGGGGAGGGTAAAATTTTTCCCCATTTTCCCCTTGGATAAGGTAAAAAAGGGACATAAAATGTTTCCTTATCCTCATGGTGACAAGTGCAGAAATGCGTTTCACGAGGTAGGGGCTAGAAAACTTACAAAAATAGCTTATTGAGGCTTCCCATGGTCATGTGATGGGTCCAGGAGCTCAACTAGGGGAGGGGAGAATATGTTTGTGCCCTTTATCCCTTGGAAAGGGAAAATAGGGAAAAAAAAGTGTGCCTCAACACCATGATGACATGTGGCACAAAAAAATTTGACTAATCAGAGAGCGTACATTGAGGGAGAGCTTGAAGATGAGGTTGTTTGAGCTATCGTGAGGCATTTTTTGACATTTATTTATATTAATTTGACTAAAAAATAATTTTAGAATAATGGGATGGGTCCCATGATATAATTATTCTAAACACCCAAAATAGCATTATTTCCCGTGATCGGGATGTTCCCGCCAAAAATAGATTTTTGAGAGAAGCACTTTGGTCTTGTTAAAAATATGAAAATAACATAATGTAGGGAATTGAATTATATTTCCAATGGTATATTGTTTTGCCTCCAAATCATTCTAGAGCTCCTAAAATTATCTTCTCGAAGCTTAGGTGATTTTTTGAAGTGTAAGCTCCTTCACCTTCAAAAACCCACTTTCACTGAACTTGTTCCTAAACCTTAAAATATTCCCTAAATATTCTTAAACCACTTGAAAAATGTTATTATCTCCTCAATACCACTTCCCGATGAATTTGGGTCCTTCAAATATACTTTGGAGGATGCACACCTGTCCCGGGAAGGCTAAAAATAACCTTTCTAGGTTCACTGAGAAAACTGCCTTGAGAAATACTATGTCGAAGAAATTCATGAACTTGTTTTCATATTTCAAACAAATGGAAAAGGTCACTGCAACACATATGAGCAATTATAGGATTGGGATATGCCTAACATAGGGAGGAAAATGATCCGGGAGTGCTCAAGAGGGATTATAAGAAAACATTTTGACACTAGGGTATAGTTGTCATGTTTTCAATATTGAATTTCACCCATGAAAAACACATGACAAAAACATGAAAATATTTCAAAAATTCAACAAAATATTATTAAAATCAAACTTTTAACTACTACCCTAGTGATCGTTCCAATCTTACAACTATCACAATACATCATCTTCCCTTTGTATGCTTAATCTTTGCTTGGGGAAAGCCAAATCAATAATTTTTCCTTCATGATATAACTTAAATTTTGGAAATTTGGGCTCTCATTCCTTCCCTTACATTTCATAAGTTTAATACTTGAGGGAAATTATCCTTTTCAACTCTCAGATCAATTTTCAATGTGGATCCAACAAGAGTATCTTTTGGAGTATCTAAGATTGCTCTTTAGTTTGATCCTATTCCAATGCATTTCATAAGTTTAGTGCTTAGGGAATTTACATCTCGCTTAATAATCACTGTGGCATGTATTATGGGCATAATTAATTATCTTCTTTCCAAATATGTGTTGCATTGTTAAGATTGCTTTTTAGACCACTCTTTAAATGATGCTCATGCTATGAGCATAATTTATTGTCTTCTTCCTATCAAGCGGTTGTCCACCATTTTTTACATCACCCACCCACTTGAGGGGGCATTCAATTACCATCCTACTCTTTGGGCCATCTAAATGCTTCATCAAGTCAAATCGGACCATCTACCTTATTCCTCTTTCATTCACTCACCAATATGCATATGTCTACTATCTTTAAAATGATATTACTTCATAATAACACTTTAAAGAGGGGAAAATGTAGACACCCCAAAAATGCATGCTTCCTTCTAGTTTGTCCTTAGTTATCCTTCATAACCTTTAGAATTGATTAATTACATTAATTAATTCATGATTTGAATATAACCTTTGTAATCAACTTATAAGTTAATTCTATTACCCTTTTGGAATTAATTAAATTAATTCCTACATGCCATTTAGCAAGTTTAATTAACATTTATTAAATAAATGATTAATTATCTCCACTTCATAACTAATTAAATTAGGTATTAAAACTATAAATATCCACTTGGACCCCACTTGGACTCCACTTCACCATCCTAGTCAACTCCACTTAGACTCCACTTTTAGAATCCTACAAATGTGGGGCAACAAAATTACATGTACAACCACCTTCCTAGATATAACTTCTGCCAACAGAAATTCATTACTTCCCCTCATGGATATTTAATCCATTAAAAATATTTCAAATTCCTCACATGTTATTTTTAGCATATGCATTGAAAATTTCATTAACCAATTTCAACCACTACTTGGCCTCTATAAAAAGTAGGCCTTATCCTTTGTAAATCCTCTTGGATTACTTTCTCTTAGCCAACTTATGCTATTTTTCCATTCAATATATGGATATTGCAAGTTTCCTGTGTCCATTTGTTACTTGTAGCATTGTCATTTCTATATTTTAAAGGTCAATTCAAGATCACCCACAATCTAAAATTCAAAAGGTTCTATAATTTTATACACTTTTACAACCTTATCCGAGGTTTGCAAGAGAAACTTGGAGGAGAGGTTTTCTAGTTGTAGATTCGCTCATCTTTCCATTTTTTCTATAGTTTCTCATGGTCACATTCATCCATAGACCAAGGTGAAAAAAACATACATGAAACACCTCATTTTATTCCTATAAATCCTCCTAATACCCAAGAAAACCTTTTAGGGGATATTTAGAATAACAAAGTTCAAATTCAAGGCTTAATAGATACCCTAAGAAACCCTAATGCCATAAGTACCCATCACCAAAATCTTGCGTCATCATTAGAGTCATTAATATCTAATATTGATAATGTGGTGGGTGAAATAAACACATGGAATAGTTACAAGACCAATTGTCATAATTTGTATGCTGATTTTTTTTCTTATGATGTGGTGAAGAAAAAATCACCAAAGACAAGTTGTGTAATTTGTTCACTAACCTTAAAACTAATGCACCCTTACTATTGAGTTGCAAAAGATTCCCGATCCATTGGTGTAACCATGAGGGGATCAAAAACAATTTTTGGGATAGATGGTAGATGGTTTTTGACCAAATACCTACAACAATTTTGAGGTACCACAATATTTCTTAAGGAAAATTTATTGTGAGTTCATCCTCAATGAAATACCAAACTATTTTGATATTCAAGAGTTTTAAGGTATATGTAAAGGATTTGCATAGGATATATTGGGGGCACAACATTTAAAGAACCAAATACTTAGAATCCTTTATTTCCTATCTATTCAACATGTTTCACTCTCTTTAGTTATCAAGGATACCGTGGAGGTTGAAACACTCGAGAATATTAGTGATTTGACACATTCATTTCTTCAATATGGCACTCATATCTCCTAGTAGATGAGGGCTGGTCATTCAAGGCATCAAACATCATATAACATAATTTTTCATGCTTATAGGAGTCTAGGAACCTATGTGGTTGATGAGGCTACTCCATATCCTAGTGAGGTTGCCTAGTGAGGTTTTTCCATAGCCTAGTGAGGTTGCTTTATAATGTAGTCGGGTTTCTCTCCGTAGCTTAGTAAATATTATCCACAACCTAGTTAGGATGCTCCACATGCTGGGTAGGGTTTTTGATTAAAGGATACATGTCATGATTTTATGTTGGGCACTATAATCATCACAAATATCTACTAGAATTGACCTTTGGTATTGACCAATAGGTAATTTTATATGAAGTTAAATGCAATTTAGTATATATTTTTCATACTAAATTTTATAATTAACAATATTAATTCATTATGAATGAAAATTAACGAGTCATGTGTATTTTTTATAAACTTTCAGGGTCAAAATACACATCTAGTATCACATTCCATTTCCTCACATTTGTTAACGGACACGACAATCCCTCATGTATAAATTTGTAATAAATTAGTAAATATTTTGTGTTAATTTATTTTTCATATAGAGATGTTATCTTAAAATGACAATTTGATGTTGAATAGGTAACCTATGGACCTTTGACATCAGGGGATGTCGGTATGAGTGTGCATGTTGGTGAATTTACTAATGTGAGTTTTAGTATTTTTAATCATCATTTATGAAGATAATGAACTATATTTAATGTATGCAGATAATGTCATGTAGCTTATATGTGCGTAACCTTATTCTTGTTTTCAATTGATGACATCATTAGAGTCTCCTGCCCTCATTCAATGATCATTAGATACTGGATTTACTATGGGAATAATATTTTTGAGCGTCTTAAACAAGTATGAACTAGTAATGTAATTTTCACAATGAATTACTTGTATTAAATGACATCATTCATTATAAATAAATGACAATCATATGTATTCTAATTTTCTTCATCATGGTTGCCACAAGAGGAGCTCACAACTCTAGTTTGTGTACCTTATACTAAGGTTGTTTCCCAAGGTCAATCTTCGAGAGGTAGAGGATGATTCAGAGTGATTATGAGATTGAAAAAGTATTTATTTGTAAGCAATGCCATTTTATATGTCATTATTTGTATAATAATGTCTATGTTGTTAATTTGTATTAATAGGTATAGCTAAAATCATACCTTGAGTGTATGAAGTCTAATTGAAAAAGGGGAAGCTCCACTTATGAGACTGGTTCATATTCTCAGTGGGATAAGAGAACCTAATTGCTCGATGATGCCCCATAGTTTTGATGTATACGGATTTTATTATTGTCTCTTTCATGCCATGTAATCATAGATTTAAATTTTATAATATATATCATTGTATGCCTATATGTATTTGTTTAGATATTCATTTTTTCAAACTTTGTATACCATCATGGATTTTAAAATCAATATAATGCACGAGACAACAATTTTTTTGTTTTCAAACTTGTATAGGGGATGAAAGAATCTTTATATTTATTTAAGTGGATTAATATGATTCCATATGTATGATTTCATTACTATTTTTCAAAATTTCAATGTTTTAAACATGGGTATTAAAATATTTACAACTAATATATAATTTAACAACTATTATAATCATTCAATTCCATCAATTATAATAATAGAATTTCAATGCCAATGCCATCCACTTCCTAGAATCTTAATAATTATATAATGTCAATGCTAATGAAAGAGAGAGATAGAGAGTTCTCGAGTGAGAGCAAGAGAGAGAGAGCGTTTAGGAATAATCCTATTATAGTTCTCACATTATATATTTATATGGATTAACAATATTTACATAGTGATAAATATAATAAATTATTGTAAAAGAGTTGTTATTAACAAATCATGTTATTTAACATGTATATTGTTATGTTAGTAACAATCACTCTTGATACAAAGTTGTTGTAATGCTAAATCTCTAGCATGAAAAATTTAAAATTTAGTCATGACAACCAAACCCACACTTGAAATTCCCTTTCTCAGCCAATGTAAACCTTTCCTTTAGTCAACCTTTCAACTGTGTCACCCTCATTTTGGTTAAGGGAATGTGTTGACATAATTTTTGAGTGTGTTTCATGTGCATAGAAGTTTACCTAGTTTTGTTCTTGAGGCTACTAAGATTTATGAAAGAAAATGCTCAAGGCTTCAAAAGGGCTATTTTTGGTCTTTTTGTCATTGGTGAACATCCTCTGGAAGATTACAAGGAAAATTAAAACCATTTGGGAGTTTTATGGGAGAGAAATTAAGTTTTCCAAGGCATTTTAGGAATATTCTGTGGAGATAATTGAGGTTAGGAACAAGTTAAGAAAAATTGGGTATTTTTGGGCAAGGCACTAGGGAATGCATGTTCCAAAGGAGTTAGTCACCTTGTTCGAAGGGTTTAAGGAGCCTCATGAAGTGTTGGGAGCTCATATCACATGCATTAGAAATATGACAGATCCTACTTCATGGTAAAATAATCAAGGAGTAATAAGGGGAGTATAAAAATGTGGAAACATGTCCATCAATGCAACACAAGATTTTTCTATAAGGTGGAACTTTCTCAAAGGGTTTGAAAAAACTTGGGAAGAGTTAGGAGCCTAACCAAAGGTCAAATTAGAGTAAAATGGACCCCACTCATGGTATATGTGATAGATTAGTTTATACTTATTTTGGAATTTGGTAAAGCAACTCATCTTATCAACACATGCATGGGTAAAAGTGGAAAGTGGAATGAAAAATAAAATTGAAATGTAAATAAGGTATTGAAAATGGTGGCACTGAACACATTAGGTCCTTTAAATTCAAATTCATATAAGGTCAGACCTCTGAACTCCATGTATTTCTCTTGGGCCTGAAAATCCACTCCTTAGCCTATTTTCATGTTGAGATTGATGAGATCAACATTACAAGAAGCTTGGATGGGGTTTTGAGGCTTAATGTCCCTTTTTACCTTTTACCCAATGTGTAAGGGTACATGATGAATACAAAAGTGTGCTCCCCATTGAGTGCTATGTTGCGTCACTTAAAATACAACTTAAGTGGTTAGAAACAAGTTGTAAACTCACCTTAAGTTGGATTTGACCACTTTTTCATGGAAAATGGACCCTAGGTATACTTTTGAACATGTGATGTCACTTTTTCCCTTTATCCCAACTACTAAGGGGACATGGGGAAAATAAATGTTCTCCACATATGGAGGAAACATTTCGTCACTTAAAAGTGACAACTTGAATGTTAGGGAGGTGTTATAAACTCACATGCTTCACAACTTTTGGTCCCGTCCTCATGAAGTAGTCACCCATGGCACATTTTGGAGAGATAGATGTCCCTCTGTCTAGTTTCCCCATATTTTTAGGGTGAAACCACACCTCAAACCTCCACCTAACATGAGTTGAGCTTGTTGGAGTTTATGTTTGGTTAAGGTGTATAAATGGGAGGGAAAACAAGTTTGAAAGAGGGAAGGTCATTTAATTGTAAAACTTAACATTTTTTTATTTCATTTGTGTTATTTAATCTCCCTCATTAATAATAGTATGTTGTTATGCTACCAAAATTTCTTTAGACATCCTCTATGCCAAAAGTCATTTTTGCTCATATCTCCCAAACCCCATGCTTGTTTGCCATAAAATTGGACTCATAGCTTCCTTGATAAAGTTCCTTTAAAAAAGTATTTAATATAAATCAATTAATATGATGTATCATGGTTTACATCCATTTGAAAAATTCATGCTAAAAATATGTTTTCTTAGATATACAAAAACCTAGCTATTGAAATCCTTTAAAATTTGGAGCAAAAACTCATATTGGAAAACAAAAACTTTTGAGACTGATTTCATTCCTTTCTAACACCGGGAAGACCAATTTATAAAAATCGTAAGCCTTCCTAAGCCTTACTACCTATAAATAGTAAGTGCTACAATAAATTCATATTTAGATTACCATTTCCCCTCGAACATCACGGTAATTAAAAATTTCCAAAATAAGCAACTGATAACTAAAATGGACATCTCGAAATAAGGATTACTAAAAATAGTAAGTTTCAAGATATTGGTCATAAAACAAGGATGTTGAGCCCCAAATTCTAAAGAAAGAGTAATTTTACATGTTTGAGATAATTATAGAACTTCACAATGGTTTGATGGGCTCAAAATTTCACAGTTTGCACCTTCAATTAAGTATGGGATCCACTTCTATATTTAATAATGATAAAGTTCATAGACACCTTGGATTGCCTCCACTCAAACCTGGATGAAAAATGATGAAGACCACAAGATGAAAGTGATGCCAAATAAATTATGCAAAGGTGAACCTCAATTATTCATCATCTTCCTCACATCTGGCATTGAGATGTGTTTGATCAAGTATGATATTTAATGTGGGACCTTTTCCTTCCCCGTTAAGAGAAAAATAATTCCTCAATTAGGAATAAGAGAAAAAGAATGTAGTTGAGTATATGAGGTTTATTCCATTCCATGGAGGAGGCATATTTTTCACATAAGTGATATTTGAAGATCAAATGAGTCATGAAGAGGAAAGTGAGGTTCTCATTCCAACTCCGATCTTGTGTTTAGCTCTCTTTCCAAGGATAGGGGACATCATATGAATCAAACCAGAGTAGAGAATAGATCAAAGTAAGTCAATGTGTGAAATATGGCCACTTGGATAACATGTGAAATTAATAACAATATGATGTTTGTGAAGGATTTGAAACATCAATAACCTTATTGAAATTAAGGTCATCAGGAGTATGACAAAAGAAGATCACCATGAGTGATGCTAGCAGTCATCTCAAGTTCAAAAACAATATATATCTCATGATAGTTTTTTTGAACACTCATTCAAATGCCTTGAAGTGTATATACATATAATAGAAGTAGGAATTTATAACCGTATTAGTCCAATTCAACAGATGGTCGAGGGAAAGGAAATTCATTCATGATTCATCAAAAGTAGATTTTTCATCAACAAGAGATTTTCCATCTCTGGATTTCCACTTCTTTCTGCATATCTTCTCTCTGTTCTCTCTCTCTACTTTCTAATTCTCCATTGTAAATTTTAGTTTATGGATATTTCATCCTATTTACTTAAGTGGTCATTATAATTTTTCATTGTAAAGTCCCTTTTCATTAATAAAACGGGTTTATTTTTCTTTCCTAGAGGAATGTGAAAGGTCACAAGTGGTGGGACTATGAAAGGTCATGTGGGGGGTAGATGAAGAGACAAATTGTAAATCTATAAATTGGAATGGATTATTTGTTTTTAAATTTTATATTTTCGTAGTTGATAGCTCCCATTATCTTACTACAAGCAAGAAAATACAATTCTATCTCATTGTCTTATGTTTTCCTCTACATCTCAACTTTACTCTATGAACATGGTTACTTGTGAAATATTATGCAAATAAAATTTGATGTACTTGTGTTTTTTCCTTATTCCTTGGCATGGTGTCTTTTCATTGTTAAATTAGAAATATTTTAGTTTTATGTCAATAAACTTAGCTTACTATTTATTGAGTAAAACCCCCTTCTCACTTTTCCCCTTTAACCTAACACACACACACACTTGCTCCACATCCTTTTTACACATGGGTTTAGTGGAGTGTTTCTGTGATACCCGTAGACACATAGAATCTACTTATTATTTTTACTACTAAGATTGCACTAACTATCCTCTTTCTCATCATTTCCATTATAATTAGTGATTTCTTGCTAATTACCTAACGTTCCCCTCTATTTCGGTGAATTAATGACACTTTGTTAATTAACTAGCCTTTTCTTCACTCGGATGCTAATTAATGACACTTCATGAGTTATAATCCTCTTCTGATTGAAAAATTATCTATAATTAGTTAATTAAGCATATTTATGCTTGTATTTAATCAATAAACCCTCTTATTGGTTAAAACCTCCCTCCCAACCATTCAAAATCACCCCATTTCCCTCTAAATCACTTCTAATAGCTTTCTAATCTTATCCTATCCTATTAATTAATCCTATTTGATTAATTAAAGCACCCCAACTCCCATGAGTTGCTAATCACTTGTTAATTCTTTTAATCAAGCTTAATTCTTCTAATTATACTTTATCCTTTATCCCACATGCACTAGTTTGTAAGCTTCTCCCAAATGGGAAAGCTATATAAAGGACCCTCCTACATTCTTTCACACCTACACCATAATTTTTCTAGTATTTCATATAAGACATATGATATGAGTCTTCTCCATTATTTTGGAATAGCTACTTCATCTTGTGCATCCATTCTACCATTTTTGAGTAGAAAGGAAGATCTAAGAATGGAATTCTAGACATTTCTTGGTGAGATCCTTCCCTCTCTTTGGAGATCAACACAAATTTTATTACTCATGATCTAAAGAGGATCATGTTTAGAAGTAATCATACATTAATAGAGTAGGAATGGTTAGCATTAGGTGATTTAATTCATGTTTATGCAAGATAGATAGTTTCCCTTAAGCTCCAATCATAATATTAATGGTAGATTTAACTTTTCTTTGAGACTAATAGGTTTTCATCTCATTTAATTAGTATAACAATTTTAACATGAACACATTGTTATCTCATTTTAGTGATTCCAGCTAAAATTAAGATAACCATAGAATTTTTTTGGAAAAATCTCCTAAAATGCCCTTTTGAGGAGATTTTCAGGTTTTCGGGTTTCAACAACATGAAAACATATTTTTTACATGCTATATGCAAATTGTTTCCCGAAACAAGTCAGTTTGTCAGGTTTTCGAACTCATGAACATCGGAACATGATTTACAAAAAGCATGCTACATGTCATTTGACTTCCGAAACCTGAAACCTGATATGTTCCTTTGTGTCAGGTTTTCAGGACCTTAGAACATCCAAACATCTCATGCCTCATGTCACCTATTTCCTAAAACCTGAAACCCAAATTGATAGCTAATCCTTTGTATTGGGTTTTCGGGCACTCCAAGCATGATGACATGGCATTAACACCGAGTTATCGGGTAGTTGGCACACGTGTCAGGTGAAGTGTAATAAATGCTAAGGTTTTATAAATAGCCCAATTTTACACGTCATTTTTACCTATTGTACTTTTGTTACGTGGATTTTTTTGTACTTGTGCCTGCGACCTCCAAACTTGATTGAGCTTCTTGATCAATTTCGTGTTCCATTTTCGATTATTTTTTGAGATTACTGAAGGTATTTTGATTTTCTTTTCGATTTGAGATATTTTGCATTTGTTTTTGAGATATTTTTTGATGTTCTCCATCATTTTCTATTTTTCCTCTGGGTTTAGGGTTTTAGATTGTTTTCTTCATTTTATGTTGTATTTCATTGAAATTTCTTGTTTCAAATTCACCCCTAGGGTGTTTCTTTATTTTATCCCATGGAATATACCCTATTGATTATTGAAAAATCTAAAATTCTGACTAGTGAAATGGTGGAAATTTTGCATGTCCCGACACCTCAAAACCCGATTCCTTTATTTTTAGGTTTTGCAGGGTGTTCAACATCTTCTTACTTCCACTGTTTGTTGGGCTGCATCGAGTGCTTAATAATCTCCAAGTTCTACCCTTCTATCGGGTTGTTCAAGTGCCGACATCTATCAATCTCCGACATACATTTTACGGTGTATCGGGTTTTTTTGAGTGTTCGAAATCCTCCGATCTCCGCTTTGTGTCGATTTTATAGGTGTTCATCATCTTCTCGACTTTTGCCAAGTGTATTGGGTTTTACAAAGTGTCTGACATCTACTAAGTTCCGACACTCTCTAAAGTTTTTAGGGTTTTGTGAAGTGTTTGAAAAGACTTATTTCCAACATACATTCTAGTGTGTCGTCGTTTCATCAAGTTCTTTGTAAGTTCTAAAGTCGATAGTGTGGCGGTATGTGGGGTTGCTCGAAAGCTTCCAAGTCTAACTATTTAAACAAGAGTTTTCTAGGCATTCTTTCTTCAGATTTCTCATGTTAGATCCTCGGATCATCTAAGGATAAGTTAGACAGCCGGGGAAGATGAAATACAAGTGCCGGAAAATGGAATTCCCCTCCTACATAGATTACAATTACAACATTCAAGATATGAGTTGGAAACATTGACATGAAAGACTTTTGAAACAAAACAAAAGATTCTTCTCAAAGTCCCTGGATGAAGTCAATGACCAACAAAGGGCCTCCCTCTTATAGCAGGATTTCCAATGTCCGCTCAATGCCCCAAGTTCATATTGGCTCCGTGCTTCCAATTATGACTCGAATCTCGCTCGGTGAAAATTAGGTAGGAGAAGTCATAGTGAAGTTGGAAGGAGGTTAATTTGATGACCTCTTAAGATTACCCAACTTTCATGAATATTTCGACATAGATCTTTAGTCAAAGACAAAATCCTAGGACAAAGATCAAGAAGACTGCATTAGGCATGTGAATAAAAAGTTCTTGATCAAGGCCAAACCAATTGTCTCAAGGTTTCCCAAGTTTGTCCCCAGGAGTGATTTCATCCTTGAAATCAGCAACATCATCACCTTGCTGAGTTGAGTATTTGGACTCCCTAAGTCAAGAGACTTCCAAGGATGGATGTATCAATTCATGGTCATTATGAAGAAGAACAAACAAGGGATCGATTAGAGTAGTCTTATAAGTGATGAGATTGATTCCCAGATGAAGACAGTCTTGACTACAAAAAATTCTATATGTCATCATATGTCACCTATGCAACATCCGGCATGAGAAATTATCCAGGGTTGGATGCAAAAGGAGATAGGGTAATAGAACACATATATCGGTACTTCCCTCAGCTGACAATGAAGGGTTCCAAGATCAATTCAAAAGAGTGAATGATGCTTTATTTTATGAAAATATCTGTAGGATGAACCTCGAACTAAGGAAAAGAAGAGTCTCCGATGAAGCATGGGCTGAAGTATCAAAATGGGGTTGATCTTCTTGCAGCTCAAGAAGTTCACATACCTTTGTGTGGTCTTGTACCCAGTGATCCTTTCGATTGCCTAGATTCCCAGTGTGATAAGCTGATCCTAATGGAGTTGGTAAGAAAATTGTTGGATTTCAAAAATTCCACAAAGAAAACATAAGGTTTTCGTATCCTTCCCTATTTCCATCGGAAGATACATGTGCTTGACAGTGGTCAAAGCTAAGAATGTGGTGCATGAGCTTTAGGAAAATTTATAGAAGCACATGAAGCACAGAGATGGATTTTATTTCCGAGGAGTCCTTAAATCATACGGGAATTTGTATCTACATGTTCCCAACATTGAAGAAATTAGGGTTGATCTTCGGGTTGAGGTTGCCATCCGAATAAAGGACAATAAAGCAGAGTTGAAAATTCAAGAAATCTAGATGCTTTGGATTTATCTGATATCCCAAAAGGCACTAAGGACAACGAGACTATCGTTGATGCCTCATATGATGGCTTCAACGAAGATCAATATGTATTCTCGGCCATTAATTGGTCCATTTCTGAGAAAGCTTCTATCATGGGAAGAACTACTCAAATTCTCGCTTTGTATTTAAGGTATGGCTCATTTCTTGGGGAATGAGTTATAAAGAAGGGAGTTTTGCAAAGCTAGATACTTTGGAAGTGGGACCCTCAAAGGGAAAAAGGAAAAGGATAAGAACCCTTCCAAAAGTCCAATGAAGGTTAAGTTTGTAAGAAAGGGAGAAGATCAAGTAACTACACTAGTGGCCACTCTCCCATAAACAGTTGAGGTTCTTGATTCACCTCCACAACCAGAACAAGGGAATATTCCTTCAAGAGAAGAGATTATTCAACCTTCCATTCCTCTTTTGGTTGATAGTTCATCAGAGGTAAGTCTTCCTCTTACCTCTTAGGCTCTAATTTCAGAATTCTTTCCTCGTCCCATTCAACCTTCCCTACCTCATATTTCTTCACTAGGTTCCTCAGCCATGGCTAGTATCTTCTCTCGGCCTCTCACCTCTCCCCACTGGACCCCGCTTAACCATGGACATGCCTCCCCCTTCTATACCTTCATTCCCTAAATCCACTACCGCGGATGCTACACTTGCAAAGTGGTCACCACTCCATAAGCTAACCTTCCTCCACTTGAAGATGTGACCATAACACCTACAATGGGAGAAACTTCTTCCAATACGCCTCAATGGCTAGTAGATCAAACTCGAGGAAGATGAATGTGGTAGTCCCATTACTAGCCTTCAATTTTAGTTCTCTCAAGGTTACTCCTACCAAGTCACCAAGAAACCCAAAATAGTTTCAAGGATTTTAGTAGATGCCACTGGGCATAAATTTGTAGAAATTGCTACTCACACCGATAAAACTAAGGATGATATAATGGTCATGATTATTAAATCACAAGGGTGGCTCTGGGAAAGTAACAATGGAGGGAGCACAACAGATGCACAAGATGCCATGAATGTGTTGTGCTAGAAGCTAAAGGAAACTAAGGCAAACAGAGATGAGTTAAAAGAGAAAGTACAATAGCTGACAGAAGTACTACTCAAGCTCTCAAAGCCTCCTGAGTCAACACCATCATCCTCTACTCCTATTGGGTTTGATTTCTCATTGGTACCCATGATCGAGAGGATTAATGAGAAGGGGAGAATGGTCGATGAATGGATCCAAAGGCTGCTCCTACAAGGAAAAGAAGTCATCGAGGACACCGTGGAAGTCTACAAGTCCTTAGAGGATATAAAGAAGGATGGAGAAAAAATGGATGATGAATTTTCAGCAGAGATCGGAAACCTAGAGTTAACTTTTGAAGCTCTCTAAATGTTGAAACAGGTTCCATCCCACATCTTGGTCGAAGAAAGCATCATTCCACATGGGGATAAACATTTTCAGCTGACCAAAGCCATTAGATTCAAGATAAATATTCTAAATGAAGCTTGCAGAAAATTGAGGGAATCAAGAGATCAATTGGTTGATGACACGAATGACTTAGAAGAAGAGCTAGTCAAGATCTATGCTAAGGTGTTGAGTGAAAGTTCGGGTATCCTGCCTATTGATGACCTTTACAAATAGATCCAAGGATCAATTCAACATGCACCAACTTATGGATTCATCCTAGAAATCATTGACAGGTTTGTGAAAATTGAATATTCTCTGGAGACCCTGAGGAAACTCAACAGGAGATTGAAAAAGCTTCCTAGCAACACTAGCGACACTCAAGAAACATGTGAAGTTTTGAGTGATCATTCCACCACACCTGATGAAAATGAGATGTAGGGTATAATCTAAAAATTCTAAGAATTTTGGGACAAGCAGGCTTTGTTGGAGGAAGACAAAGATGATGATACAAAATAAGCACAATGTTGCATGTCATTTCAATCTTGAAATTGACATGTCTTTTTCATTTTTGTTTTGTCACATAAGAAGCAAATTTTGACTTGGTCTCCTACGTGAGAGTCAAGAAAAGTAGGAATCTCATTAAAAAGACTATTTTCTAAGATTTATCCTATTTTCTCTCAACTCCTTTTATTATAAATAAGGGATGCTTATGCATTCCAAAGGGTTGATATTTTTGGAATATTGAGATCTATTGTGAAGAAGAAATACTTTTTGTTTTCTTTTAATCATTTGAGGAATAGAAGTTGATGCTATTTTGCAAACTTTGTGTTGTGAGATGTATCTTTCTTAAGATATTGTTCTTATGTTCATAATCTTAAGCTATTCTTTGTTTAGCATCTTGATCATTCTAATCATTTCAAACGTTACATTTGTTATCTAAAGCTCGTATGATTATTTCATGCTCTGTGTTTACTCGAAAGAAAATATGTTCCTCTCATTTCCTTTCCATTGTGTTTTTCCATAATAGTAATTCCCTTTCCGATCCATTTTACTTTGAAACAACAATATCTCCATCTATTGTGGATATGGATTTCGGGATTCTATCCCAACCCCAATGGTTAGATTAGTGTGAATACTATACATATTATTTTTGTTGTGTTTTAGATTATTAATAAACATGCAGCCTCACTTGTCTTTGAGGAGGGATTTAATCCCATGTAATGTGGTTGAACCTCATATTTTGGCATGACAAAATATCTAACCAACAGCTTTTGGTGACTCCACTGGGAATATATAGATTGATAAGACTAAGATTATCTTTTTGGTGTCTGGTGACTTTGTATTTGCCTTATTTTCAAGAAGATCCATTTTCTAGTTCAAGCTAGCCAAGAAGATCTTCACTCGGTTAAGCCGAACCAAGGGTGAAACTGATCCATTCTTTGATCTGCTTCAATAGCATAATTTTAGGCTTTCACCTAACAGTGTTGCATCTAGCCAGAAAGAAGTTCTTCACCCATCCGAAGGACTCAGATTCCTCAAAAACAAGAATTTTCTACAACTTGTCATGCATTATTCTTACCAGATATTCATATTCCTATACACACTTCATTTAGAAGAATGACAACACAACTTGTGCTTGGGGCGCAGCTATTGGTCCTCTTTCCCTTACTCTACCATTGCATGACCTACCTCATGGATCACGGAAAAATATTCCTAAGTTCAAGGGTGATGGAAAATAGCATCCTGACGAACACATTGCATCATTCTTTATTGCATGCAAGTGTTCTTAGGGTTTCTCACAAAGATGTCTCTGTTCAACTCTTCATCGAAACATTGCATGGTGTAGTAGCGGAATGGTTTTATCATCTCCCAAATGCATGCATTACCAATTGGGCTACCATGAGATATGTATTTGAAGCAAGGTTCAAACCAGCTTGAATATTCTCATGCCTTGTTAGCACAACTTACACACATGAAGAAGGAGCCTTATGAACCCATGCGAGACTTCATAGCCAAATTCAACAAGCTGATCCATAAGATTCTAGATCTCACTATTCCTACTCTTAAAAATTAGAAGTGTTTCTTCATCAACGCTCAACCTCTTGATGTGAGCTTATTGTTGAGAAGATCTGTTATCCCCGATTTGGCCACCGCTCAAGCTACAACCACCAAAATAGAAGATGATCTTATTTTGGCCGGAAAGATCAGAAAAGAATCATCCAAGCCTAAAAATTAGAGTTCTTCTTAGAGTACTATTGATCCAATGATTCAGAAGATGGCTAACAACTTGATCGCTTTGAAAAAGCAAATGTCTCAACAGGTGAGAAACGTTCCGTATCGGGATATTCCTAGATGGAATTTCAATAATACCAATGGCACTCCCATAAGAGATAGACCGTAGTTGACTGCTACTCAACCAAGACTAGCTATTGAAGCTCCTATTAATGCTATAGTAGAGATAGTTGAAGAAGATGAAGAACTAGAAGAACAAGATTCTCATGAAGCTTTTGAAGCTTCGGGATATGCTTGATGAGTCCTATGATGATTCAACTGGTGACTCTAGCATTGGGTATTTGGAATACGAGGAAGATGGATGCAAACATGATGGTCAGTCATTTGTGGTCTTCACTCAATCCCAATCTCAGAATCCTAGAAAACCGGTTGAAGGCTCTAAGGAGAAGAATAAAGAAGCTCCCGTGATCATGGCCAAGAGAGGCTCTCCTATCTCAACACAAATTGAAAAGGAGACAACTAAAAAGGTAACAACTTCTTATTCTCCTTCTCCTACTCCCAAGACCAGTACCTTAGCTCAAACCAATATAACCAGAACTGAGCCTACCATCATTCCTTCATATACTACTTTTGACATTATTGACCATGCAAAAAGAACTAAGATCCAAATGTCAGAAGTAGAATATCTTCAGTCAAATCTTGAGCAATTTGAAAAGCTTTCAAAATTCATTAGAAGCAAGGTTATTGTCCCTTCATCTTCAAAAGGCATTTTTTCAAGTCCTACTCAACCTTCACCTCAAACCAATATGACCTTTGTTTCTTCTTCAGGAAAGATCAAACTGTTTTATTTGTCTTTACTCAGAGCTTCCATAACTTAATGCCCACAAAAGTAGCTCATGCCCTTGGAATTACTTTGAATAAATCATATGGATGGTGTTACTCCATGGAAACCAAGCAAGTTCCTTTATTGGTCAAATAAAAGATGCACAATTTGCATTTGTCGCCTTCTGGAGAAGAGAGTAAAAATGACCATTTTGGTTGCTGATATCCCAGCTGCTTACGGTATTCTCTTAGGAAGAGGTTTTTGTAAAGATGTCAGAGGAGAGATCAATATGGACTAGACCAAGGCTAAAATTCTAGTTAATGGAGTTCCTCATATTCTCCATCCTGAGCCTCAAGTGAAGTATTTAGTCACTAAATCGGATGACCCCAAGGCTCAAATTCTTTTCGAAGATGCTGGCTTAGGGAATTATTTCATGACATCAGAGGTACCAGCTGTAAATGTTAAGGAAGAGGATCCTAATGGTATTTGGACCCTCAAGTTTGATGGGAGCTGTTCAACTACTGGATCAGGTGCTGACATAGTTCTTATATCTCTAGATTTTGAGATCTTTCCCTTTGCTTTCAAGTTGCAGTTTGATAATACTAATAACATAGCTGAATATGAAGCTTTGTTATTAGGATTAGAAATGGCAAGAAAAAAGGAATCAAAACCTCAAAGTGTAGGGAGATGTGGAGCTCATTGTAAATCAAGTGAAAGGGGTTTATCAAGTGAAAAATGATCACCTAAAGCATTACAGAACAAGGTATGGGACATCGTAGAATGCTTCAATGCTTTTTCTATCAAGGCACTTTTGAGGGATTATAACGACAAAGATTATTCGTTGGTCGTGTTTGCATCACTTCTCCTTCCTCATCCACAATTCAAACAAGACACGTACACCATCAAGATTATGTATCGTCCCAGTGTTCCAGATAATTTAGCACATTGGCATTCAATGATGATCAATAGGTACTGTCTTTCCTTGAAAAAGCTGATTATTTTAGTGAACTATATTTTGAAGGATCAGAATCAGCTTTCCGTGAATTTGTTTCAAGTTCATATCAAGAGATTGATGGTGAGTTCATTTAGCTAAAAGGCAACAAGATTCCCAAGGGATTGGTTTCTTTGGAAGGTTTGTTTGACAAGCATGACCGGTTTATTCAGGGTAAAAGGCAAACTGAAGGTGCTTCCTCGTTAGAGGTAGATCAAGTTAACCTGAGGTTCCACTGATCAACCACGGATGGTAAACATCAGTAAATGCTATTCACCGGAGGAAAAGAAAGATTCTCTTCACTCTTGAAGAGATATATGGACATCCTAGCATGGTCATACATGGATCTAAAGTCTTTCAAGCCCAAAGATGTGCAACATAGCATTCCTTTGAAGCCTGAAGTTAAACCCCATAGGAAAAAGTAGAGACATTACAACCCAAAGATCTCAGGGACTATTCTTGCAGAAATTTAGAAAATGTTAGACGCAAGGATTATCTTTCTGATCCATCATTCCACCTGGGTTGCAAACATTTTCCTTGTGAGAAAGAAGAATGGTGAAATATGGATTTGTGTTGACTTCCAGAATCTCAACCAGTCTTCATTAAAGGACAATTATCCATTACCCATCATGGACCAGTATTATAGACTGTCACTGGAGTAGAAATGTTATCCATGCTTGATGGATTTTCAAGGTATAATCAGGTTGAGGTAGCTGTTAAAGGTCAACATAAAACAACATTCACCACTCCATGGGGAACCTTTTCTTACAGGAGAATGCCTTTTGGTTTTATTAATGCCAGAGCCACATTTCAAAGGGCTATGGACTTCACTTTCAGAGATTTAATATGCAAGGTCACAATCGTGTATTTGGATGACTTGACGGTCTTCTCTAAAAAATGAAGTGATCATTATGATCACCTGGAACAGTACTCTTAAGGTGTAGGCGTCATGGGATTTCATTAAATCCTAAAAATTCTATGTTTGGAGTGACAAAAGGAAATTTTCTAGGGTCATATTGTTACTAGAGAAGGAACCAAGATTGACCTAGAGAGGGTGAAGGCCATTCAAAGCCTTACCCTACCCACAAGTAAAACTGGGGTGCACTCCTTTTTCGGGAAGGTTAATTTCCTAAGAATATTTGTACCGATTTTGCTGATAAAACCAAGGATATCCTTGGGATGATGAAAGGGAAAAATCCATTTTGATGGAGCATTGAAGGGAAGCTTGCTTTCGAAGAAGTCAAAAAGGTAATTACACATGCCCTTGTTCTAGTATGTCCAGACTTCAAGAAAGATTTCATCATGTACAACTATGCTTCCGCTCATACAGTATCAACCATCCTGATGTAGGAAAATGAAGAAGGAATTAAAGCTCCCATCGCTTTCATGAGCTGTCCATTGAAAGAACACAAATTGAAAATGTCACAAATTAAAAAGCATGCTTATGCAATGGTAAGAGCAATGAAACATTTCAGGTATTATGTGCTGAGTTCTCATACCCTCATTCTCATTCTTGATACTGCAATTAAATCCATTTTGACTCAACAAGAGTTGGGTAGTCAACGGGAAACTAGATAGCTAAATTCCAAGAGTATGACTTGGACATCAGACCTACCAAGTTGGTATGAGGAAGAGGCCTGTGCCAATTGATTGCAGAAAATAATGCTGAGATAGAATGTGAAAAACCGAGGATACCTCTTCGGAATTGCCCATGGTGCTTTTTGTGAGCACAACCGATGAATGGTACACAGATATTTATTTCTTTCTAACTTATGGTGAATTCCCCCACATTTAAGCCAAAAGGAGAAGAGGATAGTTAAGTTAAGATCTGCAAGATACATTCTATGGGATAATGGAATATACAAGAAAGGTATTGATGGTGTATTCTGTGCTGATTGATAAGTCTTAGCAGGTGAGGTTGCTAGAGTCCTTCCACAATCTAGCATGTAGAGGACATTTCTCCTCCTTTGTGACAACTTATAAGATCCTATGGGCTAGGTACTATTGGCCTACTCTCTTTCGAGACTCAGCAGAATGGGTGTCCAAATGTGAAGCTTGTCAACATTTTGTTGGTCATATTAAGCTGGTAGCTCTTCCCTCAAAGCCCGTGGTGATTGAAGAACATTTTCACCAATGGGGTATTGAATCCCACCTCTAGTGCCGGTCATAATTATGTCCTCACCACTATTGACTATTTCACCAAGTGGGTGGAAGTCTGCTCTAATCAAACAAGCTACCTCCGAGTCGCTACTTAGTCATTTGGTCCTTTTTTTGTTATCCCGTAAAATTGACGAGGGTAGATTTTATTCATGCAACATCAAATGAATTTGTGCCCCCTTCTATTCCTTTGGCACATCCTTTGGAGTGTCGACATTCCAAATGTTGCGCCTTCCCATGATGCACCTTTCTTTCATGCACCCTTCTCGCCATGCCAAGGCGCATGCACCATCTTGTCGACATTAAAATGTTACACCCCTGAATGGTGCGCCAAAGCACTGAAAAGGTAATGTCGAAAAGCCCCAAATCGCGCCAATGGCACAAATATTTTCATGTTGGCATCTATTTTGGTGCGCCTTACAAAAAATTGGTGGCACATTTATTACACCTTTTGCTATATATAGGCGCATCCGACCTGTCATTTTCAC
This sequence comes from Taxus wallichiana var. yunnanensis, assembly GCA_018340775.1. Lineage (NCBI taxonomy): Eukaryota > Viridiplantae > Streptophyta > Pinopsida > Cupressales > Taxaceae > Taxus > Taxus wallichiana. The sequence continues at coordinate 22,267,847 of CM031236.1, read as the reverse complement.
GATTGAAAAATGTGAAAAAGTTAATTCCTCTCGCACTCGCAAGCTCCTCGTCATCCCCGTGTCACTTTACATCACATTCGTGGACCCCACATCATTTCTTCCATCTTATATATTCCTGGTAAGTGGTCCTTGCTCTTCTTGTGTTGATTGATTGTGGGGTTTTTTTTGTTTTTTTAGAGGTTGTTATTAAAAAAAAGAAAATGAACCTAAGAAGAAATACAACCCCACCCATTTTTTACAAATCAACTCTCCCCTTCAAACCGGTTTTACCCTCCTTCCGATCTACTAACTCGGAAGGCCTTACTCTCAAAATGAATCCTCGACCCTCTTTTCCTCTCCCCCTCACTATCAAATCTATGTTGAAAGAGGCCAAAAACCACAAACCTATCAAAAGAGGGAAAATCTAAAAGTTATCAAATCCCCACGGCTTTTCTTTTTCACAAACAATCATCATCATTACACAAAACACACAATCACGCCCAAAGGGGCACTGTCCCCCTGCAACATGCATCTTCCCCATGCCTTATAAAATTCCCAAAACCCTAACACAAGCGCAAGCGCAACTCCACCTACACCAACATTTGATGTCATGCAGACTCTTCCTGCGCCGCACCAAAAGCTAAAACACTGGCACACCTTAACTCAATGATGCATCCATTTGAACCTGCGCCCCTTGCACACCATAATGTTTGCAACATGTACCATATCTATGCCAATGGCACATCCTAAAGCCTTGCAACACCAAAATAATCTGCACCTTTTCAAAACCCTTCATATGGCGCAAGCACACATCCTTTAACATCAACATTGAATGTTGTGTGTAGTATTTCTGCGCCCTGCGCCCTTTTTGCACTGTTTTCTTCCATGCAACACTCTCCAAAGAGTGCACCTTGCTTTTCGACCCTCGCACACCTACAATAGAATTGCACCTTGCACCCAGAGGCTTGTAAATTGATAACTTTTCATTCTATCAAGCTTTGATGGATGATTTAACAGCTAACATGGCTCTTCTCACGATGGACTTCCTCCTTCTTCAGAGATCAGCAATTAACTCAGATTCACATATGTCTTCATCAAGTAAGAAGCCAACCAAGTCTAAGGGTAAGGCCAAACTCACAAAAGAAGAAATGAAGTACAAATACCAAAGGGTCAGGATGCCCGAGTCCCTTGCAGAGTGTGACTTGACATCAGGGATTCGAAACTTGGTCACATTGATATGGAGGACTTCTGGCCAGAACCAAGAAGGTCACAGTAGTCCATGGATGGAAAAATTGGTCAGTGGTTTACATTTCACTGGGGAATTCCCGTGAGCACAGTAAACAATGAATTCATGATGGTGGTGGCCCACTGCTACAATAAGGACACAAGATGTGTCGAGAATGAGAAGGGTGAGGTAATAATCAACCTCACTACCCGACACTTTGAAATCATGTTGGGTATCCCCCACCACCGCATTTTGTGGCAATAAGCCAAGAAGACTGCATAAAAGCATGGGATGAGAATGAGGACAAATGCATGCAGCTTATGAATGAAGTGTATCTGAAGAACAAGAAGGTGATAACCAGGTGGCCGCAAGTTATTCATCGCAACGACTTCTCGAGAGCTGAGAGTGACACCATCACCTTCCTGAGTAGGGTGTTTGGGCTTCCTGATGCCCATTACTTTCACAAATGGATGCTCAGATATCTAGAAACAATGAGCAAAAATGTTCCCGATCAACGTTTTGAATGGGCGAGATCATCAACAACACTATCTCCGAGCAACTTCAACAACTCTCAACAACGGGGAGGTTCTACATGAACTCCTACGTGGTATACGCTACTACCTCCTCTAAAGAGACTACCCAACTAAGTCGATGCGGGGTGTGGCCCAAGTAAAAAAATATATGAATATTATCCAGAGTTGAGACTAGAAAACAACATCCCACAATTCAACAAGATCAATGATGCCTTCTTCTACGGCATCATCTACCTATTGAGGCCCAATATGACTCACTGGTCGATGACCAAGAGCATGGTGACTACCACAGAGAAGTGGGGAGTGTTATTTACGCAATTCCCCACTTTCACTTATCTCAGAGCCGCCAACTTCTTGGGGAGCCCACCAAGTTACCGAGGTATGCGGGACCAAAGTTGATCCTATTGGAGCTATCCAGATAGCTTATCACATACCACGAGAAGTGTCTAAAAAGAAAGAAGGGTGGAACTCCATTCCCCCTCACAGTGGGCAGGTACACCTACACTTCTCATACCAAAGCCCGGGAAATGTTTACGAGCTGGAGTTGCTCAACTTGAAACACAATTTCCCGGCAAGGCCAACCTTTGATCCTCGCAATTGCCTTCCAAGGGAAAAGCTCGATCCAATCCACATCCCACAGATCGAGGATATCTATATCGATCTATATCACGAGGTCGAGCTCAAAAGAAAGGATCACTCCCACCTGGCCCTAGCAGAAATCATCCAATATGGTGTGGCCATTGTCCCGAAAGGTTTCAAATGACTCGATCAAGAAGTTGATCAGGTCTATCTAGATACTGGATGGGGACAATTGGCCATTTTCCGAGATTGATAGAACAAAGGCACCTCAAACTATTGAGGAAAGGGTTAAAGGCACTCTGCAGCAGCACAGAGCATTGGTGCAGAAAATGGTCCTCATCTACCTTGGGGTAGACTTCACCACGTCTCCTTTGGGTGATGCACCTGCTAAGCCAAAACACTTGCCAAAGGGAAAAGGGAAAGACAAAGAGGGAGAATCAAGCACTACTCAGGAGCAAGCTCCCGAGAGTCCTCCTTCCACCACCTAGGAGCAGGTAGTAAGCCTGGTCTCCCCAGAAAAAGAAGAGGTGGTAAGTGTTCCAACAGGCACATCCACTCAGGATGTTGCCACTACTGTAACTAGTGAAGTTCCCACCATCCCATCTCCCACTCCTCCTTCCCCTCCTCACGTCACTCAAGCAACCACTCCTCTGGTTGTGTCTTCTCCCCCGATCTTCTACTATTCCCCCTTCCTCTTCCTCCATCTTCTCTTCCCTCATGGATCTGTCCCCCAACATTTCTTCCTCATCTCTCAGATCCCTTCCACCCCCATGGTTTCCTCTCCTACAGTGACTCCTACCCCTGTGAGCATTGGAGATTCAACTTCTTTATCAATGCCACCACCAAGTGTCTCAACACATTTCCCTTGTTCACTGTAGCTGCTCCTTCTTCTACCTCCATTCCCTCTTCTCCCTTTGGTCCCACTCCCTTAAGTCCAAAATGGATCTCCAAACACCTGAGCCAACATAAGAGGAAAGTCCCCATTGCACCTATGGACTTCTCCATCATCCCAACAAAAGGAGCTAAGAAGCAAAAGCCAATAACCCGCTTCTCTCAAAGTGCTTCAGGTGAAAGGGTTATGGAGATCACATACCCTGATCCCACAAAGGATAAAAAGGATCTGTCTCCTACAGATTATATAGTGACATAGGTCACGATGGGAACATCCTCAGAAAGCCTACAGGGAGAGGCCTATATCTAGTGGATGCCCTTTGCAAAAATCTTCAGAAGCAAAGGAAGAGAAGAGGATACTGAAAGAACAAATAAACATCTTCTCCAAGCCCTGTAAAATGGGCAGTGCACCTCCTACAACTACCACTGAAACTCCTGAGGCCCTTAGTCAGGAAAAGATAAATGAGTACGCCAAGATTGGTGAGCAAGGTATGGCAGTATCCACCTGAGAGACCAGATCCTCAAGGATAGTGAGGAAGTAATTGTAAAGTTCACAGAGCTATATCAGAATATTGATCAAGCTAACAAGGAACTCTAGGTGATTACAGGACCTATCTCCGAAGAGTTAGACCATGCTAGGTTACAACATGAGACATTCCAGAAGATGCTCGACTACCTAGTCGATGACTTAGTAAAATTCGGCATCTTCGATCACCCAAGAGCACCCAACAAAGTCCTTGCTGCTTTGGACTATCGGGTTGACTCAGATGGAATTTGTCTTGGAGAAAATTGATAAAATCAAGGAGGAAGCCTTGGATGCAATGCATCAAATGGAGCAGATCATCCTAAGGATGTCTCCAGGCTTTCTCACCCCATCATACACCTTGAGGAAGGCAGATGACACTATTCGGCTCTTTAAGGAGATCACGTCACAAGGGTTAGGGTCAGAAGCCACTTTTGACGTAGAATCTATCAACAACCTTCTGGCCTACCGCAATTTTTTTGATACCTGATGGAGGTAGGTAATGAATACTTCAAGCTCCCAGAGAGACTCAGAGATGAACGGAGACTTGTGAAGTCATCGCATGATCACACCAAGGGTCCTGCTCAAGATCAACTTCAACCGATGATTAGCAAATTCATGGAGTATCGTGCTCAATTTCATATTTCCTCTCCTGAGTGTAAGTAGATACTCCTTTCCACCACGGATGACGATGATGAATAGGCTCCTTCCTCCTCGGGATTGTTCTCATTTTTGTAAAATATTTAAAAGTTTGTTGGCACAAATGATGACATCATCCATGTTGCACCATGAGATGTTGTCATCCACCAAATTGCCCTAAAGTCAACAGTTGACTTTTAGATATTTTGTAAATATTTTGTAAATAGTTTGGTTCCTTTTTTCCTCTTTCTCCTTCTCTTTCTATATATACTTGATACTTGTTGTATTCAAGGGGTGGACATTTTTAGATGAAAAATAGAAGTGAGAAGGAAAAGGCTTTGTACTTTTTGTAAATAGAAAATATTAATACAGAAATTAAGACTTTGTGCTCAATGGATGTGTTATGTGTATTAGATCTTTCTTAAGTTAGATCTATGTTACTTTTTGTCAAGATCTATCTCTACTTTTTTTCATTTTCATCATCAAGATTGCTTTGTTCATTTATGCAAGTAGGTTTGGCTCTATTTACTACCAGCCCAAAACATAAACCCTCTGACCTTTCTACTTTGGAATTCATTTCTTTTCTCCCTTCGATCTATCCTATCTCCTCTCCTCCCCTTCATTCCTTTCTCGCTCACAAATCGAAAATACCCCTACTGGGATGAGATCCCAAACCCCTGAAGGTAGAATACTATAGGACTTGTGCAGATTCCTGCTGGTAGAATAGCAATAAACCAGTTTTGCTTTGTTGTCTCAAAGAGGGGCTATGCCTCACACACTTGGCTCTGCCTATCCATAGATCTCGCCTCCCGATGATTTTCGACCAACAGCTTTTTGGTGACTCTACTGGGATCAAACAGATCTATGTGAGTGTTGTGTCAGCTAAAAAGACACTAACAACTTTTAAGGTTGCTAAAGTAACTAAGAAAATAGATAAAATTACAAAAATCACTACCTGTTTACAAATCTTAACTTTTGCTTAAAATCCAAAATTTTTGCAAAAGTGATCCAAACTAAAATTTTCTTCAGAGATCCATAGATCTGGGCTAGTTAGAGATCTTTAGTTCACTGAGTTTTTACAAAAACCCGTATATTTCCATAGATCTGAGATTCTGACAGTTTTACAAAAATTTCAAACCCTTGCAAAAGTCAACTCTAAGATCCAAAATCAGCTTACTAAGTTAAACCATCATTTTATCCTCATTGATCTTTGTCATTAAACCGCAATCGGTTTTCAAAAGAGGGATAAAATTAAATATTTAGAAAAGTACATGCTGCTGATTTTTGTCAAAAAATCAGAAAATCAGCAAGTACAACCAAAAAGAGTTTTTAAATCTACTCTAAAAACTTGCAGATCTAAAGATACACTGGCAGGTGAACCATTTACCCGTAGCAGGAGAGCTCATGGAGAAGTTGATCCTATTTTTGATCTACTTCAAAGGCACAACTTCAGTATTACACCAGCACGCTTCTCATCACTGAGTTCACCGATCGGTCAGCCAAAAGTGTCTCACCTCCACGAAAGAACCATTTTTCACAAGGAGCCTCCACATCCCTTTGCAGCGCTTTGTTGCTCAATGGAACCACGCTTCCGGCTCATGTCCTCTTTCCAGCTTTTCAAATGGCAGTACCATGGGGAAACGCTATGGGCCCTCTTGCTTTGCCACATCCTGTTCACGCACTCCCTCATGGAAACCGAAAGAATTTCCCAAGATTTGATGGGAGTGGAAACCAAAGCACGGATTCACATATATCTGCATTCATCATGTCATGCAACATCCTAGATGTGACCCATGAAGATGTATCAGTACGCCTCTTTCTAGAGACCTTGCAAGGACCCACAGCAGAGTGGTTCCAACATTTTCCGGCCGGATCTATCACCAGTTGGGCCACATTACGAACTACATTTGAAGATAGGTATAAGCCTTCAGAAGATGCATTTGCATTATTATCAAAGATCACTCACCTAAAGAAGGAAGTCAATGAAACCATGCATGATTTTATCACTCATTTCAATTCACTAATTAACCATGTGCCACCTACCATGCTGCCAACACCAGAAAATCAAAAGTGTTTCTTTATGAACGCCATGAGCTCAAGAGTAAGTTTCTTACTCTTACAAGAACAAATCACCACCCTGGTTCTCACTCAAGCACGCTATCCATTCGAATAGAGGACAACCTACTTATATCTAGTGAGTTAAAATGAGAGCCATCCAAGCCTAAAGCTTCAACTCCTTCTCAAGCCACTTCATCAGATCCGGCATTCCAGAAGATGGCAATGACTTGCTCACATTAAAGAAGCAATTAGCTCAAGCTTCTCCTAACACTTCATACCGGATATCCCACGAGAAATTTCACTTCCAACAATGCCCCACAAAGGCCACGTTTTCCTACAACTGCTCCACGGTTGGCACTTGAGGCCCCTCTCGGTCAATGCCCTAGTCGAGGTCAAAGAAGAGGAGCAAAATTATGAAGAACCTTCATCCCAAGGTGAGATGATCAAGATGTCGGTGAACCGACTAGGTGACTCTACAATCGGGTATATGGAATTTGAAGATGAGGAATCTGATGAAGAAGAGGGTACCCAAGGGTATGCAAGTGGATAATCATATGTTGTTTTCACCCGCTCCCAAGGAAAAGAAGTAGAAGTTGCTACTAGGATACAAAAAGAGAAGGTCAGTGTCAAACACGCCTCCAACCATTGCTAAAAGAGGTAATCCTCTTCCTGCTCAACCTCCTATTAAGTCTTTTACAAAAAATATTTTCCCCCCATCTCTCCTCCAAATCAGCCTTCTTCTATTCCCATAAAGACCAGTAACCCTACCCTCCATCGCGAAGTGAGGGACTCATTCCCTCATCAACGCAACCCTTGGTCACATTCGACATAATCGATCATGCTAAAAAGACCAAGATTCAAATGTCTGAGGCTGAATATCTTCAGTCAAACCCTGAGCAACTTGTAAGATTGACCGAATATATCCAAAGCCAAGCTGCCATAACTTCCCATGTCTCCCCGAAAGGAATCCTTTCCACTCCTCCTGCATCTCGCATAAATGTGGCCTCGACTTCCGTGTTAAGAAAAATTGAACCTTTTTATCTCTCCCTCCTAATCAATGGTCACAAGCTAAGAAATTGCATAATTGATTCTGGGGCTTCCGATAATGTCATGCCGGCAAAAGGTCACCCATGCTTTGGGCCTCACTCTTACCAAGCCTTTCAGCAGATGTTACTCCATGGAAACCAAACAGTTCCATTGATTGGTCAGATCAAAGACGCATGCACAGTTCACCTTTGTGGCATTCCCAGAGAAAAGAGTAAAGATGACCATCCTCGTTGCTGATATCCCAACGGCATATGGAATTCTACTAGGAAGAAGCTTTTGCAGAGAAGTTGGTGGAGAGATTTATATGGACTGGTCCAAAGCCAGAATCCCCATCAAGGGTGTAATGCAGACATTGAGCCTGAATCACAAAAGAAGTACTTGGTCACCAATTCCGATGACCCCAAAGCCCAAATTCTCTTCGAATCATCAGGATGGGGAACTACTTCTTATCTACTGAGTCTGATAAAATGGACATTCTCATCCAAGAAGAGGACCTTAACAAGATATGGACATTGCATAGCTTTGATGGCAGCAGTGTGCAACTAGCGGATGCGGTGGTCGAGTCAGTGCTAATATCTCTTGAAGAGGAGATTTTTCCTCTCTCTTTCAAGTTGTAGTTTTTCAATACAAATAATACTACTGAATATGAATCTTTGCTACTTGGCATGCAAGCTACAAAAGAAAGGGGAATCAAGAACCTAAAAGTACAGGGTGATGCCGAGCTAGTCGTAAATCAAGTGAAAAGAATATACCAAGTAAAGAATGAAAGGCTCAGGCATTACCGCAATGCAGTATGGGACAACATTGAGGAATTTGACACCTTCTCAATAAAATCCATTCCAAGAGCTCAGAATGACATGGCCGATTCATTCACCGCCGCTCTCAAAGATCTCTCATGCTCCTCACCTGTGGTTGAAAATAGACACATATACCATTGAGGTAGTCTTCCACCCAAGCATGCCAGACAATTCTCAGCACTGGCAGGTATTCAACAATGACAATCAACTTATTGCCTTTCTAGAGAAAGCAAAAAATTTCAAAGAGCTTCATTTTGAAGGATCTACTTCTGCATGCCGTGAATCTATTACTGATCAAGCAAATGAATCAAAAGGAGGTGATGGCATATGTCAGCTCAAAGGAAATAAAATCCCAAAAGGTTTAGTCTCTCTGGAATGATTGTTTGACAAACATGATCATTTTGTCAAAAAGAAATGGCAAGATGACCCTAACTCCTCTCCAGAAACCGAACCGGTCAACTTAGGTACTATGGAACATCCGCAGTTTGTGAACATCGGGAAGTGTTGCACACCAAGAAAAGTGGAAGTTTGTCAAATTGTCAAGAAGAATATATGGACGTATTGGCATGGTCTTATGCCGATCTAAAGTCTTTCAAGCCAAAGGACGTTCAACATGACATCCCGTTGAAAGAAGATGTCAAACCTTTCACCAGAAATAGAGGCACTACAATCCCAAGATCTCGGTACCATCCAGGTGGAAATACAGAAGATGCTGATGCAAGGATCATTTTTCCTATCCATCACAGTACCGGGTCACAAACATCATGCCAGTGTAAAAGAAGAATGGCGAGATACACATATGCGTAGATTTTCGCAACCTGAATCAAGGCGTCCTTGAAGGACAACTACCCACTACCCATAATGGATCAAGTTCTATAGGAAGTAACTGGTTCAGAAATGTTGTCCATGCTTGATGGTTTTTCGGCTATAATCAGATTGAAGTCTCACCTGAAGACCGATTCAAAACAACATTCACTACTCCTTGGGGCACATTCACCTATAACAGGATGCCTTTTGGCTTGACCAACGCCGGTGCCACCTTTCAACGAGCAATGGACTTCACATTCAAAGGTATGATGGGAAAGGTCATCGTAGTTTATTTAGATGACTTAACTGTGTTCTCTAAATAGTGAAATGATCATTGTGATCATTTGGAGCAAGTATTGATTAGATGCCGAGAACACGGATCTCCCTAAATCCAAAAAAGTCTATTTTCGGGTCACCGAAGGAAAGTTTCTGGGACACGTTGTCAAGCAAGGAAGGGACAAAGATAGATGTCAAAAGGGTTAAGGCTATTCAGAGCCTTACCTTACCCACAAGCAAGACCGTGTTCACTCCTTCTTCGGAAAAGTGAATTTTCTCAGATGCTTTGTTCCCGACTTTGCTGAAAAGACTCATCACATATCAAATATGATGAAAGGGTCACAAAATTTTCATGGAGCGAAGAAGGAAAGACGTCATTCGAGGATATAAAAGCCTCCGTTGCCCATGCACCCATCCTGGTATGTCCCGACTTCTCCAAGGATTTTATCATGTACAGCTTATGCATCTGAGCATACTATATCAGCCATCTTAATGCAAAAGAACTCTGAGGATGTTGAATCTCCAATCACGTTCATGAGCTCTCCTCTCAAGCCTCATGAATTGAAGATGTCTCAGTTAGAAAAGCATGCCTTCACCATTGTCAAAGCAGTCAAGAACTTCCAGTATTACATCCTAAACTCTCATACAATAGTGCTGGTTCCCCGACACATACAAATCAAGTCAATCTTAACTCAACAAGAGTTAGGAAGCTTACGAGGGAATTGATCACAAAGGTCCAAGAGTATGATCTAGACATAAAACCAACCAAGCTGGTAAGAGGCAAGGGCCTATGTCACTTGGCTGAAAAACAAAGATTCGTAGAGGTCCCTAAAGAAAAAGATGATTGCATCGATGGAACGCAAGGCCAACTAAGAAAGTTGATTCTCTACCCTATGGTTCTATTTCATGTTGCACTAATGATGAATGGTATTCTGATATCACTTTCTTTCTCACTTATGGTGAGTGTCCAACTCATCTAACTTCAAAGGAGAAGTGTACTGTAAAGCTCAGGGCAGCCAGATATGTCATATGGGATGACGGTTTATACAAACGCGGGATTGATGGCATCTTCGCGATGTGTCGACAAGCCATAGCAGAGATCAAAAATTACTTGAAATTTTTCATGATTCAGCCTTACAAGTGGTCACTTTTCCTCTTCCATCATAACACATAAGATCATCCGGGCTAGGTACTATTGGCCAACGCTATTTCGGATACAACCACCTGGGTAGCAAAATGTGAGCTCTACCAACAGTTTGTTGGCAAACCAAAATTGGCTGCTTTTCCCCTCAGGCCGGTCATTATTGACGAACCATTCAGGCAATGGGGAATTGACTTTATCGAGCACTACATCCCCAATCAAGTGCCGACATAGTTATGTCCTAACAAAGAATAGATTACTTCACCAAATGGGTGGAGGCCATACCTATTAAGAATGCCACCTCTGAAATTGTTTACAACTTCATCAAAGAAAATATCATCATAAGGTTTGGCATCCCACACAAGATCGTTGCTGATAATGCTTCCAACTTCTCCTCATGGGAAGTTATCGTTTTTGCTATGAATACGGGATAACCTTGGCCCATGCCTCAGATTATTACCCCTAGGGAAATGGTCAGTAGAATCCAATAATAAGAACTTAGTGACCATCATACGGAAAGCTAGTTGATGAGAATCAACGGTCATGGCACAAGTCATTATATGATGCTTTGTGGGCAGACCGTATTACTCCAAAGAGGTCTCTCGGTATGTCACCTTTTCAAGTATTATATGGAATCGACGCCGAGCTTCCCATTTCTGGAACTTCCTACTTTGTGCTTGGCACGAGCGATCGAAGATGAGACTTTCCAAAATTCTCTTGAAAAGAGGGTCATGTATCTAATAGAGCTTGAAGAAAAGAGAGTAAGAGTGGTCGACAAGATCACCGAACATCAGAATCAAGTCAAGAGACTATTCGATAAAAAGGCTAAGCAGAGAGATTTCAGTGGGAGATCTCATCCTTTTGTGGGACAAGCAAAGAGAGCCAAAGGGCATGCATGGAAAATTTGATTCTCTATGGAGAGGGCCTTTCAAGATCAAGCAACTCAATGGAGAGAATAGCTTCTATCTCTCGTATCTAGATGGAACTGAGCTCCCGCTTCCCTATAGCGGGCAACATCTCAAAATATTCAGAAGTAGAGCTTGCTTCTCTTCAGTATAGCTTTTTTTAGTTGTGTGTTTTTTTTTTTCATGTGTTTGCTTTTTTGTTTGTTTTTTCCTTTTTCACCCCCTTGTTTTTGACTCTGTAACCCAATGGATAGGCACATGTTGATCTGGGATTCTCTACCCTTAAGCTTCACTCAAAGATAGTCCCTAGAAAGAGCCAACTTGTTATCCTGTAAAATTGATGAGGGAAATTTTGTAGGTAACCATACCAAAATTTTGTTTTGGTTCCCGCCGAGGTCCCTTAGCATTCGGAATGGCATAAAATCCCTTTCCGGAGAATCTAGTTTTTCGAACTTAGTCATTTGGTCCTTTTTTGGTTGGGCATAGCAAATTTTATTCATGCAACATCAAATGAATTTGTGCCCCTTTTATTCCTTTGGCACATCCTTTGGAGTGTCGACATTCCAAATGTTGCACCTTCCCATGATGCACCTTTCAAACCTGTGCCAAGGCACATGCGCCATCTTGTCGACATTAAAATTGTTATGCCCCTGAATGGTGCACCAAAGCACTAAAAAGGTAATGTCGATAGTCCCGAATCCGCGCCAATGGCACAAATATTTTCATGTTGGCATCTGTTTTGGTGCGCCTTTAAAAAAAAGTTGGTGGCACATTTATTACACCTTTTTCTATAAATAGGCACATCCGACCTGTCATTTTCATGATTGAAAAAACATGAAAATTTAATTCCTCTCGCACTTGCATCAAAGCTCTCCTGTCATCCCCGTGTCACTTTACATCACGTTCGTGGACCCCACATCATTTCTTCCATCTTATATATATTCCTGGTAAGTGGTCCTTGCTCTTCTTGTGTTGATTGTTTGGGGTTTTTTGTTTTTTTTGAGAGGTTGTTATTAAAAAACAAAGAAAATGAACCTAAGAAATAATACAACCCCCACCCATTTTCAAATCAACTCTCCCTTCAAACCGGTTTTTACCCTCCTTCCGATCTCTAACCTCCTGGAAGGCCTTACCTCAGAATGAATCCCTGACCCTCTTTCTCTGTTCCCCTCACTATCAAAATCTATGTTGAAAGAGGCCAAAAACCACAAACCTATCAAAAGAGGGAAAATCTAAAAGTTATTACAATCCTGAACCACGGCTTTTCTTTTCGCAAAAACATCATCATTACACACAAAACACAGTCACACCAAAGGGGCGCACTGTCCCCACTGCAACATGCATCTTCCCGTGCCTTATAAAATTCTCAAAACCCTAACACAGGCGCAAAGCGCAACTCCACCTACACCAACATTTGAATGTCATGCAAACTCTTCCTGCGCCACGCCAAAAGCTAAAACCGCGCACCTTAACTCAATGATGCACCATTTGAACCTACGCCCCTTTGGCGCACCATAATGTTTTGCAACATGTACCATATCTATGCCAATGGCACATCCTATAGCCTTGCAACACCAAAATAATCTACACATTTTCAAAACCCTTCATATGGCATAGGCACACATCCTTTCGACATCACAACATCCAATGTTGTGTGTAGTATTTCTGCCCTATGCCCTTTTTGCATTGTTTTCTTCCATGCAACACTCTCCAGTAGTGCACCTTGCTTTTCTGACCCTGCAACCTATAATAGAATTGTGCCTTGCACCCAGAGACTTGTAAATTGATAAGTTTTCATTCTGTAAAGCTTTGATGGATGATTTAACAACTAACATGGCTCTTCTGCGATGGACTTCCCTCCTTCTTCTTGCAGATCGCAAGTTAACCCTAGATTCACATATGTCTTCATCAAGTAAGAAGCCAACCAAGTCTAAGGGTAAGGCCAAACTCATAGAAGAAGAAATGAAGTACAAATACCAAAGGGTCAGGATGCCCGAGTCCCTTGCAGAGTGTGACTTGGACATCAGGGATTCAAAACTTGGTCACATTGATATGGAGGACTTCTGGGCCAGAACCAAGAAGGTCACAGTAGTCCATGGATGGAAAAATTGGTCGCAGTGGTTTACATTTCACTGGGGGAATTCCCGTGAGCACAGTAAACAATGAATTCATGATGGTGGTGGCCCACTGCTATAATAAGGACACAAGATGTGTCGAGAATGAGAAGGGTGAGGTAATAATCAACCTCACTGCCTCGACACTTTGAAATCATGTTGGGTATCCCCCACCACCGGCACTTTGTGGCAATAAGCCAAGAAGACTACATAAAAGCATGGAATGAGAATGAGGACAAATGCATGCAGCTTATGAATGAAGTGTATCTAAAGAACAAGAAGGTGATAACCAGGTGGCCGCAAGTTATTCATCACAGTGACTTCTCAGAGGAGCTGAGCGACACCATCACCTTCCTGAGTAGGGTGTTTGGGCTTCCTGATGCCCATTACTTTCACAAATGGATGCTCAGATATCTAGAAACAATGAGCAAAAATGTTCCTAATCAACGTTTTGAATGGGCGAGAGATCATCAGCAGCACTATCTCCGAGCAGCTTCAACAACTCTCAACAACGGGAGGTTCTACATGAACTCCTACGTGGTATACACTACTACCTCTGAAAGAGACTACCCAGCACTAAGTCGATGTGGGGTGTGGCCCCAAGTAAAAATATATGAATATTATCCAGAGTTGAGACTGGAAAAACATCGCACAATTCAGCAAGATCAATGATGCCTTCTTCTATGGCATCATCTACCTATTGAGGCCCAATATGACTCACTGGTCGATGACCAAGAGCATGGTGACTACCACAGAGAAGTGGGGGCATTATTTACGCAATTCCCCACTTTCACTTATCTCAGAGCCACCAACTTCTTGGGGAGCCCACCAAGTTACCGAGGTATGCGGACCAAAGTTGATCCTATTGGAGCTATCCAGAAGCTTATCACATACCACGAGAAGTGTCTAAAAATAAAGAAGGGTGGAACTCCATTCCCCCTCACAGTGGGTAGGTACACCTACACTTCTCATACCAAAGCCCGGGAAATGTTTGCGGAGCTGGAGTTGCTCAACTTGAAACACAATTTCTCGACAAGGCCAACCTTTGATCCTCACAATTACCTTCCAAGGGAAAAGCTTGATCCAATCCACATCCCACAGATCGAAGATATCTACATCGATCTATATCACGAGGTCGAGCTCAGAAGAAAGGATCACTCCCACCTGGCCCTGGCAGAAATCATCCAATATGGTGTGGCCATTGTCCCGAAAGGTTTCCAAATGACTGATCAAGAAGTTGATCAGGTCTATCTAGATACGGATGGGGACAATTGGCCATTTTCCAAGATTGATAGAACAAAGGCACCTCAAACTATTGAGGAAAGGGTTAAAGGCACTCTGCAATGCATAGAGCATTGGCAGTAAAAAATGGTCTCATCTACCTTGGGGTAGACTTCACCACGTCTCCTTTGGGTGATGCACCTACTAGCCAAAACACTTGCCAAAGGGCAAAGGGAAAGACAAAGAGGGAGAATCAAGCACTGCTCAGGAGCAAGCTCCCGAGAGTCCTCCTTCCGCACCCAGGAGCAGTAGTTAGTAAGCCTGGTCTCCCCAGAAAAAGAAGGCGGTAAGTGTTCCAATGGGCACATCCACTCAGGATGTTACCACTGCTGTAACTAGTAAAGTTCCCACTATCCCATCTCCCGCTCCTCCTTCCCCTCCTCACGTCACTCAAGCAAACCACTCCTTTGGTTGTGTCTTCTCCCCATCTTCTACTGTTCCCCTTCCTCTTCCTCCATCTTCTCTTCCTCGTGGATCTGTCCCCAACATTTCTTCCTCATCTCTCGATCCCTTCCACCCCCATGGTTTCCTCTCCTACAGTGACTCCTACCCCTGTGAGCATTGGAGATTCAGGCTTCTTTATCAATGCCACCACCAAGCATCTCAACACATTTCCCTTGTTCACTGTAGTTGCTCCTTCTTCTACCTCCATTCCCTCTTCTCCCTCTGGTCCCACTCCCTTAAGTCCAGAATGGATCTCCAAGCACCTAAGCCAGCATAAGAGGAAAGTCCCCATTGCACCTATGGACTTCTCCGTCATCCCAACAAAAGGAGCTAAGAAGAAAAAGCCAATAACCCGCTTCTCTCAGAGTGCTTCAGGTGAAAGGGTTATGGAGATCGCATACCCTGATCCCACAAAGGATAAAAAGGATCTGTCTCCTACAGATTATACAGTGACACAGGTCACGATGGGAACATCCTCAGAAAGCCTACAAGGAGAGGCCCTATCTATAGTGGATGCCCTTTGTAAAAAGCTTCAGGAGGCAAAGGAAGAGAAGAGGATATTGAAAGAGTAGAACAAACATCTTCTCCAAGCCCTGCAGAAAAATGGGCAGTGCACCTCCTACAACTACCACCGAAACTCCTGAAACCCTTAGTCAGAAAAGATAAATGAGTACACCAAGATTGGTGAGCAAGGTATGGCAGTATCCACCTGGAGAGACCAGATCCTCAAGGATAGTGAGGAAGTAATCAGAAAGTTCATGGAGCTATATCAATATATTGATCAAAGCTAACAAGAACTCTGGTGATCAGAGGGACCTATCTCCGAAGAGTTGACCATGCTAGGTTACAACATGAGACATTCCAAAAGATGCTCGACTACCCGGTCAATGACTTAGTAAAATTCAGCATCTTCGATCACCCAAGAGCACCCAACAAAGTCCTTGCTACTTTGGACTATCGGGTTGACCAGATGGAATTTGTCTTGGAGAAAATTGATAAAATCAAGGAGGAAGCCTTGGATGCAATGCATCAAATGGAGCAGATCATCCTAAGGATGTCTCCGGGCTTTCTCACCCCATCATACACCTTGAGGAAGGCTAGATGACACTATTCGGCTCTTTAAGGAGATCGCATCACAAGGGTTAGGGTCAGAAGCCACTTTTGACGCAAAATCTATCAACAACCTTCTGGCCTACCGTGATTTTGTTGGATACCTGATGGAGGTAGGTAATGAATACTTCAAGCTCCCAGAGAGACTCAGAGATGAACGGGAGACTTGTGAAGTCATCGGCGATCACACCAAGGGTCCTGCTCAGGATCAACTTCAACCGATGATTAGCAAATTCATGGAGTATCGTGCTCAATTTCATATTTCCTCTCCTGAGCGTAAGGATACTCCTTTCCAGCCATGGACGATGACGAATAGGCTCCTTCCTCCTAGGATGTTCCCTTTTTTGTAAAATATTTAAAAGTTTGTTGGCACAAATGATGACATCATCCATGTTGCACCATGAGATGTTGTCATCCACCAAATTGCCCCAAAGTCAACAGTTGACTTTTAGATATTTTGTAAATAGTTGTTGGTTCCTTTTTGCCTTCTTTCTCCTTCTCCTTCTATATATACTTGGATCTTTTTAGATGAAAAATAAAAGTGAGAAGGAAAAGGCCTTCTCTTTGTGCTTCTATATATACTTGGATATTTGTTCTATCTCTACTTTTTTGTCCTTTTCTCATTAGTATTACTTTGTTCATTTATGCAAGTAGGTGGACATTTTTAGATGAAAAATAAACCCTCCGAGAAGGAATTCATTTCTTTTTTCCCTTCTGGATCTATCCTATCTCCTTTCCTCCCTTCGCTCCTTTCTATTCACAAAAAAATACCCCTACTATACACTATAGGACTTGCATTAAATAGAATAAACTTTGCTTTTCACTCCTCTACCTTTCAGTGGCCAACATTTGAAGATGTTCCACCAGTAACGCAAGATGCTCTCTTGCATTGTACCATAATTTATTTTCTGTTATGTGTTTGCTTTCTCTCTTTCTTTCCTTGTTTGTTTTTGGTTTTTCTTCTTCAAACTCCATAGCCCAATGGATAAAACTAGAGATTCTGAGTTCTCTTCCTTTGATGTCACCAAGAAAGGCCCCAACTGGAGACAACTGTTATCTCATTTTAGTAATTCTAGCTAAAATTAAGATAACCATAGATTTTTTTTGGAAAAATCTCCTAAAATGCTCTTTTGAGGAGATTTTCAAGTTTTCAGGTTTCAACAACATGAAAACATACTTTTTACATGTTATATGCAAATTGTTTCTCAAACCCAAAACCCGAAACAAGTCCGTTTGTCAGGTTTTTGGAACTCACTAACATCGGAACATGATTTACAAAAAGCATGCTACATGTCGCTTGACTTCTGAAACCCGATATGTTCCTTTGTGTCAGGTTTTTGGGACCTTGGAACATCCAAACATCTCATGCCTCATGTCACCTGTTTCCCAAAACCTAAAACCTGAATTGATAGCTAATCCTTTGTATTAGGTTTTCGCACTCCAAGCATGATGACATGGCATTAACGCCGAGTTGTTGGGTAGTTGGCACATGTGTCAGGTGAAGTGTAATAAATGCTAGGGTTTTATAAATAGCCCAATTTTACACGTCATTTTTACCTATTGTACTTTTTTGCATGGATAATTCGTACTGCGTGCTACGACCTCCAAACCCGATCGAGCTTCTTAGTTGATTTTGTGTTCCATTTTCGATTATTTTTCGAGATTACTGAAGGTATTTTTCTTTTCTTGCCGATTTGAGATCTTTTGCATTTGTTTTTGAGATATTATTTTGATGTTCTCCATCCTTTCCTATTTTTCCTCTAGGTTTAGGGTTTTAGATTGTTTTCTTCATTTTATGTTGTATTCCATTGAAAGTTCTTGTTTGGAATTCACCCCTAGGGTGTTTCTTTATTTTATCCCATGGAATATACCCTTTTGATTATTGAAAAATCTAAAATTCCTAACTGGTGAAATGGTGGAAATTTTGCATGTCCTGACACCTCAAAAACCGATTCCTTTATTTTCGGGTTTTGCAGGGTGTTCAACATCTTCTTACTTCCACCATTTTTTAGGCTTCATCGAGTGCTTAACAATCTCCAAGTTCCACCCTTCTATCGGGTTGTTCCAAGTGCTAGACATCTATCAATCTCTGACATACACTTTGTAGTGTATCAGGTTTTTCCAAGTGTTTGACATCCTCCAATCTCCGCTTTGTGTTGGGTCTTGCAGGGTGTTCATCATCTTCCGACTTCTGCCAAGTGTATCGGGTTTTACAAAGTGTCTGACATCTACTAAGTTCCGACACTCTCTGCAGTTTTTCAGGTTTTGTGAAGTGTCCGACAAGACCTTATTTCTAACATACCTTCTAGTGTGTCGTTTCATCAGGTGCTTTGCAAGTTCTAAAGTCTGGATAGTGTGGTGGGTCTGTGGGGTTACTCAGCAAGCTTCCAAGTCTGACTATTCAAATAGGAGTTTTCTAGGCATTCTTTCTTTAGGATTTCTCATGTCGGATCCTAGATCATCTAAGGATAAGTCAGATAGGTCAGGGAAGATGAAATACAAGTACCGGAAAATGGAATCCCCCTCCTACATAGATTACAATTACAACATTCAAGATACAAAGCTTGGAAACATTGACATGGAAGACTTTTGGAATAGAACCAAGGATTCTTCTCAGAGTCCCTGGATGAAGTCAATAACCAACAGTGGCCTCCCTCTTGCAGTAGGATTCCTAATGTCTACTCAATGCCTCGAGTTCATTTTGGCCTATGCTTCCAATTATGACTCGACTCTCGCTCAGTGAAAAATCAGCAGGATAAGTCATAGTGAAGTTGGATGGAGGTTACTTTGATGACCTCTTAAGATTATCCAACTTTCAGGAATATGTCGACATAGATCTTAATTCAACACAGAAATCTTGGGACAAAGATCAAGAAGACTTCATTAGGCATGTGAATAAGAAGTTCTTGATCAAGGCCAAACCAGTTGTCTCAAGGTTTCCCAAGTTTGTCTCGTGGAGTGATTTCATCCTTGAAATCAGCGACATCATCACCTTGTTGAGTCGAGTATTTTGACTCCTTGAGTCAAGAGACTTTCAAGGATGGATGTATCAATTCATGGTCATTATGAAGAAGAAAAACAAGGGATCGATTGAGCAGTTTTATAAGTGATGAGATTGATTCCCAGATGAATACAATCTTGACTACTCGGTGAATTCTATATGTCATCATATGTCACCTATGCAAAGATTCGCCATGAGAAATTATCTAGGGTTGATGCAAAAGGAGATAGGGTAACAAACACATATATCAATACTTCCCTCACCGACAATAAAGGGTCAGAAGATCAATTCGTAAGAGTGAACGATGCTTTCTTTTATGAAAATATCTACAGGATGAACCCCGAACTATGGAAAAGAAGAGTCTCTGACAAAGCATGGGCTAAAGTATCAAAATGGGGTTGTATCTTCTTACAGTTCAAGAAGTTCACATACCTTCGTGTGGTCATGTACTTGGGTGATCCTTTCCAATTTCCCAGATTCCCAGGTGATAAGCTGATCCTAATGGAGTTGGTAAGACAATTGTTGGATTTCCACAAATTCCATCAAAGCAAACATAAGGCTGCCGCATCCTTTCCTATTTCCATCAGAAGATACACATGCTCAACGGTGGTAAAAGCTAAGAACATGGTGCACGAGCTTTAGGAAAAGTTGAAGAAACACATGAAGCACATAGATGGATTGGATTTCCGAGGAGTCCTTAAATCATACGGGACTTTGTATCTACATGTTCCCAACATTGAAGATATTTGGGTTGATCTTCGAGATGAGGTTGCCATCCAAAGAAAGGACAATAAAGAGTTGGAAATTGAAGAAATCCAAATGATGGATTTATCTATCATCCCAAAGGCACTAAGGACAACGAGAGTGTCCTTGATGCCTCATATGATGGGTTGAATGAAGATCAATATGTATTCCCAGCCATTGATTGGTCCATTGCTAAGAAAGCTTCTATCACGGGAAGAGCTACTCAAATTCTCACCCGTATTTAAGGCATGGCTCATTTCTTGGGAATGAGTTATAAAGAAGGGAGTTTTGTAAAGCTAGATACTTTGGAAGTGGGACCTCTAAAGGGAAAAAAGGAAAAGGATAAGAACCCTTCCAAAATCCCAATGAAGGTTAAGTTTGTAAGAAAGGGAGAAGATCAAGTAACTACACTAGTGGCCACTCTCCCACAAATAGTTGAGGTTCTTGATTCACCTCCACAACCAGAACAAGGGAATCTTCATTCAAGAGAAGAGATTATTCAACCTTCCATTCCTCTTTTGGTTGATAGTTCATCAGAGGTAAGTCTTCCTCTTACCTCTCAGGCTCTAATTTCAGAATTCTTGCCTCCTCCCATTCAACCTTCCTTGCCTCAGATTTCTTCACCAGGTTCCTCGGTCATGGATAATATCTTCTCTGGCCTCTCACCTCTCCCCACTGACCCCCATTAACCATGGACATGCCTCCCCTTCTGCACCTTCATTCCCTGAATCCACTACCGTGGACATTACACTTGCAGTGGTCACCACTCCACAAGCTAACCTTCCTCCACTTGAAGATGTAACCATAACACCTACAATGGGAGAAAATTCTTCCAATACGCCTCAATGGTTAGTAGATCAAACTCTGAGGAAGAGGAAGGTGGTAGTCCCATTACCAGCCTTCGATTTCAATTCTCTCAAGGTTACTCCTACTAAGTCACCAAGAAACCCAAAACAGCTTTCAAGGATTTCAATGGATTCCTCAGGGCATAAATTTGTAGAAATTGCTACTCTCACGACTCGATAAAACTAAGGATGATATAATGGTCATAGATTATCAAATCACAAGGGTGACTCTAGGAAAGTAACAACGGAGAGAGCACAATAGATGCATAAAATGCCATGAATGTGTTGTGCCAGAAGCTAAAGGAAACTAAGGAAAACATAGATGAGTTAATAGAGAAAGTCCAACAGCTGACATAAGTGCTACTCAAGCTCTCAAAGCCTCCTAAGTCAACACCATCATCCTCTACTCCTATCGGGTTTGATTTCTCATCGGTACCCATGATCGAGAGGATTAATGAGAAGGGGAGAACGGTCGATGAATGGATCCAAAGGCTGCTCCTGCAAGGAAAAGAAGTCATCGAGGACACCATGGAAGTCTACAAGTCCTTAGAGGATATAAAGAAGGATGGAGAAAAAATGGATGATGAATTTTCAGCAGAGATCGAAAACCTAGAGTTAACTTTTGAAGCTCTCCAAATGTTAAAAAGGTTCCATTCCACATCTTGGTTGAAGAAAGCATCATTCCACATGGGGATAAAAAAATTTAGCTGACCAAAGCCATTAGATTCGTGGATAAATATTCTCAATGAAGCTTGCAGAAAATTGAGGGAATCAAGAGATCAATTGGTCGATGGCACGAATGACTTAGAAGAAGAGCTAATCAAGATCTCGTGTGCTAAGGTGTTGAGTGAAAGTTTAGGTATCCTCGCCCGTCACGATGACCTTTTTACAAATAGATCCAAGGATCAATTTAACATGAACTAACTTATGGATTCATCCTAGAAATCATTGACAAGTTTGTGAAAATTGAACATTCTCTGGAGACCCTAAGGAAACTCAACAAGAGACTAAAAAAGCTTCTTGGAAACGCTAGTGATACTCAGGAAACATGTGAAGTTCTGAGTGATCCTTCCACCGTGCATGATGAAAATGAGATGCAGGGTATAATCCAAAAATTCCAACAATTTTGGGACATGCAGGCTTTGTTGGAGGAAGACAAAGATGATGATACAAAATAAGCACAATGTTGCATGTCATTTCAATCCTGAAATTGACATGTCTTTTTCATTTTTGTTTCATCACATAAGAAGCAAATTTTGAATTTGTCTCCTACGTGAGAGTCAAGCAAAGTAGGACTCTCATTAAAAGACTATTTTCTAGGATTTATCCTATTTTCTCTCAACTCCTTTTATTATAAATAAGGGATGCTTATGCATTCCAAAGGGTTGAGATTTTTAAAATATTGAGATCTATTACGAAGAAGAAAGACATTGTGTTTTCTTTTAATCATTTGGGGAATAGAAGTTATGCTATTTTACAAACTTTGTGTTGTGAGATGTATCTTTCTTAAGATATTGTTCTTATGTTCATAATCTTAAGATATTCTTTATTTAGCATCTTGATCATTTTAATCATTTCAAACATTAAATTTTTTATCTAAAGCTCGTATGATTATTTCGTGCTTTGTGTTTACTCGAAAGAAAATATGTTCCTCTCATTTCCTTTCCATTGTGTTTTTCCATAATAGTAATTTCCTTTCCGATCCATTTCATTTTGAGACAACAATATCTCCATCTATTATGGATATGGATTTCGGATTCTATCCCACCCCAATGGTTAGATTAGTGTGAATACTATACATATTTTTTTTGTTGTGTTTTAGATTAGTAATAAACATGAAGCCTCACTTGTCTTTGAGGAGGGATTTAATCCCATGTACTGTGGTTGAACCTCATATTTTGGCATGAAAAAATATCCAACCAACACACATTTAGCATGTCCGGTGGGACTTAATCCATTTTCCTTTGCATTCATTTTCAAGTTTTGTATATTAGTTTTAATTTTTGTTACTAACCCTTCTTTTAGCATATTTTAGATAAATATGGTGTTTATTAACTAGATTAGTTGAGTTTGCCTTGTTTTTTTTCTCTTTACAGAAGGAAGGAGGTGAGGTGCTACCAAATTTGGATCAAATTGACAAAGTTTTGAGATTTATTGAATTTCATTTTGTCAAATCCCATATTTTTTGCTTACAAAAGTGCTCTTGCGCTAGCGGGAAGAACCCTTGTGTTACTACTTAAAACCATGTGCTACCACCGTTAGGCTAGCACTACCATTTGATAAGATTGCACTAGAACTTCTCGATTATGTTTCGATAATTTTTTTATTGATCTATGTATGGAATGTGCTACTAAACTATAGGCTTGCACTACCACTTAGTTGTCTTGTGGTACTCGACTCTATGCCTACGCTAATGCTCAATTATTTTTTTTTCTCATACCTACCTTTTTGACATTACCCTTGTGCTAGTGCAAGTGAGCTTCCTTGCACTAGTAGGCTTATCCTTGTGCTAGTGCTAAAATCCACGTGCTACTACTATACAAGCTTGCGCTAGTGCTCGTGTTAATATTTGGCTCAATTTTTAAGGTTTCTAGATTTTAAATTTTAATGTTTGTTGCTGTTTTATAGGTTTTCTAACTCTGTTTTACATGTTTTTACATTTTTAAATCATATTTCTAACATGTTGTCAAGATTTAATGAATGTAATGTTTCCATGCTTTGCTTAAGTTAGGATAAAGTTTGTGTATGCTCTTCTCTTGCACCTTTGGGTGATCTTGAGAATAAAAAACAACTTTAGTCTTCATTTTTCTAACATTTGGTTGATTTGGAAACTTATTTTTTCAAATTTTGCTTAAGGGAATGAATTATTTATCAAGCATTGTTTAAAGTTCATCCGACTTGAAGTTTTCATTTGCATATATCTAGTTAAATCAAATCATTGTGTATTCTCTTCTCTTGCGTCCTTGGATGATCTTGAGAATAAAAACAAATTTGGTTCACTTTCTATTGGAAAATACTAAGTATTTTGTGCGCATAACATAACACTTGTCAAAGACTTGGGATCTAAACAAACTCTAACTACAAGTGTGTTTGCAGTTGCTAATGGTGTGGTAAACCACATTTTAATCAAAAGATTAAAAAAACAGTTCATTCAAAACACTATATGTGTAGGTTTGGTTAAGGGTTAAAATCCGCCTGCTTTAAACTGGGGGAAGTATCTTGGCATAAGCCATAAAACGCATTATGAGGATTACCCAAGGATCCCCAAAGTAGTCCACACCTTGAGAGAACTGGTGGATGAAACGGGAAGTGCCCCTACTACCCACTTGACTAGTTGAAAACCCTTGTGAGAAAAGCTTCATGTTTCTCGTATGAGGCCCCATTCATTAATTTGATTATGGGGTAATGGTCCATTATCTATTTTACTAGAAATTTGTACCTCTTCTAGGAATGAATTGAGAGTTTGTGAAAAAAATTCTAGGAAACCATTTGGCATTGGGGCCAACTTGAATTTATCCATCATGTTCCAAAGAGATCTCACAAAGAAAAACTTATTCAAAGTCAAAACCTTGTTATTCGAACAAGGGGAGAGTTCATTGAAGTTTGCATTGCATTCTATTCATCACAAAACTTACAAGGCATCACTTTGTCCTAGTTTCTACCTTGTCATAAGACAAGGAAAACTCTACCAAAGTTACGCTAAGTATTTTTCATTTTTTCATCACCACTTGGTATACTCCTTCTTTTTTTCTTGTTACCCATTTGGGACAAAAGAGAGCATATATACATGGTACCACAAAAATAATCATGTCTACCACTTTTGTATTCTACTCACATGACTAGGTTGCAATGCCAGAATGTGAGTGTTGAAAGTGTGCTAGTATGTCTTCATGTTTTGGTAGGCCCTTGTCTTGATACCCACGTCAAGAATCTTTCATTATAGTTAGGTTGTCTCATCATTGAATTCCTCTTAAGTTGTTATGCTACTCGCATCATATTGATACATTTTTGATACTTACATCTTGTTTCTTTTGTGAAACTTGATTTAAGTCTCTAAATTTTATTATTACGCTTCTCACATAACTATCAACTTCTTGATATAATTAGACCTTTTTTTATTCCAATATTACCTTGAGTTTTGAAAAGTCTTGACATTATGATGTTTGCATTGTGTCAACATAATTTTGATACTAATATCTTAATTTTCCTACAAATCTTGATTAACGTGTCCAAATTATGTTGTTACATTGCTTACATTTATAACTTCCATTTTCAAGACTTGGAATTTGTGGGTGTCTAAACTTTTTTAAGTATACCTTGTTTGGAAATCACGTCAACACCATCTTAGTATTTAGGTCTTGTTTATTCCAAACTTAATCTAAGTATTGACTTTGTGTGTTGTCATTATTACACCAAACCTATCTTTGAGAATGTAGGGAGTAGTTATTCTTGTGATTAGATCTTGGTCTTGTACTTGATTGATTTGTCCTAGATACTTAGTACTATATGGTTCCATATCAATGTGTCATTATTTATTATTTGGTATCCTTGGTTCATATAGCTTTGGGTTCTTTTCCATTCATTATTTGTGATGATTTGACGTCATCACACTACTTGGTTTTTCCTAGGGTCCATTTTAATCAACCTTAGTAAAATATTTCCCATTATGCCTCCTATGAAAAGGATGGGGCATCAAATATTAGGGTCAAACCCTTTTGTTAATGAAAAGTTAAACCCTCTTTTTAAAGACATAGTGGTGACGAGGGGAATTATCCTTAGAATTCCTTTGAATTTGATCCCACCCACATGGATAAATTATTATTCTAAAATAGGGATGAAGTCCTTATACATGTTGTAGAATTAGGGGCTAAATTTCCACCTAAATTTGATCCTACTATCCTCACAAACATGGTTCATGGAGAAGAATAAGTAGAGCATCCTCTTCACAATGTTGATGAAATCCTAAACCCAAGACATGCTTCTACTTTCGGCCAATGGAATGAGGAAGAAGTTCCTTCTCAAAGTAATGGTGGTTATCACATCCCCATGGTTAAAATTCATTGTGAGGATCATAAGGAACATACCGATCATAAATAACCCCTCCTCATGAGAAATGTGAAGAGACACAAAACCAAGAGGTGACCATGTAACAAAAATACAAGCCATTACTCATCAATTGGTGAGTTTAGCTTCACATGTTAACAAAGAGCCTATAAAGAATCCAAGAAAAGAAAAACCTAGAGCTTCGTATCAATATTTTTACACCAAACTCTTTATCAAGAGAAACATAAAGAGGCGTATCATGAATTATACACAGATAATAAAGGTGGTGAAACATCTAGACTTAACCATGTATATATGTCTACTTCACCTACATGTGGTCAAATATTTAACCAGGAATGGTTATATATGAAGAACTCCCTCACTTATTTACAAGAAGGAAATGTGGTACATAGAAAAAGTATCAATTTGAAGAGCTATTCCCATATCCATTTGATAGGGCTATGTTGAGAACACCTTTCCTCATCACTTTGATTGTCAAAAATTGATAAGTATAAAGGCAAAGGTGATCCATGGGACCATGTCAAATACTTATTTATGGCATGTCAAGAGGTCACATATAGTGATAATTATCTCATTCACCTCTTCCCACAGAGTCTAGGGGACAAGCACTTGAATGGTTTTTACACATACCTAAAGGGTCAATCGTTACATGGCCAAAATTAGCAGAAAAATTTGTACGTCACTTTTCCTTTAACATGGAAAATGATGTCACCATGATAGACTTGTGCAATATAAAACAATGAAACAATGAGAAATTCACTAGTTTCTTACAAATATGGCAAGGGTTAGCTAGTTGCTTCCCTTGCTCCATACCAGAGAAACAACTAGTTAGCATTTTTGTGCCTAATCTACACCCTGAGATTTCTTTCCACTTACAAATACATTATGGAAATACTTTGAAGATGGTTATAGAAAAGGTAGCCAAATAGAAAAAGCATTGTTAGCCAAAGGGACCTTAAAACCCTTTTCAAAAGATAACCACAAATCAAAGCCTATAGATAAACCAAAATATTTCCAAAAAAAATAAAAAACATTGTAGGTGATGGTATAAAAGATTGTAAATGTGTGCAGAAGTTCTAAATAACATCCTTTGAAACTTACTAGGAGTTGCACCTATATCTGAATATAAGTGTCACGAGTTCACTCCTCTAATGGATCATTTGTTATCTATCTTAAAATAGTTAGATAGTAAACATGGTTAAATACCCAAACATTGTACCTTACAAAGATGATGAGTCAAAACCAAAATGGTTTCGAGAAAATGAATATTGCGGGTTTCACCATGTTAGGGTCACAATATTGATAAGTGTCTAAAGTTAAAACACTTCATACAAGATCTAATCGATAACGGAGATGTGGAAATGGATTCCCAAGACCTAGCAAGAATGCCAATGCAAAATTGAGAATTTACAAGGAACCTTTCCCTAAACATAATAAAGGGAAGGAGAAATCGGATCAAGGTCAGTCTTCCCAAAACAAGAGTACCAACTATGTTTCCAAAACCAATAATCCTTTTTATTCTCTAATTGGTTGTGTTAACCCACCTATTGAACATATCAACACTATTAAGATAAAGCGAGAGAATGTGACATGGCAACATGACATGATCACCTCGTTATCCCATAAAATCCTCTACCTACCCCTCAGGATAGTCATTATGATGTTTTAGAACAACTTGAGAAAACCACTACTAAGATTTCAATCTTAGACCTTCTCAAAATATCTAATGTTCACAAAGACATCCTTTGTAAAATGCTAAACAGGGGGTTAGGAGTGTTAATTGATATTGATCCTATACGCTTCCAAGACTTGGTCACACATATTTCTCCTACTGATCAGCACATAATATTTAGTCATCAAGAGATTCCTAAAGAGGATCCTACACATAATATACCCTTACATATTGAGTCATTTTTCACCGTAAGAAGATAAAAAGGGTTCTTATGGATGAAAGATCAAGCCTAAATATTTGTACTTTGAAACTGGTTTGAAAACTAGGCCGCATTGATGTTAATTTAGAACCTAAATTCATCACCATCAAAGCCTATGATAATGAAGAGTGGAAATTAGCTGACATGGTTACCTTTCCTATGGAAGTAGGGCCTACTAATCATGACACCAAGTTCCATGTTTTGGACTTGGAACTTCCTTACAACATGCTCCTTGGTCGACCATGGATTCATGTCATGTAGGTCGTGCCTTCCACGTACCATCAGTGTCTAAATTATACCATGAAGGAAAGACTATTACCATTCAGGGGGATCCTCAACCCTTTTCTCATTGTAGAGCATTATCAAGTTATTTTCCCACCACATTTGAGTGTCCTTATACAAAAATAACATTCAATTTCAATCAAAATCTCTTACCTCATGAGTTGATCCTGATACCTTGGGATCTCATAATGATAGCGATTCTACATCAGACTCTCCTTTTACCTTATAGAGATGAAAGTTATTACAAATGGTTGTGAAGAATATGATCTCCAACAGAAACTTTTAGTTTCCAAACTCCCCTATCTCCCAAGACACGTGTAGGCCCAACTACAAATATTAATGACCCCGAGAGCATTGTAACATCGAAAATTTTACTCCTGGTGGTCTATTAGTAGTGAGAAGTATGTTTTACAATATTGTATCGTGACCTTCGAGAATAAAATGGCTCCATGCTATCAATCACCCAAGTATGTTATCCCAAATAAAATGATGTATGCTATGGATACAAAGGATATGGATGCAACATAAATGAACAAGGTATGTGGGAAGATCTTTTGATACCACATCATGCAAGGTTTGTAAGTATGGTATTGGTATTCGACCATATGGGTCCAATCCTCCAGAGGTCAAAGAAACCTCTTCTAATGAGAAGATAGTTCATCCGATTATGAAAGAAACAAATTCCCGGTGTAGTCTTTATGAAGACCTTGCCTCTATGAACTTATTTTATGACATGGCTATATTAACCATATCCCCTGCCATTCTTGAGTTAAATATTGTTTATCCTTCCCTTGTCCATTGGGACCAAAAACAACATGTACCAATCAACTTCTTTGAAAATGACAAAGAAATTGGTGAGTTTATGGGTCTCCACGTGATGGCATTCTATTGGTGATCATAAGAAGAGATTATCCATTAATCTTGAAGCATGCACATAATTTGGGGAGGAGATTGAGCTTTATGGATAGAAAAATAAAAATAAAAGAAAGGGCAAGATATGCTCAAAGAATGCTTGCACAAAGAAAAATTACAAGTCATATAGTGAAAACCTCTTTGAGGCACTTTGGACAAACAAAGAGAGAAATCACTGGACATAAAAAGTGACCATGCTAAAGGTGAAAATATCATCGAGATGAATTTAGATGAATATATTAATCTCCCACCTAATCCTACACATATGGAGGAAGAATCCAAATTTCTAGTGGAGGAGACTATCGATGTAAACATTGGAATAAAGGAGCAACCTAGAATGGTTAAGCCATGAGCTTCACTTTCAACTCAAGAACAAAATACCTTTGTTATGCTTCTATGAAAATTTTTAGATATATTTTCTTGGTCCTATGTGGACATGTCAGGGTTATATCCCTCATTAGTAGTGCATAACCTAGTTGTGCATGAAGAAGAAAATCCCATCAAGCAGAAGCTTAGAAAGATGCATCCTCGTGTCACCCTATTAGTAAAAGAAGAATTGAAAATTATGGATGTAGGCTTCATCAGGCCTATTGATTATTTAGAATGGATTTCTAATATAGTCCCTATATAAAAGAAACCCATTGGTATCAAGATATGTACAAATTTTAGAGATATTAATAAAGTGTGTCCTAAGGATGATTTTCCTCTTCCTAACATCGACATGATTGTTGATTCAATTGTTGGTTATGAAATGCTATCACTCATGGATGGATTTTTAGGATATAATCATATTAAAATTGTAGAGGAAGACCAACACAAGACAACTTTTACTACCCCTTAGGGGACATTCTATTATCAAATCATGTCATTCAACATCAAGAATGCATACGTAACTTATCAAAGGGAAATTACTATAATATTTCATGACATGCTAAATGATATAGTGGAAGATTATGTGGATGGCATCTTGAGAAATTATAGGACTAGAGAGAATCATCCAAAAATATTGGGGCACATATTTCAATGTCTTAAAGACTATAAGGTTAGACTCAACCCGAAGAAATGTGTCTTCAGGGTGCTATTAGGAAAATTATTAGATTTTATTATTTTAAGGAGAGGAATTGAAGTAGATCCTACAAAGGTCCCAGATATAACATAAATTCCTTCTCCTAAGAACATCAAATAACTGTGTAGTCTATAGGGTAAGATTCAAGCTATCAGATGATTTATCTCCCAACTTGCAGACAAGTTTCATTTATTCACACATCTTCTTGAAGAAAGATGTCAATTTTCATTAAGGGGTCCAAAACAACAAAACACATTTTCTTTACTTATGGAATATTCTTCCAAACCCCTATTCTAATGCCTCCTACTATAGGAAAACCATTTTTACTGTACATTTCTTCCACTCAATTTTCAATTGGAACCCTTTTTTCTTAGTATGATATAATTCACAAAGAAAAATCTGTTTATTACCTCAGTCATACATTGATTGCTTACGAGCTCAAATATCCATAGATTGAAAAGGATTGATTGGCCTTCATTTTTTCTTTTCAAAAACTTCATCATTATTTTCTAAATAATAAGACTAAGCTCATTTCCAAAATTGACCCACTTGAATTACTTATTATCTAAACCTACACTTACAGGAAGGATGGCTAATTGGATCATCCTACTCAACGAGTTTGATATTGAGTACATCAATAAAAATTTAGTCAAAGGATAGGTAATCATGGATCAACTAGTTGAGGCCCCTTTACCAAGAACTAAAACACTAAGTCTGGAAATTCCAGATGCTTCCTTGATGTATCTTGAGGAGTCTGTTACATGGAAAATATACTTTGACAAATCCTTTACCTTTTCATGGTTTAGGAGTAGGAGTTGTGTTTATCACTCCTACGGTGATCATATTCCTCAAGAATTCCGACTTGGTTTTCCATGCACAAATAATATAGTGGAATATGAAGCCCTTATTTCAGGATGAAATTGGCTATCAAGTGGGACATTAGACAAGTGAATGTAATAGGTGATTCTTAGTTAATCATCAAATAAGTAAATGATGAATATAAGGTTAAGGATGAAAAAATTCTTCCTTACAAGAAATTGGTTGACACTCTAAAGGAGTTCTTTGAGAAAATCATGTTCCAATAGATACCTAGAGGGCATAATCACTCAACAGATGTTATGGCCATAGTTGGGTCTATGTTACGCATCCCACCTGGAAATAATGACACGCCGTTCTTCATTCAAACATCTACAAACACCTATATATGACATGTTGGAGTCATGTTTAGTATGTGAAGTTGTTGGTCCCTTTTCCCCTTGTTATAATGAAATTTTAACTATCTCCTAATCCTAACCTTTCCTAATGACATTTCTCAATCTAACAAAATAAACCTTATCCAAAGGTGCATATCCCACTACACCTTACTTGGAGGCATGCTCTATCGTAGAGGCTATGACAATAATCTGTTGCATTTCTTGAATTCAAACAAATCTACCTTAGTGTTTAAGGAGGTGAATGAAGGCATCTACATGGCCCATATAAATGGTATGGTTCTAGATTAAAAATTATTAAGAGTAGGCTATTATTGGCCTACCATGGAAACTGATTGTTGTTAGTATGTTAAGAAATGCTTGTTATGCCAAAAGTACGACAACTTAATACATGCCCAGCACAATCTTTGTAGCCAATCACAATCACCGTGGCCTTTTTCAAAGTGGGGACTTGATCTCATTGGAAAGCTTACCCCTACTTCATCTGATGGCCACATGTTCATTATTACAACCATTGAGTATTTCACAAAATGGGTAGAGGATATTCCTCTTACCTATGTTACCAGTGCCCAAATTTTAAAGTTCATCATGAACCACCTCATTTTCCATTATGAAATTCCCTCGGCCATTGTAGTTGATAATGACAAGTATTTCAAGAACAAAACTATGAAGGTGTTGTGCCAACACTTTCAAATCCAACTCAAATGGTCAACTCCCTATTACCCTCAAGGTAATGGAAGGTGAAGCCTCAAACAAGAATCTTGTTCAAATAATGGAGAAGATGGTTAACAAGACTGGCCATAATTGGCATTTACATATCCATCCAACCCTCTAGGAATATTGAACATCTATCCACACCCCTACTAGTGCTACCCATATTCCTTATTTTTAGCACATAAGTCCATCTTACCCCTTGAGATCGATATCCCTTCTTTGTGCATATCTTTGCAAGATCATTTAGATAAAGAGGAGGATTATAGAGTTTCTGACTCACAGGATAGATTTTCTGATGAAAAATTCCTTCATGCCTTTGATCACCTCAAATTGTATCAGAATTGAGTGCATTGAAGATACAACAAAGAGTCATACCTCTCCAGTTCAGGTAGGATACTTTGTCTTAAAGAGAATCAGTTTAATACCACCAAGGATAGAGATAAGAAGGGTAAGTTTGAGCCTAATTGGTTAGGACCATATGTTGTGGTTACTAAGTTTGGTTTAAGAGCATACAAACTTATTGATTCTAATGGTGATGAGCATGTGGAGCCTATAAATTCCACAAACCTCAAGATATTCTAGGCTTAGGCATGGAGGTCCTTCAAATATCAGAAAATAAAAATATATATAAAAATCAAAAAAAGAAAAGAGAGATCAATTTTCCAAATGTGAAAACCATGTAATCATGGCACTTTGGACAAGTCCTTTGGTGAAAACTAGTTTCCGGCACCATCGAGGTTCTGTTGTTCATAAGTATCTCATATATAGGAATACAATTGCTTTATCCCAAGTATTTTTGAGTCTATCCTTTGTGGCCTTTTGTGATCTGGCTGATCCTACTCATTCATGCGAAGTGTTTTCCTTTGTACATTCCCATCTAACGATGAGGGAATCTTCACATCTTCACTTTCTTGGACATAAGCATGATGTTTTCCCTTGTACATTCCCATCTATCACTAGGGAACTCACGTTTCTTCATTTTCTTACACTTGCTCTAGAAAATGTTTGAAAACTATAAACATTCATATAATTTTTTTGAAAATTTTAAAAGTATTCATATATGTTTGTTTGAAAATCCCAAAACATTCAAATACGTTTCATAGAAAACTCAAAAACAATATAACATTGTATTAAGAAAATACCTAAAAAACGTAAAACATTTCAAAACTGTCCCACAAAAACAAAGTAGTATTTTCTTACTTAGTTATTTTTTTATGCATGGTTTTGTTGGTTTTTTAATTTTCACATTGTATGCTTTTAGAATGACTCATTTTTTCTTTGCTTACTTAGATTAAGTCTTACTTAAATCTGTTGTGAAGTTCATTAGATTAGTTTTATTTGTATGCTTTTACATAGTTGTGTTGTTGTATTAGATTTGATTAAATTTTTCTTGTGCTTTATTTTTTTGCTTGTACAATTTGTTATCATTTCATCATCAATATCATCTATCATTACATCTAAACATCATCACATATCAATAAATTCTAAGCTACATCATCATACAAATGAAAATTACACATGTATGCTAAGCTACATCATCATATAATATAATAAAAATGGTCAAGTGGGATTATCTTTATCCCCTCATCATAGACCATAATAAAAACATGGGCTAAAGCATCATATCTCATACAAATACAATGTGATATCATAAACATGTTATCTCATAAAAACAAAATGTGATATAATCAAAATCCATCATCATCATATATCCATATAAAATCAATGTCCATATACAAAAATGTCTCAATGTACATCGATACAAAGTACACCATCACAAGCATGGATAAGAATGTGCCTTTATCTCGATGCATAATAAAAAACATTTATATATCCTTGACAAAAATGTGCCTTCATCACGAGGCATACATAAAAATAGTACATGAATAAAGAGTCATGGATGAATCTCACCAATGCTAGGACTCCCTATCTTGTGACTCCAGGTTGGCCTTTCTCTCGGTTGGGTGGTGGCATCTGACTAATCGGTAAATCTAGATGGCTTGTGTGATCTCAATCTCAATCACTACCTACGATATGACTCTAAGGAGCTTCCCTCTCCCCTCTAGAAAAACTGCATGATATAAAGCCCTATAATGAGTCAGCATCACCCAAGCAACTAAAAATTCATACACTAAATCTCTGGCTCCATCTATCTCATCTACATGATAAATAACATCACGCTCTCCTATAATACGAGATATGTCCACCCCATTATGTCCTAAGCTTCTCCCATGAAACTATGGCCTGATCCCACTCTAGGGGTCACTGCTCCCTCTGCGGTCACCTACTCCAACTCTGTCTGGCATATAAAGACCCTACCATGATGCATGTTATATCACCTTGCCTCATGGCCATGGCCATCTCAGTACTAGTAATATGGCCACCGATGGCCCATCTCGATCCTAAAATGAACGTATGTCTAGGCACCGGTATATGTAATCCTCTTTGTGGTGATCCCCATCACCACCTATAAAATGTGGGGGGTGATCCCCATCCATCCAATCTATCTCCTCCAACCCCACTAAATGCAAGGTATGGACTTGTTACTCACAAGCAGGTGAAGGTGGAACATGTACCATGAGAACTCATGTTGTTGTGCCTAGACATGTACACACTATATAAGAATTTTTCTCGTATAATGGGAACCTACTGTGTGCTTGTATTCGTGTCTACTTTGTTGTAATGGCTACTATGGGGAGGATCCTATGGGGGTGACACCTATACACTGTACCTATATCTCAGGACCCTAGCCTAGGGCCTATAAAGCTACATCTACCTCAAGCTTTCCTAATCTGGAATGATCTCTCAAAGCATGTCCCTGTGCTATTCCATTGTGCTATACACTACATCTATCACATCTTGAGGATGGTAATATGTAGAGGACATATTGTCGCATACTAGGGCCCATAATATGGCATTCTCTTGGGATCTACCACTAATGGTCATCCCATGATTGTGGGATGAAATAATTAAATCTATCTTGAGCTTGCCATAGTCTAATGTGTGGCTTGAAATCAAATGTTTCACGTACACATGTACCATATATATATTTCCTAGTATACCTTGGATATGACTAAACCTTTGATGTACCAAATCAACACAATACCAATCTATAATGTGAATATGGATACCAATAATAAAGTGATCAACCTATGTGGTGATGAGCTCTATCCCATCATCATGCCACTGACACAATCGGTAGGGCTGCCAAGTGATCATGTGAAGCTATAAATCATCAAAGGCACATCTATAAAATGTAGTATCACCCATATGTGCTCTGATGTCCTCACCCATTGGTTCCTACCCCATGTAGGAGGCCTCATCTAGAGCCCTGACTCATAGTACTCCTAGTGGGTGCCCTATCGCAATGTTGTCTCACACCCGGATATGTAGTAACATGGTTGGTCATATTATCCTTTGGCCTCGGTAGCAAATCAAATGTAGATCCCAATATAAGTGGGCCAATATACATTGACCCTATCAAAAGACCTCTCCATCCATCAGCTTGTGCACTAATCCTATCAAACCAAGTGGGAAGTTTGTGTTAGTCTTGTCAGGAAACAAGTAGCCACTGATAAGAGCCATCAAATATATGGGTATTTGTGTAATCTATCGATCCTCAAAGTAGTTGTATAGAGCACTACCATCCCCTTGTGGGGTATGTCCCATCGTAGAAACATGTCCAAAATATAGGGTGGGATCTAGTTTCGATCCTTTCATAGGTCACTAGGATTCCCTAAATCGACACTCTAAGGATCCACCATACATCCTCTAGATTATGGTCATCTCGCTAGTCAAAAATAAAATTGTCCGGATCTTGCTCCACCACCTCTTTGCTAAGGCATCCAAGAGGACATGATCTATTATAATGTGAGGAAACTGTGCAATATAAGAGAGGCTTGTAGCCTCCAATGTCGTAGTGAGAAAAATATACTCTCGATGAAAATGTTTGCTCATAGGCATAAAGGCACCCCCACTGCTCAATACATCCACATTGCATAATTTCATCTCGCCAAATTACACAAAACAATTGGTTAACACCATTTTCTTCTAAAAATCATCTTCCTAAGGTGGTCTAATGGATTCTACATTCTTTTATTCATACCTAAGTTTTTCTACAAATCTTAACATTTCTTCTAAAAATTTCCTAAGGTACAAAATTTACACTAGCACAGTCTATTTACAATAGTACACCCCTTTAGCACTTGTGCAAACATGTGCTAAAGATGAGCCTCCTCTTGAAAACTCACCCATTTTGTCACTAACTTTCCCAATTTTATGCTAGTGTGTGCATAATTTTCCCCTAAATATAGTTTTACACCAACACGTAACTTCTTTGTCATCGTGTAACCCTTTTGCAACAACGCACACCCTAATGCTTAATGTGCACTAGGGCTTGTGCTAGCGCGACCCCATGTTTTTTCCCTAGCTAAAAACATCATAAATGCACTCAAAACTTTCAAGTTTTGGTTTATGTACTGTGTTGGGTCCGTAGGAGGCCTTTTGAACTCTCGAACTTGATCAATGCAATGTTTATGATTTTGAACTTGAGCCATCTCTCTCCAAGTTCAACTAAAAATCACCAAATCTCAAAAGGGTCTAAGTAACAATAACTTGTTGTGATAGATTTTTTCCTTCCTAACTTGCTATTTATAGCCGTTTTGACCTAATTATTCATTTTCTCACCCACGAGGGGCGAGATGACTAACACGATTCTTGTATATTCTTCTACAACTAGGCCACAATGATTATTTTTATTAAATAGTCATTTTCGATTATTTTCTCTACGTTGGGGCATATTTTTGCTTCCCAGTTGATTTATATTGACACCTCACGTGCCTCTTCATTCTTCTACATCATTTTATTCATAAAATATAAAAATCCAATAAAAATTGGTTAAATTGTCAAAAATCCAAAAAAATTGTAAAATTTCAAAAATGGTAAAAAGCATGCACACAGCTAAAGATTTTATCCAACACATCATCCTCAAACATTGAATTTTGTTATATAAAACATCTTTCTTTTTTCCTCATTTTTTCTCGCAAACAACTTGCAAGTCATTTGGATCTACCTCCATTAACAAAGCTAGTTTGCTTACTATGTTTGTACTCTCTTCTACAACAAGTTGTTTAATACTATTTCATAATACACAATTTATTTTTCATAGGACCCATGTGTCCTCCATTTATTCACCTCACATCTATCCTTTCTTGGGGTGCCATTTTTAACCCTTGTCATTAACTCAAACATTTGGGAATTGAAGCTCGATAACAAAAACATTGGTGTACAATTGTCTTGAATGTTGTTTGTTTGAGTATGTGTGTTTATACTTGTTTTCCTATTAGGTTAGCTTGTTTACTTTCTCATATTACATTTTTATGTATGTTGCATTGAGTTAGTGTTTTAGCAATGAAAAAATGTTAGTATTATAGATTTTCATGTTATTTTATACTTTTGTTGTATGTTTATATATAATAAAGAGCTAGTGACGTAGATCATGAGTAAAGTGATGAAACAAAGTTATTATTGAGCTAAATTGGATGAAAGATATTTCCATTCTCTTCATCTCCATTATTCTTCATATCATTTTCTTCTATCCCAATTTTTTTCCATATTACCTAGGGCAATAAGGATTCTTTTATCCCCCTTCTTATTTCTCGCTATCCATTTCCTTCATCTTTTCGATTGTCGATTGATCTCTTTCATCACCCCATCGATAATCGAGGGACATCCTTACTTATACTAATTTTTCTTCTATCCATTCAAAATTTACTTTTCTCGAAATTGTCTACTATCTCTCAAGTGGCATCAATTAGCCACCTTAAAGAGGGGAAAATCTAGACACCTAGAATCTGCTTACGCAATTTTACTACTAAGATTACAGTAATTATCATCTTTCTCATCATTTACATTATAATTAGTGTTTTCCCACTAATTAACTAATGTTCCCCTCTATTTCAGTTAATTAACGACACTTTGTTAATTAACTAGCCTTTACTTCACTCCTAATGCCAATTAATGACACTTCGTTAGTTATAATCCTCTTCCGATTGAACAAATAGCTATAATTAGTTAATTAAGCTTATTCACCCTTTAATTTAATCACTAAACCCTCTTATTGGTTAAAACCTCCCTTCCAACCATTCAAAATCACCTCATTTACCTCTTAATCACTTCTAATAGCTTTCGAATCTTATCCTAGCCTATTAATTAATCCTATTTAATTAATTAATGTACCCCAAACTCCCATGAGTTTCTAATCACTTGTTAATTCTTCTAATCAAGCTTAATTATTCTAATTCTACTTTATCCTTTATCCCACATGCACTAGTTTGCAAGCTTCTCCCAAATGGGAAAGCTATATAGAGGACCCTCCTGCATTCTTTCACACCTACACCATACTTTTGCTAGTATTTCATGTAAGACATATGATATGAGACTTTTCCATCATTTTGGAATAACTACTTCATCTTGTGCATCCATTCTACCATTTTTGAGTAGAAAAGATCTAAGAATGTCCTTGTAGCCATTTCTTAGTGAGATCCTTCCCTCTCATTGGAGATCAAAACAAATTTGATTACTCATGATCTAAAGAGGCCCATGTTTAGAAGTAACCATACATTAATAGAGTAGGAATGGTTAGCATTAGGTGATTTAATTCATGTTTATGCAAGATAACTAGTTTCCTTTAAGCTCCAATCATAATGTTAATAGTATATTTAGCTTTGCTTTAAGACTCGCTAGGTTTTAGTCTCTTTCAATTACAATATCAATTTTAATATGAACACAATACCCATTTGGAAGACCATCAAAGATGGTTAGAGTAGTATACATATTTCTTTTTTTTTTTCAATAAATGGAGCTGCCCCATTATTAAGAATATGGACCTAGTCCCAAAGCATTGGTGAAAACCCTTAATTTTCCCTTGTGAAAAATTATTTTGCCAATAGTTTTTGACACCCACTATGGGATAATGTTTTCTATCCTACACCCTATAATTATCCATAAAATTCTAAATATCGATATACTAAAAATCCATAAAAGTAAAAAAAAAGCATGAAACTTGATGCTTGAAATCCATTGCTTTGGTATTAGTTGTGTCTTTTCAAATTATTATTACAAGTTTTCTCACAAATTGGCTAAAAGAGATATAACATATTAGATAAATTGAGAGGTATTTTTGATCCAAAGTTTGAATATCTTCAAAGACAACAATATCAGATCCAAAACAATCCATATTACTTCTCTCAAGCATCATCTCCATCTAGTACATCAAGTGATACAATAGGAAATCCAATTGAGACTCTTGTATCTTTAGATGCACCATTTCTAGATAATTTTCCCTAGAAGATAAACAAAATAAGTTGAAGAATAAATGGAAGAACCTCAATCACCTATTCCATGGGGAAGGAATACTGGTCCGCTTGCTCTTACACCACCTCTCCATGAATTTCCAAAGGGATCCTGTAAGAATTTTCCCAAATTCAAAGGTGATGACACTCAACTTCCTGAATAACATATTGTAGCTTTCATCATTGCATGTGGAGTTATTGGAGTTGAACATGAAGATGTTTCAGTAAGGTTGTTCATGGATTCACTTCAAGAGAAATAAGTTGAATGGTTCTACCTCTTTCCCTCTCAATCCATCACAAATTGGAATGATATCAAAACTAGATTTAAAGCGAGATTTAAATCAACTGAAGACTCTCAAGATATTATTGTTCAATTTTTCCAAATGAAGAAAGAATCAAATGAACTCATGAGATATTTTTGTCCCTATTCAACATATTATTGAAAAAATACCCGTGGAAGCTTCACCATCTAAGGATAACAAAAATATATTCTAGATAAACACACAATTTCCTGAGGTTAGATTTATCATATGGATATTTCAAACTAAAACTCTTGAAAATTCCCAAGAATATGATATTAAAGTAGAATATGATCTGATTTTGTTTTGGAAAGTGAGGAATCCAAATGGTAAGAAATAGGTTCAAACCTCTAAAGAAGGTGCCAATGATTGTCTTCTTCAAAAGATGGAAAATGATGTTATTTCATCGAAGATGAAACTTTCACAAAACACCTTTATGAGGGGAGGTTATCCAAATCAAAATCAAAATAGAAACAAAATAGGTGAAGGATAAATATATTATCTCTCAAGCAACTCTTATTAATGCCACATGTGAAACAAGGCCCAAATAAGAGTATGATGAATCTAAAAGTGAATATGAAAATAATGAGGTAATTATGGCCATTGATGAGATTGACTCTAATGAAAACATTAGGTTTTGTGAATATACCCCTTCTTTAGATGATGAAACCATTGCTAATATGAATAATCATTTTTATGTTGTGTTCATCCACTTGAAGGCTCAAGAGAGGGATAATTCTTGAAAATTCAAAGATCCTCAAGTGGAAACTATACAAAAATAGTAACAAAAGGAGGATCAATGCTTCCCTCTCCTATGTAATCAATGAAAAATAATATAAAAGTATCCAAATTTACATCTACAAATTAAAATGTGGGTAATTATTCCTCTCCTTTTCTAAGTTCTACCCCCATTTCTACATTCAAATGTAATGATATGAATAAAATTAATACCAATGCCATTCCAAGAAGTAGTTAAATCTTGCTACTACATACACTCCTTCATCCTCCTCATATAGGTCCCATTTTAACATAATTAAACATGTAAAGAAATCCAAAGGTCCAAATTTATGAATTTTAATATTTAAGAACTCATCCCAAGTAATTTGATATACTTTTCCATTTTATTAAAGGAAGTACTTATAAGTCATGTTCCATAGATCTTGATACAAAAGAGTCACTTCCCACTCTCAAATGTTACATCTCAAAATATTCTTTCCTCCACATATTTCTCTTATGGAAAAATTTAAACCTTCTACTTCTCCTTGTTGGTCAATGGATACAAATTGAATAACTATATATTTGACTCTAGTTCTTGATATAACATCATGCTTTAAAAAGTTGCACTTTATCTTCGTCTCATACTTGTCCCTATAGTTGGTCACTGCTATTCCATGGAGATCAAATAATTACATCTCATTGGTCAAGTTAATAATGATTAAGTAGCACTTGTGGAGTTTCCTGATAAGAAGTTCAATGTAAAAATACTACCGGTAGACATTCTCGCTTAAATACAGGGTGTTATTGAGCCAAAGATTCTACAGAGACATTGGTGGAAATATAAAGATGGATTGGTCATATGCCACCATACCAGTCAAAGGTACCATGAAGAATTTTCTTCCAATAAGAAAGATGAAATATACTGTTTAGAGGGAAAATGACCTAAGGGTGAACATTGTGTATCAATATTTAAGAGGTTGTAACTATTTCATAACTTCATAAGAAAATGCTGAAATTCCTATCTTGATGGAAGAGTTCCTAAAGGTGATGGAACCATCGAGGAACATGAGGATGATTTGATGGATCTTGAATTGGAAGGTGTGCCCTTCCCATTCAACATGGTTTTATTTCTTTTTTGAAAATGATGAAGATCATGTATGCCTTGACTTGCAAGAAGGCAACCCCCAAATGATAAGCAATGTGGATCATGAGAAAGAGGATGTTTTAAATGATTTTGATCATATTATTTCCATTTTTACAACCATCTCCCTGAGACCCAATGTGAAGGTTTTTCAAATGAATGTGAAGGTGAGTATGTGATAGATTTGAATAAAGAATATGTGTAAGATATTTTAAAGGTTACAGAAGGTATTAAAGACCCTCAACTTAGTCTTAAAATCCTAATATATGCTATGAATATTCAAGATAAGTATGCATCTAGTCTTGATTTTTCATTTGATGCAAAAATTTCAATAATGAAATAGAACAAATGGAAGAGCTCAATTCCCCTCTTAAAACATTAGTTAATGAGTATGAATGTGAAGATGAGTCCTTCTCTTTCCCATTTTGTGAAGAATATTTTATTCATGATGAATGTAAGGAAAATGAAATGCTTGAATCTCTCATAGATGTATTAATTCATGAGGATATTACCTTCATCACAGAGTGATATGAAGGTCAATAATGAGTTGGTGTGTGTGAAAGAGAAAATTTAAAGAAATTGTTTAACATAAATCAACAAGAGATATATGATGATGCTAAAAATTTCAAAATATCTACCAAGAAAATTTCTATAGAAATAAAAATCATGGAGAACATGAAAAATCAAGAGCATTTTCCCAATGGAGAACATGAGGCTAGTTGTGAACACGACGATCCTGTAATGGTAAAAAATAATCTTGTCATAGTGATAAAATGAAAAATGGTAAATAAACAATTGAAATGAATTTGGAAATAAATGAGTACATGGAAAAATTATGTCAAATAAATGAAGGAAATGAGATGTCTAAATGGACCCTCACTTACAAAAACAATCATGAAAACTTTCTCAAGAAATTGAGAAAGGGGTCATACTTCATCGAACCAGTCAATGGGTTTGCAGAACAAAATCACTCGGTGCTACCCATACATGGGTAACATCCAAAGGAGAAAAAGTGCTACAATGAAATTGGGTTGTTCCCACATGTACCATAGGTGATTTAGGTTGTGTTTTTCCTTTTTTTTTTTTATTGGTGTTTTTCCTTTCACAGTTGTGCTTTTTTGTTCTTTCTTATGTGTTATGTGAATCTATTTTCCCAATGGATAAGGCACTAGTATGCTCCCCAAGAGATAAATAAGGTTCATGCTTGCTTCATTTTTTATTTGTTTAATTCAAAAAAATTCCTCGAGTAAGATCAAACTATTTTCATGTTAAATTTATAAAGATGAAAAATTTAAAATTTTGGTCATGACAACCAAACCCACACTTGAAATTCCCTTTCATAGTCAATGTAAACCTTTCCTCTGGAAAACATTTCAACTCTATCACCCTAATTTTGTTTAAGAGGAAC
Source organism: Taxus wallichiana var. yunnanensis (assembly GCA_018340775.1). Lineage (NCBI taxonomy): Eukaryota > Viridiplantae > Streptophyta > Pinopsida > Cupressales > Taxaceae > Taxus > Taxus wallichiana. Next base: position 22,224,811 of record CM031236.1, on the reverse strand, counting down.
ATGCTAAAATTATTTTCAAGTGTGTTTCATGTGTAGATAAGTTTACCTAGATTTGTTCTTGAAGCTACTAAGATTTATAAAAGTAAAATGCTCTGAAGGCTTCAAAAGGGCTATTTTTGGTCTTTTGTCACTGGTGAACATCCTCCAGAATATTATAGGGAAAATTAAAACCATTTGAAAGTTTTATGGGTGAGAAACGATTTTTTTGAAGTTAATTTAGGAATATTCTGTGGAGATAGTTGAGGTCAAGAACAAGTAATGAAAAATTGGGTCTTTTTGGGCAAGGCTTTGGGAAATCCATGTTCCAAAAGGATCTAGTTACCTTGTTCGAAGGGTTTCAGGAGTATCTTGTAGTGTTGGGAGATCATATCATAATAATTATAAATATGATATATCCTAATTCATGGTGCAATAATCAAGGAATAATTTTGGAGTATAAAAATGTGTAAACCCGTTCATCGGTACATCATAAGAGTCTTTCTAAAAGGTGGAACTTACTCAAAGGGTTTTATAAATCTCAAGAAGATTTAGGAGCCTAAAAATTAAAAAAATTAGTATATTGGATCCCCCTCATGGTCCATGTGTTATATTGGTTCATACTCATTCGGACTCTAGTGGTAACTTGACTTATCGACGCACACACATGGGAAAATTTTGAAAGTGGAATTAAAATTAAAATTACAAGTCGGATCAAGTCTTAAATTTTTGGGAATGAAATCACTAGGTCCTTTAGAGTAAAAATCATATAAGTTTTTCCCTCTAAAATACATTTCTTGCTCCCGGTCCCAAAAATCCACCCCTTAGCCTATTTTCATGTTGAGATTGATGATATCAACATTCCAAGAAGCTCGGGTCGAATTTTGGAGGCACGATGTCCCTTTTTCCATTTTTACCAACGTAAAATGGGACATGTGGGACATAAAAGTACAATCCATCATTTATTTTTATGTTGTGTCACTTAAAGTGCAACTTAAGTGGTTAGAAAAAGTTGTAAACTTACCTTATGTGGGATTTGACCACTTTTTCATGGAAAATGGACCCATGAAAGAATTATGAATGTGTGTTTTCAATTTGTACCATTTTAAAAAGTACTAAGGGGACATGGGGGATGCCCCCATGGAGGAAACATTTTGTCACTTAAATGTGACAACTTGAATGTTAGGGAGGTGTTATAAACTCACATGTTTCACAAATTTTGGCATCATCCTCATGAAGCAAGAACCCATGAAATTTTTTTAGAGGTGGATGTCCCTTTATCCATTTCCCCCTAATTTTTAAGGTACAACAACATATCTTTTTGGAAGCAAAATGGAACAAGAGTGGGAGGTGAATCATTCCTACAATAACTTTTACTTCATTTACCAAACCATACATTCATCATTTAAGTTTTCCATACATCATTCATAACCATGTGAGCTTATTAAGATATTAAAAATTAAATTAAAAAACATACATAATACATCAGCACCATATGTAAGTGGGAAACCCTCATGAGGAATAAAACCCACTTTGAAAAATCAGCTTATATTACACAAATCAAATAGATTTAGTTAAGCACCAACTTCACAAGGAGCACTAACCCCTAGTTTATTAGAGCACCAACCCTATAAGGAGAACTAATCTCCAATTTAGTGAATCACCTAATATAAAAGGAGGATAAAACCCCTAAGATGATTATGAACCAAATCAAGCATATATGAAGATGAAGATCTCTGGAGTTTGTATGACCAAAATTGATTGAGATCATAATTTCAGCTCATACATACACCTTCAAACCCACATTCATTCAACTCACTCTTTCTTATTCTTCTTAGAATTGTGTTGGCTCCAAACCCTTGTTAACATTCTATCTATCATTCCTCATAATTTATGCATTAGAACCTCCTTTACACTTTTAAGCAAGTTAAAATTTTCACTCTTAAAGAACTAGTTAAAATTTGAACTTAAACCATTGATTTATATGCATTTAATTTCAAAAAAATAAAGGATATCAGTCCTAAAAATTTATTTGTAAAAATAAATATTAAAATCATCCCAATAAAATCATTAAAACATTCATATTGGGCTCATGTAGGTCGGTCATTCCCAAATGCACCAAACTAGCTCAAAACCCCACCACCTGGATGAAATAAAACCAAAAATACCAAAACAATGATTAGTAAAACTCCATAAATCATAAAATATTTCAATATGACATAAAAAAAAAGCATCCATGGTCATTAATTATCTTTTGCCAATAAATTTATTCATAACACAACAATAAGGCTCATATCCTTCCCCAAAAACTACTTTCACGAACTTGTCTTCACTTTTGGGCCTCAAGACAACCAAATAGAAAATCAATTATGGAATGTAACCACTAATTAAAATAAAGTAGAAATTTATATCACATATATGCATGTTATATCTCATGAAACATCATATGTTCAAACCACACCAACTTTCCTCTTCACCAGATTGCTTTGCCTAGATAGACGTTTTACAAATGTAACTAGTTTTCACCCTTTCTGTCACTTCACTAACCTTCAATAGGAAAAAAATTCATCCCTATTCACTTTTCAATGGATAGAAAAAATAAAATCATTTATCTCATGCCTCATTTACATAATTTGTTCAAAGCAAAAGTAATTATGTCATGAGAAACAAAAACCTTCTTCTCTACACATCAAGCTAGATGACCAATCAAATCTCATCATAATGATAAAAACATATACCTTTGAAAATATATGTGAATCATTTTTCCAAAACATATCACATTTCCTTACAACTCCAAGTGGGAGGTCTTCAACTAGGTTCATCTCTACAAACTACTTGTTTAGCCTTCTAGGACTCAAGAACTGACCTTGAGCTCAACTTGATCCATCACCTCAAAACACACTTAAAAACTTGAAAAAGTATTTAACACACTTATAAATGATGTATAAGAAATCATAAACCTTCAAAAATCATTTACAAATTAGAACTATCACTTTACCTCATGAAGCCACTTAACACCCTTCTAGATCAAACATCCTCCAGATTTGACCCTCAAAGAACAGTCATAACTTCTTCATACATTATCAAAAACAAAATTTCATTATATAAATAGAAATATCTCTAAACTAGGATCACAAAAATACTTGAATGGATTCCTAACACCACTTGTAGCTCCCGAAACTCCAATTTTACCACAATCTACTCCAAACTGTCCCAAAAACTTGTATTCGTAAATAGGGAACACTTTTCCATTTATAAGCTCAAAAATTATTTGAAAATATCATGGAAATATATAAAACCTATAGGGATAAAAACAATGTCAATTTATTTTGTGAATTATTTAGATAAATTTTCCTTAAATTGAACTTCTTCAAAACATGCCTTTCTAGGTGGGTCCCATACATATACAATTGTTGGTCGTCAAATAGGACTTTTAAGAAGAGCAACAGTCAGGGGACAAGAAGTCCCTCCTCTTTAATGGGAGAGGTTCCCTTATTCAGAAACGAACTTATTTACAAATGTACAAAACATTATTTTCTGGTTAAACTTGGATATTACGAAAGTGTTTTCAATGAGGATGTTCAAGTACAAAAGGACAGAGGAATGAGAAGATGAGAATGAGCAGAAAGGCAACATGCAGAATTATAGAGAATCAGAGTAATTCATTATGTATGCGAAGTTATAGTGAATTGAAACAAGATCATTTGCATCGTATGAATAAGATGGAATTCAAAGACACAAAGTTCTGTAAATAACATCTGCTAGAACACAAAGTTTCTTAACATAACACAGACTCATTAATCAAGGACACAAAGTTCCTTCTTGGTTATACAAGATCACCGTGCTTGCAAAGTTGAAGAGTATGCAATCGGCAAGACTAATGAACTTGAGACAAATGATCTTCACAAAGAAAATAAATGAAAGCTTAGGAGTAACAGAGATCAGATAGACAAAGAATGGAAAGTCCTTCTGTATTGATTTCTTTATGATCTATTTACACTTTCAGAAAATATGCCAAATTCTTCCTCTCCTCCGAATGGCGTAAGGAAGGCCATTATATAGCTTTACAAATCAGTTACTCTTCGTAACCGCTTCTTTAACCAAGAACAGTTAAGGACCGCCAATCGCAATACCTTAACTTCTTACAAAGAAAATGGAAAAAGAAAGGGAAGAAGAGAAAAGAACAAGGAGAAGAAGACAGGTGGCCAGTCACTGAGAGGGACCCACCAACTTCAGAATCCGCTGCTTGAATTTCCTTAACGCCTCAGCTATGTCTCTGCCACGAGGGACTGACGTGTTGGCCGTTGACTGAGAGAGAAGGGTGATCAATGCGCATTTAATGCATACCCACCACCTTGAATAAGGGATATTCGGGTAGAGTGGAAAACCGCGAGTACGAATGACCACCGGGTTCACTTGGGACATGTGAGACGCGAATGCACGAAACACGTGGCTCGGGCTGATTCGGGTGAAACAGGAGAAGACGCACAAATGCATTTTGGGACATCTGGGACGAAACGCCAGCGAAGGACGCGGTTCGGGCGGAATCGCCAAAAAGGTGACAATGAGTCCTAAAAGTTTGGGACATTTGGAGCAAGCACGCGAAATATGTGGTTTGGGCGTTTCAGCCGAAAATGGAACAAAAGGCCCGTTTGAACTTGGGACATTTGGGACATGAAAGAGCCGAAGTACGTGGTTCGGTGTTTCTACCGAAAATGGAACAACTTGCACTTTTTGACTTGGGACATCCGGGACAAAAAGTTCAAAGTCGCAACTTAACTCGGGCGGTTCGGGTGAAAATGGAACAACTCGCATGAAAAGTTTGGGACACTTGAACGTGAAAGAGTGAAGTTGCGGTTCGTGTGTTTCGACCGATCGGGAACAGAGCGCACTTTTGAACTTGGGACAGATTGGGACAAAAATTGTCTGACAGGCCCGAAAATGGAACAACTTCGGGGATTTCGGCCGATTGGGGAATAGAGCGCACTTGAACTTGGGACAGTTGGGACAAAAATGTCCGACAGGCCCGAAACACACACAAAATGACCCAAAAACGTAGAATTTTCTCAATTTCACGACTTCGGTACATTAGAGAAAACACTTAAAACTCAAAATTTTGAAATTTTTACTTTCATCGTAGCAGGAATTTTGAGTGGACAACACACTACATGCTCTAATATACCTTTCTAGAAATATGGAGGAGTACTCTACAACATAAAATCAACACTTTGGAAAACGTAATCAAAATAGACCTAACATACCTCTTTTTCTCCAAGTCACTTTTAGCTAGGGTTTAACTAGGGTTTTAAAGCAACTTATCTTCTTAAAAATCGTTCATAAAAACTAGACAATCAAACCCACCTCATTTTTGAAACCTTCATAAGTCACCTAAAAATATATTCTAAAGAGCTCAAGTACCCATGAAAAGCATAGAATCCGTAATGAGCATTAGAAGGTCCATTATTGCTTCAAATCTCCACTTTAGAAACCCCGATTTTGACAAAACTTACATATATTGCAATTACTTCTTTAGAAGGACCTAAAACTTGTCATGAAGAATCATGAAAAAATACTATAATGTACATACTCACCATCTAGTCCAAATAGGTATCAAAATCTCTAGATATTAAGACTCACCTGTGTTATCTTACATTTTCTCACATTCTTTCTTCCCAAGGACCTCATAAATGTAATGTATCACTGAATATTGGCCTAAAAATCACCACACACCTCATGTACACTGTCACCATGCTATTACCATGCTCCACCATGATTAATTTTCACCAAATCTCATACCTCCATACCATTATGCATGCTCAAGGGATAAGAATAGGCCTAGAATGACTTGACTCAACCATGTAACTCATGGAATGACCATGATGACCTCTTATAGACTCATTAACACCTGTAACACACCTTTATTACCATATGTGACCTCATGAAAACATTAAACCAACTATAGGGAGCTCATACAATTACTATGTAAGATAAAATGATGTAGATCTCTTAAACATTTTGAAACATTCATCAAGTCAATGAAAAGTAAATCTGTTAGGAATTAGTATTCACATGGTTTATTATAATTGGTTAGTATGTTTATATTGTTATAACAAATGTATAACAATATATTAGTATGGGAAGGTTATTATTCGTATACTTCCTATTTTATAGGAAGTTGTTCAATAACATTCAAGGCTATATAATAGCCATTGTATTAGCAAGAATACATGGAGAATTAATAATATATTCAAGTTCCTACTGTAATTCTTAACCAAACTTTATATTTGGTATCAGAGCAGGTGAATCTACTGACAGAAATTAGAGAGGATTGCTTCATGGAGTGTTAAAGATATTGAAGGGCTTCTCCAAATTTTTGGTTGCCCTGATAATGAGAGATCACGTTTGAGTGAAGAATAAAGTTTGTAGTTTGAGTTATTAGTGTATTGATTAAAGTTTTGAAGTTCTGAAATAATAGATACAGTCTACCATTTGAATCGGTACTAGTCTTCTACACACATCTCTCACCATCCGGGACATACAGACAATAGATTGTTCATTCATGGTGTTTTGTTCTATTAGCAGACAGAGAGCACAATTTTTTGTAATTCGTTTAAACGTATATACTTCTGAGTACAATTGCTAACACGATTGGCGTATAGGAGAGGCACGATTTCTGCAGGCGTCTTACATTTCATTGAGGACTGCCAGTTCAATCATTTATTTATACATGTAGTTGTGCATTCATTAGACTGAGCAGATCAAAAGGGACAAGTATGGTAAAGGATGCGTCAAGTTAAAAAGGATATATATTTTCTCCTTTTTTAATTCCTCGTTACACTACGCCCTGTACAACTTCTTCTTCACATTCTGCTCCGTAAAATCTGACAGTTTGTTTTATGTGAGCTTGCATTAGACACTGCATTGGTCTTAACGAATACTATAAGGGAGACATGGCTTCTAGAAAGTGAAGGTGAAATTCATGCATTTGACATCTGGCTCACACTTTGAGATCCACCCAACCAGTATTGGCACGCAGAGTTTGAATACAAAGGTGCAATTTATTTCAATGTACTGCATGGTTATAGGTTTGGTTTAGTGTTCGATTTGTAATAAGTCTATATTACAAATCTTTTTTCTAAAGTTCGGGTGTCATTTTTGTCTTTCGATCTTCTATTGTCTTCAAATAAGTCAATAGTTTTATTTGTGTTATTTTCAATATGTCATTTAACACACTTTCCGTAAGAGTTTGAAATAGGTCTTTTATTTCATGTCAAACATTTTAGTCAAGAATTGTCCTGTTGTAATTGTAAGACATCAATGTGTATGTCAATGTTAATTCCATCATATATGTCTAGGTGAATATAGGTAGTCAATGTTAAATAGGTGATTTTAGGATTATTGTCTTGTCAAGTGTTAAAGTCGTGTCATTGTATTAAGTCCGAAAAATTAAAAAAAAATAAAAATTTACGAACGCATTTTCGGTGGAATCCGACGTTCGGGTAAGGTGTGTAATTTTTGAGCCTCAAATTCCAAATCTGCTAAGTTAAGTAGCATATTGATGGAGGAAGGAGGCATCGGAGGAAGGAGGTCGAACAACGACCTCTCATCAGTCACCAACGATGGGGCCACGCAGAAGCTGTGGTGGCATATGTATGGTGTGAGTATATGATTTTCAGTGTGGTTTCCATTTTCTCAGTGTGCTTCAGTTTGCAGTGTTCCTGTTTTGTGTGGTATTTGATGGATGTTGGAAAGAGATTTGTGTTGGAGTGCGATGATGGTATCGATCCTGACTTGATCCTCGACTTACCGTACTTTGTTGGAAGATGGTCAGCTAGAAGAATACGTTCACTAGCATTAGTGACCATGTGCGTAAGACCTAACTAGCAAGATCCATTCAGAGTATGTTCTTCGATGCGCTTTGCTTCTCGAATATCTATATGAGTGGAATTTCACATTGTGGGGGGGAATACATACCAATGTTCCATTCCCATTCTGCACCCAAAATGACTTAGTCAAGGAAATCTTCCAATGGTAGTGGCAGCGATCAATGACAGAGACTACGATTAAGAACATTACGATTCTTATAGGAAGTAATGTGAAATATTTTCAGTATATCTTCTATTGTGCAGTTTTGTGATATGCAAGTTGTGTTTCCTACATAATTCCCTGATGTATAAGCATAGTGGTGAATAGTAGCACCAGAGTAAGTCAGTTCATGGATCTTGAAAGGGTTTGTGGGAGGATCCAGAAAACCACACGAGGTCGACAGTTGATGAGGTTCCTGTCACGTCAAGGTTTGTGGTAAGCCTGTTTAAAACCATGGAAGGAGCGAGCCTTTCTTTTGGATCAAGGTCATGAGTCACAGAGTTGGACATGCCACAGGGGTGAGCATACTGCAGTTGAGAGTGTGGATGTTTTTCTACCATGTAAACACTAAGGGGGGGAATGTTAGGAATTAGTATTCACATGGTTTATTATAATTGGTTAGTATGTTTATATTGTTATAACAAATGTATAACAATATATTAGTACGGGAAGGTTATTGTTTTGTATACTTCCTATTTTATAGGAAGTTGTTCAACAACATTCCTGGCTATATAATAGCCATTGTATTAGCAAGAATACATGGAGAATTAATAATATATTCAGTGTTCCTACTGTGTAATTCTGAACCAAACTTTATAGTAACATCATTCATTCTCATTAGTTCCATGTTCTTAGATGTCTTTACAACCAGCTCTAGAGACTCAAATATGCAAAAATGGAGATTATTCACCTTTAAGGTATTCCTATTACTTATACCCTACTCTAATTACTCTAAAACCTACCAAATCTTCTATCGAATGATCAATTTCAATGAAAATCTCAATTGCTCTCATCTACCATTACCTTTCCCTTTATTAGATTTCCTTTGCCTCAACTCCTTAATGTCAAATCTTGAATTTTTGCCTTCAATACACCTTCTCTTCTCTCGTATTTTGTATCACATTCTCATTTCCACATAATACCATCCATAAAAATGTTAGAATCAATAAATTCATCTCTCATTTCTCTAAGTTATTCCAAAACTATCTTAAAGAGATCTCAAACCTAATGTGCTTGGAAACTTCATGGTTGATAGGAATTACAAAGACCTAGATTAAATTAAAAACATATACAAATATCCTTTAGGCTTGAAAACATTTGCCTCAATTTTACCTTCCAATTCCTTGATCCTCTCCCTCAAAACCCAATTTTTCTTTCCTAGTACAATGAGCTCCTATTAGCCTTGGTTAAGACCTTTTCCATGCATAGTTTCCTTCACTTGAGGTTTCAAGACTCTAATCAAGAATTTATGGACACCCTATTTCAATTTATTTATGTGTATAATGTTTCAATCTTTGAGGTCATCTCTAAAGCCCACTTCCTTTGTTAATGTACACTCTCAATTAGGCTTAGACTATGTTAACTTCCCAAGGACTATTTCATTGTCATACGTTCCAAGTTTCAAAACAAGTTTCTTTGTTTAGAGGTTTTTACTACACATTTTCTCCTCAAACCTTAACTATGCATTGTATAAGCCCGAGAAGAGGGATTTTTGTATAAAATGGATTCTTTTTGTTTTCAAGGCTTGAGATTGATTTTTGGGACTGTGTCAACCTTCTTCAAAGATATATTTTACTAGTAACTCATGACAACAATTTTAATAACTCCAACCAAGTGAAATATCTCTTTTCTCTACATGTTTAGAACAAGTTATAAAACCTCACTTCTTAATATTGATGTAACTGAGACTTCTTTGGATTTAGAACCTAGCCCTAGCTCCAAATTCAATCTCTACAATCCTTTCCCATGGTTTCCTTGCAGATGCATACCATTTACCTATTATGGTAAATCTTAATCTTGTTCAAACTACAATACATAGTCAAAATTTTGAATTATTGAAGATTCTCTAACATGCAATGAGTAAGGTCCATAATAACCACCTCTTACCATTGAAATTATACCTCCAACATCTCTGTAACATGAATATATGGAAGAAAATTCCTCAATTGGTATCTCTCATGAACATACTCTCAAATCCCTACTAAAACATAGTTACAATTAGATTATTTTAAAGAATTCACAAAACAAAGCACCATTTCTCCTCAAATTTTTCTCTTGATAGGATCATTAAAGAAATAACCAATCCCATATGTTATTAAGAATATAATTTTAAACACATTCAACCAATTTCCTCCATGCTATGGTAAACACTTAATAAATACAAGCAATCACACAGTTCTTCCATACACAAACAAATCTCATTAGATTAAACTAACTACATCATAAACAATTACATAATTCTCTAAGACTTCCTCCTCCTCCTTGAGGAATCCTTCTCTCTTTCACCATTTTCCTCCTCTAGGAGGTAACTAGATCAATTTATTCAAATTCCATCTCTTTTTAAATCATTCACTTATGACCTCATAACCCTAACTAACTTCATAACTCTCAAGACTCGTCATATACTCTAACGTAGTCATAATAAACACATTACATCATTTTGACACTTCACTGACTCATACACTTATAGAACTTGTTAGGAATGAATGGTGTTCACATTATTAATATGTGCAATTATATTATCAATGATAATATAATTATATATGTGTGATGTAATTGTATAATTACTCATAGAGTAATTTGTTTGTAAGTTTGTTGATATATTGTTATAACAATTATATAACAATATATCAATATAGGTTGTTATTGTTTGTATACTTCTTATTTTATAGGAAGTTCAAACTACATTCTTGGCTATTTAATAGCCCTCTATTGTTATAATATTAGACAGAATAATATTGTATATCATTATTCTATGTAAATCTGGCTTATCACTTTCAATTGGTGTCAGAGCGAAGGAATATTTGTGGAAGATTTGAACAGCATTGGATTTAATTCGAGCTTTCCATTCGTTTCCTTCATGCATCTTGTGATACAGTTCAAATGACGTCTGTATGCTTACACAGTTTGCATATATATCTGTTGAGGCGGCGTGTATGCTTGCAAAGCTAAACCCAGCGCAGCACTGACTCCCCATATTTGGCTCATATTATATTTATCAGTCTTCTTCACGGATTCCTAGCTATATTTGCATGCGGTCAGAGAGTCAATTTCCATACTTCCACGCAGAAGTCAGCTGTACATTTCTATACAAATCAAAGAATATTGAAAAGTTCTGTTAGATCGGCTGGATTGTTTGTGAAGTAATCTTCAAAGACAAACGACCTCCCAATGAATTCATCTACCTAGCTTCCATTTCTCCTTACTTTCAGCCGCTCAGATCTGTTCGGAACCTGTTTAGATTGTCAGATTGGTGATGGGAAATTCAACTCGATTCACAACTGTCCAGCAGTCGACTTCTCCCAACAACCTGCCAGCATAGTTTGCATGAGTCAATGATCAGAGTCTTCGCTTGCACCTTGTGGTCTGATCTGCTGAGTTGTCACATTCAGATCTTCACACATGCAGTCTTTTCATGCACTGATTATCATCTTTGTGAGTCAGGTCGATATTCTATCTATTGTTTTAATTTGTGTATCTATTGCCTTAGTCTTAAAGTATCTTGGGTCGATATTCCAAGTTTGTAACCTATGGTGTTTCATTAGTTTTCTATTTCTAAAGGTTTTATATAAAGTTTAGTTGTGTCTCAAAACTAAAATGTTATGTTGAGTCGGCCTACATTTATCATAAAAAGAGTTTGTGTATTATTCTTATCAATAGTGCCACTTCATACAATCCAATATTTAATTGGATTTTTAGGTGTGTCATTATTTGTATTGTCTCGTAAGTGTCTATTAAATATTGTGAGGTCATTTATATCCATTTAGTGTCATTTTGTATTATTTTTATCATTATTGTCGAAGTAAAGATTAATTGTGGTCAAGTCAAGTCAAAAGTCAAAAAGTTTGGAAAAATTGTCATTGTCATTTTGTGTCTAGGTGAATAATAGGTTGTATCTTTTTTACAATGGAAATACCATTGGAAAAATTCAATGGTCTCAATTTTCACACATGGAAAGTCAAGATCCAGATGCAGTTGATGAACAAAAATCTTTGGAGGATAGTGGATGGAAAAGAACCAGCACCTTCAGATCCGACCAGATTGGCAGAATGGGAAATACGGGATGATAAAGCCAAAGCCATTATTGGCCTTGCCCTCTCAGATTCTGAATTACATTATGTTGATCTAGATAAAAACTCGAAGGACATCTGGGATAATCTGAGCAAATTATTTGGTTCAAAAGCAGTCAATGCAAAGTTTTCCCTGAAACTTCAGCTGTTCAAGCTCAAAATGAGTGATGGAGATACAATGTCTAGTCACATCAACAATTTACGATCTCTTTTGAGACAACTTGCAGAAGTAAAAGCTCCAGTGGACGACGAGGATGCAAAAGCTATTCTGCTGAATAGTTTACCACCGAAATACAGTAATGTTGTTTTCACTCTTGGTCAGATGCCTTCCAACTCATTGGAAGATATGATATCAGCTCTTCTGTCTGAAGAAAAAAGGACTAAAGAAGATATAGAAGAAGAAACGACAATGTATGTGAAAAATAAATACAAAAAGTTCTTTAAAAAAGAGGACTTAGAATGCTTTTATTGCAAGAAAAAAGGACATATGTCTAAATTTTGCACAACTCGAGCCAAAGATCTTCTCAGTGGAAAATTGAAGCCACATGAAGCAAATATAGTTGTAGAAGAATCTTCTGAATCAGAAGATGAACGAGTGACTGATGAACCAGATTATAATTCTGAAGACTACTTGTTTTGAGTTCAGATGATCGGAGGATGGAGGCACAGGAGGATGGAGGACAAGCAGCGTCCTCTCGTCAGTCGCCAACGATGGGGCCGCATACTGATCTGGTGACATGTGTGTAGTGTGGTTTTTTCATTTTCAGTGTTCTTGTTTTGCAGAGTGATGGTTTTCTGAATAAACCCTTTTCAGAACTTTTTGGAGGAGTCATGTTTTCAGAATACTCATTTTTGGGGAGCAGGAGAAGATTTCGAGGTAGACTCAAGGGATGGTTATCCAGCTAGTGTGAAGCTTGTGGATCTTGGAGATTCAGAATTCGGGCACCCAGAGAGGAAGGGAAAGTCCCACAGGAACCTAAAGAGGAAGGGAGCATTCCTGCATAATTTGGCTTGACACTACGCCTTTACGAGGGTAAAGAGATAATCTATGGAGTCTGTACCTGGTCTAAGAAGTGCTTTCAGGAGGTGGTTCAATTTCGTGAATATGGTTCTTCTTCGTGTTCACATTAAGGGGGTGAATATTGGGATTTAATAATGTTCACACCAAGGGGGTGAATGTTAGGAATGAATGGTGTTCACATTATTAATATGTGCAATTATATTATCAATGATAATATAATTATATATGTGTGATGTAATTGTATAATTACTCATAGAGTAATTTGTTTGTAAGTTTGTTGATATATTGTTATAACAATTATATAACAATATATCAATACGGGTTGTTATTGTTTGTATACTTCCTATTTTATAGGAAGTTGTTCAAACTACATTCTTGGCTATTTAATAGCCCTCTATTGTTATAATATTAGACGAGCAGAATAATATTGTAAATCATTATTCTATGTAAATCTGGCTTATCACTTTAGAACTCACTTTACATGACTATACATCTTTTTCATTCTAAATCCACCAAGACTCTCCTTTACACCACTCACAAAGTTATACCTCACTTTTACAATTTGAATTTGTGTCATGGAGGGAAAACTAAGATTTTGAATTTTCAAACTTTGAACTTTCCCTAAACCTCCCAACATACTCACCTTGACCATGACAAATGAGAATCTTACAATTTTGGTGACCTTTTGATGATGCCCCTGCATCATAGAACCATGCCAGACAACATATAACTCACCAAACATGGACACTACCAATCAACCTTCATGTTTGACATTGAATGAAACCTCATGGAGACTCACATGACCTCATGAAAACATTTTCCATAAATGGAATTGAAATAAATGACAACACTAACACACAATGGCCAAAAATATCCCTCTTTGTCATTGATGGCGACCACCTTTATAAACATTGAGGGAAACCAACAAGAACAAATAGCTACATGACACTTTTACACATTTATGATACTTCTCCCCCTTTGACATCTATGAAAAATGATACAATGAAAATAATACATGGAAAAAGAAAACATATAATGCCAACAATGCAAAAATAACTTACCCGCTTGACATGACTTCCCTTGGATTGTACTCTCTCTCATTTTACTTCAAAAACTATAAAAATTGATCCATGTACCTATAGGAGCCATAAAATATCTCTCCTTGAACATGTACTCTCCATATTGTATTCATTCATACTTCAACATTACTAACTAGACTTGTTTCAAGCCGAAAGCTCAAGTTTTATCTCCAATCTCAACATGACTATCTCTAGGACTATTGTCCCTAAAAACCCTTTTAGTGCAAAAATGACAAACTTATCATGCCCCTAATAATATCCCAATCACATGAAAAACCACTAAGATCCCCCTCTAGGTTTATACTACCAATATCTAACTAACTATTAAAAATTGAAACACTTACCTTCCATAAAAGCCATGAATATGCTCAAGCACTTAATCACTTTCCCTAAAGATATTTCATAGTGTTTTCATCCTCCTTTCATGCTAACATAGCATTTTGAGTCAACAATTTTCTCTTCTAAGAAATTATACCTACAAACATCATCTCCTCTACTACTGAAGCCTTCAAAGCACCTTTCATACTTAACTAAAGATAAATCCAATCTCCCTTGCCTTGGTAAAAATCTAACTTGTAAAAACTCAAGGACTTACACACTTACCTTGTTTTCATGTTACACTTCTTTGGATTTTATGATGTGTACTCATAATATGTTCTAGAGGCTCACATCCTTTCAAGGAAGAGTCAAATACATTTTTCACCTATAACATACCATGATAAAACCTCATAATTCCTTCATCACCATTTTATCACCTTTTGCACTAAATAGAGACTAATACCTAGCTACTCTTGCATTGAAAGGATCTTCTATGACCTCGTTAATCACCTTTATTATAGGTCTAGAACACCTACTCGAGATCTTGTAAATTTAAAAATGTCTACAATCAACCAATTTAAACACATATTTGAGATAAAAATCAAACTCCCATTGTTTAGTAAGCCATCATACCTGTAACATTTTATCCTTTTGCTAAAAATATGTCCACACTTAATGAAATACCTTTTCACAAATTTGTCTCAAATCTGTACTCCATCTTTTCCTTTCTCATTCACTATTATAATCGGTGAAGATGCAAGAAACATTCAAGATGTAATAGGTCAAATACATGAATTATTATAATACCTTCTTGAAACCATCATCATAAGTGTGATATAATAGGGACTTCTAAGGTTTAATTAAGTCTTTAGCATGAGTTCTTATGTTAAATCCTTGAAGAATGTGTGAAGCCGTGTGTCTTTGAGCTTTCATAGATGCATAATTTTCTAGTTGAAGGTTCATCTTGACTATTTGAAATCTATTCATCTTTTTGCCTTGTGGATTTGTCAACATTTGTTTAAAGTTCTCAGGGATTCGGTATAATCAACTTTATCCTACTTAACTTCCCAACCATAAAACACATATCCAGAAATATATCATACATGAACTATCCCTACTTACACTATGTGTCCACAAATGATAAAGAAGATCATTGAATTTATCCTTCCTTTACTAAAATATGAAAGTACAATTAGTTTTTATTGTTTCCTTTAGTGACTTGGGCCTTATCTAGAGAACATCTTCATTTTCTAAAGTGAAACTCATGAGTGTTAGGTTATGTTGTATTGGCCATATTTTCTTGAGGTATCCTCTAAAATATTACAAAGGAATAGTCAAATACTGCTAATTCATTGATGGTTTCCATTAATACAAGATCACAAAATGGGTCCTCTCGCCTTGGTCAAGGCGCAACCTAAAGTGGTAAGGGTAGGTCAAACTCTTATCACGGTGATACCCATTCCTTTCCAAACCAGAGTGATAAATATTCATCTAAAATCCATCCCCAGCTACAAAACAATCCTATTATTATTTTCTTGTCTCTAAGCATCTAGATCAAATTGTGATGTTGCTCGATTTCAAAGGAAGGATCAATTCGGGTACCAACATTGAGTATGGCTATAAGGAGTCCTAATAAACTTGGAATAAAATGAATACACCGGTTGTGATGTGGGGCATAAAAGGATGAGAAATATTGAAGAAACAAAACTCACACAAAATACAAGAAGACAAAAATCTAACAAACATGAAATCCTAAGTTGTAGATTTTATGTTGTGGTGTATGACATTTAGGACTGAATGTAAGCATGATATAATTTTTGGTTAACAAATGTGCCCTATAAAATATGACAACTATGGCTGGTTTCAGGTAAGTTTTGGCATGGGACATCCTTCTCTGATATGATGACTAGACAGAGAAACTAGTCGGAGCCCATTTTAAATCCTCGATCGTGTGATCATTAACAAATTCTTCCAGAAAGATTTTGTTTAAGAACTGTGTAGTTTGTTTTTAGTGATTTGGTATAGAGAGTGTGCAAAATGTGAGCTACGGCTAAATTTTTCAACCATTAGTTGGGCATTACATCTAGCATATAGTGTAAACATCAAAATTGGGCCACACTCCCTTGGTCCCTTGATAAATAAATATCTTGAATGCAGATCCACCTAGCCATGGCCCCCTTCATCCCACTATAATATTAATTTAATTATTTAAATTAAATTAATTCATTATTCTCACCATATTTATTATTTAAATATCCTAATTGAGATAATTCCCACATATCCACCTCACCTAGACACCTCATCTAGCCACCTCATCCTAAGACCTATTCTTAGTAAGTTGCCATAACTAACTAAGACCTACCCAAACCCTAAAAATCAATGCCTACATTCCCTCTAACCATATTCCCACCCATTAGAAGGAAGCTTCCATGCTAATCCATAGGGTAAATGAAATGAGATCCAAGAAAATCAAGGGGATCTGCCTAGTTTAGTAAACCTAGGAAATCCCGCCCTAACCAACACTAGCTAGCCTTAACCACCACCGGTCAAGTTGGAATCACCGTTGGTTACCATTTAATCCCAAAAACAACCTTATTTTGAGGTTGTCACATTTCGAGAGAGAGACATCTTCTAAGAACAAGTGACGAAACCAGAGCTGTATGCAAGCAAAACCAACATCCGTACAAGCATCAAAACATCCATAGCTAGCGCTTGAAGCAACCACAAAGCCATTTTTCTTCATGGGAGCATCTAGGGAAGTGCCAACACCACATCAAGTCCATTCCATTTGATCACCCACCATTACCAACTAGGCATCAAGTTCATACAAACAGTAAGTTTTGTTAACTAACACCTATTCATTTGTCATTCGGTAGATCCTTTTACATATATTATTAGTTTATGCTTTCATTTCTATTCCCCCATCATTTACCTCCATGAAAACTTGACCATAATTTTATCCCCATCTTTAAATTTCTCCTACCTGGACCTAAATCATTTCCGTGCATACCTCAGATCCATACAAATTTGGCCATTTCCTTCCGTCTTCATCTAACCTTGGATCTATCACCTAGCCAAGTTTTATTGAGTTCCCTGTACCCCAACCATACCAACGCCGGTCACCCATAACCATCACCGATTAACGTGAACCAACTTTGGTCTCTGTATCTTTACCGAAACCCATATCGAGCCTAAAGTCTCCACCAAATACCCTAAACTACCTGAACCCGAACTCCGACTAGTACCAAGACTCTAACAAAGGACATTGACCTTCATTCAATCATAGCCTAGTCTATTGTGAATGAATTTTCTTATTATAGATGAATGAGATACCTAAATCATTTTAACTACAATAGGATTTCCTTTATTTCTCACATTAAGTTGTTTTAAACAGTGGATTGACAA
This sequence comes from Taxus wallichiana var. yunnanensis, assembly GCA_018340775.1. NCBI lineage: Eukaryota > Viridiplantae > Streptophyta > Pinopsida > Cupressales > Taxaceae > Taxus > Taxus wallichiana. The sequence goes on along the minus strand of CM031236.1, from coordinate 22,206,857 downwards.
CCGTTTAGGAAGTATCACACTTCTCGGATCTAGCACATGTTAGGCAGTCCACTGCATATATTGTTTAACTTTTATTTGGTGTTCTTGTGTTACATTTTAGGTAGTTCCTCCAAGTAAAAAGGAAGCTCTCACGATCAGTTGTGGATTTAGAAGTAATACACACAATAACCTATCAACCACCATTTCAACAGGTATTCCTCCTAGCCCATTACCCTTATTTTTTTTGTCAACATTTGAAGAAGTGATCCGGAATCGGGTGAAACATATAGGTTGCCCACAATTTAAATTAGCTATAATGTAACAAACTAAAAAATTCAAGTGCACAAGTTTTAAAACCCAAATCCAAAAATTATATTCGATGAGAACAAATTATGAAGAGGTTAAGGGCATGAATTTCACTAAATACGATACAAGAAAAGAAAGAAGAATTCTTTTTAATCCCGAAAAACAAGTTTCACTGAGAGAATAAGAAGAAAAGAATATTTTTAGAGAAGAAGCTTAATGTGAACTCATTTCGAATGAAAATAGACACACAAGATTTCCCTAGGAATGAACAATGCAAAGAACCCTTGATGGGTCCCATCGGGCATGCTAAGATGTTTCACCTAATTTGTTGCTAGTTAAAACTAAATAGGAAATAGGTTAGGAGGAATACCTATGATATGTAGGTCGAAGGTTGAATGTGCATGTTAATGAATTTTTGATCCAAGATGATCGTGAAGAGCTTCCCTTTGGCTAGGAGGAACGACCTATAAGAAATACAACAAGACCACAAGATAACATTAATAATATAGGTTAGTGGACTACCTAGCAAATGCTAGATCCAGAAGCATGATGCTTCCTAGAAGGCTATCAATCCACTTTTAAATACAATTTAATGCAAATATCATGAAATAAGGAAATCCTATTGTAGTTATATGATTTAGGTATCTCATGTAAATACAATAAGAAAATCTAATCTAACAGGAAAAGTTTATGATTAGATCTAGAGGTTTGGTAGGTTATTCTGGGTTTTATAATTCGACATAGGTTTGGGACCGATCAAGTAAGATCTAGGTTGATTGGGTAAGGTCCGGTCGGTTTTGGTTGATTGAGAGGTTTATTGGTCAAAATGAATGAAATTACATAGATATCGATATTGTTCGGTGACCGATGTCGGTATAGAGGTGAAACTGATGGCGCTTAGGTAATCGGTGTCGAGGGGAAATTGACAATAATTTGATAAAAATGGTTTTTGGGCTTTCCCGTGATTGCACAAAGAGTGGGAAGGGTGTGGTTAGGTTTGTAATATTATTGAGAGGACTCAAGGAAACATAGGGGAAGTCACAGATGGAAAAAGGCTATAGGTTGTTGGGTTGGTAGATTGGTGAGGAGGTGAAGATAAATGAATACAGAAGAAATAAAGTATATTGAAAGAGGTAAGGAGTCTATACTTTAAGCAAGCATAATATGATCAAAATCATGAATACTTACTTTCCCTTATAGATCTAGTAGGTGAAGGTGGATGGTAGATGATTTGTGAAGATATTATGGAGTCAATTCCATGGTAATACTCCTGTAGTGTTCTTGTGAGTATTCCAATGCTATGGAAGGAGAACTAGATGTTTTCTTAGGCCTTTGGTTGAGTATTTTTTTCATTTGGATGTTGAGAGGCTTTGGATTCATGCTTCAATAGTTCCCTCAAAACTAAAAATGACCAACCTAGGTAAAAGTTTGAAAAGTTGTATATAAAGTAACCGAGTGCGGTTAGGTGACCAATGCCAGTTGAGGATAATCGACATCGGTTAAGGCTTGTAATATATGTTTACCAATAATAGGTAGATATTTACTATTTTTGGCATGAATTTGATTGTTAATATGGGTCTCAAGTGAGGTTTGATACTTAGATAAGTGGGAGTGTTGTTTGAAAAGGAATATGACTTTAATTTGAGGGTTTGACTAAGTCCCATTTGGTTGGGATAAGTAAGGACCTAGTTTTAATTAATTAATATGCTAGGAATAAGTCCATGGTGAGGTGTCTAGGTGATAGGTAAATTAACTTAATTAATAATGTGAGGATGAACATTTAATTAATTGTAAGTAATTAAATTAATATCAATGTGGGGTAAGGGTTCATGGTTAGGTGAATACATTATATTAATTAATAAAAGGGGACCAAGGGAGTGTGACCATAATTTGGTGTCTACAAGGTCCTCAAGTATGAGACTTGGGATTACAAGATCTAAGTCAAAGGAGAAAATTTGAATATTTTATAAGTCTTGCGATACGAGACTTGGGTGGAAAGGATCCAATTCAAAGGAGAGAATCAAAATATTTGATAAGTCCTAAAGTATTAGAGTTGGGTGGATGGGATCTAAGTCAAAGTAGGGAATAAAAAAATGAGTGGTCCCGAAGTACGAAACTTGGGAAGAAAAGGTCCGAGCCAACAGATGTATGATTAGATAAGTCTTCGATGAGATTAAAATACCTATGTTGTTAGAAGATGATTTTTATTTGGAGAATATGTTGAGATTCATATTCATCTATGAGTGGAAGAGTGCGAAGAGATAAGGATTTATCTCTATATGTACACCCGAGGCTCCTAATAAGCCGTATGGAGAAATATTCAATGTTTCTTTGTTGAGGCCGTGAATTAGTTAATTTGATAAAATATTTATAATTAAAGCATGAAAAGGTTGTATAAGGATATTCCTGGGTATACACACCTCATAGAGTGTACTCATGTAGATGTCTTGATAGGTAGGAATCATCATTGATGAGATGCCTACAAGATTGATCATGTGAGATAAAATAAATGCTACACACTATATTTGTAGGTGTGGTTGACAAGGCTATTTCCCAATTGCTATAAATGTGGGAAGTGCTTTGGCTTAAGCCATAAAATTCACTTGAGGAGTACCACAGGAACCCCAAAGTATTTAGCACATTGTGGGAACTCAGGGTGACAAAATTGGTACCCCATCCAAACCGACTAATGCACCTTATGATATTAGAGTCACGGATATCCTTAGTGGTGACCCCACTATGATTAATTTGAGCAAGATCTTTTCTTAGTGTTTCAAAGGAGGTAAACTAAATCTAGAAACTAGAAATATAACCATGCTCACTCGGTATATTGTTGACACCTAGTTGAGAGAACCAATTAAGAATCCACTACTTTTCCAAGACAATATAAGGTAGAGGCCAACTTTCACTCCATCATTTTTCATTTTTATTACTGTGTTACACAATATTTTTTCACTCTTGTCATCCATGTTTTCTATCTCATCCACCTTCTCACTTTGTAAGAATTTCTAAGTCTTGGGTTATCGACATCCATATCTAACCTTTATCACTTTAATCTTCTTCATCTAAGTCTTGACATCATGATACTCACTTTATCACATTCAAGCACCCTCCCGATCACCTTGATCTTTCATTTTCATAAGTCTTAAGTTTAACATTCTCTTGTTAAAATTTGAGCATTCCACACTCTTACATTGTAGCATTTCAAATTCACTTCATGGATTTTTCGACATCTTCAATATATTTCTCCCATCATCTTGTGTCGTCATACTTCACATTTGCTTTTTGGAAAAATGTGAACAATGAAAAACAACTAAACAAAAGACAAACAAAAATAATTGCAAACCTTTCTATAACTTTTCATTGTAAACCTCAAGTAAGGTTGGATGAAGCTTAGCTTGTATAACATTGTAAATGATTGTGGGCACTCTTGAATGGCCTCAAAATGGATTCAAATTTTTATGAACACAAATAGGAAAGCTTCCAATATATAAATATTGGAGAGAAAATTTGATAGAGTAATTGTGTTGTAAATCCAAGAGGATTTGAGATAGGATAAGCTTGTGTTTTATAAGGCTAAGTAGTGGTTGGAAGTTGGTTGAATGAACATGATAAAAATATAATTTGAGGGCAGTAGAATAGTTTAGGGAAGATAAATTTCATTGAGGGGTAGTAAATGAATTTAGTTGTAAAAATTACATCCGGAAAGGTGGTTGTGCATGTAATTTAATTGTCTCAACCATTCTAGGATTATAGAACATGGGTTGATTGGACCGGTGAAGTGGATTCCAAGAAGAGTTGATCGGGATGAGGAATTGGAGTCCAAGTGGTTGTTGATTAGGAAAATAGGTGTACTTTCCCATTTAAATAACTAATTTAATTAGTTATAATGTGCACACTAATTAATTAATCATTTGTTTAATAAATGATAATTAAGCTAGCTAAAGGGGTACTAAGGATTAATTTAATTAAAAGGGGTATAATGTGCATGATTTAATCAATTTAATAAATCAATAAAAAAGGGGTGAATAAAAGGATGTACTAGAAAAATATTTGGAATAGGTATGTGATTTTGGGGTGTTTACACCATGTTCCAAATTTCACAACAATCCATGCGCACTAGAATGCTTGGAAATTGAAAAAGCATATTATAGTGCACAAGATTAGGCTTTATTTTGTTAAAAATTAGGGCACCATTCATCTTGCAATTACAATCTTCTCAAAGGTTTATGGAATGAGGAACAATTGAGAAATTTTCAATGGATTTCACTTTCATGTTTAAGAGTTATGATTTTCCATGGTTTTAGCATTCATGGCTACCTTTAAAGAATTTTGACATCATTCTTAGTGAAATTTCAGGTTTTTGGAGGTTTGAATCAGCAAAAATGGAGTTCTGGGTTGGAATGGAAGAAGAAATGAGGTTAGTAGTTATTTTGAGTTACTAGCTTGCATGACAAGTGTATTTTGATGTATTGATGTAGTAACACGACTTAGTTAACAATTAGGGATTTTTACTTCTTAGTATGGGGTTAATTTTTCTATCCTTATTTCCCCCTTGGGAATGGGGGATATTGGGGCAAGAAAATGCACCCTCACCTAGGCTTGACAAGTGTCACTTTTGGATTGCAAGATGAGGAGATGGAGAAAGTGAACATTTAAGACTTGGGGGCTGGGTCCGAATCATATGTGAATCCTTGAGAGGGGATAGATTGGGGTGAATTTCTACATCCCCTCTATCCCCTTAGGAATGGGGAAAATAGGGACACAAAAATTCACGCTCACCTAGTGATGAAAAGTGGCGGCATAAGATTCAATGATGAGGAGATGGGGAAAAGCTAGCTTTAGCATTAAGGGGCCAAACACTGGTCGCATTGAAAACCAGAGAAGGGGATAGAGAGGGGAAAATTTTTGTGTCCCTCTATCCCCTTGGGAAAGGGGAAAATAGGGATGATAAAATGTTCCCTCACCATGTGCTAACAAGTGTCACTTTCTCAATACGTGATGGGGAGCTAGAAATAGGCCAGATAAGCCCTATGGAGTGTTTGTCTTGGTCATGTGGAGAACTTGGAGGAAGAGTTAAGGAGGGGATAATTTTTTTCCCTATTCCCCTTGGTAATGGGGAAAAGAGGGACACAAAATTACACCTCAACCGAGAGGTGACAAGTTTTCTCACCCAAAAATGGTGAAGTAAGAGAAATGTACCTCACGCAAGAGAAGACTTGGCAACGCAATTACTAGAGCCCAAGAGGTTGTTTCTGATGAATTATTATATTATTTTAACTCCCAATATCCTTCCAATAACAATGGGATGAGTCTCAACTTTCAATTCTTCTTACACCTCCTGAAATATCTCCTTTTTCCTTAGGACAACAGGCGAGTCTACTAAAAACTAAGGTACCATGAGAATCCATCACATGTTCTCAAAGATTTTATGGTTACATAATGTATATGGTTCCTTAATATTTCTAATGAATTATATTTTTCTTTCCAATTCATTACAAAACTCCTATAATCCTCTCTGAAGTTCAAGTACCGTTTTAGACTGCAAGCTCCTTATCCCTAAAAACATGCTTTCGCTACAACCTGTTCCTAAACCTCCAAAACTTCCATAAATATTTCTAATTAAGTTTTATTTATCTCTAAACTATCCATTACAACCTTCGAATGGTTTTGGTATTTTCAATCAGTCCATAAGGATGAAAACCTACCCTGAAAAGGCTAAAATTAGTCTTTCTAGGTTTACTTTGGAAAATTTGGAAGAACTTCACTTAATGGCCTTGTCGAATGTTTCAAACAATAGGGAAAGTTTTTAAAACAAAATATGAGAACATGTAAGGTTAGGATGAATATGATACAATGGGAAAAATGATCTTGAGATGGGTTCAAGAGGTTTTAAAGTAAGTTTTTGACACTTGGGATTTAGTTTTCATGGTTCAATTTTGAATTTTTGACCTTGAAAAATACATAACAACAAGAGTGAATAATACATGAAAACTATTGTCAAGGTTTTAAAATAAATAAGGCTAAGTTTTTGTAATGATAAAGGTTAGTAGTGTGGTTAATGATCTTGCATGTGATTTTGAAGGAAACTAAACAATGAATCTCCTTATAAGAGTCCATTAAATGATTGTTTGAGGAACTATAACCCATATCATAGAGTATGAGCATTGGTAGAGTTGCAAAAGGATCTTTAGGTATATTTAAAGTCATTAAGAAACCTTATAGAGGATAAATAAAGAAAAAAACAAGAAATCTACATCTCGCTTTGAGACACTCTGTTATAGGGGTTAAGGAAAATAAATTTATATAATACTAGAAAGAAACAATTGAAATGTGTTACAAGTTAGTGATCGGTGGTTTAAGGTGTATTCAAGAAAATTATGAAGTATCAAAATGGATGACAGATGATTTATAGTTGAAATTAGTAAACTTAGGCTTGACTATTGTTGAGCCCTTAAAATAACTAAGTCCTAAAGAAAAGGATGTGCGCGCGTGCGGGAAATTTGGAGAAAAGCACGTAAGTGAAAGCACGAAAGGAGAGGTAGGTTGGCGCGTAGAGGAAAGGGTTTAAGGGTTTAAGGACTTAGCCACATTTTGGTTAAGGGTATCACATGCAAAACACGTGAAGCTGTGGATAAGTGTAATGATGACAAAGTTGTTACATGGAGACTTGAGGCTTAAGAAAATAATATTCTAGGGAATATTTATGGTTATGGGCTGGAAAGTGGAGGTTGTTATGGCTAGCTGGAATCTGCATGGCTTGGACACTCGAGTAGATCAGGATATGATGAAATTTGGCATGCGGGCCTACTTTTGGAATAATGATCAGTGAGCTTCCATCCTATTTAAGGAGGCATTTAGATCTAGACAAGGTTAGAATTAGCATATAAAGTTAGAGATTATAGGGTATATGTAGAGGCCAAGTATGTATGCAATGGTGGATTCATGGTGATAAATATGTAATGGATCTAGGGGTAATATAGGGTTTCTAGTTGTAGGATGTTATTATCTTGATCTATTTGGTCTGTTATGACCTTTTTGATGTAGTATGACTACATCGTAAACATTGATTTTCAATATAAATATATATAACATGTTATTATATATATTTGTGTTTATGGGTTCAAACCCTAGTGTTCACTTTTCTCATGGTTCAAATCTGGTTCCTTCGTATTGTTATAATGCTTATGTTCTTTTCATGATGCATCTATGCTTAGATCTAGTATCTTTACTTCACTTGTATTTCTATTTTTATAAACACCTCCGTTAATGATGAAGCATTCTTACAAAGCTCACATAAAGGAGGGGCTTGAGTGCCTATGTGCATATTAAGTGAGCACCCAACCGATGGGTGATAGGATGACGTGCTTAGGATTTAAAAGGATAAGATAACAGGCTACATCTTGGTTCCATTATCGGGACCTCTTTTGAAGGTGTGATGATAGAATGATTTAATTTGGATAGCATCGAGACTTGGCTTAAAAGCAAGGAGGATGAGTTTTCTCAAAATTTAACACTAGACTTGAGTTTTTGTACATAAATTGATAGAGCAATTGTATTGTGAGCTCTATGAGACATTATTTTGTTGTTTTCCAGTAGAGTTGTATGAATTCTTATCAGCATATGCATCAAGGAAGAGCTAGTATTTTAGACCTTGTGTTTGGACCCAAGAAGAGTATCAGAGGTTGTACATGCTGATCGGATGGACTCGTGTTGTTGATCACTAGTGGAGAGGTGTCTTGACTAGCTATAACTTGGAATCCATAGTTTCTATGTATTCTTTCTCAGATATTGTTGAGTTTGACTTCTTATGGGAGCTAAGAGGATCATTCTTACATGTTATGTCATTATCCATTAAGATCCTAATAATCACTCTGAGTATGGAAGAACTTCCTATGGCTAGAAAACTCCCCCTTGGGCATGGGGCATAGAAGCTGGTGTGGTGAAGAATGGTGGACCTTGCGGTGGAAATGGAGAGAGAGGAGAGGTGGCTCAAGTATAATGAAACACAAGAAAGGGAGTTGGTGAGAGATCATGAAACTACAGGAATGATGGACTTATGGAGGAAAACATTGTGGGAAGGGTTTGAGGTTCATGCAGAGGACGTGGAACTTAAGTAGTTTGAGTTACCTCATAGTTGCAAGCATGGAAGATAAACCCCCTCGGCTTCTGGAGAGAGCCTTTCATATGAAGGAAGGAGAAGATCCATAGGTGGGCATCTTAACCCACATGGTGACCAGACCCTTATGCTTAGTTTTCTAGTTCCTGAGATAAGTTTTGTTAATCTAGTTGGTATTGGTATTGGTAGTCGAGTGAAACCTAGTAGATATAATTTTTATTCATTAAATCTATGGAAGCACAAACATTTCTAGTGTTTGGAGGTATCCTATTTGGTATAAAATTTGGGCAAGGTGTGGGTACACAAAGTTTGGGTATCACATATAGAAGTGGTTCAATGTCACAGACTCATAGCATGCGGTTTAGTACAATGGTGGGAGCGTAGGGCACAACTGTCAAGCCCTTTACCTCGTGATGACAGAGAGGAGGATCTAGTGGATCAAGAGGAATATAAGCTAGTGGATCTAGTGGATATGGTGGTGGAGGAAACATAGAGGGAATCAAGGTCTTGGATTTGGTGGGTAAGGACCACAACACCATCAATAGGTGTTTTATGAGATGTCTCTTCACTTACCTGATTACAAAGGTGTTGAGGATGTTGCAGAGCATGTACACAAATGTGAATTACTATGGCATGCTAAGGGAATTACTACCCCAAAGTGGAAAGAAAGTTAGTTTGTAACTACATTACAAGGGCATGCACATAGATGGTACCGAAAGTATGACCCCTATCATATGGTGGTGGATTATACTTGCGCTTTGTGTGTGATGACTTCTTGGAACATTCCACATTCTTGAGTTTGAGAAAAAGAGAATCAAAGTGTTGAAGGAGATTTAACTAGGTAGGGCAGGAGAGAGTGTGCGGGAATATGATGCATGCTTTAAAACTCTTTTGTCAAAGTTGTCTTATGATATCCATCCCTCACAACATGCTCAATGGTTCATTGGAGGATTGATCATGCCTTTTAGATGAGCACTTTCCCACAAGACTTTCATGGATATGTGTAAGGCCTTGGAGGCTACTTTACATGCTTTGAGACTATCAGAAGAGTTGAAACTGGACTAAGCCCATTTTTAGAAGCACATATCACTGCCATGGTGAAGTAACTTGAGAAATTATTTTTGAACTTATCTCATGAGACTCGCAATGGACTATGGTGCATGGATTGTGAGGTAGAAGGACACATAAAAGATAGTTTCCCAGAAAACAATGTGCACCGTGTCAGTGGATTGTGAAATCTATCATAAAGATCATGATCTAATTAGATGCCCATTGTTGTAGCACACGCTCCACAAGAATGTGTCTTCTTATTGTAAGATTTTCTCATCTATGATGCATGATACAAAGGACTGTTGATTGATAGACCAAATCCATGATGTCATTGATATTGGTGTATTCCATAATAGCATTGGGAAGCAAGCTTCTAAGAATTAAGGTTTTCATTTTGAAGGGCCCGGAGATGGAGGAAATCAAGTAAGAGTTTTTCATGGAGGATTTAGAGGTTGTGGTGGTTAAGGTGGTAGGAGTGAATTTCTCCAAGGGACATGTTATAATTATGGATCTACCGAGAAGTACAAACATGAGTGTTTGGATTAGCTACAATACTCATTGCAAGAAGAAGCATAAGTATGAGGTGTGCCCTGAGTTGTAAGAGCACATGAGCTAGCACTAGAAGAAGGATAGGGGTGTGAGAATGGTTAGTGTGAAGTGAGCTGATCCATTAAAGATGCCTAGGGTAGCACATGACTCTGAGTTGGAACTTGTCTTAGTAACCACATGGGTGGAAGCCGTGTGTGTCGGGAGGAACTAAAGCAAATGCCTCTCATTACCGAGAAGAGTTATTACATGGGAAATAACTTGACCCAACTCATCGAAAAGGTTTACCAAGAGACCATATAGGTGATTAGAACCTACAAGGAGAGATTCAAAGTTTAAAGGAACAACAATGGAAGTTGGAGTAGAAAAAGAGTGTTGAAGTCCCTTAGAAGGAAATGGATGAGGTTAGAGAAGTATGTAAGATGTTGCACCAAGAGAATATTATCTCTCTCTTAGGAGAGTGGCTAAGAGAAAACATACATCTTGCTGGAGGTGAACGTGAGAGGTAGGTATTGCATGCTAATCCTCCCCCTCATAATATTGATTATGACAAAGAGATCACATTGAATGTAGTTATGGATGGATGAATCTTGATAAACATTTTGATTGAAATGAGCATTGAGGTCAATGTTCTCACTTTAGATGCATGGAATCAGATGGGAAGACCCCCATTACACCCATATTTGAATGTATTGTATATGAAAAATAGGAAAAAGGCTATTCCCATCGGAGTATTGAAGGATGTATCCATAACCATCCAAGGGGAAATGTTTACTGAATACTTTGAAGTCTTAGCACTTACTGAGGTAGATAACTTTCCATCCCTACTTGGATGCCCTTAGTCTTATAATAATAATGTTGGCTTTCACTTCAAAAAAGGGTACATAAGTTTGAATAATAAGGAACCCTTGGGAGAAGAGGACTTGGATAAGATCTATGTATGCACCATTAGAGACCCTGAGGTCTTTCATCCATCAAGAGGAGTCATTTAATGGGAATATTCTCAATCTATGAGTGATACAACTAGTGTTGCATGTGACAATTGGGCACACTGGACCTATGAGATGGTTAGGAGACAATTGAAGGGAACTTTGACTTGCATCACTAGGGCGCACTCGGTTAGGCACCTGAGAGGAAATTAATTACCTAGATACACTAGAGAGGGTAACCCCGACATCCGTCTACACATGATGGAGACATAATGGACCTATTAGATAGAAAGGAGGAATATGCTAACTTATACCTTACATGAAATGACAACGTGATGGTGGGTGACCCATCGGGACAACATTATAGAGTGGTGCGAAGTGAGAATCACGATTTCTATTAGGTTTCTAAGGAGCAATGCACCCTCTATAATACACGACTATCATGGGAAGGTATTCATCTTCCACATCCAAGAGTGTGAGAGAACCTAGATGATGGGTGCGGAAGCCTTTCCTCCTTCACTATGGGTACATAAGTTCTATTCCACCTTGTATGGATATGTACATGCATGGTATATTCATTCAGAGATGCGTCATTAGACAAGAAAATTGTAGGAACTGATAGTGGATATTATTCAAAAATTTTAGTATCAAAGTTTGAATTCATCAAAAATGAGGCATTACAAGTAGTCAATCACCTTACTATGGGAGATAGTGCCATGGATGAGGACCATATATTAGAGTTGTGAGGATAACTTGAGTTGGGGTGCTTTTTAGAAACTCGAACTATAAGAAGAAGAGGTGAAGTAGGTATAACTTGAGCATGTATGCCCGGAAAAGAAAAAGGAAAGTTATTCTATTTGATAGATGATGAGGAAGTGAATTTTTTTGATGTTAACCATATGGTAGGTACCCCTAAAGTATTGGAAAATGAAAATGACAAACCGCACACTTACCATGAGCCCTTGAAAAATGAAGAAGGTTAACATTGGTACAAAGGTAGAGCCAAAGAAAGCTATCATTGGGGATTACTAGGTCAGACTAGGAGGTTTCAAAAATAGTTGAGTTGTTACACGACTTCCAAGACTTATTCCCACATGGGTACCATGAGCTTAAGGGAGTTCACCACTCACTAGGGGAAATGAGGATTAATTTAAAAGAGGGTGCACACCCATTTTAGAAGAGGCCTTACAAGATGAACCCAAATTTGCATGTAAATGTTAAGGAGGAAATGGATAAGATGATAGAATCTGGTATCATTGAGGTGATTGAAGAATATGAGTGGGTAAGCCCAATGGTAATTAGTATTAAAAAGGATGGAAGGATAAAGATTTATGTTGACTATAGGGACTTGAATGTTTTGTGTGTTATAGATCCTTTTATAGCCTTATTTTACTCGAGGAGATCTTAGAAGGAGTAGCAGGGAAGGAGATCTATTCTTTATAGATGGATTTTCAGGTTATCACCAGGTGAGAATTGTGAAGGAAGACCAAGAGAATACTAATTTCACCACTGAATGGGGAGTTTTGCTTATATGGTCATTCCTTTTGGGTTGAAGAATGCACCTCTGTGTTTTCATGCATTGTAGTAGTACTTGGGCTTTCAAGACTTCATCCATAAGTTTTTGTAAGTTTACCTAGATGATTGGATGGTATACAGGTTAGTAAGAGACCATTGTGATAATCTGAGATTGATGTTTGAGAGATGTAGGTAGTTGAGTATCTCGCTTAACATTAAGAAATGTGTCTTTACTAATCCATTTGACACATTACTCGATCACATTATATGTAAGGAAGGTTTGTTGATAGACCTCGCCAAAGTGGATGTTATCTTGGGTTTGGAGGAACCTACTACCAAAGCACAATGTGTGGATTTCTAGGGCATACGAGATATAATGGGAAATTCATCAAGGGCTATGCGATATTTCACTCCTTTTTAGGAACTGTTTAAACATAAGGGTACATTTCATTAGGATGAGGTGCAATAGATGGCTTTTAACACACATAAGGAAAGGCTCACTACTGCGCCCATTTTGTGCTTTCCCTCTTGGGATAAGCCCTTTCATGTGCACATAGATGCATCAGGGATGGAAATAGGAGTGGTATTAGCACAACTTGGAGAGGAGATTGTTGACCATCCCTTGTGATTTACTAGTAGGAAACTAACTCCAACAGAACAAAATTATACTACCATGGAGCATGAGGCATTGTCAATGGTCTACGCACTACAAAAATTTAGGCAGTATTTGCTAGCAACACCTTTTATTTTCTACATGGACCACATGGCATTAAATTACTTGGTGAACAAGCTTGTTTTGTAAGGGCACATATGTCGATGGGTCTTATTATTTTAGGAGTTTGAGTTTACGGTTGTGGTAAAACTAGGGAAGAGCAATTTCGAACCTAACCATCTATCACAAATTGACTTAGGAGAGGATGCACAAAGCATTAGAGACACAATTCTAGAGGCACAATTGTTTAGATTGTAGTGCACACCCTATGATTTGGGGATATTTTTGTTTTCTTCTCAATAGTTGTGGCTCCGAAGTAATAAAGGCCTTGGAGAAGAAGCACTTGGCCATACGCACCGTACCCTATATGTTAATTACCCGAGACCTGTACAAGTGAGGCAAAGATGAGGTTATGCACCGGTGTGTGTTGGAACATGAACATACTACAATTATGGAGGAAGATCATGGTGGCATTGTAAGAGGTCACTATCCAGGAAATGCTACTACGTGTAAGATCTTATTGGCAGGCCTTTAGTGGGAAACAATTTATAAGGATTGTATAGAGTATTGCAAGGCCTGTGACCATTTCTAATGTCTTAGTAATCTAGGACAAAGAGATGAAATGGAATTAATACCTATTTCTAGTGTAGATCCATTTAAAAATGGGAAATTGACTTTTGGGCCCTTTTTCCCTAGCCGCGCGTAAGACAAAAGTTCACGCTACATTATCACTTATATAGATTATCTTACAAGGTGGGAAGAAGTGGCACCTACAAAGGATTTCATGGTAGCTACATAATATAATTTCTTATGGGAGAATATAACCAGCAGGTATGGATGTCCGTTGAGCTTAATGAGTGATAGGGGTACACATTTCTTAAATGAGACTATTTGAATATTGTTAGAAACATTTATAATGGCACATTATAAAACTATGTCGTATCACCCTCGTGGCTAATGGAACTGATGAGGCATTTAATTACATAATAATCCACACATTAAATAAGATTTGTGATGTCGGAAGAAGGGACTAGGGTGATAAAGTCTTTGTAGTGTTATTGGCCTATAGAAAAAATTATAAGCATTTGTTTAAGGCTACACCCTTTTAATTGGTGTTTGGTGTAGAGGAAGTTCTACATATGGAATTCATATTGCCATCTCTCGTGTGTATTACTCACGTAGAAGGATTGGCTGATGAACAAGCATTAGAGGAGCACATTGATAAAATTATGGAGTTGGATGAGAGGCGTGCCATTTCCAAATGGAGTTAGAAGACAGAGAAAGCATGACAGAAGGCATGACATGATCATCATATTAAAAACAAGAAGTTTGAGGTTGGGTAGATGGTCCTATTGTATGATTCTAAGTTTCTGTGCCACCTAGGGAAGCTCAAGGTACATTGGTTGGGACCATATATTATCACTTACATACTTGATCCAGAACTTTCCAGTTACAAGTGTTGATGGCACATGGTTTCTTGGTTTCTTTAATGGGAGTAGGTTGAAGCCCTACTATAAATAAGTCTTCTTGGTGTTTGTAAATAAGGTAGTATTTCCAGTTAGCTTAGGATTTCCCTTAATGAATTTTCCATTATATGTATTTCCTTTCATCGTCACTTTGTTTTGTCTTCTTGTTTGATTATTGTGGGCACGTTTGTGCACAAGTAGTTAGTTACTATTTAAATGGTTTTATGCACATAGGACCATGCATCCATTTAGTGTGGGGTGGAGAGTGTAAAGAAGAGTTTTAGTGAATAACGTTGTAAGAAGAAAGTTCCTAGAGTGTTTTTGATTGGTGGCTCGATGAGGAAATCAAAAGTGCATGAGTTCACGAGAGTGTGTGTAGAAAAGGTGATCATGGGAGAAGATTGGTGTTAAAAACTTAAAAAAAACCACATACAGGGATAAGAGTGCAAAACAAACTGAGGTAGGCTACAATAAGAACTTGGCTTAAGACACAGAGGAAGATTGAATTTGGTGCTATGAGAGCGCATAAGAATATGTGGTCAATGAATTTTTGTGTGCTAGAAGGTTGAAGAGGTTTCATGTAAGTTTGTGTGCCAAGGAAAAGTGCTAGACAAAATGCATGAGAGGATGGTGTTGGAAAAAGATGAATTTAATGTGGTTATATGGTGGTAGGTGGCATGGGAGTTAATGCGGGAAAAAGCAAAAATCTATAAATAGAAGGTCAAGGTGAGTTATTCTTTTTACCTTGTGTTTGTTGTTGAAGATCTCTTACAAACTAGGGCATCCTTGCGAAGAATTTGTGAAGAGTTGCATGCGAAGTGGAGAAGTTGGTGGATTTGTGAACTAGAGTGGAATGGAGTATGTAGGAGTGAGTGGAGGAGGTTATTTGTTGGATTCCCATGAAGTTTTACGTTGTCTTGTGGAAGGAGAATTTTCCGGGTTAGGGTTTGTAGAGCTAAGACACATGTTTTGAAGAAATTTTGCAGAAGGAGTGGAGTCGAGGGAAAAGAAGGGTTAAAGAATGACACGAGAAATAATTTACAAATACTTGATGAGAAAAATGGCACCAAGGAAGGGATCGAGTGTTTAACCAAATAAGGGCAAGGGAAAATGAAAAAACATTCCATATCGATAAGTTTTAACAAGGAGTGGAATGTGGAGATGCAGTACCTAGACAATGTTTTAATGGGGATGGAATGAGTTTCTCTTGTGTTTTAGATGATTTTAAGTGATTATAACCACATGATAGATACCATAGAGAAGGAGATGGTGTTGGAGCTAGTTCTCCCAATTGGAGAGATAACAGAGGATGAAAACTCGTGTATGATGATTTTGTGAAGACCATATTAGAGAAGGCTAGTGTTTTGTAACTCTATGAGTTTCCATATTTTAGAAAACCCAAAATTTTATACCAGTGGTTAATGTTACACATGCTTGAGGACTATTTTACTTTATAGGAAGGAGAATATGCTTAACTTCTCAGTTGATCTCCAGATACACTGGGCTTATCTGCACTGGAGAATCACTAGAGGATGACTTGGGTGATAAGGACATCATTAAGGAAACAACCATAGAATATGAATACAAGAAGGGTTCACACTACTTTGATATCACCAAGATCACTAGCCTAGAAATGAAGATTGTCACACACCTACTCAAAAAGTTTAATGGACAAGAGCGGTGGACGCAAGTGGACAAGAGGTGGTTGTACATTTGCAAGAAAATTTTAGAAGGAACAATCTACAACCTCTCAGCCTTCATTGCAGAGGAGATCATAGATGCCATGCGTGATGGGGATAAGATCATATATGGTAACTTCCTTCTTACCATTTTGTTTTCTAAGATTGGAGTTCCTCGCTAAGTGGTTTGAATCATATACTTGTGATATAATGATTGCTCCATATAAAGAATGCTTGGAGAAGTGGTACACGTGAATACACGATGCATTCAAGGTAGAATAGAGAATCCTTAAACAACTACCAGCCTTGGTGGATGGTGAGGTTGAGTTCATGGTATACCAACACTTCTGCATAGGAATATTCACTTTAACAGATGGCACAAAAATTCCATGGTGTAAACTACCATTTTCCTTCACAACATAATACTTTTAAAGCATGGTTAACATGTTCAAGGATGCCAAAAAGATCATATTTGATCTAAGTGAGGTAGATCAGGATCACCGCGTGGATAAGTATGTCTCTCATGATGTACATATGGTAAAATCCATGTCAATACCTATTATAGGCAAGACAACAACAAGGGTCTATGTACACCTAAGGCCCAAGTTCAAAAAGGGCATGTATGTTGAGGATGATGTATCCATCCTAGAAGACCCCACCAGAAGAAAGAAGGTGGTGCTGAAGAAGAGAGAAAGGGAAGAAACTCTAGCAATCACAACACCAAGTGCGCGTATACTTCGAGAATGTGGAAGCAAAGATGTTAGGTGTAGGAACAAGTACTTACACTTGGAGGAATAAATCCCCCTGTGAAGGAGAAGTCACCTAAGAAGGAAATGTCCCCTATGATGGAGGATCCTCTAGTGAAGAAGAAGAAGAAGATGGTGTAAAGTTTAGATTCTAAGGAGATGGAAAGTATGAAGGATGGAAACTCTAAGGAGGATAATTAAGAGTATGAGGAAGGAAAGATTCCCCTTGTACATGATTTACACGGCTCGATGAGGATCAGAATGATTATAAGGAGGGCACTCATAATATGGGAGGAAGTGAAGAAGAAGTAGGGATGAATGCACATAAGACCCCACACCTAGCCGAAGGATAGTTGGAGGAACTATGGAAAGGGAAGTGGCAGACATCATTTAGAACTTAGTGGAGCACAACGCTAAAGAGATATTGAGAGAGGTAGAAGAGAGCATGGACAAGGAGAAGAGTCTAGCGGTCAACTTCCCAAAGGGGGCATGCACCGATGAAAAAGGCATGATATTTACGCAAGGACACATGATTACTTATGTTAATGACCCTAACAAGGTCCTATGCATGTAGTTCCAAAGCACAATGCCCATAGACCAACTCTTTTATTGGTCATATTTTGAGAAATATAGTTCATACACATGCACAAGGAATATGTTTTCATGGACCTTCGAGTCCCATGTTGATGAGACCAAATTTGAAGTTGGTGGATGCAGTGATAGAAACACAAAACCCCAATGAGGTGAATCCTATCATGGATACTCAATGGCTAACTAATGAACATGCCTATAACGCGCTCAATAAGGTTTCAACAAAATTAGAGGCATGGTTATTTGGGAGGAATAACATAATCAAATCCCTGGAGGAATAATTTGAAGAAAATAATAAGGAGATAATCAAGAGAGACATGGAGATAAAAGGAAAGGAATCCATAATTGTGTAATTGAAGACTAGGTTGAGAGAGGAGAAGGGGAAAGTGTGTGAGGCATACAAGAAGGAAGAGACTATCTCAAGACTCCATCATTCTAGCACACCTAGATTTTGCCCCTCTTAAGCAAAATTATGAGTCATATTTTCTCTTCCTAGAGGATTTGATGTGTTTGATCACAATGGAGAAGCATTCACTTGTGCTAGAGTCAAGAGGAGGTTTTGGCATGATAGAAAGAATAAGAGAATTTTAAGGTTGGGGAGACCATTAGTTAGAACTATGAGCTCCTTACCTTAGTTTAAACCATGGTGCACATGTCCGAAGTTGTCTTTGACAACTATGGAGATAAGGACAGGGGGGCGAGGCATATTGGTTATTACCATGAGGCATACCCAAGGATTTTCTCGGAAGAACAAGGGTAATATGGTGGAGCAGACAAATCATAGTGGAAGTCGAAGGCATTAAAGGCCTAAGGGTCTTAATTAAAAATAAAGTAAAGGAATTATATCCCTAGGTCACTTGAAGGATGGACGTGTTGAGCGACCTTAGCAAGAAGATGGAAAGTGTTATTGATACATTGAAAGATAGGGGTGAAGAGTTATCATTTGATGAAGTTATCACACTAATAAGGGATTTATTTCAATAAGTGTAGAGTGAGGTGGATGACTGGAATAAAATTGAAGCATCCTTGAATAAAGACTTCCCAATCCTTGTGCACCAATAATAAAATTCTTTTATTCTTTAAGCGCAAGCTTGCATGCATGATTATTTTTTTCCTTTCGTTCTTTATTCTTTTATTGTTAGAGGATATATTATTTCGAGGGTGGATAACATATTTAGTGTGGGGTGACGTTGAGCCCTTAAAATAACTAAGTCCTAAAAGAAAGGATGTGCACGTGCGGAGGGAAATTTTGACAAAAATGCGTAAGTAAAAATGTGAAATGAGAGGTAGGTTGGTGCATAGAGGAAATGGTTTAAGGGTTTAAGGACTTAGATGCATTTTGGTTAAAGGTATCCTATGCAAAACACATGAAGCTATAGATAAGCATAATGATGACAAGGTTATTACAAACATGGACATAAGCATGAAGATTTTATTAATCGAATCAACCATTTACACAGAAAGAGCTGCAATACTTATAGGTATTGTACAATTGAATACAAACAAAATAGGAGTTGCAACAATGCAACAACTAGTACAGTAGCTTCCAATATTACATCTGGGAAGCACATAATTGTTATAACTACATAACAATTATACCCGTGAAAATAATAAGCCAAATATGGTTGATAAAACCATATAACAAAATACAACAATAATTAATTAATAAATAATTAATTATATAATGCATAATTAATAATATTAGGTAAATAATTAACCTAACATTCCCCCCCTTAATTGTGCATTGTCTCAAGGGATGTGGAGAGGAACTCTCTAAACAACTCGAACTTGTCACGTGTAAGTGACTTTGTGAAGATATTTGCCCTTTGTTTAGCTATTGGACAATATTGAAGCTGGATGTTGTGCTTCAACACATGTTCACGTATGAAATGTACATGTACCTCAATGTGCTTTGTTCTTTTGTGAAAAAATGGATTGCGAACAAGTTTGAGAACACCTTCATTGTCAACATACATGGTGGTTAGTTTGTCCTGTGGTATTCCAAGTCCTTCTAGTATGCGATGTAGCCAAATCGCTTCACAGACAACTTCTCCTACAAAATGATACTCACTTCTATGGAAGAGTGAGAAATGAAGTGTTGTTTCTTACTTCCTTGTGATATTGGTCCAGATCCCATAAAGAATACAAATCCAGAAGTGGATTTTCTATCATCAATGTTACCTACGTGATCTGAATCCAAATATCCAGTCAAGAAGAAGTTGTCGTTCTTCTTGTATTCTAGACCAAGATCCACTGATCCTTTGAGATATCTCAAAATGTTCCTTACTACTTTCTAATGTAAAACTTTGGGTTCTTGCATGAACCTGGATAGATAGCTCACTGCAAAGCTAATATCGGTCTAGTGTAGGTCGTAAATGAGACTCCCGATCAGTGTGCCGATAGAGAGTGGAACTTACCTCAGGAGATGGATCTGAATGAGATAATGGCAATCTATTCTCCATGGGTGTAGCAATTGGTGTGAAATCCATCATCCTAAACTTCTCAAGCATAGTCTTGGTATATTTCATTTGAGAAACAAAAATATGATTCTCTTTCTACCACACTTCCAATCCAAGACAATAGTGCATCAGCCCGAGATCGGTCATGTCGAATGATTGATTAAGATCTTTCTTTGTTGCATCGATCATCCTCACTGAACTACCCGTGATGACTAGATTATCAACATAGACAAAGATAATCACAATCTCCCCCTTGTTTTTGAGGTAAAGATTGGGATCGTATGGATTTCTAACAAATCCATTTTGTACGAGATGATCATCAATCCTGATGTACCATGCACGGGGTGCCTATTTAAGGCCATACAAATATTTCCTGAGTCTGCATACCTTTTCTTCTTGACTAGGTACTACATATCCCTCAAGTTGAGTCATGTAGACTTCTTCTTGTAAATCTCCATTTAGGAAGGCACTTTTTACGTCCATTTGGTGGACTTTCCATCCAAATTGAGCAACTAGAGCAAAGATCATCCTGATCATTTTGATCTTAGCTATGGGAGAAAATGTCTCCTCATAGTCAATACCTTCTTTTTATGCATACCCCTTTGCTACAAGTCTCACTTTATACTTGTCCACTGTCCCATCTACTTTATACTTTGTTTTAAATATCCATCTGCATCCAATGGGTTTCTTCCTGGTGAAAGATCGACAAGTTGCCAAGTGTTATTCTTCATCACTGATTGATATTCAGAATCCATGGCATCTTTTTAAGATTTTGACTATAGGGCTTCCTGGATTGTTGAGGGTTCATCTGATTCAATAACTCTACTCATCAAGGAAAATTTAACTTCTTCTCTTACTTTAATGTGAGTCCGTGGTCCAAGGGTGGATGTATCTAGTGGAGCATCCATTCTTACATCTCATAATGTACTTGTACACCATTTAGGCATACGCTAAATTGTTTCCATGGGTCATGGTTCTATCTGATCAACACCATCATCCCCATCATCACTTTCATCTTCTGAGGGAACATCAACTTCAATTTTTACAACAGGTGAAAATCTACTTCTTGTGATTCCGGAGGAGTCTCTTCTTCCTTCTTCTCAAAAACTCAACATCTTTGCTAGTGTAGAATTTTTTGGTCTTAGGATCCATCAATCTATACCCAAGAGTCTCTTTACTATACCCAATGAAGATGAGTTTCTGTGACTTCATGTCCAATTTCTTTCTATTCTATTTGGGTATGTGCATGCTTACTTTGCACCCAAATACTCTAAGGTGTGCAATAGATGGTTTCTGTTTTGACCATGCTTCTTGTTGTGTTACTCCGTCTAGAGCAACAATGGGTGCTCTGTTCAAAAAATACATTATTGTCTTTACCGCTTTCTGCCTGAATGTCTTTATAAGTCCGTAATCATAGATCACGCATCACACCATTTCCATGATAGTATTTATTTCTTCTCTCAACAACACCATTTTTCTGCGGTGTGTGTAGGAGGCATTTGTCGATGAATCCCATGAGTTTGTAGGTAGTCTCTGAACTCATCATTGGTGAATTCCCCCTCAATCTGAGTGGAGAGTTCTGATGTGACAACCAGTTTCATTCTAAATTGCTACTTTGAACTTTTTGAAGGTTTCAAATGATTCACTTTTCTTACAAAGATAGAAAATCCACATTTTTCTCAAATAGTCATCAACACAAAGCATGAAGTACTGGAATCTAGAATGACTTGGCTACATTGGACCGTAAAGATTGGTATGAACTAGGTCAAGTTTACCATGAGCTTGAAATGTACTCCTCTGGAATGAAGCTCTGTGTTGTTTTCCTACTAGGTAGTGAGGACACTTATTTGTATCGTTCTGAAGAGATGGTAGCCCATGTACCATATTACATCGGTGAAGTGTTTCGAGATATTTGAAACTTACGTGACCAAATATCTTATGCCAAAACTGTGCTAAGGTGAAGTTCTTAGCCACAAGTGCTTGATCGTCTCCATGAACAAAATCAAGTTGGAACATGCATCCCACATTGGAGGTTTTTGCAATTATTTTCGAGCCTCTTGATTTGTCTCGAATCAAACATGTTTTTTTGCTAGATTGACTATCAAAGTCAATTTTTAGGTTGTGATCTAGGAGTTGATTGACTAAAAGTGGATTCTTTGTCAAACCTGTGGACATATAGGACAACCGATAGTCTGCATTTGCGTGAACCAAGGGGTAGAGAAATGTTCCCAATCCCCTCGAATTGTATATAAAGAATCATCTCCCAACGAAACATGATTTTTCGATGGCGTGTCCCTCATTAAATTAAACCAAGATCTCTATGGCCAGATCATGTGTCAAGTGGCCCCGAATCAATATACCAAACATCACTAGATGACATGGATGGTTCACTTGATCGAGTAGTGAACAAGAAGTATTCATTGTCCGATTGTTCTTGTTTCTCGGTAATATTACCTTGCTGGTGGGGTCTTCTTTTCCAGTTCCCCTTTTTCTGCCCTTGATTGTAGTTAGAATGTCCCTTGTTAGATTGTTGTGGAGGTCCAAAGTTGCTTGATGAACCTTTCTTGTAAGTATTATACCAACAATCTTGTAGGTTATGTCCTCTTTTACAAATTGGACATTGCTTCTTCTAATTTCTATCCCCTTGATATTGATTTTGATTTTGGGATTTTTGATAGGAATTAGGTTTTCCTTTACCTTTTCCTTTCCATTTTTGATGTGAAGATAGTGCCTGCTCCTCTTCATCATCCTTATTGTGCATTGCTTCCTCTTGTTGTAGTAGGTTTACTAGTTTGTCAAAACCAACTGTCATATTTGACACATTTAGTGTTGTGACAAAAATGCGGTAAGAAGAGGGGAGTGCTCTCAGAACAATGGGAATGAGAGCATCATCTGTGACTGGTTCTCCCAGGGATAGAAGTGAAGCCCTCAATTTTGTAACTCTTCTTAGAAAGCTTCTATTTTTTCATTCTTGCTTAAACTTTAATGTGTGTAACTGACTCTATAAATTCAATATAACATTCTTGTTCTTGGCCTCGTATATTGTGCTCAATTTATCCCATGATTCTTTGGTTGTTTTGGAATCTCGAATGTGGGGTTACACATCGTTAGAAACTCCAAACAAGATGATGAGTTTGGATTTCGATATGCTTTATCAAACTGTCATTATTGTGTTGAATCGGTAGTTGATATGGTCAGTACCATTCATAGTAGTCCGATCTCTTCAAAGTCAAGTCGTGTTTTGATTTTTGTCTTCCATGTAGCATATTTGTTTCCCGAGTAGTTGTGAATCTGGAAGAAAAATTTGGGGGCATTGTGCCCATTTTACGAGATCGCTGATAAGGTTTGGCTCTTATCACTCCGTATTAGGTCTCCTAATTTATTTACGGCTACCCGATATACCAAACCTTTCTATATACATGCCCTTCCGATATACCCAGCAGTACGTGGAAGAAGCTCACCCTTTCTATATACCCAATGGTACGTGAAAGAGGCATTAACGTACGTGAAAGAATTCAATGCGTGGTACCAAGACAATACTAATGGGGTTAGTGTGATTATTGACACCGGCTCAAAGAAATATCCTCATACACACACGTAACTTTGATATATACTTGGATAATTTCTCAGTCCGGATTTATGTCGTGTAATCATTCACAGATGGATGGGATGGCTCATAGTGTGTGCATTGTGACCTTATTACTCCCCATCGATTTAAAGGGTCAATGCCTAGATGATGTTGTTGTAGCTATATTAGGCATGTTAAGTGCAGTAGTAGTCATGATGGCTTTACCCGTAAGTGCTTCCCAGAGGCACTGTATATACCGAATGTTGTGAATGAGATCTAGGATATCATTGGTGTTACAAAACCAATTTTTAGCTATTTTTTATTACAATTCTGCTAGTTTTGAAGTAGTTACAAAGTTTGCAGTTGACTATGGCAACCTGTAAATTAGTAAAATATAATGCAATATACAAATTACATTCAAAAATCTAGAAAAATTGAATGGCAGGAAAATTTTGTTTTGTTTTACGGGCCTTGGTGGCCTCTCAGAGCCCAAAATGACCCAAAATGCCGAAACCATAAAAATGCCCAAGATGAAGTTTTTGGGTGGTCCTTTTTTGCAAAAAATGCTCGAAATGAAAAAATAGGCTTAGTGGGAAAAAAAAAAATTACCCTAAATTTAGGGTTTTTCCCACTAATTTTTGGTAGCCTGTGTAGCTATGACTAGCTGATTTACAGGTGATTTTCCTGCTAAAATACCCTCTAAATTTGGCGGGTTTGGAATTTTTCCACTAAATTTAAAAAATAAAAACTTGTTGTTTCTTGTGTGATTCGAACCATACACCTCATACTTCTAAGTCTTTACCTCTATTCACATTGGCTCTATGAGTGCTTAGTGTATGAAAGTGAGCAAAATGTATTTAAAGAAGTTTAATTTCAAACCGACCTTTTGAAAGAAGTGAACTAGCTAAGGTGGAGTCCACATGGAGCTTGCATGGCAATTTTAGGGTTTCCTCGAAATGAGGATCTAAAGCGTGTTATATTCTTTAGCCTTCCTTAGTTGCTGCCTTTTTTACTTCTCGAGCCACTTTGTTGTATGTCTCCATTTTTTTATTTTCTTTCACCAGCTTTTTTGTAGTACAACTACTTTAGTTTTTATTTTTTGATGATATGGAATGATTTGATTTCTTTTCTTTGTTGCAGGTTCTATGTAGAGGAGAGCAAATGACCACTATATTTTCTTGTGCTTCGTTTGTGGTTGCAGGTCAACAGTGGAGCTTGTATACAAAGTGTAGGTCGGCTCTCTTGCAACGGGGTTGATTTGAGATGAGCAAGGTCGCTACAAGTTGTGGTTGCTCGGAGGTAGAGGTTGATATGCTGGAACCAATGCTATTTTTTATCACCTTTACTCCCTTAATCTATCCATCGATCGATCCATTACTTTGGCTATCGTTAATTTCATTGATTTGATTGTGCGTAGGTTCGGTTGGATGTGGAGGCTACAAATCTTAGTCAAGTGTATGTGGGCTCGGCCCAATATACCCACACTTCTCGACTCGATAAACTTGGTGCCTTTAGCTCACTGCTAAAATAACACAGTCCCCTCCAACAGAAGAAACTCGCTAACTTTAGCAGTGACCAAACAGACCTCTAAATTTAGAGATAAAACCCTGGGATGGGATTTTTTTAATTTTCTATTCCTATAGAAAAATTTTCCTGGTGCTAGGAGCACCAGTGCAAAAAAATTCCTTCCAAACACCTGGAAGGAACAAGAGGATGTGAGGAGGTAGGGATGGGGCTAGGAGGTTGCAGGAGGCTGCACACAGCTCTCTGATGTTGCAAACACTTCTCCAAAACTCCTCTATCTTAGCTACTCTCTCTTTCACTCCTCCACAAGCTCACAGGTCTAGATTATCACTCTGGTACCAAATGTAAACAGGGATGGAAGCTTGAAGATTTTATTAATCAGAATCAACCATTTACACAGAAAGAGCTGCAATACTTATAGGTATTGTACAACTGAATACAAACAAAATAGGAGTTGCAACAATGCAACAACTAGTACAATAGCTTCCAATATTACATTCGGGAAGCACATAATTGTTATAACTACATAACAATTATACCCGTGAAAATAATAAGCCAAATATGGTTGATAAAATCATATAACAAAATACAACAATAATTAATTATATAATGCATAATTAATAATATTAGGTAAATAATTAACATAACAATTACATGTAGACTTGGGCTTAAGAAAATAATATTCCAATGAATATTTATGGTTACGATAGAAAGTGGAGGTTGTTATGGCTAGATGACATCTCGCATGGCTTGGAAACTTTAGTAAATTAGGATATAATGACATTTGGAATGTGGGCTGCTTTTGGAATGATGATCGACAATCTTCCATCCTATTTAAGGAAGCATTTGGATCTAGACAAGGGGATAATTAACATAGAGAGTTAGAGATTAGAGGGTATATGTAGAGGCCGAGTATGTATGCAATGGCGATTCATGGTGATAAATATGTAATGGCTCTAGGGGTAATATATGGTTTCTAGTTGTAGGATGCTATTATCTTGATCTATTTGGTCTGCTATGACCTTTTTGATGTAGTATGGATACTGTAAACACTGATTTTCAATATATATAACTGGTTATTCTATATATCTATGTTTATGGGTTTAAACCCTAGTGTTCACTTTCTTGTTGGTTCAGATCTGGTTCCTTCATATTGTTATAATGCTTATGTTCTTTTCATGATGCATCTATGCTTAGATCTAGTATCTTTAATTCTACTTGTATTTCTATTTCTGTAAACATTCCTCCATTAATGAAAAATCATTCTTATGAATATCACATAAAGGAGGGGCTCGATGCCCTCGCGTGCCTCAGTGAGTGCCCAACCGATGGGTGATAGGCCTACACACTTGGGATTTAAAGGGAGAAGGTAACAAAGGCTACAATTGTGCTAATGCCTAGTTTTGAGGGCATAAAGGAAACTTTTTAGTATAATATTCTTAATCCATACTTTTGAGATCTATGAAGTCTTTGATAAGTTGGAGAAATGTATAAAGGAGGCACATGAATAATTATATAAGCTCATAGTTTCAAGTGCTTAGAAATAAAAGGTTATAAATGCACAGTCTTCTATCTAATGGTGACTATCATAACCATTATTGGGAAAAAAACTATTTTAGAAAATAAGTCAATAAGGAGGTTGTAGTCCAACATGTTTGTGAGGGTTGTTAATATGTTTTAAGGCCTCGAGAGTGAGGAAAGTATATGTAGATCCATCAAACGAGGAGATTCCTTAATTTTCATGTTACGATCTTGTTGAGAAGCCTTAGAGGAGCAAGTGTCTTGAATAAGAACAAGTGAGTGTCTTGAGTAGGTTGATTAAGAGGTGTGAGGAAAATCAGAATATTAGTTATGTGGAACTTATACAAATCCAAGGGAAATAAAGGGCAGGATGGTGTTAAGAGCAAGTAAGACCTAGGAGCCAAAACTTGTGAGAAGATAACATTATGATGATAATATGGTGATGGAACATTAGAAAGTACTTGACAAAGGTTAAAGGTGGGGTGAAAAGTGGATCAAAGGATTAAACTAGTTGGTAAATTCTAAAACCCTAAGAACTCAAATGAAACCATAAAAAGACCTAATTAGACCTACTCAAAGAGGAGAAATTGGTGTTGGAAGACTTGTATTGTGAGTTGAAAATGAAATTAACCATGAAGCAAGAACTCCATAATGGGTATCAATAAAGATAAATACTTCTTCATGAAATTTGACAGTTTGTTCTAAGCTATTAGCTTTAGGTGTTTGGAGGGCTACTAAATATGGCCAATTGAAAACACTAGAGAGAGAATAAATTCTGATTGGCTTAGAGATAGGTGCTAAAACTTTAGAATAAGGTTAACTACCTAAATGGGTGTCTGAACAAGTTGACAACAAGAGGTAATTACATGTGGAGTGTTTCTGGTCATCAAAATTTGTCATTTGGAAGGGCTATAAGCTAGTATTAAGGTCTAAATGGTGAATGAGAAAAAATGATAGTTTGAAACTTCTTGAGGTTACTAAACATGTTTGTTAGATGCATTTGAGAAAGTGACAGGTATATTCATCCCTTGTTTCAATTTTGAAGGAATTTTGGTGTTGGTAATAAAACTAGGATTCTTGAGTAGTGTACATATTGCATGGTTTTGGTGATTTGAAAGATATTGAAAGATAATTTGGTTGTGTGGAAAAGAAATTGATTTTTTATACTATTAGGTGGTATCATAGAATTTTTTTCTCTTGGGAGAAGAAGAAAATGTTAGGTTTAAAAGTGAATAAGTGTTAGAAGAAACCATAGTTTTAAAAGGCTTAAATGATAAATTAGAAGAAGTGAAGAATAAATCCAAGGTGGATCAAAATTAGAGGTTGAGAGAGAAGAAAATTTATGCCAAAAGATGATGTGATTCCTAATGTGAGGTACTTGGAAGAAGCAAGTGCAAAAGACTTTCTTGTGTAGAAGAAAGAGAGAAGAAAAGAGAGAGAGATAAGAGGAAGAGGAAAGTGAGAAATATGAAATGTTTCTTTCCGATGGGTACTATAAAAATTTTAAGAAGAGTAAAAGGAAGAAGATAATGACTAATAAAGATATGTTAGCAAAGTTTAGAGAAATAAAGGAATATTTGAAGTGGATGATAGAAATAAAGAAGAGGGAAAGTAAATTTCTTGCTTGGAGTATGAAGAGAAGAGGTCAATGGCCCATTCAAAGTGGCTTGTATAGAGAAGGAATAAGAAATTTATTTCTTGTTAAAGAGAAGAGAAAACAAAACAAAGGTGTATGGATATCATTTACTTCTATCTAGAATTAGGTGTGATGTTAGCTGAAGAAGAATAAAAAAAAGTGAAGAATGACAACATAAAGAAGATGAAGAAGAGCTATTGAAAGGAGATTCTCATGAGGTTGTATGGCCTCCATATTTTCAATCTAATATTTCCTTTTCATGTGTGAATATTTTGTGATCAAAATGAAAAAGTTAATATAAAAAAAATTTGTATGAATGAATACATACAAGACAAAGAAACTAAATATGAAAGAACCAATGAAGAAGAAGGTGGATTTAAAGTAGAAGAAGAGCTAATTTGGAAACAAATCATAAAGGGATTAGAAAACTCATATCTATTTGAAGATGAGGAATATTATAGGAGAGAAGAAAGAGAACTTATGAATATCCTAAATGATTACTAATAAGATGAAGATAAAATTGAATCATATTGGAAGTTACCATGGGAATATGAAGATACATTTGAACCTGATTTTATATTGTAGTTGAGAGTTGAAGAGGAAAGGAAAAGAATGAATGAGACAAAGACAAAGAAGATGAAAGAAAAGTAAGAAAACATGAAGAAAATAAGACAAACCAAAAGAATGAAGAATTTAAACTCAATGGAGCTCAACCTAATAAGAGGAAAATTAAGTCAAGAAAGCAAAGAAATTGGAAAACAAGAAAGAAAACAAAAAGGAGCTCAATTCTTCCCACTTGGGGAGTATGATGAAGGAGCATCACTTCTTGTAAATAACCAAATTTTGCATTTCCTAGTTTTCATAGGTTGTGAAGGTCCATTTGGGTGATCATGGCATGTGTTAAGTCCATTTGGACTCTTGTTGCATTGTAATAAGTGGTATTTGGAGTTTCCCTCCAAAACCACATTTCAAATATTTGAATTAGTCTTTAAGTGTGTTAGAGGTTTAGGAGTTAGGGTAGGTTGAATAAGTGATATAAATGTGGTCATGAAACAATTGTACACTTTATACAAGGTCCTCATAAACCTCACATGGCTTTGTTTTACTATGGTTATCCTTACCATGGTGAGTTAGTTGGATTAGAAACCTAACTACCTCTCTTCTCATCATTAATATGATGATAATTTGAATAGGTAATAGAGAGTAAGTAGTGAAATTGTTCATAGGAGGAGGAAGGGGAGTTTTATAAAGCCAAGAGAGCTCAATAATCCAAGCATGTACAAGATAAAGATCAAATAAAGGAACTCTTGAGTTACAATTTTCTATGTGGATGAATTCTTGAGTACCTTGTATGAAGGATAAATGTTTAATTTTTGTATGTTTGAATCATGCACGATATCTAATGTTTGAAAATTTCTAAATACAAGTGTAGAAGGTCTATACAATCCCAAAGAGTACATGAAAGAAGTATGAGGATGTTATAATGTCAATTAAGACAAACATGTGCAATGAGTATTAAACCGCATGGAATGAGGTAAGAATGTGTATGTGAAATTGAGTGAAAGAGAGATTTGGAGTGATGAATGCATAAAAATTGTGTGAAGGTTTTAAAATAAAGAAGACTAAGTTTGTGTAATGATAAAGGTTATCGGTGTGGTTAATGATCTTGCGTGTGATTTTGAAGGAAACTAAACCTTGAATTTGGTTATGACATTCCATTGAATGATTGTTTGAGGAGCGATGACCAATATCATAGAGAAAGAGAATTAATAGAATTTCACCAAGGTCTTTAGGTGTATTTCAATTCATTACTGAAACCGTATAGAGGATAAATAAAGGAAAATAAACAAGAAACCCTCCTCTCTGGTCTGAGACACTCTATTACAAGGGTTAAGGAAAATAAATTTGTATAACAATATAAAGAAATCATTGAAACATGTTACAAGTTGGTGATCGGGGGTTTAAGGTGTATTTAAGATAATTATGAAGTATCATAATGAATAGAGGATTATTTCTAGTTCAAATTATTAGACTCATGTTTGATTGTGGTAATGCCCAATTTTGAGGGCTTAGAAGGAAACAATTTTAGTGTGATATTCTTAACCAATACTTTTGAGATCTTTGAAGTCTTTCATAAGTTGGAGAAAGGTATAAAGGTAGAAAGGAGGCACATGAATCATTGTATAAGCTCAGAGTATTAAGTGTTTAGAAAGAGGAGATAAATGTACAACCTTCTATATAATGGTGATCAAGAACCATTCTTGAGAAACAATTGTCTTAGGAAACAAGTTTATAAGGAACTTATAGTCAAGCATGTTTGTGAGGTTTTTAGTATGTTGTAAATCCTTGAGAGTGAGGAAAGTCTTTGTATAGCCATCAAACAAGAAGATTCCTTGATTGTCCTGTTACAATCTTGTTGATAAGCCTTAGAGGAGAAAGTGCCTAGAATGAGAACATGTGAGTGTATTGAGTTGGTTGATTAAGAGGTGTGAGGATAGTGAGAAGATGAGTTATATGGAACTTAGAAAAATATAAGGTAAGGAGTAGAACATGGTATAAAAGATAGGATGATGTTAAGAGCAAGTAAGACCTAGGAGCCTAAACTTGTGAGAATATACCATTATGATGATGATAGGGTGATGCAACATTAGAAAGTACTTGAAAAGGTGAATAGGTCCGGTGGAAAGTGGATCAAAGAGTTAAACCAGTTGGTAAATTCTAAAACCCTAAGAACTCAGTTCAAACCCTAAAGAAAACCTAATTAGACCTACTCAAAGAAGAGAAATTTGTGTTGGAAGACTTGTGTTGTGATTTGGAGGATAAAATTAACCATGAAGCAAGAACTCCATAATGGGTATCAAGAAAGATAAATAGTTCTTCATGAAAGTTGAATTTTTTTAAGCTATGAGATTTAGGTGTTTAGAGGGATACTAAATAGGTCTAATTGAGAACGCAAGAGAGAATAAAATTTGATTGGCTTAGATATAGGTGCTAAAAATTTGGAATAAGCTTAAATTCCCAAATGGGTGTTTGAAAAAGTTGACAACAGGAGATAATTCCTTCGAGTGTTTCGGTCATCAAAACTTGTCATTTGGAAGGGCTATAAGTTAATATTATGATCTAAATGGTGAATAAGAAAGAAAATATAGTTTTAAAGTTCTTGAGGTTACTAAACATGTTTGTTAGATGCATTTGAGCATGTGAAAGGTATATTTAGCCCTTGTTTAGTTTTGAAGGCATTTTGGTGTTTGTAAGCAAGTTGGCATTCTTGAGTAGTGTACATATTGCATTGTTTTGGTGATTTGAATGATATTGAAAGTTAATTTGGTTCGGATGAGAACTTGATTTTTGATTGCTATCATCTCAACCCTTGTGTGATGTTGTATTGATCCCAAACAAAGGGTTAGGAAATAATTGGAAGGTCGTAAATATTGTTGATGGGGTGTTCTTCACCTGGGACAATTAGCTACAAGTAGAGACCACTTGAAAACAAACATATTAGAAGTAAATAAACTCGATAAGGGTTAGAAATATGCCAAAATGTGATAAATAGGGTTTGGGATAGGGATTCTTGGTGATTCAAAGGAATCGTGGGAGATTTAGATAAACTACGGGTGATTCAAAAGAATCACAAGTGATTTCTTTATAAAGGAAAAATTTATTGAAATACAAAGTTTTAGACTTTACAAACAAGATTGAATGACTGAATAATTTTGATACCAGTGCATAGATGGATATATAATACAAAGAGACAATATGTACCTTGTTTTTTGTCGTAAAATAAAGATTCCAATAATACAAAATAACCTTATGATGCTACAAGATTTGCAAGGGTTTGACAAAGCTTGATAGAAACCTAAGATATCATAGATGATGTCGTTTCAATGTGCAAAGTGTTAAGGATTCGTTGTAATGTCTAAGGATCTAGATTTAGAAAATTTGATACACTTGTATAGAATCACCGATGATTAGTTATAATCATGGTGATCTAGAAAAATTAAACAAGTTATTTAGGGTTTGAAAGAGAGTAGAAATGTCTTAAAGAGGTTGAGAGGTTGAGAGGTTGAGCTAAAATAGGCTAAAACATGTTTTAGTTGGTTTAAGTGGTTTAAGATGTTTAGGGTGAGGTAAATAGGTATTTACAGTGGTACAATGTGATTTTATGGGGATAAAATATGGTTTATAAGATAAGTGGATAGAATTAGTGTGTAGATGTAAATATGAGGGATGTAGATATGTCACCTAGAGTGTCAAAAATAGTGTCTACATATGCTCCTTTTTGTTAAGTAGTTTATGGGTATGAGCTATGAGATAAAAATGAGTGTGATAATTGGATTTTTGCTAGATAGGTGGTCCGCCCTCAAACCGGGGTTATTGTGAAAAAGTAAAATGGTCACTAGTTTAAATAAGTTGATAAATCGAAAAGGCTTGTGTAAGAGTGTGTTTCAATTTAAGGTTCCCCAAGACCGGGCATGAAATAGATTACCACAAAGGTGGGCTTGTGCGACTAGGAAGTCAAGTGATAGGGGAACCAATGGGTTCTCAACCTATAGATGTATGACTTATAGGAAGTAGGGGAGAAGGTTTTCAAGAGGAAAAAAATATGATATGGATTAATGAAGATAAACTCCAAATATATAGAATGAGTTTGGATTTTAAGAAGGCCTTGGAGCCCAAAAAGGAAGCACATTTTTGAAAATGTGTGATTTTGATGATGATTGTGTAAATTTGTAGGTTTGTTGAATGGGTCAAAAGGGGATATGATGATTAAAATGAGGGTTTGATGAGGTTTGGAGACCAAATAATGATGTTTTGATGAAGAGGGGTAATCATTGGTGATTACCATGGGTCGTCATCGATTTACAAAACCACTGAAATTATCTCGATTGTCGACAATCGGTCCAATGGGAAAAATTGATATAAAAAGGTGCATAGGGGTTTATTTGTTGTTATTTTGATTTTGAGATAAAAATGACTAACCATTTTTTTTTGTAAATTTTCAATGGTTTTGAGTGATAGAGGCAAATAGAGGTAGTCGAGAGACAATGTATACCCACCCTTGCAAAGGTAAGTGGATCTTTTCAATTTTTGTATTGATTTTTGTTTAATTTTTAGTTTTTTCTCAAAAGTGAGGAATCACATAGAAATCACCAAAGTGATTTTTGAAATCATGGGTGATTAAATGGAGTTGCCAAAGATTCAAATGAATCGATGGTGATTGAGTGTTTTGATTATAAAGAGTTATTTTAATATTTATTTTGTTAATATTTGATGAATACTATTTAATAGTTTGTCGTTGGTTTTTATGGATACATGTTAGGGACCGAATGACTACATGGAATAGATCATGAACATATTGGATAGTGTTTATGATCAGTTATCCATGGATGATCAAAGTCATTTAGAGGAGGTTGATTTGGGAGGGATGTGTCACTATAGATGTATCCACAGGATATGGGGTTATTATTAGCTTTATTTGAGAGATGGGATCATGTTACGGGTAATTTTTGGTTACCTACACATGAGATGACTATCACCTTGGAGGACATTCATAGTATCTTGTGACTTCCGGTGCACGGGGTTAGTAGATATATGTCATTGATGAGGTGAGAAAGGATGTTCTTATGTAGAAGTTTATATGGAGATGATGCTCAATATGTTGTTTATTCATCTAGAGGTTTTGTATATGGTTCATTATATAGTGATGATGAGAAGGGTCAAGTTCTCGTTACAATGATGATAAAATACTATGCTTTACCCGATTCAAGTAGGTGGAAGAGTTTTTGGATGTTGAATTGAGGTGTGGGTGACAAGATGGATTATATGACAATTTTTTCTTGGGCCCCTGCCTTACTAGCAGATGTATAAAAATGTTATGGGCTTGGAAGATGGGGAATAGGTTTGGTGTTGATGTGTCTTTCTTGTTGGAGTGTTGGTTCTATGAGCACAATGCAAAGTGGCTTGGTCGAGAGGAGTTCCATGAGACAAATGGGTTGATATGTAGTATACTATGGGATTTATGAGATGGATATTTGATTTTACGATGAAAGGTCATGTGTAGGGTGAGGATTATTACAAAAACTCCTAGGTGGTTTACATGGTGAATATATGATTTGGACGCCCTATACAAGTTTCCTAGTGTGGCCAAGGAAGAGGGAGAGATAAGAGACATGCTTCTTAGGATAGGTGGGTGTGGGGATGACATGTTGACCAATGGGAGTTGGTCATATTTGGTGGCATAAGGTGATAGTTTGGATTAGTAAAAGATATAGCTGAGGCATTTGTGGCCTATAGATGATATGATGGGGACATTAATGTGGGGCTATTGGATGTAAAGGGGCCAATTGTGATGATTTATGAGGAAGGAGTAGGAGTAAGGGTAGATGCGTATGGG
Source organism: Taxus wallichiana var. yunnanensis (assembly GCA_018340775.1). NCBI lineage: Eukaryota > Viridiplantae > Streptophyta > Pinopsida > Cupressales > Taxaceae > Taxus > Taxus wallichiana. The sequence continues at coordinate 22,172,117 of CM031236.1, read as the reverse complement.
GTTGTAGTTGGTTATGATGATGTGGGGGTGACAGAGGCATATGCTTCTTGGTGGTGGGGGTAGTTGGATGGATTTAAGAGACATGTTTGAGCTTTTGTGGAGGATACACATGAGGGTGGTGCTTGGGGGGGAGAGGAGGATGATGGAGTGGCCTTATTAGAGGAGACCTGTTAGAAAGAATAATTTCTCTCTAGGAAAAATTAGTTTATTTTCACCAACGATCTGGGACAATGCCTTTCCTTCTTGAAAGGGGAGGCTCCTTTTATTATACATGAATATACACAACTATGTGGTTGACCAATAGGTTAGGATAAAACAAGCATACTTCATTACACCTATGGAAAATGCTTACAATTTTGTGCAAGGGAGGAATTTGCAAGGAAGGTGAAAGGTTAGGAGTGGGAATTTAGAGAGAGGATTAATATTACAAGTAGGATAAATCATATTCTTGCAAGTATTAACCAGAGATATATCAACACACAATTAGAAAGAATAAAAAATCTACTAATTATATCAAGACAAAATAAACTATGAGCATAAAATATCATTCATTCATTCATCCAAAAAAATCTGAAACACCCTTCTTGATTGACATGTTTACAAAGTTGTAAAATGAGAGAGAGAGGAAACATATAGAAAGGAAATAGAAGAAGTGTTATCTTTTCTTTTTCTTTGTAGTTCTCTATACGTGAACTCACAAAATTGAAAACCCTTGAAGTGAGGAATTCACTAAAATATATAGTTTTTAAAAATACTCTTCACCTACCCCCACATGTCTTTTCACTTGTCTTTTACAACTTGTGACTTTTTACATTCCTAGGAAAGAAATTAAGTTCCCTTTTTATTAATTGAGGGAAACTTATTACAATTTTCAACTATAGTCACATCTTAATGAATAAGACAAAAGTGAATAAGATGAAAATGAAAAGTGCAACCCCCTAATGAAGAAATGCTACACTTGTCGATGGAGATTCCTCAAATGATGGAATCTTAGAAAGTTCTTCTGGAGATATCTAGATCCCTTTGAATTCATTTTTATATCAAGTCACTATGGGCACTAAATTTTCAGCTTGTGGAATGTGAAGAAATCTCTAGGACTTGACCTAATTTTTAGAGAGAGATGTTCTTGCATTCCATGAACCATCGCTCATGATCCTTTTTGTGTTTCATATGATGTCCCTTATCTCAACAAGAGACTCTAGTGTGTCTTCATTGAAGGAGAATGCATCTATGGTCTCCTTCTTGACAAGATCTTCAAATGGCTTCAGCAGATCATCCATCGAAGTGTTTTCATCCATTGTTGGAACTCCAAGTTTTTGTATCTCAACATTGACATCCTATTGCATCTTTGAAGTATGTTCCTCATATGAATCCAATTCACCAAGATCATGGTTTATAATTTTGTAACAAGAAACCATATTTCTTGACCAGACTTGAGACAAATCTTTAGATGCATAATTGAATAATTTCCTCCTCACCTAGAGGAAAGAACCGACTTTTCCCATCTCGATGACTAGTGGAAACACCTGGTCCCAATGCTCCTTTTATTTTTCAATTTCTTCTCTATTCATTCTTACTTTCATGGCCATTGCACTCATGTACTTGAACAATGAAAGGATCTCAGGAAGCAACATTTTACCTATTTCTAGAATCTTGTTTACCCACTTATGATTTTATCTTCCCTGCATAGTGAAACATTCTATATTTTTGATGGATTTTGGGTCAAATATACTATGGGAGTAAATTATTTTTCTTGGAGAGAATGAATTTAATTTAAATCCATGAATTTCTACACATACAAGGTGAGGGTCCTTACACGATCTTCCAATTAATCAATTCTCTCCTTGTATTCCCAATTTATCACAAGAAGGTGAGTAAAATATTCCTTGAACATGTGAGCATCTCCCTCATGTTTTTCTAGTCCAAGGGGAATGGTTTTTATCTCATAATTGGCTATGGCCATTTCACTAATAGGCTTTATGATTTTGAGCCAAGCTACCTCTCGTATTGATTCCCTCAAGTTCTTATGAAAAATTGAGAAGCATTTTGATCTTTCTTCCCTTTCTTTTATTTCACCATCATGGATATATCCTAGAAATATAAAATCACAACTTGTTGGTATATGTGGGTCTCTCCCCCAATTATATCCTACACCCATGAGAATTTTTCATTTTCTTCAGTTCAATATTGGGCATGATGGCGCTTTTTTCCGATTGAGAAGGTGCATCTTGGGTCATTGAATAGGAATAACCACGGAAGAATAAATGCTCTGAGTTATATGAAGGTATAGAGGTTGAGGTAGGTCAATTTCAACCTATTCCATATCTTCTACATGATCTTGAGCTTCTCTTTCCTTCTTGTGTTTCCTCTTGTAATGAGTCGGCTCATATTCCATTGATTTTATTTTTGTGATCCTTTTAGAGTGGTAGGAACTTTGAAGCTTTCTCGCTTGCCTTCAAAGTGGAGAGGGGAGTTTTTATTTGTTGAAATCTTGGAGATCTCCTAACTTGATGAATGGAAATATATTCTTCTTTAACTAATCTTTATATCTCCAAATTGCTACCTCAATTTGTTCATTAATATCCCCGATTCCTAAATCATCCAAGAGACTTGCATAGAGAGGTAAAGCTTTCATAGCTTGATACTTGGGGTCATAAAACTTAGTAAAATCATCATTAATTCACTCCTAAAACCAATAAAAACTCAACTTCATAATTTTTCCAATTTTCATCCTCATACAACCCCTTTCCTAACCTTAAGGTCATCAAAAATTTCACCCAAAATTCCTCAATTTATGGAACATGGGGTGAGTCGAGGATATGGAACATATCAAGAGTGCTAAAAATGTAAAAAAATAATCTTGAAGTGTAGGAATAGAGATTAAACTATGAGAAAGAAGCTTCCAAATTTGATGCATCAACAAGATACTTATAAGAGAAAATTCCCAAAGAGATAGGAAAGACACACCTTTCTTTTTCCATATTTTGAGTTTTCCATTGATATGAGAAAGTTGTCTACAAAGCTCAAACATGACGATCTTTTCATTGAGGTACCTTGGAAGTTTTCATGGAACAAGGTCAAATCCAAATACCATGATGTACAAGAAATTTGAGAACTATGTGAAGGACCTATATCTTTGAATCAAGGAGGTAGCTTGCGAAGAAAATCTCAATTTAGGATTCCCCTCAAGAAATCTTACGAAAAACATGGTGAATGCATCATTCACCCTTGAAAAATGATTATTAATATACTTTGGGGTTAATTGTGGATATATATCATAGGTGGGGGCCTTTTGGGAGATGTTTTACGTTAGGGTTAGACTCTGAATGATATTGTACTAATGAGAGCATATACTAAGTATGATGTCATTACAAATTTCCTGGTGACTGGTAGTTGGAGAAACTGGAATTGGATATTATCACTGATCATTTGACACCATTCAATAATTTTATTCCCTTAATGATGGTAAGGATGAAAAATTCCATCCAATCCTAAAAATCCTTAGTGGTTTCCTCTCCCATTACCCTTCTTAGTAGTAGGATGATAGCATCTAAAAATCCTTCATGAAACTCATTCCTAGACCAAGCATTTAGTACATAGGAGGGTTTTCTTACATATTTCAACCATGACCCCAATGTGAGGCCTTGGAGGTATGAATATGTCTTTGACCATTATCCTGATGAAAATTCCTTTGGGGTGTTTACCATATTGCTCTAGGTCGAGATCTGCATATATTGTGATATTCCTTGGTAGTGAGCACTTTGCGCCAAATTTGAATTTTCATCCTCAATTATTATTCTCATATCTATTTTATAGGTTTGAGCATAATCCATCACCAATTAAATTCTATATAAAGATAATGGGTGACCACTGCGGCATGAAACCACTTGTGCATACTTTGTCTTCAACGAGTTCCCTAGGACCACCAAGCATTCAATTTTTAGATCCTTCAAATCCATATGAGTGATATCGATGTCACCCACATCTAGGTTATCTAATGCAAGGTTAAAAATAGGATCCAAACTAGAAAATTTGAACATTATTGCAAAAATCCACTAGGTGAGAGAAAATGAGGAAGACAACAACTTTCTGCACCTAAAACAAACACTTTCTATTTTTAGTAAGTATGAGCTAGGGGCTAGTTTTTCTCGTTTTTTGTTTTTTATTTCTTTCTTTAATCTCTTGAAGCTCCTAACATTATACATACACTTTTTTTGATGTCTAATTGATGATTTTTGGTATTTTCTATTTTTAGAAAGTGTTTTTATTCTTTTTGTTTTTTCAAATTAAAATTGCCTAATTTGTCTTCTCTACTGTTCTTTGAGTGCATTGATTCGAGAGGGTTTCATTTTTAGGAAGATTTATATTTATAGTAATTAAAAATACCAGATACTTACTATATTAAGAAATGGAACTTCCCCATGTCGGATGTCAAAGAAAACAACTTCATTGGAATAGGCTTGATCTCGGGACTCTATGCTTAAAATGTCATCTCAATCCACCCGCTAGAATGCTTAGAAAATGAAAAATTATGATATAGGGATTGTAACTAGGGTTTTCTACCAATAAAAATCAAAACATCCTAGTTTTTACTATCACCGTCTTTTTAAAAGCGCTTGGGTTGTAGAACTTCTGTGAAAATTTCTTTCGAATCTGCTCACTAGTTTGGAAGATATGAATTTTCTTTGTTTTTGTGCTCATGGCTACCTTGGATGAATTTTTAGGTGTGTCTGATGAATTTTTAAGTGTGTGGATATTCTTGAAAAATAAACATGGCTACCTGGGTTGAGATGATGAAGGAATGAGGTACAAAAATCTTGTAGAAGTCTTTAAAAGCTCATAACAATTAATTTTTAAGTAATGAAAACACTTTAAAACCTAGTTTTGAAAGAAAGAGGGGGGGGCGCATTTTGTTGTCCCAAATTTCCCCACTATCCCAAGGATAGTTGGGTTGGTTTTGGAAGTAAAATGTGCCCCTACCCTGAGCATGAAAAGTGGTGAAGCGAGAGTGGAGAGATGGGGAAATGAGAGAGAAAGACTTAATTGGATGGTTGGAAATTCAATTGTAACTAGAATCTATGCATTGATCCCATAGAGAAAATGGAATGGTAACATACCAATTTCCTTTTTAGGGTAATCATGTTTGCCCATAGTGCATCATAGAGCTTCTTATGCCAGTTTCTCTAATTCTGATCAACTAGCTTTCGGAAAATGGTCACAATATTCTTGTTACTTGACTTGGCCTAACCATTCCCTTACAGGTAGTAGTCTGATGCATGTGAAAGAGATATTCCATAACCATATAAGAACTTAGTCAACTCCATAGAGGAAAATTATGTTGCATTATCAACTACAATCTTCTAAGGAATTCTAAAATGAATGATAATGTTTTCTTTGATGAAGTTACATACCATTTCAAAATTGGATTGTTTGACCGGAATTGCCTCCATCCATTTGGTGAAGTAATTTGTTTTTGTGAGCACATAGGTATGCCATGAACTTGAGTGAGGATTGAGTACTCCAATGAAATATAGGCCCCAATGCTAGAATGCTTCCTCAATAACTACTGGTCAAAGGGGAGTGCATCAATTTGTGGTCTTCTAACAAATTTTTGACAAGGTTCACACTTGGAACTGTGCGGATGAAAATTGACATGCAACCTTCAACCACACTCGAACCCCTAAGGTCATGTCGGGAAGCTGATGTGGAAATGTGTGGATGGATAACTATAGGAGGATCAATGACTAAGATCTAGTAGTGTGATCTCCTAGTATCTGAGTTGGAAAAGGGGAGATTTAGAGGCTATGAATGGGTAACGTAAATTCCCTATGGTTTTTCTAACTGAATCTCAATGTTGAACTATTTTGAAGTTTCCAAATCAACTAAGATGAAACTAACAATATATGATACTGTTGAAAGTAAACTAACCTAAATAAAACATTACTAAAACATCATAATTACAAACAATTTGATTTTATTCTAAATAATCAAATCTACTTCTACACTAAAACTAAACACGTAAAATAACCCAATGTGGTTATTCACATATGCTGAGTGTATTGGAACTAAACTAACTTAAAAAAGAACTTTTCCAAATGATCTATGATATGTACACAACCTCCTATAGATATTCTCTCCTTCAGATCCATAGGGATGGGAAGAAGAGGATCCGTCACGGGAGCTGCTATTAATGATTTAAACCCTCTTGTAAATTAACTAATTACTTGCAAATAAAAGAATATTGGTTTTCTACTCTATTTGATATGATATAACAATGATAAATTATAGAAATGAAGGAAATCAAACAACTCCAACCTAGAATTCACATAATAGAGGTAAATCCAATTGTGTGATGACTTGTCCCCTCATTTTATCCTTTCTTTCTCTGTGTGTCCATATGAGTCCAAGGAATTGGGAATGTAAAGGCAATAACAAGAGAATGTGATTGAGAAATGGCATCTTGAAGTCAATCTAGTTGCAATGCAAGTAGAAGAGGGATAACACAAGTGAATAGAGATTGGCTATGTGATTTCCAATAGGATTTTGGCAGCAATACTATGCAAGATACATAAAATTCTTAGGTCATTTTCTTGAATACAAGCATTGATTATATAGGAATTAGTTGGGATGTGCCTTCATGCACAAGGAAACCTTGGAGTGTCAAATCATTGGGTGAAGAGGTAGTTCAAACTAATTAAATCTATTTAAAACAAGAAGAGGGAAGGAATATCATGCAAACAAGACCATTTTCAGAAATTTGGTTCACAAATGCACATTAGAAGTCAAGTTAAGTGAAGCGTCGCATGTGAAAACCACACATGAAGAGTTCTGAAAAACTCACATAGGACCGCTGCCCCCAGTAGGGCAGCGATCTCAGGACCACCACCCAAGCTTGGGAGGCGGTTTCAAAACCGCTTCCCAAGCCAGTGTGACAAACACAGAATCCACGCAAACCTAGGTTACGGTTTCAAAACCGCCACCCAGCAAGGGAAATGGTTTTGAAACTGAAGGTCAAAACATGCATATAATGAAGCAAGAAGCTAAAAGAAAGTGTGAAAAGGCTAAGTAAGGATGTCTAGGCTACAAATATGTACTACGAATGGGTTTAGGAACTTGAACACCTTCTGAAAGGATATGAATCATCATTGGGGAATTTGTAACCATTTTCCAACAATGTAGCACATGAAATTTTGGGTGCATACAGAAACCCATTGTTGATTATCTACAAACAAGGTAGGTCATGTGAGAAATCACCATGGAAGATAAATTCCTACCACACGATTGATTATGATACACTTTTAGAAAATTTTCTTGCTTCTCTTTGTTGACACACCTTAGGAAGCAACCGTATAATCCTCTCTTGTATAACATGTGATCCTTGATGACATACCTAGATGATTTTAGTTTAAGAGTCCTCCTTTTATCATAGTCAATATGAGTCAGAACTCTCCATAAGTGAGGAAGTATGAAATATCGAATACCACTCATTGGTGGTATTTACAAAAATAACTTAGGGAAAATCCTTACTTACACATTCATAACACAAACACTCTTTTGTATCATATTGAGTCAAGATGGATTCATCATTGACCATTAACCTAAACAATCCATTTAATCTAACAAGATTCAAAGGTCGGATGTCCAAGTCATACTCTTGGATCCTAGCCACCCAATTTCCTCTCTTGGATCCTAGATCTTACTGAGTTAGGATTGATTTAATTACAAATCTTAGGACCATCACCACAAAGTGTGAGAATTGATGATGTAGAACCTGAAATTCTTTACGGTTTTGACCATGACATAGGCATGTTTATCTATTTGATAGTATCTCAACTCATTATTTTTCAACATACAACTCATAAAAGTAATAGGTTCTTTGATGAATTCTTCGTTCTCTTCCGAACTAAAATGGCTAAAAGTGTATGTTTGAAGTGTAGTAATACAAAATGAAATATTTATCAAAGTTGGGACATAACAGTAGGATCCTTGGCTATTGCTTCTTTAATTGCATCAAATGCTACTTTTCCTTCATTATTCCACTTGAAACTTGTTTGAGGCTTCATCATACTAGTGATGTGCTTGGTCAACTCTGTATACACCTATAATTTAGCTCCAAAGTAATTCAAATACTTAAATCACACTAGTTATACTTACAATTGATTACATATCGTCAATATAGCACATTTTATCTTCTATCGTTGTTAATTAACTACATTACGCTAGTTAATTGACCCTTTTATCCAACAAAGATGACAATTAACGACCTTGCATTAATTAAACCCCTTTTTACCTGAATTGATTAATTATTCTTAATTAATTAAGTTTCCTCTTCTATTAGATTAATAAATCATCATTTATTTGATTAAACCCTTCTTATCCCCTAAATCATACTAATTATTCTTCTAAAAAGATTTTACAAGCTTGCTCACCTATCAATTAATCACTTTGGTTAATTAAACCCCACGAGTCACCAAATGACAAACTAAACTCTCCTAAGGTTAACTCAACCCTCTCTAAACCATCCTTATCCATAACTAACCCGACCTCTATATTATCCCACATGTAAAGGGATATAGATATTCTTTTATCCATTGGGCTATATAAAGAGCCCTCCTCCTACCTTTATATTCACACCTTTATACCTAAATGAGCACATAGCCTAAGCTATAGCCATTTTATCATCTTAGATAATTCTTCCTTAGAGTGGAGCTAGGCATAATCCATTTGTATTCAATCATCCAAGCTATGTTTTGAAGATCAATGGAGTTAATCAATAAAGGCCTTGTTTCCATGACTTGATGAACCTCCATCCTCAATCATCTTGGATCAAGAAACAACAATCAACCCTTTGATGACTAAAGGATCTACCTAGGTCCATTCCATTGATTTAGCTTTCTAAAGAGTAGAGCAATAAGTGTTAGCATGTTATCTTGAGGTTTATTTTCAAGGTTCTAATGCATAATGTTGATGTTTATTACTTGTTTATCTCTAATCATGATGGTGCATATATTTTAGTTTAGTATTGTATTGAGAATATTACGTGTTTGTCTTGATTTTATTTGTATAGCTAACTAATTCTTGTACACAAGCTTAGCAAAATCTAGGATGAAGCGATGAAGAAAGTTTACCTTGCCAAAAAAGAATGAACTCCTTCTTACTTGTGGGAAAGGAAAATGCTTGAATTTCCTTTATCCTTTCTAGATCAAATTTTCCCCCTCCTTGTTCATGATGTGTCCAAGTATCTTCCCTTCCATAACATAGAATTTGAATTTTTAGGATTAAAGGAAATTCCATGTTGTTGGCATTTGATAAGTACTTGTTCTAGATGTTTTATGTGATCCCTTATCCTCTTTGAAAATACCATGAGGTCATCAAGATAGATGAAAATGCAATGTTTGAGGTCTTTGAAGAAAATATCCATTTCTCATTGAAAGGTTTCTCTAGCATTGATAAGACCAAATGACATTCTGTTATAGGAAAAATTTCCCCATATAACAACAAGATAAAATTGATTGTGTCAAGGTGAATCCTAGGTTATTAGTAAATTTTATTGGCATTACATTATCTAAAGCATCCAAGTCTATTATGCAATTATTCAATTGGTGGCCTTTAATCAAGACAGAAAGGTAGAATGGTTTTACTTTTTGGTTTTGGATGCACTTATGGAAAACATGTTTTACATTAGATAAGTGGGTGGTGTTGGTAGTAGCCCTTTGTAATTGGGATTTAGGTTACCACCCTTGATGTAGCTGAAAAGCCTTTCAAATTGCTTTGGATGTGTTTGTAAGAATTTAGATTCTAAATATGAACCATATAATTTTTTTCATGTTCAATGATATCAAGCGAAGAAGAAGTGGATGAGATTCATATTCCTAGGATAATAGATGTTACACGATGGAGGAAGTACTACTTTGAAAGTTTTGGTAGTTTTATCGGATGGAGTAGTGGGTAGGAAGTAGTGGCTGATTTCTAATGAGCATTTGGAGATTTTACAAGAGTGGTCTTAGATATAGAATTAGAGATAGGAGAAGTGTTAAACCTAAACCTCGATAACATTGTGATATTTAGGAATTTCCACCTATTGTTAGTGATGTATGTGGGAAAATTAAACTACTCTAGCTTGTGAACAGAAAGAATGTAAAAATAGCATAACACACTTTGCCTCAAAAATCAACTCTCATTCATTATTTCAATATCCATTACATTAGTTTCATTCTCATACACAAATCCTCTCTACTCTCTCATATATTTCTAGTGATGCTCATATAATTCTCTTATGGCACACCCACATACATAATAGATTAATTACAATAAATATATTTCATACAAAATATTCCAAAAGTCACTTCCTTTTGGTCACACCTCTATCGGATTCTATTATATACTAAATTTGTTCTCAGGATTTGTGTCACTTCCTACGATGTATCATGTATTTTTAGTGTACCATGAATTTCCTTAGTCTTCAGTGGCTATGTACTTGTATTTGTAGCTTCATCCTTTAATAAGCGGTTCCACCCTTTTATGCGTGGATTCCTCTAATCCTCTGTGGCTTCTTATAGGATTTGAAAACTTCTTCCGATGTGCACGAATTACCCAAAATTCGATGAAGAATCCTATCAACAAGAAGTACTAGAGGAATTAATTGGCATGGAATATTTCTTCTTGCTTTTACTAGGCATGTATTCTCTCTTATTCCATAGAAGATGGGAACAAAGATCCTTTGTTAATTATATTGTTTTTAGAGTTTTCACCTAAGGATAATCCTTCTTTTTCTTTTTCATGGCATCGATCAAGAATATCCCTTTTGTGATTGAGAATGTGTGAATAAAGAACATGATAATCTGAAATCATCTTCATCATAATCATCTTTTACTTGAATAATATTCAATGAATTTTACTTGTAACATATACTTCTTCGATCTCAAGAACGTTTCCATATTCATTTTCTTCATCTTGTTATTAAACTTCATCTTCTTCTTCCTTGGCATCACAAGTTGCATTTATTAGAGTTTCCTTAAGATAAAGTCTTTGGGGAGGAAGAACAATCCTTTTCTATTCATAAAGTTATTTTTATGAGTGTCTTTATTCATAGAAGCTTGATCTAAATTCTTCTTGAGTGAAAGAACATCATTAGCCAACTTTTGAACTAATGATTCTATGGTACTTGTGTTTGAACTTTGGCCTTTCTCCTTATTTGGACCTTTTTATCTTTCCTGACATGATCAAGTCATCTTCCACTTCAATCGCAAGATTTTGTGCCTTGTCCTAATTAGTTGGTTGAGTTCTTCTCAACATAAAACTCACCTTAGGAAGTTGGGCATTAGTGAAGAATCTTAGCTTGTTATCTTCCATAGGTCAAGCAAATTTAGGGGTTTTGTAGAGCACTCTATTGAGATCTTGCACAAACTCCCTCATTAGTTCAAAGGTTTATTTCTTCAGTTGATACCATTGGGCCAAAATTACACTGAGACATCTTCTCGTAGGGTTGAATCGAAAGGAACGATAACCAGATCATACCAAGCCAAGAACATAGATGCTAATCAAACACCACGATCAATAAGATGAAAGCAATTTGCCAAAATAAATTAACATAAAACCTTTGCAAACAAATGAGAAACAATATCATATATTATTATGGAATGTAATGCAATATAATGAGAATGTGCCTTGCTTAAATAGGCAAGGAATAACAATCTAAGAACTAGTCAAGGTCATAGATCAAGCCATAAATCAAGGAAATAACTAGTCATCAAAGAACTAGTCAAGACCATAGATTTAGGAGAGAACTATACATCAAGGATCTAGTCAATACCATATATCAAGGAAAGAACTATACCTAACAACTAGATAATATCTCCTAATATCTAAATAAGATAAAAGAAATATCCACACACATAAGTGGGTGAGGATAAATACAATAAAGATAAATAAAGTACCTAGGTGAACATGAGCTAAGGTAAATACCTACTCTAACACCCCCCCTCAAGTGAAGCTAGGGGCCAAAATAGAAGTGGCATGTCCATAATATGAGTCCTAGAAACTAGGCCTGATGAGGTACTCATGTACAATAACTGGGAAAAAGGGACAACGCAAGGTACCCAAAACCAATAACAACAAAGTAAAGAGAGTAAAAACCCACTCCAAGGCATCCCAAGAAGCTCGACTAAAAAAAAATTGTATAATACTGAAGAATTTTGGTGTGCATTATGGTCTGAATCCATTGTTCGATCACAAAACTCAAAAACAAGCGACACTGGGCTTCACTAGAATAGCTTCATACAAGGATCTTCACAATGGAGTGATGTCGAAAGTGCAAAAACACCAAACATTATTTTATCAACTGCTGCAAATAGGTGTGTCACGATCCAAGAACAATAACCAAAGCAACAAGAAAAGGACACAAAATCAAGAGTATCACGATCTAAGAAAAGCCAAGGTAACAAGGTAAGGACATAAAACCCGAAGAAGCAAGATCAACACCACACCCTCCCATACTTACGAATGGGTGGAGGGATGCTTCTAAATGTACGAGTTGTCAAAACAACTACTTGAACATTGACAAACTAACACTGGACTAAACTAGAATAGATCCCCCAAGAGATACTGTCAACATGCCAAAAGTTTTGAAAATATAGATACAAAATCTCTCAACAAACAAGAGAGAAACACTACACCTGCTAAAGAAAAATGCTCAAAACAAGAAGCATCACAATGCAGAAGGTATAGAAAGTGGTGCAAGAGGACGAATGGTGGAGAAGCCACACCTATAGAGTCCTCCCAATGAATTCCTATGTCACTACCACGAGTGGTCGGATATCCACCCCAATCAACATAGATGGATGAAGAAGTTGCCTACATATGAATTGGTGTAAAATGCATAATGGGTGCATGCAAAAGAACATCAGAATGTGTGTCAGGTTGATCATGTCTGATAGCTGAAATCTCAGGTTTCTCAAGCTGAGTGAAGATGCAAAACTCATGTGTTGCTCATGATCTTCAAAAAGAGTTTAGAAAACAAACAAAGGAGCTCTGTCAATGTGTGATCCCAAGGAAGTATCTACATGAAAACTAATGTCATGGTGAGAATTCTACTTAACATGTGGAAGAGGGGAAACAATACCCTGTGAGTGTCTGCCAATACCTCCGCCAGTGAAACCCATAAAACGGAGCATGCGAGAACTGAAGGCAATGGTACGCTTCTCAAAAAGGCCATGCAGTTGAGCAGAAATAGGATACACAACATGTGGTACTGTAATAGGCACAAATGTGGAAAATCATGCAGTAACAAGCCTCGCATGTTTAGAAGCATCAAGAGCAAAAAAAGGCTCAAAGACTAATAAATCAATGTCAGTGGGTATAGGAGCAATATCTACAAGTGGACTAGGAGCATGGATATGGCTGATGGTGATGTTGTAGGCTAGTAAGTTATTGTTGTAGGGAGTGGATTATTGTATCCTTATCATGAATGAGTGATTGTAGAAGAGAATATCTCTTCTTGAGTGATTTATTTTCTTCCACAGATTTTACAATATCCTCTTAAAGTCCACATACTTCAGAGAAAAGCATATCATTCTCAGAATCCATGATAGAGAAGAATGTAACTCCCAAAGTTTAAGACGTCAAGCTTAGCCAAAATTGCATCCAAATTGATTACAATACTCCATATTTGACACTTTATAATTATAGTGCAAGTCTCAAAATAAATATTTCTAATGGAAAGAGCATGAAAAAATAAGGACTTTTACAAAACTGAGTTATGAAAGCAAAAGATTTATTTTAGCTGCCACTAAAATGAAATAAAATGTTGTTTCCTTCACCACACAAGTAAAATTAAAGGGGCTGAATTAAGCACTGCTAGTAGGAATCAAAGCTTTAAGCCCTCATATGACCACACCATATGACTAGGGGCTAAGCTCAAATTTGACCAAATCCCAAATATATGAATATCAAAAATTATTTACAAAATAAAACTTACGAGAAAGATGTCCATCAATCTCCACTTGATACATAAAATCGATAACCGAGATCATACAACAAAAACATGACTAATCAAACACCATTCCATAAGATGAAATAAATTCACTAGAATAACTACATAAAACCTTATTTAAACAAATGAGTAAAAATATCATATATTATGGAACTCAATGAAATACATGAGAATGGGCCTTGCTTATATAGGCAAGGAATAACAATCTAAGAACCAATCAATGTTGTAGATCAAGCCATAAATCATGGAAAGAACTAGTCATCAAAAAAATAGTCAAGACCATAGATTTAGGAGAGAACTAGACATCAAGGATCTAGTCAATACCATAGATCAAGGAAAGAACTATACCTAACAATTAGATAATATCTCATAATATCTAAATAAGATAAAAGAAATATCCACACACATAAATGGGTGAGGATAAATACAATAAAGATAAATAAAGTACTAAGGTGAACATGAGCTAAGGTAAATACCTACTCTAACAGAATCTAGTTTCAAACTTGGTCTTCATATCATTCAAGTTAGTTATAGATCTAATTGGCAAGAAATAGAACTAGTCCGATGTTGCATTTGGTTAAAGTTCTATAAATATCCAAAATGACACATCCTCATAGCTAACTCCTTGCAATCCACAAGTAGTGATGAAGGTTACAAATGTGTTAATATGGATGCTTCTTCCCATCACCATATAATATGGGAAAGTTTTTTCTTGAAGCTTTAGGTAAATCATGTAGAGGTGGGGTGAGAGCTAATGGACCTTTGTTTTTCCCCTAGGGAAGCACTATTTTTTAAACCATTAATGGTTCCTCTTCTTCTTCTTCTTATTTTTATTCTTTGAATATTTTAAGAACTTCTTCAACAACTTCCTCTTGTGGAGGGATATAGTTTAATGGTTCAATTAAAGTTTTTTCACTAGGATATTTGAGATGAAAGGTTGGGTAAAATTTAGGAAGTATCATTTCCATGTTCTCCTTATAATCTGATTAATAGGAAGTTAGAAATCAGCTTGTAAATTTTCTTCAAAATTAGGGCTGGTTGCACCACTATTTCTTGAAGATCTTGTATACCATCTTTCTGTCATCTTAAATGTACAATTCAAACAAAGTTCTTCTAGGCTCTCCTCTATTGATTTTGAACTTGTCTAGCTCTTTCTAAATCTTATACACATTCTTCTTTAGAAACCATAACTCTTATAACAACATGATAATGAAAGAAATTTATTCTATTGTGTCAAACAACCTCCCTTAAGTCTAATGCAATGTTTTCTTGGGTATGGAAAATAAGTTCAGGTCTTAAGACTAGGGATTACTAGGAATAGCCATTGGTGGAAGACATAAGGCTCAATGAATTTTCAAATTTCATAAATTTTGTATTTTTTAGATATTTGTCTTTTTGTATTTTTTAAAGTATATAATGGTGCAAAATATCAAAATCTACCCCATATGGGTGCTACAAACTAATGGCAAAATAATTTTTCACTAGGACAAATTAGTTGATTTTCACCAACGCTCTAGGAAAATGTCCCTCCTACTTAAAAGGGGAGGCTCCCTTATTATATGTGAATAAAAATAACTATGTGGTTGGCCAATAGGTTGGGGATCTTATAGGCACACTCCACTGCATCTGTGACAAATGCTTTCACTTTTATACAAGGGAGGAATTTGCAAGGAAGTTGAAAGGTTGGGAGGGGGAATTTAGAGAGAGGATTAATATTACAAGAAGGATAAAAATATTATTGCAAGTATTAACTAGATATGTATCAAAACACAATTAGAAAGAATAAAATTTTTGCTAATTATATCAAGACAAAATATTTTATGAGCATAAAATTGCATTCATTCATTCATCCAAAAAAAAGTTGAATCACCCTTCTTGATTGACATGTTTATAAAGTCTGTAAAATGTGTGTGAGAGAGGGAGGAAACATATAGAAAGGGAAATAGAATAATTGCTATCTTTTCTTTTTTTATATAGTTATCTACTCTTGAACTCAAAAAATTGACAACCCCTTAAAGTGAGGAAGTCATGATAATATATAGTTTTCAAAAAGACTCTTCCTTAACAATGTGAGAATCCTTAACAATTTTTGAGCCCATTTAGGAAAATTAGGATGAAAAGAATTATGATATGACCCCCTCAATCTTCATCATATCTAGATCAAGATAGTCAACCCCTTGAACTTTTGTTTCCATAATGTTAGGAGAAGGATTATTAGGTTATATCTTAGGAGAAACAATGGAGGGTTCATGAGAAGCATCACATAATGTCTTTTCCAAGACCTAAAC
This sequence comes from Taxus wallichiana var. yunnanensis, assembly GCA_018340775.1. Lineage (NCBI taxonomy): Eukaryota > Viridiplantae > Streptophyta > Pinopsida > Cupressales > Taxaceae > Taxus > Taxus wallichiana. The sequence continues at coordinate 22,155,839 of CM031236.1, read as the reverse complement.
ATTTATTTTTCTATTATGTCATGCTTGAAAGGATCAGACCTTTAGTTCTACAACCGTAGCCAATAAAAATACAAGAGAAGGAGGTTGGATCAAGATTTTTTTCTTTTATCATTAGGAATAAAGATAGAAGTAAGACTACCAAATATATTTAGGTGAGAAATATATGGTTTTTACTTTTTCCATACTTCATGAGGTGTATCTTGATGAAGATATTTTATAGAACTTTATTAATAATATAGACAATAATTTTCATATCTGCTTTCCCATAAAAACTTAGGCACATTAGATGCATCAATCACATTCCTAGCCATTTCTAAGCCGGTCATATTCTTCCTTTCTCGCAATGCCATTTTGTTGTGGGGAATAGGGAGTAGTCAACTTTATTTAGATCCCACATGACACACATAACTCATCAAAATGTTTTCTAACATACTAACCTCCATTATCGGTTCCAATATTTTTAATTTTTAGATTCTAAGAATTTTCAACTAAGACTTTAAATTCCTGAAACTTAGACAAGACATCATACTTTTGTTAGGAATTAGAGAAAAAATATGTGGAAACAATTACTCAAATCACAACAATAGGAAACTATTGATGAGGGTCGTTAATCCTCACCATTAATAATGTCAATCCAGGTTGGTGTCTGAAGGTTGTATGCATTAAGAGAAAAATATCTTGAAAGCATCTCCCTTAAACACAATCCAAACTTGCATAAATTGAAAGCACACATGTGGAAATTTAATGCACACTTTCAGAAATTGAAATACACTTGCATAAATAAAATCACACTTGTAGGAATAAAACACACTTTCATAAATTGAAATTGTTGAATTGAAAATAAAGGAAAGAGGAAAAGACACCTGTAAGTTCACAAAAGAAATTACATAACATAAAAAATAGAAATTTACAACAAAAGGAAAACTACAGAAATAAAGAAATAAACATTAACACATTGATCCATCTTCCTTGGAATGAGTGGCCAGCTCATTCCTTGGAAGATGATTTAATTCATACTTTTAATTCAAAACTTGCAGAAAAACTTTACTTCCAAAGATTGGAAAGAAAGAACAGATCTTGATTACTTGGGGAAAAGAATTACATATCTTAGTGTGGAAGGTTGCATTTATAATTCATGCATCCAACCAACTCCTTATTTTAGAAAATACAATCTAATATTATCTTTATTCCAATCCTAACAACTAAGATCTCCATCTCCACAAAATATGGAGAGAGATATATTATTGAAGTCAAATCTTATCTTGTTTATTTTAGGAAGACTTGATCCCAAATCTTCTCCTTGATTTTTGGTAATAAGAATCATATTGATTTTATTCCTCTACATTATGGAAGGAATATTTTTCTCAAAATATGACTTTGACAAAATACCTTTCTCGATTTTCTATTTGACTTTGTTTTTTTGATGTAGAAGTTTTGATGCTTGTCGATACGCTTTTTCCTTGGATTGCGAATTCACTAGAAGTTAGATTTATCTTCATTGGTAAAACCTGTTACAAATATGAATGATATTTTTGTTAAACACATTTCTATGAACAAAAACCTCTCTCATATTTTCTGTTTGAATTTTCTATTTCTATTTATGGAACTTTTAGCACTCATCTGATACACTTTTCCTCGGACTACAACTCACTAAAAGTTAGATCTCTCTTCATTGGTAAAACTTGTTGCAAATCTGAATGAAGTTTTTGTTAAACATATTTCTATGAACAAAAACCTCTCTCATATTTTCCATTTGAATTTTTTTGTTTCTGTTTATGGAACTTTTAGTGCTCATTTGATACACTTTTCCTCGAACTACAGCTCACTAAAAGTTAGATCTCTCTTTATTGGTAATACTTGTAGCAAATCTGAATGATTTTTGTTAAACACATTGCTATGAATAAAAACCTCTCTCATATTTTCCATTGGATTCTCTGATCTTTCACAATTCCTCAAAAATTGTAAAATCTTCTTAGTTCCTAACTAAGCTGCGAGTTCTGGAACTAACTCTACGAGTTATAGAACTAAGCTTGTGAGTTCTAGAACTAATTTTGTGAGTTCCGAGACTAAGCCTACGAGTTCTGGAACTAAGCTTGTGAATTTAAAACAGCTATAACTTTTACATACGATCTCGGATTGAGATGATTCTTTTTTTTAAACTTGCATAATTTTTTGAGAGGAATCTAAATATGAAATCATATTTGAGTTTAAATATACCATCCATGATCAATTCCAATTTTCTCAATACTCTTTGTCATTATCATTCCTTTATGGTTGGCATACATAAGACATTGCATCTTTTCCCAAATAATCAATAGGATTAGTCAACAAAATAGATAACAAAATATTTTTAAAGAATGAACAAGATATATATCCTATATTATATCTTAAGCAAACTATAAGTTCCTAGATTACATTTAAATCCACTTTCAAAGGTAACTTGGAAGGACAAACTAATGGTAATTTATGGCCAATTTATGGCCTCATCAACTATATAGCAAAAGTATACATGTAGAAATATAACAACATAAATAAATAATGCACAAAAGAAGATAAGACAATATTTAACATGGTTCACTTAATGTGGGCTACATCAACAAAAGAAATTTCTCAAATTTTATTATCAACAAGAGTAAAACATCTCTCATAGTCTTCTCTTAGATATGAACTCACGACATAATTCCAAAGATGTTAAACCACATCTAAACCACAATTGACACTCAATTGCTTAACCTTGATCACTAAGACTCAAGACCTCTTAAACACTCAAGATATCTTCAAGATACCCTAACACCTCTATTTATAGGATTACAATCCTTTTAAAATGTCCTAAATTCAACCCTAGAAGTTTGAAAGTCATGATATTTTATCTTCCCATGGCTGGAAAAAACATTGTCATGATGTTGAAAGCCAATTAATGGAAACGTCATAACAACCTAACGACAACGTCATAGATATCTAACAACAACAACAATCTAATAGAAGATGACTGCAGAATTCTCCTAAAGTCTCCAAACTTAACTTTTTGAACTCCAACACTTCAATACTGATTGGAAGACCAAAAACAAGCTCCACACCCCAACAATCTCCCACTTATAGACTGTTTCCACTGAGAAAAGTTCCTAACCCTTCATTATCAACCATGAAGGCCAATCAAAGTTTAACACAACTTCAAATTATCCCTTATGACCACCTTGGTCATCATATCCATAGGATTCTTACTAGTATGAATCTTTTCCAGCTTTAACTTATCTTCTTCCAAAGCTACCTTGATGAAATGATATCTCAACTGAATGTGCTTCATCCTAGAGTGGAAAGTAGATTTCTTCACCAAATGAATAGCGCTCTGACTATCACTATGTAGTCTCCCAACTTCCTGATTAGACTCAACTCATCAAGCAACTGATGTAGACAAATCATCTCCTTGCTTGCCTCTGTGGCAGCAACATACTCAACCTCTATGGTTGATAAAGCCACAACCTTTTGTAACCGTGAAATCCAACTCACCGTTGTATCACCAACCGTAAATACATAACATGTCATGATCCTCCTATTGTCTAAATCTCATGCCATGTCTGAATCTACATAGCCACATAATGTAGTGTATGATCCACTGAAACACAATGTTGCTCCCATGATCCCTCTCAAATACCGAAGGATCCATTTACTACACACGGTGCTCTACTGCTGGATCACTCACAAACTTGCTCACTACTCCCACTACATGGGAAATGTCAGACCTAGTGCATAGCATAACATACATCAAGCTACCAACTAATGATGAGTATGGTACCTAGACATTTGGATTCTATCCTCCTCGATCTTGGAACTTTGCTCCTTTGATAATTTAAAGTGACCTACCAAAGGAGTACTAATCGGTTTAGCATCCTGTATACTAAACCTCTCAAAGACATTATTTATGTACTCTTCTTGAGATAATACCATATTCCTCTCTCTTTCCCTGTTCCAAGTTATTCTCATACTAAGGATTTGTTTTTCTACCCCCAAATCCTTCATAGCAAAGGAGTCACCTAGTTGCTTCTTGAGTACCTTTATTTCCTACATGTTCTTCCCTACAACAAGCATATCATCCACATACAGGCACAAAATAATATAACTACCATCAAGAAACTTATTGATGTACATGTAATGGTCTAAGTGACACCTGGAGTAACCTTGCTCCTGCATAAAACTATCAAACTTCATGTACCACTACCGTGGAGCTTGTTTTAGGCCATACAAGCTCTTCTTCAATTTGCACACTAACCTCTCCTTCCCTTTGACCTCATAACCATATGGCTGCTGCATGTACAATTCCTCCTCCAAATCACCATGAAGGAATGTAGTATTCACATCCAACTACTCTAAGTGTAGGTCTTCTACTACAACTAAACCAAGAATAGTCCTAATAGAAGTCATTTTAACAACAAGAGAAAAAATTTCATCAAAGTCTATACCTTTCTTTTGTGTAAATCCCTTGACCACCAACCGAGCCTTGTATCATTTCCTACCTCCATCTTCCTCTTTGATTTTATACACCCAATTTTTTACAATTCTCTCTTGCCCTCAGGTAGCTCCACCCAAGTCCAGTTTTCCATAAGAGATCTATGCTCTTCATCCATGGCCTACTCCCACTTCTTCCTAGCATCCACTTACATTGCTTCCTCAAAGCACTCTGGCTCTCCACTATCAGTGAGCAATAAATAATTCAAATATGGAGTAAATCGTTCAGGTTCCCTTCTTACCTAAGACCTTCTCACCTCGGAAGTTTGGGGTTCTAATGAATAGGTACTCAACTGGCTATGCCGAAACATGTTGTACCTAAATTAGCCTCTTAACACCTTGTTTTCCTCTAACACTATGTATTCTTTCTTTTATTCCTCTTTCTGTTCCTATAATTGATATTTATACATGACTTTTTCATTAAAGACAATATCTATAGACTGAAATATTTTCTTGTCTTTAAGACTCCAAACACGGAAACCAAAGTCATCTTCGCCATATCTAACAAAGGTGCATTTATGAGGCTTAGACTCTAACTTGGTCCTATCATATTTATCAATGTGAACAAATACCTCACATCCAAATACTATAATAAATGAGTAATCAATTTTATTATCGGACCAAGCCTCCTTAGGTATACCTCCATCCAAAGCCATAGAGGGTCCTTTGTGTTGGTATCTAGATTTAATCTCCTTCACAACTTGAAAAACATCATGAACTTGCACAAGACACTCAAGGATAGATAGATGGTTTGTATGTCATTTGTAGCCGAGGAGCACACCTATCTACTTGTTTGCATTCAATATTTGAGGGAGTGGATAACACCTTCAAAAGGATTTTGATCCAACCCTCACTGTTTTAGGTTGTGCCTATCAACCAAGGTAAGAGAACCTATATTGCAGCCCTTATATGGTAAAGGAGATGGAGATATCCTTGTGTTTTGCATATGGTATGGAAAAGGCCTTGTGAAAACATGATCAAGCATCCATTATTCAAACTCAAAAGAGTTGTCACTACTAAATGATGGAAATGTTCTCAAAACAAAGCTAGGGCTGCTAAAGACATGATAAAACCCTGATATACTTTGTGCATTTTGGTGGAAGGATTGTATTCTTTTGTTGACACACAATGCAAATGTAGGGGTAGTATAGGTAGGATGAGTTAGTTTCGAATGAAATTATGATGGGAGAAGTTTAGACAAGATAAGATAAGGAATTACCAACTTCTTTGGGAACCTTTGTAAAAGAATTACAACACCAAAAAATAGAGATGTTTCAATGAGTTTGAAGTACTCTTTCAACCAGGATATGTGCACAAATGGAGGCCCAAATCTGCACTATTCTACACAAAATTTGATAACCTACCACAAAAGCTTGAAGCAAAATATCAATGAAGCATCTAGAAACCCTTATTTGATCATGACCTAAGGTACACCCAAAGGTTTACAAACACCCTCAATATTCAAGGAAGGTAAGATGAATTTAAATCTGTTTATCTTCACTCAAATGAATGCTCTTCTGAATGAAAGATTGCAGATGCCTTCAAACCCTCTACAAGAAATGAGACCATGTATGATCAAAATAGATCCCAAACACAAGATTGCAACATGAGCATGAAACACAAATTGAAAACATACTGAAATACAAGTGTATGCAAGTTTTGCCAAGAGATAAAACTAGTCAATCCATAAATTTGATCAAATATACACTAGTAAGGGAATGTTATTAAGACAATATCAAAGCTTGTTGATGGCTTTATAGCTGAAACCAACTCAACATGATGAACATTTGATGCAAGAAGGAATTAAAAATGGCTCTCAGGCAGTTTCTCCAAAAGAAATGGACTACTTCTAGTTTTCCTCGTGAAAATTCTTCTCTTTTTCCAAAAATCTCAACAGCCCCACAAAAATGCTTCAAAATTACAACTTATACCCTATGCCAGCTTGGATCCTTGCATCCCAAGCAAAGAATATGCTCAAAGGATCAAATTTGTTACAAAACCCTATCCATTTGATGAAAAATGATATTAAACTGTGAAATAGCTCGCAAAATGCCAGGGATGCACAAAAATAATAAAATATTACATGAGCTCGATCCTTATCCATCCCAGGGTCATGTTTTTGTCATTCCAACATGCCAGCATGCATTTGCAATCATTTTCCACCTTTTTCCCTCATCATTTTTAACTCTGCAACTTTAATTTTTTACTTTTCTCGTTTTTACACTGGGCGAGAAAAATATTTCATGAAAAACACTATAGGGCACCGAATTATCTCAAATGAATGATGTCATTACATTTAAAAGGCTGAGGGGATGCGAATTCATATAAAATTTCATGCAATTTGGTGCAAAAATGATGAATCCAAGCATCTTGGAGCTCCTATGGTGGCAAGAAATGAAAATACTCAGCAACCGTCGATCCAAATTCAACTTTAAATTTGCGTCGGCCACGTGTCCAAGATCTCCCCCTTTTTCCTTTGGATAAGGTAGAAACATGGCCAAGTATGATTGGAGTGGACCCCAATCCTTAAAATGCATTTTAAACCCTTTTGAACTTTGGGAAAATTTTGAAAATTTTCCCCGCTTGCCCCCTGGACCCGCCACGTGTCCTTAGGTGGGCCCCACTGAAAGCCTGCATGCCAAAATAATGAAATTTACTCCTTTTTTGAGAAAATAAAAATTTCCTCAAAAACCTCCACCGGCCCGAACACCCACTGCTTCCTTTGCCACGTGGTGGTCTCCCATTTGCTACGGAGTGACCTTCCTATTTTTCCTTCATTCCTCATGAGCACAAAATCCTCCTGCGGGCCGTGGTCCCCTTTTGCCTTTTGGAATAGGCCACGTGTCACCCCCTAATTGGCTGGGGGACACCTCCAAATTTTCTGGGGTCCATTTTTCATTTTGAGAATTTCCACCAAAGTTTGTAAATTTCTCCATATTTCCTCCGCGCTCCAAATCTCCACCAATTTTAGGACACGTGTCCTCTTCCCATTCGACACGGGCCTTCGGGCATAATTTTTCCTTTGGCATTTTGAAGCCAAAAACTTCAAATTTTTCCAACTCTCCACCTCTCCATTTGACCCTCCTAGACACGTGTCCTCTTTTCATTGGATGCGGGCCCTCGGGTCAAAATTTTCCCCAAAACCCCGAATCAAATTTTTTCTCCAACTCTCCCCACCATCCGCCTGATCTCCCTACCACGTGTCTGCTTCCCATTGGACACAGGCCTTCGGACTAAAAAATGACTTCGAGAAATTTTCCAAAATGGAAGAAAATTTTCTAAGTGACCCCCGCCACCCACGATCCTCCAACCAATCAAATCATGCCACGTAGGCACATCACTGTAGCAAATGCGGGGCCGCGAGCAAAATTTTCCTTTGTCAATTTTTCAAAAAGTAACAACTTATAACATTTTCCCGACCGCCCGGCCAATAGAAACTTACCATGTCACCAAAAGGATGCGAGATGAATTTGACAAGAATTGACACCGTATGCCTATCAAACGTAAAAATGCAGGGGATGCCCTAGAAATCAAAAAAATTCACAAGGAGGGCAGATTTCTTGGTTTTAACTCCAATGAAACATGATTTTACATTGATTTAGGCCCGGGAATGAGATTTTAATAGCAAACAACTTGGATTCGATCCATTTTAATTTTTTGCATGAATTTGACAAAGGGAAAATGGCTCAGCCTGAAAAAATGAAGAAATTAGGGCACAAAAGAGGGGAACTTGGAAATTTGTTTCAATTCAGGGCAAAATCATGACAATGTGAGCAATTCATAGACATTCAATTGGAAAATATGAATTGAAGGTCACTAGTTTGAACAAATGAAATATTTTATGAGCCAAAATCTGGATATGGAAAATTAGGGCACAAGCAGAAAATTAAAAGTTCACCAACACTCTGTTAATCAAATAAACAACTGTGCTTACCACTTCCACCCAAAACATGAGTGGCAACCCCACATGTAACCTCATGCACCTAGCATGCTCCACGATTGTTCTGTTCATTCTCTTTGACACTCCATTCTCCTGTGGAGTCTTTGGAACCATTCTTTGCCTATGGATCCCATTTACGAATAATAATCAAGTAATTCATTACTACAATACTCCCCTCCATTATCCGACCTAAGACATTTCAACTTGAGACCTATTTCATTCTCAACCAAGGCTTTCTATCTTTTGAAAGTTTCAAACACATCATATTTATTTCTAATGCAATATACCCGAAATTTCTAGTTGCATCATCATCAATGAAAGTGACATAATAACATGAACCACCAATAGATTTTACCTTATCTAGCCCCCATACATCTTGTATGCACTAACTCTAACTTACCCTCCTTTCTGGTAGGTCCAACCTTGAGGAATTTCACCCGCTTACGTTTCCCGGTAAACACGGTCCTCACCAAAGTCCAAATCCATATCCTTTAATCTAGAAACTGTCCTTTATAATTTGTATGCCCTTTTGACTTATATGACCGAGTCTTTGGTGCCAAAAATTTGTATCTCCATCTGCAACAACTAAATTGTAATAATCAGCACCACTGCTTGGTTAAATACAAAGTACCAATTTTCCTACCTCTTACAACCATAAGAGATCCCTTGGTAACCTTCCATAATCAGTTGTAAAACTAACCATATAGCCATCACTACCCGGATGACCCACTTGATATCAAGTTTCACCTCAACTTAGGCACATGCATAATGTCCTTAAGTAGCCATGTGTTCTCATTCTACATTTTTACCAGAACAAACAAAACTTTGTAGACACCAAAATCAGGTCACACTCCCCTTAGCCCCTTGTTAATTAATCAACTTAAACACACTTACCTAACCATGGCCCCTTTCACCCCACACTAATATTAATTTAATTCATTTAATTAAATTAATCTCTATCCTCATCATATCTATTATTTAATTATCCTAATTACCTAATACCCACCCCTCCACATCACCAAGACACCTCACCTAGCCACCTCACCCTAAGCCTATTCTTAGTATGTTCCCATAACTAACTAAGACCTAACCAACACCCTAAAAATCAATTCCTACACCTCATTCCCGCAAGACAAAATGGAAACTTCTGCTCTTGTTCAAAGGAATAGAGATCTAACAACGATTCTGAACCATGATCTCCTATTTATAGTTAACTTAGGGAATCCCACCTTAACCGACACCATTACCCTTAAATAGATCTTTGGTCGGACGTAACCACCATCGGTCAGCTTTAATTCCCTGGGGCAACCTCATCCTCAAGGTTAGAAGTTTTAGAGAACACGGGTACACATGCAAAGGAGGATATCAAGCATTTTCTTTCACATAGACATCTAGCACTCACTCAACAATCATCGCAACCATCTAGCACTCATTCTAACATAGAGCTGATCCATTCTAGCAAGAAGGAGAGCACAGGTAGCCCATGTAAGAGCTCCCCAATGCTTGGTGATTCCTCCATAGCATCCAACCACTCATCATCATCTCCATTCTTCATTCACAGGCATCCAGGCCTAGATTCTGAGTAAGTAGAACCTCTTCTCATCTCATTCACTTCATTAGTTCCAGTATTTTCATCTTTCTCTATTGTTATTTTCTCCCACAACCACTTACCTATCTCCTTTGGTAGCATTCCCTCCATACCCCTGTCAAACCCTCGTAAAACCCCATCTAAACAACTTGATTCCTCATTCTGATCAACCAAGCCCCTTTGTGTAACCACAAAGAGGACCCAAAACTTGTTCTGATATTCTTGGTATCCCACGATGAACGACATCGATTCTTCCTAATTGGCGTCGATTAGTCCACAATACATTGGCCTCATGCCACCATTTTTCCAACCCAACCCATAGCTCATCCTAGCTCCATCCAAACCCCATTAAATCTACCCACTAGCCTGATATCCCACCTAGACCTCATAAATATCCCACTCAGCTCCTTATCAACTTGAAAAACTCCTCCAGAAATTTATTTTTGACCCTCTGTCATTCTGCCAATGACCGGCGTCGGTCAACCTTAACCGTCATTGATCACCCCTAAACCGACATCAATCTCTGTATCCACCAATACAGCTCAGAACAACAACCTACCTACTTGTTCCTGAGTTACCCATAATTTCCTGTGACCTTTTCCAAACTCGAGCCTAGAACCATTTACCTGACCCCTGGATCTTGTTTTAACTTAGCCTGTTGAATTAGATATTTCTTATTGTGTTTTATATGAGATGCCTAAATTGTATAGATTATAGTAAGATGACATTTAATTTATTTCTCACATTAAATTGTTTAAAATAGTGGATTGATAGCCTTATGTGAAGTATCACACTTCCAGGATCTAGCATACGCTAGGTAGTCCACTGTATATACTGTTTAACTCTTTTTGGTGGTCTTACTTTCTATTTCAGGTAGTTCCTCCTAGCCAAAAGGAAGCTCTCATAGTTAGTTGTGGATCGAGGAGTCATACGTGCACAACAACCTCTGAACCAACATCTTAATAGGTATTCCTCCTAGCCCATTACCCCTATTTATTTCATCAACATTCAAAGAAATGATCTAGAATCAAGTAAAACACAACATTTCCCTATTATCTTGAATAGTTCATCATCACCAAGATATACATGTCCAACATCACTTTGAACAAAATTAGTAAAGTAATGTCTATGTGGGGTGGCATGGAAAGAAGCCCTAAATCTAACACCCAAGATTCAGAATATTATCTAAAGAAAGAATTAAGGCATCCTGACAAACATCACCTACTACCAAATTTACCTCTTTAGTTTCCTCCTTGTTATTCTTATCCCAAAGAGCCCAAAAATATTTCTTAGCATGACCAACCTTCCCACAGTGCCAACATTCTAACTTACTCTTGGACTTTGACCTTCCGTGATCATTCAACTTCCCACGGTTACCTTTCCCTTTGTTCTTTTGTCTCCCTCTACTCTCCACTTTGTCAAAGCATTTCCATAAGTAGAAGAATATCTAGTGCTCTTCCTTCACATTTCCTCACTTAGGATCACACCTATTACATCCTCAAACTTCAGATTTGAATTATTAGAGAATGAATTACTTACAACCATAACCAAGTTATCCCAGCTATCTGGAAAGGAGCACAAAATCAACAAATCCCTAAACTCATCATCAAAGTTAGTTTTTACCGAGTTTAACATACTCACAACCATATTAAATTCATTCAAGTGATCGAAAAGCAAAACCATTCTCAGACATCTTCATATTAAATAAATTCTTCATCAAAAATATTTTATTAGAGGTAGAGGGTTTTTCATATAACTTCCCCAATGCAGTCATGAGACCTTCCATGGTATTCTCCTGTGATATGTTGAAAGCAGCTGAAGATGCAAGGCATAAATGAATTACCCCGAGTGCCTTTTATCCAACAACTCCTAATCCTCATCCAACATGGCTGTAGGTTTCTTTGCTTTTCCAGCTAAAGGAACATGGAGGTCCTTATGATATAATTAATCCTCCATTTACATCTTCCACAAACCAAAGTTCTTCCCATTGAACTTATCAACTCTCGATTTTCCCTCATCTGTCATAAATCCCACTCAATCTAAACTTTCCCTATGATTTACCACTTTAGCAAAGAACCACCAAATATCTAATACCAATTGTTAGGAATTAGAGAACAAATATGCAAAAACAATTCCTCAAATCACAACAGTAGGAAACTATATAGCAGAAGTATACATGTAGAAATATAACAACATAAATAAATAATGCACAAAAGAAGACAAGAAAATATTTAACGTGGTTCACCCAATGTGGGCTATGTCCACAAAGAGCTTGCTCAAATTTTATTATCAACCGAGTAAAATAAATCTCACAGTCTTCTCTTAGTTTAGAACTCACAACATAATTCTAAAGATGCTAAACCACATCTAAACGACAATTGACACTCAATTGTTTAACCTTGATCACGAAGACTCAAGACCTCTTGAACACTAAAGATATCTTCAAGATACCCTAACACCTCTATTTATAGGATTATAATCCTTTTAAGAAGTCCTAAAGCCGACCCTAGAAGTTTGAAAGTCATGATCTTTTATCTTCCGATGGCTGGAAAAAAATTGTCATGACGTTGATGACCAATTAACGGCAACATCATAGCAACCTAACAGATAATGTCACAACAATCTAACAAAAATGACTGACAGAATGCTCCTGAAGTCTCCAAACTTAACTGTTCAAACTCCAACACTTCAATACTGATTGGAGAAGACCAAAAACAAGCTCCACACCCCAAAAATGTTTTCTTAATGAAATAAAACCAGGTCATCCTAGAGAAATCATCAATGAAGAAAATAACATATAAGAATCCAATGAGAGAAAGAGCGTCAATAGGTCCCCTCACTTCAATGTGAATCAACTCTAATAACTGAGAAGAGTTGGTATCATGATGTTTGTGAAATGGTTTAACATGTTGCTTACCATGCAAGTAACTCTCACATGTCTCATGATCAAGATTTCATCTTTGGAATACCAACAATAAGATTAAGTCTAGACATTTCATACAAACTTCTAAAATTCACATGACATAATATTTCATGCCAAAGCTAAATATCATTCCTAGAAGAGGAAGAAAAACAAGATTCAAAAACAAAACCATCAAATATATATAAACCATTTTTCTGAATACCAGAAGCAATAACATTAAAAAGATTATTTTTGACATACCATTGATCTTACTTCTTATGCAAAATAATTTAATAGTTTTATTTAGTTAGCTGAGATCAAGAAAATAAATTATTTTTCAACTAAGGAACATACAAGACATTCCTAATTACACCATTTGACAATTTGACATTTCCAAAAGCTTCATATCTAATGATGGAATTATCTCCTAGATATATGTTTTCCTCACATTTAACAACATCTAGGAGGATATCGGGAGTGAAATTGATGTGCCTAGAGGCACCACTATTAAGAATCCATTAATTTTCATTTGAAGCTGAAAGGGAAGTATACAAGGCAATAAACTACTTAGCAACATTTGCATGATTTTTCTTTTGAACTTTATTTTGACTATTAGACTTGCTATTTCTATCATTTTTAACTGATTTGTTAGTTTTTACATGACAATCAAACTCTTTATGACCAAATTTTCCACACTTGTTACATGTGCCATTAAATTTGACTTTAAAGTTTTGATTATTTTTAGTAGAATTAGACTTAGGATTGGATTTAAATCTAGATCTGATATTAGACTTTTGATTAGGATTGTTATTATTCATGTTATAAGAAGAATTATTATTTTGAGAGAAAAATGGTTGAGAAGTGTCTCTTTTGAATAAAAATTCTTATTGAAGTAATAGAGATGAAAAAGTGTCCAAATAAGGAAGATCATTCTCATTCTGATACTTGGAATTAATAATAGAGATATAATTTTTGAACTTTTCATGAATGTTTATCTAGATTATAAAATAAAAAATCTTATCTTGAAACAATTAATAGTTATAACCATTTAATTGAGATTTAATATTCTTAATTTTAGCTAAATAATTGATTATTTTCTCATCCCCCTTCATGGGAGTTGTAAACAACTTTAAAATCAAGCTTAATTATCTTAGATAGATGATTTCCTTCATGCATAGTCTCTAATTACTTCCATGCATCAACAAGTGAATCCATATGACCTATATGCATCAAAAATTCATCTTTTATGCTTTGCAAAAGGATGGAAAGAGCTTCTTGTGATCTCTGAGAGAAGGAGCTAAGGTTTTCGGGGTTGTTTTTCTTCCAGTGGGTCATTTTTCCACACCATTCACAAGATCCCATAGCTTTGTAGACATAAAAAAGGATTTTAATCAAACTCTCTAAATCCTATAATTCTTCCCATTCATGGCGAGACTTATCCAAAAAAAAATAATAGAAGTAGCCATTTTGAATGCTAAGACGTCACTTTGAAAATGAATACAACTAAAAATATGATCAAGGAAGCCAAATGGAGGCAAAAACTAGCTACGATCTTCTTATTAGTTATATGAATGTAAACAACTCTAAATTAATAAAAAATAACTTGCTTTATTTGAGATTCGAATGAGATAATAGAGCTTGGATGGAAATGAGATACATATTGTTTAACAAATTAATTAATTAAGAGCTTAAAGAGATCTTAAAAATATGACGAGATCCTCCGGTGGATGTGAAGTCTAAAAAAATTAAAATAAATGCCTTTTCAGGTCTATAATAGAGTCTAAAAACTACAACAAAAAATAATGAAATACACGGCAAAAGATATAACTTTGACACCATGGAAATATAATATACGTGTCACTTTTCTATTAGCTCGCACTTTGTAGGTGTGTATCTAATAAGTTAGCAAACAATTAATAGAAAAAGCTGATAGCATAACCGTATACACATTTCGTTAATTAATTGGTTCGCTTTTTCACACTCTGACAAAGCTAAAACAATATGTGAAAGAAAAGTCTTAGTCAAACAAAGCCACTTATAAAAATTCTAATGACAGACAAAACACACTTGGTAGATTTCCTTGAGACTTTAAATAGATTTCTTTGAGTAGACTTAAAGTCCCCTAAAACAAGCCAAATTTAAAATAAATTTTAGGTCTAAAAAACAAATGACCGGTGTTGCAATCTTAGTGGCTAAGATAAAGTAGAGACTAACACCCTGAAAGATAGATTCGCCAATTGTGAAGACTGAAAATGTGAAAAACAAATATACGTGTCCAAATGTAATTGGTTTGCACTTTAGAGTGCTTACCAAAATGACTAAAGCAAAATAGAACACGTGTGGATCCTTCTTAATGGATTGATTTTCGATAATCTGATAAATATTGAAAAATGTGAAATGATGGCTAATTTTAATAGGTTAACCACTACCACACATTAAAAAATAGACAAACGTGAAATGCAAAGATACTTGGAGCAATTCTATTGGCTCAAACTTCGCAAATGATAAAAGCAACTAAATACAAGACTGAAATGCAAAATATGAAGCTACTTGGAGAAATCCTATTGGCTCGAGTTTCGTAGAGGAAAAGAACCAACACGACTAAAAATGAGAAATATGGAGCAATTCTATTGGTTCAAATTTCACAAAGTCATAAAAAGCTAACAAAAGACTAAAAATGAGAAACTTGGATTAATCTTATTGGCCCAAATTTTGTAAAGCGAGAGACAAGCTAACAAAATCCTAACAACGCAAAATATGAAGTGACTTAGCACTTTCTTATTAGATCGGATTTCACAAAAGACAAGAAATATAACCCAAGTATGACAATGTGAAGAAATGTTTAAAGTGCTTATTGGGTCACATTTCACAACAAAAAATCAAATAAACAAAAAAAATTGACAATGCGGAGTAAGACAAAGCCTTCTAATTGGATTGGGATTCGAAAAAACAAAGAGATCTACTAAAATAATGACAATGTAAATCTAGATGTCATAAAATTATTGGCTCAAGCTTTGCAAATAAGCAGAACTTCATAGAAAAAAAATATCTAAGAAAAAATGACACAATGAAGCCACTTGGCACTCAATGATTGGATTTGCATTCAAAAAAGTAGATCTAGAAAAAAACTAAATATTTATAAAGTTTGGGAAGATTTAAAAATCCGAAATAACTAGATCTAAAGAGATATTTTGGATCCACAACCAAAAATAGCTCTAATGGATATAAATAGCATGCAAAACTTAATACAAGTTCACAAACAATGGATTAAACCAAAAACAAGCTGTAACTAGATGCGAAACAAAGATTGAAGAAGAAAATTTCTCAAACATGATCTAATTAGCCATTTAACAAATATTTTCAAAAATATTTGGGCAGGAAATGGAATTTTAAATCTGATTAGCTTGAAGACAACTACGGAATAGTTAAGGATTTGTAGATTCGTAAATAACCTTCAAGCGTCATTGATCTAGAAAATTAAAAGCTTTCAACTTAATCTTGCACACACATAATCATTGGATCTGATACCATGTTTGGAAATGAATGGAAATATAATTAACCAATTATAGACCCACCATTAAAATACCGAAGATTATAGATTATTATGTATAGTTAAATTAGACAAATATTTAACTTAATTTAGATAGAAAATTACAAAGATTAAATAACATGAGCTAAAGAAAAAAACATGAAAGTAAAATGAGATAGAGAACACCATATTCAAGTGGGGAAAACCGAAGGAAAAAAACCTCACCGATAAATAACTATTTGTATTAAAAATTAATTTGATCATTTAACCCAACACTACCACTTTGCTCCTCGGTCTCACGAGATAATACGATTTGCATAGATAGCCTAAGCATTGATCAATTGATCTATCAATTTTCCAATTGTCTAGTTAACAATCTGTGAGGGATCATCATCATCATATATATATATGATGGGTGATCGGTCATACCATTTCACTCTTTTCAAATTTGTGAAGACTGACTAAGTTTATTACATAAATTTTTTAATAAAAGGTCATAATTATCGGTTCACTAATTGGTATCCCACTTGACATTATCAATCCTAAATAGAAAATACTACCTTAGTGAGAGGAATCGCATAATTTCTTGAAAGTTTGATCATTTGGTAGTTTAGATGTGGGGATGAGGGAGCTTGTAGAAGCTTGATTTGAAGATGTGGAGATTTGTAGTGGAAGTAAATGTCATTGGGACTGTAGTTCATGTGATAGGATTTAAATGGATTTAGGTCAATGAATAATATAATGGTCTTACCCTCATATTCATACTTTAGACACTTGTTGTCATGCATTTTTCAAGGGAAAAATTCACACCTAAAAGCATGACAACCATACCCTACAGTGAAATGTTTTACTTAAAGGTCATCCTAATACCTCCTCTAGAACACCCTAACCCCTATGTCAGTCCTATCCCATTCTTCTAAGTGGTCTAATTTGTTTTTCATAATTCTCTTAGGTTATTTCGGGATATCCAGTCCATTCAACTACTTCTAAGAAGAGTTTCTCCAAGACAAGGTTTTTGAGAAGCTTATGAATGGTTGTTTCATGGCCTTCCTAAGGTTGGTGCACACCCCCAAAATAGAAAAAAGTAATAAAACTCATAATTGATGTGTATCGGAGATATAAGAATGTTTTTCAATATGTTTTGGAAGAATTTGGGAAGTTTAAGAGATTTTGGAACAATTTCAGCAAAAGTGGGTCTTGGAGGGTAAAGCAGTGCATAGTGCAAAAATAGCTCCTGAGCTTCAGGAAGCAATTGCAAGATCTCCTTAATGATTTTTGATAAAAAAATATCATTGGAAATCCAATTCAGATATCTAGAGGATGGTTGTCTTTATGTTTCATAAGACTTAGGTTGTTCTGTTCACAACCTATTTTTTAGCATGCATAACTTTTGAGCCAAAAGAAAAAATATTTTTAGGGGTTTCAGTGGAATCAAGGTAAAATACCATAACCAATGTGTTAAAAGTTAATTTTACATGCAATTTCATATAAATAATTACGTGAAATGATTTAGGGGAGCTTAAGTTATGCATTTGTCAAGTTGCTCCACAAGGTAAAGAAGTTAGTCATTTTTTGGTGAAAAATGGAACAATCAAAAGGTGGCACATGTTTGTGCACAAAAAGTCAAAAAATTTCAGAGATTTGGGAAAAAAAAGTTCTCCCAACATAATTTTATTCCATTGGACCTTCATATGATATCCGTTGAGCCTAACCAATCCAGTTTATCCCCATGCTATCATTCCTATTCCCACCTTCATCCAATCATGCTTTGCCAAGTGGATCAATGGGACGGGATCACATTTTTTTTCACCAACCAGCTAAAATGTTTGGGATGGTTGGTAAAATGAATTACACTCCTTCCCAAGTTATGAAAAATTACAAAATTTTAATATTGATTGTTGTTTCTCGGTGTTTCTTTCTTCTCGCATGCATGCACATGAAAACCATTACTTCCATATTTTATTCCTTTCCTCCATTGCTATCACTTCCAATCCTTTCCCATCACATATCTCATCTAATTTCCATACTCCCTCTATTCTACAATGTGAAAACAAATATTTTAAAGCCAAAAAACAAAAAAAAAGAATCCCTCATAACTTGTAAATGGTGAGTGAAATCCAACTTAACTTGGAGCATATTATCCTCTCCCAAACACATTAAAAATATAAAAAAATCAATAGATTCAAAGGTTCCCCCATTAATTTACTACATCGGGTAAAATGATTTAGCATATGATCATCGCCATCATTCCTCATATTTCATGGTCCATGGTGTTCGTGCATCGAGGTAAAAGGATTTAGCTTATGATAATCACCAACAAGGGTAAGTTTTTCAAGGTGAAACTCATTAGAGCTTCACATCAGTGTAGAAGGGTTACAGTGGTCATCATAAGCCAAAATTGTCATCTTCAACTTCTCCAGTAAGGTATTCATCAACAACAGAGATATCTTCATTCTTGGGAGCATCTCTTCTTTCCCCTCTTCTTCATCCTTTCTCCTCTTTTATACCCCTTTCTAATTCATCATTGTGAGAAGTCATGATGTTATTCCTATCCATTAATGTGACTATAGTCTAAAATGTAATAAATTTCCCTTTATTGATAAAAGGGAACTTAATGTACTTTCCTAGGAACTTGAAAGGTCATATGTTGTGTAGGACATATGAAAAGTCATATAGGGGGTAGATGAGGAGACTTATGAAATTCTAGATAATGTAATGGCATAATATTGGTTAAGGGTTGTAAATTTTACATGTTCATGAGAGAGTATTCCTTGTGAAGAAGAAAAAAGATAACACTTCCTTTATTTTCATTCTCTATGTTCTTCTACTTCTAACTATGTACAATTTTTCCAAAGTGTCAATGAAGAAAGAAGGAGTTTCATGCCTTTTTTGATGAGTAGGTTTTAGAAATTGAATTCTTAATCTTATCTCATCTTGTTGCCACTTGTGAAATTATTTTCTTCCAAGTATATGTCTGTTGGAATTTTCTGGTTAATGGTTATTGGAATTTTTTGGTTAATGGTTGTAGGAATATAAATTTTTACTTGCAATGTTAATTCACTCTATTTTTCTCACTCCATTTCCCACTCTCTAAGAAAATTTCTCTCTTGCAAGTGATTGCAAGATTTTTCCACAAGGTTAGTGGAGTTCCCTTGTTGTATTCCTAGTTTTAGGTCACAAATGATATTGATGTCATGCACACATAATAAGTGGAGTTGCATCACCCATGTAGAGTGACCTAGAGTCCTGGAGAGGTTGGTAAGATACCCACAAATTTTTCTACCCAGTACCTGAATTTTTTTCTCACCAACAGTTTTGGCACCCACCATGTAAAGCGACTTGGTAGGAATCGCACTTAAAATATGATCACAAAATCCAAAAAAAAATTATTAAAAACTTCAAATATTGAAAAAATAAAAAAAAAGTTTATGGAAATCCATTGTTGAAAGACACTATTTATTCCTTCAATTGACATTTCATATTCCAAATTGTCCTTTCATATTCCCATTACATGATTTTTCTCAAAAATTAGATGAAAGGAGATGTACCAAGCTGAATAGTATGAGAGGAGTTGTTGATCCCACTTTTGAGGCTTTGCAAAATCAGCAAAAATAATTAGAGACAATCCATATTTCTTCTCCCAAGCCTCATCTTCATCTAAATCTTCACATGATACTCCTATTAATCCCATTCAAACACCTATTGATACTCCCCCTAAAAATTCTCCCATCTTTCAACCACCATTGAACATTGAATTCCCTAGTGAGGAAGAAGAAGAACCATAACAAGAATCAAAGAAGAATTTGAAGAGAAATAATGGAAAATGAAGAAGCAGAAAGACCCCAACCCAATTTTCCATGGGAAGGGATACAAGCCCCCTTTCTTTCACACCTCCTCTTCATGGTCTACCAATGTGTTCCCACAAGAACTTCCCAAAGTTCAAAGGTGATGGCACACAACTTCCTAAAGAACACATCTCTTCCTTCACCACATCTTGTGGAATTCTTGGAATCAAACATGAGGATGTTGTGGTGAGATTGTTCATGGAATCACTTCAAGACAAAGCAACTAAATGGTTCTACCTTCTACCAGTTGGATCAATCACCTACTAGGATGACATCAAGACTACCTTTGAGGAAAAATTCAAATCAATCAAGACCTGTCGGGATATATTGGTACAATTATCTCAAATGAAGAAAGAATCTAATGAGATTATGAGGGACTTCATAGCTCATTACAACAAGTTACTCAAAAGGATACCTCTTGAAGATGCGCCCTCTGATAACAACGTAAAAAGGTTCTTCATCAGTGCTCAAATGTCGAGGATGGGATTATTTCTCCGGAGAGGGTACAACCAAGAGATCTTGCATAAGCACAATAAATGACCATCAAATTTGAAGATGACCTCATCATGTCTGGGAAGATCAAGAACCCTTCAAATGGTAAATCTCAACATCTAAAAGACAAGAAAATAGATCCATAGTCACAAAAATTAGAAAATGAAATGACATCATTGAAGAGGGAATTTTTAAACGAGTATCTCCTCATAGCATTAATAGAACTCATATTTCAGGAGCACCTTGAAGGCTTTCCTTAGAGGCCCCACATATAAACGCAAGTTGTAGAACTCAATAATATGAAGAAGAGATTGAAAAAGAAAGTGAAGGTGACGATTTCCTAGAGGTTGAAGAAGTAGAGAATAATACACAAATCATATGTTGTGAATACTATGGAGGTGACAAAGATGATGAAATAGATGCACCTATTTTTTCATATATGATATTCACCTACTCCTAGTATAAAAAGGGAGCTTCTTCCTCCACTACTCATGTGAAGAAGAAGAACAAAGATCATCCCATGGAGACTCTACCAAACAAAATAATCAATCGAGGATCTCTAATCTCACCTTACATGAAGTCCATATTTGAAAATCTTGATCATGTAACAAGTTGAAAATCACCCTTCATTCCAAGTAAGTTTTCAATACCCCTTCTAGATCTAATAAGGCTCTGCAAAATCTAGCCCTTTAAAAGGTTAAACTTTACCTTTCAAAATAGCCTATGTTCCCCAAACATCTACCCATGTTTCCAAAATTTTCCCAACTTCCAAATTAGTTTCCTCACCCCCTTTTTCACATCTTCTCCTTTTGACATCGTATATCATATGAACAAGACCAAGGTATAGCTCTGGCCCGAATATATGTGGACTCATCCAAATTATTTTGAAATATTTTTCCAGCATATAGAGAGTATTATTTCAAAACCCAATGTTGTAACTCCTAATTCTAATGGACTACTACCAATCCCACTTAAAAATCCATCTGAAAACTTGCTCTCTTTGATTGCATATAAGATCGATAAGGTCGAGATCTTTCTATGTCTCCCTTCTCATTGGAGAATACATATTGAATAATTACATAATAAATTTAGGTGCCTCTGACAACGTGATGTGTTTGAAGGTCGCCAAGGCTATTAAAATTTCCATGACTAATCCTGGTGGCTCTTGTTATTCCATAGATTCAAAGGAATTCCCACTTTTAGGGAAGTTCGAAGATGCACAAGTGGCCCTCGCCAAATTACCAGAAAATAAGGTTTCATGATGATCTTGGTAACATATATTTTGGCATCATTCGGAATGCTACGATAGAAGCTTCTACCAACAGATGGGGGAAAATCTAAATAAACTAGTCTTCCACAACCATCCCAGTTAAAGGAGACATGGAAATATTTCTTCCAGAGAAGAAGATGAGGTACATACTACAAAAAGGTAGGAAATCTAGGGGCTAACATGAGGATGAATCTTTTTAGAATAAGAGAGGAGGAGGATGAGATTCCAATTTTTATAGGACCAATCATTCCTTCCCAAAGGGGTATGAATCTTGAAGAAGCGTTGAGGAACTTTAAGTTTCAAGATGATAGCCCTAAATTTCTGAATTATGTGGGCCATTAAGAAGAAGAAATGATTTTTGGTGATTTCAAATAGAGAAATCAACTAGTATGCTTACCCATGAAGATGAGATATTCTCATTCCCATTTAGATATGAAGATGTTTTGGATCATGTCCTCCATGATCAATAAAATAAGCTAACTTGTGATGAGATATCAAGGTATTTGAGAGAATAATTTGTACAAGAATTTCTAAGAACTATAGTAGAGATGGAAGACCCTGAGTTAAGTCTTGAACTCCTGATGCAAGCTACGGACTTGAAAAATAAGCATGAATAGAATTCTAGATGCTCAAATGATTCTAAAACTGGTCATGACAAAGCAAGGAAAATTGAAATATCTAATTCCCCTCTCAAGCCAATAGGTGATGGATGACATGATGAAATTGAAATATTTTCCTTTGCTTTCGAAGAAGAAGATTAATTCTATGATGAAATTATTGAAACACAGATTTTTGAATTCAAGACTCATCAAACAAAAGAATGGTAGAATGTCATGATCTTCAAGATAATGAAGCCATGCTTCCCAATGGTTGCATTGAACTCTAGAGTGAAGACTCTTTGAATGAAGGTGGAGGTGAGTTTTGGAAGTTTCAAAAAAGGATTCGGTACAAGAAATCTTGGATGCGGCGAAGGTATAAAGATACCAATATGATTCTAGACCCCTTGATTCAAACTATGGTCATGTAGGATAGGTTTGAGGTCATATATGATTCTTCACCCAATTTTAAAATAACCCATGATGGAATAGAGAAATAGGTTAAATTTGAGGCCTTTGGAGAGAAGGTTTTCAATAAGCATGAATGTGTGGATCAAGAAAAATCAAGATACTCAAGCTATTCAAAAAACAATTATCAACGGGGTAGCAATGAAATGGTAAATGAGAAATCAAAAATGTGGGTGAACAAGGAAGGCAATTGGCATTTTGAAGATGATTTCAAAGAGAGTAAAGGGAATGGAATTTCTGAGTGAAGCTCGAAACATCAAAGAGATAATGTAGGCTCACTCCTCCTAAGAATACATGTAGTCATGAAAGCACATGGATTTCATAAGTAGTTGAGGAAAGGAGGTTACTTCCTTGAATTGGTTAATGGCTTTGAATAACATCATCATGCAGGTGCTACCCATTCACATGTAACCTCTCGAAAAGAAAAATGTGCTACGATTAAAGTGGGTTATCCCCGCCTTGTACTATAGGTGATTTAGGCTTTTTTTCCTTTTCCATGTTGCGTTTGTTTTTCCCTTTTTAGGTGTGGTGTTTTTCCCTTCAGTTGTGTGTGTGTGTGTCCCTCCTTTCTGTCTATATCTTGAAATTTGTGTGACTCCATGGCCCAATGAATAAGGCACTAGCCTATAAGATGAATTGGTTTTTGGAGTTCTCATGTCATGTCCTCATTGTGCTCAATCCACAACATGTCCCTAGGTCAAAGCTAGTTGTTTTTAGGAGTTTTTAAAGGGAAAATTTCTTACCTAAAAGCATGACAACCATACCCTATAGTGAAATTATTTTCTTAAAGGTCATCCCGAGCCCTCCTCCATATCACCCTAACCCTCATGTTAGTCCTATGCCATCCTTCAAAGTGGTTCAATGTGTTGTGTCATAATTTTCATAGGTTATTTAGGGATATCCATTCCATTTAGGTACTTCTAAGACATGGTTTTTGAGAATCTTAGGAATGGATGTTTCCTGGCCTTCCTAAGGATGGTGCACACACCGCTTTAGAGTAGAATGAAGGAATAAAACTCGTCATGGAGTTTTATCATATAGATAAGAATGTTTTGTAGTTAGTTTTGGAATAATTTGGGAAGTTTCAAAGGTGTTGGAGCAATTTTAGCAAAAGTGGGTACTGGAGGATAAAACAATGGAAAGTGGAAAAATAACTCTTGAGCTTCAGGAAGCGATTCCGAGAGCTATGCAAGGATTAAGGAGCCAAAACATATCTTTAGAAATACAATTCAAAGCTATAGAATATTTTTTTCTTACTATTTTCATAGGACTTGGGAAATTCAGTTCACAACATGTTTTCGGAATGCACAACCTTTGAGCCAAAAGAAAAATCCTATGTTTTAGGGGGTTATAGGAAGAATAAAGGTATGAGACCATCACCATTGTCTTCAAAATTAATTTTACAAGTAATTTAATATAAATAAGTGTGTGTAAATATTTTTGGGAGCTCAAGTTATGTGTCTGACAAGTTTCTCCATAAGGTAAAGGAGTTACTCGTTTTTTTGGTGCAACAATGGACCAATAAGAAGGTTGTGTACTTTTGTGCATCAACTATCCAAAATTTTGGGATGGTTGGGAAAAAAAGTGTTCCCAACCTCATTTTATGCCCCTGGACCCTCATATGACCTCTGTTGAGCCTAACTAAGCTAGTTTAGCCCCAATGCTCTCATTTCTAGCCCTCACCTTCATCTAATCATGCTTCGCCACATGGACCAATGGGACAGGGGCACAATTTTTTCACCAACCATCCCAAAAGTTTGGGAATTTTGGGACAAGAAATTTTTCTCCTTCCCAAGTTATGAAAAATTTCAAAATTTTAATATTGAGTGTTACTTCTTAGCGCTTATGCTTCTTTCACGCACACATGCACACTTGCGGCCAAATTTTCTTTCTTTCCTCCACTTCTCTCACTCCCGATCATTTTCCATCACATATCTCATACAATTTATATCCAACCTTTCTTTTGAAATGTGAAAAAAAACTTATTGAGCCAATACCATGTTTGTTTGGTGCCAAAACCTCATAGGCAAAAAAACAAAGAATCACACATAACTTGCAAAACCAATGAGCGAAATCAAACAAAACTTAGAACATATTCTCCTCTCCCAAACACATCCAATATGAAACAAACAAGATATTAAAATTTTCCCCATTAATTTACTGCAACAAAAACTCTATTATATTCCCTAGCTCTCATTCCTCATATTTCCCATCAATCTGGAAGCGAGGTGAAGCTAAAAATTGTGAACACAAACTCCAAATGAAAAACCTATCCTGATGGAGTTGATTTCATTGCAATTGGAGGTGAAAAATAACCTATAAAAAGATCAGTGAATCCATTAATGGATTTCATGGTAGCTCCATGCCCTAAGCTCTCTTAGTTGAAAATTCCATTTTCTATTTCTAAGCTTTACGGTGAGCGAGTCATAGAGAGAATTGGAGTATGATATTGCAACGATGATTAGAATCCTAAAATGTTTCCTCCATCGCAAACTGAGGCTGTTTTGGAAACTTACCAAAAATATCATATCCCATGCTCTTTTACATGCTATAGATAATAGTCCCCCTTGAATTGCAAGTTTGGTCACTCAGGACTATAAGGAAAGATGCAAAATAGAGAGCAAGGCAAAAAATGACAACTTTCCCAAAACAGTAGGTCCCAAAAAAACAACATGATAAAAAATTAAATGTGCTAAAAATAGCAATGCCTTAGAAATGGAAGAATATGGAATGTTCTAGGAGGTTCATAAGGTAAAATTGGAGCAAAATAAGTAATATGTCACAAAATAACAGCTCTTGGAACCTACAATCTAAAATAACAAGTTTCAGTTTTGAGTGCAGAAAGTTGTAGATGGTTCCATTTTCATTCATATTTCTACTTTTTTAACCCTCCATGGGATGGTAAGATGATTTCATTACTAAAAAGTGGAGTGTTAACTTCGTAAGGGTCTGGGAACATCATCTTAAACTCAATTGTGTCTAGAAGAAAAGTAGTGCATCGCAAGGCACAACAGATGAATCCATCTTCATCACTCGGGATTTGGGTGAGTCAAAGTGAGTCGGTCAGGGTGAGCTAAATGAACTAAATAGGTTCTTCAATTGAGTGTTAAGGGGGGTCATCGTGAGTAGTTCCCATGTCCATCTTGATCTCACATTTGGAAGTCTTGAAATAGTGTTTCTCAACACTCATTTCATGGTCCATGGTGTTTGTGCATCAGGTAAAAGGAGTTATCTTGTGAACATCACCAGTGAGGAAAAATTGTTCAAGGTGAAACTCATTTGAGCTTCACATCAATGTAGAAGGGTTGCAGTGGTCATCGAAGCCAATATTGTCATCTTCAACTTCTCCAGCAAGGTCTTCATCAACAACAGAGATATCTTTATTCTTGGGAACATCTCTTCTTTCCCCTCTTTCATCCTTTTAACTCTTCTATACCCCCTTTCTAATTCATCGTTGTGTGAAATCATGACATTCGTCATATCCATTAATGTGACTATAGTCTAAAATGTAATAAATTTCCCTTTATTGATAAAAGGGAACTTAATGTTCTTTCCTAGGAACTTGAAAGGTCATATGTTTTGTAGGACATATGAAAAGTCGCATGGGGGGTAGATGAGGATTCTTATGAGATTCTATATAATGTAATGGCATAATATTGCTTAAGGGTTTTCAATTTTGCAAGTTCATGAGAGAGTATTCCTTGTGAAGAATATAAAAGATATAACTTCCTCTATTTCCATTCTTTATGTTCTTCTACTTCTAACTATGTACAATTTTGCCAAAGCATCAATGAAGAAAGAAGGAGTTTCATGCCTTTTTTGATGAGGAGGTTTTAGAAAATTTGAGTTCTTAATCTTAACTCATCTTGTTTCCACTTGTAAAATTATTTTCTTCTAAGTATATGTGTGTTGGAATTTTCTAGTTAATGGTTGTAGGAATATGATTTTCTACCTGTAACGTTAATCCCCCTCTCTTTTTCTCACTCCCTTTCCCACTCTCCTAGAAAATTCCTCTCTTGAAAATTATTGCAATAATTTTCACGGGGTTAGTGGAGTTCCCTTGTTGGATCCCCAATTGTTAGGCCACGAACAATTTTAATTTCATGTATACACAATAAGTGGAGATGCACCACCTATGTAGAGGGACCTAGAGTCTCAAGACATTGACAAGATATGATGCGAAGCATCATTTCTCAATATGTACATATAAAAGGATATCATCCATTTTGGATTTCAAGAGTGTATAGGGGTCATTTAGAGACTAATAACTAAGATATTTTATTTCAAAGACCTCCGTAAGTTTGAAATAGTCAATTTCCTTCCAAATAACAATGTTAAATCCTAGAGGTAGTTTTGGCTTGGGTTGGAAATATTGTTATAATATTGAAGTATCATTGATGTGTTATAAGCTTGTCTTAACCCTTGTTAAAATTTAGGGAGTCTTAGTGAGGCCAAGTTTGAGAATTAGGCCTAAGGTCCTAAGTGTTAAGCTAGACTAAGTTTTAATGAACTAATCTTAAGGCTAGATATGTAATGTCATGGACCAAAAATAAGTTGAAACATCTTGAGGAGGCATATATAAGACTCAATGTAACTGCCTATATCCATCATTTTAATTATCTAATTGGAAGAAATAACTCGAGGACGGTTTGATTCAAGAAATATGTGTACACACGCTTTGTCATGATCTCCCATTGTTTTTGGTATAATTTGCTTTGAGAAGGTGAATATTTAAATACAATTAAGGAAGATTATAAGATTTATTAGGAACCTTATTTTGTACATTTCGATTGAGATTTTAGGATATTTATGCTTGGATATGTATATGAATTGAGGAAATTTTGTAATCTGAGGCTAGGCGCTTGTGTATAGGAATCAAGAAGGAAGGTATGAGTGTATTGACCATTTGCATGGTGCCGCCTAACTCTTTCAAATTAAATAACCTATAATGAGATATGGTAACCCCTCTTTGAAGTATAAACATGAATCCCGATGGGTTTATTTTAAATGTGATACAAATTTAGAGTTAGTCTCCTGTGTTCTGAATTTTGGACTATGCATATTCATATAATTGTGTTTGTAGGAGAATTTGAATTTAGAAATTTTGATTCCATACCCAAGGCCATTTAAGTGATTAAAATTTTATGAAAGAGGTTGGGGTTGATAATTCCCGATGTAATGGAGTAGGTTTACCTTATTACTCGATTGAATGATAGAAACCCCGATTATTTGACTATAGCTATTTCTCATATTCATGCATCGAAGTTGCTCAAGATTTCAAGCTAATATTCACGTTAGTAGGTCATCAAAAAGAATATTTCTTTGATCAAGGGAGCCATATATGGAAAGGTAAGGATTTCAAGCTAATATTCACATTAGTAGGTCATCAAAAATAATATTTCTTTGATCAAGGGAGCCATAGTAGCTTTATATTTTTGAGCATGTTAAAATATAACTTAGTTCTTTTGCCTCCACAGTTTTAAAGAGAAAGGATGAGATTAGCTTGCATACTAAAACATTTCCAAGCCCAAAGTGATAAAAGATTCACCTATATTAAGATGTAATGAACCTAAAGTGAAAGATTAGAGTCTTGGAGTAGTATATCTCACATTTTAAGGCATTTGGTTATATCTCTGATTCACACAAAGTCCAGGGATAGGATTTAGTTTTTCTAATGTAATTAACACCTCTAAGGACAATTGTAAGCCTTGAAGTATTTTAAAAGGCATCTTAGAACGATGTTGACAATGCTAATGAAAGGATGGATTGATAGGAAGTTGTTCATTTCTTTATAAGTATAATAGTCAACTCTTTCAAGGACTGTGCTAAGGAATTGTGGCTATGGTTTTGGAATTGAGGCATTCTATCATTGAGTTTTTGTTTTAAATTGGTAAGATGTCACAGTGATAAGGACTACTAAAGCATTATAAAGGAATTTTACCTCTCCAACGGTTCAAATTAGAGATTTATTTATTAGTTCTCCATTACAGATCGTGATCTGTGCTTAAAGAACCTAATCAAGAAGTCAATTGGCAAAAGAACAAGCATTTGTGTGTACAAACAAAGTGATGTGACTTTATAAGAAGAAAAAAAAGGGTAAATGGGTAGCAAAAACATGTAAGAGTCTCAATGAATGAGTATCTTACTCAAAAATTGTACATGTAAAATCTTGAATTAGGCTAGTAGGAATCATAGAGCTAGAAAGCAAGGTGGTGATTTGTGGAAAATGGTTAAGGGCGGAGACTAGAGGTTGAAAATACACTTGATTAAGATAAAAACACATTGAAAATAGGTTACAATAAGTTGTTTATACATTAATTGAAGCCATTTTAAGAATATGGTTTTTAAAGTCTTGTAAGGTAGTTCTAAGAGTAAGATTAATTAGGGTGATGACAATTATTGATTGTGAGCTAACTAATATTTGGTGTTATGTTAGAATAACCATTGAGAAGCAAGGTACAATATTAGAGGAGCAACAATTTGTTTGGAAAAGATAATTATTGGCAATTTAAGCCTTTTAAAACCTAGGACAAGGCTCCTAAAACAATGAACTTAATTATATAAATACTTCAATGGTATTAATATAATGCATGGATGAAATTGGATAGGATTACAACATCATAGTGGTATTAGAGCCTGAAATTGATTCTTAAAAAGAAAAATAATTTTTTTTATAGTGATTGTAGGAAAAGGAGATAAGATGGTGTAAGTAAGAGAGATGAATAAGTCATCTTGGGAAGAGAAGATGGAGAGGATGATCAAAATTATGTTGTGGAGGATACGAGCATGGAAGAAATTCAAAAATGATGATGACATATATGAGCTACATGAAAAGGAATGAAGCCAATAGGTAGGTGTAATTCGTAGGAAGATGCTATAAGTGTCAGAGGTATGTAGGGCATAAAGCACATGAGTGTAATGAGGTGAATGTATGGATGAAAAAGATAACGAGATCTACGATAAGATTGTATAATATAAAGGTAAGTCATTTTTGTGTAGAAGAGTTATTTTGAAACCAAGTAAAATAGTGGATGAGATAACTCAAAGAATATGTTTGTTTAGAACTACATGTAAGGCTAAAGGAAAATTTTGTAAAGTGATTTTTGATAGTGGAAGCATTGAGAATCTTGTTTCATTTGAGATTGTGGAGAAAATAGGACTAAAAATCACTATGCACCCTAATCCATATCAGATCTCATGGATACAAAAATGACATCGCATCTTAGTTAGGGATAATGCCAGTGTTGTGTGATTTAGTCCTTATGGATGTATGTCATATATTGTTGGGCGTACTATGGTAGTATGACAACAAAGAAGTGCATGATGGAAAGAAGAATACTTACACTCTTACAACATCAACAGTGGTCAGCCATACACTTTTACCACTCAAAAGTTAACAAGAAAAACCAACATGACTAGTGATGATGATGGCAACTAAGAAGTTCTTGGTAGAGACTACAAAATTATGCAAGAGAACACTATCCAGGGTATTTAAGCCTCATGAAACTGATTTGAACAAAGGTTTTGAGAAAGAGATAGAGATGGTTTTAAGAGAAGAAGAGGTGAAAGATGAAGGTGATGAAGAGATAGAAAAGAGATGACCAGTGAGAAGAGAAGCACATGTTAAGATGCTTGGGGAGTAGCAGAGAGGTCTATTAGAAAATAAAATAGATGATAGAATGGAGAGAGATGATGAAAAAGATTGAGTGAAGCAGTGATGAAGAAAGAAAAAGAAGAAAAACATAGCATGGGAAAGATGAATGAGGCATGTAAGCCTCTTACTTTTGATTCTAACACTACTTTGAGATTTGGTTTTCAAGTACAGTTGAAATATTTGTAGATAATAAGAGTGATGGACACCAAGAAGAGATTATAAAGGCATATGAGATGAAAGATCAAGTAAAAATTTCAATATGTAACAAGGATATGAAGTAAATAGATCTTACAAGATAAAAAAATAGTTTTAAAAAGAGAGAGAGAGAAAAGGAGATGATAAAGAACAAGAACAAGATGAAGGTGACATAAATACAGGTTCAACAGTTGAGTTACAGTCAAGAACAGAGGAACATTTTGAACTAAAGCTATTATATTGTCATTTTGAAGAAAAGATTATTCAAGGAAGACTACAAGCATATGAGAAGAACAATTTCATAGCCGTGAGTGATGTAGATACATCATATATGCCTATAAATCAAAGATATCTACTTAGACCTATGGAGCAAGATAGTAAATACAATCCTAAAGGCATCACCATGATCAATAAAATGAGAAATTTATGGAAGAACCAGAGTATGAAAGACAAAAATAAGATGATATAAGTGCTGAAAAGTTGGTACACATTCAAGGAAATTTTCTAGAGGATCATGTGCAACTAGAAGCGGATAAATAAGAAGAAGAGCTAGTAAACAAAGATAGGGAAATTTTTTTCCTTCCCTAGGAGTATGATGCAAGAGAATTAACTCTCAATGTGTAAATATAAAAGGATATAATCCATTTTGGCTTTGAAGAGTGTCTAGGGGTCATTTAGAGACTAATAAGTAAGATAGTTTAGTTCAAAACCTCCATCAATTTGAAATTATCAATTTCCTTCCAAATAACAATGTTGAATCCTAGAGGCGCTTTTGGCTTGGGTCGGAAATGTTGTTGTAATATTTGAGTATGATTGATGTGTTATAAGATTTTCTTAATCCTTGTTAAACTTTAGGGAGTCTTAGTGAGGACAATTTTAAGAATTAGGCCTAAAGTCCTAACTCATTGGGCTAGACAAAGTTTTAATGAACTAATCAAGAGGATAAATATGTAATGTCATGGACCAAGAATTGGTTGAAACGTCTTGAGGAGGAATATATAAGACTCAATGTAAATTTTTATATCCACTATTTGAATTATATAATTGGAAGAAGAAACTCAAGGGATGGTTTGATTCAAGAAATCTATGTGCACATAGTTTTTCAGGATATCTCATTGTTTTTGGTACAATTTTCTTGAGTAGGTGAATATTTAAATACAAATGAGGAAGAGTATATGCATGATTAGGAACCTTATTTTGTATATTTATATTGAGAGTTAAGGATATTTATGCCTACATGTGTATATGAATTGAGGATATCTTGTAATCTAAGACTAAGTGTTTATGTACAAGAATAAAAATCAAGGTATGAATGTATTGACCATTTAGATGGTTTTAGTTTGACTCTTTCCAACTAAAGAACCTATAATGAGATATGGTAACCCCTCTTAGAAGTATAAGCATGAAGACCCAAAGTGGGTATATTTCAAATGTGATATAAATTTATAGTTAGTGTCCCCTGTTATATGAATCATGGACTATGCATATTCACATAATTATGTTTATAGAAGAATTTGAATTCAGAAATTTTGATAACATAACCAAGGCCATTTCATTGATTAAACTCTTATGAAATAGGTTGGGGTTGATAATTCCAAGATAATGGAGTAGGTTTACCTTATTACCTGATTGAATGATAAGAAACCATTGATTACTTGACTGTAGTTGTTTCTCATATTCATGTATGGAAGTTGCTCAATATTTCAAGATAATTTTCATGTTAGTAGGTCATAAAAATAATAGTTTTTTTGTCAAGGGAACCCTATATGGATAGGTAAGGATAATAGTTTATATTTTTAGCATGTTTAAATGGAACCGAGCTCTTTTTCCTCCACAATTTTATAGATAAAGGACAAGATTAGCTTGCATACTAAAACATTTCCAAGCCCACTGATAAAAGATTCACCTCTATTAAATGTAATGAACCCAAAGTGAAAGATTTGAGTCTTGGAGTAGTATATCTCGCGTTTTAAGGCTTTTTTTGTTATATCTCCGATTCACACATATTCTAGGGGCAAAGTTTAGTTTGTCAAATGTAATTAACACCTCTAAGGACCATTGTAAGCCTTGAAGTATTTTAAAAGGCATCTTAGAACTATGTTGATAATGCTGATGAAAGGATGGAGTGATAAGAAGTTTTTATTTTTTATAAGTATAACGATCCAACTATTTCAAGGACATTGCCAAGGAATTGTGGCTAGAGTTTTGGAATTGAGGCATTATATCATCAAGTTTTGTTTTAAATTGGTAAGATGTCACAAAGGAAAGGCCTACTAAAGGATTCTAAAGGAATTTTAGGTCTCCACCAGCTCAAATTAGATATTTCTTTATCAGTTCTCCATTACTGACTATGACCGTGCTTAAAGAACCTAATCAAGAAGTCAATTGGAAAAGGAATAGGCATTTATGTATACAAATAGTGATTGAGACTTTATAAGAAGACATAAGGGTCAATGGGTAACAAAAAAATGTAAAAGTCTTGATGGTTGAGTATCTTACTCAAAAATTGTTCATGTAAAAGCACTGAACTAGGATAGTAGGAGTCATAGGGCTAGAAAGCAAGGTGATGATTTTTGGAAAATGGTTAAGCGTGGGGACATGACATTGAACATATAATTGGTTAAGAGAAAAACACATTGAAAACAGGTTACGATAAGTTGTGGATACATTAGTTGTTCTAATCAAACCATTTCAAGCATATGGTTCTTGTAAGTCTTGTAAGGTAATTTTGAGAGTAAGATTAAGTAGGGTGATGACAGTTATTGATTCGAGCTAACTAATGTTTGGTGTTATGTTGGAATAACCATTGAGAAGTAGGGTATAGTATTAGATGAGAAAAAAATTGTTTAGAAAAAGGAAATTCTTGGCAATTTAAGCCTTCTAAAACCTAGGATAAGACTCCTAAAATAATGAAATAAATTGTATAAACACTTCGAATGGTATTAATATAATGCATGGATGAACTTGGCTAGAGTACTATATTAATATACTCACAAATTTGTCTACCCGAAATTTTTCTCACCAACAACACAGATGCAATGTGGGAGGGATACAACACATAACACGTATCTAGGGATGCCCTGGTATAATGTTATATTAGAACTCTCCTTATACAATATAGAAGAGTTTGTGAAGGATTTTAACACCTATTTTAATAGGTAGAATGATTACCCACCGTGGGGGAACCAATTTTGTTAAAGGAGTGGAGCACAATAGGTGATTGAGTGATTATGGTGTCGGGTAACTAGAGATTTTTGAAGGTGTGAGATGATATTATATTGATGCTAGTATAGTTGTTAATCATTATTATTTTGACTAGAGTATCATGTATTTGGGTGGTGAAAAAGAGAGGAAGATCGTGATATTTAGGCATGAGGAAGGAATCTCGAGTCATTAAATTTGATGGTAGAGGACATTTTAAGGGAACCAAGTAGGTTGTAAAATGGCTAGGGGTAATGTGATGGTACCGAAATGGCACGGAGGGGTTCATTCATGACTTGGCGATGTTACAAAGAGTTTTGAACAAGATCATAAAGAGAAATTTTAATGCGAGCTTGATGTAACTATTTGAGGATAGTATTTTGTATAGATGTTTTGGATTGAGTTTGAGGTTACACAAGTATAGAAACCTTGGCTTTAGAATATGATGGATTGGACAATTTAGAAGGAGTAACAGAGATAGATAATTTAGGTTAGTATTGATTCCGTGCCTTTGAATCTTGTGTGCACACTCTCATGTCGATAAATATTACATTTATTTGGAAGAGAGGGGTCTTACTAGAAAAGACTATGTTATGACTAGATGAGGTGCCAAGTGATGGTCTAGGATTATCGATTTTAGTGTTTGGAAGGTGGGTTTGGTTTGATGTCTAAATCTTGTTATGTTAAGACCAATAGGTAGACTGGGATGGTTTTAGTTTATTGGGAGGATTCATTTACTAGAGAGACTATGAATTAGTGCATGGAGGGATTTGATGTCCTCTATGTAGTGTCATGAGATTCGATAACAAGTGCACAATGCCTCATAACTAACCGGAAGGATTCCACTCCCTAGAACAAAGATTTTGATAGGTGGAAATTTGATGGTCAATGATTATAGAAGTTTTTCAAGGATTTTAGTATAATATCCTAATGTGGCTAACTAAGATGATGATGAGGATGACAAATGTTAGATATCATTTGATGGTTTATAGGTATGAGATACTTGAGTCATGTTTTGTGTGGAACCTTTAGGTATTGGTTGAGGGAAAATTTTAGATCATGTGATAGTGATTGTAAGTTTAGACTTGGGATGCGGTCCCGAGAATGGAAGGTAAGGGTGTCATATCCTATGGTGTATTTTCTAGTGAATGCCTTATGGTATTTCTATCTTTTAGATGGATGATTTGTACGTTTTTATTGGATTACCAAGATTTTTAACTCAAAGCATTAAATGACGTGGTCTTGGAAAGATCTATTTAAAACTTCAATGACATGATTCTCTTCTTGTGATTCTGGAGGGATGATATGAGGAGTTTCTATGTGAGTATATATGGTAAATTTTGGATGTTGTGACATGGATGGACTCGATATCTCAGTAGTGAGGAGACCCAGAGATTTATGTTATTCGGTTGGAATTTCAGCTATGGAAATAGATGGTATTGTAGATGTGGGTGAGATTTTTTTGATAGTGTTGATGATATGATGAGACCCTACAAAATTGGACTCATATTCATTACTAATTGGGTGATGATTCGAAAGAGTTATTTAAATACATCCATGGTTTTATTAGGAGGAGTGTTCAAGTTATCAAGTTATAGTTCACCTCGGTTAATAAGGTCTTAGAGGACATTTATGAATGAACGAAATCTTTCAATGTCATGTCCTTAGACTTGATGATACTTAAAATATTCATTTTCTCTATACCATGATGGTTTGGATGAAAATTTGTCAATGGGTTGGATGGGAGGAAGCTTAATCATACAAGCAACCAAAATTTATTCAAAAATAATGTTGTAGGACTCCCCTAAAGGGGTATACTTATGTTGAGGTTAGGACCATTCAGATTCTAAACAACCCTTACATGTATTTTTAAAAGAAAATGTGTTTGTTGAACTTTTAGATTTGTCATTGTTAGAAGAGGGCTTAAAAGAGGAATCAAGATTTGGTTTCTTAGATTGCGCTTTAACTTTTCCATCCTCTATTAGCCATTGTGTGATTGTGATGTCATTTATTTCAATTCCATTGATGGAAAAGGGTGTCATGAGGTCATGCGAGTCTCCATGATGTGTCTATTGGATGTCAAGCATGAAGATTGATTGGTAGTGTCAAGTCTTGTGATGTTCTAGGAGGTCTTGGTGCATGGTTGAGTGAGCTAAGTCATAGTTTGAGCTCTCTTGAGTTGGTTGGATGTTTTCATGATTTCATTATTGGTCATTAAGGTTTGATTAAGGTGTTAACGAGTTTGTAAGATGTCGGTATGGTCAGTTCATGAGTTGTATGTGTTAAGTCAATTCATTCTATACTTGTTTCGAGCCACTGGAGCATGCGAGAATGAGATGAATATATGATATTTGGACCTAATTTTTTTGCATGAAAGCAGAATTTTAGCAGTTTATATGAGGTGTGTGATGAGTTTCATGCCAGTTTGCAGAGGTTTGGTGGTGTTTTAGGGTCTTTGGGAAGCAAGCAGGTGAGAAACGAGTAGTTTAACATATGTAAGTATTAATGGATGGAGATATTCGTGAATATTTTAGCTATATGCTGAATATAGACAGTTATAGGATGTTGTCATTATGCTTTATGACAAGTTTGAGGTCATTCTAAAATGGGAATTACAATATATTCAAGTTTTCAAAACAGGGTAAGGTACAATGTGTTTTTAAAGTAAAAGTGGACCTTCGATGTTTGTTGTGAATTATATATATTTTATTGGGACCTTATATATTTATAATAGCTTATTAGGTCAGTTATGAGTGTTTCAAAAACTAATGAGGTGGTTTGATTTTCACATTTTTATGAATGGTCATTAAGAATGTAAAGTTGTTTCAAACCCTAAATTAAACCCTATCTAGAAGCGACTTGGAGGAAAGTGATTATTATGAGCATGTCTTGATTAGTTTTTCAACTGTTATGATTTTATGTTGTATTGGAATCCTATATATTTCCATAAAGGTATATTAGAACATGTGAAAATATGTGGGGCCACTTTAAAATGCTAGTTTCTAAAGAAGTCTAGTTTGAGGTAAAGTTATCTAAAGAAGTTAAAGATTAAATTGAAATGTTTTATCCCTAGTTTTTTAATACATGCCCATGATAGTTTAAAATAATGGTTGATGTAAACAATTTCAAAGTGTACCCGATTTATGAAGACTAGTTTTTGGGGCAGTTTGGAGCAGCTTGTGGTATAATTAACATTGCAGGAGCTATAAGAGGAGTTAAGACAAGAGTTAAGACAAAATTAAAGTGTTATTCTGATCCTAGTTTATATATATATCCATTGGTATATCAAAAATTATTATTTGACAAGGTAGGCAAAAGTTATGAGCTGATCTTTGAGGGTAAAGTTTGGAGGAGGCTTGTTTTAGCAGGGTGTTAAGTGGCTACATAAGGTAAAGTGATGATTTTGAGTTTTTATTGATTGGTTAAGGTTTCCTAGTGTTTATAAATAATTTATAATAGTGTTAAATTATTTTTATGAGTGTGGAAGTGTGTTTTGATATGATGGATCAAGCTAAGATCATGTTTGGTTCTTGAGTCCTAAAAGGCATAAAAATTAGTTTGTAGAGATTGGATTTGTTGAAGGCATTTCATTTGTAGTTGGAAGGAGTTAAAATATGTTATAGAAATATTATTCATATATATTTTCTATTGGAGTATGGATTTTATCATCGTGAGTTGATTTGTTGATTCTTTCGAGTCCATTTGTGATAAAGAAGTTAACTACTTTTTTTCGGGACATGTTTTTTTCTTGCTGAAAGATTGAGTTGGCTAAGGAATGAAAGGGATTGTTTGATGATTGATATCACATGGATATTGAATTAGGATGAACTTTGTTCCTATTAAAATAATTTTTAGGTCTTATAAGTGGCAAAAAGGGTGTAAACTAGTTGAGTTTGCAACACTAGTTTTTGGGCAACATGATTTGGGGAAGAGTAAAGTTATTGTGGTTTAATAATATGGATGTTTCATGATGTATAACTTACATGGATGTGTTCTAATAGTTATGAGGTTTACATAGAGTGGTTACATTCCATATTTCAGTTTATTTTGAGTGGTCTTGAGGTCCAAATGTAAAGACATGGTGCTAGAAACAATTGTTTGGTGAAGAATATGAGTCTGTTGGCCCATGTTATGAAATATTTGATTGGTCCAAGTAAAAGTGTGACCGCTTATAATTTTTATATCTCATATTACATGTGTGATGATTTTTAGAGTTTTAATAATCATAGTTTTGGTGTAAGTTGATTTTACACATCCTAGTGATGGGTTTTCAAACTTTTTGGTGCAAGTATGAAGGTTTTGAGCATGGCCAACTGTTTTCCAAATTTCTCATTCGTAATGAAGTTAATGCACTAGCTACTAAATAAAATAGCAACTCAAAAATGATAGAGGGTTTATGTTACCTTGGATGTGATATGGGTGTTAGATGGCTGATTCTCGCTGCAACTTGATATACCTACAAAACTAGAACAAATATGGATTAGATAGATATATGCGGGGTTTCCCAACAATGTGGTTCCAAGAAGTGATTAGCTTCTTTTGTGGATGTCAACCCCTATTTTTTAGAAAGAGTGATGTAAAGGATGAAATTGCATAAACATGTAGAAATAGGAATATCACTTTGAATCTAGAAAGATGACAGAAATTGATCTAAAATCTAATTAGATGACAATAACTATAAATTGATTGTTACTTGGTTTGGGTCGATGGTGACCCAAACTATGCAGAGGTGGGTTGACGATGACCTAGGAGGGAAAATATGGACTATAAGATGAATATACAGACCTAAAGGGTCTGAATGCCAACTAGAGGATGACATAATCCTATGTATGTTGTGAGTAGTCTGCAAGGAGGGACCAAGGGTAGAAAACTCTAAGAAATGGTTGAAAACAACAATAGAAGATATTTGTTTGACAAACTAGACCTCGGTCAATGGTGATCGACTAGGTCAGGTAGGATAGTAAAATTGGATAAAGCTGATGATAAATGGACAAGAAATACAACCTATAAGTAAAAATGCTAAAGGGAAGGTTGTTAAAGAAGCTATAAGTGTTGTTATTGATGGTATGAACCTACAAGAGATTAGATACTAGAAACACCTAGATAATATGATAAAAATTTGAATAAAGCAACACGATGATAATGATAAACCTCATGATGGATGATCGTGAGTGATGCAAGCACTCTAAAAATATGACCTAAAGATATGTGGATGTTTTAGGGATGTTCTAGTGCAAGGAAGGATGTTCACTTACAAGAAAGCTTTGAAGTTGCATATCTAATAATCGAATAGAAGGAAAGCAACTAGTTTTATAGGGATGATGGTGACCATGATGGTTCATCATTAATTGCGAAAGAAAGTTTCCCCAATGGGATTCTTTTGTGTTTTTGATGGGATTTAGAGATTCTTAAAGAATAGAAGGATGTTTTAAAGCACTTAGGCGGGAAAGAGATGAGATAAGGGTAGTTAGGGCATAAAAATAGATAAAATATAGAAAAGTAAAGAGGATGTGCATATAGGATAAAAGTAATAGAAATAGAAGGTTAGTTAGGGAAATGGATTAGGGTTAATTAATTAATATTAAATGATTAATTAATTAATGTCACTTAATTAGGGAAATGGATGGGATAATTGGGCATGTAAGATATTAAATGATTAATTAATTAATGTCACTTAATTAATTAATGAGGATTGGGAGGGAATTTAATTAAAGGAAGGGGGATGATTAAATAAATATGTGCACGTGGGCGATGAGGGTATAGATACCAAATTTAGGTGTCTCCATTTTGCCCCTTTTGTTGAGTGGTTTGCACTAGCAAGCCATGAGACAAAAACGATGAGTGTTAGATAAGGATAAAAAGAATTTATTATGACCTCCCCAAATGGGGGTTCAATGACGTTAAGAGAAATCAATGACACATTTGAAAAAGGGCGTGGGGTGAAGAAAAGATGGGTAAAATGATTACCAAGGAAAGATGCCCCCGATAAAAAGGATCACAATAATAATGGAAAAATATGGAATTGAATCCAATATCACATCAACAGGGGAAAATTACAGTCTCAATGAAGACAAACAACAAAATTCTATGGACTAGTGAGTGGGTGAAGATCACTTCACTATGGATGCAAGTTGGGATGACCAACGGTCATCGGAAAGTCATCAAGTATGCGCAACTATATCGAAAAGTATGTGAAATATTTCGTACACGAGGAATTGAGTGAAAATGTATGTGTCCATAAGGGATGAGGATGAATGATGTGGTGCCCAATGAGACATGAAAAATAGATGATAAGTAAAAAAATTTGAGTGATGAAGTAATATGTCCCAAAGGAGAAGTATGGTTGCAAAAGGCAAGAAAAAGGAAAATTCAAATATGCCCCAAGTGGGGAAAATTATGGCTGCAAAGGCAAAAAAAAGGAAAATTCAAATATTCCCCAAGTGGGGAAAAGGTATGGCCACAAAGGAAAAAAGGAAAAAGTATGCCCTAAGAGGGGAAAAGCATGGCCACAAAGGTGGAATTTGATGAAAAATAATGGTGCCCCAAGGATGGGCACGAATATGGCCACAATAGTGGACTTGATATAATGAATGTAATGCCCAAATAGGAAGATGAATATGGCCTCAAAGGAGGACTTTGTGTGTGGATTAGATAGGATTATAAAATAAAATGCCCAAAAGAGGAGTGATTATAGCCACAAAAGGTGGACTTAGGGAATAAATATGATTAACATGCCCAAAGGAAAAAGAGATGGCCACAAATGTGGACTTAGAGAGTTACATATGCCCAAAGGAGGAATAGTCTAAATGTGTTGTATGAAAAATTCCCAGAGGGAAAATAGAGATGACCACAAGTGTGGACTTAATGGTCAAAAATAAATGATGCCCTAGAAAGGGATGCACGAAAAAAAAGGAGAAAGACCAAAATGGTTATTGCTAAGACAAGTCGATGGAGACTGAGGCCAATCAACGATGACCTAAGAGAGGGTCGACGGGGACCGAGTGTCGGTGGGCTATATAAGCTCGAGTGTCGACAATAATGATCATTTTCATGTGTAAACTTAACGAGAGAGAGAGAGAGAGAGAGAGAGAGAGAGAGAGAGTGAAAAAAAGAGAGACTTAGAAATGGAGGTCATTGGAGCTACAAGGAAATGCCAGAGGGTGTAGAGGATGGTGAGTAACAAAAATCACGCTAGTTTTT
Source organism: Taxus wallichiana var. yunnanensis (assembly GCA_018340775.1). NCBI lineage: Eukaryota > Viridiplantae > Streptophyta > Pinopsida > Cupressales > Taxaceae > Taxus > Taxus wallichiana. The sequence goes on along the minus strand of CM031236.1, from coordinate 22,114,456 downwards.
ATTTAATTTCATGTTTTATTTATTTTATGACATTTTTATAGAAAAATGGATGGAGTCAAGGCGGTTGGTGGTGACCCGGATGGGTCAACATTGACCGAGTCCTAAAGCAAATCGATTGACCTCACGAAATGCATCGACCTAACATGGGTGGCGTCTACTAGGGTTATATTATATAGATTGGGGTTTAGATTGAAATTTGGATGAAACTTTGGATGTATTTTTGGATCAGAGTCTAATGTATGCATGTCTTTTTTTGTGATTGTAGGCTAGAGAGACCTTATATTTGAGAGATCAAGTTCCTTCTCTATATGAGAATATTAGAGGGGATATGACAGATGCCTAGTGGGATCATCTATCTAAATTTGGACTAGGAGGATTTAGACATTATCAGAGGATCCCACGGGATGTGGGGCTTATGAGTTCTTTGGTTGAGATGTGGGTGTTTCACCTTATTCTAGATTGTTTCTTTGAATGTTGATGAAATAGATAAGGGTAAAGGGCTAGGAGGAATACTTGTTAAAATGCTAGTTAAAGGTTGTTGTGCACATATGTCTTCTTGATCCACAATTGATCATGAGAGCTTCCTTTTTTCTTAGAGGAACTACCTGAAATGAAAAACAAGACCACCAAATAAAAGTTAAACAGTATATGCAGTGGAATACCTAGCGTATGCTAGATCAGGGAAGTGTGATACTCCCTAGACAACTATTAATCCACTATTTAAAACAACTTAATGTTAACGATAAAGGAAATCCTATTATAGTTAAAATGATTTAGGTATCTCATTCTTCTACAATAAGCAAATTCATTCACAACAATCTAAGCTATGACTGAATCTAAAGGCCAAGGTCTCTGTCCGAGTACCGGTATTGGTCACGATCTAGTTTTGGGTTATTTTGGGTATTAGGTGGAGGTTTTTAGCTCTACTCTTGGTTTGATGGTAAAAACACGGTGACCGACATCTGTTTGATATAACCATGGTCGGTTTAGGTTAACCGCTATGGTTATGGGTAACCAACATCGGTATGGTCGGGGTATAGGAAACTTATCAAAAACTTGGAGTGGTGATAGATCCGAGGCTAAATGGGAATGGGTAATGTCCGAATAGGTCTTAGGTATATTCGGGGGTAATAAAAACACAGGTATGGGAAGTTCAATGGTGTGGGTGAAGGAATGGTCAAGTTTGCATGGAGGTAAATGGTGGGGGAATGGGAATGGGAGTAGAAACTAATAACAAAAGTAAAAGAGTCTACTAAAATGACAATGGAAAAGTGTTGGTTAACAAAACACTTACTATTGTACGAGCTTGATGTCTAGTTGGCAATGGAGGGTGATCAAATGGAAGGAACTTGGTGTGGTGATGGTGCTTCCTAGATGCTTTTGTGAATGCAAATGGCTCTATGATTGCTTTTAATGCTGGTTGTGGATGCTCTGATGTGTGTGTGAATACTCGTTCTATTTGCATGCACGCAACTGTGGTTTCATCTCTCGCTCTCAAAAGATGTGCCAAACTCAAAATAAGGTTGTTTTGGGGATTAAATGGTAACTGATGACAATTTTGGGTTGAACGGTGACAGTTTAGGGTAACCGATGTTGGTTAGGGTGGGATTTCCTAGGTTTACTAAACTGGGTAGATCCTCTTGATTTTCTAGGATCTCGTTTGTTTTCTTCCGTGGATTAGAATGGAAGGTTACTTTCTAACGTGTGGGAATGTTGTTAGAGGAATGTAGGCTTTGATTTTTAGGTTTTAGATAGGTCTTAATTAGTTATGGCAACATACTAAGAATAGGTCTTAGGGTGAGGTGGCTAGATGAGGTGTATACACGAGGTAGTGGTGTGGGCATTATCTATTTAGGATATTTAAATAATAGATATTGTGAGAACATGGATTAATTTAATTTAATTATTAAATTAGTGGGGTGAAAAAGGGCCATGGTTAGGTGAGTGTGTTTGATTTGGTTATTTTCGAGGACCTAGGGGAGTGTGACCCAATTTGGTGTTTACATTTTCCCCTTTTTGTTGTGTAGCTTGTATTGGTAAGCGGCGTTGAAAAAAAAAAAGATGTGGTTACACCTCATGTGTGGGTGAAGGTGATCCCCCTCAAACCAGGAACTGATGAGGCAAAAGGCATAATCAGTGAGTGGTTTGATAAAAGGTGAATGTGATGAAGAGGAAGGTGGGTAACGGGGTAAAAAGGGAAAAAGGTCTACTCGGGTAATCCAGGTAATGGGTCAGGGTCAAAGGTAGTAACAGTCAAATGCACGCACACATATAAACTATAGCATGGTACTAAGTTGAAGAGTAGACAAACTCTACATTGTCTAAGGTTGCTAGGTTTATCCAAACAAGGTTGAGGTGATTCCGGTATCCAAGGTATAGGATATGGTTAGGAAACATGACACAAGTTAGGTGCATGAATGTTTAGGTATGTTCTAGTACACCAAGGGTTGGGTTAGGATGAACGGTCATGGAAAGAGAAAAGGTAAGGTCAATATGTCCATCAACACAAGTAACATTTCCACAAAGGTATAGTGAGCACATGAGTTCATAGGTCACTAGTGATGTTCCAGGTCTAAGTTACTAGGTCATGGCATGGGTAGGGCCGAGGTATGGGTAAAATAATGAGTCCCCAAATGAGGACGAGGTGAGGGGGTAAATGATAAGGTCAAGAAGATAAAGTGAAGTGTCCAAGTGAGGTGTGGGTGAGGTAAAAAGGATTTAGGTCAAAAATTGGGGATAGGGGGTAGGAAATAAAACTAAGTAGGTAAACCGATGATGGTTCAAAGGCACTGATGCCACGCAATCGACCAACCATGGTAATCTAGGGCACAAGACCAATGTCGGTTAAGGTAAAACCATCGCGGTCAAGTTGGGTAGGTTATAAAAATAAAAATTATTGTATTTTTCAAATCATTTATCTTTTACCGAATTGGGGAAAATGACAAGTGAGAGAGAGAAAAGTGGAAAATGTCCATGTGGAATGGAGAGTTGAGTTGGAGAGTGGTGGGAATGGAGGGTGTAGGTGTGGTTGAGGTAGCGACGAAACCGGTGAGTGGAGGTGTAGGTGAAGAGGTAGTGGTCGTGGAGGTAGATGCTTTAATGGGTATAAGCACATCATTGGGTAGGTAAATCATCTTGCAAGTTTTGAAAGGTGATAGATCAGGCATTGGAATGGTATATGTGTGTCCTTTATGCACAAACTTTACACAACAATGCAAAGTGGAATGAACAAAACCCATGACACGAATCCAGGGGCCTACCAAGCAAAAGGTTATATTGAAACTCCCCCTCCAAGATGTAAAATAGAACTCGAACAATGTGGGGGCCCACACGAACATGGAGGATGACGGTACAAGTGTAGAGTTGATAGTATCATTGAATGAACAAAACATGATGGGATGTTTATACATGTAATTCTCAGGTATGTGCATTTGGGTGAATGCATGGGAGGAAATGATGTTAATGCTAGCACCCCCATCGATCATAACATGTCGTACACATATATCATCGATGTGGATAGAGATGAAGAGAGCTGGATCTGGGTCATCGGTTTGGTGTGGTGTGATCTCTTCATCTGAGAAGCTAAGGGTGGATACTTGGTGAGTAGGTGGAGGTGTAGGAGAAGATGGTAATTTAGTAAGGGAGGATACATGATGAGGTGTAATAATGGAGGCCACGGGTGTAGGGTCATTGGGTAAGACCTCAATAGACTGAAGAACCTCCATGAGAGCTTGACGATGGGATTCTGAGGTTTGTATGAGGTCATATAGGGACATTTTGAGGAAGATTGGTGTAATTGTTTGACCATCGCGTGATGTGTAACCCCATTAGAAATAGGATATGTGGGGCCGCGGATAGTGATTTTAGGTGTGGGTGTAGATGGTATGTTGGGTATAGGGTTGGTCGGTGGGTGGTTTCCTTTTCCTTTCCTTTATCCTTTTGAGCACGAGATATGGTTTCATGTTGATTTAGGGTTGAAGTAGGTGAGCCAAAAGGTATAACCAAGAAGGATAGAATCCCGGAGGGAAGAAACCTTGTGAGATGAGTTGAGCACACCGGCATTTAGGTGGAGGTTTGGTGAGCTCTCGATGTGAACCATGTTAATTTCAAATCTTGGGGGTGGCTCTAAGAGTTGTGGGAGGTGGAGGTCTTAGTCGCTAAGTAGGAAATAAGGGAATAACGTGGGAATGGGTGCTTTGGTGAAATGGGATCCTCATCGAGAAGGTCATCATCATCAAAGTTTTCTTCTAGAGGACACAATTGATAAGAACAATTTTCAAATCCTTATAGTCCTCTACATCGTGACCTGGCACACGATGGTAGGCGTAAATTTTGGTGTTGTCAAATCCCTTTGGTTTGGGTTTGAGAGGGTCATAAGGTCTGAGAGGCGGTAATGTAATGACAAAAGTTTCAAGGAGGTTGGTTAAGATTTTGGCATAGGATCCCACTAGTGGATCACAATGGGAAGTGAAAGTGGGTTTGGGTGTAGGTGTGGTGACTATATAGGAAGGGTATTTGCAAGAGGGGGAGAGGGTCGAGATATGGTTTTAGGTGTCTTTGGGTGGTCTTAGGTGTTGGTCATGTCTACTTAGGTAAGGGTATGGTAGATGAATTGGCAAGAGAGTGTGTGGTTGGTTTGACTACCTTATTGGGGGTAGTAGATTTTGTCTTTAGGTTACACCTTCTTGGGTAAAGGTGATACGGGCACATGAGACCTAGAGGGAAAAGTGGATGGTGGAAGAGGGTGAGTTACCCATGGGGATAACTAAGGTGCTATGAAGGTAGATGGCACGGGTCATGTAGGAGGTGTGAGGGAAAGAGACTGAAGTGTCATGGGTAGTGAAGAAGTTATCGATGGTATTGGAGGTATGGGTGGTAAAGATGTTGTAGGTGTGGGCGAAGTCATGTCGGGTACTTGGGTATGTTAGAGGTCTGCGAGGGAGAAATGGGCTGCTATGTTTTTGGCTTACCGGTGGGTGGAAGTTTCTTAACCATGGTGGAGGGTGAGGTCCTAAGATGGATGGAAGGGGTGACGGTGATGAAGGTGAGGTTGGGGTATGAGATCTATGGGATTGGTTCTTCTGCTTGGGTGTCAGATTAAGCCTGGTGTTGGCTTTGAAGGATGTAGCTAAATCTAATTTGATGGGTGGATGAGTAAGGTTGGCCATTGGGATGACCCCTAAGGTGGTAATAAGTTTAGACAAGGAAGATGATGTAGGTGTAGATTTGGATGTAGAAGCATGTTGGGTTATGGGTAGGTTGTGTGAGTTAGGCCATGTGTGGTACCATGGGGGAATTTTTGATAGTTGTGGTTTTGTTTGGTTTGATTGGTCAAGTATTTTTGGATAGAGAGTGAAAGTGTCGGTGAGTGACATCTGCATTTGTGTTGAGACAGGAAGTAGAAGACACCCCAAAGTAAGGCTCTATCCACATAATCCGTGGTCGACCAAGCGTGAGAATGATGTTAGAGTAGGTATTTACCTTAGCTCATGTTCACCTAGGTACATTATTTACCTTTATTGTATTTATCCTCACCCATTTATGTGTGTGGATATTTCTTTTATTTATTTAGATATTAGGAGATATTATCTAGTTGTTAGGTATAGTTCTTTCCTTGATCTATGGTATTGACTAGTTCTTTCCTAGATCTATGGTATTGACTAGATCCTTGATATCTAGCTCTCTCATAAATCTATGAACTTGACTAGTTCTTTGATGACTAGTTCTTTCCATGATTTATGGCTTGATCTACGACCTTGACTGATTCTTAGATTGTTATTCCTTTCCTATATAAGCAAGGCCCATTCTCATTGTATTTCATTGAGTTCCATAATAATATATGATATTGATGCTCATTTGTTTGCAAAGGTTTATGTAAATTTATTCTGGTGAATTACTTGCATCTTATTGATAGTGTTGTTTGATCGGCATCATCAGTGTTCTTGGCTTGAATACGATTTGGTTATCGTTCCTTTTAGATGGTTAGGTGTAAGTGGGTATACCGAACCATATATGCTGTTGATGGGTCCATTGACAAGTATAAGTCTCATCTTGTTGCAAAGAGTTTTTCACAAGTTGAAGGTATTGATTACTCTGAGACTTTTGCACCCATTGCCAAGATGGATTATGTATGCCTTGTACTTGTTATTGCTGCATCACAGGGGTGGCTTGTATACCAAATGGATGTGAAGAGTGCCTTCTTACATGGAAATCTACAAGAGGAAATATATATGGAGCAGCCAGTTGGATATTTTTAGGATTCTTCTCTTGTTTGTAGGCTCTAAAGGTCTCACTACGGTCTCAAACAAGCCCCTCGGGCTTGGTATGAGAAGATGGATTCTTTTCTTCTATCTATTGGTTTTGTTCATTGCCATTCGATCATACAATGTATCTCTAGCATGTTGGTGAGGATATTGTGATACTTGTCTTGTATGTTGATGATCATTACTTACTGAAGCTCTTCTTCCCACATTCAGAGTATTCAGAGGGCTCTTTCTACATAGTTTGACATGACAGATCTTGGGCTATTGCATTATTTCCTTGGTTTGCAGATTTCTCAGATAGATTTAGGGATTCATTTGAGTCAACAAAAGTACACCCATGATCTTCTTAGGCACTTTGATATGGCTGATTGCAAGCCAAGTCCATCTCCTTTTCATTCTGGAGTTACTCTTACATCCACATATACCACACCAATTTGTGATCCTACGTTGTATAGCTAATTAGTTGGGAGTCTCATGTACTTGACCCATACTCACCTTGATATTTCATTTGCAGGAGGGCTTATATCTTGATTTTCACATTCTCCTCATAGTAGTCACTGATAGGATGCTAAAAGGATTTTACTTCCCACTTTGGCCTACACTACGGGATCTACTTAGTTGGTTGGGTATACAGATTCAGATTGGGTAGGTTCTATTGATGACAAGCATTCCACTTTTGGCTATCTTTTCTATCTTGGTTCTTCTCCAGTTGCTTGGGTGTGTAAAAAGTAACAGGCTATTGCACTTTCATCTTCAAAGGTAGAGTACAAGGTAATTACAACAAGTAAAAGGAACGTAAAAGAAGGTTCACCTAAGCTCATGTTCACCTACGTACTTTATTTACCTTTATTGTATTTATCCTCACCCACTTATGTGTGTGGATATTTCTTTTATCTTATTTAGATATTAGGAGATATTATCTAGTTGTTAGGTATAGTTCTTTCCTTGATCTATGGTATTGACTAGATCCTTGATGTCTAGTTCTCTCCTAAATCTATGGACTTGACTAGTTCTTTCCATGATTTATGGCTTGATCTACGACCTTGATTGGTTCTTAGATTATTATTCCTTGCCTATATAAGCAAGGTCCATTTTCATTGTATTTCATTGAGTTTCATAATAATATATGATATTGTTGTTCATTTGTTTGCAAAGGTTTTATGTAAAGTTATTCTGGTGAATTGCTTTCATCTTATTGATCGTGGTGTTTGATTAGCATCTATGTTCTTGGCTTGAAATACGATCTAGTTATCATTATTTTCATGGTATCGAGCTGGAGATTGTTGATATTTGGGATTTGGTCATATTTTGTTGCTGCGTGTATTTTTATGCAAAATGTAGGCTTTCCATTGGATTCGGAAGGTGGGAAAATCCAAAGATCTACCGTAAGCTTGACCGTTTTTGAGGCGATCATTTTTCTAGGTTTTCTTTACACCCATTAAAATTCTAAACCCTTGGTCATATGAGGGCTTAAAGCTTGTGATTATTACTAGTAGGTGCTTAATTTCAGCCCCTTTAATTTTATTTGTGTGGTGAAGGCAACAATAATTTATTTTGTTTTAGTGGCAACTAAAATAAATAAGTAGAGCATAATCTTGAAAAGCTTGTAACTTTTAATCGATATCTTGGTTTTGAGTGCCATTTTTTGCAAAAGTGCTTATTTTTTCATGCTCTTTCCATTGGAGTTATTTATTTTGAGAGTTGCAATATAATTATAAAGTACCAAATATGGAGGACTATTGTAATCAAATTTGGTGAGGGCGACGTCCTAAACTTTTGGGAGTTGTAGTTTGTACCTATCATGGATTATGAGAATGATATGATTTTCTCTGAAGTATGTGGACTTCAAGAGGATATTGTAAAATTTGTGGAAGAAAATAGATCACTCAAGAAGTGAAATTCTCTTCTATAATCACTCATTCACAATAAGGATACAATAATACACTCCTTGCAGAACAAACTTGCTAGCCTACAACATCACCATCATATTGTGGACAACCATATCCATGCTCCTAGTCCACTTGCAATTGTTGCTCTTGTACCCACTAACATTGATCTGCTAGTCTTTGAGCCTGAACCTACTTTTGATGCTTCTAAACTTGTGAGGCTTATTACTGCATGCTCTTCCACATCTGTGCCTATTACAATACCACATGTTGTGTATCCTATTTCTACTCAACTACATGACCTTTTTAGAAGCGTACCACTTCTTTCAGTTCTCGCATACTCCATTTTATGGGTTTCTCTAGAGGTATTGGCAGATACTCGTAGGGTATTGTTTCCCCTCTTCCACATGTTAAGTGGAATTCTCGCCATGACATTGGTTTTCATGTAGATACTTCATTGGGATCACACATTGATAGAGCTCATTTGTTTGTTCACTTGACTCTTTTTGAGGATCATGAGCAACACATGATTTCTACATCTTCACTCAAGCTTGAGAAATCGAGAGATTCAGCTATCGACATGATCAACCCGACGACACACATTCTCGATGTTCTTTTACATGCACCCACTATGTATTTTGCACTAAGTCATATGCAGCATCTTCTCCATCCATCCATGTTGATTTGGGGTGGATATCAAGTTGTGGATGTGTTTGGTTCAATTGGCTGAAATATATTTGGATAGAGAGTTGAAGTGTCAAGTGAGTGACATCTGCATTTATGTTGAGATAGGAAGGCAGAAGACACCCCCAAAGTAAGCTCTATCCACATAATCCAGTAATCAACCAAGCATGAGAATGACACTACAATGGGTGAGGTTGATGAGGTTCTAATGGTGATTCCCATAAAATGTGTCTTAGAAATGGGAAATTTTCTAGCTTCACTGTGGGTAAGAGAGCCATAAATAAGTTTACAAGATTTTGGGTAGTGGATGGAGAATGGTCACCGTATGATGGAAAAGTGACAAGCGAGCATGGGAATCTACAAGTAACTCTTCCTCGCACCTGACCTCTCGAGGTCATGCCGAGATAGCCGGTGGGGATGGATTATGCGTAGGGTATGGGTAAACTAGTTAGGCAATCTTATATCTTCAACACGCACTAATGGAATCTGTGAATCTAAGGCAAAGAAGGCCCTCCTAACCTAAACTGGCATGATAGATCGGTCGGCAAGGATGATTTCTCAAAGGCTCCAATCAATATCGAGCTCTGGCATGATCCGATCTATAGGTTGTGGGATACGTGGAAAATGACCTAGGATGGTTTTGTGTATGTCTCCAGATAGGGTCATATGATGGATGATGGATATATAGCGGATTCTATGGCCAATTCTCTGGTCTAGTCTAGAAATATTTAGCTTTGTTAGCTGCTACGTCTAACAAGGATAATTGTGCGATGATGGTAGGTGGAAGTGTTATTTCTATCTTTTCATTCTCTTGAGAAACAGATAAGGGTTAGGGCTAGGAGGAATACTTGTTGAGTGTTGGGAAGGTGTGCGCGTACCGTAGAGAGATCAAACTGATTGTGAAGAGCTCCTTTTTGTCTGGGAAGGACTACCTGTAAATAAGAATGCAAGACCACCAGATTTTCATTAAACAATAAGTGAGGGAACTACCTTGGGCCCAGGAAATATTAGACTTCCTTTCGAAGGTGGTTAGTTCCCTTTTAATACAAATTAATGCAAATGATAATAAAGAAGCTATTGCAAAATCACGATTTAGGTACCTCGTTACTAAAAGCAATAGAGACTAAACTACCAATAATAAAATGTCATGTTGTTTGTTTGGTCACTGGTTATTGATACATTCAGATCAAGTTACAGGGATAGACAAGGCTTGGATATGAGATTGTTTGGAGGTAAATAGGTGAAAGGTTGGTTTTTGGTATAAGTCATAGTGACCGATGCTCGGTCACTGGATAACCGACCATGGTTATAAAACCGGTACCGGTAGGGGATAACCGATATCGGTAGGGGCAGTGATTTAGGGGCTTTTAAATGGAGGTTGGTTGTAAGGTGGTTATGGGGTTTAGAAGGTTGGTAGATGGTTGAGGGGTAGGGTGATAGAGAAGACTCAGAGAGTGAGAAAGCTATCTTTGGGGCAATATAGAGATGGATGAATGAAGGTTAGGTTAGTGTGGATGTGGAGTTATAGGTCTTAGGTGCTGCGGTGGTGGTAGATCCAGAGTGAGCTTATAATCACTATGAATCAAAAGTTCACAAAGTAGTGTCTAGAAGCATATAAGGTAATAAAAGAGACTACTTACTAGTTTCTGATGTGGATGTAGGTCCAAGGAATGCAGTGGCGAAGGCAAGGCTCAGTTGGGATGATCCGCAATCGAAGTGAGCTGATGAAACTATCCTCTAACTCTCCCAATGTTTGGATGAGTGTGACCATGATCTAGTTGCTTAGTTATAGTCTTGGGCTCAATACTCCTCTCTGCAACCTCTTCTCTCTCTCTCTCACTTGTCCCTCTCTTGTAAAATGAATTTGGATCCCTTTGTTTTGGTTGGGGGAGGTCATTTATAGGGAACCGATGGTGGTTACCTAACCGACGCCGGTCACGTAGGGACCGATGTCGGTTAGGTCAAAGTTGGCTATTTTTAGTAAAATAGCCAACTTTCCCTCCTTTTCTCCCGAGGGGTCAGTTATGGGCTTGGTCAAGTCATTATTAGGTTCATTTTGGTGTGGGTGAGGGGTGATGAGTCATGGGTGTGGGTCTAGACCAAGTTATAGGTCTTAATTAGGTTAGTTTAGGGTTAGGGCTAGGTCATGGTGAGGTGGCGAGGTGAGGTGGCAGGGTTGGAGATGTGGATTTATTAATTATAAGGTAATTAATAAATAATTAAGTGTGTAAGGTTTAGGTGGTGAGGTAGGGTTAGGTTGCGAGATGAGATGTGGGGCACAGGGTGTTGTAAGACCCAAATTTGGTGTCTACATTTTCCCCTTGTTGTCGTGTAGCTTGTCTTGTAAAGTTGCACCGACAATAATAAGAAGTGGTTGCCCCAGTTAAGGGTATAGGTAATCCCCCTCAAATCTATCACAGATTGAGGCGACGTGAAATCAGGGATAGGGTTGATAAAGGGTGAATGATGATGAGATGATGGTAAGATGGTGGGGTAAGTTCAAGGAAGAAGGTAGACGCACATTGAAATGCGAGTTCGCGACCAGGGTACATGATTTGAAGAGCAAACAAGCAATTCATAGGCAAAGGTCGATAGTTTATCCAAACAAGGTTGATATAATCCAGTATCCAAGGCATAGGAAGTAGCTCAGGGATATAACGGGTAAGGTATCGGAAATTTAGGCATGTTCGAGGTAAGTACTTAAATGGTTGGTTTTAGTTGAGATAAATGTCACGGTCTCGGTCTAGGCAAAGCTGGTCGGTGATCAATTCAAGTATCCTAGTCATGATAAAATACGAGCAGTGAGCTCGATTGAACAAAAGAGAGGTACATGATGGGTGGATAGAATCATAATTTACGGGCCTCGGTCGAGTATAGTTAATCGGGTGCGGTCTTAGGTCGGGCCGATTGGTTAAAGGTCCAGGTGGCCGTAATTTGGTTGTGGTCGGGCCGATTGGTTGGTTGGTAAAAGTAAAATAAGTTTGATTGGTAGGGTAATGTTGTTGGTGTTGGTAAGGTATTGGTGGTGTTGGGATGTGGGTATAGGTGAAGTGAGGGTTAGCTTACCCAAGTATAGGAAACCGTGTCCTGATTAAGGTCAACACATAATCCTAGATTCGGGTAAAAGAGGCAAAAGTGTCCCATAGTTGGAAAGAGCTAAACAAACCACGTATTATCGTAGGATGAGCTTGAATCCCTAGGTACCTTGCATAGGTGAGAAGTCGATAGGTGAAAAGAGTTGTATAATCACAATATATCGGATATACGTCACGTCCCTTGAGTTTTTGTTGTTTTGAAGAATGGTGAGGTGAGGTGGATGGTATAGCTAGGGCGTAGAGAACTTGTTATAAGGTGATTATTCTGACGAAAGAGAACCAAACCTAAATAGACAAGTCCATGACTCAAAAGTGCTTTTGAATACTACTTTTATTTTTCTGGATATAGACTGATCGATGCGGGAAGTCTATATGGGATATGCATTTTGTTGTTCTTGAGGTCTTCACGAAGTTGATCAATGTGAGAAGCTTCTGATAGAGGATGAATTTGTATAGCTTGTCCTTGAAGGAGCAATCTACTTATAGTAGTAGATGCGGCTTTGCACATAGCTATCCTTCGAGGGAGCAATCTAGTTTATAGCTTAGAGGTCTAGATGTCTATTTGGCATGAAGCATCTAGTTTTGTAGGAAGTTTGACTCAAGAATATCCTAGAATTGTATAATTGAGAACTTGTTATTTTGATACTTTTAAGTCATGGACCGAGACTAAAAGGGGAAGGCATCTTTAAGAGGAGGTGATGATCAAACCACGTGAGTTTGATTCTACTTTGAGATGCACGAAACAAGGTGTATGAGGTGGTAAATGAGCTCAAGGGACGAGCGCAAGGTAGATAAGAAGTGATGTAACACTAAATTCAATAGTAGAATGGTCAGAGATGCAAGACATTAAGGGGTTCAGGCTCAGGTTTACCATTAAGCGAAGAAGCTAAATGATAAGTACACGATCCATAAGTGTGAGTGATAATGTAAGGCCCAATCCAATAGGAGAAAATTTTCCACGTTTTCTCTTTTCTAGTTTGGTTACATGTTGATTCTCTTTGAGACAAGATCACCAATCTTAAAGGTATATCGTGCATGAATTTTTTATCATAAGCACATTGATGCATTTTTGATAAATTTGAAGGTGGTCAAGAGCTGTAAGATGACGCTCGTCAAGAAGCTCCAATTGGGCTAACCACTCTTGGCGGAAGTCATCATTGGTGAGAATATCCTAGAGAGATATTTTGAGGGAAGGGATTTGTATTTCTAGAGGAAAGATCAGCCTCGGTACCATACACCAAAGAGAATGGTGTGGCATTAGTGGAAGTATGAATGCTGGTACATAAGCCCAAAGGGAAAAGGGGATGTGATCATGCCAGTTTTTCCCAGAATCATTAATGACTTTCATGAGAATTTTGGTTAAGGTTTTGTTAGAAGATTCGGCTTGACCATTTTCTTGTGGATAGTAGGGTGACGAGAAGCTAAGTTTGATACCAAAGTTGTCACAAAGGGCTCGTAACAACTTATTTTTGAAATATTTTCCATTATCTGTTATCAGGCGATGAGGAACACCAAAACAACAGATAATGTGATGATTGATGAACTCAACGATTTTCTCTTTTTGGTTGAAATGAGTGGAATGGCCTCCACCCATTTAGTGTAATATTCGGTTGCCGTGATGATCCAATGGTGACGCTGTGAAGAAGGTGGGTGAATCTCACCAATAAGGTCTAAACCCCATTGTGAGAAAGGCCAAAGATCTCGTGTGACCTGTAGCGGGTGGCTGGGAGTATGTTGAAGGTTGGCATGCTGTTGACACATAACACAACACTTAACATATTCATAGTAGTCTTTATTAAGAGTAGGCCAATAATATCCTAGGCGAAGGATCCGCTTGGCCATGGCAAGGCCACTAAAGTGCCCACCACAAATTCCATCATGGACTTGTTGGATGGTATGGGTGACTTCAGCGCCGGTTAGACATCGAAGGAGGATACCATCGAAGCCACGTTTATAGAGGAGTCCCCCCATGATGACATAATGAGAAACACTTTTAAGAAAAGCATGTTTTCCATTACTAGTAAGGTCAGGTGGGAGAACAGAGGTTGTAAGGTAGTCGTGAAATTGGTGATACCAGGTATCCTGCGAATCAACAGATACATTATTTACCATACAAACATCCGGGACTAAGTAAGATGGGGCAAAGAGTTGTTGGACCAAGACAAATATGTCAGAGTCAGTTGGTGAGGTAGGAATTTGTGAGGCCAAGCAAGCCATAGTATCCATAAATTTATTAGTTGAGTGTGGAATGGTTTGGATAGAATAATGAGTAAATAAGGTCAAAAGTGAATCCACGTAACATTTGTACTTTTGAAGTTCCTCATTTTTACATTGGTAGATGCCAGTAACTTGATTTACTACCAATTGAGAGTCACCAAAAATGTTAATAGACTTCACACCTAAGTGTAACATAACATGGAGACCCAAAACAAGGGCCTCGTATTCCGTTATATTGTTAGTGCAGGGGAAATCGAGCCTGAATGAAAGAGGCATAGGTTCACCATCAAGAGGAATGAGAACAACGCCCACCCCTCCACACGCTGACATTTAGATCCATCAAAGAAGAGGGTCATCGGATAAGACACATCACTGAGTGAAAGGGTTGCGATGAGTTCATCAGGGAAAGTAAAATTGGTAAATTGTTCCCCAGGTAAAGGGGCTTCCAGTGAGTTGATCCGCGATAGTTTGTCCTTTGACTGATTTCTGGTGTACAAACTCAAGGTCGAGGTTAGCGAGGAGCATAAGCCATCGGGTGATGCGTTGGTTTAGATGAGGTTTGGCATACATATAATGTATGGGATCAGCATTGGTGATGACAAAAGTTTTGTGATTCAGGAGGTAATGTCGGAGTTTGGTGGCCACGAATGATAGGGCTAGGCACAACTTTTCTACGTGTGTATACCTAGTCTCGTAATCCACAAGAGTATGGCTTATGTAATAAACTACTTTCTCTCGATGCTCGAGTCACGATGTGCGAGCATGGCTCCTACAACATGGTCGGTGGCAGAAAGGTAAAGGTAGAAAGGGTGATCATCCTGAGGTGGGATAAGCACGGGTGGCTGCAAGAGATAAGCTTTAAGAGCCTCAAAGGCTTGGTGGCACTCCTCACTCCATTGAAAGACAATGTCCTTTTTAAGGAGATGATGGAAAGGTTGACATCGATCCGAGAGTTGTGAGATGAAACACCGGATAGATTGGAGTTTTCCCTGCAAACTACGTAATTGTTTTAGGTTAGTGGGTGGGGGCATTTCTAAGATAGCTTTGACTTTAGCTGGGTCGACCTCAATGCCACGCAAAGAGATGATAAAGCCAAGGAGTTTTCCCAAAAGGACACCAAAGACACATTTCTTTGGTTGAAGACAAACACAGTATTGTAACAGGTGATCGAAAATAATGGTTAAAACATCGAGATGTTCACTGCGATGTTTGGATTTTCCAAGAAGATCATCGACATAATCCTCGAGGATAGTGTGCATAATGTCATGAAAAATGTAAGTCATAGCCCACTGATAGGTCACACTAGCATTCTTAAGGCCAAATGGCATGACACGATAGCAGAAGGTCCCCCAGGGGTAATGAAGGTGGTTTTATGTTGATCGGCGGGGCTACTAAAATTTGATTGTATCCCGAGAAACCATCCATGAGAGAAAGCATCTCATGGCCCGCAGTGAGATCAACAAGTTGATCAATGCTAGGTAGGGGGAAGTCATCCTTTGGGCAAGCGAGGTTAAGGTCCCGAAAATCCATACATATCCGAAGTCCCCCATCACTTTAGTGACAGGTACGACATTAGAAATCCATTGAGGATAGTCAATAGGTAAGATGAAAGAAACAGAAAGGAGTCATTGAAGCTCTTCTTTAACCAAGAGGGCAATGCGTGGATGCATTTTTCTCAGTTTCTGTTTAACTAGTTTGGAGTCTAGTTTCAGAGTGATGTTATGGACAGCAATGTCAGGATCGATTCCTGGCATGTCGGCGTAGGACCAAGCGAAAGCTTGATTGCGGGCACGGAGGAAGGTAGTGAAGGTGGCTTGTTCTGATGCGTCGAGAGATTGTCCGATCTTTACAATGTGAGGATCATCCTCCATGTGGATGTTGATTTCTATAGTCGACTCATTCAACATGGTTTGGGTTTCAGATGGTAAGGCGTTGAATATAAGAGTCATCCGCACCAAGGTAGGTGAGGATGGAGTCGTCATCCTGGCACTCCACAACATTAATCGAAGGTGAGTCTTCTTTGATCATGTCTGGATACAAAAGGGGGAGAGAAGATGGGTCTTCACCATCGCGTTGATAAGTGAGAGGACCTAGGAAGATAGCATTCACGAAAAAAAAAAAGTTAGGAGGGATAGATTCTGGGTCTATCGACTCCGTGGGTGAAGATGGAAAAATGGGCGTTGATGGTTCGGAAGGGGTGACTTCGTCATCTTCCTGGATATAATTGACAGAGGTTTTCTTCGGTGTAGGTGGTTCAGAAAATCCAAGACCACTACGATCTTTGTGTTTGCGTGTAGTCATGGGAATGATCGTATGTCGGCCTTGTTCATAAAGACCAAAACCAAAACCTTTCCAAGCACAGTGAGTCAGGAAGGTGAGGGAAAAATGATGGTTGGTTAGATATTGAAAATCAGATTGGAAGGGAACCACACCAAGGGGAGGTTTAGGGGTGACAGAGGATGCGTTGACACCCCCATACGTTAGGTTGGTGTGGCAATTAGGTGGTCCGTAGGAGATCACCTCCCCCACACGACGGTCGTAGGTAGGATGCGCATGTAACTGTCCATACTCTTGTGGGGTATGGAAGGTGCTAACGTTGTATAGGTGGTACTCCCCCAGCGTAAGGCATTGAAAAACACCTACCAAGGGATCCGAGGTTGGGATGTTGTCTGCGGGGAAGGAAGAGGTATTCACGTCGGTGGTTTCATTGGTCGAAGGTGTGGGTGCGGCTAAGGTGGATGGTTGAGGCGTGGTTGAAGTAGATGGTTGGGTCGGATCAATGGGTGCCTTGACTGGTACAAGCACATCATTAGGGTGGTATAACATATTGCAGGTTTTGAAGGGGAAGCGTCAGCTGTGACGGTGTATGACTTCCCCTCATACTCAAATTTTATGCATCTATGTAAGGTGGAGGGAACGCATCCCATAGCCCGGATCCAAGGGCGGCCTAACAACATGTTGTATTGGAACTCTCCCTCAAGGACATAGAAGAGTTTGGGCAAGGTACGTGGCCCTACATGAATGTTAAGGATCACGGTGCCTAGGGTAGAAGTAATAGCATCGTTGAATGAACGCAACATGGTGGGGTTGGCACACATGCAGCTAGGAGGGATATTCATCTGTTGGAAGGCTTTGGAAGAGATGATGTTTAGGCTAGCACCCCATCGATCATAACACGACGTACCCGGATGTCTGGATGTAAGCGAGATGAAAAGAGCGGGGTCAGGATCTTCTGCACCAAAGATGACAATTTCTTCTTGAAAAAACTGATAGCAGCGGCTTGTTGTATAGGGACAGAGGTGGTTGTGGAGGTAGGTTGTTTGGTGAGAGAAGCGACGTGGTTGGGTGTTAAGATGGAGGTGATGGGTAGGGTTTCATTAGGTAGGACCTCTATCCCTTGGAGGATCTCAATTAGAGCTTGTCGATGAGATTCAGATGTTTGAATGAGATCATAGAGTGTCATTTTTACAGGAGATTGGTGAAGTTGTTTGATCATGGTGCGATGGGAAACTCCATCAGAGACTGGATAGGTAGGTCCACGAATAACCACTTTAGGTGGTGGTGCGATCGGGATGGCGGAAGGAGAAAGAGAGGCGCAGGTGTGCTCTCTTTAGCTTTTCCATTGTTTTTCTGACCTCGAGTAGCAATGCTAATCATGTTGATCTCATGTGAATACGAGATGAGGAAGATGGTAGGGATAAGTCATTGTTCTCGAGAGGTGGGGTTGCAATGATGATAGATTTTGGTGAGGCGGGGACAGGTGGTATAGGAGAAGGGATCGAAGCTAAGGGCTTTTCCCTCCGTAAGTTGTCTTTCTTAGATTTTCTATCCGAGATAGGCAACTGGCGAAAGATGGCTTTCAAAGCTTTGCATCCTTCTACATTGTGTCCTGGTGTGCGGTGGTAGGCACAGATTTTAGATTCATCATAACCTATAGGTCGAGGTTTAGATGGATCATAGGGTCTGAGTGGGGGTAGGGAAATGGTCGCATCCCCTACCAACATATCAAGGATCTTGGCGTAAGATCCTTTGAGCGGGTCAAATTCAGATGAAGATGAGGCTATTGATTGAGTGGGTGAGATTATTGATTGTTTTGGTAATGGTTGGGTATGAGTGGTTCATATGGGTGGTGGTTTAGGCAAGGGATTTTGATGATTGGGTTTAACTAGGCGTGGCTTCTTCTACGCAAAAGTCATGTTTAGCTGGTTAGATGATGAGGCCACAGATGACGTGGTGGCAGGAAACAACCATGGGGAAAGAGGAGCGACAACAAACAAGTCCTTCGATGATCGAGTTTGCTTAGGGTTGGTAGGTAGGCAGGATACTTGGGGTGATGGTGTTGAGATGCCCATGGATTTTTGTATGGGTGCAGAAGGTGCAGGTCGTGTTAAAGAAGACGTGGGAGGCATGGTGTATTGAGGCAAGGTGGAGGGGTGAGGCCCCAATATAGAAGGTAGGTGTGATGGTGAGGGTTGAAACCATGCCTGCTTGTATGGTGTGATGATCGGGGGCGAGGTTTTAGTTGTGGCGGAGGCATAGATTGGACTCGAGGAGATTGGGTCTGTCTCCTAGGTGGATTGACGGCTTTATTTTTGGATAAATCTAACCATTTAGGTGGGTGCGTCAGGCTGGGTATTGGTGAAGTCCCAAGCATAGGGGAAGGTTTGGTTAGGTTGATAGAGGTGGATGAGGTATTCGGTAGAGATGAGGGGGGTGAAGGTGAGGACATAGGCATTTTGAGCTTTTGTAAAAACTTCGGGCATATGGTAGAGGTGTCTGGATTAGTCATCTGCATTTGAGTAGAGCATGGTGTACTCAAACGTTCCCATAAGACTCGTCTATCTTCTGGGGGATGACAATCTTCACGTGTGGATGGGAATTTTGGTATGGAAGAGAAGTGGGCTGTGATTCCGGTCCACTGTGGGTGTGATATAGGGGGTGAATGAGGCGTTGTATCAATGGGTGTTAAGAGGTCAACCGGTCATTTGGAAAGATTTAGGTGATGAAGAACTGATAGGGAGGAGGGCATGTTCTAGAGGATCCATCATGGTTAAGGAGTTTGGTGATGTAGGCTCGAGGGGTTTCTCCTCTAAGGATGACAAAAAAAGTGGCGATCCTTCTTCTTTTGCAGCAAGAGTGGTGGAAGGAGATGTTTGGGAAATAGATAGGTTGGATAACATCCGCTCACAGTCTTGCAGGGATGTGGTGTAAGAAGGCTCTTCTGTGAGAAGAGAACTCTAGGTGGTTGATTCCTTTATGGGTAAAGGAATAGCGGGGCTGTCCTCTTGTCCTGATGAAGGAGAAGGGGGTGAGGACCCTGCGTTGGTGAAGAGGCTCGATTCAGAATTTCCTCGATGGAAGCCCTTGGTTGGGAGTTGAAAACCACATGGATCTCATGCACACTCTTCTCCTCGGCTGAGGTTTCTTGGTTTGTGTTACTGTTAGATGAATGGTTTGGAAATGGTTTGTTGAAGATTTTTAAATTTTGATTAGCAGGGGCATTAGGATTATCGAGGGTTATATCCCCTACATCAACCATTTCCTGCACTATGTTTTTCAACATCTTGCAGTTTTCGTGGTTGTGTCCCTTCACGCGATGGAAGTTCAGAAGTCATTTTCTTTATACCAAGAAGGTATAGCGCGGGGGGATCAAACCCGGAGTGAGGTTTAACGGAGGCAAGGTGAGCTCTGCTTTAAGCAATTTGTCCAAGATCACATCATAAGTTTCTCCCAAGGGAGTGTACTTGATGGGCTCGGCTTTATACTTATAGGTGGATTTTGGCTGGGTATTAGATGGTGCTTGAGATTTGACCATCACCACGTGTATGGCTCCTTTTGATTTTGAAGCAACCGATGCATGAGAGTTGGTGGTGTTGGGTTTGTTGGTGGAGTCTTGGGTTTGGAAATTTGAGTTTTTGTTGCGCAACTTCAATTTCTCCTCCTCTAAGGCTCGAATCTCTAGTTTCTGAGCCATAGTAAAGGCCTCATCAAAGGTGCGGAAAGTTTGAATTTGGAGGGTGGGAGAAATGTGTTTAGCGCAGGCCCACGTAAAGAGTTCGATGAGCTCGGCTGAGGTAAGGCATAAGTAAGTTGGTTGATGAGGCCCCGCCATCATCGTCAAAAAATCTGCGATAGACTCGTCTTCAAATTGTCGGATGGCATAGAGGTCGGTAATGGATACTTTCTTGGCAATATTGATGGAGAAGTGATCCAAGAAAGATTGGGCTAATTGGTTAAAGGAGAAGATTGAGTCTTTGGGCTAAAAGCTAAAGCATACCACTCAAGGCGAGGTCTGATAAGGACATGGGGAAGGTATGGAGTAGTAAGGCATCGTCATGAGCAATCAGATAGCAGGCATGTCTAAATGATCACAAGTGTTGTTGAGGGTCCTCCTTACTACTAAAGCGAGTAAATTTTGGTAATTCCCATTGAGGAGGATATGTATGAAGGGGGACAGAAGGATGAATAGGCTCCCAAGACAAAACTTGCTCGTATGTCAGGGTGTTACGGCTTCCTGAAACAGAAGCCTCAAGATTTTGCATCTTGTCCATCATCTGTTTGATTAAATCATTGGTTGGGTTAGATGATGGTGTTGTCATCGTAAATGGAGGAGGATTGGGCCAAGAGCCACTACTAGACAATGGTGGGGTTGAATGTTGATAAGGTAATGATGATGAATGTGTTGGGGCGGCCGAATAAGGGTGTCCTATATAAGATGTTGAGGCCACTGGATGAGTCTGTGGAAATGAAAAGGTGGGCGAGCTGAGAGGGAAAGCTCGTGTGGATAGATGGTAGAGAGCGAGTTATGAAAGAGGCAATCTGCGGGAGAGATGAGGTAGGGGCAGTGGATGGTAGTGATATGTGGGGCCCCAGATTAACCAAAGGAAGGCCAATTGGTGCAGTATGAACCACCAAAGCCACTGAGCTGGGAGACGGGGCTAAGGATGAAGACGGTGAGGTGGAGTTATTAGGTGGGGAAGGGGCTAAGTGAGTGGCTATACTAATAGGCATACCAAAGAGGAGCTGACCATCGGGTGTACGGTCAGGGGTATGAGACAAATAATACTTATACGGCACTAGGATTAGCATCCAAAAATTTGGCAAAGTCTGGATCTCTAGGGATCTTGGGAAAAGCATTGGTGTCCATAGGATTCCCCATAGGATGCGAAAGGGGGTGACTCAGGCAAAGACACGGAACAAGCATGTGAAACCATGGTTGCGGCTTGTTTTTGGTGATAACAACCATGGACAAGAGGATACAACGAGGGAATTAGTCAATCAGGAATAGAAACAACAACAAAATGTTGGAATTGGTAGGTTGTTGGTTTGTCAGGAACTATGAAACACAGTAACCGATGTCGGTCAGATGGTAGCCGGCGTCGGTCAGTGTGTAACCGATGTCGGTAGAAGAGGACCGGTGTCGGTCACTGTGAAGGAAAAGAGAGAATGTAAGAGGCTGCTGGTTTGGGGATAACAAGGCTTAGTATACCCACCAAACTATCTGAAGTGATCACTGAGACAGGGTATAACAGAGAAACATAAACTGAAAGAAAAAAAAAAAAAAACAAGCAAGATACACAAGCAAATCAAGAGACTAACCCTAGGATTAGTTTTAATCACTTTGGGCTTATGCCTTAGATGCAAGATGATGTCAATCCTAAACAAAAGACCTAAGGGAGATGTCAAGTTTGTTTTGGCTTGTAAGGCTACCTCAATCGGGTGGAGGAATACCATGGGAAGGGGGGATGTTTGAGATGTTGTGTAGATTATGATGTGATTTGGTATGTGTTGTGCAGTGAGAGTAAGATTAATTTCTCATCAATACCATGGATATCACCCCCATGTGTACGACCTGTTACTTAATCTACGTTCACTAGAATTAAAAACAACAAGCAAGAATGTGATGCACGTGTTTTAAACCCAAATCAAAAATGATATTCGATGAAGCAAAGAAAGAGAAGAGGTTAAGAAGATGACTTTCACTAATGCAAAGATGTGAAAGAAAGACAAGTTCTTTTACCAAAATGACAAAATATTTTGTGAATATTTAGAAGAAAGAAACAACAAGTGTGCTCCCTATAAAAAAGCAAGAAAAAGAAAGAAACCCGAGAAGGGTCCCACCAGGTGTGCCAAAATGTTTCACACAGAATTTTGTTCCAGAATAGAGTTATTTCTATCTTTTCATTCTCTTGAGAAATAGATAAGGGTTAGGGCTAGGAGGAATACCTGTTGAGTGTTGGGAAGGTGTGCGCGTACCGTAGAGAGATCAGACCGATTGTGAAGAGCTCCTTTTTGTCTGGGAAGGACTACCTGTAAATAAGAATGCAAGACCACCAGATTTTTGTTAAACAATAAGTGAGGGAACTGCCTTGGGCCCAGGAAATATTAGACTTCCTTTCGAAGGTGGTCAGTTCCCTTTTAATACAAATTAATGCAAATGATAATAAAGAAGCTATTGCGAAATCACGATTTAGGTACCTCGTTACTAAAAGCAATAGAGACTAAACTACCAATAATAAAATGTCATGTTGTTTGTTTGGTCACTGGTTATTGATACGTTCAGATCAAGTTACAGGGATAGACAAGGCTGGATATGAGATTGTTTGGAGGTAAATAGGTGAAAGGTTGGTTTTGGTATAAGTCACAGTGACCGATGCGGTCACTGGATAACCGACCATGGTTATAAAACCGATACGGTAGGGGATAACCGATATCGGTAGGGGCAATGATTTAGGGGCTTTTAAATGGAGGTTGGTTGTAAGGTGGTTATGGGGTTTAGAAGGTTGGTAGATGGTTGAGGGGAGTAGTAGGGTGATAGAGAAGACTCAGAGAGTGAGAAAGCTATCTTTGGGGCAATATAGAGATGGATGAATGAAGGTTAGGTGCAGGGTGCTTTGCCGGTGGTAGATCCAGGAGTGAGCTTATAATCACTATGAATCAAAAGTTCACAAAGTAGTGTCTAGAAGCATACAAGGTAATAAAAGAGACTACTTACTAGTTTCTGATGCGGATGCAGGTCCAAGGAATGCAGTGGCGAAGGCAAGGCTCAGTTGGGATGATCCGGCAATCGGAAGTGAGCTGATGAAGCTATCCTCTGACTCTCCCAATGTTTGGATGAGTGTGACCATGATCTAGTTGCTCAGTTACAGTCTTGGGCTCAATACTCCTCTCTGCAACCTCTTCTCTCTCTCTCTCTCTCTTGTCCCTCTCTTGCAAATGAATTCGGATCCCTTTGTTTTGGTTGGGGGAGGTCATTTACAGGGAACCGATGGCGGTTACCTAACCGACGCGGTCGTCGTAGGGACCGATGTCGGTTAGGTCAAAGTTGGCTATTTTTAGTAAAATAGCCAACTTTCCCTCCTTTTCTCCCAAGGGGTCAGTTGTGGGCTTGGTCAAGTCATTATTAGGTTCATTTTGGTGCGGGTGAGGGGTGATGAGTCATGGGTGTGGGTCTGGACCAAGTTATAGGTCTTAATTAGGTTAGTTTAGGGTTAGGGCTAGGTCATGGTGAGGTGGTGAGGTGAGGTGGCAGGGTTGGAGATGTGGATTTATTAATTATAAGGTAATTAATAAATAATTAAGTGTGTAAGGTTTAGGTGGTGAGGTCAGGTTTGTGGGACCAAAGGATCACAACCGAATGTTTTCTCTCTTTCAAGTCCTTCTATAGTCATGTGGATACTTATCTAGGGAAATCAGTAGTTTGGCTTATTTGACCAAAATGTGTGCGCTTGGTCATCTTCTATATTTAACCCGCTTAATCGTGAGCTGATCTGTTGTAAGTCTACTTTGTTGTTTGGAAGTCTTGAATTCTAAGGTTCTTATCTATATCGTTATTACCATAATAAGATTGGGTTGAGGCACGATTGGCTCAAATATGTATTCTCTGGCTCTCTAGGTCCCATGATTGTCATCTGAAAAGCAAGCGATATAAAGCTAATTAATGACATAATAAACTAAACATGCAAGATATATTTACGTATATTTCTAAGTCTGATGCATATTGCTAAACTACTGAACAAATTTTAAAGAGAAATTTATCTAATATATCTAAAATTGAAAACTAAACTAATAACACAATTAAAACAAACAAAGCGACCGAGTATAGCTGCTTGTTTGTGCAATTTGTAGATCTATTCTAAATAACCTGATAACTGATCTACTCTAGTTGAAAGACTCTCGATCCTACCTCGGAAGTGAGAAGTGAGTCATAGTTTCTCATAAACTATCAATCCCCATGACTTAAGTGGCAATATTGAAAGTAAAATTTAATTGAAATGAAATGATTAGCTATTCTATTTGATATGCTTTTAACTAGAACTTTGAAAACTAGAACTTGGATTCTCAGTGACGAATCCGATGGTGTGTGACCTTGTCCCCTCAGTGTGATCTCCTCGTTCTTTCGTGCTCACATGGATCCATAAAAGCGTGTAATGCTAGCATCAAAAAAATTAGATATTGGAACAAAGGTAGCTTAGGATGTAGATTGAATCCAATGCGAGTAGGAGAGGGATAGCGCAAGAGTACAGAGCTTGCCTATATAATTCCTAGTGGGATTTATTGTGAGTCATGCAACATAAAACGTCCAACACCTAAAACTATCTTGTTGGATGAACAAAACTTGTAACTTTAATGGCTTCCTATTGAAATCAAACTATCCTACTCCAATTGATTTGGATGAAATGACAACAACACTTTGCACAAGAAGAATATGTGGCTTTCTGACAGCTAAACAATGCTAACTATACATCTAACAAATGAAACTATGAATCCTAAACAAAAGGAAATGCTAAATTATTGGAATGAGAAATTTAGAGGAAAATTTAAGGGTCCATTTTCTTGAGCACAAGCTAGCTATTTATAGAATCCCATTTACCCAAAGGTGAAAACCAAATTGATCTCTTAAACTATAAAAAATGCCAAAACACTATTCTAGGGAACTAGAATCATAAATACAAACAAAGGCGGTGAAAAAAGCTGGTAAACATTTAAAATTTACATGAGTCACATTAAAAGATCATTATGGAAAATGCGTGAAGGACCGCCACCCAAGCAGGTGGCGGTTTCATCAACGAAGATAAAAACACAAAGAAAAGAGGAGAAGAGAAAACAAAGCATGCGAGGGATAAGCGGGGTATGCGGGATGTTAATGCATACTTGGATAGATTTTCGGATCTCGAACACCTTGTGAGGAGACTCAGCATCATCATTGGGGCACATGTTACGTTATTTTGGTGGTGCAGTACCCTACAATTTTGCGTACATACAGTCACCTAGAGGAAATGAAATTTCTCTTTCGAATCTTTGATAGATGGAGGAGATGATGGGTGCTCCTCTATGGGTGGAGGAGATAAACAAGCATCTTCCATGGGTTGGATAGGTACCGCGGGTGAAAACTCTCTAGGTGGAGAAGGAAAAGATGAAATGGTCTCAATGTTAACAGAAGTCTCCTTCACGGGTGAGGGAGGAGATGAAGGGTGTTCCTCTTTGGGTGGAGGAGTAGGTGAAGTAGGTTCAAGTGTAGGTGGAGGACTTCGGGCTAGGATTTCATCTATGGAAGGAATATGAGGTAATTTGGAAGCAATGGGTGCATCATTGAAAATAGCATGGACCTCGCAGGTATGGCTATCATGAGTTGAGTTATCTCTAGTTTTATCAGAAGAAGGGGCATGATTAGGAAATGGTTTCTTGAATATGTGTAGGTTTTTCTTGGAAGGTTTGTTAGGATTATCCAAGGTTAACTCACCTTTCTCAAGAATTTATTAGACAATGTTTTTGAAAGTTATGCAATTACTATCACTATGACCCTTCACTTGATGATAGTTCACGTAAGTCATGCCTTTGTACCATGCGGGTGTGGGGTAAGAAGGATCAAAACCAGTGTGTGGTTTTATGGGAGGAAGGGTGATGGACCCAGCTTTAATGAGATTTTCTAAGAATCTAAATTGAAAAGTCTATATGGGAGAGAGATTAGATGAGGGGTTAGCTTTGGTTTGACGGATGGGATGGGCCACCTTGAGTACCACTATGTTAGCGGCTCCCTTGGCTTTTGAATAATTGTTACGTGGTTTTGAAGAAGAATAGGTATCATTTGATTTGAATTAGGTATCATTTGATTTATTCCGTAGTATCATTTGACTTACCCTCGGTCACTCCAAACTGCAGAAAGGGGCATTCAAAACAAGTCGTTTATTATATATGTAAAAGTGGGCCCATTTTCCTATTCATTTGCACATGTTGATTTGGTTGATTTTGAGCTCTGGGACCCATGGTGACAGTTTCTCATGAGAGTATAGTCAAAATGTTCGGGACGAGATCATGATCATGCCTCCACGAGCGGAACACCGACCCACGAGATCACAGGTTAGTTTTTCTCAATTTACCGTTTTTATCCCCAAAAGATTAAAATGTTGAAATCTTTGTCATGGGGGGATAATTTTTGAAAATGTTAGTTTTAATAGGTCTATCTAGGGGTGCCTACTGGGTAGGCTTTGTTTTAGTCAAAATAGCATTTATTTAGCGTTTTTAGGCATTTTTAGGTCATGTGACCCATACGGAAATTTGGGACATGACCGCCACCTGGCGAGCGGCGGTTACACAACCGCCGCCCTGTTTAGGGTAGCGGTTACAAGACCGCCACCTTTAAGGCAGCGATTATGGAACCACCGCCCTGCTCAGGGTGGCGGTCCTTCACAGAATGCACAAACAACACCCTTTTGAAGTTAATTTGCATTTTTAGCATTCTTATGTGTCTTCATGATTTTTCTAAAGTCATTTGGATACTAACTTTCTCTATTTTGTGTGTTTTTTGGGTGTATGTAGGTGAGGGAGGAGTATATTTGATGGAGCCGAGAGAGAGAGAGTGTGACTGGCTCCTAGTAGTATTAGATGTCCTTTCTCAGGATGAGCAGGACACTCTTGAAAGGGCCGCATATATCTGCGTATATCACGGGTTCTACATGTTGCACCATCTAGTCACATACTCGTGACTTATTTTCATATTGGGATGCTCATCGAACAATTTTCATTACCAGGTGGTCCGAGGTGAGTGGACCATTACTTTGGAGGACATTTACTGTATCTTGGGGGTCCCGATCATCGAGAGACGACTCACTCTTGAGACAGCGAGTTCAATGCTCGAGATAAGCACAAAGGCCTCATACATGGGAGATGCACGATTATCTCCATTGGTTCGAAGAAGGGGGTGAGGGTCCGATCTATTCCTAGCCTACCTATCCCCTTGATTCATCAGGCCATTATGGGGATCCTTACCTTGAGATTGATCGGGGACAAGGGAGGAGACACTCTACTCTATTGCTGGTCCCCCATCATTACACAGATTGAGGGACATGGTCAGATTTATGCCTAGGGAGCCAACATTCTTGGGACTACCTACCATGATTTGTACTGGTGGTCCGTTTGCAGGGGCAGTCATTGAGCCATCCGACCCTGGTTATGAGCTGGGTCTACGAGCATTTCATCCCTTATGGGAGAGGTGTAGAGGTGGCAGATCCCGGAGCTGTGAGGGCAGCCAGATGGACAAACATGTCGGTGCTCAGAGCACCTCACCAGCCAATCGCCTCCCTGACCACTGATGACATGGAGGCCACACCTTATCAGGCCATGGCAGGTTTATGGGGCGAGGAGGCTCTTACTTTGATTTCTTGCTCCACCACAGGGTAGCTTGTTGACAGGGTGGGGAGGGTGGAGATACACCCTTTCTGGTCGAGTGCCTCAGCAGTTTGGCCTGCCTTACGTGGGTATGCTTCCCCAGTGGTGCCAGTATATAGATCAGTTCGAGAGGCCAGGGGAGGTCCTAGAGGCCGGGGTTGGACAATTGTTACTCCTGGTGTTCCTATTGCAGCTAGGTGGGTAGTACGTGCTCGAGGGAGAGCCGGTGCTCCTCAGGCACCCTTACTTGATTGCTGCTGCTGGTCCTACTCACAAGAGCGGCGCGACCCCATTGACATAGACTTCAAGTCTGAGGAGTTCACAGGGGGAGAGATGGAGGAGGAGACCGAGGCTGAGGCTAGTGAGTCAGGTGGAGAGGAGGACAGCGATCCTGAGTGGCATGACACTCAGGATATTTTACAGAAAAGAGGGCGGAGCAGAGTGCAGAGAGGGTGACACTAGCTTCAGAGGAGCCACTCTCTCAGGGCCTTGGTGGGGATGATGAGTCCGTAACATGACGCTATGTTACCCTGGCCATGGGAGGAGTGCACTAATCAGTGGTGGCATCTGTGGTAGGTGCCGATCCTAGAGATCCATCTTGGAGGCCTAGCGATCCGAGTGAGTTATCATCCTTCCTTTTAACATTTGTTTCTAGTTTATGATTGCCTTAGTTGTTATCTCTCCTTTTGTTTATGTTTGCTTTTATCTCTTGATTATTTCTAATTGGATTTTCTCCTTTGCTTGCAGAGACTACCGATGAGTGGCGAGACCTGATTCACCGGGTATGCACCGATACCCTGATGATCCCTATGGAGAAGACCCGTGCAGAGCTATCCGTGGATGCAGGGGAGCCTTCAGCAGCTGGTAGGCATACCGACATCTTTTCCCCTATCTGGCATGTG
This sequence comes from Taxus wallichiana var. yunnanensis, assembly GCA_018340775.1. Classification (NCBI taxonomy): domain Eukaryota; kingdom Viridiplantae; phylum Streptophyta; class Pinopsida; order Cupressales; family Taxaceae; genus Taxus; species Taxus wallichiana. Next base: position 22,085,741 of record CM031236.1, on the reverse strand, counting down.
GCCAGGATGGTGTCTACCCTCCATACCGAGCTGGCAGGGTATAGGACAACAGAGCGCCTGATGAGGAGTCATTCTCATGGTGAGACCGCAGCTGCTCCTTGGGATCATGAGCCCTCCGTGCATTCAAAGCGCCGGCGTAGCCGAGTCCTAGATGGGGGCATGCACCCTTAGAGGGATCTCATAGGGGTTGAGAAGCCACTTGGCTCTCTTGGACTATTTTTATGATGTATTTTGTATCTCCCGGGCTCTTTGAGCATTTTGACCATGCTTAGCGCATGATGGCATTGTATAGGAAACTTGATTGTTTATATATATATATATATATATATATATATATATATATATATATATATATATATATATATATATATATATTCTTTTTGGATCAGAATCTTGGCATTTATGGATTTTTTTCCGTATGTAAACTATAATGTTATGTTTATATGCTTTTCAGAATGTATGCAATGGAGAACAAATGATAAAAATGTTTACTTTCTTTTTGTATTTCGTGATGCTGATATATGATAATGTAAACACAATGTGATTTTAAACTCCAGTTTCTTATAAGCAATTTTTCGGTACTTCATATTTGTTTTGAAAAAATGTGATGATAAACTGGTATGATGAGCAGATGAACTTGCCCCACTCCTATCTCCATGCAACTAGTAAGATGCGAGGGCTCATCACCAAGAGCTAGAAAGGGCACAAGTTATGAAATGTGTTGAAATGGTAGTGATGAGAGATAGACAAAGATTTGGTGGAACCAAATTAGGACGCTACAAACTTACTCTACTCGAGTGACTCCATAGTTTGGGATGCAACTTGCTTTGTGGTTTATCTAGACTTAGATCCGTAGATGGCCACATGGTAGACAAAATCTAGGTTTCAGGGTTTTGAACTCTCTTGGAATTTTGGACATCTGATTCATTTGTTTTTGACTCAAGATTTCAAAGGTTCATTTGAATTTGGTTGCTGACTGCCTTCAACGTTCATTGTCAAGAGGACCCCCTATACCTTGCCCCATGCTACTAGTAAGAAGTATGGGCTCATCACCATGGGCAAGGCATAGGCGAGTAAGGGCATTTCCATCCTTTCCCAACCCTACGTCACTAGTAAGAGACGCAAGCTCATCACCAAAGGTTGGTAGGGCAAGGAAATGTGTAAAATTAAAATTTTCTGTTTGATCTATGTTTGACTTGCTTATTTGAGAAAAATGTCAGTATGTTCTTACTTCCAAAGAGATATACATACGGGATAGATGTGACACGATGAAGCTTCTAGAACAGACCATGGGCAAGACACCTATCCTAGGAAGAAACCAAAAGTGAGAGCAAGCCCGTAGATCTTGGTATAGTTACCATCAAGGCTTTGTCATATCTATCTTTATTTGATGAAATGATTTGAAATAGGTGATGACGTTATAAAATGAAGAAGTATAATTAGAGTGTTTATGCCAATACCATCAGAAGTTTGTAATGAATTGCTTTGAGAATGAGTTCCTTGATCACAAAATTATACGAAACAAGTGGACAAAATGAACCTAACTATATGAAGATGCAATGTAGATATATTTATATAAATAGTGCTGGCCACTTATGCATAGAATCATTTAAGGTGTAGGGAGTTGACCGTTTCACCAAATTCCTCACCCTCTAGTGTACATAAGAGATATGCACCATTTTCATAGTCCTTCGTGACTTGGTATGGACCCAACCATTTGGGCCAGAAATTCCTTCCTTCACCGGTATTTTTATCGATCCGGTTGTTTAGCCTTAGAACCAAATCACCTTCATATATGTCTCATTCATAGACCTTCTTGTTATACTGCCGACACATCCGGTTAGCATAGATTATGTGCCATTGTTCAACATCTAACCTAGCTTCATCTAGGCTTTCTAGTTGGGAGAGACGTGCTTCTCTGTAAGCGTCTTCATCCAGAATCCCTTGTAATGAGATACGGAGACTGGGTATTTCAACCTCAAGTGGGAGAACTGCTTCTGCCTGAATACTAGTGAGAAAGGAGTCGCTCCTGTTGGTGTTCTTATTGAGGTTCGGTGGGCCCACAAGGCCGGATATAACTTCAAATGCCAATCTCATTTGTTTTCTTTCACCGTTTTAAGAAGAATGGCTTTTAATGTTTTGTTTGTCACTTCAGCCTGTCCGTTGGCTTGAGGATAATATAGGGAGGCTGTATGATGGCTTATTTTAAATTTATTGCATAGTTCACGAACTTCATCATTCTTAAAAGAAGTCCCATTATCTGAGATAATGATTTGCGGGACACCGTACCTACAAATGATTTGGTTCAAAATGAACTTGGCGATTATGGAACCCGGTACAGTAGTAAGCGGCATAGCCTCTACCCACTTGGTAAAATACTTGGTGGCCGTGATTATGAAATTATGGCCATCTATAGATGAGGGGAGAATTTCCCTATCAAATCTAGGCCCCACGTAGAAAAGGACCATGGAGTAGCGATTGGTTGTAGAGCTTGTGCTGGTATGTGAATCTCGTGGGAGAATTCTTGGCACTTATGACACCTTCACACAAAATCTACTGCGTCGTGTTCTAGAGTGGGCCAGAAATAGCCCATTCGATGTATTTTACAAGTGGTGGCATGACCACCAAAATGGCCTCCACATATTCCACTATGGGATTGGTAGAGGATCTTCTTGGATTCTTTTGTGTCAACACACCTTAGAAGCATTCCATCGAAAGCCTTACGATAGAGCACTTGTTCTATAATAACATATTTAGCTATGATAATGCGTAACCACCTTCTTTGTTGTGGTGTAGAACCTTCTGGATATGTGTGGTTTATGATATAATTAATAATATCATTATACCATGGAAATTCAGAGATGGGAGGTCTAGTTTCGACGTAATATATGCATTCATCGGAAAGTCCAAATTGACTAGATTGTCTCCGTCTAATGGGTTGTCAGCTAACCAATCTACTATGATTTGTCCCTTAACGGACTTTTGATTTACAAAAGTTAATTCAAATTCACCCATTAAGGTTATAAAGCATCCAACCTTCTTAGACAAGGACCCTTGCATGAGGAAGGTTTGTAAATGGTTTGTTTTTATAATGACCCTCGTTTCTTGATTTAGCATGTAATGTCTTAAGCGTTTGGTTGTGAAGACTATGGCAAGGAATTCTCATTCTGCCTATGTATAACATGTTTCATAGTCAAGAAACGTTCGGCTAATGAAATAGATCGCGCGTTCTCTCTTGTCATCGTCTTCTTGAGCCAACATACAGGCTAGCGAGACATTGGTAGCTCACGAATACAAGATTAACGGGTGGTCTGGCTTAGGTGGCATTAGCGTAGGTGGTGATAACAAGAAACATTTAACTTCATTGAAAGCTTCGTTGTAGTCTTGTCCAATCAATACTATGATATTTCTTGAGTAGATTGTTGATTGGATGAATGAAAAGCTTAAATCTAGGATGAATCTCCGGATTGCACCAAGTTTTCTGAGAAATGACCTGATTCCAGATTCATCCGAAGGTGGGACCATTTTGAGAACAACCCAAATTTTGGTTGGGTCAACATCGATCCCTCGTGATGATATAATGTAACCTAGGAGTTTCCCTCCTGTCACACCAAAGACACATTTTTCTAGATTTAGCGTGACTCTGTATTCTATTAGACATGAAAGAATGACGTGGAGTACTTCCAGGTGATCACAATGCCTCCTGGCTTTGGCCAACAAGTCATCTATGTAGGATTCCACAATTTTATGAATAAGATCATGAAATATATACGTCATAGCCTGCTGGTATGTAGCGCCAACATTCTTGAGACCGAATGGCATAACAACGTAGCAATAGGTTCCCCAAGGAGTTATAAATGTGGTTTTAGCTTGGTCTTGTTCGGATATTCTGATTTGATTGTATCCTGAGAATCCATCCATGAGAGACAAAAGCTCAAATCCGGTTGTTGCGTCAACAATGATGTCTATGGATGGTAACGGGAAGTCATCCTTAGGACACGCTTTGTTAATGTCCCGGAAGTCTATGCAGATGCATATTTTCCCATTCTTTTTGAGAACAGGAATGATATTAGATACCCATTGAGAGTAGTCTACTGGTTTGATGAATCCTACTTGGAGGAGTTTCATTACCTCTTCCTTTACCATGAGAGCTACCTTAGGTTTCATTGGTCTCGATTTTTGTTTAATTGGCTTTGCATCTAACTTGGTGATGAGGTTATGTACCGCAATGTGCGGTGTAACTCCTGTCATTTCTTTATAGTTAAATGCGAAGGCCTTCTGATGCTCCTTGAGGATTCGAGTGTGTATTTCTATTTCTTCTAGGGTTAACAAAGATCCTAATTTCAATATATTTGGATCATCCTTTGTTCTGATGTTAATATCAATTGTTTCTTTGATTAAAGAAGTGTTACCTTCTTCAAACTCAGGTGGAGCTGGAGGTAGTTCCAGATTGTCTCCGTTCTCTACCGTGTATATGTTGAGCTCCTTTTGTGGGGGAAGCTCTATCATGGGATTTCCAAAGTAAGAAGATGAATGTGGGATTAAGGAAAAATCTATCACGTGATGGGTGAGATGTAACGTTGCATAGGCATTTAAGTAATCCAGAGTGGCTCTATCACTATCAATGTGGTCTAGGATAGTAGATTTGTTCTCATCTATGTTTGTTAAAAGAGGGTTTGACATTTTTTTCACCAATGGTTCAGTACGAAGGGATACCATGAAACGGGTATCTTCCAACTCGCTATTTGGAGTGAAGCATGATGCTGAGGTTGCTATAGAATCGGTGAGAAGATTTTGTTCTCGCGGGATTGCTTCAATTGATATGAAGTCAAACTCTTTGCTCAAATCCAATACAACTGTTTTGTAGAGTTGTAAGTGCTCAGCTCTGGTTTCATACACCTCAGAGACTTGGTTTGCTACCAATTGTGAGTCTCCTAACACCCTGATGTTATTAACACCGATCCTCTTAGCTAAGATGAGGCCAAGGAGGAGGGCTTCATACTCAGCGCCGTTGTTTGTACACTCGAAATTTAGTTTAAAGGTGAATGGTAGGATTTTTCCCTCGGGAGAAGTAAAGATTACACCTTCCCCAGCTCCATAATGACATCTAGCTCCATCGAAATGGAGAGTCCAGTATTTAGCTAGGAATATAGATGTTGGGATATTTGTTGTGTTAACATCTTCTACTTCTACCATGCAGAGATCCTCTGCTGGAAGAGAACCAACACCTAGGGTATATCCCATGCCTACAGAATCAAATGGTAGGAACATCGGTAGATCCTGTTCTAATAACTCGACAATCTTTGCAGTAGTTCCTAATGATACGGTTTCTACAATGTTAGCCTCATCCTTGAGGGTTGGAATAGTCTTGATTAGGCTCATAGTCTCAAGATCTGTTGTAGGTACCAACTTTTCTTCCGGTTTTGCGTTGGTGGGTTTATTGAGTTGGTTTGTTGGGAGTTCAAACTCGAATGAGTGCCTGGCCTTTTCTTCAGGTCTGCTAGGTGTATATCGAATGGTTTTGGATCACCTTTGGCTATGAACACCTTTCCTAAATGCAAGAATCTTACTTCTTGAAATAATGTAGAGGGGATTGCCTTCATACGGTGTATCCATGGTCGGCCAAGGATCATATTATAGTTGGTTTCCCGATCTATAATATAAAACTTAGTTAGGATTGTTTTGGGTCCTAAGGTGACCGGTAGTATTATAGTTCCAATCGACGTGGCTTTAAGGCTATCATAGCCTCTTAATGTATTTCGAGTCGTGGAACAATTTGTTTCTCCATACCCTAGCTTTTGAAGGAAAGAGAAGGGGACTATGTTAACTGCTTGCCCCATCATCAACCATTGCGCATTTAACGTAATTGTTATAAACCCAAACTTGCAAATATAAGGTGGATCACCTCTGTGTGCAATCTCAGTGTCTGTTGGCATTTTGTTTATTTCGAATATAAACTTGATATCCCTATCCGACTGTCCCGGAGGGTGAATATCAAAGTCTATATGGTTTACCTGTGTTTTGGGAGGTGGAGTGATGTTAATTAAATGACCTAAACCTAATGCTTCTAAAAGAGAAGCCTTGTGGGTGGGAGAGTTCTTCAGTAAGTCCAAAAAAGAAATGTGTGAGAAGGTTTTTGTTAGATCACTAATTAAATCGTAGGCACCCACGGGTTTTACTAATATTTGTTGGATGTTATCTGTCTCCGGTAGGTAACTTGGACTTGGCTGAGAGGAATACTCTCGTGTCCTTGTTACAGCTTCCACGGGTAGTTCGGCGTCTAATTCCACTAAACCGACTATCTTGGGTCGGGTGACTTCCTAATTGTGGTGCAACTAATGGATTTAGTGAAGTCGAGGCTTCATGATCATTGTTTCCTGTCATTATGCCCTTATTTGTCCCATTTGGATTTAACCTGTTGTTATTGTGATTTGGGAGCGGATCATTAAAGATTTTGAGGGGTGCGTTTTGAGGGGAAACTGCCCCCGTGAAAGTATTTGGTGCCGGTGATGCAGGATCGGCCAAGAACATATCTATGAAAAGTTGTCTTTGTTCCTCTGGAAAACGTTGCATGAATTTATTGTAGTCACGACACGTTCTAGTGTCATGGCCTCGAATTTTGTGAAAACCACAATATGAGTTAGGATTGTAATTCCTAGTTTGTTGGTTTGGTGCATATTGTGGCCCAAAACTCTGATCAAACCGTTGCCTATTAGGATTAAAGTTTTGCATTTTGTTGTTTTTGGTTTTGGTTCTAGTTTTGATATCCAGTTGAGTTTTGGCTCGGACCCTTTGTAAGGTTTTTCCATTGTTTTTGTTGTTGTTGTGGATGATTAAAATCCACTGCATTGATTGTTGGGGTAAAGTTGTTGTTTCGTTGGTTGTTCATTAGTGGTGGAGTATTCACAACATTTACCCTTTTAGCCTGATCAGTTACTCCATCTGTTGTCACTCCGCGATTTTTATTAAGGACTTTAGGTCCTTGATTGACATTTGTGGTAGTGGGGTAAGTCATAACATTCTGGTTGGAGGTGATTAACCTCCCGTTTGTTCCATATGTCTTGCGACCGCTATCTATTGCAGCTTGATCTATTCGGAGAGCACTCTCAAGTACTTCATCGTAAGTCCTTAGTGGGAACTTTTGGACTTCTTCCTTCACCTCTCTGCTGAGGGAATGAAGGAATAAATCACATAGTTCCATCTGATCCATATTTGGAGCACTTGCCGAAGAATAGAGGACTGTACGCCATCTTTGAATGAAATGAGCAACAGATTCATTGTGTTCCTGCTTAATGTGCAAGAATTCCCTGATTCCTGTTCTCAATAGTTTGTTCATATCAAATGCCTTGATGAACTCAGAAATGAGTTGTTTAAATGAATGGATGGAGGCTTTAGGTATTCTGTAATACCAATCGAGGGTGATACCTTCTAACATTTTGGGAAATATTTTGGCAACAACCCCATCCCAAGGGAGCAGTTCTCGAATGGTTGTGGCATAGGCCTTGATATGTGCATTTGGATCTCCCTCCCCTTTATATTTGGGAAAATTGGGAAGAGGTCTTGGAAGCATGATGCCTCGTATGGTGAAGTCTAAGGGCTCTTTCAAATATTCTGAATAAGTCCCTATCGTGTAGGTTTCGACCATTGATGGTGCCTGCTGAGGGGGTGGCGGTGGAATGGGTTGTTGATATGGCGTAGTGTATGCATTGGTAGGGGCATAAGGAAACCCCTATGGTTGAGTAAACATGCGGGGAGGAGAACATATCTCCCTGTGGTGATTTGGAGTATATGTTTAAGTATGAAGGGGTATTGTCTAGGAATGGATTATTTTGTACTAGACCGGGAGGTATCGAACGGTGTTAGAAATGGCGGTTCTAGTTGGTGTTTGTTGTGAATACTGAGGAGGCATGCCCAACGTGCCCATTCCTATGAGGAGATCTACTTGGCTAGGATGGTGTGGAGGATTGGAACTTCCTACCTGCATGAATTGGGAATTTTGATTTGCTTGAGCAAGTTCTAACCCCCTAACTTTTTCTACTAACGTTGAAATGACTTCATTTGGTGAAGTCACGGTATTTTTCCTTAGTGGTGTTTGTTGTATATCCTGATATTGTATAGGCATGTGATACCCTGCTATGAACTGATCGCTGCCTGCCAAGTTTCCTCAAGGGCATTTCCTATATGTAGTGGCATGGAGGTATTTTCTTGAGAAGAGATCTCGGGTTGTGTTTGTAAACTTCCTATAGGTGGGTACATACTCCGAGAGCGTTGTTCATTCTGGCATAACGCACTTGAATGCTCATCATCTAAAACTGGGTATGGATCTGATTGTCTACTAATTTGTGGTCTAAGCAGCACCTGAGGAGATGAACCAGATTCTCCTGTGAACATCATATTGTTTGAGCCTGAAGGCTCTGTTTGTTGTCTTTGAGCGAGTTGATCCAACTCCTCTGTTTGGAAAGATGAACTATATCTAGTCCTTGGAGGTGGAGTTTGTGTTGATAATTGGTTATTTGAATAGTTGTCACCCCATACTGAGAGCAAGGGTGATGACTGTCTATTCAGTTGAGTGTAGTATGCCTCGAGACCTAGGAGAGGTCTGCCATATGCATCGAATCCCGACATATTCGGGGTATATGAATACCCACAGAATAATGGGAAGGAGCGAAGGTGGAAGAAATAGGTAATAGCGAAAGCACTGTGTTCTTCACGTCGGGTTCACCAATTTTGTTGGTGAAGCTGATGTGAAGGCTAATGAGGTATCAGAAGGTTGCGTGTTCATTTCACGTCGGGTTCACAAATTTTGTACGATGGAAAAGTGACAAGCGAGCATGGGAATCTACAAGTGACTCTTCCTCACTCCTGACCTCCCGAGGTCATGCTCGAGACAGCTAGTGGGGATGGATTATGCGTAGGGTATGGGTATACTAGTTAGGAAATCTTATATCTTTGACACGCACTAATGGAATCTGCACGAATCTAAGGCAAAGAAGGCCCTCCTAACCTGAACTGGTGTGATAGATCGGTCGGTAAGGATGACTACTCGAAGGCTCCAATCAATATCGAGCTCTGGCATGATCCGATCTATAGGTTGTGGGATACGTGGAAAATGACCTGGGATGGTTTCATGTATGTCTCCAGATAGGGTCATATGATGGATGATGGATATATAGCGGATTCTATGGTCGATTCTCTGGTCTAGTCTAGAAATCTTTAGCTTTGTTAGCTGCTATGTCTAACAAGGATAATTGTGTGATGATGGTAGGTGGAAGTGGAGTAGATCTAAATACTAATGTGCGTAAGCCAACATCTATGTCTGATTCACCTGTGGATTCGTTGGGTTGTGGGATTTGTGGGTCATAACCGTAGATTCGTGGTTGTTGTGGACTGCTTTATGGTCATGTGTGGAATCAGTCCCTAATCCCTAGTATCCAATAGTCGTATGCCTTTTCAGCCTCTACGTTCAAAATTAACAGTTGTGCAATCTTTTCTGAGTATCTTATAGGCGTTCTTGCAACCTGAATCCTTAAACTAGTATCTATGTCTGTGAGAATGTCTCCTATGTCTGGCTGTGGGACCAAAGGATCACAACCGAATGTTTACTCTCTTTCAAGCCCTTCTATAGTCATGCGGATACTTATCTAGGGAAATCTGTAGTTTGGCTAATTTGACCAAAATGTGTGCACTTGGTCGTCTTCTATATTTAACCTGCTTAACTGTGAGCTGATCTGTTGTAAGTTTGTTGTTGTTCGGAAGACTTGGATTATAATGTTATGATCTATATCAATTATTTCCATAATAATATTGGGTTGAGGCATGATTGGCTCAAATACGTATTCTCTGGGCTCTCTAGGTCCCGTGATTGTCATACAAAAGCAAGCGATATAAAGCTAATTAATGACAGAATAAACTAAACATGCAAGATATATTTACGTATATTTCTAAGTCTGATGCATATTGCTAAACTACTGAACAGATTTTAAAGAGCAACTTATCTAATATATCTAAAATTGACAACTAAACTAATAACACAATTAAAACAAACAAAGCGACCGAGTATAGCTGCTTGTCTGTGTAATTTGTAGATCTATTCTAAATAACTTGATAATTGATCTACTCTATTTGAAAGACTCTCGATCCTACCTCAGAAGTGAGGAGTGAATCATAGTTTCTCAGAAACTATCAATCCCCACAGCTTCCCTGGCAATATCAAAAGTAAAATTTAACTGAAATGAAATGATTAGCTACTCTATTTGATATGCTTTTAACTAGAACTTTGAAAGCTAGAACCTGGATTTTGCAGAAAACAGTGGCGAATCCGATGGTGTGTGACCTTGTCCCCTCAGTGTGATCTCCTCATTCTTTCGTGCTCACGTGGATCCAAAAAAGTGTGTAATGCTAGCATCAACAAAAGTAGATATTGGAACAAAGGAAGCTTAGGATGCAGACTAAATATAATGCGAGTAGGAGAGGGATAGCACAAGAGTACGAGCTTGGCTTATGCGATTCCAAATGGGATTTATAGTGAGTCATGCAACATAAAATGTCCAGCCAAAACTATCCTATTGGATGAACAAAACTTGCAACTTTAATGGCTTCTTATTGAAATCAAACTATCCTACTCCATTGATTTGGATGAAATGACAACAACACTTTTCACAAGGAGAATATGTGGCTTTTAGACAGCTAAACAATGCTAACTATACATCTAACAAATGAAACTATGAATCCTAAACAAAAGGAAAGGCTAAATTATTGGAATGAGAAATTCGAGGCAAATTTGAGGGGCCATTTGCTTGAGCACAAGCCAGCTATTTATAGAATCCCATTTACCCAAAGGTGAAAACCAAATTAATCTCTTAAACCATAAACAATGCCAAAACACTATTCTAGGGAACCAGAATCATAAATACAAGCAAAGGAGGTGAAAAAAGATGGTAAACGTTGAAAATTTACATGAGTCATGTTAAAAATAACATTCTGGAAAATGCGTGAAGGACCGCCACCCTGAGCAGGGTGGTGGTTACAGGACCGCCGCCTTGCTTTGGTAAGCGGTGGTCGAGACCGCCGCCTGTAAGGCATCGGTTTCATCACTGAAGACCAAAACACAAAGAAAATGAGGGGAGAAGAGAAAACAAAGCATACAGGGGCTAAATGGGGTATGTGGGATGTTAATGCATACTTGGAGAGCTTTTCCAATCCCAAACACCTTGTGAGGAGACCTGTATCATCATTGGGGCACGTGTTACGTTATTCTGGCGGTGCAAGTACCCTCTGAATTTTGTGTACGTCTGATCACTACCTGAGGCAATGAAATTTCTACTGAATCTTTGATAGATGGAGGAGATGATGGGTGCTCCTCTATGGGTGGAGGAGATAAAAAAGCATCTTCTGTGGGTTGGATAGGTACCGCGGGTGACAACTCTCTAGGTGGAGAAGGAAAAGATGAAATGGTCTCAATGTTAACAGAAGTCTCCTTCACGGGTGAGGGAGGAGACGAAAGGTGTTCCTCTTTGGGTGGAGGAGTAGGTGAAGTACGTTCAAGTGTAGGTGGAGGACTTCGGGCTAGGATTTCATCTATGGAAGGAATATGAGGTAATTTGGAAGCATGGGTACATCACTTTGAAAATAGCATGGACCTCGCAGTATGGCTATCATGAGTTGAGGTATCTCTGGTTTTATCGAGAAGGGGCATGATTAGGAAATGGTTTCTTGAAGATGTGTAGGTTTTTCTTGGAAGGTTTGTTAGGATTATCCAAGGTTAACTCACCTTTCTCAAGAATTTCTTGGACAATGTTTTTGAAAGTGATGCAATTACTATCACTATGACCCTTTACTTGATGATAGTTACAGAAGTCATGCTCTTTGTACCATGTGGGTGTGGGGAGAGAAGGATCAAAACTAGTGTGTGGTTTTATGGGAGGAAGGGTGATGGCCCCAACTTTAATGAGATTTTCTAAGACAGAAGAATAAGGCTCCCCAATTGGGGTATATTTATGTTGTTCCCATTTAAATTGAAAAGTCTATATGAGAGAGAGATTAGATGAGGGGTTAGCTTGATTTGATGGATGGGTTGGGCCAGCCTTGAGTACCACTATGTTAGCGGTTCCCTTGGCTTTTGAATAATTGTTTTGTGGTTTTGAAGAAGAATAGGTATCATTTGATTTAAATGTCGAGTTCTTATTGCGTAGTTGAATTTTTTTCTTCGATGGCCCAAATCTCTAGCTTTCGTGCCATGGTGACTGCCTCATCGAAGGTTTGAAAAGTATGCACTTGTAAGGTTGGCGACATATGTCTAGCATAAGCCTATGTGAAGATCTCTACGATTTTGGTTTGGGGTAGTTGGAATGTGAGTTGATTGATCATGCTACGCCAACGAGTGAACAAATCTGCGATAGACTCGTCATATTGAACGCGTAGAGTAGAGGTCGAGTCCATGGTAAAAATTTTAACAATTTTGATGGAGAAGTGATGTAAGAAGGCTTGAGCTACCTGATTAATGAGAAGATAGAATATCTAGGAAACCCACTATACCAATCTAATGCGGGCCTAGTCAAAGATATGGGAAAGGTCCTTAGGAGCAACGTGTCATCATGGGCGATCAGATACACCCATGTTTGAAAGACCATAAGTGTTGTTGCGGGTCTTCTTTACTATTGAAGTGGATAAATTTAGGCATTTCCCAATGCATGGGATATGGATGAATAGGAATGGATGGGTGGATAGGCTCATTGCAAATTTCATCATAGGTGAGAGTTTGTGGGAGCTAGAAATCGATGCCTCCAATGTCGCATCTTGTCCATCATTAACTTGATTAGGTCCTTAGTAGGTTATGATGGATGGGTGCCTCTTGTAGTGTAAGAGGGTTAGTGTTGAGCATATGATGGAGGTGGCATTCCACTATATGGCGTTCTTGTATAGGTAGTTTAGGAAGAGGGAGTGATGTAGGGTACGTACCCGGAATGAATGATAGATGATATGGGAGGCTCTTAATAGTACACATATAGAGGTGGAAGGGTCATGGTGACACTAGTAGCGAATGGGGGATAAGGACTATGGAATAAAAGGACAATGTTTTGAAAAGGGCTAGGGGTCATCGACACTTTGGGGGTGGTTGTGTAGATATGTGTATATGTGAGACAATAGGCATAGAGGAGGTTACGTTACGGTGGTTTGTGAAGGTATAGTGGATGTAGTGGGTGCAATAGATGTGGTAGACATGGCGGTCATAGCATGTATAGGGCCTAGCTACAAAATGACTGGGGGAAAGGTAGATGCGGTAACACAAAGGCTGGTAGAGGCTAGAGCGGTAGGAGTGAGTGTCGGGGGATAGATATGGGCATGCCATATATCAACTAACCCGAGGCATCTCGAATGGATGAGTGGGAAAGATAAAACTGTAAGGCAACAGGGTTTTGGTTCAAGGAGTCGTGTGAACTCCTCGTCTCTTGTAGCGATAGTAATAGGTTGGGTAGGATCCATGGGTGATAAAATAGAAGGTGGCAAAGGGCTAGGTAGGAGTGGTTGATAACGGTGTGGAATATGAGGGCATTTTCTTTCTATGCATCGGCACCATGTGAACATGTACGACGTGGTAGGACTACTTTACTGTAAATGACAAAAAATACAGTAGAGATAGGAGAAATAGGTAGTGGTAAGTGGATTAGGTATAAAATGCTTGCTAGAAAATTGAATAGGCTAACCGATGTTGATTTAGGTAAACCATGCGATGCCCACGAAGTGTAAGCGTGGTGGTCACTATGGAAAATGGACAGTTTGTCAAAACAAGGCAAAAGGGTGATAATTTGCTAAGTAGATAAGATGTTGATAGAATTTACCAGGAAAGTGAATATGATGAGAGTGACAGAGACTCTGAACAACAAAGAAGGTGAAGCAGGTGTCCTTTTGGGTAGGTTAACCAAAAGAATAGTAAACCGATGCCGGTTGGGTAAAACCGATGACGGTCAGAGGGTAACCGATGACGGTCGTTGGACGACACCGGTCACTATGAAATTGAAATAGAGATGAAGAAAAGGTGGTTATGAGTTAAAATAAGATATGGAATCAAACCTAGAATTCTGAGAATGATGAAAATAGGGTCTAGGCACACTCAGATGAAGCTGGAATACACCAACTATGATGAGGAGCGTGCAAGGGGAAATAAGAAAATGAAGAGCGTGTCCTCTCAACTCAAAATGCAAGCCAAGCGAGAAACACTAAGAAAATACAATCCTAAGAGTGTTTTTTCTATTATGTTTGTTTAGCTTATGTTATTAAAGACTGAATCATGAACTTTAGAATAGAATTTTGGGTGAGGATGGCTTCCTATGAAGAAGGAAATCTACAAGGAGAGGTTTCAGGTATGTAATGGTAGGGGTGGGCCTTCCTCTGAAGTATGACTTGATAGAAGTAGTGAGATGGGGAGTAATCACAATCCTCTAATCAATGCGATCATTGATAGGCATTTCCAGGAAAGATGTTGTTTAATAATGTGTATATTTTTAAATGTGTGCAATTTGGTAAGACTCGTAGAGAGAGAGATAGAAAGTGTGCTTTCTACGATTTCATTTGTCAACCATCAGCTGGGAATGACTTCTAGTGTATAGGTTTCCCTCAATTAATGTGAGCTAAAGTAGAAAATCAGAATGAAATGAAGTTGATTTTTAAACCCAAATCAAAATATTGGATTTGATGACACAAAAAGATGAAGAGGAGAAGGAATGCTCTTTCACTAATGCAATACTAATGAAAGGGAAGAAATGTTCATTTTAAAGCACCAAAATAAAATTACTTTTAGACAATAGAAGAAAAGAATATTCTAGGGGAGAAATTTTAATGTGAGAACCTTTTAGAAAGGAAACAAACATGTAACTTTTCACCTAGAAATGAAGAAATGCAAAGAACCCCCGAATGGGTCCCACTAGTGTGCCAAAATGTTTCACCTGATTCTAGAGCATTTCTTTGAATATTGATGAAACAGATAAGGGTAAAGGGCTAGGAGGAATACTTGTTAAAATGTTGGTTAAAGGTTGTTGCGCGTGTATGACTTCTTGATCCACAAACTGATCATGAGAGCTTCTTTTTGCTTGGAGGAACTACCTGAAATGGAAAACAAGACCACCAAATAAAAGTTAAACAATATATGTAGTGGACTGCCTAGCGTATGCTAGATCCGAGAAGTGTGATACTCCCTAGACGACTATCAATCCACTATTTGAAACAACTTAATGTTAACAATAAAGGAAATCCTACTATAGTTAAAATGATTTAGGTATCTCATTCATCTACAATAAGCAAATTCGTTCACAATAGGCTAAGCTATGACTGAATTTGAAGGTCAAGGTCTTTGTCAGAGTATTGGTATTGGTCAGGGTCTAGTTCTGGGTTGTTTTGGGTATTGGGTGGAGGTTTTAAGCTCGATCTTGATCTAATGGTAAAAACATAGAGACCAACGTCGGTCCGATATAACTGTGTTGGTTTAGGTTAACCGGATATGGTTGTGGGTAACCCAGCGTCGGTATGGTCAAAGGTACAGAAAATTATCAAAAACTTGGTGTGGTGATAGATCTAAGGCTAAATAGGAATGGCAAGGGTAATGGCAAGGTCTAAATAGGTCTTAGATATATTCAGGGTAATAAAAAAATTGGGTATGGGCAAGTTGAATGGTATGGGTGAAGGAATGGTCAAGTTTACATGGAGGTAAATGGTGGGGAATGGGAATGGGAGTAGAAACTAATACAATGGAAGTAAAAGAGTCTACTAAAATGATAATGGAAAAGTGTTGGTTAACAAAACACTTACTATTATATGAGCTTGATGTTTGGTTGGCAATGGTGGGTGATTAGATGGAAGGAACACTATGTGGTGATGGTGCTTCCCCGGATGCTTCCATGAATGCAAATGGTTGATGTTGGTTGTGGATGCTTTGATGCGTGTAAAATTCTTGTTCTTCTTGTATGCATCTCTGGTTTTGTCTCTTGCTCTTAGAAGATGTGCCAACCTTGAAATAAGGTTGTTTTGGGGATTAAATGGTAATCAACAATGGTTCAGGTTGACTGACGGCGATTTAGGGTAATCGCATCGGTTAGTGCGGGAATTCCTAGGTTTTCTAAATTGGGAAGATTTTCTTGATTTTGTGGGATCTCATTCATTTTCTTCCGGGATTAGAATGGAAGGTTCCTTTCTAACATGTGAGAATGTGGTTAGAGGGAATGTAGGCTTTGATTTTGAGGTCTTAGGTAGGTCTTAGTTAGTTATGGCAACATACTAAGAATGGGTCTTAGGGTGAGGTGGCTAGGTGAGGTGGTGGTGTGGGAATTATCTAATTAGGATATTTAAATTATAGATATTGTGAGAACATAGATTAATGTAATTTAATTAATTAAATTAATATTAGGGTGGTGTGAAAGGGGCCATGGTTACGTGAGTTTGTTTGAGTTGGTTATTTGTCAAGGGACCTAGGGGAGTGTGACCCAATTTTGGTGTCTAAAGTGGGATATGAAGACATGTACATTTGGGTTTAGGACAGGGGAGATGACTATCACCCCAGAGGATGTGTATTAGATTCTCATATTGCCATATAGGGGATCGGATAGTTCCCATTACTAGTGATGACAGATTGGCGCTTTTATGCACTATTTGGAGCCGATGTGCCCCGAGATCGGGTTTTCTTTGGGGTATTTTGCATATGAGTTGAGATATGAGGATGGGGTGGCACTCACTTGGTTGATTTACATAGTGATGATGGTAGTGTCCTGTTATGCTTTACCTGACTCATGAGGAACTCAATTTTCATGGGCACTATTCGGTGTAGTGCTCAAAATTGTGGACCACTAGACAATATTTTCATTTGGGACCACACACGGTTAGTGATGCTTACCATGAGCTATCTAGATACAGGGTGAGTAGGATGCCATGGTTGGATATATATTTCTTGCTTCACTGTTGGGCCTATGAGCATATTGTTGTGATTAGGCCACCAGGGCTTCCATGGGTCACAAGATACCATATAGATTTAATAGTTGGGTTTATGAGATGTAGGGCGATCGGGACTTTAGAGACATGGGCAAGAGAGGGGTGGATTGGTACGTAGATTAGATTATAGAGTTGTATGTTGATCGATTAGATTAGGTTACATCCATATCGGGATTTCCCCACTTGGCTTGGTGTGGATGTGGAGATAGTGGGGATGAGGAGGACGAGATGTGTCTAGGGGAGATGGCTAGAGATGATAGAGGTTTTCTATTCAACAGGTGAAATAAACATTTGGAGTCATTCAGTTAGTGCTTCATGATCTAATTTTTATAGGAGGGAGGATCTAGATAGAGAGCTATCATTCCTACTACGATGCAGACCCTTTAGAGGAGGAGGTTACACCTTGGGATGATGATGATGATGTGGGAGTAGGATCGAGATACTTTGATTGGCATACAACATCATGGGTATCTTTGGTAGTTGACGAGGGAGGAGAGGAGGAGATAGAAGATATGGAGTTTTAGGTTAATGTGGTGTATATGGAACATGAGAGGCTACATAGGTGGCACACTTGCGTGCCAAGCTAGATTAGATGCTCGAGTAAAGAGAGATACATCCTTACAACACTGACATTCTGTCACTCAAAAGAGAGACCAAATTATTTAGGAGAGGGACCACTACTACGGGTAGAGAGAGGTATACAGGACCCATTTTGGAGATTTAGCTACTATTGTAGTGACAGAGTTGGCCAACAATGTTCAAGAAACACCACAAGTATCAGGGAAAATGGCACCCCCATGTATGAATGGGATGGATATGTACTTAGCTTTGACCTCGAGGCTAAATATAATGAGGATATTGTGATCCGTAAGCTACCTTAGACACTAAATACTGGGAGCATCTCCAGAGGTAGGTGGTAGGTGAAGTTGGGCCATCGAGGAGTACAATGAGTGTAGCTCAGCCACAATGAGAGGAGGGAGGATAGGAGGGTGGTGATGGCAAGAAGGATTTAGGTGATGTACCTGCCCTAGAGGGAAAGGACTTGAGAGCCTTAGATATTCACTTTTACAATTTTTATAGCATCTTTGCTTTGAGGGATCCCCTTAAAGGGCTATGATGTATTGAGATACTTTTTGATATATATGAAATATGGTTTTGTCATGGATTATCATGTGTTATGTGATGCTATGGATTTAATTTTGATGTGGTGATAATTTTAAATTATATGTTTTTTTATATTTGATGATGATGGTGAATTAGATGTATGATTATAAAATTATTTTAGATGTGCGTGTGTATGGATGATGATGTAAATGTATGATGTGGTAATATGTTTTTGTTTAATTTTGGTCATGATGATTAGAATATATATGGGTAATATGTGATGGAAACAAATTGAGAATGAATGTGATTAATGATGGATGTAAGTTTGGATAAATGTGTTGTAAGATAGATAGATAACATATAGGTGATTGAGATGAAGAAAGATGTGTTGAAAGATAGATGTGATAGGATTAGGATAAAAATGCCTCACAATGGTGGTGACCTATAAGTGTGAACAACACTATGTTATAGCAAGGAATGTACGAGGAAAATATGCCTCCAACTACATTGGAGGTAAAAAGGGGATCTAGGTAACGCAAGGCACATGCGACTAACAACGATGCTAGAAAATAACCAACAATAGTTATTCATTTCAAATATCATAAGGAAACAATAGATGAGATGATCTCATAAACATAATGTTGTCATGAAAAGAGGTTTGAGATAAAACTTGTACAAGGGAAGAGGGTTCTCCAAATGTGGTATTCCCTAAAACTATGCCCCAACTCTAGGAAGGGGAAAAGAAATTTGATCAATGCAGGAAGATTTCTTAGGATGTTGATAAAATGGAAGGTGATCAATGTGGGAATCCTTCAAATGCCATAAGGATTAGCCATCCTTTGAGGGTATGGTCTACTTTATACAATATATATGGAAAGAATAATGTATGATAGTTGTCCTTCGAGGGATCGGTCTATTTATTTGATTTTAATTTTGATTTCATACTTTTGATTTTTTCATTTTTTTACATGAACAATTGTCCTTCAAGGGATCAGTCTGTTTTGATAATTTTGATTTTTGATTCAAGCATCCATGAATTTTGATTTTACATGGGGAGAGTTGGGACTAGCTAAGTATACCACTTAGGAGGGGATAAAGAGTGTACAAGAGACACCCCTGGACCCTTTGCATGGTTCCAATAGGTGAATAAGAGGGTGATGGATGTAATGATTGTGGAGTTCTCACCAAAGGGGAGAACCTATCCATAAGGAATATGCTACAGGAAGAGCCATGGTGCCCATATTTAAGGTCACATCTAGGAAGTGACGGAAGACCACATAATTCCAAATCATCATGATGAGAGATGGAAGAGGCTAAGATGGAGGAATGATCTAATGATATGAATAATGGTGCATTGGTAAATGTGCTAACAATAGAATGGTTGCAAGTGTAATGTGTTAAGCGGTTCCACTTTTGGTTTACCATCAAGGGAATCCAAATGATATGCTCTTGACCCATACTTGTGCGTAATAACGTATGGTACAATCCAATTAGGGGAAAAATTATGTGTTGTCTCCTTTCTAGAGTGGTTACATTCTGATAATGTTATGAGGCCACCAACATTAACATCGCATTAGGAAGATGGTACAAGATGAACAAATGAAAAATAAGAGAAAACATTGCCTATTAGGGAAATAAATGGTATGCATTTAAGACAAATAAATGGTCCCCCTAAAGGGACAAGATAAATCAAGATTAGATGAGATGAGTTAAATAAATATTATGAAATATGTGCCGCAATGGTAGGTTTTAGATAAATCCATGTTGCTTTAGAAGGGAAGCAAATATATGGCCACGAAAGTGGTCATTTAAAGAGGGGATGAAAGTATGATTAGATGAATCGAGCTAGATGAGATAAGATAATGTCGAATGTGGAAAGAAACTAATTTGTGAACAGACAAGTCCTATAAAGAAGCCCCCTAGTGTGGGAGGATGAATCGATGAAGATGAGAAGAAAGACAATAAAGGATCAATAATGGGGGGAAGATGTCCCCCAATGAAAGGGATGTGAATAGGATAGTGGATGTCAAAGGATATGGATGTTAGGAAGATGGTGTATCAAGGTGAATAATATCGATGAACAAGGGAGGACCCTCATCAAGAGGAGTGATAGGAGATGATGTAGATGGGTGAAGAGACCCAGGAGGCTGATCAGATGGAGATGCGGTAAAAGGGATCATATGGGATATGGATGAAGTAGTAGATGGAGAAGGGGACTCATTAAAGAGTTCCTCTCACTCAATCATACCGTGGACAATAGTCTAAAGGACCTTACAATGCTCAGTGTCATGTCCCAGAGTGCGATGATAAAAAAGATGCAATAGGGATCAAACCATGAGGGATTTGGATGGTTTAGGTCAAAGGCCCTGATAGGTGGGAGCATGATGGAAAAAGTCTGAAGAAAATGTTGGAGGACCTCCACATATGATTCAATGTGGGCACCAAGGAAGGTTCTGTAAGATGGTGTGGATGGCGATGGTGAAGGTGGATTGGGTCGAGGTCTAGGTGGTCTAGAAGAAGATGTAGTGGTGGATGATTTAGGCTTGGATGGCTGGATAATTAGAGGTACCTTTTATGAAGGGCCTATCCCTAGTAGGAGTCGACTATTTGGATTTTGATGGGTTAATTGGTCGTGATGGAGGAGGTGGTCTAAAAATAGAGGGATGTGACCCCAGGATGGAAGATGTATATTTGGTCTTGATTGGAGGGATATCAATATTCTTATGAGTCTGCTAAAGGATCATTGTGGAAGGATGCCAAGGTTTTTAGATTTAGATTGTTGAGGAGTGCCCTTGGCAGGGATAACAATGATTTCAACAGCGGATCAGAAGATGGGGTTGTGGTTGATGGAGGAAGTAATTTTTGTATGATTTGTTCCAGGGACGATAATAATTGGTTTGATGTGGGAACGTATTGTCATATGGATGAGACAGAGGATCACCTATGGTAGTTACGAGTTGAAGTGCTCTCCAATATTGCTCAAATGATGTAGGTGGTGTAGAAGAAGGAGATAATGGGGATGTGGTCATAATAGTCGATGCGGTAGGTGTGGGAAGAAGCATAAAAAGAGGAACTAGTATGGAATCTAAGGATGACATGATAGGAAAAGGTGGAAGAGATGTGGATGGGGAAATTGGGTCGATGCGGGATTGAGTAGATTTAGTTGTGGATATGGAAATAAAAAGGGGTGGTTGCATCATGCGGTTAATAATGTCTATATGAGATGGCGCAAATGGTGGATGGGTTAGGGTAGGGATAAAAGAGGGATGAATGTAAACTATGTTTATTTTTGGTGTATTAAGAGGAATATAGGTGGATTGAGGAGATATGGCGAGTGTGATAACAAATGTGGATGTGGATGTGGTAGATGTCTATACACTAGGTGTAGATGGGGGATATGAGGTAAGTAGGGTAGTCATAAATGAGAAGACAGGTGGTAAAGATGTCAAACTCAGTACAATGTCAAGTGAGATGGGCATGGGTAAAGAAATATATGATAATGATGTCAATATAAGTGTAGTGACAGTGTGTATGTAGAGGCGAGTGTGACTAATGCTAATACAAATGTGGTAAGAATAGGACTGGATGTGGACGTAAGAGAAGCAATAGAGGTTAAGGTGGTAGGTAGTGGGATCGTGGATATAGTGGATGTGAGGATAGCCCTTGAAGGGGTAGTTGGCACAATATCTAAGATAGGGGTAGATGATGAAGATGGTAAAATAGATGTGGGAGAAGATGTCTGATGTATGGTGTTGATTGAGAATGGGTTAAATTGATGTGATGTAGAAGGTGAAGATGAACTCACTTTGGTGGGGGATTAGGAAATGGATGTTTGAAAATGTCACGTGGTGAAGATGGGATTGTTTGGGGGGATATAGGAGCATGGTGATAAGTAAGATCATGGTAAGATGACGAGGATGGGGCAAGAATAGGAAGGTATGATACAAAAGGCTCATAAGGGATGTCCCTAGGTGAGATAAGTATGTCGGATGAAGGGAGATGTCATAAGGTGAAACAAGATCTGTTGATTGATATCTATAGAGGAGGAAGTCACAGATGGGGTTCTCATGGGGAATATCCATAAGTGAAGTGGGTATGGTGATGTCGGATAACCCGAGAAGGGCATGAGGTAATAGAGACAAATATGGTGGGGTAGAAGTATAAATGGTGTGAGACAATGGGGATAAAGGTGATGGGGATAAAATAAGGGATACTTGATCCATGTGATTGAGAAGCAAAGGGCATGTAGTGGAGATAATCATATATGGGACTAGAACAAGGTATAAAAGTAATCAAAGGTTTAGATTGGGTCATGGTGGACTCTTTGAGAACTTATCAAGGAAACATTTGACTCCATTGTTAAACAGGAAAGACAAGCAAACAATTACATTTTTAATGTTTTGATTAAGAATGTGAAAATAAAAGGGGGATGGATAACAAAGGACCTAGGAGAAGGTAAATTATGTTTGGTTTCAGATTTTTGTGGCTAGGGAATATCTGAGGTGGCTTCCTGTTGGGTTATCAAATCCAAATCATTATACTGGCAAAGGAGTGTTTTGATGTGTTAATTGATTTGTGAGGTTTAGGTTGTGTGTGATAAATGTGAGATGTAGAAGATTGAACCCCTAATTAGGCTATATGAGAAATTAGGATGTAGAAAATAAGGGTTCTTTTAAATCCAAAACAAAGTGTTATTTTTGATGAGAACAAAGACAATAAGGGAAAGTAAAATGCAAAATGAGAAAATATGGAAAATAGGAATACGGATAGTACTTTTCCAAATTTTCTACACTTTTGAGTGAAGAGCGATCTAAGCCATGAACCCAACATGAACAAGCAATAAAGTGGAGCCTCACACTAAAATGTTAGTAGAAAAATTAAAATTTAGAAAATAAATAGACCACCTAAATGTCATCCCACCGGGTGTGCCAGAATGTTGTCCAAATTTCTCATTTATAATGAAGTTAATGAACTAGCTACTAAATAAACTAGCAACTCAGAAATGTTGGAGGGTTTATGTTACCTTGGATGTGATACGGGTGTTAGATGGTTGATTCTCATTACAATTTGATATACCTGCAAAATTGGAACAAAGATGGATTGCATAGATATATGCAGGGGTTTCCCAACAATGTTGTTCTCGAGAATTCATTAGCTTACTTTTTCAAATGTCAACCCCCATTTGTTTAGAAAGAGTGATGTAAAGGATGAAATTACATAAACATGTAGAAACAAGAATATCATTGAATCTGGAAAGATGATAGAAATTGATCTAAAATCTAATTAGATGACAATAACTATAAATTGATTTTTACCTAGTGCGGTTGCTGATAATGAACCAAATCGTATAGAGGCGGGTTGATAGTGACGTGGGAGGAAGATATGGACAGTAAGATGAATATGCATACCTAAAGAGTTTGAATGCCAACTGGAGGATGACATAAGCTTTGTGTATCTTTGTGAGTAGTCTTCGGGAGAGAATAAGAAATAAAACTCCGGAAATGGATGAAAACAACAATAGAAGAGATCTGTTTGACAAATTGGACCTAGATCATCGACGATCTGACCGGGGTCACAGATTATAGAAAAATTGGATAAATTTGAGGATGAATGGACAAGAAAGACAATTTGCAATAAACAAGGCTAAAGAGGAAGGTTGCTGAAGAAGCTCTAAGTGTTTTTGTTGATGGTTTGAACCTGTAAGAGATTAGATACTAGAAACACCCAGATAATATGATAAAAATATGAATAAAGAAACACGATGATCATAAGCATGAGAGCATGCTTTGAAAAGATGTCCCAAACATCTATGGATATTTTAGGGATGTTCTAGTGTGGGGAAGGATGCTCAAGTAGCAAGAAAAACTGAAGTTGCATGCATCGATACTAAATAGAAGGAAAACAACTAGTTTTATAGGGTTGATGGTGACCAGGCTAGGTCACCACCGATTACTAGGAAAGTTTCCCTAATAGGCTTCTTTTGTGTTTTTAATGGGATTTGGAACTTCTTAAATAATGGGAGGATGATTTAAAGTACTTAGGTGAGCAAGAGATGAGATAATGGTAGTTAGGGCATAAAAATAGATAAAATATAGAAAAGCAAAGGGGATGTGTGTGTAGGATAAAAACAATATAAATAGAAGGTTGGTTAGGGAAATGGATGAGGATTAATTAATTAATTTAATTAATTAATTAATGGGCATAAATATTAATGTGGATGGGATAATTGGGCATGTAGGATATTAAATGATTAATTAATTAATGTCACTTAATTAATTAATGAGGATTGGGAGGGCATTTAATTAAAGGAAGGGGGTGATTAAATAAATATGCGCACGTGGGTGATGAGGGTATAGATACCAAATTTAGGTGTCTACACCAACCTATATGGGTCATATTTGACCATTTGTATAAATTTAATGAGATTTAATTAAGTTTTATTGGTCGTTTAAAATTTTAAGGACTTACCTCTCTTATGTTTGAAGGAAGAGAAGGATATAAAGCAAGTGTTTTGGGTTCATTTTTGAACTAGTGCTCTTGGAGGAAAAGTGTGACCCTAGTGTGAGTGAATAACAAGTATGACTACATGATTTCAAATCATAGGAAGTGTGTTACAAGTTGAGGATGGGTAGAGAACATGTATGCAAGGGTTTAGAGAAAAGATAATTTTAAGAAGAAGGAAAAGAGCGAGTTATGTGAATGAGGGTTTGAAGATGAAGTTATGAGAAGAATTAGAGATCTCCATCAGTTGTGGTAGAAAAAATTTTTAGAGATCATCATTATCATGTGGTTGAGTTGGTGCTTAGTCATCTTAGGGGGTTTAGCCTTTTTTTGGAGTGGGTACTTCACAAAAATTACAAGTTGGTGCTCCTTGTAGGGTAGGTTCTCTAGTAAACCAGGGGTTGGTGCTTGATAAATTTATTTTATTTATGTAATATAAGCAAATTTTTAGTGGGATTTCTTCACCATGAGGGTTTCCCACTTACATATGGTGTTATGTGTTGTGCATCTTGTTTTTGTTAATATGTTTGAATGTTGAATATCTTTATAAGCACACACATGGTTATACATGATGTATGAAAAATTTAATTGATGAATGTATGGTATGGTAAATGAAAAAAAATCATTGTAGGACTAAGTCACTCCCCCTCTCAGTCCATTGTGATTCCAACAATTGGTATCAAAGCACGTCTTTTTGAAGCAAGTTTAACAACTTGAAGGAGATCCTTTAAAGCAAAATCAATGGGTAAGTCTTCAGATGTTGAAGCTTCTTTAAGGAATAGGAATGAAGTGGCTCGAGTTAGTGATTGAATGTTTATAAGATCAGATCAAGGATATGGAGAAAGAGCATAGTCAATCTATCAAGGTTTTGTAGTCACATATTGAAAGTATGTCAAAATCCCTAAAGGACAAAGAAGTTACTTGTTCCATGTATGAAGAGAAGTTAAAGACACGGAATCTGATTTATTAGATGAATCCAACAAGTTGAAGAAGTATGAAAGGTTGGAAAAAGTTATAAAAACCTCGAGGGGATATTGGAAAGCCAAAGGGTGGATGGTGAAAAAAATAGGCCTAGGGTTCAAAGGAGAAAATGTGAAGAATGATGATGAAGCTTTATAAATTCCAAATATGATGAGAAGGTGACCAATATCGATGATTTGAGGAAGGTATAACCCTGTTAAACAACCTAATTCTATGAGGTATGGTTCTTCATTTAATGGTTATTGTTATGTTTGTCATGATTTTTATCACAAAGCTAGAGATTGTAAGAGGAGGTATCTTAGGAATGGTGAAGCTCTCTTCAAAGTTTAATGTATTTCATGTCGTGAGTATGGGCATAGGGACAAGGATTTTGGATGTAATATTCATATATTTGAGCCAAGAGGAAAGAAGGATGTTGTTTTCTTTAATTGTCTAAAATTAGGTCATATAGCAAGACTTTTCCAAAGTAAGAATAGGTTCATTATAAGGTCTCCTCCTATGGTCAAGAAGGAGGTTTTTCAAGTCAAGAAGGTCAAGAAAATTGATTCTCATCCTACCATGTAGTATATGAAGTTTGTAAAGGAGGAATCTAGTGCTATCAAGGTTGGAAACATAGTCAAAAATCCCAAATAAAGTTAAGGAAGCTTGTTTTCACTTGTTGAAGAAGATCATATAAGCCCATCATACTTTCAAGCTCCAATGCAGGACAAGTTGAAGAAATTAGGTCTCTAGGATACCTCTAGAGTAATAAGGTATGTAAAGTGACACATCCATGTGTTTTTTGAGTCCTTGTATGTAGTAGGATCTTGAGTTTGTTATCTTCATGAAAAGTATGTTATACATATTTCAAAAGGTATTGATATGTTAGCTTGTAAGTTTGGGGTTGTTCACAAATTTTCCTAAGCTCTTGAGTATAAGCTCAAATAAAATTCATAAAGCACTTGTGTATGCTATATATGTGTGTCATTCATCTTGTTGTCTATCAAAGTTATAGTCAAAGTGCTTGTAGGTGTGTCAAAAGTCTTGTTACCATCTTTGTAAGGTCTGTATGAGTGTGTCATGATGAGAAAAGAGTTTGAAGTATGTCATCATCATAAGAGGTCTATCAAGTATTCAAAGTTTATTATCAAATTTTTTATGGTATGTTTTGTGTGTGTTCAAATATTAAAATATTATGTTTACAGTCAAGATGTTGTGTGTTCAAATATTAAAAGCTTAACAAGTTTCACTAGTTGTCATCAATGAGTCTCAAGGTCTCATGTTATCAATGTTGAATTTATTATATGAGTTTTGAAGCTTTGAGGGTCATATTAATAGGTTTCCAGGTAATCTAAATGTTAGATATTAGGAGTATAAAGTCTGAAAGTGTCATTATAGTTGAAAGACAAGTCTGCATTGCCCCAAAAGGAGATCAAGAGATAATTTCTCAAATTCATTTAATAAGGTGTGTTGAAGGCCCAAAATTACAAAGTCTTGAAGGTTAATTAGGGTGAATGAAAGGAGAAGTTGTCATTTCCAAAGTATGCAAGGAAGAGTAAGGTCGAGACTTAACAACTTCTTCAGTCATTGTGTTCAAGTTTTCAAGAGAGATGAAAATCATTGAGTCATATAATATGTCCAGTATCTACGAGGGTTTGAAAAAAGAATGAATTTTTCATGTTAGATGTCATAATTCTATTAATGAGTTGATGGTCCTCTATGAAGTCCTTGGTATGTGTTCAAAGTCTCAAGAGATATATATTATGTCTCAAATGGTATATTCTATAAGTGTGGTTCTCATGAAAATATTGTGTCATAGAATCCTCTGCATTAGGTGACAAGAAGTTTTTATAACATATTAAATCAAGTCAAAGCATGAAAAGGATTGGGTATGACTACTTGAGGTTTGCAATGGATTCCTTAAGCATGAATATTTCTTGTAATATTTAAGAAGTTCTAACTATGCATAAATGCCCTATCTATGAGATATGGTCACAAGAAGGAATGAAGATCTTAACTCTTCTAGGTCCATGTCATTGTTTGGTAACACATTTGAATAATATAAGGCAAATTTCAAGAAGTATGGCACTATTTAACTTGAATAGTCTGTGATTCAACATTGCATATCACCTTTATGTTTTATGTCTCCTTTTGGATCGGTATTATCTCAAAGGATTGTCATGAGTATATTTTTACATTAAAAGGTTTGAAGCTTCGAGTCTCGAATATGTATCAATTGTGGTCTCAAATTAAGGTTTGTTAGTTTTTGAGTTCCTTTGAGTATTTTAAATGGTGCTTCCATGTTCTTAAATTTCTATTATTACCTTCAGGAGTGTTACTTCATCTTGAAGTCTTGAACAAGGCTCAAAGTCAACATTTGTAGGTGGTTGAGCATAGAAACCTAGTGATTGTTCCAAGTTGCTTAATGAGTTCACGCTCTAAAAGGGTGTTTTATATGATTGATAACCGAGTAAAAATAATATAATAGGACTAAAATAGAAGTCTACAAGGTTCAAAAGTGTTATGAATATGAAGTTTACATATGAGAAAATTAAGGGAAGTTTGATGCTTATTCAAGGGTGAAAGGAAATAGAATGATACTATGATGTAGAGTGAAGACATGGAAGATTGATGCTTCCTATGTTTTGGTAGTTTTTAGATTCAAAACAAGTGTGACTCATGTGTACTCAAAAATGAAAATTCAACGGCATGAATTAAAAATCAATGAAGGTTATGAAATCAAGGAAAATATTATAATACCTGAAAAATGATACTCAAAATTGATTCAAGGTATTATGAAATAGTATTATGATCCATGTAGTAAATTGATAAAGTGAATATGTTCTCTTAAGTGGTCATATTATGAGTTTGATTTCATGAGTTGAATCCATCAAAGGTCCGAGATATGAAAGGTTATCATCAAATCAATGAATGATCCTCCATGAAGGTACTACTGATGGTATGAGAACAAATTAATGTCTATAATTTGACAACTCATGGCTCTATGTTGGTGAATGGTGACTTGAAGGACCGAATAGTTGTATTAGACAGGGGTATTGTGTGTGAAATTTCATTTCAAGATGGTTAAGAGATGAGTTGAGCATTCAAAGATCTTATGGGAGATTGAAAATATTTATGAAATATATGTAATAGTCTTGAGGACTTTGTGAATGCTTGTCTTAGGTATGTTTATACACTTGTAATGATGATCATTAGAAGCTGTTAAAGGATTATGCTTTGGGGGAATGCAAAGTAAAAATGAAAGTTATCTTGTATGCTATATGTATGAACTTTCATGAGTTGTTACAATTTCTAAGGAAACATTTATGGTGAGTATGAAGGTTTGTGATACTCTAATTATAGATGGTGGTGAAAGAAATCTTGAAGTAGTCTAGAAACTTGAAATTTCTTAAAATCCTACATGTAAGGATTCTTTTTTATATCTTGCACCATTGAGGGTTAAAATACATCTTGTCAAGGGTATGTAAAAAGTCATTTTGTGCTCCAAAATGTGGGTCTACAAGTTTGAGTAATTATTCTAAACAGTGGGAGATATTCTTGTGTGTATAAGGTGTCCAATAGTGCTAGAACATCTATGTCAGACATTACTGATAATACATTGCAAAGGTGAGTACGGTTTTGACTTAAATTAAATTGATTTCATACAAGGAGGTTGAAATGTCTAAAATAGAGCTTCAGGGTAGTGTTAAAATGGTTGATCTTTTTCCATGACTTGAAATCAAGGTAAGGAGTAAAATTATTATGTCTTCTACTAGATTAGGGTGTTATAAGCCATAGGGGGAGTCATAATAAGTTATGTAATGTTGAGTATGGGATTCTAAAGCATGAAGAATTGGTCATTTTTTCACCGATAATGGCGTTTAGGGACAAGTAGTCCTAAATCATTCATGATGAAAGTTGAGGGAAAATTGTGTGTTTGAACTTGATCAAGTATTAAAAATTAATGTAAAGAGTGAATGAAGGAAAAATGAAGGAGTATCGGTTAAGGGGGATGTCATATCACGTCCATGGATCATCCATATGTTATTGAAGGAGTCAAGGAAAAGATAATTTAGTCCCAGGGGAAAGCTTTGTGACTCAAATAAGTTATTTTAAGCATTGTTGTGATTATGTGTTATCTTTTTCATATATTATTGTCATTATAGCCTTTTTCATAGATGTCAAAGGGGAGAGAAGCATCAAAAACATGAAAATGAGTCAAGTAGGTGTGTTGGTCATGTTGGTTTCCATCAATGTTTCTAAAGATGTTTGCATCAATGACAAAGGGGATATTGTTGGCCATTATGTGATTGTGTTTTCATTGATATCAAGTTTATTGACAATAAAGGGTGTCATGAGGTCACATGAGTCTCCATGAGGTGTCATTCGGATGTAAAGAATGAAGTTTAAGTTGTATTATCAAGCCTTGTGATGTTGTCGAGGTCTTGGTGCATGGTTGAATGAGCTAAGTCATAGTTTGAGCTCTCTTAAGTTGGTTAGATGTTGTCATGAGTTCATTCATGGTCATTAATGTATGTTTTAGGTGTTAATGAGTTGTATGTGTTGAGTCTTGTAATTATAGGATTGTTTCTATCCCCGTAGTATGATAGCAACATGGTGGTAGTGTATAGAGGTGTGTAATGAGTTTTAGGCTAGTTTGCGAGAGGTTTGGTGGTGTAGTAAATTTTACTCCCACTATAAAAGGAAGGAATCCCATGCACACTAGCCTATCACCCACAGGTTTGAGCGCTCACCCGAGGCACACGTGGGTGCCAAATCTCTCTTTATGTGAGTTTTAGTGGGAATCATTTATCTATGATTAGTGTAAGAGTATTCAAGAAAGAAGTTTAGACTTACAAGAATCACGGGGCTCGAGAAAACCTCCGAGATCCTTATAGCTTCTTCAAACTGGATGTTTTAACAGAATCCATAACATATATTATAACAGAAAGAAAGATACAATCATTCATTCATAGCATGCAAGGAAAGAGAACTCCTATAAATGAAATATACATTAAAGCTACTAATATCCATGTCTATTTGCAACAGGTAACCTCATTGTATTCATTGTTTCATTACAAAGAGCCATAGAGGGTAGACCACAGTCATGCACATCACTAGGCTTGTATAACTATGCCAAAAGAAAAAGAAATTACAATACTAGGCCTAGTACATTCCTATCTGAATCAAAGTTCCACTCGTAGCAATCCTGCAGAGCTTCACCCATGTTATCTCTCTATGTGTATATCTCTTCCTCTATCTCTATATCCCCATCTGTATGTTATCTTGGTCTCTCTCTTGGTATATCTTTTCCCTTCGCAGAAACTTGTATTTATCACTTTCCTGAGACTACTAACTTGCCTTTCGCACCCTCATATCCATCACTAAGTGTCGAATGTGGTCCTCCAAGTGAGCATGTTCCTTCAAGCCTGAGCTCTCCACTCCATCTCATGATGATCTTCTAGAAGATCCCATCGCTGGCATGCTCTTTCCTGGGCCACCTATTACCAGGCTAGCATCTTATCCACATGCAACTGATCACACTTTTCATGTGTTCTACCTTAGACACTTAAATCGGCTAAGTCTCAAACCTCCTTTCATGCGCCGCGTGAACCATGTGCCTTCTTATACCTTCCTCCTATGTGCTTTTTCCTGGCATGCCCTTTTATAACTGGGATCTCGCTCGCCCACGCACCTTCATACTTAGTCAATTTTCTAGGGGCCCAACATCACCCCA
Organism: Taxus wallichiana var. yunnanensis; assembly: GCA_018340775.1. Lineage (NCBI taxonomy): Eukaryota > Viridiplantae > Streptophyta > Pinopsida > Cupressales > Taxaceae > Taxus > Taxus wallichiana. Next base: position 22,054,465 of record CM031236.1, on the reverse strand, counting down.
CACTACGCCTATTCTCCGTCCTCAAAACATTTTACTTGACCAGGGTGTAAACTTGTTCAATGGAACCAAGATGTAGACATATCTTACAAAATGAATAAGGACTGAAAGAATAGGGGAAAGAATGAAGAATGGGGGGGACATTAATTTAAAAGGTTGGGGAAGTCCCATCGCAGATCTGCCTCCAGCTTGTTCCACACTTCAACCTCGCCCTTCGCCTTTTGGCATAGGTCACCCACTAGGGTGCTCACTTTATCAAAGCTTAGGCTAGCTCCCTGGGTGCCCAAAGCGTCCACAATATATTCCATTTCTTTACCCAGGTCCACAATCTTGTCCATTATTCTGGTAATCTGGGGGTATAGTTCCTTCATCCGGGCCTTAATTAAGCTTCTTAAAGCCTCAATCACCTCTGATTTATTTTCTACCTCGGCCAGAACCTTATCCCTCTCTGCCTTGTTCCCCTTATTCTTTTCCTATAACTCCTTCAACTTTTCTTCAAGCATGGCAACCAAGGAGCTTGCCACCTTATCTCGATCCGTGCATGTGTCATATGTGGCTTCTATAGATTGGGTAGCGACGTTGATCTCTCACGAGTACTTGGTTGTAATCGGCAACAAGTGTGATCACCTTTAACCAGTCCTCCTCCTTCAGGCATGCAGCCACTTCTACAGTAGATTCCAATGCCAAGGGTCATCTCTCCATGGTGAGGATGCACGTTAAGTCTTCTAGGCATTCCAACATCGATGCGTACCTCTGGGGGATTGGCATTAGATCTGGGTGCTTTAATATGATGGTGCTTTTTATCAATTCTACTTTCTTGTAAACCTCCTACACCTTTGCTTTCTCCTCCTTGAGCTCGCACTGATTAATTCCTCTTATTTTAAGTTTCTGGCCACCTTAGCCAACTCTTCTTCCTTCATGGCCAACTTTCCCTCTAAATCCCTTATGCTATCATTCTGTGCAAATAGCCTTGCCTCTGTTTCAACCACGACCTTATTTAGAGCATTGCACACTTGCTCATCTAAGAGCTCCTGAGCATTTACCAAGGGGTTATCTCCTTTAGACTCTAGCAATGTGATAAGTGCCTTTTGGTAGACCTCAAAGTCCAACTCGTCAATGTGGGACTCAAATGCCCAAGAAAGCATCTTCTTGGTCCTGGTACACACCCTCCTTCTTGAATGATCCCATGGCTATAAGTTTCTCAGTGGGTATCGTGCTTTGGAACCTTACATGTAGCACCTTCCTTGAATCATCTAATTAGCCCATTATCTACCTTTTTCTACATCCAGAGTTCTTCTACTTGAGCACGCACCTTTGGGGAAGCTAACTATTAGAGTGGGGCCTCCTAGGCTGTCATGTCCCTTTTCAATGCTCTCCTCCTTCCCTTCCTTAAGTACTATGTATGCGCTACACTCTAACTCCTGATTTACAAGGGCCTCGAGCATCTTCTTCACTTCTCGTTCTGCTAATTCATTTATCTACTCCTCAAAAACTTATGTCTCCCCACTTCTCCATGACATCCTTCTTATCCTTCTTTGTATCTTCAGTACCTTCATCACCTTGTGTGCCTTTTCTTCGAGTGAATAATAACTCTTTCTTTTCATCCCCACTCTCTTCCTTTGATTCATAGACACTAAATACATGAGGTTCCAAAGGTTCCTTGTCTTTATCTGGCTCTTCCTCCTCATCACCACCTTCTTCACTCTCATCCTCTCCTTCTCCCAGATATCTCTCTAAGTACATTAGTTGCCTCGAGTTAGCTTCTTCATCCACCCTCTCTTCTCTTGAGAGGTGTCTTACAGTCGGAGATTATTCCTTCTCTTCTTCCTCTTATGACTCCTCCATGGTGGTGGGTTGTTCGAGTGCCTCTACTTCTAGCATCTTCTCCTTTACTGGAGACTTCTTTATCCGAACATAGGTGCTTGGCTTGGCACTTGTAGAAGGCATGCTCACTCTCTGAGCAGTAGACACACTTGGTGCTCCTTTCTCTCTTCTACCTCTCTTCTTAAATGTTGGCTTCTTCTTTCCCAAGGGGTCCTCAGGTATTGAGATCTCATCCACTAAGGACACACCATTCTCAAATTTTGGCCTTATGCGCATATAAACGCTCATTGCAGATCCTCCAGTGATAGGAAGTGTCATTGGCCTAGTCATATGGATTTCATGTGACACATAATTCTCCACGTACGTGCGCTTACATATGGGGTAGTTTAGTTTTTTCCTCATATCCCTGTGTTCCCAGTCCAACTTTCCTAGCTGTAGCATTAGCTTCTTTGATTCCTTAAATTGGTTTACCTGGCAAGTATTGGGCAGTGAACGCAAAAGACAATTTGCACCAAGGGATCCATGATTCATCAATAAGTTTGAACCTACCCAAGTAGTAGTGTTGGTACACCACAAACTCAGCTTCTCCCTGTGTGGCTGTTGGGAGTTGTTCAGGGATCCTCCACTCCACCCTAAATGCATTTCTCAAGTGTGTATACCATTTTTCAAGCCATGCTTTGTGGGGAGCCATCATTATATCACATGCATATTTTTCAAACCTCTTCACGGGTGAAGGTTCTTCGGCTGGGTACTCCCACACAAAATTTTCTAGTGCATCCAAAGGCACTCCAATCTCTGTGAACACTATGGTGAGCAGGAAATTACCAGAGAGGATCCTATCCCCTTCCTTTGCACATTTAACTATCTCCTCTGCAATGTATGCAGATAAGTTGTAAATAGTCCCCTCTATAATCTTCCTGTAGACATGTAGCCATGGCTTGTTGACTTGCGTCCATCTTTCTTGGCCATTCAAATTCATTACCAGGTGCATGGCCATCTTCATAATGGGGTCCTTGATGTCTGAGATGTCATAGTACCGTGACCCTTTCTTACAAGCATACTCTGTGATAGTCTCTTGAATAGCCTCCTTGTCGCCAAGGTCATCTTCCAGGCTATCTCCCTCGTATATGAGGCCTGTAAACTATGAAATCAACTAGGGAGTCACGTGCATCTTGCACCTAGCAAAGTGGAAGTAGTCCTTGTATAGCCGAGACATCAACCACTAGTACAAGTGATCTAGCTTCCCAAAGTAGGGTAACTCATAGATTTTCAGCAGCCTTACCTTTGCCAATTTGACCTTTACGTCATCATTGTAGATAGGAAAACCTTCAGGTGTTCATTTGTTGGTTGGGCATACCAATTCTAATGCCATTTATTTCTCTATAGTGTTGGTGTGGTGATTATAGTCACTGACCGGTATGCTTCTCAAATGGGATTCCCATTCCTTCCCCATCATCACTCTGTCTAGGTACTGCATCTCTACATACCATTCTTCGTTTGTATCTACCTTGGGTTTTAGTTGTTTAGCCTTAGCTTTTCCCTTTCCTTTCTTGGGTGCCATGGTTGAGGTAATTTTATCACTCCAATCCTCTCCTTGTTACTCTACTTTCCTTCTCCCAACCTTTGATCTCAGATCCATGATATAATTCTTCTAAACCCGTGCCCTAGTTTTTGAACCCTAACTTTGATATGTTCTTCACAAGACATCATCTCTTCACTTCCATGCCCGTGTAATTCCTTCCTTCTAGTTCACAATCTCAAACTGGCTCTTCACATTTTTAATCACATAGATCTTCCACTTGATCGAATCTGAAAAACCCTAGCTGATAACACTTGCTTATATCTCCAACTCTTCATTTTCGCAAAGTAAAATGAGAGTGCCCCGACCCTCTATTTATAGTTTTTCCTTTTTCTAGTCATTAAATGCTACTCTACCTACCCCATACTTTGTTCATTTAATGTGGATTTTTTAAAACAAATCCCATCTTCAACACCTTCACTCATGCACCCTTCTTACATGAAAACCCTCTTTAACTCGCACGCCCTTCTTGAGTGAAAATGCCTCTAACCTTCCCAGGCGTGTAAACCAACCTGACAGAGACTCTTATGTGTGCTCAACATGCACCGAGGCACTTCTTCTGTCCATATTATTTCTTTCACCTACCTCATGTTGCTTTAACTTGCACTTCCTTTTCTTTTATACATGGGATCTACAAGTAGCTTTATCCTGAAACCAACCATTCTATCTTTTCACTTCATCTCTCTTTCAACTGGGCTACTCAACAAGTCTCTTTAACACAACTTCCTTAGTACTTTTAATCACATGTTTCTTCACTTTTCTCCACCCCACACTTAAATGATGTGTGGTCCTCTACACACTCATAAATTCTCCAAAAATAGTAATAAGGTTACCGGTGCCCAAGGCACAAAACAAAACAACAACACGAAAGGGAAACACAAGGAAAATGCATAAAGGAAAATTTCTAAACTAATTGGAAAAACTACCTTATTTACAAACACCAAGAAGACTTATTTATAGTAGGGCTTCAGCTCTACGCCATTGAAGTGTCTAGGCAACTTTGTTCCATCCAACGCTTGTAACTAGCATGCACCTAAATCAAGGATGTATGAGATTGTGTAGGGACCTAACCAATGGACTTTCAACTTTCCAGGATGGCGCAGAAATCTAGAATCATATAGTAATACCATCTACCCAACCTCAAACTTCTTATTTCTAATATGGTGATCATGCCAAGCCTTTTGCTTTTCCTTTTCCGTTGTTTGGCTCCAACGGGCAAGTGATCGTCTCTCATCTAGTTTCATTAGTTCATCAATTCTTTCTTCCAGTGCTTGTTCATTAGCTAATCCTCCTGTGCATGCTATTTACAGAGAAGGTAACATAAATTCAACCAGCAAAATAGCTTCCATGCCAAACACCAATTGAAAAGGTGTGGCTTTATTTAGTCTTTTATACGTAGTCATGTAAGCCCATAAAACTATTGATACCTTGTCATCCCAATCCTGTCTTCCAACATCACATTTTGGTCAAGGTATGACTCAAGATATTTTTTAAAATGCTTCTGCAATTCCATTTGCTTGTGGGTGATAAGGTGTAGTCTTAGATCCACCATGAACTCGAGATAGCGGGATCCTCACAGTATTATTCAAAAAATGCGTACCCCTATCACTAGTCAAACTCAAAGGGCATCCATACCTCATGATAATGTTCTCCCATAGGAACCTTTCCCACTTTTGCTACCATGTAATCTTTAGTTGGGGCTGCTTCCGCCCACCTTGTGAGATAATCTGTGCAAGTGATGACATAATGTGAACCCGTCCTACGTGTTGCTGGTGATATAGGTCCTAAAAGTCTATCGCCCACTTTTTAAAAGGCTTCACGCTAGGAATAGGATGCAAAGGCATTTCATCCCTCCTTCCTAGTTTGCCAATGCGTTGACAATGGTCACATGCTTTACAATAATCCCTACAATCTCTATACAAGGTTTCCCACCATAAACCTGCCATTAATATTTTGCATGCGGTGGCGTCACCTGTGTAATGCCCACCCAAACTTCCTCTGTGTGATTCCTCCATGGCCAGTGCTCATGCTCTAACACACATCTGCACAAAAATTCATCACATCCCAATTTGTATAAGTCTCCACTAATCAACATGTAGGGCATGACGCATATGGCCAACTGCTTCTTTTCTAATGCCTTCATCCCATCCGACGTGCAGGACCTTATTTTTAAAATATAGAAATCTCTTCCAAATCCAAGGGTGTGTGCCGCAATCTAAATAATTACGCATCGGCATTGCTTCCTCAATATTTTGCGCATCCTCTCCTGAATCAATTCTTGACAAATGGTCAAGTCCACAATTGATTTTTCCGGGTTTCACTACAATGGTGAATTCAAACTCTTAGAACAATAACACCCATCGACATATGTGTACTTGAAGAATGGGCTTGTTCACTAAATACTTTAATGCCATGTGGTCGGTGTAGAATACAAAGGGTGTCACCAGCAGATACTATCTAAATTTGAAAAGCACATAGATCATTGACAATTCCTCGTGCTCGGTTGTGGTATAATTCTACTCTGCTAGTGTTAACTTCCTACTCACAAAATAGAGAGGATGATCAACAATCCCTCACCTAGTTGTGCAAGTACTACTCCAATGGCGGTTCCTGAGGCATCTACATGGACATGGAAGGGCTTGTCCCAAGAGGGAAATCATAAAATAGGTGTGGTAATAAGCCTATCTTTTAATGTATCAAACACCCTCTACTATGCCTTTCCCCAATGGAAGGTACTTTTGTGTCTAAGTAGCTCCTCTAAGGGTGCGGCAATCTTGGCATACCCCTTAATGAATTTCTGTAATACCCCGTATGCCCAAGGAATCCGTGCACTGCGCTTTGGCTAGTAGGCTCCCTTAACCCCACAATAACTACAACTTTAGTGGGATCTACCAGCAAGCCCTCCTTACATATGATATGCCCCAATAAAGTCCCAAAGGGTGTAGCAAACACACACTTCTTAATGTTGAGGGATATCCTCAACTACCTACACCTTTCAAACATTAATCTCAAGTTGTCACAGTGGTCCTTAACCAGACCATATACTATCTAATCATCCAAATAAACCGGAGAAACTTATGAATGAAGTCCTGGAATGCTTGCACCACTATGCATGAAAAGATAGCAGGCGCATTCTTCAACCCAAAGGGCATGACCGTATATGCAAAACTTCCCCACTCGGTGGTGAAAGTTGTCTTCTCCTGGTCCTCCTTTGCAATCCAAACTTGGTGGTATCCTGAAAATCCATCCATAAAGGAATAGATTTCACACCTAGCGACTCCTTCCAAAATTTCTTCAGTGAAGGGGTGAAATGGATCAATGACACAAACTACATTCAATTCCCTATAATCCACACAAATCCTAATCCACCCATCCTTCTTGATGCTTTGATTACCATCGAGACTTATCCATTCTAATTCTTCTACTACCTCAATGATCCCAGAAGCTATCATCTTGTCTATCTCCTCCTTAACCTTCACACGTAAATTAGGATTCATCTGGTAGGGACTTTTTCTAACCAGGTGCACACCTTCCTTTAGTTTTATCCTCATCTCCCCCAAGGAATGGTAAATGATTTTTAGCTCATGGTACCCACATCGGAATAAATAATTGAATTCACAACAGATAAATGATCTTTGATACTTCCTTCTCCATCCAATAATCTCCAATAATAGCTTCCTTAGGTTCTTCTCCTGAACCGATGTTAACTTTATTTGTCTTTAACGGCTCATGGTAAGCACACGCACGAGCATCTGCACTATCCACTACTTCACACATCCCTACAAAATGGCTAACATCTAAACTTTTTGATTCCTCTCCATCAATCACATATACTAACTTTCCCTTCTCCTTTTCCAAACACGCATGCTCAAGCTATAACTCTTCTGTTTCTTCAATCTCTTTGAAGCACACCTCCAATCTTGGTTCACCTAATAATTCTAATAGCCTATCTTCCATTCTAGCACTATCCCCCATGGTAAGGCACTTGATACCTTGCAAGGCCTTATCAACTGATGGTTTGGTACTCTGATACTCAAAGGTTTGAATAAGATCAGCCGCGAGCTCTTGCTAATTCCTTGTCTAGTGGCATGTGTCTTTGAATGAATGTATCATACGTGCGCACAACCTATGATGTAGAATATAACTTGTGTACCCAGGAGGGATGGTGGAAAGGCTTCCACTCCTTCTCTCTAGACCTATTCACATTCTTGGATATGGAAAGAAGCGGGCTCCTTCCCATGGTACTTCCCGATGATGGTGGGTATATTACTTATAGAAAATCATGTGAGAGAGCAATTATTACCTCGCGCCACTCTAAAAGGCTCTCCTGATGCGTGGCCCACCAACAAGCTGTTTTTCTGAGCAAGACGTAACTCAACATCTCCCTCCATTCCTTCTTGTTCTTCCACTGAGCCTCTATCTCCTATAGAAAGATCTCAGGGAAGGCTCCTCCAGAGTACTTGGGTAGTTATTTTCCTCCAAGGCACTGAACCATGCGTGCCTTTATTACCTTGGTCACCGATCCTCTCAACTACCATCCCATTAATTTGTAAGTCCCATGTGCCCAATTGTCACATGCCAGACTGGTGGTATCACTCATTGACTAAGCATCTTCAAACTGGATAACCTCATTAATAGGGTGTACCATCTCAGGGTCTCTGATTGAGTGCACATAAATCTTGTCCAGAACTTCTTCTCCCAATGGTTCAATGTAGGGCGCTGACTTCCCATCAACCAGGGGTATAATGACCCACTCCTCTTTGTTCTCAAAACTGATGTACCCTTTGTTGAACCAAAGGTCCGCATTGTTCTTGTAACACCAAGGGCACCTAAGTAATCTTTGGGAAATTATCTTCCTCGGTGAGCGCCAAGACTTTGAAGTCCCCAGTAAACTTGGCTCCCTGAATAGTAATAGCTACATCCTTTAAGACACCGATGGGCATTACCTTAGTCTTGTTTTCCATATATAACACATTTGAAGATGGCTGTAATGCAGGTCTCCCCATCTAATGCCATGCATCCAAAGTCAAAACATTAACCTCCATGCCAATGTCAATGAGTATATTGTTGAGGAGCCATCCATCCACAATTGCATTCAATGTAATCTCCTTGTCATAGTCGAGGCTTTGTGAGGGGGAAGGTTCGTGTGTAAGACCTATCTCTCGCACTCTTCTCCGGTGTGTGGTACCTTCTCTCTCAACCAGGATCCTAGCAAAGGAATGATGTTCTCTTGCCTTAGCATTTTACACACCTCCTTGACCTCATCCAGGTCATCTTTTTGTGCCTCAATTCTTCTTCCTTGTTCCTCCCTCTTGGATTGATCTTTTAGACACTGGATCTCCCCTTGCAAGCTTCAAATAACATCCATGGTGTCTTGATATATCTCCTTCTGATGTGCAGGTTCTGGATACTTCCCATGAATGACCTCTTCTCTTGAAACCAAGTTCTTCTATCTTGGTATCTCCCTTGTGCACGTGTCTTCTACCCTTATTGTTACCAAGATAGGATCTAAACCTTCATCCTGTGTTATGAGGCATCCACTTTGTATGTCGATTTCTTGATGCTAACCATTGCAATGCCTTTTTCCTTCTGGTGCTGTTGTTTCATATGCTAAAATAATTTCAGGCACTCCTCATACTTATGCTTCTTTCCACACCATGAGCACTACAACAAATCCGGCATTTACACTTGTAATATTCTATAGATATATAGTTGAAACATGTTCCTCATGGGAAATCACTCCTTCCTCCATAGTTACCTTGTCCACGGAATCCTCCTCGAAAACCTCTTCCACGCGCACCTCCATCTGCGCATGCTCTTCATAATGGTGATCATCATTTTTAGAACCATTGGCAATGCTTGGTTTGCACACCCCATGATCAATGGCCTCATGTATCTGATCAATGAGCCTACAGTCTTTAGTATCATGGGTCGTGGAGGTGTAAATATTGCAATAACAAGATACATTCTTCCTAATCACGTGTTGCAGCAAGGGACATCTACTTGCATCATGGTCCCCATGATAGATTTCATAGTCTAATGTCACAACGTACCATCCTCTAGGGGCAATTGTCCTTAATGTGCCCCTCTAATTCACAATCATGCGCACCACAAACCACTACGAGTCTCATGGACTGAGTTCACAAATAGCTTTTCCAACTGCTTAGCCATAGCAGCAATTTGAGCCTCCAAGAATGGGCTAACACTAGTATCAATACTACCAACAACTTTGGCACACAAGGCAGCCTCCAATGCTTCACGTGGATCTGTAAAATTCTTATGAGACAAGGCCCTTCTAAAAGAGGTGATCAATCCTCCAAAAAACCACTTTGTGCATGCTGAGAAGGATGTATATCATATGATAATTTAGACAAGAGAGTCTTAAAGCATGCAGCATAATCCCACACACTCTCTATCATTCCTTGTTGTATCTCCTTCAAAGCACTAATGCTTTTTTTCTCAAACTCAGGAATGTGGAACTCTTTCAGGAATGCATTATTTAAGGTAGTGTAGTCCACCACCGTTTGATGAGGGTCATACTTTCTACACCATCTATGCGGGTTTCCTTCCAATGTGGTTACAAATTTACTAGCCTTTCGTTATGGGCTTGTGATACCTTTCACGCACCATAGTAGTTCACACTTGTGAACATGTTCTGTAGCATCCTCAATGCCCCTATAATCGTAAATGCAGAGATATCTCAAAGAAAACCTGAGGTGGTGGCTAGGGTCCTTGTCCTGAACCAAAGCCTTGGTTCCCTTGAGTGTTTCGTCCACCACCTGATCCACTTGGTCCATTGGGTTCTATACCTCTAGAGCCACTAGATCCACCAGAACCACTGGGTCTAATAGGGCTTGTAGGAGCTATGCCAAGTGCCCCCATGGTCCCACTAAACTATGTGCCGATGGTCTGTGATAGCACCCCACTACCACTACTTTGTCCCGCGCCACTCCCTGATGCGAGACAAAAAGCTTGTACACTTGCCCCTTGTCTAAAAACTCCTCCGAATACTAGAATATGTATTACCATAGAAGAAGTAACTAAAAATTATACCTCCTAGGTGTAGATCTATCTCTTCCACTTGGTTTCAATTGGGTTAATACTTCCTCCTGGATTGGGAAAACCAAGTGCCAGGGCTTGGTCACTGGGTGGGTTCAAATATGTGCCAACGACTCTCCTTTCTCCATGCAACGAACTCTCACCAGAAGTCGAAGGGGTCTCCCTCACGTGCTTGCCAAGATGGGGTAGCACAAACTGCTCAGGTTCCACATCTTCTCGCATGAACCTCAACTCCTTCCCACAATGTCTATCTCCATAGATCCATCACACTAGTAGCCTCATGTCACCTAGTAATCTCCCTTTCACACGCTTCGCCATACTTGAGCCATCTTTCTTCCCTCTCCTTTTCTGTCATATCATCTGCCATCTTCCTCCACCCAAGCTTCCTTACCCAACGCTCAGAATGGTTTAGCCGGCCATTGGGAGTGCCTCTAAACTCATGGTAACCATCAATATCTTCATAGCTAGAGGAATAGCATGTAGAAATGTTCCTCTAGGTTCTCGTAGAAACTCAAACTCAGCAATCTCTAGGCAAGAATACATGGAAATGGCATATTCTAGAGTGTAGCTAGCTAGTACTCCTCCCCACTAGTGATCTACAGCATGGGTCCATGTCAGATCTGCATCCTACAACCTTTGGTAGTCTTCTTCGGTCCATATCCGTGATCCATAATGCCAACTTGATCTAGATGCATAGGTGAAAGCCATCCATATAACTCTATTGGGAAGCAATAGAAAAAAGTCTCATACAGATCATGGTAGAGATTCTCTTCTACCCATCTACGTGTATTGAACTCAAGTCTAGTGTTGAATCTCTGAGAAAATTCATCCTCTCAGTGCTCTTAAGCCGGGATTCAAATTTCTCCAATGTTAACTGATCCGTTATTACTCTTTATACAGATCATGATGCATGTTATATCCCACTACAACTTCAAAAAGAGGTCCCGAAATGGAACCAAGATGTAGTCAATTTTACTCCCACTATAAAAGGAAGGAATCCCATGTGCACCGGCCTATCACCTAGCAGAAGCTGAGTGCTCACTGAGGCACGCGCGGGTGCCGAGTCTCTCTTTTATGTGAGTTTTAGTGGGAAGCATTTATCTATGATTAGTGTAAGAGTATTTAGGAAATAAGTTTAGACTTACAATAATCATAGGGCTCATAATGGCCTCCAAATCCTTGTAGCTTCTTCAAATCGGATGTTTTAACGAGACTCCATGACATATATTATAACATAAAGAAAGATATAATCATTCATTCATAGCTGCAAGGAAAGAGAAATCCTATAAATGAAATATACATTAAAGCTACTGATATCCATGTCTATTTATAACATGTAACCTCATTGTATTCATTATTTCATTGTAAAGAGCCATAGAAGGCAGACTGCAGTCATGCACATCATTAGGCTTGTATAAACTATGCCAAAAGAAAAATAAATTACAATACTAGGCCTAGTACATTCCTATCTCCGAATCAAAGTTCCACTCGTAACAATCCTGCAGAGATTCACCCATGTTATCTCTCTATGTGTATATCTCTTCCTCTATCTCTATATCCCCATCTGTATGTTATCTCGATCTCTTTCTCGATATATCTTTTCCCGTTGAAGGCACTTGTATTTATCACTTTCTGGGTTGCCAACTCACCTTGCCGCGTCCTTCATATCCGTCGCCAAGTGTCGAATGTGGTCCTCCAGTGAGCATGTTCTTTTAGGCCTGAGCTCTACACTTCATCTCATGATGATCTTCTAGAAGATCCCATCGCCGCATGCTCTTTCTGGTCCACTGTTTCTAGGTGACATCTTATCCATGCGCAAGCAATCACACTTTTCACATGTTCTGCCTTGGACGCTTAAATCAGCTAAGTCCCGAAGCTCCTTTCATGCGCCGTGTGAACCATGTGCCTTCTTAACTCTTCCTCCTACGTGCTTTTACCTTGCGTGCCCTTTTATAACTAGGATCCCGCGCGCCCACGCACCTTCATACTTAGTCAATTTTCCAGGGGCCCATAGGTGGTGTGTGAGGGTCCTTGGGAAGTAAATAGATGAGAAACAAGTACTTTGGAATAGGTAAGTCTTAATGGATGGAGATTTTCTTGCATATTTGAGTTATATGGTGAATATGGAAAATTAGAGAATGTTGTCATGATGCTTCATGACAAGTTTCAGGTCATTCTAAAATGATAATTGCAAGATATATAAGTTTTGGCAAAACCAGGTAAGTTACATCGTGTTTTTAAAGAAAAAGTGGACCTTTTTATGCTCATTGCGAATATTATGATTTGTATGGGGACCTGAAATATTTGTCATATCTTCTTGGGTTAGTTATTAAGGTTTAAAAAAATAATGAGGTGGTTTTATCACCACATTTTTATGAATAATTGTTAAGAAGGTAAAGTGGTTTAAAATCCTAGCTAAACCACGACTAGAAGTGACTTGGAGGAAAGTGACTATTCTCGAGATTGTCTTGATTATTTTGTAAATGTGATGATTATATGTTGTAGTGGCCTCCTTTAAATTTCTCAAAAGGTATATTAGAGCATGTGAAAACATGTGGGCCCAACCTGAAAATTCTAGTTTCTAAAGAAGTCCAGTTTGAGGTAAAGTTATCCAAATAATTTGAAGAATAAATTGACATTTTTATCCCGGTGTTTTAATACATTTCTCTAGTAGTTTTAGATCATGTTTGAGGTGAAAAAGTGCAAAGTGTGCCCTATTTATGAAGACTGGTTTTGGGGAAGTTTGGAGCATCTTATAGTACAATTGACATTACTTGTTTCACCATTTTATTTACTTTATTAAGACAAAACAAATAAGGGTAAGGGAAAAGGAGGAATACATGTTTATGGTGGTCGATTGATGGTTGTTGCATGCATTCTGACTTCTCAATCCAATGCTGATTGCGAGAGCTTACTTTTGGTTTGGGAACTACGAAATAGAAAACAAGACCACAAAATAAGAGTTAAATAATATGTGATAGTGGACTACCTAGTGTGTGCTAGATCCGAGAAGTGTGATACTCCCTAGATGGCTGTCAATCCACTATTTAAAACAACTTAATGTCTGAAATAAGAATATTCCTATTGTATTTGATATGATTTAGGTATTTCATTCAAGAACCATAAGAAAATCTAACATAACAGGCTAGGCTATAGTCATATCTAAAGGGTAGGTAGGTATCAAGGTACTGGGACTGGTCAAGGTCAAGTTCGATTTGTTTTCAGTCACTTGGTAGAAGGTTATTTTCTTCTCTTATTGGAAAAAGGTATGAAATATAGATATCAATGTCAATCAGGTATAACCGGTGATGGTTTAGAAGGGACCGACGACGGTCATGGGTGATTGGCATCGGTATGGTCAAGGTGAAAGGAAATCAATGAGATCTAATTATAGGAGTTGAAATGAAGCTAAACAAAGATGGAAGGATGGATAGGGAGGTCTGTAAAGGTCTCAAGTATACTCAGAGGTGTGTAGGAGGTGAGAATGGGTGATTTGGTGGTGTGGGTAGAGGAATGGCTGAGTCTACAAGTAGGTAGAAGATGGGAAAAGAACATGCAAAGTATAAACTGATAATAGAAGTAACAAGGCTATTATATTGAAATGGACTATGCTAGTAAAAGGTATACTTATTGTGATACGGCTTGATGGTTGAATGGTGATGGCATTTGATCAGAAGAATGGTGTTTGGTGCCACAATAGTGCTTCTGGAATGCTTCCATGAATGTAATACCTTTGGATATGTCCTAGTGTTAGCTATGGATGTTTGGGTGCATGAAAAGACTCTAGTTCTACTTGCATGCATCTCTCTTCTTGTTCCTTTGATCTCAAAATCTGCCAACCAAAAACAAGGTTGCTAAGGTGAATAAATGGTAACCGCGATGTTTTTGGTTGACCGATGTTGGTTTAGGGGTGATCGCATCGGTTAAGGTGGGATTCCCTAGGTTTACTAAAAATGGCAAATCTCTTTGATTTCTTGGGCTAGGTTGGTTTATTCTCGCAGATCAGAATGGAAGCTTCCCTTCTAATGAGTGGGAATGTGGTTAGAGAAATCTTAGGCATGTGCTTTTAGGGTTAGACCAAATCTTAGCTCATTAAGGCAAGTGAGATTAGGTCTTAGTTAATTATGGAAACATGTAAATAATAGGTCTAGGGTGAGGTGGAAGGGTGAAATGGAAATTAGCTTAATTAAAATAATTAAGTAATGAATATTGTGAGGATGGGTATTAATTTAATTAAGTTAATTAAATTAATATTAATGTGGGGTGGAAGGGGCCATGGTTAGGTGAATATGTTTGAGTTGGTTATTTGACGGAGGGCCAAGGGAGTGTGACCCAATTTTGGTGTCTACATTTTGCCCCTTTTATTACATAGCTTGTATTGGTAAGCGACGCTGACCCGACAAAAATAGGATGTGGTTTTGTTGAGTGTAAGTGAAGGTGGTGTTGCCCAAGAGTGGGTGAAGGTAACTGTACATACCCAAAAATGTAGGTATTGTACTGCCGGAAAGAGGTTACGGAAACCCCAATGATGATTCAAATCTCTTCGCAAGGTGTTCAGAATCCAGAAAAGCTCGCCAAGTATACATTTGCATCCTAGAAATCCTTGTCTAGCTTTTGCATGTTTTTTTCTAACCTCTGCCCCCTTTTTCCTTACATTTTGTCTTTAAGTTACAGAACTGCCGCCTGGCAGGGGCGGTCCCGTGAGTACCACCTAGGACAGGGCAGTGGTCATGTAACCACCTCCCTGTGCAAGGTAGTGGTCCTGTGCGTGTTTTCTAGAACATTCTGATGATTTTGTCAAATGTAAAAATTCAAATTTCACCCACATTTCTCAACCACTAAAGCTTGCATTTATGTTTTGGCCACCTAGTAAATAGTGTTTTCCCTTTGTTTATATTAGAAGAGTTCAATTTAGACTTACCCTCTAGTAAATCCAAATGCTATAAATACCCAGCTTGTTCACAAGCAAATGGCCCCTCTCCTTCCATGTTTGATTATTCAATGTGTTTTGAAGTTCTTCCATAAGTTTCAATAGATTTAGATTTTGCATGAATTCTCAACCTCTCCTTTCTATTTTAGAGATCATTTGATCTTCTTGCTTTCATTTTACTCCATTGTTGTCCACACAGTCAGCTTAGCATAAGGTAGTTCTAGTTCTAGATTAGAATCCATTTGATAATCTTAGAGTTGCAGGTTTTGTTTTGTCACAAAAGATAGATCCCAGAATTCTCGGTATATTTGCGTTGTATCCCCACAATAAATCCTACTAGGAATTACATAGTCAAGCTCTAGTTCACTTGCACTATCCCTCTCTTACTTGCATTGTATTTGGTTTATATCCAAAGCTTCCATTGTTTGAGTATCTTCTTCTGTTGACGCTATCACATTCATACTTTTATGGATTCATGAGAACACGAAGGAACGAGGAGATCACACTAAGGGGACAAGACATGACATGACTGGATTTACCACTATTCTCTAAACTCCAGGTTTGAGCTATCAAAGTTGTAGTTACAATATATCAAATAGAGTAGAAAATCATTTTATTTCAGTTAAAGTTCACTTTCAATATTGCCAAGGAAGTTGTGGGGAATGATAGTTTCTGAGAAACTATGATTCATTCCTCACTTCTGAGGTAGGATTGGAAGTCTTTCGATTAAACTAGTTAGTTATTTAAATATTTAGGATAAATTCACAACTGCATAGGAAAATAGCTATACCAGGCTAACTTGCTTGTTTTAATTCCATCATTAGATTAATTGTCCATTATCTAAATATATTAGAATAGCTACTCTTTTAATTTCATTCAAATACGCATCATTGAAAATACAAAAATAAGAGAAATATAAGCATAGTGTAGATATATCTTTCATAGTTATTTTACTTGTTTCAGTTAAAATTTGATTATCTCTTGCATGACAATTACGGGACCTAGAGAGCCCAGGAATACGTATTCGAACTAGTAGTACCTCAGCCAAATCTCTTCACAATGTTAACAGATATAGATCAAGGGCTTAGGATTCAGGTTTTTCAAATGACAACAAACCAACAAGCAATTAGTGAACAATTGAGACAATTGAATATTGAAGACGACAAAGCATACACATTCTGGTCAAGTCAACCCAACTATAGACTGCCCTGATAGGATATCCGCATGACCATACAAGAACCCGAAAGAGAAAAAATATTTGGCTGTGATCTGTTAGTTCCATAGCCAGACGCAGAGACCTTCTCATCAACATAGACACAGGGTTGCGTATACAAGTTTCCAGAACACCCGTAAGGTATTATGAGAAAATCACACAACTCTTGGTACTAAACATAGAAGCTGAAAAGGCTTATGACCATTGGATAGTTAGGAAGAAGAGATTGATTCTTCACATGACCATAACAGGTCCACAACAACCACGAACTCATGGTTGTGATCCCTAGGTCCCACATCCCAATGGGCATGTAATTCAGTTAAATATTTATACCATTTTATGTACGCTAGTATTCATATCCTCACCACTCCAGCCAAATATCATAACAAAATTTTCCGTATCAAACATAGAAGCCAACCAATCCAAAAAATTTTGGGCTAGACTAGAAAACCACCCATAGTTTCTACAAACCCACTCTCATTACCATTTTCCATGACCTTGTCCAGAAATATACATGAAGCACCTACAAGTCATTTTCCACGTATCCAACAACTAATAGATAGGATCTTGACATAGCTTGAAATTGATTGAAGCCTCCAAGAAGTTATTATATCTGAACGATCCATTACACCAATTCAAGTTAGGAGAGCTTTCTTTGCCTTAGATTCACAGATTCCATTATTGCGCGTTGAGGATATAAGATTTCCCAACTAGTTTTTCTGTATCCACATATATTCCATTTCCACCGGTTGTCTCGGCATGACCTCGGGGTCGTGTACGAAGAAGGGCTACTTGTAGATCTTCATACTCGCATGTCACTTTTCTATCGTATAGTAACCCCCTCAAACTAGGAACCGATGAGGTGAGAGAAGGAAGTGGTGAGTGGTTTGATAAAATGAGGAGGTGGGTGGTTTGAGAAAATAGGGTTAGGTGTGAAGAAGGTGATGGTCAAGGGTATGGTGATTGTAAGAGGTAGGGTGGGTGATTAGGTAGAGCATTCAGACATATGCACACATTGTGAAATGCCATGAGATACAAGGGTTTCTCAACATAACAAATGTACGTTAGCTAGGGTCGTAAAGGTCATCCAAACAAGGGTTGTTGAGGTCCGGTATCCAAGGTAAAGGATACGGTCTAGGAACTCAATGAGGTAAGATGCAAGAATGCATAGGTGTGGTTCCAGTACATCCAAAAGGTCAAAAGGTCAAGGTTTGTTTGGATAAGGGTCATGACCATAGGCAAGGTAAGGCTATTAGGCTGAGAAACATAGGTACCATCATCACGAGATGCAACAAATGAGGACATGGGAATATCCACATAATCAATGGTTAGGTAGGTAGGTGTGGGGAGGGTAGGTGGAGGTAAAAATGGGTAATGGGTAAAGGTAAAATTGGGAAAACAGGAAAATGGGCCAGGGTCAAAGGTAGTGATAGTTGAACACATGCACATGTATAAACTGTGGCATGGTACCAGGGTGAAGAGCTTACAAAATCTACATCATCTAAGGTCGATAGGTCTATCCAAACAAGGTTGAAGTGATTCTGGTATCCAAGGTATAGGATATGGTATGGAAACACAATAGAGGTCAGGTGTAGGAATGTTTAGGTATGTTCCGGTACACCAAAGGTTGGGTTAGGATAAAGAGCATGAAATAGGAAAGGTAAGGTCAGTAGGAAAAACAACATGGGTAATAACTCCATAAGGTATAGTGAGCACATGGGTTCAAAGGTCATGAACAATGTTTCGGTTAAGGCATATAAGTCACGGTATGGGTACAACCGAGGTATGGGTAAAAATAACAGGTCCCTTAACGTAATTTAGGATGGGTGTAGGTAAGATGGGTGAGGAGGTAGGTGGCAATAAGGGTGAGTAAGGTCAAGAAGGTGGTGGGAAGGGTAAATTTTGGTCAGAAATGGGTAAAAGGTATTGATAGAGTACGACAGTAACCACCGCCGAGTTATGTAATGACTGACACCCAGGTAGGTAGGGCACGAATTGACCGACATCGATAATGTCGATTTGGGTATAAAAAGAAAAATATGTATAATATGGAATCATTTTTACGTTTTGACTTGTGGAAAAATGACAGAGTGTTGAACGAGTTGTTCTTTGTCGAGAAAAAGTAAAGGTACGAGACCTGCAGAGCTGAGAGATCTCGGTTGGTTAGAGGAGCCAGGTAGACGGGTCCACGAGATCGGGTGGAGCAAGGTGATTGGTGGAGATATTAGAGGTAGATTGTGGCATGACGGAGGTGGGAGAGGGTTTAGGTGGACCACCAGTGTAGTAGCCAGACATGCCACCATGCTGACGACACCGGGATGAGGTAGGTTCTCAACCTTTCTTTATATGGAAATAGAAAAGGGTGATATGGGTATGGGTTTTTGGGTAGGGAAATATAATTAAATTTGTGGGTAAAATTGGTGAAATGAGGGAGGGGGAAGGTCCGAGGTTGGGTAAATAGGGGTGGGGAGGGGTTTAGGTTAGCTTTGGGTAGGGTAGGATTGGTGATTAGGCTAGTTTGTAAAAGTTTTGGAAAAATGGGGGGTTTGAACGGATTTGGCTTCGTGATGTGATGATGTTGGTCAAGGGTTGGATGACATCGATTGGAAACTTCTAGGATTGGTTATATAACAGTGACCGATGTCGGTCATAAGGGACCGATGTCGGTTGGTTTAGAGGAGAATAGATCAATAGGTAGAAAAGGCTAGGAAAAGAAGGGTAAGGGATGGGAGATAGAAGTAAGGGGAGTGATAACGGTAAGGGTAATATGTTTACAAAGGGTAATGAGTAGGGAATATGTATAAGGTGCATGAAAAGATTGGTTTAACAAGGAAAATCGGTAGAGTAGGTACAATAAGTAATAAGGGTTGGGGATAAGGTTTATTGGGTACAGTATGTGTTTGGTATGGGAAGGTTTTGACAATAGTGTGTTTTTTTGGGTGCAGGTGAGGGACCAGCTACGGATGCAAAATAGGGTACCGCCCCCACTCGTGGAGGTACTAGGGAGTATGACAACCGATGATTGTGGTCGACGCCACCTTTGGGCGTAGTCTGGGAGCTGAGTTTGATGGTCACTTTCATCGATAGATGGGACTCAGTGACCAATACCTTCCATCTACTGACAAGTGAGATCACAGTCACCCTGGAGGATGTGTATAGGATCCTACGGTTACCAATAATGGGGATGTAGGTGTATTCTATCTCCTCAGAGACATCAGAGGAGTTGATGTTGACCGTGTTTGGTGACGGGCTAGAAGAGATGAGGTTCCATAGCACCAGTATGAGCTACAGAGATATGTACCGAGCCCATCCGGAGGAGATGAGGCTAGTGGTGTTGTTGATGGAGGTAGTTTGTTGTTTTACATTACCGATGTGAAGGTTGGGAGATTCCCATGGGCATTAATGGGGTTTCTTCACGACATGATGGAGGATAGGACTCGGTTTTCATGGGCACCAACATTCTTGGTGCAGTTATATAGAGAGTTATGGGCCTATGGGAGGCTATGAAGGTTCAACCTATGTTACATGTTTCTACTACATTGCTGGGCATACGAGCACATTGTGTGTGTGTGTCTAGTTGGTATGCCCCATCTGGATGTATTTGAGGTGGGCTTGGTCCGAGTAGCTATGGTGATAGCTACCTACCGTTGGAGAGCACCGGGCTACTAGGGCTACACATAATGTAGCCTATTACATGTGTTTTCTGGAGGGGCATCCAAGATGGACATCATTTGGAGGCCATATGTGGGTTTCCCATCATATGGGTGGATGGCCAAGGAGCTACAGGAGCTACATCTACTCTAATGGATAGAGGGGTGACATGCAAGAGAGCACGAGATGATACCCGTAGATAGGGTTAGATGACAGTTTGGGCTACTTCAGGATATACCCCCACCCTTCCCATAGTATAGGAGGGACGACATGGAGAGGCCTCTACCTCTACAACAAATGATGATAGTCTTTGGCAGAGTAGGAGGAGTAGGTGGTAGACCAACGGATTGATGATGTCGGGGTGACTGATAGATACAAATAGTGGTGGGCTACACAATTACGAGTAGTATCATCGAGGCTGTGGGCAGCCACATTTAGCCACCATCACAAGGTGCATAAGAATGCCCTATAGGGGAAGGTGGCTACCCTAATTACATAATTGGGGATAGTGCAGGGGCATTTGATAGGTTTAGAGGCACAAGTTACAAATTTACAGCACGGTGGCCACTCTACGAGCCCAGTAAAGCATAGGGACAGGTACTCACAGAAAGGCAAAGATAGATATGGGATACAAGTAGCCACCCCATAGGTGTAGGTTATAGGTTTTAGGGCCAACACCACTAAAGAGGCATAGGTTATGGCCCTTTAGGCCCGATATAGGTAAGGGTGGGACAAGGTCCCTCAAGATAGACATAAGGACATGGTCCCTCTTTACAGTACAAATGGGACAGGGGTCTCGATAGACAGTACAGGGGCCGAAGTGATGGCACCACAATGCATACCTATAGGCAAGTTGAGGGATGCCTTAGGTAAGGTGATGTATTATCAGGATCAGCTGATGGCCGCAAGCATAGATTTCCTATCCTATGGAGAGTATAGAGCATAGTAGGCCTCGAGTGAGAGGACCAGGTCATGCACCCATAGTGTGGAGAACATAGAGAGCCATCGAGTGCCGAGACAGGGTCTTGGAGAGGCCACCGGTTCATGGAGGCCAGCACTGTGAGGAACTAGCAGAGATCCGACCAGGACCGATGGTGGGTGGTGAGATGTTAGCTAGACATCATATGGGGGTAGAGGAGGAGGAGGAGATATGTGATATAGATATGGAGGATATCCAACGGGGATGCCTGATAGTTATACATACCTCCATTTTGGTGTAGTTGTGTATTTTTGATATATACCAGCATGCGTGCTGAAGAGAGTGAGGATGTATATGAGAGTTTTGTATTTTTGATCATATACCAGCCTATGTGCTAAAGATGGTGAGGTTGTATATGAGATTTTTTGAGAGATTGTGATTATTATTTGGCATCAGTGTATATTGTATGGATACACAGATTTTTATGATGAGATGGATGATTGGCTGATGATGTACTTGTGTTGGTAGAATTTGATTGTTATGTATAGATGGATGGAAAATAGGTGTGTTTAGGCATGGTGGAGTTAGGTTATAGGCATGGTTGAGTTAGGTCATAGGCATGGTGGAGTCAAGTTGGTTAGGCATGGTTGAGTTAGGTTGATTTAGGCATGGTTGAGTCAGGTTTTATAGTTGATTGAATTTCTAATTCATTAATTTTTGCAATTAATGATGGTATGGATCGTGTTAAGATGATTTTTAGGAAAATTTATGATTATGGTAAAGAAATGGTAGACATGATGAAATGAATGTATGATTTATGATGGTAAATATGTTTAGCAATTGTTGCTTGTTTGGTTTAATTTCCAGTTATTGATATAGAAAGGAAACTAACTAGGGTAGAATGTGAATAGGAAAGGAAATGGGGAATTGGTTAGGGTAGAGAGTGGCTGAGCTAACCTCCAAGGGCCCCATGCCCTTGAAGTGTTGCCTACATAGTCCCGACAGAAAGGGACCTCATGCTGATGTAGTTCTACCATAAGCTAGGGAAGATTAGGATGAAGTACAGGAATGGGTTGATAGGTGTTAGGCATGGTTGAATGTAGGTCATAGGCATGATTGAGTTTAGGTTGTAGGCATGGTTGAGTGGTTTTTAAATATAAGTGTCGATGATCTGGTCCTGTATAGGATAATCAATAAGTAATGAGGAAGGCGAATGGTAAGAGGTGGTAAAAGAGCCACTTAATTGATAAGAACCCTAATGAGTCGACCATACCTAAGAGGGGCTTATGAACGTAAGACCCTAAAGGCGTTGCATAATGGACCATTCTAAGGGTGAAGAAAGTTACATAATCACAAAATTCTATGTTTATGGCAAGTCCCTTGAGTAAAGAGGAAATTAGGCTAAAAAGGAAAGGAGGTGAGAATGGGTGGTTGAGCGTAACTCAGTGTACGACAATGTGTTTTTCGGAACAAGAAACCCAAAATAAAAAATAGGCAAGTCCATGATGAAAATTTCATCTTTTTCTTCATTTGTTTGTTTTTAATAGACTGATCGATGTGGGAAGTTATTATGGGATGAGTATATTATCTCCTTGAGGTCTTCGTGAAGTTGATCGATGCAGAAGCTTCTGGATATTCTTATTGAATTTATGAAATAACTTGATATAGTCATCCTTCAAGGGAGCAGTCTATTTATAGCGGTGACATATAAAGAAGAGATGTCCCTTTTGAGGGATTCATCTTTTGCTAGATGTTTGACTCAAGGATTTGTATCCCTTTTGTTTTTTGGACGTTTAAGTCATGGACAAGACTATAGAGGAAGATTAGGTTCTTGTTTAGAAGACAAGACCATAGCACATAGAGATTAATTATGGAAGAGGTGGTTTTGAGTGATGAATGACCATGGGATTCCATCTTGACGAAGATGAAAAGTATATATGAGAATCATGCTATGAGTAGAGTCGCGGTACTCATATTGAAGATAAGACTCGAAAGGTGAAGGGAATCACATGATTCTTTTTGAGTTGTGGATCCTAAAAATAGATAATATGGAAGGTGAACAACACTCAAGGGACAAGTGATCAACCGACGAATATGGAAGGTGAACAATGCTCAAGTGACAAGTGATCAACTAACGTAAAGTCGTATAGAACTTAACTTCAAAAAAATGGTCAAAGATGCAAGGCATTAAGGGGATCAGATTCGGATTTACCTTCGCGTGAAGACAAACAATAAGCACCTGATCCATATGCATGGGTAATGATATAGGGTCTGAGCCAATTAGGAGAAAATTTTCCCCGTTTACTTTTCTCCTCTTTGGTTACATGTTGATTTTCCTTTGGACAAGGTCACCAACCGAAAAGTTTGTTCATGAACACATTTGTCATAGGCACGTTTGATACATTTTTGGTAGATTTGGAGATGGTCAAGAGCATTGAGATGGCATTCATCTAATAACTCAAGTTACACCAAATGATATTGGTGAAATTCATCGTCATTGAGCATGTCTTATAGTGAGATGCAGAGAGATGGAATTTGGACTTTGAGCGGTAAGATAGCCTTGGTACCGTAGACCAAAGAAAACGGTGTGGCAGGGGTTGAAGTGTGAATACTAGTGTGATAAGCCCATGGGGCAAAAGGAATGTATGTATGCAAATATTTCCCAAGTATCCTTAACTACCTTCATAAGAATTTTATTCAAGGTTTTATTAGTTGATTTGGCTTGACCATTGGTTTGTGGGTAATAAGTCGATGAGAAACCGAGTTGGATGCCAAAAGCATCGCATAGTTTGCGTAGGGTTTTGTTTTTGAAATGATTTCCATTATTAGTGATGAGGCGGAGGAACACCAAAGTGAAAAATTATGTGATGGTTGATGAATTCACATATCTTCTCGCTTTTGTAAAAATGAGGGAATGGCTTCGCCCATTTAGTGTAATATTCATAATGGTTATGATCTATTTATGAAGTTGTGAAGAATGGGGTTGATCTCACAAACAAGGTCTAAACCCCATTAAGAGAAATGCCAAAGGTATCGTGCAACTTTCAAGGCATGACTAGGTGTGTGATGGAGATTAGCATGTTTCTCGGCACTTTGTACAACATTTTACATACTCACAACAATCGCGGTTTAGGGTTGGCCAATAATAGCCTAGGAAAAGAATGCATTTTGTGATAGCTAAACCACTAAAGTGACCTCCACAAATTCCATTATAGGCTTCCTTAATGGTGTAGGGAATTTTAGAACTTGTAAGGCATCATAAGAGAATGTCATCGAAACCGTGCTTGTAAATAAGACCACCCATAATGACATAATGGGATACACTTTTAAGAAAGGCACATTGTCCATTACGAGTGAGATCGGTGGGTAGAATGGAAAGTGAAAGATAGTCTACATATTTCTTATACCAAAGGTCATGTGGGTCAAGGGAAATGGTTCCGACAGAGTAGACCTCACGAGGTAAATAAGAGGGTGATTGTATCCTTTGTACTATGACAAAGATTTTAGAGTCAGTGGGCGAAGTGGGTATCAAAAAAATCCAAGCAGCCATGGTATCCACAAATTTATTGGTAGAACGTGGGGTGGTTTGAAGTGTGTAACGGTCAAAGGTGGTCAAAATTATGTCTACGTGATGCTTATACTTTTGAATTATCTCATTACGACACTGGTATATACCATTGACTTGGTTTATGACCAACTGAGAATCACAAAAGATATTGATTTACTTAACATCTATGGCATAAGCATCCTAGAGATCCAATATGAGTACTTTGTATTCAACAATATTGTTTGTACAATCAAAATCAAGTTTGAAAGACAAAGGCATAGGTTCACCATCAAGAGGAATGAGGATAACACTAGGCCCATCCCCACATTGACACTTGGAGCCATCGAATAAGAGTGTCATTTGGTAAGCGGGTTTTTCTAGGGAAAGGGTAGCTATAGACTCATCTGGGAAGTCGAAGTTAGATATTTGATTCCTAGAAATAGGTGTGTCGGCCAGTTGGTCAGCAATAGCCTTTCCTTGATGGAATTTTGATGAATGAATTTGAGGTCGAGGTCAACAAGAAGCATAATCCAACATGCGACATGTTGATGTTGATAGGGTTTGGCATACATATAGTGTAATGGGTCAGTATTAGTAATGACGAATGTTTTATGTTGAGTAGGTAATGGCAGAGTTTTGTGGTGATGAAAACTAAGGCTAAGAAGATTTTTTCGGTGTGGCTATATCTAGTTTCATAGTCCGTAGAAGGGTGCAGCTTATGTAATAAATCGCTTTCTCTTTGTGTTGCTCACACCGTGATGAGTGAGCATGGCACCTAAAGAATGGTCAAGTGCAAAAATATATAGGTAAAGGGGCTGGTCATCCTTAGGAGGAATGAGCACCGGTGGTTGAAGAAGGTATTTTTAAGGCTTTGAGGGCTTTATGGCATTCTTCATCCCTTTTGAATGACACGTCTTTCTTGAGAAGATAATGGAATGGTTGACAACGGTCAGAAATTTGTGAGATAAAATGACAAATGGATTGCAACTTACCTTGTAGGCTTCAAGTAGTTGGTGGAGATTAGTGGGTGGAGGCATTTCCAAAATGGCCTTGACTTTAGCAGGATCAACTTATATGACACATAAAGAAATGATAAAACCTAGGAGTTTTCTGGAAAGCACCATAAAGACACACTTCTTTGGCTGAAGACACACACAATACTTGATGAGACAGTCAAAGATGACCTTAAGGATGGGTAGATGTTTGGTTTGATGTTTAGATTTAACCGAAGATCATCTACATAATCTTCTAGTATGCAATGCATGATGTCATGGAAGATGTAATTCATCGCTCACTGATATGTAGCACCAACATTTTTAGGCCAAAAGGCATGACTCGATAGCAAAAAGTCCCCCAAGGGGTGATGAAGGTAGTCTTGTGTTGATCCTCTGGAGCTAGTAATATTTTATTGTAGCCTGAGAAATTGTCCATGAGTGATAACATTTCATGGCCAGCGGTGAGATCAATTAATTGGTCGATGCGGGGTAGGTGGAATCATCTTTGGGATAAGTGAGGTTGAGATCAGAATTATGTGCAAATGTGGAGTCCCCTGTCACCTTTGTGACATGAACGATAATAGAAATCTATTGGGGATAGTCAATGGGTAGAATTAAGGAAACTGAGAGAAGATGTTGAACCTCTTCTTTAACTAGAAGAGTAATGTGAGGATGCATTTTCCATAGCTTTTGTTTGATGGGTTTGGCATCAGGAATGGTTACGATATTGTGGACCATGATTTTTGGGTCAATACCGGGAATATCGGCATAGGACCAGGAAAATGTGTTGCTATGGTCCCGAAGGAAAGAGGTGAAGGCTTCTTGTGTAGTAGCGTCTAAGGATTGCGATCTTTAGAGTGTGCGGGTCATCCTAAGTGTTAATGTTGATTTCGATGGTCAATTCATTCAACATGGTTTGCGTCTTAGAAGGTAACAACCAATGAATATAAGAATCTTCCACACCAAGGTAAGTGAGGATGGATTCATCATCCTGACATTGAATGACATTAATAAAAGGTGTATCATCATGAATCATATCAGGATACAAGAATGGGAGAGAAGAGGGAGCTTCGCCATTGCGTTGATAGGTCAATGGTCCTAGGGAAATGGTGTTTACAAAAAAACAAAATTAGGAGGAATAGATGTGGGATCTATGGACTCCGTGGGTGAAGATGGTAATGTGGATGAATGAGGTGGGGAAGATTTTCTCATCTCCGGACGAGGTCGATGTGAACCTTCTTGGAAGGTGGTGCATAAAAACCAATGCCATTATTGTCATTGTGTTTGTGAGAGGTACATGAAATGACACTATGGTGGCCATGTTTGTAAAATCCAAATCCAAATCCTTTCCACACGCATCGATGGAGGAAAGTGTGAGTGAAGTGGTAGTTAGTGAGGGAGTATAGATCAAATGAAAATGGTTGGGTTTGGAATGGAGGTTCGGGTTTATAGGTGGCCATATCAAGTCCCCCATATGTTAGATTAGTGCGAAGGTGGAGAGGGCCATAAAGAAAAACGTCACCAATGTAGATGTCTTAATTGGGGTGTTGACACAGGTTCCCATACTCTTACGGGGTAAGGAATGTTTCGATATTATATAGGCGGTATTCCCCTAAAGTGAGGTGTATTCAAGTATGTGGGGATAAAAAATCTCTAGATGATGGGGAAATAGGTGATTCTATGGTAGAGGTCAGTAGCAACAATTGGGATAACAAGGTTAGATGTAGAAGAGGTAGTGGCGTTTTGGTGGATGGGATTATAGGCGAAGGTGAAGTAGAGATAGTGGTAGATTCCTTGACTAGTACAAGAATGTCATTGGGTCGGTATAGGATGTTACATCTCTTAAAAGGTGACATGTTGGTAGGGATGGTGTAATTATGTCCCTCATGTTTAAATTTGAGGTAGCATTATAAATTTGAAGTGACACAACCCATGGCGGATCCAAAGTCAGCCGAGAAACAAGTTATACTAGAACTTCCCTTCAAGGAGATAGAAAAGTTTTAGGACAGTGCAGGGACCTACGTGGACATGGAGAACAATGGTACCTAGGGTAGAGGTCATGGCGTCATTGAAGGAGCACAGCATAATTGGGTTACCATGCATGTAATTGGTAGGTATTCGCATTTGGTCGTATGTATGGGAGGAGATGATGTTAATGCTAGCACCACCATCGATCATAACACGTCGTATGCATATATTATCAATAAAGATAGAGATGAAAAGAGCAGGGTCGAGGTCATCAAACTAGAAGGGAGAAATCTCTTCATCTGAAAAGCTGAGGGCAGCTACTTGGTGAGTAGGTGGAGGCGTAGAGGAAGGTGATGAGCTAATGAGAGAGGTTACATGGTGAGGGGTAATGATAGAGGCTATGGGTGTGGGGTCATTTGGTAAAACCTTAATAGATTGAAGGACCTCCATGAGGGCTTGACAATGTGACTCAAAGGTTTGGATGAGGTCATATAAAGACATTTTGAGGGGGATTGGTGTAGTTGTTTTAGCATTGTGCGATGTGTGACCCCATTGGAAATAGGATATGCAGGACCTCAAATGGTGACTTTGGGTATGGGTGTAGATGGTATGTTGGGTACATGGTTGGTTGATGGGCTAGTTGCCTTTTCCTTGCCTTTATCTTTTTGGGCACGAGTGGCAATGTTGATCATGTTGATCTTGAATCTCGGGGTGGATCAAAGAGTTGCGGGTGGAGATATTGGTCGCTGAGTAGGTAATGGAAGAAGATCTGGGAAATTGGTGAAGGTGAAATGGGGTCCTCATTAAAAAGATCATCATCGTCAAAATTTTATTTAGGAGGACATAACTGGACAAGGGCATTTTTTAAAGCGTTATAGTTCTATGCATCGTGTCTGACACATGGTGGTAGGTGCAAATTTTGGTTTCATCAAACCCTTTTGGTTTGGGTTTGAGTGGGTCGTAAGGTCTAAGAGGTGGTAATGTGATGACAGAAGTTTTAAGAAGATTGGTTAATATTTTGGTGAAGGACCCTAGTAGTGGATCGCAATGGGAGGTGAGTGTAGGTTTGGGTACAAATACAGATGATTTTGGGGAAGAGGCTTTACAAGATAGGGAATGGGTTTCTCTACTAGTTTGGTTTGTGGAGTGGTCTTAGGTCTCTGGTTGTATCTACGCTTGGGTACGAGCATGGTAGAAGAGATAGCGACGAAAGGTTTGGTTGGTTTAACTACCTTATTGGAGGGTAGTAGATTCTTAGCTTTAGGTTGCACCTATTTGGGCAAAGGTGACACAAGTGTATGTGATGTAGAGGCAAAAATTTATGGTGGAAGAGGACGGGTTACCCACAGGGGTAACTGAGTTGCTGTGGAGGTGATTGGTAGAGGTTAGGTAGAAGATGTGAGTGGAAGAGAAGAAAGTATCATAGGTAGTGAAGAAGTCATGAATGGTAGTGGTGGTATGGGTGGTAAGAAGGTTACGGGTGATGGCAGAGGTTGTGTGGGTCGCTTGGGTATATTAGAGTTTCGTGATAAGGAGGTGGGAGGCTGCGTTCTTGGTTTACTTTTGCGGTGTAAGGATGTTGTTTGGCCAAGGTCGAGGGGTGAGGTCTTAGGATGGATGGTAGGGTTGAAGGTGATAATGGTGTGATACGCGAGGTTGGTGTATGAGGCCTAGGAGGTTGGGTCTTCTTTTAAGGTCCAGAATAAGTTTAGTGTTGGTTTGGGAAGATGTGGCTAAATCTAATTTGATGGGTGGGTGAGTAAGGTTTGATGTTAACATGACCCCTAAGGTGGTGATGGGTTTAAGTAAGGGAGATGATATAGGCATGGGTAGGTGTTTGGGTGTAGATGTATGTTGGGTTGTGGGTAGAGGTGTGAGTTGGGCCATGGGTGGTGACATGGAAGGTGTTGTAATAGTTATGGTTTTTTTTTTGCTTGGCTGCTCGAAACACTTTTGGATAGATAGTGGAGGTGTTGGTGAGTGACAACTACATTTGGGTTGAAACAGGAAGTAGAAGGCGTCCCCAAAGTAAGGCTCTATCAACATAGTCCAGGTGATCAGCCAAGCATGAAAATGGTACTTTCATAAGCGGGGCCAATGTGGATTGAGTAGCAATCCCGTAAAATGTGTTTGAGATACAGGGAAATGGCTAGCCTCAGACTCTATGGGTAAGAGAGCCAAAAGCATATCAGCGGGATCTTGAAGGTCTAATGGTGAATGGTCATCTAAAGGAAATGGTATTTCTATAGGATCCTCTATGGGTAGAGGAGAGGATGGGCTAGATGAGGTGGAATCTCCTTGTGATGGTGTAGGTTGTGGACATGTATCTCCTATGAGTAGGAGAGGTTCCACTAACAACTGCTCAAAATTTGAGGGGTTAAAGGTGGTGTGCTAATTATAGGATCTTCCACGGGTGAAGGAGAAAATGAAGGGGGTTCCTTTGTGGGTGGAGGAGTAGATGAAATAGGTTCTTGTGTAGGTAGGGGGCTCAGGCTAATATTTCATCTATGGAAGGAACATGAGGCAATTGGGAAGTAACTAGTATGTCATCAAAAATATCGTGGACCTCGCAAACATTGTTATCATTGGTTGAAGTGTCACCAGCTTGGTTGGAAGATGGGGCATGATTAGGGAATGGATTCTTAAAGATAAATAGGTTTTGGTTAACGGGTGTATTCGGCTATCCAAGACTAGATATCTTGTTTTCTAACATTTCTTGGATGATATTCTCAAAGGTGATGCGATTATTTGTCGCTATAACCTTTGACATGATGATAGTTGTAAAAGTCATGTTCTTTATACCATGTAGGCATGGGGTGCTCAGGGTCAAAGCCAGTGTGTGGTTTTATAGGTGGAAGGGTAATGGCACCAGCTTTAATAAGCTTTTCCAAACCAGAAGCATAAGATTCTCCTATTGAAGTGTACTTTTGTTGTTCTCATCTGAACTGGAAAGCTTGGATGAGAGAGAGATTAGAAGGAGGTTTGGATAGGTTTGATTAATGAGGGGGGCCAACCTTGAGAAATATGGAATTGGAAGATCCTTTGGGTTTTGAATAGTTTTTTTGAGGTTTTAAAGATGAAGAAGCATCTTTTTATTTGAACACGGTGTTCTTGTTACGAAGTTGAATTTTCTTCTCTTCAATAGCATGAATTTTCAATTTTCGGGCCATGGTGAATGCCTTGTCAAAAGTGTGAAAATTCTGCACCTTCAGGGTTGGTGAGATGTGTTTAGCACAAGTTCAAGTAAACAACTCTATGAGTTCATTTTGATGTAATTGAAATGTGATCTGGTTAATTAGGCTGCACCAGTGAATGCCAAAGTCAGTGATAGACTCATCATCGTACTGTTGTGTGGAATAAAGATCAGTCATGATGACCGTCTTAACAATGTTGATTGAGAAGTGGTCTAATAAGGCTTGGGCTACCTAATTAAATGAGTAGATGGAGTGTCTTGGTAGCCCACATTACATTGTAGGTCCTATCGGGGACATCGAAGGTCCTATCAGGAGTACATCCATCATCATGGGGTCATGTAACACCCAGTAAAGCCGCAAATGCTATTACAGTCTTCTTTATTATTGAAACGGTTGAATTTTGGCATTTCCCAATGTACATGGTATGGAAGAATAGGGATGGACGAGATGAATGGGTTCATTATATATTTCATCGTAGGTGAGAGAATTACGTGAGCGAGCGATACTTTTACATCTCGCATCCTTTTCACCATTAATTTTATGAGGTCATTAGTAGGTTGTGATGGAAGGGATCCTCCTATGGCATAGGAGGGTTGGTACTGAACATGTGATGTGGGTAACATTCTAATGTATAGCGATGCCGAATAGGAAGGTTGAGAATAGGAAATTGACATAGAGGGCATATATTCGAAATGGGTGATGGGCAATATAGGGGTTGTTGATAGTATGTGTATGCAGTGGGACGGTTGTAGTGACTCTAGTAGTGATTGAGGGTAGAGATTAAGAGATGGAGAGGACAAGGTTATGGAATGGAGTAGGGTCACCGACACCACAGTGGTTGTGTTGCAATCGATATCGGGGTGGTTGATAAGGGGACAACATATACTACTAGTGTGATCTGATAATGCAGATACACGAGGGTCATAGTGGGTATGGGACCTAGTTGAAACTACGGGGATAAGGAAGGTGAAGGTAACTCTACATTATAGGGTCTGATGCAAAAGTAGGAATAAGGGTAGGAGAGATGGATACATGCATGCCATATATCAACTAACCCGAGGAGTCCTGTGGAAGAGTGGGAAAGCTAGAATCGTAAGGCTACGAGGATTCTGGTTGAGGAATCGTGCAAATTCCTCATCGCCTATGGCAATAGTGGTAGGTAGGGATAGATTCATGGTGATAGGACGAGAGGGTGGTGAAGGACTAGGTAGGAGTGGTTGAAGATGTGCGTGGAATATAAGATTGTTAGCTTGATTGTGAGGCAACACCATGTGAATGAATGTATATCAGGTGATGATGTATCTTGCAGATGACACACACAGAGCAAGGGAAATGAAGAAAACATGTGTTTATAAGTGGATTGGGGTAATGTATAAGCTGATATTTAGTACGAGTAGCAACCGACGATGGTTAAGGATGACCAATCTTGGTTCGGGGTAATCGATGTCGATTCTTGTGGAGACAGAATAGTTTTACCAAATGAGGAAAATACTGGTGACGGTCAGATGAACAAGTTGTATGATGACTATTTATCAAAGCATAGAGAGTACAGAGACTCATAGGAACTCTAACAACAAAGAAAATGAAATAAGTGTTATTAGGAAATTTAACCCAAAAAGAATAGAAAACTGATGTTGGTTAAGAAAAACCGATGCCAATCGGGGTAAATCGATGCCGGTTATTGTGAAAATTGGAAAAATGTAGAAAAATGGATTATTGTGAATTTGAGTCAGATAAATAATCAACCCATAGGTCTGGAGATGATGCAATGAAGTCCTGACACACTTAGAAGAAGTTAGAATACTCCAACTGTGATTGTGGAGTGTGCAAGGAAAAAGAATGGAAAAATGGAGAAACGTATCCTCACACCTCAAAATGCACATCAATCAAATGCTAAAAACATGTACCTAACAAGTGATTTTTAATGTGTTGAGCTTATGCTATTTAGAAGACTGACTCATGAATTTAGAGTAGAGTTTTTGGTGAGGAAGGCTTCCTACAATGAAGGATATCTAAAAGGATAGGTTTTAGGTTATGTTATGGCGGGGGGGCCTTCCTTTGAGATAATGACTCGATAGAAGTAATAAGATGGGGAGTACCGCTAATCCTCCGATCCTGTGATCACCGACAGAATTCGCGGGTAAGATGTTGTTTAAGAAATATGTGTATATTTCAATTTTGTGTAGTTTGGTAAGACACAGAGAGAGAGAGAGAGAGAGAATGTTCTTTCTACAATTCTTTATGTCAACCATCAGTTGGGCATGACTTCCAGCATATAGGTTGCCCTCATTTTAATGTGAGCTAAATGCAGCAAATCAAAATTTAATGCAATCAATTTTAATCCCAAATCAAAAAAATTTACGTTCGATGAAGCAAATGATGAATAGGAGAGGGTATGCTCTTTCGCTAAATGTAGAAAGCAAGAAAGAAGAACATTTTTTTTAATGCATCAAGAGAAATGTTTATTTTAGAGAAATTAGAAAGAAGAGAAGATTACCAAAGAAGAATATTAATGTGTAAGCCTTTAAATGGAAATAAACACACAACTTTCTCCTAGGAATGAATAAAATGCAATAAGGGTAAGGGTCGAGGAGGAATACTTGTTTATGTTGCTTGGTTGATGGTTGTTGCATGCATTCTACTTCTCAATCCAATGCTTTGACTGTGAGAGATTTTTTTAGGCTAGGAGGAACTACCTGAAATAGAAAACAAGACCACAAAACAAGAGTTAAATAATATATGATAGTAGACTTCCTAGCGTGTGCTAGATCCAAGAAGTGTGATACTCCCTAGATGGTTGTCAATCCATTGTTTAAAACAACTTAATGTGAAAAATAAGAAAATTCCTACTATATTTGATATGATTTAGGTATTTCATTCAAGCACAATAAGAAAATCTAACATAACAAGCTAGGCTATAGTCAGATCTAAAGGGTAGGTAGGTGTCAGGGTACTGGGACTGGTCAAGGTCAGGTTCAGGTTGTTTTGCGTCACTTGGTAGAAGGTCATTTTCTTACATTATTGGCAAAAGGTATGAAACACAAGGACTAATGTCATTAGGTATAACCAGCGATGGTTTAGAAGGGACCAATGATGGTCATGGGTGACCGGTGTCGGTATGGTCGGGGTGAAAGGAACTCAATGAGATCTAATTGTAGGAGTTGAACTGAAGCTAAACAGAGATGGAAGGATGGATAGGGAGGTCTGTAAAGGTCTCAGGTATACTCAAAGGGGTGTAGGAGGTGAGAATGGGTGATTTGGTGGTGTGGGTAGAGGAATGGATGAGTCTACAAGTAGGTAGAAGATGGGAAAAAAACATGTAAAGTATAAACCGGCAAATGTATAACAAGGCTATTATCTTTAAAATGGACTATCTTTGGTAAAAGGTATACTTACTGTGATACAGTCTTCATGGCTGAATGGTGATGGCATTTGATGAGAAGAATGGTGTTTGGTGCCACAATAGTGCTTCTTGGAATTCTTCTGTGAATGCAATACCTCTGGATCTATCCTAGTGTTGGCTATGGATGTTTGGGTGCATGAAAAGACTTCGCTTTGCTTGCATTTAGCTCTCTTCTCGTTCCCTTGATTTAAGAATCTACCAACCAAAAACAAGGTTTTTAAGGTGAATAAATGGTAACCAATGACGGTTGTTGGTTGATCGGCGTTGGTTTAGGGGTGACCGGCGTCGATTAAGGTGGGATTCCCTAGGTTTACTAAAAATGGCAGATCTCTCCAATTTCTTGGGCTATGTTGGTTTATTCTCACGGATCAGAATGAAAGCTTCCCTTATAATGAGTGAGAATGTGGTTAGATAAATATTAGGCATGTTCTTTTAGGGTTAGACCAAATCTTATCTCATTAAGGCAAGTGAGATCAAGTCTTAGTTAATTATGGAAACATGCCAAGAATAGGTCTAGGGTGAGGTGGCTAGGTGAGGTGGAAGGGTGAGGTGGAAATTAGCTTGATTAAAATAATTAAGTAATGAATATTGTGAGGATGGGTATTAATTTAATTAATTAAATTAAATTAATATTAATGTGGGGTGGAAGGGGCCATGGTTAGGTGAATATGTTTGAGTTGGTTATTCGACGGGAGGGCAAGGGAGTGTGACCCAATTTTGGTGTCTATAATTTCAATAGTTATAGAAGGAGTTAGGATACTATTTATGTTTTTTTATGATCCTAGTTTAGAGATATTTCCATTGATATATCAAACTTGATGATTCAATAAGTTATGCAAAAGTTATGAGTTGGTCTTTGAGGGTCAAGTTTGGAAGATGTTTATTCTAACAGGGTGCTAAGTGGCTACATAAGGTAAAGTGATTATCTTGAGTTTTTATTGATTGGTGAAAGTTTATAAGTGCTTATAAATAATTGCTAAGGGTTTTCCATGATTTGGTTGAGTGTGGAAGTGGTTTATGGTTCTGGAAACTAAGATGTTTTGTTCTTGAGTCATAAAAGGCAAAAATGTAGTTTGCCAAGATTGGCTTGGTTGAAGGCCTTCCAATTAAGTTGGAAGGAGTCAAAATATTTTATTGAAATTTTATTCAGATATATTTCTAGTGGTGTATGGTTTTTCACATGGCTAAATAGTGTGTTGAGTCGTTAAGTCAGTTTGTGAGAAATAAGGTAACTCTGCTTTTTCAGGACATGTTTGTTATTGCTAAAAGATTGAGTTGGTTGAGTCATGAAATTTAGTGTTTGATGATTTATATCACCTAGATAGTGAAAAGGGATGAATTTTTCTCCTATTTATTTCTTTTTGAGGTCTTAGAAGTGGCAAAAAGGGTGTAAACTAGTTGAGTTTGCAACCCTTGTTTCTAGGAAGCATGATTTGGAGAAGCGTAAAGTTGTCGTGGTTTGAGAATACAAATGTTTCATGAAGTATAGCTTACATGGATTTTCTATACATGTATTTATGTTTCCATATAGTGGTTCCATGTCATATTTGAGTTCATCTTGAGTGGTCTTGAGGTCCAAAGGTAAAGACGGGGTGCTAAATACAAATGTTTGGTGAAGCATATGGGCATGTTGGCCTATGTTATGAAATATTTGATTGGTCCAAGTAAAATTGTGACCATGTATGATGTTTAAGTTTCATATTAAAATTTTTGATGATATTTAGAGCTTTGATAATCATATTTTTATTTTTAGTGGATTTTACTCATCCTAGTGATTGGGTTTTGAGCCTTTTGGTGCAAGTAAAAGGTTTTGAGCATGCAAGATCTATATGGGTCATATGTGACATTTTTTATGAATTTAATGGGATGTAATTAAGTTTAATTGGTATTGAAAAAAATTAAGGACCGAAATATCTTATGTTTGAAGGCAAGGAATGCTATAAAGCAAGTGTTTTGGGTTCATTTTTGAACTAGTTCTCTTGGAGGGAAACATGAGAACCTAGTGTGAGGGAATACTAGGTATGATTACATGGTTTCAGATATGCGGAAATGTGTTAAAGGCTGAGGAAGTTTAGATAACATTTATGCAAGGGTTTAGAGAAAATACTAGTCCAATAAGAAGGAGAAAGAACATGCTATGTAAATAAGGGTTTGAAGGTAAAGTTAAATTCTATATCTCCATCGGTTGTGGTAGAAAAAGAATTCACATATCATCATCATCGGGTAGTTGATTCGGTTCTTATTCATCTTAGTGGGTTATAACCTCTCTTTGGAGTGGTTACTTCACTAAATTAGGGGTTAGTGGTCCTTGTTAGGTGGGTGATCTACTAAACTAGGGGTTGGTGCACCTTGTGAAGTTGGTTCTTCACTAAATTTCTTTGCTTTGTGTAATATAAGAAGATTTTTCTATTTTTCTTCACCATGAGGGTTTCCCACTTATATATGGTGTTATGTGTTGTGCATCTTTCTTTTTGTTGATGTGTTTGAATGTTGAATATCTTAATAAGCACACATGGTTATGAATGATGTATGGAAAACTTAATTGATGAATGTATGGTTTGGTAAATGAAATAAAAATAATTGTAGGAATGATTCACCCCCTCTCAATACATTGTGCTTCCAACATCCTCAAGGCCATCGATTTCTAGTTTCTAAGACATGGTAAAGACATCATCGAATATTTGAAATGACTAAATTTGAAGTGTGGATGATGTGTTTACCGTAGGATCAAGCAAATAGCTCGATAATATTTTCTAGGGTAGAGAAAAGAATAATTGATTGATAATTCCTCATCGTATGGTGATGAAATCATCAATGAACTCATCCTTAAATTTTTAAATGGTGTACAAGTAATTGATAGATAATTTATGAGCAATATTGATATAAAATTATTCTAATAGAAGTTGTACTAGTTGTAAAAATGATAAAATGGAGTGTTGCAGGATAATGTTATACCAATCAAGGGCATGCTCGATTAATGACATAATATCATTAGCATGAGATCTTAGTCATGAGCTGTGAGATAATAGGCATGACAAAAGGATTTGATGTGTTGTTTTGGATCTTCCTTATTATAGAATTTGATGAATTTTTGGAAGTTCCCGTGAGGGGGATAGGGTTTGAAAGGTAAAAATGGGTTTATAGGTTTGATGCATATTTTTCATAGGAAAAGTTATTTTTTGGTCTTATGGTGACAACCTCGATACTAGATATTATACTTATCAAATCCTACATATGATTGTTATGAGGTGGTTAGGTGTTTGAAGAGGATGATTTAGCCTATCCATAAATGAAGGGATTTGATTGTCGATACAAGTGATATGGTGGGTGTTGGTTTTGGAGAAAGGGAGAATCCATGGTATGTTGTAGGATTTTTAGGAGACTAATGGTTCTTTAGGAGGATTAAATATAATGGTATTGGTGAGGAATAGACATGTAGAATGGACGTTGTGGATCATGATGGATTCTCGATAAAATGGGATATATCAAGATCTATGACACACCCATCGAAGAGATAGAAAATGAAAGAGGATGAGTTTTGGTGATGACACTTGTGTTGATGGGTGGTAGAGATGCATGGATAAAAACCACTAAGTTTTGAATTATGGATGTGGATTTTTTTGTGACGAGGGGTTGTGTTATGACTAAGGGGTTTGTAAAGATGGGTATACCAATAGAGCTTATCAAAGGTAGTAGAGAAGTGGAAGATGTGTGACCGAATGCGTGGGATGAAGTTACAACACTATTTTAGGAACCCTATGGGTTAACCAAAGATGTAGACGTTATGGGCCCTTGTTTACTAACATTGGTTCATGTAGTAATGGCGAGGTTTTGAGAACCTTGAGGGCTAGTGAAAGATGTAGATAGTGTATGTCCTTGTTAAGTAACTATATTTTTTATGACATGGTATTGAGTTTGAAAGTATCAATAAGAGTAGATGAGATAGGTGCCAATCTCCCAATGTTATTAGAGGTATGATAGGGATAAATCTACTCAATAATTGGTTTATAAAATGGGTCAAGAATTTGGGAGTGATCAAAATGTGATAGTGGTGACATGTGATGGAGGCTCTGGACTAAAGAGGGGAAGACAGATAGCTTGGGAAGAAATATAATTGTTGAGGAAGCTGTATTAGTGTCTAGAAGTTCTTCGAACATTAGTTCTTCAATAGTAAAGTATTGTGGGGAAGAGTAAGGAGGTTATGGAGTTTTTATGTCTCGATCATACATTAGGGGAGCATGGAGGATCTTGGGTTGTTTTGATGGATTTTTAAGATGGGATTGACATGTTTGTAATTTTTCAAAGGCAAGACTATTGCCTAGTCAAGACCATGAACTATTCAAGCAAGAAATAAAGAAAAAGAAAGATGGTTGAAAGAAAACAATATAATCACAAGAGATTTTTTTATACTATCTTGATTAAATTAGAAAGATCTAAAAAGGAAAGTAGTTTATAAAGAGGTAATAAGATAATGAAAATCTAGAGTTGGTTTCAGTTGCATTAAGGCTAGATTCCTCAATATAGCTGAAGATATAAGGATCTTATCTTTGTCCCGGTATCGGTACTAGGTGTGATATTGGGCCTACCCCTCACTTCATGGCCCCATATAAATAAAGGTTTTAGGTGCTTAGTAGATATAATGCCCACCAATTATTTATACTCATTCAGAAAATTGAGTCAAATTCCTCCTTGGTGATTAAATCCAAGTAGGTAGAACACAAAAGAAGTGTTTAAAAATGCATATTTGATTTGTAAAGTGGTTTGGTTGTGTGTTAGGGGAAGATTATGAATGCATTTGTTTAAACCCCTATTTAAGCTAAATGAACATGAAAGAATGAATATTATTTTTGGGTAAGTGCATGGAAATGGGGGCCTTAAGGGGGTCTTAAGTGGACACATTTTTCTAAAAATAAAAACTTCAACTTGTACGAGGTATTTTTGATAGTTACACTCAAAATTTGAAGATGTTATAAGAAATTGAATTGTAGCATTTCGAGTCTAGTTTCTAAACTACTATTTATTTTTAAAATGGTTAAGTGTAAGTGGGTTAATGATCTAAAATATCACTAGGTTCTCTTTTTGTTGTAAAAGAACATAGTAGACAACCGATCATACATGCCCCCATTTTTAGCACTATTTAGTATTTTTAAAAACCCTTTAGTAGAAAGATATATAGAAGCATCTAGTTTGGGATAGAATTTTTTTAGATTTTTTAGTGAATATTTATTTTTAAATAATTTTCCAAGAACAAAGATTTTAAAAATTAAAAAATTATAGATAACCGAATTGTGCTCCCCTAACTACCTCAAAATATATCAAAAAATTATATATGTTTTGAATATGTATAGAATTAATCCTAGTTTGGGATTGTATAATTTTTCAATTTGGAGAATTGAAACAAAATATACATGAAAAAAGATAAGTGTTTACAATCACTAAAAATAGAGGTATAAAAGACATAGTTTGAAATAAATATAAATAGAAACCTTACAATAGTCAAAATAGCATAAAAATATATATTTAGAAAGAGAATAGTTTTCTTGATGTTGTAGGAAATTTTTTAAGAAAGATTGCAATCATTTTTGTAGGATTAATCATGGTAAAAGGTGATTTTTTACATTTTTTTTCAAAAACACATAGGTTTTTGTGTTGTAATAGGTCCAAGGCTTAGGTTTGGGAAACCAAAGAAATTCCAAGCCTAGAAAATCTTGGTTTGTGTGCATAATTAAAGGAACATGTGTACGTTAAAACACATACACATTATAACGTGTACATGTTCCTTAGTGTATGGGTTATATATGTGTTTTTGGCAACCTTCTATTTATAAAAATAAAATTTGAAGTATTTATACATTATACTTTAATTTTTTAATAAATATAATAAATTAGGTCACTCGCACCTTATGGAACTAGTCTCACAAATCAATGAGTCATGGTCTAGGAGATAATTTTTTATAATATAATATTTTCAATACATAAGTATTTTTCATAATTTTAGCATTCAACCTAAAGATTTTAGGGTTTAAATTCTATAATTGATGTCTATTTTAGGAAAAAATATAGTCATTTTAAGGTTTTAATGCCTTTTGGATTGTTTACTTACATTTGTAGGAGTTTTAGATGTGTCAAAATTAGATTTTACAAACCTCACAACTCTCAAAGGAAACAACAACTTCTCAAATATATGGACTCATGAAATTCCTTATAATACATAACAAATTAAAACACATGTACATGTTTTTATTAATTTGAGAATCCTTTACGACATCTACAAATATTACTCCCATTATTGGGATTGTTACAAAAATCAACAAAAATCCTAAAGCTATTACAATGGTGTTTCTTCATGACCCTTGAAAAGTTTCACTTGTTCTATGTGACTCAGCTCATCTCTCTACTCCTTGTCACTCTAGCCCCTCAAATGGTAGACTCAACTCACTTTGTGCACACATTGTGTTCTTTCACTTTTGTAATCAATGTGCATTATATAATTCAACTATTGCACAAAGCATTCATGAAATCCATGCGTAATCATCACCATCACCCAAATTTTTTGTTACACAATTTCCTTTCTCCATTATCCTTCTCACCATCCTTATGTGTGCCCATGTACTTAACTAAGCTGTTTTCATGTAAATGTGTAACATGAAAATTTCAAAATTTTAAGCATGACAATGGACCCAAGTGTCAAAAAATTTCTCCTAAGCCTTCCTATACCCTCTTTGGATCAATTTGTCCCCTCTATGGTGTTTATCTTATCCCTATAATTCTAAATATGTGTTGTACATACATGTCCAAGTTTTTAAAATGTTGATATAGGGTGACTCATGTCATTTCAATATAAAGCTTCTAAAGGTGAGTTCTTCAATAATCCTAGGAAGGCTATTCTTAGCTTTCTTGCGACATGTGTGTATCATACGGAGCATAATTAAAATCCCTAAACCTTTGGGGAATTTTATTGAAAGTTTGGAATGCAATGGAACAATTTTAGGAATATTTGGGAAAGTTTCGGAGGTTTTGGAGCGGAAACGTGAAAGCAGTTTTGGAGGCTTAGGGAGCTTGCGGTGGAAAATGGTATATGAAATTAAAAGGAGTATTCTGGGAGCTCTAGGATGATTAAACAGGTAAACAAGATACAATCATAAATATTAGATGATCCTCTACATGATGGAGTTTTCACATCCTTTCCAAGATCAAAGTGCTTCTCTCGTGCAAATCAATCTCAATTAACACACCTTCCAGTCCCGAATGAAAAATCAGCATTTTTTGGAGAATTAGGTAGAATAAAGTCTCAAAAACCACCCATTGAGATCAAAATGTCCTTGGGATTCAAATTTATATACACTTTTTCCAAAAAATAATTCCTAGAACTCGGGAAAGTTTTCATGATTTTAGGAGTTAGTCAAATTCACAGTTAGATGGCTAGTGCATTTTGGTTTTGGATTGTCTTGAATGTCCCAACTGTCTAGAAAAATTGGGACATTATGGAAAATTAAATTCTCCCTACCCTCCTATTATAGCCATTTTACCCTCATGTGACCATGTTCCTTCCCGACAAAGTGCTTTAGATGATCATGTGTGTAAATTTGGCCAAGTCTTGTCCTTCGACCCTTGGGTGCATTTTTCTGCCCCAACTGTCCCAACCATCTAGGACATTTGGGACAAAAATTTTGCCTCACGACTTTCCATTGCATAGGTTCTCAATGTGACCTAAATTTTTGTCTCCTAGGTGTTATAACCTTTCTCTCTCATCTCCCCAACTCTCCAACCCCGTTCCACCACTTGTTAGGCCCTAGGAAAGGGGTGAATTTTATGTCCCAAATATCCTAGGGATAGTAGGGAAAGTAAGGAAAAAAAATCTCCCCAATCCATGAAGTGCGAACCATATTTTTAAACCACCATGCTTTCTCTCGCCCGTAGTCAAGTTGCAGTTAACTGGGAAGGCAAAAAGGTCATGAAAACTCATTTTTGACTAACTGTTTGGAATTATTCATTCACCCTCCATCAATGCACCTAAAAATCTTCAATACTCCATTAATGTCTTCCATTATGTAGAATCATAGGGAAAATGAGGCTCATCTTCACTTCCCGAGGTTCTAGTGAGTGGAATCGCATGAAAATTGGAGGAAACAATCCTTGAAAAATCTAGTTTCATGTGAACTAGTTTTCTGTGCCATGAAGTCCCTATTTTTTAGGGATATGGAGGACTATTTTTTCATCATAATTCTTCCCTCCTTGAATAAATTTTCAATTTCCCAAATATCCAGCAGAGAAATCATCTAAAATTCTGGAGGGAAGGATCTTCAAAAAATCTAGTTTCATTGAAACTAGTTTTTGCATGATAAAGTTGCTTATTTTTCAAGATATCAAGGACATTATTTTTCTCAGTATGCTGCCCCTTTTCATACTAAAAATATTAATTCACTCAATATTGCAATTTTGGATCACCTAGAATAGTAAGAAATGATGCAAAATGGAAGGTAGGGTAAAATTGGTAATTTTCCCAAAATAAAAAGTTTAGAAAAAGTAACCTAATAAATAGAAAGTTGCTAAAAATAGAAATGCATCATCAACGAAGAGGATGGAGTGTTCCAGAAGGTTCAGTAGGTCATATTTGAGAAAAATAAGTGATATTTCCCAAAATAGCGAGTTCTCGGTCCCACTTGCTAAAACTAGAAATTATATGTTTTGGATGCAAAAAGTTAAAGCTGACTCCATTTTCACTCATATTTACGCTTTTTGACATCTTCATAGGGTTTTAGGATGATTCCATAGCTCAAAATAAGAAATAAAACCTCCATAATGGTCTTGGAAGCATATTTTGGATCATATTTATCCCAGGAGCATGGTGAAGCATAACGGAGGAAATTTCATATCATTGAGTAACTAGAAAACATTTGAAGGGTGTCAAGGACTCCATTGATATATTAGAGTAGGTCATCATCACTCATTAATAAAGTTCAATCCATTACCATCTCACAGTGAGCTGGTTTAAGTGATCTCAGTGAGTTGGATCAGCTAGTGAGCTGGGTGAGTTGAAGTGAGATGTTTGAGTCAATTTGATTTAGCTAATTGAGAAAACGTGAGCTAGGAAAGAACTCACATCTCTTAGAGTAGTAAAGGGAAAATTTGTAATCCTGCAGCACAATGTGTGGGCTATAGAATACAAACATCAAGAGGTTTGTGCATCATGAATGAAAATTGTGAAAGACTAAGGAACAAGAGAGTGATCCTCAATCTCATCGTGAGATCATGAATGCATCATTGTGGGTGAGTTTTTATTCATCTCAAAGTCACATTGGAATATCTCAAGATAGTGTTTCCAAACACTCATTTGGAAGCCCAAAGTATTCGTGCAAATGGTAGGAGGAGAAAATTGAGGCATTCTCGTAATATCTACATCGAGAGGAGATTCTTGAACATAGCGATCAATACCTTTCGCTCCTTCACTTCTCTCCTTTTCTTGTAATTCTTCATTGTACTCAATC
Organism: Taxus wallichiana var. yunnanensis; assembly: GCA_018340775.1. NCBI lineage: Eukaryota > Viridiplantae > Streptophyta > Pinopsida > Cupressales > Taxaceae > Taxus > Taxus wallichiana. Next base: position 22,010,699 of record CM031236.1, on the reverse strand, counting down.
ATTGGATTTTTCCTATTCACTTAAGTGACCTATTTGTAATTTGTAAAATTATTCTCTCAAATTCATAATAGAGATATTGAATTTGTCTCTTCTAGGGGCAATTGAAAGGTCAAAAGTGGGATAGGGACATGAACAATCTTGTGGGGGAGATGAAAGGTCAATTGAAAAGGATATAAATTGGGATGATTTCTCCATTCCAAAGAATCCTAAATTTTAGTTTTGGAAGCAATTGTGAATTGTGATAGATTGATTGATGCTTTGTATTTCATCACTACATAAGGAATACAAGCTACAATGAAGGCATGGTATTATTGGCCTAACCTCTTTAATTATTTCTTCATGGATCAAGAAATGCAAGAAGTGTGCCTTCTTCACAGGAAAAGAGAGACTAAAGAACCCTCCCATTATACCCCGTCTCTGTAAATGAACATTTCATGCAATGGGGGCTGGAATTTATTGGTGTGATCAATCCAAATTCCACCTAGGCCATAAATGGGTCCTTAAAGCCATAGAATACTTACACTCAAAGAAGTAAATGAAACCAACATTCTAGATTTCTATGAAGGAATTGTAACCAGGTTTGGTGTTCCATCTACCATCATATCATACAATTCCCTAGAATTCCTTAGCACCAAGATCACTGAGTGGGATGTTAAGAATGGAATATATTTGATCACATTTTCTAATTATTACCCTCAGGGTAATGGCCAAGAAGAATCCACCAACAAAAACTTTCTAAGGATTATGACGACTCTAAATGATAACCGAGGACATAACACACCAAACTAAAATCAGCCTTGTGGGATGATAGAAACACTCCTAAGAATTCAACTGGTTATTCTCCTTTCAGGTTGGTCTATGGTAGGGAAGAAAGGTTTTCAATATCCCTAGAGTTACTAGCATTGGAGCTTATCAAACAACTAGAATTGTTTGAGTTTCCATCCATGGAAGTCAGGTATGGAGTGCTCATGGAGCTAGTGGAGCTAAGAAACTAGGCTATGGAAGAAACAAAGAAAGACCAAGCTTAAATAAATATGAGCTTTGAAAAAATACAAAAACTAGAAACTTCCAGAAGGATACTTAGTCCCTGAAATGGGATGCGAGAAGAGCCAAACCAAGAAGGCACTCCAAGTTTGATGCAATATGGAGTGGCCCTTATAGGATTTTAGGATGCAAATAAAACAATACTTTCGATTTTCAAAGCTAGGATGGAGAAGAATTTTAGATTCCAAACAATGGAATCTACCTTAAGCATTGTTACTAATGTGAAGTATCTTCCTTATACATATAAGTGTAGAATTTCTAATTCCTCCAAGTTCATGTAGCACATTGTTGTGTTGGTAGTGTACATATACTTTTATATTAAGTGTTTATGCACTCTTTGCATGTTCCATTTTGTCTATGTATGACTTTTTATTACTATATAGTTTTATGTCGTTGTTGTTACACTTTCCAATTTTAGGTAGGGTCTTGTGATGGAACAATCACCTCCAACCCAAGGTTTTAAGAATGACAGGCCTCAATAGTGTTGAAGAGAATTAGGGGGTAAATTCCCAAGTGTTAGACCATTTTCAACAATAAGAATGAATCCATGCCCAATGGATCCTCAAGGGTCATTAGTCTTTCAGATATAATAGGAAGATCACCCCGCGAGTCACCAATTGTTATCCATATTTTACACCCTTGTAAAATGGAAAACTTAACAGTCGAGTGTTGGTAGTTGATGAGGAGTGATGCTTTGTAATATTCATAATGAGTCATGGAGAGGGGGTGATCCATTTGGTTATAGGAAAAGATGGCGGTTATTACTAGGCGATAACACGTACGATCGTTATTGGTCGATAACAAAATGTCAATTTCAGCCGACACCAAGAAAGTAGTCCGACGGTGTCACGATGTGTGTACGGTCATTATTGGTTGATAACAAGAATTTTGTTACCGGTGGTAATAGAAACTAGTTTGATGACTGTAGAAAAATAGTCGGACCCCACATGGTTGACAACATGTGTAGCGATTACCATCCGGTAATAGAATGGTGTTGTCGGTTGACCAAGGAGAAAATATTACTCGACAACACAGGAATATCAATGTTGGCCTTAGATTAGGTGAGGTGGATGGGTGAAAAGATAACTCAACAACCATTTTTAATGAAGTATGATGCCCATGTCTTCTTCTCGCTATAAAATTACCCTTGAGAAGAAAATTTTTATGGCCGCCCATACCTCTTTTCAAATAAGTTAATGTAGGATGTCGGTTGGTGAAGTAAATTTGAGTTCCTTTCTCTATATAATGTAAAAGACCCCTCATTTTTAAGGGGGAGACATTCTGAAATCCAAAGGAACTTTGTCAAATTTGTTCTAGATCTTTTGTGAGTTGTAGGCCTTATATTTAAGATTCTTGCAAGATATTTCTTGCCTCATGTCTACTTTCTAATGGATTGTGCATACTTTTAAGCAATAAAATTGGTGTTTTGTGGGTTTTTCTACCATAGTTTTCTTTTTGTTATGTTTATTTCCTTCCTTTACATTTGTAGGTATATTGTGCATACTTTGTTCTTCTTGTAGGACTCAAATCCATTTTACTCCATGAAAATGGAGGTTTGAATGTTGTCTTGACTGTGGCACTTTGTTTTCCCTCTCCTCCTTCATGTTATTTCTATTTTCACTCACTAGGAATATCTCCACCCTTATTCTTGGTGTTATCACCTCCCTTAGAGTAGGATTTAATTTCATGCATCTCTCTCTTCCTTGGTCCCTTGGAAATCTAGGTTAGCTTTAGAGTAGTTGCATTTTCCCTTTCTAGGAGTAGTTTTAGCATTAGGAATAGGTAGAGGAACCACCTTCTCTAGAGGTTTGTCTCAATTGCAAGGGTCCCACACCTTGAGACAATCCCATGTTAGTCAAAATTAGGGTTTTGTGATGTAAAAATCCTAGGGTGCTACTTTTTTGACATAACAAAGATATAAAGCATGACTAGATAATTACCCAAAGTGTGTGATTTTGTGTCTACACTCCCTGAGCTTCTCCAACCTTGTTCTTCCACTTGTCACCCCTAGGAAGGGGGGCACATTTTACCATCTCTAACTATCCTAGGGATATTAGGGACATTAATTATAAAAAAATGTGCACCAATCCATGAAGTGCAAACCATATTTTTAACCCACCATGTTTTTTCTTGCCTGCGTTCAAGTTGCGATTAATTGGGAAGGAAAAAGGTCATGAAAAACTCATTTTTGACTAACTTTTTTAAATTCTTCACCCACTCTCCATCACTACACCTGAAAAATATTCAATACTCCATTAATGGCTATCATTATGTAGCAGTGAAAGGACAACAAGACTTATCTTTACTTCTCGAGGTTCTGGGAGTGAAATAACATGAAAACTGGAGGAAACAATACTTGAAAAATCTAGTTTAATGTGAACTATTTTTGTGCAACTAAGTCCCTATTTTTTAGGGTTATGGATGACTATGTATTTCATCATAATTATTCCCTCCTTGAAATTTTGTTCAATTTCCCGAAGATCCGGCGGGTGAAATCATCCTAAATTTGGAGGGAAGGATCTTCAAAAATATAGTTTCATTGAAACTAGTTTTTGCACGATAAAGTTGCTTAATTTTTTGAGATATAAAGGACTAATTTTTTCATACTAAAAATAGTAAGTCACTCAATTTTTCAAGTTTGGATCACCCGTAAGAGTCGAAATGGTGCAAATGGAAGTCAAGGGAAAATTAGTAATTTTCCTAAAATAGTGCGTACGGAAAAAGCAATCTACTAAAAATAGAAAATTGATAAAATAGTAATGAATCATAAACAGAAGAGGATGGAGTGTTTTAGAAGGTTTTGTAGGTCATATTTGATAAAAATGGGTGATATATCCAAAAATAGTAAGTCCCTGTCCTACTTACTAAAAATAAAGTCTTCGTTTAGATGTAAAAGTTGTATCTCGATTCCATTTTCATTCATCTTTCCACTTTTTGACATCTTCACAGGGTTGTAGGATGATTACATACCTAAAAATAAGAAATAAAACCTCCATAAGGGTCTTGGAAGCATCTTTTGGTACACATTGTCCCTGGAGAAGTGTGAAGCATCACGGAGGAAAGTTCAAATCATTGAGCAACTAGAAAAGATTTGAAGGGTATCAAGGACTCCATTGATTCATCAGAGTAGGTCATCATAGCTCAGTGGTCAAGTTGGATCCATCACCATCTCTCAGTGAGATGGTTGAAATGAAGCACAGTGAGATGAGTGACCTTCTCTTGGTGAGTAGGATGAGATGGTGAGATGGGTGAGTTGAAGTGAGTTGTTTGAGTCAAGTTGATTGAGCTAACTAAGAAAAAGTGATATAGGAAAGATTTCACCTCTCTTAGAGTAGTAAAGGAAAAAAATTAGTCCTGCAAAGATAATATGTGGGACAAAGAATAAAATCATCAAGAGGTTTGTGCATCATGAATGATAATTTTGAAAGACTCGGGAATAAGAGAGTGATCCTCACTTTCATCGTGAGATCCAGAATGTATCATCATGGGTGAGTTTCATGTTCATCTCAAAATAACATCGGAATATCTCAAGATAGTGTTTCTAAACACTCATTCAAAAACTAAAGTATCTGTGGTAAATGGCAGGAGGAGGAAATTGAGGTCATCTCGTAAAGATCTACATCAAAGGGAGATTTTTCAACAGATCAATCAATACTTTTCCCTCCTTCTATTCTCTCCCTTTCTTCTAATTCTACACTTTGTATATAATAATTGTATTTTTTCCTATTTACTTAATGGCATATTTGTAATTTGTAAAATTATTCTCTCAAAATTATAAGATATATACTTAATTTGTCTCTTTTAGAGGGAAATTGAAAGGGCACAAGTGGGATAGGGACATGAAAAATCATGTGGGGAGGTGAAAGGTCAATTCACAAAGCTATAAACTGGGATGGTTTCTCCATTCCAAATAATCCTAAAATTTATTTTTGGTATCAATTGTGAATTGTGGTAGATTGATTGATGTTTTTATTTCATCACTACATAAGGAATAAAATATACATTCTTCCATTTTTTTGGTCATGTTTTCCTCTAATCTCTATTTTTGCAACTTTGCAAATATGGTGATTAAGAAGAAACTTTATGTTTTTTATAGATGAACTTGAAGAAATTTTTGCCTCTAGTTTTTTAATCTCACTAATTAAATTTTTGATGTCCTCTAATTGAATGTTGAACTAATCCAGTTATTCGGTGTGAACTATAAACTTTTCTACTCACAACGATAACCTCCCCTCTCCTAATTCCCTTGCCTTTGTCCCTCATCGATACAAATTCCTCCCTCGCAACCCATACAAGAACTTTATCATAGGTTCAAGTGAATTTTTCCTACGTGATCCCCAACATATTTTTCCACTTCATAGTTTTTAGATAGAATTAGGATGGTTACATTCAATAATGGGAGCCTCCACGTACACAAGAAGGAGGGGTGTAGCCCCATGAGCGTTGGTAGAAACCCATGATTTTCATACGAAAAATTCTTTCACTAACATTGTTTGGTAACTCTCACCGGGAGAGATCTCGCCTCATGCACCCGGATGGATCTCTAAAAATACAAAAAGAATTTAAAAACTTCTAAATCCCAAAAAGTAATATACACTAGTTCAATGATAAAAATCCTGTTTGCAATCCTCTTGAGAAATTTGCACACTTCAAGCTTGCTTCCTTCCTAAGCACTTGAGAAAAGATGGAAAAAATAAGGTACACATGAGATGATTGTGCATGTGGCATTGTTGACCCCACATTCGAGGAACAACAAAGGGCTGATTTCAGACTTCCCTTATATTGGTAAGAAGAAAAGTTCCTAAAAATCCTCTTGAAGGTCATACTTGAAGAGAAAGTTACATAACCAATAGTATTCATTCCACATGAAGAAGAAATATAGGAAGAAAGAGAAGAAGAAATGGCAGCACAAGCACTTATACCATGGGGACAAAAACTAGTTTGTTGGCTTTGACTCCACCACATCATGAGCTTCCAAAAGGATCAAGAAAGAACATTTTTGAAGTTCTATGGAGACAACAAGAAATTTCCTAATGATCACATAACATTCTTTATCAAAACATGCGAGAATCCTTGGAGTATAACACAAATATGTTTTTGTGGTTGTTCTTGGAAACATGTCAAGATGCGATGACAATTGGTTCTACTACCTACTATAATACTCAATCTCCAACTGGGATGACATACAAAAAAAAATTGAAGAGAGGTTCAAGATAGCCAAAGATGCCCATGCCCTCTTGGATGAGCTTACTCAAATGAAGAAAGAGTCACAAGAGTCCATGAGGACTCATGGAAAAATTCAATAAGCTTATCGAAAAAAATTATGTCGGTCATTTCCCCACTACAAATAACGTGAAAATGTTCTTTGTGAATGCTCGATTACCTAAAGTAAGCTTCATACTGTGGAGAATTTAACTAAGAGAATTAGATAATGCTCTATAAATTTTGGTTGAGATGGAAGATGACCTCATCTTGTCAAGTAAGATCAAGAATCCTTCAATGAAGGATAGGTCCCAAGGTTCCAAAGATGAGAGAACTGATCCAATGTTACAGAAGTTGGAAAATGAATTGATAGTGCTAAAAGGGAGGTTGCTTAATAAACACCTTATCCAAACTAGAACAAGAACCAGATTATAGGAGCACCTTAAAGGATTTCCTTGGAGGCTCACATCGATTAACTATATATGTGAGATCAATGAAGATGGAGATATTTTGAATCATAATTTTAAGATGAAGGAGAAGGAGAATGTGTTCAAATCGATTTTTGTGAATGCACACTTGATGATGAAGAATCCACAGATAGTTACTCATATGTGTTGTTCACTTGATCAAAAAAGGATAAAGGATGCCCTTCTTTTGCTACCCAAGATAATAAATTGAATCCTCAAATGGAAACTCCAAGAAAAACAATAACGAAAGGAGGATCATTGAATTCTACTTCAATTAGGTCAATTGAGAAGAAGCATGAGATCACTCCAACCAAGAATCCTTCTGCCTCTTCAAGTAAGTATCCTTCAACTTCTCTTGAAAAATAAGTTTCTGTAAATCCTAAGAACATCCATGTCAAATCTTCCACAACCCTTGATGTTCTTACCACTTCCTCATCTTTTGATATCATTGACCATTTCAAAATATTAAAAGTCCAAATTTCCAAATTTGAGTACTTGAGAACTCATCCCAAGAAACTTGATAAACTTGTTCAACATATCAAAGGAAGTAGCTTTGTTTCTAAAGATTCCACCACCAAAGAACCACCTCATGCATCTCAATCCACTCCATCTTTGAACTTCCTTACCTCCACACCTTCCACCTCTAGGAAGGTAGAACCTTTCTACATAGCCTTTTTAGTCAACGAGTATAAACTAAAAAAAAATAAATCATTTATCCCGTGCCTCAAGAATGACATTCTTATAAAAGTTTCTAAATCCCTTGGCCTCTCTCTTTCCCATACCTCTTTCCAGAGTGTCTCTCCATGGAATGAAATAAGTTCCCCATATGGGTCAAATCAAGGATGCTGAGGTAAGCATTGGCAGATTTTCCTTACAAGAAAATCATAATAAGAATCCTTGTAGAAGTCATTCCTTCCTCTTACGGTATGTTGTTAGGATGAATCTTGTCGAGATTTCAAAGGATATATGTAGCTAGATTAGTCACATGCCACCATCCCGATCAATGGTAAAACAAAGAAACTACTTCCCATCATAAAAATGAAGTATACTGTGCAAAATCTAAGAACCCAACCACATCTATCTCGTGTCAAAATTATAGGTCTTGTAACTTTTTCATGACATTTGAGGATGATATAAAGCTACCCATGTTGGTAGAGGAATGTTCGAGCATCATGAATCCTATCAAAGAAAATAATGATGGTTTAACAAAATAAGAGTTTGAGAGTGTGTACTTCTTACGGGATGAGAGCATAAATTTTTTTATTCCATTGGATTTTGATCATGCTGATGAGGACCTTAATTTTTAAAAAACAAATCATGAAGTTATGAGTAACGCAAATCAAGAAGGACTACTACTCAAAAAAATTAATAGGTAACTTCAATGTTTCCTATCACGTTCGAGGCTCGGATGAGTTTCCATGTGATGAGTATGTTGGTGAACTTGAAAGCTTCTCTTTCTCATTGGAAGAAGATGACAAGAAATGTAAAAAGGCAACATGTTTTTGCCTCTTGAATGTGAACCTATTCAAGGAGATGATGATTTCATCACAAAAATGGATTTCTTGGTTCTTGGTGATGAAGATTGGGAAAACAATGATGAAAACATTTCAGCCCTAATGATCTTCTCATTTCCTTTACATGAAGATGGAAACAAATTCTTGACGAAAAATGGAAAGATAGAAGGTTGATTTGTCTTAAAGCTGATTTTGTTCAAAATTGAAACATTCTCAATAAACTTCAACCTTTTAGTGCCCAATCTACCCAAGAAAAGGATGTTCTTAGTATAAAAATGGATGAAAAATCCCAAAATAGACAAATAGAAGAAGATGAAAATTTTCATGTTGTATGCCCAATCTTGAGCTCTTTATCTTTCCAAAATGATGATTTAATGCACATGCCTCACTCCATACTTTAGTATATTACGAGAGATCCGATGCATGAGAAAGATGATTTCTTGATCCAATCGAGAAACTGAGAAAATAAAGAGACTTGTGACAATGATGAGGTTTCAGAAACATATGCCAAGAATCAACCCATGGAAGTGGTGGTTAAGAAGAATACTTAAAATGAAGAACAAATTTATTGGTATGAAAATGATATGTCAAGTATAATCAATAATCATCTTCATGGTAGGGGCGATAAATTAGTGGGTGGAATGAACCTGAGAATCAAGGAGAGGCCGGAAAGAAAGTTAGAAAGTGACAGAGATGATAAATTAAACATTTGGATCCTCAATTACACTAGTAATCATGCTAGATATATCAAGAATATGAGGATAGGTTCATACTTTAGTGAACCTATTAACGGATTTACGGAAGAAAGGCATCTCAGTGATACCCATTTACAGTAGGAACTTTGTTAAATTAAGTGCTTAAATGAAATACGGTTGTCCCCACATGTACATAGGTGATTTATCTTGTTTTCCTTTTGTGTTGTGCGTTTCCTTTCTCATTCTGTGTTTCCCTTGTGTTGTGTATTTCCCTTCTCGTCTTTTTTGTTTGTTTCTTGTCACGTGTGTGTGGTTAATAAAGGAAGTTTTGTTTTATATCTTTGTGGTGAGTTTGTAGAGCCCAATGGATAAGGCATGGGTCCACGCTGTGTATTCAGATTATGGAGTTCATGTTTATCTTGTCCTCACTTCTTTCAATCCAGAACAAGTCCCCAAGCTAGAGCCAGATGTTGTCATGCAAATGTGAAACTTAGAAATTTCAAATTTTCAAGCATGACAATGGACCCAAGTGTCAAAATGTTTACTCCTAAACCCTCTTTAGATCATCCTAGCCCCTTTATGGTGTCTATCCTATCCCTACAAGTATAAATATGTGTTATACATACCTTCTCAAGCATTTAAAGTGTTTAGATAGACTAACTCATGCCATTTCAATACAATGCTTTCTAGAGGTGAGTTCTTTAGTAATCATAGGAAGGTTATTCTTAGCTTTCCTAGGAAAGTTGTGCATCCTCTAGAGTAGAATTGAAGGCCCTACACTATCATATAATTTGACCGAATGTTTTGGAATGCAATGGAATAGTCTTAGGAAGATTTGGGAAAGTTTTTGAGGTTTTGGAGCAAGAATAGTGAAAGCGGGTTTTAGTGGCTTAGGGAGGTTGCATTAGAAAAATGAACATCTTCAAAGGAGGAATCCGAGAGATCTCGTGATGATTTATGAGGAAAAACATATACCATCATAAATATTATAGAATCTTATACATGATGTAGGTTTCACATCTTTCCCAAGACCCAAACAACTATCTCGTGTAGATCAATCTCAACAGACTCACCTTCGTGTCCCAAATGAATTTTTTTAGAGAAGGTAGAATCAAGTCTTAAAACCCTCCCATTGATCTTAAAATGGTCTTGGGAGTCAAATTGATATAAAAAATTTCCAAAAAAGAGTTCCTATAACTCTAGGAAAGTTGGTTTCATGATTTCAGGAGTTAGTCAAATTCGCAGTTAGATGGTTGGCACATTTTGGTGTTTAGAATGTCCTGACTATTCAAAATATCCAAGACATTAGGGAAAAATATGTATCCTAACCCCTATTTTATCCCTTGGACTCTCATGTGACCCTATTCCTTCTTGAAAAAGTGCTAGATCATCATGTGTGCAAATTTGGCTAAGTCTTGTCCTTCTGACCCTTAAGCACTTTTTTATACCCCAACTATCCTAACTTTCCAGGACATTTCAGACTATTCTAAAAAAAAAATTACAAATACCTATCCATTGCATAGGTTCTCCATGTGACCTCAAATTTCGTCCCCTGTGTTATAACCTTTCTCTCTCATCTCCCCATCTCTCTAAACCCATTCTGCTACTTGTCGGACCTTGGGAAGGGGAGCACATTTTACTATCCCAAGGATAATAGGGATAGTGAGGGTAAAAACATTTTCCCCAAGCCATTAAGTAAAAACCATATTTTTAACCCACCATGCTTTCTCTCAACCATAGTCAAGTTGCAATTAACTAGGAAGGCAAAAAGGTCATGAAAACTCATTTTTGACTAATTGTTTGGAATTCTTCATTCACCCTCCATCGTTGCACCTGAAAAGCTTCAATCCTCCATTAATGTCTGCCATGATGCAGCAACGAAAGGAAAACAAGTCTCATCTTCACTTCCCAAGGTTCCAGGGGCGGAATCACACAAAAATTGGAGGAAACGATCCTCAAAAATCTAGTTTCATGTGAACTAGTTATCGTGCCATGAAGTATCTATTTTTAGGGATATGGAGGACTATGTTTTTCATCATCATTCTTCCCTCCTCAAAGAAATTTTAAATTTCCCGAATATCCTAGGAGAGAACTCATATGAAATTTGGAGGAAGGATCTTCGAAAAATCTAGTTTTATTGAAACTAGTTTTTGCATGATGAAGTTGCTTATTTTTTGAGATATCAAGGACTGATTTTTCTCAAGTATGGTTCCCCTTTTCATACTAAAATAATTATTTCACTCAATATTTTAATTTTGAATCACCCATAACAAATGTCAGAAATGGTGCAAAATGGAAGGCATGGCAAAATTGGTAGTTTTCCCAAAATAGCAAGTCTGGAAAAAGTAACCTACTAAAAATAGAAAGTTGCTAAAATAGCAATGCATCATCAATGGAAGAGGATGGAGTGTGCCAGAAGGTTTAGAAGGTCATATTTGAGAAAAATAGGTGATATGTCCCAAAATAGTAGGTCTCGGTCCTACTTGCTAAAAATAGAAAGTCTCCATTTTAGATGCAGAAAGTTACAAATGGCTCCATTTTCACTCATATTTCTACTTTTTACGATGTAAAATGGTTGTAGAATGATTCCATAGCTCAAATTGAGAAATAAAACCTACATAATGGTCTTGGAAGCATCTTTTGGATCACAATTGTGCCCGAGAGCATGGTGAAGCATAATAGAGGAAATTTTGGATCACTGAGCAACTGGAAAAGATTCAAAGGGTGTCAAGGACTCCATTGATTCACCGAGTAGTAGCTCATCATAGCTCATTGGTCAAATTAGATCCATCACCATCTCTCAGTGAGCTGGTTGAAGTGAGCTGAGTGAGTTGAGTTGGGTGAGATGGGTGATCCTGTGACTGGGCGAGTTGGGGTTAGTTGTTTGCATCAATTTTATTGAGCTATCCGAGAAAAATTGAGATAGGAAAGAGCTCACATCTCTTATATAAAAGGAAAATTTTGTAATCATACAACATAGTGTGTGGGAGAGAGAATAAAAGCATCAAGAATTTTGTGCATTGTGAATGGAAATTTCAAAAGACTAAGGAACAAGAGAGTGATCCTCACTCTCATCGTGAGATCAAGAATTCATCATCATGGGTGAGTTTCGTGTTCATCTGAAAATCACACTGGAAGATATCAAGGAAGTGTTTCTAAACACTCATTTGGAAGCTTGAAATATCTATGTAGATGGCATGGGGAGAAAATTGAGGTCATCTCAACAAGATCTATATTAGAGGGAGATTCTTCAATATATCATTCAATACCTTTCCCTCCTTCTCTTCTCTCCTTTTCTTCTAATTCTTCATTGTACACAATCATTGTATTTTTTCCTATTCACTTAAGTGACATATTTATAATTTGTAAAATTATTCTCTCAAAATTATAAGAGATTATTAACTTATCTCTTCTAGGGGAAATTTAAAGGAGGTCATAAGTGGGATAGGGACATGAACAATCATGTGGGGGAGATGAAAGGTTAATTCATAAGGCTATAAATTGGGATGGTTTCTCCATTCCAAAGAACCCTAATTTTAGTTCTTGGTAGAAATTGTGAATTGTGGTAGATTGATTGATGCTTTGTATTTCATCACTACACAAGGAATAAAAGCTACATTCTTCCATTTCTTTGCTCATGTTTTCCTCTACTCTCTCTTTTCTACAAATTTTCAAATATGGTGATCAAGAAGGAACTTGGTGTCTTTGATAGATTAACTTGAAGGACTGTGTCTCTATTTTTTCAATCTCATTAATTTCATTTTTATTTTCCTCTAATTTAATGTTGAACTACTCGGTTATTAGGTGAACACCGCACTTGTCTACTCATAACGATAACCTCCCTACCCTAATTCCTCTCCTTTATCCCACATCACCGTAAATTCTTACCTTGTGCCCTGTCACAAGCACTTTACCATAGGTTCGTTGAAGTGTGCTTGTGTGATCCCCGGCCTATTTGGACACCTTGCAATAGTTAGATATGATTAGGAAGATTGCGTTCAATAATGGGAGCCTCCCATACACAAGAAGGAGAAGCGTATCCCGTGAGAGTTGGTGGAAACCCATAATTCATCATATGATAAATTATTTCACCAACACTAATATAGTAAACATTAAATAAGAAATTAAATTCCGTCATGATACTCATACATAAAAATTGTATAGATTCAATTTCAATCGAATTGATTGATTTATTCATGCCTATATTTTTAATTAGTCCTAGATGAAGTAAAAATCAAACCATATAGTTCCAATAAGTTTCACATGGCTTAATTTAATTAATAATCCTTATCTTATTGAACCAATCAATTAACTATGTAATGAATGATATAATTAGGGGTACAATTGATTCCAAATTCATTGTTGTCATGTAAAATATCTAGCATGAAAAATTGAAAATCTTAAGCATGACAACTAAGCCCCTAATTTAGAATCAAGTTTCCCATTCATCAGTACATCCTTCTTATGGCTAACCTACTTTCAATTCAAAATTCACCTCGGCTCAAAGGAAATTCCTAACAATTTTTTCAAGTTTATTTTTGTGTGCAGGATGATTACCCAAGGTGATATATTAATTTAGTAAGATTCAGTGAAAGAGAACTTCCTCTGGAGGCCTAAAAGGTCTTATTTACCATTTTGCAACTAGTAAATACCCTTTGGGAATGTTCGAGAAATTATAAAGCATTTGAGGGTTATTTTGGATATAATTGAAGGTGTTTGAATAAATTTAGGAAAATTTAGGAAAGAAAATATCATTCAGATCCATCTGTTCAACAATGGGTATTCAGGGTGTAGGGAACGAGAGCTTCAACGATGAATGTTGTCTTCTCTAGAAGATTCTCGGGAGTTCCCGAATGAGTTAAGAGGAAAAAAATATGAATCAAAAAGATATTGGAATCCTCTACAAGAGGGAAATATAAAATTTTATCTAAGGCTTAAGTATTTCTGATATATTTCAAACTTCTTCAACTGCCCCTCTTAGTTTAAGAAGGAATAAGCCCTAAATTTTGAGTTTCAGAAGAAATTAATTTTGGGAATGCTTCCATTGATATTAAAATGTACTTTTGAATAAAAATAATATACTATTCAACATCGTACCATTTTCCTAAGCTCCTGTGGTGAAAAATTCAAGCTCGGTGTCTAAAAATAGACATCTAAGGAAAAATTGGCTTTCCAAATCAAGAGCAATCACACATTAGAAAACATTTTGTCCCCTCTATCCCCTAGAGTAAAAGGGGCACATGAGGGACACCAAAGTGTGACCTCATCCTCCTCCCCAAGTTGCACTTTGGACACCTAGGTTTCCTAAGTGTCCCCATCATCCCTTATGTCCCCATAGTACAAGGGGGACAAGAGGGACCTCAACAACTCACTCATTAAGTCTCACATTTCACTCAATTTCTTGACCATGAGTGGAAACATCCTAATATAAATGGAACAACACATTCTAAGATCAATGAAAAAAATTAAAGACTTGTTTATTCTTGAATCTAAAAATTTAAGCCCATTTTTGTCTGGAACCAAAAGGGGAAGTTGCACTATTTTGAAATGCTTCATGAAACCTTCAAGCCTTAGAGAAAAATTGATGTTTCCAAAATTTAGAGGATTCACATAGATTTTTATTCCTATTTGTTTTCCTCCAAACTCCTTAAGAATCTCCGAATCATCTGGAGAAGTTAGGTTTCACTATTAGAGTATTTGTTCCATGCACTTGTAAAACCCGATGTTCGAAGATTGCCCTTGATTGAGAAAAAATTGCTAATTCTTCCTAAAGTACATCAAATAGTTTAAATCTTCCCCAACATCACCTCCGAATGATTAATATATTTCCTAAACTCTCCATGAGGGTGTTTCATTAGCTCCATAATGGCTAGAATAACTAGCATGAAAATTAAAAATTTTGAAGCATGACAACCAAGCTCTTTATTGAAAATTAGGATTCTCAGTCACTGTGCATCCTTCCTTTGGCCAGCCTTCCTCGCCCAACCCTAACCCCAGCTTAGAGGAAATTCCTAAGAATATAATTCAGTGTGTTTCAGTGGGTAGGGAAGAGTGTCTAAGGTGATCGATCAACTCATTCAATTTGATGAGATTTTACTTCCTCTGGAGACCTAAAAGGCCATTTTTGGCCATTTTGTAGCTAATTGAACACCCTCCGAAAGTGTTTAGGGAAAATATAATGCATCCAAGGTGATGACATAGATCATTGAAGATGTCTAATGAAATTTAGGAAAATTTAGGAAATAAAATCTCATTTATGAGCAATTTGTTTAAGACTAGGTTTTCAAGTGCATGGAATTAAAGCTAAAATGATGAAAGTTGACTTCTACGGGTGATTCTAGGAGTTTCGTAAAGATTTAGGATGAAAACAAATAGGCATTGGAAATATATTTTAATAATATATAAGGTGGAATAATAAACATTTATTCAAGGCTTAAAATACTTCTTGAGATACTTCAAAACTTTTCATCTACCCCTCTTAGTGTAAAATTAAATAGACCTAAATTTTGGGTTATAGGAAGAATTATAATTTTAGAATAGTTTCATTGATCATAAAATGTGATTTATATCATTTCAGTGAAGTATGGAGGTCAAGAACATATAACTTATCCTCAATTTCCATTCAAGGATTCATCTCCCTATCAAGACGAAGAAACCCATTTCCATGAGGAGAAACTTGAGAAAAAAGGTGTCCAGGTACCATAAGCATGCTTCCACCCAAGTGTCATCTTGGTCAAGAAAGTGAATTGTGAAGGATTCATCATGTTCAAAGGTGAAATGTGGATCTCAAGGAGTGACTTGATGATCATCATATCCTAACTGTCATCAGTACCCAAATCTCTCCAAGGAACAAGCCAAAATGAGCTAGTCATGCCACCGAGGTATCTAGGACCATCGTGTGTGAAGTATTAAGGAATCATCTATCTCCATGAGAGAAATATGAGAAAAGACGTGTATGAGAATCATGAAGTTGATTCCATGAAAGGAGAATTTTAGATCCAAGAAAGGTGAGGGGAAGATATTCATATGGAGTATCTTGTTCTACGTAATAGATGGCCGTGCTATGTCTCATGGAAAGATAAAGTTTCTCAAAATATTTGATCCACTATTGTTTGACAACGTCTTTTATTTCTCAAATGATTCTAAGTTAATCCTCAATGTCACTCATATTCAAGTCGGCATGATGGTGTAAAGGATCAACTCTTGTGTGATGCCATATTGATCCAAAACAAAGGTTTGGGAAATGATTGGAAGGTCATATATATTTTTGATGGAGTGTGCTTCACCTGGAACAGTCATCTACAAGAAGAGACCACTTGAAAACAAACATATTAGAAGTAAACAAATTATGATAAAGGTTAAAAATATGCTAAAATGTTATAAAAGGGTTTGGGATAGGATCGTCATGGCATTCGGATAAAATGCTAGTGATTCAAAGGAATCACAGGTGATTGTTGTGTAAAGGAAGATTTGATTCAAATACTAAGTTTTAGACTTCAAAAAAAAATGAATTGTTTTGATACCAAGTACGTAGAAGGAAAGACAATACAAAGAGACAAGAAGTACCTTGTTTGTGGCGTAAAACAAAGATGACAACTACGTAAAAGAACGCTTGTGATGGTACGGGCTCTCAAAGGGTTTGACATGGCTTGATAGAATGTTGGGATGTTGTAGAAGATGTCGTTTCGATATCTAAAGTGTCGGGGATTCACTGTAATGTCTAGGGATTTGGATTCAAGAAAGTTGATGGGATTATATAGAATTGTTAGCGATTAGTTAAAATCACTGGTGATCCGAAAAGAGTGGTGAAACCTACTTGAAGTGGTTTCAACCACTTCCAAATGAGTTATTTTAGGTTTGGAAGTGAGTAGAAATGTGTTAGGGAGGTTGGGAGGTTGAGAGGTTAGGCTAAAATGGGTTAAAATATGTTTTAGGTGGTTTAAGTGGTTTAAGTTGTTTAGGGTGAGGTAAATAGGTATTTATGGGGGTACAATGTGATTTTATGGGGATAAAATATGGTTTATAAGATAATTGGATAGACTTAATGTGTAGACGTAAATGTGAGGGGTGTAGATAGGTCATGTAGGGGTGCTTTGAAAACTAGTGTCTACGCTACTCATTGTCATAGGCTCATTCACTTAGGCATTCCCAATCCCTATTTCACATTCTATATGTGAATCGAGACCTTAATGCACCTTTTTTGGTTTTTTCAAAAAGATTAAACCATTAGGGTTTAGATTCATGACTTCTATCAATCGTTTCGGTTGAACCCTTCTTTTGGCAACACATCTTACTAGGTGATTAGACGCCCACGGCCTTCACCCAATTTTGACCATTTTATTCATCTAGAAAAGTGAAATTCAACTCTTTTACTCATTTAGTTGTAGTTTGCAATATTTTGGCATTTAACAAAGTAATAATTGTGTATAATATTATTTTACAGATTCGAGTGCAAGCTCAAAAGGTGGAACTGAAGTGACCCACCTTCAAACTCTTGTAGATCATTGGGGCAATGCCCCTTGCATTGTTTCTCAAGTTTTGTTTCCTCGTATAGGTCGAATTCCCTCTTTGAGTGGTCAAGGCCATCGACATAGTCACTCGTGCATCCGTTCTAGGTGGGGCTCGCCTCCTCACTACCACTCTCCTCCTTCGGCTTAATGGGGAGGATGGAACTCCCCCCACTTTCGCCATCACACTCGTTGTTGCGCCAAATACTAACAAGTTCCTTTGGACCGACGCTCACCATTTCATCACCCGGGAAGGAAAATCAAAATGAAAAACAAAAGTAGGGCACTAACGTTGTTGCCACTAGTTGGGAGCACATTCTCGATAAGATAGATCTTTTAGGGAGTAGGTGGGGCAAGACTAATGACAAAGATCCTCCACCTTCGGCTCTCTTTGCAGCTTATGACTTAATTATTCACATTTATATGATTTTATAGTTAATTTGTTTGCCTTTGGACATCTATTTATTTTATTTTTAATATTTTTGGATGAGTTTGACATTGAAGCATACTTCCACACTGTCTATTGCTTTTTGTGAATAGTTGTACTATCATGTTTATTAGTAATATAATAAGTATTTCATAATTTAAAAATAAAAAGCAAACCAAACCGAAAAAATGTGTGACAAATATTTTGTTAGGAAAATGGATTCCAACTTTAAAAAATAATAAGTTCTAGCCACCGAGCATGGTTGGATTTTATTAAAGTATGAATGAATGTCATGGCAAAAGGATTCCAAACAAAAGGAAACGATAAGATTCCTATAAATTGTTTGACAGGCATAAATGGACATCACATTGTAACTCTTTGTGCAGCATATGAAATACTATGCATCATTCATTTATCTTTCCTTTTCTCATTGTAACATCTAGGACCGCAAGTCGATGCTTGAATCAGTGAAAATCTTAGAAAGTGAGAAACGGCATTAATTATTGGAGCTCTTTATTGGTTCTTTGTTGGGCAGATGGATTCGCAACAGAACGAAAGGAAATAAGCCTTAGCCTGCAATGAGCGTGCTTGGATTTCATTAAAGTATTATGAACAAGGATTCCTTAAAAAAGACAAAAGGATGAGCATTCTTGAATTTCATTCAAGGATAAGCTGTAGACTCTAGAGCATTGTTGAATTTCATTCAAGGTACTTATTATGTGGCGCACAAGCTACGAAGGAACTTCATGGCAGACAACACACATATTCCTCTAACGTGGCCCACCCCCATATTCCTTCCTTCAATATTTCTATTATAAATTCAGCAGCGTAGCCTCTTTAAACTCAACCTCTGCAGCGAATGGAGAGTGAGACTCAAGAATTGGGCTCATCAGCTCCTGGCAGCTGCTGCATTGGAATCCATGGCAATAGATTATGGGGATTGATGGCGAGCAATAGTTTGCGGAAAATAGAGAGGTGTGAGTGTGTGAGGAATGTGAGGGCACAAGCTTCTCTGCTCTTGCTCGTTGCCGTTGTCACTGTTGGAATTCGTTATCTTGGGATAAAAATGCGTCAGAGGGCATGGTTTTGTATGTGCTTCACTGCAAAGAGCCCATCGGCATAGGCTGGAAACCCACAAAGAAAAAAATTAGTTTACGGGCAGTGTAAATAACTGTATTATTCGGTATTCTGTTAGATCTTGTATCACAGTAGGGCAAGAAATCCAATTTTGGTATATAATGTTTGTTTTTCCAGCGCCCTTCCTTCTCTCATTCCAAGTCTGCACATCAATGTTAACAAAATTTATATAATTATCCAAAGGATTGTAAATATGATTGGTAAGGAAGATACACCAGATTAAGTAAATAAAGTTTGAAATATATTTCCTTTTAATACTTCATTGCAAACTGGTTGCCTTATTTTAAATTTAACTCAACTATCTTTCTAAATAGAAGCGTATTGTAAGCACAGGTCTATACATGAAAGAGAAAACAGTAAACAGCGAATAAAGGCGTTGATATGTTACTGGACGTTTTTATTTATTGATTGTTGTTACTTGTTTGTAGACTAAAGCTAAGTTACCGCACTAAATAAATACATGTGGGCATATAAATATTCCTTACAAGTGACCAATATAATTAGTTATGTTATTAAAATCAACATTCAGTGGCAACTTTCAAGTTGTTTATTATTATTATTGTTGTTATTGTGGATGAATAGGAACTTAATAAGTAAAATGATACAAGTTAGGTTTCAAGCTCAGTATTTTACCAACTACCAAAATAAATTTCAAATGTTCATAAACAACTGCAATATATATATATACGAATTTCTTATATAATTTTTTTATTAATGATTTTGATAATTACATATTGCATTTACTTATATAAGTTATATCTTAGACTACAAATACTGATTCCTAAAAATTGTGCCTGACAAATTGAAACCATATTTTCCTTAATTTTAAGGCCTTCCGTAGATCCGATGTTGAAGCTTTCTATCAGCCTTTTATTGCAAAATTTTTGGGTTACTCTGATCATTTCGCCCATATAAAATACTTGAAATCACCCTCTTTGCGTACAATGTGCGATAAATCCTCTGAATTTTATATTTATGCTGAAGGCGTATTCTTTGGAATTTTTCAGTGACATTTTTTTTTCAGTGGGCTTCTTTAACAGCAAGGCACCTAACCTTCACTGCCTCTATTCCCTAGGGTTTCTCTTCTTGATAAGAAAATGTACTCACCGCAAATTTTCTGTTTTACCTTTGCGAATACATTGCTCCCGTCTCATCTTTTAAATTGTTTGTATTATATCCAAGTCTGGTTAAATAAGTTTGTAATCA
Organism: Taxus wallichiana var. yunnanensis; assembly: GCA_018340775.1. Classification (NCBI taxonomy): domain Eukaryota; kingdom Viridiplantae; phylum Streptophyta; class Pinopsida; order Cupressales; family Taxaceae; genus Taxus; species Taxus wallichiana. Next base: position 21,990,500 of record CM031236.1, on the reverse strand, counting down.
GTGTGAAATCATGAAGAAATTAAATGCCATTGCCAAGGGAAAATTAGTGGCCTTTCAAAGGATATGCTTTTAAACGCCCATATGGCCGAGAATGACACGAGTTTTACATTTTCAACAAATACTCTTTTAAGTACACTTATCAATATGTATGAAAAATACATAAGTTTTTTTACGCTTGTCAAGTGTTCCACAAAATGACTAGTCCAAACGTCTTATAGAATATATGGGCTTCCTCAAGACACATTGCCATTTCTGTACCAAATGTAATGAATAGAAATCGAATCCAATCTTTTCACTTATGTATATGCAAAATACATAAGTTTTTTTGAATGCTTGCTAAGTGTTCGACAAAATGATTAGCGCAAATGTATTCTCATGGAATATGATACTAACTACTTATAAAAGACATGGGGTTGCTCAAGTGAGCTTTACTAAATGTAACAAATAAAAATCCAATCCAATCACTTCATCTTTGTCATTATTCTTGTGGATTATGTCAAACTATGAACTTTGGGATGAGATATGGAAATCCATCATAAAACTAATTGAAATCCATACAAATCTATCATAAAAATAAATGAAATCCATTATTTTAAAAATGTTGTAGTTGCAAATTCCTTGATAAAAATGTATACAAATGTGGAGGCATTCAAAAGGCACACTAATTTTTTGACAAAATATAAAAACTTGGTGTCTTGGAATGTAATGATTATAACATATGCATATAGGTTGGTGTTCATGGTGAGGATTTTATACTTTCTCAAAAAAATGCCTCTAATTCCATCCATTCTAGATATGTAAAAATGAACTTTTTAAAAGGCTTTAGAGGCTATTAAACAAATGTAATTGGTTGGTATAAGATCCAACTCAATGACCATTGCTAGCATTTTCTCAACATGTACAAAATTGGGAGCTTTTGAATAGGTTATGGAGATCCATCAAAGAATACTTGAAAGCTGATTATCAACCATACATGCCTCTTTGATAAGGATTTTGAATATTTAAATTGCATGAGTGATTCTTATTGCATTATGGCTATAATGGATCATTATGTATACATATGGTTGACATTCTCAAACACGGTAGCTATCTTGAGGAAGATTTGAGATTTATCATTAAAATGCATATATAATCTTGTGCGATAGTGTAGTTATGTTTTTATAGGAGCTTGTAGATCACATAAAAATTATAGGGATGGGAGAATTTGTGTCAAACATTTATGCACTAGAGAGTAGGTGGGGCGATGTTCAAATGATAAGAATATTAATAAAGTATGGAGGATCTAAAAGATACATGTATGTAGTTGGATCAAAGTCCATGGAGTAGTACACACATTTTGGTGTACGAGACATATTACACACATAAACACATAAGCTATATGTTGATCAAAAGGACACTCGTAGGTCATATGGTTGGCAATCGAGTTAAAACTAATTTTAAAATGAATATCCCATTGAGATATTTCCAACACACTTTAAACGGTCAAACTCACTTTGTATGCGAAAGTTATGGTTCTCTCAATTTTTACATCAACATGTAAAAATGAAGGAGGTCAGATAGAAGTGATGTCACCATGTTGACTAGGCTTGTGAAGTGGATCAATAGTGTATTGACACGTGGCAAAGAGAATTTTGGAAAAATAAAATTGTGTTTGATTTTTCACCTCTTGTCTTCAACAATGAAGTGTGGGGCCCACAATATTTGTTAGTTGGGGACCCATCAACTAGTGGGGTGTATTTTTTGTTAGGAGGGGGACCCTTCCACCTTGTCATCACTGAGGTCACTTGGTAGAGTCAACAATTTCCAATCAACACTGAATGTAATGCATGGTTCGGTCCAACTTGTGGATCAACAACCACCCATGACTCACCAAATGAGTACGATGGCAAGCCAACACACTCCCTTAAGCCCCAAATACATATAAACAACCAAAAATACATTCCACGTGGCATTCAAACTACTATTGACCAAGCAAATGCCCACATGGCCGAGTCAAATGCAAGGAAAAATCCATTGACTGAGTTAAATCGTGGAGATATTTGTTTATAAATCATTTTTTGGATTCCCAAAGCATATGGGATTAATATTATCCCTAAGCACCTAAAGTGAGGTTTAATCCTATTAAAGGCTATGCGAGGGGTTTTGGGATTTTAATCTCTTAGAAAATACGAAGAAGCCTTAGTAAAGGCTTATCAAAAATGAAACGTGGAGGTGGGGAATTAAACCCTCACCCACGTTTATTATTTTAATCTCTAGCTATTAGGCCATACCTAAATTGGCTATATTTAGCCAAAGATATGAGTTTTACCCTTTAATTTTAGGCCTTAAAATATTATAAAAGACCACAACTTTAATTTGAAGGGAGAGCTTGGTAGGGTTCATTTTAAGACCCCCTCCGAAAAATTAGTTTAGAATGGGTGGCGAATCTCAAAAATTGACTTTTGAATCGATGGCGAATTTCTAAAAATGTTTCATGGTAAAGGCGATTTGGAAGGGCACAATTTTCTTGGATGACATACAATGATAAGAAACGTTGGCGAAATACATGCATAAGTTAATTTAACATATAAATAGTAGGTGAATTCACCCGTATAAATGATCGATCGGGGAAATTTTAGGCGAATTGGAGCCAACTGTTGAAAATTAGCCATTTCCAATTTCCAAAATCCCTAATATTCACGAGTTTACAAAAATTCGCCACTAAAATTTTCCCTGGAGCTTGGTTAAGTGTAAGCCCCTTGATAAGGAAGAAGACCAAGTATTGTAATGGAGCCTCATTAAAGAGAGAGATGATTATTGCACTTGTTAAGGATCTAGACATACCATCGTACGGTGAGAGAGCCTATTATTACAGAGTGAGATAACCTGTTTTAGAGAGAAGATAAGCAAGTTATATTTTGTTTATTGCAGAGAGTGAAATTGTAAGTCTAAGATCCTACTATAGATCCTTCTTAGAGGACATCAAAGAATTGTATGCGGATCAAGAGCCCCATGTTTGGGAGAAAATTGATGTAAAATAATGTATTTTGCATTGATTTAATTGATTGGTTTGTACGTTGAGCTTGACCAAGACGTAACCCAATAGGGGTGAACTTAGTTATCCACCGCTTTTCATTGTTTAATGTTCTTATTACTTGCTCATTGTTTAAATAGTTTTAATGTCATTTTTAATTATTGTGCCTATTTTTACGTAATATGAAAAAAACCGAGTAATCAAGTTTGTTATTTGATTTTGTTGAAGTGGTGAACAGCTTGCATGAACTAATCACTGGGAACAATTTTGGTGTTTATTAACCCAATTTTCATGTAAAAAGATGAGAAATTTGAGAAAAGGATTAAGTATTCACAAATGGAGAAATTGGTTTTAATTGCCCATTTTTGGATCATATGTGAAGTTGGAGGAATCACTTTGGGAGATGAATAAAGAAGAGTGTATGCCACTCCAAATTTTATGCTCAAAAGAGTATCGACATGTTTCCATCGAGATAATATTAAATATTGACATCCTTCTCGGCATATTTTGCAACTCATGTGCAATAAATAGTATTACAATCTTTGCATGTGTGGTATGGAGTTTACAAATGTCGATTGAGCGAGAGTATATATGATTCACTTATCAATATTTTGAGATAAAAGTTTCCATTATAGAACCCGTTAGTCATTCAAATAATGGGAGAATACAATAGTTAAGTAGCTAGTGGAATATGAGAGACCTTATTACACCATGCACATATGAATATTTACATATGTGATAGTTAAGTCACCAAAGAAAGGAAACCCACTAATGGTTTGTCGATGAATGGATGTTGCGCAATGGCTATTTCTACGGAAATAGGTTACATGCCCTAAACATGTGAAATGAGCATGCCATGTCGTGTTTCTTACAATCGGGGTCCACTTTGTAGTTTGTAAACAAGTTAAATCATTTTTGGATGAAAAGAAATCTTATATTATATTAATTCAATAAGATACAAGATAGCTTTCAAAGAAAAATGCGACATAATATGAGAGCAGCCCCAAAACCACAAATGAGAAAACAACGAGAAAACTAGGTCGAGCCTAGAGAACAACAAAATAGGCAATGCCTAAGAGGTCGACAAAACACAAAATTAAGCAAAGCGAATGGAAAACATTCCCAAAGCGGGAGGATCATGGTCATGTGGCACTGATTGCGGGAGGTCCTTGCCAACATATGAAATGTCCCAACCAATGGGATTTTCTTCTTCATTTTCTCGCATCCTCCCGAGTGGGGATGGCGAGAGAGAGGTGGGGGAACTTTTTAGAAGGTCATAGTGGCGGTGGGGGAATATTCTAGCCATCCAACATGTGCATCTCAAGGGCGGCATGTGAGCCCCCACCTGAGTTGATGAGCAAGGACCCCAACCTTGGTGGTGAGTTGCTCTGTCGATGTTGAGGGCGGGGCGAACGCAAGCCCGACTAAATGATCGTCATTGAGAATGGATGTGATGACCACCACTACCTTACGGTGATGAGCACCAAGATGGTGAGACTCGGCTCCCGGGAGACATTGCATGGTGCATCACCCTAATGTCGATATAGATTCCGAGGTGGTCCACCTCTAAGGAGACTTTGTTCATCCGAACTTAAATCAGTAGCAGCACATTGGAGATAACCATAGATTTGTCATACATAAATAATTGTTGATTAACTTCAGAATTAGCAAAGAAAAATTATTTCTTTCTTTCCATATCCAAAACAAAATTTCCCCTCTAAAAACATGTAAAATCTAGGTGAACATAGGAAAAAGCTTGGGATTATCTCCTAAAAGGATATTCTGCCAAGTAAAGCAATAGAGTATGAGTGGAAAGAAAATGAGTTTAAACAATTCCAAAAAGTGAGATTTCGGAAAAATAAGAAAAGATGCATTATAGTTTCCAAGTGGCCACAAATGGGCACTTGGGAGTCGGGATCCCAATTTGAACAAGTCGAGACCCCATAGGAAGATCTTGGTGCACAATAAACTACAGAAAGTGGGTAATTTTAGGCTCCACACATATAGACCAAACGGTGTCAAATCACATGCTCCAGAAGATGGAGTGGAATGAATCCCCCATCAAGTGTTGAGTTTTTCAACTATGGGAAAATGAGGTGAAAGCTAGTGGTAGCCTTTACTAGCTGAATAATTGTGAAATGGGGTATCAACATACCATTTCCAATCCATCTACAAAGTTTGAGAGGAACGGACATAAATCTTGTTCAATATGTGGTTGGGGCCAAATTGAGCACAATAGTGATGTCACCCGATCGTAGTTGGTTAGCCGATATCGAGCTTTAAGCTTAGGCCAAGAGAACCAGGATTGAGAGTGTTTACAGAATAAATCTTGGATGGTGCAAATGCTGCGCTTGAAAAGTTTAAGCGCATGAATCCTTGGGATGTCTGCAAAACACTTATCCTAAGCCCAAGTATTGGCGACCACCGGGGAGAATGATGATTGATGAAGAGGCCATTACAAAAGCCACCACCTTTCCATTGTAACAATGGATTGATACACTCCCATGTTTTCTAAATGATTTTAAGCACAAAGGTGCCAACAACTTTAACAGGTACCGGAGCAATAAGGAGGTTAACAAATCCCATACCTTTCCAAGTAGGGAAGCTATAAGATGATCCTTCTTCGATGCCATGGCATAAGAGCACTTTCCATTCTTCTTGGACTTGGATGCATCAAACAATCTATTTTTCACAAAGTTTTGGCCCTTGTCGTTGAATGTCAATAAGGACCAACCCCCATAATTGTGGGGAAGGCAACATATCTCCCAAGCAACATGATGAATACTTTTTCCAGTGGATGTATTGGCCCAAAGAAAGTCTGTGAGAAGCTTCTCCAACTTTTGGATAGAGGCTTTGGATGGCACCCAACATGAGGAGTAGTAAATGTGCATGGCCACTAAGACTTTAGAGAAAATTTGGAATTTTCCTGCCAAGGACAAAGGTCTAGTGATCCAATAATCCAATTTTTGGCCACCTATTGAATAACATATTTCCATAGCTTGGCTGCAAACGCTGGAAGGAAAAAAGGATGCCAAGAAATTTAAAAACATTTCCATGTGGAAGAATATTCCACTCAAAAGAGGCCAGCCAATTGTGCGTTAGGAGGAAGGATTGTTAGTAACAATGGGTTTTCCACCATTGAATGGAAGAACCATATGCCAAATAAAATATATCAAGGTAGTGCATGACATTACGGATATTGGATTCATCCTCAATAAGTGTGAGAAAGGAATCATCTACAAAGTGACCATTAAGCAATTGAGAATTGTTCGCAGAAGGAAATGAAATTCCCCTAACGAGCCCTTGAGTTTTGGCGTGGGCCAACATATACCCAAATCCTTTGACTGGAAGCACATAGAGCACAAGTGCTAATGGGAATCCTTGGAAAATGGACTAGAACAAACCAAAGGAATCAGATCTCGAGACTGTTAATGGTGATTTGGGAAAAGGCATCTATAAAAAGCATTCTAACCGATTGAATGAAAACAAGGTCGAAGCCAAGGGCTTGGAGCATGGAAAGGATAAACGGCCACTTAATCTAATTATAGGATTTCTCAAATCAATCTTAATGAACAAAGAAAATTGTTTGGAGTGGCAAACCCATTCCATGCCTTCCCAAACAAAAATGATGTTCTCCAAGATGTATCACCCCTGAATGAACCCAGTTTGTTCTGGTTGAATAATAGCGGGGAGAACATTACGAATCCTCATAGCCAGTGCTTTGGAAATTATTTTTAGGAGGTGTTCAACAATGTGATATGCCTCCAAGAGGTAGTTTTCTTAGGATCCCCTGGTTTGGGAATGAATTTTATATTCCCTTTGTTGATACTCGCCCCTAAAGACCGGTTCTGAAACCCCTCGAGATAGACTTGAAAAAGGTATAGACCTAACAAATCCCACAACACTTTGTAGAATTCACAAGGAAGCCATCACATTCTATAGCCTTATCATTGGTCATTTCCATGATGGAAGCATGAAGGTCATCAATGGTGAGCATTCAGTTATAGACCACCTTCTAAGCATGGGAAAGCTTGCACGACACGACAACCAAACTTTGTGCAAAGGTTGTTTGGTGGTCAACAGCAGAGGGTTGTTGAGCCTGAAAGACCAAATTGTAATGTCACAAAAGGTGTACAACATGAGTTGGGGGTCTGTGATCCTAATTATGCCATCATTGATGGCCCAAATTTTCTAAGAAGGATTTTTTTCTCTGAGAGAAAGAAAGAATTCTTTCAAACATGGTCACCAATTTTAAGCCAATGCATGCGGGCATGGATTTGAGCTCCCGGTCATTGTAGTTATCAGCAATTTGGATTTTCTGCAAAGCATTACAACGTGAAGCTGCAAGTTTTTGAGAAAGGGTTGCCCTGAAGTGCAACCACCACCTAACTTAGAGCGAAGGTGTTGGCGGTGTATGAGCAAAGGCCAAATTTTGGCACTGACCGCCATAGATTCTGAAGAATCTAGTAGTCTGAGTCATAGCCTCCCCCCACCCTTGAATCTAGTAGGCATGCATAGGTGGATGAAAGCACTGATAATGACTAGGCCAAGGGGCCAAATTCCACACATGTTTGATATGATTGTGAGTGGGCCCATGTTGTATCAAGGCAATGTTAAGAAAGAATTGGCCTTTAAGATAAAAAGTGCATTTATCATGCCAAGTGATACAAAATCGAATAGGGAGTGATCCGAAAGGAAAAAGTCAGGCATGACCTCCACTGGCATAGAATAAATGTTTTCAAAATCAAAATAATCCTGAGTGGACAACATGGCTCAATCGATCCATTTAAGAACACAATTTGATCCTCCTCGAGATTGGACCAAGTGAACCATGCTTCAAAAGTGGGAGTGCATAAAGCATTAGGGTCATAAAACCCAAACTTATTGTGCGCATGAAAAACCATGCCTCCCTTTCGCCAATTGTCCACCTCATCGATAGATGGCCACATTTTTAGTGGGTGACTCAACCATATTAAAATCACCACTTATGACCCAATAACTATTGGTAATGGGTCATGCTTTCCACCTCCAAAGATCAACCCTTTCAGCCACATCGTTAGAGGCGTAAATATTAATGAGGCCAAAAGGGGGCCATCAACATTAAAGAGGACCCATATGGCACGGTTGGTGGGGTCGATGCCATGGTCAATCAACAAGGGCCGCCATTTGGGAGAAAAAAGGGAAATTAAACCCCCACACCCCGCTTCATGATTATTGTAAAAGGCCAGTGTCGGGCCGGATGGATTTAGAAACGACCTATAATTTTTACCTCTAGGAAAAGAAAACATCTAAATTGGAAAATACTTTTTCGAGCTTCATGAACAATATACTTGTGACAGGATTTTGTAAGACCTTGAACATTCCAAGATAGGAAATTCATGGATGACATTGGTCAAGATCCATGCCTTCAACATCCAAGCCATCAAGGGCGTCAAACTGGTTTTGCAAGAATTACACAGTGTTATGCTATAAAAAATCCTACAGATCAATTTTTCTCTTACCCACATATTCGATGTTGTACTACTCTTCTATTGAGTCCACATTGTGCATCGGGCTATGGTCCTAAGAGATGCAAGGAGGACTTCTAGGTCTTATGTATGGCCCTGTGAGATTCTTGTTAATAACAACGACAATGGTTGTGACATGGTGATATTAGAAACAATTGGTTTGGTCCATGAGAACCGAGGCCACCTTGGGCATGCTAGAATACTTTGGTAACTAGAAAGATGAGTTAGCAACAATAGTTCATTCCTTAACAACAATAGTTGGCTCCTTATCTTACGGGCTATGGAGTTCCTTAACAGCTGGCTCACGCTAACCATTTGAATCAGAAGCCTTGGATTGCTAATTTTTGTTCATATTTTTCCATCCCCCGACCATTTTTCAACCTTTCTCTAGCAGGGGTTTTGTTGGTTTAGGGATTGCTTTAGCAACTGGATGATTATGAGGGACATAAAGGGGACAATCCTTGATCTTATGATTAGAGGCCTAACAATGGAAGCAAGTGTTAGGTAGGTTGATATATAGAATATGTTGGGTGTACTATTTGTCTCCCATCTAGATTTTCACAAATTATTTCAGGTCGAGAGAAATATCAACCTCGAAGAAAACACGCTTTTGTGGGTAGGCATGATAAAACCACTGGTTCGAGGCAGACCACCCACCCAATGGAGGAAGCAATATGATGCAAGGAAAGTGTATACACCAGAAATCTACACCCTCATCTTTGGCCAAATTATTAAACACATTCCTATTTTATAACCCTAAGTCTACATTATACCCCTCACATTTGTTCATTAAATAAATATGTCCCATACTTACACCCTTCATCATCTCCCATTCTTATTTAATTAATTACTCAATTAATTAAATATTTCATCATTTGATCACATTTAATTACATTATCTATCTTAAATCTAAATACTCCATGATATTACAACTACCTTAATCCACCTCATCTATTTCCAACTCCCTTATCTCGACACACCTATATACACCTATTAAATCATTTGCACATTCATGAAAATCACCTATACATCTATCCAAATCATACTCAAATTAGTATGATCTAACCTATTCTATCACCCCCCAAAATAAAATTCATGCGTCTAAAAATAACCCAACGAATCCGTCCCGAAATCCAAAACAAATTCTCTTAATTTAGCAGACTATTCTATCCATATCCCTCACAAATTTCAAACAGACTAAAATGGCCAAAGATTCAGCTTAATCACAACAATTATTTAAGCCTTCTTTATGCCTTCTCTCGTGGGATCCTCAAAGGGAATTGATGATTATTAGCTTTTTCTCGATTTGATATCCTCCTGAAGGTCACCACTGAGCGGCCAAGACTTTGAGATTATCATCTCTCATCATCAAGCTTCTTAGAACCATTCTAGAGCCATTGTAGAGCACACTTTATTAGTCTAGTTTGCAGACTTGATCAACTGTCTGCATCAACCTTCAATCAAGGTCAAGAGATCCTTTCAACCCCTGTGATGGTTTCCAGTAATTCCATTCATTTAGTCATTATACATCACATTTAAGCTTCGCAAATAAAAATTATCAAGATTAATAGATCAAGAATTTTAATTTATCACTTGTGCATACTCAACCTAAATTACCAAATGATTCCCTTAATAATCGATGATTGGCCTAATTGTTAGCAATTCTTGTCCTGCAACTCTTGTTTGTCATCTAAAGTAAATGTATCATTTCACTTACCTTTGTAAGTGCATACATTCATTTACATCCTTGCTCCTTTGATCCATACCGTGATTCCTAAACTCCTTTTGGATCATGAACCACCGTTAGACTAACATATAGCCATGGACCATATCAATCCCTTTGCCTTTGCCCTTATTGTTTATATCGTTTGTTTATAATTTACTTTATTAACTTTTTGAACGCAGATTAACATCCTTACAGGGAATTCCATGACTTTCGAGGACCGGCGTTTTCAAGCAATCTTCCATATATTTGTTTAATCATGTTTTGTGTAGTGTCTCGTGATTTGTAGGTTTCTTAGAAGAAAGGAGCTTATATCAACCTTCTACAGAGTGCAATATCAATTCTTGTCAACACATCCATGGATATCACTAAACCCCATCATTCTGAGGTTAGTTAAATTTTACTTTCTTTCTTAGTGGATTAAGTTGAAGAGGTAGGATTTATTCTCAATGGCAAGGGTAGGCCAAGAAATTCTACCAATATGGGCACTTTGAGTGTAGCATACTTAGAACCACAAAGTATTCGGTCCATCTTGACAAGATCAGTAAAAGAGTCAGCAAATGTACCAGTGACTTCGTCGCCAAAATGTTGGGGGCATTAGTTGGGTTGGAAAAGCGGAAAAGGAATAATCTTTTGGTCATGTTGTGGAGTTGGACCCCATGAGGATTCCAGACCGAATTAACCCAGGATTTAAGCATGCTTTTAGAGGGGATTCGACCCACAAAATACCCAATGAGACAAAATTTTTCCAACCATTCACAAGCAACATTAAAATCAGGAACAGTAAAACCACATCGGAGGAGAAACATTACCTCGTGGAAGACTTTCAACACAAAATTCTGAGGACGTTTCACCGGCGGCACCATTGCTCAAAGCTCCACTATCTTTAGCTACGATTATCAGAATAAACCAAACTTGAAGAGGGAGGTGTCATTATATAGGGGTGCCCAATGGGTGGAAAACCCTAAAAAAATGATGGTATTAATATCCCGCAGAGCCCAAGAAGGCCACGGAATGACAAATGTTAAAGCAAGAAACTCTCACAAGTTAAATCATCAAGATCAATGCTTGATAAAAAGTTTCATGTTCAATATGCATTTCTCTTTGCTTTACCAAATTTTCAGCATTCATGTGAATCATATATCAAATATCATACAATTATTTAAAAAAGGAAAAAATACTTATTGATCTATTTCTTGGGATGTAATACCTTCTACTCCACCTATGTCACACATGACTAAATATGTGCAATGAGCAATCAAGGTAAGAACAATTGGTAAATTGTTTAATTTGAAACAACAAGTTTGTATAACAAAGGATTATATATCATTTATCTTTGTATTATTTGGTTTCGAGGTCAAATTCATTAGTTATCATTATCCATTGTTTCCTCTCCACTAATTTTTATGGAAGAAGTAATAACACAATGTTTTGTTACCTTTAGACAAGAAAAAACATTTTATTTTGTTACCCCTAGTATCACTTTATCCCATCATTGTCAATTCTTTATAAAAATGAAAGTGCAACATATAGTTTTTAAAAATCCCCTTGAATTCCAAGTCATGCATGTAAAAATCATATGTCATGAGTTCAAGTCTTGAAAATGGTTTTAAATCATAATTATAATAATTTTGGGTAAGTTTGTAGTCTAAAATATCTAGGGAACCTATCAATTGTTAATATGCGTGATTGATAGAGTACGAGAGGTTTGTGTACACACACGTAATATTGGTACAAGACTAGCTAATATCTATGGTGTGTATTTATGTTTTTATTAGTGATCCTATTGTCATGTAATAAATTTGTCCCAAAACTACAAAATTCAAAACATGACAACTTAGCTACAATGCATATTCTTCCTTCCGATCCTCCCGAGTCTTCCTCCTAGCCAATCAGTATCTCGTGAGATCATCATACTAGCCATAGAAATGGTTCTAATACATGTTGTGAACATTTTCTCAATGTGAAGAAGGTGCAACAAGGTTCATGAGTCGATTCAATGAAGTGTAGTGAAAGACTAGTTTTCTTGGGAAGCCAATAAAGGCTAATTTTGATCATTTTGTGCCTATATGTACCCCCAAGAGTGTTTTGAAAATTGATTAAGTATTTGGAGGTGGTATTAGGGATATTTGAAGGTGTTTGAATTATTTTAGGAATATTTAGGAAATTTTGTTCACATGATAATTTTTTTCAACAACAAGTTTTCAGTGTAAGGAATGAGCGGTTCAATAGTAAACCTTAACTTCTCCAGATGATTATGGGATCTCTGTAAGGACACAAGAGGTAAAAAATTAGACACAATAAATCTTGAATAATTATCTACATGGTGGGACATTCATTTTGATTTGAGGGGTGAATATTTCTTGAGACAGATCAGAAAGTGCATTTGCCCCTCACTATTCGAACAAAAGGGGACAAAATTTTACACTTTCATGAGTATTAAATGTCTTAAAGTTGTTACATTGATCTTATAATGTGTTTTTGAGTCAAAATCATATAATATTTGACCCCAAAACATCATCCTAAGCCTCTTGGGTGAAAGAAGTATGCTTTCGGCTATTTTTGGTCACCTTAGGTGTAAAATTTAGATTTTTATTAATAGAAATGAGCACTTGTGACCTCCTCTTGTCCCTATTTTCCCCTTTGGGAAATGGGGGAAATTAGGGGAAAATGTGCACCAAAATCCTCCTCCTATAGGTGCACTTTGGAGTACATGGTGTCTTAGGTGTCCTGTGTGTCTCGTTTGTCCCCAGGACAAAAGGGACATGAGGGACAAAAACATACACCCTAACTCCCTCACCACTAGAAATATTTTTATCCTTGATGTCCCCCAGTACCCAAGGGGATATATGGGACAAGAAAGTGTGCCCCATGTTCATACTCAGCCCCTTGATTCCAATTGCATCCATCCTTCACCATGGATAAAAGGACAAGAGGAACAAGAAAATATTCCCATGCCCAAGCTAGAACTCCTTGACCTCCATGTGACCTATAGTCTAACATTGTAATGAGTTCTCTTTAATTAATCAAAAGAGACTCACTTTTCTTTCCTAGGAATACGTGATCCAAAAATGGATATGAAAATACCCAATTCTATGTATTATCCATATTTGATACTTGCAGATAAATTATTAGCAAATTCTTTATTATGGAGATGGTCTAGTCAGGTCGAGGGTGATCCAAACACCTTCAAACAACATCAAAATCCATTGTTTTTTTGTTTGGGAATTTTTCTAGGTGATAGTTATGCAACAACCCTGGAGGTTACCTAGCCGTTTCTCTTGAGAAAGCGGTTGTGCAACCATTGGTAATAGGGAATAGCAGTTGTGTAACTTCGGAATGGTTGTGTAACCTCCTATTTGTCTTCACCGATAGTCCTATCCCCGACTACACTAGAATTTATGAAACTTAACGATTGCATATTTTTGGGCTTCCAAACGGTTCAATTCATCTTTCCATCCATACTTAGGCAGGGAAAATATATATACAAATTTGATTCTCCATTCTAGAAAGGGATTTTGAGCGAATTCAAGTGTGATAAGAGAGGAGTTGGAGCTCTTTCTTATTTGTTCATTGAGAGTGATTTTTTCATTATTGATAAGTTGTGAGAAAGTAAATACAATTAGGAGTGTGAATCCTTCTTAAAGGAAATTTTCTGGAAGTACTTTGTATTTTTGGAGATTACCATAGTGAGAGGGAATCAATTTGCTTACCCACTGGATTTTTTTCCCACCTTGGGTTTCTCCAGTATAAATTCTTGTGTCTCCTTTGCATTTTATTTCTCAATTTGCAATAGTTTTGATTGTTTCATGCACATTATATTGGTTAAAAGGAAATTAGTCAATTTCCATTCAATTATCACTAAACATGATTGGTTAATTGTTGAAAATAGGAAGTTTACAGATCAGATTGCTATAAGGGCATATTAGATCAAATTTTTGTGTGGTTAACTTGTGTTGACAGTTGCAATTATATGTCCCTTACCCGAAAGGAAAACTAAAGTAGTGAAGGTATCCTCATTCCTTTTGAAGAAGATATTTCCACCAAGAAGTGGAAGCAAGGAATTTGAGACATGGCTCATAGAGAAAATGTAGATGAGACTAGAGAAGAGCATTTCTACAAGTTGGAGGTGCTAGGATCCCATAAAGAATACACTCATGATTATAAAGAAGAGTAGCTTTGTGCCATCCCTACACCTCCTATATTCAAAGCAAAGGTGAAGATGTAGATTCAACCTTATGATGAAGACGTGAAAGTAGAGAAGCTAGACCATTAGCTAGCTCAACTTGAGGTATATTTCAGTTTGTATCAAATCAATGAGAGACAGTATATTTCCTTTGCAAGGTTAAAATTGACCAATCATGTTTTAACTTGGTTTGAAATTTATGTTGATTCATTGGTTGTTATGAAGCTTCCTCTTATTACTAAGTGGGATGAATTTAAAAGGATAATAAAAATTAGTTCTATCCTATTTGTTATGAGGAAGGTAGGTTCATCGATGGCGTGATCTCAAAGCGAAATAAGGCCAAAATATGTAAGAGTGCATTTGTGAGTTCCTAAAGAAAGATGTCCATATGGGAAAATATGTAGCAGATCGGGACCTTCTAATGAAGTAAATTGGTGGAATCCATATCCACTTGAGGATACAAATTCTCTTGGCCAAGTTGGTGGATGTAGACAAGGCTTGTTCTCAAGCCCACTATTTAGAGATGGATAAGAAGAAAAGTTCATCTACCTCTCAACATGCTTCAAGAAAACAAGGTGACACCAAGAAAAAGGAGAAATGAAAAGGAAAAGGTAATAAAAATGTTACTTCTGTTTCTAAGAAGGATACTAAAGTTCATTATGGGCATTGTGATGTTGACACTCATTCCAAGGAAAAATGTTGGAAGCTCCACCGGAATTACATCCCTTCAAAAATAAGAAAAATAAGAAGAAGGCCATGGTTGCCCTCCAGAGAGAGGAAGTATTTTGCAACAAAGAGGTGGATGAGACTATGTGTTGTACCTTTGTCTGTAGAGAGGTATGTTTGGGTAGTAATAGTGTTGTTCAGGAAAAGGAACTAACTAAGCTTTTCATATAAAAATTCAAGTGAAGAAAACTACATTGTGATGCTATTTTTTACACATGTTATCAAGTTAATTTGGTTACTAAAGAGTTATTGGACAAGATAAATTTGGAAACTTACAATCACCCAAGTCCATATTCATTGGGTTGGGTAAAGAAAGGTGTAGACATCAAGGTTACCAAACAATGTAAAATCACTTTTGGTATTGATAAGACATTTATTGATGAAGTTATTATAGATGTTGATCCCTTGATGTGTGTGGTGTAGTGTTTGGAAGCCCATATTTGTATATCAGGGATGTTATCTTCATGAGGAGAGCCAACCAAGTACCATTTGGTGAAGGATGGTAAGAGCTACATCATTTCATCCTTTTCAGGAGACTCAAATATCTCTTTGGTAAGTGCCACCGAATCCCAAAAGCTTATTAATGCTAGTGGTAAATTTACATTGCTTCTTTTGAGGGATATGCCAAGATGAGGTTATTGCATCTAAAACCACTTGTAGCATGTTTTCTAACAAAGAGAAGACACAGATAAAAGAGTTGGTTCAATAGTTTAAGAAGTTTTCCAAGAGCCTATGGGGCTACCTCCGTCAGGCCAATTGAGCATGAGATACACTTGCTACCCGATAGTCTACTTCCAAACTTGGGATTATATAGACAGTCTTTGAAAGATGCCAATGAGGTAAAACAACAGTTGTAGTATTTGATTAAACAAGGTATAATACGTCCTAGCACTTCTCCATGTGGTTCTCCTATTGTTTTAGTACCTAAGAAAGATGGTTCATGGAGAATGTGTGTTGATTATAGATATTTAAATAAAATAACCATCAAGAACAGTAAATTCTCTTTCTCACATAAATGATTTTCTAGATTAATTACAACATGATAAATATTTTACGAAGCTTGATTTGAAATTTGGGTATCGCCAAGTGTTGATTAAGGAAGAGGACATCTGGAAAATAACGTTAAAGGCTAGCAAGGGGTTATATGAATGGTTGGTATTACCATTCGGGCTATGCAATGCACCAACTACCTTCATGAGGTTGATGAATGAGGTAATGAGGTTTTTTATTGATTCTTTTATTATTATGTACTTGGATGACATTC
This sequence comes from Taxus wallichiana var. yunnanensis, assembly GCA_018340775.1. Taxonomy (NCBI): domain Eukaryota; kingdom Viridiplantae; phylum Streptophyta; class Pinopsida; order Cupressales; family Taxaceae; genus Taxus; species Taxus wallichiana. The sequence goes on along the minus strand of CM031236.1, from coordinate 21,974,081 downwards.
TAGTTTTTAGCAGAACTTTTGAAGAGCATATTGATCATTTGCATCAAGTTTTGCAAGTTCTTAAGGAGAACCAACTAGTGTTGAATGAGAAGAAGTGTGAGTTTTCTCAATAGTCACTTGTCTTTTTGGGACATGTGGTTGGAGATGGAGAGTTGAGGATTGATCTAGATAAGATAGAGGCCATTCTAAATTGGCCTACACCATCAAGTTTGACCGAGACTAGGAGATTTTTTGGTGCAATTCAATATTTGAGGAAGTTCATAAAGAAATTATCGTCCATAGCAGTGTCACTACATTCAGTGACAATAGGGGGTGAGGCTTTTGATTGGGGTAAGATGGAACATATTTTTTTAATCATTTAAATATAATATTACTCATGCTCTAGTTTTAGCATTAACTAACTTAAAATTCCTTTCAAGTGGAAACCAATGCCAAAGTGACTATGTTATGGGGTTGTCTACTTGAGGAGGTAGGCCCATATATTCTCACGCTGAATTGTTTCATGGTGCAGTTATGAATTATTGTACACATGATAAGGAATTGTATGCTCTTGTGCAAGGAATCAAGAAATGGAAACAATGTTTGATCAGTAAAGAAACTATCATTCACATAGATCACCAACCTCTCTAATATATACAGGCCTGAACAAAGTTCAACAAGCTAAACACTATAAATGGATGGGTTTTTATAGAAATTTCATTTGATTATCAAATATAAGAATGGTGTGACTAACAAGTTATCTAATATGTTATTTAGGCCTCCTTTTCTTTCAATTATGGGCACGTTAACTCTTCTTGATCCTTTTTTGTGTGAAGCATATCGAGAAGGCTATGAGCAAGATCCATATTCTCGCAAATATCTTTCAGTAGAAACCTCCAAGTGAGGGATTTGTACTCGGGGGACAATACTAATTCTAGGATGGGTTTTTCTACAATAATGAGAAACTTTTTGTACCTAAGGGGGAAAGAGTTCAGTTAATAAGGGAAACACATATTTATAAGGTAGTTGGCCAATTTGGTGTGATAAAGACAGTAACAAACTTACAAAGGTTTATTTATTGAAAAACATGAAAGAAAAAGTTGCTAAATTCATCAGGGGTTGTGTTTTGTATAGTACAAGAAATCCTAATAACATGAAGTTGGGGTTATATATGCCATTTCTAGTTCCTTCCCAACCATGGGAAAGCATCTCCATGGATTTTGTGGGTAGTTTGCCTACTTCCAAGAAAGTTCATGATTACATTTTTGTGGTAGTAGACCGATTTAGCAAAATGTGTATTTTCATTCCTTATAAGAAGACCATCAAAGATAGAGATGAAACTGAATTATTTTTGCTAATGTGTGGGCTCATTTTGGTTTTCTTAGTTATATTTTATCGACAGGGGACTCATAGTTCATAAGAAAGTTTTGGTCTACTTTGTGGGAGAAGATGGATACAAAGTTAAAGAGGTCTACCACTTTTCATCCACAGATAGATGGGAAAATAGAAGTGGTAAACCATACCTTGGTCCAACTCTTGAGAGGGTACAACAGGAAACATCTGAGGACTTGGGATGAGAACTTGGTATATATCCAACATTCTTATAACATGGCAGTTCATGCTTTGACTAGTAAGACTCCTTTTGAAACATGTTTTGATTATTTTCTTAAGAGTGGTTTTGATGTTGTTTTGAGAATACCATGAACAAACAATGGAAAAGTGGAAATGGAATTTCACAAAGATGATAAATTCATTGATAAATTTTAGTAGATACACCTCCAGGGGGTAGGAGAGGTTGATAGAGTCACAAGACAAGTATAAATCATAACATGATCAACATATGACTAAGCATTCTTTCCTTGTTGGAAATAAGGTATGGTCAGTAGTTGAGAAGAGTCGGGCTATAAGGAAAAGATAATAATTTCATCCTCTTAGATATGGCCAATTTGAGATTTTGGAACAAGTGGGTAAGAATGCATTTCACTTGGATTTTCCTCCTTATATGAGGATTTACTTAGTTGTGAATGTTGAATATTTGCATCTCTTTAAGCCCTCCATGATGGATGAAGAAGAAGAGGGAGTGTTATTGTTGTAAATTGAGGAGATATTTCCCAAAACGTCAGCTAGAATCGAGGAAGATGTGGTATTACAAAGAGAAAAAGAGGAAAACACAAATAATATTATAGGACATGTGGTTGATTGGTTTCAAAGGCCGGTTTCCTACCTAGGCCAAGTGGTATTCTAGACAAGATGTGCGAAATAAATTTCCTCACCTTATCAGTCCTTAAATATTTTAGGGACTTAAAATCCTCAAATTGGGGAGGTTTGATCCCAAATTGGATATGAAAATACCCAATTCTATGTATTCTCCATATTTTATTCTCGTAGTACAAATTCTCAATAGATTCTTTATTCTGGAGATGGTATAGTCAGGTTGAGGGTGATACGAACATTTTCGAATGACATAAAATTCCACTATTATTCTATTTGGGAAGTTTTCTAGGTGATGGTTATACAACTACCCTTCAAGTGGTTACATAACCACTAGTAACAATGACTAGAGGTTATGTAATCGCCGATGTGCTTCACCGCAAATCCTGTCCTCGAAGACATTAAAATTTGGGAAACTAAATAGTTAAACTTTTGTTGGCTTCCAAATGGTTCGGTTCATCTTTCCATCCATCCTTGGGTAGAGAAACTATAAATACAAGTTTGATTCTTCATTCTAGCAAGTGATTTTGAGTGAATTCAAGTGTGAGCAAAGAGGAGGAGTTGGATTTATTTCTTGTTTTTTCATTGAGAGTGATTTTTTCATTGTTGAGAAGTTGTGAGCAAGCAAAATACAATTAGGAGTGTGAATCCTTCTTAAAGGCCAATTGTTGGTAGTAATTTATATTTTTGGAGAATTACATAGTGAGAGGGAAGAAATTTTCTTACCCACTGAGTTTTTCCCACCTTGGGTTTCTCTAGGATAAATTCTTATGTATCCTTTGCATTATATTTATCAATTTGCAGTATAGTTGTGATTGTTTCATGCACATTATATTGGTTAAAAGGAACTTAGTCAATTTCCATTCAATTATCACTAAACATGATCTGTTAATTGTTGAAAAGAGGTAGTTTATGGATCAATATGAAAGGTCACAAGTGGTAATGATAAGTGAAAATTCATATGGGGGTAGATGAAGAGTATTTTTGTAAAGATATATATTTGGAGGACTTCCTCATTCTAAAGGGGTGCCAATTGTGAGTCTCTAAGTAGATATCTATTGCACTACTAAGATACAAGAAAAAGATTGCATTCTTCTATTTCCACTCTCTATATTTCTTCCATTTAATTGCATGATCATCTTTGTAGAATTAATAATATTGCAAAACCAAGAAAGGTGTTGGTGCCTTTGATCAATGAATCAATAGAAATATTGATCGTGATTTTTTTTTCTTATCTTTTTCTCAAAGTTAAGTTATTCTAATTAATTGTATAACTATTGAATGGTTAATGTTGTGGAAATATATAATTTCTTATCCATGAACTTAACCCTCCTTTCGTATATTCTTACTCCCATTTAACCTCTCTCACTATGAAAATTCCTCCCTTGCACTAGGGTAAGTGCATGGAGATGGGGGATAAAAAGAGGGTAAAAAGGGACACCTTTTTCCTAAAATCAATGAAACCTGAATTTCATCAAATAATTTGGCATGCCTAGGCTCAAAATTTGACAAAGTGATAAGAATAAGTATCGTAGAGCTCGGAATCTAGTTTCATATATATATATATATATATATATATAATGGTTGAGATTGAAAGGGTCAAATGTGGTGCACACACAAAGTATGTCTATTTTTGTGTCAAAACGATAAGAACCTATTGTGTGTGTGCCGCCCCCCCTCCCATTTTTTAAGTTCTATAAATTTTACTTTAAATCCCTTTAGTAAAAATTTAGCTAAGACCGTGTACGAGGTCTCATTAATTTTTCATAATTTTTGGATGAATATATAATTTTTTTTATTAATTTTCAAAGTGCACATATCCCGGAAATGAAATATTTGTGTGTACACCCCCATACCTTTGAGAAAAAAAAAAAAAAGTCGGTTTTTAGTTTTCTTTTTTTGAGTGTGTGTAGAATGGAGTTTATTAAAACCACTCTTTAAAAAAATTACATGAAAAAATCATAAATTGTGCACCAAAATGTATGTATAGGTTTTTGTAAGAAAACAAGGCATTGGTAAAAGAAATTATGGATGAAATCCTTAAACTAATCAGATTTTAGAAAAAAATATATCGTCATCAAGTTAAAACCAATCTTGACATCTTCATATAATTTATTTTTGAATTTTATGTTTTAATGCACAAGATATTGGGGTGCACACATGAAATTTTGATTTTTTCACAAACATGGTTTTTATCACGTAGAAATAGTCCAAAACTTTGGTTTGGAAATCCAAGGAAAATCCAAGCCTATGGATTGGGAATTTCAAACCAAAAAGAGATGAAACTTGAGCATGTTATAACGCACTCGCGTTTAAATATGTTATGTGGTATATGTGTTTGTGACATGTCTCTATTGACTAAATTTATTTTATTATAAGTTTCAAAGTATAAGTTTTTCTTTTATTATTATTTATATTTTATTATTTCTTATACTTTAATTTTTTTAGTAAATATAATCTGTTAGGGTCACTCTACACCTTATGGAACTAGTCTCACATCTCCATCTAGCATGGTTTAGAAGATAGTTTTTCGATTCTAATATGGTCGTACATAGCTATTTTTCAGATTTCAAAGATTCAACATTCAATCTTTAAGGGTTTAAATTATACAATCGTTATCTATTTTGTGAAAGAATATAGTCATTGTTTTGGTTTTGAGGCCTTTTGGATTGGTTATTAACATTTGTAGGAGTGTTTAGGAAGATTTAGGAAACGTTTACTCATTCAAGGGAAATCTTTTCAACAACGAGTTTTCTAGGTGCATGGAACAAACACTCTAATGGTGAAATTTGACTTCTTCGGATGATTTTGGGAGCTCCGTAAGGAGTTAAGAGGAAAATAAATAGGAACTTGAAATACATGTGAATCCTATACATGTTGGTAACATCCACCTTTCTCAAAGAATCAAGATTTCATGAATAATTTCAAGATAATGTAGTTACCCCTTTTGGTTCTGCAAAAATGGCCCTAATTTGTAAGTACTAAAGATATGATCACCACATGGTGATAGGTTAATATTTATAAACGTTGATAAGTACCTATGTGAATGGGTACTACCATAAATAGACAATTGTGTACCATGGGTAAGGATCTCATGAGGATGAGGCCAATTTTTGTGAATTGAAAACACATTCCTAACACCCCATATTGTGTTTTTTTGAGTGACAAAACTTATAACATGAACTTTAAACCCTAAACCCTAAGCCCTAAACCATAAACCATAAACCATAAACTTAAACCCTAAACCCCGAACCATAAACCTTAACCCCTAAGACCTTAACCCTAAATAATCAACCCTTAACCCCGAGCCCTAAACCCTAAACCATCAACCCTTAACCCTTAACCTTAAACCCCGAACTCTAAACAAGATCCGTAAACCCTAAACCATGAACCCTAAACCCTAAACACTAAACACTAAACCTTGAGTTGTTAATCTTAAACCCTAAACCTTAAACATTCAACCCATAACCCTAAGCCCTAAACCTTGAACCATGAGCCCTAAATGTTAAACCCTAAACCCTCATCACTTAATCCTAAGCCCTAAATCCTAAACAATAAACCCTAAACCCTAAACATTAAACCCTAAACGTTAATCCTTGAATAGTTTTGAGCTATTCAACACCATTTAGGATAGTTCAAGAAATATATTAAGCATCTAGAGGTGATGTCGAGAATCTTGGAAGTGTTAGAGAAAATTTAGGAAGATTTAGGAATAGTGTTTAGGGATTAGGGCTTAAGGTTTAGGCATCAAGGTTTTGGTTTTAGTGTTTAGGGTTTAGGGATCATGGTTTAGGGTTTAGGGTTTCAAACTTAGGGTTTAGGGCTTAGTTTTTAGGGTTTAGGGTTTATCTTTAGTAAAAATATGGTTTATGTTTTAGGTTTTAGGGTTTAGGGCTCATGGCTCGGGGTTTAGGGATCGGGTTTTCATGTTAAAGGTTTAGGGTTTAGGTTTTAAGGATAAGGGTTTAAGGTTTAGGGTTTATGGGTTAGGGTTTATGGATCGGGGTTTAAGGCTTAGGATTTAGGGCTCGTGGTTTAGGGTTGATGGCTTAGGGTTTAATTTTTAAGTTTAGGGTTCATGGTCTAAGGTTTAGGGTTTATGGATTAGGGTTTAGGATTTAAGGTTTAGGGTTCAAGGTGTTGAAAATAAGGTTTAGTATTTAGTGTTTATGTTTTGGGGTTCAAAATTTAGGATTTAGAGTTTAGGGATTACGCTTAGGGCTTAGGTGTAGGATCACACAATACCTCTCTAGGTGCGAACTCCCCTCTTGAGGATCATATTCATATTCGATGTATCTCCATCAAAGAGGGAAACTCCCCTATAAAATTGGTTATTCAATATGATGTGGAAGATGATTAAAGAGAATTAAATTTGGAGAATTATATTTCATTGGTAATTAGTAATAAATCTCAAAGAAGACTAATATGGATTCCGACTACTCGACTCAGAGGGCATGACAATATTAGGACCATATTTTCTAGTCTCGTGCCTACAACCATCATTGATTTTTCTTGTGCCAAATAAGCATAGAGATAGTGGTATGACTAAGAACACAAAGGATTTATCAATCACCTAGTAAATCTTTCTTGTTTAGTTCTGAATGGGAGTCATTTACCCTATAACTTAGTGACCTTCCATTCATTGGTAATTCCTTCTATGATAAACCCATGGATGCTTTCAAAAGTGCCTTAAAAATGATAGGGGTAGTCATGAAGCCTAATGAAGGGTGTGATGTGATGTGTCAAAACTATATATTAACAAGAATATCTTCTTTCTTGAAAGTTCCTAGTTTATCCCAGAGTGATGTCTCCTCAGTATCTAAGGATCGAGGATTACTCAAGTCTGTGGTAGGATTGGACATTCAAGAATCATCAAGTGTCTGAATAAGAATTTCATTGCATCTAGAGAAACATTTTAAAATTTTGGATTAATGCATCTTGGAAAATAAAATGAAACTTCGAAAACCCTCTCAAATTTCAGGTCTAGGTCCTCGTGTAGGTCATCTTCCTAGTCCTATTTTTGTTTCGCTTTCTGCTTCGCTTTCTCGTCATGGTCATCGAATATGGAATTTTTAGGAAAGGCATCCACACTTGAATAATTATTCCCATTTATATTGTTTGTAATGCCAATAGAAGTGGCGATGCTCGTGGAAGGTGGGGTTTTTCCTTATTGGTTTTTCCCATGGCATCATAGGTAGCCTTTTTGGTATTATCGAGAGAACTCCCCATGCTTGTGTGATAAGTTTAAAATATCCATCGGCTCTTGGGAACTTATTTTTATTAGGATGAAATTGTAAGGCTAGTTTTAGCAGGTATTAATAAAAATTAAAATAAATTTGACTAGAATTACTTACGAAATGCATTCCTTCACTTTGACATTATCCTTATAAATATAATTCAGCTTTCCGAGTTCTCCATATTTTCCAAATTTGTGTCAAATTGACATTTTGGACCTCTGAAGGCATTAAGAAAATGACGAGTTCATTCCTCCAAAATTTCTTAAAGTGAATTTAAACGAAATGAAATTTGGAATTTCGATGTGGCACGTGGTAGACATTGATTATCCTGCCACCGATTTTGAGTGACGAAACTTCTAACATGAACTTTAAACCCTAAACCCTAAGCCCTAAAACATAAACCATAAACTTAAACCCTTAACCCTGAGACCTAAACCCTAAACCCTAAACCATCAACCCTTAACCCTAAGCCCTAAACCTTAAACCTTAAACCCTAAACCCTAAAATGTGAACCCTAAAGCCCGAGCCTTACACCTAAACCCTAAACCCTAAATCCTCAACCCTAAACACTAAACCCTAATTCCCAAACTTTTAGCCCTACATCCTGAACCTCGAGGCCTAAACCCTAAACACTCAACCTTAATCCCTAAGCCATAAACCTTAAACCCTAAACCAAACCCGAGCCTCGAAACCCTAAAGCCTTCACCCTAATCCCTAAACCATAAACCATGAACCATGAACCTTAAATCCTAAACCTTAAACCCTAAATTTTAAACCTTGAACACTAAAAATTGAGCCCTGGTCCCTAGACCCTAAACCTTGAGCCTAGATTATTGATCCCTAAACCATAAACCCTAAACTAGTAACCTCGAACATCGAACCCTCAGCCATAAACCCTAAACCTTGATCCCTAAACCCTAAACACTAAACACTAAACCCCAAACCCTATTTACCCTAAACCCCAAACCCTAAACCTTAAACCATAAACCATAAAACATAAACCCTAAACCCTAAACCATGAGCCCTAAGATCTAAATCCTGAACCCTAAACCCTAAACCCTAAATCCTAAACCATAAACCCTAAACATTTAGTCTTTAACCTTGAGCCCTAAACCCTAAACCATAAACCCTAAACCATAAACCCTAAGCATTGAACCCTAAAGCTTGAGCCCTAAGCCCTAAACCTTGAGCCCTAAGCGCTAAACCCTAAACCCTGAACCCTAAGCCCTAAATGCTAAACCCTAAACCCTAAATTGAGAATAACAAGCCCAGTTTTATTTTTGGGTTTGACATATTAGGATACCAAGTAAATTTGATCATTTTTATGATCTTTTGAATAATTCTTTTAGTTGTAAGCTATCAGAATGAATATTTCATTTGAAGAACATAGCTTGATATGTCTAGTGCTTATGTAAGATGGCAATTTGAGAGGATTTCTGAGGTTCAATTTTATTTTCCAAGATGAATTACTCCCATGTTTGAAAATGTTTCTCCAAATACAATGACATTCTGATTCAGACACTCAATGATTCCTGAATGTCCAATCCTACCACAGACCCCAGTATTCCTTGATCCTTGGATACAAGGAGACATCATTACTGAGAAAACTAGGCACTTTCAAGGAAGAAGAGGTTCTTGTGAATATATAGTTTTGACACATCTAAAACTCCTACAAATTTCAATAACCAATCGAAAAGGCCCCTAAAATCTTGAAGGTTGAAATCCTAAAAATACCTATGTACTGACCATATTAGAATATGAAAAACTATCTTCTAAACCGTGATAGATGGAGTTATGAGACTAGTTCCATAAGGTGCAGAGTGACCCTAACATCTTATATTTACTAAAATAAATTTAAAGTATAAGTTTTTTCTTTTATTATTATTTATATTTTATTATTTCTTATACTTAAACATTTATTTTAGTCAATAAAAGCATGCCACAAACACATATACCACATAAAGACATCGAAACGCGAGTGCACTATAACGTGAGCATGTTATAATGCGCTCTCGTTATGGCTCGACTTACCAAACCATAACGTGTTTGCGTTATAGTGCGACTCGATTTTTATTTCTCGCATTATAACATGTACAAGCCATAACACGAGCATGTTATCAAAAAAATGTCCAAAAACATATTTGTGTCTACTTTCTTGTCCCCCATCTTTGTGCACTTGCCCACTAGGTACAAAAGTAATTTTCCACAGATCTAGTGTAGTATTTCAGTGTGATCTTTGGCTTCATAGCCATATAATATTTTGTTTTCGCCTTCAATAAATGGGAGCCTCCCCATTACCAATAGAAGGGACTTAGTCTCAAAGTATTGGTGAAAATCCACTAATTTTTCGTCATGACAAAATTGTTTTCGCTAACAATTTTATGCCCACCAAGGGGCAAAATTTGATGTTTCTGCACCACTCCTAAAACCAAAAAATCCCTAAAAATCATATATATGATTTTTTTAAAAATCGAGATTGAAAATCCCATACCATGGATGTCTACCCTTCATTTTTTCCATAATGACCATTCCTAGAAATGCTCTTGTTTTATAGGCTAATCTCATTTTCTCTCAAGAAGATCTCACACTCACTTGAGGAATTACATCTCGAATAATAGATAAAGTTTCAATCATTATCATGTAGCTGTAAAAATTTTGGATTCAGGAAGAATAACATGTGAAATCTTTGCAAAGAATTAGACAAGGTCCTCAAAGAAAGAAGGGTGTAGAAAAATCTATTTTAAGTTGTATATCAATCCTACAAACTAGAAGAAATAAGATACACAAGGTCTTCCCCGAGCGGTGGGCAATAACTAATCCAACATTCAAAGAGTAAAAACTATCTCGATTTTAGATTTCTCATCACTCAACTAGCAATAAGAACCGGTCAATAATATTTTCCTAAGCTCGATACTAGATTTCCTCTTTAAGGTCCCATCAAGAAACAATAGTTGAACCATCGAACCTCATTCCTCCGTAAGAATAAGAACTAGAGGAAGAAGAAGAAGAAGAAGAGATAATGATTTCACTCATTCCTTGGAGAAATAACACAAGACCATTGGTATTGAATCCTCCATTGCATGACCTAGGAAATGCATCTAGGAAGAAATTTCAAGTTTTGAGGGGATGGAAAAAAACATTCGATGATCATATCACAACGTTCATAACAACTTGTGGGCTACTAGGATTGGAATACGAAGATGTTTCAAAGATGCCTGTTCATGGAATCACCGCAAGATGTCATTATAGATTGGTTTTACCACTTACTAGGAAGATCAATCACAAATTGGGCAGGTATGAAATCTAAATTTGAATCTAGGTTTAAACTAGTTGAAGATGCCCATGCTCTCCTCGCACAACATCCCTTAATTGAAAAATGAGCCCTATGAACCTATGAGAGATTTTTTATCCAAATTCAATAGGATGCTCTATAATATACTTGAAGCTATCAAGCCCAAAGAAGATAATCCACTAACGTTATTCACCAATGCAAAATTTCCCGAAGTTAGTTTCATTCTAAGAAGAATCCAACCTCGACACCTTGGATGAGGAATAGAAACTCGTAGTTGATGTATAGGATGATCTACTAATGTCTAGAAAATCAAGAAGGGAACAAGTAAAGAAAAATCTCAGAGTTTAATTTCTGGAGCCACGAACTCATTAGTGAAAAAATTGGCTAATGGCATTCTCAAAAACTTCTATGTATAAAGACATTCCTAGAAAGAACTTATTGAAAAATAGAGAATGGGTCCCCCACTGCAAAGGCTTACTCTTGAATCCCCTCTCATAAATGTAGCATGTGGGACCCAAATGATGAAGAAAGTGAAGAAGAAGCAACTTCGGAAAGTGAAGAATAAGAGGGTGCATTGATGATTGAATAATTTGGATCTACAAAGGCATGTTTTTGCAAGTATTCATCCTCTTCAGATGATGAATATGAGAACTATGTGGCTGATATGAATAGCCACTCTTGTGTTGTTTCACTCAATCAAAAACTCTCAAGAAGGAGAAGGAATCCAAGCATAAATATAAGAAGAGAGAAAATCCTTAACTCGGTGACTCTACTTCCTAAGAAGATCATAACAAAGAGATTATCTCCACTTCCCCCATATTTAGAATATTCCAAGAAGAATCCTAAAGTTTCACCTCATCGCAAGACATCCTCCAAGAAATGTAAGTCAAATCGCCATAAATGATGTTTCTAATTCTTTAAAACATAAGAATGACAAGAAATCAACAAGTACTTCATATAATTCAAATCAAGAAATTTTTAAAATGTTTTTAAAAACTTTTCTTCAAATTTTGATATCATCGACCATGTAAAAAAAGATAAGTTCTAGATCTAAGATTCGGATACTTACAAACTCACCTTAAGAAGTTTGAGAAACTTTAAATTCATCAAGGGAGGAAGCTCCAATTCCAAAGTGTCATCCTCTTCAAAAGTACCATCTACTTCTAAATGTATTCTTCCCACTCCCAAACCTACCCCAAGCCAAAACCTCCTAGCCTCTACTCCTTCTTCCACTAGAAATATTAAACCCTTCTATGTTTCCTTACTGTTAAATGGATACCATCCGAATAATTACGTCATCGATTTCGGTGCCTCTCGATAATGTCATGCATACCAAAGTTTCTCAATCCGTCGGTTTGAGTCTCTCTCATGATTTTTTTCATTGTTATTCAATGGAAACTAAGGAAGTTCCACTTGTTGGGAGGATTAAAGATGCATTGATGACCTTTGTGGCCTATCTGAAAAAGTGATTGAAGGAAACAATCCTAATAGCCGACATGCAAGCTACATGTGGAATGCTCCTTAGTAGGCTATTCATTGAAGAACCTTATCGCACCATATTGTTAGTTGAAGAACCTACGAAAAACCTTATGGGTGTCATTGTGAAAAAACCTAATGAGGTGACGAATATCCTATCGAGTTCTCCTAATTTTAATGGTCTCATCACCATCCCCATAAAAATTTCATTCAAAAGTAATGATGAAACCCTAACTCCCTACCTAGGTGACGTTGGTGTGTGCATTTGAACATTTCCTTAAGCTAGAGAACTACAAAAATGGCCTAGTGGAACACTTAACATGTAGAGCTACTTACGTGTGTTTTTAAATATTCATTTTTGGTAAATTTTTTAATATTTTAAATTACATAAAAAAATATTGTTTTTCATTGTTAAATATACATGTCTAAATATCCTTGCAACTCATATATATATATATAGACACACTTACAAATTAAATTATTCTCTCGAGGGTTATGTTGTTATGTCATCTTTGAAAAATGATACAAGAGGTATTTGATATGTTGGGTGCTTTTAAATAGGCTAACCACATCCCTTGGTTTTTCTTGTTAGATCCCATTTGAATCCACTTATATTGTGTGGACCTCATGCCACGTGTGAGGATTCATTAGAAAGATCATCAAAGAAGACAATTTTGAAGCCTTTTTTGACATTTTTTGTCATCAAATGGAAAATTCCCTTATAAGCTTCTACTCTTTTTTGCACTGAGTTAGAAAATTATGTGAGGCTGAAAATGAGATCCCTAACATGTTGTGTTCTCTCATAGAAAAATAAACTGACAAACCATTCATGTTCTGAAATTAAAGGTAAAGGGTACTAGTATTAAAAAAATTCACATGATTTAAGGCCACACATTGAAATGTTAGCTCTATACAATTTTAGGTCCCATATCGGAAACAAATCCATATAATTTCAAACCCCATATCTCAATGAAAGATAGTATAATGAATAACCACAATTATAATGAATCCATTTTTGTCATTTATCAAGAATGATGGTTTACAAGATATTGATCTCAATGTTAAGATACTTTCCCATATGTACTTCAATATAGATGTAATTTATGTCTTTTCTATTCTCCCATCTAATCATTCCCTCATTATATCATTGACATAAAAGTGAGAAAGAAACTAAGCATGAAATTGAAGAATCATGTAAATCTTTCTTCTAAATCATCTTATTCTTCCTTTCACATGGAAAAGCATCTTTCGGTGGTGGTTTATTTTCCCAAGGAAAATTATTGACTAAGAGCAAGGTGAACAATGCCTTGAGTTTTACTATAAAATAATAAAATAATAAGAACAATGTCGGGTTGTGTGTAAACCCTATTGACAAAAATGTTATCAGCAGAAAATTCAACTTTAGCATTGAGAGTATTGAATGAAAAGGACTTACTTTTAGAGCTACCTCCAAAATACATTGCCTCAAATATTTTGTATTGCACCTACTTTCTCCTTCTATAATTTCATAGAAATTATATGTGGTGCATGTGTGACTTACTCGATAAAAATAAGAGGACCGCGTACTATCCCTCAAATATTTTCCCTTCCCCTAAAATTATCCTCCCTTTATACCCTACTTCATCATCCCACTTCCCCTTGTATTTTTTTCCTTTACTCCTCCTTATCGGTGTATTTATTTCATCACTCGAGTATAATTACTAGTCTAGGAAATTTTACTTTGTGATATGGTAGTATGTTGATGTGGCTAGAGGATGGTGATGTGACAACTACACTAACAATCGAGAAATTAGGAGGAGTTTTATATCTCATTGTTCAAGACAATTTGAAATGATTTCTTAGAGAGGAGAATATTTGAGTCTAGTTAAGGTAGTTCTAAAGGTTTGATTAATTTTTGTAGAGATATTTAAAACCACTTGGATATGGTGACACAAAAAAATTACTTTTCTTCAACTTCCATTTGTTAGAGGGAACTCATTGTGAGGGTTTAAATGACTTAAGGGGTGATCCATCATGTTACACCAAAAGCTCTTTCTGTTTATAACACTTGCCATATCATGGATGAACATGACGTATTTGTTCATTGATACAAAGTCATCGAAACTATCCATTACATATCATCTACAACAACATCTTACATTGAATTCACAACACTAAAGATTCATTTGTTTCTTGAGTAGTTCATTTGGAAACACAAGAATCTCCTTTCCCACTCAAAATAATTTTCTTCATACCTAAGGATGTTTCCAACCTATGTCATTTATCTTCAAGTGTGGCCTTCAAAACCTCCAAGAATACTAGTAACACTTCTATATTCTTCCTAGTTTTCATCCTCATCAAAAGGCATTAGCTTTGGCATTGGCTTTAAATAGTAATAATTGAAGCATTGAAACTTGCATTAAGACTACTTCAACAACAACACATCAATCACAACTCCACGGTGTTTGAAGCTTCCTCGACACCTCTGTTTCTACGCCATATGGTATCTTCCTTCTTATTGAAACCATCGCTGACCCTAAGAATTGATGGATTTTACATATCTCCATCATTTCTTGGATTGTGTATGCATCCTTTCAATGTGGTCACACATCTCTTGACTATAGATCATCAACTCTTCACATGCTTTGACTTCTTTGACCTTGCCCAAAGACCCTTAACTAGGTCTACCTATCACTAATAACAACATGATTTTTATTATTTATTTATTATTTAAATAAAAGTAATACTTAAATATATAATTACTTTTCATTTTCATCGAAGATATTTTTATGTCAAAGGCGTGGCTACCTGCTGCTTGATGTCTTACGATCGCACTCTCAAGCTTGAGCAGCTTGAGTTGTTTCTTTTTTCCGATGGAGTGAATTTGGTCACTGCCAACATGTTGATCTCCCACCCTAACACCTGCCCTCACATGCAGTACTTACAATTTGTGTGACCGTATTTTCTCTGCTCTGCATATTTGGTTTTTGGCTGGTTGTTTGATTATTCAACCCAGTATTGATCTCCTCAAGTACGTTACAAAGTGATTTGGGCATTTTTTTCCCTAGGTGAGTTGTTCCAATTTACACTGAGCTCCCAAGAGCTTGTTTTTCTTTGCTACTGAGATGCATCCACTACTATTTGTATTACTACTGAGGTAGTTTTCAAAGCGATTTAAGGAAGTCTCATCACTTTGTTATTTGAATACCAAATTGACCTGAGTTGCATTATTTCAGTTGATAGTGCCTTGTTTGGATCACTCATTTTTTTGATCTACCAATTTGCATTGTGTCACTACCTGCATCGAACATCACAAGACCTTTGTGCATTAACACCCCGAGCTCCTTTGCACTATACATAGCAAAGCATCAACAAATTTTGTCTTCGTTTGAATCCTCTAATTGGTCATATTTGCTTCGATTGTATCCTGAGTCATTTTATCTAACTCGACACATTGTATATGCTCCACACTCTACAAAGGCATCTTCCATTCTTGTCAAACAAAAACTCCACAAACTAACGGTTGATACAAGTATCTTGTTGTTTATGTCGCTGAGTTTCTCCAAAAATCTTTATAGGTGTTGCCTGCGACGTAGCCTCTGCTCTTGTTTATCTTCATGAAGAATGCGACCAACATGTTTCAACCACTCAAACTGTTTGTGACATTGGCCCTATCTACAATCCCTCGAATGTATCATTCATCATGTCATATGCTTCCGAATGGGAGGATCCTAATGGGTGTGAGTAATCCCAATAATTTTTACCAGTTTGTGGGCCTGTTGTTTCTTATGAAGTTGAGGCTCAAGGCCTTCTCTCTACCCTACTTGGTCACTGAGTTAAGGTCATTGTACCCCATCCTTTCCTCCTGGTAAAGAAACGTCATGATGTATGGGATAAACTTTATGGTGGAGGAGCTGATCCACATAAGCTAGGGGGATATCTTGGTGTCATGAGTGACACCAACATTTACAATACATATACATATTCGATGAATTAGAGGTTGGGGTATTATATTTTTACGTGCTCTTCATGACATTCCTGTCAATCTCACGCAATGAATTCAGACCGAGGGTGAATTTGGGAAGATCATCAAGGTGACCTAGTAGCAGAAGAAATCAAAGTTGTATAAGTGCCAAGATGAAATCCAACGAGTTCAAAATAGAATAATGCAATAAAATTTGGTACCAAATTGATGAAGGTCTCAGAAAGCATAAAATCTGCATGCTTTGACAAGTTAAATTTGTGACGTTAATAGTTGTTAAAACATAATACATCAACATCCATTTACAAGCCTCCTATATTGTCGATCCTATGACAGATATTAGTGTGGTAGGGCATGATCAGGAAGCCTCCCATACAACCGTGGTGGCTAGGACATTGGGGTATCCAATACTGAGGATCCTAAGTCTCACGTGTGTTTTGGCACCAAAATCAGACGTGTACAACTTTGGAGTGTTGGCTTTGTCAAACGCCTGCGGATGGCCTCCCCTTGATCAGAACTTGAGACAACATAATTGCAAACTGGTCGAATGGATGTGGGATTTGTATGAAGCTATTGGAGGCTGCCGATGAAAGATTAGATAAATTTTTTTGATAGGGATGAAATTTATAGACTGATGTTGGTGTGATTGTTGTGCTCTCATCCGAGCCCAAGGCAACACTAGCGATGAGAGAAGTGGTGAAGATTTTGAAATTCAAGTGGATTTTCCTAACTTTCCCGAGTTTTCTAGTTCTCATGTATACTTGATTCAAATCTCCGGTCCTGGAGATCAACATTGTTTGGATCCTCGACCACGATTATGGTCACCCATCTTCTAAACCACATCGTCAAACAGCTCGTTGGTAGAGATAGCTGATTACGGTCACCCATCTTCTAAACCACATGACAGATTATTTATGTTACATGCATGTTTCCCATGCACCAGTTGCCAACCTCTACTTGCATGTGTACGCCACCTACTCCACGTGGAACGTGTCATATGTTATTACAATTTGCTTATAACACCAACTTTACAAATTTGTATATTATAGTTTAATTACATCTCCTATTACAAATGAATTTATAAAAGAGAAAATAAAATACATACTACTTAAATAAATAATAAAACGTGAGCTAGAAAATTCTACTTGCATTCTAAAGGCTTGTGCACAATATCTTACATGAAATGAAATAACATATGTAACAAATGTTTTCTCCTTTGTATTACCTACGCAACAAAATAAGCTTTAATGTACTTAAAATAACAGATATAAACACCACGCAACCCCAAATTTGGTCTACAATATTTGGGCCACCTAGGACATGCTACCACTATTCATTAAAATAACCAACTTTCATTTAATATTTCAGGGCTATTATTTAATATATGCTCTAGAAAATATATTTTCCCCATGTAGTTAGTTCTCTTTAATATAGTTAGGTCACTCTAATATAGTTAGGGCATTTGGGTTGGTCATGATTACATTGCATATCGTAATTTACTATAGAGAGTCTCCCTTGATCTAACGATCCCCTATCTAGATATGACTCTCTGGGCATATAGAACTATAGGGTCCTTCATTGCCATCTAGATCTAGATATAGAGGGTGCCAACTAGATATAGGGATATAGCCACCCCCATATATAGTTATAGATACGGGGCCTATCTCCCTCTATCTCTAATTTAGGCTAGGCAATTGTTGGGTTCAGATAGTCGGGGGGCCCATCGACATAATGAATTAATCCTGGCCCAACCCGACCCAATCCTAATAGAGATCGAGACGGCCCCCACCCCGAACTAGAGATTTAGATAAGGGATAGCATCGTCAAGTGAAGATAGGGGAGGGGCGCTCCGGTGGCCCCAGATAGTTCAGATAGGACCAGATTAGGTTGTGCGGGTCATGTATGATATATTTCTATAACATAATTGGATTGTTATTATATTTTGTTGCTTTATTTTAACATTTGAATAATAATAATATTGCCTATTAGTAATGCATAAACCATTAGGTGTTATCTGATCATAATAAGCTTATTTACAAAAACATTGTGGGCTCCATTATATGTGTTACTTGATCATGAAAAGCTTAATTACAAAAACAATGTGCATTCTCTTTTAACTTTGTCAATCTTCATGTCTATATATCCCATTTACCCAAACTATTATTGCACTCTATTTTATAGGTTAGGTTTATGTATAACACAATTGATATGTGCTTGTAGAAATAGATGACAGTACTTGACCGTCACCACTTCTTGCAATAATGACAATTAACAAATTACATCCATAACATATGCATTGTGTGATCGAGGCCATGATAACTCACAAAGAAATTTTACACACCCATATTAACAAAAAAGTGAGGGAAAGGTCCTAAATTTTAATGTTTCTGATATTCTATGTGATAATATGAACATCACCTACATTGGGAATGCTACTACATACTACATTGAAAAGGTTCAACTTGAAGATTTTTACTCTATATGCAACCTAACACGTAAATAACACTACCATTTCCATTTCTACAGCATAACAACTAAAAGCATATGTCTTGGCTATATATTGGATGTGATTGTTATGGCCACTTTTATATCTACAAGTTATACCTTAATGCATAAAGATGAAAGTTGTACTCGTGGAAATTTTTTCTACATAAATTACTTTGTGACTAATCTATTACTCACAAATTGTTTCCAATTTATTCGATTGTGGTCAACTCTATCTTGTTCTTTGTGAAAAGATTATGCATTCTGCAATAGATCCAAATATTATAGATCAAAATTTTGATTCCAAATTTGATAAATTTCCTCCATTTGTATGGATCAAAACAAAATGATTCATTGAGTAATTACTATTGATTTCCTAAACGCGTAAATATAATAAGTATCGTGTTGAAACACATGCAATACTTAATGCATAACAACATTATTTGAATTTGATTGAGCGTGCAACTTTCCAACAAACATGTACAATTGGAATTCATTCATGTTATACGTGTTAAGTAAATATTAACTCCATTTAACATTTTCACTTCTGACATTCACAAACCATAACATAATACCCCTAATCATACGTATACACAATATGGCTTTTCTCGCCCCACCAAACTCCACACTACCGTATGCAATCAAAACTCCCTGGTGACTCGTCATGTTACTCCAACATTTATTGCATTACGTCATTACCTAAAACACCTTCCTTGTAAACCTATCATTCCTCCTCTCAATGCAAGAGTTTATCGTCACATCAAATGCTTACTACTCACTCCCATAATTTTTAAATTCAAAGCTTCAATCTATTTCTCCAATGCACCTGCATTTCGCTCCACAAAAGAGTGTTTCATTCTAAGGATTTGTATGTCACCTCACCACTTCACTATACTACACAAAAACAAAGAAAACATAATTAAGTCCATAATGTTAGACCTTCTTAGACCTTCTTTAACTCACTCAATTTTTTTAATATGCATTTCCTTTCGAAAGATACCATATTAGGAAAAAAATAGTTCCCTCCATACTTAATTCTAGTTTTCTACCATCTTATTATTTCTTGGTTAAGAATCTGCTTATTTATTAAAAAGAGATTATAATTTAATTTATGACCACACTCCTTTTGCAGTTTTATTAGAATCATGGGGTTGAAACGTTTTAATTATAAAACTCTATCCATTGGCCCATCGTCTATCTACCCCTAATACGATGATGCATTAATTTAAACCCTTTCATAGTGCACGAGTTTAATTTTATTAATTTTTGTTACATGTGCATGAGTAGGTGAAAGCAACCCCCTGAGGAGGAGCGAACTGTTTTTATTAGAATCATGGGGACATTTCCAATATTTGATGTTTCTATTTGATTTAATTAGTCATAATTTTTGTGCATGCTTAGGTGAAAGCACGAAGTCTAATTTCCAATATTTGATGTTTCTATTTGATTTAATTAGTCGTTGCTTAATTTAGCAAGTCTAAGTACTTGCGTAACTGGTTTGGTATGGATGAAGTGGAGATTAATACCTTTAATTGATAAAATCGGTTGGTTTCTCAAAATGCTTCCTCTCCACTACGACAACGTTCACATTTCACTCATATTTCCTCATATCAAAAGTGGAAGATAAGTCCCAGAATCGGGGTTGCCACCAAATTTGCCTTAAATAACTTGCCAATGACATCCACAATAGATCATCATATCATCTTTGCGCGCGTGCACACACACACACACATCACCACCAATAAATGTCTACACTAATAAGTTTGGGAAAATACTAATTTGAGATACCTCACTTTGAATTGTTAGCTCCATATAGTTTCATGTACCTTATCGAAAATAGCTCCACATGGTATTAGGTTCTAATCATAGCATATGGGTTGGACACGCTTGATTCTACATACCATAAATTCCAAAGAGAAAACTTGGGAAGGGAATATTAATTTAGTGACGTTGATGATGATGATGATGAGCCTATAAATGTCACATTTTGTTTACTGACCCCACTCAAATATGAGATGAGTGTTCTAAAATGTGTATTTTCATTTCAATTCGGTGATAGATATGTTGATATAACATCTCCCCTTCTGAATTCATGACCCACACCACCACAACCAAACTAATAGATCTTAAACAATTATAGAGTGCCATGACATATTAACCAAATTATAGTCTTCAAACCGATCATCCGAATTATAATCTTCAAACCAATACAATATTCAACAAGAAGTATTCCCTATTTATAACCTTGGATGATCTAGAGAATTTAATGAGGACCGAGGAGCGCGTAAAAATTAACTTATTTATTTTTCCAATGAATTAAACATTACTTACACTAATAGGTGCTTCAATGGGATTATCGGTGGTTGTGTATGATATTCTTCGCAGAAATGAATGGTTGAATTTTTTTGGTGTGGCTCATTGACGACGACATCATTAGAACCATTGATGAGGGAAACCTTGATCGTTGCCTTAATTGTTAAAGAGAAGTTCCCTAATTGTAAATCTGCATGAAATTGGTGACAAAAGGAACCCTAAACACATAGTTTCCATGTCTAACATATGTAAAGTTCAAAATTCAAGCATCTGCAAGTTTTTCTCGTCTATAGGTGGTGGTGAAGGAGACTTTGCAGATGTGACCACCCAACTTGTCTCTCCACAAAATTCTTCAAAGGGTGCCACTCAAATACTCATTAGTGTTATACTCTATTTAATGACTAGGTGATGGGGTAATCACTATAAGAGCAATGTCATGTCACATGTTCAAACCTTTACGATTACATTCATAGAAGTGGTAAAGTCGAAAAACAATGGAAAATGTGAAAAGCTTCCTTGATACATATGCAAAAGACTATGCTTCAAATTTAATATGTTAAGAACCCGGAATGTCGAGGAGGTAGTGTTAACTACAAATGCACAATGAAAACTCTTCTCGTTGATATTTGTTGTTTCCTAGGAAAGTGTGGAGAATCACTTAAGATAATGGTCTATAAAGATGGTTGAGAACCACCCGAGCGATCATGTTTTGTAGTTATCAAATTCAACTATTAAATCAACTCGACATGAGATGTCGAGTCCTCTCCACATATCTCTATCTCTAAAGTGTCTCGAGGCATGCACAAGTGAATTCCCCTTTAATTGACATGTGGTCTAACTACCCACAAAATCTCAATTGTTGACAATGCAAACAACAACTTACATTACAATCCCTTTCTCCTTCAAACAATTGACAAATTTTGCATGTGCTCCATATGTCATTGTCATAAGAAATAAGATTTTTCTTAGGTTCCCTCAAAAATTTCCCTACCTTTAGGCTTCTCCTCCCGCACACTCCTCTTTCATCACCCCTCTTCCTCCTAAATGATTTCACACCCTCAAGTTTAACTTCTTTGTTGCATCCTCTTCGACATCTCCAGTGTAACTCAAAAACAACAACTTTATTACATCAAGATTTTTATCTTGGAAAGTGAGTAATGGCATAGTGGAGATGTTAATTCGTTGACAATTATTTAATCTAAAGTATGGTTGAAGGGTGTCCTCAAGTTGTTTAAAAGGAAAATCAAAAACGAAAAGTATCTCTGACGCGTACCTTCGTTGGGCAGAAGGATTCGATAGGGAAAAAATAGAGATAGCGAATGCGCATGAAAAATAGAGATAGCGAATGCGCATGCTTGGATTTCATTTGAGTATTATGAGTCGTGTCATGGAAGCAAGATAAGCTCTCCACGGCATTGTGGAATTTCATTATGTGGCGCACAAGCTATGAATGTGCGTCATGATAGACAAGGGACATACTCAGATAACGTGGTCCCCATATTCCCTCAATATTTGTTTAATAAATTCAGCAGTGAAGCCTTAGCGAATGGAGAGCGAGACTCAAAAACTGGGAATGCTGCATGGAATTCATGGCAATAGATTCTGGAAATTGATGTCAAGCAAAAGTTTGTGGGATTTACAGAGGAGTGAATCTGAGATATGCTCCCACAAAATGTCCTCTGCCGTTTTCATATCGGATCAACTCGTTATCTCGGGAAAAGAATGGTCAGAGGACATGGTTTTGCACGGGGTTCTTAAGGAACCCATCATCAGCTCAGGCTGGGAACCCACAAAGAAAATAATTGTTTTATGGGCTGATTAAATAATTGTACTGCTTGCTATTGTGTGAAACTTGTATCACAGTAAGGCAAGTCTAATGTTATGAAGTCCATATAGGTAATGTAGTTTTTGTTTTTGCTATTTCTATTATAGCAATAGTTTGTGTTTGAGCAATAAGGCATTTGAGGGCACAAGCTCCCCTGCTCTTGCTCGTTGCCGTTGATCTCAACATAATAATGCCTCAGAGGGCATGGTTTTGTATGGGCTTCTCAAAGAACCCATCATCATCATCATAGGCTGGGAACCCACAAAGGAAAAAAATTGGTTTATGGCATTTTAAATAACTGTATTACTCGTCATTGTGTTAGATCTTGTAGAACCCTAAGGCAAGTCTAGTTTTAAGCAGTCCTATTCAGGTATATAATTTTGCTTTAATTATTTCTATCAAGTCTACGCGGAGTGTTGTGAGCAGCATATAATGGCAATCTTTTATTCTCTGATGCAACGTGTGCACATCAATGTTCACAGAAATTGATTATAATCTGAATGGTGAGGAAGACTTAGATGTATACTTTATTGTAATAACTCATTATAAACCTCTTGTCTTTATTTTTAATTAACTCTTAGCTATTCTTCTAAAAAGAGGCGTAATATAAGCACGATTTTACAATCCACTCTATACATGAAAGAGAGAACAGTAAAGTCTTTATTGCTTCTTGTTTGTAGATTACAAATGCAGTTACCATAAAATAAATATATGTGGGAATCAATTTCACATACAAACAAACTCGAAATCCATACCAACGACCAAAATAAATTTGTAACGTTATTTAATCCACTCCATGCTACGTAAACGAGTTAAATCATCATGATCAACGCTTGATAGAAAGTTTCATATTCTAGATATTGCTCCTTGATTTATCAATTTCTCGGCATTCTTACCAAGCATCTTATGAAATATCTAACATAATTTTTTTTTAAAATAGAGAAATGCACTCAATTGTGCACTATTAAACTAGTGATTACCTTCAGCTTAAGAAAATATGAGTAAGGGGCATCTATAACGTCAAAGTCATCCAGGGCACGATCCTGGCCTCAATCGTTCAATTTTCTGTCGCGTATCTCCAGGCCTTGCACTCAGCAAGACTTCATCCCTAGTGGGCTTATTCAAAGTCAATCAACTTCACCAATGAACCAAGGGCCCTTTGATATCTAACATAGATTTTGAAAAGGAAAAACACTTATAAATCTATCTACGGGAAGTAATATCTTCTACTCCCTCTATGAAAGGCATGACTAAGGACGTGTAACCTCCAATTAGGGTAAGAACAATAGGTAAATGTGTTTGTTGTGAACCATCGAGTTTGTGTAGGAAGAGCCTATCTATCATGTATGTTTATATTATTTTGTTTTTCCCCAAATAAGTATTTTCAGCCAAGATCTTAAGAAGAGTAACAGTGCTGACTTAAAAACATGTATTGCCCACATTCTTCCCAGGATTGTTCGCTCTGAGCAAACTAGTTTTGTTAAGGGAAGATATATTCTTGAGAATCTTATAGTTGTTTAGGAAGACATGTAGTGGGCTAGAACTTCCTTGCAGTGGGTTATTTTTCTCAAAATTGATTTTGAAAAGGCGTATGATCGGATTGAATGGCCCTTTATTCTTGTTATGCTCAAAGCCCTAGGGTTCGAGACCTTTTTTTGTTAACAATGTTAAAACCTTATTTGTTGAAGCCTCTTCTTGCCTCACTATCAATGGTCATAAATCAAAATCTATCACTTATTCAGATCTATTAGGAAAGGGTGTCCTCTTGCTCCTTTTCTTTTGTTCTCGCAATTGATGCCCTTGGTTATCTTATTGCAAAATGAGAAGATCAAGGACGCATTTAGGGAATATTTCTCCTTGATCATGCTTCTCAACTTATCAATGGGCATTTCGTCGACAACTCTTTCCTTACCTTAGCTGAAAATGAGCAAAACATTAAAGAAACTTTTTGTGCTTAGACATATTTTGTAAAGCTTCTGGTTCTAGTGTCCAATTAGCCAAATCTCTTGGCTTTAGGAAGATCTCTTGGCCTATGCCCGATTGGTTGACAACTTATCCTTGGAGATGGATTAATCATGGGGAAAGATTCAAATTCTTGGGAATCCCCTTTTCCTTCGATAGTGATTCTGCCACTCTCGGCAAATTTTCATTGATCGTTTGGAGAGAAAAGTTCGAATTGAATCTCTAAGCCGCTCTCTTTGGCTAGTAAATTCCAAGTTTGTACCAAAATTTTGGCTGCCACCCAAGTGTATTATGTAGTTTCTTGTTGTCCTTCTCGGGCGTCTTTTAGCGAGTTGGCCAAGATTTTGCAAGATTACATTTTTTCTAATCATCGGTAGGGTCACTTCCCTCAAGTTGTTTGGGATATATGTACCCTCCCACATGACCAAGGTGGTATGGGAGTCATTGATGTCTACAGACAGATTATTTCTCTTTGTGTTAAATGGGTTATTAGATGTATAAATTGTAACCAAGATTGAAAAAAAAATTGTGACATTACATTTCTTCAGGCTCCCCTTATGGTAAAAATTGCTAGAAAAACATTGGGTTACATACCTTGATCATCACCAGAGTGCTAGTCAAAATCACTGGTACCTTTGTTGTGAAGAGTATCTAGAAATCATTTGAAGTTGTTAAGTCGTTGCTTCGATGGATTGGGGATGGCTTTCGCACTAGGATCTCATTTAATGATCACAACATATGGTGGTCTCCTATCTTTACTAGTGAAAATGTCCCCTTGGGCCGATCATTGTTAAGTATCAAGGCACTCCGACTTTCTTGCAAAGGCATCAATACCTTTTGAGATCTTGTCTCTTGAAGAGATTGGATTCTTTGGCATGAAAAAATAAGGAAATTTAATTTGTTCAATTATGATCTTCCATTTGTGGTCAAAATTTAGGAGTTGATGCCCGTTAACATGCTTCATAAGTTGGGCTTGCAAATTCCTTCATCCTAGTGGAGGGACTGGTGATGTAATATTGATATTCCTTTTTGAAATATGATTTTGGTGTGATTTATAATATTTTTTCTCCCATTTCTCTAGCCATCGACAAGCTAAACTCATGATGGAGATTGAATTCTTTTGCTTCCACTTGGCTTCAAGGCTCAACAAGAATGATGCACTAATTTTAGCAGGAACTTGAAAAGGTCATAACTTGTGCTCGAGTGTCTGTTTGAATCCATTTTTTTTAAACCACATGTTTCCAAAAATGAACAAACTAGTCAATCTAGCCTGCCAATTAGACAATTCAACACATTTTCGGGCCGAAATCCGCATGTCTAGGGGCCGAAAATTAGGATTTAAGTTGTAGTTTAGTTTTTTCCTATTTTAGGGCATTAGTTAATTTTATTCTCTTAAATGTATGGTAGGTTAGAAAGTTGGAAATTCCTCTAATTTAGGCATGTAGAAGATGCGTGGCAATTTTTGTGCCCGTACGAATAAGCATGCAAACTTACTAAGAATAGCAGGTTCTTGTAAATTGCTAAAAATAGTAAACTTCGCCATCTAGAGTAGATTTAGTCAAAGTTAGTTAGAGTTTGATTGGAAACTCGAGTTGTGAGTTGTTTTCCTATTTATGAAGCATTGTAATCCATGATTGAATAACGAAGAAGAAGATTTATTCTCTTTTAGTTCAAGATATTTACAGAGTAATGAGTATGTGTTAAAGTTGGCTACATTATCTAGTATCAGAGCAAGTTTGAGTCTTGGTGAAGGAAAAAAATAGTAGAAGGAATAGGGAAGAGTGGTGGAATTTCCCAGATGAATAGAAACATGCAGGATTTGCAGAGGTAAGTTTTTGTGCTTGCTGCAACTATAGCCTAGAGAGGAAATCAAGGTGGAGATGACACAAATGAAGATGAAGTTTGTGAAGAGGAGGAAGCACAAGGACCACCCTTAGCTTTTGAAGAAAGGATGCTTCGAGAATTAGAAGGAAAGAATGATGGGATAAGATTTGATGTTTCAAAATATGGAGGTAGCCTAAAACCAGAGGAGTTGATTGACTGGTTGACTAGTATGGGAAATTTTTTTAGTGGAAGGTTATGTTAGAGGAAAAGAAGGTAAAATTTGCATGCACAAAATTAAAAGGTCATGCTATGTTATGGTGGGATCATCTACAAAAGGAGTGGTCAAGAAAGGGGAAAGAAAGGATTAGGACCTGGAGTAAGATGGAGAAGAAGCTAAAAGACAAATTTATCCTGTGGATTATGCACAAACCCTTTTCAGAGGTTTCAGAATCTCAAATAGAACTTACAAACCATGCAAGAATACACGTATGAGTTTTACAAGTTGTCCATTCGTGTAGAGCATGAAGAAACTAAGGAAAAATGGCTACAAGGTATGTAAATGGATTAAAATTTTCTATTCAAGATGAGCTAAGAATACACAAGATCAAGAACATGGAGGATGTTTATGAACTAGACTTAAAGTCCAAGAAAAATAAAACCATAAAATTTATAGGAGATCATTTGGGATGAATAGGGGGCCTCATCCTCCTTTTGAGGATGAGCTAGGTTTCATTCAAGGTAGAGGAGAACAACCTCATGGAGTGGAAAAGCAAGAAGATATAAGACAAGATCTCCCAAATCAGCAAAGAGGTAGAGGATTTCCTAGGGGCAAAGGATATGCTAGCGGTAGAGGATGGGAGGCTCCACAAAGACCATTTGTGTGCTACATATGTGGTGAAGAGGGGCATAGAGCATTTTAATGCCCACATTATTATACACATGAAAAGAGGCAAGCAGACCCTCTGAGAGTAAATCTTGTTGAAGTTGAACAAGAAGAAGAAGATGATTAGGACCTAGAAATTCCACTAGATGTGGGAGAAAATTTGATGATCAAAAGGATGATGATTGCTCCAAGAAAGGATATCAAAGGGGATGCATGGCTACATACAAATATTTTCATAACAAGATGCACTTCAAGAGGAAAGGTATGTAATGTTATTATTGATGGTGGTAGTTGTGAGAACATGGTTTCAAATGAGATGGTTGAGAAACTAGGCTGCATTGTGAGAAGAATCCTAACCCTTACCGTATTGCATGGTTTAAGAAGGGTAATGAAGTTACTGTTGATAAGAGATGTTTAATAATTTTTCTATTGGGAAAAGTTATAAGGATGAGATTTGGTGTGATGTTATTCCTATGGATGCATGTCATATGTTGCTAGGCAGACCATGGAAATTTGATAGAAAAGTTATTCATGACAGGGGGAAGAATACATATAATTTTTGGAAGGATGGCACAAAAATAGTTTTGTTACCTCTTAAGGAAGAGGGAAAGGATGAAAATATGTTTTCTACAAAAGAATTTTGAAGGAGGCAAAGGCAACTGGGTTTTGTTATGTGTTGGTCACAAATAAGGATGAACCTACAAGTGCACAAATACCAGTAGAAGCAACATAATTAATAGAAGAATTTTCTAATGTTATTCCTGATGAGCTACTAGATGGGTTACCACCCAAAAGAGATATCCAACACCATATTGATTTAATCCTAGGGTCTTCACTCCCAAATCAAGCGGCTTATAGGATGAGCCCGACATTGATGGAGAAGAGAGACTCGATAGAAAGGTGCTGGTACTTAAGGAGAGCATGAGTCCATGTGAAATTCCAGAGTTGAATAAGCAAGTGACAGAGCTTGTGAGAAAGGGTGTAGTAAGGGAGAGCATGAGTCCGTGTGCAACTCTAGATTTATTAACTCCAAAGAAAGATGGAACATGGAGAATGTGCATGGATAGTAGAGAAATCAACAAAATTACAATCAAGTATAGGTTCCCAATACCTCACCTTGATGATATGATGGATGTGCTTTACTGGATCTAAATATTTCACCAAGATTGATCTTCGAAGTGGTTACCATTAGATTTGGATCAAATAAGGAGATGAGTGGAAAACAACATTCAAGACAAGGGATGGATTATATGAGTGGTTGGTGATGTCATTCAGGGTTATCTAATACACCTAGCACTTTTATGAGGTTGATGAATACTGTGTTGCGGGAGTACAATGGTAAGTTTTTTGTGGTTTATTTTGATGATATCTTGATTTTTAGTAAAACTAAAGAAGAACATTTGAGGCATCTGAGGGTGATATTTGAAGTGTTAAGGAAAGAGAAGCTCTATGCAAATTTGAAGAAGTGCACGTTTATGCAAGAGAGTTTGGTATTTTTGGGTTTTATTATTTCAGCAAATGGGGTACAGATGGACTCAGAAAAGATAAAGGCAATTATTGAATGGCCTACCCCACGGAGTATAACAGAGGTACAAATATTTCATGGTTTAGCAACATTTTACAAAAAGTTTATTAAAAAAATTAGCAGTATTGTAGCACCTATAACAGATTAGCACAAAGGGAAGGGAGTTTTTGTGGAAAAAGGTAGCTGAGGATAGCTTTTAGTTCTTGAAGAAGAAGGTGATAGAAGCACCTATTTTGGCACTACCATATTTTGATAAAGTGTTTGAGGTTGATTGTGACACCTCACATGTGGGTATTGGTGCTTTCCTAAGTTAAGGAGGGAAGCCAATAGCTTTATTTAGTGAGAAATTGAATTAGGTAAGAAATAACTACTCTACTTATGATGTGGAATTTTATGCAATTGTACAAGCATTGAGGCATTGGAGGCATTACTTAGTGCCTAAGGAGTTTGTGTTATTTACATACCACATAGCCCTAAAGTATGTGAATACCAAAAGAAGTTTGAATAGTAGGCATGCAAAGTGGGTATCATTTTTACAAGGTTATACTTTTTCTCTAAAGCATAAATCAGGAAAACAAAACAAAGTTGCGGATGCATTGAGTAGGTGTGTGACTCTATTTACAACTATGGAGAATGATGTGGTTGGTTTTGAAGTAATAAAATATTTTTAATTTTTTTATTCTGATTTTAAGGATATTTTGAAAGGTTAAGTAGACCATTGTCGAACATGCGGATATTTCCAGGATGAGTACCTTTTGTAGGATGGCTATCTATTTAAGGGACGACAACTATGTATTCCAGTTGGGTCTATGAGAGATAATATAGTGAAAGAGTTACATAACGGAGGATTGGATGGGAACTTTGGTAAGGATAAGATGATAGCCTTAGTAGTATAGAAATACTATTGGCCAAAGCTAAAAAGATATGTGGTAAGATATGTGGAGAGGTGTCGAATTTGCCAAGTCTCGAAAGGCATGTACAAAATACATGGTTGTATATGCCACTTCTTTGTTCCTAAAGGACCATGGACAGATTTGAGTATGGATTTTGTTTTGGGATTACCAAAAACACAACGAGGTAATGACTCAATTTTTGTGGTTGTTGATAGGTTCTCTAAGATGGTTCATTTCATTTCCTGTAAGAAAACTAGTGATGCAACAGGAGTAGCAGATTTTTTTTTTCAAGAAGTTGTTAGGTTGCATGATGTTCCAAAAAATCATCACTTCAGATAGGGACACAAGGTTCTTAAGTCATTTATGGAGGAATTTATGGAAGAATTTGATAACTAAACTTCAGTTTAGCAATTCCTATCATCCTCAGACTGATGGGAAAACAAAGGTGGTAAATAGGAGCTTGGGAAAACTGTTAAGGTGCATAGTTGGGGAAAAGCCAAAACAATAGGACTTAACATTACCACAATATGAGTTTGTTTATAATAGCTCAGTAAATAGATCCACAGAAATTCTCCATTTTATATTATGTATGGGAGTAATCCAAAACAAGTGTTAGATTTTGTGCAACTACCAATTGATGGCCGATTCAAGTGATGATGCAGAAGCATTTGTTGAACATATACAACAATTGCATGAAGAAGTATGGAAGAAGTCTGTAGAATAGTAATGATAAGTATAACGAAATAGTAAATGTGCATAGAAGGAGAAATGTGTTTACAATGGGTGAGTTGGTTATGGTATACCTTTGGAAGGAAAGGTTTCCAAAAGGAACCTATAACAATTTGAAGTACAAGAAGATTGGTCCCTACAAAATCATGAAGAAGATAAATGATAATGCTTATGAGGTAGAATTGCCATGAAATTTTGATATTTATCCAGTGTTTAATTTTTCAGACTTATACTCTTTTCATGGGGATGGTGAAGAAGGGGATTATATTGAAGAAGTAGTAGATTGGAGGAAACAAGTTCCGGTGAAAAAGAAGGAAGAAGTGGATCAAATTTTAGACAAGAAAACAGTGAACACGCGACATGGGAAATACAACAAATATTTGGTACATTGGAAAGGATTGGAACAAGAGGACAA
Organism: Taxus wallichiana var. yunnanensis; assembly: GCA_018340775.1. Lineage (NCBI taxonomy): Eukaryota > Viridiplantae > Streptophyta > Pinopsida > Cupressales > Taxaceae > Taxus > Taxus wallichiana. The sequence continues at coordinate 21,943,072 of CM031236.1, read as the reverse complement.
CACATGGTTCATATAGTGGGATATTAAAAAGCTAGATACAAATAAATGGAAAAAATTTGAAGAGGCAACTTGCAGAAGTTGTATTTTTTTCAAGCAGGGGAGCATGAGGCACTAATTTTAGCAGGAACTTGAAAAGGTCATAACTTGTGCTCTAGGTGTCCATTTGAGTCAGTTTTTTTCAAAAACACATGTTTCAATGAAACAAATGCACCGGTCAACCCACCCTAATGGTTGGAGCAATTTTGAGTATATTTTTGGGCCCGAAATCCCCCATATAGGGGCCGAAAATTAGGATTTAAGTTGTAGTTCAGTTTTTTCCTATTTTAGGGAATTAGTTAATTTTAGTATCTTGAATGTATGGTAGGTTAGAAATTTGGAAATTTCTCTAATTTAGGCATGTAGAAGATGCGTGGAATATTTTTTTCCCGTACGAATAAGCATGCGAACTTACTAAGAATAAGCTAGGTTCTTGTAAACTACTAAAAATAGTAAAATTAGCCATCTAGAGTAGATTTAGTCAAAGTCAGTTAGAGTTTGATTGAAAAATTGAGTTGTGAGTTGTTTTCCTATTTATGAAGCATTGTAATCCATGATTGAATAATGAAGAAGAATATTTATTCTCTTTTAGTTAAAGATATTTGCAGAGTAATGAGTATGTGTTAAAGTTGGCTACATTAGCATGGAATCCCCATTTTAAACCCAATTTTAATTTCTTTATTTGTTGTCTTATTTATCGGGGCCTCCCACCGGGAGAGAGGTTAATTCATATTAGCTTCCCGAATCCTCAATGCCTTTCTTGTGGTCAGGCTGAATCTTTCAAACATGTTTTCTCGACTTGCCCCCAAGCTCAATCTACTTGGAAATGGATACACTCTCTCTTTCTTCCTTTCCACCCTAAATTATTTGATTGGAAAGCTTCCCTTTTTAGTGACGTTTCTGATTTTTCATCTCATATTGTCTACATATGGAAAATTTTGAGGCTGATATTCTTTCGATTGTGGAAAGCTAGAAACACCGCTATTTTTCAGCAAAGTGAGCTTACTTTGGAGCTAAAAATAAATGACATAGTGGAAATCATTTCCTTTGTGCGTATGTAGATCCACGTCCAAGTGTAGAAAGTGACACTAGAACTCAAGCACTTGTAACAACTTTTAGATCACTAGGGGAGCACCCCTTACACTATGGGTTAGATTCCTCGGAGGATGTTTAAGCCACTACACCAACCCCTATGCCATGTTGCAAAATCCACTCTTGCGGCCAACATTTGTATCCTCCTTAAGGCCATCTTGCTCCATCGACTTCTAGACCGATTTAGAATCTACCATCTCAAGGAAAGGTTGTGGCCAACTCCTCCAACTGGAACTCTCTTCCCAAGGGATCCAATTTTGGAGGTTCATCACCTCCCGGCTGGAGTATTATGGTACCTCCTCGAGTATTAAAATTTCAAATCATGATGATTGGATGGTTGTTCCTCCATCTCGAGGATTTGACCGCGAGGGATTCATCTGTCCAAAGGATGATCCTCCCCTACCTCGGAAGTGTTGTTTCCTGTTTTCTTAAGTTTGTGCCTCTTTAGCTTTGTTTTGTTTCGATGGCCTTAATGGCTTCCTTTTGTTGCCATCTTGACAATTTTTTGTTATGTGGCTTGTTGATTGTGAGATGTTTGGTTGCCCTTTCTGTTGTAACACTTTTGTATTGTAATATAAAGGTGTGTTCCAATAGTAAAAATATTTTCATTAGTTTTGTCGAGTCATTGTTTCCTTACAACTAATTTTTATGAAAGAAGTAATAACATAATGTGTTTTCACCTTTATAATGGTAATGAAACTTTATGATACTACCCATACTAACATTTTTCCCATCACTATTAGTACTTTATCAAAAGGAATGTGCACCATATTGTTTCAAAACAAACTTGAATATTAAGTCATGTGTAGATACAATCATAGGTCATGGAAGATACTTGGAAAGAACAATTAAATACATTTTGGGAAAGTTTACAATCAACAAGGTCTAGGAAAACTATGCATATGTGTTATGGGTAAGTACACGTGTTTTATTTAGACACGGATAATATTGGTTTGAGACTAGTTAATTTATATTGTGTGTATTTATGTGTTTGTTGATTATTGGTCCAAAGTAGGATCTTGACACTTATTCTTGTTTGAATTTCTACATGTTTCCCTTGCATTGGATAAGGCATACGATGATTTTTTATTTTTCATTGTTCCTTAGAACTCTATCTTCTTCTATTTGACTATATGTTTTTGATTAACCATGTTTCCTTCCATCTTTAAAACATTCATTTTTTAATTATCCTAAAACATTGAAAGTATCACCAATAAGCTCAAAAACACGTAGAAATCTACAAAATGAGTATTTGTTCAACTATAGATACTCCCATACTTGTAAAAAACATTATTTCTATAATTTTCAAACTCTAGAGTTGTAGTATAATTTTGGTATACTAAAATTGAACTTGTATAGTTATTGCTCTCTTTTTTATAGGACTTTTGAGCTAATATTGATATAACTCAAGATATTTCCCTTTTTTACTGGTCTTCCTCACATGCTATGCATTTTCCTCACGTAAACTAGTGTGTTCACATTTAATGGATTTGAATGAATGAGATTTAGCACTCCAAAATACTAAAAATTGTTAAACCATCGACACATTAGTAACCAATTGTAAATACAAAATTAGGGATTGATTTTAATTAACATATATTAATTTTGTGTAAAGATGTATTAAGATTAAAAAAATAAAGTAAATATTAATGATTGATAAACCCTATATTCATAGCAAAGATAAATATGACAAATTGAAAAGATTATATGAGGTTAATAAAATAAGTACAAATTTGGGCTAGGAGAAATTACATTGGGATTTTATTGAGATAGGGTGAAATGGATCTAAAGGAGTTTAGTAGGGTTGTTCATGGTGTCACTTAGATTTCCTAAATTTCTAGACATCTCAAATTGTAAGTAGTATGAAGTATCATATCTCAAACAAATTCATTGAGACGACTTTGTCCTATATAGATCGATTTCTCCTCGGTGACTCTAATCTAGACTCTAAATTTTGCACAACCTTTGTTTGTATATTAGGAGAAATGTTTTGTCTTTGGTTTTGTACAATCTCACATATGTGGCTTATTTAGGGCTTCTTCTTACCAAAACCCTATATTCCTCTTTTTTAATAACATGAAAAAGTGGTTTTTCCATGATGATCAAGCTCCCCCAACCCAAAACCAACTACAATTGTCACTTTGGAAGCAAGTTAAGAAAAGAATGTAAAGAATCCAATGTCAATTACATAAGAGAATTATTGGTACTCTAATGTATTTGATGGCCACACGGGTAGATATCATTTATGGTGTAAGTCTAATCTCAAGATTCATGAAGTCACCAAATCACATGCACTAGAAAGAGGATTTTAAGATATATTGCAGGAAAAACTAGATATGGACTTTTGTATGAACCAACAGACAATTTTGAATTAAAATGACATGCAAATAGTGCTTGTAGACAGTAAACATGAGATAACATGAAGAGAAATTATGGATATGTATTTAATTTTGGATCGGTGTGTAGTTAGCATGGGCATCCCGAAGCATCCCATCATGATTATTTTATTAGCGAAGTAGAGTATGTGGTAACCACATCCACAAGATGTCAAGCGGTTTGGATGCAAAGAGTGTTGTTAGATTCATTGGATGTTCAAGAAAAAGCAATACAAATATTTTGTGATAATAGTTTTGTTAAAGGATCATGTCTTCCATAAGTGAAGCAAGTAGATTAACACAAGATACCATTTTATTAAAGAACTTATCAACAATGGTAAAATCTACTTAGAACTTTTATAAATTTGAAGACCAATTTATAGATATTTTCATAAATCCTTTAGCTAAAGAGAGTTCTAAATATCTAAGAGGAATTTTTTTATGAAAAAGATCTTATATTATATTAATGCAATAAGATACAAGATAAATTTCAACAAAAAAGCAAGCGGTATGAGAGCACGCCCCAAAACCACGAACAAGCTAGGCCGAGCCTAGAACATCAAAAGTCAAACTAGGTCAAGCCTAGGAAAGTACAAAAAAATAAAAAGCATCGCCCTAGAAAAAAGTAAAGGCCCTATCAAGTGGCAGCTGTAAACATGCCTGAGGCAGGAAGATCCTGATCATCCGGCAACCTCGAACTAGGTAGATCTTTTCCAGTGTCCGGAATCTCCCAGCCAACAGCAATTTCTTCCTCCGGGTCTACTTCCCCATGCATAGGAATGACAAGGTTGAGGTGAGGGAATTTTCCAGATGATGGATGGGGTGGCAGTGGGTGCCAAGCAGCATGGTGTGAAGCAATGGAAAAAGGAGAGTCCCAACCCTTCGTTGAGCCAAAAAATGTGGCATAGAACCCCACCCATGTTGCTGAGGTGGCAAGTCCCAACCTTTTTGGTGAGCCGATGAGTGTGGCGAGTAACCACGACCACGGTGGTGCACATACGAATGACTATGCCAGTGTATCGGCCCTAGAGAGTGGCGGGTGTGGTGAAAAAGCACAAAGACTGGGATCGACCGTGTGTCGGGCTTACCACAGGATGAAGGCAAAGAGCGCCTAGTGGGGGATGGAGGCACATAGAAAACATTACATGTGGCTTCCCCGGTGGCGTAGCAGATCTCGGAGGTGGTCCACCTCCAGATACCACCTTGTTTTCTTGAACTTGAATCTGCATAAGTACATTGAGATCACCATGGATTTAAATTATAAATCAAGAAATATTAATCAATTGCATAATTAGCAAAGAAAAAAGCATTACTTTCTTTCCATATCCAAAATAAAATCTCCCCTCCGGAAATATGTCAAATCTGGGTGAACATAGGAAAAAGTTTGGGATTATCTCCCAAAAGGATATGTTGCCAAGTGAAGCAGTGGGGCCGTGAGAGAAAGAAAAAAGAATGGATCCAGTTTAGGCAATTTGAGCTTTGGGACAGAACTAGAAGGCATGTAAAAGCTTTTCCAGATGCCCACGAGAGGGGCACTTGGGATCCAAAATCACAATTTGAACAAGATGAACCCCGATAGGAAGGCCTTGGTGTAGAATACACCAAATAAAATGAGCAATTTTGGGCTCCACACATATAGTCCAAACAATCTCAAATCATCTACCCTGTAGACGAGTGGCTTGAATTCCCAACGAGTATTAATTTTGTCCACCATGGGAAAATGGGGTGAGAGCCATCAATAGCCTTTTACTGGATTTGTAGTTATAGAAAGGAGTATCAACATACCACTTCCAATTTGTCCACCAAGGGCGAGAGGAATGCACAAAAATCTTATACAGACATGTGATCAGGAATTGAATTGATCATAGTATTGAAAGTATCCTAATCTTGGTTGGAAATCCGAAATAGAGCTTTAAAATCGCCAAGATAACTAGGATTGCGTGTTCTTGTAGAAGAAGTCCTCAATGGTGTGAATTTCACGCTTGAATAATTTGAGCGTGGAGATTCCTAGGACCTTTGCTAAGCATTGATCTTGGGATTGAAAAATCAATGACCACCAGAGATATTGTTGGTTAAGAGATAGCCCATTACGAAATCCATCCCCTTTCCATAAAATCTAGGGTTTGACACATTCCCACACTTTCTAGATACTTTTAAGCACAAAAGTGCCAACAATTTTGACAGGCACAGGAGTGATGAGAAAATTGACAAACCCTAAGCCTTTCCACGCATGGGGTGGCCATAAGGAGAGCCTTCCGTAATGCCATGTCGTATGAGAACTTTCCAAGCTTTTTGGCTAGTGATGCTTTTGATAATCCACTTAGCATAGAGAAATTTCCCTTGGTCTTTGAATGTGGATAATCCCGAGGCCTCCGAATTGTGAGGCAAACAACATATATCCCATGCTACTCGATGAAAACCTTTTCCAATAGAAGCATTAGCCCATAGGAAATCTTTGAGCAATTTTTCAAGCTTCTGAATGGAGGCTTTTGAAGGAACCCAACAAGATGAGTAGTAGACATGGGTAGCAACAAGAACTTTAGAGCAGATTTGGAATTTTCCAGCCAGAGACAAAGGCCTAGTAAGCCAATATTCCAGTTTTTTGCCACCTTTTGAATGACATAATGCCATAGTTTAGCTAGGAGGCTTGAAAAGAAAAAGGAATACCTAGAAATTTGAAAATCTCACCATGTTGCAGAATTTTCCAATCAAATGTGGCAAGCCAGTTTGACGCAGGAAGGAAATATTACTGGTAACATTAGATTTTTCACCATTGAATGGATGAGCCAAAAGCTAGGCAAAAAGTATCCAAGCATTGCATAGCATTGCAAATGTTGTTCTCATCCTTAATAAGCATAAGGAAGGAATCCGTAAAATTCCCATTGAGGAGCTGAGAATTGGGCTCACAAATCGGGCGAGATTCCACAAACAAGACCTTGCACTTTGGCATGAGCTAAGAGATAACCAAAGCCTTTTTCCACTAGCACATACAGTGCAGGGGCAAGAGGGCAACCTTTTCTAATAGACCGAGAAAATTCCAAAGGGCTCTGAGCTAAGGCCATTGATAGAGATGTAATCGAAGCATCTCAGTAAAGAGCATATTAATGGATTGAATAAAAATGGGTCCAAAGCCAAGGGCTGAATCATGACGAGAATGAATGGCCATTCAATCTACTCACAAGACTTCTCAAAGGCAATCTTTATAAACATGGTGGCCTCATGAGATCTGCGAGCCCATTCCATGCCTTTCCATACCATGATGATGTTATCAGGATGAAACGCCCTATATGAATCCTGTTTGCTCTGGCTTAATAATAGCGAGCGAAGATTGTGTAATCGCAAAGCTAACACTTTAGTAATAATTTTGTAGGAGACATTCAATAGCGTAATCTTCCGCCAACAACAAGTGATTTTATCGGGATCTCTTTGCTTAAGGATAAATTTAATGTTTCCCTTATTAATGTGTGGCCCTAGGGATTGGTTCTAAAATCCTTCAAGATAGACCTAAAGAAGGTCTTGCCCGACAGAATCCCAAAGAGATTTATAGAATTCACAAGGGAATCCATCACAACCCGGTGCTTTATCATTAACCATTTGCATAGTTGCTTCATGGAGGTCTTCAATGGTAAGAATTCTTTCACAGATCACCTTTTGAGCCTCAAAATCTTGCGTGGCACAACACTCAAACATTGGTTAAGAGCAACTCGGCGAGCTGCAAAGGGTGGATGAGCTTGAAAGACGAGATTGTAATGGTGCAAAAATGCTTGCAACATAAGTTGTGGGTCAATAATTTGATCTCTGTTGTCCATGATAGCTCGGATCTATTGAGAAGGCTTTCTGGCTCGGAGAGAAAGAAAGAATTCTTTCGTAACCCGATCTCCAATCTTGAGCTGATGCATTCAATCCTGGATCTAAGCACCTCTAGCATTATAGTTTTCCACAATTTGGATTTGATTTGAGACAGGTTGCAGAGCGTCGGAGAGGGATCTCCTTGAAGTGTCACTTTGTCAACCGACTAAGAGTTGAGGTGTTAGCGGTGTATAAGTGGCACCAAATTTTTAAAGGGACAAGGTGGGGGTGGGGTTGGGGTGTTTAAAATAAACTTGATTTTCTCTGGCATGCATGCATATGTGCCTATTAATTAGAAAAGCCCATTTTTTTAGGAAATCATATTTAAAGCATGTAGTTTACAATTAGGAAAACTAGTGTTAATGTAAAATCGTCTTATACTAGATTGAGAAAATTCATTGTAAAGGAGTTATAAATATGTATTCAAATTCCATACAAAAATCATGGAAACATTGTTATTATTAATGGAAGAGGTATTATTTCTATATATTGAACTTATGTTGTGGTTGTATCTTTATTTTTCTTATTTATTTTTGATATTTCACACTTAGAGAATGATTTACGCTTCATCTAATCCTTCATGATGTGTAATATTCAATTTTTACACCTACATTTGAAGAGGATCGAGCTACTCAAGAATTTAAAGAACTATATTTTCCATTTTTGTCATCTTCCTCCTACTCTTTGGACACTCCTTCTATAGAAATTACAAAGTTGGGAGATTAAAGCATCTACAAGACTTGCTGAGGATGATCGTAGTGAAGAGAAAGTAGTTATAAGAGTTGTAGATGATGACTCGGTTTTTATTAAAGAAATATGTCAAACAAAAGAACATGACATCTCGGTGTGTGAAGAATACATGATGGGTACAAAAAGAAAGTCACCCAAACTCATTTCACCAGAGAATAATGATACAAAGAGATTATTCATTCAATACTGACGCTTTATCTACCATAGAAAATGTTTCAGTAATGAATACTTTTCCAAACCAATTTATGAAGGGAATTTTAGTGTTGTTCCAAATCAATAAGAGATACATGATACAATTTTCTTGGTTTTAGACTTTTAGTCCAATCCGAATGCATCACAAGTTATATAGCATTTCCCTTGAAGAGTAGAGTTCATATATATAGTAATGTTAGTTTCAAGTACAAAGAAGTTCTTAAAAACATGATAACCAATGTACAAATTGACTTAAGAATTGATATAATTCGTTGGTGATAAATCCACTTTAATGTTCATCCTAAATTTTCAAAGTGATTGCAAAGAAGAAATCTAGTTTATCCCAATCATTCACAATCCATCTCCAAATCAAAATGGAGTTTTAAGTCTTCATTAATCTTGTCATGGTTACTAATTACAATCTTACAAGAGGAATGTTTCACATTTTTTTATTTTTACGTTGAAGGCATTCCCCCTATGGGAAAGGCCCTTGCGAATGTTTCTCCGATGTGTAAAATTTGGCGACCGTTTGGAATTTTTGGACGTTTTCATTTTACGGGTTATTTTTAAATTGCTTTTTGCATGTAATGTTTTTTGTGGGGTTTCAGTCACTGATATGTAGATGAAACCCTAGATATTCTCCCTCTTGCTTCAGAATTCTAGATATGTTCTATATTCAGCGTATGTGCGTGCCATGGATGGATTTCAAAGCTGGTTACATTGATGAGGGTATCTTATTTTCGAACCAGTCATTTTTTGCAGATATTCGCATATTACTTCAATTAAATGTTCTTTGTTTTTGTCTTTTTTAAGAATGTTTTGTGCCCAAGTTTTCTTTTGTTAAGAATTCAACTATAACTATAAGTCTGCAACAACATTCTTGTGTGTTTGTTTTAAACAATTAGTGTGAACTATGAAGTAAGACATAGATTATCATTTTTCACTTCAGTTTCCCTGCCCAAAATGGAGGAGGAGTGCCTTCTCAATACACCCAGGTTTTAAAACCAATGGGACTCTTATTTAATCAACATACTTTCCAATTAGGAATACTAAAATTTACACTAATATTTACTTGTACTCAGAATTCAACCCTTATTCTCCACAATAGGGTTAGTAATGTCAATTTCCACTTTGCACAATATGCCATTGCAGGATAATAAAAGTCCAGGCTTATCTTACGAATTATGATAAATTGTGATTAGTATGCAGATCAAGTGGAAAGTATTTTGACACCTACATAACTTTATATAAAAATGTCCAAGATTACACTCTAAGAAATTCAAAGAGAATACACGAAATGACTTAATTTACTTCTATACATCTTTACTCTGAGAAGTTGCTCTTATGCAGTCCCCAGGATAACTTCAGTCAAGCACATGCCTTGAATTTGATTTAATTTAAAATTTAACTATTAGTGAGGTCCACAATGGAATGAGCTCAAGCGATGGAGTACTCGAGCTTCCATCAACGACCCCAAGTTTAAATCCTTGGGATACTTAATAAAATGTTGAAATTGAATAAAATATTATATCCACAGAAGGAAAGAAACAATAAGCTCACCCCATAGCCATTATCAAGAGAATTCCTTACAAACCCCCTTTTAAAGGAATTAGCCCCCAATCTTCTCAGTGTACTTTATTGCGCCATTTTGAAACGAGGTTCCACCACCATGAAAGTAGAATTGATCCCCCTGAAACTTAATCCAGATCTGATGCCCCTTGAGAACAAAAGCTTCTTGTGGGGCACATTAACAAACCAAACAAAATCCCTACTCTCTGGCCATGGAAATGGAGTCATGTATCTTGGTCGATCAGGAATCAAACATCTCAGTAGCTCACTCTTTTGTGGGCAATGTCGCTCTCTGAAGAACTGCATGCGGGTGTCAAATTTATCAGAATGGTCATCTTCACATGGGGTTTGGCTGGTTTCTCTAAGCTTGGTAGACTTTATTTCCATCCTGAAATTGTGGAGGGTCGGGGTTTGTTCAGGTGTTTACTAATCTAGGTAGGTGTTACACAACATTGCATTTTCCCCGAATTGTTTATACTAGTGAGTATTTACTATTTCTTGCAAGTCTGGCATGTTAATTGTTACTCTAGGTGCCTTGAGTGGCACATATTCTATACTCTTTGTAATTGGCTTATATCATCCTATCAGGTTCTTTTACAAAGGTTCCTAGATTTGTAGTTGTATATATGTTCTTTCTATTAAAGGGGGCAGGATTTGATTTTTTTGCAATTTCATGTCAATTTTATGCAACACAGACCTATATACCCCAAAAAAATGGTGGGAGAAATGAACCACACCCAACATGAGAGAATCTCACTCGGTGCAAGAATTAATTGATTCTCTTGTAAATGTTAGAGATAAGCTCGTTGTTTTAAGTTTCTACACCCCAAGGTGTTGGGCTTGTAGATCTCTGCATCCTAAGGTATTTTCATTATTTAATCTTTTTATTAGGTAATAATCACCCTTCCATTTTCTTGTTCTGATTGAATACTATAGTTTGGACATTGATTCTTTTCACAAGGCAGATATACTGGTTTTGGCTAGCTTACTGTGTGCAAGTTTTCTGCACATGAAAAATATTTTTCTTAGGATGGATATAGGATCAAGTGAAGCTTTGTCTCTCCATCATATTTTTGCCTCTTTGAAGTTGTTATTAGATTTGATTAGTAAAGAGGATTATGTGCAGGTTTTGTTATTAGATTTAATCGGTAAGGAAGCATTATGTTTAGTGTAGAGGTACATAATGGATTTATGTTTTTCAAGGGGTTTCCATCATCAGGTTAGGACTTAAAGACCATTTACTTCCAGCAAAGTTCTACTTGATCAAGGACCTAATGACCATTTACTTCCATTAGTTTTCCATAATATGCAATCACATTTATTGCAATGAAAAGTGTGCAGTTTTTTTCAAGCTTCTTTCCTTTTACAAGGCTTGCAAAATTTTATCCCACAATAAATGTTCTGTTATGTCTTGAGTAGCAGTTATATTAAATGGAATTTGATAGTTTATTTCTGAGCTAAAAATTCTCATCACTAGATCAGTTTTGCAGATTTGTCAACTGGGGAGATGCATAGTGATGTGGAATTTGTGAAGGTGAACTATGAAGAAAATAAATTTGTGTTATAGCTTGAATATCCATGTTCTACCATTTTTCCAATTCTATAGAGGGGCACAGGGACGTGTTTGTAGCTTCAATTGTACTAATGTGATTGTAAGTCAAGTTTATTGTTGTAACTACCTGGTTTACTCATCATTTTCAACTATAGTGCTAGGGATCGCCCGACCCCCCACGATTCCTTTCTTATATGTTTCTGATATGGTTATGGATACGCCACGGATACGTGTGGGTATCTCCCGGATATGTCATCACGTATCCATGACTTATCCGGGAGGTGCCCACACGTATATGTGCGTATCCCTTCCTAAATACGTCTTTTAAAGGTTTTAATTCATTTTTTTACTTTTCTAATCACTAAAACCAAACCCTAAAAATAAAATGAATAAAATAAAACACCCTAATCACCACAAAAGAACTTGATTTTGAGGAAAATCTAGATGATATATTCTAGATTTGTTTGTATTCCTATATCATATGTATGGCAGCCACATGAACAATGAAATGTAAAATCTTAAGTATATTGTATGTTTTGAAAATTTGAACATTGATCCTAGTATATTTTTCAAATTTCAAGTTTTTTTCATATTCATGTTGACATGATATTCGTATATCATATGTATGGCAACCACATGATCAATAAGGTGCAGCCTTGGACCTCCTTTAGGATTTGGAGAACCTCAACTACATGCTTTGTCAAATAACAAATGTTTGTCCTTCAAGAAGCCAACACATGTTGGAAACAATTGAAAGGAAAAGACAAAATTTGTTGTTGGAACCGATAAAAAACAAGAGGATTTGACACCTGTTGGTGTTGGCAGAAATCTGGAAGATGCAGTGCCTCCTACAAAATCCATGCAAAAATCAGACGAACCAACTCTTGTGGGTGTTGGCAGATAAGAATTGTTTGTCCATGAGATACACCCATATTTTTGTGTATCTACAATGGCATTTGAAGTGCTTTTACATCTTACATTTATGTACAGTCTCTTGTTTTCCTATCCATTGTATAGAACCTTAAGCAAGGTTTCACTTTTATTGAAAACCCCATTAGATAATTCTTGTGGTTTGAGATTTTGCTCATTCCAAAACTTGAGTCGAGTTTTTCTATTGCTTTTCCTGAGAAGAGTTGTTTTAGATCACTACTTGTGGACTTCTATGTTATTTGAAATTGTGAAAAAGTCAATATATGACACAAGGTTGATTATTGTAGCATGCTTGAAGGCATCTGACAATCATACCCATTGGCAGACTAGGATGAGGTGTTTTGATCAAGGATCTGGTGTTTGTTGTTGTTTTAGATCACTACTTGTGGATCTCTATGTTAGTTCAAATTGTGAAAAAGTCAAATATATGACTTGAGGTTGATTGTTGTAGCTTGTTTGAAGGCATCTGACGATCAACAAAATGGGGTGACGTGTTTTCTGCAAGGATCTGGTGTTTTTTGGTCTAGCCTAGCTAATGAGTTGATTATTGTAGCATGTTTTCTTTAGTAGGATATATTGTGAAGTAACAAAAGATAACGAGATTCTCAGTTGTTCTATATCAGATTCTGCTAAGGAGGATTGATGAACATTCTGAATCAATGTAAAGATAGGTACTTGAAATATACAAATTTGCATGCCTCCCAATGTAAAATTCTTCTCTTTCGCTCTGCTCATTTGTGACATGGCTCGGTGGTGAGAGATCTTCGGCTCTAATGTAGCTCAGCTGTATGTGACAACCTTGGCTCATTTACACACCTCATCGGTCACAATACTTTGATTTCCTAACTTACGTTTGTCAATGCAACGTGAAATGTGAACTCGCCAATACATTTAACCTCTAACTCGATCCACGACTTTTTCTAACACAACGAGCCAACTTTCCTTCATCAACCAACTTTGTTGGTAGCTCAATCTGAACTCGCTAGAAACTTCGTTTCTGTGGGGAATCTTCATCACATTCTTAATACCTAAAGGATAATGTGAAATGATAATTTATATGGCTTTGTAATAAGAAGATAAATTCTTGACATTTGTTATATTATACTAAATTAGAATTAGTCCACTCTATAAATTGAACTTAAAATGAACGAATACAGATAACATTGGACATAAAAATAACATTTGGTAGAAATCACTAAAATGTTATCTGCAAAATATATGGGTTGTCATCCAAAGTTACTTTCTCAGATGTCATGTAATTATCATGAATACAGAGACATAATTTGAATGATCGACTTATCTAATCATTATAATGTAAGAAGCCATTAGAATGTTATATGTAAAATAGTATCTTGTTATGAATTGTTAAGAGCTTTTTTGTCAATTGTTGTATACGAGCCACTAACAATTGTCTCATGTTTGCATACGCAAAACATGAATTCCACTATTGGAATATCTATTCTTCTCAAAGGTATAAACTTAAGGCTCTGCGACATATTTTACACATATACAGTCTATAATATAGATTATTAAGCAAGTCGTATTTTTGAGAAACATGTTTAGAAATTTGATCGAAGATGTAAATTTTTAGGCATTCTTTCGATGAATTTTTTGTTGACATGCCTTGGTAAGGTGTTGCTTCTTTCTTTGTTGGAGTTGGGTGAGTTTATGTATGAATACGTTGTACACTTGGTGCGCTACCAACAACGATGCCTTAGTTCCCATCCACGGTTTTGATGCTTTACAGATGGGCAACACATATAGTACTCATGACACAGTATCGAACATGGTATCTAGGGAGCTTTGCAAAAGGGTTTAGGACTTCATACCAATGATTTCCTTTCAAATAATTTGACACGGTTTGGGACCAAACTTCGAGTTGGTCACGTAGGCCAATTTTGGCTGTCATGGACTTTCCATTATATGCAAGCCACTTATATGACACAAGCCTTTGGAGGGGATTTCATACATCAATCTCCTTGCTAATAGCTTTTTGACAATAAGATTGCACCTACACATATGTTTCCTTTCGCCAGATAATTCTTTACATTCATGGTGTTTCTCATTTTTAGGATTGGAATTCCTTATGTCTTGCACTTATTCACACCTCTCTCAACATGAAATTCATATATTTAACGATTCACCCAACTCATTTGCAAAAAAATGGCCATGTAGACCATCACAACCTCTACATGTTGAAAACATTGAACCTTACAATCACCCAGTCCATTGCACAAATTACCTGATGGACTAATTTATGGAAGTCGATGATGATCGATTGTAACACAAAGTTCTACTTTAAAAAATCCACTTTTCCTATCATCAAATTTGACAAATATTGAGTACTCAATATTGGCCATGTTGGAATCCCAAGAAAATGTTGCATATTCCAATGCCACCAATTTTCAAAGGGTGCCGCAAAAAAATGCATATTAAACTGGCTTCAACTTTAACTATCCACAAGTCTGACGTCCTTACTTTGTAGAAGGCCACTATTCAAATTGGAAACACCGAGAAACATGGTCTTCTATTTACATTTATCTCTAGAGTCCCCTCCCTTACAGATCTTTACCTTTCGCCTCTTTCTTCTTATGGGCAATACTCAATAATGGCTCATGCCCCTCTACTTCTGGTCTAAAGAAATGAAGATGCACACCCAAGTTATCTCCACCAGTTCCCCTTTAAAAAAATTGTCCCCTTCCTCCCTCCCCAATCAACACTCTGCAATTCTCAACGTGTTGTATGTTAATACATTTTACATGTAACTCTATATAAAAAATGATGGCCATGTTTTAAATATTTAAGTTGTATGAGAGAGTCAAATAAAATATTTGTAACTATTTTATGGTTAGAATCATACAAAACATCTAACTCGATGTCAAATTCAAACCATGAATACAAATATAAACAATGTGACTTCATTTCTAAAATATAATCTACCTTTTTTGCACTGTGAATCTTTCTTTTTCTCTTTTCTCTTATTGTACAACAACATCTTTTGATTCCCTGACCTTCATCTATGGTTTATTAAGGATACGGTCGTCTGCATACTCCAACACTTACATTCAGAACTCATGGTTGATATGCTCTCATTTCTTTGTAAATATCAATTCTTGCAATGTTTCCTCTAGCGAGCCGACAACAAAAAACAAAAGATTTCTTCACTTTTCAAATCGCTTGATCCTCTATTTGGTCTCCACATCGGCTCACTACATTTTCCAAATCGTCTTATTGCTCACATTCACTCAAATTTCATATACCCCTTCTAACAAAGTTTTCAATATTAATGTATTTATGAGCTTCTTTCCAATTACCAACAACTCTTGTACCTTCGACTAGCCAACTCCACTTCTTTCTTTATTACTCTACTCCAGTTTTGGTTTTCTCTATTCTTCCCTTTCGGCGTTCACATTGCATTGCTCGTGTGCGATTGCTAGTTATATACCTGCGTACAAAAACGTAAATAATCCAATACTTAAAACAATCTAAATTTATTTTAAAGAGAAAAACAAACAATATAAACAATTTATTATTTGTTTATACTATTTAGAATCAATTTAAAGTTGAAGTTGAAAAAAGAGACTACGATTGTATGACCCTTATCTATTTAAATTATTAGTTTAATATAATTAATGACCTGTGTCGCAAATTGTTTGAGAAAAATCTCATGTAAATCTGCTATATAGATAGTATGTGAAGTGTTTGAAAAAATATTCTGAAGTAGTTTTTAGTTGCAAACTCTTTGTATAAAATATCTTTTAAACACTATTAATCTTTGGTGTAAATATTTTTATGGTTAATTTCACATTTTACATACTTATAATTTTTATTTCCCATATTTATCATATTTTAAAAATAAACTGTAATATATATATATATAAACTGCATATGAAAATTGCTACCTCAAATCACTTCCGTAGAAGGAAAAATTTAGAATACAATTTTTCTCCTTAATACCAATTGCTCTATTTGAAACCTACAAATCCCTAAAAATGACATCATCTCTAAACCCGTGAATAAGTTTGTTTAGGGTCTACAATATATGTATTCCCTTTTATATAATATATCATTTCAATAAGCTATAGAATATTTGAAGCAATGAGATGTTTGATTCCAAATTTATCTATCCTTAATTTTTCATATTTCGGTTTCTATACCTATTCTATCAAAATTTGTTAAGTGCAATACTTAAAATTGAATTTCCCCAAATACTTCATTTTAAAAAAGAATGACAATTTCCAATGGATGCACACGAGCTTGTATGGCAACATACCATTAAATCTTTTAGTAAATATTAGTTCACATTTACCAATTTGAAATAAAGAATTTTTTTTTTTTGTCTACTTATCTAAAGTAGGAATTTCACGGAAACGTGAGAAAATGAAACAGAGAAGAAAACGATTCTCAACTTCCTGAAAGCTATACCTACCTAAAGCATGTTAGAAACAAAAGAAATATGGGCCAAAATGATGAGTATAGTGGGGTAACGTGGATGTCGAAATAGCAGATGGGCCTAATATGTCTGGTGGATATCTAGTCAGGAGCATCTTATTGATGGGCCCCAATGTCCACATAATAATTGATCCACCAACCCACTTTAATGTATCCTTTTAATTAAGGAGAAGATCTCTAATTCCTAATGGTGTTGCGTCTGGAGGAACACATAAATCTTATCAAAAACATGTCCACTTGTGGATGTTAAAAGATGTAGATAATTCTAGTGATAATAATCAAAAGATGTAGATAATTCTAGTGATAATAATCACTCATTCTTTCCCCTCGGTTCACAGATGAGGATAACACTTTTTTTTAGTATTAACTTAGAATTTAGCATGTTATGGAGGAAAACATTATCTTTGTTTCACCAACAAATACGTAAGGTCTTAGAGTGAGAAATACTATGGATCTAACATATTGGGAGAGTGCTAGCCAAATGATTGCTGATGTTTCAAAGTCTTCACAATATTAAAACATAGAGGTAATTAAAACATTCTTATGTATAAAAGTGGAATAATATTCCAATTGATTCCAAGGTAGGAATTACAATTGAACACCTTTTAAAGGCAAACCACATACACCCATTGGAGGTAAGGAGACACTTCTAGGAAAGAAACAAGTTTAATACTAGGTTTTGATGTTTTAGTGTTACTTTTGTGTTGTTTTTTCTATTTTTAAAATTATGAATGTAAATTTTTAATTTTAATGTAAAAAATATATTAGTTAAAATATTCTAATGCAACAATCTAAAATAATGTAGAAAAAATGTCAACCCTCCAAAATTAGTAGTCTTTCTTTAAATGTTGACGTAAATAAGGGACCATTTTTAAAAGATGATGTAAAATTAATGTTAGGGTTCATAGTCTACAAAAGTAATGTCAAATTTAATAAGGTTGATTTTGTATGTTAAGTTTAAGGCTTTCACGAGAAATTTTCATTAGATATTAATTGTTGTGGGATTTTATATTTACGTGAATTTTAACTTGTATGAGTACTCACTACACAAATGACATTTTTCTTCATATAGTTTTGGATTGGAGATTGTCGTGGTTTGGAACCGTCCTAACCATGGAGATTGTACAATATTCACCCTTATCATGCCCCCATGGTTAGGAACCCTCACAATCATGGAGAGGGCACAAAGTTTGTCGTCGCGGATTTCAACCATTGAGAGAGAAAAATATGTTCAAATTTTGAGAGCCTCATTTACATGGTCAAGTTTATTAATTTGATTAACATTGAAAATCATTTGCATATTGTTATTATAGAACTAACATAATTTTAATATATGGAGACTTGGGATATGAAAAAACTGACAACATTGTAAATATGTGAATTTCAAATCCTATAACTAAAGAGAATGAAGTTGAGGAAAATACTTTATTATAACTATGGAGGCTTCAACTCTTGTAATTGAAGAGGATATTGAAATTCATGGAAATATACACATTTCACAAATAACTAATGTCAATTTGGAGACTGATAATGGTAGAAAAAACCCGTCTAGAATTTCCACATTTATAACCAAAAAAAGTCTAGTATTGTATACTATATATACATTTTATCATATTTTCATAAGATAGACAAATTTATAAATATATTAGTAAATTGATTGTAAAAAATAATGTATTTGTTATAAGAAAGCAATGTGAGTTATAGGAAAGAAAAATTTAATCCTAGACATGAGAGGAGTTCTAAATGTTCATAACAAAAGACTAATATATAAGGATCTTTCAATCTATAAAAAGAATTTGAGTAGTGCAATTTCCTCATAAAAGTATTTCTATATTTCATGTGGCTATATGGTCCATAATGCAAGAACATGATTTCAAAAAATCAATTGAAGAGTTGAATAAGGGTTTGCATAAACGGTTAAAATATTTTTTTATTTGTGTCAATATGATTGTGTTGATGTTGGCCAAAGAAAATATCCAATGAAAGGTCACACAAAAATTATATCATAAATCTATTCAAAATACAATAATTGCTAACCACTATCTAAAAGTGTATAGATGGTGAGGATGATGATTGAATGGTAATAAAAGAGTTGTGTTTGGTTGAGAAAGTTTCTATTACCACACTTGAAAGAATTATAGAGAAAAGTTTAATAAGCCTTTCGAATAAAATATAGCATTTCAATGTTTTTAAATTTTGTGTATTTCAAGTATGGGTAAATGTTTTAGGGTTTGATATAGATTATAATATTTAATTGTTGTATATTTTAATATTTTTATTAATTGAGAATGGTATTTTATTTAACATTAAAACAATAATTTCTTTATATTTTATATCTGTTCTTATTTTATTCATTATAAGATGTGAAATATTCATCAATGTATATCTATTGATATAGTTTAATGATAAAAAAATGTTCCATGATACAACAATCATTGAAAGTTACATATTCCATTAAGACACGAAAAATAATAACGAGAAAAAATCCATTTCTTTACATCATATGGTTTGATGTCAATTGATCAAACCAATTATTTTAAAGAAATGCATGATGTGGAGATATGGTGGAACAATACTTGCTAAAAAAAAGGTAATTAAAGTGAATACTATTTTTCATTTTTATTCAAATGTTTTCTTTCATTATCCAATGTAATCTATTATATTGGTAATCGGAATATTGAAATATTATTATATGTAAAAAAATTAGAAAAATGCACAATTTAAGTGTTATCTATTGATATTTGATAATTCTAATTTGATTGTGAACTTTATCAAAATAATGCCAAATATAATATCCTAATTAAAATTTATTAGTATGTATATGTATATGTATATGTATATGTATATGTATATGTATATGTATATGTATATGTATATGTATATGTATATGTATATGTATATGTATGTGTATATATGTATACGTATATGTTAAAATGAACATGTTTTGTAAATCATTTCATTTTGAAAAGGATGGTTATTTGGTATTTGCATATATAAATAGGGAAACCAATACGATTATGAAACTATTCTTTATTGTCTTCAATGAGTTGTCATTGTTTTTATATGACTATATAAACGAAAATATATATATCAAAATATCATTTGACCATTAAAATTGTAATATAACATGGTATCTCTTTCATAATGCAAAGGAGATACTTGATGAATATCTTGGGGAATTTACAAACCTATGGTTATGTTCATCAATTGGATAAGATCGCCTCCATGAATAACTGAATTGATAGAATAAATTTAACATGATAAGTTCAAGATTGTTTGGGGTCGAACACGGTGCATAAAGAACAACCATGGGAAGAAAATAACGAAATATACACAATACACAAAAATCACGAGATTCAATTGTAGAGAACCTGGAAAATAATGTTAAATATGAACATTTTAACATTGTTTGTATAGATTGCATTGGATTAGTTTATAATTTATAATACTTAATTAAGAAATGTATAATGCCTATAAAATATGATGTTAATTGAAATATTATCCTTGAACATAGTTGAAAAGTCAACTTTACAAAGTTAATAAGACATTTATGTGAAAAAATATATGCTATATCCAATAGATAGCATTACAACAAAAACACTACATGATTCATTTATATTTGAATGAAATTTCATGAGAACATGTAAATTTTAATGTTTAATATTTTGCATCTTCTTAGACCCATACTAGATATGTTAATTGTTTATTTCAAGAAAAACATTATCTTGTGAGTTTGTTAAATAGATATAGATTTCCTACTAAATATACACATTCAAATTTGTGGAATGATGTTGTAGACATGTTAGTTTTATCCAACGATAAAAAGATTACAACATAGAATATTATGATGAATATATAAATAAAATAGTAAATCATAAATTTAGGAGTGAAAAATATCAATTTTCTATGGCTAAACGTGTTTTAAAAATGACTACCACACTTTATGAATATTTAAAAAGCCAAATAATGTTAACTTTTGTTGATATTATGGTAGTGAATTCAAGAATTCACAAGTTGACAACATAACTAAAATTTTGTTTGACAAAAATACAAAATATCATGTTTTCATAATTGTCAAACACATTACAAATTCATTAAGGCACAATTCGAAATAGAGATAAATAAATCAAAAATTTATGATTTTTGGCCGATATGCCTTTCTAGAGTCGAAATTATTGAAAACATATATTTTAATCATCTTTTCGTTCCTCATTATATCCCTTGTTGTCTCTAATCATCCCCATTGCACTCCCCCTCTCCTTGCGACCAAAATTTTATGCAGACAAAGATCTCTCACTCTCATCACCACTATGTTGTCATCATGGTGTCATGTCCACCGGTTTCTGGTGTTGTGGCAATGTTTCTATTTAATAAGAAGTGTATTTCTCTTCCTTAGTGCCATGTCGGTTTTCGATGAATATGTGGAAACAATGGAGGAAAATGCAAAGATATATTGTTATAATTTTAAATGCAAAGAGTTTGTGGTGACTCTAAATGTATTAAATAGCTCAAAATGGAAATGAACACCACAGGGAAAATTCACGTCAACATCCTTTGGTGAATTTACGATTACAACTAATAAAAGTGTGCATGTCATTGGAAAATAGGAAGCGGTGGCGAGGGTGCTAAGATTCGGGAGGAGGAGGTGATTCTCTCGGAGATAATTATGGGCAAACACAATGCTAAAAGCGTGAGGATAAAAAAATTAGCTACCGCACTGGACAAATGTGAAATTTTCTAGATCTACAAAGACAGATAATCAAACACAAAAAAATGAATCTACATAGAAACCAACTTCATTGCTTGTTTTTTTGAATGCAAAGGTCTACAATTAAAACTATATAGCCACCGTAGGAGAATCCTAGGAGCAAAATCCATGGAAAAAATCCATTAGTTAGCTTATACAACCGCAATTAGAACAACAATTAACAATAGATGTGATTCCAAGTTGAACAGTCATTAACAACAGTTGCACAAGTTGTTAAAGTGTAACTGAAAGAGTTGATTGTGCTAACACCCCCCCTTAAGCCTAACTAAGGAGACAAAATCCTAAAGAGAGGAAAGAGGAAAGATGAGAGAGGAAAAGAAGATATGAATCCCCCCATAATGAAAGAGCTCCCATGCTAATGATGAACACATGAAGGCGAATATGATCCACTGCATACAAACAACATTTCTCCCCTTAGGAAGAAAAGGATCCACTGGTAATTGGAGAAGCTAATCCAAAATATGGGTGATATTGGAATCCAAATCCAGATGATGTGTGCCTCTGAAAATTGCTCACATGTCCACATGTCGAAAGTGATGATGGCAATCCAAGATCCTGTGAAGACTGATATAGAGCAAGTTACAAAGGCGAAGAAGATGGTGGGCCAACAATGTTGATGTAGCTGTCATAAAAGAGGAGAGATAACCCCTCAAATGTGTCCTCCAAGTCTAGAATACGAGTCTCCATAAACAAGTGTGAAACTCCTATCAAGAGATCATCCCAAAAAGATGAATCAGGAAGACTATGGATGCCCTGCTGTAAGAAGCCATTGGAAGCTTTCGAAGAAGCAACACAAAACTCAGAAGTAGCAACAGATGCAAGGACAAAAGAGTGGTCCTTAAAGAGAAGACATATGTCTTCAATAGTGTCATCTAGATCCAAAATTAGGGATTCTACAAACAAAAAAGAAATGTTTGGTAGAAATTTCTCCCAATGGACTGAATTTAGAAGACGTAAATGACCATGCTGCAATGAATCACTGGAGGCTCTTGAAGAAGCATCTATGGAATCAAGATTTGCAACATGTGTTGTTGATGGGAAATAAATGAACTGATCATCTATACAAGATGTGTCCACATTAGATGAGGTGACATAAGTCTCAATATCATCAATATCCTAGTTTTCCAGGAAACATCACTTTCAGATGAAGATTCAATGTCTCCATACAATTGTTGGATGATGATCCAAGCAGTAAAAGGGCACTCAAGTGTGCTCTATGTGATTTAGAGTATCCTCAAAAATAGTAAGACATATTAGTCCATAGACTATGTCATTATTATTAAACCATGCATTATTTTCATCATAGTCACGTGGCTCAGGAATGAGTCCGAGGAGATAGGGTAATAGATCTTGCTCAAGGCAATGATTCTTTATCCCTTGTTTCCAAGACAAAAATTCTATGAAGCTAGCCTAACAATAGAATGATGAAAATGGTGTTTAAAAGACATGATTAACCCTTCGTAAATGGAACTTTATCTCAGTTTATGATTACAAATTACATGTATAATTCCCCAATAATGAATGCAAAAAGCATAAAAAGAGACTTATCCTTCACATGTAGTGACATGCAAGTTCATGCAAAAGAAATGTGCACATTGTAGCAAGGAACGAGCCCGATCTACAATCATAACCTCCATAGTGCTCCCTCTCCTACGAAACAAACATTAAGCGTCCTGTTGAAGAAGTATGATGTGTATGAGACCAATGGTGAGAGGTAACGACCTGCTGTAAAATAACAAGTGTTGGAGATAACAAACATCTCACAGTTTGCCAAAAATGGCATGGCAATTCTACTTGCAATGTTCCTCTAAAAAAGCATGAAAACCATCGATCTCTATTACACCACTTCAATAGCAACAAAGATGTTTTGGCTATCAGCAATTGGCATGCAAGACATTTAATGGTATTGTGCGCAACTTGTAGAAAATGATCCACTTTCAACAGCAAATGCAATGACAAGGAGGTTGATTCAAAAAGCATTTACCACCATGAAATTGCTGACTAGAGCTGAGTGGCTGCGAGTGTATGGAAGAGGCCTACAAATCTCATAAAATGGAGACTATGAGGTCGCCCTTGAAGAGTGAACAATACCCCAACACCCAAAGGTGAATCGGGTCTTCTTGGCAATGATACACAACCATCAAGATTGGGGGAAAAAAAAAATCGTGGTTGCAGTCTGCACAAGAAATATACATGCCATTACCCAATCATTGTTCAATGCATTCACTTCGACCTGACAACGTCTTTGACTGCTCTGATACCATGTAAAATTTTCCAGATCTACAAAGACAGATAATCAAGCACAAAAAAATGAATTTGCATAGAAACCAACTTCTGTATTGCTTGTTTATTGAATGCAAAGGTTTACAACTATATAGCCACTGTAGGAGAATCCTAGGAGCAAAATCCATGGAAAAAATCCATTAGTTAGCTTATACAACCGCAATTAGAACAATAATTAACAATAGATGTGATTCCAAGTTGAAAAATCATTAACAACAGTTGCACAAGTTGTTAATGCATAACTGAAAGAGTTGATTGTGCTAACACTGATCACGTTAATCCATTTTGAAAGATAACATTGACATTTGTTTTGTGTTTGAATTATGAAATAATGCTTTTGTCCTAGACATACATGTTCCTGTAGAGTAATGGGATACAAGAAAGCAGAGCCACCTGATATTTTTTGAACTTTCGGATCCCATGAAAATCATTATACAATTTCACTTAGTTCATGTAATTTTTGTGTGAAATTGGTAGAACCTAGAAATGAGCCTTCTTACCATATTTTAAAATAAAAATATATCAATAAAGGGAAATTTCTATCATACTGAAATCTTATAGAGAGGGGACATAGAGTCACCAAAAGGATGTGTTGAAGAATTTAAAGTTGAGGGACCAAATTATTGCACGAGGAAGATGGGAGATGAAGAAGGAATTTGAGGGAGGAGAATTCAAGAATTGAGAATTTTTTTTTGGAAGAACATATATGAAAACCCAAATGAACTGTGTGTCATTTTTGTCGATTGTTTGATGGAAAATAAATTCTTACAAGACATGTTATAAGATTATAATATAGTCAAAATAGCAGATTGCATTTAAATTCCACAAGACCTTTATTTCTGCAAAATTTTAAACTTTTGTGATAGAAATCTTTTGATTCAACTTTTATATGTAAGTCCACACCAAAAGACTAGACGTATTTTTGGCAAGGCATTTACTAGGGTGATGGAAGATAAAGAATCATAAATAAGAAATAAGGGAACAATCAAGTAAATAGTCTATGTTATAATTTAGTAAGAAAACATTATACTTTTCTTTTTATGTTAGGAGTAATGAAGAGGAATGGTGAATTATTTTTTAAATATTATACTTTGTTGTAAAAAAAAATTACGAACGATCTCTTTTTTCTTTCCATACATCTCATCTTTATCTATTACATCTTTCTTAGGTTCATCATCTACTAATTGAGTCATTTTAAATTTAATTTTGATTTCTTGTTAACAAATAATTGTTGAGGAAGTCGGTGTGCTAATTTGTTTGAAAAAAATTATCTTGAGCCAACACCAATTATAATGAATACTATTTTAAAGGTCATGAGAAAATGAGTATTTTACCTCACACATTATTTCACATATTCACTTTTTTAACATTGAATAATAATTTTGGATGCTTTATACTTAAAATAGTTCCTCGAAACTATGATTATTTTGAGAGTTTAAAATTCCAACTACATGCATCATATCACATTCCCCTTCTCATAGATTTTTCAATATATATAAAATACGTTCGAGTTTACTATTTTTATTATAATATTTGGTGGGATACTTACTAGTGTGTATTTCAAAAACCTCAAGATGGTGTCTTACAATAATCATCATCGTAATGGCATTATGTTCCTTTTTTAAACATGTGTCAATGTGCTTAGAATTTAAAAATTCTTAGGTTTGTGTGTTTATTTATTTATATTATTAAATAATGATTTATTAATTTAAAAATTTCCATGGTGAACGTATTACTCACTTATCAATAATTATGTAGTGTCATTTCATTATTATTTTTATAACTAGCAAAATCGTGACGTGAAATGTACAATGTGAACGCCGAAAGGGATATATTGAATAAGTGAAATTGGAGGGAGAGGAAGAATGGGAAAGGAAGATGGGGTAGAAAATGACATTTGAGGGTAGAGAAGGGAAAAGAAAAGGAAAGTGGAATAGAGGAGTTAATGTGAAATTTAAGTCTCTATGAAGAGCATGACATGTATGTCTCGCGCCTCTAATACTACGATGTTTTGGCATTGGCGGTGTACTCGGAAACGAACATAGCAAGCAGCTTAGGAGATTGAAGGGCGGTCGATGGCGTGATGATAGCTCATTCAGGCCGCTCACTTGTAACTCTCGTAAGATTTAGGGATATAGCCATGGCGTGCCTGAACTTTCCATGGACTGTTTCATTCCTCTAGCAGATCCCTTTAATGCATTTGGGTTTTCTGTGATGCCATGCCCGATTTTCATGTGATCATCGCTTGTAATATTGGGTAGATTCGAATTACGATCTGGCATGGAAAGAGGGTACATTCCTTGAAGAATACTGTAGAAATGGGTAATAAGAAAAATAAGGCAGCAGAGGAGGCACGAGGCATGCGTAATTTTTTGGTATGCATAAAAACCCTAAAGTAACAAATAAAAGTTACAATGTTAATGCAAGTGTATATTATAGCTTTGCACTATTATTGCCATTTAGCTTTAAAGGTTATTGGAAGCAATTCTGCTTGTCTTTGTATCTATAATGAATTTATCATTTTGCCCATCTCATTATTTCTTTTGTTTTTTCCAGCCTTTGGAGGGAAATAATACAGATCATGTTCAATCCCTTTCTGTAAAGAAAAAAGAGCCAAAAGAAGGTCAAACAGTTAGTGATGTAAAGAAGCCTTCTGTTCTTTATATTGGCTACATACCTCATGGGTTTTATGAAGAGCAGATGAGAGGTAAGGACTGAAGAAAACCATTTTATAATTTGTTTTGATAATTATTATTTGTCTGATTATTATTTTAGCAATGGAGTTATGTGTTATTTTAGATGGCATGTGCACAGTACAAGTCAATTTTGCAACAATTATTTGTGGACAGGAATTTTACATTCATATCTGACCCACTTAATGCTCTTTCTATCCAACTTATTTTGGATCAAACGACTTCAAATTTCAAGGAATAAAAAGGTTTGTAATGAAATTTCTTTCCACATTGTGAGTGTTTTATGGAAAGACATTTAGATTAATATTTTAAAGTAATTGATATCATTGATACGCTGATGTCAATGTTTTCTGTTTTGTAACCAAAGGAAAAACTACATACAATAAATGGGGTTCATCACTGTCATTGGTAAATTGAATATATCCTTAGTTCTGCTTTGTAACAAAAGGAAAAACTAAAATGTTACACGAACGTCTATTTATCATCCAAATTTCTCATATTTAGTATACCATTGACCATTGACGTCTATTTAGTATATTTATCATTGACGTTAAGTAGGATCAATTTTCGTTATCTTATGTTTGATTATATGCCTAAATTTGTTCAAAGTCCAAATGTTTGTTAAATCAGTAAATTTTATGCTTAATGTCAGTACCATGTCGGATTTTACAGACACCCATTTTTTCATAATTGAAATTGCGATGAATACAAAACAGATTTCCGATGTAAAAGTAAATGCCCAAATTTTGTATTTGACGACATACCCAAATTTCGTGAAAGCCCGAACTGTTGTTTAATCAGTGAATTTGAAGTTTGGTGTCAATAGCATATGGAAGGATATAGACACCCATTTTGTCATTAATGCAACTGAGATGAATACAGAACAGATTAGAGAAATCTCACATATTCAAGAATTTTGTTTGAAGGATACTAGATTGATCCTTTTAGATGATTGTAATGGTTTGAGTATTTGGTTTCAGCAACGTTTCTCTATGAACTGTTAAAACCCCAATGTGTTTTGGTCTTTCAGTGATCGTAGTTAAAATCCAGGTGGGTTTTGGTGGATTCAGAACATCCTGACTTGGGTGTTGTTTTGTTTCCTCATTTAAGACAGTATGGCAACCACTTCAATGGAGTAAAAAACCCTTGTCGCACAGGAGAATGAAGGATTCAATGGCAATATTAGTGGGTTCAAGTGCAGAGCAAGATGCCGTAGGCGGGGCTTTCACGTTTTCATGCGGGTTTTCCACTTTTCCAAAACGAAAAAACTATTAGAAAATGAAAACGTCTGAGCGGTCGTCAAATCCGTCAAATTTGACATAGTGGTAGAAATGTCCATGAGAGGCCTTTCCCATAGGGGGAACGCCTTCGGCGTAATTAATTACTATTATATTTTCATTAATATAAATTTTATTTTATTTAATTATTAACTATTAATTATTGTTTAATATATTTTTCTAATAATTTTTAATATTATTTTATTATTAATTATTAGTTATGAATTATATTAGTAATAATCTAGTTGTAATTCATTATTTATAGTTATAATAAATTATTATTAGTTTCTTATTAATTATTTTGAAATATCAAATATTATTAATTTATTATTAATAATTAATAATCAAATAATATTAATTAGTATTATTCTATAAATGTTAATTAGTAATAGTTGTTATTTAATTACAAAGTGTAATTTCTTATTAAAATATTTAGTTAATTTAGATTGTAAATCCTAGCCACCTAGTTGTAAATGACCCATTAGATAGTGATTTAGATTCTAAGTCTAAGAAAGATGTTTATTTAGAATCTGAGAATGAGGAAGTACTTCCTCCTATTTAGAAGGATCCACTATAACAAGATCTTGAGAGTTACGTGGATTTGGTGAATTCAAAAGGAACATGCTCCTTCCAAAATTCTAAGGAGCATATTGAAATTATGATTCCAATCCATAATAATGAAAATTAAAATTCAAATACTAAAAAGGATTGGATGGTTATGAACAAAAAAATAAAGGGAACAATACTCCCCTTAAGATGCACTTAAGATCCCATGGGAAGGGGTCTCGGGAGGAGCTCTTTGTGTTTTAATTTTGGTGTTGTTATTTTTGTTGTACTGTTGGTTTTAGATGTGTTGTTTTTTTGTTTCTTTGTGTTGCTAGTAGAGGTGGCTTCATTTGTTCGTCATTGCTATGCTTTTGTCTCCACTTATTGTATGGGGTAGGGTCCCCTTAACCCTCTTTTACCTATAGTAAAAACAACTAGTTAATTTGTTAAATCATAAGTTTCTTATTTTTGTAATGACCTATGTATTATAAGTCATACTTATTTGTAATAAGTTTCATTATTTTGTTACGAGTTCCATTATTTTGAAATATAATTCAATGATTTTTGGAATTTTATGTACGAAGTTTTTGAATTGCCCATTATGCAAAGATCTCTCTCATACTCAATTGCTTACCTAGTATACTGAAATCCATGCGAACATTTAGGATGATCCATGACATTATAGTATGTAGCAAAAGTGAAGAATGCAAATAAGTGATTCCGATTAGGATGTATATCTCTAGGCATACTTGTAATATTTATGACTATCTATGAAGGAAATATTTTCCATTGTTGATTACATAAAATTGAAAAGTTTGATTGTTGTTTAGATGAGTAGCCCTATCTTAGAACAATGTGAGCATTTGTTGTATTTTAATCTTGAAATGACATACGTTATTATTATTGAAGAATTGGAATACATGTTTTGTCTTTGAGCTAGTTCTTTTTAACTCCATATACATGTTGTTCTAAGTTAGGTTTATAATGTTTTTGAAAACCATGGTCTATACTCCAATGGAAAGAAACTCATTATATTCTTGTGGAGTTAATTTTATTATTATATTAAAACAAGGAAAATTCTTACACCTAACCAAAGGGTGTACCACTTTTCTTGACTCTTCCATACACAACTTATATATGAAGTTATGAATTTATGAATTCGTAGATCCTTACATTGAGTTGATCGTGTTAATTCTATCCTTGTGAATGCCCTTATATCAATACACCATTTCCCATTAGATTTTCTAACTTTGATCCACTCATTAAAGTATACATGACCCCATCCTAAATATTAGCCATATGTTTGACGATGTAATGTAAATATGATGTGTTGTTAAGTCCTTTAATCCATGTGATTGATTCAACTCAGTGGGAAGTGAATAGATCAGAAGAATGTGGAGTAAATATCTCTCAACACATCTTATTTTATTATGGAGAAGCACGTACAATTTATAGGAGAAATAGTAAACAACATTCCCCTAAACTGAAGGAGGAAGATATGGACGAAGATGAGAGAATAATGGAATACAAAAATGAAGAGAGAATAAAGGGATATCACCTAAAAATATAAACTATGCTACATATGCTAACATTCCCCCTTATTACATTATTCTTGCAAATGTGACCCCTGAAAAGTTCAAATTTCACTTTTCCAAGAGATTTTGTGAGAATGTTAGAAACTTGTGCTTCTGTAGGATAGTACTAGAGCTAAATGTGATGGTTCAAGACGTGCTCTTGAATGAAATGACAATCAATCTCAATATGCTTTGTTTGTTCATGAAAAACAGGATTTTGCACAAGCTTCAACACACTTTGATTGTCGCAATAGAGAATAGGTGAATGTTTTTCAGAATTCCCATATCATCTAAAATGTGACGTAACCATATCACTTTGCACACATCTCCTCGTGCGGTGCGATATTCTGCCTCTGTGGATGAGATAGAAACAACATTCTCGCTTCTTGCTTATCCACAAGATGGGTCCAGATCCGAGATGAAATATGTATCCTATAGTTGAATTCATGTCATCAACAGATCCGGCGTGGTCCGAGTTGGCGTATCCTTGTAAAAAGAATTGATCATTCTTCTTATATTCCAAACCATAATCAATTGTACCTTAGACATACCTCAAAACATGCTTTGTTGCATTCCAGTGACATTTCTTTGGTTCTTGCATGAATCTAGAAAGATAACTGATGGCAAAGCATAGATCTGGTCTGGTATATGTCAAGTAGATGAG
Organism: Taxus wallichiana var. yunnanensis; assembly: GCA_018340775.1. Lineage (NCBI taxonomy): Eukaryota > Viridiplantae > Streptophyta > Pinopsida > Cupressales > Taxaceae > Taxus > Taxus wallichiana. The sequence goes on along the minus strand of CM031236.1, from coordinate 21,912,470 downwards.
CCCTCCAATAAGTTGCCTGTAGAGTGTAGCATCTACTTGAGGTGAGTCCTGGAATCTTGAAAGTTGCAAGCCTTTTTCCATGGGAGTGGATATAGGTTTATAATCAGACATTCTGTACTTTTCTAGGAGTGTCTTAGCATACTTTATCTGGGAGACAAAATGTGATGCTCCTTTTGCCATATTTCCAAGCCAAGACAAGTAATGTAGTAGCCCCAAATCTATCATGTTGAAGGTTCTTTTGAGATCATTCTTCACAATATCAACTTGATCTTCTAAACTGCCAGTGATCACAAGATCATCTACATATACAACAAGAATGACAATTTCCTTGCCTACCTTCTTTATATACAAATTTGAATCTGAGGGGCTACGAGTGAACCCATGCTGCAAAAGGTGATTATCGATCTTGATATACCATGCCCTTGGAGCTTGTTTCAATCCATACAGTGATTTGATGAGACGACATACCTTCTTAGGATGCTCTTCATCAACAAATCCTTCAGGTTGGGTCATGTACACTTCTTCTTTCAGATCACCATTTAGGAAAGCACTCTTGACGTCCATCTATTGAAGTCTCCATCCTTTTTGTGTTGCCAGTGCACAAACAACTCTGATGGTCTTGATCTTTGCAGTGGGTGCAAAGGTTTCTTCATAGTCGATGCCCTCTTTATGAGCATATCCTTTTGCTACAAGACGTGTTTTATGTTTGTCGATGGATCCATCTGCCTTATATTTAGTTTTGAAAACCCATTTGCAGCCTATGGGTTTCTTTCTTGTATGTGAGATCGACAAGTTCTTATGTCCAATTATTCATAAGTGAGTCATATTTTGTATCCATGGCTTCTTTCCACTGAGGTTGGTAGAGTGCTTCACGAACAGCTTTCTAGCTCGGAGCTATTAATCGCTGAACTTATAGTGTGAAGTTTACCTCATTTCTTGTTTGACTCCTTGTTTTGACTCCGGATGATGTATCTGGGAGTTGTTGCAAATGTGAGTCCTTGATGGTGCTTTGTACCCACTTCAAACGAGAACTTGGCTGCTTTTGAGAAGAACTATGTCATTGCTGTGTGGATTGATGTGGAGTCACATTCTCCAGTTCTCCAAGGTCAACAAATAGCTCTCCTGGCAGCATTTCTTTTCTCTGAGTAGTCTCCTCTGGTTGTTCATCTGATTTAGAGACTAGTCGGTGAGAGGTGGTTGGTAATGGTTCTTCTGATGTCACTACAGAGTCAAAGGATGACTCATCACAAACCACATCTCGACTCTCGTATATTTTCTTGTCTCAGGATCCATGAGACGATATGCCTTTAAGGTAGTGTTGTAGCCAAGTAGGATACACGGGAGTGTCTTTGGCTCAACCTTCTTTCTCTTCTGAGCTGGGACATGCATGTATGTTGTGCAGCCAAATACTCACAAATGAGAAATTGATGGCTTTCTACCACTCCATACCTCTTATGGCATTTTATTTTATAGAATCTTTTTCGGTGCCCTATTGAGAAAATATTTCAATTTGCCCCTTCTCCGACCTGAATTCCCAAATAAATGCTTGAATCCCCGAATATAGTGGGATTTCACACTGGCGGATCTTTGCCTCTTGCTTTGACTAGATGGTATTTGGTCTAGTCGAGTACAATTTACTACTTCAACCTAATAGCGTTCTTCTAGCTTTGGATTTGATAGCATGCAAAGAAGCCATCTCCATCATTGTATGATTGTGACACTCAGCAATGCTATTCTTCTGGGGCGTGTTGGGAGCAGTCAGGTGCTACTTTATGCCTTGTTGGTTCAGGAATGCTAAGAACTTGTTTGATGTGAATTCCCCCTCAATCTAAGTGAAGTAGAAGAAGAGGTTGGCCGGTCTCTTTCACAACACGATGATAGAAGTTCTGGAAATGTTGAAGAGCCTCACTTTTCTTCTTCAGAAAAACACCCACATCTTACGAGAGTGGTCATCCACGAACAGTTAAAAGTACTTGTATCCTGAAAATGAAGTAGGCAGAGGGCCGTTCAGATTGGTATGAACTACCTCCAGACACTTCTTGGCATGGAAGGTGCTTGCCTGAAACGGATCCCTGTGTTGTTTTCCTACAAGACAGCCAGGGAAAAGAGGAAAGGAATTGGACAATTTGGGTAGTCCATGAACCATTGCTTTTGAACTCATCTGATGCAATGAACTAGCCGACAAGTGTCCATATCTAAAATGCCAGTGTAGTAGATTGTACTATTGATGTAGATAAAGCTATTGCAGAAGATGAAACAGTATCTAAAGAAAATAACTTATCTTTCATAAATGCTCTAGCAATAATCTTACCTTGTCGTGAGATCAAACATGATTTGATGCCATTTTGGACAAGAAATTCTACCTTCAGGTGATGATTCAATAGTTGAGTCACTGACAGGAGGTTCTTTAGTCAATCCAGAACATATAGTACCTTTGTAAGTGTACATTTTTGTGGTCCCAAAGGAATGGTGACTCTTCCTATTCCTTCGCAATGTACTCTTTGTCATCGGCTATCTCGAACCCGATCACTAGTGGGTTGTTTGTCTAGTGAATCAAACAACGCCTTGTCACCTGACATGTGCTTACTTACACCGAAGTCTATCAACCAGAATCTCTTCGTGGGTTGTGAAGTCTAAGAGATAAGTACAAGATTCTTACCACAATGTGCTCCTTCTGATGTCTCTTCCGATAGGCGCACACAGAAGATTGTATGTATTGCTATATAAAATGATACAAAGTGACGCCTTTAAATAGGCTGCGAGGGAGGAAACGTGTGAAAGAAACAGTTATGAAACTGTTCGTTAACTAAAATGTATTAATTAGCTAACATTCCCCCCCTTAATACATTGCTCTTACAAATGTACCCCTAAACAAATCAAACTTCACTAGAGAGGCTTGGTGAGAATATCTCGCACTTTGAAAATCGGTAGGGCGCGATGGAGCTGAATTTGGTGGTTCAAGACCTGTTCACGAATGTAGTGACATTCGACCTCAATATGCTTTGTTCGTTCATGGAAAACAGATTCTTCACAAGCTTCAACACACCTTGATTGTCGCAGTGAATGATGGGAGGTTTCTCTTCAGGAATCCCTATATCTGCAAGAATGCGACGTAACCAAATTGCTTCGCACACAGCTCCTCATGCAGCGCGGTATTCAGCCTCAGTGGATGAGAGAGCAACAACAATTTGCTTCTTGCTGATCCACGAGATAGGTCCAGACCGAGATGAAAAACATATCCTGAAGTGGATTTCCTGTCATCAATGGATCCTGCATAGTCCGAGTCTGTATATCCCTGTAAGAAGAACTGAGTGTTCTTCTGATACTCCAGACCAAAGTCAACTGTACCTCGGACATATCTCAACACATGCTTTGCTGCTATCCAATGACATTTCTTCGGCTCCTGCATAAATCTGGCAAGATAGCTCACAACAAAGCAAAGATCTGGTCTGGTATAAGTCAAGTAAATGAGACTCCCCACAAGCTACCTGTAGTGAGTGCCATCTACCTATGGTGAATCCTGAATCTAGATAGTTGCAAACCTTTTTCCATAGGTGTGGACATTGGTTTACAATCTGACATCCCATACTTTTCCAGGAGTGTCTTGGCATATTTCATCTGGGAGACGAAGATATGATTCTTCTTCTGCCATATCTCTAAGCCAAGACAATAGTGAAGTAGCCCCAAATCAGTCATGTCAAAGGATTTCTTCAGATCATTCTTTACATCATCTACAAGATTGTCAAAACTTCCTGTGATCACAAGATCATCTACGTACAAAACCAGAATGACAATCTCTGTTCCTACCTTCTTGATATACAAATTTGTATCGAGGGGCTACGAGTGAATCCATGCTTTGTGCGATAGGTGATCATCAATTTTTATATACCATGCCCTAGGTGCTTGTTTAAGTCCATAAAGAGACTTTATCAGACGACATACCTTGTGTGGTTGATGCTCGTCTACAAACCCTTCAGGTTGGGCCATGTACACTTCTTCTTGTAGATCACCATTTAGAAAAGCACTCTTGACATCCATCTGCTGAAGTTTCCATCCATTTTGTCTTTGTCGGTACACATACAACTCGATGGTTTTGATCTTCGCGAGTGGGTGCAAGGGTGCAAAGGTCTCGTCATAGTCAATTCCTTCTTGCTGAGCATAACCCTTTGCAACAAGTCGTGCTTTGTGTTTGTCGATTGAACCATCTGCCTTATATTTTGTTTTGAAAATCCATTTGCAGCCAATGGATTTCTTACCTGGAGGTAGATCGACAAGTTCCCACATCTGATTCTGAATCAGGGAATCATATTCAGCATCCATAGCTTGTTTCCACTGTGGTTGGTCTAATGCCTCACGAACAGTGTCAGGTTCGGTGCTCTCAACAACTGAACTCATGAGTGCAAAATTTACCTCATGTCTAGCTTGACTTCGTGTTCTAACTCCCGTAGAAGTACCAGGAAGTGAGTTCAGGTGTGCATCCCTGATAGTACTCTGGACCCATTTCGGACGTTGGCGCTGCTGATGTGAAGATGTGTTTTCCAGTGTGCCAAGATCAACGAACAAGTCTCCACTCAGCTCTTCTTCTCTCTGAGAAGAATCATCTTGCTCATCATCTGGATGTGTGAGCAATCTATGTGACGAGGTCGGTACTGGATCTCCATTGTGTGGCAGGGAGTCAAAGGACGACTCATCACATACCACATCTCGACTCTCGTAGATCTTCTTCGTCTCAGGATCCATGAGACGATATGCCTTTGAGGTAGTACTATACCCCAAGAAAAGACATGGCAGTGTCTTTGGATTGATCTTCTTCCTTCTCTTATCTGGAACATGCATATATGCAGTACAACCAAAAACTCTCAAATGATGAATAGAAGGTTTACGACCAGTCCATACCTCTTCCGGTGTCTTGTTCTGCAAGATCTTCATGGGTGCCCGGTTGAGTAAATACACTGCTGTCTGGACTGCCGCCCCAAAACCGATCCTCCAACTCAGCTGGCGGTCGAGAGCATACAACGAGCCATCTCCATGACATCTGTTGTGGTGCTCGAAATCCCGTTACATTGGGCGTATAGGGAGCAGTCAAATGTTGTTGAATGCCATGCTGCTTCAGGTATGCTAAGAACTTCTTTGACACAAATTCCCCCTCGATCTCGAGCGAGGAGAAGAAGAGGCTTCCCAGACTGCCTGGTGGCTTGCTGGTAGAAGGTTTGGAAATTTGCAAGTGCCTCACTCTTCTTCCGAAGGAAATATACCCACATTTTCCGTGAGTAATCATCAATGATGAGTTGAAAGTACACAAAACCTTGAAAGCTAGCTGGCAAGGGTCCACACAGATCGGTGTGAATGACCTGAAGATGCTCTGTAGAATGATAAGAGCTCTGTTTGAATGGACCTCTATGTTGTTTGCCCGCAAGACATCCTGAGCAAACAGGTAAGGAATGGGAGAGTGGAGGAAGCCCTCTTACCATTTCCTTCGCACTGAGTTGATGTAGAGCCCTAGCAGAAAGATGACCATATCGAAAGTGCCAAAGTGCAGTGGACTCTGCCGTTGATGCAGAGAGAGCAACACTAGATGAAGTGACCGCATCCAGTGCAAATAGACGGCCCTTCAGAAATGCTTGAGCAATGACTGACTCTCCTTGGGAAATGATGCAGGACTTGACCCCTTTCTCAACAAAGAATTCAACCTGCATTCTATGGTTAAGAAGTTGACTTACAGACAAAAGATTTGAAGTCAAACCTGGAACATAGAGCACCTTTGTGAGTGTACATCTTCGTGTTCCAAGAGGAATGATGACATCACCAATCCCTGCTGCAATATACTCTTGATTGTCTGCAATGGTGATCCGATCTCCAGTGGGCCGGTCACTCAGAGTATGGAACAACTTCTTGTTGCCAGTCATGTGTTTGCTGGCGCCTGAATCAATCAACCAGACATCTTCTGACGGCTGCGAAGTCTGTGAGACTAGAACAATGTCAGAATGAGTCGTATCTGGTACCTCTTCATCGGAGGTGGCATCCTGCTGAGCAGCAATGTGGCCCTTCTGCCTCTGATTACGAGCATGCCATCGGGATTTCTTGGAATATCCTCGGCCAGAAGTGCTCTCTTCGCCAGAATTTCCATACTTGCGACCGTTGTAATAACATTCGCAGTTGTGTGCGTATCCGTGGAGCAAATGTGGCACCACCGATCCGCCTTGTGATTATGCTACTTCTGTGGTGGCCGCTGTGAAGATGGCTGCTGAGCATGCTGCTTCTGATTCTGGGGGGCAGATTGCCCTTTCCGAGGCTTATGTTTTTGCCTCGTGATGAGAGCCTTGTCTTCGAAGGCTTCTTGTACGTTTTGCATGGCTTCTTCCTGCTGGAGATAATTCACCAGGGTTGCAAAACTCACCTCCTGTTGAGTGATTGTCAACGTGGTGATCAGTGTCCAAAACCGTGAAGGAAGAGCTCGCAGGGTGAGCGGGACTAGCAACTTGTCGTCCACTGGTTCACCGAGTGCAGAGAGTTCTGCACGTAACTCAGCTACACGCCGCAAGAAAGCTTCTACTGACTTCGCCATCATGCATACTCATCGTATGAAGCTTTGTCTGAAGTTGCAACTTTGTCGTCAGATTCTTAGCTTCGTAGATGGTACACAATGCGCTCCATGCCTGAGAAGAAGCAGTTGCTTCCCGAATGTATGGCTGCACCTCATCAGAAAGACTCAGGGTGATGAGCATTAGTGCTTTCGCATCAGCCTTTTCATATTTTTCCAACAGATCATCGTCTGTGGGAGGGGCGTCTTTGCCAGAGACAATCCCCCAAAGATCTTCGAATTGAAGAATCGTCCGCATTTTGGTTTTCCATGCGGCGAAATTTGGCCCTTTCAAGAGTTGGGCATCGGATAGCAATATTTTTGGAGCAGACATTTTCAAAAACTCAAAAATGTATCTTATTTATTTATTTATTTTTCAAAAATGGCTACAATGCTTACTGAAGGAATCTATCCCGAAGATGGGCTCTATAGGCTCGTGCAGTGAGACGCCGATGCTCCTGTGGGCGTTCTATTTCGCGTTCGTCATCTGCATCATAACCACGTTCAAGTTCTGCACGAATCCGCCGTGCTTGACATCGAACGTCGAACCAAAAGTATTCCAACAGTCCTCGGCGCACAATCTCGTCAAAGAGAATGTTCCCAGTGTTGTGTAGCTCGTTGATCAAGGCAAAGAACAGTCCAGTGGTGTCTTCGTTGTCATTCAATGCCCAAATATTTGGTGCATTGCTTGCGGTGCTTTGTGCATCGGAAATTTGAGACATACGCGCACACACTGATTTGCTTCCACGCTCCAAGGACAGCACACAGCTTGCTCGCAGGCAGAGTTCACGCACGGATCTGATTCTCCACGCACAGCAAGCAACTTCCTTGCAGGCAGAGGTCACGCACGGGTTCTGAATCTTCACTCACAGCAAGCAAAGATCTTTCACGCTCAGCGGCTCCTTCAACTGTCCCTCCACGGCCACAGCTCACAATATGCCAAAAACTGTTTTCTTCAATACATGTCTGCAACTTTCAACTTCCAACGTAGGTAGGCAGGCTGGATTTGAATCTCCTCGCCAGCAAGGAGTACAAAACGCCAAAAGACCAGTCGCTCCACTTCAATGCAGATTGCTTCCTGTTCTTTGCTGAGTCTCCACGAACTCACGCACCTCCAGCGCCACGCACAGCACAAACGGGACAGTTTCAGTCTCCACAGTTCGCACGCACAGCAATTGGGTGGTCTCAGTCTCCACAGCAAAGAAATGGTGGTCTCAGTCTCCTCGCAAACGCGGGACAGGCACACTCCTCCTTCACGCGGGACAGGCGCACTCCTCCTTCACGCGGGACAGGCACACAAACACGCTCTCTTCACGCACCAGCAAAGGACTCTCCACGGCGGGACAGGCACTCAAACCTTGCTCCCTTCACGCACCAGTCTGCTCTTCCTCTCTTCCTTCACGCATGACCTGCTCTGATACCAATGATAGGTGCACACAGAAGATTGTATGTATTGCTATATAAAATGATACAAAGTGACGCCTTTAAATAGGCTGCGAGGGAGGAAACGTGTGAAAGAAACAGTTATGAAACTGTTCGTTAACTAAAATGTATTAATTAGCTAACATCTTCATCAGACTCATTATCTTGTTGGGCTGTGAGATGCCCCTTGTGCTTTCTCTAAAGGATGTCATTTGGACTTTTGAAAATCTTCGCACTCGATGTGCTTGTTTGACTTGAAGACCCTTGTTTCAAGCTATTGTACTAGTAGTGATTTGTGTCGTGAGTGTTGGTTCTACAAATGTGACACCACCTCTTTGACTTTTGATCTTTCTTGTTGTTGTTTTGGTTGTGCTTGATTTGTCTTCTCTAGGGGACCCTTTCGATTCTTCTGGCCACGGTATGGCTTTGAGAACAGGCTTTATCCTGAGACTCCTCTTGGGATGAATTGATGGCCTCTTCTTGTTGCAACAAATTCACAAGTTCTTCAAATGCCATTGTTTGTTTAGATACATTTAGTGTCGTAACGAACACTCGAATTGAGAAGGGAGTGCTCTCAAGGTGATCGGTACGAGAATTTTGTCATCCACTATTTCACCAAGCGCTAATAACTCGATCGCAGCTTAGCCACGTGACATAAGAACTCCTCAACTTTCTCATCTGAACCCATAGAGAGGGTGTGTAACTTTGACTGAAGATGGAGGATCTTAGTTTGATTTTTGGCTTCATAAATTGTTGTCAACTTATCCCAGGCCTCCTTTGGTTTCTCCGCATTCCAAACATGCGTTTGCACATCGTCACTGATACTAAGCATTATCAGCATCAAGGCTTTGGCACTAGCCATTTCATACTTTATTAATTCATCAATGTGGGAGCGGTCACAGATCTGGTCACAATGCCCCATAATCCTTCAAACTGAAGGATTGTCCTCATTTTTGTTTTCCAGGCCACAAAATTGGGCCCTTTGAGCAACTAAGCATCGAAGAGAAGCAACTTCGGAGCAGACATTGTAATAATAATAATAATAATAATTTATTTATTCAAGAGATATTACAATTTTTGACTCACTAATGTGAAGTACAAGCTCATAGATGCTCTCGATACTCGCGTGCTGAGAGACGACGATGCTTGGTGGGGCGTTCTTCTTCATCTTCACAGTCGGTGTCGTACTCGACTTCTAACTCTTCCCAAACTCGCTTTGCTTGGTAGCTGACATCGAAAAGGAAATATTCAAGAAGTCCTTGTTGAACTAGCTCGTCGAAGACAAGATTGCTAGTGTTCCGAAGCTCGTTCAACAAAGCAAAGTAGAACCCAGAGCTCTCAGGAGCTTCTTCACGGTGTTCTCTAGTTGGCGAGTCGATGACGTGGCTTTCAGCAATGGCGACCGTGTTATTTATGCTCTCAATTGAGTTGTCTATACTTGACATTCAGCGTAGTGTTGTAGAAACTCCACGTTGCCTTGGTAGAGTATCTGCAACTAATCACACGTTCAAGGAGAAATAGAAAAGAAAAAATTGCATACTCCCACGGAGCAATAATTCTCCTTTCACGCAAATTAGCAAATGAATTCTGCCTTTCTACACACCAGTATCAAACTTCCATGTAGAAGGTAGCAAAAGACAAACTTCAGGCAGGAAAGCTTTTCCACGCAGCATTAATGAGTTTCTTCTTGTCTTTTCACGTAGTTTCACGTAGGAATAACAGCTACACGCATGGCATCAATTTTGTTTTTACATAGTTGCTTTGTCTCTTTGCACACAGCTTTTGGTCTTTCCACGCAGCTTGTGGATTCTTCTACACAACACCACGCAGGCTGAAGATCTATCTCTTCTCCACACCATACATCCTCTCTCCTCTCCACGTAACAGTCAGGCAGAAGTTCTTCCCACATGGTCAGCCAAGATGTTTCCACGTAGATCTCCACGCACCGAGTGGTCTAAACCCCCTTCCACGTAGGTGTACAGTCAGTCAAGATGCCATGATTTTTTCTTTGTAGCATTTGCTAATGGATTCTTGCAGCTTTTCAAATGACCAGGTTTGCTTTACTTCCACGCAGATAGCTGGTCTTTTCCTCTACGCAGTAGCCAATGAGTTTTATACAAATTTCCACGCAGAAATATATGTCAGGCTTGTTTTGCAAAAAAAAAAATCGTGGTTTTCAAAAGGAATTTGTTGGGCAAATCCTCCTCCACGCAGGCAGCTTTCTTAGGATGGAATTCTTCTCTCCACACAGCTTTCACGCTGACCATACCAAGCACATAGGCCAGAGATATTTATGCTCTGATACCAAAATGTGGGAAGCAAATAGATCAGAAGAATGTGGAGTAAATATCTCTCAACACATCTTATTTTATTATGGAGAAGCACGTACAATTTATAGGAGAAATAGTAAACAACATTCCCCTAAACTGAAGGAGGAAGATATGGACGAAGATGAGAGAATAATGGAATACAACAATGAAGAGAGAAAAAAAGGGATATCACCAAAAAATATAAACTATGCCATGTATGCTAACACAACCTAAATGGTTATTTCTAATTGGGTAATAACTGATTGAAAATTATCCAAATCAGCTAGTTTCAAAGCTAATTACACCAATATCGGGATAATACATAAAACAAGATAGACAATGAGAAATAATTGAAATGAAGTAATAACAATGAGGAGGAGAATAGAAATTAGTTGATATTTTGAATTGTGTGTTGGCATGGGCTGGTCGATGACTAGAAAATGATGGAAATTATCCGTGAGCCTCGCTAAGTTAGATTTTTACCCGAACATCTTCCTATCCGAAAGCGTATAGTACGACCCAAATCTTACCCCCTTAAAGGCCCTTTATGTACGATTTGGTCTCTCTCGTGCTTTTATCCTTTACAACTTTATGTGCTTGTACACTACTTACATTTATGCTCATGTCCTGGAATCTATATTTCGATATTGTGTGATGCTCGTTGTGCAACTAGTTCAATATTCAAAACCCTAGATGGTGATAAAATCCTGCAAAACAAATGTTAAGTGGGTTGTGGGAACCCTTGTGCACATCCGAAGGTGTCACTACTTTGAAGAGGGCTTAAACCACACGTCGTTGTCACCTAACAAATGATATCTAGAATGTATGCAACCATACTATGATAATCATGACCTTATAACAACGGGATTGTACTTGAGACTTACCTAGTTTGACTTACATTTGATAATGTTCCTCTTGTACTTATAGATCCGTGTGGATGACTTCCTAGAATGAGTATGCACGATAAGTAAAGCTCAAGGAGTCTTGGAAAAGCTTGGCTTGTGATTTCTCTTAGAGTTTACTCATTGGATTGTTAGGAGTAAAGTAGAATTAATTCCCTTCTTAATGAGAGATTAATAACTTTCTTATATATGCGTTTTGGATCTTTAAAAATTGGAAAATCCTTTGTATCCTTCTTCCTATTTTCCTTCAAAATATTTCTTTGGGCTTGTGTGAGTGTATTGAATATAGCCTGATCTAGTGTCTCTGTGTATCCTCCTTCCACTAGTTCCCATATCTCTTGGGAAGAGAATAATGTCTTCATCTTGATACACTAAATATCATAGTTCTTGCCATCAAATATTAGGGGTTTTTGCCATGAGTTATTGTTGGAAGCAATAAAAATCAAACCCACAAAATAAAAACTCGTAGCCCTAACAATCTCATTTGCTCACGATACCAAAATGTTGGCAAAAATTAGTTCCAATGAACAAGGAACAAGGAATAAGGAAATACAATAACAATAAAAATCAAAATAAACACAAATATAAATTTATATTGATTCAAAATAACTTCATACACAAGTCTCATAGTTGTTGGTTTGTTTCTAACTAAATACAACTAAAAACCTCTCTCTATACTCGATGTTCACCGATGTGTATGAACTCGATTCTTTGCTCTGTTTTTACCGTGCATTCATCCTTTATACCCTATTGTTCTAGTCTGTAGTCTATTGTGTATTTCCTTGTTCACTATCTTCTCTATTCCCTTGCTATTTTAATCTTTAAGCTGCTGCTCTCTCTTCTTGCCCAACATGTCTATGTCCAACACTCTCACACAAAACCAACAATATACTTTTAGCAATAAATGACGTTCCCTCTAAAATAGGAATTTCAAATTTGGGTGCACAAAAAACAGCAATTAATGTTGGAAGAGAGTTGGTGGGAGAGGGGAAAAAGAAAAATTAGAAAATAACGCGAGGTTCAAGATTATAATAATTAATTTCAATAGAACATATAACATGGAACACAATGCTTATGCATCAAACAATTTTAGGAAGTCTGGATTTTCCTTCGCATGTTGGTGGGAATGATTTGTGAAGATTCAACTCGTAGAAACTCAAAGAAAAAAAACTAATCAAAATCTCGACATGTAATTATGTGACCAAGATTTAAGAAAATTAAAAAATATTTAAACTTGTTGAAGTTTCCCAATAACCTCTCGAAACCCGACATTCATTATTAAGTGAATAAATATTTTTATAACAAAAGTGAATCATAAACTTATAAAAACTAGTATGATCTCCTAATCTGCATGCGAAAGGAAACAACATCTTAGAATGCCATGTGTGAATCATTGTAAATTTGGCTTGCTCCACAATAAATATGCATGTCAAACATAGTGATGTGGTGAGGATCACTCGTTAAAGTTCCAAAGAAGTTAATTTTAAGTTGTTCATAATAGCATAATATTTGAAATGCTAATATGAGTCCAACTCTAATATCGCATTTGAAACTAGTTATAACCAAAGAAGGTTGTAACCACCGGGTGAAGTAGTATATCATCAAATTTACAAACTTGAGCTCGTGTCAACTCACTACTGAGACAATGACATTGCAAACTAATTCGTATGGAGATGAGATTACAAGTTAAAATAATAGGTAATGTAGATCACCACTAAGATTGTAAGGAGTTTTCCACTTGAAATTAGAGCCATTAAAAGTTTTAGATGCTATCACCGGACCATGTAGGATGCCATAATAATATGTTTATTCAATAGTGAACTTCGTATGCATCTCGTGCTAAGATTTTGTGATGTGTGAATGTTAAAGTGTTGAGACATATTGTCAAACATTCAAAATCAAACAACTAGATATATGTATAGGCCTCGACCTACATTGTATTTGTCATGTATTCTTCTAATTGGTTTTGAGCTCCTTCTTCAAAACCAATTATTCTTGTATTTGTCTCATTATCATCTTATCTTTGTGTTTTCTTTTCTTATCATTGTAAACTTATTCATTGTCGAGCACGACTCAACTTGTTATATTATCTATTTGGGTGCCTCATTGCAGGTCTTATGCTTCATATTGAGTTGTCCATATCACCTCAAAGATTTTATCTCCTTCTATAATCATTGACTTCAAGTCCTATCATGGGTTTATAACCCTGTGTTGGCTAGCTCACTTCGATCATGTCATCTATGTGACATTATTATCTTTGGATACAATACAAGGGGATCATGTCAAAAGCCAAACAATAATATCTCGCCAAGAGGAGCCTAAATTGCACCACTAATTAATAAACACATAAATACATACTATAGCAAATAACTATTCTCATACCAATATTAGGTGTCTATACAAATCTATGTTCATATCTATGACACATGTTCACAATCGACGGGTTGTTGAAACCTTGCTAACTACAAACTTGCCCAAATGGTCTATGATTGTGTATTCTATCTACGTGTCAAATTTGAATTGATGACCTATGATTTATTACAAATAATTTTTTTGCATAATCGAAAGGGATTGGCAAATACCCAACAACCTAGAGTTTCAAAGAGCAAGGATATAATACAACGAGAGAACTATTGATGTATCTCTAAAGCAACTAAAAATCCCCCTCTATACGTTAAGGGTAAACCAGGAATCAAACTCACATCGAGAGCCACCTATGTAGTCGTGACAGAGGCCAAGTGAACCCACCTTTGAAAATAAAGTAGACACTACTTAACATTCCGAAACACAGTTTTTATTAAAACTATACGTCGTACTTTCAGAGTGATATGATAAAATGACAATATAATAACAATATAACGTATTCTTACTTTTAAAAATATATATCACTATCTTTTCCATATAAATTAATAGTCAGGGAACAGCAATGACTCACAACAACTGTCAATGATAAATGGAAAATACATATTTACCGTATAACTCGAATAATTCGAACTTCCATAATATAAATAAATAGGCTCTTTTTCAACCAACTGCTTTTAGGCATTTGATCATGTCTGTCATTAGGAGAGTAAAATATATTATATAACAACTTGCAGGATAGGTTAATATATTTTATTCCTTTTTCAATATCTTTGCTAGATATTTGATAAGATGCTTGACAAGAATGCCAAGAAATTGACAAACCAAGGAGTAATGTCTACCGAACCAGAACGTGTCATTAAGTAAGCATTGATCTTCGTTATTTCAATTGTTTATAAACTATTGAGTAGATTCGGAACAGTACAAAATTATTTAAGTGGTTGTGGTGGGTTACAAGTTTTTTACAGGGAAGTTGATTACCAAATCTATTTTTGTGCGGTACCTAACTACCCTACCAAATAAATAAAGACTTCCAGCCAATATGACTAACACCTGTACTTATACTCTACCGTTTTCTCTTTTCATGTATAGCGATGGTAAAAGTCTATGAAATTGTAAAGAAGCACAACCAGTTTGCGATTAATATTTTTAAAATAATATATTTCAAGCTTCAAAGAATGGATTTATATAGGCAATTAAATGAATATGTTTATCCTATATATTCTCCTTGATTCAAGTACATATTTACAGAACCATCACTCTCACCAAATAAACTAATCAACCCTTTCTATAATTACATTAACATTATTAACAGTAATAACTTTGTTTGAAATAATGGAAGGGTGCACAGATAATATGGCATAACTATCCACATAGCCTTAAAACTAGACTTGCCTGAACTGTGAACAATAGCAAATAATACAATTATTTAATCCGCCCTTACACAAGTTCTTTTCTTTGTGGGTTCCCAGCCTGAGGTTATGGGTTCGTTACGAAGTCTATACAAAACCATGCCCTCTGATGCAGTCTTATCCCGAGATAACGAGTTTCGATAGTAAGAACAGCAAGGAACAAGTGGAGGGAAGCTTGTGGCAGGGCATATTTCAAACTCGTTATTGCTTGACATCAATTCCCAGTTATTTGCATCCATTCCATTGGTTTCCACGCAGCAGCAAATATGAGCTGCTGAAGCGATTTTTCGAGTCTCGGTCTCTCCATTCGCTGCAGAGATGAGTTTGCGAAGGCTTCTCTACCAGGTAGTACCTACCTACTGAATATATAAAACAAATATCTAAAAAATACGGGGACCACGTTACAGGAAAACGTCAGTTGGCTGCCATGATATGAATTAATTAATTACATTAATGGTATACAATTTACAACTATCTTTCTTTTTCTACTGTTTGGGATTCATTCCACCGACCAATAGGTAGTACTTGTCAGAGATAATTTGGTTCTGCTCTTGACTTTGAATCGTACTGATATGTAAATATTCAAAAGAAACCGGCCCCACGTTGCTGGCCACTGCCCAATTCAATATGTTACCGACAACACGTGAAACGCAAAAGAAAGAGCAAAAAAGCTGTTCATTTTCCGAGATTTAAAAGCTGGAATGAGTGGGATGGGAAAATGACACCGAGGGAAAAAAAAGGAGATTGAGATTTTTTTATTTTATGTTTAAAGATATTACAAGAGTTAATGCCCCGGTAATTTGGCACACTTTTTAGCATGTTATTAGAGTGCGAGTCCTCCCAACCGGTTATATAAATGTTAGGGTAACGTGTCCTCTGAGGCATGATAGATTAGAAATTAGGTGGGTGGCTAGCGAGTACACAGGAAAAATTTAGTGACAGATTTTCGTTAATTCCTAATATTCTGGATTTTGAAAATTGGTTTTCATAATTTTTAGTCAGAGCATACAATATGCTACAGGCCGGTAGCGAGAAAAAATGTTATCGGTCGATAGCAAAAAAAAGTTTTCCACCAGTAGTACGAAAAAAGCTACCGGTCGGTAGCATAAAAAATGTTATCTGGCGGTATCGGAAAAATGCTTTCGCGCTAGTAGCGAGGAAAACGCTACATGTTATCGGCCAGGTAGCATGGAAAAATGCTACTACTACATGCCCGTGGCGGAAAAAAACTATCGGTCGGTAACATAAAAATGCTACGAGACGATAGCATGGAAAATTTTTACCGGTTGGTAACATGAAAAACTTCTACTAGTCAAGAGCATAAATATATGTTATCGATCGGTAGCATTTTTTCAATGATGTTGTTAGAGGAGAAATAAATGGAATTTGTTTTTCTTACGTTAAATTTTGTGACGACAGCTTTTTCATTGAAACGATCATTTTTACCGCTAACATCAAAACATTCAAAAAAATTCCCATACAAATCTAGTGAAATCTGCATTATTTTCACAAAAAAAACATTTTTTTAAATTTTTTTGTTTGCACCATATTTTGCGACGACAAATTTCTCATCGAGACGTCATTTTAATCTCTTCATCAAAAAATGATTTTGAAAAATTGCATGTTCTTGGCCGACAACATATAATATAAGCCAAAAATTGCTACTTTCAGACACAATTATCAAATGATTCATCGGACCATTGAAACCCATTTCCTTCAGATTTGTCATCATTTTGAAAGTCATTTTCACATATTCACCTAGCAATATATACGATTTTTTTTAGGGGGTCTTAAAATTTACCCCGATAAGCACTCGGGACCATCGTTAGGCCACACCCGCACCTAATTTAATATAAATGGAATTAAAGCTAATTGCAAAGTAACTAATGATAATATACAACAAATATACAATTTCTTTAAGTACTTAACCAATGTAAGGTCCGGGCAAATAAGAGGGATAGATGACTTAGTTGGTTCATGTGCATTTGAGGTTGTTTAGACCGTATATCTGTTGAATATGCCTAGGAATGATGCAACAATGGTTAGATGGGAATTTTGAAACTCTTTTCCGTGTGGGACAGAGTGCCCACATGAGGACAAAGGCGCCCCAAGCGCTAGTTTCTATTCTAGGTGTTAGTGTATGTGTAAATCTTCAGGATCTTCTCTTTTTCGAGGCCTGAGGGTCTTCGCTCCAATATTTGCTTTCTCGCTCGCCCCGGCTTATTGTTAGGGTTTTGATCACACCTGTAACATACAAAACAAACCCTATCTACCTACACAAACTTACAAACACATTAAATATGAACAAAATATGAAATATGTGAAGTCAAATTGACCCCAGCGGTCATCCAATGAGTGAACTTAGTATCGAGCATTGCACTACATTTCAGACTCCATGTAGTTTTGTGTGCTTGTGTGTGAAATAGTGTCTTTAGGTTGCCCTCACGCCAATGACACCAAGATAACGGGCTATAGCTAAGATTTGAGGCAAATATGTGGTATATAATTCCACACTTCCCTTTCCTATGCACTATACGCAACACAAAGTGTAGTCCCTTTGATAGTGGTGATAGTATGTAGATGTGGTAGCCCCTTTAAATTGTCGGCCAAAACAATAGTTTGTATGTTGTGTATATATATGAATCTCTTGGTTGAGTTTCGACACTAGTGACACAAAATACCGATTATGAACACAAGATAAGGATAATGAAAGTGAAAAGGCCAACATAAAATGTCAAAATGTCAAAATGTGCAAAAAAGAAATAGGACAAAAGTTCCCATATTGGACACAAGCCCTCGCACGCTAGTGTCCAAGGTGGATGCTAGTGTCCTAAGATAAATGACAACAAATGTGAAAAGATAGATAGACAATGATGATCCTTGTGACTTGACCAGAAGTGGATACAAAAATGACAGATGTGGAAGAGAGTTACAACAAAAACAATGAAAGACGTAGATGGACAAGAGATAGTGTCACCAGAGAACACGTTTCTTACTTAAGATTTATGCATATAAGAACATACTTGCGACGACATAGTAAAATAGTGGTATGTGCATGATTTTGTGTCTACATTTTCTCCAATTTATGCTATTTGAGTGAAACTCAAGTAGTGCAAAGGAAGTAAGGAACATTCCCAGTATAGAGTTGTGAGAAGCCTGTTGGTCGTCAAAAGGACTTTGTCGAGAACAACGGTCGAGGGACAGAAAGTCCCTCCTCTTTAATGGGAGAGGCTCCCTTATTTAAAGACCAAGCTTATGTACATATGCATAGTACATAGTTTTAATGCAGAGCTTGGATATCATGAAAGTGTTTTAAAATAGAATGGATCATCAATACAAAAGTATAGAGGAATGAAGTAGTGGAAATGAGCAGAAAGGCATTCTCCAGAACTATAGATAACAAAATAATTCCTTATGCATGCTAGAATAAAATTATTTGGAACAAAACCATTTGCATTTGAATCAATAAGATGTTATTGCAAAGACACAAAGTTCTAGAAATAACATCCACAAGAATACAAAGCTTCTTGAAATAATACAGACAAATGATTCAAAAGTATTCAATGGATAGTAATGAAAGAACAAGATCAAATAGACATGGAAAGAAAGCTCTTTTGTATTGATTGCTTTGTTACTCTTTACACTTTCAAAAATAAACCAAGTTCCAGCCCCATTCAAAATGGCGTAGAGAGCCCATTATATAATTTTACAAATCAGTTACACTTGGTAACTACTTCTTTTAACTAAAATGTTTAGTTAAGGGGATGCTTGACACAAAACCCCAACTAATTACAATAAGCCCGAATTGAGAAAAAGAAGGAAGAGAGAAGCTAGGAGGAAAACAAATGCTTATGATTGGGGAGGGCCCACCGACTTGAGGATCCGTTGTCTAAATTTTTTCAACGCTTCTGCTATGTCTCGGCCTCGTGGGACTGATGTGTTGGCAGTGGCTTGGGTCCAAGATCCCTAGACATTTCTCCATTTCTTTATCAAACTCGGTGTGTGCATGATATTATTTATTAGCTTCCTCAATTGCAGACTGAAGGGAGAAAATCTCCTTTATCTTCTCTTTGGTAATGGAGTCCTCCTTAAACAAGTTTTCCTTGACAAAAGCTCTGAATTGAGTCTTAATTTCTTGGAGGGAGAAAGGCACACCTGAAGTCTCGTCGTGGAGGTGACAGTGAATATCCTTAAAAGTAGATACCACCAAAGTTTTGAAGGCCTCTCCTTTCTGCCAACTACTCCTCAATTCTCCCAAAGCCTCCTCCAACACTTTTATCTTCCACTCTACGCTGAAAACCCATGACTTTGACAAATTATCTTTAGCATCATCAAAAACCTTACTTGCCATCAATAGATTTTCATCAGTCTATCCCATCAGGCAAAGGTCTACTATGCAGCTGCTCCAAAGCTTAAGCTCTTTGTCCATATTTCCAATTGTGGAGGAGAGCTTTTGTTGCAGATTAATTACCTTCTCATTGAGTTTGAAGGCTTCTCTAATGAAATTCAAACCTGCAATGACCATATCATCAACCATGTCTTCCATAGCTCTCCCATAGATGGAGTACCTGTGTATGTCTTTGATGCTCTGAATTCATCTTGACTAAGGATCACAGGTGGTGGAAGGGAAGTCAGTGGGGTAGGATCCAAAACTTTATCCTTAGACAACAATGACTTGATGAAACCAGAAAGCACTTGAGCCTGCTCTTCCAGCTGCTCTATAGTCTGCTTGCCTTTTTCTACCCTTCCAATGACCCTGGTCGAAGGTTATGGATTTCACTTTCAGGGGTAGACTCTCCCATTGAGATCCTAGAAAGTTCCAGATCAGAGGCTTGTAAATCCTATTCTGGCTTGTCAACTTTGGGCTTGGCTATTTTAAGAAACTATTTGCCTTGGGCATCTATCACTATCCTTGAAGTGGTTCTAGATTTCTTTGCAGGGGAAGGAGTAGTGCTCAACAAGGCAGCCACAACATCAAAATTAGGCCCTGTCAATCGAGAAGAAGACTTCCTCTTCCTACTGTCAACAAAAGGTTGTACCCATGCAAAAGTGGAGGAAGAAGAAGAAGGGGGAGCAAGAGAACCAAGAGTAAGAGAACTCATGGCACTTAGAGTATTTACCACTTTGTTGCCTCTAGTAGAGATGTGAGTGGAGTAGATGAGGATTCTTGGACGAGAGGAATCCATGGTACTTGGAGGCTCAGTGTTATGAATTTCCTGCTCCTTATCCATTGGGGCTTCTGAAGCTCCTGCAGGGACTGACACTTCACTATCTTCACTTTCACTAAGAACAATGATGTTCTTTGGCCCAGAAGGTAATTATGAATGTTTTGATAGGGCATCTTCCTCAATAGGTTCATTTTTGACTTCCATCACCTTCTTGTAATATACCTAAGTGGATGAGGAAGGGGTGGAGGATGCAGGTTCTTTACTTGATGAATGAGGAGGAGTTCGTGACTGTACCTCTGAGCTAGGTGTTTGTGACTCCTTCCTCGGTGTTGAAGTGTCTTTGAAAGAAGACTCTCCTGGATTCTTCCTCAGCTCTCGTACCTTTCTATCAAACCAGACTTTGATTCTTACCAGGACAGGAGCTAGAATCTCAACCAAATCATCTTTCTCCCTTTTAAACCAGTCTAGATCCTCTAAAGGAGTATGTTTGATCACAATTTCATACTCATATGACAATAGATTTGTATTGTCATCCTGAAGCCCTTCAGAATCGATATAGGTTAAGCTCCCCGAATTAGTTGGAGGGGAAATCTGCCATAATGCCTCCGTTTGGCCTTAAATTCATCTCATGCAATCAGCCCAAAGAGTCTTCGATGTCCGCCTCCGCCTGTGATGGTAATTGATTCTGAGATTCAGCTCAATGAATTTCTTCAAATCAAATAGGTTCTAGGCTTGAAGAAGTGGACAGTGATGGGAGCAAGGGCTCTCTCTATGTTCTGGGCATCCAGAGTTGTTTTACATGTATAGTTCCCCAAAGATATGGGGAAATGTAGCCCAGTGATTTTCTTGTCCCTACAGGTCCTGTGCAACTTGTCCAGTTGTCTGCATACCTCAATCAAAGCCATCTTATCATTACAAAATATAGGGAGCTTGAGAGGAGTGCTCTCGTAACCGGCTAACCTGATATAAGAAAACCTTCTGAATTGAATGAAGTAAGATCCATACTTCGCTATCAGGCTCATGGTTTCATTAGAAAATCTCCTAGAGAATGTCACTCTCTAGAAGCCTCAAAATGTACATGGTGAAAGCATCATTCACCCTCCTGAAGTTGTGATTGCTTTGGTGTTAAGGGTGAACTGAGGGTAGTAAGCATAGATGGGATCACCCTTCTGAGCATCAATGTATGTGAAACCAAACCATTACCTAGATGTTGCTAGGGTATACATAAGATAAGAAGTCATGTAGAAATTCTTAGTTTGTTGTACATTGGACAACTGCTCTGTCAAGTTCATATAGATGATCTCTACCCAATTGATGTTCAGGTACCTTCACAAACTATGTTGATGAGCGGGCACATCCAAAAGTGGAACTCACTGGTAGAGGGCAAACCCATGACACGAGCCAATAGGATGATGAAATCAGATAGCTCCTTGTTGAAATCAGCCCTAAACAGAGCTTTTGATAGTCGGGATGCCCCCTTTTAGGGTTCTTCAACCACGAATTTGCTACCCTAGCTTTGTATTTCTCACTGTCTTGATCAAAGAGAGCTTGTGCTTGATTTTGAGAGATTACCATAGAATTTTCCATCTCGGGATCCGTAGGGTAGTGGCAATGGCGACGGCATCAAGTTTGGCAATGAACTCCCCGTGTGCATTTGTCAATTCATTCGTATCGAGTTGAAGTGGGCTCCACAGCGCGAGCATAGTATCAACAGACACACACGCACGCACTAAGATTGGGAAACCCGCAGCAAATGCAAGGCCACTGTCATTAATCATTTGTGCCATGGGAGAGGGGTTCGGTCTGTCAACCTGGTCCAAAAATCACCAAAGTCCAGGTGACGAACTTCACTGTCCCCGATATTGGGAACGGAAGACTCGAGCGGAGAAACCTGCTCTTGGCCTTGAAACTTGATCTTCATACTGACAGTGCTTTAGAAAAACAACCTTACAACTTGAATCCGTGATGAAAATGCAGGGGAAATGGGGATGCGAGTAGATGGTTTCAATTGCAAGGGTATGAGCGAATGGCAGTGAGAAAGTAGTGTGCAAAATGCGTAGAGGGGTAGTCCATTAAATAGTTGTTTTAGGAGAGAGAAGGTTATTAAATGTGCATTAAATTCATATACACCAACTCAAAAAGAAAGCATCGGGAAGAGCGGGAAAAATTAGCCTGGATGGCCTTTGGTACATTTGGGACATGAAGGATGAGAAAGCGCGACTTAGCCGATGCAGGAAAAGCGGGGACAAAATGCACAAACGCTTCCTGGACAAGCAAGACCAAAGTACACGAAGGGCCCGATGCGGCTGATGTGGCCGATTGGGGAACAGGAGCCCAAGTGAACTTAGAACAGTTGGAACAAAAAGTTCCGACGGGCCCGCAGTTAAACAAACTTCGGGAAAGCGGGTCGAGGAACAGAGATCCCATAGGAACTTGGGACACATGGGACAAAAATGTCTGATAGACCCAAAATCACTCAAATGACTCAAAAAAGTGGAATTTTCTAACTTCTCAACTTTTCTCTTTACCAAAACATCATAGAAAGGTGTTAACTCAAAATTTTCAATTTTTGACTTTCAAAAGAGGGGAAATTTTGAGAGGACAACAATTGGCTCTTTCTGGGGATGACTTGGTTGGATTCAAAGAATGAGACAAGGCAAGAACTCTCAGAAAACTAGGGAAGAAGACCAAGTGCCTTATCCATTGGGCCACGGAGTCAAAAGCAAACCAATACAGAAAACAACACCCCAAACAAAGAAATAAAAACACACCAAAAAGCAAGGGAAGGAAAAACACACACAAGCAAGAAAGGAGACACACCCTATACATAATATACAAAGGACTTCCTATTCACCTAGGACTTAAACAATTTTAGGTACTGCCCACTATAAGGAAGTGGGAGAGAAGAACCATCCATGTAATCAAGGTAGAAAGAATTCTCACCAGCAAAGTGCCTGATCTTGAAAGGTCCAAGTTAAAAAGAATCAAACTTGTCATGGCTGCCATGAGGTTCATGTCTTTTATCCCACAACAAAACGATGTCTCCAACTTTGAAATCCTGGACCAAGCCTTCTTGTTAAACAAGGATTTTACCTTCTGGTGAGAGTAGATATTCTATCAAAGACTCCTCGCATTCTGTGTTCATTCAACTTGTAAAGATACATGATCCTCTTATCCAAAGAATCATTGAAGCTGGTGTCTTCAATATCTTTCATTAAATGCAAGGCTGGTAGCTCCACTGTTACTGGTAATTGAGCTTCCACACCATATACTGCTTGAAAAGGGGGCATCCCAATAGCCCGTTTAGGTGTAATTCTACCCGCCCAGAGCATCATAAAGTTTCTTGTGCCAATTCCTTTGAGATTCATTAACCAATTTCCTTATTATGGCCACCAGATTTTTGTTTGTTGATTTTACTTGCCCATTCCCCTAGGGATAATAATCTAAAGAGTGAGCCAGGGAGATGCCATATCCATAATAGAAATCCATCATCTCAGTTGAAGAAAAATGTGAAGCATTATCAGTTACAACCTTGTTTGGCACACCAAACCTTACCAAGATGTTTTCTTTGATAAAATTGCATACTACTTCAGAAGTAGTACTCTTTATTGGAATGGCTTCTACCCTCTTAGTAAAATAATTTGTGGCAATCAATACGTGGGTGTGTCCAGCACTTGAAGAGGGATTAAGTGTTCAAACAATATCTAAACCCCATTTTTGAAAGGGATCTTCAATCATGACTCGGTTTAAGGGGTAAGGCAGCCAACTTGGATCTACCCACAAAGGTCCGACAGCTTCACATTTCTCAATCTACTTTGATGCATCCTTAAACAAAGTAGGCCAATAATATCCTCCACGAAGAATCTTTTGGGCAGTGACAGTAGATAAGTAATGGCCTCCACATGCTTGATCATGGAAAGTCAAAGAAGCTTCCTTTGTTGTTCCTTATCCACGCATTTTAGAAATCTTCCATCCATCCCACGCTTGAACAACGCATTCTCCCATAATACATATTGGGCTGATCTTAACTTAATAGCTCTTTTCTCCTTGGCAGTCAAATGAGAGGGACACTCTCCATAGGTGAGAAAATGTGCGATATCAACATACCATTCATCAATTGAGCTGAGAAATAGAACAGTAGGAATATCAACTTCATCCTTAGGTAACTCATGGCCAGCTCCTTCAGCGATGAGTTCACACAAGCCTTTTCCACGGACTAGTTTGGTTGGTCTGATGTCAATATCATATTCTTGAACCTTTTCCACCCAGTTCCCTCTCTTGGATCCAAACTCTTGTTGCGTGAGAATAGACTTGATAGTTGTGTCAGGCACAAGTACTGTGGAGTGAGAGTTAAGAATATAAAAATGAAACTGCTTGACAACTTTAACTACTGCAAAAGCATGTTTCTCCATCATTGTGTATTTCAACTCATGATTTTTAAGAATGTAGCTCATGAATGCAATTGGGAGTTCATGATCATTAGAATCTTTTTGAGTCAAAACAATAGCCAGGGTGTTATCTGTGGCATAGCAATAGATAATAAAATCTTTGCTAAAATCTGGACATGCTAGGATAGGAGTTCTAGCAATAGCCTTTTTAATACCTTCAAAGGCTTCTTTTCCTTCAGAAGACCAGCCAAATGTTTGTTTTCCTTTCATCATTTGGGAGATATTCAAGGTTAGCTCTACAAAATCAGGGATGAATCTTCTCAGAAAGTTGATCTTACCGAAGAAAGAATGCACTCCCTTCTTACTGGTTGGAAGAGGAATCATTGAATAGCTTGAACTCATTCAAGATCAATTTTGATGCCATCTTTAGAGACAACATGCCCTAACAATTTTCCCTCTGTGACACAAAAGATAGATTTCTTAGGATTCAAAGAGATCCCATGTTCTCTGCACTTCAAGAGAACTGTTTCTAGATGCTGAAAATGATCTACTCTAGTTTTGGAAAACACAGTTAGGTCATCTAGATATACAACAATACATTTCCCTTTCAAATTTCCAAAATCCAAGTCCATAGCTCTTTGGAAAGTGGCACCATTAATGAGTCCAAAAGGCATCCTTTTGTAGGCAAAAGTACCCCAAGGGGTAGTGAAAGCCATCTTGTGCTGATCCGTGGTATTGACTTCTACTTGATTATACCCTGAGAAGCCATCAAGCATGGACAACATTTCAGACCCCATAACAACTTGTAAGACTTGATCCATCATGGGTAGAGGATAGTTGTCCTTCAAAGAAGCTTGATTCAGATTTCTGAAGTCAACATAGATACAAATCTCACCATTTTTCTTCCTAACAGCACAATGTTGGCAATCCATGTTGAATGGTGGATGGGAAAAATAATTTTGGCTTTCAACAACTTTTGTATTTCTGAAAAATAGTGTCAGCTATTTTGGGATTATATTGCCTTTGCTTTTTACTTGAAAGGTTTAATCCCAGGTTTGAGAGGGATGAAATGTTGCATCTCCTTTGGTTGGAAGGCTTTTAGATCCTCATATGAATATGCAAGAACATCCTTATACTTCTTTAAAAGGTTGATGACCCTCTTCTTTTCTTCCGGTGTACAACATTTTCCAATGTTCACAAGCTTGGGGTCAATAGAACTCCCAATATTAGTTTTTTCATACTCAGCAGATTGTTGTGATCCAGTAGAAGCTTTAGACTTAACATATCTCATGCTTATCAAACAATTCTTCTAAACTCACCAACCCTTTTGGAATCTTGTTACCTTTGAGTTTGATACACCCATCTTGATCTATTTCCTCTTTGACATCCTCTTCATGGGAAGACACACTCTCACGAGGCAAATTGTCACTTCCTTCAAAGTACAATTGTTCAAAGTTATCCCTGAGCTCTAAGAAAGAAAGAAAATGTTGATCATCATTGAAAACTTTCCAGTTACTTGCATTATCAGGTACACTGGGCCTATGGATCATCTCAATGGTAAACCTATCTTGAGAGAAGTCAGGATGAGGTATCAACAACGATCCTGAGACAACTAGTGAATCGGCCCTGGTGTTCTTTTCCCTAGGCACTGCTTCAATGGAGAAGGCGTCAAGGAATTCAATAGAATCCCAAACCTGATTCTTGTAATGCTTCAACCTTCTATTCTTTACTTGAAAAAGGTCTCTGACTTGTTTAACAACTAGTTCTGCATCTCCGCAAGCTAGAAGATTCTTCACACCTTTTTCTTTTGCCATATTAAGCCCAAGAATGAGAGCTTCATACTCTGTTGTATTATTAGTATTTTCAAATTGTAGTTTGAATGAGAAAGGATGAACTTTTCCCTCGGGGATATCAACACTACGCCAGCTCTAGAACTAGTTGAGGAACAACTTCCATCAAATTCTAAATTCCAAACCCCATTAGGATCATGAAGTAATCCTTTGGGAAGTTGAGTTTCCTTTGGAGACATAATCATATAATTACCATGCCCAATATCCTCATAAAGTATTTGCGCTTTGGGATCATCTATCTTTTGTACAATATACTCAGATTGCTTCTCGAAACAACTTCTTCATTTTTCCCATTGACTGGTATGAGGGCATGTGACCAATCCATTTGAATTTCTCCTCCTACATCCTTACAAAAGTTCCTGCTTAACAACATACCATATGAAGGAGGGATATCTGCTACTAGGATAGTAGCCAAGACCTTTTTCTCAGGTAAAGTAGCAAAAGCTACTTGTGCATCTTTAATTCTTCCAACTAGGGGTACTTCCTTACTCTCCATGGAATAACAAGACCCATAAGTGTGTGTGAGAGTTAGACCCAAAGCATGGGCTACTTTGGCAGGCATTACATTATCTGATGCTCCTGAATCTATGACACAATTGCTGAGTTTATGGCCTGCTATAAGAAGGGTCACATAAAATGGTTTGATCTTCTCATTAGGTGAGGTGACGGAAGCTACCAGATTGGGTTGGGGTGCGGAGGATGGAGTAGGTAAAAGGCCTTTAGAGGAAGTTTTGGATTGAGAATTAACAAAGTGAACCATTTTGGCAAAAGCTTTGGGATGGGTTTGATAATACTCAGCCTCTAAAATTTGAACCTTTGTCTTTTTGAGGTGATCAATGATATCGAAAGATCCAGAGGTGGATGGGCTATCATCACTAGAAATCTTAGGTTTATCAGGTTTGGGAGTTATAGAAGAAGAAACTTTAGTAGAAGAATTAGGAAAAGCAGAATTGGTAGAACTCACCTTCTGTGTGGACGTGGTGGGGATAGGAGATCCTCTTTTTGCAATAATAGGGATAGTCATGGGATGTTCCTTGGATCTTTTAGCGGGCTGCATCACTTTCTCCCTTTTATTTGTCTAGCTCTCGAGTCATGACAGTGTATGATTCGCTATTCATGTCTGCTACTACCTCATCATAATCATCTTCCTCATCAACACCTTCAGTAGTGAAGAAATTAACTCGAGATCCCTCAAGTTCCTCCATCTCTCCATCAACCTCTTCTTCAAGTTCTTCACAATCTTCATTAACCTCTTCATCTTCAGGCTCTTCAACCTCACAGGTTGCATTAACAGAACCTTGATAGGTGGCCCCTCAAGTGCTAGCCTTGTCTGAGAAGTAGGCAAATGATTTCTAGGCTGAAAATTCCTCCTTGGAACATCTGCATAGGGGGCGTGTTGAGCCAATTGTTTCTTGATGGAAATGAGGTCATTTGCAAGCTTTTGTACTAATGGATCAATATTAGGCCCGGAGTGGAAGAGGAGGAAGAAGAAGACCTAGATTTAGAAGGGTCTCTTTTCAACTTTCCAGACATAATCAAATCATCTTTGACACTAACAGCAAGAGTTTGATCCTCGGCCAATGTTGCGAGATTGGCTCTTCTCAATGCATAGCTAACTTTAGGCAATTGAGCATTCAGGAAAAAACATTTTTGAATTTGATCTACAGGTTGAGTGTCTGTGGGATTTTGTTAATCAACTTGTTGAATCTAGCCACAAATTCTCTCATGGGTTCTTGTGATTCCTTCTTTATTTGAGAAATCTGGGCCAGCAAAGCATGTACATCCTCTGTAGGTTTGAAATGGTTCTCAAATCTTGTTCTCATCATGGTCCAACTGGTAATGGCCCCAGCTGGAAGGTGATAGAACCAATCTGCTGCATTATCTTGTAAAGTCTCTACAAAAAGCCTCACCGAGACATCTTCATGTTCAACTCCAAGAACTCCACATGCAACTATGAAGGCTGCGATATGTTCATCAGGATGTACCTTGCCATCACCTTTGAACTTGGGGAAGTTCTTTCTGTTACCTCTGGGTAACTCATGCAAAGGCTGAGGAAGGGTGAGAGGCCCAACATGATGGCCCCAAGGTAATGGTGCTGCCATCCTTGGAAAGACGGCTTGAAGGGGAACCAAAACACCAAAGCAGAATCAGAGCGTGGAGATTAGGGTTGAGTTGCTCTAGAGGGATAACACCTATAGGGGTTCTATCTTCAACAGAGGAGTGCTTGTTGAATGAGCTCTTCTATTCCTTCCTGTTGAAGGAAAAGGAAAACCTTGTTGTTCCAAAAGTTGAAACTGAGAATCTTCAATACCAAGGGCCCTCCTTCCGCGAGTAAAATGTGGAGTCACTAGATCAAAGGATGATCAAGAAATTGTTTACGAATCGAAAACGTTAAGAAAAATGAATCCCCAGCAGAGTCGCCAAAAACTATTGGTCGTCAAAAAGGACTTTGTTGAGAACAACAGTCAGGGGACAAAAGTCCCTCCTCTTTAATGGGAGAGGTTCCCTTATTTAAATACCAAGCTTATTTACATATGCACAAAGGTACATAGTTTTAATGTAGAACTTGGATATCATGAAAGTGTTTTAAAATAGAATAGATCATCAATAAAAAATGTACGAGAGGAATGAAGTAGTGGAAATGAGCAGAAAGGCATTCTCCAAAACTATAGATAACAAAATAATTCCTTATGCATGCCAAATAAAATTATTTGGAACAAAACCATTTGTATTTGAATCAATAAGATGTTATTGCAAAGACACAAAGTTCCAGAAATAACATCCACAAGAATACAAAGCTTCTTGAAATAATACAAACAAATGATTCAAAAGTATTCAGTGGATAGTAATGAAAGAACAAGATCAGATAGACATGGAAAGAAAGCTCTTTTGTATTGATTGCTTTTTTACTCTTTACACTTTCAAAAATAAACCAAGTTCCAGCCCTAAAAATGGCGGAGAGAGCCCATTATATAATTTTACAAATCAGTTACACTTGGTAACTACTTCTTTTAACTAAAATGTTTAGTTAAGGGACGCTTGACACAAAACCCCAACTAATTACAATAAGCCCAAATTGAGAAAAAGAAGGAAGAGAGAAGCTATGAGGAGGAAACAAATGATTATGATTGGGAAGGGCCCACCGACTTGAGGATCCGTTGTCTAAATTTTTTCAATGCTTCCGCTATGTCTCGGCCTCGTGGGACTAATGTGTTGGCAGTGGCTTGGGTCCAAGATCCCAGACATTTCTCCATTTCTTTATCAAACTCAGTGTGTGCATGATATTCTTTATTAGCTTCCTCAATTGTAGACTGAAGGGAGCAAATCTCCTTTATCTTCTCTTTGGTAATGGAGTCCTCCTTAAACAAGTTTTCCTTGACAAAAGCTCTGAATTGAGTCTTAATTTCCTGGAGGGAGAAAGGCACACTTGAAGTCTCGTCGTGGAGGTGATAGTGAATATCCTTAAAAGAAGATACCACCAAAGTTTTGAAGGCCTCTCCTTTCTGCCAACTACTCCTCAATTCTCCCAAAGCCTCCTCTAGCACTTTTATCTTCCCTCTACGATGAAAAGCCATGACTTTGACAAATTATCTTTGGCATCATCAAAAACCTTACTTGCCATCAATAGATTTTCATCAGTCTGTCCCATCAGGTGAAGGTCTACTATGCAGCTGCTCCAAAGCTTAAGCTCTTTATCCATATTTCCAATTGCGGAGGAGAGATTTTGTTGCAGATTAATTACCTTCTCATTGAGTTTGAAGGCTTCTCCAATGAAATTCAAACCTGTAATGACCATATCATCAACCATGTCTTCCATAGCTCTCCCGTAGATGGAGTACCTGTGTATGTCTTTGATGCTCTGAATTCATCTTGAATAAGGATCACAGATGGTGGAAGGGCAACAAGGGGTAGGATCCAAAACTTTATCCTTAGACATCAATGACTTGATGAAACCAGAAAGCACTTGAGCCTGCTCTTCCAGCTGCTCTATAGTCTGCTTGCCTTTTTCTACCCTTCCAATAACCCTGGTCACTTGTTTCCTGAAGGTTATGGATTTCACTTTCAGGGGTAGACTCTCCCATTGAGATCCTAGAAAGTTCCAGATCAGAGGCTTGCAAATCTTGTTTTGGCTTATCAACTTTGGGCTTTGGCTATTTCAAGAAACTATTGGCCTCGGGCATCTGTTACTATCCTTGAAGTGGTTATAGCTTTCTTTGCAGGAGCAAAAGGAGTAGTGCCCAACAAGGCAGCCACAACATCAAAATTAGCCCCGCCAATCAAAAGAAGACTTCCTCTTTCTACCGTCAACAAAATGTTGTACCCATGCAAAAGTGGAGGAAGAAGAAGAAGGGGGAGCAAGAGAACCAAGAGTAAGAGAACTCATGGCACTTAGAGTATTTACCACTGTTGCCTCCAGTAGAGATGTGAGTGGAGTAGATGAGGCTTCTTGGACGGAGGAATCCATGGTACTTGGAGGCTCAGTGTTATGAATTTCCTGCTCCTTATCCATTGGGGCTTCAAGCTCATGTAGGGACTGGCACTTCACTATCTTCACTTTCATTGAGAACAATGATGTTCTCTGGCCTAGAAGGTAATTCTAAATGTTTTGGCAGGGGATCTTCCTCAATAGGCTCCTTTTTTACTTCCTTCACCTTCTTTTGATATACCTGAGTGGATGAGGAAGGGGTGGAGGATGCAGGTTCTTTACTTGATGAAGGAGGAGGAGTTCGTACAGGTACCTCTAAGCTAGGTGTTTATGACTCCTTCCTCAGTGTTGAAGTGTCTTTGGAAGAAGACTCTCCTGAATTCTTCCTCAGCTCTCAAACCTTTCTGTCAAACAAGACTTTGGTTCTTACTAGGACAGAGCTAGAATCTCAACCAAATCATCTTTCTCCCTTTTAAACAAGTCTAGACCCTCCAAAGGAGTATGCTTGATCACAGTATCATACTCATATGACAATAGATCTGTATTGTCATCTTGAAGCCCTTCAGGAATCTGATATAGGTTAAGCTCTTGAATTAGTTGGAGGGGAAATCTGCCATAATGCCTCGTTTGGCCTCAAAGTCATCTGTGCAATCAGCCCAAAAGAGTCTTCGATGTCCGCCTGTGATGGTAGTTGATTCTGAGATTCAGCTCAATGAATTTCTTCAAATTAAAATAGGTTCTGGGCTGAAGAAGTGGATAGTGATGGGAGCAAGGGCTCTCTCTATGTTCTGGGCATCCAGAGTTGTTTTACATGTATAGTTCCCCAAAGATATGGGGAAATGTAACCCAATGATTTTCTTGTCCCTACAAGTCCTCTCTAACTTGTCCATTTTTCAGCACACCTCAATCAAATCCATCTTATCATTACAAAATTTAGGGAGCTTGAGAGGAGTGCTCTTGTAACCGGCTAACCTTGATATAAGAAAACCTTCTGAATTGAATGAAGTAAGCTCCATACTTCACTATCAGGCTCATGGCTTCATCAGAAAATCTCCTAGCAGTGTCACTCTCTAGAAGCCTCACAATGTACATGGTGAAAGCATCATTCACCCTCCTGAAGTTGTGATTGCTGGTGTCAAGGGTGAACTGAGGGTAGTAAGCATAGATGGGATCACCCTTCTGAGCATCAATGTATGTGAAACCAAACCATTGCCTGGATCTGCTAGGGTATACATAAGATAAGAAGTCATGTAGAACTTTTTAGTTTGTTGTACATTGGATAACTGCTCTGTCAAGTTCATATAGATGATCTCTGCCCAATTGATGTTTTGGGTACCTTCACAAACTATGTTGATGAGTAGGCACATCCAAAAGTGGAATTCATTGGTAGAGGGAAAGCCCATGACACGAGCCAATAGGATGATGAAATTAGATAGCTCCTCGTTGAAATCAGCCCTAAACAGAGCTTTTGATGGTCGGGTTGCCCCCTTTTTAGGGTTCTTCAACCATAACTTTATTACCCTAGCTTTGTATTTCTCACTATCTTGATTGAAGAGCGCTTATGCTTGATTTTGAGTGATTGCCACAGAATTGTCCATCTCGAGGATCCGTAGGGGCGCGGTGGCAATGGCGAAACATCATGTTTGGTGATGAGCTCCCCATGTACATTTGTCAATTCGTTCATATCGGAGTTGAAGTGGGCTCCGCAGGTGAGCAAATTATTAGCACACTGCACCGAGATTGGGAAACCCACAACAAATGCAAGGCCATTGTCATTAATCATTTGTGCCATGGGAGAGGGGTTCGGGTTTGTCAACTTGGTCCAAAAATCACCGAAGTCCAGGTGACGAACTTCACTGTCCCTGATATCGGGAACGGAAGACTTGTTTGGAGAAACCTGCTCCTAGCCTTAAAACTTGATCTTCATACTGATAGTGCTTTAGAAAAACAACCTTACAGCTTGAATCTGCGATGAAAATGCAGGGAAATGGGGACGCAAGCAGATGTTTTCAATTTCAAGGGTATGAGCGAATGGCAGTGAGAAAGTAGTGTGAAAAATGCATAGGAGGGTAGTCCATTAAATAGCCGTTTTAGGAGAGAGAAGGTTATTAAATGTGTATTAAATTCATATACACCAAATCAAAAAGCAAGCATCGGGAAGAGCGGGAAAAATTATCCCGGATGGCCTTTGGTACATTTGGGACATGAGGGATGCTGAAAGCGTGACTCGGCCGATGTAGGTGATGCGGGAAAAGTAGGGACAAAATGCACAAATTCTTTTGGGAAAAGCAAGACCAAATTACGCGAAGCACTCGATGTGGTGATCGGGAACAGGGAGCCCAAGTGAACTTAGAACAGTTGGAACAAAAAGTTCTGATGGGCCCGCAATTAAACAAATTTTGGGGAAAGCGGGTGATCGGGGAACAGAGAGCCCATAGGAACTTGGGACACATGGGACAAAAATGTCCGACAGACCCGCAAATCACTCAAATGACTCAAAAAAGTGAAATTTTTCTAACTTCTCAACTTTTCTCTTTACTAGAACATCATAGAAAGGTGTTAACTCAATTTTTCAATTTTTGACTTTCGAAAGAGGGGAAATTTTGAGAGGACAACAAAGCCATATCATTATAGACATAAAATCATGCACTTGGGTACATTTCTAGGTCCTAAAAGCATGCTAGCATTTATATGATTCCTAAGCAAGAAAACTAGTTGTTGACAACTATCTTTGGCCTCTTTTCTTTGTCTCTTGTTTTATCTTTGGTCTTACACACCCTACAACCTAGTCGAGAAATTTTACTTGTTTATCTTTTATGGCTCCAGCACACCAGCCTTGTAGGGCAAAGAACACCCGTGCACTCTTGTCCCTTTTGGGCACCCCCCGACCCTTTTCTATCTTACTTTCTCCTTTTGGGTCTCTTTTATCTTTTGGGCATCTTTTTCACTTATGGGTCAGCCTTCCAGTTGTCAATTACGAAATTCAAACAAGGGAATCATATAAATACATAATTATGTTTTCAAAATGAAGGACAAAATACCAAGCATTACTATTATTACCTGTGCTTACATTCAAAAGGTACCTAAAGCACTCCAAGGCATTCATATTGAATCCATTCAAGGGACAAGGGATGACATATTCTTCTTACACAACATTGGAAGGGGACATTTATTCTATTCCATCAACACATTTGTATCTTAGAGGAAATCTAACCCGCTATCTAGTGCATCTTGTAGAAGAGCTTCCTAGGGCATCATTTCTACACACACACATGAGAATTACATGGAGTCTCGAGATGTAGTGCAACACTTGGTTAGTAAGTTCACTCTCGGGTGACCGCTAAGGTTAGTCCAACTCCCATTCTCGCATTTCCTTTTAGGTTTGATACATTTTGTGGGCTTGCGTAGGTGAACTTCTCTTTTGCAGGTTACAGGTATCATCGGTGATCATAGTATGAACATCATGTGATCCACATAGAGAAACTATGAAACCCTAGTGACATAGAAGAAAGAAAATCCTAAGCTCCAACATAGTCACCAAGCCTAGTTCCGGTCTCCACCACCTAGTTTTGGTCTTCAATGCCCAGCGTCCTGTCTTGCTACGGCGCCTGTGTCTAGCTTTATTCTTACACTCCATATTTTTTAGTGACCATTGACGACCCATTTTTCAGTCAAATTCTCATCACGCACCTACCCATATCACTTTTTGTTCACTCAAAATCAACTAAGTACTTCTATCTCTCTTCCTTTCTTAGGGTTTTATACTTTACATCTTAGTTTTCTTGTGTCATA
Organism: Taxus wallichiana var. yunnanensis; assembly: GCA_018340775.1. Lineage (NCBI taxonomy): Eukaryota > Viridiplantae > Streptophyta > Pinopsida > Cupressales > Taxaceae > Taxus > Taxus wallichiana. The sequence goes on along the minus strand of CM031236.1, from coordinate 21,877,860 downwards.
CTGTATTTTAGCATTTGTACATCATTTATCAAACTAGTTACTCAAGAATTTACTTAGATTTAATTAATTCAAATTAAATTAAATCATTTGTTGAACCCAACCACTCCAACCCTACCTTCTAAGAATGCATTGAAATGTATCTCCTTTTTCTGAATTCATGGATCAATCTTCTTATCCCTCTTTCACTCCAACCGGGGTTTCGGCATGGCTACTACCGCTGTTGATTTTATGCGGTCTATCCTCAACATCCTCCATGCTTCATTACTCATATGGGTAAGTGCACGAAGTTGGTGGACAATTTCGTGGACATAAAAACCTGAAATAAAGGTACCGTGATCGCGGTTTTAAAACTACGATCGCGGTCATAAAACTGCACGATCGTGGTTCTTGAATTCTAGTTTGGTAATTACCGAACCTAAAACTACAATCACGGAACTCTGAGACAAAATTTAACAGTCCCGCGACTCGTTATTTTCCTCATTTTTCATTTCGAACCGCGACTTTTCCTAAACATTTTTCACTCGCGCTTTCAATACTATCTCAAAATTGCTCATCGGACTTCTGGATAGCGATAGATTCAACCATGCCACCAAGACGAGGAGGTAAGTCCCCGATTGTAATCATTTTTTTGCATTTTAGGTTTTTTTTTGCATTTTCATGGGTTTTTTGAAATGTTTGTTTATGTATACAATTTTCTTGTTTTATCAGTTGGTCGGCAAGCTCGAAATCGTGCAAACCGTCAAAACATTCCTCAAAACCCTCCGAACATTCCTCAAAACCCTCCTCCAAACATAGATCCGCCTCCTGTGGCTCCTTCTGTCCCCACTGAGCCAGCAGGAACGCAAGATAATATCATTGGAAGAATCCAAGAAAATAAAATTGTCATTGAGAACCTAATTCAAACTATAAGACAAAATCATGCTACAAATCCATCCCGCATGACTTTAGCCAATACATTGCAAACATTGATTGGCGAAGTCGAGTCTGCAACCAACCAAATACATAGATGGAACACCTTTAGAAGTGATTGTAGGCGGTGGTATGCGGATAAACTATCCCATGTGGCCGTCAAAGACAAAAAAATGGAAAAGACCTCATTTGTGCATTATTTACCGACCCTAGAACCAATGCCCCCCTGCAGTTACTTGCAAATGGTTCCCAATCCATTGGTGCCATGATGATAGAATCAAAAACAATTTTTGGGACCGATGGTGGATGGTTTTTGATTATCCACCATGCAACAACAATGAGGTTCCTCTTTATTTTTTGAAGAAATTATATTGTGAGTTCATGCTCAATGAGGTCCCGAATTATTTTGACTTTTCAAACTTTTTTGGTCGAGGAGGTGGCTCTGCACAGAGCAGACCTGGTGCACGTGTAGGTCAGCCTAGGATCCCCCATGCCCCAAAACCCCCACTACCTTCAGTTATCCCTCCTACAGTGAAGGAGGTTGTGGAGATTGATACATTGCATGCATTGAGGGAGCTCACTGACACTCTCACCCAGCATAGCACCCAGATTGCATCCGGTGATGTTGGTGGAGGTGCGCTAGTTCTAGTGCACCACACCACTGTGGATCATGTGGTGCCGTATGCACTGCAGGCGAGACATCATTTGCTGGTTCACAGGATTTCTTTTCTATAGATGAGATGCTGGGGAATGTTTTTGGAACTGGAGCCACTGATATTGGTCTTTCACAGGTAAATTTTAAATAAATTTAAATAATATATATATGTACAATAGTTTAATTCACATGTTTGAGATATTAATATATATATATATATATATATATATTTGATTGTACGTCATGTACATACATGTAAAAAACTAATTTTTTATTTTATTTTAAATAGCAAGAGCCGGTGAAGGAAACATCCGGTGTCGACATGCTAGCTACTGCGGTTGGGCATGTTTCAAATGTAAGTTTCAAGTTGTACAAACTTACATTTTTAATAAATCATTTAATTGCACTAGATTATTATTATAATTTGTTTCACGTGTATGTTGTACATGTATTAATATTTTTCTCTTTTATACACAGGAGCCTGGCGGGTCATCATCTGCTCAGGGAACTGAGGCTACTGGCACGCCTCACATGAGTTTTACGCAGGTTAGTTACAAATCTCTTTACACTTTGTTTCTAATTCTTGGACCTCTGTACATGAGTTTCACTTTCTTATACTCAACCTATATATTATTTCTAGTAGGAAATGCCAATTCATTTGATATAACTAGCCATGTATGTAATCATATATTGGTTTTACATGTCTCGGAGTACCACCACACAAATAACTCCTAAAAATTCAAGTAACTCCTATGAAACAAAGAACATATAAGCAAGATGAGTCACGATATATCTACATGAAATATTCTAAGAAATAAATAATTACAAGGAAAATCTATACCTACACGAAAACACCCTGAAGTGTAGCTTAGGTTGGTAAAAATGAGGGTCCTTGAAATAAGACCATATGAGCTACCCAAATTACAATGAAACTCTCCAAAAGTAGAGAACATGAGAAAAACCAATGGGAAAAACTCCTTTAATTTAGAGAAAAGAAGAAAGGATGGATAAAATGCTCCCTCAGAAGATGACTATGGGTTACCTTGATTAAATACAAAACTTTGTCAAAATCTTATGAAGATAGATGGCCTTCATGCTAACATTTATAGATCCTATGTATTTAGCCTAAATAGAAGATAAAATAATAACATTTTTATTCTTTCTTGACTAACTAAATATTGATTTGTACATGTTTTTTGTATAGCTCTTAAGTAGATTTTAATATTGATTTGTACATGTTTTTTGTATAGCTTATGACTGCTAGAGAGACTCCTCCATATATGCAGACTGTGGAGGCTACTGTAGATACTGCCATAGCATCTGCAGATCCACTAACTGAGGTACACATTTTTTTAAATTTGTTAAATTTTGGAGGTTCATTATTTCTTATTAAACTTAAATCTACAATATCAAATTTTGTAGGTATATATGTGAAATATTTAATTTGAAAATTAATTATTTGTATGTACAACTTACCCCTCGTGAGTCTATTGTTGTCCCTGCGACGCGTCAACAACAAATTGATAGGGATCATGACATTGCGGTAAGATTTCACATGCATTTTAACTAAATTGTACAAGTTTCTAAATTTTGAATGTATTTTAAAATTTTGGGTGTTAAAAACTTGTTGTTTATGAATGTGCAGGTTAGGTTGCAGGCATGCTTAGAGACACCTAGGACCACACGGATGAAATCCGTAGTGGCATCTCCCTCCACTACATCCCCAGGTCGTGGACGTGCTACTTCTAGCAGGGTGAAGAGAGGGAAGATGTTTCATGAGTAGATTTATAGTCCACCTGGATGACACATATGTGGTCATGAGTAGATTCACAGTCCATTGTATATATATATATAGCCTTTTGCGACCGCATGTGGTCCCATATGTACATTATGACACGTGCTTAGTTCGAGATGTATACATACATTATGAACTTATGTACATATATATTTTCAGAGACGTGCGCGTCTGGAGCACACTTTGTTTGATTCTTATATATATATCCATGTGTGTTGGTTAAATCATATTTATTTTGGTTATTTTGGTATTATTGCTAACTCTGAGAAAGTGGGTTTTGATCTCTGTTCGGTGGATTTAGTGTATTACTTCTAGTTATATATTTTCTAGTATCTTTCTGATTATTATTTGTGGTATATTTCACCATGGGCATTTTGAATTTTTATTTTTCAAACTAAAACAATATTGTTAGCTCTATTGCCAACTTAAGTATTAGTAACTAAAGCTTATTTGAGTTATGGTTCACATCCCTCCATCTTTTAACAACTCCCAAAATAATAATTCCATAACCTATGGATTTAATGGAATTCATCAATATCATCCTGTTGTATTTGGAAAAGTGTGCTTGAAACTCTGGTGTATTTGACTGTATCTTGATAATATTACAGGTATACCCAAAATTGGGTCTGCATTGTTTGTAACTTTTGTGTGTACATATGAGTTAATCCTTGAAGTAACTGTATTGATTTTCCAATCCTGTTCTTTTGTAACTCATAATAATCCTGAAATATTGTTAAATCTGAATGATATGTGGAGCTGTATCTTTATATTATTTTTATTTGCATCATAAGCTTGTACTGTTAGATGTGCATTACTGAAACATGCCATTATAGTTGCAATCTTCTTCTTCCATATGAAACTAATACCATGAAACTACATTCTTTCAATTGCTAAAAGGATTTGAGATAAGGTTGATACAGTGACAAGAAGAGAGACAAAGAGATAGATGAAAATGATGGGTGAAGTAAAGAGTGACCATGGTTACAAAATGCCACATTGGATGGAGAAGTTAGTATCAGAGAGATAAGATGCTAGACTAAAGCAATTACAAGAAAGGATAAGAGAACAAGAACATATGTGAAAAATAGAAAAGATGATGGAAACAAGGAAGAAACGTAGAGAAAGATAATTTTGAAGGTTATTAGGCCTCATGAATCAGACTTGATATATATGGTGAAGAAGAAGAAGAACTAGCAGGAGATGTGATTCAAAGGTTGATAGAGCTTTAATGAGGTACAAGAAGAGAGAGAGAGAGAGAGAGAGAGAGAGAGAGAGAGAGAGAGAGAGAGAGAGAGAGAGAGAGGAGGAAGAGAAGATAATTATGGTTTCACAGGAGGTCAGAGAGTTGAATCAAGAGAGTTGGGAAAAGAAAACCGTAGAACAATTTATTACCCATAATATTATAACAAAACCAAGTGTTAAGGAGAAGGCAGAAAATAAGATTCATGAGCCCTGGATGTATATCATCCTACCAAGGACAAGATGACAACAAGAGATAACATAACAACCAAGTCATTGTAATTTAATTTAAATAAATAAGGAAACACTATATTTTGCAAACGGTGGGTCGTGGCACCAAACCGACTACGCCGGCATGTCTGGGTGGCCAGGTGAACACTAGAGGAGGCGATGTTTCGGTGCGCAAAAGGGTCGTTGCTTCCGGGCTACTTTGTTTGGGCATAGTCCCTTAAGAGCTCTTAGACCAAAATATCATTCAACTTTGCGGGTGACTACTGGACTCCATGGCACCTAGAGAGGCCTTGTCTCGATCCGGCACCTCGGTGTATAGACCCTCTACAATAGCCTCTCTCAGTCTTTTCCTTCTCATTTCGGTGCTCTCGCTGTCCTACTGTTTGTAAACGCGCGAAATAGTGCAATGGAGCCAGTGTAAGGTTGTCAAACGCTATATTTTACAAACGGTGGGTCGTGGCACCGAACCAACTAATCCCGGCACACGTACGGGTGGCCAAGTGAACGATAGAGGAGGTGGTGTTTCGGTGCGCGAAAGGGTCGTTGCTTCCGGCTACTTCATTCGGTGTAGTCCCTTAAGAGCCCTGAGACCAAAATATTGTTCAACTTTGACGGGTGACTACTCGGACTCCGTGGCACCTAGAGAGGCCTTGTCTGATCTGGAACCTCAGCGTACGGACCCTCTACAATAGCCTCTCTCATTTTTTCCTTCTCATTTCGGTGCTCTCGCTGTCCTACTGTTTGCAAACGCGTAAAATAGTGCAGTTGGAGCCAGTGTAAGGTTGTCAAATGCTATATTTTGCAAACGGTGGGTCGTGGCACCAAACCGCCTATGTCGGCACGTCTGGGTGGCCAGGTGAACGCTAGAGGAGGTAGTTTTTGGTGCGCGAAAGGGTCGTTGCTTCGAGCTACTTCGTTCGGGCGTAGTCCCTTAAGAGCCTTGAGACCAAAATATCGTTCAACTTTGATGGGTGACTACTCGGACTCCGTGGCACCTAGAGAGGCCTCGTCTGATCCAAAGCACCTCGGCGTATGGACCCTCTACAATAGCCTCTCTCATTTTTTTCCTTCTCATTTTGGTGCTCTCGTTGTCCTACTGTTTGCAAATGCGCGAAATAGTGCAGTTGGAGCCAGTGTAAGGTTGTCAAATGCTATATTTTGCAAACGGTGGGTTGTGGCACCAAACCACCTACACCGGCATGTCTGGGTGGCTAGGTGAACACTAGAGGAGGCGGTGTTTTGGTGCACGAAAGGGTCGTTGCTTCCGGGCTACTTCGTTCGGCGTAGTCCCTTAAGAGCCATGAGACCAAAATATCGTTCAACTTTGACGGGTGACTACTCGGACTCCGTGGCACCTAGAGAGGCCTCGTCTGATCTGAAACCTCGGTGTACGGACCCTCTACAATAGCCTCTCTCAGTTTTTCCTTCTCATTTCGGTGCTCTCGTTGTCCTACTGTTTACAAACACACGAAATAGTGTAGTTGGAGCCAGTGTAAGGTTGTCAAATGCTATATTTTGCAAACGGTGGGTCGTGGCACCGAACCACCTATGCCGCATATCTGGGTGGCCGATGATGAAAGCTAGAGAGGTAGTTTTTCGGTGCGCGAAAGGGTTCGTTGCTTAGGGCTACTTCGTTCGGGCGTAGTTCCTTAAGAGCCCGAGACCGAATATCATTCAACTTTGACGGGTGAATACTCGGACTCCGTGGCACCTAGAGAGGCCTCATTTAATCCAGCACCTCGGCATATGGACCCTCTATAATAGCCTCTCTCATTTTTTTCCTTCTCATTTCGGTGCTCTCACTGTCCCTACTTTTGTTTGTAAAAGCGTGAAATAGTGCGATTGGAGCCGTGTAAGGTTATCAAACGCTATATTTTGCAAACGGTGGGTCGTGGCACCGAACCGACTGCGTTGGCATGTCCAGTGGCTAGGTGAATGCTAGAGGAGGCGGTGTTTCGGTGCGCGAAAGGGTCGTTGCTTCCGGGCTACTTTGTTCGGGCGTAGTCCCTTAAGAGCCCTGAGACTAAAATATCGTTCAACTTTGACGGGTGACTACTCGGACTCATGGCACCTAGAGAGGCCTCGTCTAATCCAACACCTCGGTGTATGGACCCTCTACAATAGCCTCTCTCAGTTTTTTCCTTCTCATTTCGGTGCTCTCGCTGTCCTACTGTTTGCAAACGCGTGAAATAGTGCAGTTGGAGCCAGTGTAAGGTTGTCAAATGTTATATTTTGCAAACGGTGGGTCGTGGCACCAAACCACCTATGCCGGCATGTCCAGTGGTCGGTGAATGCTAGAGGAGGTAGTGTTTCAATCCAGCGAAAGGTTGCTTGCTTCCGGGCTACTTTGTTCGGGCGTAGTCCCTTAAGAGCCCTGAGACCAAAATATTTTTCAACTTTGACAGGTGACTACTCGGACTCCGTGGCACCTAGAGAGGCCTTGTTTGATCTGGAACCTCGGTGTATAGACTCTCTACAATAGCCTCTCTCATTTTTTTCCTTCTCATTGTGGTGCTCTCGCTGTCTTACTTTGTTTGCACGCGTGAAATAGTGCGGAGAGCCGGTGTAAGGTTGTCAAATGTTATATTTTGCAAACGGTGGGTTGTGGCATCAACCGCATGCACCGCACGTCCCGAGTGGCCAGGTGAACATTAGAGGAGGTATTGTTTCGGTGCGCGAAAAGGTCGTTGCTTCGGGCTAGTTCGTTCAAGCGTAGTCCCTTAAGAGCCCTGAGACCAAAATATCGTTCAACTTTGACGGGTGACTAGTTAGACTCCGTGGTACCTAGAGAGGCCTCATCTAATCCAACACCTCGGTGTATGGACCCTCTACAATAGCCTCTCTCGTTTTTTCCTTCTCATTTTGGTGCTCTCGCTGTCCTACTATTTACAAATGCGTGAAATAGTGTAGTTGGAGCCAGTGTAAGGTTGTCAAATGCTATATTTTGCAAACGGTGGGTCATGGCACCGAACCACCTGTGCCGGTAACACGTCTAGGTGGCTAGGTGAATGCTAGAGGAGGTGGTGTTTCGGTGTGCGAAAGGGTCATTTCTTCCGGGCTACTTCATTCAGGCGTAGTCCCTTAAGAGCCCTGAGACAAAAATATCGTTCAACTTTGACGGGTGACTACTCAGACTCCGTGACACCTAGAGAGGCCTCGTCTAATCCAGAGAACCTTGGCGTAGAGACCCTCTACAATAGCCTCTCTCATTTTTTTCCTTCTCATTTCGGTGCTCTCGCTGTCTCCGCTTTGTTTGCAAATGCGTGAAATAGTGCAATTGGAGCCGGTGTAAGGATGTCAAACACCATATTTTGCAAACGGTGGGTCGTGTGGCACCGAACCGACTACACTGCAAGCACATCCGGGTGGCCAGGTATATGCTAGAGGAGGTGGTGTTTCGATGCGTGAAAGTGTCGTTGCTTCCGGCTACTTCGTTCGGGCATAGTCCCTTAAGAGCCCTGAGACCAAAATATCGTTCAACTTTGACGGGTGACTACTCGGACTCCATGGCACCTAGAGAGGCCTCGTCTAATTTGACACCTCAGCGTACGGACCCTCTACAATAGCCTCTCTAATTTTTTTCCTTCTCATTTTGGTGCTCTCGATGTCCTCTTTTTTTGCAAACGCGTGAAATAGTGCAATTGGAGCCGAGTGTAAGGTTGTCAAATGCTATATTTTGCAAACAAGGTGGGTCATGGCACCGAATCCGATCGCTCCGCACGTCCGGGGTGGCTGTGTGAACGCTAGAGGAGGTGGTGTTTTGGTGCGTGAAAGAGTCTTTGCTTCAGGGCTACTTTGTTCGGGCTTAGTCCCTTAAGAGCCCTGAGACCAAAATATCGTTCAACTTCGACGGGTGACTACTCGGACTCCGTGGCACCTAGAGGAGTTGTTTTCAAAATTTACAATTTTTCAAACAATGTTCAAGCTTCTCTTAACTTCAAGAATTTAAAATTCTCTACTAACAATGCCAACCACGTGAAGGTGGAAGCTTTTCTGGCACCACTAACCTAAACATAAAATTGTTAGTCAAAGAAATTTAAGTTTCAAATCAAAACCATATACTATCTATATACATGACACACAAAATACACAAATTTAAAATAAAATATATTCAAACTTAAATCTAGATCTTTAAACTAAAAAAATTATATATATATATATATATATATATATATATATATATATATAAAATTGAAACTTGAAATTAAATATATACCAGACATGAGCATTGTAAATTCATTCCAATGAACCATCAGGATTGGATCTACTCTGAATAGCAGACAAGATTGCTTCATGATCGACTCTCTCTCGAACCTTCCAAAGAATCTTGTTATTAGGCCTTCCTTGATATCTATATAACTGAATATTTGTCACTAGAACTAGATGTGAATATAAGAGTATTTTCCTGTGTGTCTCAAAGTCTTCAAACACCCAAACAGAGGATTTTTTTAATGGATACCATTGAAGCCAAGTTCCAGTAACTACCACTGACCTTGTAGGATACTCAATATCTTCGCCATCTATAATAGGAGAAGTCAACTTCTTTCTTTCCTCGATGCAACGACATAAGAAATAGTCTTGTTTCTTCTTCATTGTCTTCTGTCGCAATTACTGCAAACACATGTCCTACAAAAAAATAACCAAGGTTGAACAACTCAAATTTAAATTACATATTAAAATTTCAATGGACATAACTCAATACAAAAATTAAATAAATAACCATAAATACCTTGTCGCACCAAAATCGAAATTTTGTCAAAGTCCTTGGATGTTGTAACTTCATCTGCAGAAACAAGTTGTAATGCTTGTGGAGGTTGATAACTAGGAAGTGGAGTTAGAGGCCTACAAATCCATCCTTCCACCCATTCTTGTGAATCACACTCAGCAGTGAAAAATTCGATACAAGATGCACAAAAACATGTCAACTTTCTTGTCCATACGGCCCATGAAGTAGCGTCTGAGCTACAAAATGAGTGCATATCACTAGACCCAATGAGTGTCATACAATCCTCGTAGTTAGCAATATGTTTTTCCTCTATCAACCAAAAATATCTGTAAACTGTGGAATTTTTTTGAGAACCTCGGGCCATGTTGTCAGTACACCATTCCACTATGCTATTTGTATCTTTTAATTTAGTACCATCTTTGTACTTCAACTCCTCTTGGAAGAGCTCTTTTCACACATGCCCCTGCACCATCATGCTCTCCTTTTCCATGTCCAGCCTCAATGAAACTCTAAATATGTTGCACACCCATCTTGACATGCATTCTGCTCATCCAATAAAACATTCGTGTATTCTTAAACTGAGACGTGTAATTATCTGACCATATATAATGTTGTTTGAAGTGGATGTCCCTATCAGACAAGTTTCCATAAAATAACTGAAACACCCTTGCACAAATTCAGTAGAATGAGTACGATCATCACTGATATAAAAGTGGTACTCTCTTAAAATTTTTGATCATTCTCTGTATGTCGGAGAATGTAGAAATGTTATATGCACAAAAATGGCAACTTGTACTGAGTTGTAATATTGCGATTGAACCTCCATTTGTGGTTGTAATGTGTAATTCTCTGCAAAATCGACAACTGAAACAATAGTACCAATAGGAAATGTGTCTTTGCATAGCTTGAATTGTTCATCCAACCATCGAGCTCTATGTGTATGCCTCACATACTCATAAACAATTTCATCCTTAAATTTTCTCATAAATTGAAAAATGGGCATTTGTTCTGTAACTAGCTCACACCGTTTTGACTCTTTTCCATCTTTCAACTGGTATGCAATTGATTTATATTTATCAAATTCAACTAAATTATGTCCTATTGTACCTTCAATTTGCTCATGGATGCAACTTTCCAATTTAGGTAATCCACCGCATGTACTACAACTTCCATCTAAACAATCCTGACTATAAAAAAATTGTCCAACTTCTTTTTCACAAAATATAGTAGGAATGAAATCCTGGAAGATATTGGTGGAACTTGAACACCACATTCAGATAACATAGTTTCAGAATGAAAAATAGAACGAATACGTAAAAATTTAGCATAATGCATCGCAAATTCAACATGTTGCCTACAAAAACAAGTGGTGCGAGCATGGTTGATTTTCACATAGAATGGTTTCAACATTTCAAAAAAACGTTGACTAATTTTAATTTCCAAATTCTCTTGTTCAAACTTACGAAAAATTGAGTTTGAGTCATATCTAAGAAATGCTTTGGATGTGGTTCACGATTAGTAGAACCAACTCTCCATTTTATAACATCTCTTGTATTAGGTGAAACTCTAGTGTTATCATGCCAAAATTTAATAACAACTTCTCTTATAGCATCAGAATTATTTTTTTCCTTACGCGATGCTCTAGCAGAAAATACCCAAAAATCGACATTATTGAGTGATTGAAGGATATTACGTCTTTCAATTGCTTTCATTAGAGTTTTTCGATTAACTTGCAACATTCGACTTGTTTGCATAATCAAACATTGTTTTTTTATTGATTCACTTACAACACTAGTAGCAAGTACACGACGCACAATATTACTATCCCTAGTGCATCTCTTGACACCAACAATGTGATATGCATCATGAAGGTTTTCAACAATTGTAGAGGTTTGACCACGTATGTTAGATGTTGTCAATCCTAAGGTGTTTAATGTAGGTCTCATTTTAATCAATTTCATCAAACTAACCAACAACTGACATCTTTGGGAATCATTTAAAATTTCAAAATGATTATCCCAAATTTCAGTGGCTTTTCTTTTGATTTGTCGTTTAGAAAGTTTGTCAAACATTGGTTTCAAAATGTTTTCATCAATTTCAATAAAAAAATTAGGTTTCTTATGTAAAATCCTAGGAGGTGTTTTTGTCAAATTTTTCTTGTCTACAGTTTCAACATGAATTTCCTTATTCACATTTTCATTGTCTCCTTCAATTTCAACATTTTCTACATCATGAGTATTTAATTCTTCTTCAACATTGACAGTAAAAACTTCTTCATCACGAGTATTTAATTCAACTTCAACATTGACAGTAGAAACATTACCTAGTTCTTCATTGCTTACAATAGTTGGGATTGAAGATGAACCTCTTCTAGATTCATGAAGTTTCCGCATTCGCTCAGCATTTTCAATTTTGTTGGCCTCTAATTCGTTTGGTGTTTTTTTACTTAATGACTTCCTTTTTTGACTTCGTTTTTTGTCTCCCATGATGTTTTGCTTCCGGTGATAAGAAAAACGTGCCTGGAAAAAGATAGAATTTCACAGTAATTCATACGGTAAGGTCAGAGAGTAAAAATCACATGGTAATTCAGACATTGGGATGTGTGTAAATATGATTTATGAACCGCGAGCATGCTTTATAAACCGCGAGCACGCTTTATAAAGCGCGCTCACGGTTTATAAAGCGCGCTCGCGGTATTGTTAAAAAAACCGCGATCGCGGATCTATCTGCCGAACCTAAGCCTCAGAAAATCTTTGTTTTTCCCCAACCAAAGCTATGGAAGGTCATTATGAAGTGCAAAAGGTCAAAAAACCTCAAATCTGCTCTTCCAAAGACTTGAACCATGCTAAAAAACTGAAAACATTTCACAAAAATGGTGCCATCACGTAGGGTAGACTCTTAGCTTTGTAGAAATATTGTTTTTAAAGTGAATAGAATAAGATAAATATCATTTTATAATTTCTTACTAACAATAGGTCTTTAAGACATTTTTTCCCGTGAATGTTCATGTCTACGTTTAAGACTGTAACTTTTGTTTCACTTATCAAAATATGATAAAACTTATACCATCCCAAGCGTGGAAAAATTATATACACCTTAAAAAAAATGATTTCGATATTTTTGATATAGTTATAGGCGGGCAAACAGAAAGTGCTCCATTTTCTAAATATTTTCAGACCACTTTCAGAAAAAAATCATAAAAAAAAATATTGCTAAAAAAAATACAAAATAAAATCCATCCCAAGATAGACAACTACATCTAACATTTCACCAAAGGAAAAAAAAATAACAAGATTTGGTCATCCAAAATGCGGGCAAACGGACTACAATCTTAGAAGTTTTTTCAAAAAATAAAATAAGTCATATAATTTTAAGTGTTTAATATAGCTAAAATTGTCCGTTTTTTACAAAAATTAGTATTTTAGAAACTAGATTTTGAATGCTACGATTCATATTTATATAAAATTTTCTAATTTAGAGTGCGTGTATAGCTAATAATCCCTACAAGTTGAGATTTCGTAGTTTTTTGCAATATGACGTCCATAGATGACCCTATATTTGTCCATCAACTTCCTGCACTTACCCATATACATGATCTAATCATCAATATATCCACCACTCGCCGCACTCATCCTCCTACCGCTCCACCTAACTCTGTTCCACCACCTATTACTTCTACAATTCCTACCATTACCTCTAAGAGTTATGACATCATTGAACAACTTAAAAATACACCAGCCAAAATATCTCTTTATGATATTTGACTTAGTGCACCCTAATTTCATCATACATTAGAAGCCTCACTTCAATCCATCCACATTGAAAGTAATTAATTTGTATGTTACCTTTACTCATCTCATTCAATCCCTCAAAAATATGCCACATGTTATATCTTTTAGTGATGAGGATATCCCTCCCTCTCGTTTCGACAACCCCTTTGCACCTTTGATTATCATCATTATATTGTTGGCTCCTTTGGCATCAAGTGTGTACTCATTGATAATAGATCTGTTATAAATTTATGCGCTTTATCCCTCCTTAGGAAAATCAGCATTTCAAGATCTAATCAATAATTCCTCTTAACTCATTCATGGATATGATTCCACTACTTTCACATGCATGGGCACTATCACCTTACCTTTATAATTTGGGCCTAAAAGCATTCATATTGTATTATTTATTATCGACACCTCATTTTAGTTTAATTGTGTGCTTAATGGGCCATGTATTCATGCAATGCACGTTGTTCCCTCTACAATTCATCGGTGTGTTAAATTCTTACATGAAGGTTATGAACATACCATTCTTTACTTACCCTAGCCCATTCAAGTTTTTCTCATGTAGAACCCCATCATCATCATGCCTATTCCTCCATCATAGCCTATTTCATACCACAATATCAATACAACCATACTTTTGTTAAATATGGACTTATTACTAAGAATCTCGATTTATAGTAATATCATTTTTGGTTTTATAATTGTTGAAATTGGATTCCTAAATTGTCATTATTGGTTTTTATCTAGTGTGATATTGGATTCTAATATGTTTATTATTGGATTTTAAGTAGTGTAATATCGGATTCCAATATTTACATTATGCCATACGAGTATGTTCCTAATCATATATTGAGTTTATGAGAATGAGAATATGCCCATTTTCAAAACACTCTTAATACAACTATGTTCCTAATTATTTTTACATGTATCTGCTTTATCTCAATTATTTTTCGATGATTCCTATATGAGGCATTTTGATCCCTTTTGAAAATTAAAACAATGTGATATGGGTACGTGTTGTATGAAATAAGAAGCAAATATTGAGTCTATGAGAATGGACATATGCCCATTCTCATCACACTCATGGTACACGTATGTTCCTAATTATTTTTGTGTATCAACTTTATATCTATTTTTCTTCTATAATTCATATATGAGGGATTTTGACCTTTTCTGAAAATTTATATCTTGGCAGACAGTAGGTTAAGTCATGGTGCATTGCCACACACTCTTGTTGAGAGCATTCTATAATATATCTTGGCACTCTTAATACTATAGTTTTGCATTCAAGAATTAGGGGATTCTAGGCATATAATTTAGTATCTAGACTTCAGAAAGGTTTGCATTTTATAAATTTATTAGAACAATTAAAAATAAGTTATCTAGACTTATGCACATAGCTTTAGGAAAAGACCATATAATTTTGTGGTTGTAATGAATGCATAAATCAAGACTAATTCTTAGAAAAATCCAAAGAATTAATCTTTTAAAATGAATTCCTTGTAAATCACATCCAATTCTCTTTAAATCACAAGATCCAACTCCATGTAAACTTACTTAGATCATAATTAAGGATTTTTAAAAATTAAATTAATTTCATGGTGGAAATTATAGTATTAATAATACATAAATAAGATTCAAGAGTTCCATAAGCAACAAAATGTTTTATAGAATTATATTATGGAAAAATCTTCCAAAGTAATATAATACTCAGTCTTTCATTTAATTATCAAATAATAGTACAATTGTAAAGTTTTATAGGACCAAGGTTTTGAATATTTTTTCTTAAAAAACCCACATCCTGGGCCAAGATGATTTCACATACAAATTTATGATCTTCAATAGTTTCTCCAAGTCAACATTCCTTATCCTGTTCAAGTAATTCAAGGTATGATTTAATGGCCATGTGTCCTTTATCAAGTATCTTTATGTACCACTTTGTCAATTATTGTTTGGTGTCTATGCCCAGATAATGTTATCCATATCAATATTTGCTTTAGGTTCATCTAAGATGGTCCATGTTTTATTTGGCTTTAAACAATCCCGATACAATGTTGTACCTTCTCCTCTCCCTGCAGGTTTCCAATATTGAACTCTCATCTTTTTATTTACATCATTGCCTTCTGTTGAAGTAAATATCCCCATCTTCTCTCCCCATCCATATCTTTTCATTGTCATTTTTTGGTCGTATAAGTAACATTTGTCCCTTGAACACATCCTTCAATGGATTGAATTCTTGGTTAGATCTTCTACAAAACAGGCCCAACGTAAATATCATTATTACTTGGGATATGTTTACTAATGTAGTATTCTTTGTTCAAAATATGTTTGGCTCATGTTATTTGGTCATATATGTCTTTCTCCTGTACTATTTTTGGCCAAAAATAAACATCGACCTCCTGCTACAATTTACAAATGGTCTATCCAAAACACGTAAAACATTTTCCCAATACACGATCTTCGGAAGCCAATAGTCACTACCTTCTCCTGTTGCACTTTTCCCCAATGCTCAATATATGCTTTTATTCCATTTTTTAGATCTTCCATTTCTTTGAGTTATTTTAAAGGTGCCATATGAGGTTTCCCTTCAAAGCTTGGTTCACCATTATCCTAAATGCCATATATGGATAGAATGAGACCATTACAAATCCTTTATTTTTTCTTTGTACTCCATCACTGATATGCCATCCACAACATGGAATTTGAACATATTAGGTTTTTGATACCCACTATCTTATGGTTTCCATCCAATAAGAATGGCTCCACAAATTCCTTGAAGTTGTACACTTCCTCAATAAGATAAGGAGTGAATGTACTTGACCCTTCTTAGCATGTTTTGTAAGAGTCCATGATATGTGGCAAAGAAAATGTGTCTACTTTATGTAACAATGTTGCTAATCTTCCAAAAGTCCCATCTATATCCTCATGAGTATGTCCCACTTTGGAAGGAAGCTTAGATACACAATGTTGAATACCTTTTTTTTTGTCAACAGTGATGAAAATGTAAATAAGGTACGATTCTTGTTATCACTCGAAGCATTATTCATTTGCAAGTACATGATCAGTGATTGCTTTACGAAAGAAGTATTTTCACTACCAACACTAACTGATTTTGAATGGTCAAATATTTCCTTGTACCTTTTACATTTTTCATGCACATCATTTTGTAATAATGCATCATGCAATGGCTGCTTGAATGATCCACAATGATATAATAAATCTCCATACTCATCAATTATAGGTTATTCAAGCTTCTTGAGACACAAATCTAATGATGTGACTATATATTTTATTCCACGTTCAACAAATGTCATGAAAAAATGGCTGAAACCCCTATCTTGTGTCCATGTGTGAGCATACCAGTCAAAGTAACTAGTAGGTTCATAACATTACTTATTGAATTTATTTTTTTACCCATCCTTAGTATAGAAGTTTTCATTTTATCCATTTTATCATACAAAATTCTCAAGAATCCATGAGGCTATTCTTATGACTACAATATGTAGGAATAGTAAGCTACATGACAACTTTGAATATATTCATTATGTCATTTGATGCACTAGTAATTAATAGGAACTTGACAAGGTCATAACTTGAGCTCCGGTGTCTGTTTGAGTCCATTTTTTTGAAACCACATGTTTTGATGAGACGAATGCAGTGAAAATCCACCCTACTAGTTGGGGAAAGTTTTTGACATGTTTTCAGGCCCTAAATCCACCATCTTGAGGCCGAAAATTAGGATTTAAGTTATAGTTCGGTTTTCCTATTTTTGGGCATTAGTTAATTTTAGTCTATTAGTTGCATTATGAGTTAGAAAGTTGGAAATTCCTCTAATTTAGGGATTTAGAAGATGCATGGAAATTTTTGTGCCCATATGAATAAGCATGTGAACTTACTAAGAATAGCAAGTTCTAGTAAACTGCTAAAAATAGTAATTTCCGCCACCTAGAGTAGATTTAGTCAGAGTTAGTTAGAGTTTGCTTGGAAACTTGAGTTGGGATTTGTTTTCCTATTTAGGAAACATTGTAATTCATTATTCAGTAACAAAGAAGGAGATCTATTTTCTTTTGGAGTTCATATTATTTGCAGTATATCAAGTTTGTTCATAATTTGGTTACATTACCATATTTTTTCCTTAATATTTGTGAGTGCTTCTAGGCATGTGGTGGCTCTACATTTATTGTAAAAATCTGTGCACTCATCACACTTGGAAAATAAATTGTTTTTGCAATGGAAACATGTTGAAAACTTTTGTTCATTATGTTGCTAAAGCTTGACTGCGACACCTGAGGAAGTTTCAAGAATTCAAGGTCTTCATTGCACTTTTTTCAGTATATTTTGGGTATATATTTGAATTTATTTCAACTATTCTTGATATAGAAAGGATATATTTGAATTTATTTCAACTATTATTGATATGTAGGCAATTGTTGCGGCAGTGTTTGACCTTTGTTTCTATTTTCCAATGTTGCTACTCACTACAAGCCTATTTCCACTTATCTATTCAGATCTATGTTTATAGAAGAAACTCCTTGGGTACCCATAAAATTTGTGCCATGCATTCTAACAAAAATCCATCCCATCAAATTTCATTTTATGTACCTTGATAGATTTCTTACCAACATTGAAGATGGCATTTTTTGTTAATGTATCAAACATGAAATGTTTTCTGTCAATTTCATTCAAGGCTTTAGTTGTGTGCCAAAAAATTTGAATTCTAACTCAAGTAAGAGGTAATTTTTGGAGACAATTAGATTTTCAATAATTAAACTCTACATTTTCCACTTCTTCTAAAAACATTGATCATTTTCTATCCTCATCATAATTTTGATTTGATGGATTGGTTTGAGGGGTATCCAAATTCTGATTTTGTAGCATTATAAGATCTTTTTGTCACTCTTTTGGATTGATTGTGATTAGTGGCATCATATGAAATTGGATAAAAAAAATGAGGTTTTCTCTCTTCTAATGCATCCCACATGATGACCTTAACCTCTTTTGGGAATTCTTTAAATCTAATATCCATATGAGAACCATTTATGTCAACCAATTGCCTAGTAGACCATTGTATGAGAGATCCTTCAGATAGGGAGCATCCTTTGCAAGGAGGGTTGAATACTCTATCAATATGCATACTGAATCTATTGGAATCCAATCTATTAAAATGTACCATGTCTCCTTCAACTATGTTGGTAATTTTCCCCTTTGCAAGAAATTTGCACTTAATCGAGCAGTAATGGATTGATTTTGTAACAAATCCCTCACTTTGTGTATAAGGTGCAGACCATCCAATTGAGCTCCTTTGTTTAATCATAAGGGAACTTATTATTTCATTGAAAAGAAATTTTTTTATTGGCCAAACTATTGATTTATTAGGTTGTAGCAAGTATAAGCAATTAGAACACATATTTACTTGCATTTTATATCAATACACCAAAATTCAAAGGACCCAATCTCTCTCCATAAATTTTATCATCTTCTAGCACATGAGTTATAAAACCCATGGCCATGTCATCATCTCTTCTACAAGATTTGTGTTTGAGAATTACATTGTCTATGACTGAAATCTCTTTTATATTTAAGACCTATATTGATGGTGCTTTCAATGTCATCACTACAATCTCCATCACTCTTTGCATTGTAATCCTTTGAACCACTAAAAATGTTTTCACTACCCAAATTGGGGGAATGGATGAATTTGCATGCTTTGACAATTCACTTTTTTCTAAGCAATGTAGTATCCTTTATTCCTAACATCTGCCAAGGTTTCAAATTCATCAACTGAGAAAAGAAATTTTACTCGCCATCCAATAATATGTTAACACTGACAACAACAAATCCTCTTCCCACATCTTTGCAATGTAGTGTCTTCCTACTTGGATATACTCTTCCCTCTGCAACTTTGGTTCCTTTTGAAAACAAGTCCACATGATCATCCTCTACAAATGCAAAAGACTCCGCTATTGTAACAACATAAAATAAAAAGTTTGTGAGATGATGGAAAATCTCTTAAACCATTGCATAAAATAAATTAAAAATTATCATGTATGTACAACCATAAGTATATTGAATACACATAGCACATGAGTTGTAAAATTCTATAATTTAGTAAGGTTTGGAAATACTTCAAAATTATACATATAATTAAAATTGACATGAATATATTTATAACATGATTTCCAAAATATGATTGAACTTGACTCAATTGAATTTAAATTATGAGAAATAAATAAAGGTTACATTTCTATTTTCTAACTGTTTCATCCAAATAGAGGTTAAATAGATGAGGTTGAATTTAAATGATAGAAAATAAATAAATAGAGGTTAAATAAAAGTTAATTAGAAACTTGATTGCTAACCACTTCATCCAAATATCTTCATCATATTAACATAGCATATATTACTTTTACAAGAATTCCTCATACTTCCCATATTCCGTGACTATAAGAATGGGGATATGTCTATTTTAGACATTCTCATAAAAGGACGTAATTGTCATTCATTTTTACGTTTCACATAGGATAATTTTTCTTTCTTTCTATATTGAGTTTAGGAGAATGGGCATATGCTCATTCTCATCACAATGATAAAAATATTTGTTTGTATGAGAAATGGCATATCCCCATTCTCATCACAATAATAAAATTCTTTGTTTGTATGAGAATGGACATATGCCTATTCTAACCATTCTAACTTATTGAAGCAATATTGAACTTAATCATTTTAATATCACTATAAAGGATGTGAGAATGGGAAATTGTCCATTCTAAAACAAATTAAATATCACCCCTATTTTTCTTCTATGATTCTTATATGAGAATGGGAATATGCCCATTCAATACAAGATAAAAATATTTTTTTTTGCATTGTACGAGAATAGACATATGCCCATTCTTTGTGTATTGCCACAAGATAATAATAATTTTTTTCTCAAAAAGAATAAAAACTAATTTATGGAAATGTTTTTCTAAGGTATTATCTCATTATTAACAACATCTACTATTAACCTCTAATGTGAATACTATAAGTTATATTATTTTCATTAATTTTCACAACCATATTATAGTATCAATGATTTTAACACAAACACGTCTAGTAGATGTAATTATTTTTAAGTACATTCAAGATATTTATAATGAAACTTGATAAATATCAATTAAAAATACAACTAAAGGTTAAATGTGACAAAATTTCTAAATAAAAAAACTTAAATATCATGAAATATGGTATTAGTACCAAATAATAGGATTATCCTTTGTAATCAATGAGGAAATAATAATATATATTTTGGATTGATCTCGCCCCATCCCCTCTTTCTATTTAAGTCACCATTCCCATCTAGAGTTCAGGGAGTGGTTGAAACAAGTAAACGATTCAACATTTGAGTGATTTCGTGAAATCCACGTGTCATATATAGTTGCCCTAACTATCCCCTCTCATCTTACTCATATTTATTATTGAAAAAATGAGACACTAATGAATGGAGAAGGTGCAGAATGTAATAAACATTTAAATATATTCATAAATCTTATTTCCAATCGTAATAGAAAAGTAAATAATAATATTCATACTGTATATGACATGTGATTAATAAACTAATATTATTAAAATTTGAAATTAAACATCATGTATATTGCCTCACAAGTTTACTAATTATCCTATCGATTAATTTTAAATGTAAAAAATAACCTAATAATGGTTATGATAATGATTAAAATTTATATTTTATTTTATATGCAATAAACCTAAAAATATAAATTTTATTTTAAGTGCAATTATTAAACCTAAAACATGGCTACAATATTGTTTAATATTTATATTTGTTTTTGACCATGGCATAATGAGACCATTAATTTGTAAATAAATTGTTTTCCACCATTTTTTATTAATTAAAGGTACTTGTTTGTCAAACACGTCTTCGACTGCCCATTGGAGGGAAATTGGCAAAATTAATGGCAATTAATTCACGCATTCGTGCACTTTGTAGAGAGATTGACATCGCTTATTGTTTTTGATGATGGGAGAGGTCTTGGGAATTACAACGTTCACCACGGGTTGGCAAAGCTATCTCTTTCTTGTTCATCCTTTCTACTTTCTTTTTCATCTAGTTTCCACCTTTTTTGTTCTTCCTTTCGCTTTGAGCTACCCTGTATTTCATTAGATTGTTTTTTCTTGTGAAGTAGAAGATTTGAAGAATATTTCTAAGATATTGTTTATTCTCTCCACTAAATTTTTGTTGACCCTTTCCACTTTGGGCTCCCTCTGTTTCTTAAGATCGTTTCGGCTTGTGAAGCACAAGATTTGAAGAAAATTTCAGGCATGAATTATTCTAACTCTTCTCTGTTGAATTATTATGAGATGAAGAATATCATTTGGTTTTCTTTCCTTTATATTATGTTTTGGATTTTAAGATAATGCCTTACTTTTGATCTTCTAATTTTTTTGATTTGGGTATTAAGATTATCACTTCAATGTTTTGTAAGACATGTGTAGTTGTTAACCTAATTGTAATTGCTAATACAAGGAGCTATCTGTTATGATTTTACCAAAGTATAGAGTGGTCTTACCACCTGGGCATCATTGATTATTTTCTATGTTGTGCGAGAGAGTTCCGCAGGCTGAGAATTACTCATTATTAGAAGAATAATTTAATTTTCTATAGCGATGATTTTTTTACTTGTTTTTTAAATTCAAGATAAGTTTCAGAGATACTTCAAACTCTTCTCTGTTGTATTCCTAGTTTCTGGGTATAAAGATAATTACAATGTCATATTTTTGATCTTTTGTATTTTAGATAATATGGGTTTTAAGAATATCACTTCAATGTTTTGTAAGACTTACATAGTTTTTATCCTTCATAGTTATAAAAGGATTCATCTAAATATGACCATTTCTTACATGTTTCAGAGTTTCAACAAGATCATTCCCTTACAAAAAAATATATTAATATGATTCTAAGAAAACCACTTCCAATCCTTCATGCTAAGATGGGGAGTTAACTATTTTGTTATTACCAAAGTATAGTGTGGGGTTACCACCTAGGCAACGTTACTTATTTTCTAAACTAGGTGGGTTAGCTACGTAGGCCAAGTTGCACAGTGAGTGGTTGGCCAACCAAGCTCGAGGGAAATCTAACTGCCATGCTCGGTGGGTGATCTCGAACCTCCATGCTCGGTGGGTGAGCTGACCTCCGAGCTCAATGGGCAAGATGACCCACCGAGCTAGGCGAGAGCTGATCTACGTAGGCCGCACTTAAGATGGCTTGTCGAGATAGCATGTTGAGCTAGCCGGTCAAGATGGTCGATCGAGTTGGCCATTTGAATCTGGTAATAATTGTCATATAAGAATTAAAATGGTTAAGTTCAATGTTATATCTAATGAGAAAATACCCATTCTCATAATTGGAATCATAAATGAAGAACATAGAAAAAATCTAGCTTATTTTGTAATGGACAACTACCCATTATCGCAACCTTCATAGAGTTTTTGAAAATAATAAGTTTAATATTTCTTGTATTTTAATGATTAGAATTGGCATATGCCCATTCTCATACAAATAATTTTTTTCTCTTCCATTAAATGGTTAGATATCCATTCCTATAGAGATATTAAAATGTTTAAGTTCAATATTGCTTGTATTAGAATGTTTAGAAGGGGATCATGCCCATTTACATACAAACAATCATTTATTTCTTGTATTTAATGAGTAGATGCCCATTTTCATATATGAATAATATAGATAAAATTTAATTTGTTTTAGAATGGGCAGTTGCCCATTATCATATAGGAATCATATAAGAAAAATAGATCAAATTTAATTTGTTTTTGAATGGGCAGTTCCCCATAATCACAACCTTCATAGGTATTAAAATGATTATGTTCAATCTTGTATCGAATGAACAACTACCCAATCCCATATAGGAATCATAAAAGAAGAATATAGATAAAATCTAATTCATTTTAAAATGACAAGTTTCCCATTCTCACAACCTTCATATAGTTTTTAAATTGATTAAGTTAAATATTTCTTGTATTAGATTGACCATTCATTTTCACTCTTATATCCTATTAATTTTCCCATTAGTAATGATCAAGTTCAATATTTTTTGTATTGCAATGATTAGAATGGGCATATGCCCATTCTCATACAAACAAACATTTTTATCTTGAATGGGCAGATGCCCATTCTCTTATAGGAATCATAGAAGAAGAATAAAGATAAAATTTAATTTGTTTTAGAATGGGAAATTTCCTATTCTCGTATTTGAATCATATATTAGGAAAAATAGAGAAAATTTAATTTATTTTAGAATGGGTAGCTCTTCATTATTCTTCATATTTATTAAATTAATTAATAAGTTTAATCATGTATTGAACGAGAAAATGTGAGTTCGCATATAGGATTCATAAAAAGAAGAATAGAGATATAATTAGACTATATTTAGAATGGTCAGCTGCTCATTCTCACAACCTTCAAAGAGTTATTAAAATGATTAAGTTCACTATTGTTTGTATTAAAATAAAAAGAATGGGAGAATGTCATGGAAACATCCTTTAACTAATTTCCTATAATCATGTCTACAAGGAAGGGAACAAGGTTGTTGTTTACCTTGTATAAGAGGTTCAAGAGGTTGAAATTTTTGTGTCATTGTAATGATTATTAATGATTGAAAATCATTCTCTATCAGTATTGGGTATAAAGGAAGAGTAAGAAGTAATGAGGAGACATGTGAGAGGTTGGATGATATAAGTGCTTGTGTTGGTTTTAGAAAGGACATTTGGTTTAGACAAGGGCTTGATAAAGTATGATCATTGGTTTTAGAACAAGAAAGTAGGTTTTGAATTGGGTTGGTTTTATTGCCATTTTAATAGAGAAAAAAAAATATGGGTGGTGATCTGGTTCATCTAGAACCTGATTTGACCAATGGGATTAGTAGAAGAGTTTGGATGATGCTTTGGAAAATGCAGGTATGTCATCTCTATTTCAAAGTTTTAAAGGCCACGAAGAATCCCTGAGAAAGGATTTTTCTACTCATTGGAAGGATGGTTGGGCTAGTATCAGGGGTTTTTCTATAAAAATTATGGATTTTATTGCTATAGTGGTTGGGATGAACAACAAGGGGAGGGAGATTTACAAACCGAAGAAAAAATGTGATGAGGAGATGGGATTTTTTTAGTGTAGGATATTTATTTTCTTTGTATTTTTAATTTAATTAGAGCTTTCCTACACTCATGGGATATGTTTTCTTTGTTGTAGTAGTTGTGTTGAGTTATCTTAACAATTATGTTGAGTTAGGTTACCATTTGTGTTCGGTTAGCTCACTAGTTATGTGGAGTCAACTCTACTTCTAGTATTAGTTAGTGAGAGTTATTTCCCACTGATCTAGGAGGAGGTTGCACATTCACCACCTATATGTACTTGAATTGCATCAGTCTATATCATGGTGAATATGGAGCATATGGAGCATTGTGTTGATTTGGATCCATTTGTGCCTTGTGATTTTTGATCATATTACATTTTATTGTTAGTTATTTTGATTTCTACAATTGCTCGTGCATTCATTTTTCATCAGAGATCCAAAACTCTTTTACATTTTTGGTGGGTAAAGAGAAACTAAGACATCAATGTGTAGGTTTTGAGAGAGATTCTTTACCTGATCCTTTCAATAAAATCTCCCTACACTTGATGCAATTTATCACCTTGGAGGGTAGGTATAAGGTAGTTTATGCCCACCATTTCCCTATGTTAAGTCATATCCGCCATGGTATGCATTATAATTTCCCTTTCTTTCTCAGTCATTCCCTACACAAATCAATCGAGAATTTCCAAAAAGGAAAGTTGAAAATCCCTCTTCATCAGGGATTGATGATGACCTTATTCTATTTGGGTTCTACAGATTTCACTAAATTTGAGAAGTTTAGGGGCTTGTTGAATGATGATGTAAAACATGTTGAGGATGAGAAGTATATAGAGCAGGAGGATGACAAAAATATAAGATCGGGTAAACATGACTTTGTCATCGAGTTGTGATTACTCTTGGTCTCATTTTTTACTCCTTTTGTAAGTTTTTCAATCGTTATATTCGGAAATTTATTGCTAACGTATTTAACAAGTTGTTCTTGGAAAGTTGTTTTTTTTTTGTGTTCTTCATGCATGTGTAGGTTTCCTAAAGATTTCAGGGGTTTTATAGCTACATTTAGCTAACTACAGCTAAATCTGGTAGATCAATTAAAATAAGAGGTTATTGTTTGTTTTTTTTTAAAATTATCAACCTTGAATTTTTTTAGATCTCTATTTTTTTTCTCTCTATGTTTTTTTGCATGGTGGTTTTGCAGAATACAGGTTCAAATCTCAGGCTGAAGGTTTTGTGGTGTTCTTCTCCACTAAGCTCATTCATTCAGCTCACCATGAGCTCTCTCCAAACCGAGCTCCTACCATTCCTTCGTCGACCTCTTTCAAACCATGGGCAAGTTCGTGTGGGTGCATTTTTTGCATTGTGGCCGAGCTCTTCCAAACCCTCAACTCGTGCTCAAACAACCGATTTACTCTGTGTTTGATTTGTGCTTTGTTCAACTCACCATGTTTGGCCCTAAACCGAGCCATTCCTTCTTCCCCTGACGTGTTTTATCTCATGCGTGTTTTACCTGATCGTGTGTTCATTTTTTTACACGAGGCCGAGTCATTTTTTCATCCTTTGTGTGGTGCCCTCCATGTTTGGCTCGACTTCTTTCCTCGCCTCGCCGAGTCTTCGCTCACCTATGTGCACGACCCCTCGTACTATTCCGCTCAGCCCAGCGGCTTGTCCTTTACACCCATCTTGCTCGTTCCCCACTTATCATCGTCACCAAAAATGACTCTCCCGAGCTTCTCCTCTCGCACGTGCACCGAGCCCCAAGCCCTTCTCTGCAAAATACGCTCCGTCCACCTCCAACGGCCTCCAAATAGCTTGTCTGCTACACGGATTTTCCGACCCTTTGACCCCCAATGCAGGGATCCTCCTCTCAACTCGGGATCCACCCGATCAGTCTCCACCTCCAATGGCTTCCACCGAGCCACGTTTTTTGGTAAGTTGGTAAGTTGGTAAGTTTAGTAAGTTTTTAAATTTCATTTTTGGTGGGAGACCTTTTTTTTTCGGGGTTTTTTTTTTTTTAGGTGGGATTTTTTAAAAAGGAAATAAATTTAAATATTTAATTAGGATTTATTTTTAATTAGATCTTAATTAGTGGTTCCTTATTATTCATAATTAATTAGATTTAATTATATTAAATCTAGTTTTATTAATTACGACCTTAATTGTATCTTCATTACAATTAGTAGTAATTTAAAATCGTCTTTTAATTAATGTTTTTTTATCGTTTAAAAAAGTCCTAATTGCTTTAAATTAGTTAAATTGGACATTTCAAAATGGTAATCTTTAGGTGTTATTGTCAGTTTTCAACTAATCGTGTGCTCAAGTGTGCGGTGACACTCGAGCACCTTTTTTCCTTAGAGTGCTTTTCTCGGCGTTACGAAGATCTTCCGAACTCATCTTGAGTTCCTTTCTTCATTGTATTTTACCTTTATTATTGCTTGCGACTAGTGAGTGCATCCACCAAAGTTTGCGGTAAGGAGGTCTCCTTTCCGATGTGAGACACTTTTTCTCACAATCGATTTGATTTCACCTCCTTCCTAGTTTTTTGTAAATTGTGCTTATATACGGTGTCACTTTGATGCACTCCACGAAACACAATTGTGGTCTCCTCTCTTACATGTTATTACGTTGATTGTAAGGTGACAAACTAATTGTTTCAAGACACATGCTCGGACCCGATTGTATTCAACGCTACTAAACCATAAAGTGCCCAAAGTAGGGGTTTATTATATTGTCCTGGGTGGTTATGACTCTTGTGATTCTTTTTGCATTCCTTCTCTCTCTCTTCACGATGGATGCTTATTCAATTCCTTTTCTTACATCGTTCAAATTTTTTGAGTGGAGATCGAAAATGATTATGAAACTAAGAGGTAAAGGGTTATCCCACATCACCATGGGAACTAAGACTGAACTAGATGATGACCCTAAAAAATCTAAGTGGTTAAACTATAGTGATGAAGCTTTAGGTCTTCTTTGTATGTCTATTTCTCCTAACTTGCTCTTCCACATTGAGTCATCTGAAACACCTAATTCTACGTGGAAAATGTTAGATAAAATGTTTGGACAACAAGATGACATGAGAGCACATGAGTTGGAAAACAAACTACTAGGGTTAAATCCTAGTGATTTTGAAAACCTACAAGCATTCTTCTCTAAGTTTGTCCACACTAGATTGTTGTTAAAGGAATGTCAAGTAGAGAAGAAAGATTCTCAACTGATCTTGTTGATTCTCTCTAAGTTAGGTCCCAAATATTCTATCTTTGTGTCAAATTTTTATGCTACAAAAGCTTCATTGGACAAGGATTGGAATATGCCCTCCTTTGACTATTTTTGTCCCAACTCATTCAAGAACAAGACAAACTCATTCAAATGGGGTCTCTCAAGTCCAAGTCACATGCCCTTGTAGCAAGTACTAGTAAGGAAAAGAAGACTAAAAAGAAGAAAGAAAGAAAGGATCAACCTAAGAAGGAAACCAAGACCAGAACTAAATTTAACAAAAATGCTTTGACTTCTGAGCCTAGAGCACAGAAAGACAAGTTTTTGTGTTCCTATTGTAATAAGCCTAGTCATAAAGAGTGTATGTGTATGAGAAAAAAAATTGATCACCTTACTCATTTACTTGAGAAAAATCAAATACATGTTCCTAAGTATATCAAACAAAATGCTCCAAAGGCTGAGTCTTTTCTTTATGAAAGGGTCTAAATATGATAAGAAGAAAGGAAAGGTCCTTGTAGCCAAAGTTGCTCCTTCATTGATGTGGATTATAGATTATGGTGCCTTGCACCACATGTATTCCTTGCATGTTGAGTTCTCCAACATCCACTTCGTGGTATGTACTAAATCATAATGGGTAATGACACGACATTGTCGGTTTTCGGTAGTGGATCGGTAGAGATGGATGGGGAACATTCAACCAAGTGTTGAGGGTTCCCCGATAGCTCTACCAATCTCTATCGGTTTACCAAATTACTCACCTTGGTGAAGGAATGCAAGTGGAATTTGGTCCTAACTCGGTGATTATTAGTGAGCTTAACGATGACACTACACTTACATAATGGCCGAGGGAAAGGCGGATCATCGTTCACGATTATATACCTTTTCCCACTTTACTTCTGATTCTACACCCACTGCCTTGCTCACTCATGCAAATGAGGTTAGTAAGTTATGGCATGAGCATTTTGGACATCTAAATTATCACTACCTTGAACAATTGAGCAAAAATGAAATGGTCAATGGGTTGCTCCGTGTTAAGTTTTCTAAGGGTCTTTATGAGGGTCATACCCTTGGAAAGCATCTGAAAAGAACTTTGACAAAGGAAAAGCCTGAAGAGCCACTCGTCTCTTTGGATCTTATTCACAGTGATGTTTCTAGTCCATTTCCTTCTCCTTCATTTACTAGAGCTCTTTATGTGCTAACCTTCATTGATGACTATTCGCGATATACTTGGGTATATTTTCTTAAGCTTAAGTCTGAAGTATTTGAACATTTTTAGGACTTTAAGGCTCTTGCTGAGAAACAGGTGGAATGGTCTATCAAGGTTCTTCGAACCGACAATGGAGGTGAATATGTAAACAATAGGTTCATGGATTTCTATACTTTTGAAGGGATCTCTTTGCAGCATACAATTGCTTATAGCCCTTCGCAGAATGGAGTCACAGAAAGAAAGAACCATACTCTTAAGGAGATGGCCACTTGTATGATTCACTCGAAGTCTCTTCCTCCGTAGTATTGGGCCGAAGTAGTGAATTGTGAAAATTACATTCAGAACCGTGTTCCACACAAGGCAGTAAGAGGGATGACACCCTTTGAAGCCTAGTTTGGATGCAATCGATCTTTGAGCACTTTCAAGTCTTTGGATCCAAGGCTATGGTTCGATTCCCAAAGAAATGCAAGGCCTTGGAACCAAAATCCAAACCTTGTATCTTTGTAGGATATCTTGATGGTGTGAAGGGATATCGATTTTTGAATCCTACTTCTTATGAGCTTTATATTGATAGAAGTGTTAAGTTTGATGAGTCTTCTTCGACTTCTACTTCTCTACCTATTGAGGTTCTTCATCTTGCTGATTTAGATTATGACTCATCAAATGATGATGTTGTTGAGTGTGCTCCTCTTTCCGATCCTCCCAACCATTAGAACTTTGAGTCTTCTGATTCTGTAGTGATGATAATGAGGACTATGTCCCTTCTCACTCGAGTGATGAATCTTTTGACTCAGAGCCTGATCCTCTTGGTCATCTTTGGGCTAGGAAAACTTTACAAAGTGCTAGAGATTTAGTTGGAGATACTTCAGATATGAGACATACTCACTCAGATTTCATTGGAACACACTCTTTCTTCGCCTCTACTTCGATCCAAAGTCTTTATAGGAGGCTTCTCGGTATTCTGAGTGGGTTTCTGCCATGGGTGAGAAGTATTCCTCTCTCATGAAGAACGATACTTGGGATCTCACGCCTCTTCTGAAGGGAAGAAAAAATGTTCAGTGTAAGTGGGTGTTCCAAACAAAGTATGGAGTAGATGGAGACATCGAAAAGTTTAAAGCACGAGTAGTAGCTAAGGGTTTCTCCCAAATAGGCTGGGGTTGATTATACTAAAACCTTTGCTCCGATTCTGAAGATGACTTCTATTCGAGTGACCCTTTCCATTTCCACAAAGAAACAAATGGAAATTCCATCAAATGGATGTTAAGAGTGCCTTTTGTTAGGGAAGAAGGGATAAAATATGCGAATAATCCCTCACATAATCGTAATAGTAAAAACTAATATGCAGAAAAATATTACGATCTCAAATAAAAGTGCGAGAATAAAATAACATAACATAAAGAGACAATATTTTACATGGTTCACTCCAATTTGGGCTACGTCCACCAAGAATCAATTTCTCGGTTTTATTACAAGCCACCGCTCTCTCTCTCAATACAATATCTAGATCTACTTAGAGCTATGCTCAACAAATTCTACAAAATTCACACTCGAATTCAAAACACATATGCATTGTTACTATGTTACTACCATATGCATAAAACCATATAAATAGACAACTACTTAAGAAGTTTTACAAAACCGTGGGTATCAAAACCACGGGAAAAAAATGTCCCATAAACCTATGGGTCAAAATTCCACCCATATGAGAAAATCACGTTTCTGATATATCGGGCACGTTTTAAGGCCCAAATTTTTTTTCTCGGGGTCTACCACCCTCGAGGCCTGGCCCGCCCCCGAACCCCGGTGAGGATACATGAAAAGTGTATAGTACTCTTAGTGTATAGTCTTCAACACTTTCACACATGAAAACAGGCTCCACAACCTAACAATCTCCCACTTGGAGACTAGTTTTCCTCTGAGCAAGCTTCTCAACCCTTCACTAGTTTCCGTGAAGACCAACCAAAGCTGAACACAACTTCATTTTTCCCTTGTGACCACCTTGGTCATCATGTCTACAAGATTCTTACTGGTATGAATCTTCTCCAGCTTCAACTTCTCTTCCTCCAAAGTTATCCTGATGAAATGACACCTTAAATATATATGCTTCATCCTAGAGTGGAAAGCAGAGTTCTTAGCTAGGTGTATAGCACTTTGACTATCACTATGTAGCTTTCCTTCCTCCTACTTATGCCCCAACTCCTCAAGCAATTGTTGTAACCAAATCATTTCTTTTCTTGCCTCTGTGGTAGCAACATACTCAGCCTCCATGGTTGAAAAAGCCACTAGCTTCGTATTCGTGAAATTCAACTTACTTTGCTTTGTCCCACCTACAATGTAAACATAACCTGTCATGCTCCTCCTACTATCTACATCTCTAGCCATATCTGAATCTACATAACCACACAAAGTGGTGTCTGATCCATTATAGCACAAAATTGTCCCCATGGTCCCTCTCAAATACCGAAGGATCCACTTTATTGCTTGCTAGTGATCTCTACCTGGATCACTCATAAATCTACTCACCGCTCCCATTGCATGGGCAATATCAGGCCTGTGCACACCATGACATACATCAAACTACCAACCATTGATGAGTAAGGTACCTTGGACATCTGGTTTCTCTCCTACTCTATCTTGGGACACTTGCTCCTTTGATAACTTGAAATGGCTTGCCAAAGGAGTCCCAACTGGTTTAGCATCCTGCATATTAAACCTCTCCAAGACTTTCTTAATGTACTCTTCCTGAGATAAAGTCAACTTCCATTCCTTCCTATCCCGAGATATCCTCATACCAAGGATTTGTTTGGCTGCCCCCAAATCCTTCATAGCAAAGGATTCACTTAGCTACTTCTTGAGTACTTTTATTTCCTACATGTTTTTACTTGCAACCAACATGTCATCCACATACAAACACAGGATAATATAAATTCCATCCTCAAATTTCTTTGTATACACACAATGGTCAGAATGACATCTAATATAACCTTGCTCCATCATGAAGCTATCAAATTTCTTATACCATTGATGTGGAGCTTGTTTCAAGCCATACAAGCTCTTCTTCAGTTTACACACCATCTCCTTTTTACCTTTGACATCATAGCCCTCTGGTTGCTGCATATATAGTTCCTCCTCCAAATCACCATGGAGAAATGTAGTTTTAAATCAATATGCTCTAAGTGAAAGTCTTCTACTACAACTATTCCAAGAACATTTCTAATAGAAGTAATTTTTACTACGGAGAAAAAATCTCATCAAAATCTATACCTTTTTCTGTGCAAACCCCTTGACCACCAACCGGGCCTTGTATCTTTTCTTTCCTCCTTCTTCCTCTTTGACTCTAAACACCCACTTGTTCTGTAATGCTATTTTTCCTTCAGGTAGCTTCACCAAATCCCATGTCTGGTTCTCCATGAGAGCCTGATGCTCCTCATCCATGGATTTCTCCCACTTCTTCCTGGCATCTACCTGCATTACTTCATCAAAGATTTCTGGCTCTCCACTATCAGTGAGTAATAAATAATAAAGAGAAGGAGAAAAATGTTTAGGTTCTCTTCTTACCCTAGAAGACCTCCTCAATATAGGATTTTGGGGTTCTGTTGAGGAGGTTCCTGAACTGATTCATGTGTCACTTTTCCATCCGGAAGATCCTCTACCGTTGCATATTCTTTCTTGGATTCTTCCATGTTTTTTTGTAATTGCTACTTATACATGACTTTCTCATTAAATACCACATCCCTAGATCGAATGATTTTCTTGTCCTTAATACTCCAACATTTATATCCAAAGTCATCACCACCATAACCAATGAAAGTACATTTTTATGACTTAGCCTCTAGCTTGGTCCTATCATCCTTGTCTATATGAACAAACACCTCACATCCAAAAACTATAAGAAATGAATAATCAAATTTCTTACCATACCAAGCCTCCTCATGTATGCCTCCATCTAAGGCACTTGAGGGTCCTCTGTTTATCAAGTACACAGTTGTGCTCACCGCTTCTACCCAAAAAGAAAGAGGCAGTCCTACATGTAACCTCATGCTCTAGCACATTCCATTATTTTTTGTTCATCCTTTTTGACACCCCATTCTGCTGTGGAGTTCCTGGAATCATCTTTTGCCTACATATTCCATTCTTAGAATAGTAATCATCAAATTCATTGCTGCAATACTCCCCTCCATTATCGACTGAGAGACATTTTAGCTTAAGACTTGTTTCATTCTCTACTAACGCTTTCCATTTAACAAAAGTGTCAAATACATCAGATTTGTTTCTAATACAATAAACCCAAACTTTTCATGTTGCATCATCAATAAAAGTAACATAATAACTTGAACCCCCAAGAGATGATACCTAGCCGGCCCCCACACATCAAAATGTACTAGCTCTAACTTACTCTCTTTCTTTGTAGGTCCAACCTTGAGAAACCTTACTCACTTTTGTTTCCCATATATGCAGTCCTCATAGAACTCCAAACATGTTTTTGTATATCTAGGAAAATCCTTCTTTATGATCTCCATGCCCTTATGGCTCATATGACCGAGCCTATAGTGCCACAATGTTGTATCTACTTCTAAAGCCACAAGATTACAAACATTAGTGCTATAAGTGGTTAAATACAAGGTTCCAACCTTCTTACCTCTTGCCACCACAAGAGCACCCTTGGTAACCTTCCAAGAGTCCACTTTGTAAATATCACAGTACAACCATCACTTCCCAACTACCTGCCGATATCAAATTTCATCTTAATGTAGGCACATGTCTGACATCCTTCAATAGCCAGCATTACCATTCTATATCTTATCCTAAACAAAACCTTTTCCAAATATGTTGTAAGGCTCATCATCACCAAGAAAAACATGCCCAAAATCTCCTTGAACATAATCAATAAAATGTGGAGAAGCATGGAAAGAAGCCCCCGAATCTAAAACCCAAGATTCAGTAATATTGTGCAAATAAAGAATCAAAGCATCCTGACATACATTACCCATTGCCACATTTACCTCCTTGTTTTCTTCCTGTTGTTTCTTCTTGTCTCAAGCTCCCAACAGTCCTTCTTTGCATGCCCAGACTTTCCACAGTGCCAACATACTATCTTACTTTTGGATTTTGACCTTGCCCGATCCTTTGATTTTCCACGGTTTCCTCTATTCTTTCTGTCTCCCTCTAGTTTCCACTGTCAAAGCATTCCCTGAAGTAGAAGATTCACCAAATATTTTTCTTCACATTTCCTCGCTTAGAATCACCCCTACAACATCCTCAAACTTCAACTTTGAGTTAGTAGGAACCGAGTTTCTTACCGCCATTACTAGGCTATTCCAACTCTCAGGTAAAGAGCATAGAACTAATAAAGCCCTAACTTCTTCATCAAATTCTATTGTAACCAAAGCTAGCATATTTACAACCGTATTAAAATCATTTAGATGATCTGCTACTGAACCATTCTCAAGACATCTTCATATTAAACAACTTTTTCATTAAAAATATCTTATTAGAGGTAGAGGGTTTTTCATACAACTTCCCTAATGCATCCATCAATTCTTTTGTAGTCTTTTCCTTTGAAACATTAAATAATACTGAAGATGCAAGACATAGCCAGATTGTCCCAAGTGCCTTCCTATCCAAAATCCCATTCCGCATCTGTCATGTTCGAGGGTTTGTTCACCTTCTCAGATAGTAGATTATAAAGATCCTTCTCGATAATAATCTTCCATCTGCATCTTCCAAAGACTGAAATTCTTCTCGTTGAATTTATCAACCCTAGATTTTCCATCATCTGCCATAACTCCCACTCAAGATAAAACTTTCCTGCGATTGAACACTTGAAAGAAACCAAACCGAGCTCGATACTAATTGTTAGGGAATAAGGGATAAAATATGCGGAATAATCCCTCACGAATCGCATGATAGAAACTAATATGCGAAAAATATTATAGATCTCAAATAAAATTGTAGAATAAAATAGCATAACATAAAGAGACGATATTTAATGTGGTTCACCCAATTTGGGCTACTTCCACCAAGAATCACTTGCTCAGATTTTATTACAAGCCACCGCCTCTCAATACAATACCCAGATCTGTTTGGAGCTATGCTCAACAAACTCTACAGAATTCACACCTGAATTCAAAACACATCTGCAATGTTACTATGTTACTACCATATGCATAAAACCATATAAATAGACAAGCTGCTTAAGTAGTTTTACAAAACCATGGGTATCAAAACCATGGGCAAAAATTGTCCCATAAACCTATGGGTCAAAATCCCACCCATATGAGAAAATCAAGTTTTTGATATATCGGGCACATTTTAAGGCCCCCAATTTTTTTTTCTCGGGGTTGTGCCCCCAAACCGCTACTACCAGGGGCTACTACCCTTGAGGCCCAACCCGCCTCAAACCCCGGTGAGGATACATGAAAAGTGTACAGTACTCTTAGTATACAATCTTCAACACTTTCACACATGAAAATAGGCTCCACAACCTAACACCTTCCTTCATGGTGACTTTGAGGAAGATATCTACATGGAACAACCTCCGGGTTATGTCCATCATCCCTCCCTTGTTTGTAAGTTAAAGACATCTTTTTATGGCCTTAAACAAGCCCCTCGGCCTTGGTATGCCAAGATGGACTCCTTTTTACTTACATTAGGGTTTACTAGGTGTCACTCGATCCAAATGTTTATATTCTATGAGAAGATGACTCCATAATCATTCATGTTCTCTATTTTGATGACTTGTTGATCACATGCAACTCTTCTTCTATCATTGATTCTATGAAGATCACCTTGGCCAACATGTTTTCCATGACCGACTTAGGTCTGCTTCATTACTTTCTTGGGATCTAGATTGATGCGGGAGCATAACTTGCAGAGACCATAACTTTTGATCCGACCATTGGATCATCCTGAAATTTTACAGGGTGGTAGATATACATTAATACTATGCTGAGGTCAACTTTTCTTGCAAGGTTGTGCCAATTTTGACATGTTTTTGGGCTCAGATTCCTTCATCTAGTGGCCTAAAATTGGCTCTGAATGTTTTTTCCATTTTGACTAGGTCTTAGAACTTTAATAACTTTTGTTGTGCATGTCGAATAAGTCTAAATTTTGTGTGATCCCTAATTTTTGAATGCATATTTGACACACAAATTTTGGGGTTAATCTGAGTTGTTTTACATTTTAGGGTTTTTTGGCATTTTAGGGTTTTAGAGTAGTCTTGAAATAAAAGGAGGATTGTAATGATGTAATGGATCAGTGTGAATTCTAGAATGAGAAGTAAGCTATTTTGAAACTCCTGGTTTTATTTGCAAAGTTGTTTATGTGTGTTTTCGGAGGTATTTCAACCTCTTGCAGTTGGATTCACATCACAGATTTTATAATCGACTCGGGAATTTTGATTTCACAACCTAAGTATGCTCTTGAGTTGCTTGCTCATTTTTAGATGTTTGATTGCAAGTATTCTCCCTCTTGCTTTTCTTTACGGGGTTAAGTTGGTTTCGATTTCTCTACTCCCTTGGTTGATGGTACCATTTATCGACAATTGGTGGGGAGCTTGATTTACTTGACTCACACTCAGCCAAATTTATCTTATGTTGTTGGGATTGTGTTCAGATTCATGTAGGAGACACATGAGCTATATTGGAAAGTAGCTAAGTGGATTCTTCATTATGTTCGTGGCACCTATATTGATGGCATTCACTATTATGGAGGGGTGAATATTGACTAGATTGGTTTCACAGATTCTGATTGGCCTAGTGACTTAGATCATTAGAAATATATCTCTAGCTATAGTTTCTCTCTTGGTTCGGGTCCTATTAGTTGGTCTAACAAGAAGCAAAATGTAATTGTGATATCTTCTACAGAGGTAGAATACAAAGGAGTAGTTAATGCTACCACAGAGGTTGTTTGGATACATGGTATTCTGACAGAGTTTGGCATCCACTTTTGACAGCCTACCATTATCTATTATGATAACACAAGCACTATCTCAATTTTTAGAAATCTAGTTCAACATCAATAGATGAAACACATTGAGATCCATATGTACTTCATATGAGAGCTTATTCATGATGGTATCATCGACATTCAATACATTCAGACAACTGATCAAATTGTAGATATTTTCACCAAGCCCTTCACTGAGGTGAAGTTTCTTCACTTGTGGTCACTTCTTGGGGTGAGGTCTTATGTAGTTTCTCATCTTCTTCATGCTATATAGTCCTTCTCTTCTTCTTATTCTTCTAGGAAGATGTTGTTTGTAATGAACACCTTATCAGGCCTTTAGTTTTCGAGCCCCATTGACACATATTTCTTAGTTGTTTAGGAGTGTTTTCTTGTTCAGTCTGACTCATCATATCCACTACCCAAGCTTCAAGGAAGGGGGGTGTTGATGTGTGGGATCCTATGTGTCCTCCAATCACATATGGAGGGTTATCTCACATGGGTTAGATTTAGGGTTTACTTGTGTGTCATGCACTAGGGTTACTCAGCACCCTATATGTACCCTTTCATTTTTGATTTATGAGTATGCCAAGACACTCCGCTATCTTTCCTCTATGTGTAAGCTTTATTTATGTTAAGCAAGATCTTCCATTATTGATCGATCCTTGTGATTACGCTGGATCTATCACGATTCCGTTTGAGTGAAACTACTTCGTGGTGTATCATTTCCGATTCGATGATCACAAAATGTTTTAGGATTTCTCACCCTTTGGCTTAGATGACACAAAAGAGTTATGGTGTCGATAAATACCGTAGATGTTTTTGGTAATATGGAGAGGGAGGATTTGGAGCCACTGTTGGCTAATGATTTGGATCCACTATTGGGTAATGATTTGGAGCCAAGTTTGGAGGGCCTCGATGAAAATTTTACTTTGGCCAAACAAATGAATAAATTGAGGAAGAATAATGGTATTGATATTGTGGCGATGTTTCTTTGTCTGATATCAAAGGGGAACCTTCCAAAGGAAAAGAAAATATGGAATCTGATTAGAGTATGGAATTGGAAAAATTTCCCTCGTGGTTACAGTAATTGGAAAACGACGTTAATTCTATCCACGAGGATGGGGTGGACAAGGGATATAGTTTCATGAACTATATTAAGGCCTTAGAGAAAATTTGTACTTCTCAAAATTCCATCAGAGAGGAGTTGTCTAGGCTTTAAAATATGGTTATGGACATTCAAAGGAGGATGGTTCAACTGGAGCAGAGAAGCAAAAAGCGCAGGATTAAGCTTTACCTCAATCTCAGAGGAGGATGAGATGGTGAAGGATGATATGAGGGACATTATTGGAAAGGAAGAAAAACTATGGAATAAGAACTTTATATGAAAATTATAAATTAGTAACTACATTCTTATGCACAAATTCGACTCTTATAAAATGATAATATTGAAGTAGTGTTGTTGAGTCTTATGGGTGTCCTTTAAGTTGCAATATGAGTGAAAATTTGATAATAATGTAAGACCTAGATTATTCAAGTAGTAGTATGAGTGAATATGAGATTAAAAAATGATAATAATGAAGTAGCGTTGTTGATGATTTTGGTATTCCGTCATGTAGCAATCCGAATGAATAGATGTTACATTTGCATTTGGTATTGAAAAGATGTTACATTTCATTTTTGTATTAAATAGATGTTATATTTGTATTTTGTATAGAACGGGAGTATGTCCTTTCTCATACAAAAAATATGAAGGAAGAAGATGTTTCTTAATATATGAAAATAATAAAAAAATCTATTATAAAATGGTTGTAATGAGTAGAGGCCCATTCTCATATAGGAAACATATAATAAGACTAGATGTTTAGAAGGGGCATATGCCCATTCTCATATAAGAATCATAGAAGGATAATAGAGACACAATTTACTTTATTTTAGAATGAAAATATGTGCATTCTCACAGCCTTACTTTTTTTCTAAATAGGAAGTTGTGCATTCTCACAACCCTTATAGATAGAAAATATTACTAGTGAAAATAAAGTTTACAATGGAAAAAATCCCATTATCATAAAAACATAAATTTTTTTGTTTTTGTAATTATTAATAATTGTATTATACTAGCTAGACTATCCCTAACAGAGCCAAGTGTTTGCACTACATACCCTCAAGAGGGATCAAGCCTTATGTAGTCCTCATCATATTAAAGACCGATGTTTATTAAGGTAGTAATAGAAGTGAAGCATTTCATTCTGAAGATGAAGTGAAGCATCAAGGTAGTAATAGAAGTGAAGCATTTCATCCTGAAGATATCATTCATGCACATAATGGTCTTGCATTACCAAACATCAACATGAATCACATATTCAGGATTAAATGATAAACTTCATTGTGACTACTAGTTGAATAATTCCTTGTTGAAGAAATGATTCAAGAATCACATAGCTCAAGCTATTTTTATAATTATATCATTTTGGATGGAGTAATAGATTTAAGAATAATAGATGTTTAGAATGGGTGTATTATGCTCTACATACCCTCAAGAGGGATCAAGCCTTATACGATTATCATTATATATATTTATATAGGAAACATAGAAGAAGAATAGATATTTTGAATGGGCATATGCCGATTCTCATATAAGAATTATAGAAGATAGAATTGGAAGATGTGCATTGTGACAGTTTCAACAAGATTTGAAGAAAATGTTTATGCTAATTTTACACTCTCCACTTTATTTGTTAATCCTTTCCACTTTAAAAGGGAAGATAAATCTTCTCATTCTCATGTATAACTAATATAAATCTCATATATATCTAATAGAAGAAGAATAGAGATAAATTTAAGTTCAACATATTATATTTACTTTCTTTTAACATGGGAAGGAATGGGAAGTTGTGCATTGTGACAACCTTTATAGAAGTTGTGCATGTTTATAATGGGCACAAGCCCATTCTCATACAAACAAACATTGTTTGTTTTGAAGTAATTAATAATTGTATTATACTAGTTGGACTATCCCTAGTAGAGCCAAGTGCTACACTACATACTCCCAAGAGGGATATATATATATATATATATATATATATATCCATATATCTTCTCTTTTCTACATTCTCATTTAGTTTTTTTATATAACTATTAGAAGAAGAATAAAGATAAATTTAAATTAAGTTTAACATAGGAAGTTACCATTCTCATGTATTTTTTTTATATAACTAATAGAAGAAGAATAGAGATAAATTTAAGTTTAACATGGGAAGTTACTTTGTTTTAGAATGGGAATCTATGCATTGTGACAACCTTTAAAGAAGTTGAAAACATTGTTAATACCTCTCATAGAAGTCATAGAAATGTTTTAAAACAAAGTAAATTTTAATTATGTTATTCTTCTTTGATTCACAAATGAGAGTGGGCATCTTCCCATTCTATATGAGTAATAATGAGCTTAAATATTTTTAATACCTCTATAAATGATGTGAAAATGGGAAGATTGTTTATAACGGTGTGAGAATTGACATATACCTCCAATCCAATAAAAGACCAAAATGTCTGTTATTCTTTTATTTTTTTCGCTAATCTTATTCTATGATTCCTATATTATGCCCATTATATATGCCCACTCTCACATAGGAATCATAGATTAATAATAGAAATTTTTAATTTATTTCACAGTTTTAGAATGTAGTAAATTTTATATTTATTCTTCTATGATCCCTATATGAGAATGGTCATATGCCCATTCTCACATAGGAATCATAGAAAAATAATAGAAACTTAAATTTCGTCTATATTGATTCTTGTGATTTATTCGAGATGAAGAATATCATCTCGGTTATTTCCCCTTACATAGTAGTGAACTGGATGTTGTACAACAAAGTAAATTTAATCTCTATTCTTCTATTATTCATATATGAGAAAGGGAATATTCCCATTCTCATATAGGAAGAAATATAAAAGTAAATCATTTTGAGAGCTATATAAAATCTGCGATAATGAGGAATCATCCATTCTGAAAACAAATTAAATTTTATTTCTATTAATTCCTTTGATGATGTATGAATTTTGTTTATGTAAAATATTGAGTGTGAAATGATCTTATTTAATGTTGACATTTGAATCATTATTAGATGATACTATTACCTTGTTTTCTTTACTGATTATTGTGATGATAAATGAATTTTCTTTCTTTCTTATCAGATTTGTAGTTGTCTATATGATTATAAAATTAGGTATTAAAAGTTATTTTCCAATAGAGATTGTATTATTACCATGTTTACTGATAATATGTACTATGTAGATAAAAAAGATAGTTAACCATTTTGTAATCTTCATTTAATAATATTTCAACATGATTACGAGTTGAAAATAATAATTCAACATGATTACGAGTTGAAATTCATGTCGAGTTAATTAAACCGACATGCATACAATTTATATCAGCTAATTGAACGACATGCATAAAATTTATTATTTTTCATATGGTATACAAGAATTAGAGCAATCATTACGAAGTGATATGTTGGATATGATACTCCTACAAAGGTGACGATATTGGGTAAGTGCCCATGCTAAACAAATTAAACATTATATGTATTATTTTTATTATACTTATAAACATATCTCCATGAACAATAATGGAATCTTTCTTATGATTCATATTAAAGATAATAGGAATATGCCCATTCTTCATATTCTAATGTTATCTCTATAATGTTTTTAATGATATTTTCATTTATCTCCCAGGTATAAACAATTATTGATATTTTTAACGATTCCCTTATGAGAATAGGAAAATGCCCATTCTAAAACAAATATTAAAGAGAATACGCATATGCCCATTCTACATATGAGAATGTGTACTATAATAGGGAAAATTCCCATTCTAAACAAAGTAAACATTATCTCTATTCTTTTTATTATACTTATTCACATATCTCTATGAATAATAATGGACTTTCTCTTATGATTTCTATTAAAGAGAATAGACATATGCCCATTCTTCATATTCTAATGTTATCTCTATAATTCTTTTTATGATATTTTCATTTATCTATAGTATTAACAATAATTGACATTTTTAACGATTCCCTTATGAGAATAGGAAAATGCCCATTCTAAAATAACTATTAAAGAGAATACGCATATGCCCATTCTATATATTATAATCTTAGTGATATTAAACTTAATCTTTGTGACACCTTTATAAAGACAATGAAAATGAGAA
The DNA here is from genome assembly GCA_018340775.1 of Taxus wallichiana var. yunnanensis. NCBI lineage: Eukaryota > Viridiplantae > Streptophyta > Pinopsida > Cupressales > Taxaceae > Taxus > Taxus wallichiana. Next base: position 21,835,803 of record CM031236.1, on the reverse strand, counting down.
TATGACTAATCAATACAAGAAAAAAAATCTAAACTATAACAACTGTGAGAATGGGAATATGACTATTCAATACAAGATAAAAATTCTCAACTTGCTCACTCTTTAATACATATTTAACAATTGTGAGGGGGCATCTGCCCATTTAATACAAGACAAAACATATTTGTTTGTTTTAAAATGTGCATATGCCCATTCGAAACAATGATTCCAAATACAAGAAAAAACATATTTGTTTGTATTAGAATGGGCATATTCCCATTCGAAACAATGATACTAGTATATGTATTCTACTTCTACTATTCATATCTACCTAAGCAATTCTTCTATGATTTCAAATGAGAAGGGGCATCACCCAATGCTCAATCAATTTCATAACTCTATAAAAACTGTGAGAATGGGTGGCCATTCTAAAATAAAGTAAATTTAATTATGCATATAACATAGTGCATATGCTCATTCTAAACATTTTAATATAAGTAATATTGGGTTTTTTTAAGAATGTGAACTATAATAGGGCATATGCCCATTCTAAACATTTTGTTACAAGCAATATTATTATTTCAGATAATGAGCATGTGCACATTGAACGTAAATTGAAACATTTATGTTTTATGAGAATGAGCATATGCCCATTCTAAACATTTTAATACAAGAAATATTGATTTTAATATTGATTTTATGAGGATGGTCATGTTCACATTCTTCAATACATAGTCATTTTAGTTTTTATTTAAAATATGTGAGAAATTTTAATGAATACTCTTCTTTATGATTCCTATCTGTCCAAACAAGTCTTTTATGAATCCTATATTAGAATGGGAAGAATAAAAATGTGATTCTCATTTAATACAAGAAGATTTTTTTTTGTTTGCATGATAATGGTCATATGCCCATTCTAAACATTGTAATACAAGCAATACTGATTTTATGAGATTATTTCTTTTATTCCTATTTATACCTACTTAAAAACTATTAGATTGTTTAAACCACACTCTTCTTACTCTTCTTATATTATTCCTATCTACCTAAGCAATTCTTCTATGATTCCTAAATGAGAAGGGGCATCTACCCATTCAATACTAGACAATGCAAAAAAGCTCCATCAATTTTTTAACTTGTTTAACAAGATGTGAGAATGGGTGCACATTCTAAAACAATGTAAATTTGATTATTCCTATCATAAAGGGCATATGCCCATTGTAAACATAATAATACATGTATAATTGTTTTTTTTGGGAATGGACATATGTATAATCGTGATTGAAACATATTTGTTTTATGAGAATGGGCATGTGCCCATTCTCAACATTCTCATACAAGCAATATTTATTTTATGAGAGTGGGCATGTGCATTTTCTAAACATTCTCATACAAGAAATATTGTTTGTGATTCCTATCTACCCAAACAACTCTTTTAGGATTCCTATATGAGAATGGGCATCTTCCCATTCAATACAAGACAATATAAAAATGGTCAATCAATTTCATACCTATTTAAAATCTATGAGCATGTATAATCCATACACTTCTTTTATGACTCCTATCTACCCAAGCATGTCTTTTATTATTCCTATATGAGAATGGACATCTTCCCATTCAATACAAGACAATGTAAAAATGCTCAATCAATTTCATAACTTTATACAAGCCATGAGAATGGGTGCCCATTCTAAAACACAGTAAATAGGAATGACAATAAATTCAACTATATATTTTTCATTTTTCAAATATCTTGTTACAACATTTACGATAGACTTAGATTATTAGGATATTAAAGCATTTAAGCATTTAAACATTGAAAGGTGGTGATTTCTTATTGTAGGATAGATTCAATTTTTTTATTACTTTACACAAGATGTGAGAGTGGGTGCCTATTCTAAAACACAATAAATATGTAAATAGTACAATGTATTTAAATTTCATTATTATAAAAACATCTTTAAATGTTCATGATTTCATTATAAAAACATATTTTCTTTAAGTGTGGACATTTTAAAAATCATTATATGTGTCTAAATAAGTATGAGAATAAATTCTAATATATATTTTTTATTATTCACATAATACTATTTAAAACATTTAAATGGGTCCAATAAATTCAAATATCTAAGCATATTACAACATCTTAAAGCATTAAAGCGTTAAAGGGTGGTGATCTGTTAATGTATTATATATTCAAATTTTGAATGTATGTACAAAAATAGTACTATGTCATTTTTATTATTTTAATACCTCTTTAAAACATTTAAATGTTTATAAACATTAGGATAATAGGACATTAAAGCATTTAAATATGTACCCTTTTGTGGTTAAGTATTTACGATAGACTTAGGATATTAAAGGTATTTAAGCATTATAGGGTGGTGATTTATTATGGTAGGATAGATTCAAATTTCAAGACTTAGAATATTAGGATATTAAAGACATTTAATCATTAAAGGGTGGTGATTTATCATAGTAGAATAAATTTAAGTTTCAAATTTTCGGCATTTTTTAGAGGTGATTTTCCTTGACAAATACTTTATAAAAATATTGAATTTGAATGGATCAGGTTTTGATTTTTTGATCTCTTATGGCCGAGTTTTTTTCTCTTACGGCCGGGTTTTTTTCATTCATAGATTTTGTAGGAGAAAGATGAAGTTATGCGAAAGTATTTGGGCTGATTGGACACACATGAATTTTTTTATTTTTTCTCTATCTTATGGCCTATGTTTTTCATTTAGATATTTTGTAGGAGAAAGATGAAGTTATGAAAAAGGATTTGGGCTGATTGGAAACAAATTATTGAAAAAGAAACATGTTGCAAGGTGATAAAAAAAGATACAAAAGAGAGAGGTGGTACTGACTTTATCAAATCATTTTTGCTTATGTAAAAGGATTTGGCCTGATTGGATACAAATATTATTGAAAGAGAAACTTGTTGCATATGTTATAAAAAATGACACAAAAAGAGACATGTGGTACTGAATCTATCTAATCATTTTTTCATACCATAAATAGGTACACATTTAAGTCCTTAAGACATTAAAAAAGAACGAAACAATTTTGATTTGTATATTTGGTAGTTATTACATTTACAAATGTAAAGAAATTGATATTTTCTATTTGTTTTTTTTTACTTTTACGCATGTAAACAAATCAACATTTTTAGAGATAAAAATAAATGAGATATATGAAAAAACAGTTTAGATAGTTTATTGTGAATTAAAAGATCTTTGTTTATACATTTTTAGGATTTAGAAGTAAACATGGAAAAAATGAGATATAAAAACCTTGAATAGCCTGCTCTGCCATTGTTGTATTCTGTTTGAGAAATCTTGAATAGTCTCCCTTGCAAAATCATTGTATCGCAGTTATTTCTTCTTCTTTCTTCTACAAAATCTTTGTATCTTCGTATCCCTTATGCTATCGAAAACTATATCTTCTTCTTTCTTTTGCTAAATCTTTGTATCTTCGTATTTCTCCAGCTACATCTACGTTCTTCATCTTTCCCTAGCTGAATTTCTAAATGACAAAATATCACATGCAATAGAGTGAAAATCAAAACCCGATTCATTCAAAATCAATATTTTATAATATACTTGGCCAAAAAAGTGCCTCATAAAAAAGAGCGCCAAAATTCAAATTTTGAAAAAAACCAACCATACTAAATGAAAATTATGAATTGCCTCCCAAAAATAAAAATCTTTAAAAAGTGCCAAAAATTCAAAATTTGAATCAAACCAACTATAATAAATGACCAAATCTAAAAAAAGAGCATTGAAACTTCAAAATTTGAATCAAACATACCATAATAAATAACAATTAATAATTGCCTCAAAAATGAAAGCGCCGAAAATTTGAAATTTGAAATAATCGTGCTTTGGTATCATTTACAATTAAGTAATCAACAAAAAAATTAATAATAGAAATCAAAGTGTTTCTAATCAAGATACGATATTAGTAATTAATAGTAAATCAATAACATTGATTAATAATAGAAATCACAAGATTATATAATATTAGTTTTAATTAGTAAATTAATAAAATTAATTAATACTATTATAATTAATTAGTAATTTTTTGGAATAAGGGTAAAGTGAGGGTTTTAGAAGGTCCCACAACCTTGTACAAAAATCCCAGCTGGCTAGATCAAGCGATGAGGATTACATTTAGAGAAACCCAAGATAATTCCAAAAAAACTAAACAACCAAACATAACGAAAAGCAAAATTACAAAACATCAAAGGAGCTTCCTCAGCTCTTTAACAGTATGCTTAACATGGATGGAGCCTGACTCTTCACCAGATAATTAGCAAGAGTGATTAGTTCAGAGCAATATTTGGTGATGGCAGCCCTAGTGTTATCTGTGAAAATTTCCCAAGCTTTAAGGACAGAGAAGGAACACTGGAGCTTAGCCAGGATGGAAGACACCAATTCAACTTGTCGGTCTTCAGGTTGGTTACTAGTGTCATTAGTAGTTCCATCATCATCCCCTGTGATGTTCCCAAATCCACAAAGTGTCTTCCACTTTTGAAGGAGCTTCCATCTGGATATCTTGGGGGATGATCCCGCTATCAACCATGATAAAATTTTCGGTACCACTCTATAGATTCAACCCCTCCTCATTCAGCTCCTCATCCATGTCAACTAGACCCAATTCAGGGGAGTCAGGATATAACTTAGCTAAACCCAACAAAGTGCATCCAAAAGTTAGAGCTCAAGCTTGAGATCGGGAAGAAGCAGTAACCACAACATCAACATCAGGAAGGTCGAGGCAAGTCTGGCCAGGAGAATGAGGAGGAATAATGGGGAAACAGGGGGAGAAAAACCCACGAAGGAGGAACCCATGATTGCCACCTCGGAATCAGAGTCAGAGGAGACTTGTTGGCGGTGTTGTTTCTTTGGAAGTGGGACGGGAAGTAGGGGATGGAAGGGGAGACGAGGTGGGGGTATGGCGGGACCGACCAGACTTGGAAGGGAAATGAGAAATCTCAGTAGGAGAAGCAACACATTTGAAGAGGAGGTAAAGAAGGCCCTGATGAAGAAAGGGGCCTTCTCCCTCCCTAGCAAGATTTAAAGAATGCTCGAGAGACTGGAACAGAAAGGCAACGTGAGATTGATTTTCTTCCCCCAGCGTAGGTGAGAAAGAATGAAGAAATGGGGCCTGAAGACCAACCTGTATCGCCCATCGATGGTGAAATATCTCATAATTACTTCGCAACCCTGTCCTGAGGGGGGATCGTAGAGATTCTAAAACATAACCAAAAAGATACTTGGCTGGCTTCTCACCTTTTTCAATGAAATCCTGGAGCTCTGCTTGCAAGGACCTCTTGAAGTAAACTACTCCAGAGGTTGGAAGGCTAGTCACCGAGGCAATGGCGTTGGTGGAGATGGTGAAAGAAGTATTTCCAATTTGGACTCTGCCACGTGACCAGGTAGCCAGGGCACCATAAGAAACCGTGGCCGAGTACCCAGTCATTCTTTCCAGGAAAGTAGTTACACCATTGTCCTTGAGAATATTCCAGACTTCCTGGTCCTCCATCAGTTCAGTGCAAGAAGCTGGTTCGATCCTTTTGAGCTGCCCACCCATGGTGATGATCCCGTGACAATGAATAGAGGTGAGGGGACGTGAGTTGGATTTAAAAATATCACGTAAATTGTGGGAGTCATTCACATCAGCAACCCTCCTGAACCTATTATGATTGTGATGTGAAAGTGCACATCTCAAAACTAGATCTACCCGAGTGAAATAACTCTCATCCCACATGCTTAGCTCTGTAGACCATCGCTTCATCATTATGAGATAATCATGACCACCGCCCTTATTAAGAGTGGGGTTCTTTTTGTTTAGCTTGTTGACATAAGGAACAGAAACCCACCACCATAGTAAGTTAGCTAGAAAAGGAGCAGTCATTCTAAGTAATTTGAAGGAGATCGATAGGAAAATTTCCTGACCAAATTTGCTGAGTGTCAAGGAGGACACCAATGTTGGCCATGCAATCAGCTACCTTATTCCCTTCACAGAAGATATGTTGGAATTTGATCTGCTGGAAGTTCCTTTGAAGAAGACGGATATCAGCAATAATGTTTTTAATAGACCATTGTCCAGGGCCATCCGAATTAAGGAGATTTATGATATTGAGAGAGTCACTTTCCACAATTAAAGGCTCGTTTCCAATTTGGAGAGTCAGCTCCAACCCCTTAAGGATCACTAAGGCTTTAGCGCGATGGTTGTTCCCATGCTAAAATTAGCTGCAATAGCAACAAGAGGGAAACCAAAAGAATTGTGGAGAATCGCACCCCCTAGACTTCCCTGGGTTACCTTTAGAAGCACCATCCATGTTAAGTTTCATCCAGCTAGGGGGGAGGGAGCCACCGAACAACAGAGTGAGCCAGGGTTGAGGGTTTAGCCATTGTGGGAAGGATCGTAATCCACTGACACCACTCCTTACTATTACAGAACTGGATTTTTTGCTGATATTTCTTCCATAAGCAACTATTTAGATTATCTTGGAAGAGTATAGCAATATGGTTGGCCACCCTATCAGGTTCCAAACATTGGTCTTTGAAGATTCTCCTATTTCTTTCCTTCCAGATACCCCAGAGGCCATGAGGGAGGATAAGTTTCCAAGCGAGGGAGAGGGTCGGTGTGAGAAGGGGGAACACCATTGATTGAGGGTATCATGAATGGATTCTTGAAGGATGAACTTGGGAAAAATAATGAGGAGATCATTGAGAGGGAGAAAGAAATAAAAAAAAGGAATGTATCGGTCAGCGCAATTAAGGAGTGATATGAGGGATGAAAAGGAGAAGGTGTGTGAAGTCTACAAGAAGGTAGAAGTTATTTCAAATGCCATTAACTTAAAACACCTAGACCTGACCCATCCTAAGTGGAAGTACAATTCGACCATGCACTACTTGGAAGACTTGATGCACATACTCACCATGGAGAGGTAACCACTTGCATTAGAGTCGAAGAAGAGGTGATGATGTGCTAGAAGAAAGAAGAAAAGTTTAAGATTTGGGATACAATAACTCGATACTCTGAGCTCCTTGCCTTAGTGAAGACCGTGACACAAATAGCTAAAGTTGTGTATGATAATTGTGGTGACAGAGATAGAGTAACAAACATATTGGTTCTAGCCATGAGGTAGATCTGAAGGAGTTTCAAGAGAAAAACAAGGGCAATAGGGTGGAGCGAGATAAGATCTTGGCTGAAGTCAAGAAGAAATCAGAGGTGATCAAAACCTTGAGGGTTTTGATTAAAAATAAACTAAAGGAATTGTACCCCCAAGTCACTCATGATGATGGACGCTGGGAAACCTTAGCAAGTAGATGGAAAACATTAAAGATACACTAAAGGCTAAGGGAGATGAGCTAAGTTTTGATGAGGTTAGTGCATTGGTGGGTGATTTACTTCAACATGTGTAGGGTGAGGTAGATGTTTGGGATAAAATTGAAGCATCCATGAAGAGAGACTTCCCACTCCTCATGTAGCAGTAGCAAGATCCTTCTATTCTTCCATTCTTTATTCAATTGTAAATAATTTAGTTTCTCCTACTCATTATTTAGAGAAAGAGCAGAATGTTTCTGGGGATGGATAACATGTGTCATGTGGGGTAATGTTGGGCCATGAATTGACTAATTCCCAAGGCAGAAAGAGCACGTGTGTGTAAGGCAAGCGAGTAGGAAAGAACTCAAGGGAAAGGCACACAAGAGGAGAGGTTGGCACGTGGGAGTAGAAGAGGGTTTGGGAACTTATCCACATTTCTAAGGTGGTATCACAGAGAAAACATATGAGAGATCAAGTAGGCGTGATGAATGGATAAGGTGCCATTTTGGAACCTTAGAAGTCAAGAAAAGAATATTCCACATATAGAATATTCCCAGGAAGAACATTACAATTAGTGGAGGCCTTTACAAGCTGGCATAAGCACTCAATCATAGAGGACCACACTTCCACTTGGCATGTGATTTTCTCATGGGTGAAACTATGGCGGTGAATCCAAATTCTATTTAAAGGAGTGTTGGGGTCTGAAATAAACAAAGTTGGAGAGGCAACAAAGTGCTGCAAGAATGTTGTTACTAGGCATATATGTATGCTTTTAGGTCCGAACATGGGTCAGAATGGGAAAGCGTAGCTACAATATTTGTTCGAGTAGTTTCATAGGATGTAATGTTATTTCATGATGTATATGGTCTGAGATGACCCCATTTGATGTAATATGGCTACTGTAAATGGATTTAATCAATATATGGATCTTTGTTTTGTATATTTGTGTTTATAATACCAAACCCTAGTGTGTTTTCATGTTATTCATGGTTTAGATCTGTTTCCATTATGCTTTGGTGTGATGTTTATGTTTATCTCATAGATTATTTATGCTTAGAACTAGATCCATTACCTCCGTAGTAGATTCAATGCATGTGTTCTTATTCTATAAACCTTTCCTCCATTAATGGCGAATCTGTTTGCTTTGCATGCGAATGTTTCTAAGCGGTGAGGAATAGACTTGCTTCTATCCTTTCATTCCTTTGAGAAACAGATAAGGGTTAGGGCTAGGAGGAATACCTGTTGAATGTTGAGATGGTGTGCGCGTACCGTAGAGAAAGATCAGATCGACTGCGAAGAACTCCTTTTTGTCTTGGAAGGACTACCTGCAAGTAAGAATACAAGACCACTAGATTTTAATTAGACAATAAATGAGGGAGCTGCCTTAGGCCCAGGAAATATAAAACTTCCTTTCGAAGGTGGTCAGTTCCCCTTTTAATACGAATTAACACAAATGATAACAAGGAAAGCTATTGCAAAATCACGATTTAGGTATCTCGTTACAAAGCAATAGAAGCTAAACTATCAATAATAAAGCGTCACATTGTTTGTTCGGTTACTGGTCGTTGATACATTCAGGTTGAGTTATAGGGATAAACCAGACTGGATCTGGGGTTGTTAGGTGACAAATAGGCGAGAAAAGGGTTTTGGGGTATAAGTCACAGTGACCGACGTCGGTCACTGGATAACCGACCGCGGTTAGAGAACCACCGCCGGTGGGGGATAAACGACACCGGTAGGGGCAGCAATCTAAGTGCTTCTAGATAGAGGTTGGTTGCAAGGTGATCGTGGGGTTATTAAGATTAGTGGATGGCTGAGGGGAATAATGGGAGGACAGGGAAGGCTCAGAGTGTGATAAAATGGTCTTCTGGGCAATACAAAGATGTATGGATGAAGGTTTTGTGCAGGGTGCTGGTAGGTGGTAGATCTAGGAATGAGCTTATAATTACTATTAATCCATAGGCGCAAGAAATGGTGCTTAGAAACATACGAGACACTACTTACTTGTTCCTGATGGAGATGCAGGTTCTAGGACTGTGATGACGAAGACAGGGCTCAAGTGGATGATCCGCAATCCAAGATGAGCAATCTCCTCTTCTGATGCTCGGATGAGTGTCACTGGGGGCCTGGTTATTCCGTTGCAGTCTTGGGCTTGATGTCCTTGTCTGCGCAAACTCTTCTCGTTTCTTCACTTGTCTCTTTCGGCCAAGAAAATCCCGATCCTTTCAATGATTTCTCCTCCTTTTGATCAAATGAAAATCCGATCCCTTGTTTTGGTTGAGGTGTTCATTTACAGAGAACCAATGATGGCGGTTACACAACCGACGCGGTCGAGTAGGAACCGGCATCGGTCGAGTCAAAGTGGGCTATTTTTGTAAAATAGCCAACTTTCCCTCCTTTTCTCCCGAGGGATTAGTTGCGGGCTTGGTCAAGTCATTATGAGGTTGGTTTTAGGTGCGGGTGAGGAGTAATTAGCCATGGGTGTGGATGTGGACCAAGTTATAGGTCTTAATTAGGTTAGTTTAGGGTTAAGACTAGGTCATGATGAGGTGGCGAAATGAGGTGGCAGGTATGACGATGTGGATTTATTAATTATAAGGTAATTAATAAATAATTATGTAAGGTTTAGGTGATGAGGTTAGGTTGCGAAATGAGATGCGGGGCACGGGGGTCGTAAGACACAAATTTGGTGTCTACATTAGCCCTTGTTATCGTGTAGCTTGTCTTTTTAAAGCCGCACTGACAATAATAAGAAGTGGTTACCCCTGTTAAGGGTATAGGTAATCCCCTCAAATCTATCACGATTGAGGCGTGCGTGAAATCGTGGATAGGGTTGATAAAGGGTAAATGGTGTTTATATGATGGTAGATGGTGGGGTAGGTCCAAGGAAGCGAGACGCACGTTGAAATGCGAGAGAGCGACCGTGGTACATGATTTGAAGAGCAAACAAGCAATTCATAGGTAAAGGTCGATAGTTTATCCAAACAAGGGTGATATAATCCTGGTATCCAAGGCATAGGAAGTAGCTCCAGGGGATATAACGGGTAAGGTACAGGAACATTTAGGCATGTTCGGCAGTACCAAATGGGTGGTTTGGTTGAGATAAACGTCACGGTCTTGGTCTAGGCAAAGTTGGTCGACTGATCAAGTCAAGGACCCTAATCATGCTAAAACACGAACAGGTGAGCTCGATTGAACAAAAAGTCACATGATGGGTGGATAAAAGAGTATTGTGTTGATGTTGGGCGAGGTATTTAATTGGTGCGGCCTTAGGTCAGGCCAAATGGTTGGGTGAGGCCTTGGGTCGGGCCAAATGGTAGGTTACGGCCTTGGGTCGGCCAAATTGGTTGGTTACGGCCTTGGGTCGGGCCAAATTGGTTGGTTACGGCCTTGGTTCGGGCCATATTGGGTGGTTGCAGCCTTGGGTCGGGCCAAATTGGTTGGTTACGGCCTTGGTGGGCCAATTGGTTGTTGCTACGACCTTGGGTCGTGCCAAGGAAGTTAACAAAGGGTTTTCAGCCAAGGTGGATATAGGCGATGTTGTGAGAAAGGGCGATTAATAAATAAGGGAAGAAATTGGGGAAGAGGTGGGATAAAACCAATATCGATTGTCCATGACCAATATCGGTTAGGTGACCGATACCGGTTCCTTAGGGCACAATAAAACCGATATCGGTTATAGGCGAAAAACCTATAAAAAGAAAAATACAGCCTGTCATTGTCATATTGTCAATTTGAAACCCAATTTGAGTTGTCTGAGGTGTATTGTTGAGATTGGAGCATTTGTTGGTTGAGGTGGCGCTATTGGAGTGGAGAAGTGAGTGGTTAGTGGGCCCGAGTGAGTAGGAGGCAGCAGTTGATTGGTGGAGGACCCAAGCAGAGGAGAGGTGGAGCTATGGCACAGCTAGGAGGAGCAGGAGGTGCTGGACCAGCTGGACCACCACCACCCATCCCACCACGACGACGTGTCGTCGTACTCAGAGGTTCGAAACCCTTCATTGTGTGAATTTGATTGTGTTAAGTTGGATTTGGGTTTTGGGTAGGAATGTAAGGTTTTTAGAAAATAATTAATAAATGGAAATTATTTGAAAAAAGGAGAGGGTAGATAGGTGAAATAGGCCAAGGCGGCAGGGTGGGTAGGTTTTTAGGGTGTTTGGGTGGGTATAGAGGGAGAAATAGGAAAAAAATTGAATGGGGTAGCCGTGTCGGGTTCGGCTCGGGTATTTTTCAGTGACCGATGCCGGTCACTAAGCGACCGGCATCGGTCAAGAAATTTTCGGGCCAGGGTGGGTTTGTACGTGACCGGTGTCGGTCATACGTCGACCGGCGTCGGTGGAGAGGGGACCGGTGGCGGTCATGGGTGACCGGTACCGGTCCCTACTTAGGAATATTTATTTTGTTGGTTGGTTTTGCTATGGTTTGGGGTGTTTGGTGGTTGTTGGGGCTGTGGTTTTGGGTGTTTAGGTATTAGTGGTTTGGGTGTTGTGTTTGTGGGGGTGAAGAGGGAAGGGGTAGAGGTTAATAGGAAGGGTGATTGGTGAGTGGGGGGAAAAATGGGGCGATTGTGTGGTTGGTGTGGTTCGGATAGATTAGGTGTTGGGCATGAATGGGGAGGTGTTAAATTGGTAGGGGCATAGGTAAATGGCGAGAATAGAGCTGAGTGATTGGTAGGGTGCGAGATAAGGCAAGGGGATATCGTAAAGTTTTTAGGGTAAAATAGGTGAGTGTAGGTGTGTGTTATAGAGTCGGGTTGTGGTCGGGTGGGTAAAAGGTGGTATAGAAGGTTAAAGTAGTTGTTGTTTGAAAGGGGAGTCTAATGAAGTGGGTGATTTGTGCAGCACGTCGGCGGTGACTATGTGGGACAAGATGCCCCGCTGCTGGGACGGATGCGCCACACGCCTCGGCAGCCAGTGGGGCATTGTGCGCGAAGGTGGGACTCGGCGGAGTCCAGTGCAGACAGCAGCAATTGATAGGATCACAATTTGATGGTCGCCCTCATCGAGAGATGGGATCCGTGACCAATGTGTTCCATCTCCCACCGGAGAGATGACCATTACATTGGAGGATGTGTATCGCATCCTTAGATTACCGATTGATGGAGAGGCGCCTTCCGTGGACGCAGAGACACCATGGACAACATCTTACATGTATTCGGGATGCATCCGCGCTTATTGACGTATCACAGCCATGCGAGCATCGCTGTGATGGGGATATGTACCGTGCCCACCGACATGAGACACACGGCTTGCCATGTTGATGATGATCGGATTACATGCTTCGCCTCCCGGACTCGAGAGGAGGCCGCTTTCCACGGCGTTGATGGGGTCTTACACGAGATGGTCGAGGAGCATACATGTTATGCTTGGGCACCAGATACCCAGTGCAGCTTATACCGAGAGTGTGGGGCTATCGCCCGGATGAGGCAATCGGGATTTGCTCTACGTTTTGTTACACTGTTGTTGGCATATGAGCATATCATATGCATTAGACCAAAGAGGGCTGCCCCGAAGCAAATGGGGCCACAGTGATCTACGATATGGCTTTCGAGAGGTGGTTGGGGTCGTGGGCCAGCCATGGGCGATTCGCCGACGAGATGTAGAATATTACGGCATGTATTAGAGGGCTTGATAGCTTTAGATATTGTATGGAGAGCTTACGAGAGGTCATCACCCCGCGGAGGAGCCCGATCACAAGCACGGTGGATCCAAAGATACATTCCTGATAGCGGGATGGAGGCCTGGAGAGTACGAGCGGATACTCTGGAGAGGGTACGACGACAACCGGGCTACGACAGATGAGCCACCTCCCTTCCCCAAGTATCGGAGGGATGATGTAGAGCTCCACCGCCACACCACACCCTATTGATCCAGATTGGGTAGCCGAGCGCGCAGCGCAGCAGACGATACAATCTGATGGATGACGCCCTACGTGAGGATCATTTTTGGTATGGTGGGCAAGGGAGAGAGCCGAGAGGAGAGCATAGCCCACGCCTGCATTCCCAGACTTAGCGGCTGTTAGAGCAGAGAGGGACTAGCTCGAGGGAAGGTATAGTTGTTACAGGGGCAGCTTGCATTATTGCACAGCTGCACGAATAGGTGTCTTACAGAGGGCGCTTAGCCTAGGCACAGCACTGTGCACAGTAGCACCACAGGTACCACCACAGTAGTAGTAGGTACGCCACAGTGCACCACCAAATGGCACCAAAGATAGGCACAGTACTAGAACCACCACCGACGTAGCCACAGCACCACCAAAGTGGCACCAAAGATAGGGGCACTATTATTAGGAGTCAGGGGACCAGCCCCAGCAGCGATGGTGGCACGGGCCCGCTATATGGAGGCGAGAGCGGAGGCTCGGTATTATCAGGATGTTCTTGATGGTACCGGGGCTGACTATCAGCCATATGCGGTGCATAGAGCGGAGACCTCGCGTAGCCAGAGATCCCAGGGTGGTGCAGCCACAGCCGGTGGGTCTGTTACAGGGAGGAGACGAGAGGCAGCACAGGGACCCGCAGGGAGACAGGCAGAGGGCGGTGGGGAGAGCTGAGGGATCCCTGGGTCGGAGAGAGATGTTTTGTTTGTAGATGGATATTAGATAGAGGCACCGGTCTGCGAACCGGCTATGTATAGAGAGGCCTGCGTGCCCATATATGATTCTTTCATTTATTTATTCATTTATTGTATATACCGGCCTGCGAGCCGAGTATATTTTTGATATGAGAGACCGGCCTGCGAGCCGAGTCGATATTTGGACAGTTGTTGCGGCCTGCGTGCCGGCTTTGTATGATGCTGAGATCACAGAGGCCCCTATGCAGGGCACATTGTATATTTGAAACTTTTGATATATAGATATGATGATTTTGACCTACATGCTGTGTTTAAAATGTGTTAAGTGTTTTGTCGATGGTTTGTGATATTTAATGTATGATGAGTTTGATCCACATGGTTTATATATTGATGGTGTTGATGTCTTTTGTTGATGGGATGTATGTATATATAGATGATGAGTTTAATTGACATGTTGTGTTTATGAAATGTTGGATGTGTTTTGTCGCTGGTTTGTGAAATTGAACGTATGTAGCTGCTGAATTGGATCCAAATGGTGTATAGATTGATGGTTTTTGATATCGTTTGTTGATGGCTTGGTTGTTTTTGTAATATGGATAGATGATGTTGATGAAATTGTGATGAGATATGGATTTGATGAAAAATTATAGATAATGGTGTTGTTTATGCAGGAAAAAGGGACGGGCGCCACAAAAATTTGTAAAAATGAAGAAACGGCTTAGGTTTAAGCAACAAGGGGTACATGACCGACATCGGTTGTGTAACCGATGTCGGTAGCTATATGACCGATATCGGTTACGTAACCGATATCGGTTATGCAAGAATTATTTCCCTAAAAATAGAACTGCTGGGTTGGCAACTTAAGTTCTTATTTTTAGCATTCTTATTTTTAGAGTCATGCAACAAGTTAAATATGTGAATGCGACGCTGTTTGACGACTGCTATAGGTAATTGCATGGAAGAATTGAGTGATAAGGAGAAAAGAGACAGGTGAAGTGAGTGTGGGCTGAGATTAAGAAGTTAGAAAGACAAATTATATTGGAAGAGGGTGGTGAACATGGCTGAACAAGGAGAAGCATCTAAACAGCAGGGGGAAGACATGTTTCGCCCTGCTCTGCTACATCCCGAGAGGTAAACTGTTTGGTTGTAATTCGATTCTTGCATGTTTTGTGAATAGGATGAAAGAAGTGTAAGTGGGGAAAGATGAGAAAGAAAAGGTGATAGGAAAGGGTTGGGGATGGGGTGAGTGCTATTGGGGTAGGTAAACAGGGTGGTCACATATGTTTTTAGGTAAAAATAGGAGTAAACGGGCAAAAATAATTATCGTAGGTATATGTTTTTAAGTAGGGTAGGTATATTTTTGACAGTGACCGGTATCGTTTAGAAGGAACCGGTATCGGTTAGCATACCGGTATCGGTTATTCATAACCGATATCGGTCACTGTAAGAGTTTCCAGAACTTGAGAAAAAACCCGTAGAGATTTGTTCTTCAATAATTATGTGTCGCTTTGATGTATGCGCGAAGGTGGTTAAGGATGAATGATATGTGCGCGTTTGTCACACTTAATCCGAGCGGATGTAACACCAGCTGAATGGGCATTGATAAATCGTTTGGGGTTAAGTGGAATCCGCTATTATTCAAGAATCGCGCGTAACCATGCTATGTTGCAGGCGTTGATTGAGAGATGGAATCCAGAAAAGAATACCTTCTATCTGCTAACAGGAGAGATGACAGTGACTTTGGAAGATGTGTTCCGTATTTTGAGACTCCCAATGATAGGAAAAATAGTGTATCGGCGCGTGCCTAAGCGCGGGCGGCAGCGATAATAAGCGATATTTGGGTCACCGCACGAGATTTGACACAAAGAAGGTGTATCATTTACATATGGTACAATGTATGTAACACCACCCGAGGAAACAAGGTTGGCCGTCTATATTAATGATAGCAAAGTGGGGTATTATGCATTACCGAGGGGAGGGTGGAAGATTTCCCAAATCATTGATGAGTGTTATTTGGGAAATGATAGAAATGAGCGTGACTTTCACATGGGCACCCGCATATCCGGCAGAGTTATATAGGGGTTTATGGGCTGCAAGCGAAAACATAGGGACGACACTAGAATGTTCGTACTTATTACATTGTTGGGCCTATGAGCATATTGTTTGTGTGCATCAATAGGCGACCCATTGAGTCGGGAGAGGTAGGAGTGCAAAGGTTGGGATTCGAGACGATGGGTCAGCATGCAATGCGAGATCCCGGGACGTGATAGATGACATCGAGTATTATAGATAGGTATGGGAGATGGTGATGATTGTAGATATTTGTTGGAGGCCTTACGGAACTATATGGTAACAGAGCACATAGGCCGAGGAGTTGAGGGGTGTAGAGAGATTGAGGTGGATCGCAGGGGCACGAGCCGGAGTACGAGAGGATTCCTTTAGATCAAGTGCGGCGACAATTTGGGTTCGTTCTCAGATATACCGATGACATATAGACCATACATGAGGATCGATGCCGAGGTAACATTCTCACCTCCCCAGCCTACACCTCCAGAAGGGCCAGAAGAGATAGCAGCCGATCGTAGGGTAATGGATGCGGGAACGACAGAGGCCTATAGAGTATGGTGGGTAGCAGAGCTGCGAGGTGCACGTGAGCACCCAGACATAGCTGTGATTACAGTGGAGAGAGATCGTCTACAGGAGTTGGCTCACCAGCTTCAAACACAGGTGAATGAGACAATGGGATTGTTAGAGGTTTCACAGTTACGAGTGGAGAGACTGGAGGCAAGATTTCTCCACGCGAGAGGACGTATTCGTATGTTACGAGGAGATGTTGGCGGATCAATGGGAGGAACCAATGGCAAGTGGCACCTTTGAGGATGGAGAGGCCAACCGAGGGCATCGACGATTACGATCACCACCGATTCGGGAGGAGGCGCAAGGGTCTAAGTGAATTTCATAGGAATATAAGAATAAATAAGGATGCTTTGACCTACGAGTCGATGATGAGAGAAGATGTATTTGTTTAACATCTAAAATAAAACTAAATAGGTATGTTGTTTTGAGTGATGATCATAATAAGAATGGTTGCGTTTTAAATGTTGTTTTTGTTTTGTTTGAAAAAGGATAAAGATGAATGTTGGCAAATAGAAATACACAAAAATATTTATATTTACAACACATGATAGGGTATGGTTGGGGATGGTCGAGCTAACCTTGGGAGACTCCATGTCTCCTAAGTGCTGCATACATAGCCCATCGCACAAAGCAAGGAGGGCCTCGGACGATGTAGTTCTCCCTTAGAACCAGGGAGAGGTGAATTCAGGCAATTTAGGTATGGTTAGGTAATTTGTTGGTTGGTAAAAATATTGATATTGGTAGGGTAATGTTGTTGGTGTTGGTAAGGAATTGGTGATGTTGGTATAGGTATAGGTGAAGCGAAAGTTAGCCTACCCAAGTGGTAGGGAACCGTATCCTGATTAAGGTCAACACATAATCCTAGAGTCGAGCAAAAGAGGCAAAAGTGTCCCGTAGTTGAGAAGAGCCAAACAAACCACATAATAACGTAGAATGAAGTTGAACCCCTAGGTACCTTGCATAGACGAGAAGTCGATAGGTGAAAAGAGTGGTATAATCACAATATATCGGATATACGTCACGTCCCTTGAGTTTTGTTGCTTTGACAAATGGTGAGGTGAGGTGGTTGATGTGGGCGAGGATGCAGAGAACTTATTATAAGATGATTATTCTGACAAAAGAGAACCAAACCTAAATAGACAAGTCCATGACTCAAAAGTGTTCTGAAACACTACTTTTATTTTTATTTTATTTTTCTGGATATAGACTGATCGATGCGGGAAGTCTACATGGGATATGTATTTTGTTGTTCTTGAGGTCTTCACGAAGTTGATCAATGCGAGAAGCTTCGATAAAGGCTGATTTATCGTGTATAGTGTCCTTTCAAGGGAGCATCTATATATAATAAAGCAGCAATAGTTTGGCATATAGCTCTCCTTCAAGGGAGTAGTCTATTGTATAATTTAGAGGTCTAGATGTCCGTTGGGCATAAAGCATCTAGTTTTTGTAGGAAGTTTGACTCAAGAAAATCCCATAAGTGTTTTAATTAAGAATGTGTTATTTTGATACTTTGAAGTCATGGACTAGACTAAAAAGGGGAGGTGATAATCAAACCATGTGAGCTTGATTTGATTTTGCGATGTAAGAAACAAAGTGTATGCGGTGGTAAATGAGCTCAAGGGACGAGCGTAAGGTAGATAAGAAGTGATATAACACTAATTTCAATAGTAGAATGGTCGAAGATGCAAGGCATTAAGGGGCTCAGGCTCGGTTTACCATTAAGCGAAGCTAAACGATAAGTGCTTGATCCATAAGTGTGAGTGATAATGTAAGGCCCAATCCAATTAGGAGCAAATTTTCCACGTTTACTCTTTTCTAGTTTGGTTACATGTTGATTCTCTTTGAGGACAAGATCACCAACCTTAAAGGTACGCTCATGAAGTCATTTGTCATAAGCACGCTTGATGCGTTTTTGGTAGATTTGAAGGTGATCAAGAGCCGTAAGATGACACTCGTCAAGAAGCTCTAATTGGGCTAACCACTCTTGGCGGAAATCATCATTGGTGAGAATATCCTGAAGAGATATTCTGAGGGAGGGTATTTGTATTTCGAGAGGCAAGACCGCCTCGGTACCATATACCAAAGAAAATGGTGTGGCATTAGTGGAGGTACGAATGCTAGTACGATAAGCCCAAAGGGCAAAGGGAATGTGATCATGCCAATTTCTTCCGGACTCATTGACAACTTTCATGAGGATTTTGGTTAGGGTTTTATTAGAAGATTCAGCTTGACCATTGGCCTGTGGATAGTAAGGTGATGAGAAACTAAGTTTGATACCAAAGTTGTCACAAAGGTCTTGTAACAACTTATTTTTAAAAGATTTACCATTATCTGTTATTAGGCGATGAGGAATACCAAAACGACAGATAATGTGATGGTTAACGAATTCGACAATTTTTTCTTTTTTGATTGAAATGAGTGGAATGGCCTCCACCCATTTTGTGTAATATTTAGTTGCTGTGATTATCCAACGGTGACGTTGCGAAGAGGGTGGGTGGATCTCACCAATAAGGTCTAAACCCCATTGTGAGAAAGGCCAAAGATCTCGTGCGACCTGTAGTGGATGGCTAGGAGTATGTTGAAGGTTGGCATGTTGTTGACACATAACACAATGCTTAACATATTCGTAGCAGTCGTTATTAAGAGTAGGCCAATAATAACCTAGGCGAAGGATTCGTTTAGCCATGGCAAGGCCATTAAAATGTCCGCCACAAATACCATCATGGATTTGCTGGATGGTATAGGTGACCTCCGCACCGATTAGACATCGAAGGAGGATGCCATCAAAGCCACGTTTATAAAGGATTCCCCCCATGACGACATAACGAGAAACATGTTTAAGAAAAGCGCGTTTTCCGGTACTAGTTAGGTCAGGTGGGAGAACAGAGGTTGTAAGGTAGTCGTGAAATTGGTGGTACCGTATCTTGCATGCGAATTAGCGGACACATTATTTATCATACAAACAACCGGTGCTGAGTAAGATGGGGCAAAGAGTTGTTGGACCAAGATGAATATGTCAGAGTCAGTTGGTGAGGCAGGAATTTGTGAGGCTAAGCAAGCCATAGTATCCGCAAATTTGTTAGTGGAGCGGGGAATGGTCTGGATAGAATAACGAGTAAATGAGGTCAAAAGTGAATCCACGAAATGTTTGTACTTTTGAATTTCCTCATTATTACATTGGTAGATGCCCAAAAATTGATTGACTACCAATTGAGAGTCGCCGAAAATATTAATAGATTTGACACCTAAGAGTAACGCAACTGAGACCCAAAACAAGGGCCTCGTATTCCGCTTTATTATTAGTGCAGGGAAGTCGAGCCGAATGAAAGAGGCATAGGCTCGGCGTCAAGAGGAATGAGAACAATGCTGGCCCCTCCGCCGCTGCCTGGCATTTGGATCCATCGAAGAAGAGGGTCATTGGATACGATTCTTCCCTGAGTGAAAGAGTGGCGATGAGTTCGTCGAGGAAATAAAAATTGGTAAATTGTTCCCCAGGTAAAGGGGCCTCCGCAAGTTGGTCCGTAATAGTTTATCCTTTGATTGACTTCTGTTGTATAAACTCAAGGTCGAGGTCAGCGAGGAGCATAAGCCATCGGGCGATGCGTTGGTTTAGATGTGGTTTGGCATACATATAACGAATGGGGTCCTGTGTTGGTGACGACAAAATTTTTGTGATTCAGGAGGTAATTTCGGAGTTTGGTGGCTACGAATGATAGGGCTAGGCACAATTTTTCTACATGTGTATACCTAGTCTCGTAATCCACGAGAGTACGACTTATATAATAAACGGCTTGTTCTCGATGTGCCGAGTCCCGATGTGTGAGCATGGATCCTATAACATGGTCAGTGGTAGAAAGGTAAAGGTAGAAAGGGCGATCATCCTGAGGTGGAATAAGCACGGGTGGCTACAAGAGATAGGCTTTAAGAGCTTCAAAGGCTTGGTGACACTCTTCACTCCATTGAAAGGCAATGTCCTTTTTAAGAAGGTGATGGAAAGTTTGACATCGATCCGAGAGTTGGGAGATGAAACGCCAGATGGATTGAAGTTTACCCTGCAAACTACGTAATTGTTTGAGGTTTTTGGGTGGGGGCATTTCTAGGATAGCTTTGACTTTAGATGGATCAACCTCAATGCCACGCAAAAAGACAATAAAGCCAAGAATTTTTCCCGAAAGAACACCAAAGACACATTTCTTTGGTTGATGCGAGATGAATATTGCAACAAAGCGATCGAAAATAATGGTTAAAACATCGAGATGTTCACCGCGATGTTTAGATTTGCCAAGAAGATCATCGACATAATCCTTAAGGATAGTGTGCATAATGTCATGAAAATGTAAGTCATAGCCCGCCGATAGGTGGCACCAAAGATTCTTAAGGCCAAATGGCATGACACAATAATGTGAAGGTTCCCTAAGGAGTTATGAAGGCGCTTTATGTTGATCGGCCGGGGCTACCAAAATTTGATTGTATCCGAAAAGCCATCCATGAGAAAGCATTTCATGGCTCAGTGAGATCAACAAGTTGATCAATACTTGGGAGGGGGAAGTCATCCTTGGGGCAAGCGAGGTTAAGATCTCGGAAATCCATGCATATCGAAGTCCCCCCGTCTCTTTAGTGACAGGTACAATGTTAGAAATCCATTGAGGATAGTCAATAGACAAGATGAAGGAAACAGAAAGAAGTCGTTGAAGCTCTTCTTTGACTAAGAGGGCAATGCGTGGATGCATTTTTCTCGGTTTTTGTTTGAATGGTTTGGAATCGGGGTTTAGGGTGATGTTATGGACAGCAATGGTAGGATCAATTCTGGCATGTCGGCGTAAGACCAAGCAAAGCTTGGTCATGGGTACAAAGAAAGGTAGTAAAGGTGGCTTGTTCTGATGTGCTAAGGGATTGTCTGATCTTCACAACGTGAGGATCCTCCTCTATGTGGATGTTGATTTCTATAGTCGACTCATTCAACATGGTTTGAGTTTTAGACGGTAAGGCGCGTTGAATATAGGATTCATCCGCCTTAAGGTAAGTGAGGATGGAGTCGTCATCCTAGCACTCAACAACATTAATCGAAGGCGAATCCTCTTCGATCATGTCTGGATACAAAAGGGGAAGAGAAGATGGGTCCTCATTATCGCGTTGATAAGTGAGAGGACCTATGAAGATAGCATTTATGAAAAAAAAAAGTTAGGAGGGATAGATTCATGGTCTATCGACTGTGGGTGATGATGACAAAATGGGTGATAATGGTTTGGTAGGGGTGACGCTGTCATCCTCCGGATATAATTGACACGATGTTTCTCCAGTGTAAGTGTTTGAAAACCGAGACCACCACGATCATTGTGTTTGCGTGTAGTCATGGGAATGAGTGTATGTCGGCCTTGTTCATAAAGACCAAAACCAAAGCCTTTCCAAGCATAGCGAGTCAAGAAGGTGAGGGCGAAACGACGATTTGTCAAGTATTGAAAATTAGATTGGAAGGGAACCACACCAAGAGGAGGTTCAGGGGTAACGGAGGATGCGTCAAACACCCCCATACGTTAGGTTGGTGCGGCAATGGGGTGGTCCGTAAGAGATTACCTCCCCACGTGACGGTCGTAGGTGGGATGTGCATGTAATTGTCCGTACTCCTGTGGGGTATGGAAAGAGCTAACGTTATATAGGCGGTATTCCCCAGCAGTAAGGCATTGAAAAACATCTACTAAGGGGTCGGAGGTTGGGATGTTATCTGCGGGAAAGGAAGTGATATTTGTAATGGCGGTTTCATTGGTTGAAGGTGTAGGTGCGTTGGAAGTGGATGGCTGGGTTGGATGAATGGGTGTCTTGACTAGTACAAGCACATCATTAGGGCAATACAACATATTACAAGTTTTGAAGGGGGGATGATCAGCTTTTACGGTGTAGGACTTCCCCTCGTACTCAAATTTTATGCATCTATGTAAGGTGGAGGGAACGCATCCCATAGCCCGGATCCAAGGGCGGCCTAACAACATATTGTATTGGAACTCTCCCTCAAGGACATAGAAGAGTTCAGGTAAAGTGCGTGGTCCTACACGAATGTTAAGGATCACAAAGTGCTAAGGTAGAAGTAATAGCATCATTGAATGACCGCAACATGATGGGGTTGGCGTACATACGCAACTAGAAGGGATATTCATTTGTTGGAAGGCTTTTGAAGAGATGATGTTTAGGCTAGCACCCCCGTCAATCATAACATGACGTACCCGAATGTCCCGAATGTAAGCTGAGATGAAAAGAGTAGGGTCAGGATCTTCAGCACCAAAGTCGATAATTTCATCTTTCGGAGAAACCGACAAAGAAGTGGGCTTCTTGCTGCCTCGAGAGACAGAGGTGGTTGGGGAGATAGATTGTTTGGTGAGTGAAGCAACGTGATTGGGTGTTAGAATAGAGGTAACAGGCAAGGTTTCATTAGGTAAGACCTCTATCCCTTAAAGGATTTCAATGAGAGCTTGTCGATGAGATTCGAAGTCCAATGAGATCATCATGATGTCATTTTTACAGCGATTGGTGAAGCTGTTTGATCATGGTTCGGTGGGCAATTCCAT
Organism: Taxus wallichiana var. yunnanensis; assembly: GCA_018340775.1. Lineage (NCBI taxonomy): Eukaryota > Viridiplantae > Streptophyta > Pinopsida > Cupressales > Taxaceae > Taxus > Taxus wallichiana. The sequence continues at coordinate 21,812,726 of CM031236.1, read as the reverse complement.
TAGAGACGGGGTAGGCAGGTCCACGAATAACCACTTTAGGTGGTGGTGCAATCGGGATGGTGGACGGAGAAAGAGATGCCGCAGGTGTGTTTTCTTTCGCTTTCCCATTGTTTTTCGCCCTCGAGTAGCAACACTAATCATATTGATCTCGTGAATACGAGAGGAGGAAGACAGTAGGGATAGGTCATGGTCTTCGAGAGTTGGGGCTGTAATAATGATAGATCTTGGTGAGGCGGGGATAGGTGGTATAGGAGAGGGAATTGAAGCTAAAGGTCTCTCTCTTCGTAAGTTGTCTTTCTTAACTTTTCTATCGGAGAGAGGTGACTGACGAAGTATGGCTTTTAAAGCTTTGCATCCCTCTACATCATGTCCTGGTGTGTGGTGGTAAGCGCAGATTTTAGACTCATCATAACCTATAGGTCGAGGTTTAGATGGGTCATAAGGTCTAAGTGGGGGTAGAGAAATGGTCGCATTCTCCACCAACATAGCAAGGATTTTGGCGTAAGATCCTTTGAGTGGGTCAAAATCGGAGGAAGATGAAGGTATTGGTTGGGTGGGTTTTGGTAATGTTTGGGTATGGTTGGTTCGTACGGGTGGTGGTTTAGCCAAGGGGTATTGATACGTGGTTTTAACTAAACGTGGTTTCTTCGGTGTAGGAGCTACGTTTAGCTGGTTAGATGATGAGGCTCTAGATAACGTGGTATCCGGAAACAATGGCAGAAAAAGAGGAGTGACGGCAAACAAGTCCTTTGATGATGAGATTTGTTTAGGGTTGATGGGTGGACAGGATACGTGGGGTGACAGTGTTGATATACCCTTAGATCTCTGTATGGGTGCAGAAGGCGTAGGTCGCTTTAAAGAAAATGCAGGAGGTATAATATATTGATGTAAGGTAGAGGGATGGGGTCCCAATATGGAAGGTAGGTGTGACGACGAGGGTTTGAGTTGTGATAGCGGCATAGATTGAGGAGATTGGGTCTGTCTCCTAATGGGATGGACGGCTTTATTTTTAGATAAATCAAGCCGCTTAGGTGGGTGTGTTAGACTAGGTATTGGTGAGGTCCCAAGCGTAGGGGAAGATTTGGTTAGGTTAATAGAAGTGGATGAGGTATTTGGTAGAGATGAGGGGGATGAAGATGAGGACATAGGCATTTTAAGCTTCTGTAAACACTTCGGGTATATGGTAGAAGCATCTGGATCGGTCATCTGCATTTGAGTAGAATAGGGGGTACTCAAACGTTCCCATAGGACTCGTCTATCTTCTGGAGAATGACAGTCTTCAGGTGTGAATTGGAACTCTTGTATGGAAGAAAGGTGGGTTGTGATTCCGGTCCACTGTGGGTGTGATACAGGGGGCAGATGAGGCACTGTATCAATAGGTGTTAAGAGGTCAACTGGTCGCTGAAAAGATTTAGGTGATGAAGGACTAATAGGTAGGAGGGCGTGTTTGAGAGGATCCGTCATGTTTAAAGAATGTGGTGATGTCGGTTCAAGAGGTTTCTCATCTAAGGATGACAAAAGAAGTGGCGAGCCTTCCTCTTGTACAACAAGAATGGTAGAAGGATACATTTGGGAAATAGATAAATTAGATAACATCCGCTCACAGTCTTGCAAGGATGTGGTGTAAGAAGGCTCATTTGTGAGAAGGGAACTCTGGCAGTTAATTCCTTGATGGGTAAAGGAACGGCAAGGATTTCAGTTTGTCTTGATGGCGAGGAAGGGGGTTCGGTTTCCTGCGTTAGGGAAGAGGCTTGATTCAGAATTTGTTCGATAGAGGTCTTTGGCTGGGAATCGAAGACTGCATGGATCTCATGAACACTCTCCTCGGCTAAGATATCTTGATTTATGTTACTGTTAGAAGAATGATTCGGGAATGGTTTGTTGAATATTTTTAAATTGTGGTTAGCAGGGGCATTAGGATTATCGAGGGCTATATCCCCCGTATCAACCATTTCCTGCACTATGTTTTTCAACATCTTGCAGCTTTCATGACCGTCCCTTCATGCGGTGGAAGTTACGAAGTCATTTTCTTTATACCAAGAAGGTATGGCGCAAGTGGAATGAAACCCGGAGTGAGGTTTAATAGTAGGTAAAGTAATGGCTCCTGCTTTAAGAAATTTTTCCAATATCACACCATATGTTTCTCCCAAGGAGTGTAGTTGATGGGCTCTCGCTTTATACTTATAGGTGGTTTTGGCGGGGTATTAGACGGTGGTTGATTTTACCATCACCGTGTGCACGGCCCCTTTGATTTCGAAGCAGTCGATGGGTGAGGATTGGTGGTGTTAGGTTTGTTGGTGGAATCTTGGGTTTGGAAAGTGGGGTTTTTATTGCGCAACCACAATTTCTCTTCCTCTAAGGCTCAAATCTCTAGTTTTGAGCCGTAGTAAAGGCCTTTTCAAATGTACGGAAAGTTTGAATTTGGAGGGTAGGAGAGATGTGCTTAGACAGCCCACGTAAAACAGCTTCGATAATTTTGTCCGAGGCAAGGCATACGTAAGTTGGTTGATAAGGCCTCGCCATCGTCCAATGAAATCTGCGATAGATTCATCTTCAAATTGTCGGATGGCATAGAGGTCGGTGATAGATACTTTCTTGGCAATGTTAATGGAGAAATGATCCAAGAAAGATTGGGCTAATTGGTTAAAAGAGAAGATTGAGTCTTTGGGTTAAAGCACCGTACCATTCCAAGGTGGGTCTTGATAAGGACATGGGAAAGGTGCGGAGTAGTAAAGATCGTCCGTGAGCAATCGGATAGCAGAGCATGTCTAAATGATCGCAAGTGTTGTTGAGGGTCCTCTTTACTATTAAAACGGGTAAATTTTGGTAATTCCCATTGAGGAGGATATGAATGAAGGGGGACCGAAGGGTGGATAGGCTCCCACAAACTTGCTCGTATGTCAAGGCTCTACGACTTCTGAAACAAGCCTCCGATTTTGCATTTTGTCCATCATTTGTTTAATTAAATCGGTAGTTGGATGAGATGATGGTGTGGTTGTGGTAAACAGAGGCAAATTGGGCCAAGGGCCACCGCTAGAAAATGGTGGGGTTGAATGTTGATAAGGTATGGAGGACGAATGTGTTGAGGCAACCGAATAGGGATGTCCTATATAAGCTGTTGAGGTTACCGGATATGTGTGTGGAAATGAAAAGGTGGGCGGAGCTTGAGAAGGAAAGCTCGTGTGGATAGGTGGCAGAGAGCATGTCATGAACGAAATAGTCTGCAAGAGAGACGAGGTAGGAGCAGTCGGCGGTAATGACATGTTGGGCCCAAGATTAACCAAAGGAAACCCAATCTGTGTCGTATGAACCCCTGAAGCTGCTGAGGTAGGAGACGGGACTAAGGATGCGGAAGGCAAAGCGGAGTTATTAGGTGGAGAAGGAGCTAAATGAGCAGCTATACTGATAGGCATGCCAACAAGGAGTTGACCGTCGGGTGTACGGTCAGGGGCATGAGAAAAATAGTATTGTACAGCGCTAGGATTAGCATCCAGAAATTTGGCAAACTCTTTATCTCCTACAGAATTTTAGGAACCTCACGGTGTTCATAGGATTCCCCACGCAATGTGAAGGGGGTGATTCGTGCAAAGGCACGAGCAAGTATGTGAAACCATGGCGGCGGCTTGCTTTTGAGTGATAACAACCATGGACAGGAGTACACAGAGGGGTTTCAATCTATCGAATGAAACAGCAACAAGATGTTTGAAATTGGTAGGTTAATTTTGGTTTGTCGTGAATCAAAAGATAGTAACCAATATCGGTCTAATAACCGATGTCGGTCAGGATGTAGCCGACGTCGGTAAGCTAACCGATGTCGGTATAATAGAAATAGTGTAAGAAGTTGTTGATTTGGTGTTAACAGTGATTAGTATGCCTACCAAACTGTTCTGTAGTGATCACAGAAAATAGTGTATGACAGAGAAACAGAACTAAAAACAAGCAAGAACGCACAAACAAATTAACAGACTAACCCTAGGGTTAATTTTAATCAATTTAGGCTTATGCCTTTAGACGCGGAATGATGTCAATCCTAAACAAAAGACTTAGGGGAAATGTCAAGTTTGTTTTGGCTTATAAGGTTACCTCAATCGGGCGAGAGAATACCGCGGAAAAGGGGGATGTTTTGAGTCATGTTGTGTTAATTATGAAGTGATTCGGTATGTGTTGTGCGGTGAAAGTAAGATTAATTTCTTGTCAATACCGTGGAAATCACCCCACGTGTTCGACACATTGCACTTAGTCTACGTTCACTAGAATTGAAAACAACAAGCAAGAATGTAATGCACGTGTTTTAAACCCAAATCGAAAATGATATTCGATGAAGCAAATAAGATGACTTTCACTAATGCAAAACTAGGAAAGCAAGACAAATTCTTTTACTAAATATAACAAAACAACAACAGCAAGTATGCTCCCTAAATGAAAGCAAGCAAGAGAAACAGAAACCCGAAATGGGTCCCACCGGGCGTGCCAAAATGTTTCGCGCGGAATGTTTCGGCGGTGAGGAATAGACTTGCTTCTATCCTTTCATTCCTTTGAGAAACAGATAAGGGTTAGGGCTAGGAGGAATACCTGTTGAATGTTGAGATGGTGTGCATGTACCGTAGAGAAAGATCAGATCGACTGCGAAGAACTCCTTTTTGTCTTGGAAGGACTACCTGCAAGTAAGAATACAAGACCACCAGATTTTAATTAGACAATAAATGAGGGAGCTGCCTTAGGCCCAGGAAATATAAAACTTCCTTTCGAAGGTGGTGGTTCCCTTTTAATATGAATTAACACAAATGATAACAAGGAAAGCTATTACAAAATCACGATTTAGGTATCTCGTTACAAAGCAATAGAAGCTAAACTATCAATAATAAAGCGTCACGTTGTTTGTTCGGTTACTAGTCATTGATACATTCAGGTTGAGTTATAGGGATAAACCAGACTGGATCTGGGGTTGTTAGGTGACAAATAGGCGAGAAAAGGGTTTTGGGGTATAAGTCACAGTGACCGACGTCGATCACTGGATAACCGACCGCAGTTAGAGAACCGCCGCCGGTGGGGGATAAACGACACCGGTAGGGGCAGCAATCTAAGTGCTTCTGGATAGAGGTTGGTTGCAAGGTGATCGTGGGGTTATTAAGATTAGTGGATGGCTGAGGGGAATAATGGGAGGACAGGGAAGGCTCAGAGTGTGATAAAATGGTCTTCTGGGCAATACAAAGATGTATGGATGAAGGTTCTGTGCAGGGTGCTGGTAGGTGGTAGATCTAGGAATGAGCTTATAATTACTATTAATCCACAGGCTCAAGAAATGGTGCTTAGAAACATACGAGACACTACTTACTCGTTCCTGATGGAGATGCAGGTTCCAGGACTGTGATGACGAAGACAGGGCTCAAGTGGGATGATCTGACAATCCAAGATGAGCAATCTCCTCTTCTGATGCTCGGATGAGTGTCACTGGGGGCCTGGTTATTCCGTTGCAGTCTTGGGCTTGATGTCCTTGTCTACAAACTCTTCTCGTTTCTTCACTTGTCTCTGCTCGGCCAAGCAAATCCCGATCCTTTCAATGATTTCTCCTCCTTTTGATCAAATGAAAATCTGATCCCTTGTTTTTGGTTGGAGGTGGTCATTTACAGGGAACCGATGGCGGTTACACAACCGACGGTGGTCGAGTAGGAACCGGTATCGGTCGGTCAAAGTGGGCTATTTTTGGTAAAATAGCCAACTTTCCCTCCTTTTCTCCCGAGGGATTAGTTGCAGGCTTGGTCAAGTTATTATGAGGTTGGTTTTAGGTGCGGGTGAGGAGTAATTAGCCATGGGTGTGGATGTGGAACAAGTTATAGGTCTTAATTAGGTTAGTTTAGGGTTAAGACTAGGTCACGATGAGGGTGGCGAAATGAGGTGGCAGGTATGACGATGTGGATTTATTAATTATAAGGTAATTAATAAATAATTATGTAAGGTTTAGGTGATGAGGTTAGGTTGCGAAATGAGATGCGGGGCACGGGGGTCGTAAGACGTAAATTTGGTGTCTACAAGAACATTCTCACAAGGCGACATAACGGAGGGAATCGGTGCTCGGGTGCACCTCGGGTGAGTTCCCAACACTTGGGTGATAGGTGATACACTTGGGGTTAAAAGCAATATTAGAGGATAGAGGTAAAAAGAGACTACACTATCCATTAGCATCTTTCCCTAAGGTTGTGAGAGTGAATGCCATCCATTATTCTATAATTCTCATATGATGCTTGTTATGAGAATGAAGTAAACTTTATTCTGAGAGAAAAAAATACATTGTATTCAAGGAAAAAAAAATGTTTGTTTCTTTGTATGAGAGGATGGGTATCTACCCATTCTTAAATGAAGACTAAGAAAATTTTATCTCTCCACTAGCATCTTGTATTGTGGAGTTAGATATGATTAATATAGATGCACTAAAATGACGAGAATTTTCTTATATTACTCATATTATAATTGAATGGGCATATTCCCATTCAATTGGTATAAATTTCTTTTATTAGACGTATTAGAAAAACTACATTGTATTCATGATAAGATGAAAAAATTTGTTTGTTTGTATGAGAGAATGGGAAACGCCCATTCTTAAATAAAGACAGAGTAAGTAAATTTTATCTCTCCACTAGCATCTTGCATTATGGACTAGCTATGAGTAATATTGAAGTAATAAACATACTAAGTTCAATATTGCATGTATTAGAATGTTTAGAATGAGCATATGACATTTTAGTTCAATATTGCTTGTATTAGAATGTTTAGAACATGAGCATATGCCCATTCTAATATAGGAATCACAGAGAAAAATAGGCATAAGGCAAACTACATATGGGCATCTGTCTACTCAAATGGGCTTGACATGAAGATGAAGTGTGTCGTGCCCCATTTTGCAATGGAAGGAAAAAAATGTTATTCTTCACATTGAGAAGAGTTAGAAATATTCATTTTTGTTTTTCATGAAAAGAGAGAGACCAAAAGTGAAAGAATAAACAATAATTAGAGATAAAGGCTTGATACCTGTTAAGGTTATGCAGTGCAACACTAGGCTCCTCCAGGGATAGTCTAACAAATATGATACAATTATTAACTCTATAAAGGCTGTCAAAATGTTTTTACACTATAATTATTCTTCTAATCTGGTCCTCCTTCCATTGCAATGGTCCTCCTTCCATGCAAAATGGGGAACAACCCAACAGTAAATGTTTGTTTGTTCAAGGATGGACAAATGCCCATATTTCTAAATAGTCAATAATACAACTGACAAAAAATATGGCCAAACCAAAATGTTATAATGTCTAGAGAATGAGCTAATGTTTATTCTCATTATTACGAGCGGTCCAAGTCTTTTTTTAAAAAAATTACCTTTAATTAATAAATACACGGTGGTAAAAAATATATTTGCATGCTAGTCTCAATATGTCATGGTCTTAAACAATATATGTTAATTTCTCCTATATGAAAATGGGCATCTACCATTTCTAAATCAAATTAATAGAATTATGAGAATGGGCATCCGCTAAGGGTATGTAGTGCAACACGTAGCGGAGGCAAAACTTGGCTCAACCAGGATAGTTGAGCCAAAATGAAATAATTGTATTCAAGATAAAATGTTTTTTTATTGTTTGTATGATAGAAAGGGCACCTAGATCCATTCTTAAACAAAGTTAAATTACATTTTATCTCTCCACTAGCATCTCGCATTGTGGAGTTAGATATGATCAAGTCTACATAAGTGCTAAAATGACAATATTTTTCTTCTATTACTCATATTATAATTGAATGGGAATATTCCCATTCAATTCGTATCAATTTATTGTATTAGACATATTAGAAAAACTACATTGTATTCAAGATAAGTTGAAAAATTGTTTGTTTGTTTGTATGAGAGAATGGGCAACTGCCCATTCTTAAATATAGACAGAGTAAGTAAATTTTATCTCTCCACTAGCATCTTGCATTGTGGACTAGCTATGAGTAATATAGAAGTACTAAACAAACTAAGTTCAATATTACATGTATTAGAATGTTTAGAATGAACATATGACATTTTAGATCAATATTGTGTGTATTAGAATGTTTATAACATGAGCATATGCCCATTCTAATAATAGGAATCACAGAGAAAAATAGGCATAAGGAAAACTACATATGGGCATCTGTCTACTTGAATGGGCATGACATGAAGATGAAGTAGGTTGTTCCCCATTTTGCGATGAAAGGAAAACCAAATGTTATTCTTCACATTGAGAAGAGTTATAAATATTCATTGTTGTTTTTCGTGTGAGAGAGAGACCAAAAGAGAAAAATAAACAACAATTAGAGATAGAGGCTTGATCTCCCTTTAAGGGTATGCAGTGCAATACTAGGCTCCTCCAAGGATAGTCTAGCCAATATGATACAATTATTAACTCTATAAAGGATGTCGAATATTTTTACACTATAATTCTTCTTCTAATCTGGTCCTCCTTCCATGCAAAATGGGGAACAACCCAAAAATAAATGTTTATTTGTTCGAGGATGGAAAAATGCCCATATTTCTAAATAGTCTAATACAACTAACAAAAATATGGCCAAACCATGCCCATATTTATAAATAGTCCAATATAATTGACAAAAATATGGCCAAACCAAAATGTTAGAATGTCTAGAGAATGGGCTAATGTATATTCTCATTATTACGAGCGGTCCAAGTCTTGTTTTAAAACAATTACCTTTAATTAATAAATACATGGTGGTAAACAATATATTTGCATGTTGGTCTTGATATGTCATGGTCTTAAACAATATATGTTAATTTCTCCTATATGAAAATGGGCATCTGCCATTTCTAAATCAAATTAATAGAACTATGAGAATGGGCATCTGCCCAAGGGTATGTAGTGCAACACTTGGCGGAGCCAAGATGCCCATTCCTAAAACAAAATAATAGAACTACATAAGGATTGATCCCCTCGAGGGTATGTAGTGCAACACTTGGTAGAAAAAGAACCTAGCTCGGCTAGGGATGGTCTAGCCAAAACAATACAAGTGTATTCATGATAGGTTTAAAAATTGTTTGTTTGTTTATATGAGGGAATGGAAAATTGCCCCTTCTTAAATATAGATAGAGTAAGTAAATTTTGTCTCTCCACTAGCATCTTGCATTTTGGATTAGCTATGAGTAATATAGAAGTACTAAACAGACTAAGTTCAATATTGCATGTATTAGAATGTTTAGAATGAGCATATGACATTTTAGATCAATATTGCATGTATTAGAATGTTTAGAACATGAGCATATGCCCATTCTAATAATAGGAATCATAGAGAAAAATAGGCATAAGGCAAACTACATATGGGCATCTGTCTACTTGAATGGGCATGACATGAAGATAAAGTAGGTAGTTCCCCATTTTGCAATGAAAGGAAAACCATATGTTATTCTTCACATTGAAAAGAGTTAGAAATATACGTTATTATTTTTCATGAAAAGACGTACCAAAAGCAAAAGAATAAAAAATTAGAGATAGAGGCTTGATCTCCCTTTAAGGGTATGTAGTGCAACACTAGGCTCCTCCAGGGATAGTCCAACCAATATGATACAATTATTAACTCTATAAAGGTTGTCAAAATGCTTTTACACTATAATTCTTCTTCTAATTTAGTCCTCCTTCCATTGTAATGGTCCTCCTTCCATGCAAAATGGGGAACTACCCAACAGTAAATGTTTGTTTATTTGAGGATGGAAAAATGCCCATATTTCTAAATAGTCCAATATAATTGACAAAAATATGGCCAAACCAAAATGTTAGAATGTCTAGAGAATGGGATAATGTCTATTCTCATTATTACGAGTGGTCCAAGTCTTGTTTTAAAAAAATTACCTTTAATTAATAAATACACAGTGGTAAACAATATATTTGCATGTTGGTCTCAATATGTCATGGTCTTAAACAATATATGTTAATGTCTCCCATATGAAAATGGGAATATGCCAATTCTAAATCAAAGTAATAGAACTATGAGAATGTGCATCTTCCCAAGGGTATGTAGTGCAACACTTGGTAGAGAAAATATGCCCATTCCTAAAACAAAATAATAGAACTACATAAGGCTTGATCCCCCTCGAGGGTATGTAGTGTAGTACTTGGTGGAGGTAGAACTTGGCTCGGCTAGGGATAGTCTAGCCAAAATGATACAATTGTATTCAAGATAACACGAAAAAAAAATGTTTGTTTGTTTATATGACGAATGGGAACCTACCCATTCTTAAACAAAGGTAAAGTAAATTTTATCTCTCCACTAGCATCTTGCATTGTGGAGTTAGATATGATCAAGTCTACAGAAGTGCTAAATTGACAATAATTTTCTTCTATTACTCATATTACAATTGAATGGGCATCTTCCCATTCAATTCATATCCAATTCTTGTATTAGACATATTAGAAAAATTTCATTGTATGCAAGATAAAATTAGAAAAATGTTTACTTGTTTGTATGAGAGAACCGACAACTACCCATTCTTAAATAAAGATAGAGTAAGTAAATTTTATCTCTCCACTAGCATCTTGCATTATGGACTAGCTATGAGTAATATAGAAGTACTAAACAGACTAAGTTCAATATTGCAAGTATTAGAATGATTAGAATGAGCATATGACATTTTAGTTCAACAAGTACTAAACAGACTAAGTTCAATATTGCAAGTATTAGAATGATTAGAATGAGCATATGACATTTTAGTTCAACAATTATTGTATTAGAATTTTTAGAACATGAGATGGGCATATGCCCATTCTAATATAGGAATCACAGAGAAAAATAGGCATAAGGAGAACCACATATGGGCATCTGTCTAATCGAATGGACATGACATGAAGATGAAGTGGGTGGTTCCCATTTTAGCGATCGAAGGAAAACTAGATGTTATTCTTCACATTGAGAAGAGTTAGAAATATTCATTTTTGTTTCCCAGAAATTTCCTTGATATTATTCATGAAAAGAAAGAGATCCCAAAAGTGAAATAATAAACAAAAATTAGAGATAGAGGATTGATCACCCTTTAATGGTATGTAGTGAAGCACCAGCTCATGAGATAGTCCAACCAATATGATACAATTATTAACTCTATAAAGGTTGTCAAAATGTTTTTACACTATTCTTCTTCTAATATGGTCCTCCTTCCATTGGAATGGTCCTCCTTTAATGAAAAATGGGGAACCACCCAAAAATAAATGTTTATTTGTTCGAGGATGGACACATGCCCATATTTCTAAATAGTCATATTATCTATTTTTATCCCCCTAGTAAAATAAAAAACTTGGGAGGATGGGTCTGAGAACTAAAAAAGCGATTCATGGATAAATCTAGAATGATTCAGTTGAGATCTCAAGTTTGGGAAGAATTACAAGTGATTCAGGGAAGTTTCAGAGGTCTTAGAGCCATCCATCAGAAGTAGGCTTTCAGACCTTAAGTAGTGTGTAGTGTGAAAGAGGACCTGAGCTTCAATGGAAGATTCTAATAGCCATGTGAGGAATTATAAGTCTAAAAAATTTCTTATGGAATTCATTTTCTATGCCCTACATGGTGGAAAAGATGAGACATCTTGAAGCATCATACACTTCCAATGGCAGTTCATTCTTCTAGTGCATAAATGATAATATTGAGAAATAATGAGACATTTCAAGGGGCTTAATTAAAATTGGATCTCAAGACCACTACCATTGGATTTAGTGGGTTGTTTTCATATGAAATCATATAACATTTTACCCCAAAACTCATATGAGAGTTCAAGATATCACCTTCGGAAGTTTGTCACCGCGTTGGTCGCTGGGTTGGTTAGTTGGGTTAGATGCTTGGGTTCGTTGATCGGGTTGGTCGAGTCACATTTTTCAACACGTATGGAAAATTTTAGATGACCGTCGGACCCCTCAAATTGTCACGACACACAAGTTGCTCTGTTCACCAGGTTGGTTGTCCAAGCAATCGTACAGACATCAGGTTGGACGGGTTCCAAGGTTGGTCGGCCTAGCAGATGGATAACCATTAGGTTGGTTAGGTAGCTCATTGTATGGATAGAAATAGATGGCTATATAAGACCCCTTGGGATGGATGACCCACAATGTAGAGATGGTGACTGGAGTTGGTTGGTGACCACAGTATGTATGACCCACATAGTTAGATTATGTCTGATTCCCTAGGGTTGGACGGTCAAAGTCAAGCGACACATGGATGGATGGGTCACATGGTTGGGTAGCTCATGAGTCCTAAATGAGGCACATGTAGGTGAGTGAATGATAGCTAAAAATTGGTATTAATGCAGTATGGCGCCCATGTATTTTCTGACAAAAGTACCCTCGGGAAGTGAAATTGTATGGGTGCCCATACCTCTTTAATGAGGGTGGGTGAAAATTGGCTATAAAATAACTCGAACCCCTCATTTTTGAGAGAGACATTCTGGGAGCTGGGGAAACTCTTGCAAAATTTTCCCTCAACTTCATTTGAGTCGTAAGCCTTCTCCTGCGCCTAGAAAGCATATTTATGCCTCTAAGCATCAATGTAATGGTCTGTGCACCTTATAGAGAAATAAAATTGCGTTTTGTGGTGTTTTTCAACCCTTTCTCATGATTTGTTGTTTCTTTGTGCCTCTCCATTTCATATTTGTTTTCTGTGCATGTATTTCACATTTACAGGTGTAAGATGTTGTGTTTCATGGAGTGCAGATGGAAGATGGATTTTGGGTCTGTGTCACTATTGTTCTGACCTCACCCAGCTCTATTTTTCCCTCTTCTTCCTCCCTCAGTAGAGTATCTCACCCCTTTTTCTGGTGTTATCACCCCCTTTTTAGTGTAGGATTTCCCTCTTCATGCACTTTATCTCTCTCGCCTCCTTGGAATTGTTAGGATAGTTGTAGTTAGGTTTCTTTTCTGCATTAGGAGTAGTTTAGCATTAGGATTAGGTAGAGGATCCGACCTTCTCCCAAGGTCCATCTCGCCGTTTAGTCCCACAACTTGAAAAGTGGATCCATGCTAGAAAATTATGCCGATGCCCCATTCACACTCAAGCCATTTGGGGGTGTTATAATTTTTCATTAACAAGTCAATACAATTGACCAAAAATATGGCCAAAAAAGCGTTAGAATGTCTATGATGCAGCCTGAATTTGCAAGATAACACCCTAAGCGCGTTGGCAGATCACTCAAGATAGACTAAGCACTCACCCGAAGTGCGCAAAGGTACCAGGTCCCTCTTTAGGGTTGCTATAATAGGATGATAACATGATGAAGGAAGAAAGATATAGATTCATAATTAAACCATCATTCTACAGTGCATACTACCCACAGATCTATGAAAGAACAAGCTTAAATAGTAATCATGATTGGATTAATAACATGCACTATTCAATTACACAGATTGACACTTAGATTCAGCCAATATCTTCCATCTATTAATAAATATAGAAGATCCTTACAATATTGTCAATTTATATCAAGGCACGTATGGATCTGATACACACATTCATACATCCAGAATCATACATACCCCGCTCTCTGTGATACATATCAAAATCATCTACACACACACACACTACTATGCACCTAACATCATATATATAGAGTGGGGACTTGCCCTTCACCACTTAACTACTCCAAAAATATGTCACATGCTATTATTATCCAAACATCGTTTACATTATAGCCACACATGTAAGTGTGCTATCTAAAGTCCTCTTACGCTTCAATCAAGTGTCAATTCTATTATTAGCTTCCCTCCATGCATAGATGCTTTGAACCATTTCTCCAAATATAGACAATGCATGGCACACACATCTCTGCATCGTTGATGTGTTCCACATGTCATCTTCCAAAAATAGATCTTCATGCCCAAAATTGGCTAAGTCCTGAAATCTAGACTTGCCTTCCATGTGCGGGTCCTTCCTGTCCTTCCATGCCTTTGATCTTAGCCTTCTATTCCATGCAGATTGCTTGTGTGATTTTAAACAAGTATTCTTTGATCAACATTACCCCACACTAATCTCATTGTCGTCCCGATAATGGGCATCTCCAAAATTTGAAGGAAAGAATAAGAATGAAAGAATAAGAATGAAGAATGTGGACAAATAAAGAATGTATATGAGGTTATTTAAGCAACCTCCTCAGTATCAGTTTGTAGCATCAGCTCTGGATACTCTTCTTTTATTGCGCCTCCAAAACCTACCATTTAGTGAGTTCTTGCTCTAATTTTTTTGGGATGTCCACAATAATGGATTCCAACTCATCCCTCACAATTTCTCCTTTCTCATTTTGCAGAACCAACACAACACTAGACATAGATGTCATCCTTCCTTCCAAAAGGTCCATCTTCATGTGATCGCACTTTCCAAGCTCTTCTAGCCAAGTATTGAGTGGCTCTTGTGCTATTGCCAGGGCATCACACTTTTGTTTAACCATTGAAAACCTTTCTGCGCGGCCCAATGTTTCATCTTTCATTACTCTCTAAACCTCATTATTTTCCTCCAAGGTCTTAATGTTGATGAGTGCCTTTGAGTCTGTGCATATATTCAAAGCTTGGTCTGCTTTCTTCAGCAATTCTTGTAATGCCTGCAACAACCCTTCATAGGATGTAATTTTTCTCATCACCGATGCTTTCTTCCATTCAACATCCTTATCTAATCATTCTTGCGCTTACATACACATAGTTTCATCTTTGAGCACTAATTCCACAAACTTCCCCACATAGTGTATCATTGAAGGAAACGTTTGTGGCACCTTGGGTTCCAAGTGTGGCCTTGCTTTGATTACTGTGTCCCCAATTTCCTCTGTGATGCTTATGAATACTTCATTCTTCTTCTACAAAAATTCCCTTTCCTATGTTATGTGCGCTATCTCCGTGTCCTTTATCTTTAGCTCTTTGCGCAACACTTTGATTGTGGTAGATTAATCCATGTTTCTTCTAGTCACCTCTACTAAAACTTTCATAGTGCATTACTAACCTACTCGTCTAACATGATAGTAGGCTTTACTATCATGTGTCTAGCTTTGAGGTGCCTTCTTCATCATCTCGACACATATGACTCTTTATACAAATCGAAGTTAGGATCATCTATGTGGGTATGCATCGACCATGATAGTTGCTTTCGTGTTCATATAGTTACCATATCTTCATACATCAACTCCCAGCCAAATAGATCATTCTGCATTATCATTCTCTAGAAGCAAGCGTAGACAATCTTTCCTGCATCCTCTGCATACCCCATGGTTGGTGGAATATGCTCTCCACTCACCCTTCTAGATCTCCACTGCTTTGGAACTCTAGCCTCCAAATTTGGGACTTACATCTCCATGTCCTGAATATCTTCTACAACTATTTCCTCTAGTCTTTTCTCTTCTTCTTCCTTCTCCTTTGATGCCTCACCCTTTTCTTCTATGTGCTTTGGAGGTGTAGGAGATGTAGGCGTGCTCTCCTTTGATTCTTTTGCCTCCTCATTCAACTTCAGCTTTTGCGTGGTCACTTTTTTCTATGGGAGAGTCAGGGTGATTTGCGCACAATGGTTGGGGTAGTACCTTGGGTCCTTGTTCTCCTGAATACCCTTTTAAACCTGTGCTCCCCTTGATGCGCATTGAGGTCCTCTTCACCCCCTTCTTGTGGCCAAGGTGGTGTAAAACATGCTCAGCTTCACCTTGACTTGTAGGATGTCTCCTACCCCTATGCTCCAAACCACCACTATCTTTGCACTCTTCCTCCTCATCTTGCACTTTGATTTGCTATATGGGCTTAGGTGCTAGGATATTCTCCATTGTATGCTTTCCTTTCGATGGTGTTGGAAGTGAAAAATCACCTTCCACATATTTGTTATTCTCCATTTTTGGCTATAACTAGAGATATACCAAGGCTGCCCCCACATCTGCTACACCCAAACTTATTAGTTTGATGTTCAAAACCTCTGAAATGATTCTCTCTGTATAGGTGCTTATGCAAGGATATGCATACTTCTTTCTCAATGTATGGTAGTCGTAGTCTACCTTGTCTGCATTGAAGATCAATCTACATGTGTTTGTAAATATATGAACAAATTCTTGAAAATACCTTGCAGTGAAGGTATAAGGTAACTTGCACTAAGGGCTCTAAGCTCCATCCTTCATTGGAAAACATGTGATGTAGAAATGATGGTATACAACAAACTGAACTTGTTTTCCTACCATTGCTGGTAGGTCCTTTGGAATGTGCCACTCTTCCCCAAATGCCGCGTGGAGCCTATCATACCACTTCTCCACCCTTTGTTTTACTTCATTTGTTATGGTCCCTTTACATAGGTACTTACTGAATCTTTTAGCTGGGGACTTGTTCTCCATGGGGTATTCCCATATTTTCTCCTTTTTGCCCATCTCGGTACTCCAATCTCCATGAAGACCGCTTATAGTAAAAACAGTCCCAAAGCTGATCTTTCCTCCTATGTGTGCTTCTTTGACTATATGCTCTACAATATAGCCTCCAATGTTGTAGATCATCCCTTCCGACATCTTTTGCACCACATGCAACCACATAGTGTTTACTGTGTGTTATCCCGTAAAATTGACAAGGGCAATCTTACCGATAACCATACAAAAATTTTGTTCCGATCCCTCGTTAGGGATCCCTTGCGTCCGAAACGTTGTAAAATCCCTTCTCGGGAAATCTGGTTTTTTTCGAACTTAGTCTTTTGAGCCTTTTTGGGCTGGGCGCATGAAATTGCTATGTAACACCAACTTTTGGTGCACCCCCTTTAAAAAGTTTGGCGCATGAACTTCATGTCAACACACCTTTTGGTGCGCCAAAGTATGTTGAGCCTTCCCTGCGTGCGCCAAGGCGCATGCGCCTTTGTATTGGCACAACTTTTGTTGCGCCATGTTTTGGTGCGCCAAAGGGCACACATAACTTCATGTCGACATAGCTTTTGGTGCGCCAAAGGCGCGCTTAATTTCCTGCTGGAAAACGTTTTCATGCGCCAAAGGGCGCACGCTTTTCCCTGTCGACAGCAACTCTCATGCGCCCTTTAAAAAGTGGGTGGCGCATTTATGACCAGCTCACCTATATATATGTGTTTGCGCGCCCAAAATGTCATTTTCACTATTCGCTGAGCACGTGATTTTTCTGAGCCTGTCAGCCCCTGCCTCGTCGTTTTCAACGCCTTGTGGACCCGTTACAAGTTTTCGCTATTTGTCCAGGTGAGAGGTTCTTTTCTCTTTCTCATGTTTTGCGTTTTGGTTCTTTGTGCTTGGTGGTCTGGTTTTAGTTTGTGCCTGAAGTTTGAAATATCAAGATCCTCCTCCTTCTATCTTCCCATATCCCTCCCCCTCTGTCCAGATCTGCTGGTAGGGGAACCTGTCTAAAAGCATGGTTTTATCTCCTTTTTGATGAGCCATTTCATTGCCCAATAACCCTGCTAAAACAAGTGAAGAAAGAAATGGAGAAAATCCTGTTTTTCCCTTGGGCGCATCGGTGCGTCCTGCAACATCATAAACAGTTGCGCCCCCATGGCGCATCTGTCCCCCTTGCAACATGATAAAAACCCGCGCCCTTGGCGCACCCATCTTGCCTGCTGCAATCGCTAAACTTGCGCTCCAATGGCGCGCCAACCTTCCTTGCTGCATCCCATTTCCATGCGCCAATGGCGCACCCAACATCTATGCAACACAAGCTTTATCTGCGCCAAGTACAAATCTTTGAAGGTGCAGGCGCATCCCCGATTACAATAACATCATGTTGTGTAAACATTTCATGCGCCGCGCCATGCTCCCTTTGGCGCACGAAAAGTTCTTGTTACACAAACCTTACATGCGCCAAAGGGCGCACCAAATCCCAATGCAACATGAAAAGTCTATGCGCCAAAGGGCGCATCCTGTCCCTATGTAACACAATGTTTTCATACGCCTTTATAAAATGCAATCTGCGCAGATGCACGCGCCATGCGCCTTTGGCGCCAGTTTAACCTTTGCAACACGCCTTTCCTGTGTGCCTTACCTATTTAGCCCTGTAAGCTGCAATTTTCATGCGCCCTGCGCCCTGAGCCTAAAATCTCTAACTCTTTCTTCTGCTAACATTCCAATGGAAGATCAAATGGCTAATTCAACCTTTTCGGATTGGGTCTCGCTTCTTCTTCATGCAGATCAGCAACTGAGTTCGAAAGAACATATGTCTACATCCAGCAGGAGACCCACCAAACCGAAAGGAAAGGCTAAGCTTACGGAGGAAGAAATGAAATACAAATATCAGAGGGTCAGAATGCCCGAGTCACAGGCCGAATGCAGCATGGACGTCAGAGACTCAGAATTGGGGCATATCGACATGGAGGAATTCACGGGCCGAACTCGAGAAAGTTACAAGGAGTCCATGGATGGACAAATTGATCGGCAGTGCCCTGCACTTCACCGGAGGAATCCCCGTCAGCGCCATCAACAATGAATTTATGATGGTGGTTGCCCAGAGTTACAACAAAGACACAAGGTGTGTCGAAAACAGCAAGGGCGAGGTAGTCATTAACCTCACTGCCCGTCATTTTGAGATCATACTCGGCATCCCTCACCACCGGCACTTTGTGGCCGTTAGCCAAGCAGAGTGCATCAAGGCCTGGGAAGACAATGAAGACCAATGTATGCAGCTAATGAATGAAGTATATCTGAAAAATAAGAAGGTGGTAACCCGGTGGCCCCAAATCATCCACCGCAGTGACTTCTCAGAAGAGCTCAGCGATACCATTACCTTCCTGAGCAGGGTCTTCGGGCTTTCTGATGCCCATTACTTCCATAAATGGATGTTGCGCTACTTGGAAACAATGAACAAGAATTTGCTTGATCAGCGCTTTTGCTGGGGGGAAATTATAAGCAGCACCATCTCCGAGTAGCTACAACAATTCAGCACAACGGGAGTATTCCATATGAACTCCTACGTGGTCTATGCTGCAGCGTCGGAGAGGGATTATCCAGGCCTAACGAGGAGTGGAGTTTGGCCTCAGGTCAAGATATACGAGTACTACCCAGAGTTGAAGCTGGAGAATAGCATCTCCCAGTTCACAAAAGTTAACGATGTGTTTTTCTATCACATCATCTACCTGCTGAGGCCGAACATGACTCATGGTCGTACGACCAAAAACATAGTGGCAGCCACGGAGAAATGGGGGGCCCTGTTCACCCAATTTCCCACATTCACCTATCTGAGGGCTGCCAACTTTTTGGGAGAGCCAACCAGGCTACCAAGGTATGTTGGGCCTAAGCTGATTCTGCTAGAGCTATCAAGGCAGCTAATCACATACCACGAAAAATGCCTTAAAAGAAAGAAGGGTGGAACTCCTTTCCCCCTCACAGTGGGCCGATACACATGCTCTACCCACCACAAGGCGAAGGAAATGTTCGCAGAGCTGGAGTTACTCAATTTGAAGCATGACTTCCCAGCCAGGCCTACCTTCGACCCAAGGAGCTGCCTGCCAAGGGCAAAGCTTGATCCAATCCATGTTCCTCAGATCGAGGATATTTATATTGACGTCCTCCATGAGGTAGAGCTCAGAAGAAAGGATCATTCTCGCCTAGCATTGGCAGAAATCATCCAATATGGGGTAGCCATTGTCCCCAAAGGCTACCAAACAACAGAAGATGAAGTAGACAAGGTATATAATGATACAGATGGGGACGATTGGCCCTTTCCGGCCATTGATAGAACTAAAGCTCCTCAGACAATTGAGGAGAGGGTCAAGGAGACTTTGCGGAGGACAGAACATTGGTGCCGGATGAACGGCCTAATCTACCTCGGGGTTGATTTCACAACATCCCCATTGGGCAACGCGCCTCCATGATCCAAGAAGCAGCTTAAAGGCAAAGGTGTAGAAGGTGAATCCAGCACCATTCAGGAAGAAGCCCCTGAGAGTCCTCCTTCCGCAAAGCACGAGCAATGTAGTAATAACTTTGGATTCACCGAGAAAAAAGCGGCGAGAGGATAGTCCCATAGGCCCATCCACTCAGGATGTCGGCATTGCTACCACAACAGAGGTCCCTTCTATCCCTTCTTCTTCTCTTCCTTCCCCTCCTCGAGTGACTCAAGCGACCATCCCTTTGGTCGTGTCCTCTGCCCCTTCTTCTACTCTTTCCCCTGCTTCTTCAGTCTATCTTCTCTTCCCTCGCTGATCTATCCTCCTCCATTTCTTCCCTCATCTCCGGGCTCCCTTCCCTTCCTATGTCTTCCGCAGCTGCAGTTTCCCTTCCTCCCGTGGACACTTCTTCGGCTATTCTCTCAATGCCGCCGCCGCGTGTCTCCACGTTTTTCCCCTCTTCTACTGTAGCTGCCTCCTCCTCTGTCTCTGGTCCTTCTTCCATAGGACCAGCCTGGATCTCTCAGCAGCTAAGCCAGCAAAAGAGGAAAGTTCCCATCGCTCCGATGGACTTTTCAGTGATCCCAGCCAAAGGGGCGAAGAAGCAGAAGCCTGTTACACGCTTCTCTAAAAGTGCTGCAGGTGAGAGAATCATGGAAATTGCATACCCCGATCCCCTCAAAGAGAAAAAGGATCTGTCTCCGACAGATTTTACTGTGACCCAAGTCACAATGGGGACATCTTCTGAAAGTCTCTAGGGGAAGCTCTTTCCACGGTTGACGCCCTCTGTCAAAAGCTTCAAGAGACAAAAGAAGAGAAAAGGCTACTAAAAGAGCAAAACAAATATCTGCTCCAAGCCTTACAGAAGATGGGTAGTGCGCCTCCCACAACTGCCGCCGAGACTTCTGAGCTTCTCAGCCAGGAGAAAATCAACGAATATGCAAAGATCGGTGAGCAGGGTATGGCCGTTTCCGCTTGGAGGAGCCAAATCCTCAAAGACAGTGAAAAAAGTGATCGCCGAGTTCTCTGACTTATACCTGAATATCAGTAAGGCGAATAAAGAACTCCAAGCGTTAGCAGGGCCCATATCAGAAGAGTTGGAACATGCCAAACTACAGCACGAGGCCTTCCAACAAATGTTCGACTGTTCAGTCGAAGATCTGGTCAAGTTCAACATCTTCGGCCACCCAGGGCTCTCAAAAAATCATGTCCACTCTGGACTATCGGGTGGATCAGCTAGAATTTATTCTAGAAAAGATTGACAAAGTAAAGGAAGAGGCCTGGATCTGATGCATCAAATGGAGTGGATTTTCTCAACATGTCTCCGGGTTGCTCACTCCTTCCTTTACCTTAAGGTCAGTGATGAAACCATCCGGATCTTCAGGGAGATCGCTTCTCAGAACGCAGGGCCAAGGTCACATTTGACACTGAATCTATCAACAACCTACTGGCCTGTAGGGACTTCGTCGGGTTCCTCATTGAGGCGGAAAAGGACTTTTCCAAACTCCCAGAGAAGCTCATAGATGAGCGGGAGACTTGTGAGGCAATAAGCGATAGGCACAAGGATCCTTCTCAGGATCAACTTGGGCCAATAATTAACAAGTTTTTGGAATACCGCGCTCAGTTCCATATCTCATCACCTGAGCAGCATCAAAAGCAGGCTACCCCCTTTCGGCCGCAGGATGATGACGACGAGTAGCTTCTTCTTCTTCTTCTTCTTCTTCTTCTTCTTCTCTCTCTTCTCCGACTTTCTTGTTGGAATGTCTAAAGTATGTTGATGCAAATGATGACATCATCCATGTTGCGTCATGGGATGATGTCATCCATCAAGTTGTCAAAAGTCAACATGACTTTTAGATATTTTGTAAATATCTTTGTAAATAGGTGGTTGGCTCCTTTTTGCCTTCTTTCCTTCTCCTCTTCTATATATATTGGAATACTTGTTTTATTCATTGAGACATTTTTAGATGAAAATAGAAGTGAGGAGAGAAAGACTTTGAGCTTTCTTGTGAGAAGAAAACAACAATACAAATATTGAGGCTTTGTACTGAATACTTGTGTTATACATCAGAGCTTTCTTATGTTAGATCTGTATGTGTTTATTCTGTTAGATTCATATCTACCTTTTTGTCATTTGCTCATCAGTATTGCTTTGTTTATTTATGCAAGTAGGTTTGGCTCTGTTTACTACCAATCCCAAAACATAAATCTTCTGACCTTTCTGCTTTGGAATTCATTTCTTTTCTTCCTTCGGACCTGCTCTTTCCTCATCCCCTCTTCCTTTCCTTTCTTTTCACAGTCGGAAACACCCCACTGGGATGAGATCCCAAACCCCCGAAGGCAGAATCTGTGAGACTTGCATAGATTCCTGCTGGTAGAATAGCAATAAACTAGTTTCGCTTTGCTGACTCAAAGAGGGGCTATGCCCTGCACACTGTTGGCTCGTTTATCCATAGATCTGCCCAAGCGACAGATTTTCGGACCAACAGTTTTTGGTGACTCAGTTGGGAATGAATAGATCTGTCAGATCTATGATGGTGGTAAGATAGAAAAAAATCGAAAAATAAGAAAATCGCTGCCTGTTTGCAAATCTGAACTTTTTGATAAAAATCCAAAAATTTGCAAATTTTGCTCTGAATTGAAAATTTTCTTCTGAGATCCATAGATCTGGCCTAGTTACAAATCTTTAGTTCGCTGAGTTTTTATAAAAATTAGTATTTTGCCGTAGATCGGATTTTTGGCTGTTTGCTAAAAGTTTGAAACCCTCTGAAAAAAGTCAAAATCAGATCCGAAAATCAGCTTGCTATTCTTCCCTGCCATCTTATCCTCGTTGTTATTTGTCATTAACCGCAATCGGTTTCTGAAGAGGATAGTTTTAAATATTTAGAAAAGTATTTGCTGCTGGTTTTTATCAGAAAAACCAGAAAATCAGCAAGTATAACCAAAAAGAAAGTTTGAATCTGTGCCATAACGTTACAGATCTGGAAGGTACACTGGCGAGTGAACCTTTTACGCGCAGCAGGAGAGCCCGTGGAGAAGCTGATCCTACTTTCGATCTGCTTCAAAGGCACAATTTCAGCGTGACACCAACGACGTTTTTCAGTGCTAAGCTCGGCTAGCCGGACATCCAGGAGTGTCTCACCTTCACGAAGAAAAAGTCTTTCGCAGGGGGCATCCACATCCCTTTGTAGTGCCTTGCTACTCAGCGGAACCACACTTCCAGCTCGTGTTCTCTTTCCGGCTTTTCAGATGGCGGTACCATGGGGAAACGTGATGGGTCCTTTGGCCTTACCACATCCAGTTCACGCGCTCCCTCACGGAAACCGAAAGAATTTTCCCAAATTCGACGGGAGCGGAAATCAAAGCACGGATTCCCACATATCTACATTCATCATGTCATGCAGTATTTTGGATGTGACTCACGAAGATGTGTCGGTTCACCTTTTTCTGGAAACCCTACAAGGACCTGCGGCTGAATGGTTTCAGCATTTGCCAGCCGGATCTATTACCAGTTGGGCCACCTTGCGGGATGCTTTCGAAGACAGATACAAGCCTTCAGAGGATGCATTTGCATTATTATCACGGATCACTCACCTGAAGAAAGAGGCAAATGAGACCATGCGCGATTTTGTCACCCGGTTCAATGCACTAATCAACCGTGTCCCTGTTGCCATGCTTCCAACGCCGGAAAATCAAAAGTGTTTCTTCGTAAATGCTATGAGTTCGAAAGTTAGTTTCTTACTCCTTCAAGAGTGAGTGGCTACCTTGATTCTCACCCAAGCCACTGCCATTCGGATAGAGGATAATCTGATAATATCTGGCGAATTGAAAAAGGAATCAGCCAAGCCTAAATCTTTGGGCCCTTCGCCCACTACTTCGTCTGATCCGGCCTTTCAAAAGATGGCGAATGACTTGCTTGCATTGAAGAAGCAGTTGGCCTAGGCCTCCCCCAGTTCCTCGTACCGGGATATTCCACGGAGGAATTTCGTTCCCAACAATGTTTCACAAAGGCCGCGCCTACCTACAGCTGCTCCATGGTTGGCGCTTGAGGCTCCTCCGGTCAACGCTCTGGCTGAAATCGAAGAAGAAGAGCAGTATTATGAAGAACCTTCATCTCAAGGCGAAGATGATCAAGATGTCGGTGAACCGGCTGGCGACTCTACTATCGGGTATATGGAATTTGATGAGGAAGAATCTGATGAAGAAGAGGGTACCCAGGGATATGCAAGCGGACAGTCATATGTTGTTTTTACTCACTCGCAAGGAAAAGAAGCGGAAGTTGCTGCCCATGTCCAGCAGGAGAAGGCCGTGTCAAACGCGCCTCCGATCATTGCTAAAAGAGGTAATCCTCTTCCTACTCAACTCCCTGGCAAATCTTTTACAAGGAAACCTTTTCCCCTATCTCTCCTCCAAATCAATCCTCTCACATTCCTACCAAGGCCACCAATCCTATTCCATCATCGTGAAGTGAGGGACTCATTCCTTCACCAACGCAACCCTTGGCACATTTGATATCATAGATCATGCAAAAAAGACCAAGATCCAAATGTCTGAAGCTGAGTATCTTCAGTCAAACCCCGAACAGCTTGTAAGATTGACCAAATATATTCAGAGTCAAGCTGTTGCATCTAAGCAGGTTTCCCCAAAAGGAATCCTTTCCACTCCCCCTGAATCCCACATAAATGTTGCTTCAACATCGGCGTCAGGCAAGATAGAGCCTTTCTATCTCTCTCTCCTAATCAATGGCCATAAGTTGAGTAACTGCATAATTGATTCCGGAGCTTCTGATAATGTCATGCTGGAAAAAGTCACCCATGCTTTGGGCCTCACTCTTACCAAGCCTTTCGGCAGATGTTATTCATTGGAAACCAAGCAGGTTCCATTGGTTGGCCAAATCAAGGACGCACAATTCGCATTTGCGCTTTCCCAGATAAAAGAGTAAAAATGACAGTCCTCGTTGCTGACATTCCGGCAGCCTATGGAATTTTGCTGGGAAGAAGTTTTTGCAGCGAAGTTGGTGGAGAAATTCATATGGACTGGTCTAAAGCTAGAATTCCAGTCAAAGGCGTAATGCAGACTTTGGAGCCGGAATCACAAAAGAAATACTTGGTTACTAGCTCAGCTCTGAAGACCCCAAGGCCCAAATCCTTTTTGAATCATCAGGGATGGGGAACTACTTCTTATCTACCGAGACGGATAAAACGGGTGTTCTCGTTCAGGAAAAGGATCTTAATGAGATCTGGACCTTGCAGTTTGATGGAAGTTGCGCGACTAGTGGATGTGGCGCTGGGGCTGTGCTGATATCTCCCGAAGAGGAGGTAATTCCTCTCTCTTTCAAATTGCAGTTTTTCAACACTAACAATACTGCTGAGTATGAATCTCTGTTACTCGGTATGCAAGCCGCAAAAGAAAGAGGAATTAAAAATCTAAAAGTACAAGGTGATGCAGAGCTAGTTGTAAATCAGGTCAAAAGGATTTACCAAGTAAAAAATGAGAGGCTCAGGCATTACCGTAATGCGGTATGGGACAACATTGAAGAATTCGATGCTTTTTCAATAGAATCCATACCGAGGGCTCAGAATGACATGGCCGATTCATTGGCCGTTTCAGCATCCCTCATGCTCCCACACCCAGGTTTGAAAACAAACAAGTACACCATTGAGGTGGTTTTCCACCCGAGCGTGCCAGATAATTCTCAGCATTGGCAGGTGTTCAACGACGATAATCAACTCATTGCTTTTCTGGAAAAGGCAGAAAATTTTAAAGAATTGCACTTTGAAGGATCTACTTCCACTTGCCGTGAATCAGTCACCGATCAAGGCGACGAATCCGAAGGGAACAACGGCATATGTCAGCTCAAAGGAAATAAAATTCCAAAAGGCCTGGTTTCTCTGGAGCGCCTGTTCGACAGGCATGACCATTTTGTAAAAAAGAAAAAGTAGGATGACCCTGACTCATCCCCGGAAACCGAACCGGTCAATATAGGTTTGATAGAGCACCCGTAATTTGTGAACATTGGCAAATGTTGCACGCCTGAGGAGAAACGGAAATTTGTCAAGTTGCTAAAAAAATATATGGACGTGTTGGCGTGGTCCTATGCCGATCTAAAATCTTTCAAGCCAAAGGACGTTCAGCATGACATTCCGTTGAAAGACGATGTCAAAGCCTTTCGCCAGAAGCAGAGGCACTATAATCCTAAGATCTCGGGTACCATCCAGGCCGAAATTCAGAAGATGTTGGATGCAAGAATCATCTTTCCTATCCATCACAGTACTTGGGTAGCAAATATTGTGCCAGTGCGCAAGAAAAACGGCGAGATACGCATATGCGTAGACTTTCGCAATTTGAATCAAGCTTCCTTGAAAGACAACTACCCTCTTCCGATAATGGATCAAGTTACTGCAAGCGATGGCGGATCACGAGATCTTGTCCATGCTCGATGGTTTTTCGAGTTCTGATCAGTTGAAGTTTCACCAAGATCGAGTTTAAAACAGCATTCACTACTCCCTGGGGTACATTTGCCTACAGCAGGATGCCTTTTGGCCTAACTAATGCTGGTGCCACTTTTCAGCGGGCCATGGATTTTACATTCAAAGGTATGATGGGGAAAGTCATTGTGGTTTATCTAGATGACTTAACCGTGTTCTCTAAACAACGAAATGATCATTGTGATCATTTGGAACAAGTGTTGGCCAGGTGCCGAGAACATGGGATTTCCCTAAACCCAAAAAAGTCTGTTTTTGGAGTCACGGAAGGGAAGTTGCTAGGGCATGTGGTTAGCAAAGAAGGAACAAAGATAGATGCCGAAAGAGTTAAGGCTATTCAAAGCCTTACTCTACCTACAAGCAAGACTGGTGTTCATTCTTTCTTTGGAAAGGTGAACTTTCTCAGGCGTTTTGTTCCTGACTTTGCTGAGAAGACCCGTCACATATTGAACATGATGAAGGGGTCACCAACTTTCAGATGGAGTGAAGAGGGAAAAAGGTCATTTGAAGAAATAAAAGCTTCCGTTGCTCGTGCACCAGTCCTGGTATGTCCCGATTTCTCCAAGGACTTCATCATGTATAGTTACACATCTGAGCATACTGTGTCTGCAATCTTGATGCAAAAGAACTCGGAGGATGTTGAATCTCCGATCGCGTTCATGAGTTCTCCCCTCAAGCCTCACGAACTAAAAATGACTCAATTGGAAAAGCATGCCTTTGCCGTTGTCAAAGCAGTGAAGAATTTCAGGTATTACATTCTAAACTCGCATACGGTGGTGCTGGTCCCTGACACGGCGGTGAAATCAATTCTAACTCAGCAGGAGTTAGGAAGTTTGCGAGGAAATTGGGTCGCAAGGTCCGGGAGTATGACTGGATATTAAACCAACCAAGGCTGGTAAGGGCAGGGCTGTGTCGGCTAATGGCTGAAAACAAAGATTCGAAAACTCGATGACGAGGGGTGACTACGCACCGACGAAACACAGGACCAGCAGGAAGAGCTTGATTCTCTGCCTCTGGTTCTATTTGTTGCAACTAGTGATGAATGGTACTCCGACATTACTTTCTTCCTTACCTACGGCGAATGCCCAATGCACCTAACTGCAAAGGAGAAGCGCACTATAAAGCTCAGAGTGGCTAAATATGTCATCTGGGATGATGGTTTATATAAACGTGGGATAGATGGCATCTTTTTGCGATGTGTTGACAAACCCCAGCAAGTAAAACTACTGGAAAGTTTTCACAATTCAGCCTGTGGAGGTCATTTTTCTTCCTCCGTAACTGCACACAAAATCATTCGAGCCAGGTACTATTGGCCGATGCTCTTTCAAGATACAGCCACCTGGGTGGCAAAGTGTGAACCTTGTCAGCAATTCGTCGGCAAGCCCAAGTTGGCTGCCTTTCCCCTAAGGCCGGTCATTATCAATGAACCATTCAGGCAATGGGGAATTGATTTTATTAGCGCACTCAATCCTCAATCGAGTGCTGGACATAGCTATGTCCTTACAAAGAAGGATTACTTCACCAAGTGGGTGGAAGCCATACCATCAAGCATGCCACTTCGAGGTGGTTTGCAATTTCATTAAAGAAAATATCATTGTCAGGTTTGGCGTTCCAAACAAAATCGTTGTTGATAATGCTTCTAACTTCTCCTCACGAGAAGTTATTAGTTTTTGCTATGAATATGGGATAACTTTGGCTCATGCCTCAGACTATTACCCTCAGGGAAATGGTCAGGCGGAATCCAGTAACAAGAACTTGGTGACCATCATACGGAAGTTAGTAGATGAGAATCAGCGAATGTGGCACAAGTCTTTGTACGACGCTTTGTGGGCCGATCGTATTACTCCCAAGAGATCTCTCGGCATGTCACCTTTTCAAGTGTTATATGGCACTGATGCCGAGCTTCCCATTTCTGCGGAACTTCCTGCTCTGCGTTTGGCACGAGCCATCGAAGACGAAACTTTCCAAAATTCTCTTGAAAAGAGAATCATGTATCTGGCAGAACTTGAAGAAAAGAGAGTAAGGGTGGTCGACAGGATCACTGAACATCAGAATCAAGTTAAGAGACTTTTTGATAAGAAGGCCAAGCAAAGAGATTTTCAAGTGGGAGATCTCGTCCTTTTGTGGGACAAGCGAAGAGAGCCAAAGGGCATGCACGGAAAGTTTGATTCCCTGTGGAGAGGGCCCTTCAAGATCAAACAGCTCAACGGAGAGAATAGCTTCTATCTCTCATATCTGGATGGAACCGAGCTCCCACTTCCTTATAGCGGGCAACATCTGAAAATTTTCAGGAAGTAGAGCTTGCTCTCTTCTTTGTACAGTTTGCTTTTGTTGTGTGTTTGCTTTCGTCGTGTGGTTGCTTTTGGTTTGTTGTGTGTTTCCTTTCTTCTCCCTCCGGTCGCCCTTGTTTTTGACTCTGTTACCCAATGGATAGGCACATGAGAACTGGGATTCTCTACCCCCGAGTTTGCTCAGGGATAGTCCCCAGAAAGAGCCAGCTGTTATCCCGTAAAATTGACAAGGGCAATTTTACCGATAACCATACCAAAATTTTGTTCCGATCCCTCGTTAGGGATCCCTTGCGTTCGAAACGTTGTAAAATCCCTTCCCGGGAAATCTGGTTTTTTTCGAACTTAGTCTTTTGAGCCTTTTTTGGCTGGGCGCATGAAATTGCTATGTAACACCAACTTTTGGTGCGCCCCCTTTAAAACCTTTGGCGCATGATTTTCAGTGTCAACACACCTTTTGGTGCGCCAAAGTATGTTGAGCCTTCCCTGCGTGCGCCAAGGCGCATGCGCCTTTGTATTGGCACAACTTTTGTTGCGCCATGTTTTGGTGCGCCAAAGGGCACACATAACTTCATGTCGACATAGCTTTTGGTGCGCCAAAGGCGCGCTTAATTTCTGTTTGGAAAAACGTTTTCATGCGCGCCAAAGGCGCACGCTTTTCCTGTCAATGCGCAACTCTCATGCGCCCTTTAAAAAGTGGGTGGCACATTTATGACCAGCTCACCTATATATATGTGTTTGCGCGCCCAAAATGTCATTTTCACTATTCACTAAGCACGTGATTTTTCTGAGCCTGTCAGCCCCTGCCTCGTCGTTTTCAACGCCTTGTGGACCCGTTACAAGTTTTCGCTATTTGTCCAGGTGAGAGGTTCTTTTCTCTTTCTCATGTTTTGCGTTTTGGTTCTTTGTGCTTGGTGGTCTGGTTTTAGTTTGTGCCTGAAGTTTGAAATATCAAGATCCTCCTCCTTCTGCTATCTTCCCATATCCCTCCCCCTCTGTCCAGATCTGCTGGTAGGGGAACCTATCTAAAAGCATGGTTTTATCTCCTTTTTGATGAGCCATTTCATTGCCCAATAACCCTGCTAAAACAAGTGAAGAAAGAAATGGAGAAAAGCCTGTTTTTCCCTTGGGCGCATCGGTGCGTCCTGCAACATCATAAACAGTTGCGCCCCATGGCGCATCTGTCCCCCTTGCAACATGATAAAAACCCGCGCCCTTGGCACACCCATCTTGCCTGCTGCAATCGCTAAACTTGCGCTCCAATGGCGCGCCAACCTTCCTTGCTGCATCCCATTTCCATGCGCCAATGGCACACCCAACATCTATGCAACACGAGCTTTATCTCGTGCCCAAGTAAAAATCTTTGAAGGCGCAGGCGCATCCCCGATTACAATAACATCATGTTGTGTAAACATTTCGTGCACCGCGCCATGCTCCCTTTGGCGCACGAAAAGTTCTTGTTACACAAACCTTACATGCGCCAAAGGGCGCACCAAATCCCAGTCAACATGAAAATTCTATGTGCCAAAGGGCGCATCCTGTCCCTATGTAACACAATGTTTTCCTGTGCCTTTTATAAAATACAATCTGCAGTATGCACGCACCATGCACCTTTGGCGCTAGTTTAACCTTTGCAACATGCCTTTCCTGTGCGCCTTACCTATTTAGCCCTACAGAACTGTAATTTTCATGCGCCTGCACCCGAGCCTCGAAAATCTCTAACTCTTTCTTACTAACATTCCAATGGAAGATCAAATGGCTAATTCAACCTTTTCGGATTGGGTCTCGCTTCTTCTTCATGCAGATCAGCAACTGAGTTTGAAAGAACATATGTCTACATCCAGCAGGAGACCCACCAAACCAAAAGGAAAGGCTAAGCTTACGGAGGAAGAAATGAAATACAAATATCAGAGGGTCGAATGCCCGAGTCACAGGCCGAATGCAGCATGGACGTCGAGACTTCAGAATTGGGGCATATCGACATGGAGGAATTCAGGCCGAACTCGAGAAAGTTACTGAGGAGTCCATGGATGGACAAATTGATCGGCAGTGCCCTGCACTTCGCCGGAGGAATCCCCGTCAGCGCCGTCAACAATGAATTTATGATGGTGGTTGCCCAGAGTTACAACAAAGACACAAGGTGTGTCGAAAACAGCAAGGGCGAGGTAGTCATTAACCTCACTACCCGTCATTTTGAGATCATACTCGGCATCCCTCACCACCGGCACTTTGTGGCCGTTAGCCAGCGAGTGCATCAGGCTGGGAAGACAAAGAAGACCAATGTATGCAGCTAATGAGCGAAGTATATCTGAAAAATAAGAAGGTGGTAACCGGTGGCCCCAACTCATCCACCGCAGTGACTTCTCAGAAGAACTCAGCGATACCATTACCTTCCTGAGCAGGGTCTTTAGGCTTTCTGACGCCCATTACTTCCATAAATGGATCTGCGCTACTTGGAAACAATGAACAAGAATTTGCCTGATCAGCACTTTTGTTGGGGGAAATTATAAGCAGCACCATCTCCGAGCAGCTACAACAATTCAGCACAACGGGAGTATTCCATATGAACTCCTACGTGGTCTACGCTGCAGCGTCGGAGAGGGATTATCCAGGCCTAACGAGGAGTGGAGTTTGGCCTCAGGTCAAGATATACGAGTACTACCCAGAGTTGAAGCTGGAGAATAGCATCTCCCAGTTCACAAAAGTTAACGATGTGTTTTTCTATCACATCATCTGCCTGCTGAGGCCGAACATGACTCATGGTCGTATGACCAAAAACATAGTGGCAGCCACGGAGAAATGGGGGGCCCTGTTCACCCAATTTCCCACATTCACCTATCTGAGGGCTGCCAACTTTTTGGGAGAGCCAACCAGGCTACCAAGGTATGCTGGGCCTAAGCTGATTCTGCTGGAGCTATCAAGGCAGCTGGTCACATACCATGAAAAATGCCTTAAAAGAAAGAAGGGTGGAACTCCTTTCCCCCTCACAGTGGGCCGATACACATGCTCTACCCACCACAAGGCGAAGGAAATGTTTGCAGAGCTGGAGTTACTCAATTTGAAGCATGACTTCCTAGCCAGGCCTACCTTCGACCCAAGGGGCTGCCTACCAAGGGCAAAGCTTGATCCAATCCATGTTCCTCAGATCGAGGATATTTATATTGACGTCCTCCATGAGGTAGAGCTCAAAAGAAAGGATCATTCTCGCCTAGCATTGGCAGAAATCATCCAATATGGGGTAGCCATTGTCCCCAA
Organism: Taxus wallichiana var. yunnanensis; assembly: GCA_018340775.1. Taxonomy (NCBI): domain Eukaryota; kingdom Viridiplantae; phylum Streptophyta; class Pinopsida; order Cupressales; family Taxaceae; genus Taxus; species Taxus wallichiana. Next base: position 21,780,874 of record CM031236.1, on the reverse strand, counting down.
AGGCTACCAAACAATAGAAGATGAAGTAGACAAGGTATATACTGATACAGATGGGGACGATTGGCCCTTTCCGGCCATTGATAGAACTAAAGCTCCTCAGACAATTGAGGAGAGGGTCAAGGAGACTTTGCGGAGGACAGAACATTGGTGCCGGATGAATGGCCTAATCTACCTCGGGGTTGATTTCACAACATCCCCATTGGGCAACGCACCTCCACGATCCAAGAAGTAGCTTAAAGGAAAAGGTGTAGAAGGTGAATCCAGCACCATTCAGGAAGAAGCCCCTGAGAGTCCTCCTTCCGCAGCACCAGAACAGGTAATAACTCTGGATTCGCCAGAGAAAGAAGCAACAGAGGATAGTCCCATAGGCCCATCCACTCAGGATGTTGGCATTGCTACCACAACAGAGGTCCCTTCTATCCCTTCTTCTTCTCTTCCTTCCCCTCCTCGAGTGACTCAAGCGACCATCCCTTTGGTCGTGTCCTCTGTCCCTTCTTCTACTCTTTCCCCTGCTTCTTCGTCTATCTTCTCCTCCCTCGCTGATCTGTCCTCCTCCATTTCTTCCCTCATCTCCGGGCTCCCTTCCCTTCCTATGTCTTCCGCAGCTGCAGTTTCCCTTCCTCCCGTGGACACTTCTTCGGCTATTCTCTCAATGCCACCGCCGCGTGTCTCCACGTTTTTCCCCTCTTCTACTGTAGCTGCCTCCTCCTCTGTCTCTGGTCCTTCTTCCATAGGACCAGCCTGGATCTCTCAGCAGCTAAGCCAACAAAAGAGGAAAGTTCCCATCACTCCGATGGACTTTTCAGTGATCCCAGCCAAAGGGGCGAAGAAGCGCTGCATTGTTACACTCGCTTCTCTAAAAGTGTTGCAGGTGAGAGAATCATGGAAATTGCATACCCCGATCCCCTCAAAGAGAAAAGGATCTGTCTCTCGACAGATTTTACTGTGACCCAAGTCACAATGGGGACATCTTCTGAAAGTCTCCAGGGGGAAGCTCTTTCCACGGTTGACGCCCTCTGTCAAAAGCTTCAAGAGACAAAAGAAGAGAAAAGGCTACTAAAAGAGCAAAACAAATATCTGCTCCAAGCCTTACAGAAGATGGGTAGTGCGCCTCCCACAACTTCTCGCCGCGAGACTTATGCCGAGCTTCTTTCCGCTTGGAGGAGCAAATCCTCAGAGAAAATCAATGAATATCAGTAAGGCAAATAAAGAACTCCAAGCGTTAGCAGGGCCCATATCAGAAGAGTTGGAACATGCCAGACTGCAGCACGAGGCCTTCCAACAAATGTTCGACTGTTCAGTCGAAGATCTGGTCAAGTTCGGCGTCTTCGGCCATCCAAGGGCCCTCAACAAAATCATGTCCACTCTGGACTATCGGGTGGATCAGCTAGAATTTATTCTAGAAAAGATTGACAAAGTAAAGGAAGAGGCCCTGGATACAATGCATCAAATGGAGCGAATTGTTCTCAACATGTCTCCAGGGTTGCTCACTCCTTCCTTTACCTTAAGGTCAGCTGATGAAACCATCCGGATCTTCAAGGAGATCGCTTCTCAAGGAACGGGGCCAGAGGTCACATTTGACACTGAATCTATCAACAACCTGCTGGCCTGTAGGGACTTCGTCGGGTTCCTCATTGAGGCGGAAAAGGACTTTTCCAAACTCCCAGAGAAGCTCATAGATGAGCGGGAGACTTGTGAGGCAATAAGCGATAGGCACAAGGATCCTTCTCAGGATCAACTTGGGCCAATAATTAACAAGTTTTTGGAATACCGCGCTCAGTTCCATATCTCATCACCCTAAGATCAAAAGCGGAGCTACCCCCTTTCGGCCGCAGGATGATGATGATGAGTAGCTGCTCCTTCTTCTTCTTCTTCTTCTTCTTCTCTCTCTTCTCCGACTTTCTTGTTGGAATGTCTAAAGTATGTTGGCACAAATGATGACATCATCCATGTTGCGTCATGGGATGATGTCATCCATCAAGTTGTCAAAAGTCAACATGACTTTTAGATATTTTGTAAATATCTTTGTAAATAGGTGGTTGGCTCCTTTTTGCCTTCTTTCCTTCTCCTCTTCTATATATATTGGAATACTTGTTGTATTCGGGTGGACATTTTTTAGATGAAAATAGAAGTGAGGAGAGAAAGACTTTGAGCTTTCTTGTAACAGAAGAAAAACAACAATACAAATATTGAGGCTTTGTACTGAATACTTGTGTTATACATCAGAGCTTTCTTATGTTAGATCTGTATGTGTTTATTCATCATTAGATTCATATCTACCTTTTGTCATTTGCTCATTAGTATTGCTTTGTTTATTTATGCAAGTAGGTTTGGCTCTGTTTACTACCAATCCCAAAACATAAATCTTCTGACCTTTCTGCTTTGGAATTCATTTCTTTTCTTCCTTTGGACCTGTTCTTTCCTCATCCCCTCTTCCTTTCCTTTCTTTTCACAGTCGGAAACACCCCACTGGGATGAGATCCCAAACCCCGAAGGCGTAATCATGAGACTTGCATAGATTCCTGCTGGTAGAATAGCAATAAACCAGTTTCACTTTGCTGACTCAAAGAGGGGCTATGCCCTGCACACTGCTGGCTCGTTTATCCATAGATCTGCCCAAGCGATAGATTTTCGGACCAACACCGTGACCACCACTCCCGATCATTTATCTTGGTAACCGGTGTGCTGCAGCTTGTACAATTAGACAGTTCTTCAATTTATCTATGTCCATTCCATGTGGACCCTTCAGGTATCCCAACTCCTGTTTGGTCTATAAAATCATGGCTTTATCTACAAGATCACCTCTTATGTCTTCTCCTGTGGCCTTCAAACCTATAACTGATGAAACCAGCGCCGATGAAATTCTAACTCTATGTCCTACAAAGTAGAAGGAGTCTTCATGTACCCTGCTCATGAACCACTGGTACAAGGGCTCATACTTCTTGAAATATGGCAGATCATATAACTGATATACCCCAATTCTCTTCAAAAAAATTCACCCACATCATCATATACCGGCATGTCATCTCGCCATGCATTTGTTTGTTCTTGCCATGAGAAAGGAATCGAGCTCCTTCTTATTCTCTGATGTCCTATGATTATATTCACTCACTTTTCTTTTTCTAATGGGTGAATCCCACTCTTGGCCGACAATGACTCCTTCAGGTATTGCATCTCCAAGAAATGACTTTCGGGTGCCATCTCCTCTTCCTCAATGACTACCTTCTTCTTTCCTTTTACTATTGCTGCAGATGCCTTATTTTTTCCATTTCTACCTTGCAAATTTATCTTCTTCACCCTCGCAACTCTGCGAATCAAACCCTAGCTTGATTCAATTATGCCCTAGGTGTAAAATTCGTAACCTACCCTTTCCTATCTCTCTTCTTCACTCAAACCCTTCACCACCAAGCACACAAGCTTCTTATAGCACAAATTTGGTTGTCACTCCTAGTTTCACACCCTTTGCACTTTAACTTGATCACCCGACTCTTCGCACTTGGCTCTTCTCTCAAATACTTTTAGTTGCAATAGTAAAAATGAATCCGCATCCCATCCTTATATAATTTTTTCAAATTTTTATGCATTTATTGCTCCTCACCTACCAAATATCCCTTTATTCATTGACCAAATTCGTTCGTTCTACACGTTACATCTTCACGCCAGCCTATGACCTTCTAAAGATGCCTTCCTACCCACTTGCGGTCACAAACTTCTCTTTAGTGCGTGCTCCCTCGCACTCCGAGTACCTTGTCATTGTACCTTCTCTTGGTAGCTATTATGGCCTCTTCTTACCTCACATTATATTGTTCCTTCATCCATGTTCATCTTTGGTCACCTTTTGAGAAGCAATCTTTTTTTGACTTAAAGCACACCTGTAGCAGATTATTCCTTTCATCTTTCAATTCCCACGGTCTTTTTCTTGGATCACTACAACCACCCCACACTAAAATTATGTGCAGTCCTATGTGCATAAACATTCTTCATACAGTAATTAGCTTCATACACGCAAGCACGCTTATTACACAAGTAGCAGAATCAAGTGACAAATCATAGTGATAATGAAGGAAATACATTAAGAGAATACAAAATTGAAAACCTAAACTAAATGGCAATACTTGCCTTATTACAAACATCAAGAAGACTTATTTATAGTAGGGTTTCACCTACTCCCGTTAAAGTAACTAGGTAGCCATGCTCCATCAAGTGCTTCTAACCGACATGCACTGATTCAAGTATAGAAGTGATAAAATATGGCCCCAACCAATGTACTCGAGCTTACCTAGATGGCGCAAGAACTTTGAGTCATAAAGATGGACCATTTATCCAATCTCAAATTTATTATCTCTTATGTTTTTGTCATGTCATGCCTTCTGCCCAACCTTTTCCTACTTCTGACTCCACCGTGCTATGGCTCGGTGCTCATCCAATTGAATCATCTTTTCAATACGTTCTTCTAAAGCTTTGGTCATTTGCTAGACCTCCGACACGTGTAATGCACAAAGAAGGTAACATAAATTCTATAGGAAGAACAAATTCTGTGCCAAACACCAACTAAAATGGTATGACTTTGTTCAATCTCTTATAAGTTGTTCTATATGCCCAAAGAACAATTGACACTTTATCATCCCAATCCTTTCTTCCGACATCATATATTTTTGTCAAAGTTTGTCCTAAAATTTTGTTGAAGGCCTCAATAGTTCCATTTTCTTGAGGATGGTAAGGTGCAATTTTATGGTGTGCAACCACAAACTCATCTAATAGGATCCTGATTGTCTCATTCAAAAAGTGTGTAACTCTATCACTTGTCAAGATTAAAGGACATCCATGTCATGTAAGAACATTCTCCCATATAAATCTAGCTGTTGTAGTTCTTACAGGTCTTTCGTAGTGCTTTGCTTCTACCCATTGTGTAAGATAATCTATGCAAGTAATGATATAGCGTGATCTAGTCCTACGCGCGGCTGGCAAAATAGGTCCTACAAATTCAATGGCCCATTTCTCAAACCGTTCGGCACTAGTATTTGGTATTAAAGGCATCTCATCTCTTTGCCTGGTTTTCTAGGTGCTGAAAATGATCACATGCCTTACAATAGTCTTTATAGTCTTTATACAGTGTCTCCCACCATAATCTAGTAATTAAGATCTTTTGGGAAGTCGCATCACCTGTATAATGGTCTCCTACAATACCACCATGAGCTTCTTCCATGATATCCTTGCACTCATGCTCTAACACACAATGGCGTAGTACTTCATCCCTTCCTAGCGTGTAAAGTTCACCACTGATTAACATAAATGGTGTCGTGTGTATAGCATGTTGCTTCTTTTCTAATGATTTCATTCCTTTTGGTGCCATACCTGTTTGTAGAAAGACAACAATGTCTTCTAATTCCATGGGCACGCGTTGTAACCTATATAACTATGCATCCGACATTGTTTCTTCAATTGTCTATGCATCCTCTCCTAAATTAATTCTAGATAAATGGTCTGGTCTAGAATTGCTTTTCCCTGGCTTCACCACAACTGTGAAGTCAAATTCTTGAAATAGGAGTACCCATTTGCATATGCACCCCTATAAATCGGCTTATTTACCAAGTACTTCAATGCCATGTGATCTATATAAAACTTACATGGTGTTTCTAATAGTAGTCTTTCGAAACTTGTACAATGCATAAATCATTGATAAAGCTTCACACTTTGTAGTTGTGTAATTCCTTTCAGCATGAGTCAGCTTCCTACTAGCAAAAAAATTGGATGATCAATAATACCTTCACCAGGTTGAGCTAACACAATGCCAATGGCCATACCAGAAGCGTCCACATGCACATGAAATGGTTTATCCCATGAGGGAAAGCACAGAATGGGCACGGTAGTAAGTCTCTCTTTTAATATCTCAAATGCGCACTACTACGGTTCTCCCCAATAAAATGTACCTTTCCCCTTTAGTAATTATTCCAAGGGTGCAACAATTTTGGCATACCCTTTTATGAATTTTCTGTAATATCCTATATGACCTAAAAATCCATGCACCTCACTTTGACTGGTAGGTGCTTCCAGGCCTAAAATGACTGCAACCTTGGCTGGATCAACTAGCAAACCTTCCTTGCAGATTATATGTCCTAACAAAGTATCCCAAATAGTGTAGCAAATATGCACTTACTGAAATTCAAAGAGATACTCGATTATGCGCATCGTTTAAACATTAAGCGCAGATTGTCACAATGGTCTTTCACTAGCCCTATAATGTCCAATCATCTAGGTAAACTTGTAAGAAATTGTGAATAAAATATTTGAAAGCCTTAACAACTATCCACGAGAATACATCGGTGTGATTTTCAATCCAAAAGGCATCACAGTATAGGCAAAACTACCCCATTCAATAGTAAATGTTGTCTTTTCTTGATCATCCTGAGTGATCCTAACTTGATGATAACCAGAAAATCCATCTATGAAAGAATATATTTCACGCCCGTGACTCCTAGTATTTCCTCAGTGAATGACGTAGGGAATGGATTTGTGACACATGCAACATTTAGCTCCCTATAGTCCACACATATCCTAATCTATCCGTCCTTCTTGATACTAATCACCATTGGGCTAACCCATTTTGACTCATCAAGGGGCTTGATAATTCCAGATTTCAACATTTTATCAATTTCTTCCTTTACCTTTTCACGCAAATTAGGATTCATCATGTAAGGTCTCTTTCTAACTAGTTGTGCACCATCCTTAAGTTTGATCTTCATTTCCCCAAGTGATTCATGCATGCCTTTAAGTTCATGATATCCTCTAGGGAATAAGTCCTGATAATCCCTAAGTAATTTGATGATTTTTGCTACCTCTGAGTCTGACCAGTAATCACCAATTATGGCCTCCTTAGGCTCAGCCTCCAAACCTATATTTACCTTATTTGTCTTCATGGGTTTGTGGTAGGCATGCGTATCCTTATCTGCACTATCCAAAACCTTGCACACCCCATGTGAATGTTCAATATCCAGGTTCTCAACTTCCTCATCATCCACAATGTAGACCATCTTTCCTTTCTCTTTCTCAAGGCAAGCATGTTCAAGTAGTTCAGAGTCTATTTCTTCTTCCTTTTCAAAACATGCTCCAAACTCTGTCTCACCAAATAATTCCTGAATATGCTCTTCTTCTTTCGTACTATCTCCCATAGTTAAGTGCTTGAAAATTTTAATGCCTCTGCTATAGGAGGTTGAGTCGAGAAGTAGTCAAATGTCTGGATCATACCTGCAGTCAAATCTTACCAGTTCCTAGTTTCTCTATGTAGTTCTGCATATACATACCAAGCATGTGTGCATCCTTAGAGTGTGGAATACAATCTATGCACCCAGAGTGAAGGTGGTAATGCTTCCTATCCTGTTGTCCAGAGTCTCTCGATGCTGTTGATGTGATCTTGAATAGGTTGATCACCGTGATAAGTGCATATTTTTGTAGGTGCATTGTTTCTTATAAACCTAGTAGACAAATCTATTCCAATCTCTTCCTAGTGTATAAAGTTATCTCTGTGGACTACCCACCAAAGGTCTTGTTTGTCTGCACAATGGATATGCTAACATATCCCTTCTCTTAACTTGATCTATCCACTTTGTGTTTCTATGGCATTCAAAAATGCAGGGAGATCTTCTAGCCCTGTATACCAAGGTACTGTGCTGCCTATTCGTCAAACTGAACGAAGTTCATTCTTGCATGCAACCATGCTTTTCACCTCGCGCCCTACTAATTCATATGTACCATGAGCCCAATTGTCACAAGAAATACTCGTAGTATCACTAATATAATGAGAATCCTCCCACTATAGGATGCCTTCCTTTGATGGCTCATTGACCTCTGGGTCCTGGATAATGCGTACATAAACTCTGTTTAAATCCTCCTCACTTAGAGGCTTAACATATGGCATAGAATTTCCATCTATCAAAGGTATCACAACCCTCTCCTCCTTGTTTTCAAAGATGACATACCCCTTATTGAATCTCAAGTTAGCATTATTCACATAACACCAAGGGCATCCAAGCAAGGATGGAAAATTGTCCTTCTACAAGTGCTAATACCTCAAAATCCCCAGTGAACTTAGCCCCTTGTATAGTGATAGATGCATCTTTCAAAAATCCTATGGGCATGGCCTTAGTCTAGTTTTCCATGAATAACACATTTTATGGCTACAATTGAGGCCTCCCCATTTGTACCCATGCATCTAATGTCAGCACATTTACTTCTACACCTGTATCTATCAATATGTTACTCAAAATCCACCCATCCACAACAACATTCAGAGTAATTTCTTTGTCATAGTCAATGCTATTAGGAGGAAGATTTGCATGTAGTATCTATCGTCTGGTCTCAAGACTTGCACATGGAGTGTTCCCTTTTAACCAATTTCCTAAGAGTGGAATAATGTTCTCTTGGCGCAACATCTTGCATACCTCCCGCAGATCATCAATATCAGTTGGGACTATCTCCGATGCTTTCTTCTACTCCTTTAGGTATCTTGTATCTCACCACCAAAATTCCTTAGAATTTCCATGGTATCTTGGTAAATTTCCTTTTGATGATAAGGATCTTGGTACCTTGTATGCAAAACCTCCTCCTTGGTAATCATAGGCTTACAGTGCAATGCCTCTCATGTGCGCACAACTTCAAAGACGTGTAGTTATCTTCATTGTCGATGCCTCAAGTCATACTTTATCTTGGAAATCCACGATATCCTACTACGTACTAGATTCGACCATCCTAGTGCCTTTGTTTTCTTGCTTATGCTGCTTACTCAGATGCTCATATAAGTTTGGGCACTCTTCATAGCTATGGTTCTTCCCACGAAAGAACATGCATTATTCGAGAGAAATTCGTGCCTGTCTTGATTAGGAGATCGAAATGTATAACATGGTCCACAAGGGAACTCTCCTCTTCCTCCACCTCGGCTTCATCCTCCATATCCACCATGATATCCATGTCCCCTTCCACGACCTCCTTCAAAACTCCCCTCATTCCTGTCATAGCGCATTTGATTATGATCCCAATCCTGGTGCTCATTCCTACCCTTAGAATTGTCTGTTATACTTGTCTATCATACTCCAATGTCTATGGCATCCTGGATCTGACCAATCAACTGACAATCCTTAGTATCATGGGTCATGGACCTGTAAATCTTGCAAAAGAAAGATACATTCTTCCTTATTGTGCACTATAACAAAGGATAGTGACTCACATCATGATTCAAATGACAAATCTCATAGTCTAGTAATAAAGAATGTATAGATCTATGAGGGAAACTATCCTTGGTGTGACCTTCCACTTCACAATCTGTACACCAAATTCCTGACCACATTTTATGAGCTGAATTCAATGATAGCTTCTCTAACTACTTTTCCATAGCTGCAATCTATGCCTCTAGAAATGGACTAACGCCAGTGTTAATGCTCCTAACTGCCTCAGCATGCAAAGTTGCTTCTAGTGCTTCACGTAGATCCATGTATGTCTTATGTGACAATGCCCTTCTAAAAGGTGTAATCAATCCTCCAACGAACCATTGTGCATGTTGGCTAGCATGGATATCATAAGACAACTTAGATAGAAGTGTCTTAAAATGAGCATCATACTCATGTACACTCTCAGTAGTGCCTTACTTGATATCTTTGAGCACACTTATACTCTTCTACTCAAACTCAGGGATATAGAACTCTTTCAAGAAAGCATCCCTTAGTGCTGTATAATCCATGCAAGTTTGATCAGGGTCAAACTTCCTATACAACCTTGTGCGTGCGACCCTGTAATGTAGTTGTGAATTGACTTGCCTTTCGCTCAACAGCTGTAATCCCTTTAGTATGCCACAAGATTTCACACATATGCACATGTTCGACAACATCCTCTATACCTCTATACTCTAAGAGATGAAGATACATCTCCATATAGATATTCTATGGTTCTTTGACCTTGACTACTTGATCCATAACCTCCTGGGTTCCCTCTACCTCTAGAACCACCATATCCACTTTGGAACTAGAACCATCAGTAGCTCTTGATCCTCCACCTATAGCTAGAGTAGGACTGTAGATGTACTCCCATGTGCTCGGCAGTAGTACTATATTGAACCGTTATAGTCAAAGAGATAGCTCCACTTCCTGAGGTGAATCCAACATTCTGTGCAGATGATGCGCCTAAGAATGCTCCTCCATATAACATTAAAGTTGTTTATCCTGCCATTGATGTACTTGATCCCTGACTTACTCCTACTCTCCTACTTCCCAAGTTAGCTTGTTGATTACTTATCGTACTAGATACTGAAAAACCAAGTGCAAAGGCTAGGTCACCAGGTGGATTAAGATGCGCGCATATGGCCCAAGTAGTCTCTTGGCACACTTCTGTGTGAGGCCGAGAAGGGATCTCTATCATGCTTTCCAAGATGGGGGAGTTCCTGATGCTCTAGCTCCACATCTTCTACATGAGCCGTAAATCCTTCACGAGCCATCTCTCTCCTCAATGCCATACTTTTTGTAACAAAATGTTGCTTCTCTATTTCCCTCTTGTGCACCTCATTATACTTAAGCCACCTTTCCTCTCTCTAATTTTCTGCCACTAGGTCCGCCATCTTAATACCAAACCTGTTCCTACCCTCACGCGTGGTGAAGTTTAGTTAGGCATCATTTTTTATCGGTCCAGTTTAAAGTTACCATTAAGATCTTGATTGCTAGTGGAATACCGTGCAAATATGTTCCTCTTGGATACCTCAAAAACTGAAATTCAATGACCTCTGGGAAAGAGTACGTCAAAATTGAGTATTCTAGAATATAACTGTTTAGAACACCATAAAACCACATATCCACCGTGCGAGTTCGATCGGATCAACATCATAAAGGGCCTAAAATTATTCATGTGTCGAGATGAGTGTGTGATATTTCCAATTCCATTGAGATGCATAAGCAGTAAGCCACTCGTAAAGTTCTCTCTTTTTGGAAAGATAGAAAAAAATCTCTCATATAAGTTGTCGTACAGTGTTTTGTTCTACCCAAGTGCATGCATTAAACTCGGATCCACCGCCCAACCATCATGTATATTCTTTCTCCGATCATGTATCCATTCCTCAATACTTGCTAGAGTTAACTAGTACGTCTTCATCGTGAACCATCCTGAAAACAACTAAAAAGAGGTCCCGACAATGGAACCAATTATGCAGCCTAGAATTTGCAAGATAACACCCTAGTCACACTGGCACATCTCTCACCTAGACTGAGTGCTCACCCGAAGTGTGTAAAGGTACCAGGTCCCTCTTTAGGGTTTTGTAACAGGATGATAACATGATGAAGGAAGAAACATATAGATTCATAACTAATCCATCATTCTATAGTGCATGCTACCCATAGATCTATGAAAGAACAAGCTTAAACAATAATCATGATTGAATTAATAACATGCACTACTCAATTACATAGAATGACACTTAGATTCAGCCAATATCTTCCATCTATTAATAAATATAGAAGCTCCTTATAGTATTGTCAATTTATATCAAGGCGCGTATGGATCTGATACACACATTCATACATCCAGAATCATACATACACCGCTCTCTGTGATACATACCAAAATCATCTACACACACTACTATGCACCTAACATCATATATATAGGGTGGGGACTTTCCCTTCACCACTTAACTACTCTAGAAATAGGTCACATGCTATTATTAGCCACACGCCATTTACAATTATAGCCACACATGCAAGTGTGCTATCTATAGTCTTCTTGCAGTTCAACTGAAGTGTCATTTCTATTCTTATATTGCCTCCATGCATAGACGCTTTAAACCGCTTCTCCAAATATAGACAATGCATGGCGTGCATATCTCTACATCGTTGATGTGTTCCACATGCCATCTTCCAAAAATAGATCCTCATGCCCAAAATCGGCTAAGTCCTGAAATATGAACTTGCCTTCCGCGCGTGGGTCCTTCTTGTCCTTCCACACCTTTGATCTTGGCCTTCTATCCCACGCAAACTCCTTGTGTGATTTTAGACAAGGATTATTTGATCAACAGTCTATTGAATGGGCTAATGCATATTCTCATTTTTACGAGAGGTCTAGGTCTTGTATTAAAATAATTACCTTTAATTAATAAATACACAGTCACGGTAAACAATATATTTACATGTTGGTCTCGATATGTCATGGTCTTAAACAATATATGTTAATTAATCCTATATGAGATCAATGGGAAGAGAATGGGCATCTTCCATTTCTAAAAAAAATTAATAGAACTACATAATATGAGAATGGACATCTTCCCAAGGGTATGTAGTGAAACACTTGGCGGAGCCATGATGCCCATTCCTAAAATAAACTAATAGAACAACTTAAGGCTTGATCCCCCTTGAGTGTATGTAGTGTAGCACTTAAAGGAATAAGAAATTGGATCTACCAGGTTTAGTCCATCCAAAATGATATAATTGTATAAAATCATATGTCATTCTTTCATTGATGACCATGCCCATTGTCAAAATGGTTGTATGGTCTATAATGTTAAGGAAAGGAAACTACTTTGCCTTGCTAGTGTCAGGGTTCATGTGAAGTTTCCCATCCCTCCGGTTAGAATAGAATAGGTAGGATTTCTTTCAACATAAGAAGTGCGTATGCACACTCTGCATGTTCCACTTGGGGTGTATGATCTTTTTATTTATACATAGTTTTTGTGTGGTTGTTGCTCTTACACAATACATCATATTGTTGGGGTGAAATGTGTCATAGTAAAGGGTTCAAAGTGACAAGAAATAGTTGCAGTCTTCAAGTAAGTCCAAATGTAGAGCAACTAAATCAGATTGAGGGATAGTTTCCAATGTTTTCATCTCTATGTCTCTCTAGGTCAGTCACAATTGAGCTCTTATGCCTCTATTTGCATCAAGAAATCGATTGCAGGGGCATTTATATCTTCGGAATTTCAGCCAGGGTGTGTTCATGATCGGCTAAAACATGAGGTCCCAAGTACTTCCTAGATCATATTGCAGAAGAAAGAGAATTCTAGGTTCAAGATAATTTTCCACTCTCACAAAACCTTAATTCAGATAATTTTGTAAATGAGAGGAAAATCTAAGCGATGGCGGGCGAGTTTTAGGTTCAAGCATTAGTTTTTAATGGCTCAGGGGTAAAATTCAGATTTTAGGATCACTTTGTAGGTGTACCAATACTAACTCCATGCCCAATGGATGCTTTAGGTAAATGGTCACACATCTAGCAGGCATATGTCCCCAAGAGGTCACCAAATTGTTATCTATTTTTACCCCTGTAAAATAGAAAACTTGGGAGGATAGGTTTGAGCACTGGATAGTGATTCATGGAGCAATCTGGAATGATACAACTAAGATCTCAAGTTTGGGAAGAATTACAAGTGATTCAGGGAAGTTTTAGAGGTCTTGGGGCCATCCATTAGAAGTAGGCTTTCGGGCCTTAAGGAGTGTGTAATGTGAAAAAGGACTTGAGTTTCAATGGAATATTTTGATATCTCGTGTGAGTAATTAGAATTCCAAAAAAGTGCCTATGGAAGTAATTTTCCATGCCCTACATGGTGGAAAAGAGTAGATATCTTGAAGCATCATACGGTTCTAAGGCAATTCATTCTTCGGCACACAACCAAGAAATCCAGAGAAAGAAGGATCCATTTTGAGGTGATAAATTAAAAATTAGATCTTGATACTACCACCATTAGATTCATTGGGTTATTTTCATTTGAAATCATATAAAATTTCACCCCAAAACCCATTCGGGATCTCAAGATATCACCTTCGGAAGTTGGTTGGGCCGGGTTGGATGCAGGTTGGTCGATCGGGTTGGTCGGGTAACATTATTTGATGCGTATGGACAGTTTTAGACACCTGTTGTACCCCTCACATTTACATGACACATAATTTGGTCAGATCACTAGGTTGGTCATCCCAGTAGTCCTATGATCATCAGGTTGGTTGACCCAGCAAATTGATGACCATTAGGTTGGTCGGGTAGCTCATTGTACAGATAGAAATAAATGACCATCCAACCCCCTTGGGTTGGACAACCCACGATGTAGAGATAGCAACTGGGGTTGGTCAGTGATCATAGTAATGTATGACCTACATAGTTAGATGGCATCCAACCCCCGGGGTTGGAAATTCGAAGTCAAGCGACAGATGGATGGACCAGATCACATGGTTGGGCGGTTCACGAGTCTCGGGAGAGGTGCGGGTAGGTGAGCGAATGATAGCTAAAAAAATAGTATTAGTGTAGTATGGCGCCCATATCATTTTTGAAAAAGTACCCTCAGGAAGTGAAATTGTATAGGTGCCCACACCTCTTTAATGAGCGTGGGTGAAAATTGGCTATAAAAGAACTCGAACCCCTCATTTTTTGAGAGAGAGATTCTAGGAGCTGGGAAACTCTTGAATTTTTTTCCCTCAACTTCATTTGAGCTGTAAGCCTTCTCTATGTTGGAAAGTGTATTATGCCTCTAAGCATCAATGTAATGGTATGTACACCTTATAGAGAAATAAAATCACGTTTTGTGGTGTTTTTCAACCCTTTCTCATGATTTGTTGTTTCTTTGTGCCTCTCCATTTTGTATTTGTTTTACTGTGCATGTATTTCACATTTGTAGGTGTAAGATGTTGTGTTTCATGGAGTGCAAATGGAAGATGGAGTTTGGGTCTATGTCACTATTTTACTTGACCTCACCTAGCTCTATTTTTCCTTCTTCTTCCTCCCTCAATAGACTATCTCACCCCTTTTTCTAGTGTTATCATTCCCTTTTAGTGTAGGATTTTCCTATTCATGCACTTTCTCTCTCTCTCTCTCTCTCTCTATGTATCCTTGGCATTGTTAGGTAGTTGTAGTTAGGCGTTTTTATACATTAGGAGTAGTTTAATATTAGGATTAGGTAGAGGAGCCGACCTTCTCCAGGAGGTCCATCTCAGTTTCACAAGTCCCACAACTTGAGAGGTGGATCCATGTTAGCAAATTATGCTGGATGCCCCATTCACACTTAGGCCATTCGGGGTGTTGTAATTTTGCATTAACAATTCCAATACAATTGACCAAAAAAATGTTAGAATGTCTATTGAATGTGCTAATTCCTATTCTCATTATGATGCGTGGTCTAGGTTTTGTATTAAAGCAATTACCTTTAATTAATAAATACACATCACGGTATACAATATATATTTGCATGTTGGTCTCAATATGTCAAGGTCTTAAACAATATATGTTAATTACTCCTATATGAGAATGGGCAAAGAATGGGAATCTTCCCAAGGGTATGTAGTGCAACACTTGGCAGAGCCATGATATCGATTCCTAAAACAAAATAATAGAACTACATAAGGCTTGATCCCCTCGGCGTATGTAGTATAGCACTTTTTGGAATCAAAACTTAGCTATGCCAGTTTAGTCCAACCAAAACGATACAATTGTATTAAAGCATCGGAATGTGACTAATTCCAATCGTAGTTGAAAAGCTTATTTAAAAATATAAAGTAAACATGAAACATAACATATAGAATGAGCATATGACATTTTAGTTTAACAATTCTTGTATTAGAATGTTTAGAACATGGGCATATGCCCATTCTAATATAGGAATCACAGAGAAAAATAGGCATAAGGAAAACTACATATGGGCATCTGTCTACTCAAATGGGCATGGCATGAAGATGAAGTGGGTTGGGCCTCATTTTTCTTTTGAAGGAAAACCAGATGTTATTCTTCACATTGAGAAGAGTTAGAAATATTCATTGTTGTTTCTCAGAAATTTCCTTGATATTATTCATGAAAAGAAAGAGAGCCCAAAAGTGAAAGAATAAACAACAATTAGAGATAGAGGCTTGACCCCCTTTAATGGTATGTAATGTAGCACTAGGCTCCACCAAGGATAGTCTAGCCAATATGATACAATTACTAACTCTATAAAAAATTTAGAATGTTTTTATACTATTCTTCTTCTAATATGGTCCTCCTTTGATGAAAAAATGGGGAACAACCCAAAAATAAATGTTTATTTGTTTGAGGATGGAAAAATGCCTATATTTCTAAATATTCCAATACAATTGACCAAAAATATGGCCAAAACAAAATGTTAGAATGTCTAGAGAATGGTCTAATGCCTATTCTCATTATTACGAGTGGTCCAAGTCTTATTTTAAAACAATTACCTTTAATTAATAAATACACGGTGGTAAACAATATATTTGCATGATGGTCTCAATATGTCATGGTCTTAAACAATATATATTAATTTCTCCCATATGAAAATGGGCAGAGAATGGGCATCTGCCATTTCTAAATCAAATTATTAAATAGAACTACATAATACAAGAATGGGCATCTGCCCAAGGGTATGTAGTGCAACACTTGGCAGAGCCAAGATGCCCTTTCTAAAACAAAATAATAGAACTACATAAGGCTTGATCCCCCTCGAGGGTATGTAGTGTAGCACTTGTCGAATCACAACTTGTCTCTGCCAGGTTAGTCCAACCAAAATGATACAATTGCTTACAACCGTCGTCAATGTGACTAATTCTAGTTGTAATTGAAAAGCCTTTATAAAAATATGGAGTGACATGAAACATAACATGAGACCGATATTTTTATAGAAAAAATTACTAACCATGTTTTAATGCTTTAATATCCTATTATTTAGACCCATTTAAATGTTTTAGAGAGTTATTAGAATATTGAAAAATAAATAATGCAAAATTAACTTTTTATAACATTTCTTGGATTTGAATGCTTAGATTGGGCATATGCCAATTCTCATATAAACAAACAATTATGTCTTGTATTGAATT